>BRZY01000003.1:37946045-42946045 GCA_030159175.1 Glycyrrhiza uralensis | reverse complement strand
ATTGTAGTTAATACGATTAGCAATTATATAAAGGGGTAAAGTAGGAAAAGAAAATGCTACACTAAAAATGATATTCTATGTTGACCCAATTGTGCTTAGAGAACCAAATAAACCCAACCTACCTATTTATCCAATTGTTTCTCTCTATGGCAATGGGAGCTGTTAAATCGGGTCGCCCGGCCCGGCCTAGCCCACTGGACCAAATTGTAAAACCATGCCAGACCAGCTCATTTTTCTTATAGGTCATATATTTCCTGGCTCAGCCTGGCCTAAAACACACCGGGTCGGGGCTGGGCCGGCCTAGCCCAGTTATTTTATAAAGGAAAAATGACAAAGTACCATAAAAGTGCAAAAAAATGGGTCCGCCCGGGCCGGGCCAAAATAGCCTGGTGTTTTTTGGGCCTATGATTATTGAGCCCAACTCGATCTAAAACACGGGCCAAACGGACCAACCCGTCGGGCTAGGGGTGGTCATGGGTCCGGGTCAACCCGTGAACCCGGCCAACAACCGGCACATATATTCCGATTTGGCTTCGGGTAAAAAACTAAAGAACCGAGCAAGTCCGGTTCGGGTGTCGGTTTTCAAATTTTCCAACCCAAACAACCTGAACCGAACCGGGATATTAAAAAAACATAAAAAAGCTGATGTATAATGAGAGGAGAAGAAACACACGCGTCCTCAATCAATTTCAGAAATTCCTTCTCATTTCTTTACGGTTTGTTTGGAATAAAAGAAAGTGGAAGGAGAGAAAGGGAAGGAAAAGAAAGTGAGCAGAAAAAGTGATTTTCCCTCGTTTGGTTGTGCAGAGAAACGAAGAGGAAAGAATAGAAACATGTGGGTCCCATGCCTTTTATCTTTCCTTCCAATTTGAGAAAAAAACCGTGGAGACTGGACAAAATTTTTAATGGACAACATTGTCCTCATTTCTATTTGTATTTTCTGTTTTCAATTGTTTGGTGAATTTGTTTTAATTTTTTTATAATCTAAATTATAATCAAACTTGTTTTAATTTAAAACGTGGCAAAGCAATGGACTATGGCGATGGATATTTTTTTCTTTTTGTTTATTTTTTCATTTTTGTTCATTTTTAAAGCAATGGACATATTTTATTTTTTCCATTTTCATTTTTTCATTTTTCATTGTGAAAATATTCTGTTTTTTAATTTATCTACATTTTATAAATTTTCAATTTTATTTTAATAGTTATTAAAGTAATTTAAGAACAATTTAATTTTATTATATTCATTTATACATAAGGTTATTTTTGTCATTTTACAAAAATACCTCTTTCTTTCCTCTCACTTTCTATCCAATCAAACAAGGGAAGAGAAATCATTTACTTTTCTTTCCTTCCACTTTCACTAAAAACAAACAACTAAATAATCCTCTCACTTTTCACTATCTTTCTTTCCTCTATATTATCTTTCCTTTTACTTTCTTTCTTTCCTTCCACTTTCATTTCACAACCAAACAAGCCATTAGGGTTCACTAAGCTTTTCATATCTTCTTCCCCCTTTGCAAGTTGCGACGGCGGCCTCCATCTTCGGCGTGTGCGACGATGGTGCGACTGTTCCCCTCTGATCTTCGCCCCTCTCTCGCGATGCCACCATTCCCCTCCGATCTCCACCCCTTTGGCGTGTGCGATGGTACGACATCCTCCTCCGACAGTGTGCGACGGTGCGACCTCCTCCTCCTCCTCCAAGGTCCAAGCTTTCTCGTTTCGATCTCCACCTCAGTTCACAGTGGGTGTCCTTCTCCATCTCTGAATCTAGTTCGTTCACAAAGGACTCTGCTACTTGCTAACAGATCCCCCATGTCTCTTCTTTGCTGGGTGTTTAGATTTTGGCATTTTGCTATGTACTTGACAAAAGAGAGTGAATGAAGAAGTATTAGAAATCAGTGAGTGAACAAGCGTTGTACTGGTTGTGTAATGCATTTTTTCAGATTTGTTTTCTTCTAATTTTTCAGTTTTTTTACAAGCATTTCTATTGTTGATAATTCCCAAATTCTCAGTCCTTCTTTAGTTAACTTCGCTTATTGTTGCTCACTTGTATAGAGATTGGAGAGATTGAAATGGTTTTGATTTAGTCACTGGTTGAAGTAGATTTATTAGTTGGTTACTGTCTTGATATTGGCTTCATGAAACGGGAAATAGTTTTTATTTTTTCTAGATTTAGTATATAATTTTTTTATTTTTTATTATTAAACCGAGACCCGAACCGAACCAACCCGAACTAGTACGGGTTGGTTCGGTTCGGATTTATATCAAAAAAATTTGCAAAAAGCGAACCAATCGAACCCGGGTGCAATTTATCGGTTCGGTCCTAGAAACACACTCAACCCGACCCGACATGTGACCAGCCCTATGTCAGGCCGGACCAATATTGACACCACTAATGGCAATGGACATCTTCTTCTCTTTCTTTAATGTTATATTTGCTGCAATGCAATACAGCGAGAGGCTGAGGCTGAGGTCAGTCATGGTTCTGCTGATTTGACGGCTGCCACATGCCATCTTCAGGGAGGTTTTGGAAACCAGTACAACAACCATTCAAATCTCGTGACTAACACGAAATTACTCTATCAGAGTGAGTTGGCCAAAAAAAAAATAGTCATCAATGCAGTTCAGGGAATTGCAATTTATACCCAACAACTAATTATTAATATCTTTCAACCAATGTTTATTGGTTTGAGTGATAAAGAAATTGATTTCCCTTTGAACAAGGTTTTATATTCAAGTATTGTAAAAAAAGGCACAGGGAAAACTTTACCCTTTAAATTGAATCCACTCGACTCAACTTGGATTCAGTCGAGGTTTAACATGACTTATAAATATCGAATGTCTCAAATGGAAAGAGTATGAGGTTTGAGTATAAAGTATTCCTTTTTTTTTTAATTTGAAGTATCACTTATGAATTCGGAAATTATGATATGAAGGCTTAAACTACTATTGAAAAAAGGTCGTGATAAATGAGAAGGAAATTGAATTGACTGAAGAGCCATAGCAAGAACTTAATATTGGTCCATCTTACCTTACCCGTGAGCTCTGCAAGATCATGAACAAAATCTGAAATGAAGATTAAGGAATAAATATTACCAATAATCTCCACAAGAACATACCCCATTTTTGAAATGGTGAAACCTGCTAGAGTCTCTCACAATAATTTCCAAATTCTTTATCTCTGATATGTACTTGATGGCAACATGACAGTCACCGCAAACCCGCAAGTTTTTCATCACTCTTATTGGCTCTCCCTTTGGGTTGTTGCTCATTAAGCCAAAAGCAATTGCCAATTTCTCACTGTGGTGTGTCAAGTTGTATTCTTTTTCCTCATTGTCCATGTCATGCAAGACAGAGCTAGTATCAGGTACATAGCCCCTCATCTTCATTTCTGAAGTTAATTCTTCCAGATACAGATTAATCTCCAGAGACTTTGGGTGGCACTCATCACCCATGCGGAACTGGTGAACCTGATTCTTCACTTCTACCCAACTTATGCCTGGTTCTTTCTTCACCATCTTGTCTTTCATGGCTCTCCTCACCTCAGAAACATTCTGCCACATTTTGGCTGAAGCATGGATGCTGGCAAGTAGAACATACGAAGCCGAGTCTTGAGGATCGATCCTCAGAACTTCTTCAGCAACCCTTCTTGCCATTTCTGCATTCTTGTGGATTTTACATGCAGATAACAATGTTTTCCATATGATTGCATCTGCTTTTACAGGCATGGATCGTATCCTAGCCTCTGCTTCCTCCAAACAACCAGACCTGCCAAGTAGGTCAACCACACAAGTATAGTGTTCTAGTCTAGCTTTGAGTCCATACTTTTCTGTCATCATGTCAAAGAAATCAAGCCCTTTATCCTTCAGTCCACTATGACTACAAGCATATAGCAAGCTCAAGAATGTAACTTCATTTCCTGCCAAGTTTTCGTGTTCCATCTCGTTGAAAAGCTTGATGGCTTCTTCTCCTCGACCGTGAAATCCATAAGCAGCAATCATTGAGCTCCATAATACAACATCTCGCTCTTCGCATTCCAAAAAAGCTTTTATGGAGTCTTGCAAACATCCACATTTAGAGTACATGCTGACCAATGAACTAATTACAGAAACTATAGAACTAGCTCCTGCTTTGATTGCTTCAGCATGAATTTGCTTCCCTTGACCAAGGGTGGCTAACTCCGAACATGAACTAATCACACTCACAAAAGTAATCTTATCTGGTCTAAAACCTGCCATTTTCATCATACAGTAATGATCTAGAACTCCTTCAAAGTATCTATTTTGAGCTTTTCCGGCCATAAGTGTATTCCAAGCAACCAAATTACAATTGGGCATCCATCTGATAACTCTCTCCCCATCATGCAAGCTTCCAGCTTTCATATACATATGAGCCAAAGAGCATCCAACAACCAAATTAAACTCAAACCCACACTTCATAACATAAGCATGAACCTGTTGCCCTGCAAACAAAGCTCCCAAATGTGCACATCCCCTGAGCACACTACCCAATGAGTACTCATCCGGCATGAAACCCAACTCATTCATCCTTGAACACAAGAACAAAGAATCTTCATTCATTCCAAACTTGGTCAACCCCGTGACCATTGCATTCCAAGTAGCAACATTTCTCTCAGGCATTTCATCAAACAGCTTCCTGGCACTCTCAGGGTTGCCCATTTCAAGATAGGCCTTGATCATGATGTTACATGACATGATGTTCCTCCTTGGCATTCGATCAAACAGTGTCACAGCAGCTTGAAGTTCCCCAAATTTTGAGTAGAGGTTGAGGAGGTGATTGGAAAGGAACTTGTCTGAGGAACACCCAGAAGTTAGTATCAAGGAATGAAGCTGTTTTCCCAAAGAAACAGACTTTGTGGGAATACATGCTTGGAGGAGATTTGAGAACAAACGGGGTTCTTCCCATATCTCAGATACGAAGCTCTCAAACGCCTCTTTTATGAACCCTTTGGAGCACAAGGTGGCGAATTGTCCTTTGCCATCCGAAAAGCTACCATTTTGCAAATGGGTTTCGAAGGAAACCGAGGAGAAGCGAGAGATTGGGTTTTGAAAAATGGTGGGCACCGGAACACAAAAGAAGCTGGTACGAGGAAAACTAAACCTGCCCATGCACGAAACATGTAACATGGGTTGTTCATGTTCATTATAGTATACTCACAAGTCACAAACCAAACATGTAATTGGTTTTTTTCCCCTTATTTACATCATGGTTTTTCCCCTAATCTAAGTGGTAGAACAGTTATCCAAAAAAAGTAGTTGAACAAGAATAAAAATATGCATAAATTTTAATGAAACTAAATAAAATTTGATGGTAAAAAATATATATACATTATGTGGCGACTTGACGTGTCTTGAACAATGTGTAAATAACATTACTCTTTTTACTCGAGACTCACACACACAAAAACTCTTATCAAGTAAAATATTATTGAAAGAAAATGAAGAAGAGAATTTTTTTATTTTACACTAGAAGAAGAGAAACTTTTTTATATAGAACGAGTTAATTGTTATATAAATTTCTTTTATAGCTTTGAAAAACAACAGAGGGTCAAACCATTTTAATTTTTGCATTATGGGGCCAATTTTTCATGCAAGTGGGTGTAATTATTTTTATCACTTAATAGTAAGGATATTTTTGAAATAAAATTTAAATTAATTAAAAATAACTAACTCAACTACTTCTCATTAGTTTTGATGAATTAGTTAATTATCTCTTATAATAAAAACAAGAGGTAGTATCATGCTATAGAGTATGGAATTTTTATGAGGGATAAGGTCTTTTGAAGTTGTCTACAGTCATGATCCTCTTTACCATTTCATAGCATGACTTATCATGATCCTCTTTACCAATTTTCATAGCATGACTTACTCGTTAATAATATCTTGAAGTAAGTAATAGTTAGGGCCTGTTTGGATTGGCTTATGCAGAACTTATGAACACAGCTTATGACTGATTCATAAGCTGTTTTGAGCTTATTTTTCATAAGCTACCAATGATAGCTTATCAAAACAGCTTATGACTTATATAAAATAAGTTTCACTATAATTTTTCTTCGATTATAAAAGTAGCTTATACAGCTTATGCCATAAGCAGTAGATAAGCTTGTTATCCAAACAGGGCCTTAGTCTTTTTTATTATTTTTCAAATTTTTCCTTTTTTATAGTTAGGAAAAATTCTTTAGTGGAAATTTTTTTTCGTAAAAGTTATACGAAAGATTGTGATTAGTTGAGTTTGTCAAGTAAGGATAAATTGTTGCTTTAGAATATTTTTTACATCGAACCTAAACATATCTTTTGTACTGAATAACACTATTGTTGTAATTATTTCTTAAATATATGACCCTTTGCCAACTTTTTCAATCTCTCCTAAATCATTTTTTAGTTTGTTTAAATACGGAGAAAAATGTTGTAAAAAAAAAACGGAGAAAATGGGAGACTAATTAGCACTCAAACTAAAAGATTGCAGCTCACCGGTTAGTATGATACACTAGGAGTTATTAATGGCTTGTTGCTAATCACAAAATTTATACTGTATGATATATGTAAAGAAAGAAACAATGCATACACTCAAACATTTGCTCTTTGGTATATATACTGTCTGTTGTCATTGTCAACACTATAAAAATGAAAATGTAAGCTACAAGCTTGTCATTCACAAATTTGAAGCAGGCTGTAGAGGGATTCTGAGATTATACATATTAATGATACTAGAAATAGGCCATTCAATTTCAAACAGTTGCTGGTAATGGAGCTGAAGAAGGGACACGATTTTCGACTGGAATTTCAACAAATTCAGAGAGTAGAGCGCGGAATTCATCTCCACTCAATGTCTCCTTCTCCAGAAGGACTTCCACAATCTTATCAATTGCCTCACGGTTGTTCCTTATATGTCCCAATGCAACTTCATATGCTTCATCTGATAACCTCTTGACAGCAGCATCAATGTCTTCTGCAAGCTTTTCTGACATTGAGTTCCTTGCCATCATTCTCATGATAACATCCCCACTTTGTGCCGATGCGTCCATAAGTGACCAAGGACCAATATCAGACATTCCAAATGTGGTTACCATCTGCAAGAGTATGGTTGACATTTATTGAAGCAGCAGCATGGGAGGATAAGAAAGGAAAAATCAAAAGATCTTTTTATAAGGAAAACCAAAAGTTCATCCTTCAAAATGTACATCACCATTCTTTCATTTAAAACCATAAGTTTTTAGTTTCAGACTTTCAGGCATTCAAGAAATCATATGACGGGTTATTTTTGCAGGTCTCACCAATTAATTGTAGCTAACAACATAACTCAGATGTGTTCTGACAAAATGTTACCAACATGAATTCAGATTATACATATATTCAGCTACAAAATATTAGCATCCTTCGCCCTGCAAAATAAAAGGAAGAAAGAGGAGAAATAACGTGACACTGAAGTATAATGAACAATTACCTGTTTTGCCAAACCAGTGATTTGCTGCAAATCACCGGCTGCTCCAGTTGTAACCTCAGGCTCACCAAAAATAACTTCCTCTGCAGCCCTACCACCTAGGCCTCCAACAATTCTTGCAAAGAGTTGTTGTTTAGAGATCAGAGTTGGGTCATCGGAAGGAATGAACCATGTAAGACCCCGAGCTTGACCACGAGGAATTAGTGTTACCTTTTGTACAGCATCATGACCAGGAGTCAATGTTCTGCAAGCAAGCACAAATAGATGTTTCAGAACAACTTTATGGGAATATTTTACTAAAGTAGCTTCTAAGTGTTAGTAACATGCAGTCATTTAGACAACACCACCTTGCTTTCATTGCAATCTTACACAACATTAACTTGAAAGACAAAATGACAGGATAATTTCTTACCCACAAATGGCATGTCCAACTTCATGATATGCCACTAAACTTTTGCTCTTCCCATCTGTCATCACTGTTCCTTCCATTCCAGCCACAATCCTATCAATAGAATCATCAATCTCTTTGGATGAAATTGCTGTCTTTCCTCGCCGACCAGCTAATATAGCAGCTTCGTTCAAGAGATTTGCAAGATCAGCTCCACTAAAACCAGGTGTTCTCATTGAAATTACATCAAGAGAAACATCAGCATCAAACTTTTTGTTGCTGGCATGAACCTTTAGGATTTCAGTCCTTCCCTTTATATCTGGAACATCAACTGTCACCTGTAAAAGCATTATGCTCAGTAATTTAGTCATTAGTAAAATGATAAGGCATTCCATAATACAATCATACCTGTCTATCAAACCGGCCGGGCCTCAATAAGGCAGAGTCAAGAATGTCAGCCCTGTTTGTCGCTGCAATGACGATGATACCAGTATTACCCTCAAACCCATCCATTTCTGTCAAAAGTTGGTTGAGGGTCTGTTCCCTTTCATCATTCCCCCCACCAATTCCAGTCCCTCTTTGTCTTCCAACGGCATCAATTTCATCAACAAAGACAATGCAAGGGGCATTCTCTTTGGCCTTCTTGAATAAATCACGGACACGAGAAGCACCAATACCAACAAACATCTCAACAAACTCAGAACCTGATATAGAGAAAAATGGAACACCAGCCTCACCGGCAATGGCCTTGGCTAACAGGGTCTTCCCAGTTCCTGGAGGACCAACGAGAAGAACTCCTTTCGGTATGCGAGCCCCGACAGCAGTGAACCTCTCAGGCTTCTTGAGAAATTCCACCACCTCCATAAAATCCTGCTTGGCTTCATCCACCCCAGCAACATCATCGAATGTCACTCCAGTGTTTGGTTCCATTTGAAACTTGGCTTTAGATTGACCAAAAGCAAGAGGGAATCCAGGCCCACCGGGACCTCCCATCCCACCAGGTCGTCTTGAGAGAAGGAACAATACTCCAATCACAGCTAGAGGGAAAGCCAGATTCCCAATCAGGTTAAACAAAAGAGAACCCGAATCTTCTTGGGCATTGTGAGCTGCAAAGTCAATGTTTTTTTCCCTGAATTTCTGAAGGAGCTCTTGGCTAAGTCCAGGAAGTTGAACTCTAACGCGCTGCACCCGATTACCCAACTCAGGAGAAACAGCCTCAACAACAGCTATGGTTCCATTCTCATACAGATCCACTCTTTGAACTCTGTCCTTGTCCAAATACTCTAGAAACCTGGAATAAGACATTCTGGAGGAGGAAACCCCTTGTTCCTCAGCAGCATAAGCTTTGCCACCTCCCAATAGTCCAGCATTTCCAAGCAACAATTTCAGAAACCCCCTTCTCCCATCCTGCTGCTTTTGGTCCAAGGATGCCTTTATGGGAAATGCTTTTGAAGCCTTATTCAATGATGAAAGTCTCCAAGATGAGAAGAGGTATCTTCCATTGAAGTCCTTGCCAAGAGTAATTCTGTTACTCCGTGTGGATAAAGCATTCCCAACAAGACATGCTGATGATGCTGCCATCTGCATCAACAAAAGGAATCCAAAACCAAAATATGAGCTGTTAACTTAACTACTACTACACTGACTAGTTCAGTGTTTAGCACGAAAAGGAATATTGAATAAATAAATATAAATACCATCGTGGTTTGTGTAAATTAATTTCCTATTACACAAACCAACACAGAAAACTCATTCTAAACGTTGGGAAAATTCTAGAATGAAAAGTATCAAGCCAGCAATTATTCTAATTGGGGAAGGAAGTCTCAATTCAACTTATGAAAAGATGTAAATCTTCAAATAAGATCTGTATTTTTTGTTTTTTAAGATTAAAGCGTCCACCATTAGCAACTCCAACAATCAAATTGCTAGAAAAATAATAATCAAGGAATTGACAAAGTTAAGGGCAATTAATGACATGAAGAGCAAAGTTTTGAGTAAGATAGAAGAGAAGAGAGAGTAATGAAAAGTGGAGGGCAAGAAAGAAGAAGCAAATACCTTAAAAGTGAAATGTAATAGAGAAACGAGAGAGTGGAATTGAAGAGAAGAGGTGGAAGCTATGAACCTCTCTGGTGCAGAGGGAAGGTGTGTGGTTTTAGAGGGAGTGGCTGTGGTTCGGGAAAGACTTACGTGGCCTTTTCTTATCGTTTGATTCGTCTCTCGTCGGTCCTAAGTAACTATGTTTAGATTCTTTTTTTCGGTTTTCCGTTTTATCCCCTACATATATTTACTAAAACGTAATAATTAATTAATTAATTATACAAATTATATATATTTTTTATAACACTTTATACAAATTATTATAATTTGAAGTATATAGAAAAGTTACATTAAGATAACGATGTTATTTAATGCATCAGATATATATGGAGTGTGTAAGATAAGTTTACTCATGTCTCATGTACCGTTAGTTCATTACTCATACTTATTTAAGGCTTGATAGTCTAATTAATGTGTAAAATGATTAACATAGCTACGTACTATTGAATGTTTGACTTGGATTGGTTAATTTTTATAGTTTATATATTGAATAAATATTTGGATTTTTTTAATTTAAGTTTTATTGGATAAATTATTGAATAATTGTATTTTTTGTTGAATCAGTGCACAAAGTAACATCACATTTATACATTTAAAAAAATACTAAAATAATTTGTCATATAAATATGTTTTTAAAATACTTTGTCAATTTTTTAAAAAGAGAAAAAAAGGGAAAAATATGATACCAAGCGTTCACACCAGAGAAAGGTACTTTAGTGCTCAAGAAATATACAACAGCGTCCACATGGAAATTTGGAAAATTTTGACCATATAAACATTCAAAAATCTCTAACAAGTAAAAATGTCGTTTCGATTTCTATAAAAAAAAAATGTCGTTTCGACTTTGATTGTCATTTCATGATGACACGTAGCTGAATTTCCGTGGCTTGTTTAAATTTATTTATTATTTATTTACATGACGTAATGCAAAATGAGAAGTATAGCTTAAGAGAATTATTTCAGAATATAAAAAACAAAGTTTTTTTTCCACACACACATATGGGGGATAGGGAGAGGGCCAGCTTAGAATCGAACCCACGCGGCCTTATTCATGTTTTCTCCTAGCTTTTCCAACTAAACTATGATGGAAAAAAAAAAACGAAAAAGATAAAAGATAAAATAAGGCATCTATTGTGTATTGTCCAAAAGAAAATCAATTGATATTTTTTGTTGTCGCAGAAAATCAATTGATATTACACATAACAAATCAACTGTTATTTTATTTTATAAACAGTTCAAATATCTTGTCTATTACCAACATTACGTTGGTGGGTTTGTATCCAAGAACAATGTTTTTTTTGGGTTAACTACATAAAATTGCTACATTGCAATTCTATTAAACTATGTTGATATTTTCTTCGTGGGTTATAATAGACTTGGTGTGTTGTTTTTATGTTGTTGTTACTATTTATGTGTTTGCGTGGATTAGTTTAGACAATTACAGTCTTATTCTTATCACTCCTATCAATCATAAAAAGAACCAAAATATTTTATTATCTAAGAATTTCAATTCACTATTTTTTATGGAAGTGTATGTATCTATTCAAGTGTATTGTTTCAAAGGGTAGCGATACAGCTGAGGCAAATCTTGGAGGAGAATAAAAAATGTTATGCATTGAAAATAGATTGAAGAAAAACAGCTTGATTGAGTTGGCAATTGACCCAACAAATCCTGAAGAGGGTCATGTCTATGTTTACCAATGTTGAATGCTTATCAAACTTTTGTCCAATTTTAAATTATTCAATATTGAATTTTGGTTCTTTTAATAATGTTGCATATTTTTGTTTTTTATTTGATAATGATTTTTTTTATATTCTTTTCAATCTAATTAAATTGAAAATAATAATTTCATCTGCCGATTGTAAGATTATTTCTTCTATCAAAATGATATTCAACGCCCGTGCGATGCACGGGTCCACACACTAGTTACACATAACAAATCAAATGTTATTTTATTTTATAAACAGTTCAAATATCTTGTTTATTACCAGCATTACACCCCTGTTTGGTTGGAGGAAAATGGAGGAGAGGGAAGGGGAGAGATTATTTTAAAACTTTTATGTTTGATTTAATTTTTTAGAGGGGAGGGGAGCAAAATCCCTTCTCACTTGATTTTGGCTTCCCTTCAATAATAGGGAGATTTTGAGAGATTTTAAAATATTGACTTAAATAACCCTATTTAAAAACTAACAAAAAAATTTATAAGGGCATAAAATGTAAATTAGACATTTTCCTCCATTAAAATCCCTCCCCTCCCCTCCTCTCAACCAAACATGATATCTAATTAAATCTTTCCCTTCCCTCCCCTTCCCCTTCCCCTCCCCTTCCCTCCATTAAAATCCCTCCCCTCCCCTCCCCTTTTTTGAACCAAACACACACTACGTTGGTCCAAGTGATACTGAACTTAAGTCTCTTAAGTAAAGTCTTGGGTTCGAGCCTTATAGATAGAAAAAACGTGATCAGAGAGACCTCACTAAAGGTGATCAGTCAAATTTTTTAGTAGAAATTAATCATCGACATAATCGGTTTCGCACCAATAACATGGTTCCTAAAAAAATAATACCTCGTCTATTTCATCAAATATGAATTTGGATAATCTTGTCGCAACGCAGGTACGCAATGACCTTTTTTTTTTGGTCGAAAGGTACGCAATGATTTTGAACAAGACTCTGTAGTAGAAATCTGTAGAACTTAATTTCTCACAGTACATTAATTCATAAAGTAAAGCACGTAATTCAAATCCAACATGGAAAGCGAATTTGCTTGTTGGACGGGCAGGGATTTACAGCCCCTTGTGCCATTTCCTCATCACCTGTGCTAGTGCTCCCCGAATTTCCTCAGGCAACGAGTAAAATACTACTATTAAGTATTAACAATGCAATAAAGAAGTATGGACCATGGAATGAATTAATTCGGGAAATAGAGGGAAAAATGGGATGACATATTCGAGTCTGCATGGGCAAATAAATGGTCAGTAAAATTATGATACATGTACAATCCCTTAGCAAACACTAAAACAGATCAGTGATCAAAAAAATAAAAGGCAATCAGAAACAGATTGGAGAAGATACATATATACTGATACAAGTGAATGATGAGGGGCATTATCTTCAAACACGCATGCATGGGACCGAGAACTCCCTCATTGCAGTATAAGTCACAACAAAGCCGCACAAACGGGATGGAACTAGAATGTAATCTCACAAGGTGCGTGGAAAGTTCTTCCTCGACATATAGGTTCCAGGTTTTCACCCGCGTATGAACATAGTGGCGACACTTCAACACCTGAATGAGAGGCAATGACGTTTCGTGAAAGGAAAGGAAGAGTTAGATAAGACAATTTTTCTAACAAAAATATGGTATTCTCTCTATCTCCCTGTCACAGACTCTCTCTAACTCTCTCCATGAATGTGTATATATCTGCGTAAAAGCCCCGTGACATGACCTTGGACACTAATGTAGGGGTGACACCCAGCCCATAATTATATTTTCTTCTCTCCTCGGTAGTAAAGGGAAATAACTTACCTGTTGCATATAAGGGCACCGAATGTGTTAAGAAGCCACCTGCTGCAACTACCCAACGAGTATGGAGTCGAAGAACAAGCAGTTTAGCACTATCTGGAGTGTCAAAATTGGACCCATTTGCATTTTTTACTGGTGCAAATTCCTCCTCTCGTAATACCTGAACATGGATGCATAGAATACGCAATAATAAAAGTAGCATCCTTAAACAAACAGCGTGACAGGAAAGAAATTGCACTATTTCATGTAAAAATTAGAACTATAGTGATATAGTCACCTCAAAAAGCGCAGTCGTAGGAGCATATGGAAACGCATCAAATATAAACTGTTCAAGTTTTAATCCCATAGTATATCCGTGTATGGAAGGAATTTTCTTCTCTGCAAGATGGTAACTGCACATAAAATCGATGCATAGATCAATATCTACAAAACACCTAAAATATGGCGGACTATGTGATACATATGGGTCAAAAGTGGTAATATCATCACTTTTGACTTTATCCCTAAGATTTGTGGTTAATCTCCATAAGTAGTCCAAGTCATCTGATTAAAGTAGTGAAGTAGATGATCTTTTTTCTACAGAAAATTGGTTCCATAAAAAATAAAATTAATTTTTTAGCTTGAATTTGGTCGTATGACATTAAAACTACAAGATTTCATGTGTTGCAATAAATAAATGTCTTCACACTTGGAAGTCAGATAACAATGAGAAGCAAGATAGGACGCATACATGCTGTCCTTTTCAAGGCCATTTGCCACTTGGTTTAGAAAATCCAAAGTAAACATGTGTAAGCAGACCTGAAATCACAAGGTTAATTAGAAATCTGGAAGATAACTTAAAATGCAGCAAGCAAAAGGAATAATAAATTTCTCAAATACAAAGCAAAAAAATGTTATTGTGGTCTATATATAAATACCCATGCTTATATATGATCATTGATCACACATAATATCATTCATTATTCATACAACAACTAGAAGAACTGAGCCTTATCCCATTAATGGAATCAGCTAAATAGATTGATTGACACCATCGAGTCATTGTCTTCTGATCTTTATGAATTTTCTGTTAGGGTTGATAAAGAAAATTGAGTTGTGACCTATGAGACATTAGGGTGTCAACCACATCGATGGACAGGAAAAGAAGACCTGAAGGGGTAATTAAATGTTTTAGAAATTTTTGGTACAGAACCTGAAAGCATAATGTAAGAAAACAAGAAACAAAACTAGATATTCATAAGATTCCCGTAGTTTCTAACAGTGTATGCCTTTTCACCAACTGATAATATATGGTAGTATCAAAGCACAAAGCTCCTGTTCGGATCTCAGCATGTCACTATCAAAAAAATTGATGCCTGGTTTCCATTTAATTACGAAGTGTATTGTGCTAACTGCTAATTCTTCAACCCCTACCTTTCCATTTAGAAGATCATAGCCAAAATTCAAGGGAAATGATCCTCAAAGCTTATAGCAAACTAAGTGAGGAAAGCAGTATTGTGATAATAACGAGGAACAACAGACTAACATTACTCCAACAAAAACGAAGACGGCCAGTTGCTTGATTGACTGCAGAAGCTAGTGATGGGTCCAACTCGCTGTATTCAACTACAGTTAGAGGACCACCTTTACCTCGTCGTACAAACACACCAACCTTTTCTTGTGGATATGCCTGTCATATGATGACAAGATTAATAAGCATAAAATATGCGAAGCGCAAAATCTATTGAATTATTGAATAAGAAAACCCTATTTATCATCTTCCTCATACAATTTTTATAAATTACCAATCCTGAATATTACTAGCATCACAGGAAGATACAGAACTTCAAACACATTAGAATTCAAGTAATACATAGTCATAGGTATGTTTTTATGCATGTGCCAGGTAAACCGTGAACCCACTCAATTAGTGGCTGGAATAAGTTAATTGAGGTAGTTAAAGAGGTGAGATATGAAGTGTACATATAAATAAAATTACGAAATAGAGTTGGTTGGAAACAGGCTTCAGGGAAATAGAGTTTGGGAGGGGAAACCCAAGTCTCTTAAATACCCGGGAGGTTAGACACTACTACAGTATCTGTATTTTGTTCGTCTTCTCCTTCAGTGTCAGGATCATAAGTTGGGTTCAAAATTAGAATCGACAGAAGTATGTAGGATAAAGATTCTCTCACATCCAATTGAGGAGTGTGAGAGGTGTAGGAAAGAGGAAGATAGAGAGGGAAGAGAAAGAAAAAAGAGAGAAGGGAGAGATGTTATAGGTGATATGATGGAAAAGGAAAAAGAAATGTAAAAGGAGATGTGAGAGAAAGGAGCGTGAGAAAATTAGGATTGAAATATTCAATAACACAATTATCAATTTGGTTGGCAGGAAGGGAATAGCAAGAATATTTTAGTGTCTTCTTACTGTCCAATCTTCTTTCTACAGATTGCACCGAATTTTTAATTTTGTCACAATGTCAAGCAATATCAACTAATTGAGATGTATGAAAAGGTAACCTTGAATGTAACAACAACAGATTCAAAGAAAGAAAGAAACTAAACAACGGGGCTTCCTTGTTAAGAACAAAAAAAATCATGCAAAGTGATTATCAACCTTTCTAGTCTATTGCAGCATCTGCCTAATCATACACAATCATAACTTAGTCTAACAAACTAAGGAGTTAGATCTTGCCCATTTATTTAAGAATAAACTCTTGACTCTTCAAATAAATCCACACACCTAGAAAGTTTTCCTTCCTTGCACTGATCAGAGAAATAAAAGTAATAAATAACTAGACTTCTCAAATTCAATATACTCTACAAAGATGACTAAAATAACTTAAATCAATCTGCTACCTTGCGGACAACTTTTGCTGCAGCAGCAACACCTTTGTCAATGAAGTAACCTAAAAAAGATGGATCAGCAACCCGAACCTGTTTCACAAGTCCAAGTCAATACTTCTTTAAATAAGTAAGCAGTGACCAGATAAACAGACTAATTCAACAGACAAAATAGGAAGCAAAGAAAATTCACCAGTGCATTGTCAACTCCATAGCAATCAATATACTTAATTCCTTTTGAGGCCATATCATCCAGTAATTTGGTATATTTCAGAGCTGGACCAAAAAAAAAAAGTATTCCATTTATCCAATCTTGTCCAACCAATACTACATATTGTCACAAGACAAAAAAAGGGGCTCATATAAACCATAAGGTACCTGAATACACTCCACCATTCCCATCAGGAGCCTTTGCTACCTGGTTTTAAAATTTTAAAATATTAAACCATCAGATAGAGCTCAAAATAGGGTCATAAAAAGGGAATTAGAGGGTTAAAATGTAGCAAGATAGAGCTAATATTAGATAGGCAAAGCCATAAGTTCTGAATAAAAATCTCATCCTCAATTGCTCATTCTCTAATTAGATACATGACAGGCCTTAAAACAAATGAAAAAGGGGGAGAAAGAAAATAAAGGTTCTAATTTATAATAAAACTATCTATTATTATTATTATTTAAATTTCTTAATCAGCAGCATATGCTAAATTTTTTTAAAATGCCATGCCATAAGGAGCTTAGCATGCTCCCTAATCATTTGTAGGTACTGGTGAACAAATGTGTCTTCTCCAACTAGCAATCCTTAGTTTTGATTCCCGTCTTTTAAAACCCAATTATTAAAACAATCCAAAAAAAAATGAAAATCTTGCTGGGACCAAAGAATTTTTATGATAACGGAAGAATTTATTTAATAGAAAAAATAATACAGATAAGGAGGATAACGAATACACCATGAAACAGTTAAAACAAATGAAATAAAAGCAAAAGAACAAAAAAAACAAAAATAATTAACTTGAATGAGCTTTCTAATCTCTTAAGATTTGGATTTCCTAAATCAGGTACAGAAGCAATAATTAAAACTGATAGATATAAAACTATCCTTGAACCTTCACCTAACATCTCAAGCTTTTGGAAGAGTTAGTTTGTGATGTGGTATTATAGCCTCTGTTACCAAGTGGTCAAAAGTTTCATCCTTGCCGCCCCATTCTTCAAAATAAAAAAATAAAAAAGTTGAATTTTAGCACAAGGTAAGATGGGCTTGTGCATCTCTTGCGTTACACTGATAAATGATTTTACTCACTCTTTCTCACTTTCCCTCCAATTTTTATACTCAAATTGTATTCCCAATGCTAGTCAGGAAGGAAAGCAATCATTATCCTATTATTCCAACTCATATGTAAACAGAGTAACAAATTTGCGTCTGGAGCACAATATATTTAGAGACAATTATTTTATAGTTAAATAATTCCCAGATAGTTCTTTGCTAGTACATTCAAAATCATCTTGTTACAGGGCTTATTTGGAAGATAAGGACTCAACTGGGGTGACATTCAAAATAGCAATGAACCTTGTTATTAGTTCACACCCACCTAATCATAAGCATCTCTGTCATTAATAATATGTATTCTCATCTCTTGCTTTCATGAGGCTAGTATTCAGATTGATAAGAAAGTAGAGGAATGGATAGAAGGGTTAGTAAATCCACCTATCACGATGCTATTACTATTATTAATCATTAAAATTCACCTCACCAGAAATCATAGCAAAGAAAAGTAAGTGATGAGGATTTCAGGGTTTTGGAGCTTTTCAGAAACTCAGTTTTTCCCAACAAACACACAATTACCCAGTATATATTACCAAAGAATGGCACAAACTGACTTGGAAACACAGAAAGTTAACAGGTACGCATTGTGCCCCATTTACAGACTTCTCAAGCTTAATGAAAGTTCTTCAAGGAAAAGGTTCAGGACCTAAAAATAAGACAAAGCTAGAGGCATGCAGGCATGGGATTCTAAATTTAATCTTGAAAAAAATCTTGTAACTCAATCCAACCCCCTATACGCCCAAGAACTCTAAATTTTTATAACTGACTAACTGTGTTATCCATGACTTTTCTTTTACAAACACCTCATCTTGAACACTTGGTATACACCAAGATGCAGCAGCAGCCAAATTCAAATTTGGACATACTCAATTAGATGTAGTTGCTTCAATTATGACATGATCAAATCCATATATCTTTTGTCAGCAATCATAGGTTGAATGGTATGCTCTTGGTACCTCATTTTTCTATATTTTTTGTTGACCTCAATTTAAGAAAGCAAATAATGAGAAAACATATTTGGCTTAAAGCTCAGTCAAAGAATGAGACCATACCCTGTATGGAGTCTCCATAATAAATCTACCATCCTTGGAAACACAAGGGATGGTCCCTTGCTGGAAGAAGGTAACCTATATTAAAGAGGTGAGTCCAAAGTAAGCAAACCATATTGTAAAACAAGTTCTAATGGCACAAGAAAAAGGTTTAAAGACATCTTACCTGTTCGGATTCAAGACCAAAGAATTTATGACTTTCAAAGTATTTGCGTGTTGCCTCATCAGTGAATGGACTAGTCATTATGTACCAGTGTATTTGCGCAGAAGAAGCAGAATCTGCAACAGATAAACTGATGAGAAAGACACAGAATAATGCATGAACAAACTGAACCAAGACAAATGAGACTTACTCTCATTTGTAGCTTGAGCAGCTAATCTCTGTACACACAAAATCCTCTCAGCTTGAAGTTGAAAAAGTGATTTTCCAGATGGAAGTCCAACATCTAAAATAAAATATAAAATACATAAATAAAAGGTATAATTCATGATTAACTCCCAAAGCACTTTCTAATGGCAAAAAGTTATAGACGTAATTAAAACCCACAAAAAGGGAAAAGTGAAATAAAAGAAAAAGATACACTTCACAAATTGCTTTTTGAGAAGTAGAAAACAAGTTCATCTATGGCCCAGAACCATGCATCAGATTTCAATCAAATGATGAATACAAGAGGTAGTGAATAGTGATAATTTATTATACTTTGCTAAGAGTTTAAACAGACAATAATTATTTTAACATTATATGGAATTTTATGAATTTTCTAGTAGCTAATAGTTAAAAGAAACACATGCCAACTGAAGAAATTTGAGCTTCAATTTGCTTTCAATATCAAGTGAGAATACTCACTGAAACATCCTTTTGGATCTGAACTTCCAAGCCTAGTCCCCTGCATTTATAGTTTTGAGACATTCTTAAGTCAGCCAAATAGGCAGACAATTGAAATTTAACCGTTAAGAATGAAGACTGAATGCAACATAAAATAATCCATGTGTATCGGGTCCAATGAGAATGTGGTGCTACATGGCTAACATTCTGAGGCTGAAGACAGTAAGCATCAAAATAAATCAAGGCAAAAAATTCTTTCCTTCAGCTGCTTTTAGTCAAAGATTTGTTTTATGCATGTCATTTGTAACATTAACATGATTCAAGTAAACGACGTTATTAATCAATTCATTTTCCAAAATTTATTGTAGGTGCTTGTATCTCCTTCATAGCAATATAAATTACCAATAATGATTTGATTCAAATATCAAGCAAGCAATGTAATTTACAGGGTTAATATTTCCAGACTTCATGCAGCAAGAAGTATCGAGATGAAACAAGCAAATCCATAATTTCCAAATTTGAAGATGGACTAAGAATACAATCAGCATAAATCTCTTATAGCAAACCCATATCCCTCTGCAAAAATTAGTCACAATTTCGATAGCAAAAAGTTGTAGTTCATGATATTGTGCTTCTATGATAACATTACTGTTTTTAGAGCTCATGATTTGGTGAAGGGGCCAGGGGGACTTAATTTATTTACAATAAATTCAAAATGAAAAACAAAAGACATTATCTTGATATGTTGTAATAGAGGTGATTAATTATCTTTTATAAGGTTTTCACAATCATTTATATGTGTATCGGCAAAGTGAGGAGGGAGAATGCATTTCATATTAGTGGATGGTGTGGGATGTTTATAGATGGGGGAATAGGGTAATTTAAGTAGTTCTACACCTTATAAACAACTAGTCAACAACAAACAACTATAATCCTTATTGCTAGCGTTTCTTTAATTTTTAACAAACAGTGAAAAAAACTGAAATAATTTAAAATTTCAAATATAACCCTAAGAAAAATGGGCATCAGACGCAAGCAGTCGTGATGAATTTATATGTTCAGACAAAAAAAATGGCAACTAGGACTCAGAATACGTAGTCTCTTAGATGTGGGTGTCTGGGTGATTAAGTAGCGAATTTGTGTATGCAAACTGTTTCTTCAAACCCTCAAGTTAAATAATCCATTATATTATATCAATAATATTAATATTTATTAATTAAAATAAAAAGTGGGCCAACATACAACATGGGGACACAAATCATATAAAAAAATATTAATAAGTAATAACAATATCAGCGATGATGATAGCCATCATGATAAAAAAAAACTAACGAGAAATAACATCTGAATATTTCCGGGGTATTTTAGTATTAGTTATTTCAGCTATGAGATTATGTCACGAATAAACTAATGATTCTCATCATTGAAAATCCAGGAATGAATTAAAAAAAGTAAAAAAAACACTAGAGAATTTAAATAAGCAAGGACTAAAATTTGATTATTTCAAATATTAAGTTTTAATGGTGATGCCGTTAACCATGTCAAATACTCCATTTGCTGTTTGATGGAATCCGAGGAGATGAGCGAGACGAAGGTAACCCCGTAAACATAAAGCAACTTTATTGTGCTTGATGATTACAATAAACCAAGAGCCAATGCTTTTTCAATTGCCTATTATTTTAAGTGAGAAACCAAAAAGAAAGACGCATCATTGTGGTAGCATACCAAACCCTTCGTAGCAGATTATTGGAGTTTTTTAAGGGAAAAAATATATAAAAGCATCTGCTTTTGCACTAGTACATCTTTTCAGCGAATGATGTTGCTTTTTAGGGACAATCAAAAAAATGGAAGACTCACGAATTTTAACTTGTCTCTAATGGAGAACATTCCCAAAAAGGGTAGACATTATAACAAAATAATGCTGATAAAAAAAGCAGAAATTATATTGCTTGTTAATTGTTATATCTTTATTATTACCGTCGTCGGCATGTAAATAATGCCCCTGTTAGTGTAAAAAAGTTCACGTGAAAAATCAAACCAAAAGGCACCATTGCATGTATATTGAGATTCTAAATATGTTACTACTGGCATCGAATAATGTTGAAATAACATATCATTATTGATCATTTTTTAAATAAAAAAAGCACAAGTGTGTTATGTGTTCATTATCTTCATCCAATTCCAATGCCAAAACAGTTTCAGAGATACCTGGCCACCAGATAAAAGCAAGACAGCTAACTTGCCCTCTGAAATAGCCTTCAATCCCATTTTCCACCATCTCTCTCGTTCCTCTTGGCTTCGCTCCTCCACCGTCGACACACTGCTCTCCGGCACAGGTTCAATTACAGCTGCCGGCAGCCCTGAAAACGCAAAGCACAAACACAATCATCAACAACATGCACGCGAAATGAGAAATAAAAACCGATTCGATTAAGAGAAACAAAACCTTGAGACCGTAGTGAACACCGAATAATCCGATCGATTCTCGAGAGATCTAAACTCTGCAACACGGAACAGAATAATTGAAAACAGATTAATCAAAGGATCAAAAAATGATCCTCGAAATGAGAAACGAGACGAAGTTGAGTTGCAAATCTGAAGCAGCGAATTGGATTCGCCATTGAATCGGGGGCGAATGGGAATTGTCAAGTGTGGATCGAGAGGAATTTACCTCGATGTCCTTGACGAGAAAGTCGCGTTCCTCGTGGGAGAGCTCATCCCAGAGGGCAAAAACGTCTTCCTGACCGTAGTCTTTGAGCCTCTCGAGGAGCGCTTGAGGCGGCGCAGAAACGACGCCGTTGCCTTCGATTCCCACCGACGACGGTTCCCTCATCTCTCTCTCTCTCTTCAATTTCAGATCTCAAACAAATTCTGAAGCGAGTGAGGTTGAGTGTTAATGTATTGTTGGTTGGTTATGGTATGGACTTATGGCAACAGGGGGAACAGTGGCGAGGAAGACAAGAATCAAATCAGTAACCACCCTCTTTCCTTCACTCACCTCTAATGACCCAAATGCCCCCTCTCACTCCTCTTTTGTTCTCACTCGTGACAGCAATGCAGTGCTGTTATCATCAATCAATTCTATTTTACCTCTAATTTCGACGCAGAAGAAAAAGATAAAAAATCATTGAATGCAGTTGACCAGTCCAGTGTTACCTCCAGATATAGGTCGTGTTTGGATTGATTTCTGCAGAGCTTATGAATATAGTTTATGATTAATTTATAAGCTATTTTAGATTTATTTTTTATAAGCTACCTATAATAGCTTATCAAAACAGCTTATAGCTTATATGAAATAAATTTCATCATATTTTTTCTTCGATTATAAAAATAATTTATACAACTTATACTATAAACCGTAAAATAAACTATTATGCCAAACATGACCATAAGCTTACATAAGATGTTATGTGATTATGTCCAATTAATTTATTACAAAGTTACATTAACACTGCTACAGCTTTAACTAATTTTTATTTGATTAACTTTAAGGAATTTTGTCGCAAATTTTACTAAACCCGAAGTGAATATATAATGTCATAATGATATTATAACACCAATAATTAGCGAAACTGCTAACTATGATTCTGTTTAGATATAAAAGCTCTAACTTTTAATTTATGAAAAAATTAGTCTTTTTTTTTAACTTTTATGAAAAATTATTAGTTAAAAAATACATACTAGAAATAGCTGTGGGGAAGCTTATCAAAACTGGCCTATTCCTTCTGGCTGGCTTTCAACGTTTTATATCAATGTTGACACTTGTTTCCTGTTCTCTTATTCATTAAGAATTTAAGACCAATGGTTTCTTCCTATCGGATACTTTAACCACCAAATAAAAATAATCATTTCCTAATAGCCGATTTGAGGTCACATACCCAACACACTACTAAAAAAATTACTTTAATTCAAGTACCCACACACCACGAGGACACATTTTATTTGTGAACACAAGATTGTGTGGGAAGTATCTAGAGTCAGATAATTTTATCTTCAAGCAAGCTCATTATATCATAATAATTAAGTTTTGACAGTTTACCCGAATACACCCAACCGACCCAAACATATAATATTGAAAAGCAATGGCATGGAGTTAGGCCTAAACACATGTCAAATATATAAACGGATATGCTCTTGATTTTATCAATAATACAACATATATTGTAATGTCATGGCCCACTGGCCTAAAATTCCAATTACCCCCTCTATTCTCACGAGAATATATGTGTGCGTATAAAAGAACAAACGATTGCATATAGTAATCTCACATGCATATAAACATCACCAATCACAGGCTATTCATACATAAAAGAAAAAGTGGTACATTATGGCATATATGGCATATATCGTTCTCATTTCGTGTTCGCAATAATTTATAATCGTTTTTGAAACTCCACGTACGAATTGCTATCTCGCATTAGCACTTTAGCGGTTATGCACAATTTCCCCATCAATTTATTTTTTACGAGTAACTATCAATGGCATAAATGATAGCATTTCAAACCATATTCAAGGGGTGATAATTGCATACTTGAGCTTAAATTACAAGAATCTTGAAGACAATTGAAGCAAAAACCAGGACAGAAATCTGATATAACTGGAGCTGACAACAAAGTTGGCCAGCTCAGTAGTAGGAATCATACGCTTAATGGAAATCACAAGGAAGATGCTTGCTCATTGAGTGCTTCTTTAACTGCTCTCAATAGTGACGGCATCAATTTCTGGTTTGTGACAATAATACCAGAAACAACATCAAGAAACTTTCCTTTTGAAAAGTCCAACGGGTTCCCTGCAGCATCCGTGACAACACCTCCAGCTTCTACACAAGTTCAATTGCCAAACAATAATGTATACAATAGCTTTATTGGTATCACACCATGGGATGCAATAATCCCAAAAAAATGTTTAAAATAGTTGCAAAGCGGCAAGCGCCTTAAATTATCGAAAGTATAAACTTATAACTACTAGAAAGAAAACATTAAATTCATAAAAACACTTTTTGTAAGATATTATGTTCTTAACTGTAAGGATTTGAAAATAGTCCAGATCCTAAGATACTGAATCCAGCCCATATGTAAATCTAGACTTTAAGCAGGTCTTGATAAACATAAACACCAAACCCAATACTATACTTTTATGACCAAGTCTGGTTAGTTATCATCGCTTACTTTAAGCAGAGCATGTGTACCAAGAAAAGACTGGCCAATTTCTTGCACACACTTGCTGAAAGATAAGACAAAAGGAAATAATTCATAACCAAGAAGACCAAAAAGAAAGAAAAGCACACACCAGTAACAACAACACAGCCAGCAGCATGGTCCCATATTTTTTCACGGTATCCTTTGTTGGGGAAACGCAAGTAGATAGCGCCGTCTCCTCTGGACAGAGCTCCATATTTTGCTTGGCTGTCAATTCTGACTGGCGGTGCTTTGACACCGAGTTTCTGTTCATGAAGTCATAATGTCAAAGGAATGTCTGCAGATCAAGTCTTAAAATTGCAACAATAAAAAGAGAAAAGAAAAAATAATAAAAAAGGGCAAATGGTTGGCGATGAGATAACATTACTTCTGCAATGGAGCTGGATAAATCATGTGAGGAGTGAGCTGCTTCAAAAGATTCAAAAAATGATGCTTCTTCTGGATTATCAACAGCACTGACATGCACCTGGATGATGATAACAATTAACAAGACGATTGGTCATAAAAGAATTGTCAAGGACATTAGCAGAAGTGTCAAGTAAGACAACACTCTATCAGCACCAACCTTAGTTTGTGTAGAACCATCCAGTGCTTGCATATACGCTCCATCACCAACTTTGGCAAAGAAAAGACAGCCAACTTCATTAGAAGAAGAATGCTGCTGATTACAGCCAATGGATGCCAGTGGAAGATTTGGACAAGCCAAGACACCCAACACAACTTTCCCTTCATGTAGCAAGGCTAATGCTATAGCATATTGGTCTCCTCTTACAAACCTATAATGTCATCTCACAAGCAAGAGCTACTCAGTGACTCATAAGCACAATGATAGCACAGTGACCATACAAGTGAAACAATGAGTATAAACATATAGACTGTAAACCTAGATTCAAAATCCTTATTTAACATGATCAGAAATTCCAATTTTAAGCAACCTGAAGTCTTCTAGGCAAACCAAATTGTCAGTTCAACATGCCTGGTAATATATAATTTCTCTTTGTCAAAATTAAAACCATCTTTATAATTATAATTTGTTTGAATTTAAGTGACTGGAAATATCATCCAACCCCTGTTTTTGTACTTACTTTCTACTCAAAATAAGATAGTGAATAATCAGTGCAATCTTAGTACATAATCAAGATTAATAATACAAGATAAATTTCATATGTTTATTATATGAGATATTACAAACAACTCCATGCTGTAAGAAGATTCCAATTTTTTAGGAAGAGGAACTAATGAAGCTTAGACATGCAGAAAACAATATGCACACCATATTGAATTTATAAGAAAGAAAGAAAGAAAGAAGAAACTTACCCTTTAGTGCCATCTATCGGATCCAAAACCCAGTGCCGACCAACAGAACCCCCTTCAGACTGACCATTATCAATGGCCCTAAGCACATCATCTGTTGTTAAAGTAGAAAAGCTATGTGATCCTTCATTAGCAAGAGTATCATTGACAAGTTCTGTAATGCGCTTCAGTGTATCCTGGCCACTTTCCTTACGAAGATCCCCTGAATCCTAGAGATTAAAAACTGGACTTTAAGAAAAGAAAGCAGAATCCGCATGTCCAAGAAATCTGTAAGTTACAATTTCACCTCCTCAGCTACTAATGAAAATGGTTCAGAAGGAAGTTCTTTCTCAAGTATAAAGCTGACCAAGGCTTGTGAACCTGTAAACCACATGTAAGCAACACAAATTATACCAAGTAAACCTGCACTTCAGATAAACCTCAATAAAGTAGAATCTCTTCTAAAAGCTAAAGTTGCTTGGTGGAGGCTCAAGAATGGTTTCATGTCAATACACATCCCCTCGTGCAAAAGCCACATGAGATTGAAGGATGAAAAATGCTCAAGCCCTTTATTTGGTTACGCAGAAGTGGGAAAGGGGCAGGATATGTGGCCTAGTGGAGGATTAAACCTCGAAGATCAACATCACCGCCCAAATCTTAAAGAATCGGGCCAGTGCTAATTGAGATACAAGCTCATCTAGTGATGAAATAAACTTAATCATGAAGAATAGGGAAGTGAGGATCAAACTCCTGACCCTGTTCATAGAGGATAGAGGATTTCGAGCTATAATGATACTTTTAAAATTTGTCAGCTCATTCTTGTAAATGGTAGAATGCAGAAATTAATTTAAAATTCTGATGAATGAGAAAACCTCACAGGACTCCATCTGTATTATACAACGTGGATGAGGAACAAGAATTTCTTTCAAAGGATCGGAACATAAAACCTTGCAAATTAACAGATCTTTTGATAGTATATGAAATATCTAACTAGCGGAAGCTGACAAACTATAGAAAGTGCACATTATTTCCCATTGTACAGCTTCTGCTTATTCAGATGTAACCCATCCAGTAAAAGCATCAGCATAAGTAAGCCAAAAGGATAACATTATACCTAGTCAGCAGCACTTCTGCTCAGTCAATATATAACAAAATGAACTTAGCAACTACAAATTAGTTTCTAGTTAAGAGCCATTGCATGATTGATTCCATATGAACACGTATAATCAAACAGCATGCCCAAAGGAGTAAGACAACTTAACCATAATCAGCCACGGTGACGGGACTTTTGTCTGATTTTGAGTGGACATCGGATTGCAGAAGAGCCTTTTGTATTTTCTGGACCAACCATACAAGGGGAAGAATCAATATCCACAAGTATCATAGCTTATATATAATGATGGTAAAGCTTGGATTTTGAGAAAATGAAATTTGTGGGGTGGCATAAATTAAGAAAAAGAGAGGGATTTTGAGGGAAGGGTAAAATGGGGATGCCTGGCAGAGACGAGCAGCGAGAGTGGCTGCTTTCTTTGCAGCAGCGAGCTCCTTCTCGTAAGGCATTGAAGAAACTACTATTGGTGTTAACGACGGCGACCAACAACAACACAGCGAAGAAAAGGGCCTTCTTCCCCTTGTTGACAACAAATCACACACGCTGAATATGGCTTCTTTCCTGATTCTTCTGGGTTCACACCACTTCCAATCACTACCAACCCTGATTGCTCTTGCTCTCAACCAACGCGTGGGTGTGCCCATTTTCCTTTCCCTATTTTCTTTTCTTTTAATTTTTATTATTTTTAATTCCCATGCTACCGCCGTGCGTGTTTCTATTTTATTTTATTTTCTTGAGAGGGTGTTTCTGTAGTTATTCCAACAATAGAGACCAAAAGAAATTACTCCAATGATATAAACATAAAAATAATTTTGACGAGTTGGAAAATGCCAGCAATACTCTTTTTCCAATATTTTTTCTCGTATTAGTTGAAATTTAAGTGAGTTTCATTATTTTGGTAATATGTTTGTATATAAAAAAAAATGAAATTCATGTGATATAGTGGAATCTACATATTTTTAACCAATAAGAAAGTGTGTTAAAAAAAATGTCACTTCTCTTAACTAATGTTATAATAATTAATCATGATATAGTTATTTTTATATATTTATTTTTCATAATATAGAAATAAATGATATAAAAGGATTCAAATATCCTGTCTCCTGCCCTTTTTTATTTAGCTTTTAATTCTAATTCCTTACTTTATTTTATTCTTTTCAATGAATATAGGGGTGTGTGTGTCTGAATATTGTAATTGGGTTTTATTTTATGAGTTGTCCGGCCTAGATTGGATCGGTTATTTTGATAGTCTAAGAAGTCTTTATCCTCATATAATGAGTAAATAAATTGACTCATCATTAAGGTTTTGTTTGAATGCTAAAGTTTTAGCTTTTGACTTATGGAGAAGTTAGTCTTATTTTGTTTTTTTTTTCTCGTATATGCAAAAGAAAGAATGTTGTTAGTCATTAATAGATAGACAGGTGTTTTTGGAGAAGTTAAAAAAGATAGCTTTTGAAAAATGTGAAGAGCAAAAGTTAATTTCAATTTCTATAAAAAGTTGTTAGTTAAAAATATATACTAGAAATACTTATAAAGAAGCTTATCCAAACTGGGTCTAATTAAGCAGACAACGTACTCTCATGTAAATGACAATTTTTTCTCACACAAAAGGATCTTTCCAATCTCTCCCGTATCATTTGTTAATAAGCACTCCGAGTACACATTATTGATTCAACAATGTTTCCTAGACCACCCAAATACACCTATACCACATTTTTTCCAACCACTTAACACATTGAAATTGAGTGTGAGAGAGGTGATCGGGTTTTCCAATCATCATTACTCTTATTGATTTATCTCTTTAATACGATAATGATTGATATGATGTAACCTATAGCTCTGCATGAATTAAATCCAACAATCAATAACTGGTCTTGCTACCCAAGTGTGAATATGCTAGATTGACCAGACCTGACACAGTGACACCTAATAATCTTCTGACTGATATGGAAAACTTTGAAGCCTTTGATCGTTGCTAAAGCATACTGCTTTCCATGACAAGTCTTCCTCAAGCTAAGCTTGAATGAGAAGGTTCGAATGGTGTATTGGGTTTGAGTTTGTGATCCGCAGGGAATGACCATGGATTCCATGAAAGAAATCATAGAAACTTAAATAGATTCGAAGAAAAGAAAGAGAGTAAAAGCAAGTATTTGATTAATTGGTTATATAGACTTATAGTGGAACTAAATTTTGTTACAACTGATAGTGATAACAGAATCATAAAGCTAGTAACTATTACTACATGACACTGAAGCATTTCATGGCAAGCATCATTTCTGTTTTTGTATATACCATATGCCGTACCTTGTAACATTGTGGCCCCAGGGTGCACATGATGAAACTTTGTCTGGAACTTCACTTGTAGCCTCTCTATCCAAACAGCTTCTGCACGTTCATGTGAACAAAGCCACGTCAAATTAATTCTAACTGGCGCTTGGTCTGATTTTTGTCTTGGCATAATGTATATTTGCTCCTCTTAAAATCGCATTACAAATTAATTAATTCGGTGCCATAACTATCCCCAAAATTAGTCACGACTTATTAGTACCCGCCATATATAGGTTATTTAGCAATCAAGTGAATCATACATTTTCTTTTAATTTTTATTATATTTTCTCTTACTATGTCGTTGCGCCTCAAATAAAGAACGTGATTGCCTTGACAAATAACCATGCATTAAGCATATCTTTCTTTTCTATATTCCCTAAGCATAGCATACATGTCTCGTTACCATTCCCCAACTTGTTAATTTCGAAAAAAAATGGATTACACTAGAAGCTTATTGAATTAGCTATACAATTTAACTAAATACTATTTAATAAGCTATTTTGTGAAACTCAATCAAGTGTTTATTCATAAGTTATTTTGAGAAATTTATTGAAATATGCCAAAAATAACATATAGAGAGAAAAAATTTGTTGAAAATATAGACATATTCTATTTTGTAAGTGGAGGATTGCTACATGGTACGAAGACGTAAAGCGTGAAATTGAAAGAAGGGAACAAAAATACCGATAGAGTGGTTTTTTATTTTCACAATAAATAAAAGATAAAACAAATTAATTAAAATCAAAACATAATCTATTGATCGAGATAAATTCGTCTCTTTCCGGACATCAATGACAATAGTCCGTGCTCTCTAGCTTTTCCCTTATTAGTGTTTCTAAGCACTAACATAAGTGTTCTACGTACGGTTAAAGAAAATGCTAAATGAAAAAGTAGATGTATTAAATATCTTAAAAACATGAAATACTACTTTCACTAAGTATCAGGTAAAAGGATTAAGAATATTTTTTTTAACTGAAAGGATTAAGAACAATTTAGAATTGGGAAATTGAACAAATAAGAGAATTAAAATAAAAGCAACAGAAAAATATACTTAACCTCCTTAATTGACCAAACACACAAACAATTTAAGTGCCAGGCAGAGCCATTTTATTCAGACATAATAATAAAAAGGAATAAATCAAAGATAACTGGGAAACTGGAAACTTAATTGGAAGATTATGATCAAAGATAAAGATCTTAAAACATTGTCCTCTTCCCAGTTCCCAGGCAGTTTTGGCTGGCCCCTTGTAAAATTCATGCATCCGTATAATCTGAACCATTCTCATTTATCAAGGTCTCGAATTTACTGCACGAGATTTTTTTTAACACTAGTATTTTAATTTTTGAGTTTTTTTTTATAATACGGGGAGTAGAAACTTTTGTCCACGCATTCCGGCATTCAGAATATTTTGCATGAGCTATAACTTGTGTTGCAACCTATGAAACAAATAATTTCTTATGTAGTAATCTGCAACACCAGTAATAGTAATAAAAATAGTAGCAGCAGCAACTTTTGTATAATCAAATTATTGTTTTTTTTGTTTAAATAAAATCTTAGTACCCGTGGTAATGTGTGAGAAAGAAAATGTTGAATAATTTGTGAAAATAAAATAAGAATGTAGTATGTTTGATCATATAAGCACATCATTTTAGGAGTTAGATTTTCAAGGTAATAATTTTGATAATCAAACTTTTTTATTGATTTAGTCATACACGATAAAATAATAATTAAAAAAATTTACATTACCTATCAAAGTTTTTTAAAAAATGAATAGTATAATCGAATACATAAAGTTGTTATAAATTAAACACCACACTTATTAATAATTGTGACCCAACATATATATATATATATAAGGATGAATTTGATTTTCGACAACATTTTCAAGTTTAAATAAGCTTTATCCTGATATTCAGAGTTTAATATTTTATGTACTTATTTATACATAGAAGTATATTAAAATAATATAGTAACATGATATTAAACAAATGATATATTTTGCATTATACAACAAAATTGACCTCTTTAAAAAATACATAAACAGTGATCATGTAGTTATATTTTATATAAACATCTAATTATATTTACCATATTATATATGTCAAAAAAAAACTTACACTTACCATATTAACACATCATAATTACCTTTTAAAACTTCTGGACATTGTGTCATGATTAGACATCTATTTAAAACTATTTAAAATTTGTTTAAACCATACGTATATATAATTAATAAACTACATATTATATCACAATCCACGGATAATCTATTTGTCCTCCATAATATAATTAATTCCAAGCTTAGGATAACTCACAATAAAAAATCAAATATTTATTTCAATATTAGCTAAAAGCCTAAAATCCTTTTGATTGGGAATACTTATAAGAGAAAGAAAAAAGGTATACAATAATTTAAATTCATATAAAAATACATCTCATATAAACCCTAGTCCTACACACGCAAAAATTTCCATTCCATCAAGTGCAAAATCGGTGGCGTTGGCATCAACAACCACCAAGGTTGATAATGGGAAATCCTACGAATGCTCATACGAGAGTTCAAGCAGAAAAGGAGAGGGGAAAGTGTTAAGGGATGAAGGGGGTCATAGTTAAGAGTAAGTACCCCTACTCATAACCCTTAATCACATATATACATAGGACACAATAATTAAGAAACTAAAAATCAATTATTTATTTGGTCATAATTTAATGCTAATTAATTAATATCCTGCTAATTAAAATTTTACCCTTTTTTAAAAATTTAAAACAACATTGTTATGATGCTAGGAGAGAGGAGCTCTCTTGGGAGCACTCTTTCTCCTGCTGCCAAGAGAGAGGAAGAAACCATTGGTTTTCTTCTTGTTAGCAATGGTCGCAACGTTGGGTTCACATGAAATTACGGAACTGCTGGTAGCCTCAGTGTTGGAGAAAGAGGAAGTGAGGGCAAATTGGGTATCTTCATCAATAACCTCTGAGCTATCTACCCTTAGACCCTCGAACTGCGAAAATGAAAAATCGGATTCATGGAATCGATGTAAAATGCTGGACAAGCTCTCCCCCTCGCATACCATGTGATCAACCTGCAATTTTATATACAACACAATTGTTTTTTTGTGGGTTACAACGTTAATTTTCACCTTCCAAAAAATAATGAAATACAGTACTAACAACAATTACTAGCTAGTAGTACATTTTTTTAAACACATCCCAAAAAACAGAAAATTAAAGCTGCAACGTCCTCCCGTTGCATTTATTTATTTGTTTGCTGTCACATTTGAGGCTTTCAAGAAAAGAAAAGATGCACAAACCGAAAAAAAATGCCTTGCGTGTTTTAACCATAGGCTAATTCTTGTGTTATTCTAGAGTACTTTTTACCAAAAAGAAAAATTCTTACACCAACATAATCTTCATAGGAGTGAAATTGGAATTGGATTCCTTAAATAAGATTTTGGATTTGAGATTTGTGGATAAAAGAAATATAATTTCAAAAATACTATTCTGCACTTATATCATGATCACTCAGAGAAAAAATTCACACCAACTTTTATCACCTTACAAAAAGCTATAGTTCTTGGTGTTTGGATATATAATGTGTATGTAATATAGACCACAGTGATGGGTAGGGTAATCGGGGTTTTTTTTATGAACTTATTTACATATATGCTAATATAATTATTCGGATGTATTATTTTTTAAATAGACAAATATTAATAATTAATATATTATGTTAATGGTGAGAATTAATCCACAATTTCTTTATTGTTCTACCTCTATGTCCATCTCTAAACCATCAAATCACCTTATCCGGATCCCTTTAATTATATGTATGAATTAATTTGGTTTATCTTAAAAACTGATTTTTCTGACCTTATATACCTGACTTTTTTTTTCACTTGCTATATATACATAAGACACACATACATGTATAAAAACTAGTTGGGGAAACATAAAGCCTTGAAAATGTATAAATTAAAAAGAATGCTTTCTCGGCATCATGCATGATGTATATATATTGACTAATTTTACTAAAAAAAGAAAGTTCCCTTCACGCCACTATTTTTCATATATGATAAAATATCAGAAAAGTACTTTTTTAATTGATCAACGTTTCATTGGAATCACTTCCAGAGTACCCGAATTATAGACTTATGGTCAAGAACAACGATATAAAAATTACTTTTTCTTACCACTATGGGATGTCACAGTACAGAGACAGATGCTCTTAATTATAAACCTGCCTATATCATGATCGATGAATAAGGTATTTTTACTAAAAATAAAATAAAATCATTTCATTCCATGACAAAAGCTTAAAAACTTTGGATCTTGACCAGTAATTTGTTTGTGTGAAAGTGAATGGCCCAAACGAGAATGATAAAGAGAGAGAGACAGAGAAATGAGACAAAAACCTTGCATGAGAGAGAACAGAAGTGGAAGGGCTCCTGAAGAATCCTGTCACAAGAGCAGCAAGCGTTGGCAGTGCCTTTGCATGACCTTGACTGTGGCCTCTGATTTAAGAATATCACTTTGGCACCGTTAATCGTATATGGCTGCATTTCCATTAATCCAAACACCTTCAATTTGATTATTCATACTCTTACCCAAAAGATTTATTGTGTTGGTTTAATTTGCTCTAATTATTCTCATTAGTTGTTAAGTAAATCTCTTTTTTTTTTTATCATATGTATATTTTGATTGATTTTTGGTTTTTGGGTAAATAAAAAGAGTTTATTGTTCTATTTGTCTGACCTGAATATTGGAACAATCGATGAGCTTTTCAAGATCACCCAATCGAACCACGTCATGGTAAACATACCTTCTCACCTGCGGAATGGCATCAAAAACCTCAATTATTGTCACACATTATTGGTCATTGATACAAATGAGGTTAAAGAGTAAACAGGTAAAAACAAATCGCTTTCCATATTTATTTATATATCAACAAATTAAAATTATTTAAGACTCCACCTCAAATATATGCTATCCCCCATCTTAGAAAAATTTATTTAGAAGAATTCAAACTAACATACTCCAATAATTAATGAAATGTGACATTTTTGGGATGAGAATTATGTCATCCAATGAAATATTATTAATTAGAGAGAGAGAGAGAGAGAGAGAGAAATTGATGAACTTGAAGGAGATCAGTAAATTCAGAGGAATTAAAATCTTTATATGAACATATATAAAAATTAAATGAAGTGAGTGGAGAATAATTTAGAGGAAGTAGCGGGGTTGCTGTACAAATTATAATAATCAAGTAAAGAGACACAACATGAATTGGGAACAATTGGGTCAAACCTTTCGCTTTCAATGAAAGGAACAGCTGAGAAACCTTTGCAGGGGGAAAATGGATAAAAAAGAGATTTTCCATTAATGGGAAAGAAACCAAAACCAAAAAGTGGAAATCAATGAAGACATGGCAAACCCTTCTGGAAACCAAAACATGCATTTAGATGTGTTGGAAACAACAGACACAGTGAGAGACAGGCCTTCCTCAATTTTGGAAAAACAAAAAAATTGTTTTAAGATAAAATAGAACTTTATGGGTAGAGAAAAATCCTATAATAAGTCTAGCAGAGAGAATTGCATGAAAGAAATTGAACCAAGGATTTCAATTGAGAATTGCAAGCAAAACTCCATCTCTATCCCACCTTTACTCTATTGTCAGGTGAAATTCACGTGATTCCACACACATTAATTTCGATCACCCCGATAATAATAAGAAGTACATTAAAAAAGCGCGATAGAGAATGACTATGGTATTGTTCATTTCAAAATGGTAGCTCCAATTTTATTTTATTTTTAAAAAAAACCCTGTTGACAGAAGAGGAGAAAAAAAAACTTAATTGCACTAGTTTTCTTTACATTTACACTCCAGAGTACAATATTCTGAGAAAAGGGATTTGAAGCTATCACATACACACTCCAAAGTTGCATGTCTGAGAAAGTATAATTAATAAAAAAAATATCATCGATTAATTTTGGGAATCCTTAGAAATTGAAGATCATATAGGTGCATCTGAATTTAAACACAAGAGAATAGACTGTCAAAAGGAAAGAATTAACCGACACAAATCAACCAGCTTAATTAGAGTGGGGGGAAAAACAATGAAATTAAAATGACTAGGAAGACACATAACCCATGAATTTGCAAATACCCTTTGAAAATTTGGAGGAGATGAGCCCCAGAAATCACAGAAAAATAACAAAAACAAAACTTGGAGAAAAAAAAAACATGGTATATGATATGATTATGATGGTGGCATGTGGAATTAATCCAGAAAATTTCCAATTGCCCATGAAAAGAAGTGTTGGAAAGTAAGTATCTTTGGTGATTGTATGTATAATAAGAGTATATAGTTGAAGTGGGTATGTGTGGTGAGATAGAGAATTTGTGTGTTCAGTAACTAACTAACCTGGAGGAGAGGGTGAGAGCGGTGAGAAGGGAGGCAGTGGGGGCAGATGCTAAGGCAGCAGTGCAAGCAAAGGACGTTCTTCTCGTTCTTCCTGCGATTCTGGTGGACCCCACAACCCCCAAAGAATGTCTCACCCATCAGCCTCTCTAGCCATGCAGGTTTCACAACATCAATATTCATGTTGATGTCTACTCCCACCACTACTCCTCCCACTGATGATGGGTACTGTGATATGTGATGATGATGATGATGAATATTGATCTTTTCCAAAGCCTCACTCTTTCTCTCTCTCTTTCTGCTAGCTCTGTGTGTGTGTGGCTTGCAAGGAAACAGGATATTATTTATGATTTGATGAGCTCTCTGCTTTTGTCAACTGGTTTTTTGGAGGACCATTTTTTCCATTTCCCTTTCTCATTTTCCTTCTCTGAACCCTAAAAGCACCAACCTATATATTATATCTATTTATAGAACAGGAGGGTTCTAGAATTATTGTCGCTCCTTTCTACAGATACAATATTAATGCAACTCTCAACTAGCAAATTTAGTGGGTGTTTGTAGTGGCAATTAAAAGCACGGTGAAGGATAGAAAAATTAATTTTGGGGTATTTGGGTTGTTTTGTCTTGAATTGTTTTTAGAGCTAAAATTAATTTTAAGGTGAAGTTAGGAATTGTAATTTTTATGATGGTTTGGAATTAATTCTGAAATTTTGATAATACATCTTTGAGATTTTATGGTAATTTTTCACTCAAAATCAATTTTGATCCAAACTATCCAAACAATATGACCTGATAAAAATTATTTTTTTGTGAATTTATTCAAACAAAAATCATGTTACATTCAACTCACTTTTTACCAAAATCAATTTTACAAAATCAATTTAATTAAAATCAATTTTAGTCACCCCAGAACCAAACACACACTAAAGCAACACCTTAATATATATTGCTTATAGTACTACACCCGTCCCTATTATAAGAGACAATTAACTAATTCATCAAGACTAATAAGAAATAGTTGAGTTAGTTAATTTTAATTAATTTAAATTTTATTTCAAAAATATCCTTACTATTAAGTGGTAAAAATAGTTGCACCCACTTGTATGGAAAATTGGCCCCATAATAAAACAAGGATACAAAAAGAATTCTAACAATTAAAGTATTTAATAATAAGTATATGTCTTTTATAATTTAGACCAAGAAAATAAACTCAATTTTTTCTTATAATATAGACAGGAGATAGTATTTTTTTTCTAGCAGAATTGTAATCGAAATACATGTTTTTTATATTGTACAAAAAAATACTATGTTAAGACTTTGTTTGGAGAAATAATATTGACAAGTTTGCTTAAAATTGAAGATTAGTTTTTAGCTTAAAATTGAGGATGATTGAATTAAAGGTGTTAATAAAGCTAACTGTTGAATTAATTGATAAATATATAAATAACATAAAATATATATTTATATTAGTGACTGATTAAAAGGGAGTAATGAATAAATTTTATCAAAATTAGTAAAGATAAAAATGAAAGAAAAAATAATAAATTATAAGTTCAAATATGGGAAAAATTTATTTATTTATTTATTTTTATTTTCATTTTATCCATTACTATGTTTTTGAAAAAATAAATAAAATTGATGTCATATAAATATAATAAAAAATATTATTTATTTTTTTAAAAGTATAATAATGAAAAAATTAAGAAAAAAATAAATAAAGAGACTTGTTTTTCCTTCAAACACTAAAAAATATTATAAGCTAATAAAATAAATTTATTATCTGAAAAAAAAATTCATTAATAAAATAAACTTACAACCTAATCAAATCAAATAAATTATAAAGAGAAGAAAATACCTTGTCAAATAGACTTATAATCATTACAAACAAGATTCACGAGGGAGAAAGGAATTGAATGGAGAAGTGAGTGTGATGCAGAGAGCAGAGTGCCTGCCTTTAATGGTGAGGAAGACAGCCCACCAGTCTGTACTGTCTTTGGATATTAACAACTTTTTTCCTCGGTGATATGAGAAAGTTAAATTTCAATTAAGTTTTTAAAAGATAATTAGAAAGGTTCCTGTGCAATGTACAAGATCTCTTATATTCTATTTTTTTAAGAAAATAAAATCATATTATTGTATTAGAAACTAAAATATAAAATACCAAATAATCAAAAACTTGAAAATTAGACCAAGATATGATTATCCTAGCAAGGAAATAAATAACCGTGTTTGTTTGCCTCCCAACATCACCAACACCATAAGATAAACTATAATTATCATTTCTCTAACAAAATATGATCTGTACTGTCGAATCAATTGTGAAGATTTTTTTTTTTTCAAGGATTGGTTTTTCTACAAATGGCGTCAGAACTTCACATCACATTGCTCTCAGATGTAAATGGGGGCTTCGCGCTTCAGCTACTTTACAGTCTATCTATCACTTTTTTTTTGTCAAAATACAATTTGACACTATGTGAGAGAGATAGAGATAGAATAGTAAAGAATAATAGATATAATAGATAAATAATAAAATAAATAGACTTTTAAAAAAATTAAATTGAATTTGACAAGGTCAGTTTATTTCACTGACTTATAAATTTATTTAACTGCAATAAAAATATTTGATAAATAAACTTATTTCATTAATTTATAATTTTTTTACAAGCTACTCTATGAGATTTATAACTTTTATTTATTTATTTTTACCTTTAATACTTTAATTTTATTCCTTTTTACCTTATTTTTAAATTAAAATAGATAAATAATACCCTTAAGAAACTGATAAACATGCTACTCTATATCACATTTCTTTTTTTTTTTATTTTACAATAATCAACTAATTGAACAATTAATTTTACTAAATATTTCAAATTCTAACAACTAACTTTTTAGCTATCGCCTACTTCATCTGTTATATAAGTTAGTATATCAGCCATTTTTGTCAAATACAGTATTGACCTAGATTATTTAATAAATAAGTTTGGTTTATGAGGACATGATATAGGCCGGATCATAATCGTATGTCGAGCACCATACAGATACTCCTCCCTTAATATTTAACAAACTAAAAACTCATTGTTAGTTTATATCAAAAAAAAAAACTCATTGTTAGTTATGAGTTATAACGTATAATTTTATAAAAGCTTTTAGAAAACAAATTAACCTTTATATATTATATATAATTTTTGAAATAATATTTGCAAAATTATTAAACACTCTACTATTAAGTCAATCATAATAATTTGAATCATTTGCCATTAAATAGGCATTTTTTAGTTTATATTTAACAAACTAAAAACTCATTGTTAGTTTATATCAAAAAAAAAAACTCATTGTTAGTTATGAGTTATAACGTATAATTTTATAAAAGCTTTTAGAAAACAAATTAACCTTTATATATTATATATAATTTTTGAAATAATATTTGCAAAATTATTAAACACTCTACTATTAAGTCAATCATAATAATTTGAATCATTTGCCATTAAATAGGCATTTTTTGGTCGTATTAATAAAAGAAAATTCATCATTGCATAAGTGTGAGAAAAGTATACATAATCTAAATTATTCAGTAAATTACATATGAAATGCTATTATTTGATGACAGAAAAATTATAAAGTACGTTTGAATAAGTCACATTAATCATAACAAAATGATTATCAAATACAACTAAATTTGATGTTAATTTGACAGTAAATTAGTAATCGCGTAGCATCTGCACATTTTTTATTTTATATAATAACTTTAATTCACTCTCTTATATATTGACATGATTAGATTAGATATGACTTGATACAAATTATTTCTGCATGAATCATGCGGAATATATAATGTGACAAACTCGAATATAAAAATAAATTCAAATTCCGAGTTCCTTATCATTAGAACAAGTTAATTCAACTAATAAAAATCAAAATATATTACTTATCAAACCTAATATTTTTTGTTTGTTATTATGTAAATTGAATTTAACGCAATTGACATGATTGAAGCATTTTAACAATCTTTATTAGCATGTATTGAATGTTAAACTAAATAAATTTTTTGACAACATTAAACTCAATAATTTTTTCTTCTCTTTTTGATTTTGTTGAAAGGGTAGCATAATCTAGACATCAACAGTAGTATAATGTGCTTAGGGCTATGTTTGCTTCTTATTATATTTCTTCCCCAGTCTCTAGGCGCCTCATATGACCAAAACTTCCCACATTTGTATCTATACTATATAATAATAATGGTATTGTAATCTGTATGTCTGTCCCTGATCCTCTTTTTTCTCTTATCTTTTAAAGATTTTCTGTAGAAAGAACACGTATATAATTGGAATGCTTCAACGGTTTCAAACCATTTTTAATTTTTAAGTTCATTGAAACACTAAAATGAGTTATATTCTATTTATCGAATTGCTCAAAACACCCAATTGCTGTGTTGCTGTCTACTAATTTTGGGAGGTGCGTCTCATTTTCAATTTCCAAATTCGTCTTAATATCGCTGACATTGTGTAAAATAAAACACACACGACGCTGATGACAGAGATTTAGGTGAAGAATGAACATTCTTTAAACTAATGCAAATGGTCATACTTGTTAACAAAAAGAATGAAGTTTTGTAATCTAGATTAACGAGGTCACTCACACAAGAATATGACAAAAATCAAAATAGTGGTTGGCAAAGAATCCAATGCCCAGGAGAATATTGGCATTTTAATTCTGACCTGCGGTGAGCCGGTGAGTTTGAAATTATGAAACTTGTCTTTTTTGTTTGCTCAATTACTTGAAAGATATATACTGAGTAAGTGAGTAAGTGTATTAAGTCTAAAGAGCATATATACACAATTGAGCACTCCATATTGAGTGCTTAAGTGAGTCTCACTCGGGGACGGAGGAAAGAGGGGCAAGTAGGGGATTGGATCCCTCCCTCTCCTCAATTTAATTGTTTCATATACATATAACTGTATTCACACGCGTATTAATATTATGTTATTTTTTGGTTTATACCCACAGTACTCTTGAACTAATCTGTGTTCGACTAGGAGGTAAGTAAAATCTGGTCAAGAATTGTTCTGTCAAACACGCTCACACATATTATATCATCGTATAATTAAATGATATTGTCAAAACTAATTTGTTCATTGTTACATTTGATATTTAGATACACAAGCTTAATTAATAGTAGATTTTGTAAAAATATGATAAATTTGCTTACTTTTTCTTCAGCTTTAGATCTTTTAAGATATGTACAGATCATTCAATGTTAAAAAATTTATGAATTAACGATAAAATTTTATTTCGATGATTTTTCGACCCCTCCCTTAATGAATTTCTAGATCCATCCCTAGTCTCGCTCATATACATCATTTATTTTTACCATTTTTAACCTAAGTATTTCATAAATATTTTATCTCTCCAACCCAATACCTCTAAAGAAATCTTAAATAGACCCAACCAATAACCACATGTCACTCATATTTATTTAAAAAATACAACTTTGCCCACGTAATATTTGTAAGAATCGATGTTTAACTAAGTACTTGTGCAAGCAACCCAAATTCTTATTTAAGGCTCACTAGAAACAATCCCCTTTTTTCGTCTTTGACCTAGCCGCCCCCTCCTTGCAGTTCCGTCTTTGAGCCTTGATGGGGGCCGCCGCGCCGGCGGTTCTTCACCGGATGTTGCGCTTGCGACCCCCCTCCCCTGTTTTCTTCCCGTTTTCTTCTTTTCTTGTCAGTTTTTTTGCGTTTTTTTTCCTTCATTTCTCTTCCGGTTCAGTTTTGACCTTTTTCTGGTTTGCTCCTCTTCTCCTCTGTTGTCGTCCGCCGCTAGGGGTGGGAGATGGTCGCCGTCTGTTGAGGGTGTAGAGCCATGGTCTGCTTGGTTGGAGCACCACCCTCACCTTTGGGTCGAACGAGCGTCGGCCAAGGATTGGAGCTGCGTCGTCGTCTCCTTCTTCAGTCTTGGAAGCTGTCCTCACAGCTGGGTCGTTGTCTTCTCAGTCCTTGCCGGAGCACCGCCATGGATGGGGTTGTGGTGGAGCAGTTGTTGGGGTCTTCTGTGGCTGGATTTGTTGTTGTTCTAGTGGTCTTCTTCTTCGTGTACTGGAGCTGCCTTGGTCTTCTTTGGAACGCAGATGCAGAGCCTTGTGTTTCGAATGGATCTCTGATTTTTGACACGTGAGCTTCTTTTGTGGAGGTAGAAGGTCTTAGGTGCCCCAAATGGGCTTACCCCCCTCCTTAGTTTAAAGATGTCTATATCCTTTTGGGGTGTTTGGTTTTGTTTTCTGTATTCTGTTAGGGTTCTTTGGTAGCTTTGGTTGTTTTTTTTAGTTGTTTTCCTTATCTGGTGTTTGTAAGGCTTATACAGCTGCGCGTCTTGATTTGTAGTGTTGTATTTTGGTGTGACTCTACATATGCTGTTTTCCTTACTGTAGATGTCGTATGGCTGGATTTTAATCCATGCTATGAACTTCTTCTTATTGACAAAAAAAAACTAAGTACTTGTGCTTATGAACTACCTTTTTTAAAATACACTCCAATGCTAATCAATAAATAAGCACCGATGCTTATTTAGAAAAGTTCCTAATAAGACCAGCAATGCATATGCTCTAACTATGGTTAGTTGAGCTCAGGGTTTAGTGTCAGAAGTGAGTGCAGTGTGCACATATAGTACTCTAAGAGCATTTTTGATAGTTTTTTAACTCATCTTTTATGGGATCTATCATGGCAAATCAATTTTAAGGAATTTTAATAACTTTCTATTCCATGGTGTAACTCTTTAAAAACTTAAAATGAGTCTAGAGTTATCTTAGCACAACCTAGTTTATCGTAAAAAAATTATATTTATTGTTAAGAACCAGTTGCTTATATACGAATTGTTCTTACATGTGAATGTGTACTCAACCTTCTCCAATAGTGATACTATGTAAAAATTGATTCTTAATTTTAAAAACTTCACAAACAACTCCCATTAAAAAAAAATGCTCTAATAGCCCTAAACACAACCGTTAAAAATAAATTCAATCCTCAAAGGCTAAAATAAATCACTTCATTAGCTTTTTGATCGGAAATCTGTCTAATACAAAATCTATAATATCGGTAAACGGTAACTCTACCCAGTAGGCAAGCTCTGTATCGGTGGAGAGACAAATAACAAGCAATTTGTTATTATTTTTTTCAAGGCTAAAGTTGAGAAAATTTGTTTATCAGTCAAGAACAAAACAGTGCCAGTCTAACATGTAGCAAATGAAATATTTTTTCTAAAATTTTATAAAGGCCTTGAATTCTCAAGTATTGGATTGACGAATATGCAAGTTCTGAATTCCTTGTATAATGTTCAAAACACTAAATCCTCCATTGATGACGAGGAACTAGTTAGATCAAGGTTTCCCAAGTTCAATGTGCCAAACGATTTATCATTTATCAAAGATGTTTGTATAATAACATTCAATTTATCATGTTCTACAATCTTCTATGGAGATGGTCGGGTCCTGAAAGGGTGCATATTTTTCTATGGAAAATGGCCCAAGGAGCTATCGTTACTAATCTCTTTAGACTAAAGAGAGGATTAACGACCCTGGATGTGTGTCCGATGTGTGAGCTTGAAGAGGAATCCATTTTGCATTTGACCCGTGACTGTGGGGGGATGCTACCAGTGTTGTACAACTATATTTTGTTATTTTATTTTTAAATTTATTGACATGGCACTTTTTAATTGGGTGTGTCTAAATCCTACGTGTTACATCTGTGACCATGCAAGATTTTCTCGTTGCAAATTTGGTCGTTCTTATCTGGGAACAATTTGCCTCTTGAGTTTTTCACTGATGACCTCTAGGATTGGATGATAAACAACCTGAAGTGCACCATTTTAATCCAGGGAGTGGAGTGGAGAACTATTTTTGGCGTTGCTACAAGTTTTTTATGGCAGAGGAGAAACAACAAAGTTTTCAATGGTAAGGTTGAGTCTGTTAAAGAGACTTGTTGTTCGGTGATTCACCAAGCTCGGGCATTTCATCAAAATGCTACTGATTGTGTGTTGACCCATTCCCTGACTCATCAGGTCAGCCACAACAACATCCATTGGTCTCCCCCTACCTTTGGATATTGGAAATTAAATTGCGATGGTGCTATTAGTGGCCTTGGTGTTAATTCTTCAGCTGGTGGAGTGTTGAGGGATCACCTTGGTAATTTTATCTTTGGTTTTGCTTCACCCTTGAATTCCTGTAATGTTATAGAAGCCAAGCTCCTTGCGCTTTCTATGGATCTGATGCTGGCTAGGTTGAAAGGTTTCCAGAAGGTGGAGATAGAGACTGGTTCCTTAGCTGCTATTCGTTTCATCAAGGCAGGTTGCTCTTCCCGTCATCCGCTTTTCAACCTGATTAGTGATATCCAAGATCTTCTTCGCATGGAATGAACCTTTTGTATCAATCATGTGTTAAGGGAAACCAACCAAGTGACGAATAGTTTCGCTAAGTTTGGTTTGTTCTTAGATAAGTGTAATAGATTTTTCAGTTGTATGCCTCCTTTTGCTTCTCTTGCTGTTAGAGCTGATTGTATGGGAACTTTATTCCTTAGGGGCAGGGGCGGAGGGAGGGGGGCTGGGTGTTAATGGACTTTGCTTGAATTTTTTTTCTTTCATATACATATATACATAGATATGTGGCCTCATGAACACATTACTGAGGGTTCAGGCCAGACTTATGTTTTTGTCATTGAGATAAGGGAGCAAAGTCCAAACGTGACTACAAAGGAGCCCAAGAAACCAAGGGCCCATGCTGCTTCAGACAAACAAAGAAGCATACAAATAGCTTGACTAGAAAAATATGGAGTTGATTTTGACAATACTCTATGTTTTGAGTTTTTCTTTACTTGTTGGCAACGATTTTGTGAAAAATAAAAATATGGTATTTATTTTGGAATGCATTATAGTGCTACTATTAAAACTTGAGAGCATTTTTTTTATGAGATTTATATGTTGAAAAATTCTGAAAGTGCTACTGCCATTCTTGCAAGTTTATTACTTTTTTGGGCAAGTTTTCTTTTTAGTATTAGTTTCTGGGCAAGTTTTCTTTTACTCAATACAATTATTAGTTATATATTTAAATTCTTGCACATATTTTATGTGTGAATTGTTTTTTACTAAGCCATTTTTTTTTTTATCTTAGCACCCCGAGGTAAAAATCCTGGCTCTTGCTAGGGGGCCCTCATAAAAAAACACAATCTTCTATTTCTTTACTCCAATATTCTCCTCATTGAGTGCATAAATTCGAGACTTCTATTGTGTATGTAAGTATAACCTTAGGCAGCAAACCAGGTTGTCAGATTGCACTTCGGTCTACTGGAAAATTATGTAATATATATAACTAATAACTAATTTGTAACATCTAAACTACGTGTCTAAAATCATTTTTATTCATTCGTAGCAAACAAGTCTGCCGTATTAATTTGGTAGACATTAAGCTATTGCAAGAAGTATGGCGCTAACGATGCAAGAAACAGCAAATAAGTGGTTGTGATTTTATGTGACAGCAAGTTCATGAGTAAGAAAAACTGGTAGATTATATATTGAAATATTGAATGACATTATACACTGCACCTTTTGTTCTTATTGTGAATATTGACTACCAATAAACACTATTATTGGGTTGGCAATTCCTATGGAATGGTCGGATTAATGCAAATGTGAATGGTTAACATCCATGCTCAGTATATTGCTGAGGTGCACTTAATCTGAATCTCCATGTCCCTTGACTAAACTTAGCACACTGCTGCTACGGATACCTGTTTTAAGTTAACTTCCTTACTAAACTTTCTAAGGTTAATAAATCAAATGTAGTCGAAAAAAACTGAAATTATACGAGATAACCAAGTCCACAAGTACTGAATATATAATCTTTCATAGACAATAGAGAACACCATTCGGTCCTCTAACTGTCTAAACCGAAAAACAAATTCTCAAAAGTTAAAGCATAAACGAAGACAGACTTCATCGAAAATGAAACAAAAATCCTTGTGGCTACAAATCAGCTGAGAATTCTAATGAGCATATCATATCGCCTGAACCTGTTAAAAAAAGTCAATGAAAGATTAGGACAGGGTAAACACAGAACCCATGCAGCTAAGTACTATAAATTACAACCTTTTTATTTTATCCAGCATAACCTTTTCATAACTGATGAGACCCACTTTAAAAATTTACAAAACTTAAATCATTATTCAAAAAGAAACTAAGAATAGGACCTAAAAGTTATCATAATAAAAATAGTAATTCATAATCTTCTGATAGAATTTGAAAATCCAAACAATAAACTATGTTTCTCATAAGTCACAATTAATTATTCAAGCATACAATCGCCACATTCACAGATCAGAGATGCATATTACATTAACAAATATTTATAGCTGTTTAGTACAAAGATGGCATGACTCTTTGCATAAGAACCTGGTAAGAAAACAAGGTGCCAAACTACATTAAAAGTCCACAACAAGAATTGATGTCTATATCAAGGATTCATCATCTGTTCTCAAACTTATGTTATTGTACTAGCAAGTTTGATATAAACGGAAAAGCAAGTGAGCAAGTCAAGCATTGATGGATGACAAAAGAAATAATCAAAAACGAAGTAGCACCCTATCCACTGACAAAAAGCACAAAAAACACAGGAGGAATTTCAATTTCAATTTCAATGATGTTAAATGGACACAGATGGGACAGAAAAGGAAAACGATGAACAATTTGAAAAACATCAATAGACGTGGGTTTACCTCATATGTTGCTTGGATACATAAATACTCTTACCCGTGCTCCCTGCAATGCATCAAAACTCAAAGTTACATCAACATTTTAACAAAACCCCAAACAATGAAAACAGTGTTGGTGCTGCTGCTAAATCATTACCATTGATCTAGGAGGAAGGTTTGACTTGAATTTTGCACGAACAATACCACTGTTACCGTGAGGCCTTGTAACCTTGCCCCAAATGCAGCGGTAATGAGTTCCATTCTTCTTCACCTTGGCCTTGTAGATATATGCCATCCTCTTGCCAGCATACCACGCTACCTCTTCCTTGGTGTTCACTCCCTCGATTTGGATGAGAGATGTGTTCGGGTACTGGTTTGATTTGGATCTGAAAAACACCATCAAACAAAAACAAGTAGACATTCTAAGTTCCCAAAATCCAAACACAGCATAAAACACCACAAGTTCAGAATTAAGCAGGACAAAAAGATTTTACCTCTTGTATCCAAGGATTGTACCTCTCACGTAGAGTCTAGTACAAAAGAAAAAAGAAGCAAGGTAAATTATTAGCTCATTTTACAACAAAAGGTAAAGCAAGAGTGATATATTTATATTTATTTATATTTATACAAAATAAACAAATCCTGTTTAACTGAGTTAACAACAGTGGCCATAGCCGAATTCAAACAATCATTGTTAGTCTACTGAGACAGATACTTCAACTTCAGAGACATGTAAAAAGGGATGAAAATAAGTACCAGAGGCAGATGAAAATTCAGCTTAGGTCAATGCTAGTAATAGAAAAACAAGCAGAGCTAAAATTAAGAGAGGGGAATGGAGAAAGTGAGGATTGGAAGAGTACCTAACGCGCTCTCCTTGGCGTCCCTTCACCATCTTCGTTGTTGGTTGATGCAGCTGATACACAACGACTGAACCAGCAGATGCGCGGCGTAACCCTAGAATTCTCGCAATCGGGCGTTTCAGGGTTTTTATAGCTGTTTAACTGCTTTTTTTGGTGGGTTTAGAGCAGTTTGGGGTTTTGAGTGGGAAAATCCACCTTGTCAACCCGTTGTTTTTGGCCCAATGGGTTTTTGGGCACTTCTTCTCGAGGCCCAAACGTCCAACGAGAATAAAGTCTTGCGACCTTTTTTTTTTTGAGTTGTCTTGCGACCTATTTGGTTTTTCTTTTATATATCCCACATAATGAGTTGAGTTCAAGACACTTCTTGAAATTAATACATTAATAGTTGACCCCAAAAAATATGTATTACATTAATTTTTGTAAATTAATTACTTTTTTAAGATTATGCGGGGTTATATACTACCATTTAATCATTTATAGTTCGTTATTTGATGAATATGGTGTAGTGGTTTTATTATGAGTAAAATACTCTCCCCTCCCCTGAGAGATAACGATATTACACTCCCCTTCCCTGAGAAATATCAATATTAAACTCCATTCTCCTCTTGTTTGAAAACACACACTCTCCTCCTCTGAGAGATATCAATATTACACTCTTCTCCCCTCTTGTTTGAAAACACACATTTGCTTTTCTTCAAAGATAAAATATAATACATTTTTCTCTACTTTTGTAATTTTTCATTAACGTAAAAGTTAGTCTCCGTTAAATTATTTGTTATTACCATAATATTTTTTTTTATTTCATTTCCTTTTTGCCTTATTTCCTTTTTGCCTCATTTTCTTTTTCATTTCAATTCCTGAAATCAAAATCGCCGTTTCACTACGTTCACCACCACATTCCACCAACAATGGATTCATTTTGGTTTTAGTTGAATGTGACGGTGAACGACGCTGAAACAGTGATTCTGAAATCGGATTGGGAAATAAAATATGACAAAAACATAAATGAAATAAAAGATGAAAAGTTATTATGGTAATAAAAAATATTTTAACGGAGATTAACTTTTACGCCAAAGAAAAATTACAAAAATGGAGAAAAATGTATCATTTTATCTTTGAAGGTAAGGAAGTGTGTAATATTGGTATCTCTTGGGGGATAAGAGTGTGTGTTTTCAAACAAGAGGGGAGATGAGTGTAATATTGGTATCTCTCAGGGGAGGGAAGTGTGTGTTTTCAAACAAGAGGGGAGGAGAGTGTAATATCGTTATCTCTTAGGGGAGGGGAGTGTATTTTACTCTTTTATTATTTATTTGCATCCAAATGAACATGGATTCAAGATTTAGAATTAGTATTTTTTTTTCATTTTTTAAAACTCAGAATTTCTAGTACACCACGTAAACTCCATATGTGTTCATACGTGTCAATACTCCAAATTCATGTCAACACACAATATCATCATCTACGGCCACGTTAGCACATTCATATCAATACTACATCGCCATATCAGTATCCTTGTTAAATTTTGGATGTCAAATTAATGAATCGACCAAAATTGTACATTTTAAAAATATGGAGATTAAAATTGTATGATTAGAAATTTGGGACCAAAATTGTCCAATCATTGTACTAGGGTAACCAAAACTGTAATTAAGCCAAAAAAGCTATCATTTTTATTTATTATTTATAAAGTTGTAAAAATGATCAGATTTTAGCTAAGCGAAATTGACATAGATTATCATACCCTCTATTTGCACTAAGGGTAACTCTCCTGATTTAAAGTTACTGTCAGCAAAAAAAAAATCGGAACAATGAAACTGTATCCTATATCATTTTTTTTTATATACTTTATCCTATATCATTTTATTCCACCCCATTTTATTAATGCAAATATACCATTTGAGACGTTCAGCAGTAAACAAGGCAAAAAGAAAGAAAGGCAAAAAGAAAGAAAAGAATAAAAACCTTACTTGAATGTTGCGGCAAGATTATGAAGTTTTAATTAGTGAGATGATTTTCAGTAAAAAAAAATTAATGAGATGATTTTTTTATTAGAAGGGAGAAGAGGGGTAAAAAACTTTGGTAAACCCTATGCCCAAAAACACCACACATTCACGTTGGTTTGAAGGAGGAGGAAGCAGAGAATCAGAGATGGCGAGAAACTTGATCCTTCGATCCTTGGCCCTTCGTCATGCAATAAAGAACACGCTTCGGCCACTCCTCAACAACCACCGCCACCACCTCCCTTCACTCATCTCCAAATCCTCTCTCTTCGCCGTCACCATCACCGCCTCCTCCCACCCCTCCCTCCACCCCTCCTTCCACCACTCCCGTTCCCTTTGCTCCGCCTCAGGTCCCTCCTCTCTCTCTCTCTCTCTCTCCCCCCGTATTTATAGTTTCCATATATATTTTTTATTGCGTGAATTTACATGCTCAATGCTCGTTTATTTTTTTTTTCCAGCTACTCCCGGTGTTGTCCTTGTTAACTCAGACGAAGAGTTCAATAATATCCTCAGCAAAGTTCAAGGTCTGTGTTCTTACTTGTTCTCTATCTTCTTCTTCTTCTTTTTTTATATTTTTTAAATTTTTTTCTGATGAAATTCTGTTAAATAGATAACTCGTTGCACGCGATCTTCTACTTCACTGCAATTTGGTGTGGACCTTGTAAGTTCCTACGCCTTTTGTTTCGTTCACTAAGATTTTTTGCAATGAATTGTACTCTACTTTTCTTATTGTGTATTTCTGTTTAGGCAGGTTTATTTCTCCTATAGTTGGGGAGCTCAGTAAGAAGTACCCTCATGTGACAACATATAAGATTGACATTGACCAGGTGTGCAATATATTTAATGGTGTAATGCATGGTCTTGAATTGTGAACCAGATTATGGTTTACATATTGGAATTTGGAAGGCCATTTTTTAACTGTATATTGGACTATCAATTAGAATTACAATTCATAATTGAAATCAGCTCAAATTAATGTTTTAGGCAAGCCTAATTATTTTATTGAACATAATATGATCAATAATCAATTATAAAAATTTAGCATGCATTCTGCCTTTCTTTGCTTGCTACTTTGAGTGATTGTCACTTGTCAAATTTTGCTACTGCCTGTCACTTAATTCAGTGGCAATCATCTGTCTATTTCCTTTTCGGGATCTGGTGCCCTTTTGTTTTCGATTTTCCATTAGTTTCTTCCCTTAAAAGTATGTATGTTGTGATGGCTTGAAAATATTCTTGCTTTATGGTGCTGTGCATCACAGTGGCTAAATTTTGTACCTTTTCCTCTTATATATCCCAGGAAGCAATTCAAGGCGCATTGGGCAAGTTGCAGATTACATCTGTGGTAACTTATTTAATCTTTTTGTTGGAAATTTATATGTTTAAATATTGTTTGTAGAGATAAAAACTGTTAAATATGCATACAATATAATCCACTTGTACCCACAAATCACATTAGCCATTCACAAGAGGAATATGGCTGTGCAATTAGAAATTTTGCTCCAATTGTCATCCTTTTCAATATCTCTTGTTCGATTCACTCTTTCTGGTATTGTTTCTATGATTTCAATTAAACATGTTTCTGTTGCCTTCCCTTAGGTCCTCTAGTGGATCATTACTTCATTAAAGAAACAGTGAAAATAAACTTAATTCACGATAGACTTTCAGTCATGGATGCACAGTTATCAGTAGCGCTATAGCAATTGAGTGGTCTTAGGCTGCTACAGGTCTTCCCTCCATCAGGTTTTGTTTTTCAGTCATGGCCTCTATCCTTCACAGGGGCAAAAACCCATCTATACCCCGTTTTCTGAGTTATAGAATCCATTTATTTTGGTTATGTTTGCAGTTTGCCTTCTTTTTACATTAGAAACATATAGAGTTTCTATTTCGATTCAATACTATACAGGCTCAGTTAGGTAAGCTATGATTTTATCGTTAGATGACTTTCGTATGTCTTATTAGCTTACACATGCTCAGATTTATGTATTACTGAACAACTATGCTGTACCTTTGATTTTGATAATTATGGACTCAATGAGGATCTTGGCAAATGTAGAACATACATCTTTGCAAGGCTTTTGGTAAAGTGAATTCATGACTTAAACTGATTTTATCTCCCTGCAATGTCAGGTGATTATAACTTGTTTTTCCTGTGATTGATGAAATGCTCTGGTTGAACTTGACTGGTTCAATTGTTTATATGTAAATAAATTGACAAATGCCATTTCTCATTTTTTTAGTTCACTGGATTTACTAAAATTTTCTCTATAATTCCTACCCGTGCAAACTTGCACCTGCTGCTATCTTTATCAGGCTTAATATAAGTGTTTCTTCACCATAATATATCTCCTTCTGAAAGTGAGATAGCGTAACAATGATTTATCTTGCTGCAGCCAACGCTCCATTTCTTTCAGAATGGGAAAAAGGCGGATGAACTCATAGGTGCAGATGTTGCACAACTGAACTATATTACAGAGAAACTCTTCAAGTAATCCTTCAAAGTTTAACTTATGCCTTTTCAATATGATATGTGCATTGTGAAGCTGTTATTACCCCCTCTTCTGGGCAGCATAAACTTTAATTGTTAAAGATGGAATTTTGGCTAAATAAGTGTTCTGTATTTCAGGAAGGACTGACTTTGGTTTTGAGGTGGGAATTACTGATGCCCGACTGAAGTACAAAATGATAAAACTGCAACTGCTTGGAGATTCTTTAGGTGTCACTCCTGTCCAGTAGTTTGGTCTCAATGCCATCCTTTAATATTGAAGTGTTATTTAGGGTCGTCATTTGATTGTATTTTTAAATCTCCATGAGAGGAGAGGGAATTTGCATACTTGTGTAGGACATGGGATATTTGTAACAAGTGATTCCTTATATATGGAAGAATATTGTGAAGTTGAAATTTCTTGAAACATATGAGTGTTAGTTTTTGTTGGAGGATTTGTGAAAGGTATCATATATGCTGTGAGAGAAAAAGAAATAGAATTGGCGAAAACTATAGAAGGAATTGATTTACTAAATGATTTTATACATGTAGCCCATATATACAAGGAGTTATGGAAACCCAGCTCCTTTCTAGAGCACAACAGATTGCACTTGCACACATGGCTTAACAAACTGCAAAAAAAAAAAAAAAAAACTGTTTGATATTCAATTATCAAAGTTGGTCAAAGAAAGGAATTAGGGGCTAGATATAAGCTTCGTAAGTACGACTCTAACATCTACTAGCTTTTGTGCAATATTCTTGGGGACAAAATGAATTTCAAACTCAATGTTTGCTACCAGAAATTTATCAACCTAAAAAGAATTTTAAAATTTTATAAGAACATAATGAAAACTGAAAAGGAACTATCAACTTAAAAGCAATTATCTTTCTCTGTCTTATTTTTTTCTTCTTTTTATCTAAAAAGAACGGTGTCATATCATGTGGACCACCCAAAAACTGGTCCACCAAACCCCCAGTTCACATAAACACCATAGATATAATAGTAAAAATATTCAATGGTTTGGATGAATAACCTGATACCTGCTCTAATGGTTTCACTATTATAAAAAGATATTTACAGGATAGGTGTCATAATGTTCTAAAATTAAAATGAAAATAATTATAAAAATGTCCAATGTTTATAATTATTACGAAAATGACAATGAATTTATTAATTGATTTAACACAATAATTTGCATTGCTGTTTTTCTTTCTGGGGCTAGACCAATGGTCATTTTTGTACTGTGGCCTGACGAATTTACACCCATGGTGGGATTTTTTCAACAATTGTGAATTGTTCTGGATAGTGCAATGCAGTCTCGTTTTTGGGTCTTTCGTCTTCACATAGGGGATGTGGATTTTCTCACACCTGTGTTCCGCGCTGGTTCAACCTATTGATTCACGTATTTAATACTATATACATAAGTAATTAGACTCATAACTATCTATTACTTATTATAAAAACTAAGCCAGTGTAATTATTCAAGCATTAGTGTGGCTGCCCCCTTTGTCTCTTAGTTCATACTTCAAATTTTAACCTTCTAAACAAATTCATCCAAGCGGCACAAATATATATGTGATTGAAAAAACACTTTTTGTTATCTTTATTTTAAAAATATTTTACATATTTTTTTTTTGACTTGTGATAACTCAGTGCTAAGTATTTATAATTGTATGGATAATAATAATCTTCATAAACTTATGTGCTATTGTACTTCGAGACAGTAGTATTTGACTGACAATCCCATTTGATATCATAGCACGTGATAGTGCCAAATTGAATCAAAACAGGATCACTATAACTACTGCAAATAACCTCCCTTCCAAATACCACCGCCTAAGGATAGAATAATCTAAAAAAACTCGCATCACATATTCCGATTAACAAATCCCATAAATCAAGAAACGATATAGCTTACCCTTTTCACTGGCCCACGACTTTGTTCTTCTTGCACCGAGTCCCAATAGATCCAACCGAGTCGACTTCACTCTGCGTTTAAAGGGATGCACAGGGCTCAATTAACATGGGTAAGCAGATAAGGGGGGCTGTTGGGTTCATGGAGGTGTTCTAAAAGGAGGAATCGATGCGAACTGCTACTCCTGCGGTGGAAGATCCACAGCCGCCGCCGATGGTACGCGTCGGAGTTGCTCTATGAGGCCGTGAGATTGCCAAGGGGAGGGGGCTGCTGGGATTTCACTGTTTCAGGGACACAAACTATTAACCCCAAGCTAACATTTAATCCTGGTTAATAGTTCAAAAATATTATAACCATAATAACTTTATACAAATTTAAAAATTTCTGGGCATATTTTAGCATATTTTATAATTAAAAAGTTTTCATTCTATAATATTATAAACTATTGGGCAAATCAGGTAATTATGGTAAAAACTGGCTGGACCCACTACTGCAGGTAAAACAGAACTGGGGTTTGGTGGACCAGTACATGATACGGCACCAAAAAGAACTAGTAGAAAGTTATAAGTAACTGGGAAAAGTTATACCATTTATTTTTTTTAAATTTAAAATATTTTCAGCAGCTGTACAGCACTAGTTAAGATAAGAGAAAGAGAGAGAGAAATTGCAGTCCACAACACTTGCAGCATGAGCATCACCGTTTCACACTGGCTGCACCAACCTTGTCATCACTCTCGTGCTTCCACAAACAAAGTAGGCACGCGTCACCACCACCCTACGCCTATTCTCGTTGTGCCGCAGGCTCCAACGCTTTCAAAGCCCCCTGCACTTGCAGCCGCTGAAACACGCGAACAACCCAGCAATATTCGACCACTCATTGATCTCTTAAAGGCCTGCGGAGAAAGTGGGTCTCTCAAACAGGCGAATTGCATTCATGGGCATGTTTTAAAATCGGGTTTTGGTGACCGGGACTTGCTGGTGTTTCTGAACCACGCAGCTCACGTGTACTCCAAATGCATGGATTACGATGCTGCTCGTAGGGTGTTCGATGGTATGTCTCAGAGAAATGTGTTTTCTTGGACCGTCATGATTGTCGCGTCGAATGAACGTGGCTACCACCGCGACGGGGTGGAGCTGTTTTGCATGATGTTGGAACAAGGTGTGTTGCTTGATGGGTTTGCCTTCTCTGCTGTTTTGCAGTCTTGTGTCGGGTTAGATTCCATCGAGTTGGGTGAGATGGTGCATGCACAAGTTGTTGTCAGGGGTTTTCTGATGCATGCCGTTGTTGGGACATCTCTTCTCAACTTGTATGCAAAGCTAGGAAAGAGTGAGTGTTCAGTTAAGGTGTTTAACACCATGACTGAGCTTAATGATGTTTCTTGGAATGCAATGATTTCTGGGTTTACCTCTAATGGTCTACACCTACAAGCATTCGATTGTTTTATCAACATGATTGAAGCTGGGGTCACACCTAATAGCTCCACCTTTTTAAGTGTTTCCAAGGCAGTTGGGCAGTTAGGTGACCTTAACAAGTGCCATGAAGTTCACGGGTATGCTTCTGAATGGGGATTGGATTGCAATGCTTCTGTTGGAACAGCTCTTATTGATATGTACTCTAAGTGTGGGTCTCTGTCTGATGCGCGAGTTCTTTTTGATTCGAACTTCATGAATTGTCTGGTTAACACACCTTGGAATGCAATGATAACGGGTTATTCACAAGCTGATTGTCACCTAGAAGCTTTGGAATTGTTCACAACAATGTGCCAAAATGATGTCAAACCAGATGTTTACACATTCTGTTGTGTGTTCAACTCAATTGCTGCTTTGAAGTGTCAGAAATCCTTAAAGGAGACTCATGGGGTGGCTTTGAAATGTGGATTCGATGCGACAGAAACTAGTGCATCGAATGCCCTTGCCGATGCATATGTCAAATGTGAGTCACTTGAAGCTGGAGAGGAGGTATTTGATGGAATGGAAAAGAAAGATATAGTATCTTGGACAACCATGGTGACTGCATATTGTCAATATTCTGAGTGGGGGAAAGCCTTGTCCATCTTCTCACTGATGCGCAATGAAGGCGTTGCACCCAATCATTTTACCTTTTCTGGTGTGATTACAGCATGTGGTGGTCTTTGTTTACTAGAATATGGCCAGCAAATTCATGGGTTGATATGCAAGGCAAGCTTGGATACTGATACATGCATAGAAAGTGCTCTAATTGACATGTATGCTAAATGTGGTAACCTGAAGGAGGCAAAGAAGATATTTGAAAGGATATCTAACCCAGACACTGTAACTTGGACTGCCATAATATCCACTTATGCTCAACATGGTCTTGTTGAAGATGCCCTTCAACTCTTCAGAAAGATGGAACGGTCGGCTGCGAAAGTCAATGCTGTTACATTATTATGCATCCTTTTTGCCTGTAGCCATGGGGGAATGGTGGAGGATGGCCTGAAGATTTTCAATCAAATGGAGGACACCTATGGGGTGGTACCAGAAATGGAACATTATGCTTGTGTTGTTGATCTCTTAGGTCGCGTTGGCCGCTTGGATGAAGCGGTGGAATTCATCGACAGAATGCCGATCGAGCCGGACGAAATGGTTTGGCAGGCCTTGTTAGGAGCATGTAGGATTCATGGAAATGCTGAATTGGGGGAGACTGCTGCTCAAAAGATTCTGTCTATCCGACCGGAATATCCTTCTACCTATGTTCTTTTGTCCAACACATACATGGAATCAGGGCTACATGAAAACGGGGTTAGTTGGAGAGATGTGATGAAAGAACGAGGCATTAGAAAGGAACCCGGGTATAGTTGGATTACTGTGAGAGGTGAGGTTCATAAGTTTTATGCTAGAGATCAACAGCATCCCCAGAAAGATAAAATCTACACTATGTTAGAGGAGTTGACGAGGCATATTAAGTACATGCGTAATGAACCAGAATTTTGCTTTATTTTCTAACATATATATGAACTCAACTTGTTGATTAAATAAAATAGTGCTTAAACAAGAAGGAAAAGGAAGGGATAGAGGGGACATCCAGGTTGGTTGAAGTTTAACCATACAACTAAGGACAGCTCAGTTGATTAGAATTGTTAACTTATCTTAATAATGCACTTCAGCGCTTTAGATAACAAAGATTTTCAATCTTGATTTTAAAATGAATTGATATACAATTTGATTACTTGTTTTGTTTGTCCATGTGCTGTGTGCACAAGTTAGTCCTGAATGTATTAATTAAATTCTTAATCTTTCCGTCAAATAAACAACATATGACACTTATATAGACACCTGCAACCTGTGTAGTTAACGGGTCACTTCATCAGTATTTGATGGAAGGAATAACAGCCTGTGGAAACAAAATGACGAGTTTGTGAAGAAGTTAACTCTTTAGGAGATTATCTTTTACACACAAACGCTTTCAGAAATAAGTTGCCACGAGCAAATCGTAAATCTTTCGGCTATCAAATTTTACTTGTAGCTAAAAGGCATAACGAAGACGTGAAGTGATTACTGAAAACACAATTTAAGAACCACACTCCACGCGATTTTATTTGGAGGTTTCATGAGAAATAATCTTTTGTGTAACTAAAATTTCTATGAATTAAAAGTTTTAAACAAAATTTTCACAGGTGTATAAAGTGGGTGTTTTCCTTGTATATTATATTTAATTATCTGTTAAAATGCATTTTTAACATTGATATTTTTTCAATACAGATTATATGAAAGAAGTCAGGTATAACAAAGTTAAACAAGAAATTAGCGAAATTTATAAGTATAACGATTAGCAATGTAAGCAAGTGACTGAGAGCAAGGGGCGCTCAGCATTTGACAAGGGACACTTTGGAGCTACATAACCATTCACTACATGAAGAAACACATTTCCTAGTGTCACGAATAGAGACGTAAATGAGTCAAGCTATTCGCGAACTATTCGAGCTCAGTTCATTAATTGTTCGTTCAAACTCGTTTGTTTAATTAAACAAGTCAAACTCAAGCTTAAGATTAAACTTGATTATTTAAATGAGCCAAGTCCAAGTCTTACATGCTCGACATTAAGGACTCGTGAATAACTCGTATATATATATATATAATATTATATATAATCAAAAATTAAAATTACATAGATCCTACATTTTGTATAAAAACATTTTTATATAGTTTGACAATGATAAATTTTTATATAAAAAAATATTTTTGAGTTAAAATTTATAATATAAAAAACAAAGTCAAAAAATAGTATTTCAGTTATTATGACTTTTGAGTTTTTCACTTATTTTTTCTTTTCCTTTATCTCATAATTTTTAAGGGTTTTTTTGACTTTTTCTTTCCTAAAGCATTTTTTACTTCTAAACTTTTACTTTCCACCTAAAGGTTTAATTATGAACTTGTTATTTACTAGATTATCTAAATATAATATTATAACATTTTTTAATTTCATATACGACATGTTGAGTACTAATCTTTATTAAATACCAAAACGTATAAAATTTAAAAATAATTTTAAAAAAATTCATAAATGAGCCTACAAGCTAAACCCAAGCTTTGTTTTTTTTAACAAACACAAACTCAAGTTTTTAATTAAGCTCGTTTAAATAAATGAGTCAAGCTTGAGCTGCCAATATTTTTCACAAGCCAAACTCAAGCTTTAAGTGCTTGACTCGTTTACACCGCTAGTCACGAACAAACAAAACCATCCTATTTGTCCTAGCATTAATTTAAATATACTTTTATAATTTTCTATTTACATAATTCATCAGGGTTCTCGACTAGATATGGTGGTAATGGATCAGAAACATGCAATATCTTGAACACTGATTTTTCCCCACATAACACTAACTTTATAAAAAGTCACACATCCGCATTATTTTCCAATTTAGTTGTTAGCCTTCCCCTCTGGTTTCGGTTAACTAACTACCTATGCTTTCAACTAACTTGTAGAAAGCTTAAGCATGATTGTTTTTGAAGCTTTCCAATATTTGATGTATTGACGGGGTCCACGGGGACATTATACTTAATTGTATCTTCCTCCAAACCCCTATTAGGTCATTCTACTAATAATTTTGTAACATATATATTACTTAAACGGTTACACCTAAGCCTGAACGGAAATTATTATGTCACCCTTTGAGAGAGTTGTGTAGTACACTTTGACATGGTGTGATATGAAAAAACCCACCACAAATTATAGTTTGCCGTGCTGAATTGACATGGTGATTGGTGATATGAAAAACCACTACAAATCATTTTATTAATACTTCGATAATATTATATACTCATACCAATAATTATATAATTATATATCTAAAAAGTAAATTTTAACTATTGTGCAAATAGTATTTATTATATGGAAATCACTTTTAACATAAATGATTTCAAATATAAAACAATCTACTCAAAATCTCAAATATACAATTTTTTTACTAAAATCAATTTTACAAAATTTAATTTATTCAAAATTACTTTTACAAAATCCAATCTAAACACGCATTTATTTTACATTTTCTTTGTTACAAACGCAAAAAAAAAATGTTCCGTCATTCAAACGGCCGATTGCAAGCTTCTTACGACTGAAACAAACAGGGCATGAGATAAGAAGTGAGCAGAATGGTAAACCTATTTCTAGTATATTTGACAATACAACGCATTAATTAATTATTTAATTTAGCTGGTCTTGTTTCCTTTGTCAACCTTGTGACATTTTCAAAGTCAAATTAATTAGTTTCGGTCAATGCAATTATTTATGTCATATAATCAGTTTTTTCAGTTATTATTTGCTTGATTATTTTGTAAAATGTAATATTCGATAAAAAAAAAAAAGCACACAGTGATATTTAATAAATATATGAAATTGTACAAGTCATGGCATGCGAATTAAGGCCAGGGTGAGAAAAAGATGCTATTTGTGGATGCCACATCTGAAAACATACCAGAGAGCACATTGTTTTGGTTGGAAGATAAGATAGCCCACCGTTTCCTTTTAACCTACTTTTATAATTTGTTTTTTTAACGTAATAGTTGTTTTCGTTTAGGTCAGTGGACGTGTATGTCTTTCGTACTACCATTGGTTATGATATAAAGGGTTAGTGGAGAAAAATGTCACCATTCCAACAATATTTGTCCAGTGCAATAAAAGTATTAGGCTTTTGTTCACCTTTCCCACCTGACCTAAAATTGGAATTTTGTTGATTAATTTATGATTGTTTACTTTCAATAACAATTGCATAATCACACACGAAATGAGATGAGGACCATTGACGTAATAAGGATAAAAAGAAAAAGATATAAGAAGTAACATCAAAATCATTTTTTTCAAACATATATATATATATAGAGTTAACTGCCATTTTGACCCCTGAAACTGTAATACAATCTCACTTAGGTCTCTGAAACTAACGAAAAGACAATTTAGCCCCTGAAATTGTAAAACGTTGGTCAAATTAGTCCCTAAAATTGTAAAATAACGGTCAAGTTAGTCCTTCGTTTTACAATTTTAGGGACTAACTTGACCGACGTTTTACAATTTCAATGACTAAATTGTCTTTTCGTTAATTTCAGGGATCTAAGTGAGACTGTTTCACAATATCAGAGACTAAAATGACAGTTAACTATATATATATATAGAGAGAGAATGAGAGATCGGATTGATTTATAGCATTTTTATTATTTATTATAAAAAATAATATATATTTTTTATTATTGATCATGAACATATCAATTTTCATAAGAGTATATAAATTAATATACAGCCACTATTAGAAACTAAATTCTCGTAAAAAGAAAAACTGAATTAATACTACTACTTATTAATTAAGAAAAATCAAATTAATATCATCATTGTTTTTAACGAATGAAAATGATAATTTAGACAAATTAAAATAGGCTACTTGTTTTTAGGGGAGAATTGGTCATTTTTTCACTTATTTATATTGAAGTAGCGTATGGACCGTGCATGACATATAGTAACCACTAATTATTTGATTCAATTTTAAAATAGAGTATAATTAAAAATATATATAAATCATGGTTGAAGTAGTAAAATAGTTTAAATAGTTGATGCGAATAAACATGTCAAAAACTCAAACATGCACGTACGTATTTACCGAAACTCGCTCCAACTTTGTCGGGGATAACTTGCTTTGATGGGATTTGGGGTCGAGTTTAGGTTTTTTCCGTTTTTCAAATACAAAGACATTGATTGTGATGTTGCACCTGTCTGCTATTTAAAAATATTATATTAAATTAAAAAATAATAATTAACGGGGATGTTGCACACTTGCACCTGTCCTGCTATTTAAAATATTATATTAATTTAAAAAATAATAGAATTGTGAGACTTGCTTTTGGGTTTGCAATAGAAGTTTGCACCTCTCGAAAATTATTGTTGAGTTTGATCTGTTGAGTATAACTATCGAGAGAAAAATTCTTACGTAACCTTTTTCGTGAACATAGAATATTCAATTTATTTTTCTTTAACAGTTGTAGAAATGACTTCTTCTTCCCTTAGTTTGATGCTTAGAATTGATGTAAATTATAGATTATAATTATAAATTATACATTAATTATAAAGATAATTGTTAATTATTTTATCACAATACTGGTCTATATTTGTATGTAATAAACATGGGTAAATATTGATTAACAATGTGACAAATGGTATAATATATCAATATCAATTATTGACAAAAGCAATATCTTGTCAAATGTCTTAATAGTAAATTAAAATGTATAATTATGAAAATCTATATTAATCCATAACCTACAAGCACAATTTAAATCGATTATGTTAATTAATAAATTGGTAGAATAATACCGCAACAACCAATAAGAGAATTAGGAAGAAGATGATGGAATTTGTTTAGGTGCTTTCAATTTGGCTGCATTTTTATAAGTAAAGGCTAAACATTGATCAACATAATTATTAAAAATGATTGGATAAAATTTGAAAGCTTATTATAAAATTCTGAGAGAGAGAGGATTTGAATTAAATTTAAATAGTGTCAATAATTTTTTTTAAAAGTAAAGTCACAACAAATTTCTCGGAGAGAGAGATTGGATAAAATTTAAAAGCTTATTATAAAATTCTCGAAGAGAAAAGATTTGGATAAAATTTGAATAGTGCCAATGAAATTCTCGGAGAGAGGAATTTTTTTTTTGACAACTCGGAGAGAGGATTATTGTTTCACGCACATTTTACCTTGTATATTTCTTTCGATAAGTTTTGTTATCTCATCTATAAATTTTGACTACTTTCTTTCATTTTTTAAATATTTGAAAACCGAAGGATAAATTCTAAGAGAGATTTCCTAACACAAATTTAATTTTATTATAATTAAAAAAATAGAAAAAAGCAAATTTAGAACATCATATAGGCCTATAATTACTCTATAAATGATACCCATAAAAGTAAGGGTCGGCAAATATATATATATATATATATATATTATTGATTTTTGGAACGGTTTAAGTATATGCATGGAATGACGGACTTGCAACAACTTTTTGAGCCATTAATGGTAGTTGACACGGACTACTCTAAAAGAGTTAAAATTTGTCTTGGTCACTCATGCATATAGTCATATATAGTCTAGTTTTCTAATCGTTCTTAATTTATTTGTCTATTTTTTTTTGATAAACTTTTTTTTTTGATAAACAATTTATTTGTCTATTTGATCACACATGCATTTTACAATTATATGAAATGTGTAAAAAGGCATTAATTTTGTCAGAGTTGGGGCATCTATTATAGATTTTATAAATTGGCTATTCAAAACTATCATAATAATAGGGTGTTTGTAATAGTTTATTTGAATTTTTTTTATGATATAAGCAGTAGTTATATAAGTATTTAGGAGAGCATGTAGAAATAGTTCAAATACATAATGTCCCTAGTCTATTTTTACCTTATTTTCTCACAAGTTTCTCAAGATAGTTATTAATAGAACAACTTACACATAATTTATGCTGAATTTATTTTCATCTCCTTTTCAATTGTAATTAAAACAAGTTATAACACAAATTATGACATATATGATAAGTATTACTAAATAATTACGTAATTAATCTGTCTACTCAAATGCTCTCTAAGATGTAAATGAACTATACCATTGAAAATCATGTTTTGGATTTAATTTACAAGCTAGCAATTCATTTTTACCCTATAGAATAATTAGACATTATTAACATATATTGACACTCGCTGTCTTCGTTACATCCGATAATTAATCATATTTTGACCCATACTTTTGTAGTTTTGTCGCATGCATAAGTAGCAAATGTGAAAAAGTACCTATAAGTGAATTGGGCGAAATATCCATCTCGATGTTCATTATATTAACAATCACGTTGGTCACGATATCAACACATCCAAATCGGGATGGCATATATATTATTCAAAAATATATATTTTTTGAAAAAACATCACGTTGAAGAAAAGCACGGGGATCGCGTGCCAGAGTCCATGCCAAGCTGTTTTTGCATCGCATGATTCGCATTGCATCGTCAGCTATTTATTTTCAATGAGAAATGCTATATTTTTTTTACAAATCTTTTTATATATCCTCTTATTATTTTATAAAATAAAAAAAATACAACTAATATCTTGAAAATATAAAAAATATTTAATACTTTTTTCATTTGATAATTAAGAAAATTTATTGAAACAAAAAATAGAAAAATTTAAAATTATTCTTTTTCAATTAAATGCCTCATATCTGAAATATTCCACTTTATAAATTAAAGAAGCCAATAATTGAATCGCATCACCCAAAGGTCCCAAACCCACTCCTCGTAATAATTCACTCACCAAAAAAGCCGTCCCCAAAAATTTCATTTCCAATCCAAACACACCTTTTGACGTTCCTTGACCAGCCGGAACCTTCAACGGAAAAGGCGTAATTCCATTCCCATACGCATTTGGCAACAAGTCGCAACGGCAACACGCCACGTTTGACGGAAACACAAGCAACGCGTGCGTCGTTGGCGAGCCTTTAACCAAACACGGTACTGCGTGGCATGCAGTACAAAAACCTCACAGCACCGCTGCAGAAGAAGTACAAGGGACCCAATAGTACTTTCCTAAATATCCAAAGGGCAAAAATGGGAATACGGAACAATAAAACAGACTCCATCCTCCAACTCCAATCCAATGCAGCAGGTCCCACCCCACCCTCACCTTCCACTTAGTTAAAATATTGCTGTCTGCACCAAAAAATAAAAAAAATAAAAATATTGCTGTCTCGCCATTTCCCTCGGAAACAGCTTTCTCTTTTTCTTCTTCTTCCTTTTTCTCTCCACATTCCCTTCACTTCGCATTCACCTTTTTAATTCCCCTTTTTTTCCCTCCCTTTATAAATTTGCTTTCCCTCGCATTCGCCTCGGCACATTCGATTTTCTCTCTCTTTCTCTCTCCCTATGGCGCCGGGAATCCAACTAACTTCCGCCGGCGCCGGCGCCAACTCCGGCGACCTCGAGGACGTGCGCCTCCTGGACTCCTACGAGAAATACGACGTCGACGACGACGGAACGAGGCGGATTCAGGTGAGAGTCTCCGGCATGACCTGCGCCGCCTGCTCCAACTCCGTCGAGGTGGCTCTCAAGTCCGTCGACGGCGTCATCGGCGCCTCCGTCGCCTTGCTCCAGAACAAAGCCGACGTCGTTTTCAACCGAAACCTCGTCAAGGTTTTTCTCTCTTTTTCCCTTTTGTTTTAGCTGGTTCGTGATTCTTCTTCGTTCGTGTGGATTTGTGAAAGTGTTGTCTAGCTACTGATTTTAGAAAGTGTTGTTGTGTGAACCCTAGGATGAAGACATTAAGAATGCGATTGAAGATGCAGGTTTCGAAGCTGAGATCTTACCCGAACCGGGTTCGCTTGGACCGAAACCGGTCGGGGGCAGCACGGGCACGGTGGTTGGGCAGTTCACGATTGGGGGCATGACGTGTGCGGCGTGTGTGAACTCCGTTGAGGGCATTCTGAGGAACCTCTCGGGAGTGAAGAAAGCAGTGGTGGCTTTGGCTACTTCGTTGGGGGAAGTTGAGTATGACCCCAGCGTGATTACCAAAGAGGATATTGTTAGTGCAATTGAAGATGCTGGTTTTGAGGCTTCTTTTGTGCAGAGTAGTGGTCAGGACGAGGTCGTTTTGGGGGTTGATGGTGTGTGCTCTTTGGTCGATGCTCGGGTTTTGGAAGGCATGCTCAGTGGCATGAAAGGGGTCAGGCAGTTCCGGTTTGAACCCGTGTTGAGTGAACTGAATGTTGTGTTTGACCCTCAAGTTCTCAGTTCTAGATCGTTGGTTGATGGGATCCATGCGGGTAGCAATGGCAAGTTTAAGTTCCATGTTAGAAGCCCTTATGCCAGAATGGCTTCTAAAGATGTTTCAGAGAGTTCAACCATGTTTCGGCTTTTTACTTCCAGCTTGCTTCTTAGTGTGAGTATCTCTTTCATGCATACCAATATTTGTTGTTCTTCCTTTGGTTTCATTGTACTTTATTCGCCATCTTTATGTCACCGAGATTTCTTTCCAAAAATGCATGCACACAGCAATACTACGGTTAAATTTGCAAGTAATGTAACCTTTTTTTCAGAAGAAAGGATATATGTAGAGAGATAGGGATTGGGGGTAAGAAATCGTGTAATTACTGCTGTATGCTCAAACCTTAAGGTGTTGGTGTAGAATGAATCATCCTTCATTCCTTTGAGATTCTGCAGATGTCAAATCCCATAAATTTCTGCTTCATAGGGGTTGTATTAGTCCATACAGAAACTTCATCTAAAGGAAGTGGCATTGTGTCATCATTTCAGCTTTTTCTTCATAGAAAACATATAACTGAAGCACGATGAGACTTGATATTGTTGCAGAAAGGAATCATATTTAGAATTTGAGAGCCTGTTTTGGCATCCCTTATTTTGTTTAGATTCTTGTCCAATGTTTTCATTCTTTTGCATTGATTTTTTTGCTTGATGCATTTGTGTCAGATTCCTCTCTTCTTCATGGGGGTAGTTTGTCCTCATATACCGTTGGTATACTCCTTATTACTTTGGAGATGTGGGCCTTTCCTCATGGGTGATTGGCTGAAATGGGCATTGGTGAGCCTCATCCAGTTTGTGATTGGTAAGCGCTTCTATGTAGCAGCTTTCAGAGCCCTTAGAAATGGTTCAACAAACATGGATGTCCTGGTTGCTTTGGGAACTACAGCATCTTATGTTTATTCTGTTTGTGCTCTTCTGTATGGTGCTCTTACTGGATTTTGGTCTCCAACATACTTTGAAACAAGTGCTATGCTTATAACATTTGTATTGTTGGGCAAGTATTTGGAGTGCCTTGCCAAGGGAAAGACATCTGATGCCATTAAGAAGTTAGTAGAACTCGCTCCTGCAACAGCTTTATTGGTTGTCAAAGATAAAGGTGCATGTCACTTTATGTTCTTTGTGTGTTGATTATCTTATATTTAGGTTGAAATTAATGAAGGCTATTTCATTTATCATCTAGATTTCATCTTAACATCAAATTAGAACTTGCCTGTAATTGTTTTCTTTTCTAGATGGTAGATCTATCGAAGAAAGGGAAATAGATTCCTTGCTCATTCAACCTAGTGACACTTTAAAAGTTCTTCCTGGTACAAAGATTCCTGCTGATGGTATTGTTACTTGGGGCTCAAGCTATGTAAATGAGAGTATGGTGACTGGTGAATCTATACCTGTTTCGAAGGAGGTCAATGCATCTGTTATTGGAGGTACAATCAATTTGCACGGTGTCCTTCACATTCAAGCTACCAAAGTAGGATCTGATACAGTTTTGAGTCAGATAATTAATTTGGTGGAGTCAGCCCAGATGTCCAAAGCTCCCATTCAAAAGTTTGCTGATTATGTAAGTATTCTGGTTGTACTCTTGGATGACTTTTATGTTCTGTAAGTGTTAATTTGATTGTGTAAGCATTTTTATACTCTGCCTATGTTGCATTACATAGCCAGTCCAAAGCTTGGACAAATAGGAGGGATGTGTCGAGCACTTGCCAGCCAATGTAAAACTTTGTTGAACCATTGTGACTTGGATTGACAATGTGATAGTGTTTGTTACCTAGTGGGAAAAGACTAGTTGTTGTTGTTGTTGTATGCAATTTTACATAGATTGCATTTCATTCTTTGTGGTAAATGAAGTTTTAGCTCATGAATCTGTTCTGAAGCTAAGTGAAATGTTGTTTCTAAGTGGCCTGGAAAATTACAACCACATAATTTCACGTTTTAAATGATTGTCAAATTCTTGTAATTAAAAGACACATTGAGTAGCAAGGAGTCAGCTTTTAGTTTTCCTGGGCTGCTGTTCTGGAAAACCTGATTAAGCTTGTAGAGTCGGAGAAATAATTTGATGCCTCGCGGTCCTCACCCTCTGATCACTGAAGCTCCTTCTATGAAATTATTCACAAAATTGGATTGTTATTGAATCCAGTTATTTCACGTTTAGGCTTTATTCATAATTCAAGCGGGTGTTTATTTGCTTGCTCATAATATTCTAATAATAGTCACTGTCTTCTTGACTTTATAAATTATAACCTTGCTAGCTCATTGGCACAGATGACTAAGAAATATTAATGAACTCAGGTACCATTCTTTTGGCTTGCAGGTAGCAAGCATATTTGTTCCTACAGTTGTGGCTTTGTCATTATTGACACTATTGTGTTGGTAAGATTTTTCTAGACTATTTTTGGCATATTGATAAAAATTAATTTCTAATGCATGATTGGAAATTTGGAATGCTTATCCCTACTTTTGTCTTAAATATTTTGGCTAATTTTAGGTATATTGCTGGGGTTTTTGGAGCTTACCCAGAAGAATGGCTGCCAGAAAATGGAAATCACTTTGTTTTTGCCCTTATGTTTTCAATATCTGTTGTGGTCATTGCATGTCCCTGTGCACTTGGTTTGGCAACACCAACTGCCGTCATGGTGGCAACAGGGGTTGGGGCTAACAATGGTGTGTTGATTAAAGGAGGGGATTCCTTGGAAAGGGCTCAGATGGTGAAGTATGTTGTATTTGATAAAACAGGCACTCTAACTCGGGGGAAAGCCACAGTCGCTGTTGCCAAGTTGTTCACGGGAATGGAGCGTGGAGAATTTCTTAAATTGGTGGCTTCTGCCGAGGTGATTTCCAATTTCTTGATGATAATTACTTTATTTGATTCTTATTTTCTGTCTATGATATTGTTACATGCACAGTTTGAACCTAGATCTAGCAATAAAGGACATATAAGAATAATATATTTCTACATTTCCTTCCCCCTTGTTGACACAGACAGCTCAACTTCCCCAATATTGTTCTGGCATTGTGAAATAAGATTTCATTATTTTTTACTATTTGTCTGTTTGTCAGAAAATTTCACCCTTCTATTTCATGTGAGGCCCATTAGAGGAATCGACTATATTTATGCCAATTCTTTTTAATTTTTTATTTTAATTCAGGCTAGCAGTGAACACCCGCTGGGAAAAGCGATATTACAATACGCACGCCATTTTCACTTCTTTGATGCGTCCTCTCCTACCAGTGGTACCCAAAATGATGCCAAGGAATTAAATTCAGGATGGCTTTATGATGTATCAGACTTCTCTGCTATTCCGGGAAGGGGTGTGCAGTGCTTTATAGATGGGAAGCGTATTTTGGTAATTTTTTTGGCTATTGTAATATGACTTCCATTATCTCTATCGAATCGTATGTGTTTTGTATTGTCCAAATATTTTGCTTATTTGAGACAATGTCCTGATCAGGTTGGTAACAGGAAACTGCTGGAGGAAAGTGGCATAAACATTTCTACTGAAGTGGAAAATTTTGTTGTAGAGCTTGAAGAAAGTGCTAAGACAGGGATCCTGGTAGCATACGATAATATGTTGACTGGAGTCTTAGGGGTTGCAGACCCACTTAAGCGAGAAGCTACTGTCGTTATAGAGGGCCTCCAGAAAATGGGAATCATACCTGTTATGGTTACAGGAGATAATTGGAGAACAGCTCGAGCTGTTGCCAAGGAGGTTTGTATATATATATTTGTATAATAATATTTTGTTTTGGTTGGAAAGCTTGGTGTTGTGATAACTTTGAATGCGGTTTCAAGGCTATGCTTCTTAGTGTATGCATTCCGCATATGGACTTTTACTCTTGTACCAAGAAAACCTACATCTTTGCCTGGAACATAGTAGTTTTTTATTATGACAACTAAAATGAACCGTGGACAGGAATAGTTGTAATCTATGAATGAAAGAAAGAAAAGTATGATTTAACCCATAATCTGGTCTCTTGTTTTCGAGCCGGCTGTTGATTTTATTATTCATAAATGCAATAGTAATAATTGAAAGAAATGGTATGGTTTTTAATTTATTACTATAAATATCTTATTCTTCTCTCTATTGTAAATCATAACTTGGTATCTGCCACTTCATGACAGGGTTATAAAATAAATTTTGGCAGAAATTGATGTTATAGTCAAACATGGCTAAAAGATTTGTTTTATGACAGGTTGGCATTCAAGATGTTAGGGCAGAGGTTATGCCTGCAGGAAAGGCTGATGTTGTTCGTTCATTCCAAAAAGATGGAAGTATAGTTGCAATGGTGGGTGATGGTATCAATGACTCTCCTGCATTAGCTGCTGCAGATGTTGGTATGGCAATTGGGGCTGGGACAGATATTGCAATAGAAGCTGCTAACTATGTGTTGATGAGAGATAATTTGGAAGATGTGATCACAGCCATTGATCTTTCTAGGAAGACCTTTTCTCGTATTCGATTGAATTATGTATTTGCAATGGCCTACAATGTTATTGCTTTACCAGTCGCTGCTGGGGTTTTATTTCCTTCACTGGGTATCAAGTTGCCACCATGGGTTGCTGGGGCATGCATGGCTCTCTCATCCGTGAGTGTTGTATGCTCTTCTTTGCTTCTTAGAAGATATAGAAAACCCAGACTTACTACAATACTTGAAATAGTTGTAAATTAACGAGAAATTAAACTGAATAACTTCGGGGGTGCAAATGAGTTTGACTCTTGTAATTCCAATTTTGTGCATTTTCCTCAAGATCCTCTGCGGTCATTGTGCAATCGTAATTGTAGCTGCCAATTCATTGTAAATGCATGTCTCTCTTTCTCTCTCTTCACACAGATTCTCACCTCTGTTCACGCTTAAGGCTTATTTTAAGGTTTTGTTTATTAGATAGACAGAGATTAGATAAATAAACAGGCATCAGTTGTCACTGTTCCGGAATATATGGGTTATGTTATGTTTGGTGGCATAAAACTCAAAGTGGGAAAATTGGTCATTTTGGTTCTATCTAAAAAAAAAGGGATTAAATAAAAAAAAACAGAATATAATGCCTTGTTCCATTCTATCCGATTGCAAACGCTATCTGCCTATCCTAGATACAGCTTGTCCTTGTGATAGGCCGAATGAAAGGCAAGTCCTAGCTAAGATACCAGTGTTAAAAAATGTCTATTTTTATCATATCAAGTGGGAACTGTATAACATTTTTCATCAGTAAAATTTATAAACATAATGAATCGGTCACAGATTTGTACCTAACATTAGAAACATTATCTAAGGGAAAAAAGACCAGTTTGAGCTTGGTTTGAACCTAAACTAAGCTAATAGAATAAAACCCAAAACATAACCATGAACATCACAAGTTACATATTAAAGGCTGCATTGAGATGATCAAACGCAAATTCTAAGCAAATCACCAACAATATAAAGAAGTAAATGTCACACACTATCAAGACTAAAATGATACTAAAACAACAAAAGGTGTAATTATAATTTAAGGTATATATAAAGGGGATGTAAATGGGGGGAGGGACTAGCCACTAGTGATATGGTTTAGTTTGATGAGCAAAGCAAGTTTGACTTTGTAAATTTATTAGTACTTTATTGGATGAGTTCATGAATGAGCCCATATCCTGTCACAAACGTTTTTTTTTTGATAAACTCCTGTCACAAACGTTTAGTTTAATGAGCCTAAGTTTTCTACAGTGAATGTGCATTTTATTGATTGAAAAATTTACAGCTGACATGGTGTTAAGGATAAAAATTTGGGGGTCATGACATACCCATGTCTCCCCTCTCCCCTGCCCCTTGAGGTACGTTTGGGGTTTTTCAATGCTAAACCAAACATAACAATAGTTTCTGGATCATGGTACTTCTAGTAACCTTGCTTTCTAAGCCAACCCACACTCTCTGCATTGAATATAATTTTTCATGGTAAAAGAGTCCACCTAATCTTGTAATTATCACGTCACAGATAATAATTTTATTAAAAATAAGTGAATGATTAGTCAGCATATATTGCTACCCTGTACTGCCCCCAAAGAAATGGCAAAGTGAACATCAATTCATTGTTGATAGTATTTCCTGGTATTTTGAACCTGCAGAAGAGTCAAATCAACAACCGAGAACAAAAGAAGAAACCTCAGTTTCTAGTCGATTGATTTTGAGATAATTGCGCATTATACCAAGTCAGATTTTCTCTTCCTCCAACCACGTATATATGCCTATTTATTTTCTGTGTTAAAAATCGAAGTATGACCAAGTACATCAAGGTAGCAAACGTAGCATAGAAGTTTATGTCTAAGGCTAATTTCATATATACGTACATACACATAGACACTTATACATTTACATAGATCAAGGTTTTAAATTATGAATAAAATGCGGCAATTATGGTCATTGAGATCTCAAAAACTTTAATTGTGATTTTATCAATTATACCCTTATATATGCTCATTTAATAATTCTCAAGTAATAAGGGTTTATTTGTTTAATATATAATTCTCCAAATCAAGTTAAATGAAGAGGCTATACATATATACTGTCAATTGTAACGTGATATGATCAATCCATTTCCATATCTAATACGGTAATGGCTTGTGTAAAAAGTGAGAAACTTAAATGAAAAGCTTTGACTGGTAGGTTGGTGGGTGACTAATCTATATCTTATTATTTTCAAACCTTTTTTCTGACCAAGAACTCAAGACCCCAACATAACGAACAAATAGTCCAAAAAAGTGATGATGCAATTAAGCCCTGATTTGATTTCTATTGCATCACTTATGCTACTTCGTGGAAGCAACCTCTCCTTTGGCATTAAGTTTCTTGATCACCTATCTCGATCAAAGAACATTCAAAAATTGAATATCTTTACTTTGACCAAATTAGACAACCTCCCTCCCCCTACCCACTTACATGTGTATGTGTGAGGATAGGATAATTTGATATTATGTGTCAAATTTTTATAGTTTAGTATTCAATAATTCTTTATTATAGATACAAAATTAACTAATCCAATCACTAAATCATTAGATATTATCTTTATGATCATTATATTAAATTTCAGATAATAGAAATTTACTTATATTTAAAATAAAGTAGCATGATGAAGTACGAAATAGTTTTTGATTTATATAAAATCTTAAACTCTTGACACATGTGAGACTGAATTAATATTGAGTTAGGTCACCTATAAACTGCATAGTTCTTGGTGTTAAAAACGACGCAATAACAAAAGAGTCTGGTTGTAACAATTGAGAGAACCAAAATCGCACATTTGGAACGCAATCGTGATACATGAGAAACCAAAAATACAATTTAAGTCTACATGAAAATATGCTTCCACAAGCGAAATTAACCCTGACCATACAATCACTCACATTAGATCTCAACTAATTTGACTCAAACCCAACGAATCCATTTAAGGAATAAAACTCTACACCTATATTTTTCATTTGCAAGACTCGAAATAGACTTAGTCAAACTATTTAGACATTGGTGTATACGCATGTGTTATCCAATATGATGTGAGGAGGTACACAAAATATTAATTTGTTGGTATATATATAAACGAAGCTTGTGTGTTCTTTTCTTTCAAAAAAGGAGTGTCTTAAGTAGATGCAGTGAGGGAGTGATATACACTGATCCTCTAGTTGCCACTTGGTGAAACCATGAATGCTACTGCTGATGATCAGTATATGCAGTTGTATTGTCAATTACCTGTCACGGATGATGGCATGATGGAAGGTTTCTCAGATGCAACTGTGGTGACAACAACTCCCACTCCAACTCCAACTCTTACTCCCACCATGATGATGTCATCATCAGTGAGTAGCACTCCAAAGAGCAGCAGCAACTCACTCAAACCAATCAGAAGGAGATCATCAATATCCAAGAGAACTCATCCCATTACCCTCCTCAATGCCAATACCACCAATTTCAGGGCATTGGTACAACAATTCACAGGCTGTCCTACTCCTACCTCCACCTTTCCATTATTCCATAAGGGACCTATCACCTTGAATTTCCAACAAGGTACCAAACAACACAATATTCACCAACATGACACAACTACTGGACCAATCATCATGACCCCATTTGGATCCAATAACCAAGCTCATCAAGTAGATGTGCCAGTGCCGCCACTTCCATTGCAGAAGCAACATAATTTGATGCAAGAGCACCAGAGTAACCTCTGCAGGCCTGGCTTTGAGGTCTCTGATGGTTTGCCAATGAATATTAATGATTTTAGTTTGCATGAACTAACTGTGAAGAATCCCTTCTCCAACGTTTTATGTGATGAAAATGTCTATGAAGGGTTCAATTATGCAGTAACTCCGTAGAGTTTGATTTATCACAAGGATTCATCTATTGTGAGCAAAAGTGCTTCCATTATCCAGCTATCAAATTTATGCTAGTTATTGTTTTTTTGATCAGATATGCTAGTTATTGTTTAATTACCGGTTTCATATATGATGATATAATTTATGTTATGAAAAACATCATTGACCTTGAGCTTTGAAGCCTAAATACTCAACTCAACTCTTACTATTTGTCCACATGATGTTGAGTAATAATTACCCCTGAAGAATGATTGATCGTTATAGTTTTCACTTTTCGGAGCTGAATGGTATGCTTTAGAAGTGATGTAGAAATTAATCACAAGGGGTAGTTTTAGTTGGTAAAACTCAGCAAACCCAGTTTCATGTGGATGAAACGAAACAGCAAACCAAGTAATCACATAGTTTCAAACTGAGAAAAGAATTCGTCAACACCCAAAAAGTATAGGATCATTTCGTAAAGTTTATTGTATAAATTTAAAAATAAAAATAAAAAAAGCGGAGTCTTGGTCAAATCGACACACCCAAGTGAGGAAGGTTGCAGTGCAGGGTTGGGGTGGAACGGTGGCGGCTCTTTTTGGCTCTATCTGCACATCATTGATAAATTTGCCTTATCCCACAAGTCTATCCCTATCTCTCTTTGATTTCAAGCCATTCTTGCTTTTTTTTTTTAAAACCATATTTAACTTGTCTTTTATTAACTATTCTGCTCATATTTCAAATCATTTCACGTGCAATATTGAAGGTATTATATAAAAGCAGAGATGAAACCTTTGACAGTACAAATACTACTTGACATTGTTGATTTATATATACTCCTCTTGATGATTTTGAAAGTTGTTTTTATTAGATTATTCTGGTACGGTATGCGGCCCATTAGACAATTGCACATTTCTAGGTAATTTATACTTTCTTTCGTTGACCAAAAAAAAAAATACTTTCTTTCTAATTTGTTACTCAAAGGTAAATTTTCTATGCTAAGCTAACCACTATCCTTGTTTTGTTTCCAAATTACACTTGTCCTACCCAATTCCGTGGATATTTGAAACTCAAAAATATATTCTTTGTTAGTTTTTAATACTTTTCATCGAATAAAATCTTTTGTTAACTTCACTAACAAAAAATAAATTCAAATTATTTAACATAACCCATATAAAATCTTGTGCAATAATAGAGAGGTGTTTAAGAATGTAATAAAAAGTGTATTAGCTCTGATCGTGCACGAAAACTTTCGCAAAAAGTGAGCAAGTCTTCATTCTCTCACTTACAATTATGTGCAATTCTAAATTTGCTAGGTCCAACTCATAAAAGGAAAAGGACTCTATAATTGAGGAGATGAACTTTGCTCTCTCTGGTACATTCGTGAATAGAAATTCAACAAAAAGAGAGAGAGAGAGAGAAAGAAAGAAATGCTATTCTACAATGCTATTGTTCGCCAACAGCACTTTCATAAAATTTATTCAACAACACACAGCCGTGCCCATACAAACACATAATGGGGCAAGAGTACTAATCTTGAGCTTATTATAACCCGTAATAGCTTGAGAATATATGAGAACGTCTGGAGGAGAAAATAGGGATTAATACGCCGTCCCAATAATATGACTACTTCAGATGGTGGACGAACAAAGAAGCCATCTCAATCTGTACCAAAAAGCAACTTAAATACATGAAACATTGATTCAATTGACCTGTTTAGCTTAAAAATTACAAGCAGCAAGCCAAATTTGTAATTGACATTTCACGACCATAATAAAGGGCAATGGCCAATGAAGTTGAAGCTCAACTAATACCTACCTCAATCTTTAAGAAATTTCGTGAATAATTGAGGATGTTAGCAATCCCCGTCTGTAATAATATAATAATATTTTAATTTTTCTCGCACCTCAATTTGACAACTACACTGAGATGTGGTTGCACAGTGTCCATCCCTGGTTGACTACGTAGTCTTAGATTTAACTTGACAACAGACTAAAATCTTGAAAAATTCTAATAATTAACCATTTTATCTAAAGTCTGGACCATGCTTTGTGTTAGGTCGATCTAGCATCCCTTCTCAAAGCACAACTTACTCGGATTTCATAAGAAGGCAATGGAAGCTTGGAGTACGCAACACAAAAGATACATCTTTGTAGTATATATAGGCAGAACCAATTAAAAACTAATGATAACATTAAAATAACTCCAGCAAAGGGCTTTGTTGTCATTTTCTATTTATTATTTTAACGTATCCTGAGCTTTTGATTGATTGTGCTAAAGTCATTGTGCTCATACTAAAATTGAACTCTTTATATATTTTATGGATAGAGAAAAAATGATTAAGAAGAAATATAGAGCTAGAGATGTAATAAAGTCATTCATGAGTCTTTACGGCTTCACCTAATAGCTTAAGCTTTCGAGATAATTGGCTCATAACATGGTATCGGAGCCTCTATAACCAAGTGTTAGGAGTTCAATCTTTGTCATTTCCATCCTTTTAAATAAAAGTTAAATTCCGCAAAAGATAGGGCAGACAGCACTATGGTTAAGCCCAAAAGCTCTTCCATGAGAGTGTGTGTTATAGACTTATAGATGTAATAAAGTCATTCATGACCCTTCACCTAATAGCTTAAGCTTTTGAAATAATCAGTTTGTGACAAATACAAAAAGACAGGAGGATAAGACATCTTTCACAAGAAAACTACAACAGTGGATGCATATAAATTTTTAGATAGCTCTATATAAATTTTTAGATGTTGCATAATAACTTCAAAGTATCAAGTTATTAACTTACAGCAGTCAACGCAGCCTCAGCGCCCTTATTCCCAGATTTGCCACCAGCTCGATTTATAGCCTGCAGTTAGGCAGAAAAGAAAAAAAAATAAAAACAAAAATCCAAGTATTCATAATCCTCAATGGCACAGAAGAAAAGTTCACAATTTTCAGCAAATGCTATAGCATAAGCTTACCTGATCCATATTATCACATGTTAGGACACCAAATATGCATGGAACACCTGTAAAGTCATCTCAAAAGGCTTCAGTTTTCCACGTTGAAGGCAATTAATGAAAAAGAAAAGCAAATAACGAGAACAACTAATGTCCCCAATCAAAAATCGGGAAAAAAAAAATCAAATGTTCACTTATAGTGACTAGATTAGAGGAAACAAAAGGTTTTGGTATTTTATTCAGTGAAGACTAATCTTAAAATATAGTATTACTTTAAAAATGGATCATTTATATAATAATAAAATAATAATCCTTAAATTTCAAGTTTTCTTCTCAACCTTTGGTGCTACTCTAGATTCTATATTTATTTTCAAGGAAACAGACAGCAGTTGAATACTCAAGCATGAATTGTTGGTATCCTTAAATTTCTAGTGTTTCCTCTCAACAGTTGAATACCCAAGCATGAATTGTTGGTATCTGGAGATTACTATAAACATTAACATAATACAACCTGAGTTTAGACCAGCTGAAAGCACTCCAGATGCAGCTGAATTAGCAACTGCATCATAGTGGGTTGTATCTCCTCGTACCTGTTAACAACAAATATTGGTCATAATAGACACACAAATTCAGTCAACATAAATACAGATAATGGATACTCATTAGCTATAAAGATTCTATAAAAGAATTTCATCTATTTGTAAACATTTATCATACCACAGCTCCTATGCATACGATTGCGTCATATTTGCCTGATTTGCCCAGTCTTGTTGCAACAGCACCAATTTCGAAACAACCAGGAACCCACACAACCTAAGGGAGAAAGGAAAGAAACAAATTTCTTTCAGCATCCATTGCAAAAGAAAGTGATGTTGAAATTTAGAACAAGGCAAATCTGTCACAACTTATATATTAGACTATTAGTTAACATTTTTTTGTGATTCATAAGTCATAACAGTGGCACAAAAAAATATTTTGAAACCATGACCGATGGTGACATAACACACCAAGCCAATACACATTGATGAAAAATAGAAAAGAAAAATAACTATATTACGATAGAAGATGGTAAATGTTTTCAAATTTCAAATTCAAACTACCATTCACCTTATGTGATGAGTCACAGGAGAATGCAACAACTTCAGCTAGTTAGTTAACAGTTATAGTTTGTTAGTTTGAGATTCTGGTAGTTAGTTTAGTATGCTACGTGGTTAGTTAGCAGGAGCTTAACTTCTGCTGCATGATGCATAGCAATACACTCTTTACTACTCCAATTTACATTCTATAATCAATATATACACATACTTCAGTAGTTCCAGAATGGATGAAAGTCATTTTTCTCTTTATTCAGTTTTCTTAGACAAACATCTGCAAAATGATGGATATGACAGCAGGGATAAAGGAAAGGGAATTTCTAATAACACATACATGGTTTTCTATGTGGACATACATCTCCGCGGAACTATTATTTCTGCGGGTTTATTTTTTTTAACACACACATGTCCGCGGAACTAATAGTTCCGCGGGTTATAATTCTTAGCGGAACTATTAGTTCCGCAGAGAATTATAACCCGCGGAACTAATAGTGGATTAGTTCCGCGGAGAATTACAACCCGCGGAACTAATAGTTCCACGGACATGTGTGTGTTGGGAAAAAATAAACCCGCGGAACTAATAGTTCCACGGACATATATGTGTTGGAAAAAAATAAACTCGCGGAACTATTAGTTCCGCGGATATGTATGTGCATATAGAAAACCATGTATGTGATTAGAAATTCCCTAAAGGAAAAGACAGGCCTCATGTTTTAGCTTATAATGAAAAGCATGCATAATTTGTTTTACTTCATATTTCAATAAAACTGAATATAAACAAGGTAATGAAGTTCATGATGCATGAAAAACAGAAAAAACGAGTAAAACAAAGTAAATTTTCATAAAGGATACTAATAGTAGAATCATTGTTACGACACCAGAAAAGTTAAACATAAAATCCACAGAATAATAGCCAAAATACAAAAGCAACATTGTAGATATAAATCAGTAATATTCCAAGAACTTATAAACAAATTGCTTACATCAATGTCCTCATCTTGAACTGAATAATTCTTGAAGGTACCCAAAGCTCCCTCCAAGAGCGGCCTGGTGACAATTTCATTAAACCGTGCAACAACCTAAAAGAAGAGCAATTAGAAGCGAGCAAAGAAAACAATAAGAAAATCTTCATGATTACAATCCAATTTGAAGTAAAAAAGAAATGCAAAATCTTGAAGCTGAATATGATAACTTCCCCATGATTGACTAGTATGTTGTTTCTCTACTTCATATCCTCATCTTTATTGCTTATCCTCTCTGTGCCACAATCCCATTTGCAACTTCCTTTCTCTCTAAAATTATTCCATTTCTTCAAATTTTTATTATTGTCGAAACCTTAACTAATCACCTAGAAGCTTTAGAATTGGAATATTCTGTTGCTGTGATTCTCTTTTTCTATCTATCTTCAAGCCTTATAGAACCAAGATTCTATTCCTAATTATAGTAGCATAAGTCATTGGAGGTCTGTTTAAACATTAGCAATGCTTTCTTCATGATCAGACTTGTTAATTATGAAAACCTATTGCTCTTTTATTGATTGGTGGTGAAATCAAATGCCAGGTCTAATGCCTTGGGCTCTTTTCTTCTTCTTCTCAATTTCCACATTGTTTTGTTTAAATTTTTCTAGGCTACCAGACGTGGTTTTTTGGAATACATTGTATATAATTCAACCCGCTGAAACCCCGACTGTTTCTATAGACCCATCCCTAATGCTTCCAAGTCGTCCTTATCCTGACATGCTTCCAATGAACCTTCAGTCTGCCTATTTTCTACCATTGATCCACACACAAAAAAAACACAAATTTGATCCACTAAACCCTAACCTTTGTGCTGTCCAGAATCAGGTTTTACATGTAATGAATTTTCCATAGACCAACTAAAAGTAAAAAGCAGGAAAGCAAGATAAAACAAACATTAGTGTTTTTTAAAAGATTTGCATGAAATTGTTTAGCATAAGTACTTGCAGAATGCTCACCACAGCAAAACGAAGTCCTTGGGCTCTGGTAACAGAACCTGTCAGATGCTGCACAGCAGCTGTTTGTGCAAAAGATGACCGACTCTTGCTCTGAACATGTGTCTTAATTTCTGAAGCTAAAGAACAAAAGCAGTGAATTGTTCAGCCACTACAACAGCTTGAATGAAAGAAAAGAAAGGACCATAGTTAAGAGCAGGATAAAGCATCCTGAAATTCTTTACTCCCATTCATGAACAATATCAAACAAAACTTCAAAAATTGGATTCTTCATTATGCTTATCATCAATCATCGAAAGGAATAGAGAGGACACGGAATATAACCTCGCACAGAACGCAAAAACGAGAGAGACCCCGGGCTTTTAGGAGCCTTTTGAAGATGTAAGATGTTACTGCTACCACAAGAACGATCTTGGCCATCATGATGCACAAATCCAAGCTGAGATTTAAGGGCAGGAAGGAGACATTCGGTGGAAACAAATAGAGCCATTCTTTTGGTCTAATGATGAGAGTGCCGTCCCTAGAGGCTAAAAGCATATCACGAACACAATAAACATCTTGTTGTTGAAGTTTACACATAGATTTATAGAAGGGCGGAGGATAAATGAATATAACCTTTAACCCAAAATTTTATAAATCTTAGTCTCTCCTTTTTCAAAATAATGAAACAAAACCTTAATCTCAACCATCAACACCACACCAAAACAAGCTACACCACAATGTTCTTAACATGGAGTACTTTATTGACTTCCTACTTAACCGAGCAGAATTTTTCAAACAATCTCTCTCTCTCTCTCTCAAGCTTAGCATAAAAAAATTGTTGATATAAAAGTATTAGCAAATTTAGAGATCCCAACTCAAAGGAAAAAGAAAGAAAGTAGCATTTGTAACTAATTTCAAATAAATGAAATATGGCGTTTATAATTGAAAACACTCATTTAGCAGAAAACCAGGAAAACAGGTTACACACAAGCTGAAGCTTCACTGATTTATATAATTATTAGTAATGAGACAGGAAGAAGATTAGTTGATAAGGAAATGACAATAGATAATTTTACAACTTGTACCTAACAGTTACTGTCTAACACCACGGACATGCGCAAAATGCGACATAATGTGAAAATTATAAAAGAGAATAATAGTAATTTAAGTAATAGAGAGAGAGGAAAAGTCACCGGAAATGGAGTGGGCGGCGACGAGGAAGGACAAAGTGTGCGGCGGAGCGTGGACTGAGGAGAGAGAGAGAGAGAGACAAGTGGAAAGGGTGTAGTTCATCAACTATTTAACGAGTGAAGAATCCTCCTTGTCTTCCGCTAGCTCTGGGTGCTGTGATGTTTTAATCCTTAATAAATATTGGAAAAATTGATAAAAAATATCAATATTTAAAATTCATAAATATTTTTTCGGGACTGATTTGATTTTTAATATTCAATTTTAGGGATTAATTTAAAATATTTGCTAATGAAAAAAAAATGTCTAGATTAAAATAATTGACAATTTAATTTTTTTTTATTTTTTATTTAAGATTTCTGTTCGCTAGTGTTTACAAATACAAGTTTCAAAACCAACTTAGAGTTTCACTCATTATTTAACTACTTCTGCAAAAAGAATAGAAATATAAATAAAAAAATGAAACTTGGTCCAATTTAAATCATTCAGAATGGATTACTATACTAGTTAATTTAATAGTAAAATAAAAAATAATAATGAGATTGAATTCAATCTCTCTCTGTGTGTATCTATTTGGATTTCGATAATTTTTTTATAAGTTATTATTGATGTAAATTTAAGCTTTTTAATCAATTATTAAAATATGATTATTTCCTAAATTAATCTTTTTGTTCATATATAATTTATTTGCTAACAAATTTATAACATAACACGATTTGTTTTTTGTTTTTCACATATATCCTCCACCAGAGACAATTTTGTTAGAGGCATAGGTAGACACTAAATGTGAGTACATTTTTTAGGAGATATTCGAATAGAAAATCACCATTTTGTGATTAGCTCCTTCCACTAAACACAACACAACCCTTGTTGATTATAACATAAACTTTTGTATTTGTATGATATTGTTTTTGTTATTATCAAATTTTTAAAAAAAACTAATTCGGTTTTGCAAATGAGATTTTTATTGTCACGTGAAAGTCAATGTTGTGGTTGTTCACTAGGGCGGTCACATCCTTTTTTAGCCCCCAGAATTTTGATTCTTTGCCAAATTGTATTCTTAAATCCATTTCTAATAATATGAGATTCTTTTCGTCAAAATATATATAAAAAAATAAAGAAATAAGTAAACGATAAATTATATAAACATAATTCAGCGTCGGCGATGAATGCTGATAATATTTTTTTAACACAATTATTTTTAATTTTTTCAAATTTCCAATTCATGTATATTTTTATTTGAGTTAATTGTGTTTTTAGTCCTTTAAAAATTGTCAGATTTGAGTTAGGTCCTTTAAAAATAAGTCAAACTTTTTTAATCCTTTAAAAAAAAATTTGTTTGATTTAGGTCATTTAAGTGAGTTTACTTGCTAAGTGGCACATTTTGACTCAGTCATCGTGTCTACGTGACACGAAATGTTGACGTGACAATATTAACTTTTGAATTTAGTCCCTCTAAAAATTGAGTTTTGATTTTAGTCTCTCTGGTTTTTCTCTCTTTCTCACCCCACCACCGCCACTCTCTCTCGTTTTTTCTCTCTCTCACCCCCACCACTCTCTCTCTCTCTCTCTCTCGTTTTCTCGCTCTCTCTCACCCCCACCACCACTACTCTCTCTCGTTTTCTCTCTCTCTCACCCCCACCCCCACCACCCCCACCACTCTCTCTCACCCCCACCACCACCATTACCATTGATTCGTTATTGATTTATCAAGGTTCGCGATTTGTTATGTAACAAATCGTGAGAGAGAGAGAGAGAGAGAAAACGAGAGAGAGAGAGAGAGTGTGGTGGTGGTGGGGTGAGAGAGAGCGAGAAAACGAGAGAGAGAGAGAGAGAGAGAGAGAGGTGGTGGTGGTGGTGGTGGGGGTGAGAGAAAGAGAAAAACCAGAGAGACTAAAATCAAAACTCAATTTTTAGAGGGACTAAATTCAAAAGTTAATATTGTCACGTCAGCGTTTCGTGCCACGTAGGCATGATGACTGGGTCAAAATGTGCCACCTAACAAGTCAACTCACTTAAATGACGTAAATCAAACAAAAAAAATTTTAAAGGACTAAAAAAATTTGACTTATTTTTAAAGGACCTAGCTCAAATCTGGTAATTTTTAAACGACTAAAAACATAATTAAGCCTTTTTATTTTTACGATATTATTATATCGATTTATGAACGCCCATACAGTGAGGCCCACTTCTCAGATGGCGTGACCCATGCAAATGTTGAGTTGTGTGACTGTGGTGTGAACCTTGCAAATGTTGAGTATGTTGGAGAGATCAGATGTATTTCTCCTTCTTCTTTTTTCCTTTGTTTATAGAAGTATTTCTCCTTCTATGCTTGAATCCGGGATATGTACAATATATTTCAATTTCTTATTTTATGGTACTATTTTTTTGGTCATATGAATATCCTTATAGTGAGGCCCACTTCTCATATGGCGTAACCCATGCAAATGTTGAGTCAGGTGGTGTGACCCATGCAAATGTTGAGTATGTTGGTAGAATTGAATCCGACTCGTGATTGATATAACAATATAAAAATTCAGCGGCCAAGATGTATGGTGGACAACTTACTGTTTTCATGGACCTGACCCATGTAAGTTATTTGCAAAATGGGGTCTATTTTATTTGTAAATTGCGAAAAGTTAGAGTATCTCTTAAAAAATTACAGCAGTTAACCCACTGTTTAAAAAAAAAAAAGATATGAATTGTTATAATATATTTAGATTTAGATATTTATATGTTTATTTGTTAAATAAGTGAGCCATTTTCGTATAAAAATATGCGAACTAAGCTTTTGTTAAGTGGAAATTATGAAACAAAAATTTGCTTGATTATGAATTTGTATTGGAAAACTTTTTTTTTATAATGAATAGACAAAATTGATTATATTACATTGTGATTCATTAGTCAAAGATGGATAATATGCCGTCATTATTATACTATAATAGTGATGCACATTACGGTTCCAACAAAATAGATGTCTAGACTATAGCAAAAAACAAAATAAAAAAATATCCATGTTCTTTGTTGTAGATGCCCTCTACTTTTGTATAGCTAAAACTAGAATAAAACAATCCATGATCTCCTCTCTCCATGAGTCCCCTCAGCCATCATAGACCTTATGGCAAACCCCAACATGAGAAGTTATCAAGAATCAAACAAAGTCACCAGGTCGTAGTTGAAAACTCTCGACGTAGCCGTACCAGCTATGACCAATATGACATTGACTTTTCCTTTTTGCGTTCCAGATAAGGCTCTACCGTTCTCTCCTTCCACTCATGATGTTAATGTATTTTGATCTATGTCTCGATGCGGAGTGGATAACAAACACATGACCATCTAATTGACAAAAATAAGGCAAGATTAAGAATTAAATTTGATCAATAAGTAAGACTTTGACATCGCAGAATTTAAAATGAACCATGAAACTCATCAGCGGCTGCGACCGGTAGCCAAAGATTTTGATTTAGAATGCCACAGTGGTATTTCCTCCTCCATGGTTGGGCGACGCTCAAATGTCCTCTAACAACTTTATGATTTGATATTCTAATTTACCTGAATTTTAGATTGTTATATTTGTTTAAATTTTAAGATTAGGACAAGGTTAGTTATGATTTGATTAGAATGCATTTTAAATTAGGATAATATTTGATATAATTATATTAGGATTAGATTTTGTTATATTATAACTCTATTTAAGGAGTCAAACAATAATAATACGAGATGAACATCCTCCAGAAAAATATTCTACATTCTACAACAATACACCCATCAGTGGCATCAGAGCTATTGGTTCTTGAAGGACCTGTGATAATGGATACTGAAACAAGTTTTTCACAAGTTGCTCCACCTATCTTTGATGGAGAAAGCTATGACATTTGGGCTGTGAGAATGGAATCTTACCTAGAGGCTTTAGATCTCTGGGAAGCCGTGGAAGAGGACTACAATGTTCATCCACTGCCAGATGGTGCCACCGCGGCCTAGATAAAAAGTCACAAGGAAAGAAAAATCAAGAATGCAAAGGCAAAGTCATGTTTGTTTGCTGGTGTTTCAAAAATCGTCTTCACCAGAATCATGACTCTAAAAACAGCAAAAGAAATTTGGGATTACTTGAAGAAAGAATATGTAGGAGATGAGAGGATACGAAACATGCAGGTACTGAATTTAATAAGAGATTTTGAGATACAGAGAATGAAAGAGTCTGAGACAATCAAAACATACTCAAACAGATTGCTCACCATTGCCAACAAGGTACGATTGCTGGGAACTGAATTTTCTGATTCCAGAATAGTAGAAAAAATTATTGTGACAGTACTTGAAAGATATGAAGCTTCTATAACCATTATGGAGAACACAAATGATCTCAGTAAGATCACTTTGGCATAACTATTACATGCATTACAGACACAAGAGCAAAGGAGGACGATGAGGGAAGAAACATCTATGGAGGGTGCTTTTCTTGCCAGATTCAACAAAAACAAGAAAAAGGAGGAGAATAATCACAACAATAACACTCAGGTTTTCCCACGTTGTCCTTATTGCAAAAAGACAAATCATCCACAAAATAAATGTTGGTGGAGACCAGATGCAAAGTGTTACAAGTGTGGCCAATTAGGACACATGGCAAAGATATGCAAGTCTCAACAATAAGAAGTCAATGTGGCAGAGGATGATCAACTAGACGAAGATTTGTTGTTTGTTTCATGCTTTACAAACAACAACTCCACAAAAGGTTAGCTTATAGATAGTGGTTGTACAAATCACATGACATATGATCGAGATCTCTTCAAAGAGATCAATGAAACTACTATACCTAAAGTCATAATCGATGATGGATCATTCATTGAAGTAAAAGGTAAAGGAACTGTGGCGTTTAAAAGTCAAACAGTTTTGAAAATAATTTCTGATATTCTTTATGTTCCTGAAATTAATCAAAATCTTTTAAGTGTTGCCGGTTATTGGGAAAATGCTATAAGGTGTTATTTGAAGACAAACATTGCGTTATTAAAGATTCAAAAGACAGAGATATGTTCAAAATCCAAATGAAAGGAAAAAGTTTTGCCTTAGAAGTGATGAAAGAAGAGAAAGTTACAAAAGAAGAAACAACAGAAAAAAGATATAGGGATATCCGAGAAAGATGTTTCTGCAAAAATTGTTGAAGTCGATAAGAAGAAAAAGATCATCAAAGATTTTGGATTGTGGAAGTTCAAAAAGAAATCAGAACGATCCCAAAAATCATGGAGATAATCGAGTTGTGGCTAGAAAGAAAAACCGAAAGAATCAGATCAAACAATATTTAGAATCATATCATGAAAAGAAGAAGATGAAACAGAATATAAAGGTGGTCCCATCCAAGAAAGATATTGAGAAGAACTACAAGCACAATAGACGAAAGAAAGCAACAAACATTCAAGATTTGAAGATTAAACATGGTGTTATAACAGCTATTAAGTCAATGAGGAATGTTGTGGATAATGCCTAAATAGTTGTAACAACTTTATGATTTGATATTCTGATTTATCTAGATTTTAGATTGTTATGTTTGTTTGAATTTTAATATTAGGACAAGGTTAGTTATAATTTGATTATGATGCATTTTAAATTAGGATAATATTTGATATGATTATATTAGGATTAGATTTTGTTACATTATAGCTCTATTTAAGGAGCCAATCAATAATAATACGAGATAAATATTCTCCAGAAAAATATTCTATATTCTACAACAAAATACCCTATAACCTACAAAATATACCCATCAATGTCTAGCATCGATGATGCATCCATGCACCATTTTCTTAGCGGTACACTCTAAGTGAGTCTAATTAATTTAAGGCTTAATTGCAGTTTTAGTCCCTTATCTTTCGTCTTTGTGCAATTTTAGTCCTTCATCTTTTAATTGAGCCAATTGGGTCCCCTATGTTTTATAAGTGTGCAATTTTGGTCCAACTGTTAATTCACAAACAGAGTTAGCTGACGTGGACAAATGTTGCTGACTAGGATGCTGAAATGGTATCCTATGTGGCGAGTGAACTTTGACTGACCAATCAAAAATTTACACCTAATAAAATAAAATAAAAACATCACTCTCTCTCTTCTGCTTCGCCTTCCCCTTCCCCCCTCTCTCTCGTCCTTTGCCATCACTTCTTCCTCCCTCCCCCCACTTCTTCCTCCAACTGCCCCTGATCTTCCCAAGCCTCCATCCCCCACCACAACCACAACCCCACCACAACCACTACCACCATCCCCCGATCTCCCCAAGCCCCCATCTCCCACCCCAACCACAACCATCCCCACCACAACCATCCACAACCACAACCACCACCAACAGATTTCAGTCCAGATAAGCTTTCAACAAAAACACAAATAAAAAAAACCCTAACGCCAGTGCTGCCATTATTCACGGCGGTGAAGCTATCGTCTTCGTCTTCGAACTGGGTGGAGGAGTAGAGAGAAACGAAGTGGGGGGCAAAGTGGGTTCATTAGAACCCTAACCCCCAAATGAAAAAAAAACACAGAAAGAGAAAAAAAGGGAGAGAGAGAGAGAGAAAAGGGGGTGGGGCGGCGAGAGAGAGAAAGAGAGAGAGAGAAGAAGAAGAAGAAGTGGCCACGGTGGCCACCATGTTGTGGTGGTGGCCGCGGGTGAGAGGGAAAGTGGAAGAAAGAGACGGAGGGAGGAAGAGAAGAGGAGAGAGAGAAAGAAGGAACAGAGAGAGAGAAAGGAGAGGGCGACCGTGGAGGAGGAGAAGACCACCGCCATCCGCGGCGGCGGGGTGGCGAGGAAGAGACCGCGCGCAGCGGCATGGGGGAAGCCCCCTTCTCTTCTCCCTGTTTTCTACATCTTTTTTATTTCGTTTTTACTTTTCTTTTTCCCTCATTACTGATCCTGGTTTTTATGGTTGTGGTGGTGGTGGTTGTGGTGGGGTTGTGGTTGTGGTGGGGGATGGAGGCTTGGGAAGATCAGGGGCTTGGTTGCTAGGGGCGGTTGGAGGAAGAAGTGGGGGGAGGGAGGAAGAAGTGATGGCAAAGGACGAGAGAGAGGGGGAAGGGGAAGGCGAAGCAGGAGAGAGAGAGAGTGATGTTTTTATTTTATTTTATTAGGTGTAAATTTTTGATTGGTCAGTCAAAGTTCACTTGCCACATAGGATGCCATTAAGCATCCCTAGTCAGCAACATTTGTCCACGTCAGCTAACTCTGTTTGTGAATTAACAGTTGGACCAAAATTGCACACTTATAAAACATAGGGGACCCAATTGGCTCAATTAAAAGATGGAGGACTAAAATTGCACAAAGACAAAAGATGAGGGACTAAAACTGCAATTAAGCCTTAATTTAATTTTGGTAGAATCAATTCAAAAAAAGTTTGATTTTGGAAGATTGATATTCAGATAATAGATTTGTGTCTGAAGTAATTTATTTTTGTTTGAACAATAGGATTATAATTACTATTAAAATGTAAATAGAGATATATTTTCTAGGTCTCACTTGTAGAATATTTTTTCTTAATAGAAAAGTAAAAAAATCCTACTTCTCTCAAATTAATGTTTACTCGCTCCAAACTTAATTTTGGCTAGTGAGAAACTCTAATCAGACAATTTATTTATTGTAGAACTAGAACCTAATTTTAATGATATGAACTTTTTCTAAGCTTATGACCACTGCATGTCCTAACAGACATTTAGATCTCCCTATAGTAATACAGTTTTGATTTATTATTACTTTGTTTTAAAAGGTATAGGCAATCATGCTAAAATTTTAAATTGAAAATCCTAAGAAGCGGCATTGACGTTTGATGCACAATGATCTGTCCATGATTCCAGTTTGAGATCGTTGGACGGCTTTTTGTTTAACCAAATAGAGAAAAAAGTCTAATTTAATTAGTTAAACCATGCAAATTGTCAATTTACTATGTAACCAAAAAAAATTGACACTTTATTAGTTAAGATTCTTAAGAAGAATCGATGTGTCATCGAGGGGGTGGAATAAAGTTGCCCCTGGCCTCTAATAATCAAGACATGCAAAGAACTTTTGCTTCGCTAGTAAGGAAGTTCCGATTAGAAAGACGGTTAAAAAAAATATATTATTTCATATGGCTGTAATCAGTTCAGATTGGTTCGGTTTTGGCTAAAATCGAGAATCGAACCAATCGATTCAACTTAGTTTGGTTTGGTTCAATTTTTTGAATTTTTTTTACACAATCCGAACCAAATTAAACTGTGAAAATTAATCCCTTGAGATATGGAAATCTATATAAAGGGTTGATTTTTCCTAATAAATATTCTTCCATACACACAGTGGGGATCAAACCTCCGACATCGTGCTTAAGGGACCCAAAATAACTTGCTCAACTTTATTGTCATATTCTAAGCCAAATGATTAATGATATATATAGAGTTATAGTTATAGAAAAGACTAAATAAGAATTAAAAATAATATTAAGGTTTGAAATTAATGTAATTATTATTTTAAAATATTAAAGGGACTTTTTAGTTTTTTTTACAAGAAGGAAAACTAAAATAGGGACTTTTTAGTTTAAATTAATATAAAATTTAAAATTTTATATAAAAAATATGTGAGAAAAAATGAAAACATTTAATATGAGTTTAATTACTATATAATGATAGTGTAAAAATATTTTACACAGATATTCAATAATATCTTATCATAATGCCACCTCATAATAATAATTCTTAAAATATCTATATAAAAATCTATATAGTGAGATATGATTAAAAATTTATTTAATTTTTTAACACTATCCGTGTATACTAATTAAATTCTATACTTTTATTTTAACACGATAATCCAAACTAGATTATTCCAATCTTAGTTGTTTTGATTTAATTAGAATTAGCTTAAAAATTTTAAAAACTAAAACCAACCAATCAAATGAAACATTTAAACATGATGGTTCAAATTATCTACCAAACAAACAAACATATGAACACCCCGAGTTCTAATATAATTAAGCTCTTATATATGTTTTTCTATTTTTGATTTTCAGTGTGATAATTTATAATTTTAAACTTCTACTATCAATCATGAAATGATAAAAGATAAAATAAAAAAATTTCGATAAAAGAATAAAATAAAAACTTTACCTAGAGTAGCCAAAAGACAAATAATAATCTATAATTATTTATAACGGCGATATAACAAGTTTGGTGAAACCTTTTTTCTGGACTAATATACCTTTTAACTGCTTCAATCCAAAATCGTTTCTATCTATACAATTGTTGGGCCCCTATCTTTTTACAGAGATAATAATTGCTGCTTACTATTAACTCCTTCAATTATCAATAACTCCTTCAATTATTACCTACTTGCTTGCCACGAAAACTGCTGCTTGCGATATCAGCACTGCATTCTCAAGGGAGCGGTACTGCAATCTCAAAGAAGGTATCCAGTTTAATTAAGAATATTTACCTCGAATTCCTTTTTGCCATATTTCATTTTTATTGCATTATATGTACATGATTATTGATTTGATGTGAGAAAAAAGCCAAAGAAATATAAAAAAACTAAAACAATGGGACTGCGATGATTTATCTCTATTTTTTTCTTATCATCCGAAAAAAAAAAAATACATAGTTCTGAGATATTTGAACCGCTCTAAAAGGAACATGACTAATTACCAAAACATTTAAAATTGTTAAAAAAACACAAACAGATAATATATATATATATATATTTGCAACATATTATATGAATATTTATATGATAATTAATTAAATTCATATGTTAGTATATAATTTTATATTTAATTCAATGAAATAGAAAAAGTGGCACGACAGTGTCCGTTTGTTCTCTAGTAATAATAATAATAAAAAAATATAAAATATACTTACTTTTCAAAAGATGAGAACATAGATTTTACCGTAAAAAAAAAAATATATTGTTATTTATCTTTTTTTGGACTAAAAAATTTGCCCTTAAAATTATCAACAAAATTATTAAATATTAAATAATAATAACAAAACATGCTGAGTTTATGAAATAGATAAAAAAGGAAAGAACTTAGAAAGAAAGTAATAGAAATATTTAGGAAAAGAAATATTTTTCACGAAATTAGTTAATTATTATATTATATTTTATCGTAATTTTTTCTATTTTATTATTTGTTATACATTTTTCTCGTAGTTTCCTTCTCAAATATATATAAACCTACAGGAATGGAATTGTAGCTTCCTCCCTCAGTCGGGTTTTCTTTCTCCAATCCCCTCTTTCTCTTTCTCTCTCTACTTCCTTCCTACTCTCACTTCAATCTCTCATTCATTCCCTTCAAGGCTCTTTCGTGATTCTTCCACCGGATTGGAGGATCAATTCTCGATTGTTGGTTGGGGAATTGATCCCACTCGCTCAATCCTCCCCTCTGATTCCTGCGATGCTCTCACTGCCGAGATGAAGTTAAAGCGCAAGCGGGCACTCGAAGTGGTTAGTTTCATCGTTTTTTTCTTCGACGCCGTTATCCGATTGTTTATTTATCCACCGATATTTGTGTTCCTCGATCAAATTCAGGATTCTATTTACCTTTTACCTTTCAATTCAGTCTTCCGTTATTGGGGGTTTATGTCTTCAATTGTTTCTCGACGATGTTTTTTTGGGGGTTGCAAGTTGCAACTGTTCTGGGGAGTGGTTTTGGTGGTGAATGAACTTTGCTCTTTTTTAATTTTTAATTTTTTTCTCCAGTTTTTGAGATTTTACTACTGATTCAAATGCTAATTGGTGTCTGCGTTTTTTGCTCTGTTTATACTTTTTGGGGCTGGAAAGCGAAGATATTTGGAGATGAATTTTACCTTTTTAAGTTTCGTGGTTGAATACTTATTGGAATCTCAATGTCATTTAGTCGATCATGTTTAGCAGTAAAGTTTTTTTTTTTTTTGCTCAAAGGATACACGGATATAGAAAAAAAAAGAAGTCGTTGTATACTTTTACTTGGAAATGTAATATGGTGATCAATCGGTGTGATGATGCTCTCGTTGGGCCGGACTTACTTGTTCCTTATGTTGCATGGATTCATGGAACCTTGCTATTGTTTTCTTTTGCATTGAAATTAAAGGGGGATTATAGCATGAAGTCCGTACCTGTAATTTATATATCAAACTATCCTGCTTAAACGAACCATGCATAAGCTTTTTCGGGTGTTGCTCTACTTATTTTATACTATGTACTATACTATGTCAACTGGTGTCTTTAGTAGAACCTAAGTTGCTGGTTTTAACAACTGATGGACTCGACACCTGCCCACTCATATAGGAAGTTGCTTTCCTTGTGTGTTCATAACACGTGCTACAAATTTTTCAGAGATCAATAAACATTATAGTTTCTGATTATGATTTAATTCTTATTTGATTTACTCTTGATTTTCATGTCGAAATGTGATCATATGCTGCAAAACAAGACTTTATTTTGTTTCTTTATTTTTTCCTTATTCCCTCCACATGAATTCCCAGTTTTACAATTCCTAATGTATCATATTTACAAATGTTCACACTGTGATTTATTCTTAATATTCATCATTTACCAGAAAATTCATGCTATTACTTCGGGAAGGGGTTTGTTTTACGAACAAGTACTCAGCATTGCATGAGTTTTCTTTAAGTAAATTTGCGTTTAAATGTAAAATATTAAGCATGAGTTGTATTGTCAGCTAGAAAACATTTTTAATGGTTAATTATATGGTTACTTGCTAAATTTATTGTTTTATGTACTCTTTCATCTTTTAATTCATACGCATTTTAAGTTACATTGTGCACTCTTTCACATAACCAGTTATGTCCTTTTTAGGTGATCATATTAACGTCAACATGATATGAATATATCAATTGGTCGATTATAATATTCTAAAGACCACCTTTTTCTTTGACTTGTTGCAGCCTCCAAAAATTAGATGCTTCATCAATTGTGTTACTTCAGTTCCACTTGAGAAGATAGAAGAACCTTTAAAAAGCTTTGTTTGGGAGTTTGATAAGGTGCCTTTATGGCCTTTTCTTCTTATGTTACTAATATATATATATTTGTTTGGATGTGTTGATTCATTGTTATTTCTTTTCTATGCGCAGGGAGATTTTCATCACTGGGTTGATCTTTTTAACCATTTTGATTCATTCTTTGAGAAGTATGTAAAACCACGGAAGGATTTGCAAATTGATGATGATTTTCTGGACTCAGATCCTCCTTTTCCTAGAGAAGCCGTTCTTCAAATTCTTCGTGTTATTAGAATAATTTTGGACAATTGCACAAATAAGCATTTCTATAGTTCGTATGAGGTATGGCGTCTTTCCTACAAATCTTTTTCCACCCTGGTCAACTTAATAAGATGAAAGCTAAGATAAATTTGATGCTTTTGTGTGTGCGGTTGTGCATCTCTAATTTTTCCTGTTCTCTTTTTGTTGGTGACCTGAAATATATGTTTTTATTAATATTAATATTAGTTTATTGACTTTGAAGTTTGAAATGTGTTTACTGTTAGGCATATGTATATATACTCCCTCCGGTCTCGATTATAAGCAAAAAAAAAAACTCAAATGTGGTGGTCCAAAATATAAGCAAATCATAAATGATTTCACCTCATTTAATGAACTCTTTTCCACAAAATACCCTTCATTTAATGTAGATTTTAATTTCAATATCTCTTTTATTAAGGGCAATTTAGAGAATGAATCTCATTTCTTTGATAAAATCAATAAAATTAAATGATATTAACTAACTTTCTTAATTAGGGTGAATTAGTTTTTTCTTCTTCTTCTTCTTATAATCGAGACCGGAGGGAGTATATATATTCTATCTTATTTATTTATATATATCTTATTTATCCTTTAATACCCAGCACTGATACTTTGTATGATTTCTTTGAATCTGCAGCAGCATCTTTCAGCATTGCTTGCTTCTACTGATCCAGATGTGGTTGAGGCTAGCTTGGACACTTTGGCTACCTTTTTGAAGAAAACAGTTGGAAAGTACTCCATAAGAGATACTTGTTTGAATTCGAAATTGTATGCTCTTGCACAAGGGTGGGGTGGAAAGGAAGAGGGACTTGGACTAGTTGCATCAGCTGTGCCTAATGGCTGTGACCCTATTGCTTATGAATTGGGTTGCACCCTTCATTTTGAGTTTTATGCAGCAAATGAGTCAGAAAGTGACATCAAAGAGGCTCAGCCCTTGGTCCAAGGGTTGCAAATCATTCACTTACGTGACATCAACAAATGTGTGGAAACTGATCTTGGACTTTTGCACAAGTTAGTTACAGAATATAAGGTGCCTGCGAGTTTAAGATTTTCTTTATTGACAAGATTGCGGTTTGCCAGGGCTTTTGGTTCTTTGGCTTCTAGACAGCAATACACATGCATTCGCTTGTATGCTTTCATAGTTCTAACTCAAGCATGTGCTGATACCGACGACCTGGTTTCATTCTTCAATGCTGAGCCTGGATTTATCAATGAATTAGTATCATTGCTGAGTTATGAAGATGCAACTTTGGAAAAAATTCGGGTTTTATGTTTGCATTCATTAGCTGCTCTTTGCCAAGATCGTTCTCGTCAACCTTCGGTACTGACTGCTGTTACATCTGGTGGGCACCGTGGCATTTTATCTAGCCTGATGCAAAAAGCCATTGACTCTGTTATTAGTGATACCTCAAAATGGTCAGTTCATTTTGCAGAAGCTTTGTTATCTCTTGTAACTGTGCTGGTTTCGTCATCGTCAGGATGTTCTGCTATGCGTGAAGCAGGATTTATTCCTACTCTGCTACCTCTCCTTAAAGATACAAATCCGCAGCACTTGCATCTGGTTGAAAAAGCTGTGCGCATTTTAGAAGCTTTTATGGATTACAGTAATCCAGCTGCTGCGTTGTTCAGAGATTTGGGAGGTTTAGATGATACCATCTCTCGCCTAAAGATTGAAGTCTCCCATGTAGAAAATGGTGGAAAGCAGCCAGATGAAAATTCTGAGTCTAGTAGAAATGTACATATGGTTGGAGGTTCTTCAACTGGGCTAGATGACATGCAACCATTGTATTCTGAGCCATTAATTTCATATCACCGGCGATTGCTGATGAAAGCTTTATTGCGTGCTATATCCCTTGGAACTTATGCCCCTGGAAATACTGCTCGTATATATGGATCTGAAGAGAATGTGCTGCCTCATTGCTTATGTATAATTTTTAGACGAGCAAAAGATTTTGGTGGGGGAGTTTTCTCACTTGCAGCTACTGTCATGAGCGACTTAATACAAAAGGATCCTACTTGTTTTCCTGTCTTAGATGCAGCTGGTCTTCCAACTGCCTTCTTGGATGCTATAATGGATGATGTTGTCAACTCTGCCGAAGCAATTACATGCATTCCCCAGTGTTTGGATGCCTTATGCTTAAATAGTAATGGCCTCCAGGCAGTGAAAGATAGGAATTCTTTGAGGTGTTTTGTGAAAGTGTTTACTTCTAGAACATATTTGCGCGCTCTTACAGGGGACACACCTGCATCTTTATCTAGTGGACTGGATGAATTAATGCGTCATGCTTCTTCACTACGTGGGCCTGGAGTGGATATGTTAGTTGAGATTCTGGAAACTATCTCAAAAATTGGTTCTGCTGTCGATAACTCATCTGTGTCTCCTGATCCTTGCTCTTCAACCTCTGTTCCTATGGAAATGGATGGTGGGGACAAGAATTTGATCTTGCCTGATAGTAATGAGTCGTCTAAGGCAGATGATACAGAGCAGATTAATGAGCCATCTTCTGATCCGTCAATATTGAATATTGAGTCATTTCTTCCAGATTGTGTAAACAATATTGCTCGTTTACTCGAGACAATCCTTCAGAATGCTGATACATGTCGAATATTTGTTGAGAAAAAGGGGATTGAAGCTATTCTCCAGTTATTTACCCTGCCTTTGATGCCTTCTTCTGTTTCTGTTGGGCAGAGCATCTCTGTTGCCTTCAAGAACTTTTCACCACAGCACTATGTTTCTCTTGCTCGGGCTGTATGCTCCTTCTTGAGGGAGCATCTGAAATCTACCAATGAACTTTTAGATTCGGTCGGGGGGACTCAGCTTGCTCTTGTTGAATCTGCTAAGCAGACAAAGGTGTTGAAACATCTTTCTAGCCTTGAAGGTGTCTTAACTCTCTCTGTATTTTTGCTGAAGGGAACAACTGCTGTGCTCTCTGAACTAAGCACCTCTGATGCTGATGTATTAAAAGATATCGGGAGAACATACAAAGAAATAATTTGGCAGATATCTTTATGTAATGACTCCAAGGCAGAGGAAAAGAAGAATGCTGATCAAGAACCTGAGGTTTCACAGGTACCTCCATCTACTGCTGTTGAAAGAGAGAGTGATGATGATACAAATATTCAGACAGTGAGATACACAAACCCAGTTTTTGCTAGGAATGGTTCACATTCCCTATGGAGTGGAGAACGTGAATTTCTTTCTGTAGTTCGTTCTGGAGAAAGTTTGCACCGTCGAAGTCGGCATGGGTTATCGCGCATACGAGGTGGAAGGACTGGTCGTCACTTGGAAGCTTTGAACATTGATTCTGAAGCATCTTCTAGTGCACTGGAGGCATCTTTATCCCAAGATTTTAAAAAGAAAAGCCCCGATGTTCTTGTCTTAGAGATTCTCAACAAGTTGGCTTCAACAATGCGCTCTTTCTTCACTGCTCTCGTGAAGGGATTCACTTCCCCAAATCGTCGTCGAGCTGACTCAGGGTCACTTAGCTCAGCTTCTAAGGCTCTTGGAACTGTTTTAGCTACGAATTTTCTTGAGGCTCTTAGTTTTTCTGGGCACTCTACTCATGCTGGACTTGAAATGTCACTGTCGGTAAAATGTAGATATCTTGGGAAGGTTGTGGATGATATGGCAGCTCTTACATTTGACAGCAGGCGCCGGAGTTGTTATACTGCCATGGTTAATAACTTTTATGTACACGAAACATTTAAAGAGCTGCTGACAACATTTGAAGCTACTAGTCAGTTGCTATGGACACTTCCGTACTCTTTTCCATCATCAGATATTGATACTGGAAAGAAAGAAGGAGATAAACTGTCCCATAACACATGGCTGGTTGATACGTTACAAAGCTACTGTCGTTTGCTTGAGTATTTTGTAAACTCTTCTCTGCTTTTGTCCCCAACATCGGCATCTCAGGCAGAGCTTCTTGTTCAGCCAGCTGCAGTTGGCCTGTCAATTGGACTCTTTCCAGTTCCAAGAGACCCGGAAGTTTTTGTCCGTATGCTGCAATCTCAGGTTCTGGATGTGATCCTGCCAGTCTGGAATCATCCCATGTTTTGTAGTTGTAGTCCTGGTTTCATTGCATCTATTATTTCACTTGTTACTCATGTGTACTCTGGTGTTGGAGATGTGAAGCGAAATCGAAGTAACATCGTGGGAAGCACAAACCAACGTTTCATACCCCCGCCACCTGATGAGGCAACCATTGCCACTATTGTTGAGATGGGTTTTTCAAGAGCAAGGGCCGAGGAAGCACTGAGAAGAGTTGAAACAAATAGTGTTGAAATGGCTATGGAGTGGCTGTTTAGTCATGCTGATGATCCTGTCCAGGAGGATGATGAACTTGCACGGGCACTTGCTTTATCCCTAGGAAGTAGTTCTGAAACTACTAAAGTTGATAATGCTGAGAAGACTGTTGATGTGCTAACTGAAGAGGGACATATAAAGAAACCTCCAGTTGATGATATACTTGCTGCATCTGTGAGGTTGTTTCAGAGTAGTGATTCAGTGGCATTTCAGTTGACAGATTTGCTTGTAACACTTTGCAATCAGAACAAAGGTGATGATCGTCCAAAAGTAATATCTTATCTTCTGCAGCAGCTAAAACTTTGTCCATTGGACTTTTCCAAGGATAACTGTGCATTGGGTGTGTTAGCACATATTATAGCATTACTTCTTTTTGAGGATGGAAGTACACGGGAAATTGCTGCTCAGAATGGAATTATATCTACCGTCATAGATATCTTGACAGACTTGAAAGGCAGACGTGAGTTGGGGAAAGAACTACCAGTCCCTAAATGCATCACTGCTTTACTGCTTATATTGGATCAAATGTTGCAGTCAAGGCCAAAGATTGAACATATAGAAGGAACCCAAACTGGTTCTGTTCCTGATTCATCTGGGGAGCATGGTTCCCTGCAAATTCCAGATACAGTTTCACAGAAGGAAAAAAAATTAGATGGGAATGGAAAAGAACCTGACATGGCTTTTGAGAATATACTAGGGAAATCTACTGGCTTTGCAACTATTGATGAGAGTCATAAGCTGCTGGATATTGCATGTGATTTGATAAAACAGCATGTCCCTGCTGTGGTTATGCAGGCTGTTCTACAGTTATGTGCTCGGTTAACAAAAACACATGCTTTAGCTTTGCAGTTTCTTGAAAATGGAGGTCTGACTGCTCTCTTTAGTCTTCCAAGGAGTTGCTTTTTCCCTGGGTATGACACTGTTGTATCAACTATAGTTCGACATCTCCTTGAAGATCCTCAAACACTACAAACAGCCATGGAGTTGGAGATACGACAAACTTTAAGCGGAAATCGCCATTCAGGGCGTGTTTCTCCTCGATCATTTTTGACATCTTTGGCACCTGTTATCTCTAGAGATCCTATGGTTTTCATGAAAGCTGCAGCTGCAGTTTGTCAGTTGGAGACATCAGGGGGAAGGACAGTAGTTGTGTTATCAAAGGAGAAAGAAAAGGAAAAATCAAAATCATCAAGTGTTGAGGCTTCAAATGAATGTGTCCGAATACCTGAAGGCAAGTCTCATGACGGATCAGGCAAATGTTTGAAAAGCCACAAAAAGGTTCCGGTAAATCTCACTCAAGTAATTGACCAGCTTCTTGAGATTGTGCTGAAGTACCCAGCCATGAAAGGCCAGGAAGATTCAGAGTGTGACTCAACTTTCATGGATATAGATGAACCTACTATGAAGGTGAAGGGTAAATCGAAGGTTGAAGAGACAGGGATATTAGAGCCTGAATCTGAAAGGTCTACAGGACTGGTGAAGGTGACTTTTGTCCTTAAGTTATTGAGTGACATTCTTCTAATGTATGGACATGCAGTTGGTGTCATACTCAGACGTGACTCTGAAATGTGTCAATTCCGTGGATCTAATCAACATTCTGGACATAATGGGATCATCCATCATGTATTACATCGGTTGCTACCACACTCTGTTGACAAATCTGCAGGACCTGATGATTGGAGAGGTAAGTTGTCTGAAAAGGCTTCATGGTTCCTGGTAGTTTTGTGTGGGCGGTCTGGTGAAGGGCGAAAGCGAGTGACAAGTGAACTGGTTAAAGAATTGACATCTTTTTCTAATTTTGAGAGCAATTCAATGAAAAGCAGCTTATTGCCAGATAAAAGGCTTTTTACTTTTGTTGATCTTGTATATTCTATTTTGTCAAAAAATTCATCATCTGGTAGCCTACCTGGTTCTGGATATTCACCTGATATTGCAAAAAGCATGATTGATGGTGGAATCATTCAATGCTTAACTAGCATCCTGCAAATGGTTGATTTGGATCATCCTGATGCACCCAAAATTGTGAATCTTATACTCAAAGGTTTAGAAGGTCTTACAAGAGCTGCTAATGCTAATGAGCAGATCTTTAAATCTGATGGAACTGAAAAGAGAAGATCTGCTGGTTTGAATGATAGATCCAATGATCAAATAACAGCACCATCTGCAGTCGAAACAGTGACACATGATCAGAATGTGAGCAGTCAAGAAGCACTCAGAGATACAATGAATAATGCACATGATCAAGGAACTTCTCAAGGTGATGATCACGCTGATAATCCAAATCAGTCAGTAGAACAGGATATGAGAGTAGAAGAAGGGGATACGATAGCTCAAAATCCAACAGTGGAACTAGGAATGGACTTTATGCGTGAAGAGATAGGTGAGGGTGGTGTCTTGCACAACCCAGATCAAATTCAGATGACTTTTCATGTTGAGAATAGGGCAGATGATGACATGGGTGATGAAGATGATGATATGGGTGATGATGGTGATGATGATGAGGATGATGATGAGGGAGAGGATGAAGATGAGGATATAGCAGAAGACGGTGGAGGCATGATGTCTTTGGCTGATACTGATGTGGAGGATCATGATGATGCTGGCTTGGGAGATGAATACAATGATGAGATGATTGATGAAGACGATGATGATTTTCATGAGAATCGCGTCATAGAGGTGAGATGGAGGGAAGCTCTTGATGGATTGGATCACTTGCAGATACTTGGGCAACCTGGAACTGCAGGTGGCCTTATAGATGTGGCTGCTGAACCTTTTGAAGGGGTTAATGTGGACGACCTTTTTCGTCTTCAGAGTTTTGAACGTCGCCGCCAGACAGGTAGGTCTTCCTTTGATAGATCTGCTACTGAAGTAAATGGTTTTCAACATCCTCTTCTGGTAAGGCCACCGCCAGCAGGCGATTTTGTCTCAATGTGGTCATCAAGTGGTAATTCTGCTTCCCGGGATTCAGAAACCTTGTCATCTGGGAATCTTGATGTGGCCCATTTCTACATGTTTGATGCACCTATTCTTCCATATGATCATGTGCCAAATAGTTTGTTTGGAGACCGTCTGGGTAGTGTAGCACCACCACCTCTGACAGATTATTCTGTGGGTATGGGCTCACTGCACCTACCTGGAAGAAGAGTGCTAGGTAATGGTAGGTGGACTGATGATGGTCAGCCACAAGGAGGTGCTCAAGCGGCTGCCATTGCGCAAGCAGTAGAGGAACAATTTTTAGCTCAGATGGGCAGCTTAGCTCCTGCGAGCAGTCCTGTTGAACGGCAGTTACATAATTCCGGAGATCAAGAAAAGCAATCTGATGCTCTTCCATCACATGATGATCCAATATTGACCGCTGGAACTGACTCTGCTTGTCAGCAGATTGCAGGTCAGGAGCAGGAAAATGGCAACAGAACCATAGCTCAGCAAATCAACCTTTCAGTTGATGGTGCTCCTTGTGAGGAAGAGATAAATGTAGGCTGTGGTGTTCAAGATATGGGTGAAGGCCTGCAAGCTAGTGAGCCTATGTCAGTTCAACCACTTTCACTGAACATCATGCCAAATGGTGTTGATTGCACTGAAAATGAAATAAGTGTCACTCCCAATGAGAATGTAGCAATAGCCCAGGCGTTTGTCAACTCATCTACTAATTCTAATGCTGGTCTACAATGCGAAAGGCTTGCTGATGTACCTACTAGCATCCACAATGTGCCAGTTGTGCCCATGGGCTGCAATGGATCATCAAACAGTGATAGGCAGCCTACTGATCTTGAGTTAGTGGGCTCTGGTTTTGAAACTCCTAATCCAAGTGATTGCCATACCTCATCAGTTTATGCTAGCGTTGATGTTGATATGGCTGGTGTTGATTCTGAAGGGAATCAATCAGAGCGACCAACTGTTTCTGAAGACAGGAGGAGTGAGTTGTTATTAAATCAGAACACACAGATTGCTCCGGATGCTACTCAGGCTGACCAAAGTAGTGCAAATAATGAAGCTTCTGGTGCTAATACAATTGACCCTACCTTTTTGGAGGCTCTGCCTGAAGATCTACGGGCAGAAGTTTTGGCATCTCAGCAAGCTCAGTCTGTTCAGCCTCCAGCTTATGCACCACCTTCTGCAGAAGATATTGATCCTGAGTTTTTAGCTGCACTTCCACCAGATATTCAAGCAGAGGTTTTGGCCCAACAAAGAGCTCAAAGGGCGGCCCAGCAGGCTGAAGGACAGCCAGTTGACATGGATAATGCATCAATAATCGCTACTTTTCCTGCTGATTTGCGTGAAGAGGTTTACATTTTACTTTTCCTTTTTGCAACGTATTGAGCGATTTCTATTTTGTGGAAATATGAGATGATTGTAATGCTCTTACTTTTCTCTATACTAGGTTCTTTTAACTTCCTCTGAAGCAGTTCTGTCAGCACTGCCATCTCCGTTGCTTGCTGAAGCTCAAATATTGAGGGACCGAGCAATGAGTCATTATCAAGCTCGCAGTCTTTTTGGGGGCAGTCACAGGCTTAACAATCGAAGAAATGGCCTGGGATTCGTCCGGCGGCCTGTGATGGATCGGGGTGTTGGAGTTACAATAGACAGGAGGTCTGCTCTTACAGATATCTTGAAGGTGAAGGAGGTTGAAGGTGAGCCATTACTAGATGCAAATGCATTAAAAGCTTTGATCCGGCTTCTACGATTGGCACAGGTACATTTGATTCTTTTCACAATGACAGTCTTAGTTACTAGCCTCCCTTGCTGTATGTGAAAACACATTATTGTCTTACCTAGTTTGAGACATTGTGACCACTATTTACTCTTTAGACTTTTTTTATTTATAAGAATCACTGCGTGTGCCCATACAGATACATTTTATTTTAGTGTGTATGTTGCTATCTATCTGATAATAATAACTTCCTTTTTTTTCTTCTGTGGATCATCATGTCAGCCCCTTGGAAAAGGCCTTCTGCAGAGGCTCTTGTTAAACTTATGTGCACATAGTGTTACAAGGGCCACTCTTATTTATCTTTTGCTTGATATGATTAAGCCGGAAGCTGAAGGTTCTCTAAGTAGACCAGCAATATTAAATTCCCAGAGGCTTTATGGTTGTCACTCAAATACAGTTTATGGTCGATCTCAATTGTTGGATGGTAATGTTTGCACTTAGTACAAGACAGAATCTTTATATGTTTATCTCAGTATTGCAGTGTATTGCTTACTGATTACTCCTATCATGTCTTCATTGCAGGTCTTCCTCCCCTAGTGTTCCGCCGAATTCTTGAGATTCTGACTTACTTGGCCACAAATCATTCTGCTGTTGCAAAAATGTTGTTTCACTTTGACCAATCAATTCCAGATTCTTCAAGTTCATCTGTGGTGCATATTAATGGGAAAGGGAAGGAGAAGGTTATTGAAGGGGAACCTTCTCCAAAACCCTCTGGAACTCAAGCAGGGGATATTCCCCTTGTTCTCTTTTTGAAGCTCTTGAATCGACCCCTATTTCTACGTAGCACCGCTCATCTTGAGCAAGTCATGGGTCTCATTCAAGTGGTGGTTGATACTGCAGCGTTAAAATTAGAATGTCAAACTCAATCTGAAAAAACAAAGGCAAATACCCAAAATTTGTCAGTCAATGAAGCTGAGAAAGATCCTCCTTTAGTGGAGTTGGACTCTAATCAACAAGATAAGCATGCTGATTTGAATCCGTGCCATTCTGATGGGAAGAAGAATGTTGATATGTACAACATCTTCTTGCAATTGCCTCAATCTGATTTGCGGAATCTATGCAGTCTTCTTGGTTGTGAAGGGTACTTTTCAACCTTGTCATATTTCTGCTTTCTTTTTGTTTATGCTATAATCATGAATATGTGATTTTGAAAAATTGTCTTAACATTGTCTTACCTGTTAACTAGATATTCTCCAAATTGCCCCCATTTTAGGTGGGAAAATGTAATCTCAATTGCATCTCACTTTATATATATAAAGATTCACATATTGCTGTCAGTATTTTTCTAACTCTTTTCAGTTGTGATGGGAAAAATGTAACTAATCTCGTATATTTTAGGCTTTCGGATAAAATGTATATGCTTGCCGGTGAGGTGCTGAAGAAGTTGGCCTTCATTGTTCCCTCCCATAGGAAGTTCTTTATTTTAGAGCTTTCGGAATCAGCTCATGCATTGACAGGTTCAGCTGTCAGTGAGCTTGTCACCCTGCAGAAAACAAATATGCTTGGCTTGAGTGCTGGTTCCATGGCTGGTGCAGCCATTCTACGTGTGCTGCAAGCTCTAAGTTCACTCACTTCACTTAATACTCCAGCTGATATGGATATGGAAAATGATGTAGTTCAGCATGAAGATCAAGCAATTATTTGGAATTTGAATACTGTACTCGAACCACTGTGGCAAGAACTGAGTAATTGTATAAGTGCAGCTGAGGTGCAGCTTGGTCAGAGCTCTTTCTGTCCTAACATGACAAACGTAAATGTTGCTGAGAATTTGCACGGTTCCTCTACTTCACCACCTCTTCCTCCTGGGACACAAAGACTCTTGCCTTTCATTGAGGCGTTCTTTGTATTGTGTGAAAAGTTACAAGCAAATGAATCCATCACACAGCAAGACCATGGCAATGCAACTGCTAGAGAAGTCAAGGAGTCTGCTGGTTGTTCTGCTTCAATGAGTGTAAAATTTGGCGGAGATTCTCAGCGAAAGCTTGATGGTGCTGTTACATTTACAAGGTTTGCTGAGAAGCATCGCCGACTTGCGAATGCTTTCATTAGGCAGAATCCAGGTTTGTTGGAGAAATCACTTTCCATGATGCTTAAGGCACCAAGGCTGATTGACTTTGATAACAAGAGAGCCTATTTCCGCTCAAGAATCAGGCAACAACATGACCAACACTTGTCTGGGCCACTGCGTATAAGTGTAAGGAGGGCTTACATTTTGGAGGACTCGTATAATCAGTTAAGGATGCGTCCTACTCAGGATCTCAAGGGTCGATTAAATGTGCAATTTCAAGGTGAAGAGGGTATTGATGCTGGTGGTCTTACCAGAGAATGGTATCAGCTACTATCAAGGGTCATATTTGACAAAGGTGCTTTACTTTTCACAACAGTAGGCGGAAACAATGCAACTTTCCAACCAAACCCTAACTCGGTTTACCAGACTGAACACCTCTCGTACTTCAAGTTTGTGGGCCGAGTGGTAAGTTCTATGATTATATGTGTTTTCTGTGTTCAGACTGAGAATAAGAGATCCCCCCCCCCCCCCAAAAAAAAAGATCCAGGGGTTGGATTTAAATATACAATGAAAGCTGCCTCTTGCACTCATATTACATCTTGTGCTTTCTGGTTGATTGGTTCTTTGACAGTGGCTATGATCTTGCATGCAGGTAGGAAAGGCTCTGTTTGATGGGCAACTGTTGGATGTTTACTTCACTCGATCTTTCTATAAGCATATACTTGGTGTTAAGGTTACATACCATGATATTGAAGCAGTTGATCCTGATTACTATAAGAATTTGAAATGGATGCTGGAGGTGAGTATTAGTTTACAATCTTGACCACTTTATTATTTTTCACATTAGGCTCCGTTCAGTGCAGTGTATATCGGGTAAGACCGTACAGGATATACAGGTCATTGAATAGGATAACATAAGTATCTTCGGGTACTGGGTAATCTTTGTTATTCAGTGTTTTGTTGTTGCATCAATATATAACCTTCTGAATAATTGTATAGCACTATCCTGTGCTGTGTTTCTTGGAAAACTTGATCAGATTTGATAGTATAAAAATTCACTGATAAGAGACAAATCTACCATTGATATTAAAAATAGTACCAAATTTATTTAAATTAGTACCTTTACTCAATTTGTTTAGGAAAGATAACACATAAATGGACCAAATAAGACATTAGATTTAGGCTTGGTTTTTGCTGTTGGAAATTCTCCGTGGTGGACAATTTGTCAGTATAACTATACGTCAGCTTGTGGCATTTCCCTGTCCCTGGAATGGGTTAGCCTCCCTTTTCCCCGAAGATTGTCATCTTCCTTTCTTCAACAACCTCCATAGTGTCCATTCCTTCACTCACCAACAATTTTCACCATTTTTACTCCAAATGAGTCCATTCAAACGCAAACCTATCTTGTCTCTGCCACTAGTCATTTATTTGTGAGTTTATGATACACTTGTTTTCTGCATGTATTGTTTTTGTTTAATTTTATTTTTGTATGTACATACAGAATGATGTGAGTGATATTCCTGACCTGACATTTAGCATGGATGCTGATGAGGAAAAGCACATACTTTATGAGAAGAATGAGGTAAATGTTTTTGGTCTATCACATCTTGCTTGTGTGCATGAAAATAAAAAACTACATTTTCTCGGCAAAAGCTTGTTAAAACTTATGAGTTAATTCAAATATATTTACTCTTGACGAATACTTATGAGTTATCCTTTCATTGCTTTTGCCATCCATCCTGAAATTGTGAAATAGGTCACTGATTATGAGCTTAAACCTGGAGGAAGGAACATAAGGGTTACAGAAGAAACAAAGCATGAGTATGTTGACCTTGTTGCTGAACATATCCTGACAAATGCCATCCGTCCTCAAATCAATTCCTTTCTAGAAGGTTTCAATGAAATGGTACCACGGGAACTTATATCCATCTTTAATGACAAAGAGCTTGAGCTACTCATAAGTGGTCTTCCAGAAATTGATTGTGAGTTGGTTTCATCATTGATTAAATTATGTAGTATGTTCTAATCTTCTATGAAGCATCTGAATGATTTCATTCTCCTCGTAGTGGATGATTTGAAGGCCAACACCGAGTATACAGGCTATACTGTGGCATCAAATGTTGTTCAATGGTTTTGGGAGGTGGTCAAAGCTTTCAACAAGGAAGATATGGCAAGATTACTGCAATTTGTGACTGGAACATCAAAGGTGAATTAGAAACATCACATTGTCATCTATTAAGATTTCAATCACTTGTTAAGGGTACAAAAAACATCTAATGTGCAAACGTTCGCGTGAATCTTTTGGGGGTGTGGGGTGCACAGAGAATTTTACTGTAATGTCAGCTTTGGTAAAAAACACAAGCCTAATTGGGTATTTAATGTCCTTTGGATGCACTCTGTAACAACTGTAGCCTTCCTTATTTGCTTTTTCAGGTTCCTTTGGAGGGTTTTAAGGCCTTGCAAGGCATCTCTGGTCCCCAAAGGTTTCAGATTCACAAAGCATATGGAGCTCCTGATCGACTGCCATCAGCTCATACTTGGTGAGTAATTATATACAATGCATTGTCTTTTCATGTTCATTTGGTCACTACAAACTACAACGTCAGCACATTGAATTTCAGTCATCCTAATACCTTGTCTCTTCTTGCAATTGCTCTTCAGCTTCAATCAACTAGATCTTCCTGAGTATACCTCTAAGGAACAGCTTCGAGAACGTTTGTTACTTGCCATCCATGAAGCCAGTGAAGGGTTTGGTTTTGGTTGACCCATATTTTTATGTAGCAGTTTGCACAGCTGTTCTCCATCGTGTCTTTGACGTGTCACCTGGAGGTCAGACATCCCTTTCCTTCAATAATATATATATATATATATATGATGATAATGATAATTTGGGGAAAAAACTTAATGTGTAAAATGAGTTGGCTAATTTCCTCATAAATGTCATGGCTTGTGTTATGCTTTTGTTCAAATACCGGTCAGATCTAAATGGATTAAATATTTTTCATCATTATGGAAGATTTAATCACATTTTTTATTTCTTGGAAAAATAAGTCACTTATGGTGGTTTTCTCTTTGTTCAGAAGACGGGATTCGTCTGGGCTGTTATTTTTCTATTGAGGAAAGGTTGGTTCTATTGGTAGCATCACTATGAGGCATTCTGATGCTGGTGATCAATTCATTCCGATGCTCCCCCCAGTAAAAAATGGCTAGAATTTTTGTTTTCCCCTGTATTATTCTGCCATGCCCAGTTTTGGGAGCTTCAAAATTGTCAATGGACAGCTGTGTCGAGCTTTTGTAATATGCTCCAATCTTATTCTATATGTAATTTCTAGGGCCAAACAGCCTTTCATAGCTCTATAATTTGCTAATAAGATTAATAGGGTGTACATATTCTGGAATACATAATTGAAGCTTTTCTGCGGAAAGAGATATTTTCAATCGTTGAAGAGGAGTTTGAAAGATGGCGTATTTAGTCCACTCCACAGAACCAGTGATCATTACTCATTAAGAGATAGAAATGTAAAAAAAAACACGTTTATTTGTTTATTCTTTGGCCAAAATAACTTAGCTCGAATTTACTAGTATGCAGCAAGGTTTAAATTAAAGGTAAATTAACGAGATATATCGAGTTAAGTCAATTTGTTCAATCTTTAATTAATTAATTTAGTGCTTCTCTTTACGAAACAAAATGCAAGAAAGCAGTTATTTAATTTTTTTAACCAATCATTTTGTAGTTGGGATCCACCCATGTATGGTAAGTCATCCCTTGGTTGGATATTCTCTCTTTCGTGTAGTATTTCGTATGAATTTCTTTGTAAGAAATAGCAGTGCCGATTAATTTATTATCATTTCATTCTTACATTTTGCAGATCGGTGGCACTGACGGTGGTCCATGATCATAACTTCACCATCATGGTGAAGTGGGTTCTTGACCGTTGATATATTAATAAAATAATGGGTTCTTGACCGTTGATATATTAATAAAATAATAGACGGTCTGGATTTGTTACCGGTAACCTTTTTAGAAGGTTTAGGACAATATTTATTATATTTGTAACGGAGGGTCTAGAGGGTACTATATTTATGAAAATTCCATAAGGTTTCTTTAATTATGAGCGTGGACCAAAACTTTATTTAATTATTTTTTTGGCCCTATTTTGTCTTTTTGTACATAATTAGTATTTTTAGGGTTTTTTAAACAAAAATAAAAATACTACTTCGATGCAGGTAGGTCTTTAAACGAGTCGAGTTTAACACTTAAAGTTTGAGTTTGGTTTGTGGAAAAAATGATTGTTAAAAAAAGTGAAGTTTGGGTTTACTTGTTAGCTCATTTAAAACTTAAAACTTTTGTATTTGTGCATTTGTTGTTAAATAATTTTTGAAGTTTATTGGTTTAATATTTAATAAAGATTAGTGTTCATCACCACTTAAAGATTTGAAAAGTACTTATCTATCCCATGTGAAACATTCCTTTATTTAATACTTATATATATGTATATGTGTTTGTATCATTGTATGTATATATGTATGTGTGTTTGTATACTATGTATTTAAGATAAATTATAAATTGTATGAATAAGACTTGGTGACTATTGTAACGCTCCAAAATTTCACTAAGAGACATAGTGTTAATAAGGGAGGATTATTGTTGATATTAGGATTTCGATGAGATTAAGAATGGTTTAAAACTGACGTAGAAAGTCAAACGAAAATTCTGTAGACGTTTTGACTGTCAGAACAGGAACAAAATGATATAAAAACCCTAATTGGGAGTCAGAAAAGATATTTGAGGATACCAATAATGATTTTATAATATTTGAGGATTTTAAAATTTTATTTGGAAATTTTCTGAGAAACGAAGCAAAAATAGTACCGTTTTGGTCCCTGTAGTATGACTAGGATGAACTGCGAGTGGGTTTGGAGACCAGAACATGTTAGAAATTTTTTTCAAAGAGCCAAAAAGTGTTATTACATTATTTAGGATTTATGGGAATTTTTCTGGAATTTTTGGAAAAAATTCTAAAAATTACCAAAATGCCACTGTTATTGGGAAAAGACCAAAATACCCCTAGCTGGAGTAGTTTTGTCACTATTCATAAAACCAAAAATGGTAATTTTTATTTTTATTTATTTATTTGGAGATTTTAGAAAATATTTCTGGAAAAATTTAGTAAAATTACCATTTTGCCCTTGATGTGGGGAAAACCGAAGAACTGGTAAAGACCGGATACCAGAAATTGGATTGCAGGGAAAGTGGGACCCATGTAGCATAGTATAGTTGACTTTTATTGTGTTCACATGAGAAGTTACTAAAATATCCTTGATTTTATTCTTTAATTACCAAAACCATGGAAATACCTTTTTACCCTTTGTCCTTTTTGGTAATTTCCCATCCAAATGAATTTGATCTAACCTTTCCCCTTTGGATTAGGCCTCAAGTTTCACCCCATGTGTCTAATGGAGGCTTGGCTTTGTGATCATTGCTTGGTGGTTAAGTTAAGCCTTGGATATTTTAAACCATGATATGATTAATTAACTAAGCTAATTCACCATGGTTCTTAACTTAACCTAGCTTTGATTAAGTTTAATCCTATCCCTTCTTGCCCAAGCCACAAAATCGCCCCACTTTAGGCTACGATGAAGTCTAGGTTCATTTTTGTGTAATAGGAAGAGATATTTAATTTTCAAAGCTTTATTTGATAATGTTTTGATATCCAACCATAGGATTTGGACAAGTGGTACCTTTTAATTTGTCTTTCACCCATGTAAGTGACAAGCAATTTCTAGCCAAGCAATTGAGGGAGAGAGGGCGTGAGATAGGGAGAGGGAGGAGGAGAGGTATCTCATTTTTCATGATGCTTTCTCACACTACATGCCATTTTTCTCTAACTTCTCTCTAAAATCGTCATCTTTTCCTTTGATTTCCTCCATTGTTTTCTTCAAGTTCCTTCATCTTTGATCCATATTTTTGGTCTTCCACATACTAATCAAGTGTGGGTGATCACTTTTAAACACTTAGCCTTCATCAATATTTGGAATCTTCAAGTTTGTTCTTCAAGAGTAAGTCAAGTGTTCTTGAGTCATTAACTCTTGATTTTCATCATCCAAGGTGAGCTTTGTGTTTCTAATCCATGGGTTTTCATTTTCTATAGCCTTTTAGTAATCCTATGGTTTCTAAACTACAATCTCTCTTTTAAAATCCATGGAGAGATTTTTGGTGTTTTAGGCTTTGTGTTGGGAAGGTGGTGATAGTCATAGTAGTGATCTTGGAACTCAAGCTAGTGAGGAGCATAATTTTGTTAGAGCTTCAAGAGGTAAGGGAAAAGTTATCTAGTTATCATAGTTACATAAACATGTGTGTTCTATGTGATTTTTATGTGTTCTTGGTGACTGAGTTCTTAAGTGATGGTAAATGATTTCTTTTGTGTTGGTAATGAATTTCATATGTGATGATGGATGATTTTTTATGTTGTTGTGATTGAGTGATTTCTTATGTGTGATGGGTTGATTTTCTTATATGGAGATTTCTCATGTGGTGGTGATTGGTGATGGGTCATGGGAGAGGTGGAGAGATTAAATGAATTTAAATCATGATGATTGCACAAGTGACTCAAAATTGCATAGGTTATATCAAATGTTAGTTTTATGAAAAATGCTTCCAAAGGATTATGTAAAGAACTTTTGAAAACTCTAAGTGAATGAATCAAATTTCATGAAGCTAAAATCTGGTTTTGATGCTTAAAAGTGATGGGAATGGATTAAATAATCAATCCTAAAAGAAAACTAAACTTTCGGATTTTTGATAATTTTCAGAACTGTTCACACCCATGGTGTGAGAGTTTTCACAGGATGTGATCTCTTCTGTCTGCGAAAACATTGTTTGAAAATTCAGGGGGTGAAAATGTAATTTTTGAAAGATTAGGGACAAAAGTGTAATTTTTGAAAGTTCAGTGACAAACTGAAAATTTTAAAATATAGGGACTGAAATGGTAATTTGCATATGTAGAGGACTGAAAATGTGATTTTCAAAAATATAGGGACTGAATCTGTAAAAGTAATGTTCTTGGGCAAGAAATGTAATTTTTTAAAGTATAGGGTATTGAAGATATAATATGGATATTTTGGGAGAAATTTTATTAATAAAGTCAAGTGAGATATTTTTATCAAAGAGTTTTCTTGAAGAGGCCAAAGCCTAATGTGATAAGTTTTCCTGAAGATGAGTTTCCCACTGAGTTTTTCCCAAATGATTTCTTAACAGTGAAAGGGTAGGAGTGTAAGTCTAGTAGCCTAGAGAGAGGCCTAGCATTCTAATACGATGAATTTTGAAGTGTCTATGGTTAGAGTGTCATTTGACTGTGAGGGTCTATGACGGAGTGCCATTGAATTGTGAGTGTCTATGGTCAGAGTGTCATTGGACTGTGAGTGTCTATAGTCAGAGTGTCATTGGACTGAGTGTCTATGGTCAGAGTAACATTGGACTGTGAGGGTCTATGACGGAATGTCATTGGGCTGGGTGTCTATGGATTAAGTGTCATTGGACTGAATGACAGTGGATTGAAAGTCCTGCTGTGAGGAATAGATGTGATGAATGTGAATTCTTTTGAGGATGAGTATAACACTATGTGGGCATTATATTTGTTGTGTGCATTATAATTGTTGTATGCATTATAACTGCTGTGTGTTGTTTGTGTAACTGTGACGATATGACTGCGAGTGAGATTTTCATCCTTGCAATGTATTGTTTTCCTGTATGCAAATTTGTCTTCCTAAGTTGCTACGCCGGAGATTAAAGTGGAGTTCATGAGAAGTCAAGGACAGGCAGTACGTCGACACCGAGGATGGACGTGTGCATTTTGAGCTAAGGGATGGGTTTTCTCATTTGAGTCCTTATAGAATTTTCATTGCTTGACCAGCATAGGGAGTCAATATCCTTTTGGGAAAGAAAAGTTTCTTGTACGATATATTATTTCTGTATTTTGAAATGCAAAGAGATATATGAGATATTCCTTATTAATGAAAGAACTTTAATTTCGAGTAGTCTTCATGTTGGATGTTTATTGTCATATAACCTTTTAAAAAAATATATATAAATTAACTATGGAAATTCATTTGTGAAAATTAAATAACTTTGACATTAGTTTTCCGAAAGAAAACCAGATTTGATTAAATTTATTTCTGCGTTTGGGTTGGTTACTAAATGTAATGCCCTTTTTAAGAAGGGGGTGTTACAACTATAAAGATTAGATGCATTTTTCGAAAAATGATAAGTTTTTTAAATATTTATACATTTATAATATAAGCCTAAGAAATTAAATTAAATTATTAATAACTATAGGAACTCGGTTATCATTAAATATTTCATATACTTCATGCAAAAAATGTACCAGAGAACTGAATGAGTTCATGAATCTACTAGACAACTGGCTTAAGTGTTTGGATTCAAATTGCAAACTTACGGTTGTTTTTCCCAATGTAAATTCTGTCTTTCCAATGTAATTCTTCAAACCCAATTTTGCAAGCCCCAAATTGGTTTTCAAACACACGCTAAGTTTCAATTAAGTTTCCCCTAGCAATAATATCAAAATGAAAGAGAGAGGGAGAGAGGGAGAGAAATGGCTAGGAGGGAGCAAAGGAGATAGAGTGGGGTAAGATAGAGAGAGAGGGGGAGAGGGACAGAGGGAGAGGGAGAGAGCAAGCGAGTGAGTGAGCGAGAGCAAGAGAGAGGGAGAGAGGGAGAGGAGAGGGAGAGCAAGATAGAGGGTGGGAGAGAGGGGAGAGAGGGAGAAAGAGAGAAAGGGGGAGAAAGGGAGAAAAATGGGCAAGAGGGAGGGAGATAGAGTTGGGGGAGAGAGAAATGGGAAGAAGGGAGATAGAGTGGGGGAAGAGAGAGGGACAGAGAGACTAAGGGAGAGAGCAAGAGAGTGAGTGAGCGAGAGCAAGAGAGGGAAAGAGAGAAGGGGAGAGAGAAGAGGGAGAGCAAGATAGAGGGAGGGAGAGGGGGGGAGAGAGAAATGTGGAGAGGGAGAGAAATGGGCAAGAGGGAGGAAGGGAGATAGAGTGGGGGAGAGAGAGAGCGAGAGAGGGATTAATTGCTAATTTTAAAGAATTTAGGGGCTATTAAAGTGATTCATGGAGTTATGGGGCAAATTTGCTATTATGCATACTTTTGTGAGAAATATATAATTTGTATAAAATTGGATGACCTACTATTATAGGTGAAGGTCCCACTCCACCATGGTGGTGATTGGTGAAGTTTTGTTCATGTGCCACCTAAATTTTGAAGTGTTAAGATTATAATGTACTGTATTAGATTAGATTAATTAAATCAATTATGATTAAATTCCCCAAAAAAATCAATTATGATTATATTTTTACTTCATCATCATTTTAGAGATTTGTTTTATAACAAAAATAATTTTAGAGACACAGGCCCTAGTAGAGCTGGCAAAACGGGCTTTCGGACCGGCCCGCATCGGGTTCGGGTTTTGTCGGGTGGGCCAAAAAAGCCCATATTGAAAACGGGCTCGAATTTGTGTGTCTGAGCCCTTTATTTTTCGGGCTCGGGCTTTATGTTATATTTTGCGGGTGGCCCGCTTCGGGCTTGGGCTTTACCGGGTTCAGGCTTTGTCGAGTCGGGCCAAAAATACTCAGATTAAAAACGGACTCAAATTTATGTGTCTAAATTCTTTATTTTTCAGGCTTTTTCGGCCCGACCCGGCAAGCCCGGCCCATTTTGCCAGCTCTAGGCCCTAGCCCCCCCCCCCCCCCCAACACACACAGAGAACGGACCTCATTTGACCCAAAAAAAGATCAACCGTGGCCATAACACCGAGAGCTGACCCTCCAACCATCACACCGAGATACGGCAGCGCCGTCATGAACCGCACCGTCCTAACGCGACGCTCTGCCGCGCGATTACAAATAAGCCTTAGAGACCAAATGTTAAGCCTTAAATTCGCAGAGTACTAGGAGAGAAATAAGCTTGCTTGCTTGGCGCAAATTGTGGAGAGAGAAGAAAAAAAAAAAAGGTTTGATTTTGAGAAATGGGTGGCAACAAGAAGCGGAAGAGAGAGCGACCCACCATTCACCCCAACAACAAGTATTCGGAGAACCCACCTGACTTTGCCCATTTGGCCTCTCTCTACCCATCCTTCCAACCTTTTCTTCAATACTCGCGTTTTGGGGGCCACCCCACAATCGATTGGACCGACTTCAACGCCACTCGTGAACTCACCCGTGTCTTGCTCCACCACGACCATGCTCTCAACTGGTATTCCTCCTTTTTTTCCATTTTTTCTTTTGCATTTGGGTGCGTTTGGATTGATTTATGAAAAACTTATTTGGACTTATCTAGTGATATAAACACTTATAATTGTGTTTGGGAGAATTTGTGAAAATAGCTTATACATAAATCCTTCAGAGTAATCAAAATAGTTTATAGTTTATATAAAATCAGTTTAATCACATTTTCTCTTCGATTATAAAAATAGCTTATACATAAACACTTATATTGATAAGCACTTATGCTATAAACGCTTAAATGAGTTGTTTATCCAAACAGGCCTATCTGGCTCAAGGGCTTGTGTGGGTTTTCACTTTTCAGTTAGCAAGTTCAGCCACATGGAATCATGATGTATTGACACTTTTGTTGCCATTGAATCAATTTCACCAGGTGGATTCCTGATGGACAGCTCTGTCCTACTGTACCCAACAGGTCTAACTACATTCATTGGCTTGAAGATCTTCTCTCATCTAACATCATTCCGAATACCAATTCAAGTGGGGGTAAGGTGAAGGGGTTTGATATAGGAACTGGAGCCAATTGCATATATCCACTTCTTGGTGCATCTCTTCTGGGATGGAGTTTTGTAGGATCAGGTATATATTGTTTTTGGCAGTGTAGTTGGATTTTCGTTTTTTCTTTGTTCTGTATTATTATGTTTTTAGTGAAAAATAAAATAAAATTTTAGATTGCTTAAATGACTGCAGATGTAACTGATGTTGCAATTGAGTGGGCGGAGAGAAATGTTAATAGTAATCCACATGTTTCTGAGTTGATTGAAGTTAGGAGGGTTCAAAGCAATGCAGCTACTCCCTGTGTGGAAGGGTTGCATGATGAAGATTCAGTCCTTAGTGGCAAGATAATATCACCTCTTGATTCGCATGCCTGCGAGGATAAGAATTATCATGGGCCTCCCATACTTCTTGGTGTGGTCAGGGATGATGAGAAGTTTGATTTTTGCATGTGTAATCCTCCATTTTTCGAAAGCTTGGAGGAAGCTGGACTTAATCCCAAAACTTCTTGTGGTGGCACTTCGGAAGAAATGGTTTGCCCCGGCGGTGAGAAGGCCTTCATTACTCGTATTATTGAAGATAGTATTGAACTGAAGCATCATTTTTGGTATTACTTTTTTATATGAATGGCGTTCCTGTTTCTTTTGTTTAATTGTTGATTTGCTTGTAATAAATTTGTGGTCATTTATTTCAATGTGTTCATAGGTGGTTCACTTCAATGATAGGTAGAAAGTCAAGTCTCAAAAACCTTATATCAAAACTTTGGGAGGTTGGAGTCACTGTAGTGAAGACAACTGAATTTGTCCAGGGCAGGACAACCCGATGGGGGCTTGCTTGGTCTTTCTTGCCTCCTGTACAGAAGTCACCAATTTCTTTACCTAGCAAGAATAACATGTCCTTCATGGTTGAGGTTTAGTATCTATTTTACAGTCTCTAACAACTATATTGTTTTTAAACTGACACATAATTCATACTTCTTTAAAAAAATTGGCTGCTATCCCATGTCAGTGAAAAAATGATGCATTCTTCTTGTAGCAATCCTAGATTCCTAGTTCCTAGCACATTATCTGGCATACTAAGATATTGACCCTTGATAGAATTGTTGAGAACATAATGTATATTTTCTGTGCTAAGACTTAAATTGGATATCATGATGACTACGAACTTTAATTCAAAATATGCTTTGAAGTTTGAACAGCAATTGGACTGGCTGACTGAAAGGTTAGGGGTTCAAATCATCACTCAAGTAACGTTTGTATATTCTAGGATAATATGTATGGTATCTAACTGGAAGAGACACTGTGCTAGATGGAAGTGCAACTAGTAGCTTTATCAGTGTTTCCAACTTTCCATTAAGGGGAAGCTTTCTATTTGATTTACAATATGGAAGAGATCTTCAATTATATAAAATACATGTTAAATTGCCTTGAATTCTTAAAATAGTCATTAATTGCACTCATCTTGAATATTGCCATTTTTCATTTCCTACTGATGGGATGTCATGTAACAAATGTACTTTTCAGGGTCTTCAACGCCATCATGGTGCCATTAATGTGTTGGAAGATGTCAAGTCTTACTTTTCTTTGCATGGCCTATCCTGTACATTGAACACGTCCTCTTTCACGGTGGATGTAAGACTAGTTTCTCAAATTCTGATCTGATTTCCTTGTGATGGCTGTTAATCATGATTGCAATTTAATAGGTTGTGGCATCAAAAGATGACTGTGATTCAATCTTGAAGAATGAGCTATCCATTATCAATAAAACCATCGATTGTCAACCCACAAAACAGACATCTAATGGATCAAGTTCGAATTTATCTTGTGATAGATCATGCCTTCGTATATCGGTATGCCTGCACTCTTTGTTGGCTTGAAAAATGATTTTGATTGGCAGAATTCACATTGATCTTAGTATGTTTTATTCCATCCTACAGGTTTTTCAGCAAATTCCTGGGACACTGTTGGTGAAGGGTTCAGTACAAGATAGGAATAGCCCATTATCAGGTTTTTCTCCAAACTGCTTTTCACAATTGTCTTCATTATTTTAGTAGCATTCTAATCTAAAGCCGACTCTAGAAATAGCTGCTTTGGAGGAATGTGTTCTTTCCCAGTGCTTGCAGAGATGTCCTTCTTAGCTAAGTTAAATGATTAATCTTTTGAATATGGGCTTGGTGTGCATTATAAAAAATAAAAAATTGTCAGTCTGATTTTACTGGAAATTTCTGTTTTCTACTCATGCATGTTGACTCCCCATACTGTTTACACCCTTGTAATTTGGTTCCTGCAATGGTTAAGTTCAAGGGGCAAAATGAGAGCTCTTGAATAAATTATTTTGTTGTGGGTTGTTCTCTTTGCAGGAGCATTATCAGTGATTTTCCAGAAACTGGAGGAAGCTTTAAGGAGCAAATTTTGTGCTAAGTCGATGTAGGATTTTGATTATTTGATTTATCATTTGGAACAGTGACTGGATATGTTATGAGATGATGAGAAGTTCATTAGTGCCAATTTTTGGGGTCATAATTTATAGAAAGCAAGTGACAGTGCTATTTTGGTGTAAAAATTAAGGAAATAGAGGGCAACAATAATTTCCTGAGGCGCTGTTGCTCCTTGAGAAATTTTGGATATATCATATGTATAGTATTGTGTACCAAACCTTATAAAGAAGCATTCAGTTGGTTTGAGGATTGTACTTGGAGTATCTCCGGCGGCCGTGTCTTATGCAGTTGCTTAAACTTAGTTAGCAACATTGCTTAGCCATTTTTATTTTTACTATTGGATCTGAATCATGGGATCTGAATTTTCCATTTTAAAATGTCAAACATATCTTCCTTTATACATGCTAGCTAGATGCCTACTTGAACTCACCACACTTGAGCTATTTTTTGTTTATATTTAAGTTCAGAGGGAGCACGTAATTTTGGTTTAATTGAGCCAGTCAATGTTTGCTTTATTTTGTTTTTGGCAAGTTTGGTGATCGATGTTCTATTATCTTGGTGGTTATGGTATCGTATAGTTTTGCTTACTTCAGCCTAATCATCATTGACATACTCTTACCCTGATATTGAAGTAATAATTAAACAGCGAAATTGAAAGGGAAGGAGAAAATAAATATTGGCTTAAATAAGTTTTTGGTCCCCGTAAATATTTAATTTTTTATTTTAGTCCATTAAAAAAAAGTCACATTATTTTAGTCCTTTAAATTTATTTTTTTTGGTTTTAGTCCTTTTAGTGAATTACCAATGTATTGTGCTGATGTGGCGCTCATGTGGCATACGTATGTCTCTGTTATCACTTGACACGTCATTTAAAATTTATAAGGACTTGCTGACTAGGACTGTCTTCCTATCACAGGACTAAAATCAAAAATTATAATTTTTATAGGGTCTAACTAAACAACTTAAAAATTTTATAGAGACTAAAGTACATCAACTGAGTCCAAATTTATAAGTGCAAGTTGTTCCCCCCTACCTCTTTCCCCTTCGTCCCCCACCCCCACCCCCTCCTTCTCCCCCCTCCTCCACCACCACCACCCCTCTCTCTCTCTCTCCTCCTTTTCCCTCCTCCTCTCTCTTCCACAACCATCCACCTCCACTGCCATTTAAAGGGGCATAGATTCCAAATTCAAAAGGCAAATATATCCAGATTGCAAAGAGTGATATGTTCAGAGTGCCCCTAATTTTCCAACCTTAATAACCCTTTTGTAATCACTATCACCCCATTGTTCAGAGCATTACACGCCAACCATACCCAATAACACAAATGAAAAAAGGAAGATGTTTTTGGGAGAGAGAGAACCTTGATGATGATGCACGTGACATCTTTCATGAAATCTCTACAAGGATCTGCGTTCTCCATTTTTTTTGACCAATGGAGTGTTGTGCTGCGGTGTTGCTAGCGAAGAGAAGAGGAGAGAGAGAGGGGGTGGGGGTGGTGGTGGTGGTGGGAGAAGGAGGGGGTGGAGGAGGAAGGAAGGAGGAGGTGGTGGAGGAGAAAGGAGGATTAAAATCAAAATTTCAATTTTGAGAGGGACTAAAATCAAAACTTAAAATTTTTATGGGGACTAAATTCAAAATATAGATAGGTCACGTCAGCGTTTCTGTCACGTAGGCATGCTGACTGGGTCATAATGTGTCATCTGGCAAGTTAATTCACTAAAATGACCAAAACAAAAAAAAATTACAGGATTAAAATAATTTGACTTTTTTTTAATTGATTAAAATAAAAAAATCAAATATTTACGAGGACTGAAAACTTATTTAAGCCATAAATATACATGTATAGTGTTGCCGGAAGCAACCCTTTTTGTTAATTAAATTTGCAGTGCACTTTGGAGAGGGATACCGTTGTTTTGGATCTCTTTATTTGATTGGTATAGAGATGATGGATACCATGAAACATACACAGAAAATTAAAGGTAAGCTGCAATGATCGTAAAAATGTCCACAGACACATTAAAGATTCAACCACTCTAGTTGTCTGTCAAATAAATAATGCTTATATCCACATAAAGTTCTTAAAAGTTTGATAACAATAAAATTAAGTTTAACTATGAAATAACAAGTGTTAAGTTAATTTTTATATTGTGATTTAAAAATAATAAAATTAATTTAATATTTGCAAACTATTTATCAAATCAAATTATTAACAAATGGAAGAACATCCGCACAATGTGTTGTAGTATAAGCATGATGTAAGCTTGAGCTCATGTACATGAATACATTATAAAATTATTATTACTTATTACTACTATGTATGATAAACAATAGAACAAATTAGGAAAAAAATTAAAGGTGTGGTAAAGTTTAAAAGTGTTATTAGCATTGTTGTCACGTGAATGTATTTGCGCTTGAATTGGAATAGGTGCCTGTGAAGCTGGAAACACCCAGTATCATTCAAACAGATTCGAACCAATTCCGGGTGCATGTTTGCGTTTTATTAGAACTATTGATTAAGACAAATGCACCAATTATTAAGCTTAAAATAATTGCTTATGAACAAGGTCATTTAATGACACATCTGTTTTATTCTTTATAATTCAATTCACGCATACGCTGTCCCCTTCAGTACGTCTCACTCAAAAGAACTGCCATTAGAAAGAACCCCAAAGCAAATCTCTATTCACAACACAACACAACCCAATTTTTTTTTTTAAATCAATCCCCTGCCAATAGCCCGTGACACACACAAGAACAAGACACACCCACGTGAAGGAGAGGGTTTAATTAGTAAAGCATTAGGTAAAACAATTTTACTTATATACATAATTTGACTAGAGATCAGTAAAAATAAGACATTTCAACTATTAATTAATAAGAAAATCAAAAGTTAATATTTTTAACATATTTATAATTAATTTATTATACATGTAAATGAAATATCAATGATTACTTATTTTATCCACTAAAATGATTTGACTTATAAGTAGATAATCGTGATTATATTTAAGTAAAATAATTATAATTATTAATTCAAATATAATTACATGATCAAAATATTCATTCCTTGCGCTCTTAGTCTCTTACTATGGACATTCACACGCACACACACTCTCGCATAAGAGTTAGTCTGGTCATACAAACAACAAATGGACAGTCAAAATTAGATTTAAATGAAACACTTTTAACAATTTATATATAGTTATGTAATTGGGATTAACTTCTCTTAATTACTTTTCTAACTCTTACTAAATTACACGTCCCATATGGTAGATATATAAATATGCAAAATGTTTAACTAACCGCTACAGTATATCTCTCACACACCTACACTGTTCACTTTATTAATTATAATTGAGTGTATTATAGCGGTCCGGGTGTTCATGTATCACCGCTGTATAAATATATATGTATTAATGGATTTTATGAAAATGTGCTGAGAGCTGCATGTGATAATCCTGTGTTACAACTTTTGAGAAAAAAAGAGTCTCTCTCTCCCCCAGTCAATCATGGTTGGTGACTATAATTGGGGCCACTCGCGAAGCAAGGAGCCAGTAACTTGGCGCGTGAGGCGCGTGCTCGTGGGGTCAATGACACGTGTCTAGCCTGAGAACCGCACACTGGCAACTACCATTGTGTCTGTGAGGGCCACAAACAAGTTCATATATATCCCAGAATCTTTGCTAATTACCGAGTAGTTAAAATTGGATTGGGCATTAAATTGGTGAGGGCAGGGGTTTAAGGTACAGAGATTTGATCGGAGTTTAATCGGTTGAATAGGGATATAATTAAATAATATTATTTCAATTATAAATATAATATATAATACTATATATTGTATATAATATTATTTTAAACCCTAAATCTTATACAATATTGAGCAAAAATTAACATAAAAGTCATAACTTTATAAAGAAAAATTAAATTTGACTACTAAATGTCATAATTTATAACATAAAATATATTTAAAATTACAAATAATTGAAGAAAGTGATATCTATTTCTTTAAAAAAATAAAAAAAAAATTAAATTTTTTGATATTTTTTATTTTTAAAAAAATAAATAAAAAAAATCATTGAATCGGTCCAATCGGTTTTTAGCCGATTTTTCCGATTTTTGACCGGTTCTTGTGTAGGGCAGTTCTCTGGGTGTTCCGGACTGGGGTCCGGTTCCCGGTTCGACCGGTCCAACCGACCGGTCTGGTCCGGTTTGACTACACTGCTAATTACACACTTTTTCTTCTGTTTGTGTTAACCTTGCGACCTCTGTTTTGTGTTTGATTTTGGAATCCTCTCTCTCTCTCTCTCTCACACCCGTGAGACTTACATGTACACGTGACAAGTTAAGACAAACACGCATGCATGCATGCTCAACAGTTTCCATTCCCTCTTTCCAAAATCATTCTTACTATAAAACCCAACCCCCCATTCACACTCAATGTCTCACTAAAAAGTAACTCATTCTATTTGCACCACAATTTGCTTACACACACACCAAATCACACAAATTGCACCTGAACACTTCACTTCCTTTGCATGGCTACAGATACTACTTCCTGAACTCAGAGAAAACAGAGATAAGGGAAAACAAAAAAGGAAAAAGAAAAACACTCATCATCAGGTGAAGTCACAAAATCCTATTGTTTTTAATTTCAATTATTTGAAAAATGATCTTTACATACCTAAAATCCAATTTATATGAGATAGGAATAGAAAATAGATCATGCGTTATAAATATGATACATGAGTGATGTGACAAAAAAAGAGAAATAGAAAAAGATAAGAGTGTTAAATAAGTGTTAACTCTATTTATTTGCTTGAGTGGTAACGTAAGAGATAGAGGGGTCATGGTCACTCTCTAATGCATGGATTCTCTCTACATACATCATCATCATCATCATCATCATCATCATCATTATTATTTTTATTTTTAAATTCTTTTGGCATTTATTCAAACATGACTTGATTCCACCCGTGAATGGTTTAATTTGGTTGTCGCCCACCTAATATATGCTGCCTACAACAATTCCTTGGCCACAAGGAGCTAAACAACAACAAAGAGTCACGAGATGGGTTTCTACACATCAACACCACCATATTCATTTCACCCAATTTGGCACTTGTATTTTAAATTCATTCTCTCCAAACCCACGTACGTACGTGTTCACTTGTGAGTGGAGGTTCATATTAGAACTTAGCAACATGAATGGGTGTAATAGGATAAATATTCAATGATGTGTGTGTGATCCATCGATGCCTGAATTGCCTTATAATTTTTTGTATAAAATTAATGCCCTGAGAATGAGGTCATATGAAACATCTTAATAGGAGGACAGTAGTTTGCTTAAATATTAATTTTGCAAGCAAATGGGAAGTTTCTAGTTCATTGGATGGAATTGAAGGATAAGTTTGGATTAACTCAAACTAGAATAGTGGTTGTGATTCACCACATTGAAGTTTACACCGTGTAGTTTACATACATATTTGGTACTATCAACTAATAGCTATAATACACATGCAATAAGAGTACACTTGGTTTTTCAGAAGCTGCATATGTCGATTGGCCTTTCCCACACAGGGAAACATGTCATATGATTGAACAAAAATAATTGATACTACCTCCGGTCCCATATATAAGAGAATTTAGGGTTATTTTCTTGGTCCAAATTATAAGAAATATAGACCTATTTTAAATGCATCAATTGTATAAAATTCCTTTTATACCTATTGGAGAGAGAATAATATGCTTGGGAATTAGGAGTGATTTAATGTCATTAAATGTATAAACAACCATTTTAATCATTTACTATGAGGGGTAATCTAAAAATAAAGTTTATATTAATTACAACTAACTCATTTAACTAACTTTTATTGGTCTTTGTGAATTAAATATTTGTCTCTTATATAAAACAAGAGGTAGTACTAAAGTTACCAGTTTTTTGAATGGTTTTGCTTATTTTTATTGAAAAATATATTCACGTGGCTTGTTTATTAAATTGTCCAACTTATAGAGTTTAACTTAAAATAAAAGTATTTTCTTGCTAAGTCAAATTAATATTTTTTGTCTAGTTATCACAGAGGAACGTATTATTCTTTTAGTTTTACCTATTACTATTCTGTTGTAGACTTATAGCATCATCTTAATACCCTTTTTATAATTTGCTCCATTAGTCCTCTTTTTACATGCTCCTAATTAGTGCATGTTAAGTGATTGGTTATCCAAATCCACTTGAAGCCATGTTAGAAACTGTTATATGTAAAAGTTTTTTATTTCTTTCTTTGAGAGCTTAATTAAGCTATATAAAGAAAATTTAAAGGAACAGAGTTAAGAAAGACAGAAAAAGAAGTGTAGTTTGTGTTAGCTGCCTCACAGAAGCTGAACAACTGAAAATTGTTCAGTGTGCAATTTTCTGAAAACATAAAATTCACAGATATAGGAGAGAAAGTAATGGTTTAAGTGTATTCAAGTACAAGAAGAGAACCCCGGGCATCCATCACATGCGGCGGACCATAAAAATTGAACATTCTTACTGCATAGAAAAAATAATGGACTTTGCTAGAGTTGCCAGACCCTCCAAAAGGGCTTTAAAAAAGGGTCTCACAGTTTCCTTGACACCTCACCTTTAATCAACAAGAGCTTGACACGTGGCAACCCTATGCTTTGAGAAATCATTTCATTTATGAACGACCATTTTATGTTTGTTTTCTTGACTCTTGAGTATAAATAAGAGATAGTCCTCGCTAGGCCAATTTGCTATATGAACCTTTTGGTGTTAAATTAGACCTTAGCCATTCTTCTTTTCTTCTATCTCAATCTCCTCCATTTATCTTTGGCACTTGGATTTCTAAAGCAGGTGTCTTTGTCTATATACAGAAACAACTCATTAGCAGCTTTTTGTGGTTCCACATTGACACATACATATTGTTGGTGTCCAAGAGTGAAGAAAACTCAAAGACTCAATGGATTTTCTTCATGGATTATTCATTCTCTGGATTACCATGATAGTTGTCAACGATAATTTGGGAAATGTGGAAGGAAGGTACCGCCACCACACCAAGCAGAAGAAAGCTTCCCCTGTTCCTAATGGCTCTGCTTCCCCTGCTGAGCCGGAGAACCCTTCAACTCCTTCCCATTCTCACGGTGTTCCTTCTGATCCTTATCCAAGTGATCCCCGTGATTCCTCTTCTGGAGATGGTATTTATGATGTAAGATCCTTTGGAGCAGTTGGAGATGGTTTAGCTGATGACACACCTGCATTCAGGGCAGCATGGAAAGCAGCTTGTGCAGTAGAGTCAGGGGTTGTTCTGGCTCCAGAAAATCTCAGCTTTAAGATCACTTCAACTATTTTCTCTGGTCCATGCAAGCCAGGATTAGTATTCCAAGTAAGAAAACTTAATAAATTCCAAGTTCATCACTTTTCATTATGTTAAGAGACATATGTGCATATCATAGTCTGAGAAGTGACACGTGTCATAGTTTGGAAGACCAGGACTAACTTTTCTTATATAGTAATAGAATATAGTAATAGATAGATAGAATAGAAGATACACACACATTTCACTTGACTGACAAGTGACAAGGGCTGACATGTAACCAGGTGGATGGTGTACTCATGGCACCAGATGGACCGGATGCGTGGCCAGAGGCAGATAGCCGCAATCAATGGCTTGTGTTTTATAAACTTGACCAAATGACTCTTAATGGCACAGGAACCATAGAAGGCAATGGAGAAAAGTGGTGGGATCTCCCCTGCAAACCTCACAGGGTAATCATATTATTAATTTCTTTTATCTTGTCAACAATTTCATTCTCCTTCCCATATTATTGTTGCTTTCATTTAATGTAATTGAGTGATAGATACACCCCCACTAACTGCTAGTGAAAAAAATGGCATTTTTCTTTTCAGGGTCCCGATGGAAAAACTTCGTCAGGACCATGTGGTAGTCCTGCTGTGAGTAAACCATTCTTCACAACTCAGCTCAAGCTTTAACTAACTGTTTTTGTATATATAAATGTCTTATAGTTTTGTTCCATTTTCTTTTTTGTTTATAGATGATACGGTTCTTCATGAGCTCCAATTTGAAGGTGAATGGACTGAAAGTTCAGAACAGTCCTCAGTTCCACATGATATTCAATGGCTGCCAAGGAGTAATGATTGATAGGCTGTCCATTTCTTCACCTAAACTCAGCCCCAACACCGATGGAATCCATGTAGAAAACTCACAGGCTGTTGGGATATATAACTCCATGATAAGCAATGGTAAATTGCCAAAAGAGCAATAGTACTTAATTTGCTTCTATAGTTCACTATTTCTTACATAAGCCAGTTGTCCAGTTTATAATGACATGGTTTGAACAGGTGATGATTGCATTTCAATTGGACCCGGGACCTCAAATGTGGACATAGCTGGTGTAACTTGTGGTCCTAGCCACGGGATTAGGTACATTCCATAATCTTCTATTATATTGGTGAACGGTCATTAATAAAAATTAGTGCCACAACAACATGTCAGGCAGGGTGACTTGATTTAGTTCCAAATTGGTCCAACGTGTGTCACATAGGTTTTGGGTGTTAAAAATTAAACAACATGGTGACAAAAGGACTTTATTGCAACAATCGGGATAATTGGATGACTCAATTTGCTAAATTAGAAACTGGGAGACCAAAATTAGCGATAAATGGGACCAAAAGTGCAATTAAGCCTAATATAAACAATTTCTATAATCTTCATTCCACATGACTCCAAAGGCAACAACTTTCGCCCAACTTGGTCTTAAATTTACTTACATATATAACACAGCAAATGAGAAACATTATTTGCATTACCAACTTTTTTCTGTAATGCTAATTTCAGCATGCCTCACTAATCCTAGTGTCATGTTTTGTACACAGCATTGGAAGCCTTGGTGTGCACAATTCCCAGGCATGTGTCTCTAACTTAACAGTTAGTGACACAGTGATAAGGGAATCAGACAACGGGCTGAGAATCAAGACATGGCAAGGTGGGATGGGATCAGTGACGGGTCTAAGATTTGAGAACATCCAAATGGAGAACGTGGGGAACTGCATCATCATAGACCAATACTACTGCATGTCAAAGGAGTGTCTAAACCAGACCTCAGCTGTGCATGTTAATGAAGTGTCCTACAAAAACATAAAGGGCACTTATGATGTTAGAACAGCTCCTATTCACTTTGCCTGCAGTGACACCGTTGCCTGCACAAACATAACACTCTCTGAGGTTGAGCTTTTGCCATACGAGGGAGAGTTGTTGGATGACCCTTTTTGTTGGAATGCTTATGGGACTCAAGAGACCTTGACTATACCTCCAATTAATTGCTTAAGAGAAGGTGACCCTGAGACAGTGGGAGATCTTTCTACTTATCAATGCAGTTAATATTAAAGACATTACTCTAAAATTTGGTTGCTTAGGCCTTAGATAGAAGATATATTATATTATATATACTACTCACAGGTATAGAGCCCAGACTACTATTAGATGTGTTGGTGGTTATGCTTCTTTGTATGCCTCTTAGGATTCGTCCCCATTTGGGTGTATTGTTCCCATATTGTGTGATGAGATGCAGAATTGGTCCATTTCTTTGGACTTACACTAATACACTGTAATAGCTTGATTGAACATTTATATATATGGCTAAAATAGTATACGCTTTTTTTTTCCCTCTGAGGTTTATTTTAAATTTCTTTTTCTTTTTATCTAACTATCTTTTAGCTTTCATTTTCATCATACATATATATAGCATTTGTTATGTATCATATGGAGGATTCTACGACGGTACCAAACATTCATTGATTTCATTCATTAGCATCCTTACCAACCCTTTTTTTTTTTTCTGAGATAGCATCCTTACAAACCTGATGTGGTATTATTATTAATAAATACTCCCTCCGTTTCAAAACTATAGTTTTTTAAGGTTAATGTACACAGATTAAGAAATATTTAATAGAAGTAAAATATAGTTATAGATAGACTAAAATACCCTTATTTAATGAAAGAGTATTTATGACAAATTATCTACAAATCTCTATATTATTAATGTCAACTACTCCCACTAGTAGTTATTAAATAAGGGTATGGGTGGAAAAAAAATTAATGATACTTTGGAATTATAAAATTGCAATAGTTTTGAAACAAAAATAAAAGGCTAAAAGAGCTATAATTTTGAAACGGAGGGAGTATAAATGTCTGGAACATTAATGTGTCATTCAACCCCGTCCATTTAATGTAGTGTCCACATGTCTTCATTGTCTTGGCATTTAAGCTTGCTATAAATAAATGTACAGGCTTAATTACATGATTAACCTTACACTCATGATAAATGTATAATTTGAGTTCAAGATTTTAAGTCTTTTTGATAGTGATATAATATAAATTGGACAGAATTTGCTCTAACTCTAAACTATTATGAAATAAAAATAAAAACTTAGCCCAAACTAATGTAAAACAAACTTTTTGTTTATGTGAAAGGTTAACCCACCCTCTTCATGATGACTGTCTTATTTCTACTTTACCTTTGTTCAATTCAAAATAGTGACTGACCTTACTTTAACCTAGGGATGGAAATAGGCCAGACCGCTCGATAGAGGCCTATGACCTAGTTTACATCAGGCACAGGTCAGGCCAGGCTTTTTCATGAAATATATCAGGTCAAGGCTTTTTTCAAAGCCTATTTAGCTAAAAAGGTCAGGTCTAGGCCATCTAAAAAGTCTTTTAAGTCTAACAGGCCGGCCTATTTAAGTAGACATCGATATAATTTTTCATAATATTATCATTATATTAGATTTTTTATAATATATTAAAATTATATACTTATTTACATTTTAAATATTTAAACACATGTTGATCTACATAAATAATCAAGTTTATAAAGCTTATTGAAAGATAAAGTTGTAATTTATTTAGAGGTTTTATCACAAAAATATTCCATTCTTACTCGCCCTTATGTCTCTATCATAAATAAGACTGAATTTAATTGTCATATTTTATAATTTGTTATATATAGCGATTTTCTTCGTTAGCTTATTTAGGAGTAGGTTAGACTACTTTTTTTTCAGTTGAAGGTCGGACAACTTATTTGAATGCCTTATTAGGAATCGGGTCTTTAAATAGGCTAAAAGGCCAAATCAGACTTTTAAAAAGGTCAGGCCAGGCTTAAAAAAAAGCCTATGACAGGTAACAGGTCAGACTTAGGCTTTGGAATTTTTAAACAGACCAAGCCTATTTAGGCAAAGCTCAGCCCAGCCTACTTCCATCCCTACTTTAACCTGTTCATTGCTAAAATTCAAAGCAAAATGCTAAAAGATGCTACAAAGCAGAGAGGTATAATTCTTACAAAAAAAAGAGAGGTATAATAAAAGGAGTAATTTAACAGTGGATGAACAAACTAGTTAAAATTAAAACTTATAGTTAAGGATTTTTACAGCATGAAAACCATAAAGACATGGAGTCCACGGTCAACAAAAAAGATACATAAAACTATATATTTCTCTAGCTAACAATACAATAAGCCAACATATACAATAGTATATACTCTAAACTAGATATATATATAGTATTCATTAGGATATATAGATGACTAGATGACACTGAGATTTGGCAGAGCTCAATTAAGAAGGTTCTCCTTAAAAGTAGCACATCAAACTTTAGTGAACCGCAAATATTCCTTCTTTGATGGGAGATCTGCAGTCTCGAAACCTTGAGGGAACATTTCCTTGGCTTGCTCATTGGTCACATTAGGCGAAATCACAACAGGGTCCCCTGGCTTCCAATTTGCTGGGGTTGCAACCTTGAACTTTGAGGCCTTCTGCAGTGACTCCACCACCCTCAGCACTTCATCCATGTTCCTCCCAGTAGTTGCAGGGTAGAGAAAACTCAGCTTGATCTGCCACATTAACCCACACCAATCAACATATATATATAATTAGCCCTACAACTCGATCAGGGAAAGGGAAGAGAAAAAAGAAAAGCTGGAAAATTTCATTAATTTAGTCAAAAGAAATCAACTTGCACACCTTCTTATCAGGCCCTACTATATGAAGAGCCCTGGAGGGTAGGTTACCATTGGAGTCTTTCTCATCAGGGTCAACCATGTTGAGTTGCTTGATGATTTCTCTCTTGGGATCAGCAATGATTGGATAGTTCACCTTTGCACCTGGCTGCATGCAACAAATAACCACACATAATATCCTAATGCAAATTAATTATGCCCATAAATCTATTCTTCTGTTTGATCCTAGTGTCAATTGTTAATAAGAAAATTAATTAAAGGGGTTAATTAGTTTGTGAAAAGTGGAAAACACTCACAGTGTAGGCTTCAATGTCTTTGATCCACTCATTGTGGGATTTCAGGTCATCACAAGACATACCCAACAGCTTCACTCCTCGTTGATAAAACTCAGAAGCATACTGAGCCATCTTACCAAGCTCAGTGGTACAAACCGGGGTGAAATCACCTGAACAGTGTACATATATAAACAATGTTTGTTAATGGAAGGAAATTGGAACAACAGGTATAAATAGATACAGAACAATGTTTGAACCTGGATGAGAGAAGATGATGGTCCAGTTATCAGCACAGAACTGGTGGAGCTTGATTTTGCCATTGGTAGTTTCAACTTCAAGGTCAGGAATAGTGTCTCCGATGGTAAGGCCTGGCATTTTTTACAGAGAGGTTTTAATTCCTGATTTTCAAGCGTTTTCTTTTCTTGATGTCATGGATGGATCATTAGAACGTGTGCAAGTGAGATTATAAAGAAAGGGGAGTTGCTTGCATGAAGAGAACGTGGCATGTTGGTGGCTATGGACGTGACTCTGCTGTTGGTTACATGTCATTGGAGTCCCACACTTTTCTCCACGTACACACCTACTTGATTTTGTGACCTTTGTTCTCACCAAATTTTTAATATGTTTTGATTTTCTTTTTCTTTAGTATACTTCATCATCTTAATTGGTTTTTTTTTTTTACTTTCTTGGATCCTGCAAGGTTTCTGAGTGTTTTCTGATTTGTCATTGCATATCAGTTAAAAGATTTTTTTTTTTGGTGGAAAATATCAGTTAAAAGATTAAAACATATCAGGTTGATTTTAGATATTGCTAACTTTGAAAATACGAAAATAAAAAAAAAAATAGTTCCGTTGCCGGGACTTGAACCCGGGTCTTTCGGGTGAGAGCCGAATATCCTGACCAACTAGACTACAACGGATGCTGAAATTTTGCAGTTAAAGTTTACTTATAACTCCACATTTGACTATCACTACTGGAACTTGTTGGGGATGAAATTATTGTGCATTTGCTTGTCATCTAAAAGTTAGATGATTATACTTATGATGACATTCTTCACTTGCCTTCTTGTTGAATTGCTTGTGATATCTATACTTTTGGTGAAAGTTATGGAATTCTAGGGACAAGAATGCGTCTGCGGGTTATTGTTGGCTTTGACAAGTGACATGAGTAGTTTTTGGCCTCAATTATCATCTCTATTTGCCTTTCCTGTCGATTAAAGTGCGATTGCTTCGATTTTGGCATTTATTGGTCACTCTATTGAGCTAAACTATTTATCTTATCTTTGTACAAATTAAAAGTTATTGATAAGATGATGTTTTCTGATAATTGTCTTTTATTTAAGTCATTTGTCTTTTTTGTTTTTTTTTTTATAAAGCATGAAATTACTGTAATCCACATAAGGTGACATGATCAATATGACTTTCACACACTGAGATATGTCGGAGAGAATATGCAGTTTGAAAAAAAAAATGTTTTCTTATGCGTCTTTATGTTCATTTATTCTTATATATTAAATTAGTAAATATATTTTTAAAATGACTTATTTCTTCTATATTTTTTCGCATTTTCAAATATCCATGAAATGCGCAAAATAAATAATTAAATACTAATATGGTTATATCTCAAGCTGTTAAATTCTAATATAGTCGATTAAGTACAATATAATCCATACTTAATGAGTTCATTTTCTATAACCAAGACGTACTTGTTTCCTAGAGCAAACATGTTAAATTATGATATACGGACATAATTCAAATTTGGAGTCACTGTGACATATTTAATTGGAATTATACTCAATGTTATATAATTTTTTTTTTGAAAAATGTGAAACCTTGCCTATTTTTTCCTTTAATTAAGAACGCAAATTTGCGAAATATATGAATTTTTAGGGACAATAACAGAGGAGGCTCATATATTAACTCAAATCTTGTATTAGCCTTACAGACAAGAACTAGAGATCGATTATCCTACTTGAAATTAATAACCAGCTAGCTCTACATAACTAATCACTAATAAGCTGTATATAAGCTATATATGACAATATACGTGAGGATCCGTGAACTGAGCTATATATATTAGACTTGACTAACCACCGTGGGCATGCCACGGGTGGTAGATATTTGGGTCACTTAAGTATGATGTCGGAGGTTCGATTTCTGGCCGTATGCATAGAGAAGTATTTGTTGGGAGATGTCAACCTCCTTAAATGGATCTCAGTATTTCGAAGGATTAGTCTCTACAGTTGCACGTAGAGGATACCCTGGATCACCCAAAAAATATATTAGACTTGAGTAAGATGCCTGCAAGTGGGACAAGAAGAATGAGAGAGGAGCCACTTATCAATGCAAACCACATGGAAATGGTGATTGCACTTTGGGAGGAACCTTATCTGATCCCCATTACAGAATTCCGCCAAGCAAATGACACAACTAGAAGCAGAGGATGGAGACCCCGAGTCTGAGTGGCTATATGTTGAGATTGGCAGAGCCACCATCTCTTTCCTCTTGATCCCAGAATTGACCCTGCGAGAAGCAATCCACTGCAGAGGCTCTGTCACCACACGACCAACACATTGAAATACACATTGTAACATGGTGTTAAGGCCAAGTGCACAAACAAAAGCACATAGAATTGCTGCCACAAGAACCATCCAATCAAAGCCAGCAACTTGGTCATGAGGGTGGTGGTGGTGGTGATCATCACTTATGATGGGGCCAAGGCCGGTATTGGGTGTATAAGGAGGCTGAGAATGAGAGTTATGATTTTCAGCCATGGAGATGGGAAATTGATGAGGGAATTTGGTAGATGATAAAGTAGAAAGTGGGAAACATGGATGGGACGATACATAAGGTACATAAAAATAATAACACTAACACCAAAGTGAGTGTAGTGTATTTATTGGAGTCAAAGGAAAAATTGAGTGCTTAAATAGATACGGTGGAGAAATTGAATTTGGTGGCATAATATGGACATGAGAGATCGATGCTTACTTGATAATCCACTGCTGTTGCTTTTTGTATTATGCGCATCAAAGGAATCAAAAGTAAGTGATATCTCTCAATTTGATTCCCCTCACTGTTTCTATCCAATCATTTGGATCTTGTAAGTTCAAAAATTAATTCTATAATATAATCTCATTTAAATTTAATTTTTTAACAAAGTATTCTTTATTTTATAAAAAAAAAAACAATTTTTTGGGATCTTTTATTTAGTTTTTTGTTTAAAAAAAAACTTTAAAAATTATGAGTTTCAATTTATGAAATGAAATTAGTCGAACCAACACCAATTAAGCTTCGGAAGGACTTTGATGTGATGGAAGTGGTAATGATTGATGAATCCACTAAGGCAGGCGGAGCGGTAATCTCTTTCTTTTGCCTTCCACTTTCCTTCCCATTAATGGTGCGGCGTGGGGTTGCTGCCGCAATGGGAAACTAGTCAATTATGGGCTCTTAAATAGGAAACTAGCCCGGACTGAATAGAGTAGGGCAATTTATATTCGCAAATACATATTTTACTACATGTACATATATGTCTGTGGAACTATTAGTTTTGTGGGTGTATTTTTTTTTAACACACACACTTCCCGAAACTATTAGTTCTGCGGGTTATAATTTTCCGTGGAACTATTAGTTCCGCGAACTCCGTGGAACTATTAGTTCCGCGGTTGTAATTCTCCGCGGAACTATTAGTTCCGCAGGTTGTAATTTAACACATACATGCCTGCGGAACTATTAGTTCCGCAGAGAATTACAACCCGTGGAACTAATAGTTCCACGGAGTGTGTGTTAAAAAATACAACCCACAGAACTAATAGTTCCGCGGAGTGTGTGTGTTAAAAAAAAAATACACCCGCAGAACTAATAGTTCCGCAAACATGTATGTGCAGATAGTAAAGTATGTATGTGCAGATATAAATTCCCATAAAGTATGGTTTGGGTTGGTATTCTATTAGTCTAGCCCAACCTAGCTCTGAGTTAACTATGGGCTATTCAGGCTGTTCTGTTTGTTTTGACCAAAAAAAAAGGCTGTTCTGTTTGTTGATATTTTCGTTTACTTATTTATATAATTTTTTTGAGGCAATCTTATTTAAATAATTAGATTATAAAAATATTTATTTAAAATAATTATTTAATTACTTTGTATAATAAATTAAAATAGTTTGCACTGTAATATGTAAAATTAATTACTTAAAATATTTGGATACAATATTTATAACAAAGATTTGTCAAAGTATTACACATTCTTCTAACATTAATCATTATATGACATTTTTATATAATCAAAGTAACCCCTCGTAAGTGTTTCATTAATCGAATCAACTTTGACGAAATCAATGATAATTTAATCTTACATATATATTTGTATTCTTTTAACCTTTAGCATATAAGCTAATTAGGCCTCAAAATATTTCAAGAGACATCTTACTAATTAGAAATCACTCGTGACACGTGATCACCTTGTTTTAGGACAATTTGTCTTAATGTTATATTCTTTTCCTCCCGTTATCAGAGAATTATCATTTGCTTCGAAAATTTCTCTTTACAAAAATTATTTGCATCTCATGGCACAATCATAAATATGCATTCAATCTAATATATGCTACTTTATTTTAAGCAAACAATATATCACATTACCCATTTTAAACGGTACTATTCCTCATTTTGCATCTCATAAAACAACAATAAATTACCCATTCAATCTAAGTGGGCTATTTTATTTTAAGCAAGCAGCAACCAATATATCACAGTTAAAAAATCATTGCCTATATTAAAAAAATTTTGCCGATTATATATTTTAGAAATGAATTTTTAACCACGGTTAAGAAAAGTGTAGCCTAAAATAAAAGAATACTGTATTAAGAGTTTTCCATGTAATTGGCTAGAATGGAATATCTGTAAGAACATTCCATGACATCAGCTAATTTCTTATTTTGAAATAGAGAATATTAAAGAATACTTAACTAAATAAAAATTCAATATATAAATATGTATAAACTAAAAGACTATAAAAATAAAACTAAAAGAGCAATATCAAGTACCAACTATCATTAACTAATTGTTGTGTTTTATGTTGTGAAAATATTTCAAAAGTTATAAGTCTCACATTGTTTGGCCAATGAGTCTTTTAAGGCTTTATATACAAAGTTGTGACTCGAGGTTCTAAACAAGCTAATAAAAGGGATGGTCTCGCGCGCGTACAAGCACGGGTCAAATTGGACGATTTCAATGTAAATCCTCCGATTTGCCCCTCTGTGCGCACGATAATGGGCCTCACGACCTTTTGCTCTGGCCCGTCTTTTTCGAAAATAATTTTGAACTTGAGAAGCCTTATCCAAAGATCCTTATTTTAGGCCTCAAATGGTTTTGATCTTGCCCTTTCCTAGAAAATAGCTAACCAAGCGGATTTGCCTCTCCCTCAACGTTTTAATCCGACCTTAAGAAGTGTCCAGGTTCATTCTAATCGCGGTTTTTACTGATAACATCAAATCTTTTCAAGCGGCTGGCTGATAAGAGTAAATCTTTATCTGTTCATTTTTCTCTCCTGCTCAGCTCGCTCCATGCTCTATAAATACCGCACTCTCAGAAGCACAAAACACACCTCTCACTTCTCCTCTCCCTCTCTTATACGATTTCATTCTTCCTCTTCCTTGCTTTAATTATCTTGCAACTGTTTCTCCTGAGTTACATCAGTCTGTTTATTTCTCGAGTTCAGATAGCCTCGGTATGCTCATCGTCGGAAAGAGTCTGTTATCACAGTCAGTCTACCGCGACAACACTAATAACCACGATTTTTAACATTTTGGGCTTTTGGCCACAACATTAACCATTTTCCTGTTTCTTTCATTTGATCAACTAGTCATGGCAAGTAAACTAAACAGAGAATGAATGCCAAGAAACATTTTAGGAACACACGCTTCCGACAAATTATGTTGAAAGGAACCTAGTCATTTAAAACTATTCTATTTATTATTTTTATTTTTGATGACTGACTCTTATCAGAAACCTTACACCGTTCTAAATTTCAATATCGTGATTGAAAATGAAATATCACATAACGTTATGCTTATAATAATGAAAGCAGTACATAACAGTTAAATCCGAATACGACTTTTGTGCGTATTGCGTATTGTGCAGCCATTTCTTTTTTCCACACCTTTTTTCCGTACGTCTTCTTCCATTCTTCTAAGGGGATTTTATCCAAGAAGGCGTGTTTGAGCCGCCCATAATAACTTCGGTGACGTCTCTATCTCGTGTTTCCTTTTTCAAAATATTTGATTAGTCTAAGGGTCTATTTGATTCATAGAAGAAGAAAAGAAAGGAGAGATTTTAATAGATAAGAGAGAAAAGAAGGGAAAAATATTGTGTTTGCCCGAGAGGAAGGGAAAGATTTTAATGAAAAAAATAGACTAATTTATTTTTTAGACTTTTATAAATTTTTATGTTCAATTTAATATAAAATTATTTAAGTAAATGCATTTAAATTATTTAAAGGCTCATTCTCTCCCCTCCAAATCCCCCATTATTGAAAGAAAGCAAAATCTCTCCATTTTCCTTCCCTCTCATCCCTTTCTTAAAAAAATGAATCAAATAAGAAAGATTTAAAATATTCCCTCGCCTCGCCTCCCCTCCTCTCAATTTCTCTCCAACCAAATACTATGTAAATCTCAATCAAAACTTTTTTAGTAACCATGTTATTGATGCGAAATATTTATTAGCTTTGTTGGCCACCTTTAGTGGAAACTTCCCTCTCAATCACATTTTTTTATCCACAAAACTTAAACTCAAGACTTTACTTAAAAGATCTGAGTCCAGTGTCACTCAGACCAACGATTGGTATCTCGATCAAAATTTAAAAATAATCATCCCTGGCCCACGATGTATGTTTTACTTTATATTTAACCCTCAATTTCTCTAGCCAATAATGCAACATCAAAGCATCAATTATGAATAAAAAAAGCGTCAATTATGAATAAAAAAAACAAAACAAATACAGAAGCTTTTTTTTTTGGTCAAAACAAACAATGAAGCTTTTTTTTTTTTGGTCCAAAACAATGAAGCTTTCTGTTTCAAGTTTTTGCTCTCATGGTACAGAATCGAAATATAATCTCGTTATTTAACCCCCAACCATCGATCTTTAGTGGGCTTTTAGCCTTTTACGATTGGAAAACAGGCTCCTTATAACTTCATAACTCAAAGAGGTCCTTTTTTTTTTTTGACCAAAAAAAAAAGAGGTCCTTTTTCTTTTCTGTTTTTTTCAGGTTTTCTTCTGTGCTCTTACTATTTGTGTTGCTGAACTAGTCACAGTACTACCACTTTCGGTCTCTTTTAGGTGTATTGGTTGGATTTTGACATGTGTGCAAATTCATTGAGGTCAAAAATTGTAGGTGCCCCAAATGGGCTATTCCCGCTCAAGTGTATCTTTTTCATGTTTGTGGTGTGCTAGACCTGTTATTAGGTTGTGTCTCTTGGTTTTTGTTCTGTTTGTTGTTGTTTTGTTGTTTTTCGTTGTTTTTTTTAGACAATTGGGGGCTGAATAAGTTTGTCAGAACATAACATGGGGTTTAATGTTTATCAGATAGCTATAACATATCTATTCATGACCTATGTATTCAAAGTCCCTTCTATATATTTATTGGGCTTGTTCCTTTATCAATATCAATTTCACCTTTAACAAAAAAAAAACTCCTTTGACGTCAACAGACCAACAAATACAGAGGGGGATCAGGACTCAACCATTAAAAATATAAATTCGTATAAAAATAAAAAACTATAAACATAAACTAGTATTTATAAGTAATTTATATGTGTCATGCATATGGATAATGAATAATTCTCCTTCCGTTGTATATATAAAAAAAATAAATTCTCGTTCTGTCCTACAAATAGACAGTTTGATTTTCAAAACTTTTCCACAGAGACATATGAAGCGAGGAAAAGTCGCAAAGAAAAGAATAGTCAACTCAACCCCACCATGTGGACATACGATTATAATCTGCGCAAGTAGGGCCATATTCCTAATCCTATGTGCGTCTCCGCAACGGAGCAATACAATTAATTAATTACTAGTTATTTAGTATATTAAACTCTTAACTCTAAGCTTATTTCCTTCAATTTTTTCTCTTTCTTTTTAATTAATCCAAATGGATGTAGGTAAGCATAGATAGATATAATGCTGTGCGTGTGAAACAGAAGGCAGCCCACCACGCATGGAAATTATGCAATGCAGGAAAGTAAAAACTAAAAATAGCAGCAATAATTTTTTTTATGTAGTAAATAGTACTATCCCTAAATAGCAACTCGCGGAGTCGTGTAATTAATAATGAGCAATAATTGTGCAATTTCCAGGATCCATCCGCGCGAGTTATGCTGTCAAGAATCAGGACAACAATAATCTTCGCCTTGCATTAGGCGTTTCAGAGTCAAAGTCAGTGGTATACTAATCTTCTTCGTTCACCTTTCTTTCCAGCCTGTTTGGTGTTTGTGTTCAAACCAGGAAGGAACCCCCAATATTTGTATTGATTGATCCATATTCCACAGTCTCATAATAATTCAGTTCACAACCCAAACCCCCCAGAGTCAAACCCCTCTTCTACAGAGCCAGCCAGGGGCCACTATAAAAAAAACTCCCTCCCCTCCCCTCCCCTCCCCCATTATCTCTATTCATCTACCCCCTCAAAAAGAAAAGAAAAAGTAAAAACCCCCAAAAAGGGGAAGAAATGGGTACTGCAGGGAAGGCGGGTGTTGGGCTGTGCAAACTGGTAGCAATCGCCGCCATTGCAGTAGTACTAGTAGTGGGCTTAGCGGAGGCTCAACCGGAGGCCCATTTCCGTTGCAGCGCGGAGAAGAACGCCACGTGTCGTGGGGTGACAGACTACAAGCACCCAAACGGCACCACCCTGGAGGACATCAAGAGTCTGTTCAACGTGAAGCACCTGCCGGACATCCTAGGCGCCAACAACCTCCCAACCAACACCTCGTCCAGTTACAGGGTGGGTGCTAACGAGGTTGTCAAGGTTCCATTCCCCTGCAAGTGCAGCAACAACACGGGGCTGTCGAACGGGGTACCCCTCTACAGGATCAAAAAGGGGGACACACTGTTCGACATAGCCACCACCACTTTCGCGGGTCTGGTGAAGTACCCACAGATCCAAGTGGCCAATAACATCGCCGACGCCAATAACATCACCGCCGGGGACACGCTTTGGATTCCCCTGCCTTGTAGCTGTGATGAGGTGGGTGGGAGCAGTGTGGTCCACTATGCGCACCTTGTCCAGACCGGGAGTAGCGTCGAGGGTATTGCTCAACAGTACGGTACCACCCAGCAGGTTCTCCTCTCCCTTAACGGGATCGATGACCCCAAATCCCTTGAAGCCGGTCAGGTTCTCGATGTTCCCCTCCAAGGTCTGTATACTTAATAATAATCCCCTTTCTTTCATTTCATTCTTCCAATAATAATAGTTAAACTTCTTTTCTTTTCTTTTTTTTATTTAGAAATTAGAAGTATGTTCCTCGAATCGTATTTGGTTGAATATTTCGGATAAACACTTGTGGAGGATTTATGGAAATAGCTTATAAGCACTTATGTCATCAGCAGTTAAATAGGGTATTATTACTTTGGTTACATGTGTATGTCACTTGCAGCTTGTAGCTCGAGTGTGAGAAATGATTCATTGGACTACCCTTTCCTTGTCCCGAATGCTACTTACGCCTACACTGCTCATGAATGCGTCAAATGCAAATGCGACTCTAGAAACAACTTTGTGTGAGTGTGCCTGTCTTCCCTTTGTACTATCACACACTTTCATTTGTGCCTCACGTTTTGGTGTCATTGTAATTAATATCCGGTTTTGGTTTGGTTTGGTTTGTGTGTTTAGTTTACAATGCGAGCCGTCCCAATTGAAACCCATCAATGGTTGGCACGTTTGCCCATCTATGGAATGCTCAAGGAACGTCTTGATTGGCAACATTACCAACTCGGATTCCTGCAACCGCACGGTTTGTGACTACGCCGGTTATACCTCCTCCCGCAATATCTCTACTGTTCTTGCAACGCACGACACTTGTGCTGGTTAGTAGTACAATATAAAATGGCTTCATTCATTCACCATGTGCATTTGGTCAGTGGCATTCAAATCTGACGGCTAATAATGATGTTTTTGTTTGTTTCTGGTTCTTTTCAAACAGTAGCACCGAGTGGTAGTGATTCGGGCTCAGGAGCATCCAGGAGCACCTTGCGTGGCTGGGTTTGGAATTATCTCCTCGTTATTGTTGTTCACTTCCTCCTCTTTTTTGTCTATCTTTTGTAGTACAATACCCTGCATCCATGTAAACCTTTTTTCGTTATGGATTGATTATTAGTCCACTCTGTAATTTTTGTGTGTGTTGTGAGTGTCGCAGGTAACTGAACTTTTTTGTGTTTTCCCTTTACATTATTTGTAACATAGCATGTTTGGAAGAATAAGAATAATACCCCAACTACATTGATGTGTACCCTTTTCAATACTCAGTCTCCTACCCCCATTCAACCGTTCATGATTCGTAAATGGAAGACATAAAGCTAGCATATAAAGAAAACCCTTCGCTTAGAGAAGTTAGGAGATTATTTGGGTGTGGTTAATGATGATGATTGGTCTTAATTTGGACTCATCTGATACCATAATGTTATATCCCTATTCAATTGCACACTTTGGACTTCAGGATTTTGATGAAGGCATGATGGAGTGGAGATTTTCCTAGTCTTAAGTAGTTCTTGTTGTTTATGGTCAATTTTTCCATTATCATTACCTAACTTTTAGATGGGCAAGTTGCCTGTGCACAATGCCTAGTAGAATGAGCAAAAGCAGCTGGATTAGCCTTCTTCTTTCCTCCATTATCTTTTCATTTCCCGCATTTCCATTATCTTTCCTGCTGAAGCGGAAATAAGCTATACATACCAAGTGAAGAAAAAAAAGAACTCCGAAAATATTATACCCTTTAATACATTAATTGGTGCAATGTCTCTAGCTTCATTTGTTATTGTTCAACACTGAAGAAGATCAATCCTTTAGCTTCTTTCTCACTCTCCACAAGTACCACATTATCTGACACATTGGTAACTGAATGTGCTACAAATTTAGGTTCCTCTTGAGCATAAAATGAATATTGAATGTGACTAATCCGGTTAGGAAACACCAGAATTGGTGAGAAATCAGCCACCCACTTTGTGCCATTACTGCTCACAGTCAACTTCCCAACCGTTGATCTCAGGCTCATACCATTCACATTGTTTCGATCGATCACCACTTGATCAATGTTACTGAATTCCCCATCTAGATTTACAATTGGAACCTTCTTATTGGGATCACCATTAAACATATTATCCACTATATTCAAGCCCAAAATTTGACCTTTAACTGGCTTTAGTATAATATTAGCATCCCCAAGGAATAGCCCATTAGTAACATGAACTTGAACAGGGTCTTCCATGACTATACCAGTATAATCCATATAACAGTTGTCAATTCTAGTTTGAGAATTCCCTGCCAATTTAACCAAGATGCCTATGCCACCAAATGATGTTGCCTTGTTGTAACAATGTACCCCAGTTAGAATGTTAGCTTGACCCCTTAGCACAACACCAATGGCTGCTGAGAAAATTGCAACGTCTGTGACTGCATTATCATTACTAGCAAGGTCAATGGCAACCCCTGAAAAGTCCTTCTCACCTTGGTCTCCACCAACTGTTGGGTGTTGCCCGAGAAAACAACTTGATATGAAGGTCTCGTGTCCTTGTTGTACTAGAATCCCTTCTGTGGTGAAATGCAGGAAGAAGCAATTGTTGATCCGGGTTCTAGCAGAATCGACAATGAAAATCCCTCCTCCTCTATAGCTTGAATCAAAGAGGATGTCCCTGAAGGTTATGTCTTCATAGTAAATTCCATTGCTTTGGGACTTAATTCCACTGAGGCCATCACCATGCATAGATTCTGTTGTCTCAAGTTTCTTGGAATTTGATGTCCATAGCTCAACTAGATGTCTGTCACCAGGGAAAGTATCAGATGCTCTCAAGGTTCCTCCTTTTACCTATTCCAATTGATCATACTTTTCGTAAATTTCAGATGCAAAGCAAATGCATGATAAGATGAAAGATACCTTGTAATAAGGTGCACACCATAGTGATGCTAATGATGAGCTATTTCAGCAAAAGCAAGCATAACTTATATTGTAGTTGCATAATGCATTTGAGTAATCCTATTTAAGAAAATAATCATTCGAGAAATATGAGAAAATTTTGTACAATCTTTCTCGTTCAATAAATGGTCAGCTAAAATTCAGTTATATTGTATTGGTTGTAGCTCACCAAATAGAAGTATTACTAGTAGGTTCTGTCTTGCCACAAATTTAAAATGTTGTTGCTAAGCAGTGATTAGATTAATCAATTTTGAGGATATATGTTTAGCTTTCTAGGGTCGCTCCCTCCTTTTGTATCCCAGATTAGAAAGATTTATTTGACAAAACAATATTTGAAGATTTTTATGAGGCAAGCCAAACAAGGTTGGTGCGGTGGCATTAAGGAGGCATTCAGGTGTAGCAACGTGCCATAGACCCGTGTGCGTTGGTTACAGTACACCTCAAGGCTCAAACCCCAAAGTTCAGGTGTAACTTTGTTTTTGTAAGAGAAACGTGACAAACATTCAGACACGTGTCATGGTCTGCGCTTTTTAAAAAGTGAAAAAGCATAATCTTATTTTTTTCATACTGATACAAATTAAATTTTTTTAAAAGAATTTGTTTTTTCCTCCACCTGTTAATTACAACGTTAGATTTCATAGAGAACTGAACACATCCCCAACTGCTGCTGATGAAGATTTTATGGTAGACAAATTAAGATGATATGAAAGAGAGGGAAAGAGATATGATAATAGACTGACCACAACGTTGCCACCACCAGAGGAAGGGAAAGTAATGGGCTTGCTGATTTTGTAGTTCCCACCCTGCAGATCAACAACAACACCTCCCAGGTCATTCACCCCTGCTACCAATTCAAGACCCTTCTGCAACTCAAAAGCATCCTCCACAGCTTTCAAAATAGCATCACTACTCTCTTGTGACCCTGTTGGGTCCGCACCATATTCACTCATCAGGTACAACACCCTGTCACTCTAATCATATATATATATATATAATCCATCCACACACATTGAAAGAATTAATTACTACTATTATCGTTTGTTTCATGGGGAGGAAAATCAGTAGAAAAATAATGCAATGTCGTCGTAGCTCTTACCATCTTTGTTTCTGAAGAAGCAGGTGGTGATGCCAAGGGTGGTAAAGGACTAGTAGCCAATTTTTGATCTAGTTTGTGCTTGAGTTCCGATAGCTTTTTCTCTCTGATGAAAGGGGAACATGTGGCTGCTTCTAGTTCTACTACTACCACCAATAATAAGACAAAACATACCGTTGAGAATCTCATACTCTTGACTCAATTTTCAAACAGATTAACAACTAGAATTGAGTATTTTTTTTTCTGGAGGAGACTATTTGATGGGTACAAGTACAAAACAACAATTTTTTTTTTAATGTCAAGGGTTAAAGATCAAGAGGGAGGTGAACCTAAAAACAGAAAGCCCATGTGTTAGGCTTTTGGGGTATTGACTCATACTCTTGACTCCCACCGAAGGCAGTTAAGTGGGCATTTATAGACGCTATTGCTTGGTATACTATTGGGACACACTTGGTGTTCAGTGTTCTGTTCACCGATTTTCGTTTTTCTCAAATATTACCAAGTGTCTCTAAGCATTTGTTAAGAATTTAAAAGCAAAACATATTAAATAAATGTTTTTTTTTGGTCAATATATTAAATAAATGTTTAAAAAATGAAATGTTTTATTTTTAAAATTTCTCTAATTGATAACTTCTTAAGTTTCTTGAATTAAACATTAGATATAATAAGATATTTAGAAATAATTATTATTAATTAAATATTTTTAATGTATGTATTTATATATTTAATTTATTTTTTAAACCACTAGAATATTTTGATTAATTGAATTAATTTCTTAAAATTTATTTTAATTTATTTTTTAGCCATGGGATTGGATTATTGAAAGGAAAAAGCTAAAAAAGAATACAAAAAGCTACAACTATAAAAATTCCACGATGCAAAGGCGGTAGTCTGTCGGTTGGGTACTTGGGTACAGATTCGGTCAGCTTTATTAAGTAAAATAAATGTTTCTTTGTTCCCAAAAAAAAGCATTACTCTTTCACTTTTTTTGATCTGGTTCTCTTTCACTTTTTAAACACAAGTATAAATGTTTATTAAATTGGTTTTTAAAAATAAATGTATTAAAAGGATTTTTAGTAAGTACATCATTGTTACTAAATAGTAAATACCCACTTTACAACCCACTTTGCATAGAGAGAAAAAAGTTGTCTATGATAAATTTGTTTGTATCAAAAAATTAAGAGGGCAATACAATTATCTCAAAGGAAAGAATAATATCATTTTTAAATAGAAAAAATGACAGTATATAACTGTAACTTCTATAAAGAGATAATAGTGTAATTTACTCTTCACATATTTTCTGCTTTTAATCTAATAATAATGATTGGTCACAACAATAATCAACCATGGCTCCAGTTAAACTTTGCCCCCCATGTGAGCACTTCTTCTCATCGAGTCTAGCTTTACTTGGCCATCACTTATCTAAGAATTAATATATACAGTAATAAAAAAGTATTTTATCATCTCATGTACTATAAATCTATAAATAATTAAATATTAATAAAAATTCACTGAGCCTCACCTTACCTGTTTAATTAATCTCATCTCATGTAATAAAAAAAAAATCTCATCTCATGAATAACTAAGATATTTGAGTAAATGGTCAAATTGCCCCCTGAAAGATGTAGGGATTTGCAAGTAGGTCCCTGGAATATGGAAATAAAAAAATCCGTCCCTGAAAGATACCTCTCGCTGTCAAATAGGTCCCTGGCGTCATTTTTGACATTATTAGGGGTCGTTTTGAAATTTTAAAAATTTAGATGGATAAAAAAAAAATGATAGCACTGATTTTTTTCCCTCACACAATCATTTCTCCCCACCCCAACACTCTCTCTCCTTTCCATCGCCCTCTCACTCTTCTGTCTCACCATCTTCCTCTTCCTCTTCACCACCACTCTCACAACTCCCTCACCTCCTTCTTCTTCCCCCTTCCCCCTCCACCACCACCACCGTCCCATTCCCAGCCGACCCTCGCCACGCCACACCCACCCACCCACCTTGCTTGCCGCACACAACCAAACAAAACACAATCGCAGTTCAACTCAACCGCCAAAAAACAAAAGAATAACTGAATAATGAGTGAATAGAATAACCTCCACAACAACCAACCCACTTGCCTCACCTTCGGGGATTTCGTAGCACCTTGACCATTAAACCCTAACTTAGCTTGATTATATTATATATTATTATTGTTGTTATCATTGTTGTTGTTGTTGTTGTGTGGAAAGGGGAAAACAGAGGAGGGAGGGTCTCATGGAAGGGGTTTCGAGGGAAGCTCAGATGTCGTGGTTTGGTTGATGGAAACGGCCCAAATATTATGCTATAAATGATGATGATGATGATGTGTGTGTGTGTGGGACCGTGGGAGGGAGCTTCTTATTTGTGTATGTGTGTAAGTGGGGGGAATAAGAAGGAGGTGAGAGAGTTGTGAGAGTGGTGGTGAAGAGGAAGAGGAAGATGGTGAGACACAAGAGTGAGAGGACAGTGGAAAGGAGAGAGAGTGTTGGGGTGGGGAGAAATGATTGTATGAGGGAAAGAATCAGTGCTTTCATTTTTTTTGATCCATTTAAATTTTTAAAATTTCAAAATGACCCCTAATAATGTCAAAAATGACACCAGGGACCTATTTGACAGCGAGAGGTATCTTTCAGGGACAGATTTTTTTATTTCCATCTTTCAGGGACCTACTTGCAAATCTCTACATCTTTTAGGGGCCAATTTGACCATTTATTCAAGATATTTTGATAGGCGAAATTTTAAGCGGAGGGTGCATTCCCAATGTAACCGGAGCAGCACCGTTAGTCCCGGCAACAACCGACACCTCCCAAAGCAGAAAGCAGTGACCCAAACCACACAGCTGTTCAATTGCCTGATCTGAAATCTGAAATCCAAAATCCCTTAATTACATCAAAGTTTGAATCCTTTTTGTTTCTGCATAACTGGATCTCATTCCGCAACACTCGAGATGTCAGGGTTTCTGCACCAAAGAAGCCTCCACAACCCTTTCTCGAATCCATTCCCCGCTTCAGCTCCTTCTTCAACCAATTCCAAGAAACCCATTTCGATTCTAAGCCCCACCACCCTCCTAGCCCTATTGACCCTCGTGGTGGTGGTGGGTGTGTTGTGCCCCTGGGTGGGGATGCCCCAGGGACTCTTGTTCACTTCAAAACCCGCTATTTCCAAATGGGGTCACTACACTTTGGACCAAGCACTCTCCTTTGTGGCCAAAAATGGGACTGTTATTGTTTGTATTGTGAGCCAACCTTACTTGCCCTTCCTCAACAACTGGTTGATAAGCATCTCGATGCAGAAGCGCCAAGACATGGTCCTTGTCATTGCTGAGGACTACCATTCACTCTATAAGGTCAATGAACTTTGGCCTGGCCATGCTGTGCTCATTCCTCCTGTGCTTGATGCTGAAGCTGCCCATAAGTTTGGCTCTCAGGTTTGTGACTCACTGCAAATGCCGTCATTTTATTGCATTGAGCTTGTCATGTTTGGTATTCAATATTCTTGAGGATTTGATGGTTGATATTGGTTTTGTTAAATGCCTGTTTTGACCCAAAATGGACATCCATCCAGTAATATGGAGTTGTAACTGAATATAATCTGCTTCACCAATTGTAAGAAGTACGAACCTGATTTTATATTTACGACTCGTTTGGGTTCAGAAACCCAACTTTTAGCTTAGGAAGAAGTTATTTTTGCTTTACATTATTACTTTTCTCATATATGGAAAAGAGGAAAAGTTGTTAAATAGTCACCATTAAATAGATATGTGTTTATGAAGAAGTTAAAAAAGAGAACTTCTGGAAAAATTTAAGTGTGATAGTTGATTTTAACTTATATGAGAAACTATTAGTTAGAAAACTCATAAGTACATATAGAGAAAAAAAAATCTAAACTGGCTCTTACATCATTTACATGTTCTTGCTTGATAATGTTCTTTCATTATAGGTTTGTAACTACATAATGTACTTTAAATTATTGTTACTATCTTGGATGCCTCTTAAAATGTAACACACTTTGTCATCCCGGGTGGTATTTTCCGTGCTTGTGTCTGCAGTGGTATTAATTATTGGATCCATTTCTTTCTATTGCGTGGCGCTGAGTTTTAGAATCCATGCTTGTTTATTTCACTGTCTAGGGTTTCTTCAACTTTACAGCCAGGAGGCCAAGCCATCTGCTGAAGATTTTGGAACTTGGATATAGCGTAATGTACAATGATGTTGACATGGTTTGGTTGGCCGATCCATTTCCTTATCTGCAAGGGAACCATGATGTATACTTCACAGATGATATGACTGCAGTAAGTATTCTCATATAAATTCATTTTCTTTTATGTTTCATGTCAGTTATTGTATTGTAATAACTCCAAGCTACGTCAATCCTGCTTTTACTGTGATGAGTGTGTAATTATATAATTCTGTCAGATAACTCCATAAGTTAGTCAGTTACAATTAGTTAATTAGTAGACAGAGGTAGTTAGAAAGGTAGGACATCACAATGTACATTAATAATAGAAGAGAAGAGAGGAAAATTATTGGGCATTTTGAGAGAGATTTGGGCCTCTGGGCTACAGAGCAGCAAACACTAAAGTTCTGCAAGTTTTTAGCTGTATTCAGTGGAGATTTCCTCATTCCTTCTAACAAAAATACTGGGTTTCTAACAATTTCATACTGGCTCTATCACTTGGAAGTGAAATGAGCTACACATTTTTTGACATGCTGTTAATTATTGGATGCATTTTATGTAAGTTCCACTGAATAACTTAGGCCCATTCTCTATTTAGTGGGATTTATATAAAACTCACTATTAGTGTGGCCCATTCTCTATTTTTCTAGATATTTAATCTAGAATAATAAACTGTGAATACCAAATTGCTTTTGCTTATTATTTATACATGATCAATAATTCTATATTATTGGGCCAAAAGATTTGAACATAAGACTTAGGATTGATCTTATTTTTTATCCTCCTTTCCTTAATCTACATGTACCGCGAATCTATGAATCAATTATGCAGGGGGAAACTTCGTGAGATCTATGGCAGTATTTGAAATGGACATTTTTAGAAGTTTAATGAATAAATCTCCTCCTCGTCTGGTCTTTTTAGATTTTATTGTCTATTAGATATTATAAAGAATAAATATATATGTATTTAGTATTCACATAATATCAAAGGAGATTTCATTGTAATATACCCAGGGACATGCTGATGTATCCTAAGCTGCATCCACAAGATTCTAGCAAATCAGGCTCCAATTCTTTTTATTTCTCTGTCTGAACATGTGCTGTGGTTCTAGAGTGATGTTGTTTTATTCTTGTGTGGTTGACTTAATTTTTTTATTTTTCATTTCTTTGTGAGAACAGATCAAACCATTGAACCATTCTCATGATTTACCACCACCAGGAAAAAAGGGGCGCCCTTACATATGTAGTTGCATGATTTTCCTTCGCCCTACTGATGGAGCAAAGCTAATTTTGAAAAAGTGGATTGAGGAACTTCAGATTCAACCATGGTCTAAAACTCAGAAATCGAATGACCAGCCAGCTTTTAATTGGGCTTTAATGAAGAATGCTAAAGAGGTTTGTTGCAGTTTTCTTATTTCCTTCCAGTTTTCATAACTTCCATACACTAGTTATTATACTAATATACACGAGGAACTTATTCTTGTAGAGCATTTTGATGATCAATTAGGATTTTTTGTTTCCGACAAAAGAGCCAAAGACAGGAAATTGTTTCATACTCAATAAAATGAATATTTTGTTTTTGAGAGTACAAACTATATCCATCAGAAGAAAGTTGTTTGTCAATGCGAGGAGGGGTTTTGCTGCAATGCATTATAAATAACACAGCCCAATATCCTTTTATGAGTGAAAGGCTGAAAGTAAAAAGGACATGTGCATTGGCACTGGAAAATGTGCATTCTGCATCTCATCTTGTCATTTTGGTCACCAAATGTTGTGCTTCAATGGTCCTAAGATTTCTTTTTCATGATTATTTTCTTCCAATTGCGATTGCAGGTCGATTTGTACCTGCTTCCACAGGCAGCATTCCCTACAGGTGGATTATATTTCAAGAACAAGACATGGGTTAAGGAAACCAAAGGGATGCATGCTATAATTCATAACAACTATATCGTTGGTTTTGAGAAGAAGATAAAGCGGTTTCGTGACTATGGTCTCTGGTTGGTGGATGACCATGCACACGAGTCTCCTCTAGGTGGATTATGATGCAATCCTTGTCATATGGCACAAGTTTATCATCAGCTTTGATCCAAGCATTTAGATTCAGAACAGATTTTCTGCCAAAATTTTTCATCCTGCTTGCTTGTGGATGTTTTCTGAAGATGTTGCAATTGTTGCTGTCAACACACGGCATTGGGTGAATGACGGGCTGGTGAAGAAAAAAGAAATCTTCTGTTTTCAATTTTGTGGAGAGGAAAGGTGCTTACAAGATACAAATGGGTACATTTCATTTTAGATCCCCAGAGAAGAAAAGGGTAGATTTTATTTGGTTCTTGCCATTCTCTAGAAAATGCTTCAAAACGTAGGCAATATTCAATTAGCATATATGTGAAACATATTCTTATGAATTTTCCCCCCCAACATTCAGTTGTATAAATTTCTCCAAAAGCATCTATTAAAAAATATTTTTAAATCTTTGTATCTCAATTTTTTTTGACCAGTATCTTAATTTTATGCAAAGTTATTTCATTTTTTATAAACATTTATAAGGATACAATAACTTTTTGAAAGTGAATAATTATAAATGTATTTTATTTGATTTGATAAGGTATCGTAGTCTTAGTTTAAGAACACTAATTAGTGATTTAAAAAAAACTGATTAGCAATTCAGCAAAAAAAAAGAAGGGGGAACTAACTATTACCACCCCCTGCTGCTGCATAAAAGGGAGTCTACGGGTGGCATGTCATGTTGAATGGAAATAAAAAAAGCCATGCTGCGTTTGCCGGGAGTCGAACCCGGGTCTATTGCTTGGAAGGCAATTATCCTAACCGTTGGACTACAAACGCCTTTGCTTGCTCTCTCATCGCTACTTCAAAAATTATAGGTTGCGTTTTGGAGAGAAGCTACTACACACCAAAGTCCAAAGTACATTATAAAGAAACTGTTCGAATATTATTGATTGATACTGTTATCATGTACAGCGTTAGATGATTAACCTATACTAATGTATACGGCACTCACCTTTTTTCTTGGTCTAATTTTTTCATTGAAAAGGCTTTGGCCCGCATCAAATAAGAACCTATAGAGAACAGTTTCTGTGCACTTTATACACCTGTGGTTCGTATGCTCAACCCTTTAGTCATAATTCTGACAAAAAAACTTTAATCATAATAAGGGTATGATTTGGGTTTGTATCTAATACATTTCGTTGAAAGGCAATTTGTAATTCTACTGTAAGTTCTCTGTTATTTTTTGCCCATACCATAACTTCTTGTTAAAATTGGTGGTTTATTCTAACTTTAAAATAAAGGAAGCATTTCCTAAACTTTAACGCCCCCCCCCCCCCTCAAAAAAAAATGGTATTTCCTACAATTCTCTTGGTCCTAATTTAATGAGGCTTATTACATGAAATAATGGTCCTAATTCTCTTGGTCCCAACAATTCAATTTATCACATGAAATGATGGACTAGTAGCGTATTACATCTACAGTACGCATGCAATACGTAAGTGGTCAAATCACCAATTTACCAATTTTTAGGACAACAATTCAATAACTGATCATCCTTGTACACAATGCCAAATACGAAGAAATAGGAAAATGTATACACTTTCAGGTCTCAAGCATGTATGAACTTTCCATCTGCAGCAAGCACTCCCAAAGGCACCTCTGTACTGTGTTTTCCGCATTAATTAGAGCCAACAGCAAAGATACACTTAGGAATCTATCAGATGCTCTCGAGAAAACGTGCAAAGCTAGGGTACTTGGGCTCCCAGCCAACTTCCCGGCGAGTTCTTGCGTTGTTTAATCTCTTGCCTAGTGGGCCATCAGTTACTGTAAAAGCAAAGATAAAATGTAATCATGCTTTTAGAATCAAAAGTAATATATAAGCAAGACAGGTAAACATGATAACAGCAGAGATCAACTCAACTCACACAATAAAAGTAATGACAGTATCGGTTTGAGATGTGTTTCACAATCAAACATAGAACTCACCAGTAAATTTATCAAATCTTTTACTGAATTTACCACTTCTATTAACCAGATTCATCATTTCTTGCCTGCAAACAAAATTATGAACAGTGAAAGATTTCCTTTACAAAAGAAACAGATGAGAACAATCGCCATTTGACAAGTTAAAGAGATCGCAGTCCCTAACCTAGACAAAGGATGATTATCACAACCCAGGAAAATCTGTCTATGGAATTTTTTCTTCAAGATCGCAATTGCGAGGGAGGCTGCATCCTGGTGTGGAAGCATGTCAAAATGAGTACACCATATTTAACCCCCCCATCATAATCACTATTACTAAATGAGTAGAAATACGTTAAAGACTGCAAAATATAGGAGAAAACACCAAAGGAGTATTGAATGGACGTAAGATGTATCTCGGCATTGACAAAGCAAAGAGGGGCAACCTCAACTAAAATATATTAGCCTAAGATTTCCACTGAACTGTAAATTAAACACTTGCTCAAAGCCAAGGCAATTTCTTATATTTTTTAAAAAGAAAAGAAACTCAAATGAGTGACCTCATACTAGAAGCTTTCAAGTATCTGCAAATAAATTGAGTGAACTCGTATTGAAAGATGGGTAATCTCAAGAAGGTCCAAAGGACTAAAAGCACAAAGGTTCAACAAGCTCCGGCAGTGTCGATGATAAGAATGCTAATGTTGGGGGACTGATCTGGTCCGGAATAATCTCTTTCAAGTTGTGATGCACAGATATCTTGACGATATCAGTGGCTGAGTTTTTTAATTGAAACTTATTAACACCCCCACCTTTTTTCTTGATCTATCTTTATTGGCAGAATAAACGTCGATAGTTCAATAGTATAAAACAGAAATTATAGGAAAAATAAGGAAAGTAAATAAAGAAATAACAAGAGATGAAATGTCATTCTGACCTCATAATGTATAAGATTCAGGATGTGATCAGGACGACTATCAACAGTGCCCTTTTCCAAGTAATAATTGTGTGCACCTCTATCTGCTTTGTGGAATTGGTCAAGGGTTGCCATGAGATAAAAAAAAGCATAATAGCAATTATCACTTGGATTGAAAAAAAAAAAACCCTGCAATTCTAATAATGTGAATCGTATAAAGGATATATAAAGTCCTGCCAGTCTCAGAACACAACCGCCAGACTCCAGTACCACATTTTCAGCTTTCAGAAGGATGTCAACCCTGGGGCTCCTCCCAATTTGAATAACTGGAGTATCCTAAAATGAAGTATATCCCATTAGGATAAGTCAACAAATGCAAGCCCCATAGAAAGGGAAATCCAACCCCATAAGTTGATAAAATGTGAACAAGATGCATCGGAATAGAAGCAATGCAATTGCACGAGTTAAGCCATTAAAACAATTTGCATATTACACTATTATTTGGAAAAGAAGCACGTAGCTCAATGTAGACCAGAATCATCATTATGTCCATGATTTAAATCAAAACAGAGATAAGGTGATTAAAAGCAAAACAATATGACAGTTTGGATGTATGCCCCACCTCATCACACGGTCCGTTATCATTACAATCATATGGAGCACTGCTTGACGTAAATAAGAAAGAACCTTCACCATTCCAGCTTAATGCAGCTAGCCTGATTGAAAATCCACATCAACTCATAAGAAAATAAACTACTACTAAACTGCAAATTTCCCTTTCACTAAGTTAATATCATTTTTCTCTAACTAAATTGTATAAATGAAACAGTCTTGGAACATCCAAGTTGATCTGACCAGCCACTTCAATACTACTACAAGAATATGATGTCAACAATTCAAATGGTAGGCATGGAATTGGATGCCCTGCTCCGTCCTCTGAACAAGATCGAAGTGAACATGCAACCAACCAATCAACTTCATAAAGAATGAGAATTCTGAGATGGCTTGCAGCTAATACTACACATCCTTCCCACATCAAGTTTTGTTTTAGGGTGTGTTTGGGACTTTTGGAGGGGAGGGGAGGGTTTCACAATTTAAGGGGAAGAAAAGGGAGAGGAAAGGGAGGATAGTCCATGGATGTTTATTTTTTATATAGAAGAATCAAAACCTCCAAAAACCTCCAATTTGGAGGAATTCAAAAAATGTTATAGAGATATGACTTTGGAGGGTTTTAGAGGGCATTGATCATAAACCCTCCCCTCCAAAACTCCCAAACACACCCCTTAGTAAATCTTGTTCCTCGAGCACGACTTTTGAACATTGAAACTGATAAGATAAAACCAGACTAACACTTCACGGATAACAAAGTCTTGGAACAAATCATTAGCAATTAGCATGCTTTCATACCCTTTTGGCCTTTTGCGACCAAATACAAAACAATGGAATTAATCAATCATAAGATTTCTCAATTCTCACCTAACATTATCAGCATAGTTTGGGGTCCGTGAAGGTGGAGCACAATATAAGATATTTGGGAACTTGTGATTAGCTTCTGTCCACCTCAAAGAGGGATTAATACCCATTTGAATCAACTCGTTGTGATGATCAGTGGTCATTGTCTGTCCATAAACTTGACAACCCGGAATTTCCTGCATGCAACATCCATACAAGTAGAAGCTACCGATTACTGAAGAATAATCGCAATGCCAATAAATCACAACAAATATAAAGAATAATAATAATAATAATAAAAAACTCACAACACTCCACATATTTGTCCTTATGTCACAATGAAAATTAGATTGAGCTACCATAACAATTTACATGAATTAATAGACACAAATGAGACAGTACAGTACCTCTCGCCAGTTCTGAGCTACCAAACGACCAAGTACGCCGGGACCCACGATGAGTAAGTCATGTTCTCCTACTACCCGAGGAGAGGAAGAGAGTGATTCTTCGGTGGGTGTGAGTGCATCTTGTGAAACATGCAAATGGGTTGCCCTGGACATGGAAAAAGATGTCAACTTTACTCTTCTTCCCAATCTGGGGTGAGGGAATTGCAGATGGAGGGGCTTAGGCTTAGGACCGAGGAGGTTGGAGAAATTCGCAGATAAATTTGGAACAACATTTGTAGTTGTGGCGAAACATGCGGTTCCCATCATATTCATAAGGATTTATGTATAGTTCGAAACTTGAAGATGCGGTTGAGCACCGTCTCGCTCGCTCTCGCCTTATGGATTGAAAAATGCCGACACGACACCGTATTGCAGTGACAGCGTCTTCTGGGTAGAAATTAGTTGTTGTCAAGGTCTGTAGACAACCAATCAAAATGTTACATGTGTCATCTATAGTTATTATTCAGTTGAAAGTTACAATACCTATTCAATTTGAGCCATGTCGTTTTACGGTAGACATAGGGTCTGTTTGGATTGGTTTATGCAGAACTTATGAGCACAATTTATGACTGATTCATAAGCTGTTTTGAGCTTATTTTTCATAAGCTACCCATAATAGCTTATCAAAACAGCTTATGGCTTATATAAAATAAGTTTCACTATAATTTTTTTTTCGATTATAAAAGTAGCTTATACAGCTTATGCCATAAACAATAGATAAGCTTGTTATCCAAACAGAGTCATAGTTGTTGCTTGTGTATTAATGCATTAACGCAAACATTGCCTTTTTTATTTTTTTTTTACCAAGCAAAAATCATAGCATTTCATTGAAAATTTGTTATGCAATACAAGGAATTACACAATTGTAAATCATAGTTTGAGCACTAGCAGAGGCCCTACGAGCTAAAGTGTGAGCTACCATGTTATTTCCCCTGCAAACAAAATTAATCCCATAGTGAGGATTTTGCCTCAACAGCCGGATGCACTCTTCAATTATTTTCCCAAGTCCTGTGTTGTACTATTTGTGTATATTTAAGATTTTTTTATACAAGTCAAATTAATGAATTTCTTAAATGTATGAGACTCGAGAAACTCAAGAACTAGATGTCTTCTAGTCCAGTACAAAGAGAAGTTTTGTTACACATCAGTCCCGTCTCAATATAAAGCAACCGATGCACCAAAACCGGATAACAATATAACGGAGCACAAGAAAAACAAAAACACCCGAAACTCAAAAGTATAGAAAACCGGACAACAATTCAATATAGCAGAACTCAAAGACTACACCCTCTTGTGAGTATCCTTTTTCTTGCCTTTTGCACTGCTCAAAGAATAGACCTCTAGTCAATACTTAACAGTTTAGACTTTGTACAGCACCACTACAATTTCACCACATCTGTAAATGTAGGTGCTGTCTAGGGTGGTGAAGTAGGAATTCTTCACCACCAAAGTGAAGTGGGACTGCGAATAATGATGGTCATTGATTTAATAATTTTATATTTGTATGGGTAGGATGAATTACCTGAAAAGTGGAGAATAAGTAAAGGTGGAAGGTTAATGTATTTGCAATAGAGGTCAGCAACTATTTAGTAATCACAATATTTTCGAAAAGTTTGTCTTTTGATGAATTTGGCCCATTTGTTTTAAAAAATTTGTGAGATAGCCCAATTTTGTCCTTTTGTGATATTATAAGGTTGTGTTTGGATGGGATAATTTAATGCATTAATTTATTTTTAGAGGGTAGTTAAAATACATCAATCTAAATTACTTTGTTCGGATATTAAGTGTGTAGGAATTTAAAATGAAACGATTTTTATCGGATATTTTTTTATAACCAAATTTGAAGAATTTTAAATAACACCCAAAAGTAGAGAACTTTAAATCTCTTTTTCACTCTCAGTCTGACCCTTGCACTGGAACTCTGTTCGAAATATGAGAATGTTCAAAATCCAAAAATTCTCTCGCTCTATCTCTCTCCCCTCTCTGTTCTCTCCCTCCCTCCCTCTCTCTCTCTCTCGCTCGCCCCTTCTCGCTCTCAATACCCTACTCTATCTCTCCCTCTCTATCAGTCTCTCTTTCCTTCTCTCTTGCTCTCTCTGTTTCCCCCTATCCCCCTCTGTCTTGCTCTCTCCCTCTCCCTCAATCTCTCTCCCCCTCTCTCCAACCTCTCTTTCCCTCTCTCTCGTTCTACCCCCATCTCTCCCCTCCCTCTCCATCTCTCTCCCCTCTCTCTTGCTCTCCCTCCCTATATCTCGCTCTCTCCTCTCTCTTGTTTTCCTCGTCTCTCTCCCTCACTCTATTTCTCTCACACTTTCTCGCCCCCTCTCTCTCTCTCGCTCTCTTCCCGTCTCTCCCTCTCTCTTGCTATTTCTCTCACTCTCTCCCTCTGTCTCTCTCTAACTAGAGAGGGGAGCAGAGGGAGAGAGGGAGAAAGAGCGAGAAAGCGGGGGAGAGTGAGATAGAGAGTGAGAGAGAGAGTAAAAGGGAGGGAGAGTGAGCGAGCGAGAGAAAGGGGAGAGAGAGAGAGAGAGAGGAGAGATAGGGGAGAGGGAGCGAGAGAGAGGGGATGAGATAGAACGTGAGCGAGAGAGAGAGAGAGATAGAGCAAGGGAGAGAGGGGGGAGAGATAGAAAGAGTGGGAGAGCGAGTAAGAGGGAGAGATTTTTCAGAGAGAGGGGAAGAGAGAAAGCTAGGGTGAGATGGAGCGAGAGAGAAAGGGATAGAGAGAGGGAGAGGGAGAGAAAGGGAGAGAGTGAAGAGAGAGGGGGGTAATCATTTTAGTAACAAAAACTAACGGGGAGGAATAAAAACAAAATGTTTGAGTATTACAAGGATTATAAAAAAAATGACAAAGACTAGAAGTAAAAATCGATATATTTATAGAGAAAAGAAAGATATTTAAAACAAAAAAAAATATTACTCAAAAATTAAAATGATATTTTATTTATCAAAAATAAAATTAAAAGAAAAAAAGAGAACATTTGCAATTTTTATATTATATCATGTCAACTTTTGTAATTAATAGAATTTTGTGTATATTATCCTATTGTAACAACTTATGGAGAATAAATTTTAATTTGAAAAAAGACCAGATTACCTTTTATTATAGGTAATGGGTCCACTTCACCATGGTGGCCTAGAAGTCACCATCAGCATCATACAATCCCACTTCACTAGACAGAGAACATATATATGCTGCCTCACACACACATCTCTGTAGTTTCTCTGTTAATCCAATAGAAGATTATATGCAGCACCACTACATTACATAGCATCTGTTAACTTGACTCAAGCTAGCATCTATTTCAGTAACTACCACCATTACCCCCTATGCACAGTAGCACAGAAAAGACTAGAGAACCATATTCAAATGGGATTCTCACTACTTAGATTCTATTAGCATGAAAAAACAGAATGAAGGACATTCTCCCCTCTATTAAAACTTCTGTTAGACCATCACAAGATTCACAACAATATTATAGAACTCCACACTGCGCATAATTAATCTATTAGCTAGCATTACGCAGGCTGCAGCAAAAATCGATTAAAATTGCAGCACCAACAATAATAGTGAAGAGAGGCAGTATGGTTTTTGCTAACAGAGATCACAACACCCAGAACAGAATGAAGGACATTCTCCCCTTTATTAAAACTTCTGCTATGCCATCACGTGCATCAGGAAGCTTGTCATCACAGTACACCTAACGCTAACAGGATTGAATCCTAAGAAATCACTAGCTTGTCTCAGACATGGTACTGATACACCAGTCCAAAAATAAAAATCCCCTCACTTATACATGGATCGATATTATATTATTTAAATTTAATTTTTACTAAATATAAGTTTTAGTAGAATATATAATCAAAATAATATATTATGTAATTCAATTGATATACCTATTAAATAATTGCATATTTTATAAAATAACAAGTAGCATTATAAAAATTTATTTGATAATATAAGTGTACGTACACATGTGTACAAAACTTAATTTAAATGTTTTAATATATTTTTTTAGAGACCGTACAAGGAACGAGATAGGAGTCTAGGACTCCCAAGTTAATGTAAAAGCATCCAGATAGGACTGATAAAAAAAAAAAGCATCCAGATAGGAGTCTAGGACTCCCTAGTTAATATACCTCGGACACGCTTATTACTATTCTCGTTGTTGGTTTCAGCGTATTACTTGTTTTATTTGTTCTCATCATCTATTCTTTCAACTTCGTTTCCAAATCTAAAGAAATATAACAATGTTTTCCGCACATAGAAATTCATCCTCATGGATACTTCAGATAGAGATAAAAATAGATCATGCGACACCATAGGTTTTGCTTAAAAAAAATAAAAAACTTACACCATAGGTTTAGGTTATATCAGATTTATTTATTAAATAAATGGTTAAATATATTATTTGTTTCTATATAAAATGACGGACTTTGATTTTGATTCTTAAAAAAAAAATTAGTTTTCATGGTTCAAAATATGATATATCTGTTTAATTTAGTGATATTTGTTAGCCAAATATGTCTCTAACGAAATGTTTGATGGTCATTCCAAGTGATATATACTAATATTGTCTATGGAACCATGTCAGCATATGGTATCTCAAAATTTTTCCTTAATTCCTAAAATGAATGTTATCAATCTGTCCTAAAATAAACATTAGTGGTAAAAATAATTATTTCAAATTTTAAAAGTAGGAAAACTAAAGAATAATTTTTAAAAGAGACAAAAACCAAAATTTCCTGAATTTTGTTGCTCGTACATAAATGACAAGTGAGAGAATAAGTTCTCATGAAACAAACAAATTTTAATCAAATATAAATGAATAAATAAATGATTACGATTAAATTTAAGTAAAAAATAATTAATTATGTATATATCCAGAATCGAGAAGGAGTTCTTTAGTTTTATCTCTCTCGCTTTAATTAACTAGAAGTACAGAGGTTTTTGTTGTGATATTTAGCTAAAACATAGACATATATCAATGGAAATTAGCAGTGCTATTTTAACATTAATAGCAGTACTAAGATCATACTTGTAATAAAAAGGTTAATTATAGCAGTGCTCGTTGTACTCAAAAAGAGAGAAATATAACTAACGTGTAATAGAAATTAATCAAATTATAGCCTCTGCACGCAGTGCAAATATATATGTATTTAGACTGATGATAACTGCAAAAGGAGGCGGCTACGAGCTAATTGCTTAATTAGATTCCAAACGAGACAACTACTCAAACATAACGAGAACAGTGATCGATCAACTAGGTTACAGTACTGCTGATTACTCATACAACAAAACAAACGGAGTCACTAATAGCTAGAGACTGCACTTGTCACACTCGATCATCGGCATTCACAGATTACCATACTAGGCCATCATCATGATTACATTACATACATATGATCATATAACTAATTAACCATTCTATTCATTCATTTCCCCATTTAATTAATTTAAGCATTAAAACCCTGGAAGGGCATGGGCATGGCCAATTGATCAAGGAGGGCAGTAACAGCAGGGGTAGCCAACCTTGGTTCATATGCAAAACCATGCAACTCATCAAACCCATCATGATCATAAGAAGCGGCGTAAGGGCAAGGTGGAACCCACTGCCACCTCTTCCTCGACATATCATACATCAACGCCTTATCCGTCCCACGAATCACGATCACGATGAACTCCCCATGCCCCACACATTCAAACCCTGCACCTTCCAATTCCGCAAACTGAAGATAAAGCTGCTGCGGCATCCTCTCCGATTCCACCCACATCGTCCCACACCCCTGCAAACTCCATACCCTCAAACTCTTCGGAACATTCAGCTTGCTCTTCTCAACAGCAGCAACCAGTAACAGCTTCCCTTTACACTCAACCAAATTGGGTGACCTAAGGAATCTCCTCATGGGTGCTTGGATCTTGAACCAGGTGTTTGATGAAATGTCATAACCAAGCACGCTGAAGGGGCTACAGTTCATGCAGTAGAATTTCCCCTGTGCGTACACCATCCTACCAGATTCGAGGCTACAGAGCCTAGGCAGAGGAGAAGTGGTACCCCACATGGAATAAAACCCACCGGCATCAATGTGGAAGCTTTCAGATGTGAGATTCTTCACTGCATAAGGGGATATCATGTCATCGCCGGCAACAGTGACATCTATGCAGGTTGGGGTTATGGTGAGTCCAATTGAAGGGAAGAGCCTTGGTCTCAGAGTTGGGGGTAACTGAGTCAGAGAACCGAGTATTGGGTTGCAGAGAAGCATGGTCTTTGGACCTGCTTCATCTGAGACCCAACAGAGTAAACCTGAAGAGGAAGAGGCTGGGGAGAAGCCAGAAGGGACTAGAGCAAAGGAGATGCGGTACCATGCCATGTCATAGGGATCAAACAGGTATCCCTCACAGCCACCAGTAGTAGTGGTTGTGGTGGTAGTAGTACTGGTAGTACCATTGTTGTTGTTGTTGTTTTTGTATATGTAGCTTGTGCTCTTGCGGGTCTTGTTGTGTTTGAAGAAGATGAACCAGTGGCGGAGAGGGGAGACTTGGAGGTATAATTCAAGGAAGGAGTTGGAGAAGAGAAGGGAATACCATCTCTTGCAGACACAGCGTGCACGGAAGAAAGCGGGTGGAGGAAGGAAAGCTATGATACGGTCAACAAGCCTTTGAGGGAGCTTGCTCCATATCCTGCTGTTCATCCATGGTGTAGTACTACTAGTTGTGCTGTAAGTGGTGGTGTTAGTAGTTGTAGTGATGTTGCTGCTGCTAACACCAGTACTACCGCTGATAGGAAATGTGTACGAAAAAGAAGGGGTCATACTCATGGATGGGTGAAAACCTTCCATATAATATATCTGGGTTATCTATGTATGTGTATAGAGGGGTGTAGTACTAGCTAGGCTTGCCTTTAATGTTAAAGGGGAAGGTTGTGCGTTGTTTCTTCTTTTTGCTGCGTTGGTGATTTTTCCTGAGAAGGATAGTGGTGCAAATGTTTGTGGAAACGTTTTTAGGGAACCCACCTAAGAGGGGAAAGCAGTACGTAGCTTGCTTGGCGGGTTGCGAGGGTTGAAAAAGGTGGTTTTTGGAAGGACAGACTCCTAGCTAGCAATCACCTGGGATGGTTGTTTCTGTTCCTCATTTTCAGTGGGGGATTGGAGAAATTGTAGAGAAAGGGAAAGGAGATTTGGAAGAAGAGAAGAGAACTAGAGAAGTGTGATGCAAACACAGCCAGAAATGGAACAAAGGACGTGATTTAGATTAGAAGGTGGTCTTGGCTCTCATGTACATGGAAGAGAGTTATTGGGTGTTGTGGGCACTGGGGACAAGTGTATATATAAGAGCAAAACGGGTATAAGTTCAATAAAATGATATTCATACACTTTAAAAATCAATTCACCCATGTAGTATTTTTTTTTTTTCTAACTATCACATCACATATTACATCATTTTGTCATTTTTCTCTCATCTCACTTTATCTCTCTCTAGTACTATACACCCCCAAAGAGTGTCTATCCATCTTTATTCTAAATTCAATTCTTTCTTTATTCATAATATCCAAAAAAAAATTCTTTCTTTATTTAGGTATAATAGTAAACAACAATGATTTTTGCACACTCAACTATTTTTCACACCCATTCAACACTTTCATTTCCTTTTTATCTTTTATTTTACATCACTCATCTCTCTTCTATTTCTAATTTCATTGGGTATAGAAAAGCATATGGTGGTACAAAAATCATCTTTCAAATGTAAATTGAAAAATGTTTTTTTTAGACAAATGTTAGTAATTAATATATTAGTATATTATGTTATTGGGAGATTTAAACTCGTAATTTTTTTATCACTCTAACCCTTATGTTCCTTTTTTTTACCATCAAACTATCTTATGACTAAAAATGGTCTTTAGACACCCTTAACTCCAAATTATATCTAGAGATATAGGAATAGAAGAGATATACATGCATAATAAATATGATAAATGAGTGATAAAATAAAAAAATAAAAATAAAAAAAGAGATATTAGATGGACATCGAAAATTAAGGAGTGATAAAAAATCACAACTCTTCTAAATTTTTTTCCTTTTTTCATTATTTTTTACTTGTTTTCTTATCGTATTACTTAATTTTTTTTTTATCTCATTTTTACCCAATACTTCCCACACTCCTAACGAAAATCTTTTTCCATTCATGTATATCTCTCCTTCTTGGTTTCTTCTGGTGGGTGGGAACAAAGAAGAGGCAGGTGATTCTGATGAATGCATCTATCATTTCAGTGTTGTTTTGTCAAGGCCGAGGTTGGAAGGACATGGTTGCAGAGGAGTGAGACAGATGCAATTGATGAAAGCGCAACTCCATTCCATGCTAGTACAAAAACACATGGGGCCATTATATTTATATTATTATATAATTACATAATATAGTACTAATTATTCAATTTTGAATCTTTGATCATCTTCTTTTTTTTATAGAAATTCAATTTTGATCATCTAAACCCAAATCAAACCAATTTCTGTACAGAAAATCTAGTGCGTGATGTGTAGTTTTTCCCTCTCTTGTCGTTTAGTCGTGTGTTCAAACACATGGTATTCACACAAAGGGACAAAATAAGGCCATCAACATGAAGTACCACTACAAACCATCTCATGTGGATGACAACTCTAGCAAGGAAAAGGCTATATATACACAGTGCTGCGCATGAAAATCCTTTTTTTTTTTATACAATACGTGAAAATCTTAATTAAAACAAGATGTATATATCCTTTGGAATATTTATTGAAAAGTTATACAAGTTACTTAATATGTCCACACACACAAAAAAAATATTTTTATATTTAAATGTAAATTTTTAAAAATGTAGTTTCATTATTATTTGATTTTGGCTAATTAAATAACCTATTTGAATGTCGGTCCTTATATATAATTTCTTCAATCTTGTATATGTATCTTGTTATAAATTATAAATAGGTTTAAATATGTTTTTAGTCCCTCAAATTTGAAAAATTATTATTTTTGGTTTCTCAAATTTAAAACGCCTATTTTTGGTCTCTCATTTTTTAAAATGTGTCACTTTCAATCCTTGGGGTCATATTTTTAAAAAGTATTTTTTAAATTTGAGAGGGGTTAAAATATAAATTTAAAAAATCCTTAAAAGTTAGAAAAAAATGAGTAAAGTGAGAATCAGAATTTAAGATGGGTCAAAATATAAATTTAAAAAATATTTTTTAAATTAAAAAATAGTCTCAGGGATTAAAAATGACACATTTTTAAAAATAAAAAACCAAAAATAAATATTTTAAATTTAAAAAACTAAAAATGACAATTATCTAAACTTGAAAGACTAAAAATATATTTAAGTCTTATAAATATGCCGGAGTTGGGGTATGAAATATTGTAATTGCAATGAATGAATAAGATGATCAGAATGATAAGAAACAGTTTGTCAGATGGATACATACGTCCAATCCCATCGAACTGATAGGTTTCTTTACACAGCGAGCTAGGCGTGAACTACCAAAAGCAAGCTTTTGATGGGGCTGCTTGCATTGCATTGCATTGCATTGCATTGCTTTGGATGATCAGAACATGAGAGAGAAGTGTATTATAGCTCAGTACTACTACTCATACCATACACTAGTGTTCATTCAGCTCACAGTCTATGTAAAAGAAACTGTCTTTAATTTGCCCTTTCTGACTATTCCTTTCTTCTTTCTCTGAGTCATAATATTCCCTTTCTCTTACCCTATTGGCTTTTGTTTGGTTTTGTTAAGGGAAGCAAATCTCAGTCAGAAAAGCCCCCACACCCCTTCCCTCCCTCCCTCGCTCCCTCTTCTATCACGCTGTCTTGTTCGTGTCACTCAATCCCTCCCACCATTATCATTTGTCTCAGGATTCATACACACTCCTAGCTCCTTCAAAATATGGAAAAAGTAGGGATGCTCAGGTTTGGAAATGTTTGTCTTCCTTCAAGAAATCTCCATTTTTAGAAAAAGTGTAACCAAACATATTTAGTAAATTATGTTCATTCCCAAGCAATCCCTACATATCATCTGTACCTTTTTTTTTAATTTTACTTATTCTTTTTTTTTTTTTCTGAGAAAGTCAAACAATGCAGGGTTTCGTTTTGATAATTAATAGTGTGTTATATGTGTAAACCAATTGAAAAAATTTATTATGATAAAATCATTTTAATTTGTATTTGAATATAGGTAAGTACAATTAGGTGACATTAAAATAATTTGTTTTATTTTAACCGTACAAAAATTACTTTTTGTGACAAACTCTCAAAATAAGTATACAATAATTTGAAATATTATTGTTTGTTTTATAAAAAATTGTATTTTTTTATAACCACATGAGAACTTGCTTATGGGACCCAAGCTTAGTGTCACTCGAACCAATGTTATGGTAGTATAATTTTTTTTAAGTTATGAAATAATTAGAAAAAAGATTCGAAAGATTTGAATGTATTTTAAAAGAATTTAATTAGTATGCATTGACAATGTAAAAAAAAATTTACATAGACGTCCAATCAGATTTTACCGTGTAGATTTTTTTGTAAATATTTTAGGAATTATTTTTGTGTAGTGATACTATGATAAAATATGATTAGATATCTGTGTAAAATATTATATAACATAAGTAATAAAATAACATGGTCCGAGTATATGATTATATTAATCGATATTTGTGTGTGGTCGGGGACTTGATTCCTAGCTTATGTGTATAGAAACTTATTATTTGAGAGAAACAATCCTTAAATGTGCTCCAAATCTTTCAACAGATTAGTCTCCGCAGTTTTGTACAGACGATACATTGGGAAAAAAACTGAAGTGTGTGTGTTCTTAATAGTATTTTAGATATTAATAATGATATTTTTTGAATGGGTTATTATATTGTGTGAGGTAATATATATTAGGTATATATAGGGCTGTAAACGAGTCAAGCTGAGTCGAGCATCTAAAACTTGAACTTGACTTGTGAAAAAAATTAGCAGTTTAAACTTGATTCATTTATTTAAACGAGTCTAATTAAAAGCTTGAATTTGGACTTGTTAAAAAAAGTAGAGTCTGGGCTTGGCTTGCCGACTCATTTATGAATTTTCTTTTCTTAAATTAATTTTAAACTTTATTGGTTTAGTATTTAATAAAGATTAGTATTCGATATGTGGTATATGAAATTCAAAAACTTTAGACTACTATATTTAGATAATCTAGCAAATAAAAAGTTCATAATTAATCTTCTTTACTACTACCAAAAGGTCAAAAAAATCATTGAAAATTATGAGGTAAAAGAAAAGAAAAAATGAGTAGGAAACTCAAAAGTCATAACAATTGAAATACTATATTTTTCACTTTATTTTTTATTCTTTAAAACAAATTTGTAGGATTTATGTAATTTTAATTTTTTATTATTTATATATATATATATATATATTATTTTCTATATATACATTAATATATAAACGAATTGTCTTGAGCTTGGCTCATTTAAGTAATCGAGTCCAACCTTAAACTTGAACTTGACTTGTTTAATTAAATGAGTGAGCTTTTGCGAGTAATTAACGAGCTGAACTCGAATAGTTCACGAATAACTTGGCTCATTCACGGCTCTAGGTATATATATATATATATAATCAGGACGGTGCAAGGTCTTTGTTTTCCTCCATGACTATTTGACGGTCCACACTGATCTTGCTAATTACGAAGGAAATAAACCAGTTCTGTGAGTGAGTACGATATTGACCAGGATTTGCTGTCATTTTCATTTCTTCGTTATATTAATTAAATGCTAGTTAATTGTTGTAATTTTATAAAGTGTCAGATCTCATATGCTGGGATTATGTCATTATTGATGTGTAGCAGTTTTGAACACTGACCACAACACCCCTTGCTGACCAATTTCTGCTTGGAATTTCCCCTTACACAATCGACGTCGCTAGCTGACATCAAATTGTGGCATTAATTTTGTAGTTGCTATGCACATATTAAATGGCATTTTTCCTTGTCTAGTGATTTTACCCTTTCTAATTTTTTGGCGAGGGAGATAGGAATTTCATGGGTTACAAATGAAGAAAACAAGGACGAATGTATTTATCAGAAAATTTAAAGAACAGCGCAAAACACTGAGTAATAACACTTTTATATATATATATATATATATATCAACGAGATGAAATTAAAGTATTACATTAAAAATAAGTCGATAAAACGATCACCATAAGTCAAAATGAGTCATAAACCAGACATGGTACGTTTATGGTTGTGCGTCCAGATTTAGGTGTTGAAGTGTCCCAACTGTCGGTGTATACTTATTAGTTTTTATGTAAATTTACATTATTATTATTTCTATACAATTTGTAAATGAAGTTGGGAGATCCTTCCAATAAGACCCAATTAAAGAAGTAGCATTCACCGTCTGAGGTAAACTGCAATAAAAGTGTGGACAGCAATGCAAGCGGAGAGATTACCACACGGCAGAGAAGTGCTACATAGGAAGGAAGGAACCATTGAATTGAAACTGACAAAAGTGAAAAAAAGTAGTTCTCTAGCTAGCGTTTCTCCACAAGCTAGCCCACTTTACCTTGATGAGACCAAATAAACCTATACAATGTCATTATTGTGCCTTAACAACACCACTTGCATGGAGGACTCACATTGGAACAAAATCAGGCAGAGAAAGCATGGTTTATACTCATTCTGCAAATGTAATTCTGGATCAAACATACGTTTATATATAACTGTAAACGAAACATTTTTTAACCGGAAAATCAACAGCCAAACCAGTCTACCTTGATGGAATATATTATAATTTAAATTAAACTCATTTTGAGTTTATTTTAATTAAGTTAATTACACATTGAAACTTGTGAAAATAAGCACTTTTTGTGCAACCAAAAAAACTCCTTCATCCTTAAACTCACAAACTGGCCCCCGTTATTGTGGATGATTAGATTATTACTTTGTGTCAGACTACGTAGTTTGCAAAAAGATCCAATGATATGTGCAGAATATGTTTTTCCTTCTGAAGGAAAAATAAGACCATATCATATTCTTCGACAACAAAAAATACAAGCCTGTTGTAAGGTAAAGCCAGAGGGAGGGTAAAACAATTGAAATAACTGAACTCCATATGATTGTCTTATCATAGATTCATAGTCAGCAGTGGCACTTCCTCACCTTCACCCCACCCCCCCAATTGTCAATTATAGAGCTGCAAATGAAGTTTCAGTTTTTGGGGCGGAGGCTGGAAGGTGAGAAATTTGCAATTGATGATCCACAAGTCCAACACATGAGTTGTCTGTCTTCATATTATCCGAAGGAAAAAGAGGTATATCCTTAATCCTAGAAAATCATGTTTGTTTGTTACTAACGGATGTGACGACTCTCACACATGCAAGGCGTTAAAAAGTGATGGAAAAGAAAACATTCGTGTGAGAAAATCAATAACCCGAATGTTAATTAAGGCTCTGCCTCTTCTCATCACATGGAACACAATAACAAGTCTAAGTTTTGACAAATTAAAAGAAAAACTGTATTTTCTTAACATTTCACCCACTGCGTTCTATTTACCAGTTGATCCTTCAGTAAAAGAATTCCTTTATCACTTCTCCAACCATATGAGCTTCACAATAGCTTCACATTTTATTTTCTAAAATACACCCTACCCAAATCCTATCATGAATGACCTGTTCAACAGGTTCCCTTAATTTTGTCTTGGTCATACATTTTAACCTTCAATCAATGGGCTAATTGGTGTGCTATGCATCACATCTTAACTTGGTGCACATGAGATGACTACGACCTAAATAACTTGACCCCGCGGGTTTTAACGGCAGATAACACAGGATAGAGGATGAAATTAGAGACATACAATTAAAGGCAGCTTGTGCAGGAAAAAACTTGCTCCTGAGTTATGATTATTGTGAAAGGATGTGTTTCTAATCGTCCAAAATCTTCTTAAATAAAACATCACGTGATCAACAGTCATCACTCACTCATCAGCACTCCATCGTTGACAAACAATGCAGCATAAACAATCATCTTTGTCAATTATAAAAAGAATGTATCATATGTAGGACATCAACAATATCACAACTCACAAGTGTGATGGTGTTATAAATGATATGCAGCATGCCAAAGCTTTAATTGATACAGAAAAGAAAATTACATTGGTATTCTTCAACATAACTCCACCAACTCTCCCGACTTAATTAAATGGTTAAAATAAAGAAATACCAGGAATTTCATCATCAAGATATTTCAAGAGAGAGTACAAATTACTATATCTAGTCATTTTAGCTTGACAACCAAAGTAGTACCGTGAAAGGCTAAGCTTTCCAAATAACAATCTTGAATTGTAAAAATGATCCATATCTGAAAATCTCAAACTAGTTTCTTCCTCGGCTAAGCCTCTGCAGTTGATAATTGATACTCCCCCAAGACTTTCTGTTCTTTTTACTCTGAAAAAACAAAGTTGGAAGAGTTTCTAAGCACTACTTAGTTCTCATGAAATATGATAACAACAAAAAATGGGAACCCTGAGAAGGGGGAGGACGACAAAAGATGCCAGCTTTCAGTAAATTAAGATCTATATTACCTGAGAATCTATACATGCATTCAATAATTCTTTCTGCTTGGCACATGCATCCATGTCGCTATGGCTTGTAGCCATACAGCTGAGAAACATTATCATTTCCTTCATGCAAGGTTTATGAAGTGACCCAAATTTCTTGGGGTTGATATAAAGCCCACCAGCTTTCCGCCCCATTATCCTGCAACTTGACATCCAACCAGGAAAATGTGAACTGTTTTTTATTTGCACATAAATGAACATACGCAATAAACACCCATAATGAAAAGATTTTATGTTATTTTATTGAGAAAATGAAGTTCATGTGTCAAGAAAAAATTATAAAGTATCAACATTAACAAAAAAGCCTGATGCCGTTGCTCATGGAATCACCAAGAAGCATTCACCCGAACCAGGGCAAATGAAAAGTGCAATTTTTTTAATTTCAGAATGCTAACAAACTATGGCCACTTTCAATCTGTTCCCTTCCTTGTCTATAGTGCATAACAATATCCACCATGTTGGAAATCACACTATGCATCACACATACGAGACAAAATTTCAAGAATCTCCTGTAGCAATACCTTTCCAAAAGACCAAGGTTCAATTATAAACCCAGGAAGTAGCTTCTACAAGTATTAAGTACTGTATAACCAAGGGTTCCCTTGGCAAAGGTTAATTTATGAACTGAACCTCTTCACCTAATTCATTTTCCCTTCATCCACCATGACCAAATTCCTCTATATATATCTGCTCTAACCATTGTAGGGATAGCCCCTTTGATCCAATATTCTAGAATAAGAAAAAACTAAAAATCCGTTAACTTAGCCCTTGAATGCATAACTGTTTAAGGTAAAGATCTGATCCTTTTTTAGATTCAAATTAGCTAATGATGTGTATATGCAGAGGGTAGTAGTACAACTTGCTGCAAGTTAACATGATTTAGGATTCCAAGCAAAATGCTACACATAGTTAGGAAATGCTTGTGATAAGACGTAGAAGTAATAAATAATAACCTTATTTTAATGATTACTTTTATTCTTTTGTTAGGAGATTCCAAGCCTCTAATTACTACTCAAGGTATTTAGCCTTCTTTGTGCTATGAAACTCACTCATCATAGAAAACACAATTAATAAAAATAACACAAAAAACCCAACTTGTTGTCGAAAAATGAAAGGACCCGTTGATGGTCTATAATTATGCTGACCCATAGATTTGAATACCAGTTAGGAACCATTGAAACCGAAATGCAAAGCATAACTGGAGCTGAATTTTGAAGAGAAGCAAATGAAAGTAGACAGAGAGGGAATAGAAGGTTTTACCGGAGAGAATCCGAATGAAGAGGTGCCGCCGGTGAGGTTGAGACTGTAACTTGAACGGAGAAGACGTCGGCGATCGGGAGGAGAGAGAGAGACAAGGGAAGTGGATGCAAATGCAATAGCGAAACGGTCAGGAAGAGAGAAACGAAGAAACGGAAGGAGAAGGGTTGGGCCTCGGCCATTTGGATCGTTTTGGGTTATGAAACATGCTTTAGCCCGGCCCAATTCAGCTTCAATTTTCATGAATAGCATAAATAAATTGAAATATTTGACCATAAAAAATTTGAAATAAAATGTTCCTTTTTAATTTAAGGTCAAAAGACAGTTTTTTCTTTCTTTCTAAAGGTGGACACATATTAGGGTCAACTTGGTAATAGGGTCAACCCAAATCAATCTTAAAAAAAAGAAAAAAATGATTTGATTTAATTTTTCACCTGAATTGATATATGAAAGAATGTTATTGATATGTAAAAAAAAATTATTTTATTAATATTGACAAAATATAAATTTCAAGATGAAATTTAACCAAGATAGTTGTTAACTTTATTTCACAAAAGTGTTCTTGGGTGGCGTCTAGGGTGAACCACCACATCAAGTGGTTCACCCGTGGACCACAAAGAACCACCGTCAGATTCATTTAAAAAACAATGAAGGATCCAGATCTTTTTTAGATAAAAGTGAGAATAACAACATTTCCCCCCCACCCAATCACTCCCCCCTCCTTCCCATACACACACCCCGACGGTGAGAAGGCCACCTGCCCCAACCTTCGAGCACCATGGCCGCTGCCTTGGCCACTTGCAGCGACTTCGAGTACCATGGCCTCCGCCCTCGCCACTTGCGGCGAACCACGAAGTCAATCGTCGGGCGGATGAAACCACCGTGACAAGTACAAGGGATGATTTTACTTTCTGAAATCTCAACATAAAAAGCTGCTACCACGATCAGTGCAAGTGGAATACGTGCCGGAGTATGACTACATCATTCGCTTCAAGAGCTGCTACGACAAGTACTTGACCACGTGGAACCAACCATTGCTACTAGGCATGGTGGGCCGCAAAGTGGTTTAGAGCATGCCACGCAAGGATGAGCAGTGCAGATTGAGTAGTGCTGAGTCACAATGGCGTCAACGGGACACGGGGCAGTGCAATAATAGCCATTGAAAAGTCGGTGACCAACGGTTGGGGAAGGGGGTGGATAAGGATTACCTAGAATAAAGTGTAGTTGTTCTCATTTTACTTTCTAACTTACCTAAACTTTTAATTTTTTTTTATATTAAATCTAACAGTATATATTATTGTTGATATTACTAGTTCATGGTGAACCATTTGATATCATGATCCACCCTAGAAACCACCCTTGAAGTGATATTATTTTCTTAAAACTCTGCATAAAAATCTGTACAATAAAATTAAAAGTTTGTATAAAACTTTTTTATACCGTGGCTTATATTCATAACAAAATAATGAAAATGTAAATGTTACTATTAATTTTGAAAAAATGAATATAAAACGAGGGATAAAGAAATGCAGGAGAGGAGGAAGCAGAATTGGAGGGAAAGGAAGAGTGGAGAGGGATGCCGGTAGCGAGGCGAGAAACGTGTGACGGAAGAGTCATTGCTCACGTAGACATGGATTGCTTCTACGTTCAAGGTTCCTCTCTCTCTCTCTCTCTGATACCATCTAATTCTTATTACATTCAGTTAGGGTTCCACAATCACTCGATGCTTCTGATTCTGAACGCCAATTCTGGCAGTGGGAATATCTATCTATTGACTATTTCCCCAATTCAATGTTTTGTTCTCTGTGTAGTGGAACAGAGAAAGCAGCCAAGTTTAAGGGGGTTGCCTACTGCAGTCATACAGTACAACTCGTATAAAGGCGGAGCCTTGATTGCCGTTAGCTATGAAGCTCGCAAGTGTGGAGTCAAACGGTAATAACGACTAACGAACAATCACTTTTCTATTATTTATTATTTAATTCTGTTGTTTGCTCTCACATTATGTAAGATAAGAAGACCCATTATTACATGGCACATGCTTTTCAGTTCAATGCGGGGTGAAGAAGCAAAGAAGGCATGCCCCCAAATACAACTAGTTCAAGTCCCCGTGGCACGTGGTAAAGCCAATCTCAACTCATACAGGAATGCAGGCTCTGAGGTATAGCATCATATATGGTTGGAGCCTTGGAGGCACACTGTTTAATCACTCCCAAGTGAAATTGTCTTTAGACTTTGGAGTTTAGAGTAGTTGTTCGCTAATGTTCAATTATGGTGTATTTTGGATTTTAAAGGTTGTTTCGATCCTTTCACGGAAGGGTCGATGTGAGAGGGCTTCAATTGATGAGGTATATCTTGACCTCACTGATGCTGCTCAGACAATGTTAATGGAAACTCCCCCGGAAAGCATGCAAGATTTTGAGGAGGAAGTTCTCAGGTCACATGTTTTGGGGCTTGAAAGCAAGGTCAGAGTATGTGCTTAAATGTCTTACATTTTCTGTCATCACTCTATTAATCTCAATATCGAAGTACAGTTATTTGCTTGTATATTTTGTAGGTTGTCTTTGTCAAGTTGTCTATTTTTCTTTTCAAAAATAAATAAAAATAAATATTTGATTTAGTGGGTGGGTTTTTAGTTTTATATCGAATTCTGAAAACCAGATTAATGAATGAACTGAAAAAAGAGTGCTTCATGGTTCTAAAGTTCAATCATGGTCGAATCTAAATTTTATTGTGGGGGAATAACAAATAATATTAAAATATAATAGCAGTTTAATAAGAATGTAAGTTGTGAAAAATGTGTAATAGTAAAAATGAATGTTTCTAAATTTTTAATATCTTATATAGCTATCTTAAAAAATTCAGTGTCACTACTAATCGTAGATATGCTAGACATTTATGAAAATAATAATAAAATTTGATTAAGCATGATTTAAACCTCACGTTCAGAGTCCACTTCAAGTCTTCATAAAGATAGATTGATGACTTGCCAATTTACCAGTCAAATTGGTCAGTCCAGTCCAGTTCTCAGGATATACTTTTCATGGTGATGTTGTAATACACTTCATTAGCTTACTGCACCTTTAATTTTTATTACTAAATAAAATCATGGTAGTATACGAGCATGGCTAGAGTATGTGGTAGTATTGAAATTGTTTTTTTATTCAGGATGGGGGTGATGTCAAAGAAGAAGTTAGGAAGTGGCTTTGTAGGAGTGATGCTAGTTATCAAGATAAGCTATTAGCTTGTGGGGCCTTCATTGTTGCTGACCTCAGGATGCAGGTTTTGAAAGAGACGGAATTCACATGCTCTGCAGGTATTGCTCATAATAAGGTAAAAAGCAGCCTCGGTGTGTTTGTAACTATGTCCCAAATTTCTGACAGCTTTTCTCCTCAGGACACGTCCTTGATGTTTGTAATGGTCATTAACTTATGTCTGATGTTTTTCTCAGATGCTGGCCAAACTTGCTAGTGCTATGAACAAACCTGCACAGCAAACAATTGTTCCACAGTCATCTGTTGAAGGGTTGCTCGAGTCTTTGCCAATAAAGAAAATGTAATGTTATTACTTAAAGGATGTTGTCATGTACTTAGATATAAGTTTTATGCTATTATTGCTATACCACCTTGAATTTATGAATCACATGGTTGTAACTTTTTGCAATTTTTTAACGGTTCCAAAATTCCTAAGATCATGGTCATTTAGATTTAAAGCATGATGTTGAAGAAAACTTGGCTTTCAGGAAACAGCTTGGAGGAAAGCTGGGGAGTTCCTTACAAAGTGACCTTGGTGTCAACACTGTTGGTGATTTGCTTCAGTTTTCAGAAGAAAAGCTACAACAACGTTATGGGATCAATACTGGGTGAGTATCTGTCTTTTAACATGGTGCTCACGCACACACACACTACCAGAATATAATTTGCCTGTCTTTGCTGATTTCATTTTTTTTATCTCATATTTTAAGTTGAAACATTGAAATCACTCTTTAATCACATGGCATGCATTACCTTAACGTGGATGACTAGATTATTTTTTAACCAATTTTGTAAATATGCATGCATGTCAGCATGTGCATTCATGGTTTAATAGGATCAAAAAATTTATAGTGCACCTAGCAGTTTAGTTACTCATGACTGTTCGTTTAATTGTCTTCATAGTAATCTGTTGGTATGTTATACCTGATTCAGCTTTCACAGCATTGCAGTACTTGGTTGTGGAGTATTGCGAGAGGAATCAGTGGGGAAGAAGTTGAGGGGAGACTACTTCCCAAGAGCCATGGTTCTGGCAAGACATTTCCTGGGCCTCAGGCTTTGAAGACAATCACTGCGGTAAGAATTTTCATCTGAGCTGATGAAAACTTCTAGCACTTTATTTTGGATGCTGCTACTTTCAGCAACACTGTATCACTGATGAAAATTCCTGATGCTTTATTTCTCAATGCTTCTTGGGTCATATATTTTTATTTTTCCTATGAATATTGGTTGTGTTTTATTTTGAAGTTTCTGTTGGCTGGAATTCAAGGATCATGATTAATGATTTATTTTATTATTTTTGGTTCAGTTTTACAAGCATGTCCATATCATTTCATCTCTTTTTGTTATTCTTTTCTTTTTTTCCCCCTTCAGGTTCAGCACTGGCTTAATGAACTGTGTGAAGAGCTGAGTGAGCGCCTTCAATCTGACATGGACCAAAACAAACGTATTGCGCACACATTGACTCTGCATGCTAGAGCATATAAGGTGGCTATTCTGTGACTGATCTGTGCATAATTCTTTTCACTCGGATAAATTTGTCCATTTGCACTATCTCTGAATGATAGGTTTTCTTTATCCTCTTCATCAGTGGTTTTATTCTACATCTATTTTATTTCAGTTTTTTTCTTGCAGACAGGGGATTCTGATTCGCATAAAAAGTTCCCTTCTAAGTCTTGTCCTTTAAGATATGGGACTAGAAAGATCCAAGAGGATGCCCTAACTCTATTTCAGGCTGGGTTACGTGATTTTTTGGGCTTTCAAAACTGTAAAACTCATGGCAATGAAAATAACAACTGGGGAATAACAGCACTTTCTGTTTCCGCGAGTAAGATTGTCCCCATACCATCTGTAAGTTTGAATTGCTTGGATTACTAACTTATGGTTGTGTTTAGTTTCATCTTGCGGCTCTTAATGTCGGATGACCTTAAAACAGTTAGGGATATCACTAGATTTAAAATGAGCAATTATTATTATAGCATGTGGTATGCTGTTACTATAATACTATCAGTATTCAGTATTTCTAAGCTATGCGTTCAATGTTTGGTTTATACTTGTCAACATGAGCCTTACAATTTTATTTTCCTTTTTTTTTTGGGTGGTCCTAAGCAAGTCATTGCATTTACGGTCACACAATTATAATTAAAATATTAAACTCCATTTTTGTCTAGGGGACACATTCAATTGATAAATACTTCAGTGGGCGATTTCCATCTGGTTCTTCGTCAAATCAATCACTAGATATTGTCATTGATGAAGTTGCACCACCATCACCTTCAGGTTTACATCTTCTCATTAATCTTTCATTCTATTACATTCCACTTTAATTTGATAGAGGCTATATGCTTTAGCAGGTAGTGAAAACTGTTCGGGTGTGATTCCCGTTGAATTTCAGTTTGACTATCCTGAAGAAGACACAGGAATGAAGCATTCAAAGGCTTGTCTAGATCAACAGGTATATCAAAGGAGAAAGTATATGTCATAGTCAGATTTTATATAAAAATCTGTAATTTTATTGCACATGCAGAATTTTTTATTTTTTTTTACAATTATTCACAAAAAAAGTTGTTTACCAGGAGATATTTTTTATGGCAAAGTTTAGATGAATGCAAGGTGGATAGATTTTGAAAGGTTCTTATGGCTAATATTGGGATCTGGTAGAAATATTTAAGATATACTTACCGTCCTTGTATGAATATATAATGTAATGCAATTTATTAACAGTATCAAAGATTTGAAAACTTAAATTTCTCATGAAAGATATTTTGCTGATTGGTATTCTATCAGACTTCAATACTGATTTCTCATTTTCATGTGTTTTCTTCCTGGGTAAAAGCAAAAGCTATGCACATTTTGTCGAATTCTGTATTGTTATTGATGCAAATATTAATGGATTTTATAAATAAACATGGATACTTGCCAAAAATTGAGTTCTTACTATTAGATCCATCTAGAATTTATAATGCATGGTCTCGCTGCTATTAAGTTGAGGGATTAGAGCTCAAAAATAAACTTTCTTGATGAAAATTATTTTGTAAATAAATCAAACAAGAGTTTGCTAGTTATTCTTTCTGAATTTAGGTAATATTCTACATGTTTGCACATCAGAGTTCAAGCCCATGACTTTGGTTTTCTACATGCAAATGCTTTTAAGCAGAAAACTGGCCTAACTTGAGATTTTTCTCTGTACAGGATCCATTGTGCAATTTATCCGGGCAAGTAGATGGCTGGACTGAAGAATCCTCCCTGGTGTCACCCCCAGGTACTCTGTCATACTAGTTTTAACTCATCGTTCCCATTTCTCTCTTGTTTTCTTTTGAGGTAATGATCAATGTAACGTTTTAAATTCAGAAAGTGAAAGCAGAATGGCACAGAGTGAGTCACGTAGAGATTTACCTGCAAAAGAACCTAGGCTTGTTTCCAATACATCCAGTTTGAAAGTGTTTGGGAAGAAAAAGGCAGCAGGAAAGAAGCCTCAAGTATGGTTTGCCACACTATTTAATTGTTGTTTATCTAGTTTACCATGTCTGAGTGCAATCCTGAACATAAAAACCTTCAAATCGGTTACAATCCTGCAAAGCATGGATCTAGGATGGGTAGTGTGCTGCTCTGAATGCTATTTCTTGACCAAGACTATTTGTCTTTGCTCCAATCCTAGTTCTGCAAACCGGACTGGACTAGCCTTCTGAGTTGGTTAAGCTAGACTTTACGAGTCCAATCATAACATATAAACCAGTTATTTCAAGAACTTATCAAAACCCGGAAAACTGGTCTTTAGATCCGTTGTCAGCCCAGTAATAGTCCACAAGGTCAGATGGTTTGAGCTTTTCTTTAATAATTTTCAGCTAATACCAAAACTGACATCGATTTAAAGGAACATTTTCCAAACAAAGAGAGAGAGAGAGCAGAGGACTGTGACCCTCTAGCAACTAATTTGCTCTCTTATATAAGCCAACGACCCACATTTTGCACAGCTAGACGTTAAAACGCACACTGCACAGGGCACCTGTTCAAAAGAACATTAAATTGTGATAGCTTTTGTTGATATGGAGTGCCAGCCATGAATCTAATGCTTTTTTACAGGATAAGATTTTTTTTTGTGTGGCAGGGGAATTGTTCAATTATAAAATTCTTCGATAACTACCACAGTTCCCAGTCTTCATTTGAGCAGAAGAATGTTACAAGTGCCCAAGGTGTTAAAATGCCATCATTGTTTGGTAATTTTATAATCCCTTTCCTTTTATTATATTTATTTATGAGATCCCCTCTGTGTTTCTTAATCCTAATGCCATCGATACTGCAGGATCTCAATCTGCCAGTGATAGTCATTTAACATGTAATCAAGTTGAGATGCCAGCTGAGAATCATCATCACGAAGAGATTGATAGAAACAACAGTGGATGTAGCATAGCTAATATGCCACAAGGAAGGCAAACTTGGAGTTATAACATTGATGAGATAGATCCCTCTATCATTGATGAATTACCACCAGAAATTCAGGAAGAGTTTCGAACCTGGCTTAGGCCTCTTAAGCGGCCTAATGTGGTTAAACGAGGTTCTAGTATTACTCACTATTTCTTACCGGACAAAAAGTAGATTTGGTCTACTATACATATTGTGTGAGGTTTTAGAAATATGTAGCTGATTTTTTATTGGCTACTTGTTTGAGATTTTTGTTGAATCAGTGCGAGGAACCTTGTTATACCGTGCACCTTTGTAACGTTATGTAAATGTAAATATGCATACTTATCATCATTCTTTCCAACAGAATTCAACATAGCTTGGCTATTTTTCTTTTCTTTTTGATCTCCAAAAAAATACGGAAGAGAAAATATTAAGTTTTAGATGACCATGAATGATGACCATAAAACCCCACAGGCACACACCTCAGAAGAGTCAGAACATTGTTTTATTCAATTAGTGTAACTTGGTTTTGACCAAAAAAAAATTGGTGTAACTTGGCTATAATATCACTTATTTGATCAAACCTCCAAATTATTTACTAAAATGGTACAAATTTCATAAAGTCATGAACCATATTCACAACTTGAAGCTTTTCTTTTTGTTAAATGCATTTTTCACTAAGTTACTGCATAGACACACAACTCAGCATTTTCATTGTGATATTTTACTAAAGTCATCAATGGGAATGACGACTTATCCTAAAGTTATTACAGCCTATGACCATGACTAGCTTTAACAGCACATAATTTGGGTTTCAAAGTTACTATTACCATTTGATAGGTGATTTATCTTAATCTTGTTTTTTTGACGAATGATTTATCTATTTTTTGGTTACACGACGAATGATTTATCTTAATCTTGGAGTCACAATTTCATTTCACTCGCATATATTGTGGCTTAAATTTGTGGCTTTCATTTAATGTAAATCTATTTATGTGTCATCACATTAAGGTAAATCATTATTCCAACCCAAAAATCACTTGCCTAAAAATCACTAAATCAATTAGCATGGAGTTGATAGCAGTTGAATTGGACAAAATTTGCATGTTTGAGGGATTTTTTTTGGTCAACATATGTTTGAGGGTTGAAGATTGAGTGACAAGTTAAACGGAGCGGGGCATATTAACCTTTGGGCCAGGTATTACCCGTTTCTACACAAGATCTAATCTGAGTTTTGTGTTTCTACACTGGGAAAGAAAATGAGTTTTCGTGTTGGGAATGGGAAGCATGCACTGGCACTGGCACTGCCACGGCCATAGTGCACTTAAACTGTTCGAAGAAACTACACATTTTTGTTGAAAAGAAAAAGCCTTGTGTGAGCTTCAACGCCCAACACTAAAAGCTTTTCTATGTTGATTTGAGGTTGAACCTGCACTTGTAGTTGTAGCAGCAGCAAAGGCATGATGGATAACAATGCAGCGTTGCAAAGTTTCCTTCAGGTTCTCCCCCCTGTTGAATTCGCTTGCGTCTATGGATCATCTCTTCACCCAACCAACCACGACAACAAGGTCCCCTTTTGTTTCATACACATAAATTTAATTTGCTTGTTGTTTCTCTTCTCCATTCTGGGCTTCTTCCCCCTTTAGTTAATATTTGTTTGTTCTCAATTCTGTGTTTTTTGGTTTTGTAGACAACCATGATAGATTATATTCTTGGCGTGTCTGACCCCAAGCAGTGGCATTCTGAGGTACTGATTTGTCATCATGTGTTATGCACTGATGTGAGTTGCATAATATTTGAACGCGAATGCCTCACTGATATGTACATTTTTTCTTGCAATGGCATCAACCAAGAATCTGAAATTGAACAAGCATCACTATGCGTCATGGATGGTGCACCTTGGTGGGGAGAGGCTGGTACCTGCTCTCAATTTATTTATTTATATCTGAATTGGATTTTATTAGATGATGATGATGATATCTCATGCTGTATCTTGATGCAATATGTAAGATTACCGGGGTTGCAGATAATATTGGTGTGGGAGTACATTTCAACCCTTTTGTTACTTGGAACGGAAAGGTATTGGCAAGGCAACTTTATGACTCAGTGGGTGTACTGTGTAAAATCAGACCCTTTATTCAATTTCTGAAAACTCACCTTCCAATTTATGAATGCTGGCATATTTTTTAGTTGTCCACAACAATTTTTTTGGTTGATTTGTTAAGTCAAGATTACTTTTTTTATGAGTCCCTCATCCTTAAGTAAATTTATTCAGATGTTCAAATATGGGGTTGTTCGAATGCATGACTTACTCCAAGATGTACAGTATTGGGAGAAATTCTACTTGTGTGGTCGTTTACAAAAACCAGTATGTTACCATTTTTTCCCCTCTTCATGTCGTGAAAGCATTTGATTTGATTCTTGACTTACAGATATTGGAACACTCATGCATAACCTAGAAAATGTTCAAATAATAAAAGGATAAACATGAACCTCACCAAAGAAAAAAGAATAAAGATGAAATGAACAAATGAGTAAACAAATAAGTAATGAATGATGCTGACTGCTTGTAGGGATTTTTACTGTTTGGATTGCCAAAAGACCTTTTCAACTGAGATCTGTCATTATTTCCCAACTGAACATACGTATAGTGTAATGGTTCTTGTCCAACCTCACCATTTTGTCTCCTCAGTTCATAATACAACTTAGGTAGCCTGTTGTGAGGTGGACCTGATTACCTGACATATCTCTAGCATGTTTTCTGAACTCTTAAGTGATTGACCGATTGCATCGATGAGATTGCTATAGATATTTTATTTTTGGCATCTGTGCTAATTTATATTTTCCCATGATTAACTATGAAGATTTAAGAATGCAGTAATTACTCTTGAGCATTCTGTGGTTGGTCAAATTTTATGTAGCTCTGGTGCAGTATTATATGGTTTCTTCAAAGTCCCAATCCCTCACATTTGGGAACATATGTGACCCAAAATGGTTGAATTAGCATTCTGAACTTACTCAAATATTCACCTCTTATTCACAGAATAGTGCCAGCATCCTTTGACATTGAACTATCAGTGAAGATAGAAAAAAATAAAACCCTACTTATCAGCATTATGAAGATAGGAAAAATAACAAAATAAAATAAATTATGGGCCATGGACCATGGCTACTTTTCTAAAATGGGCTAACGGGCCTATTCAGCTTACATTTTTGGATGCATTTCATGTAGGTTCACATTGTTGTTGATAATTTGGACATTAACAGCACCAATTCTGTTAATTTGCAAGCTGCATTGTCAGCTGCTCTTCTCCTGCTTCCATCAGAATTCACAGAGGTATACTTCTTTCTTGTTTAATTAATTTCTTTGGGAGAACAACTGAAACGGTTCAATTGTATCCTTGCAGGCAGATCTGTATGCCAAAGTTTGTAGTCTCTCATATATGGGTGATGTGCGCATGTTATTTGCCGAGGATAAAAACAAGGTAGCCCTTGATTGCTACTTATGTGGGTTGTGGTATGCAATTGTTAGTCTTTTAAATCCCAATATATTTGAATTCTCCATGCTCACCTGATATCATCTCGTGTGAGGAATACGTGCCTTCGAAGATTACATGTCAGTTTGGTCACAAGTTCTGGCTCACTCTTTACACATTGCTGCCTTGCTGAGTTTAAGTTATCTCTTATATAGTTATTTTCACCCCATTTTTCTTATAATGAAGATTGGAAACGCTGGATAGTTGTCATGCCACTGATATGAGCCAGCCCATTCTTGATATTCTGGTCAACTGACTGGATTTTAACTTAATATGATTAGATTAAATGGATTTATATTGATCAATGAGAACTCAAAATCAAAATTCAAGAGGGACCATTGGTAATTAAAACTGATTTGCTACTGAAATTGATGAAATATTTGCTGCACATATTCCTTTCTTCCTTGTATTGCTTTTTTCCACTTAGGGACAGGCAGCACACCCATTATAAAATTGTTTGTGTTTGTGGCATCTTTTTTGTGGAAGGAAGCCATATCAATCATACATGGATCCTATTTGCCTTGTATTTGACTGAGTTTCCTTTGTTCACAATCTGTCCAGGTGAAGAAGATTGTAACCGGGCAGTTTGATCTATTCCACTCGATGTATAAGCCACTTCTTGAAGAATATGAGGCTAAGAAGTTGTTGAAACTTTCATCAACTGTCAATCACCAAATACAAATCTCTCAGGTCTTTATTATTTGCTATTATTTTTTTTTAAAGAATTACAATTTAGGATGTCTTTACACATATTTCCAATTTAGGATGATTATCTAAAAAGGTGGTTACTAAGTAAAGAAGCTTCTTTTACGTAAAACAGGATTGTGACCTATCAGTTGCTTGCTCTCTAGTTTCTGCTCTTCCTCCGTCAATCAGAAGTCAGATGAGCATGAAGCAACAAGAGAAAATGAAATTAAGTCAAACTGGTATGCTTATAGTATGTTAAAGAATGGTTTGTGAATTATTGCTTCAATTCCTAGTATTCTTGAAGTTCAAATCCTCCCAGGGTGGGGGGTGGGGGGTGGGGGGAAAACAGTTATCAGTGAACTGAAATTGATAAGTCTAATTAGTTCTTTTGAATCTCTAGATGGTACTAGATGATGGCGGTAAGGTTGTACCTCTTAATTGGGATGTATGTCATTTTAAGAAAAAAGGGTTATGATTTCAGGTAGAATCATACATGATACTAAAATCAGTTCAAGAGATGGGGCTGCGAATTGCTTGCAGAGAATTCTGAGGCAAAGGGTTATGGTTTCAAGTGGAAGGCAGGCAGTATCTGGCCTACTGGCTGTTGGTGGGGTAAATGCTACGAGGTATCTTGCTAACAAAGTTAGCAAAGCCTGGAAGTCGTGGAGATGATTTTTGCTGTATTAACAACAATCATAGAGTCTTGCTTGGATGTTGACCCGGGAATGTTTATAGAAAGACTAGTTTTGTGACCATTTTCTGTTTTCATTTCTCCCGTTTTATCCCATTATCTTGGAGGTTACCTTTTCCCTTTAACCCTGTAAACCCTTCATTTTTAGTCATAGGGATTAGGTATCTGCAGCAACTGCAAGAGATTTATTAGCTGCATGCAGATACTAGCCAACTAAGTATAGGCCTGGGTTGAATTTAGCAGTTGCCAATACATTTTGTGGTTAACTTTAGCAGTACTTGCGGATGATAGCGTATGGCTGGGTTGAATCTTAGAAGATGTTGGGCAAAGGGAATATAGTTTGTGGAATAGCAAATCTGAATTCAAATGTACGTTTCTTCATATGTTCACCCATTTATTATTATCATTTTTTTCTTTGTAATTGATTTCTCATTCTTTATATTAAGGGGTGAACTTTTTTTTTTTGAAGGAGACCAGTTTTGTAAATTTGTCTACAAAAAAAAGTTAATAATAACGTGATTTTAATACCCTATGAACTCAATGTATTCACTTCACAGACAGAATGTAAACTTATACGTGATACAACAGCAAAAGTTGTAACTTTGAGGCCATGAATCAAAGTAGTCATTTGCCAAAACACAAAAAGGCAGAATATGACTCAACTAACCAGCGGAGACACAAACTAATGCATTAGTGTCCCTGTTCAGGCATAATGCCTGCCAAACTAAAATGGCAAGACGACAACAACAAACAACCAACAAAAAGTACCAAAAAATAAAGAGCAAGCCAAAAAGAGGACAAAAAGGTAGACATCATAATTCACAAAAAAAGATAAAATGATATTAATGAGTCCAAAGAAAAAACTCTAGCAATAATTTTGTATCAGAATTGAAGAAACTATGTTATGAACCAGAAAGTCAGAAACAGTTGAACTTGTAAATTTCAGCATCTCCTAGGTGTCCCCATGAACTTATTAATACTATTATTATCATGATGTTGTTTCGTACATGTATGTCAGTATCAACTAAAAGAGACATTTGGTGCCTGATATTGACACCAGCCTCCCCAGCTCTAATAGCTATTTGTATGTGGAACTGCTGCTGCGTACTGGGTGTCCAGAACATCAATCACCCTGTTCGCTATGGCACTTGCATAGACTGATGAACCTTCAATTATCTGCCTCAGTGAAACAGATCACAGTGTTGTGATAATTCTATTCAAAGAATGAATCTATAGTTAATCAATTTATGTCTTAAGAAATACCAACCTTGCTGTTGAACAAGAAACTGCAATATTCTCCAACATGTCCACCTGCAACATGGTGAAGTTCCAACTGAAGTTCATCCAGAACCTTGGAGACAAACAGCAGGCAGTTAATCTTCTTCCTCTGAAAGAGTTTGATTGTAACATCATCATCGATAATCCGGACATCAACCTCACTCTCTTTGGATTTCCTCTGCAGCCATGAGGTCCTTATGCACCCATCTGGATCACCAAAAGGCTTTATGTTACAGCTTTCTGCGGCATCATCTTCAGTTTTCAGCCTCTTGCATCTCTCCCTCCCATATCTTTTCTTCTCCACCAACAATTTGAGCTCATTGACTGTTCTAATCAGCTCTCTTATATAGTTAATGGCATCGCCCACCACAGACGCTCTATCATTCTGCGTTCGACCAAAACTACCTATTAATTAGCTTGATTCATAGAATACTATATAGTTAAAAAAATTATAGATGCTGATTGCTGTGTACCTTGGTGGGGCTTGGGATAAGATCCCTCAAGATCCTGTATTTTCCATTCAATTGCTCTCTTCTTTGTTTCTCAGTTGCAAAATGTTTGGTAGCTTTTCCTTCCTTTCCTTTGCCAACAGAAGCTGTGACCCTATTGAATTCCAGCACTCCCATGTCAAGCTGACTCCCATCTCCCTCTATCTCATCCCCTCCACCAAAAATAGAGACATTCCTGGAGCTGGTCGGCAAGCTGTAGCCACGGGGGAGAGACTGAAACAATTCTCTAAGGGCTGGAGGATGTGGAGGCAGGTTCAAATGAAATAAAGGATCATACAAAACTGAGGATGCACTTGTGTTGTCTGATCCTATTGGAAGGTCTCCAAGAAAACTCATTGAGTTCTGGAAATTGGGTGCCTTCTGAGTCGGGTTCGTGATGCAGATGGTAGATGGATTGGTGAGCAAAGATGAAGCTGAGCATCTGGGTAAGTGGAGGAGGTTTAGGAGATCTGGTGAAGAGTAGGGAGGGTCCAATATGGAAGAGGAACCATAGCTTTGGCTGCAGTTTTGTGCCTCAATTTGTTGAAATTGTTGTTCATGTGGTTGGTGGTGTTCTGGATGATTGGCATAGCTCATGTCTTGTAATTCCTGAACACTAGGGTCCCAAGTTGACAGCTGATAGGGAAAGGCATCATTGACTGCTTGCACCAAATGGGTATCCATGTTGTTGTTGTTGTAGGGGTTCCCCATGTTCAAACCCAGATGCTGTGGCTGTGAGATGTCTATAGATGTGGCAGTGACCCCATTTGCATAGGTGGAGACATCCTCTGGGTGCTGTGGATTATTGTGATGGTGATAAGAGAGCTCCTCCACAGAAGGCCTGAAATTCTCTTCAAGGCTGTTGTTGCTGTTTGTGGTGTTGCCTGCAATCATAAGCGATGGTGGGTTTGGCAGAGTTTGAGGAAAGCTATCTTTTAGAGAGCTTATACCTTCTGTCACTGTGTTGGAATCAAAGCAACCAGTTTGGTCATGCATTTTTGGCCTGTCTCCTGAACTCATTGGTCTTTTGTCTGCAGTAGTTGACACAAATTAACAGAATCAGAAATTTAAAATCAAGGAAAAAGAACATACCATGTGAGTGCATACATAATTATCACAAAGGAAAATACCCAAAGAAAACGAAAAGACAGAATAAACAGTTAAACACCACAAATCAACCACCAGAAGAAGACATTCTTTTTGAACATGCACCTAATAATATATTTGAGATTTGATCATTTGAATCTTGCTTTGCTGAAGGTGGTTCTAGCACCAAATTAGAAAATTTAAGGACCTTAAGTCAAGAAGAAAGTAATTATTACATGTCATTGTAGTTGTGAATTACCTATACTAGAAGGAAAAAAACACTAGATAACTGTTTCATATGGACATGTGAGACAGGTATTTTAAATTCTCACCCCACTCCTTCCTTCTCTGAGTGTGAATCCAAACTCCACAGAGAGAGAGTTTGTGGTGAGAAGACAAGGTAGAGGGAGGTAGAAACGATGATGGTACCAAAATAGGCAAATATCTCAGTAAGGATAGCTTAATCTTTTAGGAATAGAAATTGGAATAAAATGGGGTCATTCAGTTACAAGCAATTCAGTCATATTCCCCCCTCTAGGGGCCCACATGCTCATTTATTTCACAAATACTAATAACACATTCTTATTAATTCATTCTTTGTAGAGTGATATCCATATATGTTTCATCAAATAGAGAGTGACACCTATATGATTTGGTAGGACCTACTTCTTATTTGGTAACTCACATGCCACACATGAATTTTACTCGATAACAAATAATGCATCCAAAAATCTCCATTATTATTTTTGCATCTCTACCCAATTTCTAATTAATCCACCCTGTCTCATACATCAAACAATTTTACAAATCACAAGAACAAGTAGTTTAAAATAGTTTTTATTTATTAAAAACGAATTTCTCTCATATTTTAAACCTCTTACGTATCATATATTAATTAATTATAACATATAAATAAAATAGAAAACTATGATTTACAACCTTCACATTATGAATTTGAATGAAATCCAGTAGTATATAATCACACATGCCGTTGAATTGAACTTCAAATCAAATATTATATAATAAAATTTACATTTTACATTTCAACCTTTGATTTGATAGTACTATTCTCCATGAACCTAGGAATTTTTGAAGATAAAATGTTGCTAGTCTTTTCTGTACAGCAGTGCCCTCTGCCACCTGGGCTCTTACTCTGGTTTTGCAATTGAACCTGTTTCATTCTCCCTTCTTTGAGATAAACGTGGACGTCTTCTCCCTAAACAGTCCCCTAATAAACTGATACATTGTTCTGTCTCCTCTTTCAACTGTCATGTGCAGATCACCAAAATATCATATAATAATGTTCAATACATTTGGGGCACATGGAACTGAAATGGATTAATTTGAATAAATTTATAAGTGTACCACTTATAAATATATTAAAATTTCTCATCTTATTTTAAATTGAGTAAATGATCAAATAAAATATCCAACACGTGCAGTTGCATATTGCAGACACCAAATGTACATAAGCAGACGACTAGTGCAGGGCTAGCTTGGTGCAAATATTTTGAGAGTTGAGTTCAATTTGAAGCTTGAAATCTGCTTTTCTTTTGAAATTTTCGATTTTTCTCCAACGCCAACGCATAATCTACATAATTCTTTTTTTGAACTGGAGACTATACGACCAAATTAATTAACTATACATTAATTAACCAAATTAATGTAATATCTATATAGATATTTTTTCTTACACAAAAAATTCCATCATTTTTACATTACTTTTTAGATGATAAAATAAAAAAGGAATATGAACCTTCTCTAACGTGAGCTTCTACTCTAAATGGTAAATTAAGACATCTCAGTGGTTAATAAGAAAATCAATTGTTGACATTATAACACATCTATTATTTGTCATGCATGTTCACATAATATTAACAATTGATTTATTGATCAATGGATGAGATTATTCATTTTATATATCCTCTAAAGTGAATTGCTCATAATCTATAAAATAAATTACAATACTCTATCTATTTTTTTTTTTGCAAACAAATAAAGTATAAAAATTATGTAAAGAGTTAATATATAAATATTACTTGTTTCATACTCTTCATTGATGTCATAATTTAAAAAGAAGAATATTAAAGAATAATTTACGCTTCCAATTATACAGAAGAGGAGGAGGAGAAAAGAGGGAAAAAAGAATAGATGGTTCACACAAAACGTGATTGCATATTTGCAGAAGAAAACGCGTTAGTTTGGATTCTAAAATGTATAATTAACGGCATTTGTGGTCCCCCCACAGCAGCAAGAAATTTCCCTCCACGCAAATTGGTAGGCTAAACTAACTTGTAGGAAGGAATGCCTTATCCCATATTCGGATATATTTTACTAACAACAACTTCCTGTTTTCTCTAATCTCTAATGTTTTAAAAACTAGATGAGTTATTAAACCGGTAAAAACACTTGTTTAATTTATGATTTATTGATTTAATTGTGGTTAAATTGTGGTTGAATATATTATAATTAAATATATATTTTTAATCTTATATAATATATTAATATAAAATATTAATAAATTAAAATAAATTGTTTAAAAAATGACTGGTTCAAATCATTTCTTACCATTAATTTCTACAAAAGTATAACTTTTTTATCAAAATAATTTATAACTTTTTTTAAAGGACAAAAAAAATTTATTGTTCATAAATATATGGCATAGCACAAAATAATTCATAACTTTTTATTTCACTTTTCTCTATCTTTTCATTTTTTCCATTTTATAATTTTTATTTCCTTTTCTGTTACGTACGCGCGTACTGGTGCACATTATCTCATACTAAATAGCATAATATTTCATAACCTTGACTTGATTCATTGAAAAAAATTAAAAATAAAGAATTTTAATTAGAACATTAATAGATTAAAAACTAATTGTATTTTTTAAAATTAAAAATTCACATGTTATAAATTTTCAAAAAATATATAGATAAATAAGATGACAAATTGAATAAAAATAGAAAAATAAGTATTTAACTTTTTTTTCACAACACAAAAATTTGATATTTTCAACACATACATACCAAACTCATGTTGTTAGCTGATTGTTGTTTATATGTCCTTTTTTCACTTTATTCTGGGTTAACAAAATAAAATGAAATTGTGGGATCAGAGTTATATATGCATTGTTTCTTATCAAAAGCCGGCTGACTAATTTGGGATAAGAAGTAATTAAATTTTTACAATTGTTTGTGTCCTTTTCCTCCTGCTCCTTCTCTAATCTTTCTTCTTCCATTGCACGCGTAAAATGATTCTCTCTCACGTGGCATGAGAGAAGAAGAGGAAATAAAGAAAAAAAAAGAGAGAAAAAAAAAGAGAGAAAAAAAAAGAGAGCGAAGTGTGTTCAAGATGACAAGATCTAATATAAGAAAGAAAGAAAGAAAAAGGTACGTAAAAAATGATGTTGGAAAAATAAAATATGAGAAATTAAATCCAACCATTTCAAAATTTCAATCTTTTATTTTTTAAGGATTTTATTTGCTAGTTTGATCTTCACTACCTTTATGCAGTACTTTAATTTTTTTAGGCTTAAATATGTTTTAGTCTCTCAAGTTTGAGAAATTATTATTTTTAGTCTCTCAAATTTAAAACGTGTGTTTTTGTCCCTCTTTTTTAAAATGTGTCACTTTTAGTCCCTAGGACCATTTTTCAATTTGAAAAGTATTTTTTAAATTTATATTTTTATCCCTCTCAAATCTCGATTCTCACCTTATCCCCTTTCTCTTAACTTTCAAAGATTTTCTAAATTTATATTTTGATCTCTTTTAAATTTAAAAAATGGCTCCAGAGACTAAAAGTGACACACTTTAAAAATAAGGGATCAAAAACACACATTTTAAATTTGAGAGACCAAAAACAACAATTTTTCAAACTTGAGGGACTAAAAACATATTTAAACCTTTTTTATTAGGGGTGAAATAACTTGTAATGCTTTAGTACTTGTTTTCTTTTGAGCAATGATAGGCTTTACACCTATCCCATCATGCAACACCCATGTGGTATGAGTAAAACTCAAAATTTGGGTGTTGCATGGTGGTCCATGTAATATTATGTTTTTTTTTTTTTTTTCCTTAACCATATATATGGAAGACTTTGAAAACCTTCCCTTATGCAATTTTCCGAATTATATATGTAGTTTTCCAAATTATTTAATTTTCCAAATTGTATCTTTTTTCTAAATATACTATATTTTCTCTTGTGGTCTAGATCATCCGCATCGGTGTAGTCCTTTAATTTACAGCTAAATTTTAGCCGTTGGATTAATCTGATGCCTGAGAGTATTAATATTTCATCCATTAGATTAATCCAACCGCTAAGATTTGATTGGAGAGAGATGCACAAATTGTACAAGATTCAATTAATTCAATCTTTTCTGTGCAAATTGTTCCAACCTTTAATTTTCACTGGTTTTGGCTATTACGGGGTTGGTGGTATAGGGTACTTTCCATAAATCTAATCGCAAATATGCATGAATGAGAATCCAAATGAAAAATAATATCATTGCCAATTAAGTAATAAGATTAATTGCTTTCTATTTTTTGAGGAATTTTCCTTTTGTGCAAATTGGCCTTGTATGTGGAGAGGATGGATCGAGTTCGTACGTGCCAAAGCTGCGCGGTGAAGTACAGTTGATTAGCATATATATATATATATAAGCAGTGTAAGACTTCACGTACAAAACACAAAAATAAAAAAGGTTAAGGTAAAGGTACGTAGTACATTTTGTCTCACTAAGAATATGGATGATATTCCATGGTCCCCATTTCCAACGACGCCAAGTTTTGGCGGTGGGTCTGATAATGAACAACGACATTCTCATTCTCATGACAACGACGACTCAGGAGGCAGCAAGGATGAAGAAATTATAAGGTGCACCGCCCGTCGTCACACTCCTTATCAGATAGCTAGGCTTGAACGGTAATTAACTAACAACATATTCATTTCATTTGATATATGTTTTTTGTTAATTTGGTATTTGAGTTTAATTATCTCTCATTACGCGAGTCATAAGATGGTTTGGGGGAGAGACATAGATAGGGCTTGGAGTATAAGGAGGTTATGAGTTCAAATCTGTCCCATTAACATAACATATATTAATTAATTTACTAACATTTTCGTATCCAAAAAAAGTTATCTCTCATTACTCTCAACTAATTGAATTTTTCATTTTTTTTTTTGAAACAAAGGATGTACAAGGAATGCGCACATCCAGACGAGAACCAACGACGTGAAATAGGTGTAGAGCTTGGACTGGATCCCGCTCAAATAAAATTTTGGTTTCAAAATAAGAGGACAAAAGTAAAGGTGATGCATGGTCAATATGTTTTCTTTATCACTTAGTGACTTAATTAAGGATATTAATCCTCTAACAATATGCTTATATAAATAATACTGATGACCATTTTATATGTCACTTAACAATTTTCAGACTCTAAGTGAACGATTTGATAACAATGCTCTTCGGAATGAGAATGAAAAAATGCGATCCGAAAATTTATTGCTGAGAGAGGCTTTGAAGAATAATGTATTTTGTTCATCTTGTCACGGACATGAAAAGCGCTACCTTGGTATGCAAAGAATGAGGCGAGAAAATGCAATACTACATCAAGAGGTTAGTAAACTATGATATATTTTGAGATATTCTCGTTTTGATGTGAACTCTATATGTGTGTGTGTGTGTGCGCGTGCATGTATCATAATGTTCAAATAATTGCATGCTCTCATGAGAGGTTATACATCTTAACTATAAAATTATATTATTGATAGTCACGATCAAGATTAAATAAAACATATCTGGTATGTGTACGTGCACGTGTGCGTGTGTCTATATGTTGAGTGAAATTATACTATATCTCATAAGAGAGATTTTTTTATAGTCAAATGTTAGTAATTGACATGTTATGTTAGTGGAAGGATTTGAATCCATAAATGGTTCGGTAATATTTGTATAAAACAATCTTAAGCATCTTGTATGTTTGTATGTAGAGATTAACTTTAGTTTCTCGTGCGATCTCACATGATAGTGTCTCTGTCTATTTAATTACACAATAATTAAGGATAAGATGATCCATTATTAATTAGTTAATATTCATTTATGAATTGATTTTTCAGATAGAGAGAGTATGCAGGCTTTTGGCAAGTGAGTTTGGGATCAATATGCTGCCTCCTACTCTTCCATCTTCACATGATCCATCATCATGGCTAAGTATGCCAAACCGAAATGTTGAAACCCCTACTCTTACTCAACATATTAATCCTATTAATGTTGATCAGGATATTTCTACTCTTAATTACCTTGGCCTTGTTCAAGGTGATAATCCTGCTCTTGCTCCTATGCTTGATCAAGATCTATTTCCTAATATTCTTGATCCTACCACCCTTGTTGATCATCAAGATGTTTTGGCCACAACTACTCCTTCCCCTGATCAAGATATTTCGTCTCTGATTTCTACATTTGATCAAGATATTTCAACCCTTTCTCAGGACAATAGTATAACTCCTCTTGATGATCACCAGCTAGATGTTGATGCGATTTTGGGAAATAATGAATACATGCTGCCCCACCACCCAGTGATGAACACAATTGCTACAGATACAGAAAAGGCACTAATGGTGGATATTGCAAATTCTGCAATGGATGAATTAGTGAAACTTTTGTGTATGAATGAGCCCTTGTGGTTCAGGTCCATGGTTGATGGGAAATTCATTCTTCAGCGTGGAATCTATGAAGGGACATTTCATAGGAGTACTAATTGCTTAAAGGGGCTTCGTCCACGTATAGAGTCATCAAAAGATTCAAGAATTGTGAGCATGCCTGGGACTCAGTTGGTTGACATGTTTTTAAACTCGGTCAGCACTTGTAACTCTTCTTATTTTATCAAATTAAGGATTAATTATATCTTTAGTCCCTATAAATAAGTGAAAAACTAAAAATCACTCATTTTATAAGGACCAAAAACAATAATTGCAAATTTTGTAAACATGAAAACCAATTTTATTTTTTTTGCAGGAACCAAAACCAAAATTTGATCATTTTATAGGGATCAAAAATATAATAAGCCTTTATAAAATATCCCCAATGTCTTTAGTATTATTGCATTATTGATTATCTACATGTTGAAAACATATAATCTTAATTTGTAGGACAAATGGGTTGATCTCTTCCCAACAATTGTCAAAAGAGCACAAACAATCCAAGTATTGCAAAGCGGTTTGTCAGGGAGCCAAAGTGGAGCTTTGCAATTGGTAACTAACACCTTCGTTTTATATCCAAATTTTTTGCTGTAGTATCTTAATTTGGAATGACAAGTACTCTGTGTATATACAGATGAATGCAGAAATGCACATTCTCTCACCATTGGTTCCAGCCCGGGAATTCGTCTTCCTTCGTTATTGTAAACAACTTGAAGCAGGTGCCTGGGTGATAGCGGATGTGTCTTTTGATTTCTCAATATATGACAACACTATTCATGCTTGGAGATTTCCCTCTGGATGCTTAATTCACGAAATTACTAATGGGTCCTGCAAGGTTAGTTAGTAATTAAATTACATTTTTGAAATAGATTAGCTAGAATATATACCCGTGTTTTATGGTACGTACGTCTACATAATTTCCTAAACAAGATGGATAAGTAATTGTGTTACGCATGTTGTTACAAGGAAATCTACGACCTATATCACTTCTCTAGTATGGAAATCTATTCTATTACCATCATTGGGTGACAATCTCGTGATCAAGAGTAGTCCTAATAAAGACTTGATGTCACTTGAATTAAGATCGACTTTTGGGCATAGGAATATACAGTTATTATTGGCGATTTGGGGAGGCACATGAAGGTTTGAATTACAACAGTTTATACTTCGCTATTAACCCAGTATTATTCTCATTTATAGACCCATTGTTATACTAAGGTTAATTGGGTCTTAAGTGATTAGGAACTTGATTTTTCTTAAACAAGGTCTTGGAAATAGCACTTTGAGAGTTTTGCCCCTTATATGAGTCCACCTGACTTGAATTAATCATGATCCAGTAACCTCTGAATACCTAGACAAAAAAAAAATATAACCCCATTGTTAATATTGTTGATCCTAATATGCTTTAAAGAAACTTAATTTGGTTGATATGACGTTTTATATATATTCTGGTAGGTCACTTGGGTGGAACATGTAGAAGTGGATGATAAGATGCAAACTGACCGGCTTTTCAGAGAAGTTATTTGCGGCAATTACAATGCATATGGAGCAGAAAGATGGGTTTTGACACTTGAAAGAATGTGTGAGAGGCTTGCAAGCGCCTCACTTGAAAATATACCCAGCAGTGACACTGGAGGAGGTTAATTAATTAATTAATTACTACATATACTCTTCCTTAATTATATATCTTTACTCCAAAATTATTATTCATTTATTAATTTTCCCTATATATATTGAGATCAATTGTTTGTAATTTATAGCTAATTAAGTGTACGTATGTATTGTTCAGTGATTAGTTCAGGTGAAGGAAGGAGGAGTGTGATGGAACTTGCTCATCGTATGGTGAAGATGTTTTGTGGGACATTGGATATGCCTGGTAACTTGGATGTCCCATATTTAACCAGGCAGAATAATGGCGGGTTTAGGGTATCTGTTCACAATAGCACAGGTCCAGGTGCTCCAGATGGCATGATCATCAGTGCTGCCACCTCCTTTCGCCTTCCTCTCTCACCTCGGAATGTTTTCGATTTCTTGAAAGACAATAGTAAACGAGTTCAGGTTCATATGCATGCTAGCTAATTAAATATGTAGTTGTTAATTATTAGCATATATATTTTATTTGACTGCAAATTTTAATCTTGCATTGCCGAATTCATTATTAATTAATACTTTCAAAAAAAAAAAATCTTGCAGTGGGACATTCTATGCCATGGAAATCCAGTGCAGGAGATTCAACGCATCTCAACTGGAACTCATCCTGACAACTCTACTTCAATTATTCGGGTATTATTACTCGCTAGTCTTATTTTTAGTTTCATGTTTCAATCATATAAATATTATATAGTATATTGGAAAAAATACAAGTACCATGCACTATGAGAGAAGATAAGGCCTCTGGCCTTGAATATATAAGGCAACCCTCAGTCGCTCACTTTATATGTCGGTATTATGGGGTTGAATTAGGCCTACTAAATCTAAGATAGTATCATACTCTATTCTAAATTTATTATATATATTGGGTCACGTGCCGCCACCATATTATATATCCATGACCAAACTCAAAATCAATAGTATTGTGCATTGAGTTAAGTCCACTGAATCTAAGATAAATAAATAATATTTCTAATATTCCCTCCATGAATTGAAGGAGAGACCACAAAATCATTTTTAATGCTTGAAATGATTAATTGTTGCTTTCGATTAAATTAAATTTAATTAAATTCGTTTCAATTGTTTTCATGTGGGGCATGCAGCCTTTCGTCCCGAAAGAGAACGAGATGTTGATTCTGCAAGAAAGTTATATAGATCGTATGGGATCAATGTTGGTATATGCTCCAATAGGTATAGAAACACTGAATGTGGCAATAAGGGGGGAAGACTCTTCAGAGTTGCCACTTCTGCCCTCTGGCTTTACCATATCGGCGGATGGACGTCGATCAAATGCTGTTAGTGTGGACCAATCTGGAGAATCAGAAGGTTCGTTGGTGACTCTGGTGTACCAAGTGCTGGCTTGCACTCCATCTGCAATGGACAACCTTGACATGGAATCTATAGCTTCAGTCAATACTCTCGTCACCTCAACAGTGGAGAAAATCAAAGTGGCTCTGAATTGTTCCAACTTGGAGTAATCTTTTCATGATATGTACCTTAATTAGCTATATGCATTGGTTAAAGACTATGATGTTTTTGGTTATGTTCAAAATTGTTGGTGGTTATTGGGATTGGAACATTTTATTGGCATTATGCAGACCTGCAGAATAATTAAGTTTTTTTTTTACATATATAATAAGAAATTAGAATTAAAGAAATATATTCTGATTTTCTTTCATGTCTCATATTTTTCCCATATCACTTTTACATCTCATTAATTTACTTCTCTCTCTTATTTACATCCTCATTAATACCCGTTTGGAGAAACGTAGCTATGGAATTGAAGAAGATGGTTTGTGAACTTGTGATCGCTGAGCAATCTGAAACTGAGTGTATATTATTTCCACTCCACTCCCTATCAAGCTTAATTAATATTAGTAGTGAGTTTGGAGGAAGCAGTGATATGATAATCTCAGGGGAAAGATTAAGTTTTGGAGGCACCTCTGTCACAACTTGCTGGTTGCTATGGGATTTGTTATATTCAGGACTCGTGTTAGATTGCTATTTGGTGAATTGCTGCAAAATTATGCAGTACAGCTATTCTGTTTTTCGGCTTGTAACTTTGGTACCCATTTTCCATTTCACTGATGGGCTTTTGTATTGTGTGGTCTTCTTTGCAATTCTTGTCATCTTGTGCTATAGTTTGGCCTTTATCTAATCTATAACATTCCTTTGGCTTTTCCAAAAAAAAAAAGTTTTGAGGCACCTGATCCTGCTGGAGTCTTAGTGTTGTCAACTGTAGACATTGCTTAAGAAATGAAGCAACAAACAAGACCAAAAATAAAAGGATCCAAACGTTGAAAATAACAGCAAAAAATCAAACAACCAAGAATATATAGTAGAAATCCATTTTAGTAATGAGGTTGTGAATAAGCATTTTGGGGGAAAGAAAAATCTTCGCCTGCATAAAAGTATATTTGGGAAGTGAAAATTTTTTGGTTGCGGAAGAAAAAATAATATCCTAGACAGACGGAAAGTAAATTAGTCTTTAATTACTTGTTTGTTTGGCAATAAAACCTCAGAGCCGTACACACAAATTAATTAGTGAAATTACTCTACTAGCATTCGGAAAACTATATCTAACACATTGCAATGGGAAATATATCATCCAAAACAGAACTATTCCAATACTATCAGTAACGAATTCGCATAATGGCAATCAAAGTTCCAAACACTGGGAACAATTTGGAACACAATGAAAACTTCATCAGGTCTAATTATAGTCAATAGTTGTTAAGGTACATATATATATCACGAAAAGATATTACTCCAAATTGGAACAATTCAGAGCAACTTTGATTCTCTCCACTATGGTGGTGACGAGTGTCTTGACTGAAGCTACAGTATTGGTGCTTAGCTTGTCCATTCCAGAAGGAGTGCAAGCCAACAATTGGAACACCAGAGTCACCAACGATCCTTCTGAGGTGCCAACTACTTGTCCTGATTGGTCCACACTAACAGCATTTGATCGATGACCATCCCCTGAAATGGTAAAGCCAGATGGCAGAATAGGCAACTCTGAAGAGTCTTCTCCCTTCATTGCCACACTCAGTGTTGCTATATCTATTGGAGCATATACCAACATAGATCCCAGTGGATCTATATAGCTTTCTTGCACAATCAACATGTCGTTCTCTTTAGGGACGAAAGGCTGCTCCACATGGATACAATTACAAATTGAAATTCAATCTAGTTAAATTTCCATAATGAATTTAACTTAATTTAAATTGTAGTAAGATCTTTATCAAGAATAAATACAACTGAAAACAATGAAACTATATATATAGAAAGTAAAAATAGCAAGTACGTACCCGAATAATTGAAGTGCAGTTCCCAGGATTAATTCCATTTGAGATGTGTTGAATCTCGTGCGCTGCATTTCCATTGCATAGAACATCCCACTGCAAGAATATTTATTAATTAATTTTTTTGGGCGGTTTTAAAAAGGATTAACGATTTTGAAATGCAAGATTAAAATTTACCATAAAATAAAAATATATGGTAAAATTTTAGTAGTGTATATGAATGAAAACAAACCTGAAGTCGTATATTGTTATCTTTCAAGAAGCAGAAAACATTGGGAGGGGGAAGAGGAAGGCGAAAGGAGGTAGCAGCACCGATAACGACGCCGTTTGGGACGCCTGGCTCTGTGCTCGTGCGAACAGATGCCCTAACCCCATCATTATAATTATTATTATTATTATTATTCTGCCTAGTTAAATGTGGAAACTCCTTCTTATCTGACAAATCCAATGTTCCACAAAACATCTTCACCATACGATGAGCAAGTTCCATCACACTCCTCCTCCCTTGAGTTGAACTAATCACTGAACAACCAATATATTGCCATATATATACACTTAACTAATTAGCTATATAAACAAACAAATTGATCTTAATATATATAGGGAAAATTAATAAATGAATAATAATTATGTGTATTGCAGCAGGGTTTAATTAGAGTAAAGATATATTAAGGGAGCGTATATATGGGAATTAACCTCCTCCATTGTCACAAATGGGTATATTTTCAAGTGAGGCTTTTGCAAATCTCTCACACATTCTTTCGAGTGTCAAAACCCATCTTTCTGCTCCATATACATTACAATTGCCGCAAATAACTTCTCTGAAAAGCCGGTGAGTTTGCATCTTATCATCCACTTCTACGTTTTCCACCCAAGTGACCTATCAGAATATATAAAACATATATAATATCAACCAAAGTTTGTTTTAGTTGGCACTGTTAATTAGAGCTATGAAATTGTGTAAAGCTTTATGAGGTGATCAATAATACTAGTGTGTGTGTATGGCTATGAGAGAATAACATTAAGGGCATGTTTGGATTGGCTTATGCAGAGTTTATGAATACAGCTTATGACTGATTCATAAGCTGTTTTGGGCTTATTTTTCATAAGCTACTTAGGATAGCTTATCAAAACAGCTTATGACTTATATAAAATAAGTTTCACTATAATTTTTTTTCGATTATAAAAGTAGCTTATACAGCTTATGTCATAAGCAGTAGATAAACTTGTTATCCAAACAGGGCCTAATTAGATAATAGCAAAGTTTAAACTATATTAAAATATATAAATAGATCTCATAGATTTTTTTTTGGATAAACTAAAAATTTATTAATAAAATAAGTAAATATAACGAGAGCTCAAGATGTGTCATCAATTATCCGGCTCAAAAATACAAAAGATAGAATTCAAGTAATCAATCCTAGCCATAATACATGAAACCCCTAACACCATAAACCAAAATTAATTACAAGAGATGAATAATCCATTTAGCTCAACAAATAGGTCATAGATCACCTTGTAACATTATTAACTTGTACATTTATTTCTAAAATTTTCTACTTCTGAACCATGTGGAGCATTTTGAGCATAAGTAAACATATGTGTGTGTGTGTGTGTGTATGACTTTATACGTGTGAGTATGTGTAATTTACAAATGAAAAATGATTTTCAAACGCTCCCATTTTACACGGAGAGAGAGATATAGAAATAAAATAGAGATAAGTGATAGATATATAGATGAGTTGACAAGAACAAATAGATAGAAAAAGCTATAATATTATATGGGCGGTGTTGGAAATTAAATAGTGTTAAAAAATCAGGACTCTTTGTAACAAATAGCTCAATTACTAACCCTGCAGGACCCATTGCTAATTTCCTGAATCAAGCATCCAGAGGGAAACCTCCAAGCACGAGGAAGAGTGGCATCATTGTATACTGGGGAATCACATGACACATCTGCTATCACCCATGCACCATCAACTTGTTTACAATAACGAACAAAGATGAATTTCCTTGTTGGAACCAAAGGTGAAAGAATGTGCATTTCGGCATTCATCTGTACCAAGTAAATTAAATAATCTTGATTTAATCATTACCTTATTCCAAAGAAATTAAAGTACTATAGCCAAACACTTTAGATAAATTAAGCAAGGTGTTCAGGAAAAACATACCAACTGCAAAGCTCCATCTCGTTTTCCTAATGAACCGCTTTCAAACACTTTGATTGTTTGTGCTCTTTTAACAATTGTTGGGAAATGATCAACCCATTTCTCCTACAAAGATTGAACACTATGAGTATATGTATCATGCTCCTTAAATAGATAATTAATTAATACAATATTAAAAGAGAGGGGCAAATATAATTAATTTGACAAAATAAGAATAGTTAGAAGGGCTAACCGAGTTTAGAAACATTTCAACCAATTGTGTCGCACCCATGCTCACTACTCGGGAATCTTTTGATGACTCTTTACGTACACAGGGCCCCTTTAAGCAATTACTCCTACAGAATATCTTTTCATAGGCTTCACGCTGAAGAATGAATTTCCCATCAACTATGGACTTGTACCATAAGGGCTCGTTCGTACTCAAAAGCCTTTTTAATTCTTCCATTGCAGTACTAGCGATCTCCTTCATTAGTACTTTTTCCCTATTTGTAGAAACTGTAGTAGTGCTGCTCATTGGGCGGGGGGGCAACATATTTCTTTTGTTGGGTGAACCCCGGTATTCTCCACGCGCAACCGTGGAGACTAATCCCTCCACGTGCTGAGATCCATTATTATCCTCATTCGAATTAGCTCCAAGAATTTTATGAAAATCTATATCAAGATCAGGTTCATCCTGGTCAATGGTAGGGATATGTTGATCATGGGGAGGACTAAGAACAGGGTTATAATCTTGACCAAAGGAAGAAGTAGGAGCAGAAACATCTTGCTGAGGCACATTATGAGTTTCTTGATCAAAGGGGGCAAAGGTGAGAACAGAGTTATCTTGCTCTGCAACAGAAAAGTCTTTATCAATAGCACAAATCAGAGCCGGGATATCTTGATCATGAGCATGGAGAGGAAGATCAGATGGAATGTTTTGATCTTGTGCAGGAGTAAAAGCTGAAAAGTCTTGATCAGAGCCAGGAGGAAGAACTGGATCTTGATCAGGTGCAGCAGAAGTAATAGCAGGGAAATTTTGATCAAGGGCACCATTTTGATGTGGTGCAGGAGTAATAGCAGAAACATTTTGCTCAAAGCCAGGAGGAAGAGCTGGATTAATATTTTGATCAGGTGCAACAGAATGAACAGGAAATTTTCCATCAAATGCAGGAGGAGTGACAGCAGCATGATGAGTTGTGTGAGCTGGAATATTTTGATCAGGTCCAAGAGTAATAGCAGAGAAATCTTGATCAAAGCCAGTAGGAAGATCTTGAATATTTTGATCAGGTGCAGCAGGACTAACAGCAGAAAAATGTTGATGATGATCAAGGGGAGGAGTAGTAGCAGCATCATGAGTGAAATCAGATGGAATATTTTGACCTGGTTTAGAAGGAGCAATAGCAGAAAAATCTTGGTCAAGGGCAGGGGTAGAAACAATATGAGAAAGATCTGGAATATAATCTTGATCATGTGTGGCTGAAAATTTTTGATCAAGGGCAGGGGTAAGAGGAGGAATGTCTTGTTGATCAACAGAAGGAGCAGGAGCAGCATGATTAGTAATATGCTGATCAAGAGTAGGAGTATCACGAGTACTAGGAATATTCTGGTCAACAAAAGGAGAAGGATTGTGTTGACCACCGGGAGTAGGAATTTCCATGTTTTGGTTTGACGAAGAAGGATCACATGGAGATTCAAGTGTAGGATCAGAAGGCACTGGAATATTATTATTTATCCCATTCTCTGCCAGAAACTTGGATAATCTCCTATGCTGAAAAGTAATTCAGTACAAATTAATGAATGTCAAACCAAAAATAAATAAATCATTGTTAATTTCCAGATTAAATATTACAGGAAAAAGAGAATCAATCAATCAAAATGGTTTAATTTAATTAATTTACTCGCCTCTTCATGTAACATTGCATTTTTCAGTTTTAAGTTTTGCTTAGTAAGGTTGCACTCTTCCTTCTCTGAGGTTTGACCCCGGCAAGTTAAGCAAATTATGTTCTTCAAAGCCCCTTTCAGTAGCAAGTTCTCGCTTTTCATCTTTGCATTCTCAATACGAAGAGAGGTGTTATCTGATCGCTCACTTTGGGACTGAAATTTGTATATAATAATATAATATATTATATAAAATGGCCAGTATTTTGTTTTTATCTAAGCAGGCATATAAGTACAGTAAGATAATATTATCCTTAAATAAAGAAATTACATATATACTATAAAGAAAATACACAGACCACCTTGATTTGTGTCCTCTTATTTTGAAACCAAAATTTTACTTGTCTTGCTTCCATCCCAAGTTCACGGCCTATTTTACGTCGATGCCTGTCGTCTGGATGTGGGCATTCCTTGAAAATTCTTTTTCAAAAATGAAAAATTCAATTAGTTTAGAGAGAGGGAGAGAGAGAGTGTGTAAGTGTGTATATATAGATACATGAGTTATAAATATCAAATACAAAAAACATATATGATCAATATTTATGGAACAAATTACGCGGACAATATTGCAATATTAGAAGGAAAAAAACAGCATTTACAATCATAATCATAATTAAAAGACTTTTAAATATTGAAAATACATAATAAAAAATCATAATCAAACATCAAACTGCGAGAAGCCAATAAAAAAAAACGCTCCCTTAAATAATATTCTTCAAGGATTATTTTAAAAAAACTCAAGATGTTACATATGAGTTTTATATTGAGATAGATAAGTAATACACTCTTTCTAATACTCTCATTGATTGAAATACATGTAAGTCCCACCAGTTTGGGAATAGGTCTAGGGATGGCAAACCGGGTCAACCCACCCCTCCCCACCATCAACCCGCCTAAAACGGGGCAGGTGGTTTGAATTTTGGAGGTGGGTTGGAAACCATGACCCGCCCCGCCCCGCGGTGGATTGGCAGGTTAACGTTGGTCTGCCAAATAGAAAAAATAGAAAGAAAAAAAAAACTTGATAGAAAGCGGGTTTGTCGGGTGACCCAACATTTTTTTTAACAAAATAGACAAAACTAAAAGAATTTTATAAAATTGGTAATTTCTTCTTATAGGAGCTCTTGGAGTCTTGGTCTCTTTGATCAAAGATGTAATTCAGATCGATAAAACCCTTCATTGACACTAACAATACACCAATGACAATGGACTAAATGGAGCATTTTGCTAACAAAATAACAACAAGAGTAGAAGGACACAATGAATCACAACGTTGGAGGACTATAAATCATACAATTAATGAAAAAAATAATGGAAAATTAAAAACATACTAGTTTTTTGTTTTTTTTTAACTGGTCCGACAGGTCAGCCCGCCCCACCCTCGCCCCATTTTTTTGCGGATTATGCGAGGGGCAAGTCAAAACGGTTTGGTGGGTTGGGAACCCCGCCCCGCAAAAAAAAAAAAGGACGGGTTAAACGGGTTGACCAGACGGACCCAACCCGCTTTGCCACCCCTAAATAGGTCCCACTAAATATGATATGGGACTCACGTGATTTAATAGAATCCACCTGCATTTCAACCAATCACAAAGAAAGTATCGGAAAAAGTATGTTAGAAAGTGTATTGCTAACACTTCTTGTTTTATATTTTCAGACATACACATTAGGAAGAAAAATGATCCATAGACACCTATATACCATAAACACCTAAAGAGATAGAAATAGAAGAGAGATGAGTGACAAATGTGATAGATGACCGATGTGATAGGAAAAAAAAGATAAAAATAGAAAAAAGTGTTATATGGATGTTGAAAATTGACGTAGTTCAAAAATCAAAACTCAATTAGGGAAAAAAGATCCATTTGAGTAATTATAAATATATAATATAATTATTTTAAAAGCACAAATTATAATTTCTCATGAATGCATGTCATTTATCTGCTCCCTGGGGCATTGATGAAAGGTAACACCTTTCCTCTCCTTCAACCTTAAAAACAGGATGAACGTTCATTGAAATTGAAACTTTAATAAATTAAAAACACAAAAAAAAAATTACAAAAAAGGTACTGGTGAACAAGAGTTGGGAATTGTTCTTACTGTTCAAGTCTTGCTCTCTGCTTAGAATCGTGACGATGGTAGATCCTTTTCTTCCTCGAGGTGGCACCATCTGACCCACCACCACTATAAGCAGATACCGATAGAGAATCCATTCTTGAAATGTGCCTTCAAAGGCTAAAGCTTTTTTTTTTTTCCTTCTCCTTTTCTCGCCTGAGATTTGTGAAGTCCAATTGGTAATTTAATTATACGTCACCGCAGCTGAGAAGAAGTTGTTAAGCAAGCACGCACGCATTCGCCTCCACAAATTAAGCCCTATTCAAACAAAAGGAAAATCCAAATAAGAGAAAGTAACAGTCTTATTATTACTTTCTGCCAAGTATCTTTCATTTGGATTCATGTATGTGATGAGAGTGAGACTATATATATGAATTACAGTGTAAATGGTATTTCTGTAAATATAAAACACATTTTACCAACCTGGGTAACCGTTAGATGACTGAGAAGGTAAGAGATTTGTATATGGAAAGTAAGACAATTTGCACAGGAAAAGATACCATATTTGAGAACAGAGAATTTGGAAAATTCGCTTAATGAAACGGAAGGTCTTCAAAGACTACTTCTATATGGCCGGTTAAGGAATAATCAAACAAACAAGTAAAGCAGAGTGTTTCACTCAGAAGAAAGAGAAATTACAGAGAGAAGTGAAGGCATGCAGAGAGCAAGGGTGACAGAGGATGATAGAAACAGGGAAAACTAGGGAATAAAATCCTGAAAAGAGTTTGTTTGAGGTTTAGAAAATGGCTGCAGGACTCTGAACTTGGGTGTCTTTGGGGGAGTTTAATGCTGACACAGAGGTACTGGAAGAATAGAGATTAAAGAAGGGAAGGAAAAAGACAAAAGCTATTGAAACATTACCTTACTTTTCCAGGTCAGGGAGCTGACTTTTGTTAAGAAACCTCCCATGACTTTGACCCCCACACAAATTTTAATCTTATTTGGCTCAAAATTATCAATTTAAAAAAATTAAACAACAATATATAAGCTCATAACATGTGTTCCATATATTTTTTTATAATATTAAGGTTCAAAGTGTAAGTATTTTTAATTTGTTTGGGAATATATATAATTTTGAATACCTTTTTTTCTATTGTATTTTGATGGATATCTTCTTATTTCTCCCTCTGCATCTTGTGAAAAGTTATAAAACAACATGCATGAATTTACTTTTCAAATTTTTATTCTCTCTTTTTTTTAAGTTTATGAACCATGTGTAAGTTATAAGACTATTAAGTAGAAACGCCTGCCTAGTGTTGGTACAAACTGCCATTTTCTGTTGCATATATTTATAGCACCTTGTCTAAAAATTTGACTTTTTTTTAAGTCACAGAGAATATTTTCTCACCTGCCAGGTGAGAGTGAGAGACTAATTTCCCAGGATAGTTGACTATTTTATTTACGTATTAGAACATGTAAGACAAGACTTGCACGTGACTGTTGTGCGTTTATCTTCGAAAATTTTGGTATCACTTTTAGGATTTAACACCGTTAAAGTGAATTTTCAGATTTTTTAGATTGTTAATGAAAATAAAAAAATTATTTTAAAAAATTTAAATGTATTATGTATGTATATAATATTAACGGTTATTATTTCTTGTTTATTTCTCTAATTCAAAACTGAGTTTGGAAGAGTTAAATCCAACTTGTTATCTAATCTTCAAATAGAATGGTTTTTTTTTTTCAAATAAAGATAGACTCTATGCAAGAGAACCACCATACACGAGTTCTAATTAACCCTTTAAAGGAGAAGATATTACTTTCATATCGATTTTATGGTTTACTCTCTCAGTTCTTAAACTATAGCAATTTAAGATTAATACAGATGAGTTAAGAAATATTTAATAAAAGTAAAATATTATTGTGTATAGACTAAAATATCCTCATTTAATAAAAGAGTACTAATGATAAATTAGTTTAAAATAATTAGTATAGTAATTATTAAATAAGGTTATATAGATGAAAATAAATAATTAATGAGATATTAGAATTGTAAAACAACAATAGTTTTATAAAAAATAAAAGGCTAAAATTGATATAGTTTAGGAATGGTGAGAGTATCTTCTAATGTGTAAATATTAAATTAAATATGTTAAATTCAAAAAATAAAAATAAAACATATATATGGTGTGTGAGCTAGCGAGCGTGCGCGTGCACACATCTTGACCATATAAATATACATAAATAATTATATTAAAAGTTAATTAATATAATCCACATGATTACTCTAAAAAAGTGTATAAATCTATACTATTTTAATATGAATTATTCAAAAAAAATTAACGGTCAAAATATTTTTGTAACTTTTATGCAAAAATAATCCACTGTGTGTGTGCAAGTCAGTTTTTTGGTTTGGCACTGGTCAAAGCTTTTATGGGTAGTCTAACTCATGGGGTCAAATAAAACATTTTTTAATTAATATATTCATTTTGTAATTAGATACAATTGTTTAAAATCAATTTAATGATTTTTTAAAATATTTTCAACATTTCATACATTTTTATAAAGTTCTGTGATAAAATAAGAGAATCAACAATATAAAAAGGTAAAATATTTTTTTATCAAAGTCTACAAAAAAAATTATCTTATTTTTTAGTTAACATACTATTCTAGAAGTTATATCTAACATAAATGTTTTTATATCTATTCATTCTGTCGTTTATACTGGAATCAATTTGGTTTAAGATATATGCACAGTTACCCCATCGATCATATGGATATCACAAAGGATTTAGCACCATATAATGAGTGAGCATAAGATGAGTTAGGATGAGTTGTCATATATCCTATCCTAAATTTTAATTTGGTCAATTTTTTAGACCCAAACTTCACCCAAACAAAAGAAAAACGATGATAACAAGTCTATATAATATTGCTTATTTCAGTGGTTTCATGTAATGGAATGCAGTCCCTCTTTATAAATTAATATTACATATACAGACTGATATCTTGCCAGAAAATGAGTTTAAATGCTTAAGAATTTATAATAAAATACGAATCCACTTTTATGTGGGTCAAATTTCGTAGTTATTCTGAAATTATGTTTTGGAATTCAAAGTCCCAATTAATAATTCTTGCTTCAAGTTAATATTGTTCATTTCAATGATTCATGTTTATATGACATTCTTAATTTGAGGCACGCGTATGTGTGCACGTGATTGTTTTTAGTCAAATCGGAATGAATCGGTATTTTGGTTTCTAAAATTTTAAAATTGACAAAAACATTCATAATTTTTTTTTTGAAAAGCCAAATTGTATTAAAAAGAGATTAAAAGCACAAGAAGTGCCCAACCCAAATAATACAGTGCTACTTATCGGTTATATTAGTCCTACTTCTATTACCTTAATCAACAAATTTGTGTCAAAGACGTCAAACGGCAATTGCCCACATGTATGCTGAAATGCACATATGTTATTAGATTCTCACATAATTACTCTATTACAGGATGTATATATAATTAATTACTCACAACCTTCTACACTGATTTGATGATGATGAAGATGATGCGCCATACTCAATCCTACGCATACATTATTTTTTTGAAGGAAATCTACGCATACTGCATATATATAATTATTTATTGTACTATTAATTTATTTCACAAAAGCACTAAATATTTGTGCATGTATACCGCGACTAGCTATGGAAGATGCACATGTCATGCTATTGCAGATTTTGGCATAATTAATTAAGTACTAGATAATCAATTACTGCATAACTTTCTTAATGATCGGTCGAGATTTACACATGGCTTCCAGTGGAATGAGCTTCTCCATGATGACCCCTGATTTATTCTCCGTCATATCAATTTCTTCATGATCAATGAGTCGTTTCCATTCAAAGCACTGAATCAACAATCCCAAAGTCAAGCCAATGGTACGGTGTGCCAAACCTAATCCAGGACAAGCCCTTCTTCCCAACCCGAATGCCATTAACTTATTTGCTAATTCCCCTTCTTTTTCAAATCTCTCGGGCTTAAAACACGCAGCATCACTCCAAATTTCGGGATCTCTTTGAATGGCCCATGCATTGATCAACACTATAGTGTCACGTGGAATAGTGTATCCTCTGATATTGCACTCGCCTGAAGAAAAATGAGGCAATAGTAATGGAGCTGGAGGGTACAATCGGAGTGTCTCGTGAATGATGTTCTGAAGGTAGGGGAGATTTGGAATGTCTGACTCATCTACCAAGCGATCTTGTCCTATGTGAGTGTCTATTTCATTCTTTGCTTTTTCCAACATCTCTGGGTGATTCAATAACGCGGACATTGCCCACTCTATAGTCGCACTTGTTGTGTCCGTTCCACCGAGGAACATACCCTACAACTCAATTGAAGTTAAATAATTAATAATTTTAATTTGACAATTATAGACCAAAATAGTAATTAACAAGGTGGATCAAGTACTATATTTGTTAATTAATTTTGTTAATTTAATGTTCAAGAAGGGATTAATTAATTCGCATATAAATATAATGTTTAATTTATTGATATATATATTGATATAATCAATTAAAAACTCATGATAATATTAAAATAATTTTGACTCGAGTTTTGATTTTTTTTATTATTAATTATTTTCATATGATTTGATTGACTATGGCACATATTAATATTATATGTGTCACAATTCACCTGACTTCTTGTGTTCTAGTTGACCTTTTTAATATTATTTATCATTTGACTTTTTAAAAAATATGTGCTACAATAAGAATTGCTCATAAAAAATGTGTTAGTAGTAGGGGTGTTTCTCCACTTATCTAATTAATCAATGCAAATTGCAAAAATAACACTGAAAAAATTGTAAATCGAAAAAATGATATCTTTTTTGTTTAAATATGTTTCTAGTCCCTATAATATATGAGTGTTTTACTTTTAATCTCTATTAAAAAAGTCAAAAGTTTTTTGTCCCTATAATTTTTTATTTTTTACACTTTTAATCCTTTAAGTGGGTTGACCGCTGATGTGTCTATTTTGAGCCTAGTACGTGGCCAAAAACTTTGCCGCGTAGGATGCTACGTCAGTATCTCTCTCTCCTCCCTCCACCCCCACCCCACCCCACCCCACCAGCACCACCTTCTCTCTCTCCTCCTCCCTCCACCCCACCACCTCCTCTCTCTCTCTCCTCCCTCGACCCCCACCCCCTCCTCTCTCTCTCTCTCCTCCCTCCACTGGATTTTCATCATCTTCTTCTTGAAAACTAGGAGATATATCTAACAACAACAACTACTCTTCCAGTAAATGTGAACTGCATTTTTTTCTAGTATAATAATAATAATCTTCTTCCCAACCCTTTAGTTCTTTCACAAGACTAAAAACCAAAAAAGGGGCAAGAATATGGGTAGATAAGAGAGATTAGGATGATTTAGGAGGACAAGTAATTGATGGTGCTAGGTAAATGAATGTTGTTTGGGCCATGGAAAATGAAGTGACTGGAGGAGAGTTTGGTTGGTGGGTGAGTGTGTGAATGCGACTATAAGGATTCGGATTCTAATTGATGAGATCTTTATTATTATTACATTTCTATGATGTATCTATCAATGTGAGGAAGCGAGTGGGGTCAGGTTGCCATTTGTGTGGCTGTGGAGGCACCACCTCGAACTCAACCAGTTGGAGTGTCCCCTGTACTTACCTTGATTTTCTTTACGTGTGGCCCTTGTCCTTCTCAGTTCTCTCCTTCTCTCATCACATCGGCTCATCATGTCCTCTCCATAAAGTGGGAAGAAGGATTGTTTAATGCATCAAACTTGGGAGATAATAAACTAATGCCATAAGTCCATGATCAGAGAGATTAGAGAGGAGGTGGTGGGGTGGAGGGAGGAGAGAGAGAGAGGAGGTGGTGGTGGGGTGGAGGGAGGAGAGAGAGAGAGGAGGTGGTGGTGGGGTGGAGGGAGGAGAGAGATGCTGATGTGGCATCCTACGTGACAATATTTTTGGCCACGTAGGCGTGCTGACTGAGTTTAAAATGGACACATCAGCGGTCAACTCACTTAAAAAACTAAAAGCAAAAAAAAATATTACAGAGACCAAAAATGTTTAACTTTTTTAATAGAAATTAAAAGCAAAATACCCCTATAGTATAGAAACTAGAAACATATTTAAGCGTATTTTTTTCCATCGGATCGATTAGATCATTTTCGGTTTCTACTCTGAAAATCGATTCAATCAAATGAACCGATTATACTCCTATATATATACGTATAGGTTAATTTATTCAATAATTAACTGTATGTATTCAAGAGTTTAAATGGATTAAGAATTTGTTATTTGTTATATATCTGTTCTTTTAAGAGAATTTAAAATTATTTTTGACTTGCAATTTATATTCTTTTTTTATCAAAGTTGCAATTTATATTCTAAACAATATATTGAATTCAATTCAAACTAAAATAAATTGGATTTAATTTAATTTAATTTTACAATCAAATCAATTAATTGGAAAGCCAAATTACCCAATATGCAAATCATCACTGGTTAGTAGACTTTCCAACTTATGATAAAAAAAAAACGAGAGAAGTAAAAGTTAGTTAGTTAGTTACCTGAATAAGCCCTTTAATAATATGATCGGAGTAGTACTCAGGCTGAGACTTCTGTAGAGTCAAGAGATGTTGAATCATGCTATTCCCTCTCTCCAGCTTCTTCTCCCCATCACTTCGATGCTTCTCCACGATTCCCTGCAATATGCCATCGGCTCTCTTCCCAATCTCCTTCATCCTCTTCACCAACACATCCAAACCCAACCACCTAAGCAGCGGCAAGAATTCCCCCTTGTTCCCCGCTCCGAACAGCGGCTGCATCTCCGACAACACCTCCCTGAACCTCCTCCCTTCCTCGGCGGCGACGTCATCACCAGACACCATCCTCATCATGTTGTTGAACACCATCCGCGTGAGCCTGCTCCTCAGCTCCACACGTGCGAACAACAACCCCTCGCACGTGTAGTCCATTGCCGCCAGCTGTCTAACGACCGTAACGGCCTCGTGTTTCCTCGTCTGGTAGAAGGAGTTGAGGCGGTGAGTGGAGAGGACGTCGGTGGTGATGATGCGGCGGAGGTTGCGCCAGTGGTCGCCGTAAGGCGCGGAGTCAAGGCTGGTGTAGTTGTAGAAGAGGTGCTTCCCTGTGAGGAAGCGTGGGCGGTTTGCCAAAACGGTGTCGTGTCTGGTGAAGCATCGTTGTGCTAGTGTTTGGGAGGAGACGACGACGGCGAGGCGTGAGCCGAACCAGAGGGAGAAGATGTGGCCGTGTTTTTGGGAGAGGGAGTGGAGGGAGCGGTGGAGTCGGGGATTCTTGAGGTGGTGGAGGTTTCCTATCATGGGAAGAGTTGGTACTGGACATGGTGGAAGGTTCTTGAATGTTCTTAAGTACCTTTGTAGCAAAAGCTTATAAAAGGCGAGACTGAAGGCAAGGGAAAGGAGTACTGTGTAATACGACAAAGGGGCCATTCTATTTCTGGTGGTTAGTGATGATAATATATATCTGCTTTAGTTAATAGTTGCAACTATAGCTGCCACTGGTGTATATACTTTGTCTCTGCACACACACACACACACACACACACACACACACACACACACACACACACATATATGGTGTGTGAGCGTGCCGACTGCCCGTGCACACATCTTGACCATATAAATATACATAAATAATTATATTAAAAGTTAATTAATATAATCCACGTGATATTACTCTAAAAAAGTGTATAAATTTATACTATTTTAATATGAATTATTAAAAAAAAATTAATGCTCAAAATATTTTTGTAACTTTTATGCAAAAATAAATCCACTGTGTGTGCAAGTCAGTTTTTTCGTTTGAACATTTTTTAATTAATATATTCATGAACTTTGTAATTAGATACAATTGTTTAAAATCAATTTAATGATTTTTTAAAATATTTTCAACATTTCATAGATTTTTTAATATTAATTAAAGTTTTGTGATAAAATAAGAGAATCAACAATATAAAAAGTTAAAATATTTTTTTATCAAAGTCTACAAAAAAAAAATTATCTTATTTTTTAGTTAACATAATATTCTAGAAGTTATATCTAACATAAATGTTTTTATTTCTATTCATTCTGTCGTTTATACTGGAATCATTTGGGTTGCATGCACAATTACCCCATCGATCATATGGATATCACAAAGGATTTAGCACCATATAATGAGTGAGCATAAGATGAGTTAGGATGAGTTATCATATATCCTATCCTAAATTTTAATTTGGTCAATTTTTTAGACCAAACTTCACCCAAACAAAATAAAAACGATGATAACAAATATAATATTGCTTATTTCAGTGGTTTCATGTAATGGAAGTGCAGACCCTCTTTATAAATTAATATTACCTATACAGACTGATTTCCAACATTTATTTAACACACTTTTTTTTTATATTTTTCTCTTCTTATCGCATTACTCATCTATTACATCTACCACTCTCGTATCTTCTATTCCTATCTTTCTTTGCATGTCTAATGCTACAATCCAAAGATTAATTTTTTTTTTGAATTAAAAATGTACAACTAGTAGCGAGATCAGGGAAAGAAAATTAATAAAAAGAAATACATAGGGCGTCACTAATTACGAATGATTTAGGTGTATTGATCTTATTGATCATCACATTCACCAGCAAGAAATAGGGCGTGACCAGCACCTCTCACTTGGGTCAACCTTTCTGTTCAATTATTTTTTGTTTTTATTATTTCACTTTCATTTTTTCAACTTAATCTTAAAATATTTTTTCTTTTTTTGGTCAAAATCTTAAATTATTTTTAAAAATAACAAAACTGTAGAAACTAGAACAGAAATCATTACATTTAACTAGTTGGTGCTCTTTTTTTTTTATCAATACTAGTTGGCTCTCCAAAACTAGGGGTGTTCAAAACCGAACCGATCCAAAAATTAACCTCAAGTCGATTCAAAAAAAACTGAAAACCGATCAAAAACAGAAGTTTTTGGATTTTTTTGGATGACTTTTTTAGAGAACCGAACCGTTCGGATTTCGGATCCATTCACTAAAACCGAACCGAGCCGAACCGCAACTTACACAATAAATTAAGCAATTTTTTATATTTTATTTTACATACTAAAGTGATGACATTCTAGCACAAGACTAGTGTGTTAGATGAACACCATCACCATGATATTGACTTGGAACTTTGCAATAATGAAAATAAATATGAACAATTTTTTTTCAAATTGTGGCCAAGTACTTAAATATTAGATAGATTATATTTATGCATTAAAATAAATAGTAAACATTGAACATATTGTGATAGATGAGAAAATTTAACAAATGACATAAGTTACATTTAATTATTTACCTTAAAAATTACAACTGTAAAAAATTGAAAACCGATCCAATTTAAACCGCATTATTTTGGATCGGATCGGATATTTTTAAGAAAGCAAACCGAACCGAACTGCATGCTTTTTTAAACTTTAAATCGGATATTTTTTACCTCAAAACCAAACCGAGCCGAGCCGCAAAAACCCCTATCGAAAACCACCAACTCCACGACCAAAGCCAGGACCTCCAGGAGAAGGCCTGTAATAAGCGAAAGCTTCACCCCTGGATTGATTCAAGTTTTTTTTTTGGTCCAAGGATTGATTCAAGTTTGAGAGGCCCATTGTTTTGTATATTTGCTTGTTTTGGGCCGAATTTTGCACAAAGTCTTATAAGGGAGAGTTGGGCTAAGTAAAGGTTATAGTCATATGGTGATTGGTTCAATAGTATGCCTTTCCAATCTTTTTAGAACAAAGAATAAATTCTTGACCAAAAAAAAAAGAAGAAAGAAGAAATTGAGAAAAGGGTGAAAACATTAAAAATAATAATTATACAAAGTTGGCTTTAATTTCAGGTTAGACTCTTCAGAATTAGTTTTTAATCTTTGCTGATTAATTAATTTTATATTCAAGCTAGTAGAAAGCATAAAAAAAAAAGCACAAAAGAAAAAAACTATTAAAAAAAAGAGGATGAGTAGTTTATTTACTTTTTACTCCTCAGATTTTATCTTTTGTTTTTCATGTGAATGTTCCCATATAAGTTCATTGCTTAGTCCCTTGGTGTCTTTGCATGCATATATAATTCAAGTTACTATTTTTCATTTGTGAAAAATATTTTATTTGCATAAAAGATATTTTTCTTCTTAGATGAAAAAATATGAAAGATTAATGTGCATTTTTTGCATCTAAGAAAAAAAGAACGAAATATGATATTTTTTACATATTTTTCTGTTGCATTTATCACCAATTTAATACAAGAATCTAAGTAGTGATAAAAAATACAAGAAGGTAAGCTAATAAAAATATCTTGCATACTTACAAATTAATTTAGCTAAATTTTTAAATGCCAACAAATGAGTGTTTTGTTTTCTTATTTGCCACTTGCCCTGTATGCGAATCAACCCCGAATTCAAATTGGATCGCAAAAGGTCTAAAAGAAACATAAGGTAACAAAAATATCAGTGTTAAATAATTGAATAAAACATCTATTAACAAAAAATACATAAAACAGTAATCGTTCTGTAACACACAAGTTGAGCTGAGCATTGCATTAATGGAAATAGCTCAAAATCGGATTAGGCTGTTTGTGTGTGGGAAAATTGCATGGCGAGCAACATCACCTATCTTTACCACTTGGTACTCGTCTTTCTTCACATTATAAGCCACAAGCACATTACTAGCATGAACATACACACTAATGACCAAGACTTCAGAATCCACCCACATTAGAGGCAAGGAAAATCTTCTCCTTAATGGGCTTTCTATAGGAAATCTTATACTATTAACCAAGACCCATTCACTCCTATGAAAATCCTTCAACTTCCACACCTTCATCATCTCCACATTCTTCCCACAATTCATACAGCAAACTTCATTTCCCATCTGCACAAGTGTCCAATACTGACCCTGACATTCTATTGGAGCCTTCAAAAGGTGAGCAGTCTCATCACAAACATCAATTGCAAGAACAAATTGATCAGAAATCCAAGATGAGTTAGTCCAATAAATAACCCCATCAGCAGATAATGATTGTACATATGATAAGTATGATGCAGGGTCACATTCTGCAGGTACCCTCCTAATTTTCCTCCATGACATTACCTTCCCTACTGTTAGTACATACCAATTAAACATTCCAATATTAATAGGGTCTTTGCCAAGACTAACAACTTTAATTTCACCAGTGGAGGAAGTTCTTGCAATGCTGTTACAGTGGCTACTCAGCCTGCAGATTGAAGGGAGAGTGGGGAGTTTCAATACTTGCATTGTGATTGGATTTGCAACATACAAATCTGATGATGTGTTGATCAACAACACACCATCTGAAGTACTGCCTCTTATTTTCCCTGGAAATCTGAGATCCAAATCTGTCTCTTTGAGTTCCCAGCTGTGATCTCTTGCATGATGAATGTGTTGCACCTTGTGTGGGCTTTGAGAATCTTGGATGAGGAAGCCATGTTCTGAGTGAAGTAGGCGGTGTGACTTTGTGAAACAAGAGAGTGACAATATCTCAGCCCATGTTTTGCAGACATGCCTGGCAGAACAGTGAAGAAATTGAGGTGGGAGCCTGTGAAGAATGTTGGCCACAACATCAATTGGAAGAGAATCAAATGATGACAATAAGTCCTTTTCTCCATGATCTTCTGTTTCAGAATAAGCAACTATTGCTGGCTTTAAAATTTTCCTTTGGGACAACATCATGTCCTTTCAGTGTCAAAACCACTGTTATAATTTATCTGTAACTAATTCAGTGACTATATATCAGTAAAAACGTATAAAGGAGTTAATGCAGAAGTACTGTGCCAGGGAATTACATGAGAAGAGAAGCAAGAATATATAATAAACTGAAAGCAAGAGCCAGAATAAGTTTGGGACAAATGCAATGCCTTTACTTGGCCAGAAAGAAAACCCAAGATAGGATCAACTACACTCATTAATAATTAATTCCAACGGTTCTAACTAATATACAATGTGTGGTAGTGTGTAACCATGCAGGAACATATATACACCAAAACTCACGGCTAAAAATAACTTGGCGAATCCTTTAATGACTTTTCAGTTTTCCACTCCCCTTTTCCTTCTTTTGCCACCCCCAAAGGAGTGAGAAACAGACACATGAGATAAGGGGCTACTTTCATGATGTACTTCTAAATTAAGTGCTTTTTCAAACTTTGGACGCGTTAATGCATTTTCACTCGATGTTGAGTTATAATTTCTATGGAATCTTTCAACAGAATCCTTCCCGAATGGTCGGAACTGTGACCATGGACCGAAATACAGAATATATTCGCCAAACACTGATGGAAAATGGTACAACAATATTTCTGTGACTATAAACCAGGCAAATTATGAATTGAATCTGGAGTATATATATATATATATATATATATATATATATATACTTAATTAAAAAGAGTTCTGTTTGTTGTTATCTCTAGTTCAGAAGTATTGTTAGAGTACTTAAGCTACTTTCTACAATTTTCAACATGCATAACTTTATAAACAATGTCCTCCTTTTAACGGTTTAATTATCAGAAATGGGATAACTTCACGTGTGTTGATTGAAGTTGAAATCCTTCGAAATGGCACTGAGCCAGACAGAAGAAAAGAAGGTGAACAATTCTGCATCAGAGAATGAAAACAGTACAAGGAATATTCTAACGTACCTGCAAATTAGGAAAGCATTGTAAGCATTCAGCTACTCGGGCATTTTGCATGTGGCTAAATTTAAGCTAGCAAAATCACGAATCGTTTCAAAACCAATTAGGATTTAATTAGGACAATGATGAATTCAATTGGAATGCTGCTTCACATATTAATAGATATATACTTAGGAAAAGGGAAGTGGGATTCTATTGGCTGTGCAGAAGGTGGCATATGTTAAGGGTCACACTAAAATTTAAAGAATGTAAACATAACAAAAGCATCAAGTTTTTAATGTCAGAAAACCTTAATCATCACGTAATAATTGTGGGGATATATATAAAGCAACATAGCATTCAGGTTTGAGCCCGATATAAATGCATATGTGTGTAGTACATAATGACCTGGAAAGTAGCACCAACTGCGAAGGATGGTATCGCTTTTTACTTCATTTTATTCCTCCTCTTTTCTTCTTTTCCATTTTTTAGAGGAAAAAAGCATCAACCAATTCACTATCGACAACTGGGGGATTTTGGTGTGAATATCATGAAGTTGGGATCCATTTGCAATTTCTAAAATTTTATAATCTGAACCATTAAATTAAACAACAATATATCTAATGGTAGCAAATAGTAGTGCACTGTACTGCACTATCCACTTTTTTTATCAGCACTGTGCACTATCTATTATGATGTGTACAGTAGACAAAGTTGCAAAAAAGTGAATTGAGGATACAGAGGGGGGAAATTGAACTTTTTATAATGAATATTAGCTCTAGCCATGTGAAAGCCAGAGACACACACTGATATATATTTATTAGTAAGAATCCACTTATTGAGAAATAAATTGTATTGTGCATTTATTTTGTTTAATATTTTTTGGTAGACATTAAATTCTATTGATCAAATTGTTCATTAATCATGCATATTAAGTTTTAAAATAATTAGACATTTACATGTATGTAATTCTATAGTCGATAGTTATTTATATTTTAAAAATTAAATTATATGTTAAATTGAAGTTATATGATGAAGTGTTAACTAACTCTTTTAAATCTTTAATAGAAACTTTATATATAATGATTAAATTGTTACAAAAACTTATCAAACAAATTATGATTTTTTTGTCAATAAACAAAGGCTTAAATCAATTTTTGGTCTCCATTTTTCAGTAATGTTGGTTTTTAGTCTCCCATTTTTAAAACGCAACTTTTTAGTCTTTTATTTTTAAAATATGTCACTTTTAGTCCTTTTGGACATTTTTCAATTTGAAAAGTATTTTCTAAATTTATATTTTGACCTCTCTCAAATTTAGAAAATATTTTTTAAATTTAAAATATGGCCATAAGGACTAAAAATGGCACACTTTTAAAAATAAGGGACTAAAAAGTTATGTTTTAAAAATAGAGACTAAAAATAAACATTACTAAAAAATAGAGGACTAAAAATAGATTTAAGTCATAAACAAATTATGGTTGAAGATGCCCCACGGAACCAAATTCCCGTTGTCCCTCTGTCCTTTTTTTTTGTTGTCAATTGTCCTATTCTTTTTTTTTTGGTGAAATTTTCTTTTTTTGTATTTCCTTTTTTATAAGCTTTTTTTGTATCTCCTTATGTTTGTTATACTTTTTTTTTGGTCAATTACATGCAGGGGGATGTGGGAGAGGGGTAGAGTGGGATCGAACACACTCCCTTCTACAAGTGTCCCGTTAGCTTACCAACTAAGCTATGTAGGGGGGCTGTTATACTTTTTTTTTTGTCATCTGGGGGAGGGGGGGGGAGGGTGGGGATCGAACCCCACCCCTACAAGCAACTCCTAGCATTTGTTTTTGGTCAAAGCCCAGCATTATTTTTTTGTCAACTATGTTTGTTATACTTTTGGGCTAGTCCTTTGTCACTTGGGCTTGCTTGTCTTTTCATATTGGGCCCGTTTGTTTTCATTTAACTGCTTTGGGTTCAGAATCTTTGTCAAGTTTAATTTTTATCAAGGACAAATTTTTGACCAAAAAAATTTATTGGACAATTTTAGTTAATATATGGTCATTAAACACTAGGCATTTTTATTTTCTATTAAATTAAAGTCACTGAATACTAAATGAGGTTGGACATTTAAAAAATGAAATAAAAATATAGTATTACATATATACTACTAGATAATCCAAATGCTGACTCAAAACTCGTATCGATTCCAATATTGGGTTATCAATCAATCAATATATTTACAAGCAAAGTAAATATATTTTAAAAATGAGTACAAGCAATGCTAAAGAAAAAGTACAAAGCAAAAGAACTATGCAAAATATGGATAAAGAAACATGCACTAGCATGCCCCGCCAAACCAAACTATCAAAGCTTAATTAACAGTCTTAAATATCCACACCTTTTAAAAATATAACATTCATGATAACTCATTACATTTTATATCTTAGTTAGTTATAAGCTTTCGGAATGAATGGTTCATGATATTAGTTATCTACTTATCTTAGAAGCCACCATATTTAATCGTAATTAAGCTCTTCCGTATCATGACCGAAACACTAGAAATGAAAACAACGTCACTATTATAATGAGAGAAATTACTTTAAACTGAAAATAAGCGTCCCCAACAAATTTTAAACTGTCTACGTATAACGTATGTACGTATGTGTATATATATATATATATATATGAGTGCATTTCACCTGGCACACAAATGAATTGGATAAAAATTTTAAACCAATAATGTCCACATCCATATATAACAATTAACTTAACGAGAACGATAGTAGTGTATTCTGATAATGCATGTTTTCATACTTATCCCGCCATGTCTGATGAATATTTTTTGGGTTATATATATAAATTGGTCAAATTTAATTTTAGTCCCTATAAAACTTTTATATATTTTTAGTCCTTATAAGACTAAAAGAACGCCCTTTTTGTATTGTTTTAGGAACTAAATGCCTATAAAAAATTTATAACGACCAAAATCAAATTTAGCCAATTTTATAGAAATTAAAAATATGTTTAATTCATATTTCTTATTTCTTCATACAATATTTCTCAACATATAAAAAACTTTAATGCTACTCCAACATATACATTCTAAAAAGTAATTAAGATGCATGCCTACCAATATGGTGTGATACAGGTGGTATACTTGATCTCTTAAGTATGATGGTTGGGGTTCAATCTCTAAGCTGTGTGTATGAAAAAATATCTGTTGTGAGTAGAGATGTAAATGTAAGGTCTAGCACGTAAGCCAACCCGGTCCAACCTGACTCACGGGTCAACTGGGTTATCAAAATATTGACTCACCAAAAGACCCCGACCAGGCTCACTTAACCCGTGCATGGGTTGAGGTGGGCCACTAATCCGTTATTTTATAAAATTTTATGTTGTGTAATGAGTATTTTTATAATCTTAATTGTTTTAAATTTGTTTCTTTGAAGACTTATGTTTAGAAAAATTATATTTTAATGTATTTTGCATTTTTATTATTTTGAAAAGTAGTGGGTCAACTAGCAAGCGGACCAATAAGCCAACCCAATAACTAGAGCAGCAGCTTGCGAGTCAGCTCAGCTCAGCCCGGCTCGTGGGCTAAACGGGTTACTAAATAGCTGGCTCATTTAGCCCTTGGCCTTTTTGGCTCGGTTCACTTAACCCGCGAACTGAAGCGGGCTAACCTATCACGAGCCGAGCCAACCCGCGAGCCAGCTTAATAATTAAAAAAATTTAATAATGAATCATTTTTTCTATTTTTTTTATTTTTTTTATTTTCTAGCATTTTAAATAAAAAAATTTAGATTTTTTAAAATTTTTTAGTGAATCAGCCAGTGAGCCAGCTCGCATAACCCACCAATCCGTGGTGGATTGAGCCAAGCTATGCATTTTCTGGCACATAAAAAAACCGAGTCAGCTCGGCTCGGCCCGTTTCCCTCCCAACCTGTGGCTAGTCAGCTCGTGTGGCCCGATCTGACTCGTTTTGACAGCTCTACCAATAAACCACCAACTCGGGATGGGTTGAGCTGAGTTGTTTTTTTTTTTTTTTGCTCACAAAAAAAAGTGAGCCAACTCAGCTTGAGTCACTTTTCTCCCAATTCAGGTCAGTTTGACATCTCTAATTGGGAGAGATCAATCCCTTAAACAAATTTCAATATCTTGAAAAATTAATCTCTACAATTTCGCATAGAGGATACCCATATTCTCGGAAAAAAAGTTTGTGGAATTAATCTCTAAAGATTGTGGAATTACTTGCCATTGGTCATACACGTGGTCTTTTTTTTATGATAAGCATACACGTGGTCTTTGAATGGTAAAAGTCTAAAAGATGTACTCGAGAATTGAAAGTGTTGCTAATTTTGTTATTTTTAAAAAGCGTGCTCGGTCGATATGTTACGAATAAAAATAAAAAACAAATTCACGATTATTGACTAAATAATTGACAGCTTTATAATGACAAAAACGACAATTTCTGTTCGCGTTCAAGAAAGGAAGATCACTCATAATTGACCGCAATGTTAACTTTTTATTTGTTAAAAATGTTAAATTTTTATTTCATAGTAACCTTAATTGACCGTTGTGCATTAGTATTCTTTTTATGCTCTTTTATAGCTTTATTTTCCCATTATGACGGCAGTGTTATATTTGACTAAAAATAATAAATATAGCAGCATATATTGACAATGAATAAATCAATAAATATCCATGAATAATGGTACTTGCTACTTTGGCTGCAAAAACAGAACGCCAAAATATTTTGAACTAACTAGTTAGCTGAAACTTCAAGCAGTCTGCTCAGAGCCCCCACCAACCAAAAACGTCACCAACTCACCATTCACCTTTACTCAGCTAACCAGGGGTGTTCATGAACTATTCGGCATTTGTGACCCATCTCAACCCAAGTTATTTAGGGTTGGGTTTGAGTTTGTGATTATAAAAAATAAAAATTAGGGATACAGTTTGATATCACTTTATGATTAGGGACGGATTCAAGTTAATTCCAACTCGTCCTACATATATATATACATATATTATTATTATTATTATTATTATTATTATTATTATTATTATTATTATATTTCTAATAGAAATATCCTAAAATTATAATGGAGTACAATAATATCTCATATATTAATAAAGAATTAATATATATGATACATTTACACATTGCATTAAATTTTTCTCTACTAAAATATATCCTTTCTCCTCTTTTAAATCAAACGATGACTAAGAGGGGGAAAAATATCTTGTTTTACAATATGAATTCTCGGAGTCGAGTGAAAGCGGTAAGAGCATTTTCATTGGGGGTTCTTAGAGGGTATTTAATAGGTACCTCCAATAAAGGGGAGCAAATTGAGGACTTAATGGGAGAAGGGTGATTCTACAAGCGTCCTCTCTCTCCTCTCTCATCGGGCCCGCAACTAAGAGCTTAAAAAAATTTCGAAACATGCTTTTACCGACAGTTTCGTCCGTGGTAAAAGTATTTATAATATTAAAAAATCAACACTCTCTCTCCTGTCACGTCTGAGTCCCGCTCGTCTGACTTTGGAAAAAAACAACGGGACCAACCTTTTACCTACGGTTTCATCCGTCGGTATAGGTCTTATAATATTAAAAAAAATAGAGCCATTGCGGGCCAGAGAGCCGTTGTTGGCTGGAAAGAGCAGTTGCTTGCTCACCCAAATATATATATATATATATATGATTAACTTCATCAATTTTTGCATAATTAAATCTCTCAAGTTTATCTCATTTATTCTCATATAGTCTCTAAAAAATTCTTCATCTTTTAATCCTCATATATTCTCTCAAAATTCTATTTTATTCTATTTATTTTCACCCAACGGATCCTAACCAAATCAATTTCTTCTATAATTACACTCAAAATCGTCCAAATTCTCAAAATCTTCTATTTTATCTAAACCTACAAAATAATTCAAATATTGGCAATTTTCCATTTTCTCACCCCCCCCCCCCATATCCATATCATTTTCCCATGGGTCAACCACCACCAACCATTTTCTCACTTTTTTTTAAAATTTATTTTGAATTAAAAAAATAGTATAAATAAATTTCATATTTTTATATTTTAATATAAAATAGATCTATAATTATTAATAAATGAATTAATAAATAAATTATTGTTGAGAGATGTAATGGTGATGTAATGATGTGAAGTTATTGATGAGACTCATTTAGTAAATTTAGTAGAGTTGCTGGGTTGTATGGGTTAAGTACCTATTAAATACTTGGATTTAAAAAATAAAAATAAATAATATAGACAAATAAGATTTACTTAAATATCCAAATTTGAAAAGCTCCAATGGAGATGTTTTAAGCCGCATGAGACCAATAATATCCGGTCCCACGAAACTAAAATAGTTTTTTTTCCCCTACTAAAATATCATGAGATTCATGACTCCTGAGTCCTGTCAAAGTTCTCGGAGCACCCGCCCCATAGCCATTACGCAGCACGCTGAGCCTTACAGAATTTTTTGTTTTAAAAGAGCGTTATTAATTGACCAAAAAAAAGAGCATTATTAAGTAATTAATTAAAAAATAAAAAAAATTGAGGAGTACATTGGTATAATACTTGGATAATGTTATATTATTAATAAATTTTTATCAAATAATTATATTTTAAAACTCACTATTCGATTAAAAAATAGTATCATAATAGATGATTTCTATAATTATAATTTTACTTCAACTTAAAATCATTCAATGTGTCGTCGAGATACGTCAAGGATTAACGTCATAATGACACATTAAATGATTTTAAATTTTTTTATAGAAATGATCCATGTCATATATAGTAACTTTTAATTCAATATGGGTTTTGGAATATAATTATCGGGTGAATAATTACTAGTCGTGTAATATTATTTAAAGTGATACACCGATGTAATTTGATTCCTCAAAATAGTTATTGAAATTTTAAAATTTAGAAAATTGTATTCATATAAAAAATTACATTTTAATATTCTTTAACCAATATTTTTAAATACTAGTTAATATTTGGTAAGTATTAATCTTTTTTGGATAGATAAAGGTTAATAATTATAAGTATGTAATTATGTTAATGGAGAATTATTTGAACTTATAACCTTTTTATCACTTCAACCCTTATATCTCTCTTCCAAATTATCAAACCACTTTATCACCCGTAATATTTGTTTTTATTTGTTTGTTTATACAAAGCCTTAGGCTTTTTCTAATTTTAATTCCAAAGAGTCTAAGAAACATATTTGACCTATATGGTGACACAATGAGAGAGGATGCGGATGGGGGCTTCTTGTCTACAGTCCCTATATCATGCATGGCTAGCTAGCTGTTTAAGGGTCACCTGTCAATGGCTTCCACATATACTGCCACAAAAGCTTTCTTTGTCACCGAAGTCAAAACAAAATTTCCGTTACAATATATGTAAATATATTTTGTATCTAGTTATAATATTAATGATTTGGTGTATATTTAGTTTTCTATTTTTAGAATTATAGTCTATAATTTCTCTTGTAATAGTTGTATATAATCACAATTATGCTAATAAAATCAGCACGAAATTATATATTCTTTCAATTTCTTTGAGAATATATATATAGAGAGAGAAATAAGTAAAGATAGCATGTACGTTTAGAAAGATAAGACCAACTTGATGATACGAAGATATCATAATAATAGAGAAAATAGCTGCTCGATCCATGGTCTTCATTGGCAGGCAAATTCATTTTATTTAAATTAAATAGGACATATGCAGATTGGGACATGTGGAGACTAAATTTAGTAAGAATAATAATAAAAAGTATTAATAACAAGGTGATGACCAGTTAATGTGATCTTAGGTCATCTCCAATAGAGATCTTAATAAGCATTTGACTATGTTATTTTTTTAAGAAGTTGGGAAATGTACTGTTTATAGTGAGATAATGATTCATTCACGTACATTATTTTGTATTACTTTGTGGTCTAAGCACTTCTTGTGCTTTTGGACTCGGCAATTTTGTGCTTTCGATATAGTTTAATTCAATTTGACTTTTCCAAATAAATAAGCATTGGTACTTAATAAGCATTTTCCATTGGAGTATTGTATTTTTGTTGGAATGCTTATGAAGCATAGGTGCTATGCTTAGTTAAAAAAGCTAAGTGAAAAAACTGAAAAGAGCCCTAAGGATGTGGGTTAGATCTTCTTTTATGTATAAATAAAAATTAATGAAATGTAAGGATGTTGGGCTATTGGTGGGGTTCATTTAATAATTTTTTTTTTTTGAAGATTATGGGTTGGAAAGATGGAATGTTTATAGAATGCTTAAATTAAAAAGATAAAAAAAGAATAATATGTATGAGTGGGACTTACTTAAAAACCCCAATATGAAATGCTCCATTGTGGATGTTGTTACATGCCTCATCAATAATCAATAAAATATATGCTATATATATTTCTTTATGTGTTATTAGTAGCAATTATATATGACAAATTACGTTTAATTAGTTTAGTTTTGATTTGTTTGAAATATCTGATATACGGATAAGTTGTTTCACTAATTTTGATCAGTCTAGTGATGTGTTGGTGTTTTTACTTATGTATTCGGTATGGATAAGAGGAAAAACAAAAAAAAAATATTAAAAAAAAATACTCAGACAATGCTTCCTAAAAAAACGTCATCTGAAATTCCTTGAAAAATAAATACTCAGATAGCGCTTCTTAAATAAAGTGTTATTTGATGTTAACTAAAATTGATCTGAAGGCACCATTAAAAAAAGCTCTGAAAATTCATTCTTCATATGCATCATCAAATAATGCATAAACGCCTTATCATGTATCTGAAGATTCATTTTTCAGAAAAGCATCATAATATAATGCTTTTAAGTGATGAAATAATAGTCAAGAATAGTTGTGCAAATTTTCTTTTTTTTGGTTTAAATATGTTTTTGGTCTTTTCAAATTAGCTCGTTTTGATTTTAGTCTCTAATAATTTTGGTCAAATTTTTTTAGTCTAATAAAAAAAAATTGTTTGATTTTAGTCCTTTTAGTGATTTAGGGCTGAACTGACATGAACATGTCACCTCATTAATCTAACGTGTCATATTCAAGTGCCAGGTAAGCACGCCACGTATGTAGGACAAATTTACAGGGACTAAAATCAAAACAGGCCAAATTTGCATGGACTAAAATCAAAATAGAACAATTTTTTTTCTTCCCTCCATCTCCACCACCACCCCACCACCACCGGTACTCTCTCTCACCCACACACTCTCTCTCTTATCCCACACCACCGCCATCGCAAGGTTGTCCCAAAGCAGAAGATTGCATAAATGTTCCTGCGTCATAGCTTCGTATTGTCCTGAATCTACTTAATCATTCAAGCCTCCAAACTAATGCCAACAGAAGTATTTTAATCAACACATTCACCCATCATTGCTTCGAATAACAAACCATCCATCTTATTGACCAAAAAGGGATAACTTTAATTTGGCTCCCAGTAACTTAAGTCCCTAAGTATATCACCCAATGCTATTTCATTTCAACACAGTTTTCCTTTTCTCGTGAAAATGGGCACAGATTTATTAATGTTAAGACTTGGTGTTTCACAACCAATTGCAATCTTTAATTTCATTTCAATTTCAATTTCCATCAAATAAACCAACGAGAAGCTCAACACTGAAAATAAAAAAATAAAAAAAAAAAGTAAAAAAAGGAAGCTTTGACGGCGACCATGAATGACGAAGAAGACGAACCAGAAGCAGATCTCGTGAAGAAGCTTCCAGATCTGGTGATTTTTGTATCGCAGAATGAAGAAGCAAGTAACGGTGCGCGGAGGGCATCTATAGTGGATCGTTGTTGAGTTATTTGGCCGCCGTTGAGTGTTCCCATGGTGCGGTGGTGGTGGGGTGGAGGAAGGAGGAAGAAGGTGGGGTGGTAGTGGTGGTGGTGGGAGGAGAAGAGAGGAGAGAGAGAAAGAGGGGGGAGAGAGGTGGTGGCGGATGGAGAGAGGAGAGAGAGCAGGTCCCTGTAAATTTGAAATTACGTGGTAGGTTTTTTTTAATTTTAAATTACGTGACATGCTTAGTTGGCTCAAAATTATGCCACGTCTGATGACTGGGCTGACGTGTCCATGCCACATCAGCCTAAATCACTAAAAAGACTAAAATCAAACAATAAAATTTTTATTAGACTAAAAAAATTTGACCAATATTATTAGAGATTAAAATCAAAATGAGCTAATTTAGAAATGGAATGCAATTACAGAAAGACATTTCGTTTTTTTCGTTTTCTCTTATAATTAGGAGGTGTACGCTGTAACGCTGCCTTAGTTGTGAAATACTCGTCCAATTTTAGTAATGAAAATAATTACGTACGACATGACACACAAAAGAAGAAAATTTGATATTTTACAGTATAACTTTTTTACTATTACAAATAAATAAAAAATCTTGTTTTATACACAAACTTTAATTTCTATATAAATATCGGTGGAGAAGGCAAACACGGCTCTCTGTATAAAGAAGACAACAGATGAAACACAGAGAGAAAAATTCCATATGATCCCTTATTTAAGAAGAGTCGAGGCATCAGCGTTATTAGTTAATTTAGAAACTTAGAAATTTGCAAAGCAACATGGAAAACAAGCATGCCACATGCGCAAGTACTGCAATCTGCCGATAATACATTTAAACGTGTGATCTGCTACCGATAATTAGGGATGTAAATGGGGCGGAGGCGGACACGGGTAGTAGCTACCCGCTACCTGTCTCGTTTAGTATATTTGCTATCCATAACCGCCCTATATCCGTGCGGGTATCCGTCATCTAGGTTTTAGTGGGTATCCGTGAAATCTGCGGATATCTATGAATATTAAAAGTTAAAAAATTTTATTAAAAAAAATTATTTCTACACAATATTTGTCATAATGGACATCATATTAATAAGACTAAATTATACCAATCATATAATTTTAACTCAAATATTATATCATTAATTGTTCAATTAAATAAAAACAAATAAAACTATAAAATGAAAAATATGAGTGTGAGAATTAATACATGACATAACAATAATACATATTTTGGAGTCACTTTGTTCAATATTAAAACAAAGCAAGACAACAACTAAAAGTAATGCATCGCACTTTAATACTTGTCAAATTGTGTATTGATATTTTAGACTTTTAGGTATATATATAAATAAAAAGATAATTACTGTAATTTTACAAATGGGTACGAGTATCCGCGGGTACAGATACCTCACTACTCGCCTCCATTCCCATTTATTAGCGAATACCTTAAATACCTGTTTAATTTACCCGTGGGTACCCGTTAAGGTACCCACCCCATACCTGTAATAGATTTTATCCGCAGATATCCGTGGGTATGAGTTTTTTTGTCATCCCTACCGATAATACATTTAAACGTGTGATTTGCATTTTTTGAAAAACAAATGTTAATTAAAAAATATAAATGTTGTTGGAGGGAAAACAACAAAGTTGTTCATAACCGATCAATTTCAATGTAAATTGCAATAACCAAACAGAATAATAAAAAATTGAACAAATCGAAAACCGAAAAAACAAATTAAAAATACATTGAATTGGATTGATTTTTGGATCTCACAGTGAAAACTGATTCAATCCAATCCAAACCAATCTCCAATATATATATATATATACACAATCTTATTTTCAAAATTACACTACTATCCTAAATTTTTATTTAAGACATGTTATAAGATAATTTATATTTTTTTATAAAAAAGACAATTTATATTTTAAGACAATGTATTATATAATGTGGTATTCTATTTATTTATTTGTACATTGTTTATAAAACGAGGAACAAAAATAATATTTTAATAATTTTTTTATCCATTTTAAAAATATTTATAATTTTTCAAACAAACCGAAAAACAATCAAATCCAAAAAGAATTAGTTGGATTAGATTAAGTCTAATTAATTTGATTTTAAAATCAAACAGTCGGATAAGAGCAAAATCGAAAGAATTGAATCAGATGATTTTTTCTTTCAAAATCTATCTAATCCAATCTGCAAACACCCTGTGAAAACATGCCACATGGTTTTTGTGAGTTTGATGAATTTGCATTTACAAAAAGGATTTTGACTCTTTTGAAGTGAATATTTTTTTTATGGGAAGAAAAAAAACAAAGCAGAGAAAAACAAAGAAACCAAAGCAAACTACATCCTCATCATAATGAGAAAATTAAGACATAATGTTTTAACACATTCTTGTGTTTATCACACATGTACATATAATATCACTCATTCATTTATTAATTATCAATTGTTGAAATTACTCATTTTAGATAAGTCGAATCCTCATAACAATTAGCATTTGTAGTAGGTTTTAGTTGACCTTTTTCTGAGCTTAAAAACAACTTAAAGTAAAAAAAAATCAAAAATTAAATTTAATTGTTAGAGTATCTCCAATGAGAAAATAATAATTAAAATTTGATCAATATATTTTTGGTAATAATTAAAAAAATCGTTTACCTTCAATTATTATTCTAATAAAATTTCAAAGAAAAGAATAAATTATTCTCACCATTTCTTTTGCTAAGTTTTAAAATAAAATAAAATAAAATAAATTTAATATAGTTTGATATTTTTTATGAATATTAATAAAAATATATAAATTTAAAAGTAAAATAAAAAACAAAAGCAGACTTACAGTAATCTTTCATTAATGTTAGCTTTGCAAGCATTTGAAACAAATGCTAAGTTGAAAAATCTAAATAGGACCTTCCATGAAATCAAAGTATTTTAATATATTATTCACAAAAAGTCACCACTTTGATTTACGTACGTCATGTAATTAATAACAGAGGAATTTACATTGAGAAAGAAGACAGAAACGCTATCAAATATTTTGTTGATGCTAGTCCAAATTAACTAGTTCCTGCTTTCTAGATATTTCAACATCTACCAGTCAAAAGCCGTCACCGAAGACTGAAGAGTTGGATTTGAGAAAATTTATCATTTGAATGAGCATGAGCAAATTATTTCGCCATTTCCTAATTATTCCCAGAATAATGTATATGCAAAGGCACAAAGCGAGAGAAGAATTATACTCCCTGTCACTATATATCTTATTTACCTATGCAATCGTCGTGAGAGATAGCTGCTCAATCTTTATTCACACACACACACACAAATGAAGTGTAGAAATCGTCACCATCAAGTTATGTTTTTTTTTCCTTACCTTTTTATCCTTGGTAAAATAAGTTTTGTGATGTTACTAAAGAACAAAACATTAAATTCCCATTTAAAGAACATATATATGTGCCTATACTGGCGACTATGTTGGTCAAAGGACAAAACTTCACCACCGGTGGTGAAGTGAGTTTGTTACCATTGATATATGAATATTATATTTGAACGGATGAGATGAGGTACCAAATACTTGGACGGTGGCGTTTATGGAATAGGAAAATGGTTCTAAGTAGGACAATCCAAAAATACCCCCTTCATATTTTCATAATACCCATTATATAGACCTCAAATTGACCATTGATAAACTAATAAAAAATTCAATGGTGTAGATTGTGCTGGGTAACTTGGGTAGCAGGTGTCCATTAGTTAAAAAATTATTTGCAATGAGGGGTCTACACAATATAATATTTAGTTCCTATAAATACCAGGATTAGACCACCTTTGAGGACGAAACCACCTCTATTGTCGTCCAACTAGGCTTTACAAAGCTCTCTGGTTAAGGATGCTAACAACCATCAAGAATGTTGAAATCGTTGAAAGAAATGGTGGCTCCGGAACCATCAAGAAACTCAGTATCAGTGAAGGTCAGTACTACATCACTATAATATGCTCTACATAATCTATCATGTGTCATATGATTGTCAGTTTTAATGAAATAATTGATCAAGAGACCAATATTTCGTCAGAGATCATAAAAGATATAAAACCCAATAATAATATTTATAGATATCTGCAGATACTCTCAAATATCTGCAAAATGTGACACCTAAGCTAATGAGGATGAGGAGTAATCATCGGTAGAGACGGCAATGAGTAGGGTACTATAGTACCAGTTCACATACCCACAATTTAAAAAATACTCATGTTTGACTTAAGAATACCACAGTTAAACGTGTTTGACTAGAAACAATTTCAACTAGTAGAGACATTTTTATCCAATAGAACGGATAACGGAAAACTATTACATGTGCCCACCCCACCTCTTTAAGATCTCTACTACAATTAATAGTTCTAAAATAAATTTAAAAAGTAATTATTGTAAAATTAAAATCAATTTATAAATAAGCAATTTACTTCTATAAAATACTGTAGAATAAATAAAAAAAATACTCCTATAAGATAGATATTAAACTAATAAAAACCAATCTCAATGAATATCACCTAAGTAGACTAAACATATTATTTTTTTTGGCTTTTTTTACCACTAAACTAAAACCAGAGGAAAAAAATTACCTGTCTTTGTCATATTTAAATTAAAATTTATTTATGTATTTTTATATAAAAATATGCATGATAGTGTTGTATAATTTTTTTAAAATTAATGGATGAAGATGATATTCCTCCGTGGCACATTTTGGTTTCCAGTTTGAGATTTGAGTGAGTGCATCCACCATGTCTAGTGATTTCCTTCCTGAAAAACTCAAAAACTCCATTGTTGTGTGTCCAGTTCTCTCTTTGACTTGATTCACTCCATCTTTGAAGCTTAAAAATGGAACCTTTCTTGTGTGTGCGCAAGTGGGGTGTGGGTCAGTGAGCGTCCAGTTCTCTCATCCTCTTTGAACATGGCGTTGCCAGAATTGCCACCGCCTCCAACATCTTCATTCTCTTTTTCTTGGTTCTCAACCTCACTCAAGCTCTAGTACTGGATTTTACCTGCAAGGCTGCAACTGTTATCTTTGTGACTGCCAACGTCACATCTAATAATGGGGTTAATGTTGCATTTTTGCAAATTTGTGGGGGAAATGTTTCAAGTTAATAACAACCTGTACGGAGGGGTATTTTTCTATTGTCCTACCATAAATGCCACCTACTTGGACATCAGGTATGGGTCCTTGTTTTAACATATCGTAGTAGGGGTACATGAGGTATGTAGAAATTATAGTTTTTCCAAAAACTTAGTGTTAATTTGAATATTTGTAAAAAATTAAAACAATTGATGAAATGACCCAATTTTGTCATTATGTGGTGACGTGGCAAGGGAAAGTAAAAATGATTGTTTTGTACTTTTACTTAGTCTATGTCAATGAGATAGATTAATACATTTAATTTATTATTTAATTATATTAAATTTTTGAGAATTAAAATCCCAAATTTGTGTCCCCACGTCCAGCCTCCTGTACTGGGAATGATGGGGATTAATTGTTCATCTATTATCTCTGCAGTTTGCATCAGCCCAGGGGTTTGTCTCTGTCTCTTCCTACGATAATCTCTTTATTGCAGGTAGTGTGGCTCATTTCATTCCATCTCCATTGCAGTGTGTCTCTCTCACATCCCACCATTTCTGTTTTTACGAAATAAACTTTTTTCCACAACCATCACCAAGTGTGAGTCTCACTGCCATAGTGACATGAGTGACAATGTCTAGTACCACAAAAATGGAGGCAAACCAATATGATTAAACGAGAGCTTATGTAGCAACTATTATTTTATTTTCTTAAGATTTTTTCAGGTCATCGATTTTGGAGCAGAGAATAGAGCAACGTTGGGGGGTTGTCGATAGTGTTTTTTGTATTTTAAATTATTTGAAATTAATAATTTATAATAAAAAATAAAAGATGGATTGATATGAAACGCTAAATTATTTGAATCATTTTTGCATTTTGTGTTATGTCTAATTTTGTATTTAATAGAGTTTTGGGAACAATAACATATTAATAGAACTTATGGGGAGAGATTTATAATTTATAACAAAATTGGATTACCCAATATCACAGGTCATGACCCCACTTCACCACCGATGGTGAAGTTTTGTCCTTGACCAACATAGTCAGCACCATGTACTTATATCTATATATCTATATGCATACATATCTAAAGGGAATACCAATGAATAACTACCTTTTGGTGTAGCTTTTTTCTTTGACAAAAATGCCCTTAATTGAATTTAAAATTGGTAACCGCTATTTTGAACTGAATAGTTAAATTTAAATTTACTCAAATTACATAAAATTTATCTTTAAAAAACTTATAATTAATGATAAGAAAAATGATATGAATACAGGAGACACATGATGTGCCTATTCCCTACAAGTATATATAAAGGGAATTTGAGCATAATAACTACTCTTTGATGTCATAACACAAAAATAAATAAATTGCACTGGATACTTAATGGTTTAATATGAGGTAAATAGTTATTTTAGTCCATGAGAGTGTTAGACGGTATCACTTTGATCCCTGATAGATGCGAATTAGTTACTTTGGTCCCTGCCATAAAAAGTAATCACATTTGGGGACCAAAATAATAGTTAAGTAATCACTTTTAGGGACTAAAATGACAGTTAATAATCACTTTCAGGGACTAAAGGGACTAACGGCTGACAGTTGATAATCTTTTTTTAATTTCACATTTATCAGAGATCAAAATAACACTGCTTAACACTCTCGGATATTAAAATTACTGTTTACTCGTTTAATATATCATTCACATGGTGTCGGTGAGGGTGCGTGGGTATGGTGCGGGACGTGGTGAGGGGCGTGTATGAGGGTGTGAATTGTGTGTAGTGAGGGTGCACGGTGTTTGCGATGGGGACGCCGAACGCAGGACCAAAAAGTATTGCCATTCTTTTTCCTTATTTTGGAAATAATATTTTATAATTTAATTTAATTTGTACTTAATTTTGTATATTATATATCTTCAAACTTATGTAAATATAATATCATTAACATATTGTATAAATGTCTATACGATAATTAATTGAAGTTGTATATACGTCACTATATAATTTTATACATAAATCAAAAAGTTAAAAAGCAAACAGACAGGTACTACCCGTTTTAGGATAATTTGTGATCCTCATTCCTCATTTTTTTACTCCAATATTGAAGTATATATTGATAACTTTTCCAATTGTAGTTTCGTTTTATAATTTTATGTAGATATATTAATTTTTTTAATATAATAAATATTAAATCATGTGATATTATTTCAATTATTATACTAAATTTTAGATAAATTGGATATATAATATTATAGTCTAATTTATTTATATTTTAAAAACTACATATACGGTGAAATCAAATAGTTTTAAAATTTCATAAAAAATTGTAAGCGTAATCTATTACATAAGAATTTTAATCCGATTAAAATTTAATTTTGGCAAATAAAATTATTAAACAAAATAAGTATGACAAAAGTTAATTAAATAAATCAATCTCGACCCATATATTTGTATATATGTATCAATAAAAAATAGGCTTAAATATGTTTTTGTCCCTCATATTTGACTAAAGTTTGTTTTTAGTCCCTTATATTTTTTTTTGAGTTGCAACGGGGCTAAAAAGCCCAAAAGGAAAAACAACTAAACAGCAACACGGCGAGGGAAGGAGATCCCTCTAGCATCATCAGCTAACAATTGTCCTATCTGATTGGGAGGCCCCTCACAAAAAATCTTTAACCCATTACAGTCACATCTAAGATTTGCTAACCCATCAGCTACTCTATTGGCCTCCCTAAACACATGTAAGAACTTAACTTCCCAGTCAAAGCAAAGAAGCCTCTTAATGTTACGAAGGAGAGTCCATCCTGCAGTGCTTCCAATATCACTACCAGTAATGCTTCCCACCACCACCAAAGAATCTAGTTGGACCTCAAGAAAACGAACTCCCAGGTCATGAGCCAGTTTCAACCCCTCATACACCCCCCATAGTTCCGCGACATACACCGAAGTGTTACCTAGACAACGGGCATATCCACGGATCCACTCACCATGCTCGCCTCGGAGGAGCCCACCACACCCAGCCAAGTTAGAGGAAGACTTAGATGCACCATCAGAATTTAAGCACACCCACCCTGGCGTCGGTGGGTTCCATTTGATGTCCTTCCAAGCCCTACAATCTTCGTTGGGGCTCTCAATGATCGAATTTGGTTGTTGGCAAAAGTGGACATGTTCCAGAATGACATCCCAAGGCCTAAAAGGCGTTACGAAATGGGGATCATGCACCCGTTTATTTCTCCATTTCCAGATCATTGCACAACCCGTGGCCCACACCACCACCCACTCCAAATCACTTTGGCCAAGAGCGGTATACAGGTTGAGGTATAACCACTCCTCTAGATTCCCTTGAAAGAAACGACCTCGGTCTCCAACCTTCACCAAATGATGCCAGACTTCAGAGGCAAGAGGACAGTCTCTCAGCACATGGATAGTGGATTCCTCCATGCCCGGGCAACGAGCACAGTGGGCACTACCAAGACCCCATCGGGCTTTGCGAGCATTGGTCATGAGACGGTCATGGAGCACCTGCCAGAGAAAAACTCGGACCCGCTCAGGAGCTCTCAATTTCCACGCCACCCGCCATTTCCTATCTTCCTACTGAGAGTGAAATCCCTTAAGAAAGGAATAGGCACTGGCCACTGTAAAACGGCCCAAGCGGTTACTAGGCCAAACGCAGACATCATCAGCATCTGGTTGCGGAGGGAGCATCGCTGGGAAGAGTTGAATTACCTCACGTGGTAAAACATCCTGAATAACATTCATCTTCCAGCTTCCCTTTTCATCTACAAGGTCACTCACCCACCAGTCTTTCAGATCATCAGGAAGGTTGGGAGCATAATCACACAATCTCATGTAAGGGTTAATCCACTTATCCTGCCATGCATGAATACTATGCCCGTTGCCAATAACCCAACTCCGGTGTTCCTCAATCTTTGGCCAGAGCCTCACGATAGATTTCCAAAAGTTAGAATCTGCGGGGCCCTCAATAAGCACACTTACATCCCACCATTCATGCCCATATTTGCCTTTAAGCACTTGGCTCCAAAGGCTCGGGGTGTTATAGCGAAGCCCCCACACACTCTTCATGAGGCAAGCTTTATTCATAGTATATAGGTCCTGCATAGCTAACCCTCCCATAGATTTTGGCAGTTGGAGAGTGTGCCAATTGATCAAATGAGCTTTCCTGGTACTACCGTGGCTGCCCCATATAAAAGAGCATTGGAGCCACTGGATATCCTGCAGACAAGCTTTGGGGATCATAATAGACATCATTGGGTAGGTGAGGATTGCCTCAATAACTGATTTGGCTAAGGTGATACGGCCCGCGAGAGACAACTGATTAGCCTTCCATCCGGATAGCTTGGCCGCAACCATGTCCACAAGGTACTGGAAATCCTGTCTCTTTGGAGCTCTACCAAGTGCGGGCACCCCAAGGTAACGACCCAAAGAAATTGCCTTCTTGAAACCAGATTGAGTCAATAGCTCCCTTTGGGTTTGGGGGGACACGTTCTTAGAGAAGTGGACCACAGTTTTCTCCCTACTCACCTGTTGTCCAGACATAGAGCAAAAGGCATCAAGGGCCCGAAGCACACTCCGCATGCACGAAGAACTAGCCTTTCCAAATAATAATAAGTCATCTGCAAACATTAGGTGTGACACCTGCGGTCCCGTTCTTCCTACACGCATAGGAACCCATTGGCCCTTATCAACCTCCTCGGCAATAATATGAGAGAGTTTATCAATGCATAAAACAAAGATGTAAGGAGACAAGGGGTCACCTTGACGGATGCCTCTTCCTGGAGAGAATAACCGCGACCTAGAGCCATTCCACATGACATTGGTAGACACTGTGGAAATACCTTGCATGATTATCTGGACGAGGGCACTTGGGATAACCACTTCTTCTAGGAATTTATATATAAAGGGCCATCGAAGCATATCATAAGCTTTAGTAAGGTCAACCTTGATCACAAAGAAACCATTCTTTCCTTTGAGTTTGGACATGCTGTGGAGCATCTCCCTAGCCACAATAATATTCTCATGAATGCTTCTCCCAGGCACAAACCCAGTTTGATATGGAGACACTATTTTCGGAAAAAGGGGCTTCAAACGGTTACCACCATTTTGGTAATGATTTTATAACTAACGTTGCAGAGGGATATTGGGCGAAACTGATTCACAAACTCTGGTTTTTCTATATTTGGGATTAGGCAAATATCAGTGCGGTTGACCTCTTGGATCCTCCACGGCTGGCTCCACACCTCCTGAATAAACTCACACAACGTTGGGGCAACGGTAGTCCATTGGTTCTGATAGAAGCCCGCAGGGAAACCATCCGGTCCGGGTGCTTTCCAGGGGTTCATCATAAACAAAGCATCACAGACCTCTTGGGCAGAAAAAGGAACCTGAAGGCTGGCTAACTCATTACTATCCAAGGGAGAATATGTGTACTGAGTTCTCCCCTCATATTTTAATAGTATTTTTTTAATCCCCAATTTTATGAAAATATGCCACATTTGGTCCCTGACGGGACTCCGTTAAGTTTATAATTGCTTACGTGGCAAACAGCGTTAGGCGTAAGTATTTGTTGTGTGTCTCACTTATTCTAATTGGCATTTTAAGTGGGTTCAATGGTCAAAAAGGGAACAGGGAAGGGAGTGGGTTGGAGCGATCTGGACCATTGAATCCACTTAAGACGTCAATTAGGATAAGTGAGACACATAACAAGTGCTTACGTATAATGCTGTTTGCCACATAAGCAATTATAAACTTAGCGGAGTCCATTCAGGGACTAAATGTAGCATATTTTCATAAAATTGGAGACTAAAGACACTACAAGAAAAATGTGGTTTACCTACTAGATCTTACCTACGACCTGTAATCCGTGGGTAATATTTTAATTACCGAGGGCCTGAAGCTGTAGGTAACGAGCATAGAGTACGAGAATTCAAAATGACTGTTACCTACGGCTTAGGCCGTAGGTAAAATGCCTTTTCAATAGAGACGGCCTCAAGCCGTAGGTAACTGATGCGCGGGAAATCTTTTCTACGGACACAGTATAATGCCCTAAATTTTCACTCTAAGAGACAGAGTTTTAATAAGGGAGGATTACTGTTAATATTAGGATTTTAATGAGATTAACAATGGTTTAAAACTGACGTAGAAAGTCAAACGAAAACTCTCTAGACGTTTGACTGTCAGAATAAGAGCATAATGATATAGAAACTCTAATTGAAGTCAGAAAAGATATCTGAGGGTACCAATAATGATTTTATAATATTTGAGGATTTTAAAAATTTATTTGAGAATTTTCTGAGAAACGGATCAGAAATAGTACCGTTTTGATGCTTGTAGTATGACTATGATGAAACTGCGAGTGAGTTTGGAGACCAGAACACATTAGAAATTATTTCGACGAGCCAAAAAGTGTTTTTACATTATTTAGGATTTATGAGAATTTTTCTGGAATTTTTGGAAAAAAATCTGAAAATGACCAAAATGCCACTGCTATTGCCAAAAGACCAGAATACCCCTAGCTGGAACAGTTTAGTTACTATTTATAAAACCAAAAATGGTAATTTCTATTTTTACTTATTTATTTGGAGATTTTAGAAAATATTTCTAAAAGAGTTTAGTGAGATTACCATTTTACCCTTGGTACAGGGAAAAATCGAAAAACGGGTACCAAAAATTGGATTGCAGGGAAAGTGGGACCCATGTAGCATAGTGTAGTTGACTTTTATTATGTTGACATGGGAAGTTATCAAAGTACCCTTGATCTCACTCTTTAATTACCAAAACCATGGAAAATACATTTTTAACCTTTGTCCTTTTTGGTAATTTTCACTCAAATGAATTTGAGCTTATCCTTTCCCTATTGGCCAGCCCAAATTCGCCCCCTTTAGGCTAAGATGAAGTCTAGGTTCATTTTTGTGTAATTAAAGGGAGATATTGAATTCTACAAAGCTTTAATTGATAATGGTTTGGAATCCATCCGTAGGATTTGGATAAGTGTAGGCTTGTGATGTGTCTTTCACCCTTGTAAGTGACAAGCAATTCTTGGCCAAGTATTGAGGGAGAGAGGGCGTGAGATAGGGAGAGGGAGGAAGGGAGTTTGTTCATTTTTCAAGATGCTTTCTCACACTAAAAGCTATTTCCTCTAACTTCTCTCTAAACTCTTCATCTTTTCCTTTGATTTCCTCCATTATTTTCTTCAAGTTCTTCCATCTTTGATCCATGTTTTTGATCTTCCACATGCTAATCAAGTGTGGGTGATCATTTTTAAAACACTTATAAACACAAATCCTTCATCAATATTTAGAAATCTTCAAGTTTGCCTTCAAGAGTAAATCAAGTGTTCTTGAATCTTTGATTCTTGATTTTCATCATCCAAGGCTTTGTGTTGACAAAGGGGGTGATAATAATAGTAGTGATCTTAGAGCTCAAGCTAGTGAGGAGCTTAACTCGTGGGAACTTCAAGAGGTAAGGGGAAAATTCTCTAGTTATCATGGTTACATGAACTTGTGTGTGTATGTGATTTCTTATGCTTTGGTGAAGATTTCTTATGTTCTTTGTGAAAGTATTTTCTTATGTTCCTTGGGAGAAGATTTTCTTGTGTGATGGTAAATGATTTCTCTTGTGTTGGGGATGGATTTTATGTGTGATGATGGATGATTTCTTATGTGGTTGTGATTGAGTGATTTCTTATGTGCCTTGTGAGGTATATTTGGTTGAAGCTTGAATTTATTCCATAGCTTGGGATGTTAAAGTTGATGTGTGGCCTTATTCTTAAATTAACATGTGTGGCGTGGAAGATTGTTTATGTTGATTGAAGTATGTTGATGTGAAGGGAGAGTTAAAAGTGGAGAGATATTCTTACCACGATAGTTTTTAAGAAAGCAAGAGGATTTAAGAGAGGGATTAGGAGATTTAAATCAAGTTTTCAAAAAGTGTTTCCAAAGAGGCAAAATAATAACTTTTGAAAATATAAGTTAATGAACCAAAGTTCATAAAGCTAAAATTTGTTTTTGATGCTTAAAAAGGATGGAAATGGATTAAATAATCAATTTCTAAAAGAAAAATAAATTTTTGGATTTTTGACTATTTTTTCAGAACTGTTCACACCTCGGGTGTGACAATTTTCACAGCTGTGATCTCTGCTGCCTGTGAGAAATGCGAACTTTAAAGTACGAGGGCCAAAAATGTAATTTTTGAAAGATTAGGGACAAAAGTGTAATATTTGAAAATTTAGGGGCAGAAAGTGAAATTTTAAAATAAAGAGACTGAAATAGTAATTTGCATATTTAGAGGACCAAGAATGTAATTTTGGAAATTTGGGGACTAGAAATACAATCTGGATATTTTGAGGACCAAAATGTAAATTTTGAAGAAAATTGACATTTTGATAATTAATTAAAATAAAGGGATATTTATTTAAAGTAAAGAACATGGTGGTTTTAAACCTAACGAGATTTATAAAGTCAAGTGGGAGAGAGTATTATCAAAGAGTTAAGAGATTTTTATTAAAGAGTTTTCTTAAAAGGGGCCAAAGCCCAATGAATTCAAGGTTTTCCCAAAATGAGATTTCAAACGGGTTCCCAAACGATTTCTTAAAATTGAAAGAGTGGAAGTAAGTCTAGGGTTCCAATAGGGGTGGACCTAGCATTCGAACCGTGATTTCTTAAAATAAATGAAAGGACGTTAACGTAAGACTAGTGACCCGAAGGGGGAGGGCGGCCTAGCAGGTAAATCTTTGAGTTTTGGTAGAATTTTCAGTGCTTGACCAGCATAGGGAGTCAGTATTCTTTTAAGGAAGAAAAGTTTCTTGTATGATATAGTATTCTCAAACATTGATTTATAAAGAGATATATGAATTTAGTTACATGGCTTGTTTTCTTTGAACTTATGTGTTGGGTATTATCTTAATCACGTATTCACTTAGTATCTTTCTAAAAAAAAATGGCAACGAAAATTTATTTGTGAAAATTAAATAACTTTGACATTATTTTCCTAATAAAGAAAGAAATTAAATAAATTTCATTTCATTTTTTGGGTTGTTACTAAATATAATGTCCTTTTTGGAAGAGGGTGTTACACACAGGCCGTAGGTACCGTATCTACGGCTTTGGCCGTTGGTAAACATCCTAAAAAAATAAAAATATAAAAAATTAAATTTTACCTATGGCTTTTGGCCGCAGGAAAAAATAGCCATAGGTAAGTTAAAAAAGGTCGTAGTTAATATTTTAAAACCTAACTTAACTCAAATATTTTTCTTCCTCCCTCGGATATACTGCACCAGCACAATACACATACACAAAAAACAAAAAAGGGGGGCAGATCCCAAAATAAATTAAAAAACAAAAATAAAAAATTAAAGAAAAAAGTGGACAAAGGGATCAGATTGGGCAAAAAGGGTTCATTTTTTTAACCCTAGCCCAAATGTGCAAAAACAGAGAGAGAGCTAAGCAGTGAGATTGGGGGGAGGGGGCGCCGCCCGACACCCAGCCGCGGGAGAAGAAGGAGATAGGGAAGAGCCGCCCCACACCCAACCCAGCTCACGGCGGCCATGGAGGGCGAGCCTCACGGCGGCGTCGCAGAAGGGCGAGCCGCGCGTGGTGTTGGCCGCGTTTCGCGGCGGAGGGAGAAGAAGTGCGAGACAGAGAAGGCGGAGGAGAAGTGCGAGAGAAAGAGAGGACCGAGGGAGAAGAGAGACGGTGGAGAGAGAGAAAAGGCGGAGGAAAAGAGGAAAGGGGAAGAGTGGCGGTGGTTTCGGCGGTGGACGGTGGCTGTCTGTGGCTGTTCACAGCGGTGGTGATGGAAAGCAGGTTCTTCGCGTGCCAATGGTGGCGTCCGCGGTGGAGCACACTGCACGACCCAGTGGTTGAGGGCGGCGTTTGTGAGGGGAAAAACCCATGCATCCATGGGAGCGGCCATGAGAGGAAGAAGGGGTGAGGCTTCGAGGTGGCGAGGACGAGGCCACGCCGTTGCTTGCGGTCGACGGCGGCAGAGAAGGGGGTTTCTCTCTTCTCCTTGTTCTTTCTCTCCCTCACCCTTCTCTGTTTTTTTTTCTATTTTACTCACTGTTTGGGGATTTTTTTGATTTTTTTGGCTTTTGTTCATTGATTATGAAAGAAAGTAGGGAAAGAAGAGAAAAAAAAAAAAGACACCCAGCAGCAGCAGGTCACGGCGGCGGTGGCCAATCTTCCATTCCTTTCCTTTTTTGTATATCATGTCTGTTGTTTAGAAACTGGAAAAATTGATAAAAGGGGGATTTATTTTTTCATATTCAATTGTTTCAATTTTATAGGTCCACTTGCTTCAATTTTTGCTTTTCCTAATCTTTGTGGCTTTCACTTTATTTGCTTGATTTTGCTTCAGCATAACCCCTCTATTTGTGTCTAGTTTGCAGACTTGTTTGCTTCTTTGAGACTGCTGCTTTCCTTCCCAAGCTTTTTCAGATTTTGTCTCTTCTCTTTGTCAATGATTCTCTCTGTTGTGCCACAAAACTAAATTACTGGAGAGAAAATAAAAAATGCAAGAGACAGAGAAAATGTGCCCAGAGGTGACCACGAAAATGCTCCGATCCAGCTACTATTGCTTTTCCTTTTTCATGCATCAGTTGTAAAAGTGTAGTGCATATGCATTTGAGTTTTTTTTAGAGCAATGTCTGTATGATTATATTTAATTTAATGAATGGACTTCTTTATTTCAATTTTTCTTCAGTTTTTTTCCATGATATTGATAAAATAAAATAAATGAAATATAAATAAATGAGATATAAAAGGAATAATTATTTAATTTAATATTATTAATAAAGAATAAATTCATAATTTAAAAATACAAATAAAAAAATGCATATTCGATTACCAAGGGCCAATTTAAAAAAAGTCATAGGTAGTTACCTAGAGTCTGGCTCATGGCCCTAGGTAATTTACCTACGGCTCCGGGCCCACCTAGGGCCATGAGCCGTAGGTACGGTAATTACCTACGGCTCATGGCCCTAGGTAATTTACTTACGGCTCCAGGCCCTAGGTAACTACCTACGGCTTTTTAAAGAAAGCTCTCGCTAAAAAGTTACAACGAGCAATATACCTATCGAATTCAGGCCGTCTCTCAGCCGTAGGTAATTTTCCATTACCTACGGCTTTTTACTTCTACCTATGACTTTTGGCCTTGGCTAATGAGCGAATTTTTTGTAGTGAAAAAAACTCTTAAAATATGAAAGACTAAAAAAACTTTAGTCAAATATGAGATACTAAAAACATATTTAAGCTTAAAAAATATCATGCGTGCATACACGTTAAAGCAAAAGATAAACACACACAAACACGTTAATTACAGATATGTTTTTTTCGCTTGTATCATCAGTAGTATATCGTCTCTCAATTAAGCTCCCAATTTCATAAAATTAACATTTAAAAAAATTACATCTACACATGAATTGCCCTAGTTAATTATATATCAAAGACTTTATCTTTTTAAAATATCTAAAAAATCTGCTCCAAAGTTTTTTTTTGGATAGACAAAATATGCTCCAAAGTTCAGAACGAATCCAAACCTTTTTACAATTTGCATCATTCTAAAAATTAAAAATAAACGAAGTTGCATATATACCTTATATTATTTCTTACACCTTTTCGTTAGGTTAAAAATATAAAAAAAATGCATTTTTTAAAAAATTCAACACGTTAATAGAAGTGAAATACTATAGTATAAGAATTAAGAAAGATATTTTTTATGGAAAATAGTTAAAGAAAAATATATGTAATAAAATACTACAATGGTGTGCGCAGAGTTTGAAATTACTTATTAGGACCGCTGGGGCTGGTGGGTTGATTTTTGAGACTGGCATGAGTCAAGCGCAGCCCCCGACTGCTCTATAAATTACTCAACGTCATTTGGTACACAACTCAGAAACACATGCAAAGGTGATTCAGCAAGAATCAACCGAACAAGCATCAAGCAATATTAATTTAAGTAGCCAAAACAAAACCACCAACAAGCCATGGAGATTCTATCCCTCTTGTCCTACTCTGTCTTCTATCTTGCTCTATTTTTTATATTCAACATTTTGATCAGAGCAAGAAAATTCAAAAACCTCCCACCGGGTCCACCTTCACTTCCCATAATCGGAAACCTCCACCACCTCAAACGCCCCCTCCACCGCACCTTCAAGGGGTTGTCGGAAAAGTACGGCCATGTGTTTTCCCTATGGTTTGGATCACGCCTCGTCGTCGTGGTTTCCTCCGCATCTGAATTCCAACAGTGTTTTACCAAAAACGACGTCGTCCTGGCAAACAGGCCTCGCTTTCTCTCAGGAAAATACATCTTCTATAACTACACCACCTTGGGGTCCACATCCTACGGCGAGCACTGGCGCAACCTCCGCCGTATCACCGCCCTCGACGTCCTTTCAAACCACCGCATCAACAGCTTCTCCGGAATCCGAAGGGACGAGACACAGAGGCTCATAACCAGGCTTGCTGATGACTCATCCACGAACTTTGCCGAAATAGAACTCAGTTACAGGTTCTATGACATGACATTCAACAACATCATGAGAATGATCTCCGGGAAGAGATACTATGGGGAGGACTGTGACATGTCAGATCTTCAGGAAGCAAACCAGTTTAGGGACATGGTGTCTGAGTTGTTGCAGTTGTCTGGGGCTAACAATAAGACCGACTTCATGCCATTGCTCAGGTTCCTCGACTTTGAAAACCTGGAGAAGAGGCTCAAGGATATCAGTGGAAAAACCGATGCCTTCTTGAGAGGACTCATCCAAGAGCACCGTGCCAAGAAGGAACGTGCAAATACCATGATAGATCATCTCCTCAATCTCCAAGACTCACAGCCTGAGTACTACACCGATCAAATCATCAAAGGCCTTGCTCTGGTAACAACAACTACTATAGCTTGTTAATATGAATTATAGTTATATTTTGAATTGACTCCTATGGAGTGAACAAGAACAATTCACTTTAAAGGGCAAAATAAATAATCTTAACTATTGATGAGAAAATCAACGGCTGATATTACATAAATATGCATAACAAATCATATATTATTATTATTACTTAAATAGGAGAGTCAAATCTATATTATTATTACTTAAATATTTTTGCTTAAATTGATCGAGTTGAGTTGAATTGCAGGCCATGCTCCTTGCGGGAACCGACTCGTCTGCTGTAACTTTGGAGTGGTCGATGTCCAATTTGTTGAACCATCCAGATGTATTGGAGAAGGTAAGGGATGAATTGGATACACATGTTGGCCAAGATCGCTTGGTAGATGAGTCAGACCTTCCAAAACTCACTTACCTTAAAAATGTTATCAATGAGACGCTTCGGTTGTACACTCCGGCTCCGTTGTTACTACCGCACTCGACTTCAGATGAGTGCAATATTGGAGGATACAAGGTTCCACAAGACACCATAGTATTGATTAATGCCTGGGCCATTCACAGGGACCCTGAATTGTGGACTGAAGCCACGACTTTCAAGCCTGAGAGGTTTGAGAAAAAGGGTGAGTTGGAAAAGTTAATTGCCTTTGGGATGGGAAGAAGGGCATGTCCCGGAGAAGGCTTGGCTATTCGGGCAATTAGCATGACTTTGGCATTATTGATTCAATGTTTTGATTGGAAGCTTATAAATGGTGATAAGATTGACATGGCAGAGAGAGATGGATTCACCTTGACAAAATTGGTTCCCCTAAAGGCCATGTGTAAATCACGTCCAGTCATCAACAAGGTTTTCAAGCAGTAATTCATCATCCACTGTAGTAGTCAGATCCGTTTTCTAAAGATATGTGTATTCATAATAATGAAATATTTGTAATTTTTCTAGTATCCAGGTAGTACACTTGCATTTGCACAAATACCATGTGTGCTCAAGTAAGTGTCCATGGGTCATCTATATGTACTTAGTATGCACAAGGCGTTTTTATTGTATAACTTTGTGTAACTGGATTTTCTCAAATAAAAAATTAGTTGCTTTTTGTTGAGATATAATTCAATTAGTGTTGGTTAAGTTGCTTGTAATGGGATTCGGGTAATTAGAAGCTGTTAAAGCTGTTAGTGTTTCAGTTAGTGTGAGCAACCGTGTGGTTGTAGTCATAGGACCCAAGCGATGTGGGACTCCTATCAGAATGTATAGAAGTACAAGTTAGTGAATCATTAAACAAGTGTGTGTTGCCATATTCATACTGTCATCAATATACACTGTGTGTGTGATCTTTTCCCTGTAACACTTTTCACAAAGAAATTTCCTTTGGTTCCCTCCCTGTATGGTTACTACTTGCGACTAATTACATGAATGAATAAATAAACAATTAATTGGTTAATTATATGAGAACAAAAAACACACAAGAATATATATAATTTTTGAAGTTTCTCTTTGTGGTTCATTTTGATTCGTTGTTTGGGATCAGGGTTTAGACAGATAATTTAAATATAGTTTCGGATTTTAGGCTATTGTTGTCAAACTCACTTTTGTCAAATAATTAAAAGAACGGGATTTCGATCCAAAGAAGATATACACTATACTCCAGAGCTCCCCAACCGCCCATTGAAAGGGGAAGATTGAGTCTTCGGTGGAATGCATTATTGTGGGGCATGCTGATGCTGCAGGAGCATGTGAAAGAAAAATTCCAATTAAATCAACTTGTCACTTGTGCGAATGGTTACTGTAAGGGATGTTGTTAATTAAGGTTGGTATTGGTTCTAAATTTTTCATTTTTTGTCATTATTCTAAATTTCTCATTTGAAACTACAAAGAATGATGTTCGGTTATTCTCATGTATATCATCATCAAGGTAATTGGTAAAAGCTGAGATAGAATTTAAATTTACTTATGCACCTGTGCGTAAATTGATTGCTGTGCATCTCCTCAAAATGATGAACAGCCTATATCTCAGTTTTTCATTTGGTCAAGAATGGTATTTGGAGCATTGCTATTATGTTATGATTACCGTTTTATAATACAGAGACTTCAAAAAAAGCAAATGAAAAGTTGTTGTAACTTGTAAGAAAACAAGGAATAGAACCATGTTATTAATTGATTGAAAACCAAAAAAAAAAAACAATTAGAATTATGTATAAGCTTCATTGCTTATGCATTACTTTATGAGTTGGATCGGTAGACATAATCGGAGCAATTCCCACATTAATTTTCAGCAACCGTAAAACAGAGTTAAGGGTAATTGGGGAAGGGCACACTTATGCTTGCTGTACATATTCAGACCAGGGAAGGAAACAACAATATAGCCAGCCACGAGACTCAGGACTTCTGACCAGCAACTTCGTCTTCCACAGTGGGGGCCTGCTCACCATGAGTGGAAGGAGTTTTCCCCTGCATTGAATAGAGACAAGGAACGTTTCAAGGTCCACTCACACAGCCACAATAATTTTGTTTTACAATTATGTATTCATTTTTAGTTTTTTTAAAGGTGATTGCTATGATAACTGGCAAAATCTATGGATACCGATACATTAACACGTGTGGATCTCTAACATTGTTCTATGTGTACTCTGCTAAACATGCCATTCACATCTTAGGATTTGGCTCTAACTAAAGAGTAAAGTAAATAATTTTAATTATTAAGAAGAAAATCAAGGGTGATTTATTATACATATACTTATAATATCAATCTTTGATTTTTTAACTAATGATTGAGATTAATTACTTTACACTCTAAAGTAATTTTGCTCACTTTAGAGAAACCAGATCATTTCTATTTTTACCTATTTGCTAATATACTCTTTATTATTTTTGAGGAAAAACCAAACGTATCCTTTGTCATTCGTTCTCTTCTTCCACTTGCTGTCAAATGTGCACAGAGAATCTTTCTTCTCCAAAGCAACCATCATTTTCTCCACCTACAGTGCACCAAGAAATTTTGGTCCACCGATGGACCTAGAATAACATCCTTACAAGAAAAAAAGAATAGCATATGGTTGTTTTCCTTCTTCCCAACAGTGTCCAATTGCTTCTTTAATTAGGTCATCATTCTTAACCAAATGTTGTGATCTTTGAGTACCTAATGATTCAACATCGATTTTCTAGATCATGTTAGCTTGTAGCATGCTCAATGCCGAGATTTGGGAATTAAATTGGAGAAATTAAATGCTACCTCTATGTTTACTTCCACAACCTCAAAAATCGACAGCCTTGGATGTCTTTCTTTCTTAATTTCGAAGCTCCAATTTGGTAGGTGGCAATGGAGTTTTGTCCTTCCTTACAGGTAGGGGTGTGCAAAATAACTGGATATTTAAAATTTAACCATATCCAAATTTAATTCAAATTAAAATAACCAGATATTTAAAATTGGACAAATGTCTTTATCCATTTTTTAAAAAAATTTAAAATTGGATATTTGATATATGAAATTTGGTTTTGTTATTTAGATATCTAAATCCTTTTTCCTGGTCCACATTTCAGACTCTCCCAAATCGTTCTCAAATCAACTGAGACTAAGAACCCTAGGTTTCCAAATCAAGGAGATCGATATTCTCGTTTGTTCCCAAATCAATTCCTTCTCGATTTCCATTTTCTGCTACAGCTTCGTGCGAGTGTTTTTGTGACTTCGTTTTCGGATTTTCGCATTGTCACTCCACTCGCTTTCCTCTCTCTTTCAGACAAACACTCCGTTTGCCTTCTTCTCTCTTCTACAGCTCGCCAGTGAAAGGTAAGATAAGCTTAGCTCTTGCTATCTTCCTCTTTTACTTTTTCTTATACTCTGTGTTCTACTTTACTATTTTCTAGCGTAGCATGGTTTTGAGGTTCTATAAAATGTTTTTAATTTTGTTTTATTTTGATTTATATCGGTGTATAGATCTGAGATTGAGCTGCATTACTTTGTGCTTAGATAATTTTGTCTTCTCTCTTAGTTAAGGGATTTTCAAGTGATTTTGTGATTTCTTAATGCTTCGGGTATTGTTCCTGAGAATTTGTATATTCGTATATATATTCACCATGTTCATATCTGTCACTGGTGTGGTAGCAATTTGTAGCTCCTACAGATGAAAAAAGAGAGAGGGTAAATTTAGAATGAGATCTTGAGTTTCCAGTATTGTGCAAAATCCGCATGGTGATGGGAAATTACAGAGTGATGCTTCTGTGAGTGTCACTGAACATGCATCAAGCCCTTTAATTTTGGTATGTCTTCTTGCTCTTTTCTTTGATTTCATTCATGCCCATTTTGATTATTTGGCTGAGCTGTATATATGTTTAATTAACCATGAATATTTTGGGTTGGTTTGGTTTCTTTCCCCGTCTTTGAACATTTTTTTATTACGTTTTTTCATAGACTTTCTATATTAATTTTGATTACTAAGCTAAGTAATTGTATAAAACAAAATGGGGCTTGTTGATTAAACTGTTCATGGGCTCATGGCTTTGTTTTGTGAAAGGATCAATTGCTCATTGTTCATTTTGTATGATTTTATTTTACTATTCATTGAGCTGCTTCCATCACTTTTCCTGCTTGCTTTCATTCTTCTTTTTGGCGTTTTGGTTTATTATGTATCAAAATTTTGTAGGTTGAGGCTGAAGAACAACCCGAGATATCTGAGGCTTACTCCGTTTCTGCTGTTCCTTACTTTGTCTTCTGCAAGGTATGGTTTTCCTCTCCTCCTTTTTATTGTTTTTCTTAAAATTCGCCTTCTGCTGCGCTAAGTGCTATTTGCAATTTACTCTTCTTACTTAGTCTACGATGCCTTTCTTTGAGAATTGAGACACTTTTTCTCTGAGTTTGTGACATTCATAACAGAGTATTGCAAACAGGATATATTATATATAACATTCTAAAATAGACAGTTGAAATTGGGATATTGCAAACAGAGTATTGTGGAGTTTATATGCAGAAGACAGCAGCGTCTTTCATGCATAACCGGATATTTAAAACCGGATATTCAATATTAAAACCGGATGTTTGGGCTGAAAAACCGGTTTTGGAAGAAAAAAAAATGGATTTGGGCGTAACCGAATTTCAGTCATAACTGGTTTTATAACCGGTTTTTGAACATAACCAGTTTTGTATCCGGATATGAATCCGGTTTTGGTTGAAAAAATTGGTTTTGGTCAAATCCAGTTAAATGGATAACAATGAATATGGATAGGATTTTTGAAAAAATCTATCCATGCACAGCCCTACTTACAGGAACATGCTGTTCCTTCAAATTCACCATGCACCGTCCTTTTCTTCAATTTCGTTTTTTTTGGGGCCATATTTCTCCAATTGTTTTATGTTCCTTTTAATCTTTTTTTTTGTTGCCAAATCAGCCGATAAATGGCCCCAAAGAGGCTGCTATGGGTGGAAAAAGGAGATAAATCTAGGTTTTGTTCATGTCTGTTGATAGAAGCATCGATTTGTCTTCTTCATTTGAGATTTGGCAGAGTAAAATGTTTTAAGTATTTGATTAAAAGTCCTTTGGGGGATAAATAGAAATATATTTTTGAGGTTAAGTAGACGCTGAATCATCATTTATATATTTAATTTTTTTTTCAGTTGTCCTATTTTTATTGGACTAACTCAGCTAGGTATCTAAACCCGTAAAACTACGAAGGTATCATAGAATTTGCCTTTTTTAAAATGTTATCCTATGTATAAAATGATGTGATGTCAGTAGTTTGTGCCACATGGGGTGATGAGGTGGATTTCTGTCTACCACCTCATCACTTAACAAGGAAAAACTGTCTATAGGAACTAAAATAGAATAAAAAATAATATAGGAACTAAAATGTACAAAATAATTTTATAAGAACTTAAACAATAAAATAAATATTTTATGTGAAAAAAACTTATTTAAGCCAATTTAAATTACAATAACTATCCAGGAAAATAACAAAGAGCTTAGCCAACCTAGCTACTATAATCGGTGAAATTTGTTTTTTGGTCGCGTAATCGGTGAAATTTGAGGTCCATGTTTGGACCATCTATTTTTTTGGGGACCATATCTTGGTACTGATCCACATTAGACACTTTAATTTATTTTATATGCCCAAGTCGCCACCATATATTACATATATATCTCAAGTCGCCGCCATCTACAATCTGCATTAGAGCTGGCAAAATGGGCCGGGCTTAGCGGGTTAGGCCAAAAAAGTCCAAAAAATATAGGGTTTGGATACATAAATTTGAGTCCATTTTTTATCTTGACCTTTTTGGCCCGACCCAACAAAGCCCAAATCCGGTAAAGCCCGAGGCCGAAGCGGACCACCCGAAAAATATAGGCTAAAGTCCGAGTCCGAAAAGTGGAGGGCTCAGATACATAAATTCGAGTCCATTTTTAATTCGGGCTTTTTTGACCTGGCCCGATAAAGCCCAAACCCAATACGGGCTGGCCTAAAAGCCCATTTTGCCAGCTCTAATATGCATCAATTTAAAAATAACTTAATTGTCAAGTCTAGTACTTCAATAGTTGTCCAGACTTTTTGCTCATCAGACTTTTGCAGTCGTCCAGCCACCGCAGAGTAGTCGTCCAGTCTTCCTTTCCTCATCCAGTTCGGCGTTCGCAGAGACACCGAAGGAGCGCCGCCGCCGTCCAAGCCCCCGGCCAATCCAAATGGTTCCTCGTGCACCTCTTCCTCTTGTTGACCCTCTCCTCGGCCGCCGTGGTCTCTGGTCTTCTTCGGTGTTGCTGGATCGAGATCTGGAGCGGCGGGAGGATGCTTCCTCGCTGCAGCGCTGTGGTGCTTGACCGGTTGCTGTTCTTCTCCTTTCGTTGTGGCTCGCGATGGCGACATGGAGGAGCCCGTGGAGGCTTAGGGAGCAGCGGCGGAGGGGGAGGTGCTGGTTTCTTCGTCTGTTTTTTGTCAACTTCGGTCACGCCGCCGCCTCGGGTTGTGCTTGGGTCTGGAGCACCGTCGTCGTCTGCTGGGGTTTTCGTCTGCAGTCTGTCGGGTTGGGAGTTTGGAGCACCGTCCTCCTCCAGGGTGGGAGCTGTGTTGATGTCTCCATGCCCAATCGTGGGATCTCGCAGGAGCGGCTCTCGCAGATGTGTCGTGTTCTCGCCGGATCCGCCGCCGTAGCTGGGGTGTAGCAACGTTTGTGGGCCGCTGTTTGTTGTTGTGTTTGGTTGTTGTTGTTGGTTTTTTTCTCTGTGTTTCCCTTTTAGTTTTTCTGTTGCCTGGTTGTTTTTTGGTATCTGGTGTGTTGTTTGTTGCTTGTTGTGTCTTAGTCGCCGAGCACCTCGAGGGCCACCGCCACCCTTTGCATCGTTCCTGCATCTGTATGGGCCTTGCCCTGGTTGTTTGATGTGAGCTGGGTTCTGGATCCATGATATGTGAGCTTTAGTTGTTATGATAGAAAGCTCTGGGTGCCTCAAATGGGCTAAACCCAACCCATTCAAGGATATCCCAAGGTTATCCTTCATGTCTGTATCCTTTTTGGTATCCCTTTTGGTCTATTAGGTGTAGTTTGTTTTCCTTCTTTCTGTGTTCTTTTCTGTCTTTACTATTCTGTCTGTTTTCCTTGTCTGTAGTTTGTTACAGCTTGGTTTAGGTTTCAGCAGCGTGTCTTGGGTAGAATTGCTTTATTTTCTTGTGACTCTGCATATGCTGTTTTCCTTGCTGTAGATGCCGTTATGGCTGGGGTTTTTCCCTTTATGAACTTCTCCACATTGACAAAAAAAAAACTTAATTTGAAGTTATAACCAATTAATAATAAAAAAACAAAGTTGCATATACGCGCTTCGCAATATTTTATACCTTGTTCTTTGTTTAAAATAATCAATCGTTAAAAAGAATACTTTAAAGTTTTAAAATTTTAAATTTCATTAATCAATGAAGAAAGATGACGTGGATGTCACGTATAAGAAATGTTCATAGAATCATTTGTTATCTATTAAACAATAATTGTGAGGTAATTTGAGAATCTATTTTAGATAAATATAAAGATGTAAAATAATTTGTATGACCTATTTTATGATTTTAAAGAATTGCACCATTAAAATGAAAAATTTATTAAAACACCGCTTAAAATTTATGTGATATTTTTTTCACAAAAAACAAAATTAATGTGATATTGTAAAACCCATGAAAAAAAAACATTTCATAAAAAAAAAATTATAAAAAAACCTTGTATAATATTCACGTGGGAGATATTCTGGGAATAAAGAACCGCTAGAATTTGGACTGGTGGACAAAAACTCATGAAAAAGAATCAAAAACCTTGTACAATATTCACGTGGGAGATATTCTGGGAATAAAGAGCCGCGCGCTAGAATTTGGACTGGTGGACAAATAGGTGCCTCAGTGTCTGTTTATGATTCCAAAATCTCGGACCTTAAAATTAATTTTGAGAAAAATTATCATGTTTGTATAAAAAAATGTGGTAGAAATAATCAATTTTAGAGTGGGTATTGAATTTGAGAGAAACAAAATTTCTAATTTTTCCGTTGAATAAAATTGATTCTAAGTGTGGGATCAGTGAATTTTTTTATATTTATACATTAAAAGTGATTATACTTTATCCTCTAAACAAAATGAATTATTATAAACTCACTTTTAAAATATTATTACTAAATACAAATCAATCATTTTAACCTCAATTTCTCAAAATTAATTCTTTCAATGTTAATTTTTCAAAATCAATTATATCAAAATCTAAAACAACTTAGCTACACTAATTTTTTTTAAACTTAACTACACTAAAATACTGTAATGGTGTCTGTGGTTTGACCATTAGAACCGCTACCTGCTGGGACTGGTGGCCTGGTGGGCTGCTTTTTGTCACTGGCATGTCGCTTGAGTCAAGCGCAGCCCATGCCTTTTCACTATATAAATCCGCAAATTAAATTAACTTAGTACAACTCAGATCGCTGCATGCAAAGGTGTGATTCATCAAGAATCAACTAAAGCATTACCAAGCATTTAATTTGAGTAGCCAAGAAAAAAAAAAACCCACCAAGAAGCAGGGCCGGCCCAAGACAATAGGAGGCCTAAAGCAAAATTTGAACCTAACATTTTATATATATATATATACTATTTACAATTAACAAACACCTTGGCCTAGCGGTAGTTGCATGTTTTACAACCTTCCAAACCCAGGTTCGAGTCCCATGTGAAGCAGTTTTTGAACATTTTTTCCTAAAAATATCAATTTGTGTGCGAGTGGGGCGGATCTAAAAAAAAATGAAAGGCCTTAGAAATAATTGGAGCAGCCGAGATTCGATCACAGTATCTCACAGATAAAAAACAAGACACTAACCACTAAGACAAAGCCCATCGTTGTAATATGTGTGACATCACATATACTAATAGTAAAAGAATTTTTTTGGTGGGCCTAAAGCAAGGGTTTGGGCTGCTTTACCCATGGGCCGGCCCTGCCAACAAGCATCGTAATTTATCATCGATTTCAACCATGGAGATCCTTTCCCTCTTGTCCTACTCCGTCTTCTATCTTGCTCTATTTTTCATATTCAACATTGTGATCAGAGCAAGAAAATTCAAAAATCTGCCATCGGGTCCACCTTCGCTTCCCATAATCGGAAACCTCCACCACCTCAAATGCCCCCTCCATCGCACCTTCAAGGGGTTGTCGGAAAAGTACGGCCATGTCTTTTCCCTGTGGTTTGGATCACGCCTCGTGGTTGTAGTTTCCTCCGCATCTGAATTCGAACAGTGTTTCACTAAAAACGACGTTGTCCTAGCAAACAGGCCTCGCTTTCTCTCTGGAAAATACATCTTCTATAACTACACCACCTTGGGGTCCACATCCTACGGTGAGCACTGGTGCAACCTTCGCCGTATCACTGCCCTCGACGTCCTTTCAAACCACCGCATCAACAACTTCTCTGGAATCTGAAGGGACGAGACACAAAGGCTCATAACCAGGCTTGCTGATGACTCATCCATGAACTTTGCCGAAATAGAACTCAGTTACAGGTTCTATGACATGAGATTCAACAACATCATGAGAATGATCTCTGGGAAGAGATACTATGGGGAGGACTGTGACATGTCAGATCTTCAAGAAGCAAGCCAGTTTAGGGACATGGTGTCTGAGTTGTTGCAGTTGTCTGGGGCTAACAATAAGACCGACTTCATGCCATTGCTCAGGTTTCTCGACTTTGAAAACCTGTAGAAGAGGCTCAAGGATATCAGTGGAAAAACAGATGCCTTCTTGAGAGGACTCATCCAAGAGCACCGTGCCAAGAAGGAACGTGCAAATACCATGATAGATCATCTCCAAGACTCACAGCCTGAGTACTACACCGATCAAATCATCAATGGCCTTGCTCTGGTAACAACAACTACTATAGCTTGTTAGTATGAATTATAGTCATATATTGAATTTGACTCCTCTGGAATGAGCAATTCACTTTAAAGAGCAAAATAAATAATCTTAACTACTGATGAGAAAATCAACTGCTGATATTACATAAATATGTATAACAAATCATAGCTAGATGCATTGGAATATCACCTGTTGATTTTATGATTAACGATTGGAATTGCTTACTTTACTCTCTAGAGTGAATTACACACTTTAAATAGGAGAGTCAAATCTATATTACTATTTAAATTTTCTTTTTGCTTAAATTGATCGAGTTGAGTTGAGTTGCAGGCCATGCTCCTTGCGGGAACCGACTCGTCTGTTGTAACTTTGGAGTGGTCGATGTCCAATTTGTTGAACCATCCAGATGTATTGGAGAAGGTAAGGGATGAATTGGATACACATGTTGGCCAAGATCGCTTGGTAGACGAGTCAGACCTTCCAAAACTCACTTACCTTAAAAATGTTATCAATGAGACGCTTCGGTTGTACACTCCGGCTCCGTTGTTACTACCGCACTCGACTTCAGATGAGTGCAATATTGGAGGATACAAGGTTCCACAAGACACCATAGTATTGATTAATGCCTGGGCCATTCACAGGGACCCTGAATTGTGGACTGAAGCCACGACTTTCAAGCCTGAGAGGTTTGAGAAAAAGGGAGAGTTGGAAAAGTTAATTGCCTTTGGGATGGGAAGAAGGGCATGTCCCGGAGAAGGCTTGGCTATTCGGGCAATTAGCATGACTTTGGCGTTATTGATTCAATGCTTTGATTGGAAGCTTATAAATGGTGATAAGATTGACATGGCAGAGAGAGATGGATTCACCTTGACAAAATTGGTTCCCCTAAAGGCCATGTGTAAATCACGTCCAGTCATCAACAAGGTTTTCAAGCAGTAATTCATCACCCACTGGAGTAACTAGATCAATTTTCGAAAGATATATATATGTATTCATAACAATGATATATTAATATCTGTAGTTTTTCTTGGATCCTGGTAGTACACATACATATGCACAAATACTATATGCGTGCTCAAATAAGTGTACAAGGATCATCTATGTGTAATTAGTATGCACAAGGCGTCATTTGTGTAGCTTTGTGCAACTGGATTTAATTCTCAAAAAGTTTTTTGCTTTTTATTACTTGTAATTATTATACTATCTATGACAGAATTTTCCTAATTGGTTGATTAATAACGAAGTAGCTAGGGTAGCTAATAACAAGAACACACAAGAATATATAATTTTGAAGTTTCTCTGTGGTTCACTATTCGTGGTTTAGGGAGGGTTTATTCTGTTCAATCATGTGTGTGGTGACGCTGGCTAAACTCTCCGTTGTTCAATCATGTGTGTTGGACGGATAATTAATATAATTAGTTTCAGATTTTTCGCTATTGTTGTCAATTACTTGTTTGGTATATCTTGTGCTCTTGTTAATTTCACTTTTATTATTAATAATATCTTTAGCTTATAAAAAAAATTACTTGCTTTGTCAAATAATTAAAATCTCCAAAGAAGATGTGCTATATCCTCCGGACGAAAGAGAATATTGAGTCTTCGGGCAATGCATTATTGTAGGGCATACTATAGGAATTTGTAAATTTCAAACAAATCAACTTGACCAAGGAGTCAATTATGCAAATGGGTACTGAAAGAGTGAAAGTGACGTTGACAAAGGTTGGTGAGCACACTCTAAAGATTTATATTGGTTCTAAATTACTCTTCATTTGAAACTCTAAAGAAATTGTTGTTTTTCTCATATATATGGTCGAGGTAAAAAGTAAAAGTTAAGAATAATGAATCACTCACTGAAGTCATTGTCGTATATCTCTCACTTGTCTCTCTCTCCCCATGTCCAACTATGCACGAGCTCGATTTTCTTATCTTTTGTAAATCTTTTTTTTCTTTCTATTTACTTTTCTCTAATTGGTTTATTCGTTCAATTTTCGTGCCAAATATTTTGTACCATCTAGCGCATTGCTCTTTTAAATTTACTTATACACTTATATTTGCGTAAATTGATTGAATAGAGAGAGATATAAAATATTGATAGAGACAATTTTATCAAATTAGGAGAAAAAGAAAACGATGTTATAAATAACAAATGCCGCATTTCTTTTTTATTTCTCTTTTTTTTGTCATAATTTTTATTTCTCTTCAAACATGAAGACAAAATGGTGGCTTATTTTTGTCGAAACTTATTGTATTGCTTTGGCCCACGTTTTTTTTTGCTTGTTTTTGGCCCACTTTAGGCAGAAAAACAAAAGACGCAAAAAAATGCCGGGGCGGTCCGAGCCCGCCCAAAAAAATGCCGGGCTAGCTTGGCATACAAATTTGAATCCGTTTTCAATCCGGGTCTTTTTAGTCCGAGCCCGATGCGGGCTGGCCCAAAAATAATAAAGTAAAAGTCCGAGCCCGTTGTGGCCCGGCACTATGCGAGCCGGATTTAGACAACTAAATTGGAGTTTGTTTTTAATTCAGGGTTTTTTGGCCCAACCCAAAGCCCGCGCTAGTAGACCCGTTTGCCGGCTCTATTGTTGCATGGTAGATGTTCCGGTAGTCCTCATAGTGTTCAGATGAAAATTTAGTTCCACAATTTGTAACAATTTCTTTTTTTAATTTTTAACTTCATAACTCAAGTTAAACCAATCTGACCATACTCAAATTGATTTGGTTTCAGTTTGGTTAAAAAATAATTAATTAAATATGATCCATTTGAATTAATTTATAAACATGCTGGTTCAACATAAATGTCATGCGTGTGAAAGAGTAAAAAGTTTATCATCCTTTTGTAGAAAACATTTGATTAGTCATGTTTTGTTTTATTAATAATTCCGTATGGTTTAACTTCTTTTTCCTAAGCATTTTTTCTTTATTCCGTTTTCAAACACTAATTCGAGAGATATATATATTTCAATCTATTATATTTTCAATGTCTAAAAAAATTATGAGTGCTGACTTCATTTCATCATCGATAGCTTTTTTTTTTTTTTTTTAATTTCCATAAATTTGAACAATTGATGTCAAATCCTCTTTCGTTCACCACTATAAATTAAAAAATAATCTGAACCGTAAACTTTTCAACTACAATTACAAAATCTTGAATTTCCATGACCGTCGCCTTTTGTGAGCCTAGAAGGAAGTTAATATTTCTGTAATAAGATTTGACTCCTCTATGGTAGAAAATCACAACCATTAATTAAAAAATAGTAGTTGATAGATATTATCTTCAGGTGCGTGCATGTGTATACTAAATTAAGTATGTTTTTTTTTTAAAATTCAACCATTAATCTTGTAATCTTTAATGATTATAGTTCATTATTTTTCTCCAAAATAAATCTCTCACTTTAGAAGAGTTAAGTCGTATCACAGGACAACCTTTTGATCATACCGCCAAAGACACTCCATATATATATGATCTAGGACATTTCACTAGACACAATATTTTCACAAACTCCCTTTGTATTTGGTTTATCATTGCCATTGGAAGATTTATCTTCTTGAGGCACAAAACGCAAAAAATAAATGTGTCTTTTGCGTTTTGTGTCTCAGGAAAATAAATCTTTCGTTTGTATCTTTTGTATTTTGTGTCTCGGGAAGATAAATCTTCGGACAATAATAAACCAAACACACACTCCCACTATGGAAGATGACATATCAAAAATCTTCCCTCTTGTGTTATGCGCGTAGTGTGTGGCACACCATGAATATTCTTTTGTAGCTGTTATGTGTACGACGCTACGTCTAACTAATAATTATTAAGGTATCTTAATTTGTGATATGTTGGAGGAGTCATATCTTCATATGAAAAAATGACTCAGAAGCCAGAGAGAAGAACAGAGATTGTAACAAAAAAAAAGAACAGAGCTTAGAACTATAAAATCAGTAAACCAGCATTCGCTTAATTCAACTTGGTTCAAATGTTGAATACAAGTGGTATTTATCAATGTAGTTAAAACCGGAACGGCCGGTCGAACTGGGAACCGGACTCCTGTCCGGTCCAGAACACTCCAATAACTAGCCTGCGCGAGAACTGGTCAACAACCGAGAAAAGTGGTCAAAAACCGGTTGGACCGATTCAATTTAAAAAAAAAATGAAATTTTTCAATTTTTTTTAAAGAAATAGATATCACTTTCTTCAATTATTTGTAATTTTGAATATTTTATGTTATGAATTATGACATTTAGTGGTAAAGTTTAATTTTTCTTTATAAAGTTATGACTTTTATGTTAATTTTTGTTTAATATTGTATAGGGTTTAGAGTTTAAAATAATATTATTTAATTATATCCCGGTTCAACCGGTTGAACCCCGGTCAAACCTCTGAACCTTGAACCCCTGCTCTCACCGGTTCAATAACCGGTTTGGTTCTGACTACCTTGGTATTTATAGCATTTCAAAGGACAATTCGGTCTAGAGTCAATCTATGAACAAAATATCTATTTCTTTTACCTTCTCAAGGTGATAGATAAACTGGAACAATCTAATTTTTTTTCATATTTTCCTAATCCTACAGTTTAATTACGTTTCTCTAAAATTTCTAAAACTTTAAGCACTTGGGCTAGCTGTTTTGCTTGATTTCGGTTTTGGGGTCATTTATAATTATAGTCATGCAAACCGCAATAATAACAGGGCAACAAAATATTTTCTCATAAATAATATGGATTACAAGCTAGCAAAGGAATTTATTTGAGAAAACCCTATATAATTTTACAAAGTCTTGATGATGCCTCAATGCATATATCTGTCTAATGTGGATGACACATGTAAAATTAATTGCCATGATGATCGAAGATTACATTATTTCATTTTATTTTAGATATATTATTAAACAACTCACTATAAAATTACTTCACAAGCTTGTTGGCGACTGGACGGGCTTTACACATAGCCTTTAATGGGATCAATCTTGACAAGGTGAACCCACTTTCCTCTCTCATATCAATCTCTTTATCACCACCTAGTTTCCATTCAAAGCATTGAATCAATAATCCCAAGGTCATGCTAATTCCACGCAGAGCCAAGGCTTCTCCAGGACAAGCCCTTCTTCCCAACCCGAACGCAATCAACTTGTCAAGCTCTCCTTCTTTCTCAAACCTCTCAGGCTTGAAACTCGTGGCTTCACTCCATATTTGGGGGTCTCTATGAATGGACCAAGCATTAATCAATATTATAGTGTCTTTTGGAACCTTGAACCCTCCAATAATACACTCATCTGAAGAAGAGTGTGGCAATAGCAAGGGAGCAGGAGCGTACAACCGAAGTGTCTCATAAATAATGTTTTTAAGGTAAGGGAGTTTTGTAAGGTCAGACTCCTCCAACAAACGGTCTTGGCCTACGTGGGTTTCCAATTCATCCCTTGCCTTCTTCAATGCCTCTGGATGGTTCAATAAACAAGATAGTGCCCACTCCAAAGTCACCGCTGATGAGTCAGTTCCAGCAAGAAGCATACCCTGCAGTGCAACTCAACTTAATCGTCAATTAAGGAAGTAAATTTTTAAAAAAATTATTTAATTTAACGATATCACCATAGAGAAATACCTATAAATGTGAAATATTAAGGATCCATTCTCTCAAAGAAAATATTTCCCATTTTTTGGAGAGAAAATATATATAAAATTGTCACATTTTTTTTTAATCTGTTTTCTGCTTTCAAAAGCAACATGTGTAAGTAATAGTAATATATATAAAATATTTTAGAAAAAAGTTTTGCAGACACTTGTATACACCTGGAGAGAGAAAGAAATAGAAGAGAAAAAAATGATAGATATGATAGATTAGAAGATATGTGATAATTAAGAAGAAAGAAATAAAAAGAAATGAGAGATGTTGGATGAGTGAATATGAATGTTCATTGATTATATTATTACCAAAGCAAGGCCTTTGATGATTTGATCAGTATAGTACTCAGGTTGTGATTCTTGTAGACTCAGGAGATGGTCCACCATGGTATTTGTACGTTGCTTTTTGTTGCGATGTTCTTGAATGAGTCCTCTCAAGAACGTGTCAGTTTTGCTACTAATTTTCTTTAACCTCTTCTCCAGATTTTCAAAATCAACCAGCCTGAGTACTGGCATGAAGTCATTCTTGTTATTCGCCCCCGACAACTGCAACAACTCTGACACCATGGCTCTAAACTGCTTGGCCTCTTCCATATCCATCATGTCACAGTCATCCCCATAGTACCTCTTCCCGGAGATCATTCTCATGATGTTGTTGAATGTCATGTCGTAGAACTTGGAAGTGAGTTCTATTTCTGCAAAGTCAGTGGATGATTCCTCGGCCAACTTTTGCATGAGCCTCTGAGTCTCATCCCTTCGGACCCCAGAGAAGCTGTTTATGCGGTGGGTTGAGAGGACGTCGAGGGAGGTGATGCGGCGGAGGTTGCGCCAGTGCTCGCCGTAGGAGGATGACCCTACCGTGGTGTAGTTGTAGAAAATATATTTTCCAGAGAGGAAGCGGGGCCTATCTGCGAGGACGATGTCGTTTTTAGTGAAGCATTCTTGAAACACAGATAGTGAGGACACGACGACCACGAGGCGTGACCCAAACCAGAGGGAGATGACGTGGCCGTACTTTTCCGACAACCCCTTGAAGGTGCGGTGGAGGGGGCGTTTTAGGTGGTGGAGGTTGCCGATTATGGGAAGAGAAGGTGGACCTGGTGGGAGGTTTTTGAATTTTCTTGCTTGAAACAGAAGGTTGCATATGAAAAATAAGGCAAGATAGAAGACGGAGTAGGACAAGAGGGAGAGGATCTCCATATGGGTTGATGTGGTTGGCTTTGGTCGATGCTCGATGGATCGGTAGTGTTTGTCTTGGGCTAATGAAATGTTTATATAATAGTTGATAGTTGATATTCTTGGCGAATCACCGTGCATGGGGCATGCATTTGCGTCATACAAATTCGAAGAAATGATATATTTTAAGAGAGAAAATTTTTAATTGGGTAAAATTTATATTGCTTTTTTTTTAAGATAAGTATATTAATTTCTATCATATGTCTTACTACTTTAATTTGTACAAGATCATGATGATTAATTAATTAAAATATTCGTGCTAAACCGAATTTCAATAAAATCATTTTAATTATTTAAGAAAATAAAAATAAAGAGTATTGTATATGTTGAAACTAGTCAGGTACCCATGCTGTCGCACGGGTTCTATTGGTTGACACGCAATTTTTTAACATAAAAATTCTCAAAAACAAAGAAAAATGTACAGATATCATAAGCAAATATAATTTTATTGATAATCAATAAATAAATAAAATTATCAAACAATAAAATAGAACAAAGAAAATTCATTATAAAAACATAGTGATGGTTGCAGAAGATAAAAGAAAGAAAAAAAATAAATTTATAGCCCGTAGAAGTTATTGGAACAAATAACTGAGTGAAACACGTAAGAAAATACTATTTTATTGATCGAAAATAAAATTAAAAAAAAAATTTATAGCTCATAGAAAGTTATTGAAACAAATAAATGAGTGAAACATATAAGCAAACACTGTTTTGGTCATCGAAATAAAAATATATATATAGTCCGTAGAAAGTTATTGAAACAAATAAATGAGTAAAATTAGTGTAGCGAAAATAAAATTGAAATACAAATAAATTTATTGCATGCAGGAAGTTATTAAAACAAATAAATGAGTGAAATTACTGTAACAATTTACATTAGCGATTGTTGTATCGAAAAAAATTTGTTCTGATAAATTTATAGACCGTAGAAAGTTATTAGAACAAATAAATGAGTGAATTTACTGTAGCAATTGCTGTAACGAAAATAAAATCGCAAGAAAAATAAATTTATAGAGCGCATAAAGTTATTGGAACAAATAAATAAGAGAAAATATTGTAGCAAAAATAAAATTGAAATAAAAAAATTTATAGCACGTAGAAAGTTATTTGATCAAATAAATAAAACAAATTATTGTAGTGATTTACCGTAGCAAAAATAAAATCGAAATAAAAAAATTTATAGCCCATAAGAAGTTATTGGAATAAAAAAATGAGTGAAATACAGTAGCGATTGCTGTAGCGAAAATAAAATCAAAATAAAAAAAATTATAGCCCGTAGGCAGTTATTGGAACAAATTAATGTATGAAATACCATAGCAATTGCTGTAGCGGAAATAAAATCGAAAGAAAAATAAATTTATAGAGCGTAGAAAGTTATTGGAACAAATAAATGAGTGAAATTACATTGGCGATTTATTGTAGCGAAAATAAAATCAAAATAAAAAAATTTATAGCCCGTAGAAAGTTATTAGAACAAATAAATGAGTGAAATACTGTAGCGATTTATTGTATCGATTGATGTAGCGAAAATAAAATCAAAAGAAAAATAAATTTTAGAGCATAGGTAGTTATTGGAATAAATAAATGAGTGAAAATACTGTAGTGATTTACTGTAGAAAAAAATCAAAATAAAAAAAAATTATAGCTCGTAGGAAGTTATTGAAACAAATAAATGAGTGAAATACTGTAGCGATTGCTTTAGTGAAAATAAAATAGGAAGAAAAATAAATTTATAGAGAGTAGAAATGTATTGCAACAAATAAATGAGTGAAACTACTGTAGCGATTTACTATAGCGAAAATAAAATCAAAATAAAAAATTTATAGCCCGTGGGAAGTTATTGGAACTAATAAATGAGTGAAATACTATAACGATTTACTGCAGCGAAAATAAAATCGAAAAAAAAATAAATTTATAGACCGTAGAAAGTTATTTTAATAAATAAATAAGAGAAAAATTGTAGTGATTTACTTTAGCAGAAATAAAATCAAAATAAAAAAATTTATAGCACGTAGAAAGTTATTGGAACAAATAGATGAGTGAAAATACTGTAGCGGAAATAAAATCAAAATAAAAAAATTTATAGCTCATAGAAAGTTATTGGAACAAATAAATGAGTGAAATGCTATAACAATTGCTGTGACGAAAATAAAATTGGAAAAAAATAAATTCATAGAGCGTAGAAAGTTATTGGAACAAATAAATAAGTGAAATATTGTACCAATTACTATTGCAAAACACTACAGGGAGTATTGTAGCGATTTTGACACGTGTTGAACAAAAAATGTGACACTTGTTGCATGAAGAGCAATTTACTATTTGGGGACTAAGTTTTCTTATTTAGTAAAAAATAGAATAGAATAGATAAATAGATAGATATGCAATTTACATTTTATTAGTTAAAAGTAATATAAAAAGCTGTATATAAATATATCGTCACCTCACATCTATTTTTTTTTATATTAGTCACCTCACATCTATTCATAAAATAAGTGAGGTATATATAGGGCTACGTAACGTTTGACAAGGTTTGCGCAATATGCATATTTATTGGGGATATATAGGGCTACGGGCTACCTATTTCAGCCACGTGTTCACTATTGATGGCTAGCTGTTTCCCTATAGAGCGGTGATACACACACCCACACACCTCTTCAACACTCAATTTCAATGAATAAAATGAGAGAATAAAGTGTGTGATAGATGTTTGTGTATTATTAGTGTTCCCTATATATCCCCGAAAACGAAATTGATTTTTGGACACTCGTATAGTATCATATACTCCCTCCGATTCTTTTTATATGTCGATTTTTAAGAAAAATTTTGTTCTTTTTTATCTGTCATTTTAATAGTTTAAGGTTATATTTTGACAATTATATCTTTAATCCTACTAATTGTTTTACACATTTTTTATAATTTATTAATATAGTACTACCTCCGGTCCAAATCTTTGGTTGTTTAAGGTTTTGACACATAGATTAAGAAATAATTAATTGAACAAATTTTAGACTAAAATGACCTATTTATTATTCATCATTCTCAACTATCTTAATTATTTCTCCACTCAAAACTTATTAATTATATTAAGGACATCGTTGGAAAAATGTGATAAATTATCTCTTGAAATCCTAAAACAACCAAAGTTTTGGGACAAAAATAAAAAGCTAAAACTACCAAAGATTTGGACCAGAGGGAGTAGTTGAGAAGTTCAAAAACTAATTACTACTCCCAAAAACTATTTTACTTTCCAATGATATAACTTTATTACTATGGGACTCTAAGAGTCGGTGGAAGATGATTGGATAATTGAACAATGAGATGAAAATGATTAAAATGATGGAATACATTAATGTAAAGAGATAAAATGAGATAGTGAAAAAATAAAGATATACTAGAAAAAAATTTATAAATTAATTGTTTCCTTAGTTGTGATGAAATAACCTTAAATGATAGATAAAAAAAACGGAGGGATTAGTATATACTAATATGAATGATGTGAAAAAAAATAGAGATACAAAAAATAAAAGTATTATATATGTGTTGGAAATTGAAAGTTGTTTAAATATATTTACTCATCCCTGAATCACCATTAACCAAACCCAGCGCACACACTATATCATTTTCTTCTGACTTTCATAAACACACACATTATCAATTAACACCTACTGTCAAACATTTAAACTTACACCTATTAATAGTTTTATGTAGAAGACAAAATTAATTAATCCAATTTTTTTTGGTGAACTAATTAATCCAAATGTTGAATTGAAGATTTTAAAAAATCTCATGTGAATAAAAGATTAACTGATACGTTATCATACTGTTTTATTTTAATGGATAATAGTTTATTTGAAATATAAGTAAATATATAGTCGATATCAGATAACATACATAGTAATGTATATCCAAATGATCTGAAATTTAATATACATAATTAATATTTATGCATTTCAAATATTTTATACCCATGTAAGTTCTGTGATAGTTATGTTTTTCAATATTTTATAGCGGTGTAAAATTAACGTAGTTCCAAGTATTCATTTCAATACTCATCATACGTACGTGTGTGTGTGTTTTATTATTTATTATTTACTACTAAAGTAAGGCATGACACACAGCATGAATGGTGGTAAATTATCTGCTTTACTAGTACTACTACTAAAGTCAGGCATACCGCGGCACGCCTCCTATATTTCACATCGAAATGATAACATATGAAAGAGTATTATTATGGTGGTGAAAAAAAAAAGAGTTTTATGCTATAAGAGGTATTGATCTCATTTTTAAAATTTTAAAATTAAAAAATGGATTAATCTACACCATTAAAAAGTGTTAATGGTTATTAATTGGCTCACTTTACTCTCTAAAGTGCGATGACTCACTTTAAAAGATCCCAAATCCTAAATTTTATTACATTGTTATATATTATTATTTTATTAATTGACTACACATTTTCCATTACAGATCATGAGAAGCTCTTCTCATTGATGCTCCCACAGAAGCCTAATCTCTCATTCACCCCCACCTTATTATTTTATCAAACATTTATGGATCAGAGTATATATATATATATAAAAGGAATTCCAAAAAATAACTACCTTTAGTCTTTTTTTGGACAAAAACGCCCTTAATTAAATTGAAAATTACTTACTGCCATTTTTAACTGAAAAGTTGATGTTAATAACAAAGTGTATGTATACATGTCACGGAAAGAAAATTCAACATAGGTCCCTTTTGATGCTTTCTTCACTGAATATTTCTTATTTATATTTACTTAATCAGTACTCTAATAATGGTTAACATTATTCTTTAAAACATTGAGAAGAAATACTTTTTAATTAAATAAGAGATATTCAGTGAAGAATTATCGATTAAATTAAAAGCAACTAACAATTTATTTTTATTTGTAATAATTAAATTAGTCAATAAAATATATCAAATATTCTTTAATAAATCGTAAGCATAAATTTTATTGATCGATAAAATATTTTCTATTTTTTAATGATAAAATTATTATATTATATTATATTATTTTATTTATTATTTTAAAAAATTTGTATAGTGAAAATAACTTTTTTTGAGACGGATCCCTCCCTATAAAGAAAGTCAAAAGTCAAGACACACAGTAGAGACGTAGGGCATCATGGTTGGACATTTTTATTTTTTTAATGCAGCGTTTAAGACTGGAATACGATAATAATACTACACCGTGACAGCAATAACTTTGAACTTCTATACAATGGAAATTAATAACTTACTGAGGTAGTAAGAGTGATCAATTAATGGGCTTTTACTAACAACACACTCATTACAATACCTCTACATGATTATGTATATTTATGTGGGTTCTATTAAATTTTGTGGGTTTCATATCCTATTTAAAAAAAATCATTCTCAAAATAGTTAAATCTACATAAATTTCAACTAATCATAGAGAATGTGTTAAAAAGTTTGTGTCAAAGAGTGTAGTATTACTAGTTGGCAGCAAAAAAAGAGTATATTACTGGTATTTCTCTTTTTTTTTTATAAGCATCCAAGTGTTTAAATTTCTATTTCTCAATTTGCCAAAAAGTTTGAAACTAACGCTTTTGAAAACTCAAGATATGAATAAACAAAAAAAGAAGTTTAGAATATAATACATTGTCCAAATATTCAAAACATTACACTCTGGTATACGTCACATGGGGTCAAGAAAAATCTAAATTAATTAATTAATTAATTGTAACATTAAGAATTTGCATCAAACGCCGATTCCCCAACGTAGCAATGTTATTAAGTTGCTTGGGATGTATACATATGTAAAATTAAAAAATTGGCTGCTTAAGTAAACTGTAATCTCCCCGACATTATTTTGAGATTTGAATATTTAGATTTGGATAATCACATTTGAACGTAATTCCCAAAACTTGTAATTTTGAATTCAAAGGAGGTGATGCCGTCACATTATATCATGTTACAAGCCATTTGAGAAAACGTACCATCCAATACTCAAGGGCGTAGTTAACGACAAGATGTTGAAAAAACATACCAAATGACATTTCATTATGACATGCTTTTCTTAAATAAAAAACCTGTTTTTTTTTCTCCCAATTAAGTAGTCATTATCTGCATGAGTAAATAAACAAGTTCTTTGAACTATTCTCCAGTCGGAATTTAAATTCTAAATTTATTTTTGTAAAAAAAAATTATTTCTGATTAAATCAATAAATCTTAAAAAAAAACTTTCTGATTTTAAAAAATTATCATTCGCATAAAGAAATTTAAGGCTCACAACTAGTGAAAGATAATTACACAAAGATTAGTGTCTATTTGTTCATATTTATCCAGATGTTTTCAGCTGGGATGCTTTGGGTTTTTCCTGAAGACTCACTCAATATTTAATTCTACTATTTGACTTTGGACTGAAATAATCTTCAAAAAGAGGATCTTCCTCGTGATAATTAGGTTTTGTTGATCTGATCGAGATTCCTAATCATGCATCAATTAGTTTTAGTCATGTGTAATTTGCAATTATTAAGTTTTATAAGTTAACAATAATTTAAATTTGTTAATTTGTTAAATATATTTACAAAATACATGTTTCCATGTGTTCTTTTTCATAAAAAGATTAGAAACATGAGATTGTATAAAATGGTTGTACCTTGAGTTTTTACGCTGTTAGTAATTGAATAGAGCATTAACGGTTGGACTGGATTTTTGTTTTTGATGGACTATCAAGTCAACTAAGACTATTGTCATGTATAAAAAAAAAACTAAGAGTATTGTCATATCACAAAATATTATCCATATCTACTCATGTTAATATTAATTATTTAATCAGATGAAGCATTAATGGTTAAACTATACTTCATCTGAATTCAATTATAAGAAAAAATATTTAACTTTATATAGATTAAGAAAGTTAGTTAAACTCATTTAATGTTCTTGATTTTATATGAAAAATAAATTTTATTTACTAAACTATCCTTAATTTTATTTATTGTAGATGTCCCATAAAAGTTGAATTAATGTAAAGGTATATTTGACATAATAACATTAAATAAGATAATAAATATGGTAGATTAGTTAGGTCCATCAAATAGAGACACTTTTTTTTTTGCTTATATTTATTTAGATTCAGAGAGAGTATTTCATTGAATTGATAAATATGTAGATTTGATTTTAAGCAATTGATAAAATACACAAAATAAATATGTTCTCACTATTTTTTTTGATCAATAATATGTTCTCACTATGTGTGTATAACATTATGATTATAATTACATAATAATAATAATTAATTTCACTTATTTCGTGTACAATATAAACTTTGATTATGTGACCTATGTTGGGGCCTAACTCATCCCCACAAAACCGGCTTGTAGGGTGAGGACTGCCTACACTATATAACACACCACTAGCCATATCACTAGTCGATGTGGGACTTCTCAACAACCTACCCGTTAATTTGATGTATCAAGGAGACGTGAAAAGGCATGTCAAACGAAAAAAAGGCATCATTCATGTAAAACTGACAGAGGTTATGCAGTTGACTTTCATGAAATCTAATGTTAATTAAAAAGTTTCAATATCATCCACATCATACTGATGAAGTTCAACCACAATCCATAATTATTCATTTGCCGGCAACACTATTGTATGAGTCAGGCATTGAGATTGAAGTATATACCTTGTGAGCGATCTATATCTCCCATCTGCTTACGGCTATTGGTAATGACATAATCGTCGTTGTCCTTTTGCCTTTAAGAACTATTTCAGTATCAGAAGAAAAACCAAAAAGGAATATATAAATATGTATAGACACCTTAGCTCTGGTGGGTAGCATATCCACGTTATCACATCTTTCTGTATATACTTTTGTTTTCAGCATATGGCTGTTATATATGGTTTGTATTTAGTAAATACTAAATTCCTCTCCGAAAATGATGTTATTTTTGCAATGTTGTGTGATTTTTCCACGTCACGAAATAGAAAACGGTGGTATGATCTTGTTTCAGTATGTTTGTATAGCATTTTTTTTGTGCCCGGAATTATAACTTCACCCTTATATTTATCTCTGCGCACAAAGTTTTTTAATATTTTTGTCCTCAACTAAATATACTATTTTTAGTTATCAAGCTTATTCTAGTGTGTTTCACTTGTCTAATGCAGTTATCTTGTTAATTTCTCTCTCTATATAACTTTTTCGGTTACCTCTTTTGAGCTTATATTTTTCTTGGCACTTCAAAAATAGCTAGTTAATTATAGAGGAAAACGTTAAAAATAGTTGGAAAAAAGTGTTAATAGATAAATGGAAACATCAATAGTTCTACTCTATTTATGGATTTGTATCTCACTGTGCATGCATATTTGTATATGATTACAGATTAAATCATGATAAAACTTGCAGTGAAAATGAAGTTGAGGAATACTGTTAAAATGTGATGCTCATCAAACATCAGGTTGAAACAAGATACAAAACAAGATCTGTTAAGTGCATCAAATTTCTCAGGACATCCTGATAGTACTAGTTTTTATTTCATACACAGTTAGGTTCTCCTCATGTAATACACCAAACGCACTTTGTTAACATGACATTAATCTCTGTTTGAAACCACAGGAGAAGACAGTTGAATTCCAATTAATACGACGACACGAAATTAACAAGTTATTCACGTCATAACATCCAACCTAAATCCAGGTTGTAAGGATGGTGAAACCTTCAAAAGCAATCAAAGTTCTCAATAAAATTACATTTTGATCTTCTCAATGCTACTAATATCTTTATAAGACATTTTCATTTGATGACAGACACCTTTGAAGTAAACACAGCACTGGCAGGTTCTTCAAGATCACATTGATAAAGGGGAAAAAACTGAGAAAACTAGAATGATGAGAAACGTAAACTAGTATTATCAAATTCCACATTCAAGAACATGGTTTGTACAGAAATTAAATATTCTATCCTTCATGTTCAGAAGGAGTCAAACATTAACCACTTCTCCATACTAATACTGTGTTGTACCTTAATATCTAAAAGTCTAGTTAATAAAGAGTTTCCAACTCATAATGAAGATATTTGAACGGTCTTCATGTTTTTGGATCAAAATTTGAAGTCTTCATGAGCCAAATACTCTTAACTAGCCCACCACCACCTACAATAGGAAAATACCACAACCAAGGTATCAAAGCAATGTTGACCAAAAAAAAAAGGTATCAAAGCAATAAGTCAAACAGTGAATCCACAGAGTACATACTAAACTAAAGTACTTGCACGATTCTGAAACAGACATGCTGTGCAGATCAAAAATGTTCATGACTGAAACACCCCAACCATTAATTGCCAAAATAAAGTAATTAAAGAGGAAAAGGAAAAATAAAACAATGGAGGAAATAATAAAGACTACAGTAATTCATTAAAATAACACTTTTTCAAAGCAACTTCCAGAGTCAGCTTATTAACACCTAGAACATTAGCTTTTCATTAAATACTTTCTGCTTTAGGCAATTAAGAGAATTTTAAAGTAATTCTTTAGGAGAATTTAGCAATTAGCAATACCCCAGTTAAAATTATTTCAGAAAAGCAACTCTCATTTATAAGGAGTGACAACAGAGTCAAATGCATTGCAATTAGGAAACACTGCCAGTTCCAAAAAAAAACTTATATCTAATTAAGCTACTGAATTACATGATACACACTGTCAATAAGTACTAATGCTAAATGAAAAGGAGACTACAATATGCAATGGCAAGGTAACAACGTAAGAATGTGTAGGAGACAAATGAGATAGCATTACCATTCTCTATTGGAGTCATATGTTACGCTTAATCTTCTTTCCCTTACCACGGCGCTTGTTTCTAGCCATTTTCAATTTCTTTCTGGATTTCTTCCCTATTCCACCAACAGGCTTTAAGGAAGCCAGTTGACTGCCATCAGCCATCTCGACATCTGGAAAATTTAAATGCGAATACAGGATGTTAGATTCTCTTGCAAGGCAACCAAATGTCAATACATAATTAATAAAATTATGAATCTGGGAATTTTCTTTAACAAAGGAATTTTATCATGCAACACATAGTCCTCATAACAATGTTTAGTTGATCCCAGAAGAGATCACAAATCACAAATGATAATAAGAAGGGTAAAGCAACAACGTCAATCCATCCACAAACTCCACACAAAAGAAGCAGAGGGAAGGGAATAAAGTAGAAGAGATGATAGGATACCCATGTTGGTGTTGTTAGTGGAAGTGGAGGCATCCATGGCAGTGTTTGATGGGAGTGAAACCTGCAGCTTAGGTTCAGCAAGTGCAGCTTCTTGTGCTGCCAGCTTAGCAGCTTCTTTCTTGTCATAGAAAGGCTCAACAATCTCCCTCCGAATAGCCCTCAGCCTCTTCTCCTTCTTCGACCTCAACGACTTAGCCATTCTCTTGGATTCCCTTTTATCCCTTTGCTGTGCTTCAATTTGGAACCAAATTCATCAGTAATTCGTTTAGATCTTATCATTTAACAAATTCTAATGCCGAATACATTTCATTGTTCAGATGTATTTTAAAATAATTGAATTTAATTTTAGTTTCTAATTTAACAATAATGTCACCTACTCGGACATCAAGACGCGGCCATGCTAGTTATGCATCACTAAGAAGACAATCAAAATACACACAAACACAGAAATTGAACATGAAAAATTAGACAGAGAGCAGGGGGACACAAGGTTAACGTTGTTTGATTACCTGGTTTTGGATTGAGGAGGTAACAGCTAACAGGGTCCAAAAGGGTCTCTGCTCTTTCAAGTATGAAGCACGAAACAAGCAGTGGCGGTGGTTAGCTAGCTAGGTCACATGTAGCGGAAATAGCGAGAGGAGTAATTTCGTATTAGTCGAGACCTAACGAGGGCAAAATAGTCGTTTTACGCCGAATGGACTTTTGATGGGCCTAACTTGGATATGTGGAATTGGGCCGGGCCATTGGGATTGGATGATCGGTCTCTTTGTTGTTTGTCAGGCCCTATTTACTTCGATATACAGTTTCCGAAATTATAAAAAAAAAATGTTATCCCCCAATGATAGCTTATGTGGTAAGAAGCTAGGAGTGATATGTTGTAGGGAGTGGGTTCAATCCCCACTCCACCCTCCCCCATCCCCCAAGTGTGTGTGTGTAATTGACCAAAAAAAAATGTTGACAAAAAAAAAAGAAATTATAAAAATAAAATTCATTTGACCAAAAAAAATAAAAATAAAAACAATTCTAAAAAGGTTCTTTGAGAAAATCTCGTAAAAAAAAGGATTCTCAGAAAATATTTTCGACTTTTATGTTCTGTTGTTGATTTTAATTATAAAATTATCATTTTATTCTTTTTTTATTTAAAAAATTTTGTATGAAAAAATGGTGAATTTTTTATTTTCTATATAAACTTTTAAAAATAAAAAATAAATTAAAATAAAGTTGTGACAGTTCATAATTAAAAATAAAAAATTGTTGGATAATTGTTTTGTTCATAAAAGGGTAATTAATGGTTGGGTCCCACAGAGGCAGGGTGTTGTGAGTGAACCACAATCGTTCATAGTAACCTACCTACCCAAACGCCATGGCCATATCCTGAATTTGGTGGAGATGAGTTCACTGGCACCATATTCAGCTGGGACTTGCCTTACCTTCCTGCAGCGGCATCCTCAAAAAACAAACTGTTGGGCATCAAAACCATCACCACCTCATAGACATAGTTATATAACATGTGCTTCCCATTCCCAAGTCCAATCACTGATACCGAAAGAGACGCAATTGAAGAGAAGAGACGCAATAGGCCTTGCCTTGGGTCTTGGCCTTCTCCATGCTTTCTCGCAACCACAAGCCACGTCAGCAGCAGTTGCTTGTGAATTAACAGTGGCTCCATCAGGCCTTGCCTTTTGTGATAAAATTGTGGGCACCGGTCCTCAGGCTGTTAAGGGACAGCTTATTAAGGTTGTAACCATTTTTATTTTTGGGTCATTCATTTGTTGTCACTGTCCCCTTTGACGAACATGCAATGTCCTTATATATATATATATATCCTCCCACTTCCAGGCACATTATGTAGGGAGATTGGAGAATGGGAAAATTTTCGATAGCAGCTACGATCGTGGCAGGCCACTTACGTTTCGCGTGGGTGTCGGAGAGGTATATATCATAATGTGTTATATAGTCTTTCATAATACTCCATCATCAGCAACAAATTAATATATACGCAACACAAAATAACAAATTGCATTTGTGTTTTTATCTACTTTTACTTTGTGCAATTTAAACATTATTATTTGTGGATCTTGGTGGGTGGTCTGAGATAAGTTTATTATGGAACAATTGCTTCTCAAAAATTGTTAATGAAAACCATAGAGTATATTTTCCGTGTTTATTTGTTGAGCACTGCACTGTAAACTGTATGCCGGGGATTGAGAATTACTTGTGAATCATGTAGGTCATCAAGGGATGGGATGAAGGCATTTTAGGAGGTGATGGAGTTCCTCCCATGCTTGCAGGTACCTTTTTTATTTGATCATTGTTAAATTCATTGTTTTATGACATGTCAAGGTGAAATTAGTTATGCTTTTCTAACACAGGAGGGAAACGTACACTGAAGCTTCCCCCAGAACTTGGATATGGCTCAAGAGGGGCTGGTTGTAGAGGAGGCAAGTACTCTTTTTCTTTTGGTGTTGCTAAACAATGCTTAATTACTTTGTCATTATTATCACAAATTTTGTCCATGTATTTGTGTGGAAAATAAAGATAAACTTTTGTTTGCTCTTGGTTATTTTTGCAGTGTGTTGAGGTAGTTCTTATAAAGATTGTGTTAGTGTTTTATCTTTAGCTGGTACTAATAGTCTCACTTTAGGATGGAGTACTGATTGTTGTAGTCTAGGATTTTCTTAATTTTCAATGCATAAAAGATGATGGGGATGGTTGTGGCACTAATTAAATTGCGGCGGCATAATAATGATGCAGAATAGAAGAAGAGAATGGGCCAAGTGAGAGCTCAATTTCTCTCTGTTTTTTCCCTGTTCACTTAGAACTTAGAAGTGCAGGAGAATAAACAAGAAAAACGCAAGCTCATTATGAGGAAAAGGAATTTTTTTTAAGGAACAGACATGTTATTCTAACGATAACTTGATATTACTGGCTAGTAGTTACTGACACATTTCTTTAAATTTGCATGGACTTGTGAAGTACAAAATATGCAGGAGTTGTTTCTTACTTATTTAGAGAAATTGGAATCTTTATATTAAGTTCTGAAAGCAGGGAAATTTGTGCGAAAATCATGTCATGACATGCACATTCTTTGATCATAAAGAGCATTGGAGACTGTAGAAAATATGTTTATAAAACAATAGTGAAACATATGTAAAGCAAATTCTGTAGAGGAGCTTGAACCAAGGAAAGCATGTCAAGCTGCAGTAGGCTAGCAATGTTTTTGTTTTACTAATGAATGAATCAAAGGACACATTAGGTAAACAACTTAATTAAGCACGTGTTGAATAAGCTATTCTAAATAATTTAATTAAACACTTATTCATAAGATATCTTGGAGATCTTATTGCAATAAGCTGAAAATAGCTTTAACTTATGAACATGTTATAGGTTATTTTTATAAGTGTGTCCAAATATTAATATAAGTGTATATGTCATGAGATGAGTTCAAATGAACTCTTCCAAACGTGTTCTTAGCACTATACCCATAGATGCAGTAGATCAGGATAGTAGAAGTATAAAAGATTTTTACATCCGTTTTCTGCATGAATTTTTCTTAACCATTTTTCTTAGCCAAGCAGAAACTTATACCTAGTTTGATGCAGGTTCATGTGTCATTCCTCCTGATTCGGTACTCTTATTCGATGTGGAGTTTGTTAGCAAAGGATGATTTACAAATCCATGCGCGGTCAAATTACCTTCCTTTTTCTTGGAGATTGGAGCCTAGATTTATATTGTTTTTCCCCTTTTGATTTACATGTTCAATGGCTGTGATAAATACATCCAATGCAAAGTGATCATAATTTCAGCATTCTGATCCATCCATAGAGGAGCAATTCAAAAAATAAACAATAAAGTAAAAAAAATTGCCTGGTAAATTCATGACTACGTAATCAACATGTTTAGCATGTTCTTTTATCCATTTTTGATTTCATAGGCATAGAAATTGTTACCAAAAGTTGAGCACTCAGCACTGAAAAACCACTCCTTTAAAGTTCAAAACAGAGGAGCAATAATAATAAAGAAAACGGAAATAACTAAATAAAGAAAACAGTCGGTAAAAGGAAAGCTGTCAAAGCACTTTGATTGCTTTTGGCAAAGCAGACAACCAGTTCTTTTCATCTCTTTTTTTGTTTTGACAAACATTCTCAAGAGAGGTCTTACAAAGCAGTGAAATTGTGTACTCCTAATAACTAATAACAAATTAAAGTAACGAGACCCCTTCTACTTCTGTGTTCTTAACTTGATTCTTGAACCTAAATTTTGGGTTTAATGTTTTTAAAACATGGAATGTGGTCCAAAATGTCCTTCCATGCATTGCATCCATTACATTTAACACATCGAATTCAGTTAGTGGAACTGGGACAAAATGTCTGAAATGTAAATGTATCTAACAGGAGAATTTATGATGATTATTTTCACTTTGTAATCTTGGTAGCTTTATCCCAAATTTTGAAATCATCATTATAAAGTGCACCATTGGAGCTACCAAAAATCCAATACGTGTACACCATCTCCTAGAGACCTAGACCAACAAAGCAAAGAAAAATAGGCAATAACTGTTCCAATTAAGTTTGTGATCAGCTTCTTATGATAAACGAACAAAAGGTGATTTGGTGGTTATGGGAGAAACATAAAGGTTAGAATGATAAGAAAATTATGAGTTCAAATCTCCATATTAACATAACATATTAATTACTAACATTTGCCTATAAAAAAATGATAAACGAACAAACAAGATAGGATATGTGCTACCACTGCTATCCAACAAGAGGAAAGAGACACTGGATGGAATGTATGTATAAAATTTGAGTCAGGTTGCCATATGTTTGCTTCAGTTTTAAAGGAAAGGGACAAAGGGGTACTATGTGAGTCCCAGAGAAAGTTATGATGATATTTTGGGATATTGAGGAAGAAAGATATATTGACCCTTCAAACACACTACATTGGATGCCAAATCCTTAAGAACTTTTTCACGCAAAACAATGGTGGTTTAGGGAGGTTTGTGACTCCTTTAATTCAACCCCATTTCTCCTTTCATTATTGTGTGCAGTGAGCAACCTCCTCGTCGTAAACAAAAGCACCCAAAACGTAACCATTGCAAATTAAATTTGAATCATCATGTCCATGCATTCCCTCATCACTTTTTATCCAGCAAAACATAATATAATAATGATGACAACAAGTTTAGAATCTCATATACACATATGCTTTCTCATGTTTGAATCATCATTGATACATGATCATGCAATCTTTCAATTTCAAAACAACAATGTGAACAGAACATACAGAGAGTACAATTCACTGATATATCAAACCGATTTGAAGCCTTAAAAATCCAAATTAACTATTTGCAAATGAACCAAAAAAAAAATACAAAAATTGAGAAACTCAGAAAGCCATAAAACATCTCAGGTGATAGTAATATTTTCTTTTTCTTTTTTCTTTCTTGTGGATCCACTTTCTTCTATGTATTACTGAATTTACCTGTTTGAAATGGGGTTTGGACCACTGGGGACTTCATGTGCACTTGCATTAAAGACCCTATTTTCCCATTGCAATGGTGAGCGCCTAGAGCGTCCTCTCTTTGGTCGACGAGAAACATGAATGCCTTTCTCAGTTTCTCCTAGTGCTATATGATCCTTCTTGGAATTTTGTGCTCTGGCTGAAGCAGCTACTATGCTACTGTTCCTCTTCTTGGCACCACCCTCTTTAGGAGAGAAGCTGTGATCTAGCACGGCCATAGTGAAGTGAGAAAATAGGAGCAAAGAGAAGAAGAGGGTCATGCAAGTGGACAAGGGAAATGTTGTACTATCACCAGCCATGCAAAACAAAGTGACTTATGAAAATCAATCATTCAAGAAATTCTGTAGCTAGTTTATTAGGTGAGTGATCAACAAATTATAAGGGAGAAAGGTTGTGTACATACGTGAATATGCCAATATGGTGAAACTTTAGCTGGGGAAGACAGTAGTGGGGTTTATGTAATGGAAAAAAGAAATTAAACTGTGTTTAAAAGAGAGAAAGAGAAGCCTCATGAATGTATGAATAGCAGAATAGGGAAAGCGGGGATTGATGAAAAGTGAAAACTTCTGCGTGGGGATATATATTCAATAGCGAGTGGCAATGTGATTGCAAAAATGACATTGGTATGATCTAAAGCTAAAGTGAACTGCTAGTCACACAGATGACAGGGCACACCCAATGTGGCATCTAAAAAACAGCCAGGTGCTATTATAGTAAGAAAAATTATTATTTTTTTGACAAAAATAGTAAGCAAAATTCTTGCTCATACTTTTTTTTTTTGAATGGTGAGGGGCAAAGCCCCTTCTTGCTCATACTTTACTATATGACATGTGTCATCTTTCTCATGGTGACATGTGTCACCTCCCAACTATTTTATTTTCAACTAAAATTATTTTTTTATTGGATTTTTTTAATGTTTTTGTCACTTTCATTATCCCAAATAATTGTCTTTTTAGGTTTTTTCATGCAAATTTAAAAAATACAATAAATGAAGGGTTAGATATGTTTTTGATCCTTATAAAATTGGTTAAATTTGATTTTAGCCCCTATAAAAATTTTATACTTTTTTAATCCCTACATTTAACACAAACAAATAAACAATATGTTTTTAGTTGAATGTAATCTCCCTCACCAACTGATAAATTTAGCAAACTTGACCAGAGTGAATCTTTCAAACAACAAATTGAATGGTAGTATAGCTGCATTGTGTAGCTCCCGATGGTTTCTTTCTTTCCATGCTAACAACAATGAGTTTGACGGCGAGATTCCGCCTCAAACTGGGAAACTCACCCCCTTTAGAGCATAAAAGTTATAATGATTCTTATTGCACATGGTATTTGACTATTTGTTTGTTTTGATTATAATATCAGCTCCATTTTTTCAATTATTTGCTCATGTTCATTTTGGTAGAATGGTATAAAACGACAGATTCATCTACTTAATGATACTCTTGATGGAGCTTAACGGAATCTTTAGTCGTCGGTGCTATAGAGTCCTGATCTAATATTGGTTTTTTTTTCTTTCAATGTACTACCAATTAATAGAAAGATCAATTTTATGCTCCAGTGCAAGGAGACGGTGTGTGTTTTCCAGTTTTCCACATAGTTATCTCAACATATTTTCCTCTTCATTTTTCATTTTTTTTTGGCTGATTTGGTTGGAATTGGATATGGTATTATTTTAATCCTTCCAAGGCTTAGTATGTGTTTGGAAAGGGTGCTTTGGTTAAAACTCAATTTGTGCTTTATAATTTGTACAAATTAATTTTCCAAACAAACCATTAGTCTATAGTATCATTGAAACCCTTGCTCTGGAGGTACAAAAGTATTCTACACTCGTGAGACGTGCAACTTTGAAATTCATTAAGCTGCAGATCCATTCCAAGAGATAAATAGTTTTCAGAAATAAAATTGACTTATCCATCCAAATTAGATTTATTATTTCTATTTAGCTTTGGATCGGCATGAAGGCATTGGCATAAACAAACCAAGAATAAAAGATAACATTAATTAGCAATTTTTTGTATCATTTATTAGGACAACAGTCCCATTATTGAGTGGTCAAAAGGCTCAAAACAGGAAAACATTAAATAAAAAGACAAGGCCTTTGGAGTTGGCAAAAGGATTTCGTGCTACCAATTAGAAATATGAAACACAACAAAAGGACATCAGGTTTGGTAACTCAAGCCAAAATGATAGACAAGAAATATAGAATTCTAATTGATTTTCTTTTGTCCTAGTATAAACCTAAACAGAGTTCTTTAATTTGCTATTCTTTCATTGCCCTGTATAAAAACAGGGACAGAGAGAGGGTTAGTTGGAAAACAATTTACAAGACTTGCGTGGGAGTGATGATAATGCTACGTTGGTTGTGGGGACTCCATTGACTTTGTGAAGCATGGAAGTACAATGCCAAATTTCTAAACACAAATCAACGAGTTTTAAAAAGGGATATTGAACTGCCCACTTTTTCACAAAGGGTCTCATTCATGTTCAGCTAGCTACGACACTTGAGCAAGCAAAGCAAGCAAACCCGCTACAACTATTCCTCGACGAGTCACCCAACCACTGTGTGTTTCTTCCTCCTCTAACTTCACATCTCAGAACATTTTTCAATTCCATTTCTTTTTTATTTTCTCTTCTGAGAGTCTCTCTGGTCTGACCACTGTTGCATAGCATACCCTTCTCTCTATGATATTTATTGGTCCTTATCTGTTCCTTATATTACCTCACCCTTGTTGACCTTCTTAATATAAGCTCATCTCACCTTATCATTGATGCAAAAGCCTTTCAATGACTGAACATTATTGCCAAACGTTGTGCTTTGACTCATTTGCAGTTTCTTTTGTCACTCATTTAGATGCTTAATTTCAGCAAAACGCATGCAGCAGGTACCAACTCATCTTCAACTACAAATGCATGTCTCACCGTGCATCTATCTACACATATACACACCTCAACTGAATCATGAAAGCATGGCTCCCTCATGCAATAAACCAAGAACGACCACCCTACCTTCCAACTCTACCACCAACACCACAATTTTGAATTGCCTTCATCTTAATCATTAACAACAATCTTCAGTTCAACTTGAAGCCAAAGAATCCTCGCTTTGGTCAAGTCTGTGAGTGTTTGAAAGTTGCAAAGTTGAGTTTTCACCCCAGCTAGCTATAATGAGGATTTCAACACTTGCAGTTGTTATTCTTCTTGTGTGCTTTTCTTCTATGCCACTAGTCCTTGGCCAGGGCAACTTCAATGAGACAACTTTGAGAGTGCTTTTGGAAGTGAAGAAGTCCTTTGTGCAAGACCCACAAAATGTTTTGAGTGGTTGGTCAGAGGACAACACAAACTACTGCAGTTGGAGAGGGGTGTCATGTGGATTGAACTCTTTGGATGATAACTCTGTGCATGTGGTGGGCCTCAACCTTTCTGACTCGTCACTCACTGGGTCAATTTCACCTTCACTCGGTCATTTGCAAAACCTGCTCCACCTTGATCTCTCCTCCAATAGCCTCACGGGTCTCATTCCACCAAATCTCTCTAACCTTGTTTCCTTGGAATCTTTGCTTCTCTTCTCTAACCAACTCACGGGTCCTGTTCCCACTGAGCTTGGCTCACTCACGAGTCTCCGAGTCATGCGACTCGGTGACAATGAACTAACGGGTATGATTCCCACGTCTCTTGGGAACTTGTTTAACTTGGTCAATCTTGGCCTTGCTTCCTGTCAACTGACCGGGTCAATTCCACCTGAACTCGGGCAACTCAGTCTCATGGAGAATCTGATTCTACAGGATAACGAGCTGATGGGTCCAATTCCGTCTGAGTTGGGGAACTGCTCAAGCCTCGTCATCTTCACTGCTACCAACAACAAACTCAATGGCTCAATTCCGAGTGAACTGGGTCAACTCAAGAATGCACAAATTCTCAACCTTGCCAACAACAGTCTATCCGGGGAGATTCCGAGTCAACTCGGGGAAATGAGTGAGCTCATTTACCTGAATTTAATGGGGAACCAGCTTGAGGGTGCTATTCCACTGTCTCTGGCTCAATTGGGTAATCTTCAAAATCTGGACTTGTCCATGAACAAGCTCAGTGGAGGAATTCCAGAGGAGTTGGGCAACATGGGTCAGCTAGCTTACATGGTTCTGTCTGGTAACAAACTCGATGGTGTCATTCCAAGAACCATATGTTCCAATGCAACAAGTTTGGAACACTTGATGCTATCAGGAAGTGGACTTCATGGTGAGATCCCAGCTGAGCTGAGTCAGTGCCAACCACTGAAACAACTTGATTTGTCTAACAATTCACTCAATGGATCCATACCTCTTGAGCTTTATGGGTTGCTGGGGTTAACTGATATCTTGCTCAACAACAACAGTTTGGTTGGTTCCATCTCTCCCTTCATAGGGAACCTCAGTAGCTTGAAGACACTTTCTTTGTTTCACAACAATTTGCAGGGTGCTCTGCCCAGAGAGATTGGAATGCTTGGCAAGTTGGAAATTTTATTTCTTTATGAGAATCAATTATCCGGGGTTATACCTATGGAGATTGGTAACTGTTCAAGCTTGCAAATGATTGATTTCTTTGGAAATCGTTTCAGTGGGGAAATTCCCATCACTATTGGAAGGTTGAAAGAGTTAAAGTTCCTTCACCTTAGGCAAAATGAGCTTGTGGGTGAAATTCCTGCCACCTTGGGTAACTGTCATAATCTGAACATCCTGGCTTTGCCTGACAATCAACTCTCTGGTGCAATTCCTGCAACATTTGGATTCCTGAAGTCATTGCAACAGTTCATGCTCTACAACAATTCTCTTGAAGGTAACCTCCCTCACCAACTGATAAATTTAGCAAACTTGACCAGAGTGAATCTTTCAAACAACAAATTGAATGGTAGTATAGCTGCACTGTGTAGCTCCCGATCGTTTCTTTCTTTCGATGTTACCAACAATGAGTTTGACGGCGAGATTCCGCCTCAACTGGGAAACTCACCCTCCCTTCAGAGGCTAAGATTAGGTAGCAACAAATTTTCTGGTGAAATTCCAAGGACATTGGGAAAAATCCATGAGCTATCATTGTTAGACCTCTCAGGAAATTCACTCACTGGACCGATACCAGCTGAGCTTACTCTGTGCAATAAACTGGCTTATATTGATTTACACAGTAATCTTCTTTTTGGACAAGTGCCATCATGGCTTGGAAATTTGCCTCAGCTGGGAGAGCTTAAGCTCTCCTCCAATAATTTTTCTGGACCTCTTCCATTAGGCCTATTCAAATGTTCCAAATTACTAGTTCTCTCTCTAAATGATAACTCACTCAATGGAAGTCTCCCAGCTGATATTGGTGATCTTGCAAATCTTAATGTCCTCAGACTTGACCGTAATAGGTTCTCTGAACCAATCCCTCCGGAGATAGGTAAGTTGAGCAAGCTTTATGAGTTCCAGCTCTCCAGGAATAGCTTTAATGGTGAGATGCCAATTGAGATTGGAAAACTTCAAAATCTCCAAATCATTTTAGACCTCAGTTACAATAATCTCTCAGGTCACATCCCACCTTCTCTTGGGACGCTGTCAAAACTAGAAGCACTCGATCTTTCCAACAATCAACTTACTGGAAAAATCCCTCCACAAGTTGGTGAAATGAGCAGCTTGGGAAAGCTTGATCTCTCTTACAACAACCTTCAAGGAAAATTGGACAAGGGGTTCTCCCGCTGGCCAGATGAGGCATTTGAAGGAAACCCACATCTTTGTGGAAGCAGTCTTGATCGCTGCGACAGGGATGGTACTTCTGGTGGTGAGCAGCCAGGCCTAAGTGAGTCATCAGTAGTGATAATATCTGTCTTTTCAACTTTAGCTGCAATTGCTCTATTGATACTTTCAGTGAGAATCTTCAGCAAAAACAAGCAAGAATTTTTAAGGAAAGACAGTGAAGTGACTTATGTCTACTCTTCCTCTTCATCACAAGCACAGAGACGGCCGCTGTTCCAACTAAATGCTGCTGGAAAGAGAGATTTCAGGTGGGAAGATATCATGAATGCCACAAACAATCTAAATGATGACTTCATGATTGGTTCAGGAGGTTCAGGGAAAATCTACAAGGCTGAATTGGCCACTGGAGAGACGGTTGCTGTAAAGAAGATTTCAACAAAAGATGATTTTCTGTTAAACAGAAGCTTTGTAAGAGAAGTGAAGACACTGGGGAGGATAAGGCACAGACATCTGGTGAAGCTAATAGGGTTTTGTAGCAATAGAAATAAAGGAGCAGATTGGAATCTGTTGATATATGAGTACATGGAGAATGGAAGCTTATGGGATTGGCTTCATGGGAAACCGGCCAATGCGGGCAAAGTAAAGAAAAGTCTTGATTGGGAGACAAGGTTCAAAATTGCTGTGGGATTAGCTCAAGGAGTGGAGTACCTACATCATGATTGTGTGCCAATGATCATCCACAGGGACATCAAATCCAGCAACCTGTTGCTAGATTCCAAAATGGAGGCACACTTGGGAGATTTTGGACTGGCAAAAGCACTCATTGAGAATTATGACTCCAATACTGAGTCTAATTCTTGGTTTGCAGGGTCTTACGGCTACATAGCCCCAGGTAGTGATTAAACTGCTGATTTTAATTGTCCTTGATCTAAAATCATTTTTAGTCTAACTTCAACCACTGAATAAACTTGTTAACATTTGGCTTGTTTGCAGAGTATGCATTCTCCCTAAAGGCAACAGAAAAAAGTGATGTTTACAGCATGGGAATTGTTCTCATGGAACTTGTTAGTGGTAAAATGCCAACAAATGACATTTTTGGAGCAGAGATGGACATGGTGAGATGGGTGGAGATGCACATTGATATGCATGGCTCTGCCCGTGAAAAACTGATAGATCCTGAACTGAAACCTCTAGTACCTGGTGAAGAGTTTGCTGCATTCCAAGTGCTTGAGATAGCCTTGCAGTGCACGAAAACTACACCACAAGAGAGACCATCTTCAAGGAAAGCATGCGATCTGCTCCTCCATGTATTCAATAAGAGAATGATGGACTTTGACAAGATGAATTTGGATCATTACAAGTGATTTTATTTGCAACGGATTGAAAAAAATCCTAATGTTACCATACTCGTGTACATGATACTTTTTTCTTCATTTGTTGTTTTTTTTTATTACATTGTTTAGATTTTGTGAAGAGAGACGGTGGCATAGTTGCTGTTATGTAAGAATTACTACTAACAGCCAAAGTTACTGGCAAACCCTTTAATTTTCATTGTGGATTCTACTATACTTGTTTTATGTTTCTTACTTATAAACATGAAACAACATGAAAGGCTGGTTCTAAATCTACACATGTATGAACCAAAAAAAAACTACACATGCTAAATATTTTAAAAATGATATATATACCAGGCTAGAGTCAGAGCAGCTCACATCTGGGGTGTGAAATTTTCCCCAGTGTGGTTGTTTTGGTTTTGGATTGGAGTCATGGTGTGAAATTTTACATAAGTGTGAATGACTCTAAAATGGAGGGAAGACTGAGTTTTCGTGACTTGTGTCTGACGCTTCCACACTAGGGGTGTGAATGTTTCATAGGTGTGAACGGCTCTGAAACGAGAAGTCTGCATTTTTGTTTCGAGGATTGGTCTGACGCTTCCACACCATGGGTGTGAATTCTTTCACAGGTGTGAGCGGTTCTGGAATGAGAAGTCTGCATCTTGGTCGATTGGGTCTGACACGTTCAGACCGGGGGTGTGAATTTTTCACAGGTGTGAGCGGCTCTATATTGAGAAACAAATCACCAAACTCATGGCATGCACATACTTATTAGATAAGAGGTATTAGTGTCACAGTCACCAACGATAACAAACCAAGGAACTTGTGGGATTGATTCATACAATTAATAAAGATGCCCATAATATTATCCAACAGGTTCACTCCTTGCTGAAACTTGTGCACAAAATAGGTTGATTAGCATGAAAAAGCATAATAGCCTTAAAAACATAGCAACATGAAATCATAAAACAAAGGCAACAAGTTCAACACTTATTATTTTCACCAACTGCTGCAATCCTTGAAGACATGAACTAATCTTCATCTCCATCTGCAATGTAATATTGCAAATAAATAAAATGCCTGGAAATAAACTAACAGTCTTAACCACCAAAGTAAAAGACAATCCAAAAACACCATATCCAAAGCATTCAGATAAAGGAGCAGCTGGCAATCCAAAAACATTTTGTGCAGAAATACTTTGGTTGCTGATAGTGATAGGGAATATGTTACCATAAAATTCTAAAATTTCAAACAATTTGAATGACAGAAAGAAATTTCTTGACCTGAAATGCTAAAAGAGAATTATTGACAAATCAGATAAGAGCAGAAGATATTATGAGTATGACCACAAAACGCATCATAAATTCGTACCAGCATAAAAAATGAATTCAATAACACATAAGAAAAAGAGTGAAAATAATATAATGTCTTGCTGGAGAAATCGGTTCTCTGGAGCTTCATATAAATCACACTGATCTGTGAGACTATTCACCAAAATTTCACCATGAATTACAATAAATGGAAAGTCATGCCACTGCATTAAAACTGTAGTATCCACCTCAAGTTCAAAAGTGTATGTAGTGCACTAGCTCCACTAGAGTGTTGTGTCCATACCCCATACACTCTGAACTAAAGAGAAGAGTCAGCACAAACTACATTTCTCCAATCTCCAAATATTAGACAAAGGAGAAACTTTGTTGCTGTAAAGTGTATATTCAAATCCAGTGACATGATCATATGAAAACCTATGACCTATCTGTACCTTCCCACATATCTGACCATCCACATTATCCACCCAGATATGTGGGGCATCAATAATTCCACCAGAGCCACTGCCGTCCCCTCAATCAATAACATTTGCTTGGCAGCTTCGTGTTCCACAAATTGATTGAGGCACAAAATCAACCAAAACCGATTTCAGTTTCCTCACATCACAAGTCACAACCCCCAATCGAGTTACTAAGTCATCATAATTACTCAGAAAGCAAAAACATAAAGGTATAAATTAAATGAAAAAGCAGAATAAAATCATGGAATGGAAGGATCGGAAAATAAGAGAATCGAAGCGAACCTATGTAGCGTCTTTCGTTGGCGGCCTTGGCCTTTTCGAGCATCTTGTCGAGGTCTTGTTCAACCTGTGCCTCCCATTTCAGAAGCTGGTTCACGAACACCGCGCCCAACCCCATTCCCAACACGTGCTCCCACGGATCTACACCGTCACAAAAACAAACAAACAAACAGAGAAATTGAAAACGAAATTCCCGATAAACAAACAGAAAGTTGGTTAAATATGAATAATTACGGCGCATGTAGGGGAGTTTCCGGAGAGCGTTGGAGTACATCTGGGTCCCCAAACCCAGTAAGGCTCCGATCGCCGTCGAGCTCAGTAGTACCATTCTTCTTCTTCCTCTCTCTCTCTCACACACACTATGTTTCTGTTCCGTTCTACACTAACCTGTCCTCAACCTTTTTCTACGTAACAAAACCTATTTTTCTCTCTCTCAAATAATAAAATATTGTTTTATCAAAAAACAATATTGTTGAAAAAAAAATACAACCATCCTCAAAATTATGATTTTTATAAAAATAGACATTGTAGATTTTTACTTTTATCTCGACTAATTCTTAAATTCTCGTGTCTGTTAATTGTTAAAATATTTTTTAGAGTTGTAATAAAACGTTAATAAGCATTTAAACATTTTAAAATTTATTACTGTCAACTAAATTTAAGAACCTCACTTTCAAAATTTATTTTAAATGGTTTGTGCATCCTACTTTTTTTTTGATACAGGTTGTGCATCCTACTTTGTTAGAACATATTAATATTAATATCTAAATCATATAAAAAGAGCTTTGCATAGTAAGAGTATTAGTTTACAATTTATTATAAAAATAAATTAATAAATAATTTCATACACAATTCTTTCATGAAAATAATGTTTATCTCACGAAATTACAAACTTTTAAATTTATAATTTATTAGTTTTCACCTATCCTAGCCCCCTGGGAAAAAGGGTCATACACTAATTAGTATCGGATCGAGATTGCTCACAAATTATTCTATCACCAAGGATTAAACCCAATATCAATCGAATTTATCGTTTTAAATAGAGATATTAACCATTTATATCTAATTTCGTGGTTTAATTTTAAATGATTCAAATCTTTTAAGATTTGGTTCCTCTAAAGTGAGTAAAGTGTAAAGTAAGTAATATTAACTATTAATGAAAAAATCAACGGATGATATTCTAACACATTCATGATTTGTTATATATGTACTTATAATATCAACCCTTGATTTTTAAATTAATAATTGAGATTAATTACTTTATACCCTAAAATGAGTCAGATTCAATCTTTTAATATTTTTTGTTTTCTTAAACATCCCCCCGACTCCTAAGACATGATTAGGTATCAGATTGTGAGAATTCCACCGAAGACATGATAATGTATTGGGCATTGTTTGGCTTGGTTTAGAAAATTGAACCGATAAGAAAATACAATTTAAAAAAAAAGGTGGATTCTAGGGTAGACCACCAATTCTAAAACTTATGAGTGGTGTATAGTGGACTATCAATTGTAAATTTTTGCAAAAGTTTAGTAGTCATTAGATTTATTGATAAAAAATCAATAGCTCAAATTAATTGACAAAAAAAAGAGAACACACAAACATTGTCCCACACAATCCCACCCTACCACCTCCACCTCCATTGTGCTGCTCGTGAAACCAGAAACCAGGACCCAGTGGTTCTGCGCGGCCAACAAATTTTACAACACCCCTTTTTCCCCATGTTCAACTTCACATCTGGATCCTACCATAATATTTTGGAAATTGGAAAGAGGAGTAGCAACATAGCGATTCAAAAAAATCCAATTCATAAAAAATAAAAAACAAATATGATTCAACCAAAGAAAAAGGCACATGAACAAAACCATGGCCGCACCCACCGGAGCTTCACCATTAACAACCCAAAAAAACTTAAACTGGAAACACCCTAAACCCCTAACTCAATGAAGCTATCAGCAAAAAGAGGAAAATGGTCCACGATCTTCTCCAACGGCCGGAACTTCCCTCTGCCGCCATTCACGCCGCCGACGGAGGCCGTTTTGTCACCACTCGACACCGAGAATGACTTGTCACCACCGCAGGTTGCTGCAACGTAACCACCTCTTATGCATCTTCCCACAAGCCCTTCCATTACCTCTTCGACCCAAACGCACTCGCCTGGTGCTCTCTTCCTCCTATGCCCTGTAGCCCCACGTGTACGGTCTTTGTAACTTCTCCGCCGTTCCGTTTGGACCCCACATCTTCATCCTCGGTGGTTCCCTCTTCGATACTCACTCCTTCCCCATGGATCGACCCTCTCCCTCTTCCTCCACTTTTAGATTCAACTTCCACGACTTCTCATGGGACCACCGTGCGCCTATGATATCCCCTCGCTGGAGCTTCGCCTGCGCCGCGGTATGATGTTGTGGCGGACCGACGGGATGCAATGGAGCCCCTGTCGGGCTTATGGAAAAGGGTATGTGGGCTTTTTGGGTCGTGGTGGGAGGGAGTCCTAGGTTGTCGGTGGGTACGGTGCGTCGAGGACTGTTTCGAGGGTTTTTCCAGTGGACGAGTATTGCAGGGACGCAGTGCAGGAGGAGACAGGTGGAATGGCGGCGAGGAAGAAGGGATGGGAGCGGGGGGGTATACGGTGGGGAGAGGGGATGGGTTGTTGTTGCGGGTTTGTGGTTTGGAGGAAGGAGAAGATGGGAGAGGGATTCTGTGAGGAAAAGTGCACCTGTTCTCGCTTTTATTATCAATCCATCTGGACCTTTACTTTTTACTTAGTAAATCGGACGGCTATAATTAAATTTGTTCAAATTTTTAAAAACTTATTTCACCCTAGACAGACCCCGTATAAAGTTTTTAAGAAAGTTAAAATGAAAGAATATTATTTTGATTATAAATTAGTTTTAGAATATCTTCACTTGATTGATTTAAAACTCAATAATTGACTTTTTTTAATTTATCAAACTATCAACTCCTTAACGGGGGATTTCGCACATACTCGAGGTTAATTTTTTACTATGTTGTATGATTTGGAAAGTTTGGAAAGTGATGTTAAATTTTAAACCATTGGCCTCTTAGATTATATAACGGGGCATGTCTTGTTCCGTGCACAGAGCAATTGCCTTGACGACCCCAGAAAGACTAAACGGAGGATCAAACATTTGAAACACAGAAAGATTGGATTTTAAACTATAGAATGTGGTGGTGGGGGTGGGGGGGGGGGGGGAATGCCTCGTGCATTTCTCCTTTAGAAAAACATCAATTACACATAAATACATCTTATAGGAATTAGGAGAGGTCACAAATATTATCAAACTAGTAACATTGCACTGCATGGGTTTTTTGAAATCCAGTTACAGGATCTAAAAATAAGTATGGATTAGGAGAAAAAAAAAAGGATGTTTGAAGCTGAAAAAACTGATAGTTACATTGAAAGAGGAGTTGAAATTGGAAGGGAAAAAAAATGTTAAGAAATAAGAAAGAGTAGGGAAAGTAGAATAAGAAATGAAGCTACTCTCAAGTAATAAAAGGACTCTAGTTTAATATAGAAAAAAAAAGGGTGGATTGCTTTCTTTTTCAGTTTACCAAGTATGAGGACTTAGTCCTCTACAGCCAGACTTTGTCCATCAATGTAAGATTCTGTGTCAGTATATACTCGGACGACATCTATTATTGGAGCTCCACATATTGGACATTTTCCACTGTTCCATTGCAACTCATTGGCACACTTGAGACATGCACACATGTGCCCGCATCTGTTGGAAATATAGAGACATGTTGAGTCATACTGTGCTACACAAAGTAGTAGAGAAATAGAAATAAAATACATTTAACAAAATTATTCCACTCAGAAGCAACTTAATATATACCTGTATAAAACCGAGTTTACTTTCTTATCATGGCAAATGCAACAGTTGCCTCTCTTTGGTGTCTTGTTATGGAACTTCTTTTCTGCTTGTTTAACTGCAATTATGTTTCAAATAAAAATCAGCTTTTGTGGAAAATCAGCTTTCACATAGGTAATGTACTAATGCTATTGTTGAAAAAGCAAACGGGCATAAAGTGAGATAAGGTTAATTTGTCGTTGCTATTGCATTTCCAGGATCTTGTGCTAAATTGACCAATGGAGGAAATGAAATTTTATTAATCAACATAGCAATCATATGTCATTAAACTTTGTTATGCATAGAGAATTTTAATTATTGAATATTTGAATCAAGGAAAAGTAACATCAACACAATGACCCCCTCAAAAAGAAACTGATATTATCATTGTTAAGCAGAAATAAGCACAGACCTGTGTGAACCTCTTGGTTCTTGGATTGTTGCATTTGCATCTGCATGTCGACACATGTCTTTATTGATTTCCTTAGCTCAGACATCTCATGAAAAAGCTGATTCATTTGCCCGCGCAAATCGTATATGAATTCCATTTCCTATAAGCCACCAAAGAAAGTATTGTGTCATTATGGAGAGATTTAAAATTGTACTCGTATACATCTAGGTAAGAGTAAAACAAATAGGACTCACAATTGAATGATGATTTGTGGATGAAGTGTCCTGCTGACTATCTTGGTAGAAAGACTGAGATTGAGAAGGTATTGGTGAGGATACAGATGCAACTCTATCAGGATCATCCCCACCATCATTGTCTCTATAACTCCATGTTGAGGAGGAAGGTGTATGGATTGATGATGAGGAATGGTAATCACCAAGTTCATGATCCGAACCACTAATGATGCTCTCCTCTTCCTGCTCCTCTGCCTTCTCTTCCTCCTCTTCCTCATTTCTCCTCACCTCTTCCTCATCTCTTCCATCTTCTGGAGGACTATCTCTAACACGCAAGCGATCATGATAAAACGCCATCAATTGTTCCATACTTTCTTCTTGGTCTTCCTCGTCGTATTGATTACTAGCTAGGTGAGTTTGTGCTCCCACATGAGACTTCATCAGTCTATCCATCCTTTTGCGGAAGTCACTAGAAAGGACTGTTGAAACTGTTCTTCTGTAACCGTGGTTTATTTTAAGTTCAGATCAGTGGAAATTATAATGACAACTTTCTTGAAATAGTGCTCAATTCACATTTCACTTTGTTTTTCTCTACATGCCAGACCAGAACATTTCTTGTTCAGTTGTTCATTAGTCATTTAAACTGTTGAATTGTCTTGGACTAAACATTTATGAGAGTATACAAAGAAAAGGTGAAACATATCAAAGTAAAACATGTATACCTTTCAAGGAGCTTGCGTATCTCGTTATTGTCTGAGCCAAAGCCAAGCATTTCCTTATACCATTCTTGCCTGCGTTCTTCCCAGTAGCTCCTAGGCCGAGAAATGTCACTGGTCCAGTCATAACTAGCTCTAGCTTCACCAGCACAATTCTGGTCACTAGCCTCTTCCTCTTCTACAATATCCTCATAACTGGTTTCAGCAGTATCATGCTGCTGATATCTTGCCTCTACTTTATCGGTCGTTTCATTTGCACATGAATCAGCCGTGGATGAGGATGCCCCAACAGTTTCTTTCATACCATCATTATCTGAACTTGGATGAGCTTCTTCTCTGTTAAATGCACTAGTTTGAGACACTGAATGCTGTGTGTGTTTTTTACATTGTATGCCAGTGACAATGTTGCAGCCAGTGTCTTTGCTGAGTTGATTAGAGATGGGAAAGTTATCCAATTGTGTGGTGCTGCTTCCTATCTCCCTTCCTACACTTCTTGGATCAGACACTTCTGCCGGCGATGAAGTTCTTTGTTCCTCTCCTGTGCTAAATCTTTCCCTGCATTCAATTAAAATGATTTTGGTCACGTAATATCACACACACTAGTGTTAAGTTATGAATCTTGCAGTGCTTTTTAGTTTGATGATCTAAATTACTAAATATAGTCGCATAATTGCATTCAAGTGCTCTAAATAATCTAAATCAATCACCGAAGCAACAAGATGCTAGTGTTATTTTTTATGAGAAATTACCATACCTTAGCTGCATAATTGCTGATCCTTCTTGTTGTTTGTTCGCTTCTGATGCTGCTGCAGCTGCTACTCCACGTTGTAATAATCTAAGTCTAAGCAATGACTGCATCCATAGTGCAACACAAAGAAAATGAATTGCAATTGAAAAAAAAAAAAAACACCACCCTCACCTGGCTTGCTTATCCATTTGAAAAAGTGACAAGTCTTGAAAGAAACTAATATATGAACTCGACCTCTATAAAGTACAAGTCTTTTCTAACAGTTTGGGAGACAGAGCTTAATTTTTTTATACAGTAATTGATGAATTGATTGAAGTATAAAACCAAAGAAGCAACAAAAGCACCCTTTTATTACCTGAATACGACCTCTTTGTGTGAACTTAGAAACTGCGCCTCGCTGTTCAAGATTGTTGAGCTCTCCATGCCGATCACTCTCGAACTGCATAATCAAATCGGTGAATGCTTGGCGACCCCTAACACGCGGGGAACTTATGACCTGACCAAAACCAAAAGCTTTTTGTTCTGCATGTTTTGGTGCAGAAGCAGTACGGTCACGCTCTCTATAAGCAGAACCTGTGACAACACTATTACTACTCAGCTCGTAATGATCACTGTCATCACTCACACACACTGGACTTTGCATTTGATTCGTAACCGTGAGTCTCTTAATAATATCAGCAACCCTGACCCTCTCCCTCTCAGCAGCAGCATCCTTTGATGAACAACACGATTGATCACTTTGTCCGGTTTTATCAGATTCCCAATCAGGGAATTGTTCCTCTTTACCTTGTTGGGGTGGTTCATCAGAGGATTCCCCTTCTACTTCTGAGACCCTGCATTGTTCTACTTCGTCTTCCACAACAGAACATGCATTGTTCTCAACATTGCAGCTTGCATGATCAGGACTAGTACTTCTTCCAGGTGTTGTTGGTGGTGGTGCATTATTTGATTTGGATTGGTTGAGCCTTTTTTCCCATATCTGAACAAGAGAAGAAGCACCAAGAATTGAGACTTCACTACTCCCACCAGAGGAGGATGAAGCATCAGAACGAGGAGGGGACACTGAAGCATTTCTCCTAGAAGTGAAATTTTCCAACACCTCAGCCTCAACATCATGATTATTCTTCTCAAGTGTTGTTGTTGTCATTGCCACTTCTCGAGCTTGTCTTGCAGCCCATCGATCAATGATTCGTGAATGCCTCGGGCTCACAAGTGCAGACAAAGAAGAATCATGATCTTTGTTATTATGAAGTCTTCTCGTGACACTTAGGCTTCCAAGGTTCTTGTTCTTTTTAGCAACTTTTGAGACCCAAGTAGTATTATCAGCATCGTTATTGTTGTTCTGGTTTGGTGCAGAGTCAGAGGAGATTGGAACATTTTTCTGTAAAGTTGCGTTTGCATGAGTAGTAGTAGTGCATGCATCACGACGATTATGCTTCGCCAAAACGCAACCAAACGGCGAAGAGGAAGCGATTGCAACCTGGGACGATGCCATTTTAATCTCTCTTCTTCTTCTTCTTCTTCTTTCTATTGGTTGTTGTTGTTGCTTCTTTGTTCCATAGCACCCCACAAAGCCTTTTTCATTAGAGATGATGATGATGATGATCAAAATTCAATGGCTTATGTGAATTTTACTGAACACGAATCAATTAATCAGAAAAAGGAAGAGCAACCCATTTTGAAGATAAAGGGTGGCTAGAATGAAAACATTCCAACGACGTTCAAGATTATCTTCCTTAGAAATTAAACCTCTTTCTCAAAACTTGGTAGGCCACACAGAAGGAAAAACAGAAGAGCATAAGATGTGGCGGAGAAGGGGTCGTTCTTACACACAAATTTTAACAAAGGAGATGTTTAAGGCTAATAAGTAGCCAACAAATCACCTATCAAACTCATTCCCGCTTTCATTGCCTATAGTTAGAGCTCTTGCATAACGGATATGATCATATGAAGTAAGAGAGAGAAAGGGAGAAGGAAGAGTGGCTTGTGTTTTGCCCCCTCCTTTCTTTCATTATGTTTTGGTGGAAATTGTGAAGAAAAAAAAAAGGGGTAAGGCTAAAATTGGAGGAATCGTTGGTTTCAGCCAGAGAAAAGAAGCTAATTAAGATGGGAGGTCAAAGCTAGCTAAATTACATTACATGCAAAACATTAAGAGAATATGCAATGGTGCAACCCAATTATCCAAATTGGATTGCTTAACTCATTTGTGGGTATGTCACATCATCATATTTTAAGAACTCCAACCACTTTTTATTTCAATGGTAAAATCTTTAAAAACCCAAAATGGGATCCAAAAATAACATCATATCTTTACTTTCACTTTTAATTTCATTGGTTGACAATATAAATATTTTTTTTATTGTTTCAAGACCAGAACTTATATAAACAACAGAGATGAGATTTTAATGTCATATCATTGAACTCCAATAGTGAACTATGTAAGGAATGATTTCTTAGATTTAAGAACTCACTAAGCTCTCTCCATTAGAGATGCTCTAACATACACTATCATAGAACAAAATATTTATCAGAACCGGGTTAAGAACCCTAATTTTCAATGCCCATTTAACATTTATCTCTTTCTATTTCTTTTATCTTATCATTTTAGTTCCATAGGAAAAGTGAAACTAATGACCTAATTAATGAGGATACAAAGCTCAATTATTTTGTTTTTTATTGTTGCTATTTTTTTTGGTAACATTTTTTATTGTTACTATACTAGTGTATTTCTTTCACTCACAATTCCAAATCCGATATTTCCTTCAAGAGAAACAAATTCTTTTTACACCAACAAACATTGATTTTGTTCTGTTATTTTATTCGCGTGTCAAAACACAATTTATTTTCCTAAAAAAATATGTTTGAAAATGTGTCGTTAAAGTTAAAAGATGGACTTTTTATGGTCATAAATTCAAATCTCCAACAATATTATTCCCGTGCAATAAAACTAATAAACAAATATTATTTTATTTATCAAATATAAAATTAAAAAATAAATTTATAATCTAAAAATTTTATCAAAACAAAACAGAACAGATTAATGAAACCATAAGAAAACATGATTTAATTTATCCAAAATAATAAAATACAATAAAATGTAAAAGTATTTAAATCTAAGAAACTAATATTAATTTTTTTTAAATATATAAAATGATTTAAATTAATAGAAATATAAAAATAATATTGAAAATTAATTTAAAAAATATAATTTTGCCATGAGAGTTATATTGTCATTTTATGTGATTTATATTTTTATACAAACATATTGATGAGATAATATAAGGCTTTTTCACCAAACTGGTGTAATTTCATCTTGAAATTATCAGTTTGGTGTAGTTTTCAAATTATTTATCAAAATGGGATAAGTCGTATATTTCATTGATGACTTTTTTTTTTAAAAGTTATATATGTCATATGCGACTCCACCTTTTAAATTTTTTTTTCACGTTTAAACGCAAGTCGTATATATCCTATACAACTTTGCATATTTTAATTTTTTTTCCCGAAAGTCGTATGATGGGAATACGACTTTAGCTTATTTTAATTTTTTTTATGCTCAAGGGAAAGTCGTATACTGTATATAGGTGGCGTTTAGCCCGGTGACATTAATCTTTGTGACCATTGTGGTTCCGCTGGTGCAGGCGTGGACCTGCCATGTGACTTGCATGTGTACCGGTATCAAACTGTATTATAGAAATTATAAAAGTGCCACAATAGTTATTATAGTTAAATCTTGAGCCCATGGGCAAAAAGCTGCTGCAGCCAAAGCAAAAAAGTAATGAAACTGAAAAGTGGTCTATGCAAACAAAATTGTTGCGTGTATTCTTCTTCCATACAGTCGTTGGACCCACTTCAAATTTTAGGACTCAACCGAGCCCCTCTCTCTCTTTTTATTTGTTTATTTTGTTGTTGTTTGCTTTTTTTCTTTTTCTTTTTTCCTCTCTGATATTTTGTTTTGGGCTTATCTCTTTTCTATTTTGCTGATTTTGTTATTAGTGTGTATTTTAGGATTCGCCCATTTTAAATTACTTTTTAAACAGTATATTATTTTAAGTTTTAGTTATTTAATTTAATATAAACATATTATTTGTGTGTTAATTTAAATCCAAAATAAATAATAAAAATAAAGAGCAAATAGACTATTCTATTATAAATGACATTGATTTAGTTAAAATCCAAAATATTCCCTAATAACATTATATCAAAATCAAATATTCATTTAATCAAAATTACATAACACTTAATTAGAAGAAAAATTACATAACATTTATCATCCATAAATAAACATTATTAAACATTAAGATTTAGAAAATAATTATCTAATTAAATTTAAATGATAGGCAACTTATGATGGTCACTTTGGATCTTCTCCATGTTTGGTCATCGCAAGTATCTTTAATTTCAAAATAGAATAGGTTGGTAGCGATAACATGTAGGAGTAGGAACCTTTTCTATCAAGCAAAAACAATGAGATACATTTTTAGAATATTGTTTTACTGGTTTAACTTAGTTTAATGTTTATCAAATACCTTTGATATTAAGTTAATAATGTATTTTGTACTATCGACTTGGGTAACCATGACTCTATCAATTATGCATGTTGCATAATCATGTTTGCTAACAATTATTTATATCTTAATTACTAATTTTGGCTCACATATAATAATTAATTTTGGTTCACAATTGTAATAATAATTCATTTTTTAAAACGGTTGATACTTATATAAAATATTATATTTTTGAAAAAGTCTCCTAATAACATTTAAATGATTTAATACAATTTTTAAGAAAATGAAAAATATTAATATGGTCCATTCGGTCATTTAAATATTAACAATAAATAAAAATCATTGTAATAATAAAATATTTACTACTTTACTATTACAAAATAAAAAATAATTCAATTCAATACAATTATTCTTCGTTACCAAACAGAAAGCCGCAAGTTTAGAGCATAAAATTTCCTAAAATCTAAATGTTATTTTAAATTATTTATTTAAAAATGTTATTTAAAATTTAAAAGGCTTTTATAAAAAAAAAGATTTAATTCATTTATTTAATTCCTATTAGCGCAGAATATATTATACTAAATTTGTTTCCCCACAGTAAACGTTTGGCTGAAAAAGTTTGCATCGTCAACTTTTTCTTGTGTAGACATGGTGTCATTTTGGAATTATTTAAATTATTGCACCCCTTTTTGCAAAAAATCAAAATTTCCTTACCCCTCTTAATTACAGGTTGCCAATAAATGATCCAAGCCACACATCTCTTCAATGAATATATCAATGGTTCAGGTTAAATGCACATGGGTCGCACGCTGGTCGAGCACAGATTGTACACGCGGCACCACGATGGTCACAAAGATTAATGTCACCAGGCTAAACGCCACCCTATATATACGAGTTCCTTTTTTTTCGTATTTTTAATTGTGCCTCCTCCTCTTACCTCCCTATTACTATTTAATTTTTTTAATTGAAAAAGGGTAGTCGTATACATAGTATACGACTTTCCCTTGAGCATCGTGTAATTGTTGACATTTGGGATTTTAAGCTAGAGTAGTAATATAAATTCAATAGTATGCCCCTTTGAAGTCCACTAGTATATGGATTTTAATTTTATATGTAGTTTGGAAATTTATATATGCTGCATTAATGTGGTTTATTCTAACAGTGTGTGGAAAAGTTGGCACTGGGCACCGATGAAGAACCTGACGGACTGGAAACTACAGAGGACAGTGAACTGGCTAATAGGATGTCTAAAGAATTAAATTTAGATGATTTTGCTGCCGATCAGTTTACATCATCTAGTTCCTGTAGCAGCAACACTGCTGCTGCTTTCCCCTTGTCCAAAGACTTTCATATATTTTTAACTGTGCCTCCTCCTCTTACCTCCCTATTATACTTAATTTTTTTAATTGGAAAAAGGGAAGTCGTAGCATAAAAAAAATTAAAATAAGCTAAAGTCATATTCCCATTATACGATTTTCAGAAAAAAAAATTAAAATATGTAAAGTCGTTAGGATATATATGACTTACATTTAAATATGAAAAAAAAAATTAAAAGGTGGAGTTGTATTTGACATATACGACTTTGAAAAATAAAAAATTAAAGTCGTCTATGAGATATACAACTTATCCTATTTTAGTAAATAATTTGAAAACTACACCAGTTTAATAAAAAAACCGATAATATAATGAATTTTTTTGATAGAAGATAAGATAGTGAATTTAATTAATATGCATTGACAGTATAAAAATATTTTACAAAAACATCTAATTATATCTCACTATATAAATTATTGTACAAATATTTTAAAAATTATTATTATGAAGTGACATTGTAATAGGATATTATAGAAATTACACAAATATTTTTTTTTTTGATGAGAAGAAATTACACAAATATGAATGTATAGTAATTAAACTCTAATATAATACTATTAAACTTGTTAATTATCCGACATACCTCAAATATAAAATAAAATAAAAGCTTATCAAATCTATATCCTATGATATGATTCTCTTATCTAATCCTCTTATTCTATCCATCTTTATTCTATCCAGCCTATCAAACCGTACCTTATAGTTTAAACTTCAACCACTAAGTAACTAACCCTTTTCTACCCAAAAAAAAAAAGTAACAAACGCTTTGTTTTCTTCACACGACCTCTTTCCCTCTCACTCAGCATTCCATGAGTATCCATCACCATGAGCGGCAGAATCGGCACGTTGCACGAAAACACAAATTACGGGAGAATAATTACTCAAAGAGAGATGTTATCTCTTCCTATAAATCTTTTTATATATCTTTTTATTATTCTATAAAATAAAAAAATATATAATTAATATCTTGAAATATAAAAAATATTTAATATTTTTTCTATTTAGTAATTAAAAAAATTTGTAGAAATAAAAAGTAAAAAAATTTAAAATTATTCTTACTCCAAAGATCAATATATTTTTTTTGCTCAAAAGATCAATATTTTGAAATATCTAAACGATAATTAAGGATTTTTTAACTTTTATAGTCAGGTAGTATATCTTTCCTTAGTTATTTAGACACGTTAATTTTCTCTTTAATTATTATTTGTCAATTGTCAAGTTCCTGTAATCCATTTTATAAACGGGATGAATTTTAACAATTTTATATTTTACTCCTATAGTATGCCCATATATGTTGTATGTTATTCTAATTTCAATTCAATCACTTAATTAATGAATTAATTGACTACAATTTTAATTTTTTTTTCTCGGATAACTAAATCCCACGAAGAAAGAAAAGAGGAGTAAATTAACGAAAAAGCAATTGTATAACCATTCATCTGGGCAACCGTCTGGGCAACCGTTGAAAAATTAACGAAAAAGCAATTTAGTCCTAAAATTATAAAATATCAGTCAAATTAATCTCTAAAATTGTAAAATAACGGTCAAATTAGTCTTTCGATTTACAATTTTAGAGACTAACTTGACCGACGTTTTATAATTTTAGAAACTAAATTATCTTTTCATTAATTTCAGAGACTTAAATGAGAGTACTTCACAATTTAAGAGAATAAATTGTGACAGTTAATTCTTTAAAAAATATATCGTCCCATCCAATCTTTACAGTCAAAATTAATAATATATTGCGAATTTTTTTTTGGATTACTGCTGGTGAATTATCTTTGGCCAAAAGGCGCACAAACTACAAATTTGATAAGGGGGGTAGTGGACTTGCTACTGTTGACTTGAGGTCTTAAAACGCATGTACAGCATCCATACAGTACGGCATTCTTTTCTTCATTCTTCATTGTTAAGAAATGCATCTCTTCTGCATTATATATGGGGTGCTGTTGAGGGTTCATCTAAAGTGTGTTTTTGACACTAAAACCACACATGTCTTCGACAGCAAGTAACAGAATGACTGTAACAAGTTCAAGCAAGAAGAGGGGCAATTTTGGTGATCGTGTCTTCATAGACACTGTATTTTCCTGGTCACTTGAAGATATTTTCAATGAAGATCTCTACAAGAGCAAGGTTTGTAGTTTGCTTTAACTTTCTCCTTTTTTTTTTTAACTGCTACTATGTCTGAGCCCTACATTGTAAATAGATTTTCTTCACTGGTTATGGTTATAATTTACAGGTGGATTATATTGATCTGTCATTCAGTTCCGTTGAACATTATTTCGGGTCTTTTGTGTATCCCCTGTTGGAGGAGACTCGGGCACAGCTGTGCTCAAGTATGGAAATCCTATCCAATGCACCTTTTGCTGAAGTGATTTCTTTTGAAGAGGCCAAATCACGTGATAGGAAACTCTACAATGTTAAAACTGACAGCTGGAAGAACAGGTCCTCTGGTCATAGAAAAGAGTTATACAAAACATTGATTGGAGATGTTTTCATTCTGGCCGATTTTAAACCCGAAACTGCGAATGATTTACAAAGGCAGGGAAAGATGTGGACTTTTCTATTGTCAGCTGGGATCGTAGAGGAAAAGACTGAAGATGAAGACGATGAATCTGAGCTTATGTCTACTTTTAAAGTGATTACATCCAAAGACATTGACCTCGAGGAAATAGGACAAAAATCTTTATTTATGATATTTTTGACAAATATAATTCCCAACAGGAGAATATGGAACGCACTGCACATGTCAGGGGATTCAAGGCTAATCGACAAAATCTTGTGTGCCGCTGGTGTGGTGAGAAAGTTATTTTTGTTTTATGTTATATGGATTTAAGTCAGTGTTTCAAAGTTGATATACTGTAATAATAAAATTATCAGTTGTTCCCATTAAACATTGATAGTGTTAAACCATACTATACCAAAGCATAACCACTGTAATATTGTTCAGGTGAATTCAATGCTGAATGTCTTAGTTATTTGTAATACTATTTTAAAAAGTATATAGTAGCAAGTTGTATTGCTATTCATGTATCAGAAGATTTGTGCTAACTAGCTTAATTGTTATTATTATTATTTTTTTTATAAAGACTAGCTTTGGAGACTGTAATTCCCAAGTAGATCATATTTTGACATTTAATTATTGCCACAACTAATGGATGTATGATGGGGTACAGGTTGAGGAAAGTTGTGATTACTGTTCTCAGGAGGCTGATGCTATAGGGGGTGATGAAACATGTCAAAGGTTATCATCTGAGTTGAATGAGTCCCAATATAAGGCAATTCGTGCTTGCCTTTCTTCCTTTCAATGCAATCATAAGTCTACTGTGGATCTCATTTGGGGTCCACCAGGAACTGGAAAAACAAAAACTTTGGGCACACTTCTTTTTGCCCTGCTGAAAATGAACTGTAGGACTCTTGTTTGTGCCCCAACAAATGTTGCCATAAAAGAAGTGGCATCACGTGTCTTGAGCATGGTGAGAGCATCATTTGATAGAAATTCTAATGCTTTGTTCTGTGCATTTGGAGACATGCTATTATTTGGGAATCATGAGCGGCTCAAAGTTGGTGCTGACATTGAAGACATATATTTGGACTATCGTGTCAAGCAGCTCTCAATGTGTTTTAAACCACCTACTGGTTGGAAATATTGTTTTGGTTCAATGATTGATCTTCTTGAAAATTGTGTTTCCCATTATCATATATTCATTGAGAACGAGTTGTTGAGAAAGGAACAAGATCAGATTGATGATGATATTCCTAATAGGGAAAAAGATGACAACCCTTCAAATTGTAGTGTAAGGATGTGCAAAACCTTTCTTGAGTTTGTCAGAGAAAGGTTTCTTTCTATAGCATTGCCAGTCAGAAACTGTATTTCTGTGTTATGTACTCATATAGCCACAAGTTATATCAAGGAACATAACTTTGAAGGTTTGGTCTGTCTTATTCACTCACTTGATTCCTTTCAAGATTTGTTGTTTCATAGTAATATTGTTTGTGAAGTATTGGAAGAGCTTTTCTGTCCTCCAGAAAGGCAACATAGTTCTTTTGAGTCAGTTGTGGGTGCTGAGTGCTTATTGTACAAGTACAGAACTGAATGCCTGTCTTTATTAAGAACCCTTAAAGTTTCACTTGGCACGCTCAACCTGCCAGAAGTTGTGACTGAAGATGAAGAATCAATTAGAAAGTTCTGTTTACGAACATCCTCCTTAATATTCTCCACTGCTTCTAGTTCCTTTAAGCTACATTCTATTGCCATGAAACCAATGGACATTTTAGTGATTGATGAAGCTGCACAGTTGAAGGAATGCGAATCAATCATACCACTACTACTTCCGGACATAAACCATGCCATTCTTGTTGGAGATGAGTGCCAGCTACCAGCAATGGTTGAAAGTAGTGTATGTATTCTAAAAATGTTTTGTTTAGTAAATTTAGTATCCCTACTTCCTACATTTGCTATAATGCCTAGAAAGTTTTCCATTGCCAATGAAAACTAATGCTTGTGCTTGACCTGTCTAAGGTTTGTTTTGAAGTTGGTTTCGGAAGAAGCTTATTTGCGAGACTGAGCTCATTGGGTCACTCAAATCACTTTCTCAATATACAGTACAGGATGCATCCAGCAATAAGTGCCTTTCCAAATTCACACTTCTATTTGAACCAAATTCTTGATGCTCCAAATGTTATGGAAAAGAATTATAGAAAGGAATATCTCCGGGGGCCAATGTTTGGTCCCTATTCCTTTATAAATATAGTTGGTGGCAGAGAAGAATTTGATGATGCTGGACGAAGCCGGAAAAATATGGTTGAAGTGGCAGTTGTGATGACAATAATTAAAAATTGTTTTAAAGGTTTGTGTGTCTATATGCATATGAATCCTCAGTGTTGATTTATCACGTTAGTGCATTTTCTTTTTCCCTATTTTTCCTGATGAACACGTTTTCTTTTTCCTTGCAAAGGAGTATACTAGTCAGAAGAGAAAATATTCATTGATTGTGATGGCTTGATGTTTCTCACTCCGTAACATTTCAAGCATTAGTATTTAGTAGTATAAACTATCCTGTATCATGTTATTGCATTTTCTTTTACCTTGTGGAGTTTACTAATCAGAAGAGAACATATTTATTGTTGATTTTAAAACAGCATGGTTTAATTGGCGTAATTGTTGTCATTTTTATCACTAGGTAACATTTTAAGTAATAGTGATATAACTTTAAAAACAGCACTTTTGTGATTTTAATTTTTTTTTACTACAAATGCCCAAAAGAAAAGGACAGAAAGGTGTATGATAAAAGTATAGGACATACTAGATAGTATTAATGTTTTTTTCTAATGCTTTGTGCACATATTATCTAATAGTAATTATCTAACAGTAACATACTTGCATGCTTTTGCCTGGAATGCAGCATGGCTTGACTCAAAGGAGAACCTCGGTATCGGTATAGTGTCCCCATATGCTGCCCAAGTTGTTGCAATTCAGGATATACTTGGACAGAAGTATGATAAGCATGATGGCTTTGATGTGAAGGTGAAAACAATTGATGGTTTCCAGGGTGGAGAGCAGGACATTATTATATTATCAACAGTGCGAACTAATTGCAGTAATTCACTTGGGTTCATCTCTAGTCACCAAAGGACTAATGTTGCTCTTACCAGGGCTAGGTAGAGCTTACTGTTTAATGTTCTTTTAAGCTTGGTTATGTTTTTGTGCAAAAAGAGTTTGCATTAACACTGGTACTTTGATATTCAATAGGCACTGTTTGTGGATTTTGGGAAATGAAAAGACTCTAGTAAGTCAGGAAAATGTTTGGGAAGCTTTGGTGCTTGATGCTAAAAAACGTCAATGTTTCTTTAATGCTGATGAAGACAAGGATTTAGCAAAAGGTGTCTGGGATGCCAAGAAAGAGCTGGGTCAATTTGATGATTTGCTTAATGCAGATAGTGTCCTTTTCAGAAATTCCAGGTGGAAGGTATTTGGACTATCTATTTTGTGATTTTACCCATTGTTCATGCATTGGATGTGTTTGAACTTTAGTTCATATTCATCCTTCTATGTTCTGCAGGTTCTTTTCAGTGATAACTTCCTTAAGTCATTTAAAAAACTGCAGTCAGAGCGAACAAAGAAGTCTGTCATTGGCCTTTTACTCAAACTCTCCAGTGGGTGGAGACCAAAAAGAATCAAAGTGGACTTGCTATGTGGAAATTCATCACAGATGTTAAAGCAATTCAAAGTTGAAGGTCTCTTTGTTGTTTGTTCAAGGGACATAGTAAAAGAATCACGGTACATTCAAGTATTAAAGATATGGGATATACTGCCTCAAGAGGATATTCCGAAAATAGTGAAGCGTCTTGATAGTATTTTTGGAAGTTACGCTGATGATTTTATAAGTCTCTGCAGTGAGCGATGTTTTGAGGGGTAAGAACTTTGAGTTGTATTTTATTACTCCTAAGTTGCTTTAGCTAACTGATATAACATGTCTTGCTTCTTTTCTAGGAATATAGAGGTCCCGATGAGTTGGGAAAGATCAAAAGAGATAATCAAATTCAAGAATTATGATAATGATGGAAATGAAGCTGAATCAAGTTGTTCTGATCAAAGAATTTATGTTGAGAATTCAAAGGTTGAGGAGAGTTTGCTATTGATGAAGTTCTACTCTTTATCATCGGTTGTGGTTAGCCACCTGCTTTCTGATCGTAACAGTAATGAATTGGATCTTCCATTTGAAGTATCGGATGAAGAACGTGACATAATTCTCTTTTCTAGAAGTACATTTGTATTGGGTCGATCAGGTACGGGTAAAACCACTGTTTTGACAATGAAGTTATTTAAACAGGAGAATGTGCACCATATGGCTCTTGAAGAAACATATGATGCCGCAGTTCCTCGTTTGAACTATGATAAAGAGTATAGAGACGGTTCTAATGTGAATGACAAGCCTGTCTTACGCCAATTGTTTGTAACTGTGAGTCCTAAACTATGTCAAGCAGTTAAACATCACGTTGTTCGAATGAAAAGGTGTGGAACTTCTACTTTAGATTATCAGTTTTTCTTTCTTCTTGTTAGATAAATTACTGGCAGATATCTTGTTGAATTAGGCATAAGGTAGCTAATTTTGGAATGATCTCTATTAGATATATATATATATATAGTACCCATCTATTAGTTTTCTTGCAATAAAATTGTCCTTGTACTGAAATTTAACTTTTATTCAGAATTGGGGTGCCAATGGTCAAATTATTGACCTGTTCATCAAAAGACTTTGATTCAATAACATGCTAAAGACATTCTCCAAAAATATTAAGCTATTGAATATTTAGCTATTAAAAGAAAAGAAGCCAACAACAATTACCGTTTTAGACTTATATTAAAAATTAAATTAGTGAAGTTATTTGTTTGTCAAGGGTTATCTTCACCTACTAGTTACTTCAAAAGCTAAAAATGTGTTCTAGAAGACAATGAATCTTATTTGTTTTTTGTAACTTTAACTCATCTCAGTCATTTGTTTATTTTCTTTGTGGTTTTATTTCATCCATCGTCATTATCATTGTCTTGACAATTCATGTTGCATTTAACTTTTAGTTTCTACACATTATTATTTTATAGGTTTTTTCCTATTAATATTTTGATTAGGCAAATTTTATAGTTCGTGATCTAATATAGTGATAGTATATTATGTTTTTTCATCATTGATATAGTTGTTATTTTTTGCCATGCATATTTGTTTATTGGTATCTTGTTTCGAAATACATATTACTTAAAATATGTTTAATATATAAAATAGCTTCACCAATTTTTTAAGTCAAAAGTTGGTTAGTTGATGAAATTTACCAATACTTATTACTCTCAACTCCAATAAGATAATATTTATTGTTTTGCCTCAATTTTGACCGCATGAATTGCAATTTCAGTAGCGAATTGCATGATAAGGTATATTGTAAGTTTCTTGTATGAGATTAGAATTTTTTATTTTATTTTCTATTCAAGAAATTATGTAATGGAGTTAAAGTTACCTGATTTTAAGTCCTTGATTCTAGTAATCATTATAACCATTTTAGATTTTTAGTAGAAAACGTGCAACTCTTCTAAAATGATTAGGTCCTCATGTAAGTTTGTTGAGTTCACTTAAGTTTCGTTTAATTCATAGTTTTCTGTGTAGTATTTGATTGGTATATAATATTATTAGATCATGCTATACATGCAGATTCATTTGTGGTGGCAACGTTTCTGCTGAAAGCAGTTCTATTGAGGAAGATATTGTTGATGTTGATACATCAATACAGTTTAAGAATATGCCGGATTCTTTTATTAATCTTCCTGTGGAGTCCTATCCACTTGTAATAACATTTCAGAAGTTTCTAATGATGCTTGATGGGACTGTGGGGAATTCTTATTTCGAAAGATTTAGTGACTTATCTTGTCCAAGTGGTGTAAGATCTGTTGCTTTGGAGACCTTCATAAGGAAGAAGGAGGTGACTTACGACAGGTTTGATTTACTATATTGGCCACATTTCAATTCCCAATATACTAAGAAACTAGATTCATCCAGAGTGTTCATTGAAATCATATCTCATATAAAAGGGGGTATGCAAGCTGTGGAGTCTGGTGAAGGCAAGTTAAGCCGTGAGGATTATCTTTCCTTATCTGAAAACCGATCTTCAAGTTTAAGCAGGCAGAAAAGAGAGATCATATATGATATTTATCAAAGTTATGAAAAAATGAAGATGGATAAAGGGGATTTTGATTTGGCTGATATTGTATCTGACCTTCATCGTCGACTCAGAATTAACAAATATGAGGGTGATGAGATGCACTTTGTGTATATTGATGAGGTGCAGGATCTAACTATGAGTCAAATTGCTTTATTTAAATATGTTTGTCAAAATGTCGAAGAGGGTTTTGTATTTTGTGGGGATACTGCACAGACAATAGCAAGGGGAATTGATTTTAGGTTTCAGGATATAAAAACTCTCTTTTACAAAAAGTTTGTGCTAGAATCAAAGAGAAGCACTTATAACCAAGGAAAGGAGAAAGGGAAAATTTCAGATATTTTTTTATTGAATCAGAACTTCCGAACTCATGCTGGAGTGCTGAAATTATCCCAGAGCACAATTGAACTTCTTTTTCGTTTTTTCCCTCATTCTGTTGATGTTTTGAAGCCTGAGACTAGTTTGATATATGGGGAAGCTCCGGTTGTTCTTGAATGTGGAAATAGAAAAAATGCAATCATGACTATTTTTGGCAATAGTGGACATGTGGGTGGGAAAATTGTTGGCTTTGGAGCAGAGCAAGTAATTTTGGTACGAGATGATTCAGCTCGGAAAGAAATTTTAGACTATGTTGGGAAACAGGCTCTTGTTCTAACAATTTTGGAGTGCAAGGGCCTTGAGTTTCAGGTTGTCAAAAAATCTTTATATTTATTTCATTTCATTTTGTTGTGTATGTTTTGTCTTTTTTTAATGTTCATCTTTGTTCTTTTCCAGGATGTATTGCTGTTCAACTTTTTTGGCTCTTCACCATTTAAAAATGGATGGAGGGTGATATATGAGTATATGAATGAACAAGATATGTTGGACCCCACAAAATTGAAGTCTTATCCAAGCTTCAACGATTCCAAACACAATATTTTGTGCTCTGAACTGAAACAGTTATATGTGGCTATAACACGTACAAGACAAAGATTGTGGATATGTGAGAATACGCCGGAGTTCAGTATACCTATGTTTGACTATTGGAAAAAGAAGTGTCTTGTACAATTCAAAGAATTGGATGATTCACTTGCTCAGGCAATGAAAGTCGCAAGTACTCCAGAAGAATGGAAGTCACGTGGCAAAAAGGTTGTTTTTATGTTTGACCATTATATTCATTGTGCTTTCATATTAATCAATTAAAGTAATATATCTCATATTCTTTTTTTTTATTAGATTGAATCATTGTTCAATGATTAGAATTTTCTTTGCAACTTACAATATCTCTATACTGTTATTACTGTCATTACTGAATAATTTTTTTATTGCTCCTAATGATATCATATTATTTTGACCGTTCCTTTGCAGCTATATTATCAAAATAACTATGAGATGGCAACAATGTGTTTTGAAAGAGCAGGGGACTCTTATTGGGAAAAAATGTCTAAGGCTGCTGGTCTTAGAGCAAATGCAAACCGTTTACGTGATTTGGATCCTGAGGGTGCAAATGCAGTCCTTAGGGAAGCTGCTGAAATTTTTGAAGGCATACGAATGGCTGATTCTGCTGCCCAGTGTTTTTCTGATTTGGGAGATTATGAAAGAGCTGGTATGAACTTGAGCTTTGCCAGCTATGTAGTTTTGTGCCATTTGCTTACGAAATATATCTATCTATCTAACTATTACTTATATTAGAAGTATGTTTTTTGTTATGTTTAAAAAAAATGTTTTTTGTTATGTTAAAAAAAAAAGTTGAACACGTGGAGGGATCTGGCAAAAAAAATTCCCGCCCAAACTCCCTCCCTCCCTTTCTCTTTTTTTTTTTGCTTTTGATTTTCTAATACAAGTTTTATTATTTTATTATTTTTATTTGATAATAATAATAATAATAAAAAGTGTTTATTCACTTTTCCAATTTTTTGGTATAAAAATAATACAATATTTACTTGATTTACTCTACAGTTGCTTATAGAGGATACCCGAGTTCACCCAAAATAATATTTTAATAATTAAAAAAGGTTTAATCACTTCTCTAATTTTTTGCTATATTATTTTTTTTTACATAACTTATAGTTCATGTAAAAATTATAATGAGTAAAAACAATTGAAACTTTTAATCTTCATAGTTGCACGTGGATAATACCGGGTTCACTCAAAATAATACTATAATAATTAAAATAGTGTTTGATTGTGGGTTTTATCTATTTTTTTGTTCCGGTAAATATTTAGGTTGCAAGTTTTTATTTTTTTATAAATAAAACAGTATTTGTTTACAAGTTTCATTCCTTTTTTTTTGTTTTGGTAAATTTTTAGGTTGCAAACTTTTAATTTTATTTCTGATAACTAAAATAAAGGCTTGTAGATTTTATTTGTTTTTTGATCCGTTAAATTTTTAGGTCATATAATTTTTTGTTTCACTTATTTATTTTTTCTAATAGTATTTTACGTGTTATAAATTTATTTTTCTTTCGATTTTATTTTTAATCACTAAAACAATGGTTGCTTACATGTTTCACTCATTTATTTCATCCAATAATAACTTTTTCCGTGCTATAAATTTATTTTTCTCGATTTTTGTTTTTATCACCAAAACAGTGTTTGCTTACAAATTTCACTTATTTATTTCTTCCAATAACTTTCTACGTGCTATAAATTTATTTTTCTTTCGATTTTATTTTCGATCACCAAAACAGTGTTTGCTTACAAGTTTCACTCATTTATTTCTTTCAATAACTTTCTATGGGCTATAACTTTATTTTCTTTCTATTTTATTTTCGATCACCGAAACGTTGTTTGCTTACATGTTCTACTCATTTATTTCTTCTAATAACTTTCTACGGGCTATAAGTTTATTTTTCTTTCGATTTTATTTTCGATCACCAAAACAGTGATTGCTTACATGTTTCACTCATTTATTTATTCCAATAACTTTCTACGTGTTATAAATTTATTTTTTTTATTTTAGTTTCGATCACCAAAACAGTGTTTGTTTACAGATTTCACTCATTTACTTCTTTCAATAATTTTCTATGGGTTATAAATTGATTTTTCTTTCTATTTTATTTCAATCACCAAAACGGTGTTTGCTTATAGGTTCAACTCGCTTATTTATTCCGATAACTTTCTACATACTATAAATTTACTTTTCTACTAAAATAAAGGCTTGTGGATTTTATTTATGTTTTTGTTCCGGTAAATTTTTAGGTCATATAATTTTTTATTTCACTTATTTATTTCTTCCAATAACTTTCTACGTGCTATAAATCTATTTTTCTTTCGATTTTATTTTTGATTACCAAAACGGTGTTTGCTTACAAGTTTCACTCATTTATTTGTTCCAATAACTTCCTACAGGCTATAAATTTATTTTTTCGATTTTATTTTCGATCACCAAACTATTTTTGCTTATAGGTTTCACTCTATTGTTCCAATAACTTTTTACAGGCTATAAATTATTTTTTCTTCCTATTTTATTTCTGATCAATATGATAGTATTTGCTTATGGGTTCTATTTTTCTTTCTTAGTTCTTGTATGTTTTCATGCTTAATATCACAAAATTAATACTGTTATAAATTTAGGATATATCACATATCAATTTTTTATTACTATATATATTAGTTATTTTATATCATATGTAAAAACTAACCGACAGACCCGTGCATTGCCACGGGTCAACTGGCTAGTTAGAAAATAATTCTAGAACACAAGCAGCAAGTTTTTGCTACAGGGCCGTGTCCTGAGCTCATTGGCTGAGATTACCTAGGTTGTAGATTGGATTCTTCTCAAGAATAGTAACTTATGAAGAGGGTTCATTTCACTAATGAATATAAAAATTGAAACTCGTAAATACAAATACAAATCCTTAACATGTGGTTCCATGATCTAATATTGAACACCAACATTGGGAAGCTCTGTTCCTTGAGTTTACATGTTGAGGTATTGGGATGCTTTATTATGCCCATTTTTTCCCTTATTTTTTATTTTGTTCTTTTGTTTATGAGGATTCCTTATCCTCTTTACTATTCATGTTGATAAATTTCTTCTTTTATAGTAAAAATGAAACAACATTACCACACCTCTATGCCCATAGTTTATAAGCATCATTGCCTACAACAATAAATCAGTTTACTTTGGGTCATATAACTGTTCTTTCACTATTTAAATTTATCTTTACCATATATTTTTGAACTTATGCTATAGACAACTTCCCCATTTTGTGTACATTGATGTAAGTTTTTATTTATCTCATTTGCACATAACTCTAATTGAATAAATAATTGTTCCTTGGTCTTAATTTTTTTTCATGTATCTAAAGAAATTCTACTAATGCTAGATGCATGCCTATTTCTTTTACCCCTTCTGAACATTTATGCCTATGTTTGGATTAAAAGAGGAAAATAACTGCTTTTCTTTAAGGGTAAACCCTCAAGTTTATCCTTCAACGATACATATGTTAAGACACCAGACCTCTGAATGATCACCAAATTTAGCCCCTAAAAGATCTATAATGTCACTGCGTTAGCCTTCCAAAAGTTTTTATACCATATTAGTCCCTCAAAGATCTAAAATATTATCATATTTGGCTTTATGAAGGACATAGTGGTGAACACAAAAGGACGAATTTGGTGACAAATTAAATATTTGAAGAGCTAATTTGGTGATAAACTTTTTGGAAGACTGATCTTCACTGTTTGGGGTCTTCTCAAATTCTTCTTGCTCAAAGCTTTCTAAATTTTTTTTGGAAGACTGATGTAGTGATGTTTTAGATTTTTCAGAGATTAATTTTGTGACCAAAACAAATCCATTCATTGTCTCTTTAATCTGTGTTTCAGATATCGGTAACAGATATGTTCATTCTTTCTCTCTTCTATGCTATTTTCGCTTTTCTTACTTCTTGTGGGTTGTTAAGATCACCAAAGCTTACCCGTTTTTATGCATTCTCATGTTTAGGCTATTTTTTAAATTGTGAACTTTTATTCTACACAAAATAATAATGTTTCTGCTAACAGGGAATCTTTATTTGGAAAAATGTGAAGAGCCTGATTTGAAAAGAGCAGGTGATTGCTTTTATTTAGCTGGATGTTATGAAAAATCAGCTCAAGTGTATGCCAGAGGTAGTTTCTTCTCAGATTGTTTGAATGTTTGTGCAAAAGGTGGACTGTTTGACATTGGCTTGTATTACATTCAACACTGGAAACAAAATGAAAATGCTAACCATGTCAGGCTTAAAAGTACTGATCTCTATTCAGCAGAACAACAATTTCTGGAAAATTGTGCCCGTAAATATTTTGATAAGAAAGATACCAAATCCATGATGAAATTTGTTAGAGCTTTTCATTCGATGGATTTGAAGCGAGAGTTCTTACTATCATTAAGTTTACTGGATGAACTGCTTGGGTTAGAAGAGGAATCAGGGAACTTTATGGAGGCCGTAAACATTGTTAAGATGATGGGAGATACTCTACGAGAGGCTGATCTGCTGGGTAAAGCTGGTAAATTCGAGGAAGCTTATGAACTCGTGCTATTTTATGTACTTGCAAATTCTCTTTGGTCTGCCGGAAGCAAAGGATGGCCCTTAAAGCAGTTTGCACAGAAGGTTGAGCTTTTGGGAAGGGCATTGTCATTTGCAAAGGAAGTGTCAAGCAGCTTTTATGAGCTTGCATCTGCGGAAGCTGAAATATTCTCAAATGAGCATGGCAATATTTTTGAAATAATGAATCTTTTGAAATCTTCTCGCTTGTATGGGAGTATTAGAGGGGAAACATTATGTTTGTGGAAACTTTTGGATGCTCATTTTCATCTGAACTCCTCTGAGTATGTCTGGCAAGAAAATAAGTTTGGTGATTCTGTGGAAGGAATGATTATGAAGAATCAACTTTCTGTGGAGACATTGTTTTATTGTTGGACATGTTGGAAGGACAATATTGTTTGTATATTGGAATGTCTTCAAAATTTCAAAACCCAAGATCTTCATCGGCATAGTAGTTACGTAAAGTTTGCATTGAATTATTTGGGTGTTCAGAAGCGAATCGATAATCTAAATGACATTTACCTTCTGCTCATCCCTGATGCAATCTGGGTGATGAAATTGGGCGACAAATTTCTAAAGAAGAATGGAAGGCTAGTCTCTGTTGATGTTCAACATTTGGTTTCTTTTGCTCAGAGCTATTGGAGCTCAGAACTGATTTCAGTTGGCATGAATGTTTTGCACAACCTTGATGCCCTCTACAAGTTTTCAGTCAATAAAGTTCCTTCCGAATTTTGTCAATTGCAGTCTTTATTGCATGTCTATGAGGTCTCAAAGTTTCTTCTCAAATCCAAATGTTTTAGCCACAGCCCTGGTAACTTGAAAACATTGGAGAAATTTCAGAGACATCCAATTGACTGTTTATTTCAGTATATAGTTCCCCTAGACTGGAAAAAATCACTGACAAAGGACATGGTTTGTCTAAGGGAAACTGAGGCTTGTCAGGATATTGTGAAAGACGTCATTTATGAAAACATTAAACGACGGAATGATGGACTCACTCATGGTCAAATTGGAAGGGTGGCAGTTTTGATTCTTGGTACTTCTAATCTGAAAAGTGAACTGTGTGTGGAAATTATGACAAGATTAGAAGACAATGCACCCTGGAAAGAGTTCATTCAGAGTTTGCAGTCAAATCCAGGACAGGAAATTTCACCTGACATTTTTAGGCTTTGTGGCGCTTTGCAGTACACTTACAGTGTGAATTGGACAAAGGTAGTTGATTATATATCTCCCAGTTGTTTCATGTATCTTATTGACCGCCTTTTGCTGTTGACATCGCGCTGGAAGGGCTTCATTTTTGCCACAAAGTCATCTTTCATTGAATGGCTTATTTACCAGGATGAAAATTCCTTTTCAAATTCGAGTTCTATGGCTGGTGTACAACCAAACATGGAAGGTGTCCATGATTTCATTGCCACTGTCCTCAATGAGTTGGTTTCTGATCAAAATGGTACCAAAGCCTGGATTAGAAAATCAAAACTAGATGTGAAGAATGATTTTCCATTGCTTGTTCTGAGATTGGTTGTTTTGATGTGTTTGCTTCATCTCTGCTCTGGGAGGTATTTGGAGTTACTTTTCAATTTGTTGGGGATGAGCCATATAACCAGTCAATTGCCAAAGGAATTTTGTAACATTCTTCAGAAAGGAAAAAAACGCATGGGTTTGAAAGTATTTGCTGAGGCATTTAAAGTGATTGGCAATCCCTTGGTAATTGTCAGGTTATGTAACAGTGCTTCAGAAATTGTGTGTCCTGATGCTGTGTTTGTTGATCTAATGGCATGCCAGCAAAGAGAGCTCATATTACAAACATTGTTTCCTAATAGAGTTGACAGTGTGGTTGGTGAAAGTGAAACAGCAACAGTAACTGTAAAAGCTTCTGGTTCAACATCTAAGGAGTTTCCTTCAACAATTAACACGTCTATGAATGCTGACTACTTGTGGGATTGGTTGGAAACTTTAGTGTTGGCAGCTGATGAATCAGGTCTTAGTAGGGTGTCGCCGGATTCCACAATGACAAAGGCAAGTTAATTTTTTATTTTTATTTTTTTGCATTGTGTTTATATAAATGGGAAAATAGTTAATATTTATATGCTTTTGTAACAAGTACATTTTTTTCACTTTTTGTCATTCTCTCTTCAGGATTGTTTGGATCCCTGCATTCAACTTTTTACTGCATCAATTCAAAACCCTGTTATCGTTGATATCAAAAATGAAATCGGGGAATTGGTGAGGTTGCTTAATGAAGTGAAGCAACATTTTGTTTCATTGAGCGGGAGGTAAGTCATACAAGTAACTTGCTCATGTCATAAATTTTCTTATGTATAATTTTTTTGGTGGTTTTGTCCAATCCACAATTTCAGATTTAGTATAGTATTAGTATATCAAATATTGCAATATTTTTTTATTGTGGTCTTTAATGTTTTTTTTTTGTTGCCTTTTCTCTAGTGATTCGGTGATTGAGACCTGCTTTCCAGTTGAACCTATAAAGAAAATTCTTCCAAGTCGATCAAAAATGGTGCCCATCTTTAATGAGCTGTTTTCGCTGTGCAAAAGGAATACCAATGTTGAGTCCGAACCATCACAAGCAAGCATTGCAGCAGGCAATGATGAGCAGGGGCAAAATGTTTTGGAGCAATCAAAAGATAAGATGTCTGAGAATTCCCAAGGTGCCATCAACTCAGGACACGGAAACAACAGGGAAAATAACAAGGGGAAGAAAAACAAATCCAAGAAAAGCAAGGGAGGGAAAAAGGGTAGGAAGTGAAAATGTACTTATGAAAAACTTGTCAGGTTGTTTGTACATGCAGATGTTGTTGTATTTTTTGTGTTTACACTTCGAACTTTCTGGTTTGAAATGGCTTGATTGCTGACTCCTTTTTTGCAGTAAATATTTGCAAAGTATTTTAAGGGGGGAAAAAAAAGAGGATGTGTTTTGGACTTAAATAAATGTTTTTAATCCCTACCAATACGTTTCTTCTAGGTTTTAATTCTTGCATTAAAAAATTTATCTGTGATCATCTTTGTACAATTTTACAGATACCAAAATAAAAATACACTCATTTTACATAGACCAAAATCAATTATTTCAAATTTTAGAAGAATAAAAAAAATGCACTGACCAAAACCAAAAATATACTCATTTTATAGAGGTCAAAATAATATTTAACCTCCCTTCAAAAAAAAATATTTAACCCTTTCTATTTACTTTTGTATTAAATCCTTCATTTTAAATTTGTCAAAAAAAAATCCTTCATTTTAAATATGTTGATGATTTGTATAATATTGTTCCAGGGACGACATTGCTTTTATATATCAACTAATATAGCACCTATGCATTTGCACGAGTCACATTAATATTTATGCATGTTATAAAAGTAATAAAACACAAGCTTGTGTATATTAAGCATTTGCTTAAAAATTAATTAATAACAACAACAAAATATAATAAAAAGTGGTGAATTTTAGTAGAAAAAGAAAACTGTTTTGAAAGGGAGACATGTCTTACGATGACATTGTTTTACTATATAAAAAATTGAACAGAATACACATGAAAAAATAAAAACCAGAGTTGATACCGCGTTCAGTCGGTAATGCCTCAGTATCCTTTAATTACTTTTTCCAACCAATTAGCGGTAAACTTCCATTAGATAGTTGTTCAATAATCTATTAGACAAATTATGTTGGAAAACCCTTTTTTTCTATATTTTTCAAAAACATACGAAAAAATATTACAGGTAATGTTGCACATTATCAGATGAGGGGAAAGGTGCAATAATGATAAATCGGCAACATGATGCATTTGCCAAGTGATATGGCACATGTACACAATGAAGCATGCAAAAGAGGAATTCAATCGGTATAAACTTTTCCCCGCAATTATATCTCCAAAAACATTTACACAAAGAAGCAGCAAAAGAGGAATTCAATTGGCATAAGGTTTCCTTAATACATAGCATGGGAACTACCCCTGCAAATACAGATGGCAAATCATCCTTAAACACTAGTTACCAACTTACCACTACCATAAGCTCATCTATAAGGATTGATAAATTCCAGAAAACAATTGTAACAACTCCAACCATAGCAGAATTTACTAAGTATATATTATTATGGCATAAACCAGCAGGAAATTACACCTCAGAACAATGATGGAATAAAATGTAGAGAGTAAAGACACAAGCAGCAGTGTAAGCAGCCAGTGCCAAGTTTTCACAAAAGTGTAGTGGAATTCATTCAGTAGAACTCAATTGTCATCCTTATTTCTCTATCATCATTCTCACTAAACATACAACTAGGCTAAATAATGTAACTCAGGCAGTACAGGTAAGGAGGAGAATTTATCTTAAAAATATTAGACAGCAAAAACCTGTTTTGGTAGCCATCCTTTGTTTTATTCCAATTGCCAAAAAGACCTCAGGTTGATCATCCTCGTTATTGTTATTATAATTATAATTTATAATTGTAATTACTCATCTGTACCAAAAACTTTGATCCTTGACAAAGGAGACCTCAAGTATCCATCAACCTCAAACTTCTTTGGTGACAACTCTCTGTACTTTGCAAACTGCTCCTTGGCCTCATCATTCCTATCAAGCAAGCTATAAATCATGCCCCTGCAAAAATAAGGCCTGAAATCATTAGGGTCCTCTTTGGTAAGCTGCTGATACATACCAAGAGCCTCCTCAACGTTCTTCTGCAGGAACTGAATCTGAGCCATTATCAACCTCACGTCCCTCGCTTCCTTCTCCTTCTTATCTTCCTCCGCAAGCCTCAGTGCCTCCTCCAGCCTATTTATAACCGCTTCCCCTTCCCCGCACCGGTCCATCAGAAGCGCGTTCTCGAAAAGCGCTTCGAAAGAGAACGGGTTTTCCCTCAGGACTTCCTCGTAGAAGCCACGCGCGCTCTCGGCGTCGCCCATTTCGCTCGTTAGCCTTGCTGCGAGGAGCTTCCAGTCGGTTACCTCCGGTTGCGCCGAGACCAGGCGCTTGAGGATCTTCAGTGCCTCTTCGTCCTCGCCGAGCTCTAGCTTCTGCGTTAGCAGGGACTTGAGGGCTTCCACGGCTTCGTCGTTTGTCTCGAGAAGCTCCGACAGGGGCGATGTTGTTGTTCCGGCGGCGCCGTCGGTTTTGTCGACGACTTCGGTGAGTGTCGGGGGAGGCTCGGCTGCTCTGGCGTGGGAGGAGGGGAATTGGAGGCTGGCGGCGGTGGCGGCGAAGATTGCGGCTCCGGCGAGGGTTTTGAGGTGGTGGAGAATGGGGGAGTTGTTGGAGGAGTGGGAGTGGGCCCTGACGGTGAGTCGATGGTGGCGGTGGCGGAGGGGAGAGGGGATAGGGAGATTACTGGGGGCAGAATGTGTGTTGTTGGTGATTGTGATGGTGGGATTGAAGGAGGGTGATGCAGTGGCCAAGGTGGAAGTCATGGTGTGGAACAATTAGGGTTTAATGGAGAGTGTGGTGGATGGAGAAAACAATGTTGGAGAAGATGAAACGAAAAGAGGGGTTAGCTGGTTTGGTTGACCCTCTTGAGTTGTGGGGTTTTAAGATTTAAGAAAGAGGCACATGGGTTTGGGTGGGGGTAGGTGTGGCTGGCTGACCTTTTTTTTGTTTTTTTTCCATTGCATATTACACGTTTGTCTCCTTTTTTTTTCCTTTCGTGGCAACAAATTCAATAGTATGCATTTGAGTTTTTTCTATAAAATGTAAAAAAGAATGAGTATTTGAATTGTGTCTGGATATAATAATTAAAATAAAATTGAGAAGTAATAATAATATAAAATGTAATGGAATAAAATCAAACTATTATTTGAGAATGGATAAAATAAGAGTCGTGTTTCATTGTTTTGAAAATATATGAAATAATTATAATTGTGCGTGATATATCACGTAGTTAGTCTCCTTTGAGTAGATTATTGAGAGAAGATAGCATGGTTGAGGGTCATAACAGTATTAAATGGATGACAGTTGAGGTCGATTGGGTCTCAACTGTGAGTTGTGTTACTCTCTATTTTTTCTATTATTATATTTTTGAGAAAAACAAATGATATAAATGTGATACATGAGTATTATTTATTACATTTATTTTTCTAAAAGCATAATATTTCTTCTGGTTCAAATCTTTGGTTGTTTAAGGTTTTGACACATAGATTAAAAAATTATTAATTAAACAAATTTTAGACTAAAATGACCATATTTATTATTCATCATTCTCAACTATCCTAATTATTTCTCCACTCAAAACTTATTAATTATATTAAGGGTATAGTTGGAAAAAAGTGATAAATTATCTCTTGAAATCCTAAAACAACTAAAGTTTTGGGATAAAAATAAAAAATTAAAACTATCAAAGATTTGAATCAAAAGAAATAATAAAAAAAATAAATAAATAAAGAAAATCCTAACTCCTCAAGTGTGATGATATAATAGTTGATCCAAGAAAAAATGTCACTTGTGATGGGATTATTTGAGACAAGTGCCAACTTCATCTATGCTTTTGCGTCTCATTTAGAAAGCTACTCAATGGTCTAGACGGAGTTATGGGCAATTTACAGTGGAATGCAATTAGCATGGAGTAGGGAATTTATGAATATCATAGAAGCATCAAACTCTCAATCTACGATCAATTTGGTCCAAGTTGGTTGTAATTCTACCCCATCCATCCTACCATTTGGTGCATGGGGTTTGTGATTTTGTGCAGCTAGATGGAGAGGTATACTTTCAGCATTCTCTTCGAGAAGCAAACCAGATTACTGATGCGTTGATGCGTTGATGCGTTGACCAAGTTTGGTTTAGAGTTAATAGATTAGAGTCGGATCCTTAATATTATGCCTTCTTTATTGTCTACTGTTGTTTTAGCTAATGAGGCTTTCATAGCTTTCCCTAGGGCTTTTAGTTTTCTATGGCCTACTTCGGCCTTCGGTTCAACAAAAAAAGTGAGTAAGTTTTATCGTATCTTATTTTATAATCATGAATAATTTTTTTCATTTGTTACAGTCATAAATAAATGAAAAGACAAAAATGAAATAAAATAAAACTTGCTTCAATTAATTAATATTATTATGCTTCATTTCTCATCAATTCCATCATCTGTATGTGTCCAAATACAAAGAATTGAAGTGTGAAAAAATAGTGTTTTGGTAGCCAGCCACTAGTATTGTAACCATTTTTGTGTAAACACTAATGATTATAGGCATAACTAATTAATAAAAAAATAAGATAAGATACCAATTAAATAACAATAGCCCAAATTTTGATAACTTTTTATTTATTATTTTGCTGTATTTTGTTTTACTTTTTAATTACGAGTGAATAATTTTACTTTTTAATAATTAATTTTATTATTTTTTATGTACATAATAATAATCTAGATTATGAGAAGCACAATTCTGGAAGGCCAGAGATACCGCGTGGCACGTGAGAGAGAGGTCCTATGCATCAGCATTACTGCATTAGGCGCTAAATAATTAGGCAGTAAATAATAACAACAACTAAATGAGCGATTGAGCGTAAACGATTAATAGTTGGTCCAAAGCAGTAGCAGACCGGACTCCTCCTCCCAAGTTCGTCTCCACCATCTCCTTCGCCGGCCTTCCCGTCTGGTGCGTTCTCTTTCTCCTTTGTTCCGAATTTGGGATTTACTTCTTTTGATGCCGATACTGGCTATAATTCATTTAGATCACTTTAAACTGCGACCAGGGTTGTTTGAACACGTGTCTCAATTCGCGTTCCGTTTCTCAATTTATAGATCTTACTTTTGTTCCGATTGGGATCAATGACAAGTAAAAGGGATTATAGTTTTAATTGGTCGCATGTAAAGGGTCTAAGATCTGTGATTATTTCATATTCAGAAGCACTCGGATTTACTTACTTAGAATTACAGTTTTCTAGTCGGGGTCAGTTTGGTATCCCCGTGAAAACATAGGTAAATAATTCAGAGTCTCAGACCAATTGTTGAAATTTCACCCCCAGTTTCGCGGAGATGCCGAGTTGATTCGTAGTAATGAAGGGATAACATGCATTCTATTGTTCAATACTACTATACTATTCATTCATTCCCTAATACCTATGGCTAGTTAACAGTGTCTCTGTCTTGTAATCGTTTCCCTTGTTTATCATCTTCAGTCGGACCAAATGGCCAACAGAGTTCAAATTCCTACCAGCAATTCATCACTTGTTGCTATGATTGCAGACGAGGTAAGAGTGTGGCAATGCCCTACATGCTTTCTTGTGGTCTTGACTGAAGAACAACATATATTTGCATGTTTGTGATGTATTGCCCTTTGGATTTTCCTCATCATCAGCACATTTAAAATTTTCAGTTCGTGAATGTTGAAGTTGAGGTGTTTAACTTCGATATTCATAGTTCACTACCTCTACTTCAATTTGTGGCCTGAAAAATAAAGTATGCTTAGTTGAATTATTCTGATTGTTGCTTTATTTTCAAGATTGTTGAGTATTTTTATTATGCCTACATCATTTCGCCATTACATTTTAGATGTAATATTTTGTAATTGGTATTCATTGTGATTGAAATGATTAAAACATCCTGAAGGCTTTTGGTTTCTATTTTATTTTGCCACAGGATACTGTAGTTGGGTTTCTATTGGCTGGAGTGGGAAATGTTGACATACGTAGGAAGACAAATTACCTTATTGTGGATTCAAGTATGTCACTGAACTATATTTATATTTTACTCATTATTCTGTATGCATGGCTGGTATCGAACACCCTATACAATGTTTTTCTTGTTAATTTCTACATCATGAAGTGACTCCCTACTTGTTTAACTACTATTCAGATTGTGGTAGATACCCAATAAAAATTGTACTTGTGTTCTTTTATGTTCTTATAAAGGCTTATTGTCATTTATTGAAGACCTCATAAGAATAGGGATATACCCCTCCTAAATGGGATATGTAGAAAAGTAAAGTTTCTGTATGAAAGTCCATGTGTTATTTTTATTACATGATGAAGGATGGAGAATACATTTCATAGCCTAGACACTCCTAAAAAATTTGCATACCACACTTTTTTTTTTTCATGGTTTATTTTTATTGCTTCTCACTGGTTGTATCCTGAAACTGAGGTTGATCAGAACTTGAACCTCAGGTAGTAATTGGGTTACTACAGATTTACAAGATAGCATCCTTTGTTTTACTGTGGACAGTATCAAGTGTTGAAAAAAAAAAATCCTGGTTATTTCTTGGTCAGTTTGAAATCAAATTGATTTTACCTTTAAGTTTTTGTTTTGTTTTGTCTCTTGGTTTTGATTTTCAGAAACAACTGTCAAACAAATCGAGGAGGCATTCAAAGAATTCACAACAAGGGAGGATATTGCAATTGTGCTGATTAGCCAATATGTAAGTCATATTTCACATTTATAAAAATGGCTCAGGCTGTTGTGTGCTTGCAAATTAATAAGTAAACACTATATCTGCAATTGTTGGTTCCTACTTCCTGGGCCTGAAACATGACCTTATTATTTCCAAAAGCCCATTTACTTACCCTTCCTTGCCTATTGTAGTTGAGCACATGTTCTGTCTAGTAATCAACGTTATTGTTGTGAGAAATCCTGGAGGGAATCTTTTCTTATTTCCAAAACTTACATACGAGGTTTTGACTTTTGAATGAAAAATTTACTCAATGAATACAAAACTGGAGATTTTATTGGAGAGACCAATGGTGCAATATGAGTACCGTTCACTCATAAAATTGGCTCTTCCTTCCATAGTCGTCCTGTGGGTTTAAATGTTGACAAGTAATATGGTTTCTCACATTTGGTTCAATTGTTAGTTGGATCCATTTTCTTAGATCAGACATCGTGATGTCCTACCTTAGATTCCAAAAGTATTTCATGTACCCTGTTCATTTTTGGGGTACCCTCGTGCTTATTTGGCTTTTACTTGTGAGCTTGGGTTATTTACCATGGTCATGTTTGGATAAACTTATCTAGAAGAGCATATAGGAGAAGAGTTTTTCCTAGAAGCTCTAATGTGAAAAGTTGCTTCTTGATAAACTAATTTTGTGTTTGGATAATACTTGCTCATAAGCTCTTCTGGGAGCTTTTACATAAACTAAGAATAGAGAAGCTGTAAGAATAAAATTTCCACATAAGCTCTTTCGAGAGTTTTTTTTAAAGTAGAAAGCTGAAAAATTAAATTACCCAAACCCCACTTTTAAATTTGATAAGGACTTAGGGTCTGTTTGGATTGGCTTATGCAGAGTTTATGAACACAGCTTATGACTGATTCATAAGCTGTTTTGGGCTTATTTTTCATAAGCTACCCAGGATAGCTTATCAAAACAGTTTATGACTTATATAAAATAAGTTTCACTATAATTTTTCTTCGATTATAAAAGTAGCTTATACAGCTTATGTCATAAGCAGTAAATAAGATTGTTATCCAAACAGGGCCTTATTCTTGTAGAAAAACACTTAAAAACATGTAACCAAATAGGCTCCAAGTCAAAAGTCTTATACTCTCTTTAACTGTGCAGGTTGCAAATATGATAAGGTTTTTGGTTGATAGTTACAACAAGCCTGTTCCTGCAATACTTGAAATCCCTTCGAAAGATCACCCTTATGATCCCGCGCATGATTCAGTTCTTTCACGAGTAAAGTATCTCTTTTCAGCCGAATCAGTGGCATCAGACAGACGCTAAATTCACCCGTTTCAGCTGCAGCTTTTTGGGTGTTGTATTTTTTTGCTTTGTACAATATGGTTAATAATTCTCCAAATTCATGAGTTATGTGTAGCTTAAATAAATAATTTGTGCTGTCTGGTTATAATTTAAAAATCCTATCATAGATCTTCAAAATGGGCGAATATTTTATGGTGTCAGGTGTCATGTCAAACTCGGATGAGAGATTAGTATGAAATATGCACTTATATCATTGCTCTCCGACTAATTTCATGTTTCAACCATCTAATTGAAGATTGCATGCTGTGAGTTGTGTGACATGGTTAGGGTATAGTGTTCTTTGGCAACGCCTAAAGCAGTGTTTTCATTACTCGAGCCTAATAACAGGTCCACGCTTTGTTCATTCTCACTGCTTACATCAGGATTGTCATCCGTTGCGCTCATTTTCTCTCAAACTGATTACTAGTACTGTCTGTAACACCTGCATTTTTAGATCCGTAGTTAATTTTATGACACTGAGTGAGTAGATCAAATTACATATTATAAGATGGTATTAGAAAATGAAATATCATGAGTATAGTCACCCATATTAAAGTAATTAAGATTTCGAGTTGAAATTGAAAATTTTAACAGAAAGCGATTTTGGTTATAGACAGAAAAATAAGATTTTACTGATTTGAAGGCCAAGACAATGCCATCATGAGCAATTAAAGAGACAAATAGTATTTTTGGATTTTAGAATTTTAGTTTGGAATTTTTTGAGATTGGGATAAAAATGTTACAGTTTTAGTCCCTGTAGAATGGACTACGTGACACGTAATGAACAGATAATTACCAGAGGGCTAAGAAATGATCCAAATGGAAAGTTAGGGATATCATTAGTGTTTTTGGATTATTTATGAATTTTAGATGGGTAGAAATTGGAAGAAATCGAAAAACTGAAAAATAGCGTAAACCGTGACTCGGTTTGCAAACGTCGAAGGTTTTATATTTTTCCGGAGACCGTTTTTGTGTCAAAAAAATATTTTACCGAAACAAAAGTTATTTCTTTAATATTTATGATTTTTAGGAATTTTTCTAGAGTTTTTCAGAAAATTTTATTTTTAGCCATTTTTAGCACGTTACGGGTAACCGTAGCGCAAACGGGGTATCAGAAAATGATCAAAACTTGAGTTTTGAAATTCTAACCTTTATTATATTAATTTTAGGTTTCAAAAATAATTTTTCCATTAATCAATTATTTGGAGAAATATTTATTTCAAAATATATATTATAATAAGCAATTTGGCCCACTTGTGCTCCCAAAAGCAAAACCCTAACTTGTGAATTATTCTCCCTTCCTTTCCAGCTGAATTTTGCACGAAAATTCAGCCCCAAAATGGTGCTTTATGCCCATGTGCTCTTGTCTTAAAAGTCTTGGTTGGAAGAAATATTAAAACACCTTTAATTCTTAATTTAATGCAAGATAATACCAAGTGGACAAAAGCATATCCTTGGCCATTTCTTTTTGGGTTCAGCCGTGACTTAGGAAGGGAAAAGGAGAGGGTTTGCTTTACTTTTCATTTCCTTTCTCTCTCCAAAGTCAAATACTCCATTGTTGCTCTTAAGCTTTCAAGCTTTTTCCTAAACTATTTCTTTGATTTCCAAGAGCTTTGATCCATCAATCTTCTTCAACCAAGGTTGGTTTATGATTCTAAACCATCACTCTTTCATATACTTTCATGATCTATCTCTTTGGGTTTTTAGATCATGTGTTTCTTCATTATTTTGAGGAAATATCTTTGTTTTGGTCTTAGGTTCTTATTCTTGGAACCAAGAGGTTTGATCTTCATTATGATCCATTTTTCTTCAAGAGCAAGAGTAAGAAATCCTTCTCTCATGTTTTTGATCTTAGGTTTTGGGTGGTTTCATGATGAAGATGTTTTCATGCTTATGTTTTATGATTTTATTTTGTAAGGGTTGATTTCTAGCTTGGAACAACAAGCTAGGAAAAGTGAGTTTGGTGTTTAAAGCTTCTCTTCAAGAGGTAAGTGGGATGTTCTTCTAAAAGACATAATTTTTATATAGTAGTATGTTGTATGTTTTGGATGGCTTAATGATAACTCAACAACCTTGAGTTTCATCTTTGATTTGAGTGGTTAAAACCATCCTTGATGGGTTTTAGATCACTAAACTAAGATTGGTAGCTCTAGGGTTTTTGTATGAGGATTGGTAAATTTTAATGTCATGGATGTTTTCTTAATACTTGGGTTAAATGAGAAGTTAAGGAATTTACCTAATAAGAAAAAAATGTGTGGGTATGCTTGGATTTATTAAAAATACATTTTGGCATGTGTTAACTCTATGGTTTTTGTATGGTAGAAATCTTGTGTTTTTGTTGTATGATTGTTCTCTTGATTGTGTATGAGAAAATGGTAGGTCTTGAAGTGATTGAGTGTATTTAATTATTTGTGATTCATTTGGGATGATTGTAATATTTAAAGTAGTGTTATGCTTTATTTATTGTGTGTATGTGATGGTTGTTGTGATTGAGTAAATAAAATCAATGAGGAAAATAAAACAAGTGACCCAAGCATCATGGAAGAGGAAGTAGAGGACTCTATAGCAAAAAGTATTTTAAAGAATAAATTGACTTACATGCAAGCCAAAGTTTCATTTTGGACTTTACTAATTATTTCTTTTGAATAAGTCTCCAATGGACTTTAATGGAAATTTTCTTAAAATAAAAGGGTTTAGAAGTTACAATTATATCAAGTTAACACCTAAGTTTTAAATCAATAAGAATAGAGACTGGACGCAGAGACTGGACGCAGGAACTGGACGCAGAAACTGGACGCAGAGACTGGACGCAGACTGGACGCAGACTGGACGCAGGAACTGGACGCAGACTGGACGCAGAGACTGGACGCAGAAACTGGACGCAGAGACTGGACGCAGAAACTGGACGCAGAAACTTGACGCAGGAACTGGACGTTTTGGGGTCAAAATATAATTATAAAAAGTTATGTGGTTTTAACAAATAATAAGAAGTAAGGGGCATTTTTATAAATGCGAAGAGTCCCACACGTAGTTGGAAAAGAGTCCAAACGTGGCGTTGTTAACTTAAAATTTTACACGTTGTTGAAAGAGGGTCAACACGTGGCGAGTTGAAGATTAGAGGAATAATGCTACACGGTGTTGGGACAGAGCTAACACGTGGCGATGAAAATCCTAAATGAAGGATTGCATTATTCTCCTTGTATGTGTGTATGAATTGTATTGTCATATGCATTTGAGATATTGGCTTTTGCCAGGCTAGCTTTATGCTATGATGAGAGTATACAATCCTAAAGTGATGGATTGAGAATAAGCATAGTCTGACTATAAGTCTTTGAGGGCGTTCAGGCCACGAAATTCTCAATGGCCTTGGGGGGAATCTCCTTGTGTCGAGAAGAGTAGTATACCCGGCTTGAATGATCCTGACCGGCTTGTCTTATTTATGATATGGTGCACGAGTTAGCACAATGGGCCATACCGAATAAATGACAACGAGGGCTAAGAGATGGTTAGGTTGCATTTATGTTAGGTACAAGCACCGCCATATCGCTCTACTTAGTTGAGGAAGAGAAGTCTCCATGGAGCAGTGCACCGGTGTGATAAGAGATGATTGAAGTGTCATGCATATATATATCTTGATTGAGATAGATGATTTTGTGATGATGTGTGTTGGTTGTTTGTGAACTTAAAGTAAAGTTTTAAAATGATATTTGCTTATTTTTGAAGTATAATAAGTAGTATTTTTCCTTTTACTATGTATGTTTTGTGATTGTGACTTTGGGAGAAATTCACCCTTGCCTATATGTTTTGTGCCCTTCGGGACATGATTCATATAGATTGATTACTAGCTGAGTGGACTAGACAGGACTCGAAGAACGAGATGCGCATTGAAGACGTGTCAACAAAGTGGAAGGACGTGCGAGTCCTAGTTTTGTTGGAGTTTTTCTTATTTGAATTTTTTGTAGAAGTTCTTAGTGCTTGAGCAGCATGGAGAGTCTGTACTGTTTTGGGAAAGGGATTTCTTGTGTATGATACGTTCCATTATAATTAAATAAGTTTTAGTTCCTATGTTGTTTTCTGGTTGGTGTTTATTCTCACAAAGTATTTCTTTTAGAAAAAAAAATTGACAGAGAAAATCTATTTGTGAAAATTAAATAAATTTTGACAGCGTTTTTTCGAAAGAAGAATTAGAAGAAAGATTTTAATTTCCGCATTAGAGGTTCAGTTACGAAATGTAATGCCTCCTGAGAAAGGGGTGTTACACTGTCACTGTCACTGTGGTGGACTGGTGGGTAAACGTGTTATTATTTGCATTGTATTAATTAGAATAAAAACATAGATATGAGAAGGCATGGTTAACAATGAAATTCATCATATTATAGATATTTCCAGATCAATATGTCGAACAATAATTTTAGTTGAATTTCTGATTACTATTAACTGCCAACGCTTGTTTTGTGTAGTCTGTTGAGTGACAAAGGATTGAGTTATACCGGAATAATACTTGAATACTATTACATGATTTAATATTTTTTATTTTATAATTATTTTTCAAGATGTATCATTGGATTAAAAGTTATTACCAAATAGGTTATATTTATAACATTTTGCATTAGTCCAATTTTTTTTTTATATTTCTTGAGGTATGTTAAAATTAATATCACATATATTTGTAATATATATATAAAAATAAAAACTATTTGATTATAAATTCATTATTGATTAAATTCTATAATATTTTGCACAAATAATCAGAGTAATGAATAATATTGGATCAACAAAAAATCATATTCTATTGAAAGTTATTAGATAATGTGTGTTAAATAAAAATAAAAAATTTATATTTTAAATTTTAGTTGGCTAACAAAAAAATGAAGAAAAAAAACGAGTTTAAGTAAATGTTTGACAAAACTAGTTTACTTAAAGAGGGAAAAAAAACTAAAGAGAAATTTTTTTTTTTGACAAAACTAAAGAGAATGTTAACTCAACTCAAGGCAAAGTTTTTCCTTATCAATACAATGTTTAGCTTCAAATCAAGAAATTTAATTTAAGGGAAATACTGATTGACACGAAACATGAATGTGCAAAGACTACATGAATTAATTATCCGCGATGGGATTGAATTCTCATCCCCGCATAAATCTATTCCCTCTCCTTACTTTTTTCCTCATTGGCTAATTTGTTTATTCATTCCCCTTTTTTTCACAAAAATTTCATGCCACCAAGCATTGCTCTTAATTTAATAACTTCTTTCTCGCATTAACATACACTTTTAAATATATTTTTGTCGTATTTAAATTTTTTAAATTATATAAATCTCATTTTTTATTTGGCAGGATTTATTTTATATTTAAAATGACTGGCATAAATTTTATCTGATAAGAATGTTAAAAATATGTTAAAATAGTGTTGGTGGATATTCTTCTTTTGAAACTGGAGTGTTTTTGTTTTTAATATTAAAAGCATTAATTAATTAATTAATTAATAAGCCAATCAATCAAGAGTGGCAAAAATCTCAATCTTCGTAAGCAGTCTTTGACTTTTTGTTTTTACCAAGGATAACAAAAAGAGAAAGTAAATCTATTAATCTTGATTTACTTTTAATTATAAACTAGTACTTTACCCGTGCGTCCGCACGGGCGTGAACTATATAGTATCGACATAAAAGAAATCGAATTATTTCATAGCTAAATTCGTTAACGTTGAATATATTATTTTTTTTAAATCACTCAAACAAATGAATGTCATATTTAATAAAAATCAACATGGACAATTTAAAAGAGAACACAACATTACTACGTGAATTTTATGGAAAAAACTATTCAAAATTAGTATAACAAAAGTTAATCAAAGAAATATTTTTTATATAGTTAAGGAATTCAAATAAAAGTTAAATAGTAATATTATTTCATATCAAAGATTCAATCCCCATGTAGTATATATCCATCAAACAATAATATAAGAAAAAAAAACTTTTTTTACATAAATCAGAAATAGCACACTCTAATAGAAAATAAAAAGAACCAACCATTCCCTCAAAAAAAAAAATAAGAATCAACACAAAATCCTGTAATACATAGGTCTATAGCACATTATATATTAAAAATTAAAATATAAATTTTATACTAACAAAATTATATTAAAATGTAATTTCTATTAAAATAATTACAAATTTTAAGTAATATAGTAATGTTATTTCATGTAAAATATTGAAACCTTCACAGAGCAAACTCGGGTTGAAAGTGCTTTGTAGTCTGACTTTAAAGTTTGACTACATTGTGTGTGCAATTGAAGAATCCAGAAACATGGAAGACTTGAGGATGGATGATCTTCAATGCTCAATTGAGGCTCATGAACAGAAGCTGTTAGCAAGAAACAAAGGCAAGGCACCAGAATAGTGTTGTTCTCTGCGTCCAATAATAGTGGTGTTCTCTGCGTCCAATAATAGTGTTGTTCTCTGCGTCCAACAATAGTGTTGTTCTCTGCGTCCAATATTAGTGTTGTTCTCTGCGTCCAATATTAGTGCTGTTCTCTGCGTCCAATATTAGTGTTGTTCTCTGCGTCCAACAATAGTGTTGTTCTCTGCGTCCAATATAAGGGTTGTTCTCTGCGTCCAACAATAGTGTTGTTCTCTGCGTCCAATATTAGTGTTGTTCTCTGCGTCCAATATTAGTGGTGTTCTCTGCGTCCAATATTAGTGTTGTTCTCTGCGTCCAATATTAGTGGTGTTTGACTACATTGTGTGTGCAATTGAAGAATCCAGAAACATGGAAGACTTGAGGATGGATGATCTTCAATGCTCAATTGACGCTCATGAACAGAAGCTGTTAGCAAGAAACAAAGGCAAGGCACCAGAATAGGGTTGTTCTCTGCGTCCAACAATAGTGTTGTTCTCTGCGTCCAATAATAGTGCTGTTCTCTGCGTCCAATAATAGTGTTGTTCTCTGCGTCCAATATAAGGGTTGTTCTCTGCGTCCAACAATAGTGTTGTTCTCTGCGTCCAATAATAGTGTTGTTCTCTGCGTCCAATAATAGTGTTGTTCTCTGCGTCCAACAATAGTGTTGTTCTCTGCGTCCAATAATAGTGGTGTTCTCTGCGTCCAACAATAGTGGTGTTCTCTGCGTCCAATAATAGTGTTGTTCTCTGCGTCCAATATTAGTGTTGTTCTCTGCGTCCAATAATAGTGTATTTCCCTGCTTCAGCCTATTTCACCAAGATGCAAACCTTGGTGAATTTAATGAAGCAATGTGGTGAAACCTTCACAGAGCAAACTCTGGTTGAAAAAGTGCTTCGTAGTCTGACTTCAAAGTTTGACTACATTGTGTGTGCAATTGAAGAATCCAGAAACATGGAAGACTTGAGGATGGATGATCTTCAATGCTCAATTGAGGCTCATGAACAGAAGCTGTTAGCAAGAAACAAAGGCAAGGCACCAGAATAGGGTTGTTCTCTGCGTCCAACAATAGTGTTGTTCTCTGCGTCCAATATAAGGGTTGTTCTCTGCGTCCAACAATAGTGTTGTTCTCTGCGTCCAATAATAGTGTTGTTCTCTGCGTCCAATATAAGGGTTGTTCTCTGCGTCCAACAATAGTGTTGTTCTCTGCGTCCAATAATAGTGTTGTTCTCTGCGTCCAATAATAGTGATGTTCTCTGCGTCCAATAATAGTGCTGTTCTCTGCGTCCAATAATAGTGTTGTTCTCTGCGTCCAATATAAGGGTTGTTCTCTGCGTCCAACAATAGTGTTGTTCTCTGCGTCCAATAATAGTGGTGTTCTCTGCGTCCACTCTCTGCGTCCAATAATAGTGTTGTTCTCTGCGTCCAATATTAGTGCTGTTCTCTGCGTCCAATAATAGTGTATTTCCCTGCTTCAGCCTATTTCACCAAGATGCAAACCTTGGTGAATTTAATGAAGCAATGTGGTGAAACCTTCGCAGAGCAAACTCTGGTTGAAAAAGTGCTTCGTAGTCTGACTTCAAAGTTTGACTACATTGTGTGTGCAATTGAAGAATCCAGAAACATGGAAGACTTGAGGATGGATGATCTTCAATGCTCAATTGAGGCTCATGAACAGAAGCTGTTAGCAAGAAACAAAGGCAAGGCACCAGAATAGGGTTGTTCTCTGCGTCCAACAATAGTGTTGTTCTCTGCGTCCAATATAAGGGTTGTTCTCTGCGTCCAACAATAGTGTTGTTCTCTGCGTCCAATAATAGTGCTGTTCTCTGCGTCCAATAATAGTGATGTTCTCTGCGTCCAATAATAGTGCTGTTCTCTGCGTCCAATAATAGTGTTGTTCTCTGCGTCCAACAATAGTGTTGTTCTCTGCGTCCAATAATAGTGTTGTTCTCTGCGTCCAATATAAGGGTTGTTCTCTGCGTCCAACAATAGTGTTGTTCTCTGCGTCCAATAATAGTGGTGTTCTCTGCGTCCACTCTCTGCGTCCAATAATAGTGTTGTTCTCTTCGTCCAATATTAGTGTTGTTCTCTGCGTCCAATAATAGTGTATTTCCCTGCTTCAACCTATTTCACCAAGATGCAAACCTTGGTGAATTTAATGAAGCAATGTGGTGAAACCTTCACAGAGCAAACTCTGGTTGAAAAAGTGCTTCGTAGTCTGACTTCAAAGTTTGACTACATTGTGTGTGCAATTGAAGAATCCAGAAACATGGAAGACTTGAGGATGGATGATATTCAATGCTCAATTGAGGCTCATGAACAGAAGCTATTAGCAAGAAACAAAGGCAAGGCACCAGAATAGTGTTGTTCTCTGCGTCCAATAATAGTGTTTTTATCTGCGTCCAATAACAGTGTTGTTCTCTGCGTCTCTTCTTTTTTCAATTTTCTTCTTTTCTTTTTTCTACAACCCATCAGTTTGTGTTTATATTTAATTAATTTAATTTCATTTCCTCTATTTATTTTATTTTTTATCAATAGAATGATGTTTGTTTGACATGCAATATGACCAAGGGAATATCATTGAATGGGCAGAGCCTTCTGATCAAGCAAGGAGTTAGCTGTAAATTTGGACCCATGTTCCTACTTATCACATATGCTACTCTGTTTGAGTTATGAATTGATCACTTTAGTAAATACTGAAGAGTGGATAACGATTATTACAATTTGGCACATGATTTGGTTAAGTAGACTGATACTTGCACATCCAGTTTCCAAATTTCATACCTTTAGAACTTCAAAATATTTTCACTTTTGCTTTCAAAATAGTAGAATAGTCACCATAAACACTATCAAACTCAAGATGTAGATAAAATATGATCTGAAAATAGATCAATTACAAACTGGTTTTCAAATACTTCACAAACACAATATATAAACCACTATCTGGTTTTGAAACCACATTCAGAAACCTAGCATAAGTTGAAGACCCAAATGTCAAAACAAAGCTAAAACAAATATCACATGATTAGATTAGATTAGAATACATTCAATCAAATGCATCCTTCAAAAGTTTAACTTCATGAGAAGAAAATAAAAGCAAATGATCTAGAAACTATTGGATAAAACTCAGGAATAATATTAGAAGTCTTGAACTAAATTCCTACGCTATCTAAATCTGTGGTAGTTCAGCATTCATATTTAAAAGACGTGAAGCCAATGCCTTTTTTCCCTGTGTATCTAGCATTGGATCCTTTCTTTATCAAATTTCCAACATAAAGTGCTCTCATGTTGGGCAGAGAAACCTCGCTCTTCAATTGAACAACACCAGCATCACAAAGAAGAAAAGCAAGGGCCAACTCTACATTTGCTGTACAGTGTCTTCCCTGTATTCCTACAAATGCATACAATATTTGAAAATCAACTTAGAAACAAATAAATCCAAAACCAAAACAACGAATAAAATAGGCATAAACCAAGGACAAATGAATCCAAAAGACCAGAACCAAAGCAAAATATCAGATGAATCTACTACATCTTCTTCCTTGTCAACCTCCTTCATTCGAGACCCCTTCAAACACTGCAAAATCCACACAATCTATTGATCAAACCATCCAAAGTGTACAGTATTTTTGCAATTGACATTATTTGGATGATAAACCAACTTACCTCCTTTTGGTGAAGAATATACGATTACTCTGTATCATCACTGCAAAATAAACAAAATTTGAAATCATTAGCAACAAATCAAAAACTAACAAAATAAAATTCAAGAAATCAAACTACGAAAAGTGTTTAACTCACCATCATCATTCCATCAATTCGTTCTTGTAATCCTTCTTTTCTTGCATACATACAAACATAGAAAAAATCATTACACAAATTCATGTAATCAGCAATTCTATTTTGTTTATCATGAATACAAAAATAGATCAGAGGATTAAATTACCCCGTATAAATTAAACCCAGATTTTCCTCTTCATCATATTCTCATAGTTCGAACAAAAGAAACAGAGGAGTGGAGGCAGAATATCCAACCCCTCCACCGCCTTCCAGCCCAGCGAAGTAACCCAGATATCCCTCCTCATCCCACGACACTCGGAAGGTAAAGAGGAAAAGAAGAACGGAGGCGGAAACGTGGAACAGAGAGGAGAGAGTGGTGGCGGAGAGATCGGACGCCGAAGAGAGAGAGAGGATGAGAGATGACAGTGGCAGGGGAGGAGTTTTTGGAGTGATTGGGGTTATACATTGCGTGATTGTGTTATACTGATTTGAAATTTGAAATCTAACATTTGAATTTGAATTTTTTTTCAAAAAACACGGAGAGAGAAGATGGAAGATTGAAATCCGCTCAGAGCAATTCCTCTAATAGATCAGCAAGTTTACCAAATAGCCCTTAATTGTACAGGTGTCAATTAGCTAAGAAGGAGTTTCTTGTCTTTTCCAGAACAATTTCTATTCTTAGATAGATAATAGAAATGCAGTTAATTGTATCCTGACCTTTTAATTTCAGATATATTTTCTTATACGATAAATTTGTTTTGAAAATTACATTACCGTTTAATTTACTAAACTGATATGTTGCGGTGATGTGCAGTTATTTTGAAACAACCAGCCCATGCAATTAACATTTTTGCACAAACTAAAAATAAATAAATAAGAGTAAAATACAATTCCCTCCGGAAAGATATTAATATTATACTCTCTTCATCTATTGTTTAAAAATACACACTCTCATCTTTTGAGAGATACCAATATTACACTCCATTCGCATCTTGTTCGAAAACACACACTATCTTCCCTTCAAAGATAAAATATGAAACACTTTTTTCCATTTTTGTAATATTTCATTAATATAAAAGTTAGTCACCGTTAAAATATTTTTCATTACCATAATAACCTTTTATCTTTTATTTCATTTCCATTTTTGCCCTATTTTCTTTCCCATACCAATTTCTGATTCCTAAAATTAGAATTATTGTTTCAATGCTGTGGTAAACGACGATGAATTGGTGATTCTGATTTTGGGAATGAGAAATCAAAATGGGAAAGAAAATGGGACAAAATCGAAAATGAAATGAACTATAAAAGATTATTATGGTAATAAAAAATATTTTAATGGAGACTAACTTTTACGTTAACAAAAAATTATAAAAATGGAGAAAAGTGTATCGTATTTCATCTTTGAAGGGAAGGGAATATATATTTTCAAACAAGAGAGGAGGGAAATTTAATATTGATATCTCTCAAGAGAGGGGAGAGTGTGTTTTCAAATAATAGAAAAGGAGAGTGTAATATTCGTATATTCGTATCTCGCAGGCGAATGGAGTGTATTTTACTCAATAAATAAATATAAAAGAGGTAGGGAAGGAGTCAACAAGGTTCGTCGCTGTGGTGCGGATATGAGGAGTGAGGTTTGGGTACTGCTTTGAGCAGCAGAAACCTCAGGTTTGGACTCTCCACACTCCCCCCTTCCCTCTCTCTGAACTCAAGTCCGGATAGCCGTATCCACCTCCCATTCCCATCTCCGAACCCATTTTCCGAACCACCGGAAATTAAACCCGCCAAAAAAAAATGAGCGCTAGGGTTCCGGTGCAGCAGCACTACAATCTCAACTCTCCCACTTCCTTTATCGAAAGCCCTCTCCACGTCCTCAACTCTGTCGACGCCAGAACCGCCGCCCCCGCCATCGACGACATCGCCTCCGACGACACCCTCCGCAACGACGACCACGCCGCCGCCGTCGTGAGTGGCCCCCACCGCCTTCCCCTAATTACTATGTTTGCAATTTTTTCTTCCCGGTGTGTGAAATTTTTTCTATCTCCTTGTAGGATTGCATGAATGAATCCCATAGGAGCTGTTTGGCACTTCACAGTGTAGAGGTCGACGAGGATCGCTCCAGTCTCGAAACCAACGAATCTTCTAGAGGCCCTTACGATATATTGACCGTTGAGGGTAAGATTCTGTAATATTGTTTATGGAATTGTTCTGGATATGTGGTAAATTGAGTTGAGGTTAATTGATTTTAGTTCAACTGGGGAACTAGATGTTTCGCCTATTGAATCGGCTAGAGCGAGGTTTCTGCAAATTGTGGTGGATCATTTCATCGATGATCGCGTGATTGAAGTGCCTGATTCCGAGGCTGATTATGGTGGCGACCAAGACAAGATGAGTAAGAGGAGGACGAGAGAGGTTCAGTATGAAGGAGACCCGAGTTTTGCTCTGCCTTTGATGTATGTGGCAAATATGTATGAGAGTTTAGTTAATGAAGTTAATATTAGACTTGCTTCCTTGAACGGTATTCGCGAGAAGACGATTGGGGTTGCCCTTGAAGCTGCTGGTGGTTTGTATAGAAGATTAGCTAAGAAATTTCCTAAAAAAGGTTGTTAACATTTTTTTCCTTATATTATACCTTTTCTATATTCAACATAGATTTTATTTACTCTTTTACTTTTTAGCAATTTAGTGTTGGAAGAGGAATGTTTTATGCTTCCTTTTCTTTTTATGACATTTTTGGTCATGATGTATATTGGTTGTAACATTTAATGTCTTCTGTTTGAGTTGCTCCTCAACAGGTCCATGTACATATAAGAGAAGAGAATTGGCAACTTCTATGGAAACAAGGACTAGGTTTCCAGAATTAGTTATACAAGAAGAGAAGCGCGTTCGCTTTGTGGTAGTTAATGGATTAAAAATTGTTGAAAAACCAAACTCCATGGCAATTGATGATGCTGAGTGGTAAGTTGAGTGGTGCAGTGTTTATTTATTTTTTCATTTACTTATATATTCTTTCAATTGTGGTGGGCTTTTTTGATTGGCGAGGTTTGTTTAGGTAAGAGTTTATTAATAGTTTTTCCTTTAGCTGAAGATCTACTATTGCTGCTAAACTTGGATTTAATCTGTTAATTATTATTTCCTAAACTATATACATCTATAATTATAAACTTAATTATTTGTAGTCATAACTGAGTTTTTTGGGTTATTTTACTTGTTTACAGAGATTGAAAATTAATACTATACTGCTATTCCATTAGTAATTTTTTGCTATACCAGAATCTGTGATCTAAGAAATAGTACTTGTATTTTATTTGTAGTTTTGTGCTATATCATAATTCTATTATATCAATATTAATTGAGCTGGTAAAGTTCTCTCTGATGCCAAACTTGCCTGTGCTATTTTAAGAAAGACAATCTGTTAATGGTTTGTATTTTATTATCATAGGCCTTTTTATTACTATATTCTCAAGCTACCAATGAGTGTAATAAGAAAATTGGTTATGATGAGATAGAGACTGAGCATCTATTTGAAATATGCAAAGATTGAAGGCTTGGTCTTACTTGCTCTGTTTTTGGTTTTAGGTTTAAGAGATTGACAGGTCGGAATGAAGTAGCAATCTCAGCTAGTGATTACAAATTTTACTCTCCAAGACACAAGTATAGGCGTGGTGCATCAATTTCACTTCCAAATATCCCAGATATCCCTGTAAGCATGACGTGCCTCATTTTGGCAAATGAAGTTATGTTTTTAAGATGCACAATACATGAGCTACTACAGTTTTTCGCTCAATGTCTAAACTGCAATTTCTAAATTGTGCCATTAAGGAAAAGTTATACTTGCATTGGATGCGCTGATTATGAATGTAATGTGCCTTGGCATCTGCTATAATATAATGATTGATATGTCATGATATATATTATACTAAATGGGACATTAAGACTATATTTAGAGGGTGCATAAATTGTAATTGCTGCAGTTCTTTGTATCCAAACTCTATCTAGTGTTTATGGTGTTGACTTTTGACTTGTTTTTACAGAGTTATCCCGGAGCAGACAATTCTACTACATTGGCTACTAGTCAAGGATTTCGCTCAGTAAGTGATATATAAGTTAATATGTATTATTGTCATTGTTAGTTTGTCTTCAGATGGGATGGTCAGTGAATCCTGTTTTCATCAGTTTCGGTACACTTTTTGGGTGTGGACTGCAGATGACGTCAATTTTTCCTTTGAATTTAAGTCGGCTCCAAATATAAACTTGTTCCTTGTGGTGGTTGGTGTCACTCCTTTATTATAAACTGACATAATAAAATTATAATTAACCATTGTGATGTTAGCTATTTTAATTGTTCCTCGGTATTTCTGGAAATTGAGTTTGTTTATCCTATTTTCATGTCCATGTCTTGATTATGCTACCTGTTGGTTTAGTTGTGCTTGGGGTGGATCTTGGGACAATTTTTACTGTTACTTTTAATAATATTTTAAGAATTATATGGGACTTTTTTTCCCAGCCACAAAATCAGCAGCAATCCCCGTGCAAACATCACTTGCAATCACTGCCACATCAACCTCAGTTTCACCCAGTTCTCCAGAACAATCAAAATATGCACCAAAGTCAGCATGCAGGGCCCTATTCTCATAACCATCAAAGTTGTCCCCCTTCACACCTATCTGAAATTTCTTATGCTCACCAGCCAACATCAATGTCTCAACACATGACTTGCTTACAACCACTTACAGGTGGCCATGTTGGAGGACGCTTGCTGGTGAGTTTATTGAATAGATTCTGTTTTAACGTGGGTGATTAAACTTATTTCATCAAATGAGGAGAGGATAATATTTTTGCATTCAATTTGCATCTATGCCGTTTTGCGTCATTTCTCTAATTGCTGGGCTAATGCTATAGTGTTTACTCTTGAGGTCTATCCTTTCCCTTGCATGTTTTTCAACATTTAGACATAGCTCTGAAAGTAGATACTTGTTTTGGATTTTTGCAAATGTCAATAGGACAACATACTAATACTAAGGGTTCATAGATCTGCCTTATTATATGTAGTAGTCTATATGGGCATATGGCGCTTAATGAGGCCAACAGATTGAATATTTCTATAATGCTACACGAGCAAATCAATTGATTTTAATGATTTTAGTTGTTTGATATTTCATAAAAACTACTTTATCTTCTGCTGAATTGTTTGATGTTGCTTATAATACAGCCACCAACTCCTGCAAAGTTTTGTGATGAATGTGGGGCTCCATATTTGCGGGAAACATCCAAGTTTTGCTCCGAGTGTGGTTCAAAGAGGTTGGGAACATGACAGATTTGGACAAGTTGATCCCCATATTGCGTTTGTCCCTCATCATTCTTTTGATCACATGTGTATTCAAAGGTTTAATAATATTAGTAATTTTTCATAGTATTTTTCCGTTTTGAGAAATGTATTTAGCCTAATAAATAGAAAAGAGTGCAGTTTTCACACGAAATGTGTGGCCTGTGTAAATATTTGTAGATATATCTATCGGGCTTGCACTTGTGCCTGCTTCGTGAACCGGAATACAGAAACTTCAAAAAGCTGAAAGCCTGAAAATGACAAGCTTGTCTACGTTTTCGGCTTTTAGTAATAGTACATTCAAACTAACTACATTTTACTAATTAACCACATGGGTACTGAAGGGATTGTAGATTCAATTGGAAGATTGTGCAGACAAGTAGTTCAGGTTCCGTCCTGATTTGTTTTGGTTCATTTGACTTCAAGTTTTAATTTATTTATTTTAATAAATCAAACTTTAGTATGGATTAATTTGTAATAATGGTATCGAATTTCAGTGGTGATCAATGGCCACTCTGTTGGAAATGTGAAAATTGAAAAAAATTTGGTGGTTTTTTTTTGGTCAACAAAATTTTTTTTGGTGGTTCAAAATAATTGTTAGCAGAAGCAAATTATCCGATGGAGCGTTGAAGTTTGAACAGAATTTTCCAGACCCCGAAATTTTGAACAGAAAACTAGCAAGACCAAAAGTTTGGCTTATCAAGATGCTTTCCAATTCATTTTTAGCGAGTATAATTCTTTTAACTAAATATTAACATAATTCAACCTAAAAAACAATAATAATAAGAATTTATTTGATAAATAAATATAATTTAAGTAAATATTATTATAAAAATAATATCTACTAAAATGTATTTTATTAGATAATAAATATTTTGTAATGGTTTCACCCATCATAGATCCATTCAACTATACTATTCAACTATACTTATCATACGATGTCCAATATCTATTAATCACAAAATAAATATTTCAGGACATATCAAAATGTCATTCGACCAATATTTTATAAATCAATTGGAATACCAACACTCTAGAAAATAAAATTTTCTAACAAAAACATCAAATATATCACATGTGACTTCTAGATATAAAAAATCTAACCAAAAAATTGAATCTATGTTCCCTACGGAAATGAATGCCCATTCCATCCTTTCAATTTTGGAAAGGATACATGATTTTCTGTCGTTCATAGTCTGTTATAATTACTATTATACCATTTATATTTATTTTAAATAACAGAAATTTCTTTTACTCCACAAGTTCACCTGAGTCATCCCATCATTACCATCACCATCAATGTTGGAATGGTTATTACCATTACCCCAACATTACCAACTCAGCTATCGTAATCAGTGTTGTTGTCCTACTCTTGCCATTGTTATGGTTGCTGCTCCCACCACCGTCATAACGTCATTTATCCTTGTTACTCTCTACCCCCGCCACAATTAACCTCCTATCAGCCCGTTGCTATCTCCTCCACTACTTTTGTCACTGTTGCTGCGACCACTTCTGTCACCTCTAATGGTCATTATTGTCACTGCAATCATTATTTCGGTAAATGCTACCGCCACTATTTTCTATTACCATCATCTGTTTTATTCTTCTTGTATTAGAATTGTAATTTGTATGTAGGCATGGCAACAATTTTGATTAAATAAATCAAACTAATAAGCCTAATTATATTTTATATATACAGATCATGAATTGTATTGTCTTCGGTGGCATATCCAAGATCTGAGTCAATAGGGTCAATTTTTTTTAAATAATTAATAATAATAATAATTATTATCATATATATTAAGATAAAGATGTCCATCTAAAGGTTAAAAAATCTCAAATAGGATAAAGTAAATAGATTTAAAATTAAACCTCTTATAAACTCGCGCTGTTCGTCACATTCACTTTTTTTTTTCTGTCTCTGCTACTCTTTCTTTGGATACCAACATTACCACCGCTCACATTAATTTCCCATGGTCCAATTTTTCTTTGGATTCCATCGTTCACGTCATGTGAGCTCTGTACATGGAAATGGTTGTTAATTGAAAAATTATAGGTAGAAATTGAATATAGGGTTTTATGGGCAGAATGTCTTTCTGCTAACAAAAATCTAAACTCCATATGCACCCCACATTCCCTGCATGTTCATTGTAGGATTTAAAATATAAGTGGAAGTTAGAGTGAATCTTCACTTTATATGATTCATGGCAAACCATAATATTCCATAGTAAATTTATAATAAATTCATAGCTAATCTATAATTAAATAGTCCGTGGGTAATCCGCAGCAAATTATCCATAACTAAAAGATTAATCAATAAATTAGTTATAGATTTGCCACAAAGATATTGGGATACACCATGGACTATGTGAAGTATTGGTCCACCTGAACTTCCACCTATCCATCCATATCGACATCTATTGAACGTGGGCGCGAGATTCTTGATAGTATTCCATACATGATACTGACAAAATACTACAGGCGTGAAAATACCGCAAGCCCATACCCCAATAAGATTCAGCTGGAGTCATAGTGGAATCGTTTAGGCACGTTATACCATTTGGTTGTTTTTTCTTTGTGATATAAAATAAAGACTCTAGTCAAAACACCAGAGAATGCCGGATAAGTCTCATTAGTAATAATGTAATCTATTTGTAAAGTACTGTACAACTGTAAATCATCCTTGAAGCTTGTAACAGGTAACCTTGAATTGAGACAACCTCTTCTCCCTATACTTTTTCAATACCTCTCCACCAAAAGAAAGAAAGAAAGAACTGATCTTTAGATTGCATGTGTCTTTGTTAGCTACAAAATTGGGAAGAGAAATTGAAAAGCCTGAATCTGTTATCTGTACACTCATTGGGAAGGTCCACCACATATTTATAGCTATAGACCTTTTGGACCCTTTAATGTAACCTCCTTTCAGCCATGCCATCTAGATGCAGCTTGCATGAGGCCAAACAGAGCAGACCATATAAGATGCTTAAGGAATCCCGGCTTCAAAGCGAGTGAAAAACCTGATAATAAAGTGTGCTGCCGATTATCAGCCTGTTGACATAATTAAGCAGTTGTTTACAATTAGCATCCGCATGAGTCAACTGAAAAGTAACCGCAGGTTCCAAATGGAATAGTTTGGAACTCCAACAGTTCTAGAAGACCTAAAACAGAATAGGGCAAAACATCCTAAAACAGAATCGGGCAAAACATCATAGTTTCAGTAAAACAAAGGATAAGAATTTGCATATATCCTGGTCCCTGCCCCCACCGTCCCCCCTAAAAAAATGGGAAAATCTTACACTGCCACCTTCTAGAGCCTTGGGCAATGGTTCGGATTGCTGCTGTGTAATTGGAGGTCACGGGTTCAAGTTATGAAATCGGCCACTCGTAGATGCAAGGTAAGACTGCATTCTATAGATCCATAATGGGTCAGTCGCTACCCTGGACTCTGCCAAGGTAGGAGCTCTATAGCACCAGGTTTCCCCTTATACCGCCGCCTTCTGACTACAAACATGTCAATATGTCTATGAGGGTGTGACAGAGTAAGTGGAAAAGTTATAGAGACCAGAACCAGAATGCTACCATAACAAAGAAACAACCCGGCCAGCCTTTGAATATTTCATGAAAATGTGTTTTCAGAATAGTGTGAATGTAAGATTAAAAAAATGATAGGGTATACGATGTAATACTTGGAATAAGCCTCTTACAGAGGAAAATATCTGTTCATTCCTATGACCTACATAAGCAAAAGGTTAACAAAAACATTTATTTTATTGCAGAATTAAAACCAGAGATCTATGACAATCACAAGTAGAATTTTCTAGTTAACCATAATATTTTTTATGGTTCATTTCAGGAATAAACTCGGATTGAAAAGGTGTAAGTTGAATTTGAGAAGGATGAGAAAAAAGGTAGAATGGGTCATCCACAGTGTTAAGCAGGTATATGGGAGTTTGGGAGAAAGAAATCTTAGATAGACCTACCTAACAAATTACCAAAAAAAAACTCACATCAAATTCTGATCTCTCTGTGCAAATTTAATTTATTAGACTCTTGGGAATAATCTCTTTCATAATATGATATAATATAAATTAGAGAAACTAAAAACAAAATAAATTAAGAAATGACACCACTGACAATTGCTAAAATAACAATTGCTTTGAAACATTATGAACCAATTGGAAAATATTAAATAGTAAGTGATTACATTGTAATCCATGGAAAGAAGCACAAAAGTGATGATTCTCCAACAAATCTAGCCGTTTTCTCATAAAAACATAGAGAAAGTTGCTGCATAAGACCTATAATAAAACTTGAGATCGCTATTTGCTACTATGGATATATGTGTTGACATTATTATAATTAATAAAATGCCAAGAAAGTATCATATACCTTGTATGTCTAAGTGGTAAAAAGGGCATCCACTATGGCTGAACTCCTCTGCATCTGCCATAAAAAGGATTTGCTGTTCTGTGAGAATCAGTCCCTGAGTGGGAAGCACTAAGCCTGTGCAATTATGTAACACAGGTATAGAAGCAAATGCACTGTAACAAAAAGAATAAAACTATAAGACAAATTGCACCAAATCCATAACTAAGGAAAAAAGAAATCTCAATTATATACAAGAACAGTATCCAGTAGTGGTACCTATAATTGAGAGCCTTCTAGTGAGACAATTAGCCAAATCAATCATCACTCACTACAGGAAACCGAAACTTTTTCTAACCAGGGAAGCATCATTTTATGGTTGTCTTGACTCTTGATGATCACATGAGAAACATGAATATTGAAAGGCAAGTCCTAGAAGCTGCAGGATTTGCATCAAGAAAAAAGGAGTGCCTTGAGCATAAGAATGCATCAATTAGAACAGGCAGTTGCCATTAATAATGATGATGCATCAAATTCATTTCTATTAAGTTATTGAACTTTGGCAAAAAAATGAATTAATCTACATTGTGGGCCACTAAAATAACAGTGAACCAAAAATGTAAAACAGGTTTTCCCTCTCAAGTGTGTATAGAAGGAACCGTTATGTCCATTGTCGCAGTAATTAGGCCCCTCCTCATCATGTCATTATGAAGTTCCTGAGCTTCATTGATGTCTCCTTGCTCATAATATTTTCTCAGTAGACAAATACAGAGAACTTGATCAGGAATGATGTCTTTCGTTAGCATCTCATTTAGCAATGACTTGGCCTGTTGTAATTGACCACAATGCGAAAAACCCCAAATCAATGAAGTATAAGCATGCAGGTCAAGCTCCATGCCCAATTCAACCATTCTATTTCGCAAACTCAAAGCTTCTTCAGGATTTCCATGCTTCAGGTTCCCATCAATCAAAGCAGTATAAACTAATTTATCTGGTCTGATTCCCTTATCCAACATCTCATTGAACAGCTTATTGGCTGCTTCAAGACAATCATTTTTGTAAAGGCCATCAATCAGAGCAGTAAAAATCATAATATTAGGTTGCAAACCAGTTTTAGTCATGTGGTCAAAGTAACTAACAGCCTGTTGAACTAAACCCTTTTTGCAAAGACCATCAATCAGTACACCATAAGTTACAACTGTTGTCTCGATACCCAATTCCTGCATCTTTTGTAATAGATTAACAGCCTCCGTGGTTTTCCCAACCTTAAAATAAGCATCCATAAGGGTTGTATATATGTAACTATTTGTAGTCAGACCACAATCCATCATCTCACATATTACGGCCTCAGATTCTTCTATCTTATTTTGGCAACAAAGCCACCATATTTTGGTTCCATACAGCAGCAGATCTAGTTTGAAGTTTTTCTTGTTCATTTCCTCTAGAATATCCATGGCATTCTCCATCATGTTAGCCTTGACATATCCATGAATAAGAGAGGTATAAATTTGCTGATTAAGAGCCACTCCGGCTTCCAACAATGCCCTAAATAATTCTTCTGCTTCTTTCATTCTACCATCTTCACAAAGGCCATCCAGTAATGCAGTGTAGGTAACAATGTTTAAGTTCAGTCCAGCCTGCACCATCTCACTTGCCAGTTTAAATGCTTCATTCAGATCACCTATTTTACAATTTGCATCGATCAGAGATGTATATGTAAATTCGTTGGGCTGAAGACCGACACGTATCATGTCGACAAAAAATTTAATTGCTTCCAGCATCATGCCTGCCTTGCAAAATGCATCGATCAGTGTACTATAAGTTACAACATTTGGTTTCAACTGTCTTTCCTTCATCTCATGCAGATACTCAAAAGCTTGAGGAATTCTTTCAAATTTACAAAAGCAATTGATTAAAGAATTGTATGTTATCACATCTGGTTCACATCCTGCATCATTCATTTCCTCAAAAACAATAATTGCTTCAGTCAATAACCCCACCTTTCCATACCCATCAATGAGAGAATTATATGTGACTACATCTGGCACGAGACCCTTCTGTTTCATCCGTTCGAACAAACTCCTAGCAGTTTCTAACTCCCCTTCTTTGGTCAAATAGCATATCACTATATTATATGTGAAAACCGAGGGCGAAAGGCCAGCCCCAACCATGTCCTTGAAAAAACTCAAGGACGATTTCCCGTCACCTGATTTCGAAAGCCTGTGAAGAAGCTCATTGCAGGACCTCACCTTCGGCAGAACCCTGAACTTTTTCATCTTCCAAAAACATTGCCTAGCTTCCTCAAGCATCCCCAACTCCACTAAAACACCAAACAAAGCATCAAACACCCCAAACCGGGTCTGACAAACATTCCTAGTCAACCACAACATGTCAAACCAATCACAACCTGCAGGAAACTCCCTCCTCAACAAAATCCACTCCTTAATGACATTTCTAGCATCAAGATAAAACATCCCACAGAACAAAATATGAACAAGAACACAATAAGACTCAGTGGCGTGGCGAAACCCAACTCGAGCCCCTGCATGCCGGAAGAACTTCAGGGCTGATTTTGGGTCCCCTTTCAGTTTCACCAAAACCTTAGACACCCAAATAGGTGCAAGTGTTGAATCGAACATGTGGGGACCATCACGATGGGAGAAACTTCGCACTGACTCTGAAACAATGTCGTCAAAGGAAGGCTTTGAGGCAAAGGGGTATCTGATAACACATAGGAAGCTGGTGAACCAAATCATGGGGGAAGCCAAAATTGAATTTTGAGAGGAGGAAGGTGAAAGGGTGAAGAGAAGGGGAAATGGGTTTTGATGGGGTTGTGAATAGAAGGAGCTTACTCGGCCACCACTGATGTGGAAGAAGTTGCGCAAAAAAAACATGTTTGGTCAAAACACCTTCAATTGGATTCTGATTCTTCTTCATGTTGAGGGTTGGGGTTGGTGTTGGCGGAGCAGTAAGTGTTCCACTTCCACCAACATTGATTCTAGTAATGGAATGGAACGAAGCTGACGATGAATGAATGAGTCAACAAATGCATGTTCTTAGGGTTTAGGGTTTCCGTTCTGTTTATTTTCATTCTCAATTTTTTATAGCCCATTTTTATCTCTCATAAAATATAGATACACATCCGGAACAATAAGATAATGATCAAATTTTATTATTTTAGAGAAATGTAATCCATAAATAAATTTGGTTGCATTTGGTAAACAACTGTAGAGAAATGTAATCCATAAATAAATTAGGTTGCATTTTATTATTTGATTAAAAAAAGACAAATCTTAAACTCTTACTATTGTATTGGAAAATGTTAAGCACCATAATTTTAGTTAATCATTTGTCAAAAAAAAAAATTAGTTAAATATGTTTTTTTCCTCGTACGCACACTTTTGTTGCCGGGAAAAAAGTCTACATACACTCCTCCTTATTTGAATTTTTTTATGGTTTTGTCTAAGGTGGACCACCTTGTTAGGTGGTTCATGATGAACCACTAAATGAAATTTTTTTATAAAACTTTAGTGGCTATTAGATTTGTTGTTAAAAAAATCAAGAGCCCAGATCAATTGGAAAAAAAAGAGAACAACTCAATCCTTACACACAATCCCTCCACCTGCCTCCACCCACGGCTCCACCTCTTCTCCCTCTTCTCCCTATGCGGCCTCCCTCCACCAAATAAGCATTAAGGCTTGCAGACTAGCAGCTACTCTGAACGGTAGCTTGCAGCCTCCCCGTGGTTGCCGTCGTCGACGCCTGGAGTCCCACCGTCGTAATCCTCAAGTTCTGGCCGCGTCGCACTTAGCCTTTCCCTCTCGACGTCGTAGTTTCGTCGAGCACCACCGCGCCAGAGTGACTCCGAGCTGCTGCGTCGGACTTCCCTTTGGATCCTCACATCTCTGTCGTGCTCAGTCGTACCACTGTGAGCTCACCCTCACAACACCTCTCTCCTCGTCGGACTTCCACTGTCGTAGGATGTCGCCGTCTCCGGTAAGCTGTGTTGCTCTCTGCGTGTTTTTTTTTAGCGTTTCTGCTGATAGGGGTTTCAATCCCCTTCTATTTTTATTTCTTTTGTTCCTTTAAGCCAATATGCTCTGCTTCAATTGCTATTGAAGCTTTGTTGCTACTGTGCTATGCAACTTATTAGCATTTTTTGTTTTAAAATTGAAGCTTCAATTGGTAGTAGCAATTTTTGTTGCTACTTTGTTGCTAAGGAGTTTTTCTTCCGTGGGATTTCTCATTGATGCTTTGTGTTTTATCAAACACTAATACGAAATTGAACACTAATGTATTTTGTTTGGTATACCATTCTGCAAGCTCAGTTTAATAGTACTGCAAGGACATACAATTCTCCATAACAGTTTATAAGTTTTCGAAAAGCTATGAGTTTTTTTTACTGATAAACTGAGCTTGTATTGACGTCTTGGTCGACAACATCAACAAAACCATTCCTATTGGCGACAGAGGTGGTGGCCGGAGAGGAGGAGGACACATAGAGGTCGGAGAGGAGGAGGAGGTAGTGGTCGGAAGTGGTGGTCGGAGAGGAGGATGTGGTTGTAGTTGCAGGTGGTGGTCGGAGATGACTGCGAGTAGGAGATATAGTGTGATCCAGTACTTTACAGAACACAATTTATTCAGTGGTCTAGATTAATCAAACGGCTATAATAAGTGGTTCATGTTTTTCATTTAGTGGTTCATCGTGGACCACCTAACAAGGTGGTCCACCTAACAAGGTGGTCCACCTTAGACGGAACCTTTTTTTTATATAGGATAACTCATAAGTATCCAATGTTTTACAAAGTATTTTAAGATTTTAAAATATAAATAAAAAAGAAACATTCAAGAGGTAGAATATTTTAAACTATAAAAGCTACACAAACATACATTTAAATTTGAAAGAGAAAATTAATTTGAATTAAAAGTTTTATTTGAATATAGATGTTAGGGATGATGAGTTTAAGTTCGAAATAAATAAATTGATAATAGAGGGAAAAAATAAGGTTCGTCCTAGGGTGGACCATCCTTGTGGGTGAGTCATGATGAACCACTATTTAAAAAACTTACATGAAATTTTGGTAGCCACTGGATCTGTTGTTAAAAAATTAATGGTCCAGATCAATTGAAAAAAAAAAAGAACAACTCAGTCCTTATTCACACAATCCCTAACCCACCCCACTTCTCCCCCCACCTGCTTGACCACGGCTTCACCTCCATGTCCCTCTCCTCCCTACGCGGCCTCCCTCAACCGTCCATCACCGCCGCCACTGCCGTCAGATCATCACCAAAAAGAGAAAAACCAAACCTTCTCTCTGCATCTTAACGAGGTCATCTCATCTCTTCTCCACCCCACTGCAGCCGCCACCACCCCCTCTTCCTTCACCGCCACCACCCCTCCGGACCACCATGAGAGCTTGTATGGCTCCCTCTGCAACCCCAACCAACACCCAGACTAGAACCAGAAAAAAAAAACCAGATGTGAAAAAAAACAAAAATGGTCAAGATCGAAAACATCCCCACCACCACTTCTCCGATCTTCTCCCCATCCCCATCGGAAAAATCAGTTTTTTCCATGGCCCTCGAAATCAGTTTTCGTGGATCCTCTCCTCATCCCGCCGCCACCAGTAAAGCCCCACGACGTCGTCGCCCTCACCTTCCCCAGCATCGCCGTGGACCGCCTTTTGCTACATCGCAAGACAACCAGCTACCCTCCGAACCACCGTGTGAGCTTCTGTGGCTCCCTCTGCAACCCCCACCAACCCACCCGCAACTCAGACCAAAATCCAGAAGAAGAAAAACCAGATCTGAAAATGGGGACTTGGAGCAAGCAAACAAAAAAGGTATAGAAAGATGGTGGCGGAGAAGAAGAGGAATACGAAGATGGTGGCTGGCAACGGAGAAGAAAAGGAAGAAGAAGATGATGGCGGCAGAGAAGAAGAGGAAAAAGAAGACGGAAGAAGAAGATGGTGGCAGCGGAGAAGAAGAGGAAAAAGAAGACGGTGCTGGCAACGAAGAAGAGGAAGAAGAAGATGAGATAGGGATTGGGTGAGGACAAATTTTGTTGTTCTCTTTCTTTTTTCATCCATTGATTTTTTTGGCACTAAATCTCATGGCTATTAAAGTTTTACAAAAGTATTGCCTCTATTTCCTCATGGTGGACCACTTAAATGCTGGTCTACCCTAGATGCAGCCAAAAAATAAATAATGATTTGAATTCTAAAAGATGTTAGATAAAAAATTAAAGAACTTTATTTTAGAAAATAAAAAATTAGAATTAAAAAAGATCACATGAAATATTTTTAGAAAATCATGTGACGGGAGAGATAGATAGTGTCTAATGTTTTAGAGTTAAAAAATTCTCTTTTTTTTTGTTAAATTTTTTTTACAAAACATGGCCATATTTTTTTTTGAATACGTGTTTGTATAATTATATTAAAATTTTTGAAAATATCTACATTTTAAATGAATATCAAACTCACTTCAATCCTTTACAAAATTTAACTGTGATCGAGTATTACCGTGTCACGCAACCGCAATCACGTGGCAACATGATTAGGGTTATCGAAGTTAAACTTAAACCCCTTCCTAATGATCATGTTTCCATTACCAAACTTACTAAATTTGATGAGTTTTTGCATAACAAGACAAATAATAATTGCATTGCATATAGAAGTAACAAAGGGGATTACAATATAGATATAGGAGTGTGGAGGAAGTGGACCACAAAAGCATCTGATGGGAGCTGGAGCAGTACAACAGGTGACAGACAGGTCTATTGCTGCATCTTCTTCTCTTCCCCACTCTTTCAATCTCTCTCTCTCTCTCTCTCTGCTCATTGAGAGTTGAAACATAATAGAAGGCTGTCACCTTTGCAACTTAAAGCTTCAAACCCAAATAGGTGGTACTTGCTTGCTTATAGCAGAGAAGAACACACAAATTGAGATGTACTGAATCTGCACTGCATTATGTAAAGATTGCATTTTTGCTCCATCAAGGACACCCCATTTATCAAATATGGATTATGAAAGGATTCAAAAGCCTCAGGTTCTTATATCTTCCTCATTTGCTTCTCCCCAACACTCCCCCCTTTTGGATTGATTTGCAGTTTTCAAATATTTCACTCTCACTGGTGTTCTGTACTATCTGGGAACTGAGTATCAATGTTAAAGTTGTTTACTTTCCCTCGAGTTTGCTGCAAAGTGCAAAACTTCCTTTTGATCTGTTCGTTTTTGGTGTTGTTTTGATTTGCCTTTTGATCTCACGGGAACTTTGGGTTTACAGGGTGGTGGGGGATTTTCACCAGGGAAATTGAGGAGCATGCTACTCGGCGTGGAGAAGAAGAGGAAAGAAGAGGAAGAGCTCGATTCTAATTTCACCCCGAGATCTCAAAATTCAGACATGGATGAATCTGGTATGTATGTTCTTTCATGTGATTGTTCTGGTTTCCTTGAAAATATAATGCTGCCCAGAATGTTGAAAAAAGTAGTGAAATCTTAGATGTTGAGTTTCTCAGAATGTAAGATTTGTCAGAGTGTGGTGATTTCTCCATGACCATTGTTGCATTGTTTATTCTGATGTATTGATTGCATTCATTTTACTCCCTTAGTTTTCTCGCCACTGCGAATATTTAGCAGTATTCTAGGATTTGAATTGCATGCTAAAAGGGAGAAGATGAAGAAAAGGGAACGAGACATTCTCTGGTAAATAAAGTACTTGGTATCTCAAATATGCAAACTGTTGATTCAGCCTTGTATCTATCTTTCTTTCGTTTGAACTTTGAAGAGATTCAAATTCTGATGTATTTTGATTAGTTTATGCTATGATATTGTATGTGTTTGTTACGGACTTACTATAATAGAATGACGGGTGTTTCCTATTTTGATTTCGGTAAGCTTACTTCTGTTTGACATACCTTTTACAGGTGGTAGCGGTTCTGATCATTGTAAAGATGTAGATGTTGTGAGTGTCCTTCCTGAGTATCCAACTTCTACAGCTCGCACCTGTAGGATGGAGGCAGTTGGCGGTGATCGCTTGGTGAAGACTAATGCGGTAGTGACTTCAAGGAATAGAATCCTAGAAGACCCTTCTTTAGATTATGATAGTGGGCATGATAATATGAGCATGTCCTCATCAATGTTTGAATTTCAAAAGGCTGAGCGTGCCCCACAGAGAGTGCCTGTGGGACCATTCTCAAAACCAGCACCGTCTAAATGGGATGATGCCCAAAAGTGGATAGCAAGTCCAACATCAAACAGGCCAAAGACAGCACAGACACAGGGGCAAGGTGGCCATCCAGGACTGCGTAAGGTTGGTAGCTTTGGAAGCCGGCAACCTTCAATGAAGGTTGTTGTTGAAGTGCCAGATCAAAGAGAAATTGCTTTAGATGAACCGGATACCAAGCAAATTGATGCAAATCAAACTAAGACGGAAAGTGGAGAGCAGAAGTTTGTTAGTTGGGAGGCTGACCCCTATGCAAGTGCAAATTCTTGTGGTGAACTTTTGATCTTGTTTTAGACTTCTTTACCCGAGTCATCACATGACCATACATCGCACAAATCTTGCTACTTATGAAATTTTTAAGAAATCATACTTTAAAAGACTTCCATTCAAGGCATAACAGAAAGTTTGAGTGGGCTCCTTAGATTTTACTAACGATAGTTACTTTACTTTTGACTAGATTTCAGAAGTCTCAAGTCATATAACCTAGGTCAATAAAAAATTGAGAAAAATGGATATGAATTTGTTCTCCTACACTAGTCTGTTATACTTTGCAAAGTCTTCTATCTTAAAATAGTATCCTATAATTAAAAGTTGCTAATACTATGGACATAATTGCATTTGAAGCAGTATAAATTGTGTAGTTTAGTAATTATATTATATGTGACTGACTCTCACTAAATGTTCTTTGTTCTGCTGTTTTCATTCTGCTATTTGATATCAGCAGTTAGTCTCAGCCAGCATAATTCATCTATTGCCACCCAGAGTGCAACAACATTTGTTCCTCCCCCTTCGACAGCTCGGTCTGTATCAATGAGAGATATGGGTACAGAAATGACACCTATTGCTAGCCAGGAGCCATCAAGAACAGGTACTCCAGTGGGGGCAACAACACCAATGCGCAGCCCTAATTCTTCCCGGCCTTCTACTCCCACCAGAGCTGCCCGTTCATCTACCTCAACTGATCCACATAGCGACAATCTGAATCTCAACAAGAATGAATTGTCAGAAAAGGAGCTACAAATGAAAACCAGGCGAGAAATAATGGTCCTTGGGACGCAACTAGGTAAAATGAACATTGCTGCCTGGGCTAGCAAAGAAGAAGAGGATAAGGATGCATCCACTTCACTGAAAACAAAAACAGCTGAACAACCAGCTAAGAGCGTCATTGAAGCACGTGCAGCCGCATGGGAGGAGGCTGAGAAGGCCAAATATATGGCCAGGTCAGTTTACTCTAATTATGAATAATTGCTTAAGACTTGTCAATGCACCCTTAATTATGGATTTTTAGTACATACTTATGGATATGTTTCATATTTGTGGTAAGATGAATGCAATTTCTCTATATAATTAATCAGAGTTTTAGTACACGAGACCAATATTTTATGAGCATTTACCCATTTCAGAATGTATAGGTTACATTATTTTGTATTGCTACACACTACATTTTCTCTGAAGCACGAATATGGTGTTAATTATGCAGATTTAGACGTGAGGAGATGAAAATTCAGGCATGGGAGAATCATCAGAAAGCAAAAACGGAAGCTAAGATGAGAAAAATTGAGGTATGCATGGTCTGTTATAATTATTGATTTTGTTGTTTCTGACGTGGCTATTTAATTTAGATTTTTAGGACAACCCTTTGGACGTTAGCCTCTAATCCTGTTATGGAAGAAAGCATGGCTGAGACTATCAATGGAAAAATTGATATTTGCAATCATTGTAATGAGATGAATTTTAGCAAGATAGAATAGGCCTTTAGAGTACTGTACACTTTGCATTGCATGATAGGGTGCTTAAGTTTCTACGTAGTTGGTTTTTCTTGACAGATACCTTTAATAGGAGAATCAAGATGTTAGTGTTGAAAATTTAATATGCAATGATGATCTGTATTGGATTTATAACATTTTAGCAAAAACAATAAATCGAGTAATTAAAATAATACTTTATATTAAACCACCCCCACCCCCCAAAAGAAAAAAAGCTTTGGTTAGTTACTGAAAAATATACTAATAACAACAATAATACATTGGTTTGGTTGCAGGTAGAGGTTGAAAGAATAAGGAGTAAGGCACAGGATAAGCTGATGGATAAATTAGCAGCTGCAAGGCACAAGGCTGAGGAAAAGCGAGCAGCAGCAGAAGCCAATAGAAATCATGAAGCTGCAAAAACTGAAGAGAAAGCAGATTATATCCGAAGAACTGGTCATGCCCCTTCCTCATATGTCTCCTTTTCATTCTCTTGCTGCACTTGGTGCTCTTAAACAAAGGCATTCCTTGTTAATTTTTTTTTTATTTTTTTTTGGTATTGCTGTGTGCAATGCCTTTTGCTGCCTAAGCCCCAGCATGTTAAATATGCGTGTTGTATTTCCCTCACGGTGTAAAATGATACGTTGTTTTGCGCAATAATTGCAAGTTGGAAGAGCTATATGTTTTTTTTTTTTTAAGAAGCTATCAGCTATATGTTTGGAAGAGCTATATGTTATTTGTCCAGTTTTTTTTTTTTTAAAAAAAATTCTGAACTTTTTGGGTTGGCATTTATTCCTGCATATACCTCAATACCCATATCGAGTTAGCTAATCAGCGTGAGTATAGCTCTAGGTATTGGTAGATGTAATTATTATCCATCAAATTTTACAGGTATGGTATGAATATTTTTAGTACCTAATTAACCCAACTTAAATTTGCACAATATATTTATTTAAGCTTCAATTTTAAAATTTAAAATACTTTTGAATGACTTTGAAATAAGTTAAATGGATCAATTTGTAATGTTTTATAATTAGGAATTGAATGTTATTTAAATATTTTTGATTGGGTTGTATATATATATATATATATTATACTTCAATTTTGATCATTAAGTGACTTTTTGTTGATTTTAATGTTAGTATTTTTTTTTGGGTCAAATTTTAATGTTAGTATTATGATACAGTATGTTTTACTAATTTGTCAAATAAATGCATCATGGATTTTTTTTTTTTGGGTCGAAACATCATGGATGTCTATATAAGTTAAATGCGAGCAATTAGTATGGGTCAGGGTATATAGATAACCAATTAATAAAGGGGATTGGTAAATACACCCCCTCTTTTTTGCCATCCACCCCACTTAAAAGTCAAATCAACGTAAAAATACAAAAATACCCTTTTTTCATTTTTTTGTATTTTCCCGCATACACCCCACTGCTACCGGAAACTCGAGTTTCCGGTAAAATTTTGTACTACCGGAAACTCAAATTTCTAATAGTTCAAAAATTCAAATTTGTGCCGGAAATTCGAGTTTCCGGTAGTGCAAAATTTCATGAAACTACCGGAAACTAGAATTTTCGGTAGTGCAAATTTTCAAGTTTGAACTACCGGAAATTCGAGTTTCCGGTAGTTCAAAATTTCAAATTTTGAACTACCGGAAACTCGAATTTCCGGTAGCACAAAATTTCAATTTTTATAACTACTGAAAATTTGAATTTCTAAAAAAATATTAAAAATTTACCGGAAATTCAAATTTATTTCCGGTAGTTATAAAAGTTTAATTTTACAACTACTGGAAATTCGAATTTTCGATAGTTGTAAAATTAAACTTTTATAACTACCGGAAATTCGAATTTTCGGTAGTTCTAAAATTTAATAAAATTCAATTTTAGAACTACCGGAAATTCGAATTTCCGGTAGTATAAAAGGGTATTTTGGTATTAAAATTTTTAAATAGTGACAAGTGAGGTGGATGGAAAAAAATGGTGGGTGTATTTACCAATTGCCTTAATAAATGTATGAGCATTAAAACTCCTACCCGTGCAATTGTGCAAATATAAAAATGGGCCCAGGTATGAATACCTTTTTAAATGTGGCTACATAGATTGACCAAAAAAAAATGTGGCTACATAGATGAGTACTATACAAAAGCTAACAAAAGCTCCCATTTCCCAATCAGTATCATGTGAGTTGAGGACCTGAAGTTCAATCAATAGTGGGAGTAAGCTTTTACACTGGCAGTAGCATACTAACTGATGTTGGAATGAATAGTTAAGGTCTCTTGCACCCTTAACCAAGGTCTCGGGTTTAAGCCTTGGATATAAAAAAAACTCAGCTAAGAAAGATGCCACTAGCAACAGCATGACAAGTTGGGTGTGATGAAAAGCAAACTACATTGTTCAAAAGAGAATAGAAAAGTTTAAATTCTGGACATAAGGCAGTTATTGGTAGGGACTATTAATCATGATAATTTTTAGAAGATAAGTTCACGATGTAAGGATGTTCTAGTTAAGGTAAAAAAGGAACAAGTGATATATATATATTTTATTTAGGAAATTACACAAACAGTTTTGCAAAAACAAAATTCTAATTACGTGTACGGATATGTGAATTTTCATGCTTGTACATGTAATGTAGTGTTATTTCTTCCATTTTGTTGACTAAAAAATAATAGTTTAAATATTATCATAAAATAACTAACTAGTGGAGACAATTTTATATTTATTAATTAGTGAAATTATAATAAGATACTATAATACTTTATATCTATATAGTATAAACTTTTGAAATAAATCCATGTAGCATATTTGAAACCCAAGTAAGTAAGTAACATTAGCATAAAGGAAAAAGAAAAAGAGTTTAATTTATATACACTTTCAGTGTAAAGCAGTTTTACACTGTCATCCAATGAGAGTTCACCAATTATCCATGTCGTCATATTCATTAATTCATTAATTAAAGTTAAAAAGAAAAAAATAATTCTCATTGTTATGCGCACATGTCGATACTCATTCACCATTTTTATCGCCCTCTTTCTCTCCAACGGGTGGTGGTTGTGATATCTCTCTCTTCGTGTTGGTCCTTGCCTCCTACTTTCCCAACACCCATATGGCCATATCCTCTTTTATTCATGGCAGCACAAATGTTGTTTCACTCTAATTACACGAGGGGAAAAACCGCGACTTGGTAGTGCGCAATTGTTGCTGCACTCAATTAAATTGCTTGATGCGCGAATGAAGATTATCTAGAAAAATAATAAAATGGATTGAATTTTTAGGCAAAATATGGTGGCAGCCCTATACGTACGTAATAGCTTCCGATTTCATACATAATCCTTTGCACCAATTTTTAAGGAGATAAATGAAACATAATCTGTTCAACATTTCAATTGATCTCTTTGCTGCATTTTAGATCTTTTCCAACAGCAAACACAACAACAGCCTAAACGTTTTTCCAGGAGAGAGCGAGAAGGCAATGGAAATGGAGAACAACACAGGGGTAGGGTAGGGTAGGGTAGGGACTACTGCAGAAGAAAGCGTGACAATGTGGGTCTGCAACAGAGTGCAAGGAAGCCGCGACACAGTTACGATTGTATTTTTAAGTTTTTCTTTTTTTAATACAATTAACCTATTTTAATAAGTATGTTGACATGGAAAATCCCTTAAATGCTATTGGATGACAGTGTAAAACTGTTTTACACTCACAGTGCGTATAAATTAAACTCAAAAGAAGAAAAAACTCAGTCCAAGTCACATCCAAACTTTTTTTTTTTCAGTCGATCATCCAAACTTCTTTTGAACGAGCACATCCGAATTTTAATAACGAGGCCCAAAGCCCGCTACAATAAAACTCTACGCTTTAATCGGATGCCGGCAATATGCCATTACCATACAACCCGAATACATCTATTTGACCACAAAAAAAAAACCCAAATACATCTATTGTTATGTACATGTCTATTTTTTTATACACTATATACCTATTATTATGTTGATTAAAGAAATATAAGTATTAATTAAATATTTTTTATGCTATTTTATATTTATTAACTAGTTTAACTGTTAATTTTATCAAACCTTTCAAATTTAATTTGTTAACTTATCTGTTATTAACTATTCGCTATAAGCCCATTCGCTATCCGCTATTTTATCTATTATCCACTGTTTTTTGCCAAACACAAATCTAACATAAATTTCACTCAAAAATGAAAATATGTAAATATATTAGAAAACATGTTATTAACATTTCTAAACGTATTATTAGTAAGGGAGTCAAACTCTCTAGCCAAAACCATGCCTATGTTTGGGTGGAGAAAATACCAATTCTTCAGTTTTAGCTTTTTCTTCGTCTTTTTGGATTAATTCTAAACAAGAAAAGGTAACCTAAACCCAAAACCAAAGAAGGCCTTGGCCCTTGAGGTTGAGGCCAGCCTATGGTGTTAATGAACTTCCATTACCATTAGGGAGAGAAAGAAGGGGATGATGATGAGCCAACAGAAAGAGGCCAAGTGTCCCATTACAATCTTGTGTTATGAACATCGAAATCGAATCGAATCATTAACACACAACAGGCATGTAAAATCTCAATCTAATATAAATTTCCTACAAAAATAATCATTAATAAAAAATATAAATATAAACTAAAAAAAAAATACAGAGACCAGGCTTACCCCTTTGCCTTGCCTTGCCTTAAGAGCCCATCACATTCACATACTCAAACTCTCTCTTTTCTCTCTCTCTTTCTCTCTCTACGCTCACCCCAATCTCTGTGGCGGCTCTCTCTCTACTGCTTCTTCTTCTTCATCTCTTCTGAGATTGAGATTTGGATCCATCTTACCCCTTATTCTTCTTCCCCCTTCTAGTAAGGGTTTTCTTCTCCTTCCTCTTAACCCGATCTTTGCTGGGTTGGGTTGGGTGTTCCTTCGAGTTCAACAAAACCGCCATGGTTGCCCAACAGCCGCCGCCGCAGCTACAGCTTCCGCTTCAGCCTCAGCAACCTGCAGCTTCTGCCCAAGATGAGGCCTTGAAGAGGAACACCGATTGCGTCTACTTCCTTGCATCTCCCTTAACATGCAAAAAGGTCCTTTCCCTCATCCTTTTCCTTTTTTCATAAATCCCCTTTTCTCATTGGGAATTATATCTTTTAGGGTTTCAGATTCGTGTGTTTCGGCAATTAGTTTTGGTTATTCCTTTTTTTTTCAGCTGGAAAAATTGAATTTTGGTCAAAAGGGGGATTGATTTTCTGGTAGATGAGAGTTTGTATGGGAATTCCCGAAAATTGTATATTTGTGGATAGTCATGGAGAATTTGTTGTTAGATTGTGAATTTTTTTTATTTTATTTTTTGATGGATTGCGTTTCTGGGTATCTAATTTTTTTGAGACTCATTAATCATCGTGTTATTAATTGGATCTCTTCTGGCGTTCCTTTTCTCCATCCTTTCAACCTTCCCGTTTTATTTGACATGGTGAGGGGAATGAGGAAGAACGGGGGTTCTGAACCCTATCGTGATTGGTGGGACGAGAATTTTTTTAATTAGATCAATCGCATGGATCCAGCTACAAAAATATAAGCGTAGAACAATCATGTTTTTTTAGATGTTTTAGAGTATGATGTAACACTTTCTGATTGCATCTGAAACCAAGCATCGATTAGTGTAGGGAATGAACTTTGATTAAAATTAAAAGTGTGACAATGGCATTGGCTAGAGTATATGTGAGTCTCGATGGTACATTATTCTGTATAGTGTCCTGTTAGCTAGATTTGCTGGTCACTGGTGTTGCCAGCTATTTTTTTTGACTAATCCTTGAAGGTGTTTTCATTAAATATATTTCAACATGAAATAACAATTTTTTTTTGGTAAAACTATTCTAATAAATGCTTCTTTGATTTTTTTGTGCATGTGCAAATCGTGTGGCAATGATTGTTTGTGCTTTTTGCATATTAAAAGTATGAGTATCCGTTATCGAGAATGTCCGCTTATAGTTATCCATTCATTGAAAGCTGATGCTACATTTGATTTTGTTGCTGACATCATTTTGATTTGTTCTCTTCTATGTTGGAACAGGGAAATGAATGCGAGTACCGCCATAGTGAGTACGCTCGGGTCAATCCTAGGGATTGCTGGTATTGGTTGAATGGTAATTGCTTGAATCCCAAGTGTTCATTCCGTCATCCGGTGAGTTTATTTATGAGCACCAAGTTTTTGTGCCTTTTGTCAATTTATGAACTAATTTCTGCCATTTGCTCCTAAGTTTTTGACTCATTTATATGGCTTTTGCTAACTGCATTTTGTTTTCACATGCAGCCTCTTGATGGCTTGTTAGGAACACCACCGGCAGCCGCTGCTAGTGGACCATCTGTACCCCCGCCACAGATTGCCACAACATCTGCAGCGCATGCACCTTATAATTCTAGTAAACAAGCTGTCCCTTGCATTTTCTTCCAAAAGGGGCTTTGCTTAAAAGGTGACAGATGTGCCTTCTCTCATGGACCAACTCCTAGCACTGGCAATAAAGTAGCTACTCAGGGCTCGATGACTAGCCAAGGAGCTGAGAATTCAAGTTTTAAGAAACCTTTTGGTGGCATCGAAAAACATGCACAGGAATGGAAAACTTCCCAAGGAAATGTTGCAAGGTCTGTTGGAGGTGTTGAAGTCAAACCTGCCCAAAAAGTTGAAACTGCTCCACAGAAAAATATATTTCAATTGGAGAAGCATGTGCCGCCACCACCTGCAGGATTTGATAACGAAGCTTCAAGATTTAAGATATCAAATTCTCCACCACCAGTGACCAATGGGCCCGCTGTAGCCCGGTCTAATCGTGTGAATCAAGCTCGTTTGCCAGATGATCACAGTTTCCATAGTGGTAAGGACAGTGATGAGTTTCTCAGAGAGTCTTCTCCTGGGTTTGATGTCCTTGTAGCCGATGAACTTAGGAATTCTGATTACTACCATGGTGAAGATGAATTTGGTAAAGCAAGAGGTCAAGATGAAAGAAACTTAGACTCTTTGAATGAATATGATATAGGACATTCTGCTGATTATAGTTTAGCCGCTGATATTGATCGAGAAAGATTTCGTGTGCCCCAAGGTTATGACTCATACGATCACATGCAAGAGCCATATATTTGGGAGCATCACAGAAAGGCACCAGCCCATTTAGAAAGGACTCGTCACAGATCTGGCAGTCCTGACAATGTTGAGGTCTCAGATCTCCGACATCGTTTATCCAAGCGCAGGAAGGGCAATGGTTTGAAATCTGTTGTCGCCCATGATTATGCCCTCGAGGGCCATGGTGAGGAACAAAGTCACCGGTTCTCTCGGAAGGATTCCCTCCATTTACCTTCAAATGAGAGCTCCATCAGTAATCGGTTCCGAGGCAGAATAAAACTTCCACCAAACGGTGGCGATGATCATCTAGAGAGGGACTTAGACAGAGGAAGAATTAGGGGCAGGTTATCATCTGGAAGGTTGCAAGCTCCTCACCAGGGAAGGATCCAAGATAGAATAAGAGGAGGAAGGCTGCAAGACGATGAGAGGAGAAACTTCAGGGGCCGATCAATGGGGAGAGAACTGACAGAGGAGAGAACTGATTTTCCTGCGCCAAAAAGTCTTGCTGAACTTAAAAATGGTAGGAGCACTGAGAATAGGGAGCAACACTCGTTGGGAAAGAGAAGAAGTTTGAGGGATCACCAACAATCTGAAGATGATCTACCATTTGAAGGTCCAAAACCTCTTAGTGAGATTCTGAAGGGGAAGAAAGGAGTTGGAACTGGTGCGGCCTCCCAGAGTGGCAAATCACCTGATGATAGCACACAAAATGGAGCATTGCCTGAGACCAAGGAAGGTGTCAAGTCCCATTTGCCAATCAATGAAGAAGAATCCAAGATTCAGGTCACTGATAGAGTTGGGAGAGAGATTGATAATACCGATGCAACTCACGGCCAATCATATGAGGATGGAATGATCTACGATGAAGCCGCGGAAGATCAAGAGTTTGAAGGTGATGATGATCAGAGAGATGGAGAGTATGATTATGAGCAAGGTGAGGAGGGGGAGGAGTACGAGTATGAACAAGTCGATGAGGGTGAGAATCAAGAGCATGAATACATGGATGATGAAGAAGATGGGGATGACTTTGCAAAGAAGATTGGTGTCGTTCTTACATAAATTGTGGAAAAGCTGATAAGCATCTCTTGCTATAATGATCTGGTGTGTGTCTCTTTGACTGAGCAGCATTTCTGCATAAAATTTGGTTGTAGAACAGAACTGGGGTATCATTATCAATTTATTTTTCTTGTATTAATTTTGACTGTGTTTTCATCTGATTGAAATGGATATTTTTATGCAAGCAGTGGGGCATTTTGCTGTGCTCTCCGCATACAAGTAGTGTCATGCAGAGTGCCAACGCCTGTAACGTTAGAAAGTTGATTAATAATATTCGCTTTCACAATACAGTTTTTTCTTAGTGCTTTAATTGATCTGGTCAAATAGTGCGGTAACGGAAACATGCCAGGTGGTATAGCTCTATAAACATTTTTAACTGAACTTCTGAATTAAAAGATTCGGATTTCGGATTGGTGCTTTCATGTTTTGATCGTGTTATTAACTCGTTGTACCTTTATTGGTACTAACTTCTTTGTAGCTTTAATGTTAAGTTAGCATGGAACAAGTTTAAGATGAATCTTTAGTAAATTTAAAGGTAACTAAGAGCTTTTTGTTTTTTCACTAGACAATTGGTCAAGATTTTGTTATTGTCCACGTCAAATTGTGCCAATTAACTGAAGTCTCTTTTGTACTATGTGAGAAAATTGAAAATAAAAATAAAAATATAAAATAAATATAGTTTTTGATATTTTTTTTGTTTTAGGAGTATAATATTCATAAACTCCTTCAAGCTTAAGTGAATTGTAATCACAACTTCCGAATTAATAAAAGTGGCCATTTAAGTTACAATTAATAGCTTCATAAAAAAAATGAAGTTACAATTAGAAGCTCTTTAGTACTACAAACCTACGTTTAGCAACTTCGATTAACGGAATTCTCCATTTCATGCGAATGACTTTTTTTTATTTTACCTAATAACTTATCAAAAGCTTTATTTTTATGAAACTAGAACCCTTTTAACCATTAAAAGTGAGTATGAATTATTTTTTTTTTTGAAAAAGATACATACGTATGAAAAAATAATAGGGATTTCTCGACCAAAAATGCCAGCATTGTTTTTTTTCCCCATTATGTTTTCCCCTACGCGTGTTTGAGAATATGTTAAACGAAACAAAAGTAGAAGAGACGCTTGTTTCAATACCTTGTTGGCCAAAAATATGGACATGGTCTATTATTTTTGCAATAATTAAACATCGCAAGTCTAACTTAAAATTGAAATTGTATGAAAATCGACTCTGTAAACTTCTTTTTAAAATCTCATTCACTCTCTTGGTCAAAAAAATAATCTCATTCACTCTTTAAGCTTTGAAATGAGTATTAATAATTTTAGGCTTAATTGCATTTTTGGCCCCTCAGTTTTTACATTTACGCGAATTAGGTCCTCCAGTTTTTAATTGCGCGAATTGAGTCCCCCAGTTTCATTAACTGTTGCAATTGGGTCCCCCCAGTGAACTGACGGAGGGACCCAATTGCAACAGTTAATGAAACTGGGGGACCTAATTCGCGCAATTAAAAACTGAGAGACCTAATTCGCGCAAATGTGAAAACTGGGGGGCCAAAAATGCAATTAAGCCATAATTTTACTAATTTTTGAAAAGGAATAACAACGTAATGCCTCTCAACTTAAAGAACTCCAAACTTGGTCTAAAATCCACTAAGATATGCATGTTATGGGCTATTCTCTTTTAACCATGTTGATTGAAACACTAGCCTCTTCAATCGAATCTACCAAGCAAATCTTTTTTGCATGAGTACCTGAGGCAACACCATTTAAGAAATGTATCCTGATAAATGCTCTTTTAGAAATGAGGAACATAGAGAATTTGCGCATCTCCTTTAACTCAATAGCATTATTGAGTCAGGTTATAAAGATAATATACCATTTATTTTTGAAAGAGCCTATCATTACTTGTGTTGGGATCCATCAATAAAAAAAATATTGTGTCTTTCTGTACAAGGACTTTTTTAAAAAGGCCAAAGTGAATCGGGGGACCATATATTTTTTTTATTTCATGTCTATAAAAATTAAAAAACATGTAAATGAGAATTTTTTTGTTTTCGAGAGAGAAATCATAACATGTAGTGGCACAATCATACATACTGCTAGATTAAATACAAATATTTTATAATAAAAATAAAATCTTAACATCAACTGTAGTGCTTAATCCGTGTCTAATTCGAGAGCCATAATTTTAATGTCTCATGAAAAGTACTCGGGATTTGATGGCCAAGCATATGGAATATGTAAAGAATCTTATGTAGTAGATTTTACTCTTTTAGAATGAGTAATTCACTTTGGATAGGAAAATAAGACATCTTTACTATCTATGAAAAAATCAATAATTAACATTTAAATACATTTATGATTTATTATACATTTACATGTAAGATCAATAATAATTCATTTTTTCATTAGTGGTTGAAATGCCTTATTTGTTCTTCTAACGAGAGTTCACTTGAGCCCACTTTAGAGGAGGTAAATCACAAACACAGGTCAAGTTATTCATGTGTTTGAATTGTGTAGGGTTTCAAGTTTCCTAATTATTTACCTCTTTGATTGCATACTTCAGTGTATCCTCCATTCCTCCTTATCTCTTCTGTTAATGCATGGTAATTGAAATACTAGAAACATACTTTATTGTGAATAGAAATTCACGTACATTTCTCAAAATAAAAATTAATGGGTACCACTAAAACGTTCTTTAAGTTGCTTAGCGTTCACGTACTTTTTGGTCAAGGACTCAAACCTACCATTCCTTCAGTGAACAAGTCAAACCAAACATTCAGATATTGGTTGCCTGATATTTAATACTAATATCGGTTGAAGATGGAATGATAGGCTAAAGTAGCAAATTCACAACAACGCAAAATCCTCGTCAAGCTAGAGCAACAAGATCCCTCAACCAAGAAGCAGCCTTTTGATTAATAGCATCATCAAATCCCCGCAAATATCCCCCGGGTATGAATTCTTTGATCTTCCACGGTTCTAGCTATAGCATGTTATGCATCTTGAATGATTATGTTTTCTGTGGTGTTAATAATCTTGATATCCGTTGTGGGGGGGGGGGGGGGGGGGTGGGGGGGCAATTCCACAAGGAAAACTAAGAAAATTTCATTATACATAGCCACCGTGAAACTTTTAGGCTTTATATTTAGGAATTTAGAGATGGGCTAGGGGGAAAGAGAAGGGGAGGGGAGGAAAAGGAGAGCAAACTCTCACCTTGTTTACAAGTTCAAAACCCTCCAATTTGATAAAACTCCAAAAAAAAACAAGGTAAAGAAGGATTTATAACTCTCAAACAAGAAAAAAGATAGCAATAAACCTTCTCCCCTCCTAAACCCCCCTCCCAAACATGGGAATAACCAGAAGCATGGCTTGTCAGGAGTGAACGTTCCAAAAGAAAATTTTCATTACACTTTGTCACGGTTAAATTCAAGGTTAGACACATCCACGAAATTTCAAAAATTAACTAGCACAGTATATCTAAAACTAAAGAAATTTAAGGCCTTTGTCAAAAGAAAATTTAAACTTCAAAGAAAAAGAAAAGAAAAGCAGGGGTTTGTAATATAATTGAATGAATTATTTGGAACGTCACTGAAAAATCAAAGGAACAGTACATTTCATCGACTTGTAACAGTTACAGGAATTAAAACTATTATACAATATATCAGTGTCCCGTTCTCCCAAACACGTTTGCTCACTGTATTGAATTGCTGAACCTGAAAAGGCAACCACATTTTCCCAGAGACAACGCAAATATCCTACACATAACATAGCCCAACACGTTTGACAATCTATAGAATATCACGTTTCAAAAGCTACAAGCCATAAGGGAGAACTTTAAAACCAAGATATTAGCTTTGTCACACTCAACATAGAAAAGACTGACTTCTCTGTCCTCTAGAAATTATCTTTGGAGTGCGAGAATCATCAAAGAAAACAGAGAACCGCTAATGACGCCTTCTGACTAAGTTTTCTCCATGTGTTAACCTTTTCAGCGAATTGGGTGATATTGTGTGATACCTCGTTTAGGCGGTAACTTCCTCAAAATGAAAAGGACCAAAGAAGAAGGCAATATTTCCACCAACTGCAGCAAAAATGTGAAAAAGGTAAGAGGATTTGTAATTGAGAGACCTATGACATGTAGAACAAACACTCTTTTCGATGACCTATAACGAGTAAGGTAATTCTTTAAGCGTGGACAAAATTGCAAATATTAATATGTAAGAACAGAAATTCAATTCCTTTTAAATGGACATCAGAACATCAACTATCATTTTTCATGAGAAAAATTTCCATCTGAGGTTGGAAAGTTACTCAAGATATATCCCGTAACAATATGAATTGGAGGAATTTGAAACTACAATGACTTGATTATCTGATTTACAAATTCCGCGTCACTTAGGTTTCAGGCGAAAACAATCTTACCAAGAATCAAAACTAGCTCCAAATCACATGTCACAAAGGAAAGATGAATTTTGGTAGGTCAATAAAACTAATGCACATGATTTAGTGGTGTTAGACAAAATTCAGGTAGGGAATGTCAGAGCTTTCAACAGAGTTCAAAGCAAGATAAACCATATATGAGCCCAAAATAGACCTGATATAGAAATGATAACTTGAACAGCAAAACAGTGAGCAACAATAGGGAGTATGGCAAAAAACACCATAATAAAGGAATATAATAAACAAACTCACCAGGTAATATATGAGGTTTAGAATGGGATGGTCCAACACATCAAGGTCAGCGGCTTTATCAAATGCATTAAAGCACATCTGATACAATAACATATGATCAAACTCAATTTTAAAAACCGAGCAACAGGAATCATGGAGATTATAGATAACAGGGACTAACCATAACACATCTGATAAGGAAACATGAAAAACATATGGTAGTCACATAGCCAACCTGCATTAGGAAGATCAGGTAGATTAACTCGAGGAAAAGGAAGGGAAGGAGGGACAGGAAGACCTGAATCACCTGATAGACAGATATATATACGAAAAAAAATTCTGAATACCTCTTGCAGCTTCTTTCGTCGACCTTTAGATTCTACAGGAAAGCGTTGGAGCATCAAGAATAATCTGTCATAGACCACGCTCAGAAAAGATGGGTATGATAATGAGAGGATACTAAAGATATATACACATAATGCAAGTACACAAATAACGGTTGAAATTTTATGTGTGCATGCACGTGTGCTGCAAGTACACAAAAAACATCTAAAATTAAATACATCTTGTGTTTTGCGTGTTTTCAATTACAATGAACTATTTGCATTGAATGAAGAGTCCACATCCACATGAACAGCTTTTGGGGTTACATTAGCTGCTATTAAGAATTATCATGGTACAAGTTCCATAAAAGAAAGTGACCAATCAAAAAAAAAATTATTATATACGATGATCATGTTTTTCCACTATTAGAATTGGAATTTCATTAGTTCAGAAAGGCAACATAGATTTGAAGAACATGGCTGCTATATATGATAATATGGGTTATTTTTTATTTTATTTTTCACTTCAGACAAAGCACAATTCCTTAGTTACTGTCATTCTGTAACCCAGATGCATTAATTTTAACCATAATCCAAATCACATCAAATGCAGTTGAAAATTGAAGCAGATGATTACCTCCCACCATAGAGAAGAAAGCCAAGGGCTGCAAACAAAGAGACCCCTACATACATGCATAGCAAAATCTGATTAAAGTTATGAACAATAAAACTTGATAGTTAACCCCCTACCCCCAACACACAGAAAATGAAGCAAAGAGGTCTATAAAAGATAAACCTGCAAAGAACATCTTGGACAGGATGACCAACACGCTGATGGGTTTCCACCATAATATCAACCACAAAGCAATCTGAAACACATTAAATAAAATACTAAGAGTTTATCAAAAAATAAATAAGTAAAAGGGAAATCAACAAATTCAAAACCAGTCAACATGAAAGTAGCAGCTATTTAAAATTCTGAATAGATATTATAGAATAACAGAACTGATGCCACAGAAAAAGTTGAATATATCAAATAATACAGGTCAACGACTAATAGTTCAACATCATTTTGAGGACAGCACTGAGATAAAAGACAGAAGCACGTGTTTAATATTTTTTAATCAATCCTTTAAAGAGTATCAAGAATATTTTAGATTATCTTAGAATATCTTTCTTGATTGTTTCCTTAATTAGGTTGTTAGTTTTATGGTTAGTGGACTTGATCTTGTACTAGTAGTACTAGTATTTGACCAAATTATTAGTATAAAATATAAATGAGTACTAGGCTTAAATATTGGAACACATTACATCTATCGATTTTATTCTCAGTTTATCACCTTAAGCTGTTTTTCTCCCTTTTCCTTCTTCTCTAACCCTAAACCTATTATTATTTATTTTATTTTTATCAGAGCAGTACCATCCAGCTTCAATGTCTGTCCCTTCTGCTGTGTTAAGGACTTGAGGTCTATAGAACTCTTCTATATTTCACTTTTTTTGTTTATTTTAAATATTGGTTTTATGGAGTAGTTTAGTAGTTTCTGTATTGTGATCAAACAAACACCTTGACAGATCATGACCTAATTCATGTTTGAAGGCTAGGGGAGCCTCTAGTGGCAGCCATTTGAAGTTTCAGGAAGTTGGCAAGGGTTTGTCCAAGTGATCGACTGCTCATGGTTGAATAGCATCAGGTAGAAAGCCAGGGGCAGCATGACAAACCTGTGGGTAAATAGTGCATTGTATTATTTTTTGGACAATAGAGTGATGCAAAGAATTCTAGAAACGGGTGGCCAGGGTCTCAGTTCCAACACAGACAAGTGTGAACAATGGTTGGGAAGCAGCACCGCTGACCAGAGGTCTGGCAACATTTCCACTCCAGCATGGTGGTTTCATTCTTTTGGTGCGACCTGGCTTGATTTGGTGCGTTTTAGTTCCATATGATAGAGGGCCATAATAATTCCTTAGAGTTCTAGAAAAGAAAGGAGCTAATACAGCATATATCAAAGCTATGAACGATACATATGTTGGAGCCACGACTGGTGGGAATGAGATTAAAGCCCAAGAACTGGGCACTAACAGTTTTCTGGAGTTGGGGAAGAACTTGTGGATGGATAGAGGGGTTCAACTTTTGTCAGATCTGACAAAGCAACCTGCTGTGGAACTTGGAGCTCCAATGAGAAATGGCTAAGACAGGAAGCTATGCAAACAACAATTTCTACAAAGTATTGAGACTAGGTGGGATAACCGATCTTGACAGCTCTAATGGTATGTTTCTGGCTGCTTGGCTGTATCGATTGACATACCATAAATTCTAGTTTCTCTACATGAGCTAAGCAATACAAGATGAAAATGGAAACAGGCTGCACGCAACATCCATGGCCTCAAAAAAAAAAAGTTCAACCTACTGTGGTGACCACAAGAGCAATCACGAGCAAGATTTTTCACCTGAACAACATAAACCACAGCATTAATGGTGTAGAAACTCGGTCTGAGACCATCAGTTGATACAGCACGTGCCTGCAAAACATGATCAAAGTGGAAATCAGGCCATGACATACAAATATATATATATATATATATATATATAATGCTATTAAAAATAAAAAATAGTACAGGCACAACAAATTAAACTTGCCTGATAATAAATCTCAGCCCAGAAGAGGACCAAAAGTGCATAAGTTGTAAAGAAAGCAAGGCTGGGCATGTCAAGTAAGATGTGCTGGACAATCTACACACACATACACACACAATGTCTGACCATCAGGTACCATGTGATGATTGTGAAAGGTAATTTATATGATGGAAATTGGAGAATAGCTGAAAATGATCCATCCCTACCTCTGGTTGTAGCTTCTGCACATCCCGACGGAAGATGAAAACAAAACATCGAACTGCAAAACCATAATAAGCATGCATTAATCAACAAAAATCTTCACATGATACAACCAGTTGTCGTACAAATGCAAAATAGATTCGAATGATACCAACCCCCATTCACGAAAAAGTTGAGAAAGTGGAAGACCTTCTGCGTGGTCCAACCATATTCCGGCACTCTCAATTGTATTCGAACTAATTGAACCTAAAATTACCACAAAATAATAAATAACAATATTAGTAAACAATGAATTGATAGGAAACCCTAACCAAAGTCGAATTCCGAATCGGGACTAAAAACGTAAGAAATCACGTATTCGGGGGTTGTTGGAGAATATACCAGAGCGATGGCGGCTACGATTCCGTAGAGGGCGGCGAGGACGTGGAAGATGCGATCCTGCCAGAGCGGAGAGTCGTTGATGTCTTGCCACCAGTTGGAGGGCTCCGTCAAGTTAAGGGCGGCCACGGCCATCACCGCCGCCTCCGCCGGCACGCCTCTGGCCACCATGGAATCGGTTCTCACAAAAATCAAAGCCTTCAATCTTCTCTGCAGAATGAACAAAGGAAGCAAACAGAACCTATTCTAATCTAATCTAATTATTATCGTTTTTGTGAATTGTGACAAATATTCAAATGGCTTTTTTTTAAAAAAGAAAAATTGTTGGGTTTTTTGTTTTGTGGCCGGCGCGATAGCGAAATAATTTGGAATTTTAGAGGGAGAAAATAGAATAGAAGGCAAGAATGTGAAAAGTGACCGGTGCTAAGCGGTAAGCCAAACTTGGGGGTGGCTACGCCTACACGTAATTATTATGTGTTTTTATTTATTTGTTTTTTTATTGAAAAAGTAAAATGAAGTAATAAATTATAATTTAGAATTTACTCTAATAAATAAATTGATAAAAAAAAACTCTAATAAATAATCAAATTATTCATCTCTAATGTTTGAATGAACTATTTTTTAGGACATGTGTAATGTAATGCAAGTGAGAGGTCAAATTATGTGTTCAGTTTTTTATTTATTTGATGGACAGTGGCAACTCACTTGCATGTGTCACGCGGTCCCTATAAACATTTTTCAATCCATATAAGCTTGTATCTTTGATCACGTTGGCGCCTTTCTGGCTGTTCAGCTTTTGCTCCAAACATCATCAATCTTGTAAGTTTTGATTGATGGAGGAGGAGGGAGATCTTAATTCTTCACCCATTGTTCCTGTTGATGCCATTTGTCAACGTCGTCCCTCTCGGCTTATTTCTCGTGGGAATGGAAGCTCTACCTAACTTGATGAAGTATTAGGGTCTCTCTAATTTGAAAAAGCAATTTCTGTGTTTATTTTTTTATTAGTTATAAGAATATTATTTATTTTTGCTTTATTTTCTATTTTTAAATATTTATTCAGAAACGATTAACACATGTCTTTTTGTCATTTTACTATTTCTTATACAAGTTTTTTAAACACAACAGACAAATAAAGTTAAATTTATATAATCATGAATAAAAATTAAAAAACAAATACCGTAGGTTTCGTGAAAACGGTGGAAGTCTATCGAGTTTGACAGAACAAGTCAAGTTTCTCCCGCCTTTTATTTTTTCACAAGGAATTTTCAAGTGATTGTCGGAGCAAGAGATTGTTTTGTTGAAGTATTACGTTACATTTTTATACTACAAAATTAGACCACACATGTATGATATTTAAATTAAATGCGTTACAGTTATTAATTAACTGGCCTAAGTTAAAATTAATCCATTTGATATGAGACTATGACCATAATTGTTATTATGAAATAAGAACTCGTGGTTGTGGCATAAAAGACTTTCAGTTCAGATACAATGGTTTAATTAGTGATTGAAACATACGATCTGATAAGAATAAGAATAATATGAAATATTTGTCTAAAAAAAACAGAATAATATGAAATATGATAGGTATTATTGTATACAACTCTGCTATATGGTGCAAATCAAAACGTGGTTGTTTTATGTTTTTTAAAAGAATAAATATTATTAAAAAAACAAAAAACTGTAAAGAATTTTGACGGAAAACAATCATGTGAATCCCTGTAAAATTTGTGATATCTTCTTTTGTAACAATAAACATTTCCGTATTTTTTTTTAATATTAATAACCAATTGGTCAAATTGCATAAATGGTCCAAAACCAAAAAAAAAGGATAAACGGTCTGATTTAATTACTTCAAAACAACTTGACTATTCCCTCAATTATAGACAAAATAATAATTATCTAATTTAACAAAGGAAAATGGTAAATACACCCCACACTTTTTAGACATACACCCCACTTAATGCTGAAATTTCAAAAATACCCTCAAAATTCGCGTGCATTCCGGAAACTGGAGTTTCCGGAATGCAATTTTACATTCCGAAAACTGGATCCAAAATTGCATTCCGGAAGTTTCCGGAATACAAATTTGCATTCCGGAAACTGGAGTTTCCGGAATACAAATTTGACTGGAGTTTCCGGAATACAAATTTGCATTCCGGAAACTAGTTTCCGGAATACACCCCACAATTCAAAAAATTTGCATTCCGGAAACTAGAGTTTCCGGAATACAAAATTGCATTTCGAAAACTTCAATTTCCGGAATATACGTAAAAATGGAGGGTATTTTAGAAATTTCCATAGTTAAGTGGGGTGTATGGCTAATTTTTTGTGGTGTATATACCAATTCCCTTTAACAAAACTACAACTGTTGATAAGAAAAAATTAACTAATGATATTTTAACACATCTATTATTTATCATACGTGTATGTAATATCAACAGTTTTTCTCATTATCGATCAAGATTTCTTACCTTACCCTTAGAGAAGCTTGATCCAATTTTGAGGGGTCTATAATGGAACCAGGTTATTGTTTCTGTTTACCATTTCCTTCATTTTCTAAACAATGGAACGTAAACTTTCTTTCATTTCCTTATGAAATATCCAAACAATAGTATAGTTATCTTTTCCCTATTCTGTCCCATCTCATCTCATTTCATTCCACTCATCATTGGATATCTTGAAAATACAAATTCTAATCAACTCTCCTCGTTTGCCTTTCAATCTTCTCTCCTTACTTCTTGTTTCAATCCATCCAATCCCATATTGTCTTGCACCAAAAGTTATATTCTTATACTTCAGTGAAGGTCTACAAACTTGCGACCCCCCGCATAACGTACCAGCCCGTTATATAAATGACAAATTGTAAAAGGAACTTCTGGGATATCATGTATCTTTCTCAAATGTACTGATTTTTCTTTTTTTTTTCTCTTTTGAGAAAAAGACCAGGGTCATTTTTTAGAAAACATACCACAGGAGACCCAAGATTTCTTTGCAAGCACTGAAAAAGGCCTCAAATGCTCGGTTTCCATTATTATCCCAACCTGAGATCCAGGTCATGACGTGCATTTCTTTCATGATTAGGCACTGAAATTAAAATCATGCATCATCGTTACAAAAGGTGGACAATAAGAAAATATATCTAATTTAAAATAGAAAGAGGAAAAAATCACCAAGGCAGCTAGTCAGAATCTTCATCCTCAAAAGCAGGAATTCTACGAAAGCGAGCCAAGGATCGATCGCGTGTATGTCTATTTTTATCTGGCATTACCGATCTCTTTTGCTTAGTTGAAAAACCACATCCAGAAACTGAGTCATATAAGCCTCCCATGCTCATGTCCTTTCTAGAGTTGGCACTTTCATTCAGAAAGCTGCAAAATATCCACCATTAATATCAATTAAAATAGACTAGGAAACAATCACTTCATTACCTGTTCTCAACAAGATATTCAAAGCATATGCCGAAATAAATGTATGAGAACATGTAATTTGCTACTTCATCTTATGATTAGCTAGGCCAACCCAAAATTTTATATAATGGACAATACATTTCAATAATAAAGCCTAATCCCACCATCATAAACCAACACTCTCAAAAGCTTAAACTAGGCATGCAAATGCTTTTATATTTACACAACCCCTCACACAAAAGCACTTTGGGCTGGATGTGTAGACAATGTGTACATAGAAGTTCTAATACTATGTCTAAACCATCTCTCCTAAAAATTTAAGCGATTGTGTGATGGTACATGCGTTATTTTCACATATAACACCCACCATTTGCTTTCCAACCAAGTGTGTGTGACACGGACTTCAAGACTAATGAAAAGAAAAACAATAAATAAAGATCTGATCCAAATGATGGAAATTGGGCATAATTTGTTAATCATGTTATTCTCTCTTAAGATGGCATGTGTGCTTAATGGTTTGGACTTTCGTGCTTAAGTATTCTACTTTCTAATCAAAAAAAAAATTGATTGCATTGGGTAGAACTGATCAGCAGCCATGCTTCTCCGGAATCATTCCAGGAGAAAAAAAAACAAGAGATCAGCCAATAAAAAATCTATTCTTTTTAGTGTCAACTATTTTTTTGTAAAACTATAATCCTATTAAAAGAATCATATTGACATACTGTTTAAAGAATTTGCTAGAAAAAGGAAAATATGACAAATTCTGTTGGAGTAAGATTACTTGCAATCAAGAATAGTCATACCGTTGTCGAATTATTTTAAAAGCTTCTTTTGTAGCATATGGAAGCCCAGTCTTTGGATCACGGTACCTACATCATTCCAGAGAGATGGTAAGGAATAAAGCAATAACCACCATATTGGTAAATGAGGCTCTTACTTGGCAGGCAAACCAGTAATCACGCAAACAGGTTGCTCTGGATCTGAAAAGAAACATGAATAAATCATATAAGTAAAAGAAGATTAGCAAAATAATGTTATTTTGAGCAATGTTTTGCTTGATTATCAGAACAGAAGGTTAAAATGCATATTCCATTGAAGCTTTTGCTTCATATGACAGTCCAAGGTCAAAACAAGCTGATGAGAAAAGCATAGGCAAGTAATTCTTTATCTTTTTTTTTGTTTTATTTAATTTAATTTTGTATATTTGAGATCTTCTAGATAGCATTTTTAGTTCTTTGTTATGGAGATTATAAAGGAAGTAAAACCACACAAATATCTGAGTTCCAGTCAATATTCTTAGATGGCCCTTTTTCTATGGAATCAGGGCAATCTTGGTATGTTGTAATTAATACAATGATAGCCAAGCCTTATTCCTCCTAAGTGGTTTAGCTACATGGAATCAAGCTTGCCATTAAGCTCGATCATGTATATGTTCATGAAGCTTCTCAACAGTCTCTCAAGTCTTATCATGCTGTTTTCAATCTCCCTACCCATTTCTAAAAGGTTGTCATCTATAACTTCACATGTTAGGAAGGCCTGTGGAGGTCATCTGCTCTACGGGTTGTCAATCCTTATCCATATAGTAGCCACCCCAACTTCCCCCCGTAATGAAACCATCAATTTTTTCTGCATAGAAGATACTCCAACATTCTCCCTCATGAATTCATTCTTAACCCTATCCATCTTGGTATGCCCACTCATCCAATTCTTCTTTCTCATTTCTGCAACCTTCACTTTTTCCTAATGATCGCAGTTTATTTCCCAATATTTTGGTCCATTCAAAATTGCAGGTCTAACTAGGATTGGGAAAGGCTTTCTTTTCAGTGTAAGGCACTTAAAGGTCACACAAACACCTAAAACATTTCTGCACTTCAACCATCCTGTTCAGATACTATGCCTGACATATTATCAATCCTACTGTCCTTTTATAAGACAGACCCTAATTATCTAAAGCACTCAGTAGTAGATACTTCATCTTCAATTCTTACTATGCTCTCATCAACTCTCCTTTCCAAACCAAAAGTAAACTCTACATATTTTGTCTTTGAGCTACTCAATTGAAATCCCTTGGTCTCCAACATAACTCCAACTTAGCATTTACTATCATGTCATTAGTCTAATCTACCAAAATAATATTATCATCAGCAAAAGGCATGCATCAAGGTCCTTCATCTTGAATTATGCCCAGTGATTTTTGTCTATTTCAACACCAAAAGGTATGGGTTTGGATTCAAACCTGGGTGCAAGCTAGATGCTGCAATTAATAACTAAATTTAATCAGGAAAAAATCAACTAATAATAGGCCAAACAAATGAAGTGTGAAAAACAATTCTATAGCAATTTCTCCGGGAATTTAATTTCACATATGTAAAAATTATGGATAAAGAAACAGAATATATAATATTGTTCAAAGTAAAAATGAACTGAATCATCGATCTCATTTAAACTACTAGAACTAGATTAAGAGGGACGCACATTCTTTAGATGTTGTGGCAAGTTCTGAGTGAAATGATGCCCCTTTAGTAAACTCCAAATACGAACAACCTGGAAAAATTAACAGATTACTATATGTAAAATTACAACAACCAATATCACCAAACTAAATGCATGTAAAATGCAGTGTCCAAAGACAGTATCATTAGCTAAGCAAGCATTATAAAAATCCCTACCATTTTGTGAAATGTACCGTATCTGTGGACCATTGAACACATTTTTATGCACAATTGCTCTTCTCTTAACCTCTTCCTCTCTAGCTAAAACACGCTCCAGATTCCGCAAGTTCATAATTTCTGCAGAGTCAAAAATCACAATTGAAACAGTGAAGGCACTTTAGAAGTTCAAACAAGCAAACAAAGCAGTAATCAGTAGGTGTTAAAGTGTTTTATAACAAAACTGACCCGTTTGGGCAGCTTCTAAAAGCATCTCCTCTTGAGTCATTTTCTTCTCCTCGCCTTCTTTTTTCCTTTTAACTGGCTGAGCATCATTTTCAGATCACATAATCACAATACTAGTAAGATGAATAATAACGATTAAAATAAAAACCCTAATGACAAAACTGAAGCCTCATTGGCTCACATAGAAGAAAGAGAGAGTGAAGCTGTAGTGTTGGTGGTGGTGACCTTGATGGTTGCTTGAAGAGCTGCGCGTATGGCATCTCTCTCGGCTTGTCGAACGATGACGGAAGTCCTTGTGGACTTCCTAATCATTCTCTCCCCACCAGCATCGTCGTGGTGTTCCTCAGCAACTGGTTTGTTCTTATTGTCATGATCATCATCATCATCATCATTGGGAGAATTCTCCAGTTTAGATACGACTTTCTTCTTCTTCTTGGCCAGCGTCTTCCCAGGGAATATCAGTCGCTTCTTTTTATGCGTCCTTTCTTCGGCGTCGTTTTGAGGTTGTTCATCGTCAGGTTCAGGCTCCTAACAAGAGCAAGAGGAAGAGGAAGAGTTAGTTTAATTAATTGTTGTGAATGTTGAGAATGAGATTGAGAGAGAGAGAGAGAGAGAGAGAGAGATACGTCTTCGTCAAAGTCGGAGTCGAATTCGTCGGCGATTTCAGGCTCCTCTTGGTAGTTGTCATCTTCGGCGTCCTCTTTGAGAGCATCCTGGCTCCAGAACAACTCGTCCTGTTCGAGATCGTCGTCGAGAAGCTTGGTGAGGCGTTTGCCCCTGGTGGCTCGAGAGGCACGGTCCAGCAGAACCACCGATGTAGTCCCTTCTTCACCTGACTTCTCCATCTTCGCGCTCCCTCGATTATGTGACCTTGTTGCTTCTGTGTTTGTTTTTTGGAACCTAGACAAGGGCTTTGTCTAGGGTGCCCCCATCTTGATAGACGGTGCACCATACACCATCACTTTTAAATGTTTTGGAATTTACATTACATTTTAACCCTTTAGCTTTTTTTGATCTATCTTCTGATCTGATTTGTTTGCACATACAATACAATACAGGTGCCATTTATAGTGGTGAAGTAATAAAACTTCACCACTATGGTGAATTGGGTCCTTCACCTTTTATAATAGGTTAACAAGTTTTTTTTCTAATTAGATATTTCCCCCATAAGTATGTATAATAGTTAATTTGGCCCTCAACTCTATGAATCTGTGAAATAGCCCTAAATTCTTTAAAGTTAACAATTCATTCCCTGCTCTCTCTCTCTCCCCCTCCCCCTCTCTTTCGCTCACTCCATCTCTCTCTCTCTCTCAGTCTCTCTCCCTTCTCCTTCGCTCTCCCCCTCTCTCTCCCTCGTTCTCCCCTTCCCTCTCATTCTCTCCCTCTCTCTCCTTATATCTTTCTCGCTCTCTCTCCCTTTCACTCTTGCACTCTCTCCTTTCTCTCTCGCTCTCCCTTGCTCTCCCCCTCCCTCTCATTCTCTCCCTCTCTCTCCCTATATCTTTCTCGCTCTCTCTCTTTTTCTCTTGCACTCTCTCCCTTTTCTCTCGCTCTCTCTCCCCTTCTGTCAAGCTCTCTCTCTCACCCACCTCTCTCTCTCGGTTTCCCCTATCTTGTTCTCCCCTTCTCTCTTGTTCTTTCCCTATCTCCCCCTTTCTCTCGCCCTCCCTCTCTCTCTCCCCTTTCTCCCGTCCGTGTCGCTCTCCTTCTATCGCTCTCTCTCTCTCTCTCCCTCCCCCCTCTATCTTCTTTTCTCTCTCCCCCTACTCTCTCTCGCTTTCTCCCCCTCTCGTTGATCCCCTATTTTACAAATTAATTTACTTATAATTTGAAAATCATGTATTGTTAATTATAACAATCATATTTAATTTGATTAATATAATTTTTTGGTATTATTATACCAAAAAAATTTAAAATTACTCTCTCCATCTTTTTTCTTCGGTGATTTTAGCTTTTTTCCAACAATACCCTTATGTAATTAATGAATTTTGAGTGGAGTGATAATTATAATAGTTGACAATAGTACAAAATATGAAAACTAGAAAATAATAAATAGGAGTATTGTAGTCTAGATTTTACTTAATTATTTCTTAATTTGTGTGTTAATACCTTAAACCATCAAAGAAAAAGGATGGAGGAAGTGCCAATAGGCAATGCAAGGTTTACCAACTCCTTAACCTACTCCATTATCCGTTTAAGCCTAATTTTATTTTTGCTCATACCTTGTTTAAGCCTACTTATAGACCTACTTTTCAATAACTTTGTAACTATCTTATGAATAAGTCCTAGTCCTTCAATTGTAAGTAACATTGTATGCATGTTATTATACAAAGTACCCGTAGGCATGTACTCATAACTAAATTAACAAATACATATCTTTTTTATATTTTTTATATTTTACTCTTATTCTATATTTTTTTAATATTTTTAATAATATTTTATATGTATATATAAACACTTTAACGATGAGGCTGGACATAAATAGTCAATGTGCTACATCTAATGCGACAAACACCACTAGTACCCGCGTTCAATTTCAGTCATGCAACAATCCGTAGCCAGCCTATATTTACCTCTCACCCGAACTCATATTAGTAGTCCCGGGTCAATTTTTCTCATACGATACTGTAGCTATAAACAAAATAATATACAAACACATTAACTTCGTACCAACATACACTCACCTATTTCCAGCCCTTTCAGTTACAACATTTATTTTAATTTCGCATATATTAACTTTAAATTTTCTACCTAGTATTTCACTCACTTCGTACAATCAATGGACATAAGGTGACGTAAAGTTGGACTTCTTGGCTCAAACCCCTACTCCCTACTATCTAACAATTAACGCATTAATTACTAACCAGTTGGTCTATACAAAAATTATTATATTTTGCTTTTTAATTTTTTTTTAATTTCTAAATAACCTTTTTTAAATATTTTAATTCTCACATTAAATGACTGTTCAAAACAATAATATTTGATTGTTCAATACACATTTGTCTCAATGAAATTAACTTCTTATATGTTAAACGAGTGTTCAAAACAATAATAGTTGAATTCTATGCTAAAAGACAAATTTGGGCCACTCAAGTAATTTTCAAAAATATTGGGCCACTGAATTAATTAACAAAAGATTATTGAATTTTACGAATTACTACATAACATAAACCTACCTCTGCAAATTACTATAACTTCGGTCTTAACCTTCTTAGAAGGTGACCAGTCTGAAATCCTAGCCATTGAATATTTTATTACTTTATCAATGGTTGTGCTTTGTAGGTGACCCACTTCACCGTGATGGTGTCATGGTGAAGTTTATGTCCTTGACCACCATAAATGACACCTACAATACATACAATATACAAATATTTAGTGAAATATAACAAATTAAGTTTAAAAAAAATATGTGAAAATATAAATTTCATTGATAGATAATTATTTTAAATTTTGGCTTAAATATGTTTCTGATTTCTATAATATTGGAGTATTTTACTGTAATATAACAAATTTTATAGAGAGTAAAAGTGTTCGGCTGTTTTTATGTATTAAGATACACTATAATATCATAAATCATGAGAGTTAGAGAGATATGGATTCCGTAGAGAATGATGCATCGCTTGTGGAAGAGGCTCTTCTTCAGGTTCCCTCTTCCCCTCCTCTATCATGTTTGGTCAATCATGTTTGTTCTGAGGATAAGGATTATTAGCAAAAAAATTGAGTTGACTGGTTCGGTTTTGCTTCAGTTTGATAGTATCCGAAGCAGAGTACTTACTTCAGTCATTATTTCTGTACCATGATTATTGGATGGTTATGGTTGTAACCCAAACAAACCAGTCACTCTGCTCAGTGCTCACGGATAATTCAATGATGCTTCTCTCTTGTTCACATGTTTCATCATCCTATTTAAGTTTCTCCTATTAGCGGTCAATAATCTGCTTTCACTCTATGTATTTGGTAGTTGTTAATTAAGCATGAGAATGGCTTTATTTGAATTATTTTTTTGGGCCTGAGATTATGTTATTGGTTAGGTAAAAAAAAAAATCACTCGTCCAAATCTAGACAGTTATTACAGCAATCTGAAATTATCAACTACAGTACTTTGATGCTCAAATCTACTATTTATTAATTGTCCATTATTTTCATCAAAAAAAAAAATTGTCCATCACTGTGTTTTCCCCCTTGTCCTATAACCTCGATAGTTAAACATTAAATGTTCATCTTCAAGATTCAAATTGCGGAACAGCAATATGTTTCCTATAATCAGTGCCTTTATTGATTGTTCCCTGTTTGAATCTTTGAGAAGAAGTGGTGTTTTGCTTTACGATGATTGAATAATTGATTATTTTATATCTGAAGGATGAAGAGAGCAGACAATACACAGGAGATGGCTCAGTTGACTTTAAAGGGAGACCTGTTCTCAAGCAGAATACTGGCAATTGGAAAGCTTGCCCATTTATCCTAGGTAAGCTTTTCATTTCTCTCATGTATCAAGGAATATATATGTATAATTTCACGTTTTTATGTAACATGAATCACAGGCAATGAGTGCTGCGAACGTTTGGCATACTATGGCATTGCAAAAAATCTTGTTACCTATCTCACCCACAAACTATATGAAGGAAATGTCTCTGCTGCAAGAAATGTCACCACTTGGCAAGGCACTTGTTATCTTACTCCTCTCGTTGGAGCAGTTCTAGCAGATTCTTACTGGGGGAGATACTGGACAATTGCTGTGTTCTCCACTATTTATTTCATTGTAAATTAAGAAGACTTTATTCTCACAGTCAAATGATTCTTCACACACATCTCTTTCTTGATATACTGCTGGAAGCATCCTAACACAATCTCTTAGAGAGCTGAAGAAAAATACATGCTTGCATTATGCCGAGGTTTCATCTTTGCATAAGATTTGTGGGCGAAGTCAAGGAATATGCATTATATATTATTTTGCATAATGTAATTTATGAGTATGATAAAATGTTATTAAACCATTTCTAGTTTTGTTTGTATACGTGGAATTCAAATTCTTTTATACATGGCATAGTAATCAGTTAGAAACTGGCAAAGGGTATGGAAGAAAAGCAAATATTCTCAAAGAAATTTGGAAAAGGGAGAATCTGAAGACATGTTTTGAGTGTACTATGATCCTTCCATTGCATTGAGTCTACTCCATACTGAAGTTTCCTAACATGGAAGTAAGGAATTCTTTTGATGGATTCCACTTGAGCACTGAATACAATTCTCAATGAATGCATTATCCCATTTGAAAAATTATAGGGTTAATATTAGCAACAATCGGTGTTAGTATCAACATGTTGGTATTCTTTGTCATCATTTTATTTTCTGTACATCCTTTGCTACTATATGCTTTGTTAATGTTTTAATCTGTAACATGGCTGTTTCATGCAGGGGATGTGTACATTAACTCTTTCTGCATCTGTTCCAGCATTCAAGCCTGCTGAGTGTTTGGGTTCCATATGCCCTCCAGCTACTCCTGCACAATACGCTGTGTTCTTCTTTGGCCTCTACCTGATTGCACTTGGGACTGGTGGTATTAAACCATGTGTGTCATCTTTTGGGGCTGATCAGTTTGATGATACAGATCCCCAGGAAAGGATTAAGAAGGGATCCTTTTTCAACTGGTTTTACTTTTCTATCAACATAGGTGCCCTTGTATCAAGCACTTTTATTGTGTGGATTCAAGAAAATGCAGGCTGGGGTATTGGATTTGGCATTCCTGCTTTATTTATGGGATTAGCTATTGGAAGCTTCTTTTTAGGCACACCCCTCTACAGATTTCAAAAACCAGGGGGGAGTCCTATTACAAGAATGTGCCAGGTTGTGGTAGCATCTTTCCGGAAGCGGAATCTGGTTGTCCCTAAGGATAGTAGTCTCCTGTACGAGACACCAGACAAGAGATCTGCAATTGAAGTAAGTCGGAAACTGGAGCATAGTGATGAACTAAGGTAATTGTTTTGTTTACTTTGAGTTTACTGTTGTGGTGTCATTATCTTTAGTCACAAATCACAATACATGAAAAGGAGCATCTTAGTATGTATGTTGACTTATTCCTAATATTCTTGATAAAGTGCAGTTTTTAATGGTGTATACTTTGCCAGCTTTGAGTCCAGATCTTGCTTCTGTTCGGTATTAAATTCTGGATTGTGAGAAACAACTTTACAAGATTTATTTGCTTGTCTAATATGGATATGATCATGGGATAAACTTGCTATATTTGATAATTTTTTCCCAAGAGGGATGAGAAATATATCTAGCTGTTGTTGGGGTTTATCTTTTGATTGGGCTAATGTCAAATTCTTTTTTTCTTGTTTCTCCTTTCCCTTTTTATAAGAATATTACCGTATTGGATAGTTTTGTAGGATAGATTGCACGCAAACAATTTTCTTATTTAAGTCTTTAGTAAGTTAAGAAATCCTCTGCTAAAATTTTAATTTGTTAGCTTTAGTCCTAATGATAATTTGTTCTATAATTTGTTCTATTATTGATAATGGCTCAAGTATTCTTCCTTGCTTCACAAGATTTAACACTTTCTTTTGATATCATCTATTAAGAGGGCTCTGTGTTTTCCATTTCTTTTGTTTTAATGAAGGTGTCTTGACAGAGCAGCTGTATTGTCTGATGCTGAGAGGAAAAGTGGTGACTATTCTAACCAGTGGAGGCTTTGCACTGTGACACAGGTCGAGGAATTGAAAATCTTGATCCGGATGTTTCCAATTTGGGCTGCTGGAATCGTTTTTGCTGCTGTTTATGCCCAGTTGTCTACATTGTTTGTGGAACAAGGAACGATGATGGACAGGAGTATTGGTTCCTTCAACATTCCTCCAGCTTCACTCTCAAGTTTTGATGTAATAAGTGTTATTTTCTGGGTTCCCGTCTACGACAGGATTATAGTTCCCATTGCAAGGAAATTTACAGGGAGGGAAAGAGGCTTCTCAGAGTTGCAAAGAATGGGAATTGGCCTTTTTATTTCAATCCTGTGCATGTCAGCAGCTGCTGTTGTGGAGATTAGGCGTCTGCAGCTTGCAAGAGAGCTTGACCTTATTGATAAACCTGTCGCCGTACCCCTTTGTATATTTTTGCAAATCCTTCAGTATTTCTTATTTGGGGCAGCAGAAGTATTCACATTTGTGGGGCAGCTTGAGTTCTTCTATGACCAATCTCCAGATGCTATGCGGAGTTTATGCAGTGCATTGGCACTTTTGACTACTTCATTGGGGAATTACTTAAGCTCTTTCATTCTCACTATAGTAACTTACTTCACTACACAAGGTGGAAATCCCGGATGGATTCCAGATAACTTGAACAGAGGTCATCTGGATTACTTTTTCTGGCTTTTAGCTGGACTTAGCTTCTTAAATATGTTGGTGTACATAGTTTCTGCTAAAAGGTACAAGCAGAAGAAGGCTTCTTTTAAGATTTTTCAGGCATTTATTAGGAGTGGAACCACGTTTTGATGTTCCCTTCTGTCATTGTTGTGACTATTCTGTATGTGATATATGGATATTCTGCAATTATGTATTTCTCGTTCACTTGCAAATGAAAATATGTGTTGTGCCTGGTTCTGTAAATTTTTTTTACTGTAATTTTATTTTTAAATATAATGTTTTGTTCCTTGAACAAACCGTGCTTAACAAGAATCTATCTATATCAGCAATAATAACAGCAGCAGCAGCAGAGAAAATCTCATAATAAAATTACTGTGGCTAAACATTTAAAAATAATGTATTACATTATTGTCAATTAATAAATATCTCAACTGACATCAAAATCTAGGAACACAAAACAAATAAAATAAGCTTAATGATTTGGAAGAAAAAAAAATAAAGCGAATATAGTTAAGGCTGGACTGTGGATGGAGTTAGAACAAAAACTTAGTTAAGGCTCCTTATTTAGTTGCCATATTAAGAAAGGTGGCTAGGCAGCCATGATTTTGTGACGCTTATTGGATTCTTGAGCAATGATTTCCCTGTGTGCATCCAATGCAGTCTTCTTGACCCCAGCATCAACCAAGGCCTTCTCTTCCTTAATGTTAGTCATTTTGGGGGGAAGTTTCTGAAGCTCATGCATCACATTTTTTATGTCAATTGCAAGGCGTTCAGCGAGTGTGCGTGAAAACTCAGCCCTGATCACCACACGGAGCACCTTGATGTGCTGAGCACCAGGTGGCATTGGATAAGCCGGCACGATCCAACCGTGGCGGCGCAACATCTCCGATATCTTGAATTCATCGTACTGGCTTGTGTCCTTGAGAGAAAATGCCACCACAGGAACACCATTGTCCTTTGAAAGTATGTTGAAGAATCCAGTCTCTTCCAAGTGTTCCCTCAGCACCATAGCATTCTCTCTGCAGTCCTCCATTATACTCCGGTACCCCTAGTAGTGAGTCAAAATGAGAAGATACAACATGAGATGCTTAATTGCCAAATGTTTCCTAGAAAAATGGCTGAGCAGGTTCATGCAAACTTTGATATGACACTTGGGAAAAAATGTCATAGTTTCATTCATTTGGCATGTAGTGATTATACAATTTTATGGTAAAATGAGATTAGATATATAAAGTTGTGATTGAAGATTGATAGTTATTTGTTATAAAATATTGTGGTAGTGAAGGTGGGAAATTGTAAATCAAACTATATTAGAATTGTTGATTATTTAACTATAAGCTTAATTACCTCTTGACCAAGGCGAATTAGCTGATAATATTGCGCAATGATCTGACTAGAACCTGCAAGTGGGAAGTCAATTTTAGGCTCTATCTACTATATGAGGTAAAGCAAGTAATCAAGGATCAAGAAACATGGTTTTTAATCACCTTTAGAGAAATTGAGGGTGAAGGTGGGCTGGTCAGCTCCAAGGTAATTAATATGGAAGACAAGGTCTTCTGGCAAGTCTTCCTTGGTCCTCCATATAACCCAACCAATTCCGGCATAAACAAGCCCATACTTGTGGCCACTAACATTTATGCTCTTCACCAATGGGAGCCTGAAGTCCCATTCTAGCTCTGGATAAAGGAAAGGAGCAACAAAGCCACCACTAGCAGCATCCACATGAATAGCTGTATCCCATCTATAATGTGACACAAGTGAAACAAATCAATAAAGGGTAAAGGATATTAAGTACATTTAGATGTTTGAATAGGTGAAGAGAGCTAATTAGTGACTTATTATTACTTACCCAGTTTGCTTGTTTTTCTCTAGCAGCAGGTCATTTAAGAGCTTGACATCTTCGAATTCTCCATTATAAGTTGAACCCAAGATTGCAGCCACACAGATTGTGTTCTCATCCACCATCTCAACGGCCTTGGCAGGGTCCATCACGTAGTACCCTTCTCTCACCTTCACTTCCCTCAACTCCACCTCAAAATACCTTGCAAATTTCTCCCAACATACCTAGATTCATGATACATAATTAATTTTGAGAGTCAGCTACAATAACATAGTCAAGGAATCTTTTTTTATGCAAAAGGAAGCCAAGTTCAGCTTTGGATTCAAGTTTGGTAATGAAAACTGCAACTTAGACCATGGAAGTTTAAAAGGCCCATACATAACAGCAAACATATATTGTGATTTCTGTGGCTCAAGATCTAAAATTTAAGTTTAGCATTTAATGTGCTTCTCATATACAAAAAAGACCCATTTAAAGGCGAGTTGAGACAGGGTGGCAAATTCATCTGAAATAGTGCTACATTCTCAATGGGACAAAGATGTGACAATGGGTTGGGACCCTTTATGTTTGGGGTGAATAAAGTTTTGACTTTTAAGTTGACAATGGGAGGAACTAGTCTAGAATTAATAGTAGTACCTGCACATTGGCACCAGTGACCATGTTGGGCTTATCATAAGGCTTGCCCTCAGCCTTGCGCTTGTTCTGCCACTTCTTCTTGAATGCAAGCCCTGCTAGCATTATTGCCTCAGATGATCCAACCGTTCCTGCTCCAATTGCTGTCTCGTTTTCTCCAATTTCAGCATTGAACAAACGCGCTATCATGTTCACACACCGATTCTGTTTGCAAAAAGCACAACACCACAAAAAACAGAAAGATAAGTGAATGAATTAAATATGCTATAAATACCATAAAGGGAGAAGGAGATTAGAAAGAGAGAAGGGTATATATATATACGTGAAGGTCAGTGGTAACAGGATACTCGTCCATGTCGACATAGTTCTTGTTGATGGATTCCATGATGAGCTTGTTGCATTCTTCCTCCATGGATGTGGTCACAAAGGAAGCCAAGTTCAGCTTTGGATTCGCATCAAGCTGCAACTCATCGTGTATGTTCTGGTATGCAGCTTCCTTTGGCATCGAGTTCTCCGGCATGCTGAACCTGCAATATCCATATCCATCACCAAATTAAAACTCTTCATAATTACTGCTTAATTTACTTCTTCCCCAGAAAGAAAACCAAGAGAGCATTGAGGTATATATCAAACATGACGAATGATATTCAATGAACATATATATAAGGATACTAAATATATACCTAGGGAGAGAGTCCCTGACATGACGAGAAGCGAAGTTAGAGTGAAGAATGAGATCAGATTCGGAAGCTGGTTTTGGGAAAACCATGGTGAAGTATATTTGTTGATCTTAAAGACAACAGGAATATATTTTATATATATGCCAACAACAGAGAATATTGAAGTTGGTAATCTAAGGGGGGTGTGTGTGTGTCTGTGTGGTTTAGGAATGTGGTTGATTTGATTTGATGAGGAATGAATGAATGAATGAGGCAAGGGGTGGTATTTATACTAATACAGGGGGGGGGGGGGGGGGTGAGAAGGGGAGAACCGTTCTTGGCTTGGCGAATTTTCTCTGCAGAAACTACAAGGAAGGCTGACTTTCAAACTCTGCTCAAACCTTTTCCTTTTTTCTGATTATTTTATTTTTCCACAACACGAATAAAGCCTGTCTAGAGATGACATGAATCACCATTTAATTTGCTGCATGATTTGACTTTATTTTGTTTCAACTGATAGACTATTACATGGTTTAGGACAGAGAAAATCAAACATACACTAAGCCACTAGCTTCACCTTGCTCACAATCATCGTGTCTTGTTGCTAACTGAGACAAAACTCACGAATATGTAAGGTAAGTTGAGTAAATATTGGTGATTAATTAGAAAATAATTAAGAAAGTTTATGTATGTAAAAAATTATATACTTGGTGTATTGTTATTATTACCTCCCGTCTTATATATAAGAATTAACATAGTACTAAAATCATACATACTAATAAATATATTGAAATGTATTATTTTTCATTAATAATATTGTAATTTTATATTTTTTTACACAAATATTTTGTATTAAATGGCTAAAAATGACATAGTATAATTGAATAGTGTGATAATTAATAAGAATAACATTGAAAATAATTAATTAATTTTGTTAAAAATAAAATATTATTTTTATAAAAAATAAAAAATTCACTTTTTATTTCTTATAAATAGGATTTTAATGATATTATTATTAATGTAAGCTCGCTTTAAATTCATATTCAACTTTTTTTTTCTTGACAATATATTCATATTCAACCCATGTTCCATGACAATAAATAAATAAAGAGCGTAAATATTTTTTAGTTTACTTTTCCTTTGTTCACATCAGGTGTCAGGACATTAATTAATTCGTTTCGAAAGACCGGGCTTGACGAGTCGGATTATTTGAAATTCTCGAATAGGGACCCACACGACTTGTTAGTTCAAAGTTCAAACTTAAAACTTCAAACCATATTGGGAAACGAAAATAAGTGCAATTGTATTTTACGTAAAAAACTTAAAATTTATATTTTTCTCCATTGAAAAAAAATATTTATTACACTCTAATTTATTTCAATATAATTAAATTTTAACTATATTTTACTCTATTTTCATGATTCTCAATATATTTAATATATAATTTTAAAATCCTATTATCAACTATGGAGCAAAAAGTATAAAATAAATTTCCAGTAAAGTTTTAAAACCAACAAAAAGAATATTTAAAATTTTATTTTATCTTCTAAAATCATAAAATTAATAATAAAGTGTTCAAAATTAGTTAATGACAATATTGAAAGTTGTAAATAAAGTAAAAAAAAAATTCAAAATAGTCGTTCAAAGTTATTCGTCATTATTGAAATAACAGTTTATATTAAATTGAACTAAAATATAACACAATTCACTTCTCACATAAATATAGAGTGTAGATTTTAATACAAAAATAAAAAGCCATGATTCAAGCTTTTCTTAAAAAAGAGAAATGTAATTTCTCTTTATTATAATACTCTTATGTTGCCAGACAGTAATAAAATAAAGAAGTTGTTCTCGCCGGAATCCGACCTCAGGTCAAGCCTAGTTCGTTAGAGAGAGTCTTTAGGTTGAGTCTCAGGTCACACCAGCGGTTTTTGCAATATGCCTTCATTAGGGTTAAACCTCTCCTATTTATAGGGGGGTCATTCATTAATGGCCTGAGACAAATTGAGAAATTCCTGCTTGCCTGGGCGCGATTTGGGGGATCCCATTAATGAGGGGAGAGATATATGGCATGATCTCAGGGAGCGAATCTGGGTCCTTAGGTTATCTCGGTCGTGAGATACCTCGGCTCGGACTGTTGGTCAATGTTATGGAGTACGTCGGCTCCGGGCCAATTCCACGATGTACGTCTCGGCTAAGGGAATAACAGGTCGGGGCCTGTCATCATCTGGTCGGTCACGAAGAGCTAGGACTCCGGCTGGTCAGGCTAGGCTCGGCCGGACGGTACAGAAGTAATTATATAATTTATGTAGAGTTTATTAATTTTATTTTGTATTTTTTGACAAATTATGTTATCCTTAACTTAAATTCGTTTTCAATTACGCCTTTTATAATTTAAAGGTTGAAAAATCTTTTAACACATTCATTTTAATTAATTTTTCATTACAAAACTTAGGAAATAAAAGGTGAGACTCCTTGGTAATTTTTCATAACGGTAGATTTGTAGAGTAGAGGATCATAAACTTATATATGTGATGATGGAAATCAAAATTCACAAACAAAGCTGATGGTTTTGCCCCTGTTTTTCTTAAAAGAAAAAAGGGATAAAATTGCAACCAAGAGTAGAAATGGGGGAAAAACTAGCTACTGTAGTGTTTGAGATTCGCATGAACGAACTTTAGATCTATATACTCCATTTTTTCACGATTTTTATCCATTTAATACGAATTTGTATCGTGGATTGGGATAAACAACTTATAAATTTTACTATAAATTCCCTTTAAGTTAGTAGTTAACTCTGACTTTACATAAAATCACTCCTTCTCCTAATCAAAACTATTTTTTTTTTACCAAAAAAAGAATTTAGATCTATATGCCGTACCATGATTCAAATTCGTATATTTTTTTTTGTCAACAATTTCGTATAAATTTTATTCAATAGTAAATAACATACTAAAAATGAAAAACCATGGTTTAGGAAAAAAAATAAAAAAACATAAACAGAAAAAGGCCCACGGAATCCGCCAGCAGAAATCGACTCATTTCAGGGGGAGAAGTGTGAGTGAAGTCCGTGACCGACCGGAAAGAAAAAGGCAAAAATGTGGACGTGACTCTCAAAAGACGTGAGTGATGTCGTACGTGATCATATTCATGGCAGCTGTTCCCCTCAACAGGAACAATACTCCTATGGACAATCCGAACTTCCCAATGGTTACTAGAAGGCTCCTAGCTTATGGTTTTTTTTTTGTTACACTGTAAAAATTTGTACTGTACTTTATTCCGTTGCGAGCCGTCATAAATAAGTAAATAACTCTTGGCTTACCTACCTACCTTATTACCATTCAGCAATATGAAATTCCTAACCAAAACCATTTTTTTTCTAGTGTGGTGATATAAGACATACATGTTGATTCTCATAAAAAAATTGTGATTAATTATTTTTTTTATCTAGTAAAAATGGTAAACACACACACAAATGCCCCAACTGGAGATTAAATCTTGTCCAACCTAACATCACAAAATGGATTTAACCATTTGTGTTAGGCTTTTACAGACTGTGATTAATTATCTTTGATAATTAATGAAAAGTATTCCCACAATAATTTTAGAAAAACTTAAATTAATTTAGTTTTTTGATGATGTAAACCAATGTCAATTAATTAGTCATTCGATTATATGAAATGATATTAAACTAGTTCTTTAATTAAAATTTTATGAACCCTTCTCTCTCGATCTAAAAAAAATGTCTAATTGATGACACTATTGCCCTGTTTGGATAACAAGTTTATCTATTGCTTATGGCATAAGCTGTATAAGCTCTTTTTATAATCGGAGAAAAATTTTAGTGAAACTTATTTTATATAAGTCATAAGCTGTTTTGGTAAGCTATCCTGGGTAGCTTATGAAAAATAAGTCCAAAATAGCTTATGAATAAGTCATAAGCTGTGTTCATAAGCTCTGCATAAGCCAATCCAAACAAGCCCTATATATAATTGGAAGACTAAATAATATTTAAAAACTAAAGGAATGATGTTTCTTTTTTATTTTTTTACATATACAGGGCTTTATTAATTTTGTTGTGGGCGAATTTCGCTTGTATATCCTTTTTTTAAATGCCTTTCCTCACGTAATATTTTTGATCACTTTTGAAATGTCCCTCACGACTCATCACTCATCCATAAAAGCACAAACAAAAACACGGTTTCGTTTCTGCCCGGGAAAAGGGAACAAGAGACCCAGAAGAGGAGGGAAGCAAAACAAAAAGGGAAAATGAAGGAAAAAAAAAATGGAAACAACCAGAATGAATCCATGTCTACACCAAGGTCAAGCATTAAACGTGTGTACAGTGTATTGCATGTGTCAACTTGTTTTTTTTTAAGTTTAAAAAACGATTTTAAAATTGTGTAATTTTTATTTTATAATTTTCATATAAAATAAGTTATTTTAGATTAGATTATTGATTATAAAAATAATTAAATACCATATTTTCCAATAAATTATATTTTCTTAATAAAATCACTTTATAATTTAAAAATCGTGTTTAAAAATATTTTTATCCAAAATAAAAGCATTTTTTTTTGTCAAAAATAAAAGCATTTTTATCTTGGTTGTTGATTTTCCACTAATCTATTGTCTCTGTCTCTGTTTTCAAATGTTATTCATTTTAACTTTTTAAAATATTTTAAGAAATATTTTTAACTTTACTATTTCAATTAAATTTAACCAAATGGATCATAATATTTTAAAACAATTTTTTGAAAACGGTGATTTTTTGGAACAAATATCTAAAACAAATAAACAACCACTATGAATAAAATGTATTTTTATTTAAAAAAGAGGCACTTAAAATTAAAGATTTATCTCCTTTAAAGCGAACTATGATAAAATAAATAAATCAATAGTTAATATCATATAATATATTATTAATATCATACAATATATTAAGCAGTTAATTTGGTTAAGTTAAAGTACCCTTCCAAATTAATTAAAACAGGTTATAGTTCCATTTTGATTTGCCCGCAAGTCAATCAAGTAGATGGTTAGTAATTGTCCCAAAAAAATGGCCAAATCAACAAATAAATTGTGTCAAAGATAAGCTTATACTTGTAGAAACCTATAATATAATGGTCCTTGATTGCTAATTAACCCTTGTAGACTGATTTTTGATATGGACCAGTCCTGCTGAACCACGCTGTTGGGCTGATCAATTGCCAATTGAAGTCAACCAGAATACAGAATACGATTGAGTTATACAGAAGGTCAAAAAGTCAAACAGTTCATATGTCAATCTTGCAAGTTACTCTGCAAAAACTTAAATATAAGAAAAAATATTTAAATTTACACCGATTAGAAATGTCAATTAAGTTTATTTTTTTTACATGTTTATAATAATGTTAGATGTTATATACATAAAAAAAATGAAGAAAAAAAATATGAAGAATTTTTGGAAAATTATTTACGTGTTTACGTAAACATGTGCACGGGTATTAGAGTCCACAGGCACAGGGGCAAGCTTTAGGAAAATGGGGATACCGTAGTGTTGCAAATGCTTCTGACTTCTGAGCATTGGGGTAGTAACTAACTAGGCCGGTGCCGGTCATACGACTCATACCTGCTACACAACTAGAGAGATCCGTGTATTAAATTCAAATTGGATGAATTTTGAAAAACAAATGTTATCTCTCATTCAATCCATTTGAATTTTTAATTTTATTGTTCTCTACACCTCTTTTCTTCTAGTGTGGTAATCTCTCTAGTCTCTACATCTGTGGTCTGGCTGGCTTGATTGATCTAGCATTTGGCCCATAAGTTCTTGAGCCTATATTCTTGGGCTTTATCATAAACATTCAATTTGGTCCTCTGAATTACACCCATCACCACATAATAGTCTTCCTAAAATTTTGGGGGTTTTGGTTAATACACCCCAACATTTTAGACATATACCCCACTTAAATGTAGAAATTTCAAAAATACCCTCCAATTTTGTGTATATTCTGGAAACTGGAGTTTTCGAAATGCAATTTTGTATTCCGGAAACTCCAGTTTCCGAAATCCAATTTTTTGAATTGTGTGGTGTATTGTTTCCGAAATACAAAATTGCATTCCGGAAACTCCAGTCAAATTTGTATTCCGGAAACTGGAGTTTCCGGAATACACGTGAATTTTGAAGGTATTTTTGGAATTTCAGCATTAATGCGGGATGTATAGATAAAAAGTGTGGGGTGTATTTACCAAAATCCAAATTTTGGTCATCAAATTAGTCCCGGAAAAATCTAAGATGTCACCACATTAGTCTCCCAAATTTTTATAACAAATTTAAAGATTTAATTTATCACCAAATTCATCATTTTTTGTTCGCCATTTTAGTCCTTTGTGAAGACAAATATGGTAACAATATATTAGATATTTGAAGGACTAATTTGGTAGAAAAACTTTTGAAAGACTAAATGCAGTGATATTTTAGATCTTTTCAGGACTAAATCGGTGGCAAACGTTCAGAAGTCTAATATGTTGAAAGATGTAACTTTGAAGGAAAAATTTGTGGGTTTACTGTTAAAGAAAAACAATTATTTCTCGCTTTTAATGTATACAAAAATGGGTAGGCTGTCTATAGAACAAGTTCAAAATTATATATTAAAGATAAGTTTAAATGTCGAAAGAACAGTTATATGACTTAAAGTAAACTGATTTACGTAGTAGGCAATGATGCTTACAAACTATGGGCATGGAAGTGTGGTCCCATTGTTAGTGTTTCATTTGTATGTTATTATCATAAAAGAAGAAATTTGTTAAGATGAATAGCAAAGAGGGTAAGGAATCCTTATAGACAAAAGAACATATAAAATCAAGGAACACACTAGTGAATATTCTTGAGCAGGTTTCAATCTACAACGTGGTTAGCTTGACAAAACACTGGGAAACAGAATTAGTCATTCCTATGCCTTTAAAAATTTTAGAAAAACACTGTGAAACAGAAAAACACTGGGAAACAGAATTAGCCATTCCTATGCCTTCAAAAATTTCAGCAACTTCCCTCAGGATTGCATTTGCATCCTCGGGATCCAAATCACATAAACGGTTTGCAATTGCTCTTAGACCAGCAGCCTTAGACTTTTGATCATATAACTGCAAAGGAACAGGCAAATAATAGGATATCATTTGGAGCAAAAACAATGCTAGACAGAAGTGGTGCATCTAAAAAATTTGCCCTATGCCTTACCCAGCTGTAACAGTACAGAAACTATTTGTGATATAGCATAATATCATCTGAGGTATAGATATATTGTGATTTTCAAAGCAAATTATAAGAACCTTACAAGTAACAATTGAAGAAAGATTCAATCTAATGGATAAAAAGGTATGAGATATATTAATTTAATTCATTACTATATAAAGCAAAAGAATATACTGGTTAATCATAAAAAACAACCTTTTTGCCACATGACTTCCATTCTTGGACTGCTTACAACTTTGATTGCCCTGAGCAAGTGAGTGCACTATTGCCAAAAACAGTTCCAGTTGCATTTTTTGTATTTTCACATTCAAGAACAATCGGAATCTCACGTGTATCAAAATAACTTCACCCGTTTTTTAAGTCAAAAGTTGGTTAGTTAATTAAATTTACCAATAGTTATTGCTCTCAACCCCAATAAGATAATATTTATGGTCTTGCCTTGCATGAATTGCAATTTCAGTAGCGAATTGCATGACAAATATATTGTCATGACAAGTATATTGTAAGTAATTTCTTGTATGAGATTAGAATTTTTAGTTTTGTTTTTCTGTTCAGGAAATTATGTAATGGTGTTAAAGTTATCCGATTTTAAGTCCTTGATTCTAGTAACCATTATAGTATAACATGTGCAAGTCTTTCGAAATGATTTCGTCCTCATATAAGTTTGTGGAATTCAATTAAGTTTCGTTTATTTCATAGTTTTCTGTACAGGATTTGATTGGTACCTAATATTATTAGATCATGCTATACATGCATATTGATTTGTGGTGACAACATTTCCGCTAAAAACAATTTGGCAGATTTTGATTTTTCAGTAAATGTAAATATTCGAATTTTGATTTTAGTTTATTAAAAATAAAGTTAAACTATTTTAGTCTTTTAAAATTTTTGTTTTTGGTTTTGGTCCTTTTAGTGCTAGGTGGCACATTATGACCCAGTCAGCATGTCTACGTGGCAGAAAACATTTATATGATCTATCTACGTTTTAAATTTAGTCCCTATAAAAATTTTAAGTTTTAAATTTAATCCCTCTCAAAATTAAAATTTTGATTTTAATCCCTCTTTCTCCTCTACCACCACCTCCTCCTTCCTTCGTCCTCCACCCCCTCCTTCTCCCACCACCCCTTCCTTCTTCCCCCCGGGTCCACCACTACCCCCCTCTCTCTCTCCTCCTTTTCCCTCCTCCTCTCTCCTCCACCCCCACCCACACCCACTCTCTCTCTCTCTCTCTCTCTTGTTTTCTCTCTCTCCCCACACGAATCTATTCCCTCTCCTTACTTTTTTCTCTCAATGGCTAATTGTTTATTCTTTCTCCTTTTTTTCACAAAAATTTCGTGCCACCAAGCACTGCTCTTGGATAAATTTTATTTAAATTTTTTAAATTATATAAATCTCATTTTTTATTTGGCAGGATTTATTTTATATTTAAAATGACTGGCATAAATTTTATCTGATAAGAATGTTAAAAATATGTTAACATAGTGTTGGTGGATATTCTTCTTTTGAAATTGGAGTGTTTTTGTTTTTAATACTAAAAGAATTAATTAATTAATAAGCCAATGAAGAGTGGCAAAAATCTCAAACTTCGTAAGCAGTCTTTGACTTTTTGTTTTTACCAAGGATAACAAAAAGAGAAAGTAAATCTATTAATCTAGATTTACTTTTAATTATAAAAATGCAGTTAATTGTATCCTGACCTTTTAATTTCAGATATATTTTCTTATACGATAAATTTGTTTTGAAAATTACATTACAGTTTAATTTACTAAACTGATATCAGTGATACGTTGTGGTGGTGTGCCGTGTGCAGTTATTTTGAAACAATCAGAAGAGCTATGATACATGGACCACCACACTCTACTCCAATAAGTAAAATGAGGGAATAGGGTGTGTAGTGGGTGTGTGATGGATGTGTGTGTGTAACATTAATGCAACCAGAATATGAAACCCATGCAATTAACATTTTTAACATTTTTGCACAAACTAAAAATAAATAAACATAAAAGAGGTAGGGAAGGAGTCAACAAGGTTCGTCGCTGTAGCAAGTGGTGCGGATATGAGGAGTGAGGTTTGGGTATTGCTTTGAGCAGCAGAAACCTTAGGTTTGGACTCTCCACACTCCCCCCTTTCCTCTCTCTGAACTCAAGTCCGGATAGCCGTATCCACCTCCCTCCCATTCCCATCTCCGAACCCATTTTCCGAACCACCGGAAATTAAACCCGCCAAAAAAAAAGAGCGCTAGGGTTCCAGTGCAGCAGCACTACAATCTCAACTCTCCCACTTCCTTTATCGAAAGCCCTCTCCACGTCCTCAACTATGTCGACGCCAGAACCGCCGCCCCCACCATCGACGACATCGCCTCCGATGACACCCTCCGCAACGACAACCACGCCGCCGTCGTCGTGAGTGGCCCCCACCGCCTTCCCCTAATTACTATGTTTGCAATTTTTTCTTCCCGGTGTGTGAAATTTTTTCTATCTCCTTGTAGGATTGCATGAATGAATCCCATAGGAGCTGTTTGGCACTTCACAGTGTAGAGGTCCCATCATTTAGTTTTTTGAAACAATACTTTGATAGAGTTTTGTGTTTTTGCAGGATGTTTTTGTGGTGGTTTTTGTGCAGGAAGATGACTTAAGCATGTGGAGAGGGAGGAGGCGAAAGCAATGTGTTCTGAGTTGGCATGAATCTTTTGCTCTGGTGCCGTGTTGGTGGTTAATAGGAGGGTGCAGGTGTTTTTGGTACAAGATGGGATGGCCGGATGGCTATGAATCCAAAGTGTGGAAATAGTATGGTTTTATCATTGTTTGGGGTTGGGTTTGTATTGTGTGGGTGTATTGTGTGGCTGTCGTAAGTGCAAGGAATTTTTTTCAATTTTATTTGGAGACTATGCTGTACTATTTGTGTGGGTCTAACTTTACAGGTCATGGAGCAATTTTATCATAGCTAATCAACTTGTGTGGGCGAGATGGAGGCTGGCGTGCACATTTTGAGCAAGAGATGACACTTAAGATTTTTTGATGACAATGTTTACTGTGTTATGTGGTTCTTGTGCAATGTGCAGGGATGTATGGTGGAAGTATGTGCAATAAACAAGTGAAGGAGAAGGGCCAAGGCGGGTTAAGGGAGTTTATTTACACTTGATGTAGAAGAACACAAAGTTGACCTTAATCTTCTAGGCTGTGGAGTCAATCTTAGACATACTTGGTGCTTTGGTGTTTGAATAATGTATCAGGGGGTTGTTTATTTGGTTGGGGTGATTTAAGAAAACTTGTAATCATGTTGGCAATGTATGCCTGTGGTTGAGTGTGCTTTGTAAAGGAAGGCCTTGTTGCGTTGTTTATGAAGTCTTCCCTTGTGGTCGATGGGTTACTGGGTTAAATCTAGCATGTGAATAGGTGTCCCTTTGAGACCATGTAGGTTACTGGGGAATTGTGTTTGAGCCCCAATTCACTTGGTTGGGTTTTGGGTTGATAAATGCATCCCTTTGAGACTGATGGGTTACTGGGGTATACCTTGACATTTGACTAGAACCCTTTGAGACCATGTAGGTGCTGGGGTTCTTCTTCATAAAGTCGTTTCACCATGGTCTTTAGCGTGATGGTGTGGAACTGTTTTTAGGAGGGGGGTTTTCTTTTTTGTGAAAGTTGGTCATTTGATTATGAGCAATACTCTGTATTAGTTGGTTGGGGCGTTGGGCACTTCTTGTGCTTGCAATCTTATTTTAATGCATTTTGGCTTTTCAAAAAAAATTTAAGCCAAACAATTTTATTGAGGAAAATATTGTTTATGTTGATACATCAATATAATTTAAGAGCATGTTAGGTTTACCATTGCAAAAGTACGTTTGGCTAAGAATTACGTTTGCAAAAGGAACATAATACTTGTTTTTCAATTCATTTTTCATCGTAACACGTGCTAATGGAAATTCAAACACACACTAAGAATACACCGGGTTCTTTCATTGATCTTCCTGCAAACTCCTATTTGACTATTTCGAGTGCCTTGGTTTTCACTAACATAATATTTCCCCTCTAATACTCCATACACGCAAGAAGATTTCAAATGATTCATTATTTCAAAAATATTGCCGTGCTTATTTGATAATATTTCAGCTTCCACATATGGAAGCTCATAAAAGTTGCTTGACACTTCCTTTGCAAATGACAATGCCCTTCCCAAAAGCTCAACCTTGCAAACTGCTTTAAGAGCATCCTTTCCTTCCCGCAGACCAAAGAAAATTTGCAAGTACATAAAAAATATGAGTTCATCCTCGAATCAGCATCCAGTGGAGTATCTCCCATCATCTTAACAATGTTTATGGCCTCCATATAAAGTTCCTCTTCTAACCCAAGGAGCTCATCTAGTAAACTTAATGATAGTAAGAACTCCCGCTTCAAATCCATCGAATGAAAAGCTCTAACAAATTTATTCATGGATTTGGTATCTTTCTTATCAAAATAATTACGGGCACAATTTTCCAGAAATTGTTGTTCTGCTGAATAGAGATAAATACTTTTAACCCTGCCATGGTCACCATTTTCATTTTGTTTCCAGTGTAACAATCCATTTTTTCACAAACATTCAAAAACCTGAGAAGAAACTACCTTTGGCATACACAACTCAGTGATGCCAAAGGTAGTTTCTTCTCAGATTGTTTGAATGCTTGTGAAAAGGTGGATTGTTACATTGGAAACAAAATGAAAACGCTGACCATGGCAGGGTTAAAAGTATTGAACAACAATTTTTGGAAAATTGTGCCCGTAATTATTTTGATAAAAAAGATACCAAATCCATGAAGAAATTTGTTAGAGCTTTTCATTCGATGGATTTAAAGCGGGAGTTCTTACTATCATGAGCTCCTTGGGTTAGAAAAGGAACTTTATATGGAGGTCGTAAACATTGTTAAGATGATGGGAGATATTCTATGGGAGGCTGATCTAGGTAAAGCTGGTAAATTCGAGAAAGCTTATGGCATGTTTTTTATGTACTTGCAAATTCTCTTTGGTGTGAGGGAAGCAAAGGATGGCAGTTTGTTGAGTTTTTGGGAAGGGCATTGTCATTTGCAAGAATATGTGAAGGAGCTTCTGTGAGCTTCCATATGTGGAAGCTAAAATATTATCAAATAAGCATGACAATATTTTTTAAATAATGAATCATTTAAAATCTTCTCGCGTGTATGGGAGTATTAGAGGGGAAATATTATGTTTGTGAAAACCAGGGACTCATAATAGTCAAATAGGATCCAAAGTGACTCATTAGTGATCAAATTATTAATTTCAAAATAGTGTTCGTGATAACCACAAAGGAAGAAAATACAAAGTGATCATCACAAACAACCTATTTTAAGTTTACTTTGTTAGAAATCAAAAAGATGCTTGCAATAGCCAAACAGGAAGAAGATTTGAAGTAGCCATCGCTAACAAATTATTTTAATTTATAATTAACATATTTTCTTTTATTTCAAATCAAAATTAAATAAATACTAGAACTATTTTTATTTTATTTTTATTTTTATTCCAAAACCAATTTCCAGTTTCTATTTTAAATATTTTGTTTTGTTAAGTGGATATCAAACTGAAAGATCTCTATTATGACAACAGTTGGCATCTGGAAGGGATTTACACCCCTATGCCAGAACCTATCAAGCAGGAAATTTCTAACACTTTCATGAACAGGTTCCATATAAATTGATTTGGCAAGGAAATGTGGAAGGTGTCTATACCGCTAAAGCAGGATATAAATGGTTGCAATTAGCTAAAGATCCCAGTGCTCATACCTTACAGTGGAGTCACGTATAGTGTCCTGCGAAAATCAAACTCTTGATTTGGCTGGAGTGGCAGAATTAGGGATGGAAGTAGGCTGGGTTGGGCTGGGCTTTGCCTAAATAGGTTTGATCTGTCTAAAAATTCTAAAGCCTAAGTCTGACCTGTTACCTGTCATAGGCTTTTTTTTAAGCTTGACTTGACCTTTTTAAAAGCCTGATTTGGCCTTTTAGCCTATTTAAAGACCCGATTCCTAATAAGGCATTCAAATAAGTTGTCCGACCTTCAACTGAAAAAAAAGTAGTCTAACCTACTCCTAAATAGGCTAATGAAGAAAATTGCTATGTATAACAAATTATAAAATATGACAATTAAATTCAGTCTTATTTATGATAGAGACATAAGGGCGAGTAAAAATAAAATATTTTTGTGATAAAACCTCTAAATAAATCACAACTTTATCCTTCAATAAGCTTTATAAACTTGATTATTTATGTAGATCAACATGTGTTTAAATATTTAAAATGTAAATAAGTATATAATTTTAATATATTATAAAAAATCTAATATATGATAATATTATAAAAAATTATATCGATGTCTACTTAAATAGGCCGGCCTGTTAGACTTAAAATGCTTTTTAGATGGCCTAGGCCTGACCTTTTTAGCTAAATAGGCTTTGAAAAAAGCCTTGACCTGAGATATTTTATGAAAAAGCCTGGTCTTGCCTGGGCCCGATGTAGGCTGGGCCATAGGCCCCTGTCGAGCGGCCTGGCCTATTTTCATCCCTAGGCAGAATTCGGTTCCAACATTGCAGACCCTGCATCACAGAGGGGCTGTTGCTTCAAACAGTTGCTCTAGATGTGGAGTATATGAGGAATCTTTTCTACATGCAGTTCGAGATTGTACGTTGTCTAGGGAGATGTGGAAGGCTCTTGGATTTCAGGACCCAATCTTCTTCACTGACATGGACTCTCAGGCTTGGCTCTGCAGTGGTATGGAGGAGACGAGTAATTTGGTGTTCCTAGCTGGTCTTTTGTTTTGTTTTTCTTTTCTCTCTGTTATAAAAAAAAAATATCTTTTGTTTTGTTTTGTTTTGTTTTTTTAACACATTAAAATGCTTTTCTTCAATGAAGATGTGAGGTGTTTTTCTTTAATGAGTAGGGGTGTTTTTCTTCAAGTGTAGGGGTGGAGGATGGGTGGAAAAATAGAGGGTGATGAAAGAGTGTTTTTGGAGATGAGACTGGAGACTGATGGAAAATGAAATGAATTAATGGAAGCCCATGAACGAGAAGTCCCCCTCTTTTTTACATTCGTCTTTCCCTCTCTGTCTCTTTCCTTTTTAATTCCCCTTCTCTTATATTAATGTCGCTGTGTATATGAAGAAAAGAGTGCACATAAGGTGCCAAAAAGAATCTCTGCTTGAACCGCAGGCCTGCACTCTATTGATGCAGAATTGCGATCAGAGGACAGCTTGCTGGCTTGCAAGGAAATGGAATCATGGAGGGTATCAAGGAGAAAGACTTATAGGCTTGTACTGAAAATAGTAAACAGAGCCAGCCTGCTGCTACAACATGCACTGTGTAGCGAAACAGAGGCTGGTGCAGGTAAAAGAGAATTTGTTTTGCACCCAAAAATATCAAACCGTGCACTGCTTCACTTTTTACCAAATTTTTCTGTTTTGCGGTTGCTTGAAATTGGGTTAAAAACATGTAGAATTAATGTATTTTTGTTATTTTCTTTAATTAATTTTTTTTCTTTTTTCAAAATTTTGGTAAAATAAAATAAGAAGAGGCCGACAAAATATGGTGCTCATAATTATAAATTCATTTTTTAAGATTTTAAATTCTTCAAAATATGACAAAATAAAAATAAAAATGAAATAAATTGAAATGGCCTAAAAATTAATGATGAAAATCAATTCAAATATTTTTAAAAAAATCAAATGATCCGGACAAAATTTGGTGTTTACATTGAGAGAAAAAAAAGTAATATGTGATCACTATATGAGATCACAAACTATAAAAATTTCCAAACCAAAATTGTAATGAAAAGAAAAAAACCTATAAAATAATGTTTGGCAACCGAAAAAATTATACACAAAAAAATTCTACATTATTAAATATTCAATACAATAAAATTGTATGATGAATGAAATAAAAAACAACAAACATATGAAATAAACAGATAAGTTAAAGTTACTAGAAACAAATAAATAGATGAAGAGAGGTGGCGATTTTAGCAAGGTATGGAGGGTGAGGTATGCTGGATTTTAGCAAATAAATTGAAATGATGCTGTTAAAATTAATTCAGATGCTGGGTTTGATATGCAGAAAAAAATTGGAAGTGCGGGTATTATTGCTGGAGATAATAGAGGTGAGGTAGTGTTTGGGATTACCAAAAAATTCCCTGCGACGAATCCGGTCATTGCAGAGGCCCTGGCTCTTCGGGAGGCAGCAGCAGTTGCAGTTAACTTTGGCCTTACTAATGTTATTTTGGAGAGTGACTGTTTGGAGCTTATCAGGGCCTGCAGAAAGAAAAAAATTATTGGGGAAATCAGAAATTTTGTTGCAGATATCCAACAGTTTGCTTCAAGTATTCCTAGTTGTGGGTTTACCTGGGTGACAAAAGAGGGAAATGAAGCAGCTCACTTACTGGCTAAACTAACTCTGCAGGGTGCTCTTCCTCTCCACTGGAGGTGGAACCACCCTTCCTCCCTGCAGCAAATTCTTCATAGAGATATATCATTTTCATGTTGCAACAGGTCCCTGGTCCTGGGAATTTCCATCCAGGGGGCATTGGATAATCTCGTGTGGCTGTGCTGTTTAATCCTCTCGGCTTAGACTGGGAAGAGGGTTGGTCCATTAGGTTCCTATTAATGGTGGATCTCGTTGAGACCACTCCCCCACCCAGATCTGTTCGGGAACCACCCATGTTTGGCCTCCCCCTTTCTTTTGTTTTTGCTCCTTTGGCTTTGGGGTGCCCCATGCTTGGACTTTGATCCGAGGAAGTTATCTGTTGGAAGGGTTGGCTGAGTATCTTCTTGGGTTCTTGGTGGCTGGAAAATGGAGGCGTCTTTATCTCTCTCTGGCGGGTTCATGTTCGTGGGTTGTTGAGGTGCGTGGTGGTCCTAATTATTGTGTCTGCGCTCTCCCGCAAAGTTTTCATAAATCTCTCTCCATCCCAATTCCCAACCGTTAGATCAATCTAGCGGTTGGGAGATAAAAATAATAAAACGATTGCGAAGCACTGGAAATCGAGAGTGCTGAAGTTTTTCAATTGCTTAAATTGAGTGATGAACAAGCCCGGATGGGGATTTTGCAATTGAAGGATACCCAAGCTGTGTTGGTGAATAAAAACAATAAATCGAGGGCGCTGGAGATTAACAACAACCTGAAGAAAGTTGACATTAGTGGGACATTGATTTTATAAAACTCACTACACAGCGGAAGTAAAAGAGGTAGAGCAAGTTAGCTTGTATAACTGTAGCCATGGGATTAAGATTTTTATTTTCAAAACAGAAAAGATTTCTAGTTTTCCAAATTAACCACAAGGTACAACTAATAGAGCAAATAACAAACCTCCTGACTTCCTTACTCTGCTGCTGCCCTTTAGTTTTCTCAAAAGTTATCTCTCATTCAATCTATTTGAATTTTTAATTTTATTGTTCTCTACACCTCCTTTCTTCTTCTAGTGTGGTAAGCTCTCTAGTACATCTATGGTCTGGCTTAATTGATCCAGCATTTGGCCCATAAATTATTGAGCCTATATTTCTTGGACTTTATCATAAACATTCAATTTGGTCCTATGAATTACACATATCACATTGACCAAAAAAAAGTACACATATCACCACATAATAGTCTTCCAAAAATTTTGGTCATTAAATTGGTCCCGGAAAAATCTAAGATGTCAAGTCTCCCAAAATTTTATAACAAATTTAAAGATTTAATTTATCACCAAAGTCATCATTTTTTGTTCACCATTTTAGTCCTTTGTGACGATAAATATGGTAACAATATATTAGATCTTTGAAGGACTAATTTGGTAGAAAAACTACCTAGTTTAGATAAGTTTCTCCGTAAGTACTTCTAGTATGTGTTTTTTAACTAACAACTTCTCATAGAAGTTGAAATTAACTTTTACTCTTCACATTTTTTAAAAGTTATCTTTTTTAACTTATCCAAGAGCACCTATCTATCTATTAATGACTATTTAACAACATTATTTCTTTTATATATATGAAAAAAATAAGAAACAAAATAAAACTAACTTCTCCATAAGTCAAAAACTAGAGCTTTTGCATCCAAACAGGACCAATACGGTGATATTTTAGATCTTTTCGGGACTAAATCGGTGGCACGTTCAGGGGTCTAACATGTTGAAAGATGTAACTTCGAAGGAAAAACTTGAGAGTTTACTCTTACAGAAAAGCAATTATTTCTCGCTTTTAATCCAAACACTGGCATGAAATTTCAAGAAGTGGTAAAAGAAATAGGCACACGTGAACAAGAAACAAATATTTGTTCACTTTCATTTATGTGCAGATGAAATAAAAAAAAACTTACCATCAATGTATACAAAAATGGGTAGGTTGTCTATAGAACAAGTTCAAAAATATATATTAAAGATAAGCTTAAATGTCGAAAGAACAGTTATATTATATGACTCAAAGTAAATTGATTTACGTATTAGGCAATGATGCTTACAAACTATGGGCATGGAAGTGTGGTCCTGTTGTTAGTGTTTCATTTTTTTATCATTAAAGAAGAAATTTGTTCAGACCAAAACAAAAAGAAGAAATTTGTTCAAATAAATAGAAAAGAGGGTAAGGAATCCTCATAAAGAACATATAAAATCAAGGAACACAGCTTCCCAATGCTAGTGTTCAACATTAATATATTATATTATAGCTTACAAGTTTTGATTTTTATATTCAATAGTGAAATGAACTTCCTTTGTTATTTACTATTCTTGAGCAGGTTCCAATCTACAACATGGTTAGCCTGACCAATGGACACAAGACATGACTATGTAGAATAAAATTTCTGTTTTTGTTCTAAATTGATTGATTTCCTAATTATATTTCATAAGCAAATGGCACAAACAATAGACAAATATGCCATCATTCAAGTTCATATCAGCTCTTTCATAATCCCCCAAGTCAGAAAAACATTGGGAAACAGAATTAGTCATTCATATGCCTTCAAAAATTTCAGCAGCTTAGCTCAGGATTGCATTTGCATCCTCAGGATCCAGACTCAATTTCATCACCCAAATTACATTAGGGATAAGCAGCAGGCAAATGTCATTTGGATTATCGATTTGTTTATGAACCTCCAAATAATTCAATGCAAACGTAATTGCTATGCTAATGAAGATCTAGAGTTTTGAAATTTGGAAAACATTTTGATATACGAACAATGTTATCCTTCCAACATGTCCAACAATAAAACAATGTCTCCACATAAAATGATTCTTCATAATCATTCCTTCCACAGAATCACAAAACATATTCTCTTGCCAGACATACTTAGATCAGATGAGAATGAGCATAAAAAAATTTCAACAAACTAACATAAGATTTCCCCTCTCTAATACTCTCATACACGAGAGAAGATTTCAAATGATTCATTATTTCAAAAATATTACTACACTCAATAATATTTTTGAAATAATAAATTATTTGAAATCTTCTAGCGTGTATTAGAGCATTAGAGAGAAAAATTATGTTTGTGAAAACTTTTGGATGTTCATTTTCATTTGAACTCCTCTAAGTATGTCTGGCAAGAAATATATGTTTGGTGATCATGTGGAAAGAATGATTATGAAAAATCAACTTTAAGTGAGGACATTGTTTTATTGTTGAACATGTTGGAAGGATAACACTGTTCGTATATTGAAATGTCTTCCAAATTTCAAAACCGAATATCACCTAAAGTTTGCATTGAATTATTTGAATCAACTCAAAATCCCATTTTTCATATATGATATTAAATTATGAAAAAATGAAGATAGACAAATGGGATTTTAGGCTGATCCAAATAATTCAATGCAAACTTTAGGTGATCTTGGGTTTTGAAATTTGGAAGACATTTCAATATACGAACATTGTTATCCTTCTAACATGTTTAACAATAAAACAATGTCCTCACTTAAAGTTGACTCTTCATAATCATTCTTTCCACATAATCACCAAACATATATTTCTTGCCAGACATACTTAGAGGAGTTCAAATGAAAATGAACATCCAAAAGTTTTCACAAACATATTTTCTCTCTAATGCTCTAATACACGCTAGAAGATTTCCAATAATTTATTATTTCAAAAATATTATTGAGTGTAGTAATATTTTTGAAATAATGAATCATTTGAAATCTTCTCGCGTGTATGAGAGTATTAGAGAGGGAAAATCTTATGTTAGTTTGTTGAAACTTTTTTATGCTCATTCTCATCTGAACTAAGTACGTCTGGCAAGAGAATATGTTTTGTGATTTTGTGGAAGGAATGATTATGAAGAATCATTTTATGTGGAGACATTGTTTTATTGTTGGACATGTTGGAAGGATAACATTGCTCGTATATTGAAATATTTTCCAAATTTCAAAACCCTAGATCTTCATTAGCATAGCAATTACGTTTGCATTGAATTATTTGGAGGTTCATAAGCAAATCGATAATCCAAATGACATTTACCTGCTGCTCATCCCTAATGCAATTTGGGTGATGAAATTGAGCCTGGATCCTGAGGATGCAAATGCAATCCTGAGCTAAGCTGCTGAAATTTTTGAAGGCATACAAATGACTAATTCTGTTTCCCTGTGTTTTTTTGACTTGGGGGATTATGAAAGAGCTGGTATGAACTTGAACGATGGCATATTTGTCTATTGTTTGTGCCATTTGCTTATGAGATATAATTAGGAAATCAATCAATTTAGAACACAAACAGAAATTTTATTCTACATAGTCATAACTTGTGTCCATTGGTCAGACTAACCACGTTGTAGATTGGAACATGCTCAAGAATAGTAAATAACAAAGGAAGTTCATTTCACTATTGAATATAAAAATAAAAACTTGTAAACTATAATATAATATATTAATGTTGAACACCAGCATTGGGAAGCTGTGTTCCTTGATTTTATTTATATGTTATTTATGAGGATGAGGATTCCTTACCCTCTTTCCTATTTATCTGAACAAATTTCTTTTTTTTGTTTTGGTTTGAGGGAATTTCTTCTTTAATGATAAAAAAATGAAACACTAACAACAGGACCACACTTCCATGCCCATAGTTTGTAAACATCATTGCCTACTACGTAAATCAGTTTACTTTGAGTCATATAATATAATTGTACTTTCGGCATTTAAACTTGTCTTTAATATATATTTTTTAACTTGTTCTATAGACAGCCTATCCATTTTTGTATACATTGATGGTAAGTTTTTTTATTTCATTTGCACATAAATGAAAGTGAACAAATATTTGTTTCTTATTCATGTGTGCCTATTTCTTTTACCACTTCTTGAAATTTTATGCCTGTGTTTGGATTAAAAGCGAGAAATAATTGATTTTCTTTAACAGTAAACTCTCAAGTTTTTTCTTTGAAATTACATCTTTCAACACGTTAGACCCACCGGTTTAGTCCCAAAAAGATCTAAAATATCACCGTATTAAGGTCCTGTTTGGATGCATGTACTACAAAACGACATGCAGCCATCTAGGCTGGGCTTCCATTGGCCATTTTTCTTCCACGCGCCACATTGCAGAGAAAAAATGGGATAGCACAGATTCCATGATTTTTTTCCATAATCTCTCTTCAGCTTTATATTTTTTTTTCAAAGAATGAAGATGGATAGACATCTCTTGAAGTGTATACAACTAGTGAGAGATAGAGTGAAGTGAGAGAAAAGTGATAAAATGATGTGATGTATGATATGATAGTTAAAGAGATATAGAGAGAAATGAGAGACGTTGAATGAGTGGATTAATTTTTAGGGTACTCTTTTTCAAATCCTCTTCCAACTCATGATCCAAGCTTTCCCCGAGACAGCTTTTTCTTCTTGGGTTTTTATTCTCTCTCTCTCACGATCCTTGCTCTCACAAGCACAATCCTTCCTCTCTCTCTCTCTCTCTCTCTCCGAGCAGCAGGAAGCCAGGAACATGGCGGAGATTTCGATTGAATAGAGAGGGAAGCAAGCCATTTTTCCCAGGGGAGTTGCACGAGACGGCGACGCTTCTGGAGGTGTTGGTTGCAGTGGGGGAAGAAGAAGATGAAGAAGGGTAGTGAGAGTGGGAGCCTAACTTGAAGGAGAGAGAAATGGGATTTTGGGGCGATTACAGGTTTCTTCAGTTACGAGATGCGCATACGTGTGCGAATCAGAAAGTGAATCTCATTGCCACTTCAGTTACGAGATACAACAGCAATCACATGCTCTGCTTGCCACTTCCATTCCAGGATATAGGCCAATTGATCTTTTTTTGTTGTACCTTTTATACTTCCATTTCCTTGCAAGTTTGCAAGCTGTCCTGTACTCAGCCATCAATGACCTTTTCAGTAACACAGCCTGCGATTCAAACTCAGATTTTTGGTACCTATGTTCACTCCTTCATATACACAGAACACAATGCAGAGTGGGGAGAGAGGAGGAGAAAGTTTATAAAGGAGAAAATCTCTGCCAATTGAAAAAAAAAAAGAAGAAAGAACAGAGACATTTTTCATAATCTTCCAAACACTAATCATCCCCACTTCGCACTTTTCTCCATGGCCACTTATCACCATCTTCAAAAAATTTTAAATTGCAATCGCGGTCACGTTAAGCTTTTTGCGATTATAGATATTGCAATTGTTGCGGTGTGAATTATACAGACAATATTCACAAAATATATTAAAATTACTTATATTATTATGTTATCTATATTAACTTATTAAGTTATAATTAATATTTTTTATTATTATAAGAGATCCATAATAAATGAAAAACATAAAAAAATGAATAAACTATATATGTAATAAAATAAATAATGATCAGGTGTGGTAAACACAAAAGGCAATCAGGTGCGGATTCACCCAAAATAAAGACGTCAACCAAAAAAAAAAGATCAGAATCCCTCTCGGCAAGCTCTCTCTCCACTAGGGATGTTCAAAAAGGAACCACGAATTGCACTGATTCTATGAACCGAACTGCACTGCTCCTTAATGAACCGAACTATTAATACTAGTTAGCAAACTGAACCGATTTTTTAAACCCGGTTCACTAACTAGAATATTTTAAAGTTACAATTTAGTGAACCATCATAACCACGAACCGCAAAATCTGTCTCTCAGCTTAGATGTTCACGCACTGGCACTCGGACTCCCATCTCTCTCTCGAGTCTCGACAATCGACATCTCACAGCTCTCATCTTCTAAATTTGTCAAGAACCCTAATTCCCAAATTCCCAAATTCATCTCTCTCTCGAGTCTCGATAATCAACAATCGTGCAACGATCGATCCTCTTCGAATGTCCTTTGGAATCTTTGATTTGCTTTTGGGTTGACTGATTTTGGAGTTCCTCTCGCACTTGTAAGTTCCTCTCTTCCAAACTCAATCAAGGTGCTAAATATCTCCTCTCAGTATGTGAAAATGCCAAATGGGCACTGTTTATTTGAGTTCGAGTGATCTCTTTTTGTGTTTTCGACTTTCAGACCTATGAGATGAGATGCTAATATTTTTTTTTGTTATTTTTTTTTAAATTTTCAGGAGTGAAGTTTTGGGTCTTAGCTTATTTGTCAGATTTTCAGCAACTGTAGACTACTTTGTATTTTCAGCAGTGAATGTAAGGTTTTATTACTCCTTTGCATTATTCTAATTATTCTTATATTCTTATTTGGATAAAATGAAGTTGTGTGAAAAACTGAAAATGATGAGTAGCAAGAAACTGGGCTAAGTTATAGAGGAGGATGATCTTGTTAAGTGTTTCTGAAGTTTGTGTCTTTTCTTAAGTATCTAGTTTTATTTTCCTCTCCTTTTTTTATGAGTGCTACATAGAAAATTTGATTAATAATTAAGTGGTCACTGGAGTCATGTTTTGATACAAATAGATTGACTGTTATTCTGTCTTTGATTCTCTTGTCCTGTTATTTTGATGAATAGAAAGTTGCTTGCTACTAACTGAGAAAAATCATAGCCATGATCAGAAGTTAAATTGAAATCAGAGAACAGATTTTGAGAAGAGATAGAATACAACTAAAACAACCCTGAAAAATTGATGTTGCTGGTTAAATTTCATTACAATTAGAAAGAAACTCCTTCTGAACAGAATGAGAAAGAGTGCAGCTACCTCTAATATAATGTAATCTAATCAGAACTTGAATTCTCAATAAGCAGAAATAATCTCGTTCTCGTTACAATTTTTGAGGCATAGAAAGAATTAACAAACTCATAGTCACTCTTGATACCACCAGGAACTTTCACAAAGCCACCTCCCGTGTAGCTCATGGTTTTTGTTCACATTAGTGTTCTAATGTACGTAACTTCCCTGTTTGTACAATTGTACCCCACTTCTCTATTTCTTGTGTTTTTCTCTTTTTGGTTTTAACTGACATATAATGAGTGTTTATAGATTGTAATTTGTAATTGCTCTGAATATATGTACTGCTATTTAGTAGTTACTACTGTTTGTGATGGGCAAGTAGTTGGGAACATGGGGAGTGGATTTGATTCAATTACCTGCAAATAGCTATGATTAATTTTAACCAAAACCAGTTCGGTTCAAAAGCTAAAAGCAATTTGGTTCTTTCATCATAAACCGGTTCGGTTCGAAAATGTGAAAACCGGTTCATCGAACCTAAGAACCGGTTCGGTTCGGTTCGATGTGAACCAAAACCGATTCGGTTCAGTTCTGCCGAACTGTTTAACAGTTCAGTTCGGTTCGGTGCAGTTTTCTTTCCTGAACTGCACTATGCCCATCCCTACTCTCCACAACCCTTGTAGGTCCTGTTTCTAAACCTCACACACAATCATCTCTCACCAACTTCTCCATATTTCTCCATTGGAAAAAGCAAGGCCATCGCCCACCGCAAACAGAAAGCTGCGAGCGCACACCCTCCTCTTCTCACTCTCTCAATCACACAACACATCAAATTTCTGGGATGGGGGTTGAAGTTGCAGAGTCTTACACCAGCGAAACAGAGCACAATAGAGATAAGGCAAGGGGAGAGAAGATGAGGTTAGGGCTAGATCTGAAAAAGATTGTATTTTTATTCTTCTCTCTTAAAATATTGGTTCTGAAATGGAATTTTGGAAGAAAAAAAAATCTCGGTGCTCTCTTCTTTAACGGCGTTTGGTCGAGGTCGATGCGGCCGCATCTCCGTTCTGTCGTGGCCGCTACACGCGATTTGTTTGTCACTCCGTGATTGCTGAAGATCTCGGTTTCGGCAGCTGCCGATTCCGTTGTCACGGCTGCAACACGTAAATCGTTCCGTTTTTTAAAACCTGATTCCTCTCCTCAGCGTTTTCACTTTATGATTCTTTTACCAAAAACTCTGCCCTGTGTTCTGTCATGCTGAGCCTCTTTTTCCTTTCTTATACAATGCTTTGCTTTGTGCTATGTCCCCTAGCAGCAGGTTTGTGATGCAGGTAGAGGGCAGCAATTGTATGCGGAGAACCGTGCTTGGCATGAAAATGGGAAAAGGACAAGTGGACAACCACAACTTTGGAAAGTGACTCAGCCCGCTTCTGTAGCTGTTCTTCTCTTGTTTTGTTTTGTTTTTTCTTCTTATTTTGTCCCTTTTTTGCAATTTTTCTATCATTTTTACCTTTTTGTACTTTTTATTAATTTGTTCATAAATTTATTTTTTTAGCATTTTAAATTCTTGAAATATGAAAAAATAAAAATGAAATTTTATGAAATTCAATGAAATAAATTGCAATGGCCTAAAAATTAGCAAATGATGAAAACCAATTCAATTTTTCTTCAAAAATTCAAATGACTCGAACAAAATTTGGTATTCATATTGAGGGAAAAAAAAGTAATGCGTGATTACTATATGACACTAAAATCCATTTTTGTGTTTATAATTTATAAATCTTAAAGAAAAATGAACAGCATAAATGTTAATCTGGTTTTCATGGCAAACTATCAGCAGCAAAAGTATAACTGTACAACCCAATTAGCCCAACAACAGGTAAGGAAATGATTAAAAAAGATAATGACACCAGTGGTAAGTTTTTATTTTTTGAGGCAACACCAGTGATAAGTTAATCTCTAAATAAACAATAAACAATTAAAATAAAAAGAAGAAAGAAAGGGGCACACCTCAGCAGCTGTGCGCACAGCAGAGAGGAAACGGGGAGGGAAAGCATACGGCGGCGGCACTGCTCGAGGCAGCGGAAGACACGGCGTTGATGTCGGCCACGGTACGACTAGGGAGATGACCTCGACGGCTTCACGTATGCAACGAAACGGTGGGCTCCGGCAATGCATCAGTGGTGGACAGACGGTGGGTTCCGGTGGTGGTGCTCGGAGAGGGGGTGTTTCGCGGTTGCAGAGCTCTAGGGTCATCTTCGAGCAGAGACGGCAAGATGGCGGTGGTTCCCGGAGTTGAAGGCCGAGCGAAACAGAGAAGGAAATGGGACACGTGCGGTGGTGGTAGTCCACCTTGACGTCGACGGAGTAACGGGTGAGCCAACGGTTATTGCGGGATGGAGAGAAAGTGGATGACTATGGTGGGTGAGTGGCTGGAGTTTTGATGATGAAGATGAGTGGGGATCTGAGGAAAATGGAGAATGGAGAAATAAGAGTTTCGATGGATTGCTTCTTGCTCTCAGTACCCCTTCCACATCTTGTGTTTGCTCTCTGTTTCTTCTTCAAAAATCAGAGCTTCCTCCTCCTCCTCCTCCTCTCTCTCTCTCTCTCTCTCTCTCTCTCTCTCTCTCTCTCTCTCTGTGAAACCCCTGTGTTGTGTTCTCTGATATATACTTTCTTTCCTTCTCCCTCTACATTTTTTGCTCTCTCTTTAAAGCTCTATACATTTTTCTCCTCCTTTCTCTGTTTTGTATTCCCCTCTGCTCTCTATTCTCTTCCTTATATAGGCTGGTCTCACTCTCTCCTTTTATCTTCTGAACATTCTTCCCCTCCATCTCCAAGTATTGGTGTGCGGGTGTATTGAGGGGGGAAAATACTGGAAAAATGCCAAAATGTTATGGTACCAATTGTGCAGTGGAGCAGAAGATCAAGCAGTACTGCATTTTGAAATTTGACTGCATCCGTTAGTAGGAGACAAGAGCCATGTCCATTGCATGATTGTACTATAAGCATGCGGTGCTGGCTGCTGCTTGTTTCTTTTACCATTGTAATTTATTTCTATTTCTATTTCTATTTTTTGTATTTTTGTTTTGTTGTTATTTGAAGTTGGGTCAAAATAAATGATGGGTCATATTGATTTTGAGAAATAAATCTTTCTTTTTATTTTTTTCTATTTTTTGATCTCTTTTTTCTTTTTTACAGGGATGAGAAAAAAAGTTAAAAGTACAATAAAGAGAAAAATACAATTTAAGAGCAGACAAAATATGGTGTGCATGGAATCGGCAAAAAATTGGAAACAAGAACAAAAAGCATTTTGACCAAGCTATAAAAATAGCAAAGAGAGCAAGGTGTGGTACTTCTGGGGCCTGTTTGGATTGACTTATTCAGAACTTATGAATACAGTTTATGACTGATTCATAAGCTGTTTTGGGCTTATTTTTCATAAGCTACCCATGATAGCTTATCAAAATAGCTTATGACTTATATAAAATAAATTTCACTATAATTTTTCTTCGATTATAGAAGTAACTTATACAACTTATACTATAAACAATAGATAAACTTGTTATCCAAACATGACCCATTACGAGACTGTGCAAAATGGGTCTGCAAAGCTGCGTTCCTTGTAAGAAAATGGAAAAAGGCAGGCAAGAAGGAGCAAATGGTTGCATCCCCAAAATAGCCCCCGCTTTCTTTTTTGGTAACAAAGGGGAAATGACAGATCACAGAACCACAAAAAGGAAAAAAACGGAGCAACAAACAAAAAACTAAAGGTATGTTTGGATTGATGGAACAGTTAATTTTAGAATGGGACAACGTAAAATGTTCCATGAATGGAATTTTCTTTTTTTTACCTATAGTTGTGGGTTTGTGGGTTATTGACCTATTATATTTTTGTCCCATTATTTGATATTAAATATAAAGTAGCCCAATACCCTTTTTTGTCATTAAACATTTTTTGTCCTATTATATGTAACTAAAACGATAATTAAATGTCACCTATTGTCTATCCCAAAGTCCCACAAAACACTTCTTTCATTTGATGCATTTACAAATTTGAAATTTCTAAATTGTCGCTGGACTGCGTTAGTCCCCACTGAAACTGAAATGAACACGCAAAACACAAACAAATTAAAAAATCGTCCATTTGTTTATTTGTATATAATAAATTAATAAATAATTATATAACAGACATAAATAAAAATTTATTTAAAATACATATAAAATATTAAATAACAAATTAATAATATACTTTGACAATATATTATTAAATAAAAAATTACAATAATTTTTTATTTCTCAAAAAAAAATTAACTAATTATTTATTTTATTTAGTATTTTTCATATATTTATTATTTTATTTTGCAATTACACTTTCATTGTCAACGTAATATCCAGTAATGTTTTGAAACTTCTTAACTAGCCAGAAGAGGTTGTTGATCGATTAATATATAATACTACATAATCTTTAAAAGAATAATTAGTTTATTTTTATCATTAATTACTTCGAAAATTTTAAACTACAAGATATTTCTTTTCACTTCAGCAACATATCATGCGAATCATTTTATAAAAAAATCACATTCTAATCTATAAAATTACCTAACTACCGTGCTTATACTGCACTAAAAGACAAAATATTATTGTGATTCAATATCTAATTTTTTGATTGTCCAAGGACTATCTCTGCAAATATTTATAATACATTAAAATACCTGACTAACAGGTTGTAGGTAATTCATTATAGCCATTGAATAAAATATTAGGTTCCCTGGAATATATCTACCGTTCATACTTTCTTTCCCATTCATGGGAAGTTTTTGGCCTTCCCATCGTAAATGGCACCTGAAACAATGTTTCATTGTTTGGATTTTTAAAAAATTGATGGAATGAAATGGAACTTGATGGGATTCATTCCATCCCCATCCTCTCTCTTTATTTTTCTTTCCCTCTAATTTGGGAGGTATAGGATTGAATCGCTCATTCTAATTAACGAATTACAAATTTATCCACCTAAAAATTAGACATTTCTATCACAACTGAGTTCTGCAGTGGGGCAGGAGTCCATCGCCTCCATCACCACCATGCATGTGTCAGCTTCAGCGTTCATCATGGGTTTTTCATCAGGGACTCTCCCTTGAAAATCTTCAAAACCAATAACAGAGAACAAATAAATCGTGGCAATAGAGTTGGATTTGGGAAGTTTTAGAGATGAAAATACAAACAAGAAGAAGAAGATGTCTATATTATACTATTATACTTTTCTATGTATTTGTGAATATACTGATACATTTTTAATTCTAGTATATATTTTAATTTTAATTCTACAGAATAATTTTTTATGATAGGGGTAAAAATAGAATACACAAATATATTTCAGTCTATTCCGTTCACTTTCCAAACGATGACATGAAAATTTTATTTCTTTCCATCATAAATTACTCAAACAATAGAATGGAACATATGTTCCATTCCGCTCCGCTCCGCTCTATTCTGTTCCGTTCCATTCCATTTCGCTTCACTCTATTCATTTTAAAATATCCAAACATGCCCTAAAGGCGTAGGAACGAAATGTTCAATTGTCCATAGCATCCACTAAAAGCAGATTCACCATTCCTGCTCCTGTGACAATTTTTTTCTCGTTTTCTTTTTGTATTCTATTCTGATTGTTTTTAATATTTTTTTTGTCACAGTTCATCAAATATCATTGAAGAAGGGCCCAAAGCCCAATCAGGGGTACAAAACCCAAACAAGTGTACAACAACCCAATAACGGCATATGCATTGTCCATCCTTTTTTTTTGTCAACATATGCATTGTCCATCTAAGATGAAATTTTAAGTGGAAATTTTAAGCATGACCCAAAAAAAGAGGAAATTTTAAGTATTGACCAAAAAAAAGATGAAATTTTAAGTTGACAAAAAGAAGATGAAATTTTATGTGTAGGACATTAGGGGTGAGCATGCGCCTGTATGGATCGGATTTCTCTAAATCTATTATCCAAACAAATCAAATGAGTACGAGTTGGATTAGATCGGATTTATTCAATTGTTTTAGTCAAATCCAAACCGAACAAACTCGATTAAGAACGAGTTGGTTCAGTTCGGGACAATTGGGTTTAATGGCTTTTTAAAAATAAAAAAACAAAAAGGGGAAAGAAAGAACAACCACCCTACCTAGCCCAAGTGCAGGAGAAAAAGGGAAAAAAATACTAAATGGACTTGAGCCCAACACAAAAACTAACAAAAATAAAATAAACTTAGCAAAAGGGTTTGAAAATTGACCAAAAAACAAAACAAAACAAAAGGTCTGAAACGGTAAATGAAACCCTAACCTAAACTAACACACATACTAACAACAGTGGGGTGGGGGGAGCACCGCTAGGGGAGTGGGAGGGAGGGAGATTTGCGTACAGGTGATCGCTGACGATGTTCCTCGACAATGTCAGAGTTATGGCTTGGTACTAGACGGAGGTTGTTGGGTGTTGCGCACCAAAGGGAGATGATGTGGTTGTCGACGCTCGCGGTGGCTATCGAGGAACACGCAGATGTTGTGAACTCGAAGGGAGACGCTGCGGCGCTCTGGCTCGGCGGCAGACAGTGTGCGTGATGTGTGAGAGTGATGTGCGGTGTGCGAGACGACAACCAACGATGCGACGAAGCTGGTTGGGTGGTTGTGCGGTTGAGCTGTGATGGTTGGGTGGCTGTGCAGAAGAGCCTTCAATGAAGATGAAGGGAGAATGGGTTAGGTCCTTTAGGAAGGAAGTCGTGCTGCTGAAGTTCAAAATTAAAAACTCTCATTCAGGCAGCGTAACTAAGGCTAGGGTTAGGAAAAAATAATGTTTTATTAACATATGCCACGTCATCGGTTTGGATTCATGGGTTCTGAAAGTGAAACCTGTGAACCGAATCAAACCAGAGCGAGTTTTATCAGTTCGGTTAGGGCCCGTCAATCACAAAAAATTCAAAAAAAAAAAAACAGATTGATCCGATTCGAGCTCATGGTGTGGGTGACTTGGACTCGTGCTCACCCTTCAAGACAGGCTGTTGTAAATACATGATAAAAGAACCATTAATTGGCCAAAATAAGATGCGGGCATCAAATGTGAAATTAATTGATTGATTGTTTTCTTTTTCTTCTTAAAATTTATTTTCCTATATTGATAAATAAAACAAATAATATGTAAAAAGGAGAACAAAATATAATGCTCACAACACAGTTGTTAATTTCTGTTAATACTATTCATAAGCCCTTATTTAATAGCTTGCTATTTTAGGAGAATTTGTGTTTAACATGTTATCAAATCAACCAAGAGCATGTTACCAAAAAAAAATAAATCAACCAAGAGGTAAAGAATACCCTTGCCACCCACAATTCTGGATAAAAGTTACAAATTCCGGTACAAGAAAAAATTTATTCCAATAAATATATTTCATTTAAAATTTTTATGTTTGACTAATTATGGGTACTATATTTAATTTTCATTGAATTTGTGGGGTCATAGAGTATATTAAAAGATTAAAAAGAAAAAACTTGAAAAGACAATTGCTCTCCCAATTTCCCTTCCCTCCACTAGGAAAACAAAGTAATCCATGAAGTTTTTTTTTGCTAAATAAAGCAATACTAATGAAAGCTATTTATTTATGCCAACAAAATCTACCAATTTTGTAACAAATTTACAGGGAAAAAATGGAAGAATTAATTGAACTACGGTATTTCATGAAATACACTTCACTTACATAACTCTAAGTTTTACTTTAGTCCTCTTTTCAGAATCCAGATGAAAACAAAATCCACAATCCACGTAGATAAAAAGTTAGAGAAGTATAACAAACAATACATAAAGCTCCCAATAAGTTCATTTCTAGTTTTAATGACAATTTTTTTTAGATAAAATATTTTTTATTTGTAGCATCTATTTTTTTTGACAAAATTATATTTTTGATCACTTAAGTTATTTTATTTTTTCAAGTTAATCACTTATCTTTATTTTTGAACAATAAAGTCCCTTATATTTATTTATTTTTTTAATTTGGTCATTTTCTTCATTTGTTGATGACGTGTCAGTTTTTGATTGGTCTCGATATACTGTACACCAACATCTCAAACTAATCAGTAATTGACACGTCATCAAAAGGACCAAATTGAAAAAATAAATAAACATAAGGGATCTTATTGTTTAAAAATGAAAATAAGGGACTAACTTAAAAAAATAAAATAACTTAAGAGACCAATTTAATAATTTTGCCATTTTTTTTATACATAGTAGCATCTATTTATTTTATATAAAACATAAAATACCTTTTGTATTTGTAGCTTAGAGTATTAAAATCGCGATGATGCGAAAAACAAAGATGAAAAAATCGTGATAACGACACAATTTTATCCATTTGTCCCGTTAGGCGACAAGTCGTTTTAAGAATCTGTTGTTCCTCGTCCCTAGGAAACGGATCCGCTGCAATTGAGGGAACAACTGCACCATGATGCAGTTATATCAAACGGTTGATGTTTAGTCAATTTAATTTATAAATATTTTTGGTCATAATATGATTTTATCGTATGGTTTAGATTTTCTGCATTTTTTATTTTGCTCCACAGCAGAATATTTTTCTCATTGGGCAAAACCAAAGATACTTTAAGCGGCTTTTTTACCATTGTAGCACCATTTTTTTTATTATTTCCCAATCTAGTACTTTTTTTTTTATTTCTCAAAGTAGCACATTTTTCATTAAAATATTTATTTTTATTAATTATCAATTAAATAAATATTAAATATTAGTTTAAAATTATAATTAAATTGTTAATTGTTAATTAATTGAATATTTAATTGTTAAATATTTATTAACCCGATTTGTTAACTAATTAATAATATAATTATATAAAATAGTTTACATTGATTTAAAATTTAAAAATACAAATACAAAAGTGATAAAAACAGAAATGATACAAAAGTGAACTAAATGCAAATTATAGAAAATTTTTACTGCTGTGTATCAGCTCTAGAACGGTAAGGGCATTTTTTTTTGTTATGTCCTTCATTTCGACAGAGTCCACATCTCTTGGAATGACGACTCCTTTCTGTTTGATCCATGTCAGTACGAATCCTTGTGGATTGTGGAGAGCCATTTGGATCTCTCTGCATTGTTGGATTGTGACACAACTTAATTCCATTGTATTCTGACCAATACAAACGGTGAGGCATCGGTTTGAACTCTTCGCGGTAAATATTGTATACATTTTGCAATTTGTACTGGGGAGGCACATATATCATGTAGTTGTGGTGAATTTGGGAACAAGCAGCGATGACATACAAACATGGATAGTGTAGTGCCTGAAATTCACCACAGTCACACCACTGTCTACGTAAGTCTACTTTAAATTTTAAATCAATGTGAGCTATTTTATATAATTATATTATTAATTAGTTAACAAATCGGATTAATAAATATTTAACAATTAAATATTCAATTAATTAACAATTAACAATTTAATTATAATTTTAAACTAATATTTAATATTTAATTAATTAATAATTAATAAAAATAAATATTTTAATAAAAAAGGTGTTACTTTGAGAAAAAAAAATACTAGATTGAAAATTAATAAAAAAAATAGTGCTGCCATGATAAAAAAGCCACTTTAAGGATTGAATTCCCATCGGAAATGGGGTTTGCTTCGTTGCCCAGCTAACCTTCCTAGTTCCTAGACCCGATACCTTTTTCTATTCCAATATTCCAGCAACTTGCATAATCATCTTCCTCTCTGACACAAACGCACATCCATGAATTTCAATTGATTATACAAGGATAAAGAAAAAAAAACAATTGCGGTTGTTTGCTTTGAGCATTCCGAGGATTTTATTTTTATTTTATTATCCATAAATTGCAACATCTCTTGCTCGCTCAATTTCGAAGGAGACATAGAGAGGCTTCTGAAGAGATAGAGAGAGATGGGTTCCATAGAGAATGATGCGTTGCTTGCGGAAGAGGCTCTTCTTCAGGTTCCCCCTTTTCTCTCCTCTACCCTTTATCCATACCATAAACTTGTGCTTGAATTTGTTATTTATTATTGTTGGAGTGTGTTTGTGGATGCACAAGGGTCAATGATCAATTTTGGCTTTGGTCAACCCTCAGATTTGGCTTTGCGGAAAGAAATAAAAGAATTCCCTTGCTCTTTTTATTAGTGTTCGTTCCTTTGATTAGTGGGGTGTTCATTTTAATTGGACAAAGAACGGTTTAATCCATAATTCCGTATAATTCACATCTGTTATGAGGATAAGGAGCAGTACTTGAGTCGCTATTTCATCAAATTATAATTGTTTGGATATGTTGAATGAAAATAAGTGGAAGTGTTGACTTGGTTAAAGACACTTCTTCCACTTTAATGACAATTGAAAAGACAAACTGGGCAGTAACTGGGTGAATACAAGCGGTTCTTGTAGAAGTTAATATAGCAAAATAGTGTTTTTTTCCCAGTACAGTCGACAAGTAACTCAAACAAACCAAAGTCTCTCTGCTCGCTGACAATTCCACTGGTTTTTTGTTGTTCACTTGTTCATATCTATGGGCTGTTTTCACCCGTATGAATTTTGTAGCTGTAAATTAAACATGAGGATATATTTATTTGAATTTTTTTGGTTTTTTTTTGGCCTAAGATTATGTTGATCTTTGAGATTTAAATTGTGGAACAGAAAACTGTTTCACATAGTCAGTGCCTTTCTTGACTCTTCTCTGTTTGAACCTTTGGGGAGAAGTGGTATATTTCTCTATGATGAACTATTGGTTATTTTATATCTGAAGGACGAAGAGACTCAAGAGAGTAGAGAATACACAGGAGATGGCTCAGTTGACTTTAAAGGGAGACCTGTTCTTAAGCAGAATACTGGCACTTGGAAGGCTTGCCCATTTATCCTAGGTAAGCTTTTTCTTTGATCTTATGTTAATGTATCAAATAGTTTTTTTTTGAAAAAAATTTGAGTATTTACATATTATGAATCACATTATCACAGGCAATGAGTGCTGCGAACGTTTGGCATACTATGGCATTGCAACAAATCTTGTTACCTATCTTACTCAAAAACTACATGAAGGAAATGTCTCTGCAGCAAGAAATGTCACCACTTGGCAAGGCACCTGTTATCTTGCACCTCTCATTGGAGCGGTTCTAGCAGATTCTTACTGGGGACGATACTGGACAATTGCTGTTTTCTCCACGATTTATTTCCTTGTAATTAAAAACTAAGAAAGCTTTATTCTCCTTGTCATATAGTTCTCCACACACATTTCTCTCATGATATACTGCTGGAAATGTCCTAGACAATTTCTTGTAGAGTTGAAGAAAAATACTTGCTTGCATTATGCCACGGTTTCATGTTTGCATAAGATTTGTGGGCACAGTCAAGGATTATGCATTATATAGCATTCTGCATAATGTAATTTCTAATGGTGATATGCCATTGAACTATTTCTATGTCTTATTTATACGAGGAGTATAAGTAAATCTTTTATACCTTTCATAGTAATCAATTAGAAAATGGTGAAAGATATGAAAGAAAAGAAAATATTATTCTGTCGAAGAAATACGGAAAAGGGAAAATCCAGAGACCAGTTTTGAGTGTACTATGATCCAAACTTCTTATCCAAACTTCTTCCTTCCATTGCACATCTTCTAATCCATATTTAGGTTTCCTAGCATGAAAGTAACAAATTCTTCTGATGGATTCCACTTGAGCATTGACTATAATTCTCAAATGCATTCTCACATTTGAAAAGTTATAGAGTCGATATCTGGAACAGTTGGTGTCTGTATCAATATGTTGGTATAATGGTATTCTCATCATTTAGTTTTCTGTGCATCTTTTTCATCTATATGCTTTGTTGTTCAATTGTCTTTACATGTTTTAATCTGTAATGTGGCTGTTTCATGCAGGGGATGTGTACATTGACTCTATCTGCATCTGTTCCAGCATTGAAGCCTGCCGAGTGTTTGGGTCCCATATGCCCTCCAGCTACTCCTGCACAATATGCTGTGTTCTTCTTTGGTCTCTACCTGATTGCACTTGGGACTGGTGGTATTAAACCATGTGTCTCATCTTTTGGGGCAGATCAGTTTGATGATACTGATCCCCGGGAAAGGATTAAGAAGGGATCCTTTTTCAACTGGTTTTACTTCTCTATCAACATAGGTGCCCTTGTATCAAGCAGTTTTATTGTGTGGATTCAAGAAAATGCAGGCTGGGGTCTTGGATTTGGCATTCCTGCTTTATTTATGGGATTAGCTATAGGAAGCTTCTTTATAGGCACGCCCCTTTACAGGTTTCAAAAACCAGGGGGAAGCCCTATTACAAGAATGTGCCAGGTTGTGGTAGCATCTTTTCGGAAGCGGAATCTGGTTGTCCCTGAGGATAGTAGTCTTTTGTATGAGACCCCAGACAAGAGCTCTGCAATTGAAGGAAGCCGGAAACTGGAGCATAGTGATGAACTAAGGTAATTGTTCTCTTACTATGAGTTTACTGTTGTAGTGTTCTCAGCTTTGGTCACACTGTCAAAGTAAAAGAAGAGAAGTATCTTTCATGCATACCAACTTATTCCTCATATTCTTGGTAAAGTGCACTGCGTCTTCCTACCAAATTCAAAATTGATTAAGGGTAGTGTAGTGTGAAATATGAGCCCTACTCTAATGTTATAGAAATAGTGTCCACAGCCTTGTTTGTCACACCTGATAAGGCCTTATAGGATAGGCTAACTAATTTATCCAACTTTATCTGGTGTTTGGAGTTCATAACCGATGGCAAAAACACCATCTGGTCTTGCACTCTCATCAGACCATTTCCGTATGACATGATGTATATGGAAAAAAAAAATTATTCTTTTTACTTCCCTTGGCCTGTGTTTGTGTTTCTGTGTAAGCATTTGATATGGAAGCATATATTTTTATGCTGAAGAGTGAAGACTGATCACTGGTTACTTATCAAGTTACTGTGTCCCCTCATTTTGTTGCCTAACTAACCATGATTAGACATTTATGTTGAACATTTTATATTTTTCATTCATGGCTCAACTTTGCACATAGTTGTTACCTACTCTGGATTGTGAGAAATGACTATACAGGATTTATTTGCTTGTCTAATCTGGATATCATCAAGGGATGAAGTTGCTATATTTAATCATTTTCAAGAGGGATGAGAAAAATATCTGACTGTTGTCAGGGTTTCTCTTTTGAGTAGGCTAATGGCAGATTCATTGTTTTCATGCTTCTCCTTTCCTCTTTATTAGAATGTCACTGTCATGGATAGTTTTTAGTAAAGACTTCCTGTAATTAATTTTCTTTTAGAGAGTCTTTAGTAAGTTGAGAAATCCTCTGCTAAAATTTTAATTTTTTAGTTTTTGTCCTAACAATAGTTTGTCTTATTATTGATAATGGCTAAAGTATCCTTGCTTCAGAAGATTTAACACACACACACACACACACACACATTAACAGTGCTTCCTACTTTCTAAAACTTATTTCTCGTTTTAATGAAGGTGTCTTGATAGAGCAGCTGTAGTGTCTGATGCTGAGAGGAAGAATGGCGACTATTCTAACCTGTGGAGACTTTGCACTGTAACACAGGTGGAGGAATTGAAAATCCTGATCCGCATGTTTCCAATCTGGGCTTCTGGCATCGTTTTTTCTGCTGTCTATGCCCAGATGTCAACATTGTTTGTGGAACAAGGAACTATGATGGACACACGTATTGGTTCCTTCAAGATTCCTCCAGCTTCCCTCTCAAGTTTTGATGTAATAAGTGTTATCTTCTGGGTCCCTGTCTATGACAGGATTATAGTTCCCATTGCAAGGAAATTTACAGGCAAGGAAAGAGGCTTTTCAGAGTTGCAAAGAATGGGAATTGGCCTTTTTATTTCAGTCCTGTGCATGTCAGCTGCCGCTGTCGTGGAGATTACACGTCTGCGGCTTGCAAGAGAGCTTGACCTTGTTGATGAACCGGTCGCTGTACCCCTTAGTATATTTTTGCAAATCCCTCAGTATTTCTTATTGGGGGCAGCAGAAGTATTCACATTTGTGGGGCAGCTTGAGTTCTTCTATGACCAATCTCCAGATGCTATGCGGAGTTTATGCAGTGCTTTGTCACTTCTGACTACTTCATTGGGGAACTACTTAAGCTCTTTCATTCTCACTATAGTAACTTACTTCACTACACAAGGTGGAAATCCCGGATGGATTCCAGATAATTTGAACAAAGGTCATCTAGATTACTTTTTCTGGCTTTTAGCTGGACTTAGCTTCTTAAATATGTTGGTGTACATAGTTGCTGCCAAAAGGTACAAGCAGAAGAAGGCTTCTTGAGATTTTTTTCAGGCATTTATTAGGAGTTGAACCACGTTTTGATTTTATTTTTTTCCTGTCATAGTCGTGATTGTTCTGTATGTGATATATGGATATTCTGCAATTATGTGCATTTCTTTCACTTGCAAAGGAAAGTCTGTGTTATGATTGGTTCAAAACAGTCCCTGCCCCCTCTCGTGATGCCTGAAAGGTGTGATCTGCTTGCAACTCATTTATGTCAATTATGGGCTGTTAATATTCACTTCATCTGCATTGCAAGTTGCAACAAATACATTTTTTGATGCACCGTTTAAAAAAATAAAATTAATTTTTTATTAAAAATCGCAGTATTGACTACATTATTAAATTTAAAAGTTAAATTTTTATTTATTTTTTAAATTGTGTTCTTTTTTTGGACAAGTCTTTAGTTAATATCCTAAAGATAATGAATCAGATCTATCAACAAAAAAACTCCTACAATACCTTTTGTGTCACGTCTCCTTAGAGGAAAACTCATTAGTCATTAATGTTGATGTGTAGACTGGAATTAAAATTCAGAAGTAATATAATAGATGCGGTGACTGGTTGGCGCACAGGCCCGTTCGAGGGGACAATATAGGTGATATATTTTTTTATTGTTAATATAAGTGATATATGGTGACATGGCTTATTATTATATGATAAAAAATCTTGCTTGTATTTTTATAAATTATTAAAAGGTTCTCAATAAAAAAAGGTCTCATTTATTTGATATTTACAAAATGAGGTCTATAAAAGATTTTTATATGAAAAATAATTCTGATAATTATGGACTACTTTTTAACTCATCTTAATAAAAGCGAATGCCTTAGCATTAATGAGTAATTATTAACAGATTTTAATTTTGAGTATCCCATCATCAATTTTAAGATTCTAGGAATTAAAAGAAAATTTTACATATCTTTATTAGTTTCAAAACTATAACAGTTTAAAATTAATGTACACATATTATGAAATATTTAATTAAAGTAAAATATTATTATATATAGACTAAAATACTCTCATTTAATAGAAAAATATTAATAATAAATTATCTACAAATTTCTATAATATAAATATTAACGACTCCAATTACTAGTTATTAAATAAAAATATAAGTAAAAAAAATAATTAATAATATTTTAGAATTATAAAACTACAATAATTTTGAAACAAAATTAAAAAACTAGTAGGCCCATGGGCCAACCCATTTAGCCTGTGGACTATGCGAGCCGGAAGCTGACCACAACATGTAGGCCCATTTATTTCCCGGCTTGGGCCAGTCTGGTCTGTTTATGCAGGCTAATGCAAACCGGGTTACCCGCATACCCACCTCTAGACACGAGAGCACAATAATATTTAGTGTTTAAAACTGAAACAAGAATTATAAAACCTATTTTTATGGTTTTGAGATTTAAGTAAAAACTATTTTAAAATTAAATAGAAAATTAATTTAATCTCATTTTACTCGAACAGATTTTGTTTTTAAATTTAACTTTTAAAATTAAAAATCAGAAATTTAAAACCACCACAAATAGCCCTTAAAATAGCTATAATTTTAAAACAGGGAGAGTAACGTGAAAGCTTAATTATTTAAATCTCAAAAAGTTGATGACAAGGTTGAAACTTGAAACGTCTCGTGGAGAACAAATTGTGTGCAAAAAGTGGTCGGTGTTAAAAATGAACCATTTATTATTTTATCTAATCCTCGTACGTATGCCAAGAATATATTTCCTCTGGTTTAAAGTTTTTGTTATTTAAAATTTTAATATATATATTAAAAAATAATTAATTAAACAAATTTTAGACTAAAATAATTTTATTTATTATTTTTAATTTTTTTTATTCAAGATTTATTAATTATATTATAGATATAATTAAAAAAATATAATAAATTATTTCTTAAAATTTTAAAATAACTAAAATTTAAAAAAAAAAACTAAAACTACTTAAAATTTAGACCAAAGGAATAGATTGCATAAATATATATATTTGAAATTGAAGATTTTTTATTCTCCATAAATATATATTGCAGTACTTGTTGTTTGTTAACTCTGCTCATATCATTTCGGAAGGAAAGAGATAGAGAAAGGGAGGGGGTAATCAAACCAAGAGATGGGTTCTGTTGAGGAGGTTCCGCAACTGGAAGAGGGCCTTCTTCAGGTTCTCCTTCCCCTGCACCTTTCTTTCTCCCTAAATAAACGTGTTCGTTTTGCTTAACTGAAAATTTCTATCTCGTTCTCACGTAATTACTTTGTAATGTATAATGGCCATGGCTTAAACATAAACACAAACACACTCGCTATGGCAGAGCTGAACTGTGTTTGCCCCAAAAATTCCAACCTTCTTCTGAGATATAATATAATTCATAGATGATTAAGACTTAAGATTATTTTACTTGAATATAATTTTAGTAGTTTATTATTTCTGTTGCACACCGTCAAGATTCATCCGTTTCACGAGAGTATGTTATCATGTGTCAGTGATATGTGCTGTATAGCAGTCTTGTATGATCATTCAATTATCTGTTTTCAGTTTCACTCTTTTGAAGTTGTTGATTTATTTTGTTATTTAATTTTGGTTTTTGCCTAAAACTTTGTTACTTGTTAATGTCAAGTGCAGTAGTTTCACACTCAAATATACTATATAGTCAATTTTCCAGTTACCCTTTTTTTTCCCCTTTACCCCTTGATATGCTTTGTGCTTCGTTCGTTATTGTTTTACTCATTGTTGTCAGCAAAACAAAATTGCCATTGGTCTTCTCCTTTCTATCTTCTCCTTTCTATGTAAGATAAACAACCACCTATGAAATTTCTATTTTAGACATCTTATCTGTTTGACACATCATCAAATATTGGGATAAAATTGTCATTCTCGCAATTTCAATTTCAAATTTCAAATTTCAAATTCTGTCTCTTTTTCTTCTCTCTCACTTTTGAAATTTGAAATACCCCTGTTTCTGTTTCTTTGTCCAAAATCCACCCATTATTTCGTCCCCATCATTTCATTTCTTCTCTCTGCTTTTTTATTCTCCTCTTTCTCTCTCAGCCTCTTCATTCTTCCCTCAGCTCTAGCAAGCCTTCTTCTCTTTCTCTTCTATTAATCGTTTAGTTTTAAATGCGGTTCTTTCTCCCATCATTACAATGCTTCTCTACCGTCTATGGAGCTTTCATTTCCACACTCTTTCTCCCCATTCTTCCTCATCAATTCTTTCTCTCTCTGATTTCTTTTTGCTCTTCCTCTTGGGTCCAAAGCAGCTCCCAGCCAGATGACCACCATGCTCCGATTAGTTTTTTTTGGGGGTCGGCGCATCCAACCATATAGTGGTGGTTAACATCATTTGAGGGTTGTTCCTGTAGATAACAGGATGAAACACAAGAAGGGGGGGTTGAATTGTGTTTCTAAGCTTTTAAAACTTTTCGCAAATGTTGGACGCTGGCTTATTTCAAATATTGGACGCACAACGTTTTCTGAAATATTGGACGCACAATAGTTTTAAAACACTGGACGCACAGAGTTGTGTAATATTGGACGCACAAAAAGATTGGACGCAGAGGCTTCTGCTAAATTAAAAACTTGTTTTCTTTGTGCGATTTAAAGTGTATGAAAAACTTGTTGAATAAAAATCAATTCAATCCCCACGGTTAGAATAAGCACAAATATAATAAGAGTTAAGGGAAAGAAGAAGTAACACAAGTTTTTATCCTGGTTCACCCTTTCCTAAGAGCTACGTCCAGTCCCCTCAAACTAGAGAGATTTCACTATCAACCTGATAGGTAACAAGTAGGGATGTTCAAAAAACTAAAAGGACTGCACCGAACCTCCGAACCGAACTGAACTTTTCTTTAAATAACTGAACTTTTAAAACAATTTGCAGAACCGAACCAACATTTTAAATATAGTTCATTAACCAAACTATTTTACAGTTTGATTCGGTGAACAGTAAATAAACTTGAACTGTCCTCTTCTCTACCTCTCGTCTCTCACCCACTTATCTGGTCGCCTTCCATTGTAAACGCCGACAACGTGCCCGACGTGTCTGCTGCACACTCAAACGACACCGTTCCGAGCCCTTCCACCACGTCATCAACCGTTACGAGTCGCACTTCAAGTCCCACCATCTCATAGTGTTTGACTGCGTGGTGGTCCTCCACTGCGAGTAACGCCGTCTGTCGACGCCGGGGACGGAGGAGGTGGACGCGACACCGGAACCTATGTCGAAGGACATGAAGGGGATGCCGGAGTTAGGTTGGAACGGCGGCGTGGGTACACAGTGCTGTCGGAGGTTTGGGTCGGCGATGACGGGACTTTGAACTCCACGACATTTCGAGATCTAGTTGAAGGTACAGATCTGGTTGAACATGCCATGGTTGCATCAAGGACCTCAAAATGGCGCATGATCTGGTCTGAGTTCGTTTTGCAAACTCTTTTACCGAGAGGCTGATATACAGATGTAAGAACTGGTCCCAAAAAGTAGTTCAAAAAAACAGTTCGGTTTGAATTTTGAAACTTGGTGCACTGAACCTAAGAAGTAGATCAGTTTGGTTCGAGATGTATTGAAATTAGTTCAGTCCAGTTCATCTTAACTGTTTTTCAGTTCAGTGCAGTCTAGTTCAGTTTTCTGTCCTGAACTGCACTTTGGCCATCCCTAGTAACAAGTATTCTTCAGCAGCCTCTCCAGGCCTTACAACAAGTATTCTTTTACAGACAAGCCTCTCCAGGCTCAAACAAGTATTCTTTTACAGTCAAGCCTCTTCAGGCTCAAACAACTCAGCAGAGTGTTTTTGATTTAAGTGCTGTCTAACTCACACAAGTGAGGATATGAAAACTAAAGCACTTCGAGAGTTAAGCAAACTCTCTTTTACAAGAAGAAAGAAAATATACAAGACTTTCTATACAGAGTATAACAAATTGCACAGCAGTTCAGCTCTTTCTTTTTCTTTTTCCAGTCTCTTGTATTCAGTCGCTTATATTCTTCTTCTCGTTCACGGTATTTATAGGCTTTGATGAAGCTTCAGACTTGTTCTTCGAATAGCTCAGCTTCAGCCTTCATAAATGTTACCGTTCTCTAATAGCATTAAATGTTATTTTCCCGTTGCTCTGAGGAGATCTACTTCAGTGTGCATGTCTGCGTTTCTTTCTCCTAATACAGAAGCAACCTGTACTCAAAGTCTCAATTGTACAGTGGTTAATAGTAATATATTATTGAGACAGAGAGAATACACTGTGTAAAGTAGAAAGATGTGTTCAGAGATATACAGAGTAGATAAAAGTACATTCTCTCTCTTAGTACACTTTCCACAGTGCTTTATGCTTTTCAAAAGTACGTTCAAAAACGTTGACAATAGGTTGTACAGAAAAGCATTGTATACAACTATTTATTTCAAATCATTTGCTCAATAAATATGTTTCATATTAAATGCAAGAGCAATAAATAGCAAGTAATGGACTCTGCGTTTTGGACGCAGCATATAGAATGTATTGGACGCAACATGTAGAATATATTGGACTTTCAGTCCTTTTAACAAATGGACGCATACCTTTGCTTACCATTTGCACAGAATTCATTCATCCATTGGACGCATCATTATGCTTACCATTTTGTTCCATTGGATGCAAGGCAGTATTGGACGTATTGCCTCATGCTGATAATTGGACTTTTGCCATTGTCTTTCTGTTCCATTGGACGCAGGGAAGTATTTGTTGGACTTTTGTTAATTCTGCTTCATTGGACGCAGAACAGTTGACTGTTGGATTTTTCCCATTTTGTTCCATTGGACGCAGAAGCAGTTGACTGTTGTACTTTTGTCCTTCTGCTTCATTGGACGCATACTCACTGGTTCTGCTTCTTTGGAAATCATTGGACGCAGAGAGTAGTATTGTCTCCATGAGTGATTCCTTGTACTTCTGCGATTCTGCTTCTTTAGAAAACACTGGACGCAGAGAGTAGCATTGCCTCCTACTGATTATTGGACGCAGAACATCATTGCCTCATATTGTTTATTGGACGCAAAGAATCATTGGACGCATGATCTCATAATGATTATTGGACGCATAGCTCTCAGAGTCCATTGAACAATTCTTATCCGAGGTCAAGTATCAGTATCATTGGACGCATCACTCTTGGTGTCCATATATGTGCCAGTGCCAATATTGGACGATGTCTTTAACATTGGACGCAAAGCTTCTCAGACTTTGAATATGAGCCAATGTCATGATGAACTTATTATTGGTCGTAGACTGCAACATCCTTCAATAAACTTAGTTAGACAGCTTTGTTATACATTGTAAAAGCTTAATACATTTTGTTATCATCAAAACCATAAAAACACTTAGGGAGTATTTGTATTAAAAATACTTTTAACCAATTTGGTTCCAACAGTTCCATGGCGTTTCTTCTCTGGCGCAACAGGTTTCAGAGGTTTGGGGAACGAGGAGGAGCTTCTTCAAATGTGAATCTAAACCCACGGTTGCTGCGGTCATTGGTGCTGAAGGAGGACCGGTGCTTCGTACAGCAGTTGAAGGGTGGCTCCACGGGTTCATATACCACTCATCCTTCGTGTCAGTATTTTAGATTTTAGCTTATTGGGATTTGAATGAGAAAAATTTAACTTATCTGGTGTTTGCTTTGAAATTGATCTGATCCATTCATTCTTATGTTGTTTAATTTTTCAGAATTTGCGTGATTGACATAGTTGAATTGCTAATGGAAATGCTCAAAGAAAAATGCCGAAGATGACAACTAAAATGAATAAACTTAATGTGTGTGGCTTCCAGGTATCCATACATACATGCTTCACTAACTTTGTGTATAATTTGTGGATTTCATAACCATTGGATACTTCAATCATTCTTCGTCTCTTATATATTATATAGATTCTATTATATAGATTCTATTTCAAGATACAATTGTTTTGATTGGTCTAGGTGGCCGAGAGAGAGATCAAAGCATATTTATTTGGGGGCGGGGAGTCAGTTCAAAGATAGAAATAACCCTTGAGGATTTTCTCAAAGTCACTATCAAATCAACTAGCATAATTTTGGTGAGTTCCATTCTATATTCATTATTTATAGATTTTTATCTCCATGAGTTAATCTTTTATTGAAATGTTTATACCCATTGAATTAGCTTATTTTTAGATGTGCTTTTTTGTGCTTCTGAATGAGTATATAAACAATGCACTTAATGTCCGCTATATCATTATTTTCTATTTGTGAGAAACTACAATGTTTTATGTTGTTCTGCTTTCGTTTTTTTGGTTATGTAACAGGGATGATTTTGAGAAAGATTTATGAGACAGATTCTCCTTCCTTTTTTTGAATCTTCTAATCAAATATAAATTTATGAGACAGATTTAACATGCAAGCTGAATTCAACCAGGTTATACTCTTCAGTGAAACAAATCATATATCATATCATATATAATACACCTGGGGTGGTTGTGTCCGGAGAATCAGCAAACAACATTTTTCAAGAGATACAAATGTAATAAAGTGATGATGATAATGTGAAGAATTGCTTACGGGCAACAATACCTATATGGTTGTTGGACGATATTATTTATTGTAAGTTACATCCTTGCTTGAATTAATAAGGTTATGTTCTTTTTAATAGTAGAAAAGTCCTCTGTATTTCCCATTCCCCCGAATGTCTTTGTTATGTTTCAATATTCATTGTTTTTTATCATGTAGGAGGAAGAGGTTGTTGAATTATGATGAGTGAAGTTGCAGGTGACACAAGATGAAACTTAATCTTAGAATTTGTTGGGATGTTTCCAAAGCAATTGTTTTTTTCGGTTGTTTCAAATTTTAGTTTGGTTATTTCTTTTCATCCAATTGATCAATAATGCATATTGATTTGGATCAATATTATACTCTATGAATAGGTTTCTGGAATTCATTTGTTTAGCAACTTCTACCTTTTCTTTTTCTTCAACTAACTCTTCTCGTTTTCCAAATCGATTCATTGTTGGTTTGTTTTCGGTCACGGAAATGCAGTACCCAAATTGTACTGTTACTGTGGAAATTTTGGTTATTTTTTCACTGCATCTGGGTGTTAGACTTCTTTTTACAAAAAACCTTGGACTAACTTTGGACAAGATAAATTATTTTCTGATTGATTATGCTATCTTCCCGTGGGACTCTTTAAAAGATGGTAAATGGAGTAATGTGGTTGAGATGACTGGGGAAGAAGCATTAGCAGAGTTGCAAAGGATTTTACAGAGGCACAAGCTAAGATCAATGGTGGGGCCATTTCTTCCAAGGATACAAATGTTGACCAGAGTTTGCATAGCTAACTTTAGGACCTTAAGGGTGTTGAAGCATACAAACACCACCTATGGCTTATGTCTATCATCTAAAGAGCTCAATTGTGTACTGATCGTTGAAGGGTTCTTCTCCCTAGGATTGTGAGATAGTTTCTGTTGTATTTTCTGTTCCCTTTATATAAAACAACACCATTCACTTGCTTATAGTTGATATCTTATAGTCATTTTGGAAATAGATATTGATTCCTTTTAAACTTTTAATGATCGGTTTTCCAAATTCGGTTTAGCAAAATGTATTACCATGTTCATTTTGTATTCTGTAATTAACAAAATGTAATTGGTGCTATAGAATTTTGTGTACTCTAATTTATTTTGTTTAAGCAAATTTGGGACATTCAACTGTCACAAATTTAACAAAAAGATAAAGCAAAATGGTCACAAATTTTCAAACGGGTGTGAAGTCATATGCGCGAAAATGTAGAGTATTAAATTAATTAGATTAATCTTAAAAATTTCCAAACCTAAAAGTTTTAAGTTACATACTTTTATATTTTAACTTTTTAATTAACTAAAATAATTATTAATAATTAAATACCCCTGAAAATATGCTTATGAGTTATCATTTATGAGATATTAATAGTTTATGCAAATGATTACTTTACTTTAGGGGTGTTTGCAGGTTGGATTGGATCAGTTTTGAGAGGAAAAACATCTGATCCAATTATTTCGATTTTGCTTTTTGACTATCCAATCGGTTTGGCTTTTTAATTAAAATCCATCTCAGTTTGGATTGAATTGGTTTTGGGTTTAAAAAAAAACTATAAACATTTTTAAAATTGACAAAAGAATTTATTAAACTTTTATTTTCATTTCTCATTTCATAAAGTAGGTACATATAAATTATCCTAACATCTATTATATAAAAGTATATGAAAGTAGTGTTGAAAATAATAATATATGTATATAGAAGATCGGTTTAGATTGGATTGAATTGGTTTTCACTATGGGATTCAAAATCCAATCCAATAAATTTTGTTTTGCTCTTTTACTATCCAATTGGTTTGATTTTTAAATCAAATCCGATCCGATACAATCCAATTTATTTCATTTTTAAAAATTAAAAAAAACTCCAAATATTTTTAAAATTGACAAAGTAATTCATTAAAAATTTATTTTTATTTCTCATTTCATAAACTAGGTACATATAAATAAAAAACATACTAGCAATTAATATAGTGTACATTGATTTTCAAAATACTTTGAATGTGTTTCTATATGTTTTATGATGTGTGTTTTGAAGGTCAATGTACATTACAACTATGCATTTACTTATCTTACCGAGTCTATGTATTTTGAAAGTGAGGTATTTCAATTGGGGGTGGGTATATTATTATTGTTAATGTACTAACTTGACTTGACTTGGTACTACGTTTGTGTCATTGTCACCTGTTTGAATACTAATATTATCTTATGTGAAACTTTTGTTGTTATATTGATATCGCTTGCTTTTTATATGAGTGATTTATAGATACAATTGCTAAATTTATTGTCTCAAATATAATATATAGAATGCTTACTAAGAACTATATTTTTATATGATTATTATAATTGCCAACTATTTCATAATCATTAAAAAAAAATTACATGGCCCGTGCGTATGCACGGGAATATTACTAGTTTTTATAAATAAATGTTAAACAAACAAAAAATGAAATGTTTTTCACTGTTATTGCCTTTCTTGCTTGAACCCTTAAAAAATGTGGTATTTTGATTTTGCTATGTGATATGATTGTTTATTTTATTTAGAAGGATGCAGGGAATAAACAATACACAGGAGATGGCTCAGTTGACTTTAGAGGCAGGCCTGTTCCTAAGCACAACACTGGCAATTGGAGAGCTTGTCCGTTTATTCTGGGTATGCTTGTACACTACTCTTATGCATTAAATAATCCATTTTTATCTGTATCATATTTATGTTATAAATGACAGGCAACGAATGTTGTGAACGTTTGGCTTTCTTTAGCATTGCAACAAATCTTGTTACCTATCTTACCACCAAACTACATGAAGGAAACGTCTCTGCTGCGAGAAATGTCAGCATCTGGCAAGGCACTTGCTATCTTACACCTCTCATTGGAGCTGTTCTGGCAGACGGTTACTGGGGACGATACTGGACAATCGCCATTTTCTCCATGATTTATTTCATTGTAATAAACTAAGATATATTTCTTCTCCTAGTCAATATCTTCTGTTAGGATTTTATTTTTGTTGAGTAGTGCATGAACAACATGGGCATATAATTCTTGCCTGATTCTGTTTTGGATCAACTATACCAATATACATAATTGCATATATGCCTTGATGTTTAGATTGCCTTTACATGTTTTAATATGTGATGTGGCTGTTTCTTTCAGGGGATGTGTATCTTGACTCTTTCTGCAGCTGTTCCAGCATTGAAGCCAGCTGAGTGTTTGGGTTCTATATGTCCTTCAGCTACTCCTACACAATATGCTGTATTCTACTTTGGTCTCTACGTAATTGCACTAGGAACTGGTGGTGTAAAAGCATGTGTGTTATCTTTTGGGGCAGATCAGTTTGATTATACTGATTCCAAGGAAAGGGTCAAGAAGGCTTCCTTTTTCAACTGGTATTACTTTTCTATCGACCTAGGTGCAGTTGTATCATGCAGCTTCATTGTGTGGGTTCAAGACAATGCAGGATGGGGTCTTGGATTTGGCATTCCTGCTTTATTTATGGGGTTGTCTGTTGGAAGCTTCTTTTTAGGCACACCTCTCTACAGGTTTCAAAAACCAGGGGGAAGCCCTATTACAAGAATGTGCCAGGTTGTCTTAGCATCTATCCGGAAGCGGAATCTGGTTTTCCCTGAGGATAGTAGTCTTCTGTATGAGATGCCAGACAAAAAATCTACAATCAAAGGGAGTCGCAAACTTATGCATAGTGATGATATGAGGTAATTGTCTTTGCTTTTAGTTTTCTGGTCTATTGTTATTAGCTTCATTGTCTCCATATAGGCAAATGAGTATCTTGTATATGTTGACCTTCTATCTAATATTCCTGTTAATGTGCAATTTGTCTGATACCAAATGTGGAATTGGTTGTTTATGTGAAAATGTGAGATTTATTTGCTTGTTTCATGCATATAATATATTGATGAACTAGCTGTATTTAATCATTTTTTTTTCAAGATGGAAATTATTAGATACTTTTGTCAAAGTATATGCTTCCAGTATGCCAATGGCAGATTCCTTGTTTTCTTGTTTCTGCTTTCCTCTACTGTAAGAATATTGTCATCTTCGTCAGTTTTGTAGGATAGATTGCATGTCAACTGTCTTTATTGCATTGAGAAATCCTGTGCTAAAATTTGATGTTTTTAACATTTTATTTTTTAAAATTTTTCTTCCTTCTAATATCTATTGTTGATAATGACCGCAGTATTCTCCCCTGCTTCAAAATGCTTTTTTTTTTATGTGTCAACTACAAACAGGGCTTCCCTATTAAGACCTTCTAAAACTCCCTTTTTTTGTGTTTATATAAGGTATCTTGATAGAGCAGCTATAGTGTCTGATTCTGAGAGCAGAAGTGGTGACTATTCTAATCCATGGAGGCTTTGCACCGTGACACAAGTGGAGGAATTGAAAATATTGATCCGCATGTTTCCAATTTGGGCTACTGGAATAGTTTTCTCTACTGTATATGCCCAGATGTCAACATTGTTTGTGGAGCAAGGAATGGTTATGGACACAAGTATGGGTTCCTTCAACTTGTCCCCAGCTTCACTCTCAACTTTTGATGTGGCAAGTGTTGTTATGTGGGTCCCCATATATGACCGGATACTTGTTCGTATTGCAAGGAAATTCACAGGCAAGAAAAGGGGTTTTTCAGTGTTCCAAAGAATGGGAATTGGCTATTTTATTTCAGTCCTGTGCATGTCAGCAGCTGCTATTGTGGAGGCTAGGCGTCTGTATCTTGCAAGGGTGTTTGACCTTGTTGATAAACCTGTTGCTGTACCCCTTAGTGTGTTCTGGCAAATACCTCAATATTTCTTATTAGGTGCATCAGAGGTATTTGCATTCATTGGGCAGCTTGAGTTCTTCTATGACCAATCTCCAGATGCTATGCGAACTTTATGTAGTGCACTGGCACTCCTGAGTTTTTCATTGGGGAATTACTTGAGCTCCTTCATTCTTACTATTGTGACTTACTTCACTACACAAGGTGGAAAGCTTGGATGGATTCCAGATAACTTGAACATGGGTCATCTCGATTACTTCTGGCTTTTAGCTGGACTTAACTTGTTAAATTTGTTAGTGTTTATCGTTGCTGCCAAAATGTACAAGCACAAGAAGGTTTCTTAAGATTTTTCAACCATTTATTACTATTAGGAGTGGAAGCATGTTCTGATATTTATTTCTTTCATTGTGGAGATTGTTTTGTATATGCTGTTAGAAAGAAATAAAATAAATCATACCTTGTATATTGCATCATGTAATTACGATAATTCGGGTAACGGTAAATATTTGTATGCTTTTCGGCCAAAACCACCACCATTTCGTGTGCTTTTCCACAATCTACTGTGATATTTCTTTGATGACTTCAGCTATGTTTGAAGCATGTTAGCGACTATTGGACAACACTGTTCATTAAGGCCTTACAAGCACTGTTCTTAGAATACCTTTTATTTAGCTACTAAAAATAATACTAAATGAAATTTAGAATCAATATTCTCTCCTATGCTTTGTAATCAGTTCATGTTGTTCTTTCAAGTACAAAAGAACACCATCAAATGTTATTGATTCTCCTAATTTTAGGACATTGACTATGAGCAAGAATAACTGACATCCATTGCAAAATATGAATACGAAGCGTTTGCAGGCCATGAATGTGAAGTGAATAGGTACTCTCAACTCCTTTTCAAACTCACCAGGGAGATTTTAGAATGGTGGGTATCAACTTTTAACCTACCATTCTTTGTAGGTATTATTATGATTATAAAAATAGAATGCGGATGATGAGTGGACTTTAAAAATTGCCCCCATCAATATCATCCTTTATTTTTTCCGCTCTTAAATCTCTTCGTATGTTGAGACAGTAGTGACCAAGAATGGAACATTTAGAGCAACCTACCAGATCATTTTTGGAAGCTGATCTTCTGCAGGTACGTATTTAACACGTCTAATTATGTCATTTGTACATCATATGGCATGAAATTTGTTTTAATAATCAAGTAGCAGCTAATTTCACTTTAAAAGAAAAACATGGTAATTTGTTTTAACAATGCCTCGTGATTCTATTCTTTCAATAGGAAACTGCAGTTCGTATTATATCCTCCAACATTATTGTGAAGTCTTTTCATGCTATATTGTAGTTACTTGAAGCACTGAAGGACATAAGTCCTTACACCTAACCATATATAACACATGGTCGTTAAGGTTTAGCTCAGTCAATCTTCTAGACATGTTACTTTCACAAATTTAAAAAAAATAAAAATTAATACTATTATCATTTGTCATTCATGCTGCTATTAATTTTTGTTTTTTTAGTCTGAAGAGAGTCTTCACACAGGAGATGGGTCAGTAAACATCAAGGGAGAGCTTGCTGTCAAGAGGGAAACTGGGACGTGGAAAGCATGCCCCTTGATTCTAGGTGATCATCTGTTCTATGTGTTGTTCTCATGGGATGTATCCAATCCAAGTTTTCAGAATTGTATTTTTTGTTTGACAAATCTATATCTGATAATACAGGTACTTTCTTTTGTGAACGTTTGGCATATTTTGGGATTGCCACAAATCTTGTCACATATCTCACCACCGAACTACATGAAGGAGTTGTTTCGGCCGCAAGAAACGTTACCACTTTTCAGGGGACTTGTTATCTTACACCTCTCATCGGATCCTTCTTTGCGGATGCTTACTGGGGAAGATACTGGACAATTGCAGTGTTCTACGGAATCTATCTCATTGTAAAAAACTAAAATTGTGATTTATGATTCTCTCATATTGAAGTCTGCATGGATTTGATAGTATACACTATACAGTTGTGCGTACAGTGTTTTTTTTTTTGGGGGGATACTGCGTACAGTGTCTTAGTTCAAGGCCAATATCCTTCTTCTCTTTCAATGACTCTTTATAAAAAGAATTGTGAGTAGCTACTGATCATTCAATTTTTTTTTTTACAGAAAACGCTCCCACTCAGGATCCTGTATTTATTCTTAAATGGGAGGTCTTATAAGCTATATATTTGCTATGCCTTTTCCATCCAAAACTATGCACACTAAAGTTTGCTTCATGTCTCCTAGCTCATATAAAGTTTTGGTATTGATTTTTTTTCACAATTTCACATTGGATCAAGTTAAGGTGGAATTTTAGCCCTTGTTTTTTAGTTCTATAATAAGACTATAACTCTCAGTCTTATCTCATTCTTCATCTTCATTAATTGTTTACTTGCCTCTGCTTTTTATGTAATGGTATTTTTAGGTGATGGTCAATTTTTACAGGGAATCTGCATATTGATTCTTTCAGCAACCATTCCTTCATTGGAGCCAATGGAATGTGTGAATTCTGACTGCCGATCAGCAACATTAGCTCAAAGTGTTGTATTCTTCCTTGGACTCTTCTTGATTGCACTTGGGACTGGTGGAATCAAGCCATGTATTTGGCCCTTTGGGGCAGATCAGTTTGATGATACAGATCATAGGGAAAGAGCAAGTAAAGGATCCTTCTTTAACTGGAATTATTTCACCAGCAGCATTGGTGCACTCATATCCGTTACTATATTGGTATGGACTGAAGAAAACATTGGGTGGGGCCTCGGATATGGCATTGCTGCATCGTTTATTGGTATTGCAATCATAATTTTCTTTCTGGGTACACCCATCTATAGATTTCAAAGGCCAGGGGGAAGTCCTCTTACAAGAATTTGCCAGGTGGTTGCTGCTGCTATACGTAAGTGGAATTTGGAGGTTCCCCAAGGCAATTGTCTCCTCTTTGAAATAGCAGTGAGGAATTCCTCCATTGAAGGAAGTCCTAGACTAGAGCATAGCGATGGATTGAGGTTATCTAATAGCTTCAAACATTTATTCATATCAAATTATACTGTCCTTGCATGTGTTCCTTGCTCCTGTTTGAATCTAAAGCAATTGATGGAAATAAAAAGTATGCTTCCAAAATGTGAGATTAATTTTTTTCGATTTGACTAAAGAATAGCTATGAGGATTCATATTGATCTAATTCCATTTGTTTCTACTGGCATACTATTTATCCTTGTAGTTGTTTTAGATTCTGTACTTTATAGGAAAAATATGACAATTCAATTCTACATAGAGATACAATTTATGCCTTTTAGAAATTGTGCTAAGCCTTACTTTGTTCAGGTTCCTTGATAAAGCTGCAGTGATATCAGATGCAGAAAAAGAGAGTGACGAAGTAACTACTAATCCATGGAGGCTTTGCACAGTAACACAGGTGGAAGAGTTGAAGATCCTGATCCGCATGTTTCCAATCTGGGCATCAGGAATAATCTTCTTGCTGTTTATGCTCAAATGTCTTCATTGTTTGTTGAACAAGGGAAGATGATGGACACAACCATTGCTTCTTTGACGATTCCCGCAGCCTCTCTTTCAACTTTTGACATCATTGCTGTCATCATTTGGGTTCCAATTTATGATAGAGGGATTGTTCCAATTGCAAGGAAATTCACTGGCAAGGTGAGGGGCTTCTCAGAATTGCAAAGAATGGGAATTGGCCTATTTCTCTCCATTATTTGCATGTCATTTGCTGCTATAGTAGAGAGCAAGAGATTACAAATGGCTAAAGAACTTGGATTGGTTGATGAAGATGTCCCTATACCACTATGCATATTATGGCAGATACCCCAATATTTCTTGCTTGGTGCTGCAGAGGTGTTCACCTTTGTTGGACAACATGAGTTTTTCTATGAGCAAGCACCAGATTCCATGCGTAGTTTCTGCAGTGCATTGGCACTTCTAACAAATTCATTGGGGAATTATCTGAGTTCTTTGGTTCTTGTTATTGTTGATTACCTCACAACAAAGGATGGAAATGCAGGATGGATAACGGATAATTTGAATGAGGGCCATCTTGACTACTATTTTTGGCTTCTAGCTGGACTCAGTTTCTTAAATATGTTGGTCTACATTGTCTATGCTAGACGGTACAAACAAAAGAAGGCTTACCACAGGAGTCTTTCTTAAAGGCAGTGTTTGCGATTGCAAGTAGAATTCTTAATTTGTTTCTTTCCTTTTTCTATGCCAACAGAAACCGTTGCATCTTTTTGTGTTTTACACCATAATGTTTGGAATAAGATTACAAAACCTTGACTATTTTTCAACCACCAATCATTAGGAACTGTATGTACCATATACATGTTTGAAGAGGAGCAATTATCATTAGGAACTGTAGTGTACAGGAAGGCTTGGATTCATCCAACTAGCCTGACTTGCTTATGAATCTAAAATGAACTGACAATGTTATGCATGACAGCTAAAATTATACAGGCTTAACGAGAACCCATTTGTTCTTTTTTTTATTATTTGTCTTTTTTATTATTTCAGGAAAAATTATTTTATTATTTTAACCTCTTACGAAAAACTAAGGTATTAAGTATTAACAATCTTTGACACCTAGTGGAAGGGATTAAATTTCTGTAAGGGTTTAAATATTTAATGCTTCAAGGCGTCAAATTACAGAAACTAAGTTTCCTAAGATATAAAAAATTTAATACCTTAAGATGGAGAGAGAGGGAGAAGAAGGGATGAGGATAATTACGAGAAATTCAAAAATAAAAAATTGGAGAGAGAGGTGGGAATAGAAAGAAAGGAGGGTGCCAAAAGAAAGCCCATGCATGTAATTGGTTATGCGCCATCAGGCAAATCATTTGGACATTTTGAGGCCCAAGACACGAATGCCCCGACCCACTTGAACAAAACCCTTGCTGCGAGTTAAACCACTCTGTATTCATTGATTCTTGTTGCTGGGCAGGAAGCTGAACAAGAAGGAAGCTCGAAGATTGCGAAGGGTAAGTGAAAATGAATTTCAGTTGCAGAATCCTCTTTACGTTGCGCGTGTAACATATTCACATTAATCCTTTTAAAGTCCTTATTGTTTTCGGCATGAATTGATTTCCTGTGTCCGATGAACCATTGATATAATTTAATGAATCACCGAGCAAATGCTGTTTGGTCTGAATTTCGTTTATTTGTTCTGTTTTGAGACTTTTGGTATCACCCTATGTATGGTTATACAGATACTCATGCTAAGGTAAGTGAGAGTCCTGTAGCAAAATGTTCCATAGCTTCCCTTTTTCGCTTCTTAACTAGAAATGTTTCTATCACATGCTCATCATTCATTTCACCTGGCTCACTAAGTGACGGGAATGAAGTAATGCCGTTCTTGTAATGTTAAGTTAGCTTAAATGAAAATTATACCTCAATCTTAGATCACTTGAAACTTATCCGCACCCAAGGGTATTGCTATGAAAAGAAAAAAAAAATCTCCTGTGTAGTTGGATAGCTTAAAAGCATTTCCCGTGTGATTTTGGAAGCTGTGCCTCCAAATACGACTTCTTCAGTTATAACTATAAGCTATAGTGCTATACTACTGCAGCCTACAGGCATTTTAGTGCTGTCTACTGATTCAGATTCGGTTGTCTGAACTTAGTTGCACTGTGTACCCTGTTTTGGATCTTTGTTAAATAGAAAAGGCAAACTTAAGAAATGCACTTGCTAGTTATTATGTTAAAAAGTTATTGCAAATTTACCATAACGTTTTCATTAGACTGGAACCACTGTAAAGTCCTTCACTCCTTCTCACCTTTAATGTGTTCACCTTGCAGTTATTTTGACTTCTTTGAAGTACTTGGAGAATAGGGAAAAGGAGTGCTTGTTGTACAGTGTGTATGAAGCCCGAAAGGCTAATTTGTTCAAGCTTCCTTTTGATCTCTGTAATGTCCAAAGAGAAAATATGCTTAGAGGTTTCGAGATTCTGTAGAAACATAAAACGGTTGTAGCCTCCTCAATGCTACTTATTTAATTTTGGGAATCTTCTATTGGAAAATAATTAAAAATGTCATTGGCTGCTCCAAGTTCCCCGTTGAAGGTAGAGGAAATACAAGGAAGAGGAAGGGGGATGGTTGCATCTCAGCCTCTTAAGGCTGGCCAAATTATCCTCAGAGACTCTCCAATCCTGCTGTACTCTGCCTTGCCCTTGGCCACACAGTCTGCATCATCATCCTTCTCTGAGTCAGCCTCTTGCTTCTGTGACCACTGCTTCAGAACCTTGCCACCATCTTTACAGCAAGGTTCTTCATCATCTGCAGTTTTATGCCCTTCTTGTTGCAACCATCGCTTCTGCAGCTCAAGTTGCCTCTCAAAGGCTCTGAACTCCTCCCATTGTACCCGGGTGTGTCAAGCATTATCTCGTCTCCAAGCCAATTCTCTACTTCTTGAACAGCCCCTCGAGCGCCAAGTCCAAGCTCGTTTTCTCATTGCTGCCTACAATCTTGCTAATAACTCCCCCTCAAACTTTCAAATGTTGCTCTCTCTCCAGGGTTCTCCTGATGATGCCACCATTGCTGCAGCTCAATTCCTACACCCCCTTATTTCATCCCTTTGTTCATTTGCTTTCATTAACACCCAGAATGGATTTTCTTTGGAACTCACTTCTGCACTTCTGGCCAAGGACAAGCTCAATGCCTTTGGTATAATGCAGCCTTTCTCTGTAGATGATGGGCAGAGATCTGTCAGAGCTTATGGTATTTACCCCTATGCCTCCTTTTTTAACCATGATTGCCTTCCCAATGCCTGCAGATTTGATTATGTGGACACTAATCCACCTGATGATGGCCATAATACTGACATTATTATTAGGATGATTCATGATGTGCCCCAAGGTAGGGAGATCTGTTTGAGTTATTTCCCTGTGAATGAAAACTATTCTGGTAGGCAGAACAGATTGACGGAAGACTATGGCTTCACCTGTAATTGTGATCGATGTAATGTTGAATCAAATTGGTCAGATAATGACAGTGTCGAAGACAATGCAGAGGATGAAGAGGTTATGGATGAGGACCAATGTGAAAATATGACAGCATCAGACACTGACAATAATCCCCATGGAGATGATAATGATTTCCCACATGCTTATTTCTTTTTAAAGTACATGTGTGATAGAACAAATTGTGGGGGAACTTTAGCTCCTCTGCCCCCACAGGGTGATACACCATCTAATGTCATGGAATGTAATGTCTGTGGTAAAATGAAGAGTGACGATGACTTTGATATTGATAAAGGGCAGGATGGAGTTCCCATGGAGGACTGAGCATTTAGGATGCCATTTTTGTAAGGTATCCCTTTTTTTATTCACTTCGTTCGCATGGCACCATCTTTTTGTCTCTTCTACGACTCTCTATTAGTTTGCCCATAAACTTTTGGGTTTGGCTCTTCTAAAGTGTGCGGGGGAATTCACAAAAGAGGAAAAGTTGAAGAGTTACAGACATTGATAGAAAAATCAACGGTTGATAGTGTGATCATATGCATGCACATGTAATAACAAGCGATGAGATTATTAAATTTCAACTGTTGATTTCTCAATCAATGTCTATAACTCATTACTTTTTCTCTAAAGTGAGTTTGTCGATTTAGATGATCTAAATCCTAAACTCTTTGAGGTATGTTGTCAAGTGAATAATTGTTAGGTTTTCTTGTAGAAAACATCTCTGTGGACCTTTTGAAGCATGATTTTGTTAGTAGATAAAATGTATCTACATTATTTATTTAATACATGAAGTGATTAGTTGCCAAGGAAGAAAGAACGACTAGTCTTTCTGACCATACCACTCAGATTGATTTGTTTCCCTATGTTGTTAAAATTCTTTCCTTGTTTGACCAAGTATGTTTTGATGATTCTATTGAATTACTGCCAAACCATTAGTCTTGAGTCTCTGCTCAGGTCTTAAGGGAAAGATAAAGCACAATGCCTAATAACCGTAACAAGGGTAGGAAGAGATTCTGATCAATGGGATGATCTAGAATTGGAGTAAATGCCATGCCAAAAAAAAAATGAAATGTTACCCTAATGTTAAATAGTTGATTCAGTGAATTTCAATAATCAATTCAAATGGAAATTTATCAATGTATTCTCCTTTTATTACCCTTCTTTAGTAAGCGGCTTGTCTATCACACCTATCAGCCCGTTTAAGTTGTCATTATCTTTAGAATTTTTAAAGTATCACTTGTTACCTGTAGAAAATTTCTGTCTTCTTTATTATTGCTGGTGTCCTCACATTCTTTGAATTTGATGAGTGTCCCATTACTTGTTTCTTTCCAATTATACATGAAGGTTCACCACTTTTTGTAATTTGTTTATGGGGCTATGTACAAGATTGATGTATTGTAGGTATTGTTGCTTGCAGATGGAGGGAATTCTTCCTAGATTTTCTGCTAACTGCACTCTGTACAAGCCCGAGACAAATGCTTAGAGCCCAGGAATCAAATGAGACTTTTAGTGTTGTTTTTAAGAGTGTAATGGTATGTTCTATGCTGTGCCTGTGGTTTGTTGCCTTATTCAAAATCCTGCTTTAAAATTGCCGGCAAAACATTAGCATCTCCGTTTTTAAAACATACTTTTCAGATAACAAAAGTCTCTTGCTTGAACATAATATTTGGCAATATTTAGTTTAATATATTATTTTGAAATTTAAAAAATTAACTTGTCAAAAAAAAAAGGATCGAATAATTAAAGATGACTAAATCAAAAAAAGTATTTTAATTTGAAAAGATAAATGATATGGACAAATGAGATGCTACAGAATCTATAATGGACCCTGCAAGTCCTTGATAAAGTTTACGAAGTATGTACTTTTGTCATTTGAAATTGTTACGAATTTCTTATATTAAAAAAATTGCAGCAAGGTGTATAAATTTCAAGGGGAAAACCCTCCTTATGCGTCAAGTAAACCTTAAATTCTAGTTCAATCAACATCGTTTGGACTTCGGAGACTTGAAACAATTTGGGTATGTTCGATTGAAGCGAGATGAAACCCAAAATAGAACTATTGCGGGTGGTTCCTTTTTAATTATTGCAAGAAACCCAAATTCACAAGAACCTTGGGGGAAATCAACATTAATCATACCTGCCACAATGATAATCAAATTCTTACCAACCTGACATTTGAGTTTTAATCCCCCATTGATTGATGGCTCAATTTAATCTCCAAAAATCGCCATTCTGCAATTACAAAGCAGCTTACCAGATGAAAAATAGCATGCCTTCAATTGATGCCAAAATTTTTAAATTATTTAATTGTTATCAATTCTTATCTAGGTCACTCAATTCGCACTTTTCGACCTATCATTCCTCTCTCCGTATCAGGTCAAAAACTTTCCTTGTGAAAGAAAAATTAAATTGATATGTACTTGTATATTTGTTAATTTAAAGGAGTTATTCTAAAGAGAAAAAGTTTAAAAATTGAGATGATGGGTACTCATTCGTTAAAGCCCTAGCATACGGTTTGCCTTTTTAGGGGTTTGTAGTGTAGTTTTGGTCTTTTATTTATGCATGACATGAATTAATTTTTTTTTGAAGAAAATGGGATATGGGATAAATTATTCCTTTAGTTTAGTATTTTTTTTTTCTTCTAATAATAGGAAGCAATTAAAATTCGATTCAACGCTTTGGATTCAATTAGCTAAATCTCCCATCCCCATGATGCCTGAACTCAAGTATTAAAATTTTTTCAACATCATAATTGTTTGCCCGTTTTATCTTGTATGACATATGGTACTCGTAAAATTAATGCTGGGAATCTAAAAATTGCGTTTTTTTGAAACCTAAATGAATTCAAATTTCCACTCGGGCCAAGTTTGGCAAGGCCAAATTACTAGCTTATACGGGATAACCTTGACAAAAATAGAGGAGTTTAGTAAATATTTTTATCTCACTAATTTATAGCCTTTTTTCAAACACTACTTGAAACTTTGACCAAAAAAAAAACACTACTTGAAACAATATTTGAGCTTATTACTCATAGATTATTATTTTTTTCTCTCATTTTTATCCTTACTCATTTAATTAAATTCCTCCTATGTCATTTCCAATCTAAAATGAAAAAAAAAAAACAATTCCTAATACCTCACAAATTCAAACAAGTACCTAAACCTTGTTTATTATCAATTATCAACTATAAGTTTATCCATTAGCAACTAGTTTATCGATCCGAGACCTTGTTGATCCAAATCCAGTTTCACTTGGATCAACCTAGAGAAAACAACCATTATGATCCCTGGGGTGTCAGTGTCACTTTGATCCCTGACAAATATGAAATTAAAAAACGGTCATCAACTGTCAGCCGTTAGTCGCTTTGGTCCCTGAAAGTGATTATTTTCTATCATTTTGGTCCCTAAAATTGATTATTTTTTTTACGACAGAGACCAAAGTGACTAATTTGTATCTATCAGAGACAAAAATGACGCTGCTTAACACTCTGAGGGACCAAAATAACTTTACTCGATCAACCTAATGTTGGTACCTAAGAACCGAATTTAAGAGCATGTGTTTTAGGGACTTGGAGCTTCTGGGAGCAACGCATGATTGCATCATTTTTACTTCTAATTGTGTACCTATCTTGTACCACTAATCCTAAAGTTGACGGGCTAAGCAGGTTTATGCTGTTCTTGCTCGAACTACAGTTTCATTTATATATATCAAGGTTTATTATGATTACAAATATATTTTTTGATAATTAAAATAATAATGTCAGAAAAATGGTGAACAGAAAGCCTCTGTTAAAAGTTAAAACTCAATCAATTTTGACACAAAGAACCACACAAACTTAGACACTAACTGGCTGGCGTTAGATTGTGAGTGCATCAGTCAATATCCTCACAAACTACAATGCCTTTGAGTAACAAAATTCCACACAATTGAACAATTCAAATCCCTAGCTAGGATAAAAAAAAGATGGTCCCTAACACCAAACCCATGATTTATTCCATCTTCTTCTTCTACTCATCTTTTAACCTGGGCCCCTCAACAGCATGCCATCTTGTGGGACCCTTTTTTGTTTTTGGTCAAAAGGGACCCTTTGTTATATACATTTTTACACCCACCAAGTTGATTTTTCCATGTGGTGTGGAAGATTTTTAACTTATATGATATGACCCCCACAATGAGTGAGACTAGAATGTGCAAGAAAAAAAATAGGAAAAAAAAAAAACAGAAAAGCAATTAAGGTCCCATTAGAGAAACGGTTGGTAACCATACCATACAAGGGTCCATGAAGAAAAAAACACAAAAGGAAAAGCTGAAATTTGAATTATGTCTCTTTGGGGGCATGTCTTTTCCACGTACCCTTTGCTTTTACATTTAAGAGCAGAGAAGCACAATATGATGATAGCCATTGCAATTATTTAGTCCCCCACATTTGTAACCAAGGAAATAAATTTTAAAAACAAAAGTGGACACATTTTCAGAATCCCAAGAAACATTCACTTTTCCTCCTTGGCCTGCGTTGACTGAATGAACTCCTCCAACTACACTGTTTCTTAATCCCATCCAAGTTTTCATGCTTTTTCTGTTTTCTTCCATAACTTGTACATAAATAGACCCCTTACCCTTCCCCCATCATATTTTTTTGTAGACACACTGTAGTGTAGTGTACACCTTATTACTATTATACACCACAAGATGAATGAGCTTCATTCCCTAGCTTACACTAGTAGCCTCTATCACTATGGTTCTTCCCTAGGTTTGGATTATGATCACAACATTGGAGTTCTCAACGCGGACAAAATGTCTTTAAGTACTACTACTACTACTTTTCTCTTTCTCTTTATTATTATATTTCTATCTATAATGCTCCTTGTTGAATAACCAAATTAATGCTTATATGGTATTGCAAATTGCAATCATTGTTGATATTCAATATTATTATGCTGTGTCAGCTATGGATGGAAGTGCAACTTCATTCTCACCTCAAGAGTACTCTGATTTCTCAACTGGGTATCTAGAAGATGCTTTGATTGAGTTTGGTGAGCGTTCCAAACGCAGACGCTTGCTGCCATATAGTACTGATGATGAACAAAGCAAGAGTTTCATTGTTGATCTTGAGAAGGTAGAAAACATATATGTTAATTAACTGCATGCGGTTTGAATTATGTTTTCCCTTAATTTATAATCAGTTTGAAACGAGACTGAATATTATATATATACAGAGTTTCTTGGATTTCAACCCCATATGGCACCAACCAGTAGATGACTTCTACTGCATGAACCAAATAGAAAGGTTTTGTGGATTTTCAGGTATTTTTTTTCCTGCTCTTATACTGCTTGTAATTACTTTACATGCATTCATTTAGATGATGATCAATTAATTTGGTTCAGAATGTTGTTGTTATTGCAATTAAAACATAAAAAAGTACACTTGTAATTAATTTATTGAGAATTGAAAAAGGCTCCCAAACAAAAAGAAAAGAAAAGAATATATGAAGGAAAACTACATTGATAAAATTGATGACTGATGTTGATTGTACTGCTACAACTTTATTATTTCTTTCTTCTTTTCTTAATTTGCTAATTGCTATGTCATATATATTATTAGATGAGCATATGAGCACATTCAGGAGTAGAATCAGTGAGGAACCAAGCATTCTTGTAGGAGACACTAAAACACCTGAAGAAGAGACAATATCAGCCTCAGAGTCTCCAAATTCATCCTCCTCTTCATACAAAGAACAAGTGACATCCAAAACCAGTGGTGGTGATGATGAGGATTATGAGATGATGTTGAGAAGAAGCAAGAAGAAGAAGAAGGAGGAGGAGGAGGTGATAACAACAACAACAACAACAAGGGTGGTGTATCCATTTGCAATGGTAAAGCCAGGAGGGATAAGAGAAGGGGAAGTGACATTGAGTGACATAAATGAGAGGATACTAATGGCACCAACAAGGCCAGTGAGGCATCCAGTTGGTGACTTTGCATGTCGGCCAGCATGCGTGTCCCCAGATGGACCAGGCCTTTCAGGGAAAGCAGTGGTGGCCCTCACCACAATTCACACTCTGGGGAGAAGAGGCACCATCACTATTATCAGAACCAAAGGCTAATTCACCACTCACTGTTTTTATGTATCTATGTATGTCAATATATGTCATATGGCTAGCTTTCTTTAACTTGAAGAAGCAGCTTTTTGAGCCTGATTTTGCTTTGTTTTCATCAGTACTTCCAATTGTAAAGATGGAAAGCGATATAATGTATTGTATTTCTATGTGCATACATATAAAATTGTAATATTGAATCTTATGTTAAATTCTGTTCTTCTCAGAGATTGAGGAACAATTATTTGAGCTGATCAACTGATAATTTTGAGTGTTGTGCTCTGGGAAGTAGAAATTAAAAAGAAGATATATGTGGGAAAGAAATTAATTAATTAATAAGAATAAAGAATGGAAGTGGAGGAAACACACACACATATACATACAAAAGATAGCACAATATGGAATTAAGGTTTTCTGCCACTGTTTGGGACTTTTGGTGTTTGACAAAGACACAACCAGTAGATGGCATTGTTTCTGCGCACTCATCACTTTATTCTTGGTCAGGGTTGGAAGGCTGTATATATGTCTATCATATATTATATGGTTCAATTAAAAGTAAGGTAGACAAGTGAAATGCATTTACATCTTACAGCCAGACAAGATATTTTAAAATTAGATTTACCAAATATAAATGCATTTGTGGTACTAAATCTAATTGAGTAAGGGTATCATTTCTGTGTTAAATATGGTATGCTTGTTTTGTAAAAGAGCATAGAGGCTGTGGGTTATTCAAAGCCACAATTAGACACTTCATTAAAGCCACAATTAGAATATATGTTCACAGAATTTCAGTCAGAAAAGAAAATGAGTACAGAATAAGGAATTCTGCAATTCAATCTATATATGCATCACACTAATTAAAACACTTCATGCATTAATTTCACTATCACACACATTAACAAAAGGCCTGTACTCAGATATAAGGAAACCATGCAGAATAAAGGGTTGCTCGATATACAAGCAAATCTATTGTACGTATAGAAGCAAGTATTCTTTTCTCTTTTCTCTCTTTTTTTTTCTTTTTTCTTTTCTCTTTATTGATAAGATAATACTACTTTTACAGTACAGACAGACAGAAAAGATATCGCAGACCTACACTTAATTAACAACTCCAGATGTTTAAATTGACTTTTTGTAATATAAAGACAACTTAATTATGGCTACCACCAAGACTTCAATTTGCCTATTCTTATTAACAATTGAAGCCAAAAAGCTTATAATTTTACCATATATCACAATCCCACCTCTGAATTGCTTTGCTTCAAATTAATATATGCACATTAATTCCATCTCCTTACTGTTAGATTGTTTGGGTAATTATATTTAAACGCCATGTTGAAGTAATCTTTCTTCTTAGTGAAAGATATTGATCGACCAATATGACATGACACGGGTGACAAACATCTAGAGATATCTTAAACAGAATGTCAGGGGTTCCCAAAACCGTGTGTATGAGAGAAGTCAATCTCATATATGGATATTTATACCTCGAGAAATTAGTCTCTAGTTGTAAATAGAAGATGCATAGTACAATGAAAAAAATATATTGATTGACTTGGATTCTGGCACACTAAAGAACAACAATATATGACAAATAGGGAGAACAGTATCTAATGAATATCGTAAACAAACACCCCAATCATTATCCTGCTCTTGATATTATAATGTAGTTGTTATACCACTATAAAAGCACCAAAGTTCTTTCATGCGCAGTTTTGACCTATCGTGGCATCTTCCTCACAGGTCAAACACCGATTAAATTTTAGACTGCAGAATTATAGAGTATCTAACATGGGACCCATGGAAGAGTAATTGGATCAATTATCAGTACTGATTTCTAAATCAAATTTCATCAGTACTCACAATATCTCTGCATGCTGTGTAGATATTCCACTTACTATTATAGCTAATTAATTTGATAAATGTTCTATTCTTTTAATATATGGTGTTGGTGCTGGAAAATTCAATTTCATTGGCACATCACACTTAGTGGTACTGATCACATGACCAAAGGTGTCACAGCTGTACGGCAAAAGTCTCAACATCTAATCTGACATTATATGTATTTGGTGGGGATTGAGTCACTGAGTGTGAGAGACGTCTATTTATATCAATATGTGTATGGTTTTGTCTCCTACAGCAACCATATATTGTCATTATTTACATTAAAAAAGTCGTCTCTAACTTTTTCCCTTTTTATATATATCTTCTTGGACCATTTTTTTTATGTAATTTCTTGGACCATTTGTCATCTATTGCGCTATACTGTGAGTTATAGTATTTTTTTTTAAGACTAGGGTCCAGTCGAGTAGGACCCTATAGACGGCAAAGTTACCAAGCGAAATTTAAGGTTGATATATTTTCATGGTCTGGGTTCGAACTCAAGATCTCTGGTTAAACTGAATTATAATCATAGATCACACTTCAAAATATACTAATTTAAATGTAAGAAAATGTACGTAAGATTTTTATATAATAATTACTACACTACTTATTTTAATTAAATTACTATAGTTTAGGAAGAGTACTTAAATGACTCCGTCAAGGAGTTGCCACAATTGTTTAAGCAAAATACCATACCATTATGTACAATATAACCGATATTTCTTGAACTTAATTTTCACTTAATTATTTGATTAAATCCCTAAATTCGATACTCATTATAATTAATAATGACAAAGAATAGCACAGATTTTCTCATTTCTTTCCTATTTCCAAGTTTGAGAATTGATTATCTTTTTCAAAATATACATGTTCAGTAACAAATTAAGGGGGGAAAATTGTCACGTTGCAAGGCAGAGCAAATGGCCCAATTGTCAGGGTCCTCTCTATATATTAAATGCATGACCATAATTAAAGAGAACTAATTTGAATGAAGGTGGGCTCCACACTAATGAAAATCATTATTCATGATTGTCTACTCAAGAATAGATTGTAGGGTCGAGTAACATTCTGTTTTATGTTCAATACTACCATTTTAGAATATGCCATATGTTCTTTCTTATTTGCTCTTCACGTTTTTTTTTGGGGTCAAATTTGCTCTTCACTTATGAGTTCATTCGATTATAGTCTGTGAGACTGTGACGTACATGGGCTGGATTTTCACCCATATGTAAGATCTAATTAAGTAACTCTATCTAAAAACTAAATCAAACTTTATGTTTCAAAAACTGAAGTTTGAATATTACTATTAAATGGTATTTGCATTGTTCATAAGATTAACGCCCCTGGGTTACTTTCTTTCTTTCGTTTAATTTCGGATACGTACATAGGCTGCTTAATATTAATCCTTCTCCATCATCATCCTCTGAAGTCTGTTAATTGGATGGGAGGACCATGGCAATTAATGGGTGGATGAAGAGTTATAAGAACCTAACACTTCGCTTTATTAATTAAATTCTCTCCTAATACTTGATACCTCCCGTCCTATATATATCGGGGTCATTATGAAACAATTAAAAATCGCAATGCTTTATTTAAGATAGGCTTCTAAGCTGTTATTAATGGGATGTTGATTCGACCCTCCTTTGACTTTGAGCACATCAGGCTCAGTTTTATTTTTCCGAGCTTTTATTTTGGGTAGGATTCTACATTTAAAAAAAAAAAGCAATGAGATTTTTGTTTCAGGGTCTCTAACTTTCCAAAAACAAAAACAAAATTATAGTTGCATAAAACTGCATTAGATATATCCTAATTTAAGTATGGCATGTTTGGAAAACCATTTTGCAACTTTCATGGCTCATGTGGTGGACAAGATACAATAACTATCATATCTTGTCTTAATATATTGTTTGGTGAGATAGAATAAGTCAATCATATCACCTTATCGTATTCTGTTTGAGTTGAGGGTTGAGTTAGAAATTAATAGGATATGATTATATTGTTTTCCCCTCGTTCACCCTCGTTCACCCTTATCCTATTAAATAATAAATTAATAAATTCAAAATTATAAAAAAGAATTTAAAATATGATATAATATAAAAATATCAACAATTAAAATATTTTTTGAAATCCTTTTTGGGCTTAAAACCGTTGCTTTAGAGGCTTTATCCTAGAACCGGGCCCGACAATGATTTGTATATAGAAAAAGATTGGGCTGTCAATATTGGTATTTTTTTCTATGTTTAAAATCCTAAAGAATTTTATGACCAAAAAAAAATCCTAAAGAATTTTGGTTGACCAAAAAAATAGATAAATACAGTTTTGTATTAAGAATTTTTTAGACAATTTATATTCGCACATACATACTTTATTATCTGCACATACATGTCCGCGGAACTATTAGTTCCGCGGGTGTATTTTTTTTTTCAACACACACACTCCGCGGAACTATTAGTTCCGCGGGTTATAATTCTCCGTGGAACTATTAGTTCCGCGAACTCCGTGGAACTATTAGTTCCGCGAGTTGTAATTCTCCGTGGAACTATTAGTTCCGCAGGTTGTAATTTAACACATACATGCCTGCGGAACTATTAGTTCTGCGGAAAATTACAACCCGCGGAACTAATAGTTCCACGGAGTGTGTGTGTTGAAAAAAATACAACCCGCGGAACTAATAGTTCCACGGAGAATTATAACCCGCGGAACTAATAGTTCCGCGGAGTGTGTGTGTTGAAAAAAAAATACACCCACGGAACTAATAGTTCCGCGGACATGTATGTGCAGATAGTAAAGTATGTATGTGCAGATATAAATTCCCATTTTTTATCCGGATGTTTAATAACTAATTTTTAACCCAAATTACTTTTTGTTTCAATTGTCATCATCAATAGGTTCTTAGCTTTTGTTTGTTACAGTGGTAGCATCTGCACTGCATGGATGTTTCTTCTCGTTTCTTTTCTGGTGTCCTCTTTATATATTGGTAATAAATTAGTAAAAACAAAAAGAACTGTTGATGAAAAATCCAAAATATACGTGAGAATATCTTACGCTTTTGCTTTGTCAGAGCCTTTGCGTTTGCGGTGGAAAATAGATTCGATCACTTTTTATTTTAATTATGTCCCCAGATGTAACCGTCACCCCCTAAAATGAAAAAACTCTTAAAATAAACAAAAATGTCACAATGACGACAGAAACGGCATACATTGACGTCAGAAGGCCACCGAAAGAAATTAGAGTTTTAATTTTCATTTTTTTATTTGTTTGTTAGTCTTGATGTTCAGTTCAATTCAAACTTGAAAAAGTTTAGGACTTAAGTCATTAGAAATGAACCAATGGTGAGGAATTTGGGTAGAGTTAAAATTTTAAGCCGAAACTTTATTGCAGTCATTGAGAAAAAAAGTATAAAGACTTTTTTTTTTTTATGGTCAAGAAAGTATAAAGACTTCGGGTTGGGTCGACCTTTCACTATTTCTCTTTGTGTTGGCCCATACTGAACCCAATTCGTCGAGGGGAATTGGTAAATACACCTCAGTTTTTTGCCATACACCCCACCTTGCCGAGATGAAAGGGAACCGTTGAACTGCAACTCATGGAAACGTCTCTCATCCGACCTACCTCCCATGCGCCGACCTGACAGACCTTGCCGAGGTACGACCCTCCTAGACGAGACGTAGCTGAGCCGGTCCAAATCCAAGGTCAATCCCGGCGATCACCCCATATTCTCTCTCCTCATTAATAGGATCCCCCAATTGTCTCAGGTCATTAATGAATAGCCCCTTTATAAATAGGAGTGACCCAACCCTAGTCGAGAGAGGTTGCATAAACCGCTGGGGTGGCCTCAGACTCATTCTAGGGATCCTCTCTGAAGAACTAGGCTCGGTCTCCGGTCAGATTCTGGCGAGAACATCTGGCGCCCACCGTGGGGCCTCGATAAAACTCTTCCCGACGGCCACCGCACAAAGAGCCCACGACCTCTACCAAGTAGCTAAGATGGTGCTCTATCAAGTAACCTCGTGATGTCGAGATGGCATAGCTAAGATGTCGACCTCTACTATATTGCTTTTGCCATGGAGATAAGTTTTTTTTTTCGTATGAGTTTTGCCTATGTCAAATGGCTTGAGGGTTCATTTATATGTCCACGTTCTTTCTGCATATATACATATGTCTAACAGATTTTGCTTATTTTTTGTGCATCATCCTTCTCAATTGCGTCTTGTTGGAAGTCTGACCTTGTTGTGGTAGAAGTAAGAAACATAAATGGAAATGGGTGAGGTGTTTCGAGGAGCACGAGAGTCTCTTGGCAGTTCGATGAGAAGTTCGGTGGAGAGATAAGACAAAGGCACAAGGGATCCCTCAACCAAAAGATCAATGGTCAAGAGCTATTCATTATTTCCATATCACCTTTGGCACAAAACATTAACCTGCCGGACACTGCACCCTATTGGTAAATTCGGAGTGTATTTTGCACTTGTTATCGGATGAGGTTTTTAACTTTAAAATAGATATATTTATAAAAAAAAATATCATTTGCTAGAGATACTATCACCATTTGTAGCAATTTTTTCTCGGGTGATTTAACAGTGCAATATTTTGTTAATATTTGTTCCCATTTTGATTTAATCCTTTTATGCTTTGGTGTAAGGATTTGTTTCAAATTGATTTAATCATTTATTACCGTGATCATACACATTAATTGGATTTTATTCTAATTAATTACCATGAATCCATTGTTTATCTTAATTGATGGTACCATCATGATTGCATTATTGCTATATTGATTGCCGTTACTTTTGTTTATATATATATTGATTTGTCCTGACATCGATTGTTGATTTTTTTTTTCTTTCTCAAAAGCATAGTTATTTACCATATTTGATTGATAAGTTTTAATGGAATTTATTCTCCATTTATGGTCATTTATTTGTCTTTTATCACACATCATTAAATAATACTATAACCATCTTTATCTTCCTAAGAGGGCTTTGAATTTGAATTCATTTTGGAATTTATGTGACGGTTTCGGAAACTGGCATTATTGCCAATTTTATTATGATGTTTTTTACGTTAATATTTTGAATTTTTGTTACAAGTTGTGTTCAAGAAAAAATGAAAGGCGCATGACTTTTCTGGAGACAATAGTATTTAAGGCAATTTTACCCCGTCATTAAAGATGAGCTCTTTGTTTTATTGTTCATTAGTAATTAATACAATTTTTATTGTCATTTAATTTGATTTTGAATTTCAAAATGTCTATTTGCACCTACTACGTGTGACCAATTTACATTCATTATTGCAAATCACACCATTGTCGTTTTAAAATTTGCATGATTATATATTGGCTTTAAATGTGTTTATTACATTTTGATTTTATGAAGATGGTTATAGTATTATTTAATGTGTTTATATTATAAGTTTAATTTTGTTGTATTAAGCCTTTTTCAAGTCTCATTGTCATGTTATGTTGATTTTGAACGCTTCTCCTAAATGTTATGTGGATTATACGTGTGGATAATTGGGAGCTATATATGTATTAATTATTATTATATCTGTTTGATATTTTGGAATTTTTGAGAAAAGACCTTAATTGTTTCATTTGACAATTGTTTTCTTCATGGCATGATACATGAGCTACAGGGTGTCAAGTGTAAAGCCGAGCAAAGCCCAAAATGGACATGGATTGTTAGAAAGACTAGTGCCCAAATGGTCAACGTATCAGCACACGAAAGCCGAGCAAGCAACAAAAGACTTGCCATAAATCGGTCGATGACGCGGCGCCGGAAGCCTAGCGCTCGGCCGTCTCACGCCGAGCAAGCACAAAAAGACTTGCCATAAATCGGACGATGACGCGGCGCCGGAAGCCTAGCGCTCGACCGTCTCACGCCGAGCAAGCCCAAAAAGACTTGCGCCCAAAGGGATGATTTCTCGGCGCCGATAGCTATGTGCTCGGCAAGTCGCGACCTTCATCCACAACGTCACAAACCAGCCCAGACGGCTCACGGTCTCTCAAAAGACGACGTAAAAAAAAAAGAAGAAGAAAAAAATACGTCTTTCCTCATATTGCCATCAAAATATACGAGCATTCCCCCATTGACACCAAACACTACTCAGCTCAGCATCCTTCCTCATCTCCACCCTCCTCGTGAACCTCAACCTCTACCATCCGTAGGTCGAGACGAGATGAAAACACATGAAATCAAATCACAAGTACCATGATCGAACACAAACTTTGACTTAGCACAGACTTCGATTGCCTTCGCCTTTCCAGGCTCGACGATCGGGGGGCTATGTACCGTCCGGCCGAGTTGGATACACCCTAGCATGACAAGAGGGACATAGTCAAACCAGTGGAGATACCTCCTTGTGGCCAACCTAATAAACCTAGCTGAGTAAACCCAGATCTGTCGTGTAACTTGATATCGACCTAGTGAAGACTTCAATCACCTTCGCCTTGTAGGCTCGACGCTCGAGGGTTGTGTACCGTCTGGTCGACCTCGAGCCATTCGATCGACTATCAGTTATCGATCGCCTTCGCCTTTCAGGCTCGACGCTCGGGGGGTTGTGTACCATCCGGCAGATCTATCTAACCGCCTTGCCGAGATGAAAGGGAACCGTTGAACTGCAACTCATGGAAACGTCTCTCATCCGACCTACCTCCCATGCGCCGACCTGACAGACCTTGCCGAGGTACGACCCTCCTAGACGAGACGTAGCTGAGCCGGTCCAAATCCAAGGTCAATCCCGGCGATCACCCCATATTCTCTCTCCTCATTAATAGGATCCCCCAATTGTCTCAGGTCATTAATGAATAACCCCTTTATAAATAGGAGTGACCCAACCCTAGTCAAGAGAGGTTGCATAAACCGCCGGGGTGGCCTCAGACTCATCCTAGGGATCCTCTCTGAAAAACTAGGCTCGATCTCCGGTCAGATTCCGGCGAGAACAATTATAAAATTTGTAAATCTTTTGACTGGTTGTTTTCTAGAGAGAAATTCAACTTCTGCGTTCATATTTCAGGCTCAATTTTTAATTTTTTTACAGCTAGCCTAAGAGAGAGAGAGAGAGAGATGGGAAGGGAAAAAGAGAAAAACGGGTGATGTGATCGTGAGATGTTTTTTTATTTATTTATTAAAAATATAGGTTTATTTTGAGTCAAACGGTAACCTGCATTAAATCAGGTAAAACACTCTGCAGATACCCAGAGAGAGAGGGAGAGGGAGGGTGAATTTTTACGATTGACATCAATATTGATTGATTCCTACCGTATTCCTATTATCCGTTTCTAACCGTGACAAGGTATCAGAAGACTTGCGCATTTAGAAATACTGAATTGAATTCATCACATTCAAATATTGTTACAATATATGGAGGGAAATTAACATTAATGCTGAACAAAATTTGGGGTGTTTCTAATTAAACCGGTAAAATGCACACAAAATTAATGTTTTGAAGACTACATTAGAATAATTAGCTGGTCTAGTTTCTTTAATTAATTCCCCCCAAACCAGAAAAGCAGGTGATTGATCAAGTGTGTTGTTATTCGTGTCCAACGAGACCCGACCCATTGTCCATTTTGATGGTAAACAGTGAATCAAGAACGCGATGCTGCAGCTGGGAACACCGAAGAGGAGGAGTGGGATCTTGTGGGATCATGGGAATTGAGAGGGGACGTGGGTGGTGCAGAGGCAGAGCACTGCAAGTGCAAGACGCAAGAGAACAGCATTTTGAAGACCCTCTTTAGAACCTGACCTCGTTCAGGGATCAATCGCGGTGCTGCTGAGTTATGTGTTGCCATGTTAATTGGTGAGAAAGGGATTAATAATGGTGGTGAGTGGTGAAGAGTGCCGACGCAGGTTTAAATACGAGGGTGTAAACACCGCGTAAACCGAGTAAGAGAGAGAGGGACGCGTGTATGTGTCGAAGACTTGGCACAGCAGAACTTGGTATTGTAATATTATTAAGGTTATTATAAGGTACATCATATATAAGGTAACTTTTTTTTTTGGTCAAGATACTTTTTTGTAACTTAAGGAAGAGGTAGGTTGGTAAATACTAAATACTCTGTGCTCTTCTTTCTTGCTGTGCCCTGTCCAGTGCTCATTTGAATGGGTCATGTTTTATCAATTAGGCTTTCGGGTCCCTCCCGACTCAAACCAATAATAATAATAGTCTGGACTCTGGACACGGTTGCTTTTATCATCTTTAAATGCATCTGGACTGCAAGTGGAGTTTGAACAAGTCACGGTGATCAATGCTTTTCTTTCTCTCCTCACCAATCAACATGGTCTTTGTTAATCAATTGGATAGTTATTTAGGCTTTTACTATTTACACTCCTTTTTACTTCCCACACCCCTTTGTCATTGATTTCTAGAAATTAATTTCTCAAGTGCATGATTAACCTGTTTGTATAGGATTTTCAAGAACGCTACCGCTGTTCGTTGAAAGGAACAAGAGTATTCCTTTTGCTCAAAATTCCTTGGAATGTGGTATTTGTACGGTTTGCGTTCAAAAATTAGTTTCTAGAATATTGTTTGCTCTGGGGAACACAATTGATTTGTGAAATATATTTTCAAAATTTTAATACATCTTAGAAGTTAAATTCCACAATTCAATTAAATTAGCTTTCAAAAATTAATTTCAAGAAATTAAACAGTTTAAATTCAGTTTTGAAATCCAAAAAGGGAGGTGTGGGAAATAAAACAGGGGATGTGAATAACAATACCTAATCATTATTTATCTACTTGACTAGATAACTACTTTTAATTTTTATATGAAGTTAAAATTATCAATAGTAATAAACTAAGTTGCTTTATGTCGTTAGTAGAAGTAGAAGTATGTCATAAATTTCTCATAAGCCGTGTGCTATCCCTGTCTGTCACGCGCGTTATTTTTTTATTATTGTCGTTTTGTCGCTATTATTCTTCGATTGTAAGTTTATCTATGCTTTAGCAGTAGGTAGTGGTTGATTCGTCGTGGAACTTGTTTGGGACAGAGGAATTAGTAGCAGCGTACACATTCTACTCCACCGGCCAAATCAATTCTACTCTGAACTCTGTCTTCAACATGTAGATTGTAGAGTCATCGCTTAATTAATCACCAAGTCAATTATAAAGCATGCATGAAATTTGACATTTGACAATAAAAGTAAAAGCAATATGTTTATATGTATAGAGTTTTGGTTCTTTGAGCTAAAGCAACAACTGAAATTCATGTACCGACCATGTCAAGAACTAATCTATTGTGAGTCTCATATCGGCTTGTTAACTGACTTTATTGTTATTTATATAGCTTTGGGAGTTCCAACCTTTTAAATCGATTTTGAGGGATTGTTGTGAGTTCAATGCCGAATTTTAACATAATACCCTCACCTTACAAGCTAATTTTGCAAAGATGAGTGAAGCTCACAAATTCATAATCAATCTACAACTTATGTGCCAAAAACGTTATTATCAAATCAAATATAATATACGAACAACCCACACGCCACAGTACTGGCCTCATATTGGTCTGTCTTTCTTTATTCATTGATATGACATCAAGCACTTGCTTGAAAATATGCTAAACCATAAAAGCAACCTGGTTGAACGGATGTACATGGAACTGATCTCTCTTTGTTTCTATTCTCATTGGAGGAAAACAGATATCCAAAAGTAAGATTTGATCATTTAATTGGAAAAAATGATCATTGAGTTCCAGCAAGACACTCACCACATATTTCCATGTGATTATGCTCAATTAAAAGAACGAATGTCATCACAAGTATAATCTTGCTGAAATTTTTATTGGAGAATAGTTAAAGGGTAGAGATAATTCCTAAATAATGAATATATAGTAAAGATAATCCTTACCTTACAAGTCGATTTTATAGGAATCACCAAATAAAAAAGATACTAAATTCTAATAATTTTTGTATTCTCCAATTTTTTTTATCTTCTAAATGACTTTCAATTTGGTGAAATATTGACTCTCGCACATAGAAGGCCTTCAGAAAAACTCATCAATTCTTTAATCTTGCCAAAAAATGCAAGCTTTTTTGTTGTTGAAACCTCTCACACAAATCATTAATTCTAATAAATATATAGCATCTGATGGTAGTAAAAAATCATCCACACTAGCAGTGACTTCTCTGATGGAAATTATATTTTGATAAAACACCTAAAAATAAAGAAAAATAAAGTATCTTAAATATAACACAATAAACTAATTGTTTTAATTTAAATATGTGAATCTATATTATATTAGGAGACAAAACATTTCCTTCTGCACAACCGAATGGGCGGTTGCCATGCAATGCCGGTGGGAGTGCATGGCTTATGTCTCCTACGTGCATAGTGTTATACCTATCAGTAACATAGAAATTAAGGGACAAAAAAAGATGTTGGGTTGGACATGATCAGACGAAGAAAGGAGGCAAAATTGAAAAATAATAACAATAACAACAAACAGTAATGATAATGATAAAAACTAGAAAGGTACCCGTGCATAGCACGGCCAGACTTCTTTTTATTATTTTTCAAGGAATGCTAATAATATATTTCAATATATTTTTTAAGATAGATAGAATTTATGTAGATTCTATTAAATCACATGGAATATATATTCTATTTAGTGAAATTTATTTCCAAAATAATAATCATAAACGGTGTTTGAAAAGGATTTGACTCCTCTAAAGTGAATAAATCACTTTAGAGTGTAAAGTAATTAATCTCAACCATTAATGAAAAAATCAAAAGATAATATTTTAACACATCCATAATTTGTTATACATGTACTTATAATATTCACCATTGATTTTTTCATCAATGATTGAGATTAATTATTTTACACTCTAAATTAATTTGTTCATTTTAGAGGAGCCAAATCCGTTTGAAAAAAGGCGTGTTGCTAACATTGTCTTACTTTTAAAAAAAATATATTAAAAATATATAATTAATTTAATAGGTAAAAATATTTATTTTACTATTTTTAGTGGTGCAAATTAATTAAATAATAATAAGTCAAAAAATACATCACCTAACAAATTTTGATACAACAAATGACTTCCTGGATGTGATTCTACTATTGCAACCAAATGACCAATATTATTAAACTTGAACCAGTGGTCAATTTAGCCAGAATACTTGGTCAATGGGTTGCTAGTTGAACTACTTAAACCACCATATTTAAAAGTTTATAATATTTATGCCAAAATAAACTAAAAATTGTAAAAAAATAATAAATTATATAAGTAAATATTTTTAAAATTAGATTAACTAAATAGATTTATAATTTTATATAATATATAAATTAATAAATTGACATATTAATAAAATTATATATATATATATATATATATATATATATTTATAAAAGAAATGTGTGAATTGAAAGAAATTAGAAGAACAACCATACTTGTACATAAACCGATTGCCGCCAAAATAATAGCAAGCCTTGTGGCCTAGTTGTTAGGTGGTCAGTTTCCCCCGTAGGTTTCGCGCTCGAGACCCGTTGCTGCATATTTTGGAGTTTGTGCAGTGGCTTTAGTTTGATCAATTCGGGAGGAGATTTAATATAACTATAGATAAGTGATCCCTCCTTATCTCTAAGGTAAAGTCTGCAGGTATCAATTACAAATAGCAATTTGGGATAATAGAGTTGTAGAAGTTACTCAAGTTCTCCAAGAGTACATCATCCTTGTTGCTATATATCTTTTGTGTTAATTTGTTCTTTAAATTGCTCAAGTTAATAATATGAGATGATCAGAGTAAAGTAGAGAATATATGTCTATTTGGGGGAAATTAGACTTGTACGATGGTCAAAATTGGGTGCTAATACATCATGACCAAATGACAGATAGACATGTGATTTTGATTAGCTACATGTCCCACTTCTCCCCCCAATTGATTAGTTTCCAAAAGCGAAGAAGTATGACAATTAGAACCTTATGAACACTTTACAATATTAAAAATGAATTTCGTTGTGTTCACACATAATTTATATAATGATATGTCAATTAATTATTAACTCATTTAGTTATTTTTTTTATATATTTAGTTAATTTAAGAGACTAGTCGGCGGAGATATCGAGTAACAACCACACCATTATCTTATTGTAAAAACGAGATAGAATATCAATTCAAATAAACATACATGCTTTCAGATAATAATAATAATAATATTCAAAATATTTAAGTAATGATAAAATCTAAAATAACAAAAGTGGTAAACACTTCATCTCGTCACACGAGTAGAAAGTGTATGGAAAATGATCAACCGACACCCGCATTTAGGCCACCACCCGTCCCACACCCAGCAATGTGGCAATTTTGCCGAGTCTCAGCAAAGTGACTCTGTAGCTTCTAAATTTTTTTTGACTCAGCCAAAAGAACGTAGACTCCCACTCTTTTACTCTCTTGAAAATCTTTCAACATCGTTTGCTGAACAGAGAAAAAGAGATTCGCTCTCTCCTTCACAGAAGAACAGAGAAACATTTTCCTTCACACCGTGCGAACAGCCGAAGGCCGGGGTTGCTTGGTGCTGTGATTGGCGGAGATTTTGACGTCGGGAAGAACCCTAGATCTGAGATCGTCAGGGACCGGCTGAGCAAAGTGTGACACGGCAAAAGTGTTCGGCGTAGTGCTTCCAAGGGGTGAGGTTGACGTAGCACTTCCGGAGATGGTCGAGGAAATCATCGACGGTGGCAGGGGAACGATCACTATCGGCGATGTAGGGGAACTCGAGGAACTATGCAAGGGTCTTGTGGTGCACGAAGTAGGTGGACATGACGACGACAGAAGCTCCGACGAGCACCACCAAGGCTAGGGACGGAGGTTGTCGTCTTTGTCGAGGATCCAAAGCGCCGCGATGTCGAGGTTCGAGGGCAGCGGGGGTTTTGCGCATCTTGTGAGGGCTGCATCTGTGCCACAAACCCATGTTTATCAATATTCCATTCTGCAAGATTTATGGGAGTCACAAATCCAATTCATTGATATGAAGAAAGTTTATTGAAGTGGACCAGGTAAGTTGATACCCATTTGCAGACCTTTTTTTTTTAAAAAGAATTTCATGTTATTTTTTGTTACTCTATTCGACATTTTAGTTGCTAGTGAAGAAATGACATTGACTACTACTATTATTAATTTGTACATTCTTGCAGGGGCATTATGATGGTGTTATCTCCTTGGAAACTCTTAAAGATCTTCATGATCAGATAATATATAAGTAAATATTGGACATTATGCCCTCTTGAAGGTAGAAAATAGTGCAGGTGCTGGGTTTGTTAAGGAAGAGTGGTTTGCATAGGAGACTTTAGTGACAAGGTCATGGTTACAACTAAAGGCATTTATGCATATTTTTTCCTACATTATTTCTGATTGGTTAGCATTGACAGGTTTATCAGTTTTATAATGTATTCAACAGAGGATCTGTACGTTCTGACCATATGATATTTAATTATGATTTCATTCTTTTTGTTTTATAATAAAACCAGCACATAGATGAATTTGCATTTTTCATAAGACGCATGCTCCTTTTTTATTTTCTGGTTTTATTGCTTGTGTTTGATTTGCCAATTCTTTTTGTTTTGATTTTTTAATTTCTACAAATTTTACATTTAAAAAACTAAACAAGTTATTTAGTTTAATGGTTGATTTTGGTATGTGGAATGCATTATATGTTTTGGATTATACAATCCTTTATATTAGCTTTCCCAAGAGATACTCTTTGAATTCTTATTTCTTCTATATGTGGGCAAAGCTTACTGATTGTTTTTAATCGTGATAATAGATAAGCTCCTGACTTTAATTAGTTAGCTAAGTTGTTCTTTATGCACCATTGCTCTCTGTTGTAGATTACTCCTAATTCCATGTATAGAATCTGAGCTCATGAATTTAATCAATTTATTATTCTTAACAACCAAACAATTGATGATTAACTATTGCCATTGATCTCTAAATTTTGCAATCTGTATAATGCCAATCTGTATCTAATAGCAAGCAAAGCAATGATGTAACTAAATGTTGAGAATAATGTTGGTTGAGCATATCATTTAGATTTCCCTAAATGTTGATAATAACACTGGTTGAGCATATATCTGTTACATGATTTAAGCCTTTGATCCTCCCAGTGGCATTTCCCTTTATCCTAACAGGAGTGCAATTATATGTATGATATGCTTTGCATAATGATTTACTATTTGAGTTTGTGTTACATTCAGTTTCATTTAATTTGAATATTTTTTAGTTGTTTACAATAATTGGGACTGGCTGATGACAAATTGGCAAGACATCTCTTACCAATATCTTTCAAACCTTTTTTATTGTTATAGTGAGTATAGGAATGATCTTTATATTGTACTTTTGTTTGTATTTTTGTTAATGCCTCTTTTCGCCAGATCAAAGTTATATAGCTTCCAATTGTTAGTCCACAAAGCAATCTATTTTCTGGTGCATACTTTCTAATGAAATTCATTACTATCATAATACAGGTTGGACTGGTTGACTGCACTGCCTTGGGGTGAATACAGGTTTGTGTGCATGGAATTTCATTTTTATTAAATTAGATGCATGAGCATTGGTTCTCTGTCCAGGTTTTTCTTTTCTAGAAATTACTTAACTCTTTTGAGAATGTTTCATTGACTGAAGCTTGTAATTGCTGTAATGGAATTAGAAGGCTTTATGTGGTTGCTACATGTTAGTCAAGTTTCAATAGTAAATCGAATTTGACAGCAAGAATAGAAATGTTGACTGGATTGAGATAAGTCAAATTTATTGTCTTTCTTATTATGTGGTAGTTAATGATAAAATAAAACTATATAAAAGTGTTTTATATATCTCAATTCATTAATTAATTAAGTTGTCCAAGGAAAGATACATTCCACTATGTGCTTCACTTGTATAACTCTGAACCTATTTATATTAATAAGGTCTGCAAAAACATATATATAAGTTAAAAGTCAAAAGGATATGGTTGGATTTGGAGTTATGACTGTTGTGGTGTGTTTTCTAAACAATCTACAATTATATCTTTTGCTGCAAAACTTAATGAGTAGTAAACCTTCGCAGCCTAGCCATTCTCAGTCTCACTATTACTTTGCTAATCATGTTGTCTGTTTCTTTTGATTTATCTTGTCATGCATATGTTTTTAATTTTTAGAAGGGAAATACAAGAAATTTGCCTGGGCATAATTTTAGAATCTTTAAAACATATTCAGGGCTGACAAAGTAATTAGAGAGATAGAAGAATTATTGGTATAGAAGAATGATGTAGAAGAAGATATATCATGTTTTCATATTCGCAACTTGGACACAAAGACAATCATCCTTGAGCCTTGAGATGTAGAAGAATGATGTCAAAGATCTATATTCTTGGATGATTTCTTTTGAATTTGAGAAGACATTAGGGACTAAAGGAAAGCAAGCTTGTGGTACCCAAGAATGATTTTGCAAGTGACTCAAGTAGTGTTTTTTTTTCTGTGTAATAGAACTACTTGTTAGAATGTTAATTTAGACTTATTTCTGGGACTATTATATTGTGGCTCTTTTTTCTTTTGTATACAGCATTGTATATGACTATTTCATGACTGTTATATTGTAGCTCTTTTTTCATTTTGTTTGTGTTTGTTCAAATTATAAATAGTAAAGATTTGCCAAAATAATATTGAAGAATATTGGGATTTGCTCTTCTGACATTTGTGTTGCTAATTTTACTTGAAAACCTGCAAGCTTAACCAATACTTTGTCTCCTATTAACCAGACATGAAATGATTGATTCAATACTTAACCACGCAGGACATTCACTTAACCATGTCTGCAAATAAAAATTAACCACAAAGGCTTATTATTAAGATTTTTTATTTCATTACTAGTTGGTGAATTTTACTTGAAGATTAGGTTTAATAGTCATCACATATCCTTCCATAAGTGTTCTTTACATTTATCAATCTAATTTGGTTGTAGTAGGACAAAAAATTCCATCTAACCATTCACATTGCAAGTTTAACCACTACATTGTCTTTGGTTGTAGTAGGACACATAAGTGTGGTTAACTCTATTTACAAATGTGGTTAAATGCAACTACGTCACAATAAAAATACAAATTTGAGTCACAAGTGATAGAGACACATTTCTGTGTTAAAGACTTTTAATTTTTCAGAGAACTCGGATATATTTAATGAGGTTATTTATCATGTTAGTGTATAGTTGTAAATCAATTGTTGACATTTTCATGGTTAATAGTGAGTAAATATGTGGTTAATCGTTCTCTAAAGGTGATTAAATGCCACTACGTGCAAATGAGCAGATAAGTTTCACTCAGAAGTACTAAAGACACATTTATGAGCTAAAAGCTTTCAATTTTGAAAGGATTGAGATACACAAGCTGAGGTTATTTTTCATGTGAGTGTATAGTTGTAAATCAATTATTGACATTTTCATGGTTAATAGTGAAGAAATATGTGGTTAATCGTTCTCTACAGGTGGTTAAATTAAACTACGTGCAAATGAACAGACAAGTTTGACTTACAAGTGTGTGCAAGTTAGTTTGGTCGTGGCAGTAGCAGAAATCAGGTGTCACCATATTCATATCCTAACTAACCACTTTTTTGTGAGAGACTAACCACGAGCTGAATAAATTTATCAGTCACATAATTATTCTAACTCACATGGCATGAGAACAACAGTAGGGGAGTATTGACATTATTTTGAGGCTTTTAAAAATTCTATCCAAGTTGGTCACAACAACTGGAGAACTGGATCATAGGTAACCACAAAAGAATACAAGTTAACCACTTCTGGGAACACAGTTAACCGTTTAACTTTCTTTAACAAAAAAATTTCATCTCGTGAAACATGACAACTTGGGTCAATTGAGTGGGAGGTTTTCAGTTGATCATGTATCATACCAAGAAGTGTTTTCAAGCTAGTTTAGTCGTGGCAGTAGCAGAAATCAGGTGTCACCATATTCATATCCTAACGAATCACTTTTTTGTGAGAGACTAACCACAAGCTGAATAAATTTATCAGTCACATAATTATTCTAACTCACATGGCATGGGAACAACAGTAGGGGAGTATTGACATTATTTTGAGGCTTTTAAAAATTCTATCCAAGTTGGTCACAACAACTGGAGAACTGGATCATAGGTAACCACAAAAGAATACAAGTTAACCACTTCTGGGAATACAGTTAACCGTTTAACTTTCTTTAAAAAAAAATTCATCTCATGAAACATGACAACTTGGGTCAATTGAGTGGGAGGTTTTCAGTTGATCATGTATCATACCAAGAAGTGTTTTCAAGCTAGTTTGGTCGTGGCAGTAGCAGAAATCAGGTGTCACCATATTCATATCCTAACGAACCACCTTTTTGTGAGAGACTAACCACGAGCTGAATAAATTTATCAGTCACATAATTATTCTAACTCACATGGCATGGGAACAACAGTAGGGGAGTATTGACATTATTTTGAGGCCTTTAAAAATTCTATCCAAGTTGGTCACAACAACTGGAGAACTAGATCATAGGTAACCACAAAAGAATACAAGTTAACCACTTCTGGGAACACAGTTAACCGTTTAACTTTCTATAAAAAAAAATTTCATCTCATGAAATATGACAACTTGGGTCAATTGAGTGGGAGGTTTTCAGTTGATCATGTATCATACAAAGAAGTGTTTTCAAGCTAGTTTGGTCGTGGCAGTAGCAGAAATCAGATGTCACCATATTCATATCCTAATTAACCATTTTTTTGTGAGAGATTAACCACGACCTTAATAAATTTATCAGTGACAGAATTATTCTAACTCACATGGCATGGGAACAATAGGAGGAGAGTATTGCATTATTTTGAGACCTCGAAAAATTCAATCCAGGTTGGACACAACAACTGGAGAACTGGATTATAGGTAACCACACAAGAATATTAGTTAACCCCTTCTCGGAACATAGTTAACCGTCTAACTTTCCTTAAACATGTTTTCCATTTCATGCCCAAATCCCTTGGGTCAATTGAAGAGGAGGTTTTCAGTTGATCATGTATCCTCCCCAGAAGGGTTTTCAATCTAGTCTGGTCGTGGCAGTAGAAGAAATAAAACTTCATCATATTTGTATCCAAACTAACCACTTTTTCGTGAGTGACTAACCATGTGTTAAATAACATTTACCAGTGACATAATTTTTCCAACTCACTAGGCATGGAAACAACATGGATTATTTTGATTGCTCTAATAGTTCAAACCAAACTAGTTGACAACATGAGTGGAACTTGATTGTAGATAACCTCACATAGCACCAAAAAATCAGCGTCTATGGTGCCCAACTCCACATCCAAAGTGACAACCCACAACAAGGGATGGCGGCATCAATCAGTGAGATGATAGAGGTGAGGATGAAAAGATAAGTGAAGATAGAGAGTGGGATGAGAAGGAGGGGCAGTTTTCTTCTTCATGTAGTACAGAAGAGGGAGACTGAGATGAGAAGGGATGGAGTGGGAGAGAAGGAGGGAATGGGCGAGAGAAGGAGGGAAAGAAATGGTTACGAAAGAAAGGGATTTTGAACAGTACAAAGTTAGGTCTTTGCTAAGTCACTAAAAATGAATAAAAAATGCCACAAGGGCAGGTGTTGATCAGTGGTACACAAATTGGGGGTGTCCGTGTATCGCCGTTGAAAATGTATATAGGCATTAAATGACGACGACAAGAACCAATAAGAAGAATTGTCTTTTCATCACTTAGCCTTTTCCTAACTAAGGTATTCAAATCGGAAATTTTTCTTTCAAAAACAAAAAAATAGATAAATGTTAACAACTTAAATTTTTTTTTTTAGTTAAGTGGTGTGATTTATTTCAGAGGAAAAAATAAAGAGTTAATGAGTTATGATGGTTGATAAATAACTAATGTTGAAATTTCTATTTATTTAATATTAAAATTAAATTAAATATGTACACATAAAGGAAACATGCACATTTTTTTTTTTGATAACAAAAGGAAACATGCACATTGTGACGAGAGCAATTACTCTTTACCAAATAAGTATAATAAATGAACTAAATTAAAATGATTTTAATTATTGTGCCATGTAGTATTTAATTGATTGATATCTGACTCGCACTCGCCTCGCCTCGCCCGTGGCTCTCGCTATGCGTTTGTACGTGTATTTATGAATCAGTTTTGTAAAGAGGCAATGTTTTTATGTGTGAGAAGTTAAGAGTTTGACTGGGGCTGGGGCTCGAAAAAGGAGTTTGAGTGGGACTTGGTGGTACTGTTTTGTTTTGTTTGTGGACGTGAAAATGTCAATGGAAGGCCATCTCCGCCACCCTTCATCGGACGACGTCGTCCTCAACGTCCCCGACCGCCATGCATTCATTCCTCTCCCTCAACAACAGGTTATCTCTCTATACTATTCTATTCCATCCTTTTCACTGATTGATTGATTGGGTTAATGGTTTGGGTTGGGTTGGGTTGGGTTGGATTCGTGGGGGGTTATGATTTATGAACAATGATGACAACGACAACAATAATAACAAGATATGAAGAGGGTTGGTTGGTGCAGGGGAAGGAGAAAAGGGACACTCTGGTCCTTGCATACAGGACTCTGGGAGTGGTATTTGGAGGCCTGGTGACGTCACCCCTCTACGTGTACCCTTCAATGCCGCTCAAGTCCCCAACCGAGGACGACTATTTGGGCATCTACAGCATCATGTTCTGGACTCTCACTCTCATCGGCGTCGTCAAGTACGCCAACATTGCCATCAAAGCCGATGACCACGGTGAAGGTACACTGTAACACACCTTCCCCCAAATTCATCCAATTTAATCCCTGCCTCTTCACTAAAATATTAGTTAGGTAATAATAACATCCAATTTCAATTGCTTGTTGCAGGTGGGACGTTTGCCCTCTATTCATTGCTCTGCAGGCATTTCAATATTGGAATCCTTCCTTCTAAGCAGCAAGCGTTAAACTCTGCCACAACAACTAGGGGCACCGGCACGCATACCTGGCTTGCTAAACTGTTCGAAACCAGCGTGGTTGCTCGGAGGCTCTTGCTTTTCGTTGCCATGTTGGGTACTTGCATGCTTATTGGTGATGGCATACTTACCCCTGCAATTTCAGGTTTCCTCTCCACAAAATTTTCATCTTTATTTATTTACTTTTTCTATTGAAAAATGCTTTTTTTTTTTTGGGGGTTTTATTTGAGTTTGTGAATTCATTCTCAGTGTTGTCGGCAATGGATGGACTAAGAGCACCTTTTCCTTCAGTTAGCAAATGTAAGTTTTCGGTTAATGCAATTTTACTTACACCTTGAGTTTTGCAGATTCCATGGCATGCAAAGTACAATCAAGCTTCTGGAAGATTTTTAATATCAGTTGCTTCGGCTGCTGGCGTTTTCTTCTGTTTTTTTTTCCCCACTAACAAGCTTGCGTGATTAATTTAATGAGATGCATACAACATGGGAGCTACCTGCTCAGCTGCAGTTTTCACCTAATAATCACAAAATCCAAAGATGAAACGTGTGAATGTTACTTGCTGTGTATAGGAAGAGATTGTGGATGTATTATAATGTGTTTTGACTTTCATTAACCATTACTTAAGTAGGAACCGAACATGGCAACCTTCACAAAGTATTCAAATTAAGAAATGGCCTTTCTTGCTCAGATTATGTTTAAATGTTGAGCAGGATACTTTCCTGAATGTTTATGGTTACTGTATACTGGGATACCAACATAGGATAAGAAGCTTGTGACCATCATGCTTCTTTAAATGATTTGAACAACACAGTTCTGTATATGTAAAGATATAATCATGCTTCTTGGTTAGGAAAAATAGTGCATTAAATCTGATGGGACTGTCAAATTAAAGAAACCTTTTGTCATAAGGGATTTCTAGAGTAGACCTGAGTTTGTTAACTTTGCCATGCAACTCGTTCTCCTGGTTTGTATAACTCTGATTTCTTTCTTTGCACATGCCATTGCAGCACTAGTGGAAACACTTTCTGCAGTTGTCTTGATCCTTCTGTTCTTGTTGCAAAAATTTGGTACATCCCGCGTCAGTTTCCTCTTTTCCCCAATAATGGGAGCATGGACCCTGTGTACCCCAATTGTAGGAATTTACAGCATCATACACCACTATCCAAGCATATTCAAGGCTTTATCTCCGCACTACATTTTCCGTTTCTTTTGGAGAAATGGAAAATCTGGGTGGCTTTTACTTGGTGGTACTGTCCTTTGCATTACTGGTATGTATCTTATCCATCCATTTTGCAAGATATACCATTTTTGACACAGGACTGAGAAAATTATCTTTGAAGGACCTCTTTCTTTCACTGTCAAATCATTCTATAAAATTCATGTGCTATGTTCTAGTACTTGCAGCAGGTCAGGCTATAAACTAAATAATGTTGCTATATGAGAATTGAGCAAAAGAGAATCTTGCAAGTTAATGTTGAGGGAACCACTAAAACATGTCCAAACACTAAAAGGTGGAAGATTGTCTGGAAGGGCAAGCCAGTTCGTTTGTTGTTCTGACTTCTTATATGAATATAGCGATCACTTACACAATTTTAAATTTTGATCACTTTTAAGTGGCATGAGAAGATGCACTTTATTATCTAAATGGACATGCATGCAATACATAGTACATATTTTTTCTGTTTGATCTTTCTTGATTTATTCAACTTGACAGGTTCTGAGGCAATGTTTGCTGATCTCGGTCATTTCAATCCACGGTCCATTCAGGTTATTTTTATAATATTTAGTCCGTCTTTCAAGGTTGTGTTTTCCTTTCAGCCAGTAATTATCTTTCTCTTCTTTCATTCTTCCTTGTTTTTCTGTAACAGATAGCTTTTCTATTCACAATCTACCCATCTTTAGTTCTGACTTATGCTGGACAGACAGCATATCTGATCAAGCATCCTAATGATCATGATGATGGCTTTTACAAATTTATACCAACTCCAGTCTACTGGCCAATCTTTGTTATTGCAACATTGGCTGCAATTGTTGCTAGCCAGTCATTAATATCGGCCACCTTTTCTGTAATCAAGCAATCTGTAGTGCTGGATTATTTTCCTCGAGTAAAGATTGTGCACACATCGAATAATAAAGAAGGAGAGGTTTACTCCCCTGAAGTGAACTACATCCTAATGGTCCTTTGCGTTGCTGTCATACTTATTTTTGGAGATGGAAAAGATATTGGAAATGCTTTTGGTACGTCAGTTTCTAAAACCCTTTGTTTGCTGACATAACATTAATTAGTTATCACCTGATTAACAAAACATAAAACCATTTTTTTTTTGCACCATCAATCACTATATCAATTATTTGCGCAACTCTGTTGAATTTGAAATTCACCAATGGTACATTATAGAGGAATAGAAGGTTTTTGTTAGTTCCAAGTGTTTCACAGTATAATAAATGGAGGGCCACAGGCTATTCTGCAATCAAGACTCCGTCGATTCTTCTCAATCTTATAAACTGTATCAACTGTGATGGATACTCATGTCTACAAATTAACATAGCTTTGGACATATAGCGACCTGAGGACTGTCTTCTATTCATTGATTAGAACTATTTTGTATTTACTGGCAGTCTTTGCAAATTTCTCATGATGGTGTAACATTTATTGCAGGTGTTGTTGTGAGCCTAGTAATGCTTATCACCACTATATTACTTACATTGGTCATGATCATGATATGGAGAACTCCTGTGGTGGTGGTTTCCCTGTACTTCTCTGTGTTTTTTGTGATGGAAGGGGTTTATGTCAGTGCAGTTTTCACTAAATTTGCTGAAGGTGGATGGATTCCTTTTGCCATATCATTTATCCTTGCTTTCATCATGTTCGGTTGGTTTTATGGTAGACAAAGAAAGATCGAATATGAGTTAACCCACAAGATAACCTTTGAGAGACTTGCAGAGCTTTTGGCTGACTGCAGTGTTCAAAGGGTTCCTGGGCTATGCTTCTTTTATACTAACATTCAAGATGGGCTGACTCCTATTCTTGGGCACTACATAAAGAACATGAAATCCCTTCATAAGGTCACAATATTTACAACTCTTCGGTATTTGTTAGTCCCCAAGGTTGCTCCACATGAGAGGATTGTCATCATGAAATCAAATCTCCAAGGGGTATATTGTTGTGTGATTCAGTATGGTTATGCAGATGCTCTAAATATAGGAGATGATTTTGTAGCTCAAGTGATTAACAGTTTGACAATACATATACAGAACAGCTCTGACAATCTTTCATCTGATTCTCAAGAGATTCACAGTTTAGACGAAGCGCGGTTTGCCGGGGTTGTTCATGTTCGGGGGAAGACGAGATTTTACATTGGTTTGAACTGTGGCTGGTTTGATAAAATCATGCTTAGTTTTTATGAAGTCATGCACGGTAACTGTAGATCTGGTCTGCCTGCTCTAGGGGCTTCATTACAGCAAAGGATTGAAGTTGGAATGCTTTACGAGGCTTGAAGGGTTTACCATATTCAAGCATATTTATTTCACATGATTCAGCAGTTTCACTGGCTCATGCAGTCTCATATACTGAACTAGCTTAATAACCCGTGCCTTGCACGGGATATTATTATATTTACTTAATAATAAAATTTGACTAAATTGATATATAATCCGTGCTAAATTTTAAATGATTAATTAAATGTAATTTTTTGTGTATCAAATTATATATTATCTATTAGTAAATTAGAAGAAGAAATATATAATTCTAAATTTTAAGATAATATTATACAATAGTGTAGGTTAAATCAAATTTTTTATGAATGAGATAATTTTATATTAAAGTAATATTGTTAATTGTCAATGTATTATAATGTTAGTAATTTCTTAGATTATATTAATAATTAGTAATTTAAATTTGAATATTAAGTTTGGTATTTTTTTTGTTTACATAGTTTGGTAGATAATATTAATAGTATTATTTAATTTAGATATTTAGTTTAATATTTTATATTTCAATTTCCTATGTACTGAACTTCTAATAAGTATTATTAGGTCATTTTTTTTATTTGATTCAGTATTATATTATTAATTCAATTTAAATTTGTATTAATTTATTGTCCTATTTTTGCTAATTAGTATTTCAAATTTGGTGGTCTCAATTTAAAATCAAATCTACAATAATAATATATGATTTGAAGTAAATTAGCATTACATTTGTAATTATATTTCATGTCAATAAATAAAATATGTTAGTACAAAGTTGAAGTGACCACAAAAATTTTCAATAATTTTGTAAGCAAATTCTTTTTTTGAATAATTTGTGTTGTGGCAAGTGTAATTGTAATTCCAACTTCATCTTCCTCTCTATCATAAATGAAGTTTAAAGAAAGAATGCAATAACAACTTAAGCATATACATAATAAGGTTTATGAAATCCAATTTTCTCATAGAAATCAATGCAATCATTTAACAGTCAATCAAAAATCTTAATGATAACATTCTACCTATAGGTAACACTCATTCTATATGCACATTATAAATCAAAACAAATGAAAGTTTTCTGTTTATCTATGTAAGAAAAGAGATATAATAAATATCAATAATTGAGTATGTAAATGAAAACAAAAACTTATTTCCATCCATAGGAATGACATGGTATTTTTTTGCCAGGACCGAACACAAGTTCTAGCCGAGTTTGTCCCCTTAGATAAACCACATTAACAACTTGTGTCCAACTTCATGGTTATGACATAGTATTAATAATACAAATTGAGCATTATAATTTTGAATTTTGAAAATATTATACAAAGAAAAAGTGACTTCTCCTAATCTCAAAATTTCAGACTAAACCTAATTCAGATAATACATTTTTTAAAAAACTTCAAAAAAATAGAAAAGGAGATTAATCTTATATACTTTTTGATTTTTGGCTTAAATAAACCCCACAAAATTGTTTTATAAGGTGAGAATTATTGAAACTTAATAAGCTCTATTTATATCAATTTAGCCAAATTTGGCACGGGTTATCAATTTAAAAATTGGCTAAATTAATAATTTCAAATTACTTTCATTAAAAAGTAAATATAACAATATCTCATGCAAGACACAATTTATTAAGCTAGTATAATAAAATATTAGTCATTTAAAAAAATGTAGTATTGATTTAATTGAAATCGGAACCTCTAAACGTGTTTCGGTTATAAGTTATTATGACAATATTAATTACTTGTCATGAAATATCATCAAGTGAATTAACATATTTGTCTCCACAAATGAATCATTATTAAATAAGTAAATAAATAAATTAAAAATAAATTAAATATTTGTTTGTAATTTTAGGCCAAAAACTGAATGAATTTTAGGGTGACAAATGACATAATCTCACGGGACATAATGTTATATACAATATTAATGTAAGTACCCGAGAGATACACATATTTTAAATATAATTTATTAAGCAATATATGTAAAATTCATAATTAGAAAAAATAATAATAATATCATAATTTAATATTTTAAATAAATCATTTTTTATTATATATTTTTTAAAATTGCTGTACCTATAAACAAAATAAAATAAGTACAAAGTTTATGATCATGATCATGATCATAAACAAATAGTTTACATACAAATAGTTTCACCTAAAACGCTCAGTTTTCATGTGGTATATTTTTTATTTGTAATTTAAAATATTAGTAATTTTTTATGTATATGTTAAAATGTTTTTCATGTATGCAATATAATTATATATATAATAAATATGTAATTAAATTATGTTCTTATTTTACAAAAAAAAATCATTTTTTCCTGTTCATGTTGTATATTCCTCATCGTTATTTATAATTGAATTTAACTAATTTTAAAATCCCAAAAAAATCTATATATTCTATAACAATATGAAAATGATATTTTTTCAAAAAAATCGTTATTTATATGTTTTTTGTTATTTAAAATATTAGTATTTTTATATTTAAAAATTAAATAATTTCAACTATTATGTATTTTTATTAAAAATAGATAAAATGACATTTAATATGAGAGAATTAAACTGACATTTAATTGTAATGAAAGAATTAATTTGCATTAAATCTATGATATTAATTGTGTGAGATAGTATAAATGATTTAAATAAAAATAGAAATAATAATTAAAAAATGAAATAAAAATTGTTTTAGGCGGGAAGTTGAATGATGAGGTGTTGACATGTGGCATTGCTAACCGTTACATAAACCTTGCTTTATAATATATAATAGATAGATACTTCTTGCATTCAAATATTTCTTTGTTTGATCGAGGTTCAATGAACTCTGGGCTATGCTCACAATCTCACATACTGAATAATCCTTGCATGAATACAGCGCCTATAGGCACAACTAACCTAGATTTAAAGATACAATAAAGACTTTAATATTAATTTAGTCCCTGTAAAATTTTAAATTTTGAATTTAATTCCTATAAAAAAAGTCAAATTGACTTTTTTTGTCCTTGTTTTAATTTTTTTTTTGAATTTAGTCTCTTGGTAGGGTTGACCGCTAATGTGACACACTTAAGTGCCTATGTGGCTTATTTAAATGTCCACGTCAGCGCCACGTAAGTTGACACGTCAGCATCACATCCTCTCTCTCTCCCCTTTCCCTTCCCCACCCTTCTCTCTCCTCGGTCCTCACCCCCCACCACCACAAAAAATACCTCTCTACCCAGAATCTAACAGAGGAAGGGAACGGGTTCTCGTCACTGGAAAAATCACGGCCAAAGCCACTTCCACCACCACGAGCACGTCCAAACCCTCGTCCACCACCTCGCCCACCTCCACGGCCACCACGAGGAGCTTCATTTCTGGCCTCCCTCACTATCAATAACATGGATAAAACAGATCGAAATCGAAAATAGATCCCCAATTTCGAAATCGAAAAGAGATCCCCATTTCGTTGTTGCTGTTGTTCTACGATTTTCGTTGTTGATGTTCTTGTTGTTGTTGTTGATGATGTTGTTGTATCTGTAGATTTTTGTTGTTGTTGTTGTTTCCATTTGGTGGTGAGGGTGGAGGTGGGGGGGTGGAGGTACGGGTGGGGGTGGTGGTGGTGGTGGAGGAGGCAGGAGAAGGAGGTGGGGGTGGTGGAAGAGGGGTGGTGGAGGTGGTGGTGGTGGAGAAGGGGGAGAAGGAGGTGGGGGTGGTGGAGAAGAAGATGGACTAAATTCAAAACGTGTATTTTTTACGGGGACTAAATTCAAAATATATATTTTTTACAGGGACTAAATTCAAAACCTAATATTTGTATAAGTATGTGTCAGGTGACGTGTAAGCCACACTGGTGCCACGTAGGAATTTTATAGAGACCTCCCAATGCCACATCAGCGGTCAACGCTAATGAGAGATTAAATTCAAAAAAAAAATAAAACGAGGACTAAATTCAAAAAAATAAATAAAACAAAGAAGAAAAAAGTTTAACTTTCTTTATAGAGACTTAAATCAAAAATCCTTTATATTACAGGGACTAAATTAATATTAAAACCTACGATAAAACAATTATAAAAAGTTCATCAAAACTTGTGCAAATATTATTTTAATATTATTTTGAGCTTTTGATTAGTTGTCACACTGGTGCTTACCCAAGGATGACTCTCATAGATTAGGCACATGTAGGTTACTGAGGTTACAACAAACATGCTAGTGACTTTGTCGATTTTCCACTTTTTTATAATAAAAAAATTAGGCACTTTCCGGTTTCCATTCTCATTTTACATTTTTTTATTGCAATGCTGATTTTACGCATCTTTCAAATTTCAATTTGTTGACGCATAATTGTCTTTAAAAAATTATGATACGTCATGTAGGTGGGTAAAAATCAACCATGGAAAAGTGAATAATAATAATAGTAATAATAATAATATCACAAACATTTAGGTGGCAACCGGGTGATCAGTCATATAGGTGGTCTACTATGATCTAGGGTAAATTTGTAATTTACTTTTTTTTTCCCATGCATAAACACCCCACTCAATGGGTGGCAATGCCCAACCCACCACCCGCCAAAAAAGGGCTATTTGGGTTAGAGTTTTCAACCCACAACTCATTTTGGCCTGCCTAAAGGTGGGTTCAAAACGAGCTAGTTGGCCAGCCCTTTTTTTTAATTTTTTTTGTATTTTTTTAGATTTTTGAACTAGTCATTTCTCCACGCATTTTTTTTGTTTTTAGGCAGGTTAGGCGGGTTGGCCCGCCAACCCGCCAGCGAGGGCAGGCTAGCCTAGCCCGCCCCGCCCCATTTTTCGACAGGTTCGGCAGGTCGGGGGCGGGCCGGCCCGCTTTGCCAACCCTACCACTCATTACCTGTTATGGCTCTTCGAGTTTTCCCACCACCCTCTCCCTAACCCCCACCCACTCCTCTGTCATCGCTTGTTGTCATAGTAGAAGTGGAGCTGACGATGAGTTGACGTGGAAGGGAGCGGGTAGGGCGGTGATGTGGCCATGGACGTCGACATTAGTGAGACATGACTTCACTTTGACCTCCATTTGGGATGGAGAGAGAGTGAGCGCGGCCGCACAGTGAGGCTATTACAAGAGAGTGAAGCATGAGAGCCTACATAACACTTTTTTGATGAAGCACTATCTTAAGGCCATTCTTTTAATAAAGAAACTTTAATGACAATAAAAAATCGTCACTAAAGTTAAATTTTTGTAGCTATATAACTTGGACATCAAGCCATAGATAAGTCGGATAGTGCTTCCTAAGAAAGCACTAGTTGAAGGCCATTTTTTTAGTAAAAAGCTTTAGTGATAGTGAAAATTATCACTAAAAGGTAAATCTCCATAGCGATATAAATGTTGTCGAAATAAAACTGTGTTGTTGAAAATTCTATACCAAGTTATACTATGAACTTAACAAATGTTTCTAAATATAAAACATTCTACTTAGAAATTCATTTTTAATTAAAGATCCAAAATTTTTGGGTAACGAATCAAAGATCAAATTTGCAAAATCAAATAATCCAAATTCCGAATTTCACATACCCTTATCCAAGGCCCGCGTTGATGTTTTAAGCAGGGGTGTCAAAACGGGCCGGCCCGGCTCGACCTGTGTTGGTACGCATGACCCGTATTCGAAAATGGACCCAAAAATGGTCCCGGCCCATCCGTGGAGGGCTATGCGGGCTGACGGGCTGGCCCGTCAAAATAATAATAAAAAAATATTTTTAAAAAAATTAAAAATAGAAAAAATATTATTTTATTTGAAAAAAAACAAAAAAGAAAATGGGTCAAACGGACCGACCCGCCTGTTTTTGGGCCAACCCACTTTTGGCTTTTTTGCGGGCCTAATCGGGCCGGGCCCAAACATGCTAGGGCTAAAAAATATTGGCCCGACCTAGCCCCATTTTACGGGCAAACCGGGTCGGCCCGTTGGACTGGGCCCATATTGCCATCCCTACTTTTAAGTATCTGGAGCAAATTGAAAAAATAATGTCATCTCTTTAAACTTGATAGCCAAATTAGGATAGTGCACATTTCAATGTGCTATTTTTATGTTCATTTGTTGAAGAATAAGAGAAAAATAGTATAAAATTACATTTTATTTAATTTTTTAAAATAAAATATTAAACAAAATATGACTCAAAATGCAATAAAAACTTTTGACAAAAAAAAACTTTAATTATACAAAAAAGGCTATTTTAATATGTATATAGTGAAAAAAGTTTGGTGCCTCTGAAAATAGGGCAAGGAGCAATCGCCCTCCTCGCCTCCGGGGGCCGGTCCTGCCGTCATCTAAAATATACAGTACCTTCCAACTCCGTAGCCAAATAGCATACGCACAAGATGTACACAAAAAAAAAGGTGATGCCTGACGCAGGGAAGGGAATCGAAACACGTTACTCGTGGTTTATGGATGAGAATGTGCTTAATTTAAGGAATACCTGACAACACACTCTGTCATTATATATATTTTTTTAATACAAATTTTTTACTAGCAGACAAATTTCACCAAATAGAAATTCGGCTCAATTTATTTTTTAAAATAAAATGTATAATTAAAAATAGAGAGTGTTGTGTTAACCTGGGTTATCTGGGGGAGTCAGTGTTGAGTAGTAATGTAAATGGTATGTAGTCAACGAAACGAACACGAGCCTCTTGTCGTGAATTGGACATGACATGAGATGACGGCTCAATCAAATTGAAAAGACCCAAACAAGGGGCATCTGTGAGTGAGTGTTGATGTTGTTGAAGTCGTACGTGCGTTGCGTGCCTCTGGTTATTAGAAATTGGAATGGCGGAATCACTGCTTCCCTACAGATTCATCATGGAGGATCAACAACAACAGCCCCTTTCCTTTTCAATTTCCGTTTCTGCTTCTTCTGCAGCTCCTTCTGCTGCTTCAGAGGAACAATACAATCCATCAGATACAGTCATCTTCTTTGGTATCAGCTTGGCTCTTGGGATTGCTTGTAGGCACCTCTTGCGTGGCACCAGAGTCCCTTACACTGTTGCCTTGCTCATCCTTGGCATTGCCCTTGGATCCTTAGGTTCTTCTTCTCCTTCTTCTATTATTATTATTTCATTTGTGATTTATGATTGTTTACTTTATTGAACCACTTATATGAGTTTGACTTAAACCTTCGATTTCGATTTCAATTTCTCTGGCTGCTGGGGTGGTGTGGTGTGGTCACGATTGAGGCACAAAGGTGAAAGAGATTTTTTAGTTTTAAGAGGAGGAAAGGATGAGAGCTGAGATTAACCGTTTTGCAGTGCCTGGTTAACTTTTGACATTTGAAAAGGGTATAGAGACTCGGATGGTTTAATCTGAGTTGAGATGGTGGACCCATATACCGAGACAAGCCTCTCCCAGCACTTATTTTTCTCTATTCATAATACTCGAACCCAAGAATTTGCTTAAAGGAAATCAAACTCCTTGCCACTTAGAACAACTGACGTTGGTATAGGGTCCTGACTTTCGTATGATTTAAAGTCACTCTTTTCCCTCTCCCCCTCTCCATACAATACACACTGTTTTGTATTTAATATTTATTTATAGAATAGAGTAGAACATATTTAATATTTATAGAATAGAACATATTTCATTTATTTAATATATATTTTCTAATAAATAACTTGACTGATTAATGGTGGTTTTTTAAAACAGAATATGGTACTCATCATCGGCTGGGAAGGATTGGGGATGGAATTCGTCTTTGTAAGTCCTATTTTTTATTCTAGTTATTTTGAATATCGTGTACTTGCCAACAAAAGAAAACAAGGCTTTTCATATTGTACAGTTCTGGAACATGTTATGGACTGGGTTTTTAGAAAATATTTTAACTTAAGGAGCTTTGATCTACACGTATTCTGTTTAAAAATTATTGAAGTGATTGATATTTTTAATATGCAGGGTCAGAGATTGATCCAGAACTTCTGTTAGCTGTTTTTCTTCCTGCTCTCCTTTTTGAGAGCTCATTCTCAATGGAAATTCACCAAATTAAGGTTTCTTTTCTTGGATTTTTCTATGAATAGTAATTCGATTTATTTGAGTTATAAAGTGATGGTGTCACACTGTTATGCTAGTTCCTGCCTCACATATGTTCACAATCATTGGCACACTCTTACATGTTTGTGTGCAGGCCCATTCAATTTGTTATGCATATTCAATATATGAACTCTTGCCTACTTAAAAAGGAGTTTTAGTATGCTTTGGTGCCTTTTGTAGATGTAACTTGAAAATTGTTGTGTGTTTGTTTGCTTTCTATATTACATGCTGCCCCAACTCGTTCCTTAGTAAGAAGAGAGCTAAAAAAACATAAAAAATAGAGGAAATTATATCCTCTAATATATAATTTCTAAAAAAGCAAGAAAAATTTAAAACTAATTACAGATTTCTCAATAATACCCTTTTAATTTTGAAACAAAGTTCTCCATCATTAGTACTTGGGCATCATGGGATCCTTGCTGCTTCCAGAATGCATCACATGACTTCCACCCTCGATATGCACGAACTGGAGTTTAATGTCTGCAACTAAGTTGTAGATCTTTGTCTTAGCTTTCTGGTGCATCCAAAATCAACCCAATCCAAGGTCTCTGGAAAAATTTATGCTCATAATAATGTAGAAAGATCTGTTTAGCAGATCATAACTCAACCAGACAGAGCCACGGAAAGTGATCAACATGAAAATTGTAGACTTATCTATTATCTCACCTCGGCCGCTGGAATCATGCTAATTGTACGTCTTAAGCAATGTGCTTATTTTACCACAACAGGTTTGACAGCAAAAGTTTCCCTGCATAACACTTGATTTTCTTGCGTCTTGGAGTTCTTCCTTGGCATTGCACCCAGGGGCGGAGCCAGGAATTTAATTTGGGTGGTGCCGAGATAAAATAGTATATGACGCATTAAAAAACTTAAATTTTTACATGCATAACATGAAAAAAATTGATATGTAACTAATATTTTTAGAAGTAAAAGAAATATAGTTATATTAAATACAAGAGATACTAACCAGCAAGTGCAACTAGTATATAAGCGCCAAACATGATCATGTGAAGATCAGACCTATAAAGTATAAGAATAACAGTAGTGTCATCCATCACTTTATAATCAATATATAACGTTTCAGCAAAATGTCAATGAAAACTTAGCCAACATGTATAACATTTAATTAATAACGAATTTGAGAAGGATGAAACATAAACCTTCACTTCTGAAGTTGTGCTCGTCGTTGTTTCATAGAGTCAAAATCATCAATTATCATATCTGTGGTAAATTTTTCAGCAATCTCCTTTTCAATATAAACAATCATGTAATCAGTGAGAAAATCATCTTCCATCTTGATGCGTAGCCTTGTTTTTATAACTTTCATCGCTGAAAAAGCACGTTCTATGATTGCAATTGACACAGAAAGAGTCAAAACAAGTCGTAGCAATCTGTCAATTAAAGGATAAACAGCTGATTTGCCCGTCTCAACTAATTTTTGACATAATTCACCAATTTTTTTGTGCTTAGTGTTGCCTTCCGTGTCCAAGAAGTTTAGAGTTTTATTATTTTAATATTTCTAAATGATAAGGTTTCAATCTAAGAAGCTTGAAGTTGTGCGCTGTAGCCTTTTTATTCACTGTACCTGCAAATGAATTGACTTTTCTTTCAAAAGTTTAACATTTTAATAATAAACTAGGTGGGGCTCTTATACATATGTGTATGAGAAATTTTTTTTCGAAATTCCAGGGGGGTGCCACGGCCCCAGTGGGCCCCCCAGTAGCTCTGCCTCTGATTGCACCTTCAAAACACACCAAATGATCACAATTGAAAATCATCAATAATGGAACATTCAAATCCAAATGCCAACAAAATCCGACCAAAATCATAAACTAAACGAGACCAACTTGAAAAGTAACCTAAAAACCAAGGATTCTAAGTCAAATGTCAAGAGCTTAGAGATCTTTAATGCACATAATGAGACTAAATAGCTCCATTTCATGGAGTTATCAGTACTCCCAAATGGAAGATGAGGAAATTAGATCAACAAGATTATAAGTAGCTAGAATTGAACCCTGCTAAACCGGGAGAAAACTTGACGTTTTTATTATAATGTAAGTCATTACTTGTTGACTCATAAAATTTATGATATTGCATCACAAGATGCATTATCCTCATTTTGTTTTCGACTGAATGCAGAGGTGTATTGCACAAATGCTCTTACTAGCTGGTCCAGGTGTTGCGCTTTCGACAGTTTGTCTTGGATCTGTTTTGAAGGTATGGGAACCAATGTATTTAGAATTCATCATTCGGGTCACACGATTATAACCCATTTGTCATAATGCAGCTTACTTTTCCATATAACTGGAGTTGGAAAACATCACTGTTGCTTGGGGGACTTCTGAGTGCAACTGATCCTGTTGCTGTTGTGGCCTTGTTGAAAGATCTTGGTGCCAGCAAGAAACTAAGCACAATAATTGAAGGGGAATCCTTGATGAATGATGGGTATTTTGTTTTAGATCCCTTGGCTCTTATTTTGACTAACGTCTACCCTTCAATGAATTTCTGTGTTTGCTAAATGTCTTAGTCGTAGGAAGTGGCTTAAAGCCTTGAACATCTAGAATGAGCAACTATTTCTGCATATGATGGTTCTTTTAGATGTATTTTATTTTGTCTTCTAGAAAGGTTAATCTTCATTCTTGTCCAGGACGGCTATTGTGGTTTATACCCTTTTCTATCGGATGGTTCTTGGAGAAACCTTCAACTGGGCTGCCGTGATCAAATTTCTAGCACAAGTTTCACTTGGAGCGTATGTTTCACTTACTTCTCTGTTGTCTAATGGCAAAAGTTGTCTTTGCTTATGTGACCCTTTGCTCGGTCCAGTGTAGGGATTGGTCTTGCTTTTGGGATAGCATCTGTTTTGTGGCTTGGGTTTATTTTTAATGATACAGTGATTGAGATTGCCCTAACACTTGGTGTTAGCTACATTGCCTATTTCACTGTAAGTTGCTTTCAAACTGGCTTCGGCTTTTAGTAAGTTGAGAGATTATATTTGTATAATGAATAATTATGCACATAGTACGTGTAAGTTTTATATACCCTATCCTCTTGGGTGCAACATGAGAGACTGTTGAAATCATATCATCATAATTGGTTTTTGTTTGTGGTGTTATTTTGAATTACTTTCATTCTTGTGCATGGAGAAATTGATGGTCAAAATCTTTTATAGGCTCAAGAGGGTGCAGATGTTTCTGGTGTTTTGACGGTGATGTCATTGGGAATGTAAGTTGTCCTTTAGTACAAAATATCTATACCACTTTTTGGAAATTCAGGCATTGAAATCTTTCTACAGGTTCTATTCTGCATTTGCAAGGACAGCTTTTAAGGGTGAAAGTCAACAAAGCTTACATCACTTTTGGTATGCCTTTTACTTGTCCTTATGTATATAAATTAGATTAGATGAATTAGATTCACTCTATGGGAGAATATTTTATTCTTCCTATTTTTCAACTTGCACATGTATCTAATGGCTTCATTAAGCCCCTGTTTGGTTGGAGGGAAGTGGAGGGGAGGGGAGGGAAGGGGAGGGATTATTTTAAAACTTTTATGTTTGGTTCAATTTTTTGGAGGGGAGGGGAGGGGAGGGGAGGGAAAGGGAGGGGAGCAAAATCCCTCCTCACTTGATTTTAGCTCCCCTCCAATAATGGGGGGATTTGGAGGGACTCTAAAATATTGACTTAAATAACCCTATTTAAAAACTAACAAAAAGGTTTATAAGGGCATAAAATGTAATTAGACATTTTCTTCCATTAAAATCCCTCCCCTCCCCTCCTCTCAACCAAACATGATATCTAATTAAATCTTTCCCCTCCCTCCCCTCCCCTCCCCTTTTTTGAACCAAACACACCCTAAGGGTTTACTCTTTTTAAGTTGCCTTCAGGCTGGAGTGTTTTGCTGGTTTCTTGTTTGTTTTTGGCTGTTTGTCATCCACTTCACTTTGTGGTGTCATTGGTAGGCATAAATGGTGTATACTTTCTGGAACGTAGAAAATAAAATAGAAATAAACAAATGAAACAAACTTAAAAATATATATCATTTCGACTAGTAGCTATAGAAACTTCTGCCTATATAGCTAAGTGGTTAATGCAACTAAAGGAATCAAAGGAAGTAAGAACATTGTTCTTTCTAGGCTACCAAAATGGGTAAAAGAACTCTTTTTTAGTGACATTAAGGTAGGGTGTTGGAATGTATATTAATAATTTCTTATCAGTGTAACTGTAATCTTTGTATTTATTATTTCTGATTTACATAATTTAGCTCCAATGTGTAGTTTAGACATACAAATTTCATCAAATGCCTCTCATTTTTTGCTTCCCTTAGCATGGCATCTAGAGCTTGACGGGAGACAATGTTATTTCATGTGCATATTTAGATAAAATATCTTTTCATTAGCCCATTTTGAAAATCTGAGGGGATGTGTTGAGAATTATTATTTTTTGTTATCTATATTTCCTAATTTATTTTTTTGGCAGATTTGTGCAGCTGTAATATAGATTTAATTTAGGAAAGTAGTATTAGGGATTAGCCTAGAGGGCGAGTCTTGGCACAACGGTAAGGTTGCTTCCTTGTGATTTGAGGAACACGGGTTTGAATCCGAAAACAGTCTCTCCGCTTGCGGGGGTAAGGCTGCGTACATCTACCCTCCCCATACCCCACATGGTAGGAGCCTCATGCATTGGACCACCCTCATTTTAGTATTAGGGATTATCCTGTATATTATGGAAATACCTTTGCACATGATCTATTATTCAGAAAATTTCCTTTCAACTTGTCTGTTTTTTGGGGAATACTATTTCTGAATAATTGTTCATGTACAAAGGTATTTGTGTAATGTATAGACCAATCCCTTTTGCCACTTTTCTAAATTAAAGCTATATTAAAGATGTACAAGTCTGCCCTAAAAAAATAAATTAGGAAATATAAATAACAACAACAACAACAATAATGATGATGATGACGATGATAATATTTCTCAACACTTCCCTTTAAATTGGTGAATGGTACACTAACAATTCCAAGTCCCCCGATGGGATAGAGCCGGATGACCAGATGAACATGGTTTCAGTCAAAATTGTCCAGCAAGCTCCCTATTTTAATTATATACGTTTTTTTAGTGCTCTTGACGCCTTTCTTATCAATAAGATCTGTCATCGAGAAAGGTTTTTACATGGATGTATGGAAACCAAAGGCTTCACATTTAAGTAAGTAAGCCCACAACATCACTACCAGATCGAGTCCCCTCAAGGGAATATGAACTTATGCGCCTACCTTCGCTACTGGGACTGAACTTGATCTATTCCCTAAATAGGGGTGAGTTTGGTGCTAAACAGCTTCTGATATCTACCATTATAAGCTTGTTAGTAAGATCCTAAAAGCACTTTGTGGGCAACCCTTTAGTCAACACATTTGCCAGCTAATGACCTGAGGGAACATAAGTTGTAGCGATCAGACTGTTGTCGTTTGCTCTACACAAATTTTTGTTCCCTCATGTCAGTTGACATATGTGTTGATTAAAAGACTTCTCATAGAGAGGTTTTAGGATCTTACTAGCAAGTTCGGAATGATAGATATCCATTCACCGGCTTGAGGGGAGTGTTGAGAATTATTATCATCCCTACTATTTATGTTTTCTGATTTATGTCTTAGGACAGATTTGTGCAGCTGTAATGTAGCCAATAGGGATTAGTCTGTATATTATGTAAAAACCTTTGTACATGATCAATTATTCAGAAACAATATTCAGAAAATTTCCTTTCAACTCTTTATATGATCATAACATATTTTAGCAATTTTGACCTTTGCTCCATTGATGTTAAAAGAAAAAAAATGTTCGAGATGAAATACTGGGATTTACAAGAACAAGTCCCCCCAATCATTAGCTTGAATAATTTATTATAGTAATATTATTTGCATTTGGGGGCTATCACTTTGTGGGGTCTGACTGGTAGAGGGATAGGAGAGATCTACTGTTTTAATGTATTTTCTCTGCAATGAGTCAGTGTTCTGTTTAATTTAAGCAGATTTTTTGTCCTCTCTATGTATTTTTTTTCTTCTTTCTGGTATTGCTAGAAACGAGTAAAAAATTCTAACTGGAAGCTAAAACAGCGAATCACCATATGCCTTGTGTTTGCAGCAAGGTCATGCTTTAGTTTTGTCATGTTGACCCAACACTTTCTGTCCCATATTTATGTTTAGTTGTCAAATATAAAACGTTTTAATCCTTTATTTATTTTTCTCCAGGGAAATGATTGCTTATATTGCCAATACATTAATTTTCATTTTGAGGTAAGAGCTTAGTTGGAATCTTGAATCACAGAAAATTTATATGACTTGTGAAACAGGCTGTTAATGCCATTTGGATTGTTGACAAATATGTTTTCTGGTTGAAGACAATTTTGAGCTGCTGCAACACATTCTTACTAGTATATTACTTTCATTAATATTTTATTATCTTTACTTTGCAGTGGAGTTGTTATAGCTGAGGGAGTACTTAGTGATGAGAATGTTTTCCATCATGGTAGTATTCTCTTGAATCACTTCTTACTTCTTTGTTCAATATGCCATGGATTTTATTCTTAGGTTTCATTCAATTGGGCAAAACCATACCATGGAATATATTGAATGCTAATAGCCTAATACATGAAAATATTGCTAATTAATAAATGGGAGCTTGTTGTGCTGATGAATCTTAAGGAAGTTGTATTCCATAGTTTGTTTCATCTCTGACTCGTGTAGGAGGAAATTGGCTGCTCAATACAGATTTGAAGACATAGAATTTCTTTAAATTGTTACCTTTAGCTTTAAATCACATATACTCCTACTACATCGCTCCATTGTTATCATACTCATGTTACTTTGCATGAGAGCTTTTACATAAATCTTCTCATGTTTTAAGGATTTCAATTTTACTATTGAAATTGATCAGTGATAAATTTGTCTTTTCAGTTTGTGGTTTCCCTTTATGCAACACACCTTATACAATGATAAGGCCTAGGAAAGTCGAGAAAAAAATAATTACTATGATGATTATATTCTTCTAAAAAAAATGACGACTCAATTTAGATACTTTGATAAGCTTATGTTTTATAGAAGCTCTTGCCAGTGTTGCTTGCCTTTTTTCTTTTTAAAATTTTTAAGTCTAAAGGAGTGGCTACAATCTATTGGTTCTGTTGTAGGAAAATCATGGGTCTACCTCTTGCTTCTCTATGTGTATGTTCAAGTGTCTCGATGCATTGTAGTTGGAGCATTATTTCCCTTTCTAAGATATTTTGGATATGGTTTGGACTGGAAAGAAGCTATAATTCTCATCTGGTCGGGATTGCGAGGAGCAGTTGCCTTGTCACTTTCATTATCAGTTAAGGCAAGTATTTATTGACTAATGATGCATGTTTATATTCTCTTTATGGATATGATTCTTCATGGACATAATGCCTTATCATTATTTACAAGTGAGATATAGGTACTATTTGGATTTTTTTTTTCTGATAAAAGGAAGAAATTTTATTGTAAGGAAACATACAAAGAGAAGAGGCAATAAGGTCAACTCCTTTAACAAAGCAATGAAACTAACCAAAGCTAAAGTGCATAAAGATAATTATAAAAAGTAACTGTTTTTGGAATAGGAAGAATCAACATTTTACAAAGCAAACCGGTCATTGAACTAGTGAAGGCATTAGTTCACAGTTCAATGGTTTAACCATGGTTAAACTATGGTTGAACCAATGATAGTTAAATATATTTTTTAAATTATTCAATAGTAAGATAACATAAACTATAATTGTACTTGCTTACAGAAACAGGTTTCAAACACATGCTATAGTATCTTGGAGTTACTTCCCTAACAAAATGCATTTCAGAATGACATTCTGTATTTAAGGTTCATCATAATTAACTAACTAAAGGATATGGCATATATTACTATCTATCTATACGCTACAACACACAAGAACAAATTCCACAGCAATTGTTTTCCTCTATAATGTATTTTGGGGAAAGCAAGGAAAAAAGTGTGCTTGCATGAGGCCATTATTGTTATTCATGCTCATATTTTTGTAGTTTAATCTTTTAACTTTTAATTATTAATTATTTGGTTGGTTTAGCGTTCGAGTGGCAGATCAATTGAATTGACTTCAGAGACGGGAACAATGGTATGTTTTGCGATTTATACTATTAAAACCCTTATAAATTTCAAATGCATGATTGTGTTCTATGATTTTGTAAGGTCACTATAACCCAGAATTCCTCGAAATTAAAATTGTCTTTATAACTGACTCACATGTTTTTTGATTGTGCAGTTTGTTTTCTTCACTGGTGGAATTGTGTTTTTAACACTTATTGTAAATGGTTCAACCACACAGTTCATTTTGCACTTCCTTGACTTGGATAAGTTATCAGCAGCTAAGGTCAGGGTTATCTTAATCTTCCATTTTCTACATATCTTCTTGTAATGAGAGATGAAATGATTTGATATCTCATCATTACTGGTGCTCTAATGTATTCATGTTTGAACTGAACTCCCTCCTCCCTCCCTCTCTCTCTATAATCTAAGAAAATATCTTGAAAAGCTTCATATATCGATATAATTCATCACTATACATTGTAGTGAATTTCTATTTTTTTTGGGTACCATGGCATTGGCGGGAGTATCCTCCAGCTACTAACACAGAGACTAATCTCCCTCGGGACCTTGGCTGCATTAAGGCTATCCCTCCCAGCGCCGTTTTTTTTATCAAACCCAAGGCTCGAACACGAGACCTTGGGATGAGGACCAACCGCAATTGCCAGTAGGACCAACGGACGTTGGTAGTGAATTTCTATTTGCAACTGTGTTTCGATAAAGTATAAAGTATAAATAGAAAAGGCAGCAAAAAGAAATTAGTGAGCCAAAGAGGCTAAAAACGCAACAATGCTGTCACGTTTCTTTGGAAGAAAATATGATGTTTTCCAAATGGGTTTGTAAAGGTGAAACCTTTGTTGATTGGGAGAATAAGTTAAGAACTGAAAATAAGAATTGCAAACATCTTCTTTTATTACTGTTAATGAATTTTGGATGTGCTAAATGTGTGGGGATCCTAATGAAAGTCCACTGAAAGGAATTGAACCCAAGACCTTTTTGGCATGTGAAGGGATGCTTTAGTACCCTATAATCACTCTTGTAAATGCTCTAGTACATCTTCTATAACACAGTGCCTAACACAAATTTTACTATGGCCTATCAATGCATCTGTGTTTTCTCTTTCTCACTTATCATGGTACCAGAGCCTTAGTTCTAAAAATATAGAGAGAATTCAGAATACTTTAAATGGTATTCTGCAAATTGATGGCGTGCGGTGGTGCATAGATGAGAAAATAGGATGAGATTTGATCTTAGCCTGACAGAAAAAGGTGGACACAGACACTAATGTGTGCTGGAAAGGTGCGTGGTAGCCACTGGTAAGAGGAAAAACTAAGATTCTAGTGGGTGGAGTTGGTGCAAATCCAACGGGAAGGAGAGAATTACTGGATGGAGACAGCACGAGTTGGTGCACCTGACAAATGATGATTATGTTTGAGTTGGTTGACAGTGATCAATTGTAATTGTAGCAAGTTCTGAGCTAGCCAGAGGTAATTCTGGTGGAGCCTTACCATTGGTGTGTTCTGATGGTGTTTCCAGGGCAGTTTTGGAGGTTTTCCATACCAGAAATGTTATGCTTAGTTCGATCTTTGGAGGTAGATATTCAGACTGATGTAAGGAGTGATAAGGTGGTCGGGGGTTTTGGGGGAGGAACATAGGGGTTAGAGTGATAAGAAGGTCATGAGTTCGAATCCCCCCACTAACATAACATACTAATTATTAACATTTGTCTATCCAAAAAAAGATATTCAGACTGATGTATCAAGCCTAGAGATTTTGGATGTGATTGGTTGCAACTAGCCAACTACCACCTTGTTCCTTCACTTTGGTTTTCTTGGTAATTAGTCTATCCAAATTAGAAGATTTAAGGATGGAGTCTAAGAGACAGCGAGTAGTGGAGAGGAAATATGCACCAAGTGAGCAAAATTGATAGACTTCTCTTTTTCTTTGGTATTATTAATGGTAGGCAGAAGGGAGTGAATGCTTCCTATCTTCAATATGCAATCTTGGCAATATTGAAAGTCATATCCATGTATGTAGTAAGAAAAGATGAAAAATTTGTCCGAGATGGTATTAGGCTTAGCAACTGATTCCACTTTTTTTTTGTATAAAAAAAAGCGATTGATATTAACAGCATATATTCTTGATGCCACTTTATAATATAGCTATATAAATATATAACCATTATTTAGTTATATAAATTTATACGCAATTAAATGTAGATACACAAGGGAAGCTTCTATGTAATATAAATGCTTTTAAATTTCTAAGTGAAAATATCAATATATTTGGTCTTGGTTCTCATGTTTTGCTCATGTAATAACAGACACGTATTCTTGAGTTTACAAAATATGAAATGTTGAACAAAGCATTAGAGGCTTTTGGTGAACTTGGAGATGATGAGGAACTTGGGCCTGCTGACTGGCCCACTGTGAAGAGATATATTTCCTGCTTAAACAACATCGAAGGCGAACATGTTCACCCTCATGGTGCATCTGAAAGTAATAGTAACCAAGATCTTATGCATTTGAAAGACATACGAGTACGCCTTCTGAATGGTAAGGGAACTTTTACGTTTGTTTCAATGAGTTGTTACATTTATAGTTTCTCATCGTGTGCATCAATTCTTTTAACTTTAACAACAGGAGGAACATCATCCATTCTATACCCTGTGTTTTTGTTTGATTAACTGATTCAAACATTCAAAACCCTTGCAGTCCTTTCGTTTAAGGTCGAAATAAAGAAAAGACAGATAATGATAAGATACCTTATTACATATGTAAGAACAAATATATTTTGGCGGACAATGTTTGGTAGAATTAGATGTTTTTCAATTTAATTGAAGCTTTTTATACAATTAATTGTCCACATAGTTATATAAGAATTCCATTTGAAATTCTCAATTCAAAGTTATGGTAATGCACTTTCTATTTTCTACTAACTTTTCAGCTGTGTATTGTTTTCTTTTTTACTTTCAGTTTTGTGGCATATACAGTTGCAATGAAGGGTTAGAGCTTCATCTTCTTGGATGATTTTCATATTAGAAAAGATATATGGGTTAATGTTAAATTTCTGGCAACCAGGCTCTGCATATGAATTAAATTTAAAACCTTTATATGATCAATGTAGCCAACTCCACTTGGTGGGGAAAAAGCTTTGTGGATGGTTTTGTCATGATGGCAAAACACTGACAATTATTCACGATGATTGTGTTCATCTAAAGGCCTAAGTTAATAAGATGCCACTGTTGTTTTCATGTAATATATATGCAATGCAATTGCTTTACAAAGTTGCTTTTATTATCTCATGTTAATTTTGTGACAGGCATACACCCACACAGACAATTACATTCTAAACTCACTTAATCTGGCAGTAGTCTCTTGTTGGCTAAGTCCTTTGAGAAAGTTCTTAATTGCTAATAATACTATGAATTTGACTGCTTCAACTATATCAATATCATACCTAATTTGAGAATGTATTGCTCATATTAGGTGTCCAAGCTGCTTACTGGGAGATGCTTGATGAAGGGAGAATTAGTCAAACAACAGCTAATATCCTAATGCAATCAGTGGATGAAGCATTGGATTTGGCTTCATCGGAGCCTCTATGTGATTGGAAAGGTTTAAAAGCTAATGTTCACTTCCCAAATTACTACAAGTTCCTCCAGTCTAGTATGTTCCCACCGAAGTTAGTTACATACTTCACTGTGGAAAGGTTGGAGTCAGCATGTTATATTTGTGCTGCATTTCTTCGAGCCCACAGAATTGCTCGACAACAATTACATGACTTCATAGGTAATAGTCTACCTTTGTCTACTTATCTTCCTAAAACTATTTCCAATTTTCCACTGTTTTTCCCTCTATTCCATTTTGTTTTCTATCCAGACTAGTCAAGTTGTTTTTTTTTAAGTATAATTGTTAGTCAAAGCAACCATCAACCAAGAGGGGGGGGGGGGGTGAGTTGGGTGTTTGCAAATTATCATTCCAACTTGAGGAAATTATTCAATCAAATCAGTTAAAACATGCACAACTAGTACCATTAACATCAGGTTATAAGGCAGCAAACTTACCTTTGCAAGTAGATTTAAAATACATATTAAATATAGTAAATGATAACAATTAATTTAAAAATAAATTTACTATTAATGTTTTTCATAAGAATTGTTCATTTTTTGTGTGTTTTTTAATTGATTTGTTATAGAGAGTGTGAATTGCAGAATTCTCTTCTTCTCCCATCTCCTTTGTCAATTGTGTCAAATCTTTGCAGGGTTGTAATATGCATCATTTTCTCTGTGTTTCACACTGGTGGCCATACATTGGAGTTGAAATAACCCATCTGGTTTGAGTTTCTCTTTGGTGTTCCATCAGTGTCCCTTTTTTTTAAGTTTATGGTATATGTCCTATTGTATGCTCTCATGTGGCACTATGTTCTAGTTATTATTTTGTTTCTTACTTTCTTATATCCCTGTGTTGGTCAGATAACATATTTTTAATTATATTTAGGATCATTTAATTATATTTCCTCTACATATGCTTCTGCAGGTGACAGTGATATTGCTTCTGCTGTCATCAATGAAAGTGTTGTAGAAGGAGAAGAAGCGCGAAAGTTCCTAGAAGATGTTCATGTAACATACCCTCAGGTTTGCTAGTTAAATATGCCCTCCAATGTTTTAGTTTTACTGTACTCTATTTGGATTAAGCCTGTCAATATCAAATTGATTGGTCTTTTTTCTGTTTATCAGCTTAAAGTTTGTAGTGTTAGAGATATAGATAGCTTTACACTTAAGCTCCTTAAGCTTCTTTCTATGTGTAATACGGTTCTAACCAACTGCTGAGTCAGCAGTTGGTTTAACCTTTAGTATAAATAGTAGTTTCAGCTGTATTAACAAACTGAGTTTTAGTTTTACCAAAAATGAGAAAAGATTATTCCAGAATTCTCTCTCTGCTCTACTCTCTCTCTCTGTTCTAATCTCTCTCTCTCTCTCTCTCTCAAATAATCACAAAATCTTTCATGGTATCATACGCTCATCGATCTTGATCATGTCTTCCGCGCACTCTGTCTCTGATCGTGAATCCTCTCGCGATCGTGAATCCTCTCGCGATCGTGAATCAAGCCCTGACACTGTTCGTTCTTGCTCGTCGCTCTTCTCGTCACCAGTCGCGTAGCTCTCGGCGCCGGCCGAGTCGTAACAGTGACACAAATCTGCGTTCTGGAATCAAGCTTCCAGATCGAGCTCCATCCACGTTCTCGCAGCAGGTTTCCATCAAGCTTGATGCGAAGAACTACCTCTCTTGGAAGCAACAAGTTGAAGGTATCATCCGCGGTCACAAATTGCAGAGGTTTGTAGTCAATCCAACAATTCCTCTTCGTTATCTCTCTGAGCGTGATCGTGACCTAGATGTTGTGAATCCGGCCTTTGTCGAATGGGAGCAACAGGACTCTCTGCTCTTCACATGGCTACTATCTACACTCTCTGAATCGCTCCTCCCTAGGGTTGTTCGATGTGTTCATTCATATCAGGTATGGGACGAAGTCCACAAGTTCTTTCAAACTCAGATGCAAGCTCGTTCCAGGCAACTTCGGTTTGAACTCAAGTCGATTTCAAAGGGAAATCGTTCTATTGCAGAATACCTAACTCGCATTCAAACAATTGTTGATGTGCTCCAGTCAATTGGTGATCCTGTTACACATCGCGATCATCTCGATGCTATTGTCGAAGGTCTTCCCGAAGAGTATGAAGCCCTATCTGCTATTATCCAGTATCGTACTGGACTCTGTGATATTCTGGAAGTGGAGTCCATGCTCCTAGTTCATGAAGCCAAGCTGGAGAAGCAGAAGAAGCATATTCCAGAATAACTCGAGTGGGCCTTCTCAAGCCAGTGGGCCTTCTACTGCTGCTCCTCCTCAATGGTTTGGCCCAACTCAGGGTGTTCCTCAGCAACAACAATTCCCTAACTGGTTCAGTCAGGCCTGGACAGGGCTCAATCCATGGACTGTTCCACCCTGGGCAGCTCTCTCAAGCTCAACTCCCAACCAGTGGGCTCCTCCTTCTACTCAACAAGGATCAGTTAACACTTGGTATCCTGCCAACTGGAGTGGGCCACACAGTTCTTGGGATGCTTCTCACAGCAATTCTTCTTGTTCAGTAAGACCCTATGCACTGCCTAGTCCCACGTGTAGTTCTTCCAGCACTGTAAGTGGGAACTGAAGTTCAGAGGTACAGAGAGCTCCACCTCAAGCCTATCTTACAGGATCGCAAACTTCATCAATTAGCCAACAGTGGTTTCCTGATTCTGGAGCCACTCACCATGTGACCAATAGTTCTGCAAATCTCCTGGATAACATCTCCTTGTCAGGGTCAGACCAAGTACTTATGGGAAATGGCCAAGGTTTGCCAATCATTTCAGTTGGATCTGCACAACTCACATCACCCTATCCACCACACACCACACTCTCACTCAAAAACTTGCTTTTAGTTCCTGATATTACCAAAAACCTGATTAGTGTAAGTCAGTTTGCAAAGGACAATCAGGTGTACTTTGAATTTCACCCAACCTATTGTGTTGTTAAATCGCAGGCCACCTCTGAAGTGCTGCTAAGAGGGGTCCTTGGCCAAGATGGGTTATACAGTTTTGGTAACATTTTCTCCACTACTTCAGTTGCTGATTCCTCTACTACTGTACCTGCTGTTCACTCTGCTGTCTGTACTTCACAACCTACACCTAGTAACACACATACTACACCTACACCTAGTAACACTCACACTACTCCTACTTTAGGACCCACAGCCTATACTTTGTGGCACTATAGATTGGGACATCCTCATCATGAGGCACTCAAAGTCATATTGACATTGTGTAGAGTTCCTTTACCTAATAAAACAAGCATTGAATTTTGTACTGCCTGCTGTATGGGAAAGGTTCATCGCTTGCCTTCTCATTCTTCTGTCTCAGTCTATCAGTCTCCGTTTGACATAATTTTCTGTGATTTATGGGGTCCTGCACCCATGGTTTCTTCGTGTGATTACAAGTATCTACTCACGTGTGTAGACGGTTGTACGAAGTACACATGGACCTTTCCTTTGAGGTTAAAGTCTGATACTGCAGCTGTCTTCAAACAATTTAAAAACTTAGCAGAAGTGCAGTTTAGTACAAAGATAAAATCAGTCCAAACTGATGGGGGAGGAGAATTCAAGGCCCTTGCCCCTTACTTTGTTGAATGTGGCATTAACCATAGGATAGCTTGCCCACACACCCACCATCAAAACGGGTCTGTGGAGCGGAAACACAGACATGTAGTTGAAACTGGGTTAACTTTACTAGCACAGGCTGGGCTCCCCTTCCAATTTTGGGACCATGCCTTTCTTACTGCGACCTACCTCATCAATCGCATGCCCACTGCAGTTTTAAACATGCAGTCTCCGTTTTCTGCACTCTACAAGCAGCAACCTGATTATAGGTTTCTCAAAGTTTTTGGATGTGCGTGTTATCCTCACATTCGTCCCTATAACTCGCACAAGCTTGACTTCCACACAAAAGAGTGTGTGTTTCTTGGATACTCAAGGTCTCACAAAGGCTACAAATGCCTAGCTCCAGATGGGAGGATCTTTATTTCTAAGGATGTAATCTTTAATGAGTACAAGTTTCCCTATGTGCATTTGTTTTCCAAGATTTCCACCTCATCCAAGACTCCTTCTCACACCCTATCAGCCCCCTTTCCCACTGAATTGACCATGAATTCCAATCCTCCATCTGTTCCATCTGACATGGCACAGTTTTCGCCTAGCTGTCCAGCCTCTACATCTCATACAGCCACTGATTCTGTATCGCGTTCTCACTCTGCAGTTGCTGTCTCCACTCAGTCAGCATCCGGTTCTGCCTCAGTTTTACATGCAAACTCCTCTTCTGGTGCTTTGGCTGTACCAGATTCAAATTCAGCCTTACCACCTAGTGGTTCTGGTCAGAGCCATGACACTTCTCATTTAAATACTACTGGTGAGCACAGTGCAGAATCAGATCTTTCTTCTCCCCTAATTTACATTCATCCTGAAAACATTCATCCTATGAGAACACGGGCAAAGGCTGGGATAGTCAAGCCAAGGCTTCATCCCACAGTCCTCCTAACTGAGTCTGAACCCAGCAGCTACAAAACTGCTCTCTCTGATCCTAAATGGTTGCAGGCCATGACTGAGGAATATCAAGCCTTGCTGAGAAACAGTACATGGTCTTTAGTTCCTCTTCCTAGTCAGAGAAAAGCAATCGGCTGCAATTGGGTTTTCCGCATAAAACAGAATCCGGATGGCACTGTACAGAAATATAAGGCCAGACTTGTGGCAAAGGGATTCCACCAAATCCATGGATTTGATTTTCAAGAAACCTTCTCTCCGGTAGTGAAACCAGTCACTGTCCGAACAGTTCTTTCTCTAGCCATTTCGAGAGGGTGGCACATAAAACAGCTAGATGTCAATAATGCCTTTTTAAATGGCATTTTAGAGGAGGAGGTGTACATGCAGCAACCTCCGGGTTTCGAATCCTCAGAAAAAGGACTTGTATGCAGGCTGCACAAAGCCATCTATGGCTTAAAACAGGCTCCAAGAGCCTGGTTTGAAAGGTTAACTTCTACTCTACTGCAACTGGGATTTGTGTCAAGCAAATGTGATCCTTCGTTGTTCACCTTTGCTAGGGAAGGACACCATGTTATTATGCTCATCTATGTTGATGACATAATAATCACTGGTGACTACTTCCCTCTCATTCAAGAACTTACCTCGCAGCTCAATGACAACTTTGCACTCAAACAATTAGGTGATTTGGAATATTTTCTTGGGATTGAAGTTCAACGACTGAAAGATGGGTCTCTGTTTCTTTCTCAAACTAAATATATTCGAGACCTATTGGCCAAGGCTAGCATGTTGGAGGCCAAACCTATCTCTACTCCTATGGTGGCAAACTTAAAATTGAGCAAGCATGGGAATGAATGGAGGATCCCTCCTTCTATCGTTCCATCGTTGGAGCCTTACAATACGCAACAATTACCAGACCTGAGATTTGTTTCTCAGTAAATAAGGCGTGTCAGTTTCTTTCTCAGCCTTTAGAGAGCCATTGGAAAGCTGTGAAGAGGATTCTTAGGTATCTTAATGGTACTTTACATCATGGCCTTTTACTGCAGCCTATTTCTCCTCGGGTTCCTCTTAAAATTACTGGTTTCTCTGATGCTGATTGGGGCTCTGACCCAGACGACAGAAAATCTACCTCTGGTTCATGCATCTACCTTGGTCCAAATCTTGTCTCTTGGTGGTCGAAGAAGCAGACCTTGGTGGCAAGGTCCAGCACGGAAGCTGAGTACAGAAGCTTGGCTAACACTGCTTCAGAAGTACTATGGATTCAGTCTCTGTTGGAGGAACTGAAAATTCCCTTTGAAACACCTGTTTTGTACTGTGACAATTTGAGCACTGTAGCGCTGTCACACAACCCAGTTCTGCATGCCAAAACAAAGCATATGGAGCTTGACATATTCTTCTTGAGGGAAAAGGTCTTAAGCAAGACACTTATTGTTCAGCACTTGCCAGCTCTTGACCAAGTGGCTGATTTGCTCACCAAACCACTCTCAGCTAACAGATTTCTAACTCTGAAGCAGCAGCTCAGAGTAGTTGAAAAATCAGCAGAACCAACACAATCCCCATAGGTTTGAGGGGGAAATGTTAGAGATATAGATAGCTTTACACTTAAGCTCCTTAAGCTTCTTTCTATGTGTAATACGGTTCTAACCAACTGCTGAGTCAGCAGTTGGTTTAACCTTTAGTATAAATAGTAGTTTCAGCTGTATTAACAAACTGAGTTTTAGTTTTACCAAAAATGAGAAAAGATTATTCCAGAATTCTCTCTCTGCTCTACTCTCTCTCTCTGTTCTAATCTCTCTCTCTCTCTCAAATAATCACAAAATCTTTCATGTAGTGCCTCATATTTTTGGTTATCAAGTGTTATATAGCCTCTTTTTCTCAAGTTTTCTTTATTTTATTTTATGGATGTATAATTCTCAGGTTTTACGTGCTGTAAAAACAAGGCAAACAACATACGTAGTGCTAAATCATTTAATTGAATATGTTCAAAACCTTGAGAAGGCTGGGATATTGGAAGAGAAAGAGATGGTACATCTTCATGATGCTGTCCAGGTATCTTGTGGTGATATTCATTCCTTGTCTTTATCTGTTGTCTGATGGTTCACTCTTCCTGTGAATTGTAATTGGGTTGTTCGTCTATTAATCGATTCATTTATTTTTCAGACTGATTTAAAGAAATTACTTAGAAATCCTCCTTTGATTAAGCTTCCTAAAAGAAGTGATATACATCCTATGTTGGGTGCTTTGCCATCTTCAGTTCGTGAACTACTCATATGCAGTACAAAGGAAACGATGAAATTGCGTGGTTTGACAGTTTACAAGGAAGGTGCCAAATCAAATGGTATTTGGTTAATTTCTAATGGAGTGGTGAAGGTATTAAATTTTCTCAGTATGAAGCTTAACCTATGATTTCTGATTGTGCAACACGAATGATTTGAAAATTGTTGTTTTTCCAGTGGGAAAGCAAGACGATAAGAAACAAGCACCCTTTTTATCCAACTTTTACGCATGGGAGCACATTGGGTCTTTATGAAGTGCTGACCGGAAGACCATATATCTGTGATGTCATCACAGATTCCATCGTATTCTGCCTTTTTGTTGAAGCTGATAAGATAATTTCATGTCTCAAATCTGACCCTTCAATGGAAGACTTCCTGTGGCAGGTATGGTTACGTTAATAATTCATTATTGCCACTGCGGCTTTGCATTAATAGCTTCTGGCGGATCTTGTCACTGCATCCTGATATTCCATGCATTGTCTATGAATTTCATAACTCTCTGCAGCTCAGCAGGGATTAAGTTTTTCAATTTAAAAAATGCATCTTTAAGATATGCTGTTTATTGCGGATATCATAGCTCATAAAGATATGATTTGCTGTTTATGTTTGATGATGTACAAAACAGAAATGGTTGATGGCATGATTACTTTCAATCATAATGATTATGTTTTGGTCATAGTCATACAGTGAGTTTATCATGATTTGCAGGAAAGTGCTATTTTCCTTTCCAAAGTATTGCTTCCCCAGATATTTGAGAAACTAACTATGCAAGATTTAAGAGCTCTTATTGCTGAAAGATCAGAAATGACCATATACATAAGAGGGGAAACTATAGAAATCCCTCAGCATTCAGTTGCCATTTTACTAGAAGGATATGTCAAAACTCAAGGTCGTCAAGAACTGGTAACAGCACCAGCAGTCCTGCTTCCTTCACATGGGAGTCGAAGCTTCCAAAATTTGGCAACGTCAGGTATTTGAGCTTATATTTATGTTTTCTCAAATATGATTCCTTGTCTGATACTGTTTTCTGAGTTTCCATTAGAACAGCTGTTAGGAGACATGGGGGTTTTATATGAAGTTTTGGGAAATACTAAGGCACAAGGAAGCAGAATTCAAGTACAAATACCATAACTAGGCTGGATGAGTAAACAAAGTTTATCGAAGCAGATGCAGCTTTTCTTTTTCTACTTTTTCCTTATCATGGCTAAACATACCTACCTCTCACTTAAGCGTTTTGCATATTGATAATTCGCTTTACCTTTTGCATATTGATGATTCGCGTTACCCTTTACTGTTTCAGGATAAAAGGGGACTTAAGTGAGAGCATCTAGGCTTGACATTTTTCTAATTTTTATTTTTATTAGATTAATCATCATGTTTCTTTGATATTCTCCGCTTTCTCTATTTTGAGAGAAACCCCATTAGCAAGGAAATGTTACTTGGTTTGAGAAAAGGTTTTCTGTCTTCATTTCCTATTTTTACTATTAATTACAAAAATATAATCTTATTTTCACCTTTTTACCTCCTCCAGATCTCCATGTAGAAGCACATTTTTAACATCAAGTTGTTGTAATTATACCAGGTGCTAAGGAAGCTAGTTTTATTCATCAAGGATTTTGTTTAGTTGAAACTAGAGCAAGGGTCATCGTGTTTGACATTGCCGCATTTGAGCCTGATGCTGCTCTTGTTAGAATGTCAAGTTCACTGTCGTCACATGCAGTGGATCATCCCCATAAATCCTTCCGTAGAGAACATAGTGGGCTTATGAGTTGGCCTGAACATTTCTACAAGCAGAAGCACCATAAGCACAGCTCTGAACAACAAACCAATAGTTTGTCTGCAAGGGCAATGCAGCTGAGCATCTATGGGAGCATGGTATGTCATTACAGAATAACGTTAGCTTCATTGAAGAATTTTTTCTTTCTATTCAATTTCATGAATTCTACCTTCCAGACTACAAAGAATATAGCTTTCTGGCGGGTTTTTCAGAGGAGAATCCACCTTCTCTTTTATTTCTCTTTTACTATTACTATTTACTATTACTACATAAGAAAAGTAGGTCCTGGTTTCTTAGGATGTGACACGTGTTTATATATATATGAGCAGTATTGAGATTACCTGAAATAGATTATTTGTTATCATAATTTGAGTTGCCTAGTATGTTTTAATTTGCTCTATGGAAAGGAATTAGCCCAATGTGAAATTACCTATAATGTGGTTTTCTTATCAACTAAGAGCTCTATAACCCTTGTGGATTACCTAGGCTTACAAGGAGATAACTCATAACTAACCATATGCAAAACTAACAATCAAGCTTCTAATCTTAAATTGCTGCCCCGAAAACGAAACGATGGCCTGGAAATCAATAAGCATTCAAATGTTATTTGGCTTTCACATTTTTTGTGTGCTTATTTTTCATTAAATATTGTCATTTTCAAGGTGGACATCCCGGGCCGGAGTAGAAGTATGTCACGCCGGAGTAGAAGTTTGTCAACCAATCGCGCCAGACCACCACCACAAAGTCTCTCATATCCAACCATTGTGTCTCATGAAGGCCGTCCACTTGTTTCAGTCAAATCAGAAGGGGCTGCAACTGACAAGAAGGACCATCGAGTGGAGTTTGCGCGAGATGTTATAAATCTCCCTTCACAAAGCACAGAACCAAAAGAACATCATGGAGATGATTCAAGTGATGATTCTGCTGTGGAAGAAGATATTATTGTGAGGATTGATTCACCTAGCACGCTATCTTTTCGCCAGTCTTGAGGGGGAAGAGGTGAAAAACCCGTTGTGATTATTTGTGTAATAAATGTTGCTTCTAGATCAGCAACGTTGTACATAAGTAATACCACGAAAGCTCTAGAAAACTATTTGTCGTGTCTTGAAACAAAAATTAAACAATAAAGATATTTGGAAATGGTTGTTGTTACTCGGATTTTTTAAAGTTGTCCTGAAATTTTGTTATGAAAGTAGAAACACCAGAACACCTTCAACTTGTTCTCAAAGTCTGTTATTTGGTGTCTTTTTTTGTGTGTGGTGGCAATAGTGTTATTATCTAACCTCACCAGTGGTGGTTTACTACTTTACTTTCTTGTATGGAAATTTCATGATCTCGAAAACAATCAAACATACGACCTTTATTCTATTAACCACGGGTGTTTGTGACTCGGTTGGATTTAATTTTGAGGTAAAAAGTTATTCGATCCAAAATTTAAAATAGCATGTGGTTCGGCTTGGTTTGGATTCTTTTCAAAAAATTATTCGATCTGAAACAATGCGGTTTAGATTGGATCAATTTTCGATTTTTTGCAGTTATAAAATTTTTTTTGAGAAAAAAATATCAACCAAAGTGATTTTGCTTCCGTTTCACTTTTAATATATTTTTGAGTATAACTCAATGACATTTGTTTTAATAATTCTCGATGGATTATCTATACATCTATACATAGATATCCCTTTTTGGTGTACACATTTTTTTTCTATTTTATCCCTAAACTTCTAATAACTACCCACTCATTTAATTATTCCCCCTTTAACTGTTTTTTTTAAATAATTCCCCACTATACATTTGTGTATTTGCCATGGGGTATTAAAATTTTTTCTCTTATATTTTAATTTAAATATCTTCTATTATAATAAAAAACAAGAAATTAGATATAAAAATGGAAAAAGCGGATAGACGGGCACGGTAGTGCCCGTCTATCCGCTAGTCAATTATAAAGCCAATTTCTAACACACACACGTCATTTCTAAAAAAATGCCTTATAGAAAAATAGTATTTGTAAAATCATATCATATTCTAAACAAATGAAATAAAAAATGTGAAATAATATTTAACACACACAAGGTCATTGTGAATTAATATTTAACACAAAGACTACTTGCAAAAGCCAATTCTAAAAAAATACATAATATAACACTTGATTAGTAGCCTATATATGCAAGTTCAAAATGAATAATATTATAAGTTGCGGCTCGGTTTTAGTGAAGAGATCTAAAATCCGAGTAGTTCAGTTTGGTCTTCTAAAATAGTCATCCAAAAAATTCGGTTTTGATCGGTTTTCAATTTTTTAAATCGATTTGCGGTTATTTTTTTGGATCAGTTTGGTTTCGAACACCCCTACTATTAACGGAGTTAGAGAACCCTTATTTATTTATCTTTCCTTTTTATAATGTAGAATTTTAATGTTAGTTTTAATTTTTCCAGAATTAAAATTAATTTAGAAACATAGTTTTTCCTTCTGAATTGTGTGTAAAAACCAGTGTTTTTTTTTACACAAGAACCAGTGTTTTTACCTTTTATTTTTTACCAACACAACATAATTTGATAAGATTAATCAATTTTTTGATGAGATTGATACGATTAATCATTTTGATGATTTGTCCAAAAAAAAACACATCATTTTGATCCTTTTTTGTTACTTATATAAATATAAATATATAAATATAATAATTTTGAAGTGAAACGAGTGGGATGTCTGAGATACCAACATAGTTGAGAGGTTTTTCTCTGTGTGATTTTAACATTCCATTTTTTTTTTGTTTAAAAAAAAATTCAAGTGAAACGGGTGAGACATTTTATTATGAGATACGATACGATGACCATTATTAACGTGGGAAAACGAAAACACCGCGCCAATATTTTCCCGCCCAACAACAACAACTAGAAGAGCCTCTCTGTTCCCTCCCTTCTCCATTTTTAATTTCTAATCTCCATTTCTAATTTCTAATCCAAACCAATACTATCACCTTCAATTCTCCAAACTCCAAATCTGTTGTAATCATCATCATCAATGCCAGCAATTGCCGCCAAGCGCAGGTTAAGATCTCACTCGCCGCCCAGCCGGAAATCGCCCCCCGATGCCCCGCCGAAACTGTAATTCACGAAATCCCCAAACCTTAATTCCGCAACCCTCATTTCCCCCCCAAAATTTGCTGATTCCTTTCTGCAGGGAAACAAAATCAGCGCCGATGAGAACCAAACCGAATCGCGTGAACCCGCAGCCGTAAAACCCCGATGGAACCCCAAAGGTGACATGAGATTCATTTCTTTCTTTATTATTTCTTTATTGTTTGGTGTGGTGTGATGAAAATTGAAATAACAGATGGTGAGCAATTGAGGGTGGTGAAGGAGGTATTGCACTTGTCAACTGCACCGTCCACAATGGTGTGCCGTGAGGAGGAGCAGAATGTGGTATTGGGGTTCTGCAAGGGTTGCGTCGAGCACGAAAAGTCTGGGAGTCTCTATATATGTGGTTGTCCCGGAATCGGAAAATCTCTGTCTATGCAAAAAGTGAAAGAGCTTTTACTCAACTGGGCTACTGAGGTGTATATATATACTCTACTCATTGGCTTTGTGCTCATAGAAATTTACCACATGTTATGCTTGTTCATTCATTATATGTAATTTGATGACCCCGTATAATTACTCACTACACTACAGTAGGTCTTCAAGTTCAAATGTTGTATCTGTAAATTGTACATCACTTGTCAATACATCTGATATTTTCACCAAGGTAGTAGGAATGCCTAAGCACACACATTTTATTGATATTTAACACTGCTCAGTTGCCTGAACCTGTCGGTTGTTTTGGCAGATACTTGGATTAGACAATGCACCGGGAAGAAAGGGTTCAGGCACACACTTGCTGCAACTTCAGAACATGTATTCTCAGAAATCGTCTATCAAGAACATGACGTAAGAAACATTCTTGCCCTGGACACACACTAGAATGCTTTCTTTCTTTTTAAAATTAAATTTATGACAGCCATAGATGATTTTCTACTACTGCTTGTTTCTGTAATTTGGATGCTATCAAAGATTAATATCCCACCATTGTAACAGATTGATAGTGGCTGATGAATTAGATTATCTAATAACCAAAGACAGATCTGTGCTCCATGATCTTTTCATGCTTACCACTTTCCCGTTTTCCAGGTGTATATTGATAGGTAAATTTCTTGCAAAAATAAAATTGTTGTTTCTAACCTTGTTAATACCCTTGACTAAAAACAGTTTGGGCTGTTCGCGACTTATTGTGCTTGTTTGTACAGGTGTAGCAAACGCAATTGACCTAGCTGATCGATTTCTTCCAAGGCTTACTTCATTAAATTGTGAGTAAATCAAGCCAATAAGTTTATATAAGAATTTCCATTTCATTTTGAACTCTTTTAGTGTCTCAATGACCTCGGTGATGAAGCTAGCCTCTACTTGTGCACATCATTGGACATTATTTTTATTTTTTCTATTTTACTTTTTCATTTCTTCCATTTTTTCTGTTCCAGGCAAGCCTATTGTTGTAACTTTTCGGGCATACTCTAAAGGTCAGATCCTTAGGATTCTCGAAGAAAGGCTAAGTGTAAGATTGTTATTGAATAACTTGTTTGAGTTATAGGGTTGTGCCACTCTCACCTTGAACCATGGCTACTAAGAAAATTATCATGGTGATGCATCATGCATCCTTAAAATGTTGACTTCTTTATGACTCAGGTCAAGGAAAAAAAAACAAAATCAAAAGTTACATTTCTCCTTTTTGAATGTTTTATTAATATCCTTTCGTCTCACCATCAGGAACTTCCTTACACTGTCTTCCAACATCAAGCATTGGAACCATGTGCTAGGGTAAGAAAGGGATATTATATTTCATCTTTAAATATGTAGAGCCTGATTGGCACTGCACATTGCAGAAAGTTGCTGCAGCTTCTGGAGATATGCGAAATGCTCTTTGTATATGCAGGTCAGTCATTTTTTGTTTTTATTTTTGTTGTTGTTGTTATAACTGTTTATTGGATTTTATATCCATAGTAAATCAGTGCATCCAAATTGTTTACTATATTTGAAATTCCATCCATTGATTTTCAGGCTTGAACTTCACATCTGATATTCAAAATCCCGTTGCTGGAAAGGACTTGGATCATTCCATTATCTCTAGATTGAAACGGATCTTTATTGCATGCAGAACTTATTTTTAGTTTTTGTTGAGCTTAAATTGTAAGTTACAATATTAGGTGTCTTGTAACAGGAGATATGATTGTTGATATAAGATTTGCTTTGGCAAATTAGCCAGGGTAAAATCCAGCCAAAGGATGATTTTTGCATTTTATTTTTTTCAGGAGTGCAATAGAGATGCTAGAAGCAGAAATTAAAGAACCTGCCTGCAATTTGAATACTTTGGAAGAGAAATCATCCTCGGAACAAAATATTGCTACAGATTTTTCTCCTGGTTCTGTAAAAAAACAAGAATTTTATACCGTAAAGTGCTCAATAATAATTTGTTTCTAAGTTTCAAATTCAGTTAGCTGCTTTAAGACATTCATGTAATTTACTGTAGTAGATACAAATCCACATATTACTACTAGTCATTCAAGGTGGCAAATTAGTTCCATAATAGCATTCTGTATAATTAATGTTATAGGTGCAATGAACCGTTCCTTTCAGCACAATCTGCACTGTTATCAAGTCATTGTTACATCTCAGCACCAATATACAATAACTTCTAATTTACTAAACAAGTAGAGCTCCTCTGTCATCCTCTGACCTCTCCCTCTCGTAGCTATAGGCCCTAAGATCTTCAAAATGAATTGCAGGTAAGGATTGATCATATGGCTCTTGCTTTGTCAAAAACATATAGATCACCAGTGGTGGATACAATACAATCCCTGCCACATCATCAACAGGTAACTTGAAATATGTATATACTATTTGAGCTGTTGAGCTTACGAGTAAAACAGTCTATTAATGGAAGTAACACAACTTTTTATCTATGCCAGGTGATCATTTTATGAAAATATATTAGACTAGGTGATGAGCTCTGCCATGGAGAAATTTCTTCTTTTAATTGTAATTATTATCATAAGAGTTAACTGTGATAGAATTTGGAAGTCATTGGGAGGTAAGTAATCAAACATGCACAACTTCATATGATATTAAGGGTAGGTAATTATTAAAAAACTGTTTATTAGAATAGTCAAACTAACCCATCTAAAGGATCCTTGACTAGGTACTGGACATGTAATCAACTTTTTTTTTTCTTGTTTAACAGAACTGAAAGTCTGAAACTAACCAAATCCAATGCAGATTCAACTTTTTACTGGTACTGGCTATTTTATGTAACTTATTTTCTGGATCTGATTGTTTGCAGATTATACTATGCGCTTTTATGAAACACTTCCGTGGAGCCAAGAAAGATGCAATGCTTGGGGAGGTATGCTTTATAGCTGTGTGTGCGATGGTTTGACTCATTCTAACCTTTATATTGATTTCTAAAATCATACTAATGATGCAGTTATATAAATCTTACACGGAGGTTTGCAAATCATCACTAATTCACCCCACAGGAATCTTAGAATTTTCAAACATGTGCAGAGTGCTAAATGACCAGGTATCTAAGACAGTGTTTGGTTTGATTATGAATGTCTAGATATAGCTTTTTGCCACGGGATGATCTTTTATACTCAAGAGTGCTTTATCAAAGAGGGAAAGTGGTAATAGGTAAAATGATGAAACATAAAATCATAACTGCAGGGGCTTATTAAACTAGGACAATCCCGCGAGGATATTGAGAAGAGTGACAACCAAAGTAGATGAAGGTGATATTACTTTTGCATTGCAGGTAGTCTTTCAGTCCCTTAAAACCTCAGTATCATTTGATTTGTTATTATTCCTTAATTTGTTATGTTTGGATTGGTAGTTAATCTTAAATGACTTCTTTGCCATAATTAAATTCCATGACACAGGGAATCCGTTTTTTTCGAAACTGTCTTCAATGATTCTGCTGACTGGTGGTTTTCATTCAGCTTGACCCGAGACTGTAGATTCTTCCATAGATTAAGGATGGAAGCTTTTGCTTGTACATTCTTTTTTTCTTTTAGGGTGTATGTCACTTGCTTTCGCATACATCTTTGACCTTTTCTTTAACCTTGTAGCAAAGGTCTTCTTCAAAATTCTAATAGTCTGTTTACTTGAGCAATCTTTGGGACCTCATGACTTGGCTCAAGTAAAGAGGTTATTAGAATTTTGGAGAGGACTTTCATGTAATTTACTGTAGCAAAATTTTGTTCTTTCAGTTTGTCTCTATGATGTAACAAGAAAGCTACCTATTGTTATTCAGAGGAGCACTATTGTTCTTCTTGTTTGGCTTTTAAATTGCCTGTAAAGGAAGAATTAAACAAGATCTAATGCTCAAACAAGTTTATATGACATACAGTAGGATGTATTATAATTAAGGAAATGCACAAGTTTATGCCAAAAGATGTGTCCTATAACACCCTTCATAGAAAATGCACAAGGCTATTGGCTTGTATTATCCTAAAAGAAACACGTTTAATTCATCATTAAAATTCAACATATCAACAATAAGATGATAACGGCTGAATGAATTCTTCATATGCACAAACAACCAAACAACCCTTTCTCTCTTTTTTTCCTTTTTTCAAAAAAATGACATAAAAGCTCAAGTATAATGTAAGATCAGATGTTAGTCAATGATTGATCTTGTCACAAACTCACATGAAGTAGCCTTGTGGCACTTACTCTTCAATTGGATCAAGAAATTGATGAGGTATTTTTCCAACAGTAGCTTCGGTATGTAATTCTCACATCTAGGGGTGTAAATGAGCCGAATTATTCGTGAATTATTCGGATTCGGTTCGTTAATTGCTCGCTCAAACTCGTTTGTTTAATTAAACAAGTCAAACTCAAGCTTAAGATTGGGCTCGAATATTTAAATGAGTCAAGCTCAAGCCTTACAAGTTCGACATTAAGGGCTCGCGAATAGCTCGTTTATATATATATATATATATATAGGGAATGTATCAAGTGAGAGGAGTTTTAATATGAGATGATTAAATCTGGACCATACAACCATACATAGATGTTGAGATTAAAAGTTAGTTACTGATCATATGACCACTTAAACAAGTCATATGACTTAATGTTAATCTTGATCATTCATGATTTGATCTTATGGCTATAATATAATAATAAAAAATTAAAATTACATAGATCCTACATTTTATATAAAAACACTTATGTCCAAGCATTGATTTGTGGGGTTGATTAAATACGTCATGAGTATAATAAGCCAAATGTATGATAAGGTTTTTATTTGGTTTATTAAATTTATTATTGAGTTGAATTTATAATTTTTTTTTTACAACAAAAGGTATTCATTCATTCAAATCGGTAAAATACATCGAAGACATTACAAATTCAACATCGCTAAAAACTGAAAGGGATGAATCTGTGATCAAGCTCACAACACCCAAGTTAATAGCATAACACAGCAAAATGCCATCAAAAGTGACAATGCCTACAAAAATGAAAAACTCATTGATCGGAGTACCCACGCCTCCGGATCTGCAACATTGATGACTTAGTCATAAGAGAATCTGTAGTGGAACGAAGTAAATCAGCCAATCTGAACCAAACGAACGCCGCACCAAGACGGGAGAAACAAACACCAGTACATGCAGATGCCGAAAAACACTAAAAAAACACAAGAGGAAAACGAGATCTATGTGAAAAAGACACTTATTAAGGTAGAAATAGACTAAAAATGAAGTAGATTGGTGGTTTCAAACCAAAAAATGGTCTAAAATCACCCCTCAAGTGGAAGAGAAAGAAAGAGGAGCAAACGGTTTTTAGAGAGAAAGCAAAGTTTCTCTCTCTGAAATTATATTCTCTCTCTGAAATTATAATGTTTAATACTTATATATTTTTGTATTTTATGAGCTTAAAATGACAACATTTTGAAAGAGACTATTCTACTAATAAGTTGACGATGAGGATTTTATCAACCTTTTTTATTGATATTATTGAAATATGTAGAATTTTATTAAGTATTAGTCTTGAAGTTTTCTTTTTGTAGTAATCAAGAAGTTTAATTATGAACATTTTATTTACTAGATTATCTAAATGTAATACTCTAGAATTTTTGAATTAAATATACCACATGTTGAGCACTAATTTTTATTAAACACTAAATCGATAAAGTTTAAAAATAATTTAGAATTTCAAAAAAAATTAAGAAAAAATAAGAAATGCAAAAAGTTAAGTTATAAATGAACTTGCAAGCCAAGCCAAACTTTACTTTTTTTTTAACAAGACCAAACTTAAACTTTTAATTAGACTCATTTAAATAAATAAACTAAGCTTAAACCATTAATTTTTTTCACAAATCAAACTCAAGCTTTAAGTGGTTACACCCCTACTCACATCCTCACCTCGGAGAAAATCTGCCATTGTATTTGCATCACAGGAATATAGTGAACTCTGATATTGTAGTGACAAGTACTTCATGTGATAACTATGGTCTTACTCTCTCTTACCTAGGATGCAAGAGTCAATAATGTGAAGAAATTATAACCATTAGATTTAAATAAAATAAATGAGTATTTTTATAAAATTTAAAAATTATTAAATTTCATATTTTCTTTCGATATGCATAATCATGGTGATCAGTTGGTTAGATTGAATAATTTCACATTTTATAAAAAGTAATTAAGTAGTGTGAATGCATATACAAATATAATATAATCCTTGTACATGTAATAATAATGATATTTTTAACTCGTGATTTTGTTTGGTAACATTTTTAACTCATGATTGATTGTTATTAATGATAAATAAATAAAACAAAATATTTTTTTATTTTGAAACATTTCAGTTAATAAAATTGTAAGACATGTAAAGATATTGAATTCAAATCCTAGTATTTCATGTTTTCTTTTTTAATTTCTTTCTCAATCAGTGAACTTCTCAAAATATTACCAATAGCATAGTTGGTTTCTAGACCCCAAATGTAATTTGAAGACCTTTTTAATGGAAAATCAAACATACTAAGTAGTTAGTGACTACCCCTTGATGAATAAAAAGGAAATATATTATTTACTGTGAAAAATTAAAAAAAACAGCATCATTTTTCTAAACACATTATATTAATATCCATTATAAAAAGTAGGATTTTAGCATTCAAGTCTCTTTCCTAAAAAAAAAAAAACTTCCAAGTCTCTAATTACTATTGAATTATTTGAATAGATAGGGTAAACATACCCTCGGCCTCGAGTATAGAAAAAGAAAAAAGGACAAAACAATTTTTTAATTTTAGTTTTTTTTTGTTTCTAATAAATTTGGTCATTTACCTCAAAAGTGTACTGAATAAATTGCTTGTCTTTCTTTCTTTCTTTTCATTTCGTTGGTTGTTTATCTATCTGATTGTGAAGGGAAGAAGAAGAAGATAGAAAGTGGAGGAGTGGTAATGGAAAGGAGGAGGTTAATGTCAACGTTGCTGTCAGTTGTGGCGATCCTGATCTCTCTGCTCGCAACTCACGTGAGATCCGATGCCTCCGATCACCGTTACAAGGAAGGAGACCCCGTTCCTCTTTACGCCAACAAAGTGGGTCCCTTTCACAACCCCAGGTATGTAGCTACCCACCATCCCTTCTCCGATCTGCTTTCGATCTCTTCCTTCCCCTCAAATTAAGGTCCCCGATGCACTGCGGAACCCTTCATTTCATCGCTTTCACTTTTTTTTTTTGTGGGCTTGTTGCATAACACATGCTTTCCACGCTCTCGACCGTTTTAGATGTTGGGCCGTCGTCAAAATCTGATATTGTTTTTGAAAATTCACCTTCCACGTGGTGACGATGATGATTGATTCCTTATAGGTGTTTTTGTTTTTATGAGATGACTATAGTGCTGTGTTTGTTCTACGAGGTTGTTATATTTGTCATCATTCTGATTTGATTTCCTTGTTTAATTAATTGTTTGATTCCAGTGAAACGTATCGATACCTTGACCTCCCATTCTGTGTAACAGGTAACTGTCTGAATTTATTTATTTATGCTTCAGCTTTTGTTATTTATTTATTGCTTCATTTAAACTTCATTATTTGTTTCAGTCCAATTTATTTGTGTATCAAAAATGGCAGGTCATGAGAGAGAAAAGACTGAAGCTCTTGGGGAGGTGTTGAATGGAGATCGCCTTGTTAGTGCTCCTTATGAACTTAATTTCAGAAAGGAGAAAGACTCTAAGGTTGTGTGCAGGAAGAAGCTCACGAAGGAGCAAGTTGCTCAGTTCAGAGAAGCGGTTAAAAAGGACTACTATTTCCAAATGTATTATGATGACTTGCCAATTTGGGGGTTTATTGGAACTGTTGACAAGGAAGGAAAAACTGACCCTAGTGAGTTTAAGTATTTTCTTTACAAGCACATTCAGTTTGATGTTCTGTACAACAAGGATCGGGTGATCGAAATCAGTGCCCGGATGGATCCTCATTCTGTGGTGGACCTTACTGAGGACAAGGAAGTCGATGTTGAGTTTATGTATACTGTAAAATGGAGGGAAACAGATACTCCCTTTGAGAAGAGAATGGAAAAATACTCTCAGTCTTCTTCTTTGCCACATCACTTGGAGATTCACTGGTTCTCAATCATAAACTCGTGTGTGACAGTTCTTCTTTTGACTGGTTTTCTGGCAACCATTCTCATGCGTGTCTTGAAGAATGACTTTATGAAGTATGACTTGCTTCTTTTCTCATCAATTACCAGATTGTCTTCCTATTACCTATAACATAGGTTTATCAATCTCATTTTTTTTTCCTTGTTTCTTGTTTTTATCTGCTGTAATTTTCTCCAGATATGCTCAAGATGAGGAAGCTGCTGATGATCAAGAGGAGACAGGATGGAAGTACATCCATGGTGATGTTTTCCGGTTTCCTAAGTACAAGTCCTTGTTTGCAGCAGCCCTTGGTTCTGGCACTCAGCTATTCACTCTGTAAGAATCTTCTGATGGGTCCTTTTCCCTTCTGTGTTGAAGCTATTTTTTTTAATTGTAAACTTAAGTAAATATCATTTTCTATTCCTTTTTGCTTGTGCAGTACAATCTTCATTTTTATGCTTGCACTGGTTGGTGTATTTTATCCCTACAACCGAGGAGCTTTATTTACTGCATTGGTGGTCATATATGCTCTCACATCTGGCATTGCTGGCTATACTGCTACTTCCTTCTATATTCAGCTTGAAGGGGGTAACTGGGTAAGAAAGGACTCCTTACATTGATTATTGCACACTGTTTGATTGTATTAATTAATTTAATTCTTCTAAAACGAAACATACAATTGTTTTCTTGTTTTACAGGTTAGAAACTTATTGCTGACAGGATGCCTCTTTTGTGGCCCTCTTTTCCTTATGTTCTGCTTCCTTAACACAGTTGCAATTGCTTATAGTGCAACTGCTGCCCTTCCATTTGGCACAATTCTGGTGATAGTCCTAATATGGACACTTGTAACCTCGCCATTACTTGTCTTGGGTGGTATTGCTGGTAAAAATAGCAAAACTGAGTTCCAAGCACCTGTCCGCACTACAAAATATCCCCGAGAAATTCCACCTTTGCCTTGGTATAGGAGTACCCTTCCCCAGATGGCAATGGCAGGATTTCTCCCTTTCAGTGCCATCTACATAGAGCTGTACTACATTTTTGCTAGTGTCTGGGGCCACAGAATTTATACCATCTACAGCATACTCTTCATCGTCTTTATTATTCTGTTGATTGTCACTGCTTTCATCACTGTGGCTTTGACATACTTTCAACTTGCTGCTGAAGATCATGAATGGTGGTGGAGGTATGTAACTTGTCTTATTGTCACCATCCACTGTAGTTGTTTTTGAGTTTGTATAATATGATTTTCCGCTTTTCACTACATAATTTTTTGTCCGTGATAGCAATTCAATTAGTTTCCATATTGTCTGTTCTTGGGTGAAACAAAATTGACTATGACTCTATGACTAGGGAAATAAAAAAAAAGCTTATTTTATATTTTTACTACTAATGTAGAAAACAAGAAATACATTTCTTATCTTTACTTTTTTATCCACAAAATTCCATGAAATCTTTGCTATATTCACATTCACGAATCACATGTTTTCTGAATAGAATATTAAGAAGCTTAGGATCATAAATATAAATATGAAATCATAATGATTATTACATATAATTGTTGTTCATTTTTCTTCCGTCTTCTTTTTCCTCATCCCATTAATTTTACTCCCCTTAACATCAAGGAACAAATGCATGCTAACTGAACCCAAGTAAAGAATTATGTTTATGAAAATTATGTTTCATAACCTACTAAGCAGGACATATATTCAGGGCGATACTACCAGAAAAAGGAATATGTAGGATGCTACAATAATTTGTGCCATGTTATCATTTTAACGCCTGTAGTTTTGGAGATGTATATCTATCCAAATTTTGCAGAGATTTGAAAGCCTTGTGCTTAGGCTAGGAAGTTTATATGGTTGGTTCTTTCCATGACCTCCAAGTTGGGGGCAAGGAGTGGTGAGGCTGCACTGATAAGGAGGGGTTGGCTCGTTTCCTTCCATCTATTTCATTCCCTTTCCCCCTCACTGGCCCTCTTCAAAAATGTATTTTTGAGTCACTTTATGTACAATAGGTGATGATTATCCTAACAAGGAATGACATTCATCAACGTGGGATTGTGGGAACATATTTTAGGATTTTATTAAGGTTAAAATTTTGAATAATGAATCTTATCTCTATCAACTTAAACCAGAGCTTTTGTTTTTGTTGCCTTCGAGCACACTTGACAAACCTAGGGGAGTTGAACTGAGATTGATTAAGGGTGTGCTTGTTTGAGTAGGTTGAAAGCAGTAATGTATATCTAGTGTTTATTATATCCAAGTTGATTTTTTTTTTTATCCTTTCTCATATTCCATCTACTCAAAGCAAACCCTTGGTCCAGGACATCATAGCAAGTGTAACTATGGTTTTCCCACTTATGTAGAAGGACTAGTGGGTGGCATTGGTAAGATATTTGTTGATGGTATAATCGAATCATCCATGAAGAATTGTATTTTTTAAGTTGCCTAGATACCGTTCGCATTAGAGGGATGCAACTATGATAACATTCTTGGTCTGGACAGGTCTTTGCCCAAAGCCTAAGTGGGCTTCAAATGTAAGCCAGGTCCAAACCTATCTGATCTTTGGCTTACTATAAGGGTTGGACCATGGCCTGGTGGGCTGTTTGGATTGCGAAAATGTTTTTGGTTTTTTTTTTTGGCCAAAATTTAGGTCTGAGCCTATGCCTGCTGATAGTGGGCCCAGTACTGGTCCAGCGATGTATTGGTATTGTAAGAGCCAATCATGGCATTTCTTGCAATAAAAGTTTTTTTTTTTGCCTGAGATGTGGAAAGGGTTAGCTAGTTGTAGTTATTATTTACTTTTTCTTTTTAATAACAAAATGATGTTCTGAATCTTTTGATATGTTGGTTTGTGTTTCCATTTTCCACAGGTCTTTTCTTTGTGGTGGATCAACTGGCTTGTTCATCTATGGCTACTGCTTGTATTATTACTATGCACGATCAGATATGTCTGGTTTCATGCAAACTTCGTTCTTCTTCGGCTACATGGCCTGCATCTGCTATGGCTTCTTCCTCATGCTTGGTAGCGTAGGTTTCCGCGCCTCCCTGCTCTTTGTCCGCCACATATACAGGTCCATCAAGTGTGAGTAGTTGTGGTTGAACGTTTTGGTAAGTTTATATTATCTCTGTTATTAGGTGATGAGAAAAAGGGTCTATGATTTTTCTTCTTTTTTCTGTCATAAGGTAGGTTATAATAGTGTACCTGGTAACAAGAGAAGCATTGACTCCTCTTAATTAGTGTCTTGTTATCTCTGCTCTTTAACTGCACAGGCTTGACACTTGAGGGAGATTTTGGAACCATTGGGATTTAATCTTTTATTACTGTAGTCACTGAAATTTATCTGAACTAGCTTGTACTAATTAATTATTTTATATGGTTTCTAGTCAGCAAATACGAGTGCCTTGTTACACCAGTGATTATTAAATGCATAAAGTAGACTTGTTTTAAATACATGTTTCAAAATAAATAAAAAATGTGGCACGTTTTGAACATACGTTTCTAACTCATTTTAGTTAAGGGTATGCTCTTTTTTTTTTCCAAAGATTAAGATGAAATTTGTTCCCTTTGTTTCACTTTAAAAAGATATTCTTTTTTATTTGAGTTTTGCAAGTATTTACCATGAAATAAAACAACTACTGAAAAACTTATAATAACTAATAATGAAAAAAAAATTAATATTAGCACAAGACTTTTAATATAAAATACCGATATAGAAAATGAAGGTGATTTTAATTTTTTTTTGAAAAATATCAATTTAGTACTTTGTTATATGGTTGAGACAAAATCAACGACTGTCACCAGGATCATATGATTCCTTCACTTGGATCGGAGAACCAAATGAGAAGTCGAGTAGTAACTAGTAAGTAATAACTGAACTATGAACAATTAAATTTATATCAGATTTTGCGCAAATAGCGGCGCAAAATTATCTCCGTAAATAAATTTGAGACACAAATAAATTTGTCTTTTATCATCTTTAGTAAAAGAAACAATTAATGTTCAAGGACCTAATAAGCACATTCTAAAACTAAGCCAAAATTAAAATCTTTTGGCATTGTGTGCAGCATAAATAAAGGTCGTTTTCTTTATATAAAAAAAAAAGTCGTTTTCTTATTTGTTAACTTCTCCTACCAAAAAAGAGAAGGTCGTATAACTTTTATTCAAATTTATTAGTACTAAAACGCTAAATGAAGGCACTAGAATTGAACCACGATGAGAGGTTTGGATGGTTTGTATCAAGTTTTGGGTTATTGTCATTGTTGTACACAAAATAAACTATAAATTTTGCATCCACTTACCGAATCCAAGTTACTAAATGTACAGTTTTGATTTCAAGCCATAATTATTTTGCAACACAAACCACAATTTTTTTATGTTTCTTCAGAATTCGTCTAAATTACTTGTTTAAATAAATAAGTATTAATTGACCAAAAAAATAAATAAATATTATCTTAATAAGTTTAGGAATTTCAATTGAATGAATATCAAGGGAATTGAAGAAGCAAAAGCCAATGAGTGATTTAGGGCCTGTTTGTTTACTGTTTTCTAAAACAGTTTTCTGTTTTTAAAAACAAAAAATTTAAAAAACTTGTTTGATGAGAGTGTTTTGCAATAATTGATTTTAAAAACAAGTACTGTTTTTTAGTTTTTAAAACAAAAAATGAGAACAACTTAAAGCTGTTTCTGTTTTTAGTTTTTGATTTTTTGTTTTGAAAAGAACGGAGACACGGAGAACAAGCTATTTTCATTAATGGCAAACTTGTAATTATCGAAGATCTACCACTCAAATCTTGCTCAAGACATTTTCCTCGGTTTTCTTCTTTATTTTTAAGGATAAACATTGATCATTTTGTTACATGCCCATGGATTTTGTGGTTTGACACGTAGCTTCACCATTTGGCATGCAGTAAGCTAGTAACAGTCAATTGCTCATTGGTAATTGTTTTCATGTTTTGAGTCTTGACTCTTAACATGTACAACACACACACACACACACACATATATTTTGCTTTATTCTATTCTCCACTCTTTTGCTTCAAAAAAAAACTTCTCCACTCTTTGATTAGCGATAATCTTTATGTCTTCAGGCTAATTATACTCTTGGCACATACATAAATAAATTGTATAAGTACGTAATAGTCTTTTTTTTAAGAATAAATCTACATGTGTGTAGTTATAAATAAATTCTCAAATAAAAACATTTAAATAAATTTTATTTATACTATTTCATTTTATTTAATAAAAATATTTAAAAAATATGACAGCATATAGACATACGTACTATTTCAAAACATATATAAGCTCTTTAATTTGATACAAAAAATACAAACAAACTTAATTAAAGGAAAAATTGTCTACGAAAAATACAAACAAATTAACTGATTTTCTTGTGTTTATTTTTAAACAATTTATTTACAACAGGATTGTAGTATGATCGACTTTATTCTCACTACTATAATACTATTTTAGATAGAAATATATCCAATTTCTCTTCTTTGATTTTAAAGAATCATGAAAAGAATTAAAATGCAATCAAATAGGTTTTTTGTTTTTATGTTTTCAAAACATGTTCTTAAAACAAATTTATCAACCAAGTTTTTTTGTTTTCTCATCTCTAAAATTATTTTCAAGTTAATGTTCACCAAATAGGTTTTTTTTTAATTTTGTTTTGAAAATCAGTTCTTCAAAATTATTTTACAAAATAGGTTTTAAAAACAAAAAACAAAACAGAATCAAACAGGCCCTTAATTTTTATTAACAAGATGGTCAACGATCCCTGCCACCACACAGTTTTGATCAACTTGTCACAATTCTTTTATGTACGTATTTGAAATATAATATATTTCTGTGTCTTTATCTAACAACTTAAATTGGAATAGTTGATTCATGACATGTTATTGGAGCCTCATTTATAATAGATCTCTGGGATGAACATTGAGTACATATATATGTATCATAAATCTTTCATGAATGTTACATTGCATCTATACGAATTTTTTAATATTAAGAATAAAATTATCGATCTAATAAACTCATAAATGAATCATATATTTTTTGTACACCATATGAATTAATGTTTTGTCAAAATTTTGCTAATCAAAACTGATTTCTAAATAAATTTATAAGAAGGAAGAAAAGAGGACTAACAGTCTAACATATACTTTGAATTCTTATGATTTCGCAAACGTAAACATGATCATAAGTTGTGTAGCATTCGTGATAATTTGAATTGATAAATATTACACTATTTTCAATTCTACTTTTTATGATTGATTATGATTAATACTATTTATTCAACAAATTCAATTGATTGATACAAGTTGATTTGTAGTTTAGAGTTTGATCTTGCAAACTCATTCTTCTAATAAAACTAATTGAATTTTAACACAAGATAAATAGGCTTATGCATTGTTCATGCTTCAAACCCAAAGAGCTATTGCGTGAAGTGGAGAGACGTGTTAGAAATATAATATAAAATTCAATCTTCACCCGACATTTTTTTACTGTAGTCTTCACCCAACAGTTTAAACTCCTGGAAATAATTGGTGTATGACATAGTTATTGCCCGCATATCAAGGAGTCCATATTCTTAGCATTTAGTTTTAGAAGATTTTAGAATTCAGTTGTTAGCAGATTTGATTGTTCTGTATATTTGAATCTTATAAATCAGCCTATATATGAATTGTTTTATGTTACATTCCCAATAGTTTTTTTTTGGTCAAGATGTTTCCAACAGTTTTTTTTTTACCAAAGGAAGCTTATCTCATTTCATTAAAAACAATTGAAGCAATGCAATTTGAAAGATAACTATAGGTCTGAGACCAAGCTTGAGTAGCTGCTCCCCTAGCAAGAGAGTGAGCAATCATATTAGAGCAATCATATTAGCTTGTCTCTTAACAAACTGAATAGTAAATTCTGGTTTAAAACTAAGCAAGTTCTCCAACAGTTATATCCACCAATTTCACCAATTGCTTCTTTACTGCTGCATGACCCAAGTAATATTTTCTTTAAAGCATGGTGAAGGGGAAAACGATATGACAGAAGTGTGAGCTTTAGGCTAAATAAAGCAAATTAATTAATGATTCTTGTTCATCACTTTGTAACGATGTGGGGTATCACATATGTGAAAAGGCCATCATAAGGGCCTGCCCAAAGAACCAACTTTTATTTGTAAAATTGCTGCAAGGCAAGAAACTACAGTGACTAATTAATTTTACTTTTTTATTTTCTCTTGCTTAGATAGTTATTAGCAACTTTTTTGTTCTGTTCAGTTGTGGGAAAGAAAAATTCCAACCACTTTACACGTTGAAATTCTGAACCCCTATTGCAAATTATTCGGTATAGAGCCTCTTAAACTTTTTTATATATTGGAAAGACAGAATCCCGATTTGTGATTTCAAGTGTCCCTAATCCCTATTCTAGATAAGATTTAGGCTTTTGTTCACACGGCCAGCTCTAACTTTCACAGTGCTCACGATTCCCCTGTGAACAAATCAGCAAAACAAAATGCTCTTAAACTATTGTAAATTAAAAATTAGATTTCATACGTGGACAAATGCGAGTGGCCCGACCCAACAACAACACCTCACATCTAGGAACATACATCTAAAGCGTGAACAAACACAGTGGCAAAACCGGTTTTGTAAAGTAAGAATTCTCCAAATTTTATAAGCACTTTAGCTATATCATTAGTCGATGGGAGTCGCAATATAATCTATATATAATACGTTACTTACAATACTTACATCATATACGCTCTATGACAGAAATCTTTTATATATATGACAATCAATTTAGATTGTTTTGATTTATCCCCAAATTTTCATTCAAATAAAACTTGTCGACTGCAATCTGCGAATATTCAATATTGTAATATTCTCATCTTTGCAACACTAACACTGTGTTTGGTTTTGGGGAGAAAGTGATAAGAGAGAAAGTAAACACTACAAAAAATTCAAGCGTTGCTGCCGATGACCAAAACTTCATATTTATGAGTTTAATGTCTATAATTTATGTAGTTTTGTATGTCATGTTTGTTCTTAGTAAAGGGATTAAATTACTTTTCCCGGCAACGAATCGCCACTAAATTTGGATTTGGGACAATTCATTTATTGTTATAAGAATCCTAATTACAGGATATGTTCCTATACATTCCACGATATATTAGTATTCGTTATTATAATGAGTAAGTTGTAAATAACTTTACGCTAGGGATAAGGGCATATTTATAGGTGGTTGTTTATCAATCTATATATATATATATATATATATATTCCTTTGTAAAAGTTTCAAAGAGAGACGAAAAGGAAGTCAACTTGAATTTAATCAATAATTGAGAAGGAGATAAAAACACGAAACATAAAGCAATTGTATATACATGAACGGAAATGTTTATCATGTCCAAAATCAAAGCTATGATACCATCATCATGAGTATGATATATGTACATATGAAAAAGCCATAAAGAACGCCAACACTCTACCCAACAAATTAAAGTCTAAGTCTTACACGCCAAGGGAATTATCTTTTTATGATCATTTGAAAAGGGCATATCCATGGTTACATTTAATTTCTTTGCAAAGATTCACAAAATGACATGAATGGAATGGGGGAGAGAAAATATATATTGGGATTGGAGAGACAAAAGAGGATATGGCTTTTGGGTCACAATCAATGATTTGGATTCTGTGAGAAAAATTATGCCATTAATTAGTGGGAGGTGATATGTAAGTCGGTCCCCGGCGTGCCATGGACGACAATTTGGTCATACTCTTACTCCTTCCATATTATTTGCATCAAAACCCCCACTCCTTTTTGGGACCCCTCTGAAGTGAAAGGGTAAATTAATATGCTCCCAACAGATTTTACTTTTTAGAGAAATCAGATAAATACATAGTGTGGCCTTCATTAGAATTGAATTTCATGGTCATACTTGTGACCATATATGTCAAAGTTAATCAAGCATGTAATGTAATCCTTGGTGGCAACTCTCTATTTTCCTTCTCCACCAAATTACAGAGAATTCCCACATAAGTTCTAACTTCTATGTCCAAATTTTCAAAGTTGCAATCAAATAAAAGAGAAAGCAAAAGTTAATATGCTTCTCAAATTAAAGTACGATCGACTTTCCCAATACTTTCATGAACAAGCAAGAGTTAATTGTTGGTTTTTGTAGATCTTTGGCATTAATTAATTAATTTTAATCCTAGTTAAGGAATGAACCTTACATCAAATTGTGTGGTTGAAAACATGCATGTTCTAATCATCCTCGTTAGCCACAATTATATGTCCCGATTAAGATCAAATTTGTCGCTATACAAGTCTCATAATGAAGAATTGTATGCTTTTTTTCTTCCTAAATTGTTATCTTCAATGTTAGTACAAGTACTAAACAGACCTCGGGTGAATATTTAATGTTTTGTAATTTTAAGGAAAAAAAATCGTCATGACACAAATTGAAGGTATCATTATTACGCAGCAATAAGCAATTGGACTGTTGAAGGGCCTGCTAAGATAAGCGTGCATAAAACAGCAGATTTGTGCGAGCGAGCGAAACTCATTTTTGATTTGTAAAAGAATTTCAAGGCTTTACATGAATACATGTTCATGGAAGTGCTGAGAACAATTCACTTTTACATACCAAAGTTATGATCCCTTACTATATAGTCCTTCTAAATGATTACGAATGGGTCACCATATCGAAAACTAATAATGGTAAGTATAATTATCACACAGTTTTTATGTAACGTCAAATTCTCACGGTCAAAATGCAGTCCTTCAATATCATCAGAATGAGAAAGTGAGCTTCACTCTCTCTCTTTCTCTATCTCTTTTCGTCGAAATAACCAGATACGTACTTATAATGTAATTATGTTACATTGTTACTTTATAATATATTGCCGAAAACTTTTTTGAAAATAGAGAAAAAAGGAAGAGAAAGAAAACCGTTATTGAAGGTTTATTTGTGATTATCTGACACCAACCAAGGTGAGATATATCTAAATTTCATGATGGATTATGATTTTGACCGTATTGATTTTTAAATGAGATTGAAGCCCAATACTATGAATCAACTATTAAATTAATATTTATATTGTGTGATAGAGTGGTGATTTAAGTGTGCTCAGTTTGAGTTCTGAGTTAGAGGGAATAACAACTTTCTCTACCGGTGGTTAGTGGACAACGAGCTTTAGGAGTGGTGGCGGATTATATAGCAAAATCTGTGTAGTTAACTGTTTGGTACGGCTCCTTAGGCCCGTTAGCCTTATGATTGCATATAGCACACTCGCGGGTACATATGATTGGGCCCTGCGTTCTCCAGACCCGTAAGGCCAAATCTTCAATATTCAAGCGAGTCACGACCCTTTCAAGGAAGCAGTTACCCACGATCAGCATGAAGGGAAGTAGTACTCAGAGTGGCCGCGATGGCCGGATTGACCATCGCGGCCGCACAACTAGGGATAGAAGTAACCTTAGGACAATAGGACCTGTATAAATAGGCCAAGATAGGACCGTAGAGAGATCATCCAACAACATAGCAGAAAAATTTGTACTACTTGAGTGTTCAACAAATTGGTCTGTTCTTTCATAAGAAAAAGATATCCCAACACTTGGTACAGTTTTCAATTTATATTCGCATCAAAATTTCGTGGTTTCGACTTTTGAGATTACACTTAACAAAATGGAGCAACTAGGCTCACACACAGTAGTTTCTGCAATTCATCAAACCAAATTAATGACTTTAACTTGCAGATTCTTTTGTTATAACACTCATTTCATGAATTCGAGCTTCCAATTGACTCATTTTCTCACAGCTACCTGACTTCTTGTTATGACCTCATTTTAGAATTCTTAATCAATCATTTTCTATCACAGCTTGAAGAATAGAAAGGGAATACATATGTTTCCTTCTTGGACATTGCAAATGTTTTTCGAGGTTCTATTTCAATTGGGCAACAACAACCGAATTAATGGTCTAAATCTTTTAAAAGCTGTTGTAAAAGTACTACATTATTAGATGTTCTTTCTTTCTTACACATACTAGTTTGCGCCTATCTCTAAATGGGACGCATAATTAAATTGGAGCATTAAATAAACGGGGATTCAATTTTTTCCCATAATAAAATCCACCACTTGCAGACACAAAATCTTAATTTGGTGATACAGAACAACTCAACTGGGATTCACCACGCAGAATCTGCTAATTAGAGTGTGTAGTAAAGTAAAATATGGTCCCAAACCCAGCTAAAAAGTCAAGACTTTAAAGATTAGAGTGGATTGAACCCGGTCACTATTTCAAGAGTTAATAGTGATACTGATGTATATAAAGGCCTCAACTCTCTTTTTTTAACCATGATATTGATGTGAAATATTTATTGGCTTTATTGATGACTAATCTCTGTCAGGGAAGCTAATTGGCCACTTTTAATGGGGTTTTCTCTCCTAACTATGTTTTTTTTTTCTATTCACAAAGCTCGAATCTGAGAAAATTTTTGACCTCAGTTCCATTCAGACTGACGTAATATTGGTACAAGGGCCTCCCTCTGCCCCTGCTTGCAAAGGAAGAATGACAAAGTTGCAAAAGTGGGCATCATCACCTCCCATGCCATTAACACTCAGCTCATTGATGTTGTTGCTTCATGGTGGGGCCTCTATTTTTTTACTCTACCTATATATATTTCTTTTTTTCCCAGGAAACATTCAACCATAACACTCAATCATGACTTTCCCTTCAGATTTCAACACGTGGGGCCCTCAATAGAACATTTACAATTCTTTTAAAAGGATGTATATGTATTCTGAATCAAACAATCACGTTAATGAAAAACTCGCTCAAATACAGTCCAGAGTATAGCTCAAGACTGGTAAAGATTATCACAGTGGTGCAGATGAAACACCAACACCAACACCAACAATAAAATAAAATAACAACAAAAGCAACAGTTTATGTTTACTTTTTCTTGCCTATTTCTCCATCTCACTATTGTTTCACCTTTGCTTTTTTTTGCAAAATTAAAGTATCGTGTTATTTGCCAAAACAGTAAGCAGTGAACAGCTATATGTGCAATTTGTCTTGAACATATTGGTGCAACAAAAATGATTTTGGGATACCCCACATGCTATTAGACACATAGAGAGAGATTACAATAGAAGAAAGAGGAGTGATAGATATGATAAGAAGAGATATAGAAAAATAAACAGGTGTTAAATGAATATTGAAAATGAATAGATATATGATTGTTATTTGGTGCAAATACAAGGGAGAAACAATGCTTCAAATTAGAAAACAAGCAGATATGATGCACATGGTGCCAATATGATATTCACTACGCTAGTACTATGTGTGCTGCCATATATATGTATATTGGGAAACATTCTCACGCTCACTGACAGACAGTGACTCTCGGATCAAGCACAGGCCAAGGTCTCAGTTTTTGTTTTTCTTCTTTTTCTTTTCTCTATAGCGCCGATCTTTGGATATAGACCTTTGTCTGTGGGTCCCAGTTCCCTTGACCAAAAGTCAAATCAATATTCCATCACTAAATTCTCCTCTCTCTCAGTTCTCTCTATTTTTCCATCTCTATACATTACACTGTTTACTATACCAATAACAAAAATGATTTTTGAACATACAATAAACTTATTATACATACCCACCACAAACACACAAACTTATTCCCTCTCACGTTCCCTCCTTTCAATTTTATAAAACACATAAAGCAACTCTCTTTTTCCCAAAGGTTTTGCCACAACAAATTCCCATCATAGTCACCACTCCCACTGTGCCTTTCCTCTCTCTCTACACTCATCACACTCTATTCTATAACTCCCTGCAAGATATTTGCAGGTCTCTCTCTACCCAGACCTGTGTTCTGGCTTTTGTACAAGCTTCCTTTCTCAATGGAGAACAACAACATAGTTCAGCTTTTGCCTCATCTCACTGTGACACTCCTTCTTATGATGATGGCTGCTTTGTTTCCTGCGAGTACTGAAGCAGTTTCGTCGATCAAGACTGATGCACAGAGTCTTCTCGTGTTCAAAAAGATGATTCAGAAGGATCCAAGTGGAGTTTTATCAGGGTGGAAGCTGAGCAGGAACCCATGCAGCTGGTATGGAGTCTCTTGCACCCTTGGAAGAGTTACTCAGCTTGAACTCAGTGGGAACAATGATCTAATTGCTGGGACTATTTCTCTTGATCCTTTGTCTTCTTTAGATATGTTATCCGTTTTGAAATTGTCTCTGAATTCATTTTCTGTAAATTCTACTTCTTTGCTTCAGCTCCCATATAGTTTGACACAGCTTGATCTATCCTTTGGTAGAGTTACAGGTCCTGTCCCTGAGAACTTATTCTCCAAGTGTCCAAACCTTGTTGTTGTGAATCTTTCTTACAACAACTTGACAGGCCCTATTCCTGAAAAATTGTTGCAAAATTCTGATAAACTACAGGCCCTTGATCTCTCTTCCAACAACTTGACAGGGTCAATTTCTGGTCTCAAAATTGAGTGCAATTCCTTGTTGCAACTTGATCTATCAGGAAACCGTTTATCAGACTCAATCCCAATCTCTTTGTCAAACTGCACCAGCCTTAAAAGCTTGAATTTGGCCAACAATTTCATTTCTGGGGAAATCCCAAAAGCTTTAGGCCAGCTAAACAAACTGCAGACTTTGGATCTTTCCCACAACCAACTCACTGGCTGGATCCCTACTGAATTGAGAAATGCATGTGCTTCCCTTTTAGAACTTAAGCTTTCTTTCAACAACATCACAGGCTCAATCCCATCTGGTTTCTCTACCTGCACTTGGCTGCAACTTCTTGATATATCTAACAACAACATGTCAGGAGAATTGCCAGGGTCAATCTTTCAGAACCTTGGATCATTGCAGGAACTGAGGTTGGGAAACAATGCTATCTCTGGGAAGTTTCCATCTTCAATATCTTCCTGCAAGAAATTAAGGATTGTGGATTTAAGCTCAAACAAAATTTACGGATCCATTCCAAGAGATTTGTGTCCTGGGGCAGCCTCACTTGAGGAGCTGAGAATGCCAGATAATCTCATCACAGGGGAAATCCCAGCTGAGCTGTCAAAGTGCTCACAACTGAAGACACTTGATTTTAGTCTGAACTATCTCAACGGTTCAATCCCTGATGAGCTTGGACAACTTGAAAATCTTGAGCAGCTAATAGCATGGTTCAATGGCTTGGAAGGGAAAATTCCATCTAAGTTGGGCCAGTGCAAGAATCTCAAGGATCTCATACTGAATAATAATCATATCAGTGGGGAAATCCCCATTGAGTTGTTCAATTGCAGCAATCTTGAGTGGATATCACTCACAAGCAATGAGCTCACTGGTGAAATACCGCGTGAGTTTGGCCTCTTGACAAGGCTAGCAGTTCTGCAGCTTGGGAACAACAGCTTGACTGGGGAGATACCAGCAGAGCTAGCAAATTGCAACAGTTTGGTGTGGCTGGACTTGAACAGCAACAAGCTCACAGGAGAGATCCCTCCTAGACTTGGCAGGCAGCAAGGAGCAAAGTCATTGTTTGGGATCCTGTCAGGAAACACTCTGGTGTTTGTGAGAAATGTTGGAAACTCATGTAAAGGAGTTGGAGGCTTGCTGGAATTCTCTGGAATCCGATCCGATAGGCTCTCTCAGGTACCAACATTGAGGACCTGTGATTTCACAAGACTGTATTCTGGTCCTGTCCTCAGCCTGTTTACCAAGTACCAGACTTTGGAGTATCTTGATCTTTCCTACAACGAGCTTCGCGGGAAAATACCAGAAGAATTCGGAGACATGGTGGCCTTACAGGTTCTTGAATTGTCTCACAATCAACTATCTGGAGAAATTCCTTCATCACTTGGCCAGCTCAAAAATCTGGGAGTGTTTGATGCATCACACAATAGACTGCAGGGTCATATCCCAGACTCATTCTCAAACCTCTCATTCTTGGTGCAAATTGATCTATCTAACAATGAGTTAACGGGGCAAATTCCATCCAGGGGACAACTGAGTACACTTCCAGCTACCCAGTATGCTAACAACCCAGGTCTTTGTGGTGTTCCATTGCCTGAGTGCAAGAACTACAACAGCCAACCCACAACAAATCCAGGTGATGATGTTAGCAAAGGAGGCCATAGAAGAGCAACTGCATCATGGGCAAACAGCGTTGTCATGGGAATTCTCATTTCTGTCGCTTCCATTTGTATCTTAATTGTGTGGGCAATTGCAATGCGTGTGAGGAGGAAGGAGGCTGAGGAAGTCAAGATGCTTAACAGCTTGCAAGCATCCCATGCTGCTACAACATGGAAGATTGACAAAGAGAAAGAGCCCCTAAGCATTAATGTGGCAACATTTCAGAGGCAGCTTAGGAAGCTCAAGTTCTCACAGTTGATTGAAGCAACCAATGGCTTCTCAGCAGCAAGCCTCATAGGGTGTGGTGGCTTTGGTGAAGTGTTCAAGGCCACACTCAAAGACGGGTCATCTGTCGCGATAAAGAAGCTCATTCGACTGAGCTGCCAGGGTGACAGAGAATTCATGGCTGAGATGGAAACCTTGGGGAAGATCAAGCATAGAAACCTTGTCCCTTTGTTGGGATACTGCAAAGTAGGGGAAGAGAGGCTCCTTGTTTATGAGTACATGGAGTATGGAAGCCTAGAAGAGATGCTCCATGGGAGAATAAAGACACGTGATCGACGCATTTTAACATGGGAAGAAAGGAAAAAGATTGCAAGAGGTGCTGCCAAGGGGCTTTGTTTTCTGCACCACAATTGCATCCCTCACATCATACACCGAGACATGAAATCAAGCAATGTGCTACTTGACCATGAGATGGAGTCCAGGGTCTCAGATTTCGGAATGGCAAGACTAATAAGTGCCCTTGATACACACCTCAGTGTGAGCACACTAGCAGGAACACCTGGATATGTTCCACCAGAGTACTACCAAAGTTTCAGGTGCACTGCCAAGGGAGATGTTTACTCATTTGGGGTTGTAATGCTGGAACTTCTCAGTGGGAAACGCCCTACCGATAAGGAGGACTTTGGTGACACTAACTTGGTGGGATGGGCCAAGATGAAGGTGCGCGAAGGGAAACAGATGGAAGTAATTGACTCTGACTTGCTCTTGGAGACTCAAGGAACAGATGAAGCAGAAGTCAAGGAAGTGAAAGAGATGATAAGATATTTGGAGGTCACTTTGCAGTGTGTTGATGACTTGCCTTCCAAAAGGCCAAACATGTTGCAGGTAGTGGCCATGCTTAGAGAGCTTATGCCTGGATCAACTGATGGAAGCAGCAACAGTGCTTGAACCATGTTATTGTCCATAATTATGACAAGTGCAGCAAGAGATATGAGGCTTTGTAAGATTTTCTCTACAGCTGTTACCGAGTTTATTGTGCCTAGTTTCTCGATTTCTTTCTCTTCATTTGTTGTGCTATCTAGTATTTATTGTCAGTGATACATATTAACATTGGAGTAATTACATATATGAAATCAATCAGAACCAAGCGACTCGTTAAATTAAACTGGTCCTAAATCCTAATCCAATCAACTGAGGCAATACATCAAACACAAGGGGGGTGTGCACAAGACTGGTGACTTGCTGATTCGCAAGCAAGTACTCTTTGACAAACAATTTTAAGTTGAAGCATGTGACAATACTCTTAAACGTTTTATGTCAAATATAAAAACTGTATACAATACAATACAAATTTGTAAAGATAAAGCAACGAAAGATGGCTTATTACTCAAAATTTAGATTTGCCTTGAATGTCAATGAAGCATTCAAAATTTGGAACTTTTCAAATGACATTGATTAAACAAAATATGATCATTCAATTGGTCAATCAAAGCTATAATGTATAGAAGCTATATATAGTGGTGTAGTCTAACAAATATAGAAAAAATGTCCTTAAAAGTTGAAAAGCCACCAAGGGAGGAGTTTCCAATAATGGGATGGTTACAAGAAAAAAATTCTTGTTGAAAAGCTAACAAAGGAAAAGCTTTTAATCCCTCAAAATTACTTATGCCGCGTGAAATAAGAGTTGAAATAATTTCATGTGACAGCTTCATGTCTGGTGCTTCAAATTTGATATGTTATAAATAGAAGGCTAAGATGGATTTTGTGTACTAATTTGGCATTTTTTTTCATTTTCAAAATTTATTTATAATAATATTTTATATCATAAAAAATGCACAGTGAAGAGTGATTATTTGATTGAAAAACATTAACAAAATCTAAACAGAACAAATCTCCTAATATAAAATAAAATATTATAAATTTTCCTAATCAATCTTCCTAATTATTAAATGAAAAAAGAAATTAAAATCTTATTTAATTACTAATTGAAGAAAGTATTAAATTCTGATATATTTTTGTGTTTTCAAGATACTAAATATATTTACTTTATATTTAGTGTTTTTAATAAGTATTGGAAAAATATTTCGGAACAATATAACAAAAGGGATAGAATAGTCTTGCTTTAGTATTTATTTGTTATTAGACAATTGACCTGTGCGATGCACGGGTTGGTGCGTCATATTTGTTTTTACATATGATATATGATATGAGATAATATATTTATATAGTGCTAGTTGTATGACATTATGCATTTTAGTTAAATATACATATTTTTTATTTTTAGCCGTCAAAAATTGCTAGATAAAAATAATGGCCAAAACAGAAGAACAAAATAAATAGAGAAAAATAATTAAAATAATTTTCTAGTCCATAGTAATATGTTATATTTAATAGAGAAAACATAAATGAAACATATAAATAAACACTATTTTATTTATAAACAATAAAATTAAAAAACTAATTTTATAACCTGAAAATGTATATGAACAAAAACGTTAAAGAAACCCATAAAAGCTATTATATTCATCGAAAACAAAATTAAAAGAAATATAATATTGCACCATGGAAGCTTATAGGAACAAAAAATATGAATAAAACCAGTAAACAAAATACTATTTTGTTTACCAAAAATAAAATAAAAAATATTTTACAACTGTAAATTTATAAAAAGAAAAAGCTTCGATGAAAACATAAACAAATCCTACATTTTTTTTTATCAAAAACAAGATTAAAAGAAAAATAATTTTGATACCTGAAAATTTATAGGGTCATGAAAACATGAATAAAACCTGTAAGTAAACACTATTTTAGTTATTAAAAAATCAAAAAAATAATAATTTTGCAACTTGAACATTTTTCGAAAAAAAACTTGAATGAGACTTGTAAGCAAATACTATTTTATTTATTAAAAAAACATTTTGTAACTTGAAAATTTATAGGAACAAAAACATAAATAAAACATGTGAGCAAACACTATATTATTAATTATCTAGAAATAAATTTGAAAAAAAAATAATTTTCTTATCTAAAATTTACAGGAACACGAAACAAGACTCAAACGTGTAAGTAAATATTATTTCATTTATCAAAAATAAAATTAAAAGAAAAATAATTTTACAATCTAAAAATTTATTGGAACAAAAAATTTAATGAAACCTATATGTAAATACTATTTTATTTCTTAAAAAATAAATTTAAAAAAAGTCATTTTACAACACTAAAATTAGTCCGATATAATACTGTGATAGAGTAATGTTTTATCCTACATATCCTATTTTAGTTAGACAAAAATATATTGACAAAAGAGAAATGGGATTTTTTTTTCATTTAAAAAAAGAAATATAAAATTGAAAGATACAAAATTTGACACGTATTTCAATGAGTTCAATTTTCTAAAATAAAAATATAAATATTAGATAAATAAATAAGTAATAGAAGAATAGCAATTTAATTAAAAAAGAATGATTAATTAAAAAAGAATAAAAAACGATTGGAGATGTCAAGGAAATAAAAAAGGATCGGGAGCACCGTATTCCCGCGCGAGCATAGCCAATTATTTACTCCCTCCTTCTTAATTATAAAAGATTTTTTACAAGTTTATTTGTCTCTTTTTATAAGAGATTTTTAAAAATGTGTCATACATTAATTAATTTTTATTCAAATTACTCTTATTTATTAGAATAGAGAGATAGTGATGCATTAATTAAATGAGAAATAGAAAGTGAAAAGAAATAAATATTATTATTAAGGACAATTTTGAAAATACAGTATAAATTATTGACATATTTAATGCTATAAACTATATTAACTAACTTTTTTAGTGAAAAAAAATTAAATAAAAATAGGGAGTATATATTAATAGAATAGATTATTGCAGCGATATATATAGATGAATAATTATTTTAAAACAAATTATTAAAAAAAAATTTGATGGACTTGGGCGGGAAGTGGTGATGTGACATTAACCACTTATTATATAAGATATAATATAGAGTTTAATTTCTATGCACTGTCAGTATAAAATATTTTTACGCATGCATCCAATCATATCTCACTCTGATGCCATCTTGTAACAATATTTCCTAAAATATTTGCACAAATATCTACGTGGTGAGATCTGATTGGATGTCTGTGTAAAAAAATTTTACACTGCTAGTACATACTAATTAAATTCTATAATATATATATAAGATGGCGTTTAACCTGGTGCCCTTATTAATGTAACCATCGTGGTGCCATGAATTCCATATGTGCTCCTGTCACATATGACCCGTGGACCTCGGGTTCACCTGGTATTTTACGAATTGCGAAGTTTCCCCATATTGTGGCATAATAATATTTTCCTCCCATGGAAGTTATATAGCCGAAGTGGAAAAAAAAAATTCGAAAAAGCAGAATCAAACCAAAAAAAGACGCCCTAAAATCGGATTTCTCCAAGTGCTGTTGGATATTTTTGTAGATATTTTAAAAGTTTTAAATTATTATTAATTAGAAAAATATTTTATCTAATTTATTGGATAAACTTTGACTTGGTACTCTATGAGATAAGGGTTTACTGAGTCAATTAATTGATATGCTTTGACATGGTTTTATTAAGGATAAGGGTTGATTTGGTCAAATTAATTTATTAATTTATCTTTATTTTTATATATATAAATTTTTCCTTGGCCAAGTCATTGACAGATAACACGTTTCTACCCCACTAACAACTTTCTTCTTCCTCTTCTCTTTCTGGGTTATACATCTGTCTGTTCCAATTAATGGATTGGAGATTCTCGAGTTCTAATAGCCTTGGTATGTCAATCACCAAGAAGAACTTGTTGAATCATGGGGGATTTGCGCAATTTCGCGGATAAATCCTAAGGACAGTGTTTACACACGCCTCAGGTTTCCTATTTGTTCCTATGTTTTGTTTTGCTCCCGGTGAAGCTCTGTTCGTGATGATCGATTGTTGGTGCTCGAAATGTTCGTGATGCCGCAAATTCTCCAACAATCTTAGGATTTATGCGAAGAAAAAAAACCTGTGCCCAATTGCTGACGAAGTTCCTCCCTCGGATCAGAGCTTCTATGTCAATTTTCTCTACCTGCCGCTGACGGTTAACAACAACATCATAGATGCTTCTTGGAGTCTGGCGAATAATTTTGAATGCAATAGCCGGGTCTTGAGAAATAACGTTGACGTGATGCGAAGACGCGAGCGCAGCTGATAATGGTGTGCAAGGATTCTTCAGTTCTAAAGTCAAAACGCATAATCCAGGTGATAGAATTTCAACCTTTCCTGCTATATTAAATAAAAATTCTTTTCTTGGATTATGTGTTTCTTTCACTTGATTAGAAAGGATAATTTGCACCGCGGTCTTGAGTTTTCAACATCTAATTAATTATGTGTTTATTTGAGTATCAGGTTGTGTAAATTTAAAATGGTTTGTTTTGAATTTTTTGCTATCTAAAAGATGTTGTGGATGACGGGAGTTGTTGAAAATTTGGGAAATTCATGTTTGGCATGTTTTGCTGTATGTTCCTCATTTGGCTACTAAAGTCTTGACTATCCATATGTATCAGCGCACAAATCGATTAAACATTGCTACATCAATGTTATAATTTTTTTTAATATCTAGAACAAATATATGGAAAAGTGAAGGCATACGTCTTGACTACAATTGGACTTGAGTAATTCCTTTTCTTCTTTTTATTTATCCTCCATTGATTATTGCCTTGATAATTTAAAAATAATAGTTTACTGCATTGCATGCTAGTCTTCTATGCATCCTAAGTCCTGTCTGTATTGCTTATCAGTTTTTATATGTTTGGAGGCCATATATTTATGCCTTAATAAATGCCTCAGTAAAGTGTGATGATAATTTTGTATTGCTGGGCTCTTGACTTGGCTATCTTATACCATTTGTAGAGATTCTATATTCAAGTTTAAGGATTTATTTTGTGGCTGCTTGTGTACTTCGGTTGAGCTAGTATGCTTCTTAGGATTAATTATCCATTGAATCATCATTAATACTTGGGGTTCTATTGGTGTTTTAAGGTTACTTAAAAAAAAATTTATTATTGAATTTGAATATGGTGATTGTTCTCATGCTCTTGTGTGCATTATTTGTGATATCTGGGGTGTTATGAAAGGAAAAATCTTTACAATTGATGTGGATGTTGTGTTGCTTGGAAAAATCATGACATGGTTCTGTTCACTAAAATGTCTATATTGGCACATTACTACTTTGAGTGTATGATTTACATATAGCTCACTTTTTGACATGTGTATGCATGAGTTTTATAACATGGAAGCAACACATGTCGTTGCATGAGATGATGTTTATCAAGTGTGATGAATTGAACAATGGTATTTATATTTGGATAAGTAATGTTTTCTGCTTGTCATAATTGATGCGGTTAAGGAGAAATATTATTTTACTACGAAGTGTGATGGTTATTTTTATACTTTCAAGAGAGTATTATCACCGGACAAAGTTGAGGAATTTATGAATGTGCATATATGATAGAATAGTTATGGGTAAATAAGGGAAATTTTGGGTGTTAAATCATAAGAAAGAGTGAGAGAATAACTCTCACTATCATATTAGTATATTACATTGAGAAACTTCTTACGAAGTTTGGACACTATGGAGTATCCCTTATGATGCTAACACTTAATTAATTGAAGAAGAATAAAGATGACCTTGTGTTAATTTGAGTATACCCAAATTATTAGAAGTTTGCTGTTCTCAATAATTTGATGAGTTTGATGCAAAAATATTTTGTGGCGCTTGTTAAATTCAAATAATTAATGCTTGAGAGATACCATAAATTATGGTATTATACATATGGGTTACCCATTGTATTAGAATAATACAGTGATGATGATTTGATTTATATGAGAATAAACCCAAGTGGTAGACATATTTTATTTTGTTGTCGCTTCGAAAAACATCTAAGTAGACTTGTGTAGTCCAATCCACTATGGAAATTGAGTTTATTAATCTTAACTTTACAAAATGTGATTTATTGACTAAGAATCTCTTTGCCAATATTTATTGGTGGAAGAAACCTGTGTCTTCCTTATCTATATATTGTGATTGCCAAGTGGCAATAGTGTATAATGCAAACTAGAGAAATATACGTATACATTACAATTGTGGAAAGTAGCTACTAAATAACAAAACCCTTTGGGAAGAAATTAATGTGTGGCACATCGAGGGGAATGGGACTTATGCCATTGAAAAACGACAAGTGATGGGAACCCAACCTTTGTGATTGGAGACCCCATGAAGAAGGTTCATATGGGTAAAAACAAGTCACTTGTTAGTTATGCTAGCACGAAAATAATTTTGTCCCTTCCTATGGTGTTACGATAATGGATATGAGAATGTGCTAGATTATATAAATTTGAGGGATAAGCTTTAAGCTTTTAATGATTTCCATAAGCCCTTAAGGGTGGTGTATGGTCGTAGCATGCACTAGATGGAATCACCTATATGAGTGTCAAGTGGGGCCGCTTGCATGAGACTGTGTCGGGTCTCTAGAGCACTCATAAATACCAGGCACGCGCACGACCTAAATACGCAACACAGCGATAACACGAGAATTGTGGGGGTGTGGTGTGATTGATAGACCTCTAACACACACAAAGTGTCTTTGGTTCATAGAAGCTTGCTTCACCAATTCACTGTGTGTTAAGTCTTATCAGTCTAGGTCTGGTTCATAGAAGCTTGCTTCACCAGATTGATGCATTGCACTCACGATGTTAACCCAGGGAATTTCTGTCAAAAGATTTTAAAACTTTTGAAATATGTGGGGGATTGTTGGATATTTTTGTGGATATTTCAAAAGGTTTAAATTATTATTAATTAGAAAAATATTGTATCTAATTTATTGGATAAGCTTTGACTTGGTACTCTATGAGATAAGGGTTTACTGAGTCAATTAATTGATATGCTTTGACATGGTCTTATTAAAGATAAGGGTTGATTTGGTCAAATTAATTTATTAATTTATCTTTATTTTTATATATATAAATTTTTCCTTGGTCAAGTCATTGACGGATAACACGTTTCTACCCCACTAACAACTTTCTTCTTCCTCTTCTCTTTCTGGGTTATACATCTGCATGTTCCAATTAATGGATTGGAGATTCTCGAGTTCTAATAGCCTTGGTATGTCAATCACCAAGAAGAACTTGTTGAATCCTGGGGGATTTGCGCAATTTCGCAGATAAATCCTAAGGACAGTGTTTACACACGCCTCAGGTTTCCTATTTATTCCTATGTTTTGTTTTGCTCCCGGTATGTTCATGATGATCGATTGTTGGTGCTCGAAATGTTTGGCAAATTCTCCAACATGTGCAGTCGTGTTCTTTGGTTCAAGTAGCTCATCATTGGACCTTTAACCATTCTCTCTTTTGGCTGATGGCTTCCACACCGGCCTCCCTTACCCACGTCTCTCCGAATGAAAGCAACATCTCACTCAAAGGCAAGAGTGGAAATTAACGAATTCAAATAAAACTCATTCACGTCTTTCTGTTTTCCAATTCAACCACCCCAACCTACGAGTTCATAGAAATCAGCAAGAACACAAACCAATCAACAATCTCCCAATTAATTATTAATTAAAAAAATGAAAGAAAAAGGCAACGAGGAATGTAGAAAGAGAGGCCACTAAAAAATCCGTACAATTAAGAAAAAACACCCCTTCCTTCAGTTTTGAGGCAATTTTTCATGGGAAATAAATGAAGGGTCATTGCAGAAACGCAAAGTTGGCATCGTTGACTCTCACACAGAAGAAGAACCCCTGATGATGACTCTCCCATACCACCACCATAACCCTCCTCAACAACAACCCTTCGACTTCTTCCCCAAATACCACCACCAACCCTTCGACACCGTCCACCGTCTCCCTCCACTCTGCTCCTAGACCCCTACTAATTCTCCGACCAGAAACGCCTCCGCCACCATCTCACCTCAGAAACCGCTCCTCCTCCATCTCCGGTTCGCAGAAAAGCACCTTCGATGATTGCCTGCAATGGTGGCGGTGGAGGCGGCGTTTTCGGTGAGTTGGAGAGGCTCAACCGGAGCCAAGTATTGCAAGTTCTCATGAACTCCCCATTGCCCAAACAATGCTTTATTACCGAGGCTTCTGCGTTGTCTCCATGGAACAGTTGTCCTTGCTCAGAAAATTATCAGAGAGGAGACAGCATCAATAGCAACACTCATCTCTGGTTATTTACAGGTTGCCATTAAGTGATCGAAACCACTCATCTCTTAAATGAATATATTAACGGTTATGGTTTAATGCACATGGGTTGCACGTGGCAGGAACACGGATGGAACTCACGAGACTACGATGGTCATATTAATAAGGGCCAGGGGTACCAGGTTAAACGCCACCTTGTTGGTGTGGTTATGAACAACTGATTTTTCTCAATCAGTTTTAGGATTCTATTTATAAAATTGTTTACTCATCTCGTTGTTGATGGCTGATGAAAAAGTTTACCGGCACGATGAATTAATTATAGTGTGGATTCCATATAGGTTCTCTTTTGACTTTTACATTTCTTTTAAGGGAAGGCCATCAGTGTGGTAGGTGGTGATAAATTTTAAAGAGGGTTGAGGAGAGAAGGGAAAGAGATGGAAAAAAAATGGACATAAATCACATAGTATATCGTGGAACAAATCACATGATATATCGTAGAACCTTTTTCCTTTTTAAATCTTTTTTATTACAATTTGTGAATTTAAGAACATTTTTTATTTTATCTTAAACGAGAAACTCAATTTTTTTTTGGTCAAAAGAAACATTATTATTTTTTTGGTCTGACAAAGAAACATTATTTTAAAGAAGGATTTTTTCTTTGTCAACATTTAAAGAAGGATATGAAAGTTAACAAATTGACCGCAGTTTTGGTCCTGAGTGGATCTTGGATTTGCACAAGAACTAAACAAATAAAAAGGCCCAATGGGCCTAGGCATCCATGATTCGGCAAATGATCCAGGATTAAATATTCACAATATACAGACCCAAAAAAAATATATTCACAATATCTTTGACCAAAAAAAAATATATTCGCAATATCTGCCGACAAACCCACAAGCATTTCTACGTCCACTTCCTTTTTAATTTATTTTTCAAAATGACAAAAATATTTTTAAAACAAAAAAATTTGACCTGTAGTGAAGACAAAATCCGTCACTAGAGGTTAATAATTCCTAGGTAAAACATATTTGCAACATATGTCCATTCTACACACAATGAAATGTACGAAAACTTGACAATTTAACATTTTTGGTGTGTTAATCTGCCTTTATAATTTTTTCAATATTTTTATTTTTCAATGTTTAAATTTGTTGATTAATATTTGATAATTTATAAGGTGATTTATTTTTAAAATAGTTTCTCTTAAGTAATATTTAATAATTGGCATGTGGTTAAAAAATTTAATACTCATTTTTTAAATTATATAAGAAGTTTCATATTTTGATATAGTACGTTTTAAAATATATTTGGATGATGACTTGGTGAGTCTGATTTCTATCGAGACTGACCCCGCTTATATATAATGCAACAAACCGTGTTATAATAAATCCAAAATAGACATAAACCACTGTTCTTGGCTAAAAGTGCTTGTACATCTAGTACTGATCCATATAGTTCAATTCATTAAAATAGAAAGATATCTGAAAAATTATTATTCTAAAAATAGTTTTAAAAAAGGTATATATATACAAGAGTTTAATATCTACATATTGATTGTGCGAAAAAAAAAATTTATATAGATTTTAATTATATTTTACTATCTTATCACACTTACATAAATACCGATCACAAGAAAATATGATGTGATGAGATCACATGAAATATAACTGGACATCGAAAATATATTTTACTATCTAAAATACAATGTGTATATATAGTTGTGAAACTCAAAAGTATAATCATTTTTAATTGCCTTTTATTTGAATTTTAATACAATTATTTTTAAAATATGAATGACATATATATTAAAATTTTTAAAAAGTTACATGTGTTCAGACAAAAAAAAATGCTAAGAAATGTGATGTGTAAAACAGATTGGTAAGTTGATCGTTTTATAGGTCAACTTTATCTATAATGTGTATAGTTTGGAAACTTATTAAAGGTATTTTTGCGATTGATTAAAAATGTTGTTTATCCTCTGTAATTATGATCTTTTGGTGATGCTCTTTAATGTATGCCTAAATTTGTTATACCAAATTCAGATTGGATACTACTATACTTCTGCATATTCTAATTGTTATTTGAATTGAAACCCTGCACCATGTCTGCTTATAAAGAGAAAAATGATGCATTCATAAACAATGATTTTGGTTTGGTCTCAAGGGCATTGTAAATTTGGATTCATAAACAATGTTCATAAAAAATGGATTTTTATGCAATGAAAATATTGGATTCTCAAGGGCATTCTTGAATCTATCTGGTGCCCCCAGTGGACAATTTCCTAATTAAAATTGGAAATTTATCAAGATAAATGAATTTCTTTAGATTCACAAAATGCACGTAACTTTGGCTAATGCCATAATCAGGAGTCACTCATGCTGTCTCCAATAGATCTTGCAGCTTCTTTCAAGAAAAATTGCTCACTCCTATAGCTTTGGCTTTCATTAATCCTTTTAACATTGATATTGGAATGATCGATAGTTTTATTTTCCTTCATTTTCTAGCTATAAGGGACTTCAAAGGTGATTATACTTTATTTTCATTTATGATCAATTTTCTTAATCCACTTTTAAAACACCATTCTCAAACTAATTTTTTAAACAACCATTTACTAAAATATAAAATAACCGGGCACAAAAACTTTCCTAGCCCAAATCTTTAGCAAGGAGTCGTATCTGAATTCCACGAGTTGTTGAATATATGGATGTAAGAATGATTACCCCTCAAAGAAGAATTATTGTACCGTAGCTATCGAGAGAGTATAGAGCCAAATCCTTGGGGCATGGCTATACATTACACTATAGACTATAGTCTATAGAGAGCCAAAAAGGAAACAGGGGTGCGTTATTAAAAGGCGGGGATAGAGGTGCACGTGGTCCCAAACACTAGACTTCGTCACTGACAGGGTAACCATATATATAGGAGCACCCTCTCTCTGCCTTCGCTTTTGCTTTGGTTTGAATTGTCAAGGAACAATCACCAAACATAATGCCCACTTTTCCTCCTCCTTTTCTGTTATATATCTTCTGCTTTGATCAAGATAGATTTATATATCTGGTTCCATTTCTAATTTTTATTTTTAACTTTTTTTATATATTTCTTTAATTTAGTTTTTTATGTGTAATTACTTTTAAATTCAGTTAATTATTTATTTATTAATGCTATAATATCGTGAGATATTGATATGGTACTTTTTTTGACAAAGAGATTGATATGATATATATTATTATATGATAATATTATTATATGATATAAAGACGAAATATTTAAAAATAATTGTGTAAAAAAATAAAAATAACTTTCATGCAATAAACAGTAATTTTTTTGTCCTTATACATATGATATTTATTTATAACTTATTCCATAAACTTCGTTATCTTATAATTCCAATAAATAATATTTTAATAATAGATTTTTTTATAAACAAAATAAAATTAATAGGAATACAAGGATAATAGAATTTTTTCTCAATAATTATATTTTATAATCTTTCGATTAGGAAGAAACAATTTTCTTGATATAAACTCTGTTTAATCTAAGCCATGCGACTCCAAGAATTTATTTAAGTGAAATCAAACTCCTTAACACTTAAATCAACAACGTTCGGTAGCGAGAAATAAATACTTTGATATGGATCTCCAATTAATTCTTGTCCTTATTTTCTCCCTGCTATCAAATAAAAAAATAATATAATTTTCTTATTTTCATTTCATCTAGGAGTACTTTGCATTATCTTATTTTCCCCTTTAAACAAATTAACATGGTTAGAATAACAAGCTCAACCTAAATTTCTTTCAAATTTCAACAACATGAAATTAAGTTCCATCTGAATTCCATAAGAGAAACGTTGATTTCTAAATTACTACTACTACATAAACAATGTGACTCCATGCTATTTCGCACCTAAATGAATGAATGAATGAATGAAAAAGCAACTGTACCAGCCCTGTGGTGCTGACACTAGCTGCAACCCCTCGATCCCTCCCTGCGCCTGTTAAAAGCATGTGCGTCTTTAGAGCCTTGTGTGCGTTTGTTTCTGTTGAGAGGGACGAATGCCAATTTTAACTGTGGCACTGAAAAACATGGTGTGTCTTTTTATATATACGCATTTAAAAGGGAACACATACGCATTGAAAACGACCCCTCCATCTTTTAACCCCTTTCCCTTTTATTTTTCCCACATCGAATTCGACCTCAAAAGGGGTGGGATAACAGCCCCCCTTTGGTTTCGTATAGACAATAGTAGAGAAAAATATGGTCCCCCCAACCACTGCTCGCTATATCATTCACCCAGATGAATGTCACATGTGTCATTCATTTAATTTAAATATAACAACAATAAAAGGGTCCATATGCGCAACCAAACTGACATATCAAACATCATATATACTTTAGTCCAACAACATTAATAACTTTGTCTCATTTTTTTTCTGAAAACCAACAATAAGCGATTCTCTTTTTTTCCTCACCACATGCATGCACAATGCCTCTAATGTATAATCCGTATAATCCAGTGGATATTTCCATATATAATCGGCCGACCCGGATGCAAGAGTCATTGTGATTTTTGCTGTAGATACATAATATCCTCCCACTAGTTTCTCTCAAATTTTTCTTAGCCTAATCCGGAATTAGAACCTAAATCAATTTCTGCTCATATTAGTATTACTACTGTTTCTTTGGTTACTATATAAACCACAGGTAAGTGGTATCCAACCAGTATTTTGAACTAATTAATATGTAATTAATTTTGGAGAAGAAAGATAACATATAGTACCCTCCAATAACAGTATTTGTAATTAACATAAGTCGAGTGGAACTGGACTTGGGTCTCAAGGTTTCGAGTTTGAAACTTTGTGAATGAAAAACAAGGTTGAGATGAGAAATCTCACTAAAGATACGTATAGCCATCTAGGTTCTCTGATAGAAATTAGATATCGGTAAAACTGATGAATATTTCACACCAATATTATAGTTTAAAAAAATAACAGTATCTGTACAAAAGTTACGCATGATGTAATTAGGTATTAGGCATAAAGGTATAAAGCTAACACAGCATGATCTTGAATTTCTCATATAACAAATGAACAGATGAATATGTCAAATGAACAAAATTAAAACAGGTTACAACTCACTTTTAAGCACACCTTCAACAACTGTCAGGCTCAAAAACTCCTAAACATTTCATCTCGACAACAATATTAATAAAGAATATGAACTTTTTTTTTTTTCAATTTCAGAGAGTCAAGAGAAAAGAAAACAGTGAAAAAAGAATAAGGAAAGAACCATATGACTTCTTGCAAACTTTTTCCTGCACTATATGTCAATGGCAGCAGATATTAGCTTTTCTTTGTTTTCTTTATTTCCTTTGCTGAAAAGCATAACTAATGGGTTTATGTCATTCTGCTTCTCCATCTGTGGTGGCTGAGGACATGTAACTCATCACAATGGATGTCTCTTCTGATGGAACCCCAGCAGCAGTTGAAGACTGGAACTGTTGCTTACAAGCTTGGCATGTTATTTCCATAACGGTGGAGCTTACCTTCTTGATGGCTTGCTTTTTCAAAGCTTCAGCCTTTCCAAGCTCAGCTTGTGCTTGTTTCCTTATCTTCTTGGCATTCTCAAATTCAAGCTCAGCCATCTCAATTTGGCGTTTAGCTTCTCTTCTAGCCTCTTCTGCATAAGCCTTTTCTGCCATTGCCAACTTTAGCTCCTCACCAGCAAACTCTTTCAACCTCGCTACTTCCAATGTGGAAGAATGATCATTAATCTCATTCACATTAACATTCCTTTGATGGTTTTCTGCTGGTGGGCTCCTCTGTGTTTCTGAACAGGGTCTCTCTAATTCATGACTCCCTTTATTGTCATTACTACATGTACCTATTGAAAGTTTCAAATGGGTTTCATGGTTTTCCTTTGAATTTCGTTTTTCTTGAGGATTTATTGAAGTAGGTAAGAGCTGAAGCTCTAAGTTATGCCTTTGCTGATGAGAGGTGGAGGGCTTATTATTATCAGCTGGTAATTTTGGCAGAGGAAGTCCTTGCAATGGGGCGGCCATACTACTAAAATTTGCCTCACTAGATGGACTTGTGCTTGAAGCTGTTCGAGATGAGCATGCAGGTTGCAGTGGCTGGTGCTGCCGAACTGTGCATGCATCTTGATGTTCTATGAAACTCTCCACCCTGAAAAAAGGACAAAAGTTTAGGTAGGTAATTAACAGTATTAGATTATTATGATATATAATATGTAAATGTATGTGATGACTTCATCTTTTTGTCTCTGAATAAGTGGCTTGGGGAAAATAATTAACTACTTGGTCAAACAAATTAAGATTTATGTATATGATGAAAACCTTGTTCATGTCGTGTTTAATTATAAAACAAAAGTAAAGGGATATATAAAAAATTAATTAATCAAAGATCTGGTCCGTGGATTATGTGGGAAAGTTTACAAAATAAAATAAGACAGAGTGATGAAATAGGGTCTACTCCACTAGCACAAAAAAAGATAAATAAGCTACTGTTCCCTCTTATTCATGGTTTCATTGGATCTTGTTTAGTTTATCAATAAAAGTGTAGAGGTACACTGTTCTTACACTATTAATAGCTGCCATATTGAAGATGTGCAAAGCCAGAATGCAGGGGGCGGGTGTATGTAATATAATATTCAAAACATAATGCTTATGAAAATGAAAATTTTCAACTTGTGCATTTAGAATTTCCAAAATAGTACATCTATATGTTAATATGTTAATGACCTCGATCAAAGAAGATGGAAAATCTTTTGCATAAAAGGTATCTGAGATTTAGAATTTTTGTTTCTCTCTCCCATCCTTGTAAATAGAATTTTAGGGTTTGACTTCCAATATGAAGCTGCAAGTAGAAGAATAATCACATACTATAATAATAATATAATTTAAGAAGTAATTAAAATAATAATAATAATATCTGGTTTTCCGTTAAGAACAAAATCAATTGCTCAGCAGGGGCTGAATTTGATGACTGATGAGCCACACAAACACACACACCGAGAAAGAGAGAGATAATAAAGAAGGAAACTTGGAAGGAACAGAGTTTGTGTGAGTGAGGGAGTGATGAAAGAGGGAAAGAAAGAAAGCAGAAACCTGGAAAAGACACGGCCACAATCACACGAATGGCCTCTGGTGCCACAGGTTTTGATGTGTGCTTTGTAATCAGATTGAACAGCATAGCCTTTGGAGCACTTGTCACACACCCACTGCTTGTGATTACTGTGCTTCCTCCTGAAGTGCTTCTTGATCCCAACAAGGTCACCAAGGGCATGACATGGGTCATGGTGCAAACAACTAGGCTCTGGGCAAACAAACACCCTCTTCTTCTGCCCTTGTGTTGTTTCCCTTTTCAGCAACTTCCATGGCACCTTATGCCTCCTCCTGTGCATTTGAAGATTCTGGTCTCTCTGAAACCCTTGGTTGCAGATCTCACACACATATCTATCTGATTCCAACAAAGTCTTTGGTGACAGAGACACAACCTCAGCATCTGGATCTGCACACACATATATATATACAGAAATTAAAACCACCCACAAGTTATGTTTCAGATAAAAGCTATGAAACTTGAGAAAAAGGGGAGAACTTTTGGTGTAGTTCTTACCGGGTGTGCCTGCTGGTCTTCTTTTTCTTTTGTTAGCCACTACCCCATTTTCAGATAATGCAAAGGCGGCATGATCAGAGGAAGATGGTGCACCAGAAGAAGAGGCACTGTTGTCTAACATGGGTGGATTAATGGAATTTGTGTGTGCTTTTGAGGATACTGTGTGTGCGTTGGGAGAAGTTCACACTCACAATTAATTCCCACAGTACAGCTGGTGAAGTTGTAATAGTAGTGGGTTTCAGCTTTATTCGTAGAGAGGAAAATGAGGAATGATAATGGCACACACAACACAAGGGAAGAGAGAGAGAGAGAGATAGAGATAGGGATAGAGATGGGGATGGGGAGAAAGAAAGAGAGAGAGAGAGAAAAAGCTATTGCTTTTATGTAATCAGCTTTCTTAAAGGCTTTTTCCTAGCTAGCTAGCTTTTTCTTTGCCCACGAGCTTTCTTGCTTTGTTGTTTTGTTTCATTGACTCCTCACCTCGAGCAGGTAAGGTTCAAGGTAAGTCTCTAGTGTTTATAAAGCTCCCTCTACAGCGTATATATGTGATTAAGGGCCGTGTCTTTTGCTTGGGGCTGACCCCAATTATCCAATCCAATCAAATTGGTTGAAAACGTATGATCCCCACCACACAGAATTTTGGACGCAAACAAAATTAAAAGTAAATAAATTCCTCCATATAAAAAAAAAAAACACAACAGCATATGTGTAGTCATTATTCATTCATGAATCATGGCACTGTAACTTGCATGAATATTTTGCCGGCAAAGAATACGCGTGTCCTCATTCACACACACACACCCTCTCTCTCACGTGACAAGTGACAAAGTCACAGCTTCTTTGCTTAAAAAGAGCCTAACAGCAGGTTAAATAATGGGGGATAGGGTACAACCAAAATTTCAGTTCCCGCACCAAACGGGCCCTGAAGAATATATATAATAGATGTTCTGTTGCATCTAATTACAGGAAATGAAAAAAGGAGAACTTAGAGGATGAACCGCATCACATCTATATAGCCACATCCATCTAGCAGAAGATGTATCAGTATATAGCATATATAAATATAAACGTAGAGGATAAATAATGCTTACATAAATTGCATCTTTAGTTCCTTTATTTTAGTTTTTAATGATTTTTGAATGAAATTAATCTCTCAATTTTTTTAATTCGTATATTTAAGTTTTTCAATCACATTTCTCTTTTTTTTTTTGCTTTCTATTACTCTTATTTGTAATTATAAATAAATATTTGCATACGTCCATAACTATTTTAAAGTCTCAAACTCTCATTTTTTTTATATTCCAAATTTATCCCCTTTTTTTAATTTAGAGTGAAATATGATGTTTTGGTGAGTGAATTTTGAATAGAAAAAGGTTTAAAACAATTTAATCAGTTTAATTTTTGAAGACTAATTTATCACACACACCCTCTCCTCCCGATCGAATACAGCCCAAGTGAAGCTCAACAACAATTTGACCTCCTTATCATCTATCAGCATTCAGCACCATGTGTGAATGAATGAAGGATGAAGCGTTCACCCTTGCATGCGCTTTTCTTCTTCACAATCCCGAGAAATGATTGGCCATATATACAACAACTAACAGCAATAACCAAACTTTTACTCTCTAAGTGCGTTTGGCTACTTCTACATATACCTTCATGTGGATGCCATTAAGTGCTATCCTATGTTAAGTTTAAAAATACCATGGTTTATAGTTTTTTCAGTTTTTCTTGATCTCCTTTTACCTCTAACTACTATTGGACGATCTCTATATCTACTCTTCTTCTGGCCGGTATACTTCTACGGATCTTATCCATGTATATATTTCAGCTTATTTGTGGTATTGAGTTTGTATGCTAAGCTTAATTAAGCTTCCTTCAACTGCATGATGAATATAATCTTTTGGATTCTCATGCACCTAATTATCAAATCAACTTCATCTCAACACATAATATGCTTGTGCTGAAACTATACTCTTTTATATTACCATTAGTTATGTAGTTCACCACTAAAATAATACCAGCTTATACATTTCCCGATTTCCACGAATGTGGCTTGATGTGTCGCCTTCATAGGGAATACAGTTGCACTGATTCACTATGATATTCAACATATCACTCAGACCTCTATTAGTGTCCAATTAATTTAACCCTGATGATGATGATTAAGGATTTAGTTCTCTGCTTCTATTGGTCCTTTCATGTTTGTATCTGTCCTGTTTCCATTGACAGAAAATTTTGTTGTAACGTTGTTTAAACCAGGTTGGGTGCTCTTCCACCTTGCCTTGGTTTAGTCATGGTTTTAAATTGCAATTCACAACCGCGATTGCGGTCACAATGTCATGATTATATCAGAGTCTCTAAAGTTGCATCGCGACTGCGTACAATTGTAGTCATATTGGCCGCATTTGATCACAATTTTATGCAATATCAAAGATCGCAATATAACCACAACTGTGATTGCAATTTAAAACCTTGGATTGTCATTATTCTTGCTTTGACTCCCTTAATGCTTCATCGGGCTCATTTCCTTCTTATGGTATGGCTCTTATAACTCTCGCTTGTTTTTTATGGTAAAGTCCGTCACTTGTCTCTTTCATCATTGCCTTTATATAGTGTTACTGTCATTCCTTGTGCCATGATCATTGCAATATCCCAATGCCTTATTTTCCCTTCCAGATATGCCAACTCGGGCTCATCATGCCCAAAGTTCCCCACCGTGACGCACTTTAACACTTAAATATTCGATTTTACTCTGTAAAAAGACAACCCATGTATCCAAGAAGATCATATATTATATGTTATTATAATGACTAAATTTAATTTGAGATGTTCAATGCTTGGACTTGTTTAAGTACTCAATGCAATGAAATAATGATATAGACTGCTTAGTGCTTAGAATATTGTACAAAACATAAAAGGCAGACCAAGAAAGAGCACCGGCACTGGGAGGTTCCATCACTACTGGGACCCAATCTTTGAGCAAAGGAATCTCATCAAGGTTATTCTTTTGCATACTGAATGAAATTGAAATTGGGGAATCTCGATCAACAACGTTACCATTCAACGCAGCACTAGAGACAGTAAGAGTGTAGGACCCAGTAACAGCGTATAGTCATTAGTCAAGATGGCACATTGCAGTAGTGGCTTCCTTTCAAACACCTTCGCATCAATATTTCCATCTATCGAAAATTGCCATTTTATCATCATCATTCTCTCAGGCTCTCCCTTTTCAGCTTTGAAGTACTCATTCATTGTGTTCCAATCGTAACTCCTAAACTGTAGCTAAAAAATTAGAAGGATAAAGTTAGTAGACAGTACACTCAAATGCCATTTAATACCTTTTTGATAGAGACAGAAATAAAAAATAGACGAGTGATAAATGTCATAGAGGAGTAATGTGATAAATTAGAGATAGGGTTTTAAATGAGTGTTGAAAGTGTTTTGAGTGTTCAAAAATCATAACTAAAATTAAAAAGTGTTTTTGTTTGTTTGTTCCAATGATTTAGATCCTTGTTTGTGTGTGTGTTTCTTTTTTTTGAAAAAACTAAAAAATGAGTTTAAAAAATTATAATAATTGTTTAAGTTTTTTTAAAAGGAAAAAAAACTTTAACAAAAACACAAATTTAAAAAATCAATATATTTCAAACATCTTATAACATCAATATATTTCAAAAAATCAATTAACTTAAGGAGAACAATTTTGTCACATTAAAATCCTTGTAAGCTGCTCTCCTGCAATTCTGTGGAAGTCTCTTGCCTTGCCATTCTTCTTTTTTTCTTTTGCCATGTTGAGACTTTTTTTGGTTGAATGCAATGTTGAGACTTGAGAGAAGTGAATCCCCACCGGCCCCTGGTTGGGGAAAGTGGATGTTGAAACAGGATAAACAAATTAGGGCAGTTAATAAATGCATATACATCAATTGTTATTCACACATACGTGACAGTACAAAGTCTAACATACTCTCTTTGTATTTGTATCGTGCTAAACTATTAATTCTGCATCAATGCAGAATTAATAATTCTGCATGTGTTATTTGTATGTGTGTGCTACAAATAACACGTGCGGAACTATTAATTCTGCATCAGTGCAGAATTATTAGTTCCGCACTGATGCAGAATTAATAGTTTCGCTCGCGGATTTAACAGTTCCATGATTCAAAATATATAAAATGCACATACAACGCGGATTTAACAATTCCGCACACCTTGATTTATATTGGGCGGAAATCATTCCTCATGCGGAACTTTAAGTTCCGTAAGGAAGAAAATGGTAATGACATCATCCTGCACGTCACGGTCCACCAAGATTGGAGATTTTCGCGTCCTCACCGTAGTCCCCATGCACCCGCGTGCACCGTAGCAGCACCCAACCGCATCCCCACCATGCGCCCTCGACATCGCTCACACGGCATAGCACAGCCCCAACTATGTTATTTGTGCGGAACTGTGTTATTTGTGAGAAACTAATAGTTCCTCACGTGTTATTTGTAGCACACACATACAAATAACACGTGTTGAACTAATAGTTCCGCATCAGTGCGAAATTAATAGTTCCGCAGTGATACAGAACTATTAATTCTGCACGTGTTATTTATAGCACACACATATAAATAACATTGTGGAATTAATAATTCCGCATCACTGCGGAACTAATAGTTCCGCACGATAACGAAACCATGAGAATATTTTAAGTTTTGTACTGTTTATGTATGTGTAAATAAGAATGTGTGTATGTGCATATATTAATTGCCACAAATTAGCCTAATAAAGTGCTTCCCATCTTTTTTTTTTTTGGTTTACAAGGGGGGGCTGGGGAGGGGGTGGGGGTTGGGTGGGGGATCGATCCCCTCACCCATAGGATGTCATTCCCATAACAAACCACCTGAACCACAAGTGGGAGGACAAAGTGCTTCCCATCTAATCGAGTGATGTTAGCATGATATATCATATTAGACCAAAAAAAAAGGCAATTTCTAAAGGCACATACCTATTTTTCTAACTACACATACATAACAAGTCAAATGTCTAAAAATACCCTCATCGCATCTGTTATTTTTTTTCGTTGTTTCGTTATCGTGCCGAACTATTAGTTCCGCACTACAAATAACACATGTGAAACTATTAGTTTTGCATGTGTTATTTGTAGTTCCGCATGTGTTATTTGTTGTTTCGTTATCGTGCGGAACTAATAGTTCTGCACTACAAATAACACATGCGGAACTATTAGTTTCGCGCTGCAAATAACACATGTGAAACTATTAGTTCCGCAGATATTATTTGTAGCAAATGCACATACAAATAACATGTGCGGAACTAATAGTTCTGCATGTATTATTTGCAGTGCGGAACTAATAGTTTCGCGCGATAACAAAACAACGAAAAAAATAACAAACACAATGAGGATACTTTAGACATTTTAAGTTTAATATATGTGTGATCAGAAAAGGTGATATGTGCCCTTAGAAAAACCCAAAAAAAAAAGCATGATGTATCATATATCCAACTCGAGGTAGCACCGTTAATCCAATCCAACGCAGGGCCTGTCATGAAAAGCTTTCATCTTGTGGAATAGACTTTCAAATGTTGACTCCAGGCCATGCCACTAGGCCTCATCAACGTTACATTTGCTACATTCTAGCCTGCTGGACTTTATCCATTATCGTTCTTTGACTTGGTCCACTCCAAAACCCAATTGTTCCACTACTACCGTAAGATCGGGCTTAAGTCAATTAGCTTCCATATCCCCCATTGTAGCACAAGTGGATAGTGCTGGGGTGATATCCCATGAGGGTGGGGGATCGATCCCCCCGCCCCCCCCCCAGCCCGCTTGACAAAAAAAAAAGTCAATTAGCTTCCATCTTAATAAAAAAAGGAAAAAGATTAGTGGCATTACAGTTTTGCATACGAAAAAGATATGAAATCAATCACAACCGTTGAATGTAATTAGTTTTTCTCTTGTTTTATTTTTTTTCTTATTTTAATTTAATCGTGAGCCATTCTTTTGAATTCGCATTACATTTGTACGTGGTCTGTCCTGCCATATAGCATTCCTGATAAAAAAAACAAGTCTTTGTGAATTCTGACTCTCTCAGCCTCAGGGCGCAAATGGTTCCAATCTTGACATGGTATGCAATTTTTCTAATTTTTATGAAGAAGAAATACCCAATGAGGAAGATCAATTAAATTCAATAACAAGTTAAAGTTTTTTTTTTACATTTTTAATTAACTAATTTTTATCTCCTATACCAATGATTATCTAGTCATTGATCATATTAATTTATACATAAATAAACACATTATTCTTGCTGCCATTAAAGAACTTGTTTCAAATTATGATCATTGAAGTGTTTAGAGAATTACATAAATAGGTTATATTTGGCAAAAATTAACCAACAGCGGATAAGTTAGTTAGTAGATGTATTTATAGTTGATGTCGGCTAAATTAGTTGATAGTGGGTAAGGTACCTAATTAAATTTGTAATGTTTGATAAAATTAATAATTGACTAGTTGATAAGAGTAATACTCATTGGTACAAAGTGAAACAGTACAAAAAGCGATAAAAAGTAAAAACACATAACAGTATAACTTTCCAACCCACGTCTACTTTTATTGTGATCAATTTGTGTGTACGTTTAACCGTTGGTTATTTTAAAATTTGTGGATTATTCGTACTAGTAATTTGTGCTATACAGCGGAACTCAGATGACAATATAAAATAATAATATAATATAAAAGGATACATTTATATGTTTTTTTAAATAAATTCTCTCTCTCATTATATATATAATTTAATTTATTTAAAATTATTATGTCAAAAATAAAAAATGTTTTTTAATATTTTAATACTTTAAATTTATTTTAACCACCTCTTAGCAACTTCTAATATTCAAATTTAAATTCCTCTTTTTATGGTCAAAAAATTTAAATTCCTTCAAATAAAACGATCCTTTTTTTTTTGGTCAAAGCAAATAAAACGATCCTACTAAAGAGGCATTGAGTTTTTTTTTTGGTCATAAAAGGCATTGAGTTTGACATGAAAGCTACATATTCAATGGACTGAGACAACATGGCACGAACATGGCAACTTCTATAGAAAGCCCAACATGTTACCCCCTTTCCATTCCTCAATCTATCTTGTGTCGTTGACCAAAAAAAAAAATCTATCTTGTGTCCGCTTCTCCAAAGGCTCTTAGAATTTTTTAAAAACCCAATCTATGTGTGCCGTTCATGGTACGGTGGTCCAGTAAATTAAAACTGGCTATCGCCTGTAAGGCTGTAACACCCAGTTTTATATTATTGTATATTCATACAAAACACTATTACAAGGGCATTAATTTTCTTTAACAATGTCATAAATGTGTATAAAAATCATTTTAATAAAAGTCCGCAAACAAACTAAATATTCCACATTTCTTTATGGTTCACTCGTTATTATCTATAACTATATATAATGGCAATACCAACTTTTGGTAGAGCCTTTTTTTTATTTCAATTTTGTCCTTTTTATAACTATCTACAATATATTAATAATTACTTCATAATCACAACTACTTTATCATCTTTTATAAACAAAAACTACTCTATCATCTAATAATATAACAATATCTATAAAAAAAGAGTGAACAATAAGCCAGGCACGAAGTGCCTGGCTCCCCCTAGTATTGATAATAATACTCTCTCCGTCTTTTTTATTTGGTGATTTAAGATGTTGACACACATGTTAAGAAAAAATTAATTAAGTAAATTTTAGACTAAAATACTCTTATTTATTATTTAATAAGTTTTCATATTTTTGACTATTCTTAACTATTTTAGTTATTACTACACTCAAAATTTATTGATTAACTAATAGTATAGTTAAAAAAACGTAATAAATTGTATTTTAAAATACTAAAACAACTAAAGTTTTGAAATAAAATAAAATAAAACTAAAACCAACAAAAGAAAAAGGATGGAGTGGTAATATTAATATACAACCCAACTTGCAATTACTCAAACTTCTCTTTAGTGAGTTTTGTCACAAGTTGCCCACAGCAAATCACAACCGCAAGATTATTTTTCCAACATATCAACGGTTTCAATTAACTGGGCTACGGTGGGGAAGTTGACCAACTTCCCTACGCTAGACGGACCGGTGCGTGCTTACCGCAAGTCCCAAAAGAAAGACATCCTTTGGACTTTCTTCTCTATTTTGATATTTTTATTAAAAAAAGAGAAAAGAAAAATGAATGTGCCAAATATATGTAATTTTATTTAATTTAATTAGGTTAATAGATATATATGCCCATGCATTCATCCCCAATTTTTTAGCACCGTTTCTCTCTCCCATTCATATTGCTACCCCCTTCTCTCTCCTCTCTCTTTCCCTCTTTCTCTTTCAGATCTCTGTCTCTCTCATCTTTCTCTCTCCGGAAGGGCAAAGCCTAAAGACCGTTTGCACCCACCAAGTAAGTTTTCTCTCTCCTCTCTCTCCCCCCCCCCCCTCTCTCTCTCACTCACACACACACACACAAACCCCTTCTCTCTCTCTCCCTCTCCCTCCTTTAAAATTTGAATAGAAGATGGGGTCCTTTTTCTCCCGTTGAACCTCCTTATAAATATTTTGTTTGTTTGAATTTGTTCTTATTCACCATTACGAGCTTAGCTAGATCTCTTGTCAAATTTTGGAACCATAACTAAATGGGAATTAGGGATCTGCACGCCATGCTTTCCTGTTGTGTGTGTTCTGTTTGGTTCCTAGGAAAATGTAGGAATCGTAACGACATTCAGATCGAGGGATTTCCACTTTGCTGTGACTAAATCGACCAAGTCCCAATTTTTCTTACTGGGAAACGGTACATATAGACTCATTTGAGCCTGATCTATGAATTTGACTTTGATAATCTCGAATATTTCTCAAAATTTTAATTGAATTTGTGGTTGAGTTTTAATATTTTTCTCATTTTGCAATCAAATTGTGTCGTGTTTCATCGATCTATAATTTACTGTCCCTGTTGAAGTTGTTTATGTTTGTGTTTTTATTTTATTTTATTTGCTCTTGTTCAGTTGTGGGCTTTTTTGCTTCCAGAATTTGTTGCCTTGTTAAGATTTTTAATGACGGATACTTTAAAGAAGAAGATGCCAAAAGGCATGTTTTGAATGAAACTTTATGATCCTTTGTTTCCTTTTGTTGTCTGTAGTTGTCATGGATGATGATGTGTTGAATATGCCCAATTGGGGTTATTATGAACCCTTCAAAGGGGGGCATCTCGGTCTGCAGCTCATGCCTGGTATGACAACAGATCGCGACACAAAATCATTTTTTCCTGGCCGTGATCCAGCTATGTTAGTAGGTGCAAATGGAACTTTTCACCCTCGAGACTGTGTTGTTTCCGAAATGCCAATGCCGATGAACTATGTCAGAGACAGTTGGATAAGCCAGAGGGATAGGTTTTTCAATATGCAGCCCACAAATCCTAATTATGCTGTTCTCCCAGAAACATCAGGAGCTCCCTCCTTGCAAATTATACAGCCACCAGATACACCAAGAGATGAGGAGAAGGTGGATAAAATTGAAGAAATAGTTGTTAAAAAGGAAGGTGGACAATTGAAGAAAAGGCAAGGTAAGGGTGCTCTAACAACTCCAAAAGCTAAGAAACCTAGGAAGGCAAAGGATAATAGCAATGTTTCAGTTCAACGCGTGAAGCCACCAAAGAAGACCGTGGAGCTTGTGATAAATGGGATTGATATGGACATTTCCAGTCTACCTGTTCCAGTTTGTTCATGTACTGGGTCTCCTCAGCAGTGTTATCGTTGGGGCTGTGGAGGTTGGCAATCAGCTTGTTGTACCACAAATGTGTCAATATATCCTTTGCCCATGAGCATAAAAAGGCGTGGTGCAAGGATAGCTGGGCGGAAAATGAGCCAAGGTGCTTTTAAAAAGGTTTTGGAAAAACTTGCAGCTGAAGGTTACAATTTTGCTAACCCTATTGATCTGAAGACTCATTGGGCTAGACACGGAACCAACAAGTTTGTCACTATCAGGTAGATAGATGCTCCTGAGAAACGGGATTGGGTCTGTTTTACCTGTATATACACCTGTGTGGTCTTTCACACAGATGTTGAATTATTGTTATCCAAGAATTTTCTGTTATGGTGCGTCTACCTAAAATTTGGACACCTTAGTTCTTTTGTTCTTTTTCCCTCTTCGGCTTATTTGACAAGGGACAACCCATGTTGTATGGCATCAAACATTAATGTAGATGAGTTATTACTAGATAGATTATTTTTGGATCATACTCATTCACATTTTAATTTAAATTTGTCAAGATTTCACATTGCTATGATCTTTATTTCAAATGTGTTTCTAGCTTTCTTTTCATAAAGAATCATCTTTTCATCATTCATTTGGCTTAAAGGTTTTCGTCAATTATGTGCCGAGTCTGCTGACTTTATTTCTTTGATTTAACCTCCAGTAGTTGTTTCGGGTTAATAACAATACTATGACCATATGCTGCTGCTCGAAATGTGCTTCATTAGGTGTTTATTATTTTTCAGTTGGAGTTCTAGCAGAACATGGTTTAACCTGACAATTCCTTTTACAGTTATGGGGCTATATAATGGGGGTAAGAGTCTATCCCTCTACTATAACCTCACTAGATGTGATATCAATGAGATCCAAAAGATAGAGACCTCAGTGCCAACCATTGTGTCCCTTGTAGGCTGCTCAGTACTGTTTGTCAATTAATTCAGTGGTGCCTGGTTCACTGAGTTAGCTAGTTACTTGTGTGCCTTGTGTTTCTCCATGATTCTGTCATTTTACCGTCTTTGTAATATCCATTTCTAGGTCTTGTTATGAACAATCTATTGTACTGTAGCCCAACCCCAACCCCAACCCCAAACAATTTCATCTCTTAGATGAGTCTGTAGTCCAGCAAATATTTTATTATGCCTCAATTGTACTGTAGCACAATGAATTGAAGAAATGGGGACAAGGGAGGCATCAGGCATGGTTAGATCCCAGTGATCATTTGCCCTGTCATTAGAATGTCATTTGTTCCTCGATTGTAATGTTTTCAGTTGGCTCTTCTGAGACAGAGGGTTGGCGTTAAAGTCGGCTATTCCAGGTTCAAATATAGGAATTTAGCCTTCATAAGTTATTTTACTATTTGTTATGAATTAAGTTAATTTGTCAATGATAGTCAGAACCTGATGGCAATAGCTGGCAATTGTTGACCAAAACTATGGATGCATTTGATTAAATAGGAAAATCTACGGTAGTAAGGTTAAATTAACTTGTTTGGCACAAATCTAGCTAATACATGTGCGACAACGATATTAATTTCGATAAAGTTAAAGTTAAAAATTATGGTTAAAGCTACAAATTTCTTGCTCTCAGAGTGTCCTCGAACATACTTAAGATCTTCTTCATTTATTTTTTCTGGAGAATAAATGACAATCTTTACTCTGATGTATCACATTTATGTTTTTTTTTTTAAAAACATAATAAAAAAAAAATGAAAAAGATCTTAACTCCTTGGAACACGTATTACGTTCAAAACAATATTAACACCATTTGTTGTCATTGTTCGACACCTTTTGCTTTCATCACAACCTAGCAAACCTATACTATTGTTGCTATCCTTTCATCGCAACCTAGCACCCTGCATTGCTACCATCGTCACTGTCACTGCCACCCTTGACAACTTCCACCATTGCAATGGCAACAACATATTCATATTTTGAATTCAAATGAGAATTTTATATAATCGTGTTATTTTGAGTCTTGTGTAATATGATTTTGTTTTAAAATTATCCATTTAAAAATGTTTTCAATTATCAATTCATGCAATAGTCCTAGAGGTGTCAAAGTGAGTCAACTTAGCTCACCTATGTTGGCTCACCATGAGTCGATCAAAAAGTGTGTCAACCCAATATGACTTACTTTTTTATTAAGTTCACAAATTGGTGGATTATATGGGTTGGCACACATAAATTACAAAAACAAAAATGGATAAAAATATGAAAATAAGAAAAATAGGAAAAAAATAAAAAATTATATAAATTGTATTTTTTATATAAAAATGATAAAAAAAACCTTTAAAAAATGAGTCAAAGCAAGTCAAACCGTCACAAATTCACTTTAACCATGGGTTAAGTGAGCTGGGTCAAAATAACTCAACCCATGGTCACTGGTATTTCTATTGATCCTCAATGTTGATTGCGCAACTCGTTGCCTTCAAGTGTTCATCATTAAAAAAGTCTATTATATAAGTGTGCTATCTTGAATCATGTGCATTGTCAATTTGTTTTTGAAATAAAATTGTCTTTTCTAAATGTTCTCAATAAAATCCGCGCAATGATATATGATGTTGATTGTACGACTTGCTCTTGTCTATGTGTTGTGTGAACCATAAGGACTTCTTGTGTAATTGTTCTATCCGGAGTCATGTGCAATGTGGATCTATTTTTGAAATAAAATTTCTCTTTTAAAATAATTCATCTTTTTACGAATTATTTTTTTGAAAGAAAATAATAAGCATTTCAAATTCAAAACCAACCAACTCACAATAATTTTTTAGAATAACTATGTGGATTTGATTTCTTCATTGCAATTAGCGATATGTAGGAATAGAAACCAAGTGCTCTTCACAGGACATCATGCCAATTATCACTCTACAAAGGTTCATAACAAAATTAACAAATTCAAGAGATGGTAGCAAAGAATCAACCACATAAATTGGAAATAGGCTTTTTAGAAGACTCAGTTGATTCGAATCAAACACATAGCAATATCTGTAAGGATATCATCTCTTCATTGTAACATTCTAGATAGTGATTGGTCGTACTGGTACATCGTGCGGTGTGGCACATTAACTAAGATGTTTATGAGATTCCCGGCTTCATGTTTCTATTTCTTCAAAGCTAGAAGCCTATATATAGCTATTGGGTTCTCAAACTCTCATATATATATCATTACTCTTAAAGACTCTACTAAGCTATAACGAACAGTTATGATTTGTTGTTGCTAATGACTGTCTCGGCCTATTTGAAAAAAAATTCCATTGAATCATATGTATAGTGCCTCCTGCCTCTCATTTTATTGTCACAAAGAATATTTATCACATTTTGCATAAAAATATCCAAAAATATTAAAATGGTGTTAAGTCCATATATGTGTTCTTCATATATCTAGTCTTAATTTGAAATGTTCTTCTTCAAAACAAGCTAACATCCAAGGGAGGGAAAAAAAGATATGGCAAAACATTCTTTGTAATTTCAGTATCTAATTAGCACATAACATTTATATAACAATTAACATAATTTTACATGACATATATATTTTCCTAACATTGTAGAAGGAGAAGAACCTTGCCCTTTTGGATATTCCAGTACTTTTCCATGTTCCCATTCTCCCGAAAGTATCAAAACATATATAATTAACATAATGAATCTAGTGAAGTGAAAAGGGAACCATATATATATATAAACCTGCAGGATGCTATGAATATTCTACAAACTAATTAGGTCAGGAAGAACTTGATTTTGAACAGGAAGATAAGGTACAAGGCTATATGATTCCTGAAAGGGGTTATTAATGGTTGTGTCAATAGTATAAGTCGTTTCACCATTAAAGACAGAAGTACTATTTCCATTAACACCACCAACCATCATGTCATCATCATCAAATACCTCCCATTGGTGAGTGATCACCGTGATCAAACCATTCTCTGATTCCTTGTGTTGTTGCAAATTAATGGTTGCAGTACTAGCAGAGTAATCTCTTACCACCACAATGGCCTTGTCCTCCTCCAAGCCTAATTTCTTGGCAGAGGAGACACCACTAGTACTGATTATCCTTTCGAGATCCTCAATGTCTTCTTGAGAGATTCTCTGGATCTTGGGGCACTGAGAGGCATTGAGGACACCAATATCCCTACAAAACTCAAAGTACGAAGACAACTCATCCCCTTGAACCGATGCTTTCCGCAGAACCTTTAGCCCAATACTCGCTTCCATCTTCCCACACACATCATATATCCTCAACAACACCCCCGCAATCTTGTTGCAAAACTTGCTATACAAGTCAAAAACCTCAACAATGACACAATCCATGGCCTCAAGGATGAGACCACCAGCATTAGCATTATTATTATTATTATTCATGTTAATAGTCGTCGTTCGTGGCTTGATCTGCAAAAGCATGTCAATCATGGCCTGTAACTTTTGCAACTTGTCAAGCTCTTCCATCAATGTCGAGGACGACACCTCAACCACCTCCTCCTCCTCCTTATAATTACCCTTGATGATCTTCTTCTTCTGTCTTAATTTAACCTCATCATGAGAGCCAGAGGACATATTATAATAAAGTGTTGACCTTTGGTCCAAGTATGCAAAATATGAACGCACAAAGAGATTGAAAGCGGAAGCCTTTGCAGGGTTCAAATGTGCGTCGGTGAAGTTTGAGAGGTCAAATGGCAACCTTCCCATGACAGGGAGGTCATGAATGCAGAAAATGCCATGAATGAGCATCAAGCCTTTGAGAGCCACAACCCAACTCCTGGTTTTTTGCATGCGAATGGACAGAGCCCACACGAGAGGTTTGAGGTACAAGGTGGGTGAGGTGCGTAGCCATTTAAACACTCTCTGCACGTTCTTCCCATCGATGCACTCCTCGTCGTGGCTCGTGGCCTTGATCACAACCGTCTCAAGATCAGGGTTGCGCCATCCACCTTTCCTTATTGACAACTTTGCAGCCCATATGCTATTCTTGTCTTTCAGAACTCCTGTGGCCCTTTTCCACACCCTCATTTGGATCCCTATCTTAATATTCACCAAGGGCGTGGAGGAGGGTGATTATTTCTCCTACCCCTTGGTTAAGGGGACGGCGTGGTTGTGGATAATAATGGAGATTGGAATTTGGAGATATAACAACACAAAAAGGCTTAAACTTAAATTATTTCTTCTTGTTACGTCCAATATTATGATGATGATGATGTTCTTTGCATGTTGTGTTTTGTTTGTGTCATCATCGTGTATTTTTGGCCTGTCTTGCATGTGGTGGAATTAGTCAAGTTTGTTGTTTTCTTAATCATATATGTCGGCCAAAAAATACGCTTTTATTTTCCTTTCCTTAATTTGATGAGTTGTAATCATGTTATGTTATTATTACTATATAAGTAAATCCTGTGTCTATTCTATTATGGGGAATTAATGCTATTTGGAAGTGACAGAGTCCAAATCGGAATTAATCGAACTTTTTTTTTTTTCGTGTGGCAACTGACTAAAGATGGCTTATTCTCGAATGTTAACTAGGCCGAGCCACAAGGAATTTGTCAATATTCTTATGCTGGTCCTCCTATGTCTATGCCGATCGAGACTACTCTAAATGCATTAATGCATTGCCAGTAATGTCTAATATGGTAACTATAATTAATCATTGTGTATGTCACTGGCTAATTCCCCTGAACCATAAACAAACATTTAGCACAATCTGTCTTTTTTTTTTTTTATTGATCGAGCTTCTAGAAGGACTACAAAAAATGACAAATAAATATGTAAACAAGTTTTACACATATATCAAATTATACTTTACCATTTTGTTACATCACAGTATATTTCTTAAAATCTATTTTGATATCAAGGGATAAACAAAAAATTGAATTTGAATAATGAAAATGAAAATTGGATTAAAATGAAATAAAATAAATTCAAAGAATGAAAATTATAAGCATAAAAAAGACTATGTAATTTTTGTTAGAAAAACCACAGTTAAATTGGATTCTATGCTTATTTTTTACTAGGAAATATGTGAAGGGTATTGTGGTCCCCTGGGCTACTCTCAAGCCCCGAACTCCCCAAAGCAGGCTCTACATTTCTTGGGTGGGCCCCCTTTGGGGTGAAGCTCAACCCGATTGGTCTTCCAAAAAGGAGTGCATGTTTTTGGGGGCGGGGGTTAATCAAGGTTTACTATGCTATGTGATGAACGTAAGCCCGGAATGTAGTCCTCGTTTGGGGTTCCTAAATGGCCTCAAAGGGAGTGCATTATGTATGGGCTTTTGGAAGAGTCGTTTGATCATCTGATGTTGGTCAATGGTCAATATGTCGCGTGATGTGAACATATATGGTCTCTCCTTCAGCAGCAACGGACCACCCCCCTCCCTTTTTGTAATCGAAAAAAAAACCGGACCCCCCCCCCCCAATATATGTTGGGCAATTCATATTCATACATATATTGACTATTATACACACATACACTAATAGTTAAAATGTCTAAAATATCCTTAAATTGAAAAAACCCTCAAAAGTTCAAAACCATTATTCTCTCTCTCACTTTCGCACTCAACAGGCTTCTTCTTCTTCACTTCCACGTCTACCTTCCCTTTCAATTCTGCACTGCAATTTCGCGCCACCCCTTCCCCTTCAGTTCTACTCTGAACTTCTGTGCCACCGCTTTAGTTCCGGTCTGCACAATAGTCGTCTTCTCCGTAACCACCGATCCTTAGTGTTGCACGTAGTCAAAAATACTGTGTGGAACTATTAGTTCTGCAGAACAATTGTTCACGTGGACCTAATAGTTCCACACAATATTTTTGACAAAAAAATACTGCGCAGAACTATTAGTTCCGCGTGAACAATTTTTCTGCGAAACTAATAGTTCCACACAGTATTTTTTTTGTTAAAAATGCTGTATGGAACTAATAGTTCCGCGTGAACAATTGTTCTGCAGAACTAATAGTTCCATATAGCATTTTTGACAAAAAAATAGTATGTGGAACTATTAGTTCCGCAGAACAATTGTTCAAGCGGAACTAATAGTTTCACACAACATTTTTTTGTCAAATTCTCGTGTATTTTATGGTCTTGTATGTATGTGTCGTTTTTTAATGTTGCGGAACTATTAGTTCCACACTGTCAGGAAATTGCGAAAAAAATAACCTGCGAAAGAAAGGATATATTAGGGATTTAATAAGTATGTATGTGCAATTATTAAAAGGTGTATGTGTGAATATGAATTGCCTATATGTTGTCCCTTTTGTTTGTTATATATATATATAATATAATTAGTGGGGCTCTGATTCCCCATGGACCTAAGACTTTTATTTTACGAAGCAATTAGGGTGTCAAAAATATGAAAAAATAATCCTAAAATACATAAATCATAATATGGAAAAGTTGGCATATTGTTATAGAAACTGCCGCTGAATATCTTTCCTGCCAGTTACACCTTTGTCCTCGATATCAGAATTATGTTTGCAACACACAACTAGAAGTATATAATAAAATGATTCAACATCCTAATTTATGCCATGTATATATGTTCATATGGAAAAGTGTTATGCATACATATAGAATTAATAGCGTAGCTTTGATATGGAAAATTGGTAACTACTCCATACTACGTACCACCATGCCATTGCCATACTTTACGAATGCATTGAAATAAACGAACGGCTACTTGGAAAGTGTGAAGACTAAAGTCATTAACCCCAATGACGCCATATAATTTGCTTTCGGCTCTCTCTCTTTCTCGCTTTCTCTTTCTCCACACACCTCATTTTCTAAGCTTTGATTGATGATTTTCCTCTTTGCAATGGATGGAGTAGTGAGTGATCTGTTTGGATAAGCAATTTATTCCAGCGTTTATGACATAATTATTTATTTGATAAACACTTGTGTATAAATTATTTTTATAATCGAAGAATGAATGCAAAAATTGATTTCATATAAGTTGTAAGCTGTTTTGATATAAACTAAAAATAGCTTATGAATCAGTCATAAGCTATTTTCATAAATTCTCTCAAACACTTTAATGCTTATATTAATTGATAAATCTAAATAAACTCTGTATAAACCAATACAAACACGTACACATTTCAAGTGTATGTAACTTAGCAGCAAACACAAAATCCGTCGGTTATATTTTCCTTCTCCTGCAAAATCCAAGAAAAGCAGAAAGTGTATGTGTATAGAGAGAGAGGGGATGGTAACATATTTTCAACCAAACTACACTGCTACCCCATCTTAAAAAGCAGCAAAGCAGAGGAAAAAGCCATGCCTCTGATTCGCCAAGAGACAAGGACTCATCTTTAAAAAACAAAAGAAGAACAGAAAGCAAAAGGTTAAAATTTCAAAAGCAGCAGCAAAATCCCAATGGGAATCTTTCTTCGCTCTTCAACCGTGCAAGGTTATCACCCTTCTCTCTCTTATACTGTACTCCTACTCCTCCTTTTTATGCTGTCTTTCTCTTTTGATATCTTTTCCTCTCTCTCTCTCTCTCTCTCTCTCTCTCGCTCTCTGCAGAGACACACAAACATACACACACACATAGACAGACAAACCAACACTTCCTTAGCTTCTGGCATGAGCTCATATTGTTAATGGGATTTTCATTTGTAAGTGCTCTCTAACCTGTTTTTCTGTCTGTCTCTCCAAATTGTTCATTCACCAAATGGGTAATTGGAGAATATGTTAATACAGAAGAACATTTTTTTCTTCTTTCTGTTTTTGATCTTTTCTTCTTCAGTTCTTCTATGAGAGTATGTGCTAGCCAATTTTGTTTTGTACATTTTAGGACGAAAAGGAGAGGGAGTTTTCCTTAATAGATGAGACTAGTGCAACACAACAGAGCAGTATCATCATGGAAGTTCATCATAATCATCATCATGGGGTTGATAAAAACACAGATTTCTACCCAGTTGAACACCCTATGGAGCCACCAGATGAAGATCGTCCAGTGAAATGCCCAATGCCCGAATCTTCAGTCATTAGTGTAAGCATCTGTTATTTATAGTTTAGTTATCTACTTATCTTAATATGGCAAATTAAGAAGGTTTTGCATGGTAAAGAAAAACAATGCAGCTTCTTCGTTCTTTATGTTTGCTTTATGCACATGATATATACACTTTGATGTGGTTTTCTTAATTTCTGCATTTGCCTTGTAGTTGTGTTCGCATAATAATGTCTCGCTAGCTATGGGACCAGATTAGAAACTTTTAGGTGGTGTACTTTATACACATACAATATATTAAAAGGACTAGATTAAGCTTTTATACGGTGTCTAAGAATTTTATACACTACACACAAGATTTTTTTGGCCTGCCAATTCTTCTATTTATCCAAATTGTGCATACACATTTTGGACTTGGGGTGCACTCTTTGCAGCTTCTCTTTCTAGCTTTGAATTCCCGCTTACAGACGTAGAGGGTGACTTTTTATGGTACCGTACAGCATAGAAAATCACAGAACAGTTCAGGAAGGAAGCCTGTGAAAGAAAAGAATTCTATATTCCAAATGAATCTCAGTACTATGCTGATGATTTGCTTTGAAACAAACCAAATAAATTCTGGTATACAGTCATAATCATGATATATTTGTCATCTAGGTGTTTGGCATGGTATCTGATTTTCATAATTTCTTGGTACCAGTGTCAAATGTCAAACATTTATTGAGGTTGTTTCCTCTAACAATAGATATTTTGGCAACCATTTACTGGTGTCTCTGAAAAAAGTAGAAAAAGATTACTAGAGCATTTCTCTTTTCATCTCTTATTTCACTAAACCAGTTGTTGGGATTGTTCTGAAGGCCCTCAGAAAATGTATTGTTGAAAAAACAGAAGAAAACACTTCAATGCATTATCTGAAGTTCAGGAAGGAATGAATCTCTGATAAACATATCACTTTTGCAGGATGAAAGGATGAATGAAAAGAGGTTTGCAGAAAGCCTAAGGAAGAGAGTGGAGACATCTGGGGCCATGGGGGAGGGAGAAAAAACAGCTGCCATGGAAACAGAAGCCCCTGCTCGAGGAGTACGAAAGCGGCATCACACCCTCACACATGGAGGAGACATTGTGATGACTCCATTGATGAGAATGCCACCTCTACCATCCCAGAATATCACTATCTTTCAAGTGCTTCAGCAGATGGACAAGTTTGAGTCTTAACAAACAACCACACATTCCATGCAACAAGGGATGCATTTTGATCATAACTGATAAATTGGGGAACTTCAACAGAGCAAGACCGAAAGCATTGGTGCATGAAGGACCCCAAGTTTTCATCATATGTCGTTGTCGAGAAAATGTATCTCTCATGTTTTGTATTAATTAAATCGGACATTAATATTATACTTTCAAGTGTTTTCAAATGTGAAGATTACACAATTCACCGTGCAATAATTACTTGTTGAAGTGCTTTACATGAAATTTCAAAATCAAAACCCGCATCCCGTCAAAATGTGTGGACTGTGGATTGAAATTCATATAGATCAACGTCATTTGTCCATAAAACAAAAAGAAAAGGACAAAGACGAGGAAGGAGAATAAAACGTACAACGTCAATCAGACACAATCAGTGTTTTCATTTCACGTGCATAAGGAAGAGGAAAGCATTTTGACTGGTATACAGCTCAAAAGGGGCAAAAATGTTACAACATAATCTGACAAATACAAATGGTTTATGCTAGGCTAGCATGAAAGACTGAAAGAAATATCTACTATACAAAGTTTACTCGGTTATGGGGTAAGGAATCATTGAAAGTTTGAGCCTGGCCATTCTGTTTGATCTATCATTTTCTCCCAGTTCCCCTTCCCTACAAGCTTTTCTGGGTTCACCATTTAGCATAAAGCAGATATAATGGACGAATTTTAAGAACGGTTGTATACATTTTTGTGATATAATTGGCACATCAAGAATCAAGATATGCAAATCCTGTCATAAGAGAGCACATTTCAATCATTCTACAAGGGAAATACCAAGGGCCACAGCCATGCCCATTGTCAGTGAGATTATTTGGAGAGCTGTGCCTCTCAATGTTGTTTTCCCACTGTTATTCATTTCTGCAAGCACTCCTGCAATTGCTATGTATATAAATCCACCTGCTGTAAATCCCTGTCAAAAAGGAGATGATAGTCATTGCCAAAATCAACTTACAACTAACCAACAGACACATTATGGAACATTCCTCACCTCAATCAGAGATGACTGTCCAGGATCTTTCCCCCAGAGCAGAGCCTACACCAAAAGCAGCGATTTATTATTTCCTTCTATGTTTGGACATACTAATAATGAAGGGCAGCAAATCAAGAAAAGGGAAAGGGGGGCACAGAAATAATTGTAGATGCCATACTTACAATTGTCCAAGTCCTAAATCCCCAGCAAATTTTCCCAAGTAACAACTTTTTTTTTTAATGCACGTCACATAAAGGTTTTGAAATCATAACTTTGTTACTGTATAGGAATTTAAGATATAATGATCTCTCATAATTTTTATCTCGTTTTAATTTAGTAAGAAAAAAATATCTTGAATTTTTGCTCTTTCTGAAACAAGTAACTTGATGACCCTTTTGTTTCTCCAATGCTCAGTTTACTTAAATATGCTCTTCTAGTCACCAACAATATCTAATCCATAACGTGTCTTAAGTCCTAACTACAAAATTCGGAAACACATTATTGTCAAAATTTACATTTCTATTTTGTTTAAATGTTGTGCGCATATATACTGTTTGTGGATCAACTAAACAATGCACTCTATTGAATGAAGACAACACTCACCAATGCAGTGCCTACAAGTGCCACAAGTGCTGATAAAAAGTTGAAGAACAAAGCTTTTGGTATGCTGAAACCAGATCTTATCAGAATACCAAAATCACCAATCTGTATGCAAGAGAAACAAAGCATAAAACTCTAGGTGGGAAACAGAAACAAGATCTGAAACACATAATATCAATGCAATACACATGACAAAAAATAAAATCGATAAATTTAGAAAAGAAAACAACAAAATACCCAAGTTGAAAGCATTATAAAATGACAAATAATAAAGTATGAAACCCAAAAATGGCAGAAATGTGATTACTTGCAGCAGTTTTGCTTCACCAATTAAAAGATCATACCACCTAATGTTGAATTTATATTTCACTGAATGTGTCATTAAGGCAGGATACTTAAGATTTGGCGAATCTCACACCAGATTGATCAAGAGTTCCAAAAGCAAGCATAAAGCTCAATCCTCATAACAATTGATCCTTTATACAGGAAACAAGTTGTCCGTCAAAGCATTGCACAAATTCAGCCATTCTCAGGATAAAAAAGTAATTATGCCTTTAGTAAATTGTATGCACAGTTTATATTATGCCTAAATAAATGGATGCTGTAGCAAATGTTCTGCAAATTGGCATAATACTGAGCATGTTATAAGGATGAAATTGAACCTCTTGAGGAAGCTCATGTGCCAACAAAAACAGAGTTCTAGACCAGCCACCAACAGATCCATAAAGCATGAACGCACTTCCTAATGCCATCCCATCGGTGAAATTATGCTGCAATAATAACACATTTTGCATAAGTAATGGAAAGCTTTCATTCAATTCAACCAATAAAAGGTCAATATAACTTACAACTCCATCAGAGAAAAGATTGAGATAACCAAAAACAAGACTTGTTGGTGTTCTAACTGGCTCCTTAACATTTGATGAATTGATGTTATCTGTGGAGCTATCTACAGCATTATCTCTGAGATTATCACCTTTGGTTGCATTGCTTCCAACTCTCTGTAATACAAGAATACATGCATCATATGTCAGTTAAAATTTTCTTCTCATCACTTCCAATATACCAATCAACCTAAATCACATTAAGAAAATAAGCTGCTCAGGTATTGCCTCAGTACTGTACTACAAATAAGATTGAAGCAATTGCATGTCTAACACAGCATTGCATAACTGGTGCAACCAACCTATTCTGGCTGTTCAAATTCTATTTATTCTATTACCCTATTTGTCTTTGGTAACTCTCAGCACAACTAGCCAAACATCCGAATTCTGAACAATGTCTACTGGTATAAGTCCTAGTATATGTGTGACATCAACAATGGTTCAAGCCAAGCCAATTGTGTGTTCCAACCTCAGTCAGCAGTAGTGACATGCTAGTGTTCATCTTACCTTTCTAAGCGAGGATTCAGATTGAGCTGGATTATCTCCCTTAAAAGAGTCTGGTGATGCCTGATTGTATTCTTTTCCCTCATCTAGCAATCTCTCTTCTTTTGCATTGAAAGACTCTGACTGCGAGTTGACATCGGAATTGTTATCATCTTTCAATTTTTTCTTGCTGTTGTGGTTGTGGTGGTGGTGTCCATGCGTCCATGAATTAGCTCCTCCTGAGTTTTCTTCAACATACCTCACTAGCTTCTCCACAAGAAGAAAGAGTACAATTCCAGCTGCAAGAACCAAAAAACATGGTAAGAATTAGTGGTTCTAAGAAACCATCTGCATAATCTTAATTTCTAAATATAAAATACTGACAAAAAATCTAGAGATGAAATAAAATTGAAAATGATATACATATGTAGAAAGAAACATTAAGCATATCGCTACTAACCTAGGATAGATATTCCTGTAGAAAGATCAGCTAAAGAATGTGAATGTCCATGTCCAGAACTAGCAGCATGGTCATGGTCTGCATGGTTACCATGAGAATGGGAATGTTCGCCACCTACAGCAAAAGAGAATCATATGTATGTACACAATATAACATTTTTTTGGGAAAAAGAAATATTATTTGACAGAAATTAGGGACAGTAAAACTAGGGAAAGATAAGATATCATCCATAACAAAAAAGGGGAAAAACAAAATGGAAATAGAGAGAATTAATTCAATCAAGAATACTGCAAGATTGTCCAGTCTCTCTGCACACTAGAAACTTGCTTCTAAAGTAAAAATGTAAAATGCACAATAAATTATGATCTATATTGAAAGAAGCCAATACCCTAAACCCTTAATCCTTCATTATCTACCAAAACATTCAAAATGGAGCATGAGAAATTGCTTTAAATTGAAGAGAACCCCTAATAGTAATAAAACATGCCTTTCATCCAAGAAACAATCATCAAATACACCAAAAAAATCTTTTGAAAGGAAAGCAACTGCCTGACAATGACATTGTAAAAATAAATGACTCACTGTTAGGAAAGAAGGGTATTTGCTTGGAAGATTGAAGGGAAGACAAAGAAAGTAGTTAGTTTTGACAGTTGTATCTATATCTATCTATCCATCTAGCAATGGGGGGTTGCTGATAATCGGATTTCTAAGCAGCATGCCTTTATTGAATCCACTTAACCAGTAAACTTATATTAAAATTGCTCAGCATGCTTCCATTGAAACAAAATTAACCAACAAAGGTGTTAACTGTAATGTAGAAGTTCTGATGCATTTCATACCAAAAGCATGCGGTAGTTGGTGAAGAAAAGCATCCCCCAACATAGCTCCTGCCTGAAAAAGGTATGGTCATATGAGAATGAAGCAAAAAATGTGAACCAGAAAGAAAAGGAGAAAATAAAGATATTTAACTAAGTTATTGACATTGTTAACAGAAATTAATTTCGTAAGTTTCCCTAGTTAGCAACATGCCAGCACTCATGGGCTTAAGGACCATAAAGTAGAAAATGCCATGATGAGGAATTAAGGAGGAATAGTACCAAAGATAACCAGAAAGAAGAAGAGCCATATACAGATTTTTATTAAATTCTAATCAAGAATTTAAACAAAAAAAAACTAAAGTGTCACACAAGCAAATATAATTTTTCAATTTTCAAATATACATTAATCTATGTTACAAAAGCAACCATGTTTCATGCATCCATAAAGAATGGTATCTTAGAAGAAATGTCATCATTGAGACCGAACAATGTAAGATGTGTAGTTAAACATACAAAACGAGCAAAGAGGTCTTTAACATTGTAGGGAAGTACGTAAGAATGTATGTATAGAGTAAGAAATGGAATGCATATGACACAGCAAATACTTCATGATGATCAGAATTCAGAACTGTAATAGAACAAACATAGTCTCGGGGCACTTAATGAGGTCATCAGAATCTTGCTCGTATCATAGGGAAGGGGGTAATCATAGTCATCAATATGAAAAAAAAAACTCAAATGTTTCCAAAGGCTAGTGAAAAACAACTCAATTCATAAATAAAAGTAACCATATAACTTAATGAAAAATTACAGATGGGATAACCAAGTAGTTTTGATGATGATAAACATAGTGAAAGAAAAGCAATCAATAGTGAACTTGAGATAGTGAAACCAAAGAAAGGAGCTAGAAGAAACCTGACCCCAAATAAAGCCAATGAATCAACAACAGCCTTTGATAGTTTCCCTTGTGCTGAAACAGGTGAATAATCCAGATTATTCAGTTTTGTATACTGTAGGTAGGCATTTTACACTGAGAAATGAACAATTTGTATTGTGCAAAATGACAAACAACTTACCAAAAATTACAGGCAGGAGAATCAGGCAAATAAGGGAAGCCATGCTCACCAGAAATGAACAGCCCAACGCATTCAACCAAAGGCCTAAAATATAAAATAAATAAATAAATATACTATATAAGTGTCAAATATGAAAAATCAAACCATGGATTCAAGCTTCCAGCAAGCAAGAATGGCATTTAACAGCACAAATATAAGAGTGCTATAGGGAAACTTAGCATTTTGTTAGAAAGTTCAATCATAAATAACACTTGAAACCCAATCTTAATATGCATATAAAAAGGTAATAGTTTCCAAATGTAATCACAAATAGAACTTTTTTTCCTGTTCTTAAATTTGTATCTCAAAAGGCAGCTGATTTTAATGGGCAGATATCTGGGACTTGAAGAGGTGGTGAAAAAGTGGTATGCCTCAAATTGAATTACTGTAATGGTTGTGACTCTGTTGGACAAGGAAAACCCTAAGCATGATCTGCTAAACAGGACTCAGTTAAACAAACAGAATCTTCTTCATCCTGGGAATCCTGCTAACTGGAGCGAAGCAAGTAGTGCCTCATCCCACCAAGTGACATTTCAATTCCAATCCTTTAATACTCAATACAGGAATCGGCCCCTTAATTTTCTATTCGATCAGCAACTTACTCATAACATGCAGCACAAATTAATAGAAAACTCCAAAGGTTAATAGACACGCAGTTAAGCTAAAAGAAATTAACTATGTGACTTCTATACATCTTTCTACCTATTACATTAGAAAATGCACTAGACATAGGACTTGATAATTTCACACGAGTTTCATCATTTGAACTGCTGAAATGATTCAAATCAATATAAAAGAGCTTATTTTGCAACAGAAAAGCACCAATAAAATCAAAAATAAAGGAATTCGAATGGAGAAGAACGCAAGAGCGAAAATAGATAAAAATAAAATACCTAAACCCGATAGTTCAGTGGCCCCAATATAGTGGTGGTGGCCATGATCATGATGGTCATGGCCATGGTCATGGGGTAAACCAAACCCGTATAGTTTCATGTCCTCCTCCTCCGCTAACTCCTCCGGAAGCTTCCGCGCATCAACCATTTTCTCATTGTCGTCGTGATGATGGGCATGGTGATGGTGATGGTCATGGTCATGGGCATCTCCACAGTGACGATGATGGGCCTCGGAATCGGATGCACAGGAACCAGAATGGGAGTGAGCGTGATGCTGATGCCCCGTTCCCAGATCCAAACAGGACCCAAACAGAACCAAACCCACAAGGAGCAAAGCCGATTCAACTCTCTTTCTACTCAATGCCATCGAATTGAAAAGGGTAATAGAAGAATTCAAAGGACACTGACTGCACTACTACCTTAAGAGCGTGACTTGCAAGTGCCTTCGATGGTGATGTAGCAAACAATTACTAAGAAGAGGATGATAACGGCGATTATGATTCCGAAGGTTACTACATCCATTTGTACTAACTAACTACTACATAACATTTTCTTAATTACACGGTTTTTTCATTTTCATTATTGTTTCCCTGGCTAAATTCAATTGTACATTTCAGTTTCTTCCCTTTTATCGAGGCTCCAGCAGTGGCACTGCTACTGGCTACTGCTGCTCTCTGCAGCAACATCACCGCAGGCCACCTGTACTTTCCAAACACTTTTTTTGGTCCCTCTCATCTCAGAATAAATCGACTTTTTTATGACTATAGTATTTTTTTTTATATTCCAAATTAGTATTTTTTTTTATTTTTTAAATTAGCACTCTTTTTAATTAAATATTTATTTTTATTAGTAATTAATTAATTAAATATTAAATATTGGTTTAAAATTGTAATTAAATTGTTAATTGTTAAATATTTATTAACCTGATTTGTTAACTAATTAATAATATAATTATAAAAAATAGCTCATATTGATTTAAAATTTAAAAATACAAATACAAAAGCGATACAAATAAAAATGATATAAAAGTAAACTAAATGTAAATGATAGAAATTTTTTAATATTGCGTATCTGCTCCAAAACGATAAGGGCATTTTCTTGTTATGCCCTTCATTTCGACACAGTCCACATCTCTTCGGATGACGACTCCTTTCTTTTTGATCCATTTCAGTACAAATTCTTGTAGACTGTGGACGACCATTTGGATCTCTCTGCATTGCTAGATTGTGGCACAACTTAATTTCATTGTATTCTGGCCAATATGAATGGTGAGACACAGGTTTGAACTCTTCGCGATAAACATTGTATACATTTTGCAATGTGTACTGGGGAGGCACATATACCATGTAGTCGTGGTGAGCTATTTTCTATAATTATATTATTAATTAGTTAACAAATTAGGTTAATAAATATTTAACAATTAAATATTTAATTAATTAACAATTTAATTACAATTTTATACCAATATTTAATATTTAATTAATTAATAACTAATAAAAATAAATATGTAATTAAAAAATATGCTAATTTGGAAAAAAAAAAGTGCTAGTTTGGAAAATAAAAAAAAATGCTATAGTCATAAAAAAAGCCAAATAAATCACTTCTACATCATAACAAAATTTGAGTTTTCATTTTTTTTAGAATTTAATAATATCTTGAACATATATACATGCATTTTTTTCATTTTGTGACATGTTTTCTAATCTTTTATATCAAATAAAATTAATTATTTTTTATTTTTAATCAGTTTATTTAATTTAATATTTTTATCTCTTTTATCAATACTCAAATTTCTTTAATTAATATTAGACATAATGAGATATATATATATATATATACAAATTACTATTAAGATAATTTTCTATCAAAGCAAGTAAGATCACATATAGGATTTCCATTAGTGAAAAATGAAAAAGTTGGAAGCATAGAGTGTCAAATCATGTTGGATATAATGGTTTTTGTGAGAACTGGAATGGTGCCATAGGGGTGGGAAGGAAATAGAACGTGAATAGAATAATAACTAGTTTTCTTTATATTTGATATATGCTATATATTTGATAAAAAATACAACAAAAATTAGTTTGCATTTTCAGATCAATTATGCTTGGTTTCACACTCGTTTGGGCTTAAGCAATATTTTGGGCTGAGCTCGGACCCATTAAACTCGAGCTAAACATTGAGCCCCTCCAAAAATTAAGAATAAACTATACAATTTACAAAAACAGTAACAGGGATTCCATAACCTTTTGCTGAAACTACTTTCCCATACCATCCTAGACATAAACTTGCCGCCGGTGTACTCAGGGATGGTCAAAAAATCCGTACTTGTGGGTATTTGTGGATAAAATTTGTTATGGATACAGAGTGAATACCTTAACTGGTATCCGCAGGTAAATTAAATGAATATTTGAGATACTCGCCAATGAATAGGGACGGGTAGTGAGGTACTCATATCCGCGGGTACTCGTACCCGTTAGTAAAATTACAAATTTTATTTATTTATTTATATATATACCTAAAAGTCTAAAACACTAATGTACAATTTGACAATTATTAGAGTGTGATGCATTATTTTAGTTGTTGTCTTGCCTTTTTTTTTAATATTGAACAAAATGACTCCAAAATATGTATTATTGTTGTGTCATATATTAATTCTTACACTCATATTTTTCATTTTGTAGCTTTATTTGTTTTTATTTAATTGAACAATTATTGATATAACAATTGAGTTAAAATTATAATGATTGATATAATTTAGTGTTATTAATATGATGTTCATTATGACAAATATTGTGTGGAAAAAATTTCTTTTAATAGATTTTTTTATAGAATTTTTTATTTTTTTAATATTCATGGATATCTGCAGATACCTACAGATTTCACGGGTACCCATTAAAACCTAGATAATGGGTACCCACGCGGGTATGAAGAGGGTACGAGTAGCAGATATATCAAGCAGAACGGATAGCGGGTAGCTACTACCCGTACCCGCCCACCCCGCCCCATTTACATCCCAGGCACACTCATTGTAATTTTACTTTTCCAAAAACACAGAAAAATTTCTTTGAAAGATCGAAAAGTCCACTTGGACCGCAAGGAATGAGGTCTATAATAATCATATTCAATTACTTTTTCTTAAAGATTGAATATAATGCTTTTGTTAATTGATAACTTCATAGACTATGAGACGAAACCCTGAGTAGAAGCCTCTTCCAACCCAATTGAATAAGGAAAAGAACGAGAGCAGTTGTATAAATAAAATTTATTCATTTACATATAAAAGATGTGTACATTTTATTCAAATACATGCAATAGCTGTCACTAAAATTGGTAAATCCAAATGCAGTTGTGCTATTGTGACATGCACACTTGCTGATCATCAATTAATGCATACAATACTACTTTAATGACAAGCAGAGGCTTTTATTACCATAAACGCTCAATGAATTGTAGTGTTAATTCCATCCCAAGTTCTAGTAATTAAGAGCTTTTATCATTCTCCCTTTGGGATCTTCACCTCATCAAGATATGATTTTCCACTGAGCTCTTGATCAAAGTACCCTTTAAAGTAATCTGCCACACTAATCCTTCTAAACTGTTCTGGTCTTTCTGGAGTAACAAGACTTGGTGCTGGAGCTAAAATTGCTTGCATGTTAGGGCCGTAAAAAGTAGCTAGGGAAATCCTCTCTTTCTCCGAGTTAACTGTTGCTCGATGTTCAATGCTCCGGTAAATCCCGTTTGTCATAATCTGCAAAACCATTTTGGGAAGGCAATTGGTAGTGTTTCTTTAGAATATAAAAATGATAAAAACCGTTACTTAGAGCTTGTTCCTGTTATACACTGTTGCATGCTCTCTCCTACTAGGCAAGAGACTAATATCTTGAGATATTAGTATTCTATCACATACTCAAGGACTCAAGTCCCATGCACTGTTGCAAGCTAGCCACATAATAATTAACAGTTGTGAAATTGAAAAAACTTGTTACCCTTTTCTTTAAATTTATCTATACATCATTAATCAGTTTAATACAATGCAATGATGCATTATATATGTTTTGGTTAAGTTCTATTGCAATGGTTGTCAATAGCCATCTATCACTAGTACCCACAATTAGTTGGTGCAATTCAGATAACCTAAGCAAATCAAATCAATAACTATACACAGATTTAATCATCAGACGAAACTAAGACAGAAAGTTATGAATGATTTTAGTCATGTATTATACCTCTAACATGTCTCCAATGTTGATGATGAAAGCATTAGGCAGGGGTTGAACAGGAATCCACAGTCCATCCTTTCTTATTTGAAGGCCTTCTATGTCATTCACTTGAAGAAGGATGGTGAGGCCACCAGAATCAGAATGAGACTTTAGGCCAATGACTCGCTCTGGTTGGGGGCATGGAGGATAATAGTTCACCCTTATTGTTTGGGTTCCTACTTTAAATACCTCTGTCATTTCCTTGGGGTCTATTGCAAGTGCATTTGCCATAAGTTCGATGATTTTGATGGCAAGGTTTTCCAATTCTGCAGAATATATCTCTAAATTTTCTCTACATTTAAATAAGGATGATAAAGTCACTGACACAAACAATCATCAACCATTAATGGAATGGTAAATGATGTAAAAACCAAATCGAAATTCGTCATGAAGTTGAGGAGGCAAAATGGTATATTAACAAGCAAACAAAAACCACCAAAACTTTTTCTTATCAATTGAGGTCAGCTATATGAATCATCATGAAATGGTATTCAAACAAACAATAATTGGGTAATTTTTAATGTCATTCAAATTTTTGTCTACAGTGATCACTAACTATGTATATATATGACTGAATTATATATAAAGTTCCTATCAATACTTGAAATTTCTTAAAATTTCATATCAACTGGTCATGTCATTTAGATAGTAAAGGACAAAAACAATAACAGATAGAAAGAAAAAAAAAAGCATCCAAACATGACAGAAAAGAGAAAAAGAGAACCTGAATGATTGAGGGATTTGGTTGAATAGATGGGGTTTCCTTAAGTGAGGGGGTAAAGTTATCATGAAAAAAGCATCTGCCCATTCTAGTTTCTGCTCCTCAGATACAATAAAGGCCTGACCAAATCCCTCCAAGTCCCCTTCTCTCTGCCATTGCTGCTTCTTTTCATCCATTGAAAGTTCGAATAACGTTTTGACACCTGTCTTCATATTCTCCACCAATGAAGTACTTATTCCATGATTAACCAGCTGTAATGAATTACTGATTTTATGATTACCCATATCAGCCAAAAGCAGAGTTGATATAAAATCATTTGCAGATATATGTATGTATGTATGTATCAGGTAAAATGGTATTATATCATTGAAAGTATTGTTATATCATTATATTATAAGAGCTTCATTATTAATTTACCTATGTAATTACTGTAGTTAAGCTAAATGAATAATTTGACAAGACATTTTATTTCATATAATAGGATACAAATACTAAATCAAAATTAAAGTACTTATACCTATTCTGCACTGGAAAAATTGATACATGTAATGTAACACTACTGTGTAGAATATATTCAGGTATAGTTACTCCCATCATATACGAAACTAAAATGATGTACGTAGTAAGATGTGCAACGACTACAGTAATTAATTGAACTTGATTTTTCTCTGATTTGGATTAGGCCAGTCATGGGAAACAGTTACAATTAAGAGAGCAGAAACACAGAAGGCTCAATCAAAGAACAAGGTGAGGAGAGGTAGATAGAAAGAAACTAAACCTGAAAGAAGCCCCAATCTTTGCAGGCAGAGTGTAGCTTTTCCAGTTCAGCAGGTCCCTTGAGATCATCTTGGGACAGCAATTTGCTAAGGTCAATGACAGGAACTTGATCTGGTAAAGGGGCAGAGTTATTAGATAGAGGTAGAGGGTCTTGATCTGGATTAAGAACATATCGCTCTGGAACTCTGGTCAATGCCTCCTTTGCTAGCTCTTGTACAGAGGGCACCAGAATAGAGGATACGTCCATAGTACTAATTTCAATAATTAAGCACAATTACATGAGTGTTTAATTTCTTCTCAGTTTTAATTTATTGCTTGGGAAGATAATAGACTAGTACACACACATATATATATAGAAAACTAGTAGATTTTCATATCCAGCATGAGAAAACTTAAGCGTTTATGGGATATTTTTTGGGTTCTGTTTTAAAGCCAGTAATGCACTTAAAAAAAAAAAAGTCGATCTCATTCATCAAAAAACAAAATTATATATAAAACTGCATAACACTTTACCAAATCAAAATATATCCCTACCCTCGAAATTTTATGTTTAAATATGTCTTATTATTACCCTTAAGTAATTAAGGTAACAATTATGTTTATCTAGAGATGAAAGTACTTTTATGCTAGAAAAAAATAATAATATTATTTGTCCGTTACTAAGATAAAATTGTTAATAAATGATTAATTCAATATCCGTTAGGCACAGGACTTTGGAAAAAACACTTTTCCAGAATAAAATAATAGGTTTTATTTGTTAATTAGGCTCTTTCTTTTCCTTCTCTTCTTCGTTTTTTTCTCTATTATCCTCTTCGTCCTAATTCAAACCACATATTCCTTCACCCACGTCCTCTAGAGAAAAAGGTACCACAGAGAGAGAGAGAGAGAATTGTTGATTATTTTAATTTTAACAAATATAATACAATGAAGTCTTATCATCATTTTTGCCATTGACTTACTAATTTATTCAGATCTGAAGATAACAATAATTGGGGGAGGGGGTTGATTTCACACTAAGGGTTAATGTAACCAAATATATAAATCCACGATCAATGTGTCTCACATGTTAAAAAATCAAAATATATGTTTGTGTATTTATATAGAGTTTAGTTTACATCACATAAACACTATGTGATAGGTGGTCTCCATCATCTCTGGTGAGAATAGTGGAAGCGCCTTGGGGTGGAGCTTAGTGAAGGAGATCAAGTGTTTGCTTCTTTCAGATTGGGAGGTTCGTGTTCATTATATTTATCGAGAGACAAACGCGTGTGTTGATGCTTTGGCTAATTTAGGTTGTCATTATAGTTTCAATTTGAAATTGGGCAATTGCTGCTTGCTGATTTAATGGGTGTTTCAACCCTTGTAGGATTATCGCGTATTTTATTTTTTTGGCTTTTGTTCCGTTTTAATAAAAAACAACTATGTAATTTATTTATTTTTTTTGACAAAAAAAACGATACAAGAAACTCTATCATTGACCAAAACAAAATGATTTTCGTTATATATTCCCGCTGGAGTGGGAGAACCGGAGAATGGTTTTGCATGTGCTGTTCTTTTTATAAATTTTTTTTTTATTGTTTTCCTTCTCTTTCCAGTTGAATAATATTGATAACTTAACACTTCTTTTCTTTTTAAAAAAGTGATATAATACTTTTTCCTCTTAATTATTTGTTTATTTTTATTGACTTATCATAATTCAATTAGAGAAATAATAAATGATACATCATACATATAAAGAAGGATAACATATTACTATTTAGATTGTACAGTATTTTATCAACAAAAAAAAGATCGTGTACAGTATTTTTTGGCTTGCCGATGTAAGGTGAGAGCAACTCATTTTAGATCGTACAGAACCACAGTGTAAGATAATTAAACGAACAAGACCAAAAAAAAATAATTAAACAAAATATGTCTTATTTTATCATAAGCTAGTTCTAAACAATCTCAGCCTCAATTTATTATTTATCATTATTGTGTATAAAAAAACACCCAAAAAAAGGTAAATTAAATAACAATGATTTAATTATATTTTTAGTCATTTAAAAATTGCCGAATTTGAGTTTGGTTCTTTAAAAATAAATCAAACTTTTTTAGTCCTTTAAATTTTTTTTATTTAGGTCCTTTAAGTGAGTTGACTTGCTAGGACAGATGACACATTTTGACTCAGTTATCATTCCTACGTGGCACGAAACGCTGGCGTGCCCTCCTACATCACATCACTTGACACATCCCTCTAAAAATTAAATTTTGATTTTAGTCTTTCCAAAAATTAAATTTTAATTTTAGTCTTTTTGGCTTTTCTCTTCCTCCTCCACCACCTTCCTCTTCCTCCTCCAATGGCTTCCCCCTCCTCTCTCACCTTACTCCTCCCATGGCTCCCCCCCCCCCCCCCCCTACATCACACCTTTCCCCCTCTCTGAAAACAATCACAAAAAAAAACCCTATGTTATTCGACCCCCTTTCTTCAACCCCGCCTTTAGTATTGATAAAAGCGAGAATCGATAAAAGGCAGTTAAACAAGGATTCTTTGGGCTCTCTTATCTGTAACTGTTTTAAAGAGGGCTTAATTTTTCATTAATATATAAGAAATTACTTACTTTATTCTCTCATAACTTTAGAGGAGTTGTGGTCTTATTAATTATATACAAAACCACAGTTTAATAATTAAACGAAATATGTCTTATTTTATCATATTCAAGCTAGTTCTAAACAATCTCCCACAGTATATGACAATCTGTCTAAGCATAGCCTCAATTTATTATTTATCATTATTGTGTATAAAAAAACAAGCACCCAAAAAAAAGTAAATTAAATAACAATAGTTGTAGATGTGACATGCTCATTAACTGTCAAATACAGAAGCTTTTGTACCATATTGTAAACTTTTATGTGATCATCAATTGTAAAGTTCTAATTAAGAGCTTTTATCATTTTCAGCGCAAATCCTAATGCTATCAAGGAATGATTTCCCACGGAGTTCTTGTGCAAGGTATCCTTTGAAGTATTCTCTCCTGCACTGATTCTCCTGAACACTGCTGGTGTTTTTGGAGTCACAAGGCTTGGTGCTGGACCAATGATGGCATTGATGGCAGGGTTGTAAAATGTGGCTATGGAAAGCCTCTCCTTCTCTGAGTTAACTGTTGCTCGATGTTCGATGCTTCTATAAATTCCATTTGTCATAATATGCCAAATTAGAATTGATATAAGGTAAGGACAAAGCAGAACAGTGTTTGTAAGAATTGGAAACATCAATTAGAACATCCTTGTAATTCATCAAGTTTTTGCAAGGTCATATATTCTCTATTTCAAATTATTATTGACTTGGGTTCAAATCCTCTCACTGACATAACATAATAATTACTAACATTTGCTTATCCATAAAAACTATTATTAATCTAGTTCTAGTTAGTTAATAGTCAAAATTAAGAACAAGTGCTTAATTACCTCCAACATGCCACCAAGGTTGATGATGAAGGCATTAGGGAGGGGTTTAACTGGAATCCACAATCCATCTTTTTTAATCTGAAGACCTTCTACTTCATTGGCTTGGAGAAGGATGGTGAGGCCAGAATGAGAGTTGGGTCCTATGACTAGCTCTGGTTGGGGACATGGTGGGTAATAATTCAGCCTCATTGATTGTTCTGCTTCACCAAATAACTCTCTTATTCCCATGGGGTTTATTGCAAGAGAATTTTCCATAAGGTCAAGGATCTGGATTGCAAGGGTTCTCAATTCTGCACAATAAGTCTCTAAATCATCTCTGCATGCACAACCAAATGATATGTATATCATGTCATCCACATTCAAACTTGTACACAATTAGTACTAATCTTCTTTCACATTCTTGTAACAATTAGACACTTAATATTACAGTTTTTCTTATAAGTCCCATCGATTTATCAACAAAAACAAAGGCAGTGACAGTGAGAAATGCATGCTGATAAGAGAAAGGAAAAATAGAAGGGAGAACCTGAAGGGCAAGGGTGTCTTGGGGAATAAGTGGGGTTTCCTTAAATGAGATGGCAAAGTGAACATGTAAAACATATCTGCTCACCCCATGATTAATCAGCTGTTATATATGGTTACCCACATGAAAAGTGTGATAGATGTAATAAATAGAGAGCGAATTTCCACCGATATATAAATCATTGAATTTAATGTAAATCTTGCTCAAAAGAGAGTAAACTATATGCTTAAGACTGATAAGAAATTCGTTGATAATGCATAATATACTAGGCAATTTCAACCTGGAAAAAAAGCAGAAGAAGGGTTTGGACCGTTTGGTATCCAATTCTTATGTGTACCAGTGAAAACTAAACAATTTTATTGGTCAACCTAACAATTCAACACATTGTTGAGTTTTTATTGGTCTACCCAAAGAAAGAATGCTCAAACCCTTTTATTTCTTTGGTAAAGAGTTTGCTAAAAAACACGTGTTGATAATGCTCTATCCATGTGTGGCAAAATTAGAGTAATTGGTAAATCATTTTCATGATCAGAAATTAGAGTAATTGGTAAAGAAGTAGCATTGGTGGAAGATGATGATGGTAATATTGGACGGTCGTGAACGAACATAGCGATCTGGAACTGTGGTCAATGCCTCCTTTGCTACTTCCTGGACAGAGGGCACTGGTGCAGCAGATGTTAATTCCGTTGTTAATTAATTTCAAAAGAGATGAGAGCACAAATATTTCGGATATATGGGTGGATGGATGTTTTCTTCTGACTTCTGGGTTTCATTGCTGGCCGGGTAGATATAGATAGATAGATAGATTTATTGGGTTGTTGGTTGATTTTTCACTTTCGATCCTTGACCAGAACAGAGAGAGAAAAAAATGATATTATATCATGCCTCTTGTACATAGTTTATATGAGAACAACATCCACGGCACTATATCGCTTACGTTATTGCGTGCAGTTGAATTGCGCAGCAAATTTAATTTTAAAATTACAACAAGTTGAAAAATGGCGTCCCTTTATTTTATTTTTTTCTTGAGTAAGATAATTGCAAATCTATCTTCTACAGAAGATGAAAGATCCTAAATTTATTAGTACAAAACAAACACCACCAATAAACTATGGAAAAAAGCACATGCTGCTCAACTCCATAACAATACTAGCTATATGCTTATTTATTCCTTTTGCTTCCATCAACTCATCAAGAGTATTGAATAAAAAAGTAGTACTGTAAAAAGAGATATAACAGTAAAAAGTGTAAAAATAATAATTATACTCTTCCATTATTCCATAATAATAATAATAATAATAATTATTATTATTATAATTTATGCAATGCATACATTAACAAGTTCGGCACAAGAGGTGCCAAGCACAAAGTAGTACATACAAGCTGATACACACCAGAAAGCAGAACATAAATGTAAACTTTAATTTTAAGAGCTTTTCTCATCTTCAGATTGGATCCTCATGGTGTCAAGATATGATTTCCCTCGGAGTTCTCTTGCAAAGTATCCCCTGTAGAATTCTAGTACACCAATCGTTTTGAACACTGCTGGTGTTTTTGGAGTAACAAGGCTCGGTGCTGGACGTACAGTTATTTCCACACCAGGGTTGTAAAATGTAGCTATAGAAAGTCTTTCCTTCTCCAAGTTAACTGTTGCTCGATGTTCGATGCTTCTATAAATTCCATTTGTTATCATCTGCCCAATTATATAATTCATCGGGTATAAGGTCAAGGTAGCAACGTTTGTGAGAAATTGAAAACATTAATTAGAAAATCCGTGTAACTCATCAAGCTAGTTTTCATAAGGTCATATATATTGTTTATTTTAATATTGATATATATGTTTAGTTAATAGTCAAAGGACCAATGCAATTAATTACCTCCAACATGTCACCAAGGTTGATGATGAAAGCATTGGGGAGAGGTTTAACTGGAATCCACAATCCATATTTTTTAATCTGAAGACCTTCCACTTCATTGGCTTGGAGAAGAATGGTGAGGCCACCACCATCAGAATGAGGATTGAGACCCATCACAAGCTCTGGTTGGGGACATGGAGGGTAATAATTCATCCTCATTGATTGAACCCCTTCACCAAATAACTCTCTCATTTCCTTGGCATCCATTTTAAGGGCATTTGCCATAAGGTCAAGGACCTGGATCGCAAGGTTTTTCAGTTCTGCAGTGTAGGCTTCTAAATCATCTCTGCATGCAGACCAAATTAATGAAGATATATATGATGCCACCCACACGAAAAATTGATATGTTCGATCTGGCCAGTAAAATTAAATACAAGTGCTAGTGGAGGGTGAGGTTCAATTTGGACGTACGTACTATTAGTATCAATCGTTGTGCATATATAATAGTATTTTGATAAATAATTTGGATTTTAATACATCCAGCGGTTTATATTAATGATTCACCAGTGACCACAATTTAGGTAGCACCAAGATACAGTGACAATATGTTAGACTTATTTGGGGTGATATGCACAGTGGCATTGCGTATATATATAGTTCTGAGGACACTTTCACTCGGTGTTTGTTTTCTATTGTCACTTTGTCAATGTCCTTTTCACTCGGAATTGGAACTTCTTTTCTTCTTTGGTTGCAGATTAATTAATTGAAACACGACACGGTACGGACGAACGTTGCAAATTTTAGGTTCTAACGAATTATTAATTAAAGCTAATTATTCTTGAAAACCACTGCGCGCGCGCCTATTTATCAATATATTTTCAAAAACAAAAGCATAAATTAAGAAAAGCGCATGCAGTATATGCTATATGTGATCATAATTAACAGAGAGAAAGAGAACCTGAATGGCAAGGGGAGGTTGGGGAATAAATGGGGTTTCCTCATGTGGGGGGGCAAAGTGAGTAAGTAAAACAAATCTGCCCACTCCAATTTCTGTTCCTCAGATACCACAAAGGCCTGACCATATCCCTCCACATCTCCTTCCTTCTGCCCAAACTTCTTCTTCTTCTCTTCAATTGGAAGATTGAAGAATTCTTGAGCACCCTTCTTCACATTTTCTAGCAATGAAATGCTCACTCCATGATTAATCAGCTGTATTCATGGTTGCCCATATTAGTCAAAACCATAGTTGTTGGTAAATCATCAGTACTTCATAAAAATAAAAATATACATATTATGTCTATATCAATAAAAAAAATGTGTATTTTTGTACAGGGGATGTATCAAGTGAGAGGAGTTTTAATATGAGAGGGTAAGAGGATTAAATCTGGACCATCTAATCATACATGGATGGTTGAGATTAAAAGTTAGTTAGTGGTCACATGATCACTTAAAAAAGTCATGTGACTTTATGTTTTAATTTTGACCATTTATGGTTTGATCTTATGGCTATGATTCACTCTTATCATTTTCTAATAATAAAAGTCATCTCATTTGATATGTTCCCCTTTTGTATATACGCAACTTATATCAGGAGTGAAGATGAATAATTCATTTTGGCTTTTAAAAAAAAAAATCAGGAGTGAAGATGAATAATTAAATAGTTAATTTTTTTTTTCTTTCTAATTATCTGGATGCATGGATGTAATTCTTAATTTCTAACAGTATGTGAGTGATCGAGGTTAATTTCTGATGATAAACCTGGAAGAAGCCCCAATCTTTGCAGGCAGAGTGTAGTTTTTCCAGCTCAGCAGGTCCCTTGAGATCATCTTGGGACAGCAATTTGCCAAGGTCAATGACAGGAACTTGGTCTGGTAAAGGAGTAGTGGCAAATAATGTTGTTGGACGCTCATGGGGTGGACGGACATAACGCTCTGGAACTGTGGTCAATGACCCTTTTGCTATTTCCTGGACAGAGGGAACAGTAAGAGTTGTTGCATCCATGGCTTCAACTCTAGCTATACAGACACAGATGGATGGATATTGTTAAATGAGACTAGAAATAATGAGAAAGGTTACCCTCTATATGTAGATTTGAGAAATTAAGGGGATATATATATATATAGGTCCAGGATCCCACCACCCACGTCTTAGTCAACAGTATGCAATATTGTTTAGGCTATGTTTGGATGGGGGTTTTTGGAGGAGAAGGGAGGGGAGGGGAATGGAGGAAATGACTTATAATTCTTAATTACCTTGTGTAGCTTTAATAGGACAAATGAAATATTATTTTAGAAGGTAATAGACACCAAGATGTAAAACTTTTTTTTAATTTTAAAAACTCTCAAACAAGATAATTGGAGATTATAAATTTTCCCCTCCCTTTTTTTCTCCTCCAAAAACCTCCATCCAAACGTAGCCTTAAAGATAATTGCGCATTCGGCCGTTTTTAATTTTACCCTCATATGCATATACGGTCAAGACCAACTAACTTTATTTTATTTTTTTATTTTTTCTATACGTAAAAAGGAGGAAAATTTATCTATGATTACGTACGTGATATGATGGAGTGTATTTATTTAATAAGAAAGACAGGTTTGTATATCTGTGCCAATTGCCCAAGGTATCAAGCACTATGGTTTTCCCCCCTCCGGAAAGATCAACTTTAGGCCTGCAATTAATCAACGATAATTAATTTTTAATGTGTGCCAATGAACAAAACCCATATACATAATATTGACAATTCTTATAGAAACAAATAAAATAGAGTAAGTCTTAAGATTAATTAGGAATAACGACTCATATGCATATACGGTCAAGACCAACTAACTTTATTTTGTATTTTTATTTTTTCTATATGTAAAAAAGTGGACAATTTGTTATCTATGATTACGTGATATGATGGAGTGTATTTAACTAGCGTAGCTAACCCATGCCATGCACGGGATATATGAATCACTTTATATATCAATTCAAGAGTACAATGAAAAAAAATGTATAATTATGGTTGAAGCCATAAACTAATTCGCGATACCCGCTTGAATCCGTGAAATATGATTTAACATAAAATATTCATTTTGGTGTATTAACTTTAACTTGTAGATATATATACTTTCATGTATTTGTTGTAAAAAAATGAATTTCATGTATTTTTTCATCACCGTTGTTATATATTATCTATAATTTCTAATTAATCACTATGTATATTTATATATAGATACTAATGTGCAAAAAAAATTAAGTTTTTTTAGTGTAAAAAAAGTATCCAATAAATTAGCCGGGGATAAAATAAAAAATAATAAAAATATATTTACAGTAAATTATCATAAAGTAAAATAGAAAATTATTTAAATTATATATTAAAGTTTAATTCTTTAAGTAATTCACATATTAATAAGATTTTAGGTAAAATATTTGACACAATGTTAAAGACACAACTTTTTCTTGTTTACTTTCACGTAAAAAATTTATCACACATGTTATTTTTTATTTATAATTCGTACATTAATCAATTTATATGTAGATATTAATTTATAAAAACTCCAAGTTTTCTAAGAAAAAAATTAAAATATTTTCTTAAATTAATTAGATGATTGCTTCAAAAAAATTAGTCAGATCATAACATACTAATAAAGAAAGAAATATTTATTCTCATTTTATATTATTTATTTCTTGTTCCTAAATATCAAAATAAAATTTTAAATTTAGATTTCATACTAATATTGAAGAGATCAATTTTTTGTAACCATGATATTGGTACAAAATATTCACTACCTTCTTTTATTTATTATTTAATCTTGAAAAAAATTAATCAAATTAATTCAAATAAAGATAAAATAAATTTATTGCCTAAATTTTAAAATCATATTCATATCAAGATGAAAGATAACATTTGAATTTTTTTTATAATCTTAAAACATTAAATTCAACTTTTTTTGAATTTTAAAATTTTTCATAATCCTAAAGGGATTAAATTTGAACTCATTAAAGATTTTCTTACCACCTATAAAAAAACACAAAAATCAATATTTTGGAGGCTATGAGAAAGTGAATAAAAAGAATCAAAATATGGATGCTTTAATATTGATATCGCCTTGAGAAAAATTCTAGGCCTAGGTGTCATCATGCATGTCTATTTTTTTACAGTGTCATATTCTCACCACTTCTCTAACCTCAACCTCAAGAAAAGAATTACTTAATCAATTAATGTATTTAATTTACATTCAAGTTGGATGTTGTCAAAATATTCATTTCATACCTAATAAAACTGAAAAAATAAGAATGAATCAATTCACAATTAATGTGTCTAATATATATTCTATTTTTTATTTCAAAATATTCATTGCATGTCTAATAAAACCATCAATGGAAAGGAATTAATTAATATTTAATTGTTTGTGATTCTTCGAAATACTCATTATATACCAAATTAAATCAATAAAGGAAATGAATCAATTAATGTGTTTAATTGCATGTGATTCTGATCGCGTAATTCTCTTTCAAATTTATGCAAATCATTCCAATGTTCCCTTCCTCTATTGTCATTTTTTTCTTCATGTTTCTCTTTGTAATTTTTTATTCCCATTTTTAGCATATTTCGCGCTAATGGCAGAGTCATCATTTTGAATTTCACATTTTCTGTTCTACGAATTAAAATTCTTTCCTTTTAATTTACTCGATATGATATTCTTCTATTTGATTTACTACTACTACTACTAATGATCAGCTTGATATACAATATTGTGTTCAATTTGAGGGAATATAATACTCGTGTCGACTTTTCCTTAAATAATGACCAATTAGACAAATTTTGTTCCACATTTATTCTAAAATTTATTCTAAGCACAAACCAAAAATAGAAATCAATTTCTCCTATTTGCCCTCTTAAGTCATAATTTACTCGACACTTATGCTAAAGGCTAACAAAAAATGAAAACCGGACGAATCTCTTCTAATTCACAACAAAATATACAAATCATGATTAATCAAACATTAATCATCTCACCCCGTAGTGGAAAACTATATCGTGCAATATAATCAATTTAAAATTTAAAATGTGGCATTTCAATCATTGATGTGGTGATAAACTGATTTAATTGAGTTCATAGGTTAGTGTATAAGTTGTATATTGTTATGAACTCATTAATTAAAAATTATTTTTTCTTATTTATTGTGTTTTATCCCGACTATTTACATTAATAAATTTAATTGTAGACATTAATAAGAAAAATTCAAATTTGCCTTAACAAAAGAAAAAATTTAATAAATTAATTAGTTAGGTGGAAATGCTAAATGAGAAAGAAATATATCATTACAACATTGGTTAAGATGAAAAAAAATTATTACTTTTGAGAGCATATTTTTATTACTTGTTCCTAAATATAAAAAAAATTAAATTCATACTAATCATGAAGAGATCAAATTTCAATTAACATAAAATTAAATTCTTTTATTTATTATATAATATTGAGTAAAATCAAATTCAATTTCAAATCCAAATTAAGATTAAATAAAATTATTATCTAATTTAGAAATCAAATTCAAATCAATTTGGAAGAGATATTTTCAGAAAAAATATGGAAGAGAACTTTTTATTTGTTTATCTAATCTTAAACATTAAAATTAAATCTTTTTAAATTTTAAATTTTTTCCTGATCCTAAAAAGATCAACATTTAGACTCATCTAAGTTTTTTTTACCATTTAAATTCGAATCCATAAAATTATAAGAATTATTATGATTTCTATATAAGGAAAATAAAAAACGAATAATTATATCTATCAATATCATTATACAATCAAATCAAAGAAAATAATATATTTTATCTTATTTTCTAAATATGCAACTGCTATTGTTACAAAAATTTCAAATCATATTGAAAATAAAGAAGTTTACAAAACAGAAACCAACCTAGAAGAATTATCAAGACCAAAGCAACCACAAAAAAGGAGAAAAATGGCTGGCGAGCAAAGGAACCTAAATAGTTTCATGGACATTATTTCTTGAAACTCTATTCATTGTTGAATTCATGATTGCTTGTAAGCAAAGACTTTACCCTTTTGAAGATCTTTCTTCTTCACGTCCTCGATTCCTACAACTTCTTAGGATTTTCGAAAGATGATTTTGCCACTTACTTTTGTATAAATCTGCATAATTGAGCAAAAATAAATAAATAAAATTGAATGACCAAATAATATGCTGAACTCTATAATGGACCAAACAATCAAATTTAATCCTTTCAAATAAGTTCAAAATTACATTTGAATTTATTTAATTGAAAATCAAAGTCAAAGAAAACTCTAAATCAGTGTCAATCAAGGAACAAAAATTGATGCTAATCACAAGCTACATAATGTTCACATATATTTTGTAAACAAAAACGATAATCATGAGCATTTCAAGAGGAGATGAAATAGGGCAACTATATTTAAAAACAAAATTACTAAAATTAACCTCAATACCTGAATTGAGATGAGCAACTTCAACACAAAGGGAGAAGGAAGTAAAAATGCTAGATTTTTCTTTTCTGATCAGGTAATAGAGTGTCGTAACTAATGATGGCAGAGTGAGGGGACCAGCAATGACTAATTATGGAAGAGAGAGAGGGAGGGTCAGTAGAGACACTGACGGGATGCACTATTTAAATATAAAGGTGATGACAGATTGAGGAGACCAACAATGACTAATTAAGGAAAAGAGAGGGGGGAGCTGGATCAGTAGAGACACTGACGGGATGCACTATTTAAATATGAACAGGTGAGAGAAAGAAAAACACAAAATCTTCTAATTTCATTTCAAATTTACATTTAATGTTGATTCAAATACAATAATATTTGATTAATCATGATTTGCAGATTTCGTTTTAAATTAAAAGAGATTCACCCGGTTTTCATTTTTTGTTAACCTTTCGAATAAATGTTGAGTTAGTATTCTCTCAAATTGAACGTAGTATTGCCACGTGTAAAATTTGCTCGAAGAAGAAATTGAGGGTGGTCTCTCGTGTTTACCCTATTTGCTTTTTTATTTTTTTTCTAGAGCTGGAATATAATAGAAAACCTTTTTGTACTATTGCTTGATGATTGATGAAATTGTGGGTGGTCTCTCATTTTTGACCTATTTGCTTTTTTTTTCTCATGTGCTTGAATATTTTAAAAAAGATTAAATAATTAATTAGGGACATGGTTTTATTTTTTTCTGATATTACTTTATTTGGTTTGAAGACAAGACACAATATTATTTCACAATTAATGCAAGAATTAACTGGGGACACAATTAATTGGATTCAAATTAGATTGTACGATTTTATTTCATAATTCGGATCTTATTTTTAATAATTAATTTTTGGGTAGGAAATATTTGATTTGACCAATTAATTATTAATTGATTATTGATTTGATTTTGGTGCACCTTTTCCTCCTAGTGTGACACGTGGATGAGGTTTGTGAAAACGCTCTGAGAACGACATGTGTGAATTGAGACTTGAAAAATCATTCGTAAATGTATTATTTATAGATAGATAGATAAGAAAGACAACAGGTTTGTATATCTATTTATTTATTTGTGATAGCACACATATTTAAATAAAGTTATAACTGACAGACAACTTCTTTCTCACTGATTAAGATTATAAAATACTGATCATTACTTACATTAAAATATAGTTGTAACTAGTTTATACCGATATAAACGAGAAATATACATAGAATGAGAGTAGTTTTTTTTTACAAAAGCAAAGTTAAATCATTTTATTAATAATCAAGAATGCAAAACATATAATAATTTCATCATAACTAACAAAGTGAGAGAAAATACATAATCTAAAAAAAAACTGAGAGTAACTACAGCCAATCAAACTCTACCAGATCCGTTCTCACCTCTATGCCTATTTACTCGATGAATAATTTGTGGCTTCCAGATGGCATTTGCAACCGCATGGTGCAATACCCTTTCTCCAAAAAAAATATTACACCATAGTAACCAAAATTTTTTGCAAAGATTTAGAAAATATTTGTCCAATGTTTATAAAGCTCTTCACAAAATGCGGGTAATTTTTTTTTCCTTTTTCATAAAAGAAGATGAGAAGATGAGGAGTAAAATCCCTTAATTTCTTTATAAATATTTTGGATGCAAAGGGAATCATCATGTACAGAAAAGCACTCTCTTTCTCATATATATAACATGATATTTTACAAAAGAGCTTGTTCTAAGACAAACTTTATTTTTACACTGCAAAAGAAAAAGAAGTGAAAACTACTCTAAACCAAAAAGTACAAAAGTGGTAAAAGAAAAACATACGCTACTATGTACAATCGAGCCATGATCCCATCATCTACACCAAAAGGGATCTACTACACTAAACTCTAACTCAAACACATCTATGGACAAGACCAGGTGGATCTTCCTAATTCGGGAAAAGTAGACTGTAAGTGCGGGACTTGAGTCACCGGCACCCAATCGTAGTTGAACCTGGATGGGTTTGGTCTAGGAAAAGATTCACTAGTAAGGTCAGAAGTTGCTGAAGAGTAAATAGACTCCTCAGGCTCTTCCTCGGGTTCTTCTTCGATTTCTTCATCCGATAGGGATGCGGATTACCAAAGGATGTCTTCTGACTCTGATTCAGATGGATGAGGTAAAGGGGAATATGTAGGTGTATTCACTCCTCCTAGAGGCGAAACCGGTATATGACCCACAAAACCCCCAGTTCTTGCTGGTGCTACGGCAGAGGTATCTTCAGAGGTTTTGTCTTGATTTTCATCTGAAGATTGGTCTCTTGTCTGTGAAGGTACATGATCAGAATTATTTCCATCATGTCTGGAGGGATGCGAACTACCACCTCCACTGTGACCACTATCAATACTACCGAAGGTAAGGTCATCTAAGATATACCCTAGGGGCTTTGTCTGACGTCGGGGTAACTTAACATCTAAAATCATTTACTCCTCGATGGGTAGTGGGTTTGGGGGTGCTCCACCTCCAGTATCTAATGTCTCCACTCTTCCTACAAACCTTCCCCACTGTGTGCTAGGACAGATATTCCACTCTATATTGTCTCCTCCTTGAGATTCTATGGTTAAGTGTCGAACGGTTCCCAATCCTTTGTCATTTGGGTCCATCTACTTAGTCATGGATCAACACAACAAAGCAGGTAGGGTGAATCTCTAACTCAAGTTAATAGAAGTAGTACAAGCATACTATCAAACATAGGTCACACAACACTCAACTCAAACATCAAGAACAGATAAATATCACAAACCCTCAAGTCATTCCAATCACATAACAATGTAGCAAAGCATTGAAAACACACAATCAAATCTCAATAGAGCAGGTCTTACCTCGTATCCAGAAACCTGTAAAACAATGCACTTACAAGCAATATATCACAATAACGTCTTATTTATGCATGCCTCTTCTATGTTTCTCAAATCACACCGGTGTAGTGCTCCAAGGAGATTTTTTCCAACCTTAACTCCAGTGAACAATCGGCTGCTTGTAACCTTAACAGCATAATCAAGGAATCCCGCTAAGACCCCTGAAAATACTTCAGAATTACCGCATTTAAAATTTAATACCGGATCAGAAATAGAACTGCCAATCAGATTTATCCAAGTCGGGTATTCGATTTGTCTCAGCTCGAGGGCTATCGCCAGGCAAGGCTTCTTGAGACTTTCGAAACCTGGATAATCCTAGTAGACGATTGTAGTCCAACAATTTCTATTTTCAACCCCCGTCTCGTAGGTTGTATGCTCAAACGTCTTTTTGCTCATGCACAGATTTTCTCTTGAATACTCTTACATTCCTCTTTAATTTTCTTTGTAAAACTTCCTCTGTTTTACTATCTCTCTTTCTTAGAAAATCTCTGACTCTTCTCAAACTCTTTGTAAGGAACAAATCAAATCCTCTTATGGAAATATCATTTGTATAACAGATAACTGTTTAAAAACCATTGTTTCTCATAAAACTCTTTTCACTGAATACTTTGAAAAACATAAAACTCTTATCTTCTTTTACTGCTTTAATTACGGAGTGACTCATTCTCTTGATTTTAAATAGCTCAATAGAGTGAACTTATAAAAAGTATTTAACTATTTTTCAAGAAGATCAAACAGGGCATAGCCACTTTGGATTGATTAGGACAGAAGAGATTTTACTGAAATAAACTTGTGTCCACTTTCTAAATATTTGTCTGTTTTTCTTTATTTTAAATAACTCTTTGGTAAAGGAATAATTATACAGTAGCTAAGCTTACTGTAATAATTAGTGTCCAATTTTCTTAAAATCCTTATATATTACTGAGTGAACGAAAATATAACTAATTAATTTCCGGCTTAAGTTACTGTTGAAGATGAAAGGATCACACGACGGCAGAACCATCTTTGGTAATCAGTAACCTTTAAAAATCGATCCTATATCACTAAGTGAACGTAGTTCAGTTATTTCTCTTCAGAAATATTTATGCTCCAATTATCTTCCAGGAAAAAGACCCGTTGAAAGCCTATCTCACTAATTTCCACTGCCGTAGACATTGGAAATTAAACCGAGTTACGTGCATATATATACAGATTGGTTACCCACTCGATATTTCCCACTAATAATATAATAGTAGAATTCACCGAGAATCCATTACTGTTGGATTATTTTCCGTAAGATGCTATAACAGTAGATTCACCGAGAATCCATTACTGTTACACTCTTTTATCCAATCCAATCCAATCTATTTATATATATGGTATTAGGAAAATTGCTTCTTTCCAATTTTATCTTGTCACGTATATACCGGGTCTCTAATGTTAAGATTTCTCAAACAACGTATCAATACATATCCCAGGCCAGAGAGAGACGGACTGCCTTAGCCCCTTCAAAGGTCTCCCTTCCTTTCTAAACAGATCCATACTGATAGACCATTTATCTTACTCATAACCTTGTATATAAATAACATATAGTTTTCGGTTTTCACAAAACAATAAATTATATTTTCTTGCAGTAAAATCATATTTATCGTACGTCTAAATTTCACCATTATAACAGTATGTTTATAAAAGCTCAAAAGTGATTTTGGCATAATCACTCCTCTTACTCGAAATTTTAGATTAATTTGGGCATTTATAAATAGCACCAAACAATTAATTTAAAGACTATAAAGCATCATAAAGCATATATAAACAAGCAAGACTATAAACACACAAACACCCAAAGCAAACACAAACAAGAATCATACTACTTAAATTAAATTGAAAAGAGAAACCCCTTACCTTGGCCAAAATCTTGATGAAGAACAACCAAGAACACCAAAAGAAATTTAAGAAACTAAGAGGAAAAGAGAGAGAACTTGGAAGTGGTCTTGCTCCTTGTTGGTGTGTGTTAAAATTATGAAGCAAGGACCCCTATTTATAGGATGGGGTGGGCGGCCAAGGAGGGAGCTAGGAGGAATTAAATTATTGTGACCTCATATGCCTTTTTGATGTATATGTCATAATGCTTAATTATATAAAAGATCCATTTTTCTAATTGGTTAATACTAGTGACAAGGCTTATGACTCATAAGCCAAAAAGTTCATCCAAGGGCTCTTAGATGATGGGGATGTCGACCAACATAGAGGAGAAGGAGGGCCATTGGATCAAATAGTGAAAAACTTTATGGTTTCGTAAATAAACGGAAAACTGATGGCTATATAGTCTTTTTGCAAACAGATCTCATAAATAATTAGTTAAAAGGTGAGGACCTTCAAGAAAATTTTGAAAATAACTACTAATAGTCTTAAAGACTTTATACAAGAGTTTCTGGATTTTTACGGTAAAGGGTAGGCTTTACGGTACGCACTAACGAAGGAAAACAGACGCGTCGTAAGCCCAAAACAGTAATTTTTTAGAAAATTCCAGAAAAATTTCCAAAAAATCACAAATTTAATTTAAACAACAATGGTCCCTCTTAAATTTGATTTTGAGCACTCCCTGTCCACTGAAAATCCATCCTGGTTTCCGTAAACTTCGTTTTACGTGCTCATAGGGGCTGAAAACGTAATTCTTTATCTGTCTTTCAAAAAATTTCAAAATAAATTTCATAATTTATGAAAAATATAAGAACATGGAGTGCTGTTCCAGTTTTTCATTTTGACATCGTTTTGGCCTCCGCATCAGTTTTTAGCTCTTACCGTAAACTGTAGGGACCAAAACTGTAATTTCAGAAATTAGTTTCTCCAAAAATTCTAGAAAAATTCCATAAAATCATAAATATTATTAGAAACAACTTTCATGGAGAAGGATAATTTTTTTGGGTTGGTTTAACATATTTTCACTAATTAAACTCTTTTTCGTCTATTACGGTAAGTACGATTTTTCAAACGTCATAAGAAAAATGATTGTTTTACTAAAATAACTTGATAAGTATTATAAAACCTTTATTATAAGCCTACCATAATTTTCTTATCACTTAGTTCACACCAGATTATTTAAAACAGATAAAAGACAAAAAAAACAGAAAATAGAACTATTCATACTACTTAACTATTTTACTATTCACACTATAATACTTAACCGTAACTGGTCATTCTATTTTTCTTAGGTTTCTATCAAGTCTTTTTAGTTTCTAGCTCATCTATTTTTCTATCTCTAGTATGTATTCTTTTCTAACTTACAGATTACGGAGTTCCGTATAAAGGACTAAAACTGTAATTTCTTTGTATCCTCCTCTTAAAAATCCAAACTTAATTCCTAAAACCTTTTATGTGTCACCAAGCTACTATGTATTTTCCTCAAATACCTTTTGGAAGTGACGAATGAATTTTCCAAAATTCATTTTGTCATTTATCCTATTAACATGAATGTCCGTATCTAATTCCCTGCCTTTCGTATTTAATTTTAAACTACTAAGTTTTTATCCAAAAAACTTCAAAGTAGTTTCTAATCCTCTAAAATTAATACTCTTTCTCTTAGAGTGAAATTTTAAGACGTTACATTTGGACTCATGTGTCAAACAATTCATATGGACCGGTAAAACTTGCCATTGGGTGAAATGGTCTACAGTCACCCAACCCACTGCTCGCGGTGGTCTGGGTCTTCGTAGAACAAGATTGAGCAACATAGCCATGTTGGGGAAGCATGTTTGGGAGGTCATCCATCATCCAGAGAAGCTATGGGTTCAAATGCTATCCTCGAAGTACCTGTCCAACTCTCATATTCTTTAAAACCCATCTTACAAGGGAGCTTCTTACTCGTGGAAGTCAATAGCCAAAGCTGCCAACTACCTTGCAATGGGATTTATTACCAGAATTGGCAAAGGGGATGTGTCTTTATGGGACGTATTTGTGATAGGATACCTTTCATTCAGATTCATGACATTAATTGGCGAGTGAAGGACATTTTACAGGATGGTATGTGGCACTTTAATATTCTTGGCAGTGGCACTCAGATACCCGTTGATATCCAGAGAGAAATGCAGAGCATTTTCATTAACGACCAGGCAGAGGATCTTCTCATCTCTGGGCACCATCTGGCATCTGCTGCGGGCCTATACTCTGCTAGAAGTGCAGCTTATTCTTGGCTTATCAAAGCTGAGACCATTATTAATGATTATTCTCTTTGTTGGAATTGGATTTGGAAGCTTAAGGTGCCTGAGAACATTAAACAATTTGTGTGGTTAGTATCCCATGGAAGCTTGCCTACAAACTGTGTCACCAGACATGTCTCTAATGATGCATCCTGTCAACGTTGTGGTGCTATCCAAGAAACCATCTTACATGCCTTACGTGATTGTAGTAAAGCTCGAGTGGTTTGGAATTCCTTTAACTTTACGCAGTTGCAGCAGTTTGATTGTGATGACCTTCATGGGTGGATCAAGATTCATGCAATGGGTGCTCATGGAATCTTATTCTTAGTTGTTTGTTGGTTTATTTGGCAGGCTAGAAATGAAGAGGTGTTCTCGGACATGACATGGAGGGCATGGAGAATTCAATCTCAGATTCAGAATCTCATTGTGAGTATTGACAAATCTTTTGGAGGACAAGCTCAAGTAAAGGAACCACGGTTTGTGACTTGGACACCTCCTATTGACAACTATGTCAAACTTAATGTTGATGGAAGTTCTTTGAGAAACCCGGGTCCTTCAGGCTATGGTGGTGTTATCAGAAATAAGAATGGGTTAATAGGTTTCTCAGGATATTGTGGCATCACAACTAATCTCAATGTAAAACTTTTGGCTATTGCTCAAGGACTTCATCTTGCTTGGGGAAATGGGTACAAAGAGGTCATTTGTGAATCTGATTCTCAAATGTCTCTTACACTCATTAACGAAGGAGTGTTGCATACTCATCCTTATTGAGAATATCAGAACCTTAGTAACTCGCCCATGGAAATCACCTTCTGCCATACGCTGTGGGAGGGGAATGCTTGTGCAGATTGGCTTGCTAAGTTTGGAGCAAATTCGGACGTTGGTATCACCTCATGGAGTTCATGTCCTCAGCAGCTGCCCACCACTCTTTTAGCTGATGCAATGGGAGTGTTGAGAATTAGACCTTAGTCTGTTTGTTTGTCTCTTTCTTTTGCTGTCTTTCTTTTATTTCCCTTTGAGCAAAAAAAAAAAAAACTCTACCAAATTAAGTTAGAAAAATGTTTATTGTTTTTTTTTCCAATTAGCTAGGTCCTAGCTAGTATACAAGTCAAATTACACCCAGTTTAATTAATCCAATTTTCTGAGTCAATCATCGGAACAAAGAGGTGCAAAGGGATGTGTACTTCTTCTTCTTTTTTACGAAACATAGGGATGTACTTCTTCCATTAATTTAGGGAAATACTAATACTAATCTTTACAAATTAAAAGAAGGGCAATGATTAGTGGACCACCACACACCCCCACAACACCCAAAGACAATGAAGAAAATGGGGATTGGGGGTGTGTGGTGGGTGTATTTTGGGGTCTATATAACATTTTGCTTAAAAGAAAACAAAAAAATTGTACGTACAGTTGGATTGGATTTTTAATCTTTCATTGATATGTTTCTCTCTCCTTCTCTCTTCTCTCATTGGCTTATTTATCTTTCGTAACCAAAAAATTCGTACAAGATAGCACCGCTGTTTAATTTAACTGATGTTTTAATATTTCAATTTTTTAATATAACTAATGTTTTAATTTTTTAATGAAATATTGATTTTTTTAATTCAAATTTTATTCCAAATAAATATCGTGCGCACTCTTGTAAATATTTTAAAGTTTTTGATAAAAAAGTAAATATTTTAAAGTCATTATACCCTACTATGTATTTATGACAATAAATATAATTCAGTAAATTAATTGTACTCATTTTATCAAAGTAGTCAGAACCAGACCGGTCATTGAACCGATGAGAGTAGAGGTTTAAGGTTCAGAGGTTCGACCGGGGTTCAATCGGATTATAATTAAATAATATTATTTTAATTTTTAATATAATATATTCAATAATATTGAACAAAAAATGACAAATATTAGTTTTTTATTTAATAATATTGGTTTTTCTAAATATATTTAATATAATATAAGGTATAAGGTATATGGAGATAAAAAACAAAAAACAAAAACAAAAAAAGGAGGCAACGTTGTTTTTTAACTAGGGCTAATTTGAGTATTTTATTATACAATTATACAGTGAATGGTCTAGAAGTCTAAAACTATGGACAGATACAATATTTTATTCAATCAGCCATAGACTTTTCCAATTTCCATGCTTTTCCATCATTTCACTCTCTTACACTCTTACACTCTCCAAGATCCAGTTGAACCCCATTTTTTTCTTCGATAAACAGGTGAACTCCATTCTTACTTGTGTCCTTGATGCAAATGTCCCAACTTGGCGCGCCTCATTTCCATAATCAGTGAGGACGAAAGCATCAGAGGGACGCCGGGAACACTGTGCAGTGCGGTGGACGATGCCGGAAGGTTGTTTGGTGGGCGGCGGGCACTGTGCTCCGATGAGGCTTTGGGTTGCATTTTGGCTTTTTGTTTTAAAAAAAATGGTTTTTGTTTTGAACCGCGCCATACCGGTAGACCGCCAGCTTTCCAGTTTTGGCCGATTTTTAACTGGTTCTTTTGAAGGGCGGTTCTCTGTTAAAGCGGTTATACGAGTCATCTGGACCGGGAGGGGGCCCGGTTAGACCGGTTGAACCGTCCGGTCCGGTTCTGACTACCATACATTTTATTGCTTTTTTTAATCCGTGTGAAATTTTTTAAAAGTCAATTAAATTGAAATTGACGGAATACTTGCATCCAAATTAGCATAATAATTAAGATTAAGATTTTTTTTCTAGCTAACCTGCCATAATTAGAGCAATATTGGGCTCCTTAATGGGTGCCCGAGTGAACCACACCTATTGGGTATTAATTAAGGTTAAGATTTTTTTTTGAAGAAAATCAAGGTTAAGATTTAAACTAATTATAAAATTAGGTCTAATCACATATTACATCTTCATCTATTATTTCATCCATTATTTTTTATCTGTCGATTTTTAAGAAAAATTTTGTTTCTTTTTATCTGCCGTTTTGATAGTTTAAGATTATATTTTGACAATTATACCCTTAACCCTATTAATTGTTTTACACATTTTTCATAATTTATTAATATAATAATTGAGAAATTCAAAGAATAATTAGTACTCCCAAAAATTATTTTACTAGTAGTTCCTGAAAGATGAGTTGAATAATTGAATAACAGGATGAAAATGATTAAAATGATGGGATACATTAATATAGAGAGATAAAATGAGATAGTAAAAAATAAGAATATAATAGGAAAAAATTTATAAATTAATTGATTCCTTGGTTATGGTGAAACAACCTTAAACGACAGATAAAAAGGAACAAAGGGAGTAATAAAAGTCAACTATTTTTTGGAGTTTAGTTAGGATGTCACTGTAACTGTGTGTGTTTGAATATGTTAGGGAAGAGCCAGCTTGTACTGTTCACCAAAAAGGGAAATTAAAATATGTAATTAGGGCCTGTTTGGATTAGTTTATGCAAAGTTTATGAACACAACTTATGACTGATTCATAAGCCATTTTTGACTTATTTTTCATAAGCTACCCAGGATAGCTTATCAAAACAGCTTATGGCTTATATAAAATAAGTTTCACTATAATTTTTCTTCGATTATAAAAGTAGCTTATACAGCTTATTCCATAAGCAATAGATAAGCTTGTTATCCAAACATGGCCTTAGTATAGTAAATCCTAGCTTGTAACTATAACTGTAAATCCCTATTCACATATTTTATAGTAAATCCCTGTTCACCAAAAAGGGAAATTCCATTTGTCATCATTTGCCAAATTAGAAATGATATAAGGTAAGGATAAAGCAGAACAGTGTTTGTAAGAATTGGAAACATCAATTAGAACATCCTTGTAATTCATCAAGTTTTTGCAAGGTCATATATTCTCTGTTTCAAATTATTACTGACTTGGATTCAAATCCTCTAACTGACATAACATATTAATTACTAACATTTGCTTATCCATAAAAACTATTATTAATCTAGTTCTAGTTAGTTAATAGTCAAAATTAAGAACAAGTGCTTAATTACCTCCAACATGTCACCAAGGTTTATGATGAAGGCATTAGGGAGGGGTTTAACTGGAATCCACAATCCATCTTTTTTAATCTGAAGACCTTCCACTTCATTGGCTTGGAGAAGGATGGTGAGGCCACCACCATCAGAATGAGAGTTGAGTCCTATGACTAGCTCTGTTTGGGGACATGGTGGGTAATAATTCAGCCTCATTGATTGTTCTACTTCACCAAATAACTCTCTTATTCCCATGGGGTTTAAATTTACTGCAAGAGAATTTTCCATAAGGTCAAGGATCTGGATTGCAAGGGTTCTCAATTCTGCAGAATAAGTCTCTAAATCATCTCTACATGCACAACCAAAGGATATGTATATCATGTCATCCACATTCAAACTTCTACACAATTAGTACTAATCTTCTTTCACATTCTTGTAACAATTAGACACTTAATATTAAAGTTTTTCTTAAAAGTCCCACTGATTTATCAACAAAAACAAAGGCAGTGAGAAAAGCATGCTGATAAGAGAAAGGAAGATAGAAGGGAGAACCTGAAGGGCAAGGGTATGTTGGGGAATAAGTGGGGTTTCCTTAAATGTGATGGTGAAACACCTTAACTAAGATTTTAGGGTGCCACTTAGTATGCTCAAATGGTAAGATTTGTTCATGTGCACAAATCGGGTCTAACTTGCAATAGTAGGTGTTGCCAGTTTTTTGATTATTTATGAAATGACCCCATCAAATATGAATATTATCAATTTAAAGCCCAAATGTCGATTTCATTGAATTTACGTTAATTATGAAAATACCCAACCAAATATAAAAATTATTATTTTAAAAATTGATATTAAAAATTGATATGAAGATTATACCTCCCTCTCCCTCCCTCTCTTTCTCTCTCTCCCATCTCTCATTCTCTCCCTCCCTCTCCCTCACACACTTTCTCATTCTCTTCGCCTCCCTCCCTCGCTCTAACTCCCCCTCTCCCGCTTTCTCGCCCTCCCTCTCACTCTCAATCTCTCTCTCCCCTCTCTCACTCTTTCTCCCTATCTCCCTCTATATCTCTTACTCTCTCCCTCGCTCTCCTCTCTCCCTTTCTCTGTTGCTCTTGATCCCCGCTCTCATTCTCTCCCCCTCTCTCCCTCACTCTCCCTGTGCTCTCTCATTCTCTCCCTCCCTCCCTCAACTCCCCCGCTCACTTTCTCTATATTTCTCTCTCGATCTCTCCCCCTCTCTCTAGTTCTCTCCCTCCCTCTCTCACACACTTTCTCTCTCCCCCTTCCCTCTCTTGTTCTTTTGCTCCACCTCTCTCGCTCTCTGTCTCTCCCCATCTCTCTCACTCTCTCTTTCGCTCTCTCTCCCTCCCACTCTCTCCCTCCCTCTCTCTCACTCCCTCTCCCTCTCATTCTCTCCCCCTCGTTCACTTCCCCCTCTCTCGCTCTTGCTTTTGGTCTCTCTTTCTCTGTCGCTCTCTCACTGTCTCTTGCTAGAGAGGGGAGCGAGAGGGGGGAGAGAGAGCAAGAGAGAGGGGGAGACAGTGAGAGATAGGGTACGAGAGAGCAAGAGATGGAGAGAGAGAGAGAGCGATAGAGAAAGGGGAGAGAGATACAGAGAGCGACCGAGAGAGGGTGAGAGAAAGCGAGAGAGTGAAGGAGAGAGAGGGAGAGGGAGAGATTTTTCATAGAGCGATAGAGAGGGAGAGGGAGAGAGGGCAAGGGAGAGATTTTTCAAAGGGAGAGCAAGAGGGGTAGATAGAGTGAGGGAGAGGTTTTTCAGAGTGAGAGAGAAGGGAAGAGAGAGAGCAGGAGAGATGGGGAGGGAGCGAGAGATAAGGAGAGCGAGAGAGAGGAGAGAGAACCATCAATCATTGGGCCAAAAATTTACAAATTTTGATATTTTCTAACTTTTTTCAAATAATGACATTTATTGGGCCAAAATTTAATTATATTGAAATATTGGGGTTTTAATGGAATTATTTTTACATAAATAACATAAAAGTAAAACACCTATTGTGTAATTATTTTTTTCATCTCTAGAAACCTGACCAACAGTTAACCATCAATCAATCCAAACCGTTACAATTTATTTATAATATATCAATGGTCTACATCTGATTTGTGCACATACACAAATCTTATGATTTGTGTATGCTAAGTGCCACCAAGATTTTAGTAACTCATTTGTAATAACTAATATCTTCATCATTAAAAGAAAATAATATCTACATAACATTCACACTTGTCTTCAACATAGAAGAGAGAGTTTACTGAAATACATAATTTCCTAAACAGGTATAACTAGCATCAGTCATGTGACTAGATACACACTACAACTAATAAGTTTGTAGCTATCACAGTTGACACCCATTACAAAATAAAACATTCAGAACATAAGTACAAAAAGATTAGTAACTTAAGACTCCAAAAGAGACCAAGTCTCAAGCTTAAGGCTCCTTTTCTGGATTTACACCTGCTTATCTGAAAACATTTAATAAACTAATGAGAATAAATATCAATGAGTGTCATTATATACTTATAACTTAATAGTAAAATGGAAATGTCACAATCCTCAATTTCATAGAAATAATATACTAAACTATGACTATTTTATATTCTTTCTAGGCTTAAATACCTTTTTCGTCCCTGCAAAATGATCGAGTTTTATTTTTCGTCCCTGTAAAAATTTTTTTTGTTTATCATCCTTGTAAAACAAAAAGTTTTATTTTTAGTTCCTGTAATTCAATTCATGCTAAATTAGTCTTTGTAATATGTGGATAATTTTTATTTTAGTCCCTATTATAATATATCAATTTTATTTTACAGGGACTAATTTGGCAAATATCTAAATATTACAGGGACTAATTCAACATGATCTAAATTTTACAGGGACTGAAACAATATTGCAGGGATTAAAAATAAAACTTTTTATTTTACAGGGATCATAAACAAAAAAAAATTACAAGGACGAAAAATGAAATTCGGTTATTTTGCAGGGACGAAAAAGGTATAGGACTTTGGAAAAAACACTTTTCCAGAATAAAATAATAGGTTTTATTTGTTAATTAGGCTCTTTCTTTTCCTTCTCTTCTTCGTTTTTTTCTCTATTATCCTCTTCGTCCTAATTCAAACCACATATTCCTTCACCCACGTCCTCTAGAGAAAAAGGTACCAGAGAGAGAGAGAGAGAGAGAGAGAGAGAGAGAATTGTTGATTGTTTTAATTTTAACAAATATAATACAATGAAGTCTTATCATCATTTTTGCCATTGACTTACTAATTTATTCAGATCTGAAGATAACGATAATTGGGGGAGGGGGTTGATTTCACACTAAGGGTTAATGTAACCAAATATATAAATCCACGATCAATGTGTCTCACATGTTAAAAAATCAAAATATATGTTTGTGTATTTATATAGAGTTTAGTTTACATCACATAAACACTATGTAATAGGTGGTCTCCATCATCTCTGGTGAGAATCGTGGAAGCGCCTTGGGGTGGAGCTTAGTGAAGGAGATCAAGTGTTTGCTTCTTTCAGATTGGGAGGTTCGTGTTCATTATATTTATCGAGAGACAAACGCGTGCGTTGATGCTTTGGCTAATTTAAGTTGTCATTATAGTTTCAATTTGATTGTTTATGTCTTTATGAGCTGCCTCCTGTCCAAATTGGGCAATTGCTGCTTGCTGACTTGATGGGTTTTTCAACCCTTGTAGGATTATTGCGTATTTTATTTTTTTGGCTTTTGTTCTGTTTTAATAAAAAAACTATGTAATTTATTTATTTTTTTGGACAAAAAAAATGATACAAGAAACTCTATCATTGACCAAAACAAAATGATTTTCGTTATATATTCCCGCTGGAGTGGGAGAACCGGAGAATGGTTTCGCATGTGCTGTCCTTTTTTGTTGAAAAAAAAATTATTGTTTTTCTTCTCTTTCCAGTTGAATAATATTGATAACTTAACACTTCTTTTTTCTTTTAAAAAAAGTGAAATAATACTTTTTCCTCTTAATTATTTGTTTATTTTTATTGACTTATCACAATTCAATCCTTGACCAGAACAGAGAGAAAAAAATGATATTATATCATGCCTCTTGTACATATAGTTTATATGAGAACAACATCCACGGCACTATATCGCTTACGTTATTGCCCGCAGTTGAATTGCGCAGTCAAATTAATTTAATTTTAAAATTACAAGAAGTTGAAAAATGGCGTTCCTTTATTTTATTTTTTTCTTGAGTAAGATAAATGCAAATCTATCTTATACAGAAGATGAAAGATCCTAAATTTATTAGTACAAAACAAACACCACCAATAAACTATGGAAAAAAGCACATGCTGCTCAACTCCATAACAATACTAGCTATATGCTTATTTATTCCTTTTGCTTCCATCAACTCATCAAGAGTATTGAATAAAAAAGTAGTACTGTAAAAAGAGATATAACAGTAAAAAGTGTAAAAATAATAATTATACTCTTCCATTATTCCATAATTATTATTATAATTTATGCAATGCATGCATTAATAAGCTCAGCACAAGAGGTGTCAAGCACAAAGTAGTACATACAAGCTGATATACACACCAGAAAGCAGAACATAAATGTAAACTTTAATTTTAAGAGCTTTTCTCATCTTCAGATTGGATCCTCATGGTGTCAAGATATGATTTCCCTTGGAGTTCTCTTGCAAGGTATCCCCTGTAGAATTCTAGTACACCAATCGTTTTGAACACTGCTGGTGTTTTGGGAGTAACAAGGCTCGGTGCTGGACGTACAGTTATTTCCACACCAGGGTTGTAAAATGTAGCTATAGAAAGTCTTTCCTTCTCCAAGTTAACTGTTGCTCGATGTTCGATGCTTCTATAAATTCCATTTGTTATCATCTGCCCAGTTATATAATTCATCAGGAAAGGTCAAAGTAGCAACGTTTGTAAGAAATTGAAAACTCATCAAGCTAGTTTTCATAAGGTCATATATATTGTTTATTTTAATATTTATCTGTTTAGAGTTCATAGTCAAAGGACCAATGCAATTAATTAATTAATTACCTCCAACATGTCACCAAGGTTGATGATGAAAGCATTGGGGAGGGGTTTAACTGGAATCCACAATCCATCTTTTTTAATCTGAAGACCTTCCACTTCATTGGCTTGGAGAAGAATGGTGAGGCCACCACCATCAGAATGAGGATTGAGACCCATCACAAGCTCTGGTTGGGGACATGGAGGGTAATAATTCATCCTCATTGATTGAACCCCTTCACCAAATAACTCTCTCATTTCCTTGGCATCCACTTTAAGGGCATTTGCCATAAGGTCAAGGACCTGGATCGCAAGGTTTTTCAGTTCTGCAGTGTAGGCTTCTAAATCATCTCTGCATGCAGACCAAATTAATGAAGATATATATGATGCCACCCACACGAAAAATTGATATGTTCTGGCCAGTAAAATTAAATACAAGTGCTAGTGGAGGGTGAGGTTCAATTTGGACGTACGTACTATTAGTATCAATCGTTGTGCATATATAATAGTATTTTGATAAATAATTTGGATTTTAATACATCCAGCGGTTTATATTAATGATTCACCAGTGACCACAATTTAGGTAGCACCAAGATACAGTGACAATATGTTAGACTTATTTGGGGTGATATGCACAGTGGCATTGCGTATATATATAGTTCTGAGGACACTTTCACTCGGTGTTTGTTTTCTATTGTCACTTTGTCAATGTCCTTTTCACTCGGAATTGAACTTCTTTTCTTCTTTGGTTGCAGATTAATTGAAACACGACACGGTACGTACGTACGTTGCAAATTTTAGGTTCTAACGAATTATTAATTAAAGCTAATTATTCTTGCAAACCACTGCGCGCGCCTATTTATCAATATATTTTAAAAAACAAAAGCATAAATTAAGAAAAGCGCATGCTGTATATGCTATATGTGATCATAATTAACAGGGAGAAAGAGAACCTGAATGGCAAGGGGAGGTTGGGGAATAAATGGGGTTTCCTCATGTGGGGGGGCAAAGTGAGTAAGAAAAACAAATCTGCCCACTCCAATTTCTGCTCCTCAGAGACCACAAAGGCCTGACCATATCCCTCCACATCTCCTTCCTTCTGCCCAAACTTCTTCTTCTTCTCTTCAATTGGAAGATTGAAGAATTCTTGAGCACCCTTCTTCACATTTTCTAGCAATGAAATGCTCACTCCATGATTAATCAGCTGTATTCATGGTTGCCCATATTAGTCAAAACCATAGTTGTTGGTAAATCATCAGTACTTCATAAAAATAAAAATATACATATTATGTCTATATCAATAAAAAAAAGTGTACTTTTGTATATACGCAACTTATATCAGGAGTGAAGATGAATAATTCATTTTGGCTTTTCAAAAAAAAAATATCAGGAGTGAAGATGAATAATTAAATAGTTAATTTTTTTTTCTTTCTAATTATCTGGATGCATGGATGTAATTCTTAATTTCTAACAGTATGTGAGTGAGGTTAATTTCTGATGACAAACCTGAAAGAAGCCCCAATCTTTGCAGGCAGAGTGTAGCTTTTCCAGCTCAGCAGGTCCCTTGAGATCATCTTGGGACAGCAATTTGCTAAGGTCAATGACAGGAACTTGGTCTGGTAAAGGAGTAGTGGCAAATAATGTTGTTGGACGCTGATGGGGTGGACGGACATAACGCTCTGGAACTGTGGTCAATGACCCTTTTGCTATTTCCTGGACAGAGGGAACAGTAAGAGATGTTGCATCCATGGCTTCAACTCTAGCTATACGGACACAGATGGATGGATATTGTTAAATGAGACTAGAAATAATGAGAAAGGTTACCCTCTATAAGTAGATTTGAGAAAGATAGATTCTACGGTACCCATTAGAGTTTTTGGGGTACTGGTACCTATATTAAGTGGCTAAATCAAAACCTTACATGTGTCAGTTTTTTAAACTGAATTATAATTTCATTATTACTCAAGAGTCCTTCAATTTTTCAAAATCCCAAAAATTTACCTAAGCCAATATTTCTCATCTCCAGCAAGCCCTATCACATATGCATGCTATGAGCGACGCCGCTGCCACCCCTAGGAGGTGAGCTTCAAGCATCATCTTCCTATGGATCCGCCTCCGAGATTCGGGATGCCGTCGACATTCAGGTGCAGTTTCGTCGGTGGCCACTATTTCCCTTCCCGCGAGATGTTCTACCATGCGCCGATGGTGCGTTCGCAGACGACGACGGTGACACACGGATACTAAACCGTCTTCACCCAGTCTTGGTTTCCCCTCTCTCTTAACCCCAACATCGATATCACCTGCATGCTCCTCTCCTCTTCCTCTCTTCTTTTCCATTTCCAAATAATAATATTTCTTTGCTAAATTGTTGTCATTTCGTTTTGCAGGGGAGTTGTTGTTCTGATGCGCGGACTTAATAAACACGGATTGGTCCTTTCTGACTTTATTTTCCCAGCTCTAACTTCCATTTCCCAATACTATATAATACTCATTCACATAGATATTATTGTACCAGAATTTTGCCAAAAACCAGTAGAAATTCATGTTCTTTGTTCGAAGAAGAGAGACAAGAGGAGAGATATATTGGGATCGAATTTAGAATAAAAAAAGGATCTATTTGCAATTATCTTTCTTTTAATGATATATTAAGTGGAATACACATGACACCTTTTAATTGATCCAAGTAAGTTGGATACCCATACCCAAAAATTAAGCAAGGTACGATAGTGTTCACCTTTGAGAAATTAAGGGGATATATATATAGATAGGTCCAGGATCCCACCACCCACGTCTTAGTCAGCAGTATGCAAATATTGTTTAAAGATAATTGCCGCATTCGGCCGTTTTTACCCTCATATGCATATACGGTCAAGACCAACTAACTTTATTTTATATTTTTATTTTTTCCATAGGTAAAAAAGAGGAAATTTTGTCATCTATGATTACGTACGTGATGTGGTGGAGTGTATTTATTTAATAAGAAAGACAGGTATGTATATCTATCCATTTATTTATTTATTTATGACAGCACACATCTATCCATTAAAGATAATTGCCGCATGTGAAATGGTAAATACACTCCACACTTTTTAGATATATACCCCACTTAATGCTGAAATTTCAAAAATACCCTCAAAATTTGCGTGCATTTCGGAAATTGGAGTTTCCGGAATGCAATTTTACATTCCGGAAACTGGATCCAAAATTGCATTTCGGAAACTGGAGTTTCCGGAATACAAATTACATGGAAACTGGAGTTTTCGGAATACAAATTTGACTGGAGTTTCCGGAATACACCCCACAATTCAAAAAATTGGCATTCCGGAAATTGGAGTTTCCAAAATACAAAATTGCATTTCGAAAACTCCAGACCAACAACCGACGAACCGCCACCCGACAAAACCGAAGGTTGAAATGGACGGCATCGGGCTTGATTTCAAACACATAGTCGGTTTGGCATTTTTTAGCCCGAAACCGACTGATGTCCAGCCCTAAGTCATAAGTCCAATCTACAACTTGCACTTTTTTTTTATGAAGTCGTCAACCTCACATTCGACTTCACACTGTTTAAAATTTGTTTTAACTGTTCATGCAAGTCGTATAACGTATATACAACTTTGCATGTTTTATATTTTTTTTTTTAAAAATAAACTAAAGTCGTAGACTAAGAACACGACTTTGCATGAGTTTTAAAAAACAATTTCACGTTACTAATGTCGTACATAAGAAATACGACTTTAATTATTTTATATTTTTAAAAAAAAAATAATGTAGTCGTATATCATTTTTAAGACTCTTATTTATTTATTATTTTTTTAAAAAAATTTGAGAAGTCATATGCCAGTTGTACGGCTTTTGTAAGTAGTGTAAGTTACTTACAAAACAATTTGACCACGCACCGCTCCTGGAAGAAACATCAACAGAACCCCTGCACCTACTAAACTTTTTATTTTGGGTCCAAGCACCTACTAAAACTTAAAAACCAGCAGTAGTATTGATATTAATAGAGATGTCAAAAAACGTTGTAGCCCGTCAGTTAATCCGGCTTAACCCTGCTCACGGGTTAAATAGATTACTAAATAACTGGCTCATTTAATTCTGGATCGGTATGACTCGGTCCATTTCACCCGCGAGTTAAAGCGGACCAACCCGTGGTGAGCCGAGCCAGCTCACGAGTTACATTAAAAAATAAAAAAATTTAATAATTAATAATTAAAAAAATTAATTTTTGCTGGCTAAATTTTTTTAAATTATTAATTATTAATTTTTGCTGGCAATTGTCTTCTATGTATGCCAATTGCCCAAGGTATCAAGCACGTACTATGGTTTTCTCCCCTCCGGAAAGATCAACTTTAGGCCTGCAATTAATCAACGATAATTAATTTTTAATGTGTGCCAATGAAGAAAATCCATATACATAATATTGACAATTCTTATAGAAACAAATAAAATAGAGTAAGTCTTAAGATTTATTAGGAATAACGACTCATATGCATATACGGTCAAGACCAACTAACTTTATTTTATATTTTTATTTTTTCTATATGTAAAAAGGTGATATGTAAAAAGGTGGAAAATTTGTTATCTATGATTACGTGATATGATGGAGTGTATTTAATAAGAAAGACTACAGGTTTGTATATCTATTTATTTATTATTTATTTATGATAGCACACATATTTAAATAAAGTTATAAGTGACAGGCAACTTCTTTCTCTCTTATTAAGATTATAAAATACTGATCATTAATTACATTAAAATATAGTAGTAACTACTTCTTCCGGTCCAAAATATAAACAACAAAGACACTTTTTTTAGGTCCAAAATATAAATAACATTCACCAATTTCAAATAAATTAAATGCTAGTTTTTCAATTATATTATTTATTTAATGCAATATTCATATTTACGAGAGATACCAAATGGGGTATTTTTGAAAAAAAATTGAAACTAGTGACTATTAATTAAGATTATCACATTTTCAAAGTATTCTTTGGTCTGTATATTTTTATACTATGTTGCTTATATTTTAGACCGAAAGGAATAGTTTATACCGATATAAACAAGAAATATATATAGAACGAGAGTAGTTTTTTTTTTAACAAAAGCAAAGTTAAGTCATTTTATTAATGATCAAGAATGTAAAACATATAATAATTTCATCATAACTTTTTTTTTTTGACTGAATAATTTCATCATAACTAACAAAGTGAGAGCAAATACATAATCTAAAAAAAAACTGAGAGTAACTACAGCCAATCAAACTCTACCAAATTAAGTTAGAAAAATGTCTCTATTTTTTTTTTCAATTAGCTAGGTACTAGCTACTAGCTAGTATACAAGTCAAATTACACCCAGTTTAATTAATCCAATTTTCTGAGTCAATCATCGGAACAAAGAGGTGCAAAGGGATGTGTACTTCTTTTTTACGAAACATAGGGATGTACTTCTTCCATTAATTTAGGGAAATACTAATCTTTAGAAAAGAAAACAAAAAAATTGTACGTACAGTTGGGATTTTTAATCTTTCATTGATATGTTTCTCTCTCCTTCTCTCTTCTCTCATTGGTTTATTTATCATTATTAACCAAAAAATTCGTACAAGATAGCACCGCTGTTTAATTTAACTTTTTTTTTTACAACCGCTGTTTAATTTAACTGATATTTTAATATTTCAATTTTTTAATATAACTAATGTTTTAATTTTTTAATGAAATATTAATTTTTCTTAATTCAAATTTTATTCCAAATAAATATCGTGCGCACTCTTGTAAATATTTTAAAGTTTTTGATAAAAAAAAGTAAGTAGTTTAAAGTCATTATACACCACTATGTATTTATGACAATAAATATAATTTAGTAAATTAATTGTACTCATTTTATCAAGGTAATCAGAACTGGACCGATTATTGAACCGATGAGGGTAGAGATTTAAGGTTTAGAGGTTCGACTGGGGTTCAATCGGATTATAATTAAATAATATTATTTTAATTTTTAATATAATATATTCAATAATATTGAACAAAAAATGACATAGATATTAGTTTTTTATTTAATAATATTGGTTTTTCTAAATATATATAATATAATCTAAAGTATAAGGTATATGGAGATAAAAAACAAAAAACAAAAACAAAAAAAGGAGGGAGCGTTGTTTTTTAACTAAGGCTAATTTGAGTATTTTATTATACAATTATACAATGAATGGTCTAGAAGTCTAAAACTTTTGACAGATACAATATTTTATTCAATTAGCTACAGACTTTTCCAATTCCCATGCTTTTCTACCATTTCATTTGTGGCTTTTTTACTCTTATAACACAAAAAAAAAATTATTTACCAAAATAACACACTTTTTTTTTATTTACCAAAATAATACACTTTTGAATATAATATTAATATTAATTTAAATATTTTTTAATGAATTAAATATTAATAGTTGGTTTAAGATTGCGATTAAGTTGTTAATTAAATTAATATTTAATTATTAAATATTTATTAACCCAATTTGTCACAAAAGACAAATACATCAATATTTCTGTCTCCGCACACTGATCGAAACACTCCCCCTCTACTCCTTTTCTATCACAAAAGACACAAACATCAATGTCTCTGTCTGCGCACACTGATCGAAGTACCCCCTTCCACTCCTTTATCGTTCTGGGATAAAGGAGAGGAGGGGGATGCACCGATCAGTGTGCAGAGACAGAGACATTGATATTTCTGTCTTTTGTGACAGAAAAGGAGTGGAGGGAGAGTGCTCCGATCAGTGTGTGGTGACAGAGACATTGATGTTTCTGTCTTTTGTGACAGAAAAAGAGTGGAGGAGGGTGCTCCGATCAGTGTGCAGAGACAGAGACATTGACGTTTCTGTCTTTTGTGACAGAAAAGGAGGGGAGGGGGATGCACCGATCAGTGTGCGGAGACAGAGACATTAATGTTTCTGTCTTTTGTAACAGAAAAGGAGTGGAAGGGGGTGCTTCGATCAGTGTGCGGAGACAGAGACATTGATGTTTGTGTCTTTTGTGACAGAAAAGGAGTAGGGGGAGTGTTTCGATCAGTGTGCGGAGACAGAGATATTGATGTATTTGTTTTTTGTGACAAATTGGGTTAAAAATATTTAACAATTAAATATTAATTTAATTAACAACTTAATCACAATCTTAAACTAACTATTAATATTTAATTGATTAAAAAATGCTTAAATGAATATTATATTCAAAAGTGTGTTATTTTGGTAAATAAAAAAAAATGTGTTATTTTGGTAAATAAATTTTTTTTTTGTGTTACAGGAGTAAAAAAGCCTTCATTTGTCTTCCCCACTCTCTCACACTTTCCAAGGTCCAACTGAACCCCATTTTTTTCTTCGATAAAATTATATGTATTAGTCATTTGTCTTACTCGTGTCCTTGACGTGTAACATCCCTAAAATTATATATGTTTATTTGATAACCAAATATATGTATTAGTCATTTAATTTACTCCTAAGTGTGGTTTTTATTATTATTTATGATGGTTTGTAATGGGGTGAAAAGTGTAAATAGAGGAAGTACAAGTGGGGTTTGTTGAGGAATAAAAAGAAACTTGGAGGACTATTTGGAAAATAAAGAGATTGAGAAGAGAAGGATTAAAAAAAAAAGACACTCTTTTCCCTCACTCGGCAGACACACGCACAAAAGAAGAAAATGGGAGAACAGAGAAAAGTCTGAGAAAAAGAAGGGAGAAGGAGAGAAGAAAGGGAAAAGGAATAAGAAGAGGCTTTTAAGGGTTCTCCATCTCTTGTTTTTTGTTAAACTAAATCAAGTGAGTGTTTATTCTTTTCTCTTTTTTTGAGTTTGTGCTCTTTTATCTTCTTCTTGGTTTGTGTTGATTTGGGTATGCATGTTGAGTTTTTCCCTTCTATGAGTGTTCTTGAATGTTATATTTGTGTTCTTACTCTTTAATTCTGTGATATTTGATTATTGTGTAGTTATAGGGTTTGCATTGTTGATTTTCTTGAGTTTTTTGTATATGCATATTTGATGAAGTGGGTCATATTTGTTCTGTATTTTAAATTACTGTTTAGGTTTCACTGTTAAATGGAGAAAAATTAGTATGAATTGGTGCAATTGAGATGGAAATTTATATGATTATTTGGAGTATCTCTTTAGTCTTGAATGTAAGATCATAGGGGTTTTATTAGTGTTGTTTTACTTATGTAAAAAAATGCAGAATTTGACTTAGAATTTAGAAGAGTAAGAATTTCAAGTCAGAACTGTTCACGAGTTAAGGACTGTTCACGAGCTACACCCGGGGTGTCAGTTTCGGCACAGCTGTGATTCTGTCAGGGTTTAATCCGGTTAGATTGAATTTCGTTCCAGCACTGTTCACATCTATGGTGTGAATTTATTCACAGCTGTGAAAGCGTTAATTTGCACTTTTTTTTAGCAGGTAGGAAAGGAAACAGCAAAGCAAAGGATAAAAGATAAACTACGGTCTTCTAGTTCTCATTACACCGCAAGCATCCGCAAGCACAGTCTGGCATATTTGTGGGGGACACGTTAACCAATTTTTGAAGGTAACATCTGACGAAGAACCTTGTTTAGCCAACCAATCTGCACAACTATTCCCTTCACGTAGAATATGCTGGAAATGCAGAGTCCACTGTCTAGAGGCAAGGCTCTGAATGCTAGAAACCAAAGGTTGTAAAGGATGGAATGCCTGCACACCGTGCTTTATCATCTCCAAAGCCATTAGAGAGTTAATTTGGATCCTCTGCAGCCCAGTTTTGTCTACAGCCTCTCTATCTCTCTCTTCATTTATTTCTCTCTCTTCATTATTCCATTTTTTATTCTGTTTTCTCTCTCCTCCGATCCCTTTAATTTGGGTGCCGGAGAGGCAGCACGCTGTAGAGGATCTGAACTCTTAGAGAGTCAGACTCACAAATAACATCCCTGTAATCCTTATCCCAAGCCAACTTTAAACCAACTTGGATTGCCATAAGTTCAGAGTTAATGTTGGTAGTAACTCCACAAAAACCAGAAAAACCCATAATCCATTCACCATGAGAGTTTCTAATGACTCCGCCAAAACCTGACCTTCCGGGATTCCCCAAGGAACTCCCATCAACATTAATTTTGACAAAATCTGGAGGTGGAGAAGACCAAGTGAGTTGCCTTGTTCCCTTGGTTACTGGATTCTTCCCGTAGACATCATGAAGCACACCATGTAATGTTGCAATCTGGTTTACCATGTACCACGGCTCCCATGACACATCCTCAAAAGTGCTAGCATTTCTAGCTTTCCAGATGAACCAACAAATAATGGCAAAAGCAACCCCATGTGCACCATGAATATTTGAAATGATCCAATTGTAGCAGTCCTGATCGAAGAACAGAGGTTGTTGATCCCAAGCTAGAGACCGCCATATCTTCTTAGAGTCATTGCAATCACGAAGGGCATGAAGAAGAGTTTCATGTCCACTACGGCAACGTTGACATGATGTATCTGTTGTGCAGTGTCGATGAGCACGAAAAGCGTTGGTAGGCAGGCTATCGTACGTGAAGGGCCATCCAAAAGAAAAACTTGACATTCTCAGGCAACTGTAACTTCCACAAGGCAGACCAGTTGATCCCCATTATATTGCCTGGGTCCTCTTGTTCATTAAGCCACTTACAAGCATCACTTGCAGAATATGAGCCATTGGTAGAATGCCCCCAAATGATCAAATCACGAGAAGTGTCATGAACAAAGACACTCATAATTTGATGTTGAATATCAGCAGGAAGAGACGTATGTAACTCCTCGAAATGCCAACACCCCTCATAATAGATATCTTTAACACGCATGTGGAGGTCATGGATATCTACATAAGGAACCATATTACAAATCAACTCATTCCCCAACCATTGATCAAACCAGAAAGAGACGTCCCCTTCTCCCACTCTAAATTTAAAGCCCTTTTGGAGATATGCGCTGAGTAGCATGAAGAATGTGCTCTCCTTGAAGGTACTTAGATGACAGAAGTTGTACCCATAACTTGTTGGTGTTATGACTTAAATTCCATATGTGCTTACCCAACAACGCAACATTGCACTCTCTGGCTTTCCGGAGGCCTAGTCCCCCACTTTGCTTGGTGCGAGTAACCTTGGACCACTTCACCCAGTGATTCGAATTTCCTCCCCAAATAAAATTTCTCACACTGGAATCAATCTTACTACAAATACTAGAAGGGAGCCACATATTTTGCATTGAATAAACAGGAATCACCGCCACCACTGATTTTGCAAGAGTGACACGACCCGCTCTATTCAGAAGTTTACCGTTCCAACTCTTTGATTAACCTTGTCCAGAATAAAATCAAAGTCTCCTTTTCGGACTCGCCCACTTAACATTGGAAAACCCAAGTATTTACCAATATTGTGAGTATTAGCAAATTCAGTGATGGAAACAAATTTGGTGACTTTTGCCCTGGGAATATTTTTGGAAACCAAGAATCTAGATTTTTGCACACTCACCTTTAACCCGAAAGCATTGCAAAATTCCCGCAAGACTTCTTTCACAATTTTAACTTGTGACGTCTTGGCTTATGTGAATAAAAGGCAATCATCGGCGAAGAAAAGATGAGATAGTTGGGGTCCATCCTTTGCAATCTTAATTGGAAGCCATTTCTTTTGCTGCACTCTCCTGAATTAAGAGGCTCAATTTTTCCATGCATAAAACAAAAAGATATGGCGACATGAGATCTCCTTGGCGAAGACCTCTATTAGGTTTGAAAGCTTCCAAGACCTCATTATTCCATTTAAGAGATAGAGAAGAGGAGGTGATGCAACTCATAATAAGCTCAACTGTGGGAATTGGAAAGCCAAACTCCAAAAGTGTAAGTCTTAGAAAGTTCCAATCAACCCTATCATATGTTTTTTCAAAATCAATCTTGAAAAGAATAAAGCCTTTTTTTCCTTTCTTTTTATGCATTTGATGAACCACCTCCTGAGCAATAATTGCATTATCAGTTGTACCCCTTCCCGGAATAAAGCTATTCTGGAAGGGACTAATAATGTTATCCAGATAGGGACAAATTATGTGGACCAAGACTTTGGAGATTACCTTGAACAACACATTACAAAGACTAATGGGTCTGAAGTCTTTTAAAGTCATAGGCACATCAACCTTGGGGATAGGTGAAGCAACCCAAAAAAAATTACAAAGGGAGTCGCCACCAAAGTTTATTTAAAGGGAAAACATTGGAAAAATCTGATTTTGAAAAAATGGTCTTTGGAACCAGATTTAGGATTTGGGAGTCAAATAAGCGTAGGGAAGGTATTAGCACCCTACAACGTCCGCTAAAAAACGGTTACCTCTAATTAAATGTGCAAATTTTGTTAGCTTTTAAAATTATTTATTTTACCCCAAAGAAAAATGATTTATTATTTATTTATTTATTTACAAAAAAAACAAAAGAGAAGAATTATGAAAATTTATTTTTTGTGCTCGACAGGGAAGGTCCCTGCTCCTACGTATTCTCAGGTGCAATGAGAAAATCAAAGCTACGTAGTTCTTTATAGAAAATGTTTGTGGGTTGATTAATTAATTAATTTTAAGAAAAAAAATTGTAAATTGGCGGGACTAATTAGGCGTCGCGCCTACAAAAGTCCCTATTAAAGATTGAACTACGGGGACGTCGCGTCCCAATAATCCATTTTTAGCAAAAAAGTTGAAATATATATTTTTAGTGAGAGTAGGGATCAAGCAAGGCGTCACGCCAGGAAAACCCTTTTAAGTTTTAGTTTTTAACAAGAAAAGAGGTCCAAAAGGGCGTCACGCCCCATAAGCCTCTTATTATTAGAATATCAATTATTTAATATACTCCTTCTTTAATAAACATATATTTTTTAAAAGTAAGACTGTTTCTCTTATAAAATCATAATAATGATAATAATACTAATAATAATAATAATATTAATAATAATAATAAAGGTGTGAAACATTTTTGTCATTAAGAAATATAAACAAATAAGAAACTAAAAGGAAACAATGGGCCGGGCCCAATACAAAGAACAGAAAAAAGACAAAAAAGGAAAGAAAAAAAAATTAGGCTAAACTTATACCAATCAGACCTATAATAGCAAACAAAAAAGATATTGGACCCATTCCAAAAAAGTCCAGAAAACGCACAAAAAAATAAGGCCACATTGGATCAAGCCCCAAATGCCAAACACACCACAAAAGAAAGGAAAAAAAGCAGAAGGGCCAACAGCCCGAAAAAATAAACAGAAGAGAGAGAGGAAGAGAAAAAAAAAGATAAAAAAAATGGGAAAGGAAGAAACGAAAAGAGGAATCAGGGAGGGGGCAAAGTTGGGGGTTCACTTAGAAACCTAGCCCCCAAACGCAGAGAGAGGAAAAGGAGAGGAAAGGGGGAGTGGCGCAGAGAGAGAGAGAGAAGAGGTGAGGCGGTGATGACCACCCCATGCGGCGGCAGTGATGGTGCGCGACAGCGAGGGATCGCGACGAGGGAGAAGGGAGAAGAGGGGGAAAGAAGGAGGAGAAGAAGAAAGGAAGAGGAGGGGCGGCCTGGGCCGCGCGCCCGTGGCGGTGCCCACCGTGGGGCGCCTGGTCGCGATGGCGCGTCCGCTGAAGAAAGGGGAAGGCCGCGGCGCTGGCTGTGGCGGTCGGCGGAAGGGAGTGGGGATCCTCCCTTTTTCTTTGTTCTCTCTCTGTTTTTTATCCCTCTCACTCTCTGCTTGTGTTTGGATTCTGTTTGCTTTTATTTGCAGGGATAAATGGAGGAAGGGAAACTGATGAGAGGGAAAGAAGAGAGGGGAAAAAAAAAAGTGACTGATGGTGATGGTGGTGTGCCGTCGGTGATGGGGTGGAGTCCCTCTCTTGGCTTTTTGATCACTATAGCACTTTTTTTATTATTATTTCCCAATCTAGCACTTTTTTTATTTTATTTTCTAAACTAGCACCTTTTTCATTAAAATATTTATTTTTATTAGTTATCAATTAATTAAATATTAAATATTAGTTTAAAATTGTAATTAAATTGTTAATGGTTAATTAATTAAATATTTAATTATTAAATATTTATTAACCCGATTTGTTAACTAATTAGTTTAAAAGTCAAGACATCAATATCTCTGTCTCTGCACACTGATCGGAGCACCCTCCTCCACTCTTTTTCTGTCAAAAAAGGAGTCGAGGAGGGTGCTCCGATCATTGTACGGATGTCAATATGGGCTTGGACCAACAGGCCAGCCCGTTTGGCCCAAAAACGGGTCAGACCGGTATTTTTAGGGCCCAGACTGTTTAGGCCTATCAAAAAAAGCCAAAACGGAGTGGCCCGAAAATGCCCAGGCTGACTCGATTTTTTTTGAAAAAATAATATATATTTTTCTTATTTTTAAATTAATTTTTAATCAATTTTTATTTTTTAATATTATTTTGACGGGTCAGCCCGTTTTGGCCTGTCGTCCCGTCAAAATGGGCTGGCCCGTCAACCCTCTCTTAAAACGGGCTGGGCTAAGTTTTTGAGCCCACCTTCGAAACGGACTGACTGTCCCGTTTTTTTGCGCGGGTCAACGAGGGCAGGGCCGACCCGTTGCCACTCCTAGATCAGTGTGTAGAGAGACATTGATATCTTGACTTTCAAACTAACAATTAATATTGTATTTGTATTTTTAAATTTTAAATCAATGTGAGCTATTTTCTATAATCATATTATTAATTAGTTAACAAATCAGATTAATAAATATTTAACAATTAAATATTTAATTAATTAACAATTTAATTACAATTTAAACTAATATTTAATATTTAATTAATTGATAACTAATAAAAATAAATATTTTAATAAAAAGGGTGCTAGTTTGGGAAATAAAAATAAAAGAGTGCTAGATTGGGAAATAATAAAAAAAAGAGTGCTATAGTGATCAAAAAGCCCCCTCTCTTCCTCTCCACTTGTCCATTTTTATCTTTTTAATGTTATGTTTTTTTTGGGTTGCCTGTTACTGTTACTGATGCACCATAGCACTTCCATTTCATTACAGGAACATGGAAATGCAAGGAAAAAAAAATGAAACAAAAAAGAAAACGAGGCAAGGGTGGTGGGATCACAACTTGCAGCAGTTCAGTAAAATATTAGGATGAGAATCCAACCTTTTGCAGTAAGTGAAGTTATCCGGTAGTTTTCTTTAGTCAGGTTCTTCCTCTGTTATTGATTTTTCCTTTGCTCTTGAACCGAACTGTGTAGTGCTTTCCACTGTTGTTTTGAATTTTTGTGAACTAGTACCCCAATGTGGAGTCTCTAATTCTTTGGTCAAGTGTGTGTGAAACCAATTTTTTCCAGCCCCCTGGTTTTGAATCGAAAATTGTAATTTATAGGCCAAAATGGAGACAAACAAATCTGTGTTTTTTTGTAGAGCCTGCAATTGTTGTGTCAATTTTATTGCCTTAATTATGTTTCATTTCTCTGATTTATTTTTTGCTTCCCCCAATCCTCTGTGGCTTTCACTGATTTTGCTTGATTTTATTCAACCCATATCTTCTATTTGTGCTTAATCAAACAGAGCTGTTTTCTTCTCTCAGGATGATTTATTCCTTTTCAAGCTCAAAAACTGCCTCACGCACTGCAACCTAAGGGAGCTGGTCAAAATTCAGAGGAGGGATTTGTCTCTTCCACTTGTCCTGTTCACCAAAAGCTTCGCCCCATTCCACTTTCTTGCTGCTGCTGTTGTTTATTTTCCTTTTTTGTGTATGAAATATAAAAAAATGATGTTGCACTACTTTCCCCTTCTTCTTTATGCGCTCCTTTTTTGTGCTTTTGCTTGTCCTTTTGATGTTTTTTCTCTCTTTCTTTTTTTCTCTTTTTTTTTGTATTTTTATATATTTTCGTTTTTTGTAATAAATAAATAAATGAAATAAATAAAAAAGAAGGGACAAAAATAGGTGTTCACAATAGGCACAATCAAAGTGGTGGCTAAATATTCAGGAATACTTTTAGAAGCAAAAGAATTTGCCACCAAGGAATGGACATCACTTCCAACTGTATCCCAATAAGTTTTGAAGAAAATGGGTTGAAATCCATCAATTCCTGGAGCCTTATAAGCATGCATTGAAAAAAGAGCCTCTTTGACCTCAAGAGGTGTGACTGGCTGAAGTAAGGAATGAGCCAAAGCCTCGTCAATTTTAGGAGCATGTTGTAGATGAAGGCTAGAGGGGTTGCAGTAGTCATTTGAATTAAAAAGATTCTTGAAAAAAGAGCATGCCTCACGCTTAAGGATTTGATCATCAGTGCACCAAATATTCAAATCAAGACTTGTGATTCGATTTCTCCTTCTACAAACAATAGTTTGAGTGGAAAAATTTGGTATTTGAACAATAGTTTGAGTGCGCTAATTTACACTTAACAGTATCTATGGAATTTTATAAAACTAGGGAAATATGAGAGATGGTTATTATTAAGTGTTTAATGTTCCTCTTTGTATATATTTTGCTAGATATCAATTGTACTCATATTCAATGCTTGTTAAAGATTGTTATTATCTCAAAATTGAAGTTATATGTGATAAATTCTTCACATTATTGTATTTATGAAATGATTGATGATGGATCAAATATTCATCCTTCGGTAAGGGAAGGTTGAGATATGGGCGAAGTCGGGGAACAAAGGAATCCTGAAAATGACTTGAGAGGGATGCTTCTTAATAGATTAAGAGTTCTAATTTGCCCAAAAATCACAGAATAGAAAGAATATGAATTAGCCATAGTTTAGTATGTTATTTTTATGAAATTGAGGAATAAGATTGTGACATTTCCATTTTACTATTAAATTATATGTATGTAATGACACTCAATGAGATTTATTTCTCATTAGTTTATTAAATGTTTTCAGATAAACAGGTGTAAATTCAGAAAGGAGCCTTAAGCTTGAGACTTAGTCTCTTTTGGAGTCTCAAGATACCAATATTTTTGTAATTATGTTTAGAATGTTTTATTTTGTAATGGGTGATCAGCTGTGATAGCTACAAACTTATTAGTTGTAGTGTGTATCTAGTCACATGACTGATGCTAGTTACTTGTTTAGGAAATTATATATTTCAGTAAACTCTCTCTTCTATTTTGAAGACAAGTGTGAATGTTATGTAGATATTATTTTCTTTTAATGATGAAGATGTTAATTATTACAAATGAGTTACTAAAATCTTAGTTAAGGTGTTTCATTTTGGTATCAGAGCAGCCTGGTTAACCATTTGGACTGTGGTTAGTAGAAGTAGTATTTGAGTTTATATTAGGATTCTATGTCAGAGGTTCTAAATACTTTGTTGTGAAATATTGAGCCTAATCAACTCAATGTTTTATGCATTGTATGCAGAATTATGGCAAATTTTTCCGCAGCACAATCAGATTCGGTGTTAGCAGCAATGGAGAGAATGTCAAATGCTATGCAAGAGCAAGCTTCTGCCACAAATCAGTTGTTAAATAGAGTTTTTTAGGGTGGTACGGAAGCAACTGGAGGTTCAGGTATTAACCTGAATGCAGTACCTGGGGGTGATTACCATAACAATGGATTTTCTGAGTTTAGGAAGAATGCTCCGCCACCTTTCAAGGGAGAGTACAATCCTACCGAAGCTAAATCCTGGTTACATGAAATGGAAAAGATCTTTGTTGTGGTGCCTTGTTCGGAGGAGCAAAAAGTTAATTTTGCTACTTTTATGCTGAAAGGAGAAGCTGAAAATTGGTGGAGGGGAGCAAGGGAAAAGATGGTGACTACCGGAATTCCTCTACAGTGGGATAATTTTAAGATTGTTTTTCTAGACAAGTATTTTCCGCAAAGTGAAAGGAGACAAAAGGAGGCTGAGTTTCTACAACTTCAGCAAGGAGATATGACAGTTGGGCAATATGTGGATAAATTTGAAGAATTGGCTAAGTTTTCTCTGTATTTGCAACACCTTCCCAATGATGAGTGGAAAGCTAGCAAGTTTGAACAAGGGTTGAAACCTGAGATTCAGAATATTGTAGGAGCTTTGGAAATTAGAGATTATCCCACCTTGGTGAATAAGAGTAGGATAGTGGAGAAGACTTTGGGCAAAGTGCAGATTGACAAACAAAACACTTGGAAAAGAAAAAGAGAGGATGCAAAATTTCATCAGAATGATAGATTCAAGAAGGAGTGGAACAAAGGAAAGAACGCTATGACAGGGGGTTCCAAGGTGGAGGGATGTCCTAAGTGTGGCAAGTCACACAAAGGAGCTTGTTTACAAGGCCAATGGATATGCTATAGATGCCATGCACCAGGACACTTAGCAAGGGAGCGCCCCATGACAAAGAAGGGAGCGGGGTCTGAACCAAAGCCTCAAGCTAAAGGGAGGGTCTTTACTCTAAGTGGTGTTAAAGCAAAAGGGGTTGACAATCTGATTCAAGGTATATGTTTCTTAAATAATGAACCTTTAGTTGTACTATTTGACTCTGGGGCAATCCATTCTTTTATTTCTTGTGATTGTGTGAAGAGATTAAACTTGTCTGTTAGTTCTTTACCTTTTCAATTGAGTGTGACCACCCCTGCCAAAGATGAAGTCTTAACTTCCCATATATGTATGAATTGTTCGCTTGTTATTCATGGTAAACACTTTTTGGTAGATTTGATATGTTTGCCTTTACATGGTCTGGATATCATTCTTGGAATGGATTGGCTTTCAACCAACCAAGTTGTTCTTAATTGTTTTACAAGAATTGTTGAATTCCCTTCATCTCCTATTGCTCCACAATTGTCTATTACTTCTTTATGTGTCAATGCTTCTCAATTTTTCCAATGTGTAGTAGAAGGGGGACAAGTTTCTGTTTTGCTACTTTCTTCAAAATCAGAGGTTAAACTAGAATTGTCAACTATCCCTGTAGTTAATGAGTTTGAATATGTGTTTCCTGAAAATGTTACTACCCTACCTCCTGAGAGAGAAGTAGAGTTCTCAATAGACTTGATGCCAGGAGCTGGACCTATATCAATTGCACCTTATAGGATGTCACCTCTAGAGTTGAGTGAGCTTAAGAGCCAAATAGAAGAGTTGATTTCTAAGCAATTTATTAGACCTAGTGTCTCTCCTTGGGGCCTGTACTATTGGTCAAAAAGAAAGATGGTAGCATGAGATTGTATGTTGATTATAGGCAGCTTAACCGGGTCACAATCAAGAACAAATATCCACTTCCCAGGATAGATGACCTTTTAGATCAACTAAGAGGAGCCTCAGTTTTCTCAAAAATAGATTTGAGGTCAGGATATCACCAAATTAGGATTAAGCCTGATGATATTCCCAAGACTGCTTTCAAAACTAGATATGGGCATTATGAGTATTTGGTGATGCCATTTGGTTTAACCAATGCTCCAGCAGTATTCATGGACTACATGAATCGAATTTTTAGGCCTTTCCTTGATCAGTTTGTGGTGGTTTTTCTAGATGATATTCTCATCTATTCTCATACCCCTGAAGAGCATGAAGAGCATCTTAGAATTGTATTGCAAATCCTTAGAGATAAGAAATTGTTTGCCAAACCAGAAAAATGTGAGTTCTGGTTGAGAGAGGTTAAGTTTTTGGGATATGTAATATCTCAAGAAGGGGTAGCTGTAGATCCCAGTAAGGTAGAGGCTGTGTTGAGATGGGAACAACCAAAGACTATCACTGAGATTAGGAGTTTTCTAGGATTAGCAGGCTACTATAGGAGATTCATTAAGGGGTTTTCTCAATTGGTTCTACCTTTGACCAGGTTAACTCGAAAAGGAAAACCGTTTGTTTGGGATAAGAGTTGTGAGGAAAGTTTTCAAGAGTTAAAGGTTACACTAAACTCCACTCCAGTGTTAGTAATCCCTAATCCAACAGGAAATTTTGAGGTTTTTAGTGATGCATCTAGGAAAGGGTTAGGTTGTGTGTTGATGCAAGATAAGAGAGCAGTGGCCTATGCTTCTAGACAATTGAGACCTCATGAGGAGAATTATCCTACCCATGATTTGGAGTTGGCAGCAGTGGTTTTTGCTCTAAAATTTTAGAGACATTATCTTTATAGAGTTAAGTTTGAGGTATTTAGTGATCATAAGAGTTTGAAGTACCTTTTTGAGCAAAAAGAACTTAACATGAGGCAGAGAAGATGGATGGAATTTCTCATAGATTATGATTTTGAATTGAAATACCATCCAGGCAAAGCCAATGTGGTGGTTGATGCCCTGAGTAGGAAATCCCTTCATATGTCCACCATGATGGTACATGAAATGAGATTACTTGAAGAGTTCCGTAATCTCAATCTAGATGTATCTGTTAAGGATAAAGGTCTAGTTTTGAGTCAAATAAAAGTTTCTTGTGAATTTCAAAATCGAATTAAGCAAGCTCAAGGGTTGGATGAGGACTTACAGACTCGGAAGAGTTATCCAGGGTTTTCTGAGAGTAGGGATGGAACTATTCTTTTCCAAGAAAGGATATGCATCCCGAATGATGAAGGGCTTAAAAAGCAAGTTTTAGAGGAAGCTCATAAAAGTGGATTTTCAATACATCCTGGTTCCACCAAGATGTATCAAGATCTTAAACAATTTTATTGGTGGCCGGGTATGAAGAGGGACATAGCAGACTATGTTTCTAAGTGTTTGATTTGTCAGCAAGTCAAGATAGAACATCAACGACCCTCAGGGTTGTTGCAACCTCTAGACATTCCCGAGTGGAAATGGGAGAGTATCTCTATGGATTTTGTAGTGGGTTTATCCCGGACCCAATCAGGATTTGATGCAATATGGGTGATTGTAGATAGATTAACCAAATCAGCCCATTTTCTACCCATTAGAGCAAACTATTCTCTAGACAGATTGGCTAGACTTTACCTTCAGGAAATAGTAAAACTGCATGGTGTGCCAGTGAACATAGTTTCTGATAAAGACCCTAGATTCACCTCAAGATTTTGGAGAGCACTACACCAAGCACTAGGGACTAAGTTGAGTTTTAGCACTGCCTATCATCCTCAAACTGATGGACAGACAGAGAGAACTATTCAGACTTTGGAGGATATGCTTAGATCATGTGTGTTAGAGGAAAAAGAGAGTTGGGATAGGTACTTATCTTTGATAGAATTTGCCTATAACAATAGTTTCCATTCCAGCATTGGCATGACACCCTATGAGGCTCTCTATGGTCGTAAGTGTAGAACTCCTCTATGTTGGTTTGAGGTAGGGGAGAGGAACTTGTTAGGTCCAGAACATGTTTAGGAAACCACTGAAAAGATTAGAACTATTAGGGATAAGTTGTTAGCTGCTCAAGGCAGACAAAAAAGTTATGCTGATAAAAGAAGAAAACCTCTTGAGTTTGAAGAAGGTGAACACGTGTTTTTGAAAGTGAGCCCTACTACGGGCATTGGGCGAGCCATTCGAGCCAAAAAACTTAATCCTCGTTTCATTGGTCCTTTTCAAATCCTTAAAAGACTTGGGCCAGTGGCCTATCAAATTGCTCTTCCTCCTTCCTTGTCAAATCTACATGATGTATTCCATGTATCACAACTCCGAAAATATGTCTCTGATCCTTCGCATATCATAAGAACTGAGTCAGTACAACTAAAATCAGATTTAACTTACCAATCAAGACCAGTTCAGATTGTTGATCACAGTGTCAAAACCTTGAGGAGTAAGACCATTCCTTTAGTAAAGGTAATTTGGGAAGGACTCACATCTCAGGAGGCTACATGGGAGTTAGAGGATGAAATTCGATCCAAGTATCCATTCTTATTCTCCACAGGTAGAGTTTCCAAATTTTGAGGACAAAATTTATTTTTAGGAGGGAAGAAATGTAACATCCCTAAAATTATATATGTTTATTTGATAACCAAATATATGTATTAGTCATTTAATTTACTCCTAAGTGTGATTTTTATTATTATTTATGATGGTTTGTAATGGGGTGAAAAGTGTAAATAGAGGAAGTACAAGTGGGGTTTGTTGAGGAATAAAAAGAAACTTGGAGGACTATTTGGAAAATAAAGAGATTGAGAAGAGAAGGATTAAAAAAAAAAAAGACACTCTTTTCCCTCACTCGGCAGACACACACGCACAAAAGAAGAAAATGGGAGAACAGAGAAAAGTATGAGAAAAAGAAGGGAGAAGGAGAGAAGAAAGGGGATAAGAAGAAGAAGAGGCTTTTAATGGTTCTCCATCTCTTGTTTTTGGTTAAACTAAATCAATCAAGTGAGTGTCTATTCTTTGCTCTTTTTCTGGGTTTGTGCTCTTTTATCTTTTTCTTGGTTTGTGCTGATTTGGGTATGCATGTTGGGTTTTTCCCTTCTATGAGTGTTCTTGAATGTTATATTTGTGTTCTCACTCTCTAATTCTGTGATATTTGATTATTGTGTAGTTATAGGGTTTGCATTGTTGATTTTCTTGAGTTTTTTGTACATGCATGTTTGATGAAGTGAGTCATATTTGTTCTGCATTTTAAATTACTGTTTAGGTTTCAGTTTACTGTTAAATGGAGAAAAATTAATATGAATTGGTGCAGTTGAGATGGAAATTTATATGATTATTTGGAGTATCTCTTTAGTCTTGAATGTAAGATCATAAGGGTTTTATTAGTGTTGTTTTACAGGTGTAAAAAAATGCAGAATTTGACTTAGAATTTAGAAGAGTAAGAATTTCAAGTCAGAACTGTGCACACTAGGTCTGTAAATTTAATCCCAGCTGTGAAAACGATAGTTACGTCAATCAGGAGTTAAGGACTGTTCACGAGCTACACCCGGGGTGTCAGTTTCGGCACAGCTGTGATTCTGTCAGGGTTTAATCCGGATAGATTGAATTTCGTTCCAGCACTGTTCACATCTGTGGTGTGAATTTATTCACAGCTGTGAAAGCGCTAATTTACACTTAACAGTATCTATGGAATTTTATAAAACTAGGGAAATATGAGAGATGGTTATTATTAAGTGTTTAATGTTCCTCTTTGTATATATTTTGCTAGCTATCAATTGTACTCATATTCAATGCTTGTTAAAGATTGTCATTATTTCAAAATTGAAGTTATATGTGATAAATTCTTCACATTATTGTATTTATGAAATGATTGATGATGGATCAAATATTCATCCTTCGGTAAGGGAAGGTTGAGATATGGGCGAAGTCGGGGAACAAAGGAATCCTGAAAACGACTTGAGATTGACGTTTCTCAATAGATTAAGAGCTCTAATCTGCCCAAAAATCACAGAATAGAAAAAATACGGATTAGCCATAGTTTAGTATGTTATTTTTATGAAATTGAGGAATAAGATTGTGACATTTCCATTTTACTATTAAGTTATATGTATGTAATGACATTCACTGAGATTTATTTCTCATTAGTTTATTAAATATTTTCAGATAAACAGGTGTAAATTCAGAAAGGAGCCTTAAGCTTGAGACTTAGTCTCTTTTGGAGTCTCAAGATACCAATATTTTTGTAATTATGTTCAGAATGTTTTATTTTGTAATGGGTGATCAGCTGTGATAGCTACAAACTTATTAGTTGTAGTGTGTATCTAGTCACATGATTGATGCTAGTTACTTGTTTAGGAAATTATATATTTCAATAAACTCTCTCTTCTATTTTGAAGACAAGTGTGAATGTTATGTAGATATTATTTTCTTTTAATTATGAAGATGTTAGTTATTACAAATGAGTTACTAAAATCTTAGTTAAGGTGTTTCATGATGCAAATGTCCCAACTTGGTGCCTCATTTCCATTATCAGTGAGGATGACGGCATCAAAGGGATGCCGGGAACGCTGTGTAGTGCGGTGGACGATGCCGAAAGGCTATGTGGTGGGTGGTGGGCGGCGGCCGCTGTGCTCCGATGAGGCTTTGGGTTGCATTTTGGCTTTTTTTTTAAAAAATGATTTTTGTTTTGAACTGCGCCAAACCGGTAGATCGCTGATTTTCTCGATTTTGGCTGGTTTTTAACCGATTCTCCAGTTTGAAGGGCGATTCTCTGCTAAGGCAGTTATAGGAGTCATCTGGACCGGGAGGGGGCCCGGTTCCCGGTTAGACCGGTCAAACCGGCCGGTCCGGTACTAACTACCATGCATTTTATTGCTTTTTTTAATCCGTGTGAAAAATTTTAAATGTCAATTAAATTGAAATTGAGGGAATACTTTGCATCCAAATTAGCATAATAATTAACATTAAGATTTTTTTTTCTAGCTAACCTGCCATAATTAGAGCATTGGGCTCCCCAATGGGTGGCCGAGTGAACCACACCTATTAGGTATTAATTAAGGTTAAGATTTTTTTTTGAAGAAAATCAAGGTTACGATTTAAACTAATAAAATTAGTTCTAATCACATATTACATCTTCATCTATTACTCCCTTCGTTCTTTTTTCTCTGTCGATTTTTAAGCAAAATTTTGTTTCTTTTTATCTGTCGTTTTGATAGTTTAAGATTATATTTTGACAATTATACCCTTAACCCTATTAATTGTTTTACACATTTTTCATAATTTATTAATGTAATAATTGAGAAATTCAAAGAATAATTAGTACTCTCAAAAATTATTTTACTAGGAGTTTTCATGAAAGATGAGTTGGATAATTGAATAAGGGGATGAAAATTATTAAAATAATGGGATACATTAATATAGAGAGATAAAATAAGTGGTAAAAAATAAGGGTATAATAGGAATATTTTTATAAATTAATTGATTCTTTGTTTATGGTGAAATAACCTTAAACGATAGATAAAAAAAAACAGATGAAATAATAAAAGTCAACTATTTTTTGGAGTTTAGTTAGGATGTCACTGTAACTGTGTGTGTTTGAATATGTTAGGGAAGAGCCAGCTTGTATTGTTCACCAAAAAGCTAGCATATAATTATTATAGACCACGTTTGGGTTTGGCACCCTAAACAAGTTGAAGGAAAATGAATGTCAGTCTTGAGATATTTGCATACTCTTAAGTCAACGCACAGTGTGTCTAAACATTGGTAGCAAACAAATAGTATATATGGATCTTACTTTTTTTTTATAGAGGGAGGGGAATTCGAACTCGGATATTAAGAGTTATAAATATTGAACACTACCAACTGAGCTAGCAACTCTTGATAGGTATGGTTTTTATGTATGCATTGCCAGACCAGAAATTTAATGAGTAAGAAACTAGCTATAGTAATTAACCTTTTTTCGATACAAATCTATACTAATTAACCTTATTAGAGGCCTTTTAGCATTTTTTATTAAAATAAAATTGATTCAAATTTTGAGTTTACAGGCTTTAATCCAAATATACAATATATATATACACTATATTTGGAAAGTTTCCTTAATAGAAAAAAGGCTTAAATACTTTTTTCGTCCCTGCAAATATAGCGAGTTTCACTTTTAGTCCTTGTAAAAATTTTTGTTTGTTTATAATCCCTGCAATATCCAAATCGTTCCATTTTAGTCCTTGCCGTTAACTTCCGTTAATTTGCTAGTGATGTGGCGAACACGTGTCCAAAATGCTCTGCCACGTTATATTAATTGGCCACGTAAGACGTTGACATGGATATAACTTCACCTTCTTCGCTTCCCCTCTCCTCCTCCGCCGTTGTCATCCCACCCCACCCCCTCTTCCTCAACCCTAATCTCCTCTGCCATAGTCCGAAATGCAGAACCATTAGAAAATATTAGAACTGGGTCAGAGTGCAAAAAGGGGGCTTTCCCCAAGTCCTCTTTCCTGCACTATTGGAATAGTGGAATGAACAGCAGAGGCATCAACAAACTGCCCTCCTTCTTCACGACATTGTGGACACGCGGCAACGCATCATGGCAGGCAAACGTGCCGGTGCCCGCGTCCTTGAGAGCCCGTCTTGCCGTGACTGGATCTCATATCAACCAAAGCTGCAACAGGGGAAGCCAAGAGAGTACTGGTCGATCTATTTGTGAAAGGATAAAAGAGCCCCAACCCCATTATCATTGTCCTGCGCACCCTCCTCATCAGAAGAGGGGAACTCCCTAGACTGAAAATTGCACTCTTTTGGCGGTGCATTTCCATAATTGGGCACCAAGGAGATGTTTTGAAACATAGATTGAATTGAATTGAATTAATTATTAATTGAATGGAAGAAAACAACAAGAGAGAAGAGAGAGAAAACAACAATAAAACATGTTATTGTCGCCTTCCCCACTTGCCCACCGCTTCCCATTCTTTTTCTTTCCCTACTATTCATATTCATATCCATAAATTCTAAACTCCAATCAATCCAATTACTCCCACAAATCCCACCCCCTTTTGCTCCTCCTAAATCTTAATCCTATGTGGATTTGCGTCCCGGTTACGTAGGTGTACACAACCAGTCAAGTCAACCACCAAGGAGTTCAAGAGGTGACTAATTGTTGTTGTTCTCCAAAGAGATGGTCTTGGTGGGGAGCTCGACCAGCAATTGGGCTACCTCGGTTTTCTTGGTCTTGTTGTCGTGTTGACTGTTCTTGGCCTTGCCCTTGTGGCAGGCGAACATGTCGTCTCCCTTGACGACTTGAGGTAGCGAGAGAAGCATGCGTGCAGGTCATCCTATGTCCTTGATGGACTGTGGCGGAGGAGATTGGGGTTTAGGAAGAGGGGGTGGGGTAGGACGGCAATGGCGGAGGAGGAGAGGGGAAGGCAAGAAGATGAAGTTATATCCATGTCATCGTCTTATGTGGCCAATTAATATGACATGGCAGAGCGTTTTGGACATGTGTTCACCACATCACTAGCAAATTAACGGAAGTTAACAGCAAGGACTAAAATGGGACGATTTGGATATTGCAGGGATTATAAACAAATAAAATTTTTTACAAGGACTAAAAGTGAAACTCGCTATATTTGCAGGGACGAAAAAAGTATTTAAACCTAGAAAAAACTACCAATCACCTGTTTGTTGAGGTTCTTAGTAGATTCCATTCGGATCACAATCCACTTTTGTTGAGGTATCATGGGCTTCCCCGAGCGAGAGGGCCACAACCTTTTCGTTTTGACGCGGCTCATGGCCATAGTTAATGAGGACTACCAAAATGTTGTTGCCTAGTTGGGATAGCGAGAGGGGTAATGCAACACCCTCTATTGCTCTAACAGCCTCTTCTTTTCTATTAATTGTTCATCGGTTACCTGCTGCTCTTTAATCTCACTCATCAAATTACTAGTGATTTTAACCATATTCAGGCACATCCTATCCTCATATATACTCATGTTTAAATTCAAATTACGGAATTCTTCTATCAACTCTAATTCCTTTATCATCATACCTGACATATGCACGGTCTTTCTACTTAAGGCATCAACTACTACATTAGCTTTTCCGGGATGATACATCAAAGAAAAATCATAATCATTAAGAAATTTCATCCACTTTCTTTGTCTCATATTAAGTTCCTTATGATCAAACAGGTATTTTAAACTTTTATGATCACTGAAGACATTAAATGTTGATCCATACAAATAATGCCTCCAAATTATTAAGGCAAAAACTACTGCAGCTAGCTCTAGGTCATGGGTAGGGTAATTCTTTTAATGAACCTTTAACTGACGAGATGCATAAGCTACAACTTTTCTGTGCTGCATCAACACACACCCTAACCCTTGGTAAGAAGCATCACAATATACTTCCATTGGTTCATCTGGGTTTGAAAAAACTAAAACAGGTGAGGTTGTTAGTAACCTTTTTATCTTAGTGAAACTTTCCTCACATTCGTCTGTCCATACGAACGGTTGATCCTTTCTGGTTAACTTGGTTAACGGACCTACAATCTTAGAAAATCCTTCAATAAACCTTCGATAATATCCTGTTAATCCTACAAAACTACGAATCTCTGTTATGGTGGTGGGTCTCTCCCATGCAAGTACTGTTTCTACCTTTGCAGGATCCACTGCAATTCCTTCTTTAGAGATCACATGACCTAAAAATACCTTACTAAGCCAAAACTCACACTTAGCTAACTTAGCATACAATTGTTTCTCTCTTAACACTTGCATTACCTGTTGCAAATGTTGCTCATGTTCCCTACGGGTTTTGGAATAGATCAATATGTCACCGATAAATACAACAACAAACTGATCTAGAAACGAACTAAAGACTCTGTTCATATAGTCCATGAATATAGCTGGTGCATTGGTTACTCCAAATGGCATTACAAGATATTCATAATGGTCGTATCGCGTCCTAAACGCAGTTTTTGGTATATCCTCTTTCTTAACTTTAATCTGATGGTATCTACTTCTCAAATCTATTTTAAAGAAGACAGTGGCTCCACGAAGTTCATCTATTCGGGGTAAAAGATACTTATTCTTAATGGTCACTTTGTTTAATTGTCTATAATCCACACATAACCTAGATGTCCCATCCTTCTTCTTTACTAACAATAATGGTGCTCCCCGGGGGGATGCACTTGGCCTAATGAACTATTTAGACAACAGATATTCTAATTGCTTTTTCAACTCGGTCAATTCTGTTGGTGCCATTCTATAAGGAGCTATAGAGATTGGTCCAAAACCAGGAACTATGTCTATTGAAAACTCAATCTCTCGTACTGGCGGCAAACCTGATATCTCTTCCAGAATTACCTCTGCGAAATCTTGAATAACAGGCACTTTGCTCAATTCAACTTCCCTCTCGCCTTTCAATAAGGTTAACATCATATTTTCCTGAGTTTCTTCTTTCGAAGGAACATCTGATTGGTTGGTAGGTATAAATCCAGGAATCTCAGAATTGAAAAAAACTAGAGTTTTATTAGAACAGTCTAAGAGGATATGGTTGAAAGATAACCAATCCATACATAAAACCACATCTAACTGTGTTAAAGGCAAACATATCAGGTTAACAAGGTATTCTTTGTCCAGAATTGTGATAGGACAATTCAAACAAATGGTGTTTGCAATAACAGGTTTAACAATAGGTAAAGAAACCATTAAATCAAAAGGCATCAAAGATACAAGCAATTCTAATTGTTTCACACAATCCACAGAAATAAAAGAATGTGTTGCGCCCAAATCATATAGTACAATTAAGGGATTACCAGATATGCTACAATTACCTTGTATTAAGTTATCAGAATTAGAAGCCTCTTCGCCACTCATGGTATAAACTCGTCCCTTCACGGCTGGTCTTGTTGGTTGTGCATTCTTGGTAACGGGTGCAGGCCTCTGTCCCCTACAGTTATTTGTTAAGTGTTCAATCTTTCCACACTTGAAGCAAGTTGCTCCCTTCTGTGTACAATTGTTGGAATGGTGTCCTGCTTCCCACAATTATAACACTTTACTATGTTGGGCCTTTGTTGTCCAAAACCTCCGTTCCCACCAATCGGTGCATTGTTCCTATTTTGCTGAAATGGCCTGAAGTTCACTGGGTTGCTATTGTAGGGTTTGCTCTGAAACTGCCTCCTATTCTGGTACTGAGGCTGAAACCTAGACGGTCCACCTACATTGCCTTTTACTACTACTTTCTCCTTTTTCAGAATTTCCAACTTCCGACATTTTTCAACTAAAGGTTGAAATTGGCGGATCTCATGAACAGATACAGCTTCCTTGATATCGTAACGAAGTCCTGCTTCGAAACGTTCACACTTCCATGCCTCATCAAGTTGAAGCTGGAAAAAGCAAAAGTACTTGGCCAAAGTTTCAAATTTAGCCGCGTACGCATCTATAGACATCTCTTTCTGCTGTAAATTCAGGAACTCCCGTTCCCTTTCAGTTCTAGCACTCTAAGGGAAGTACTTAGTCAGAAACCTAGTGCGAAAAATTGTCCAAGTTATTTCCTGTTGTTCAGCTTCTAACAGTTGGTGTACTCCCTTCCACCAGTATTCTGTATCACCAATGAGCACGTATACAGCATAAGATACCTTAATTCCCTCAGCACAGTTTAGAGCCAAAAATATCTTTTCCAAGTCCTGGATCCAAAGATCAGCTTTCTCTGGATCAGGTTCTCCACTAAACTGTTGTGGATCATGCTTCCTGAAGTCAGTAAGTCCTTTAGTCACAGCAGCCCTACCTGCCCTTAACTGAGACTGTATGTCCCTTTGTTCAGCCCTTTCAGCTTGCTGAGCCATAGTAGCAGCCATATTGTTCATTGCCCCAATTGCTCGCTCCATAGCTTCGTTGTTACGTGCAGCCATCGTTTTACTAGAAAAGACTTAACAAGAACATACCTACCCTTAGAAAACAAGATAACAAGCAATTTCACACAATGTCACACAACACAAAAATCAAACAATATTAATCAGAGTTAGACAACTTAAGCCTAATAGACCTATAACCTACACTCCCCTATAAGATTGACAAACCTGGCTCTGATACCACAAAATGCAACACCCTTTCTCTAAAAATGATATTACACCATAGTAACCAAAAGTTTCATAAAGACTTAGAAAATTTTTGATAAGGGTTTTGTAATCTTTCTCACAAATGCGGATAAAATTTTTTCTTGTTCAGAATGAATGGTAAGTATAAAATAATGCCTTCAAGTTTGGAAAAAGTACTTCATCATATAGATAATAACCATGCTATTCTACAAAGGGTTTGCTTCAGTACAAACCTAAGTATAGATTCTGCAAAAGTAAGAAAAAACTAGAAATACTAGAAAACTGAAATTACAAAAGTGTTTAAAGAAAATTATATGCTACTACGTAGGTGTGAGCCAGACCAATCCTAGACGAACCATCTAACTTAATCATCTTAAGACGAAGATGTAACGGTAGCAGCAACTTTTTAACTCTAACACGGTAAACCTTCTTCTGAGTAATCTTCTTCTTCTCCACCTTTTTTGCGTTGCCATCTTCTGTCCTGGTGATGTCCTTTATCTGCTCCAGGGGTAGCTTAATGTCTAAGGCTAATCGGGTTTCTATTCTCCAGTTTGGTTTATCCACCCTTCCAGCGGTAGTAAGTACATAACCAGAATATGTACCCCACTATGTACCTAGGTTTATCTTCCACCTCGACTTCCCAATCTCAAGGGGTTGAATCCTAAGACAACGACGGACCGAAACTAACCCACTCCTCGGGTAAACCATCTACTCAGTCATGCATCAACACAACAAAGTAGGCAAGGGTGAAACTCTACGCAAAGTAATATGGAAAGTAGGAATACATCCAACATATAGATCACCCATCAATCAATTTGCACACCAAGCATATATTCATAATAACAGATCAATCAAGGCTTATAAACAGATCTCGTTTAAGCAGATCTTACCTTTGTGCGGTCAATCCTACAAAATAACTCGTTCACAAAATACATTCTCATATTTATGTATGTCACTTCAATATCTCTCTAATCACACCGGTATAGTGCTCCAATGAGACTTTTCCAACCGCACACCATTGAGCGACCGGCTGCAGTAAACTTAACAGCATAATCAGGGAATCCCTCTAGACCCTTGAAGATACTTCAGAAATACCGCATTTAAAACTTAATATCAAATCAAAAAGAGATTTGCCAGTCAGATTTATCCAAGCCGGGTATACGATTCGTCTCGGCTCAGGGGGATTCATCGACAAGTCATTGAGACTTTCGAAACCTGAATAATCCCAGTAGACAATTGTAGTCCAACAGAACCTATTTTCAACCCCCAACCTCTAGGTTGTATGCTCATAGTCTATAATGCAAATGATTGTCAAATTTTGCATATACTCTGCTTCTCTTTATTTTCTCTCTTTGTAAGACTTCCTTTGTCTTATTGTAGCTTCTCTTCAATACCATTGTACATAATAACTTATCTCTTTCTGAAAATATTGCTCTAGTCTTCATTACTCATTTACCGCGAGTTAAGTTATTCTTCCAGCTGAAATTTTTCAATTTATGACTTGTCACACCGCGGCAGAGCTGAACTGAGGTAAATAGTCCAACAGAGTGATTCGATATATAACTAAAGGTTATTAACTTATTTCAAGAAGACCAAAACGGGGCATAGCCACCTAGGATTGATCAAGAGAGAAGAGATCAATAGTATGAAAACTTACAACTGCTTTTTAATCAATAAGTGTCTGTTATCAGATTTTAAACAATGCTTTGGGAATGGAATAATTACATGGCGATTGAGCCGACTACGGTAATCAGTGTCCAGTTTTCTTAAAACTTAATATAGACTTAGTGAGCGAAGATACAGCTGATTATTTATCGGCTTAAGTTATTTTTGAAGATGAAAGGACCACTCGACGGCAGAGCCATCTTTGGTGATCAGTACCCAATCTTTAAAATCAATCTACTATAACTAAGTGAACATAGTCCAATTGTTTTTCTTTGGAAATATTTAAGCACTAATTGTCTTCCAGGAAAAAGGCTCATTGAAAGTCTATCTCACTAATTTACACTGCCATAGACATTGGAAATTAAACTTAGTTATGTGCATATATATACAGATTGGATACCCACTCGATATTTCTCACTAATAATATAATAGTAGAATTCACCGAGAATCCATTATTGTTACATTAAATTCCGAAAGATGCTATAACAGTAGAATTCACCGATAATCCATTACTGTTACACTCTTTTATCCAAGCCAATCTATTTATATATACGGTATTAAGAAATCACTTCTTTTCCAATTTATCTTAATCACGTATATATCGGGTCCCTAGTGTTAAGAATTCCCCAAACAGCATATCAGTACAGTTCCCAGGAAAGAGAGACGGACTTATCAAGCCCCTTCAAATGTCTCTGTCTTTCCTTGACAACTCTATATTGATAAACCATTTATCTTAACCATCACCTTGGTATATTCATGATAGACAATATCAGGGTTTTCACAAATAATAAATTGTATTTTTTTTGCGGTAAAATCATATTTACGGTACGCCTAAAATTCGCCATTATAACAGCATATTTACAAAAGTTCAAAAATGATTTTTGGCATAGTCATCTTACTCACATGAATTTCTTGAGAAATTTGGGCATTATAACTCTACAATTATTAATAGCATAAAACAATTAAATTAAAGCTATAAAATAATTATAAAGCATATATAAATAAATAAATAAATAAATAAAAGTTATAAACACATAAACAAACAATTCAAACACAAACAAGAATCAAAACTCATACTTCTCAAATTAATTTGAAAGAGAAACCTCTTACCTTTGCCATAAGACTATGAAGAACAAGCTCGAAGAACCAAGAACACAATAGTAAGAAATTTAAGACTAAGAAGAGAAAAGAGAGAGAAACGTTTGCCTTGAAATGCTTCTTGGATTTGTGTTAGAATTTTATGAAGCTAAGGGGGTCTATTTATAGGGAGAGGGGGCGGCCAAGAGGAAGGACATGGGAGGAATAAAAGACCTTTGTGTGGTAAGTCATGACTACAAAAATACATAATTATTAATTAGGTTTAATCAATCCTTTTTCTAATTGGTTTAGGCTCATGACAAGGCTTGGTGACTCATATAGGAAATCTGATCCAAGGCTCCTAAATGCTCCTTGATGTCGACCAAAAGAAGGGGAAAGGAGAGCCATTGGATTGCTTGGTCAAAAGTTTTAGGTTTAAGTTAGTTTTTAGTGAAAATCAAGGGTAAAATGGTCTTTTCACTGATCAAATATTCAAAAATAATTTTAAATGGTAAGAACCAATGAGCAATCTCAAAAATGACATGTAAGAGCTTCATGGAAGAGTTTTGAGATTTTTACGGTAAGGGTAAGCTTTACGGTTTGCAAAAACAAAGGAAAACGGACGCGCAGTAAGTGCAAAACGAACATTTTTTAGAAAATTCCAGAAAAAATCCCAAAAAATACAAATTGAATTTAAACACCAATGATCCCTCTTTAAATTTGATTTTAAGTACTCACTGATCGTTAAAAATCCATTTCTGATCAGAAATCCTCGTTTCTCGTGCTTTTATAGGGACCGAAAAAGTAGCTTTTAATCTGTTTTTCAGAAAATTACGAAATAATTTTCAAAAATTTCAAAAAATATAAAAATATGATTCAACCTTTCAAAATCTTTTTCCGACCTTAGTTTGGTCTCCGAATCAGTTATTAGCTCTTACTGTAAGTATAGGGACAAAATGGTAATTTTTAAAAGTTTTCCAACAATTCTAAGAAAATTTCAGAAAATCACAAATATTAAAAGAACCAACTTTTGTGAATGAAGTTTTATTTTCTGGTTTGTTTTGATATACTTTTGTTAATAAAATCGTATCCGTTAATTACGGTAAATACGGATTTCAAACGTCAAGGAAAAAGTGACTGTTTTACTAAAATGATTTTAGAAGTATATTCTAATCTTAATTATAATCTAAAAATAATTTACTTAGCACTTAGATCATACAATTCCTATATAAACAACATTTAAAAGAAAATTAAAAAAAACCCAGATGTTACAGGTAACCCAGTGGATGCTTTAAAGAGTGTCCAAAGGGATTCGATTATTTTCAACAAGGAGGTTTTTGGAACTGTTTTTTGAAAAAAAATGTTGGAAAATAGGCTTAAGGGAGCCAAAAGGGTTCTTGAGGGATTTAACACCTCTAAAATGAGTAAAATGTAAAGTAAGTAATCTTAACCATTAATAAGAAAATCAAGGAATAATATTCCAACATATCTATGATTTGTTATACATACACTTATAATATCAACACTTGATTTTCAAATTAATGGTTGAGATTAATTACTTTACACTCTAAAATGGATTGCTCACTTTAGAAGAGTCAGGTCCGTTCTTGAGAGGGTTGATATATTCTCTAAGATTGGTGCTCCTAGAAGAGCAACTTCAAAGGGATTATAACTTAAAAAACTATATCGACTACTAAAAACTAAGTATCTAGTCCTCTTATCTAAGTGTATTCTAGACGAGACACAAGATCAAGACATATATAAAAGGTGCCACACACACAGTCCAATTATTGTCTTTTTTCTCTAAGTATTACTTGCGATAAATATACTAATATACCATGGAAATTACGTGATTAATTACCAACTATAAAACATAAACATATATTAAATAGATAAAAGGCTAAAAATAAAGTTCCCTGACTTCCCTCAGCATTTGTAGATTCCTTAAGATACACGGGCCTTGGCTGAAAAAGTAGTCCTTATTGCATCGGTGAGATATATGGGACTAATTGTCTTCTATCTATGCCAATTGCCCAAGGTATCAAGCACTATGGTTTTCCCCCCTCCGGAAAGATCAACTTTAGGCCTGCAATTAATTAGCGATAATTAATTTTTAATGTGCCAATTGAGAAAACCCATATACATAATATTATTGACAATTCTTATAGAAACAAATAAACCAATCCATGTAGCCGTAAAAAAAAAAAATTAAACCAATCCATGTAGAGTACTTATGCTATATATAACGTCCAAACGGAAAACATTCTATCATCGCTCAAGAAATTCACAAAGAAACTCCCAATCAGAATAAAAGCTACAGGTACAGGGTATACCATCAACAGACATACATTAGTATCCAATTTGTCACCAAGAATCCAAGATGAATGAGAAAAGATACATATACCGACTATGAAACTATGTGCACAATTTCTATATTCAACAATCAACATAGACAATTTTGCAGCCACATTCTCACTTTCTCAAAAGTCAAAAGAAATAGGGTTGTAAAGCCGTTACTTACTTAAGCTTTTAGTACCGTATGTTTAACTTTTCGGTATCTGTCAATTGTAAAGATCTAAGAACTTATCTGATTTTCATTCTGGTCGAGGTGTGATTTCCCACGGAGTTCACGTGCAAGTATCCTCTGCGGTATTCTGATACACTAACTCTTTTGAACACTGCTGGATTACTTGGATTGGAGTAACAAGGCTTGGTGCCGGAGCCGGACCCAAACTTCCCTATGTGTAACTGGGGCTGTAAAATGTGGCCATGGAAAGCCTCTCTTTATCTGAGTTAACCGTTACTCGGTGTTCGATGCTTCGGTAGATTCGGCTTTTTCACCAAACTGGTATAATTTTATCTGGAAATTATCAGTTTGGTGTAGATTTGAAAAAAAATTATCAAAATAGGGTAAGTCGTATGCCTGATGCGCGACTTTAATTTTTTTTTTCCCAAAGTCGTAATCGACCAATACAACTTCTACAATTGATATATATTTTTAAAAATTTTAGTGAAGTCGTAGGTCTCACTCACGACTTTGCATGATTGTTGTCCTTTTTCTGCACGTTAAAGCGAAGTCGTATGATACGTATACGACTTTGGTTTTATTTAATTTTTTTTTAAAAATAGCGAAGTCGTAAACCATACAAACGACTTTGGTACTGTTTATTTTTTTTAATAAAATATATGAAGTCATAGACCACAGGTATGACTTTGCTATTTTTTATTATTTTTTTTAGAAGTTGTGGACCACGAGTACGACTCCAATGTTTTTTTTTTTTTCTTTAATATTATAAGAAGTCGTATATTAAGAATACGACTTCACTTTTTAAAACTTTTTTTTTTAAATATTGAATTCGTATAGTAAGAATACGACTATTGAATTCGTATTAAGGAGAGTTTGTCAAGAAAGAAATGAAGCAAGAGACCAGCTTCAATTGCTAACAAGAAATTTTCAGCCATCTTCTACCCCAGTCGAGACAAGCAGTACTATTATTCCACAAGTTGATCATCCTAAGCCTCCTCCAATAGTCCTCAAACACAAACAAAGCCATCATCGGTGAAAAGCACCACGGTTTCAGATGTGAGTTTAAATTCCAAAGCATTCTCAAATAGTTCATGTGATTTATCCTTGGCAAGCCTCCAACCAAATGAGATGCATTCCTCGATGGATCATTTATCTCACACAAGAATAGCTGAATCATGCAACTTGGCCTTACCAAAACAACCAAATCACCAAAACAAACCTAGTGGTGCTTCAAGAGATGATAGTGCTTCGTTGGTGATTGAGAAACAGATTTGTGGAAAACCTTTGCCTCAAAATGGTAGATTTCTACAAAGTGTAACAGAAGCTGGACCTTTACTTCATACACTTCTAGTTGCTCCTCCTCTTCCACAATGGAAAAACCCTCTTCCTTTATCTTCCCCTGCTCTTTCACTTTGTACCCAGGAAAATAATTATTTATAATCTACCAGTACTGACGATGATGATAAGGCAAGTGTTAATCCAGATGAGTTTATTCCAACTTCTTTGACTTTGGCATTTCCTGGGAATTCAATAGTCGTATTCTTACTGTACGAATTCAATATTTTAAAAAAAAATAAAAAAGTGAAGTCGTATTCTTAATATACGACTTCTTATAATATTAAAAAAAAAGAACATTGAAGTCGTACCCGTGGTCCACGACTTCTATAAAAAATAGCAAAGTTATACCCGTGGTCCACGACTTCATATATTTTATTAAAGATAAATAAACAGTGCCAAAGTCGTTTGTATGGTTTACGACTTTACTTTTTAAAAAAAAAATTAAATAAAACCAAAGTCGTATACGTATCATACGACTTTGCTTTAACGTGCAGAAAAGGACAACAGTCATGCAAAGTCGTGAGTGAGACCTACGACTTCACTAAAATTTTTAAAAATATATATAAATTTTAGAAGTTGTATTGGTCGATTACGACTTCGGAAAAAAATTTAAAGTCGCGCATCAGGCATACGACTTACCTTACTTTGGTAATTTTTTTTAAATCTACACCAAACTGGTAATTTTCAGATGAAATTATACCAGTTTGGTGAAAAAGCCGGTAGATTCCATTCGTCGTCATCTGCCAAATCAATTTATTGGGATTGAAAACACTCGCAACTCCGAAGTCTTCCTTATTGAGACACATACTCTATGTTTGGTTTTCAATTGTAAACGTACATTTAAGTCTAAAAATATGTTTATCCAAAAACAATTCTAAAGTTACTTTGGATTAATCAAATGTACTTTTGCAATACTTCAACCGAAAACCAAACCTGCTAAAAATAATATAAAGCAAAGTAACTAGGTATTGATATATCTATTAGCTAATTGTAAAAAGAACAAATAATAAGTACTACCTCCAACATGTCTCCAATGTTAATGATGAAAGCATCAGGGAGGGGTTTCACAGGAATCCACAACCCATCTTTTTTTATTTGGAGGCCTTCCACTTCATTGACTCGGAGAAGGACAGTGAGGCCACCACCATCAGAGTGAGGACTGAGTCCCATCACTAGCTCTGGTTGGGGACATGGTGGGTAATAACTCATCCTCGTTGATTGAGTCCCTTCACCAAACAACTCTCTAATTTCCTTGGTGTCCAATGCTAGGGCGTTGGACAAAAGGTCAAGGATTCGGACCACAAGTTCTTTCAGTTCTGCAGAGTAGGCCTCTAAATCATCCCTGCATCCAAATGTAGATATCATGTCATAAATAATGTCATCAGGTACTATTTTAACTCTAATTTTACATTTGACTTTTTGAAGTGTTATTTTTTTTATAGACAAATGTTAGTAATCGGCAAGTTATGTTTGTAAAATGATTTGAACTTATGACCTCCTTATCAATCCAATCCATATGTCTCAAATCACCAAAACCACTTTATCACTCTATGACTTTCGAAGTGTTATAAGTCAGTATTTTCACAGAGGGCGAGAACTACATGTCTCTAGAATAGATACGTCTCTGATTTGAAGTTCAACTTGTGCTGCAAGAACAGAAAAAAATATATATATCTTAGTTTCAAAAAATTTCTTTCCTGAAAGGAGATGTTCTAGTGAATTACTCGGAAAGGCATATTTTCTATCTTTCTTCCTCCTTTGTTGATTTTATTTTATTGATTCTAAACACTCAGTGTAAAAAAGAGACTACTTAATAAATAGGTGACAACTTATTAAGGGTGGGTATAATCATCAATCAATATTCTAAAATAAAATCCTGGTGCCATGACAGTGTGTATACTAAAAGTTCGTACGGACTTGTTTTGTTCTGGAACTGCTATGAGAGAAAAACAAAAGCAGTACTGAGGAAAGTGTGCAGGGTATGAGAGGCAGAGAGGAACCTGAATGGTAAGGGAAGGTTGGGGCTCATGTGGGATGGCAAAGTGAGCAAGAAAAACATATCTGCCCACTCCAATTTCTGTTCCTCATATACCACAAAGGCCTGACCATATCCCTCCTCATCTCCTTCTTTGTGCCCAAACTTCTTCTTCTCTTCAATTGGAAGATTGAAGAATTCTTGAGCACCCTTCTTCACATTTTCCACCAATGAAATGCTCACTCCGTGATTAATCTGCTGTATTAATGGTTGCCCATATTAGTCAAAATAAATCAGAGTTAGTAAATCATGCTCTTCTATAATTAAAATCACATAATTTATATCTAACAGACTAACATCAATAATCAATAATAAATAAAAAGAAAAGAACATGCAATATATAATACATATAATTCAAGACTTGTATCTGCAGGTATATAAACTCTGATGATTGAGGAACAATCTAAGACAAATATCTAATGAACAAGGAAGGGAAAGGAGAGAGGTATAGATGGAAACTAAACCTGAAAGAAGCCCCATTCTTTGCAGGCAGAGTGTAGCTTTTCCAGCTCAGGTCCCTTGAGATCATCTTGGGACAACAATTTACTAAGGTCAACGACAGGAACTCGATCAGGTAAAGGAGTACTAGTGGTGGGAGATGATGATAATATTAATGAACGGTCGTGAAGAGGACGAACATAACGATCTGGAACTGTGGTCAATGCCTCCTTTGCTATTTCCTGGACTGAGGGCACTGAAAGAGAGATTGATTCCATAGCTACAACTCGTCCTAGCTAGCCTACAGTCACATGCGAATATGCAGTGAAATGAAATAACATATGACGAATGACAGGTTGCACTCTTTTTCAAATACGTTATTCCTATTTTAATACATTTTTCTTATTTATTTTATTGTCTAACTCAGCATTTGGATATTTCCATTTTCCCCTTATATTCTAATATTGTTCCTATCCTATTCCTTGCTTGCTCTCCCATTTTGTCTCTCTGTTTTTGTTCTGACTTTTCCAGTAATGATTTTTTAATATTTCTCAATTTTCAACATTAATCTAATTTTTTTTTCTATTTCTCTCTCTTCGTGTCACATTTTTCATATAATATATCTACAGCGGTGATAGGTGAACACCTATATCGCTACAGTACACCTCTTCACAGTACATAAAGTGAACAGTAAAGGATATGGGGGTGTACTGTAGTGGTCCATCAAACATTTCGCATATATCTATTACTCATCTCTCTTCATGTTCCAAAAATTGTCTTTGTTTTGTTTCCTTTGGCTCGAGAAGCCACCTATTACCCTTTACTGCTTTGTAAGTTATAGGATATATTACTAGTATATATCTCTTACACAATTATCCTGAACATAAGTAACTTACATCTGTGGTCTATTCTTCTAAATTAAAGGGGTTGATATTTTACATGATTGTATTTTTTTCCCAAAGTGATTAATTAGCTAGGATGAAATAGAATGTAATCTCAGACAAACTTTACCACAATGTTAGAAATTCAAATGTCACTTTAAGAATAGTAACTATATATCTACGTACAGACAGCCTCAATTTATTAGTGCGTAGCAACATGCAATGGCTCGGTGTGATGTTAAGGCTGGTAGCCAGACCCTGTCCATTGTTGTCTCTACTTCTTATATATTTCATTTTATAATGACTATATAAAATTAATATGATCCATGTATTGCTGGAATTAATTCCTAGACAAATATTTTAGAGACTAAAACGAAACAAAAAAAACTATGTTTTAAGGACTAAAGTAATAGGAAATAAAATCGAAGAAAATCCATATTAATTAAATGAACTAAAAATTTATTTAAAAGTATTATAAATAAATATCGAGACAAGGAAATTTTTTTTTTTTCAATATATCGAGACAAGGATATGCATCCCAAAATTTTCCCCAACTTTGCAAATTGAGGAAAACCCAAAATGAGCAAAAATAATTTCTCTGGTCAGAATTGGATCATGAGTCTGTACATGCATCCACGGTTTTTTTTTTTACAACAAAAGTTATTCATTCATTCAAATCGGTAAAATACATCGAACACATAACAAATTCAACATCGCTAAAAACTGAAAGGGATGAATCTGTGAACAAGCTCACAGCATCCAAGTTAATAACATAACATAGCAAAATGCCATCAAAAGTGACAATGCCTACAAAAATGACAAACTCATATTGACCGAAGTACACACGCCTCCGGATCTGCAATGTTGATGACTCAGTCATAAGAGAATCTGTAGTGAAACGAAGTAAATTAGCCAATCTGAACCAAATGAACACCGCACAAAGACGGGAGAACAAAACGCCGCACCAAGACGGGAGAAACAAACACCAGCACACGCAGATGCCGAAAAACACTGGAAAAAAAACACGAGAGGAAAACGAGATCTATGTGAAAAAGTCACTTATTAAGGTAAAAATAGACTAAAAACGAAGTAGAGGGGTGGTTTTAGACCAAAAAATAGTCCAAAACCACCCCTCAAGTGGAAGAGAAAGAAAGAATGAGCATATGATTTTTAGAGAGAAGGCAGAGCTTCTCTCTCTAAGAGTGGCAGCTAGGTTTACATGTATCCACGGTTAGGATTTGATTGTCATGTTTAATTATGCAATAAAGTATCAATTAATTGAACCTTGATCTATTTTTAATAACTTTAAAATTATTAGTTGAATTAATAAAATCCAATATTTATAAAAATCATCGACTCTTTGCAATTTTTTTTAGTCAAACTTTGCAATTCTTTTTTTTTTGGTCAATAAAGATGAGATATTCCATTCAATAAATGGGCCAACCCATGACAGGAACCCAAGGAATACAAACAAACAGAAGATGAAACCAACTGTAACTTTGACCCAAAAAAAAAAAACCAACTGTAACGCAACACCGAGATAGAACAGATAAGCACAAGGCACGCAGCTGGACGGTAGGAAAAACATAAAGTTCACCCACCGACATTAAACATAATTACTACCCATTAAAGAAAGCAGTGAAACTAGAAAACTACCCACAACCAGAGAGAGCAAGTAACCGAGGCAGAAGCTTGGGAACAACAACCAGAACCAGTATGGAGCCATCCACAGCAGAAACCAAACCAAAGAAATTGCCACTGTAAACATTGGAATGGGCCTGCAGGCCAAAAAGCCTTAAATTAATTAGGTAGTGTTTGGCTTAGTTTTTTATTGGCTTCTCTTCTCCTTAAAAGTAGAAGCTGGGTTTGACCGAAAAAAAAAGTAGATGCTGGGCCAAACAATTTTTTGTAGAAGCTCTTTAGAAAAAAATGAGCTTATTTATATAGAAGAAAACATAAGCAAAAGGAGTTCTTCAAAAGTTGTTGAGAGGAGCTTTTTATTTACTTATACATTTGTTGCTATCTTCTTTTACTTTTTTTTTCCTATTGTTTTATCATTTGTTGATATTAATTTTTCATATATACTACTTTATTGTTATTTGGTGTAGTCTTGTTAATGTAATATTAATCACAAAATTTTAAAGTTTGAAAATTTTATGCTTTTAACAATTTATATTTTGTCTAATTAATAGAGATATATGTTTTAATATTTTATTCCATTTTAATATTATAGGAAATATATATTGTTTTGTATAATAACAATTTTTATTATTAAATATAAGATTACAATTACCTATTCTTTAATTTATTGTAGTTTTAAATAGAATTAGAGCTTTCATAAAATAAATAATCAAACAACTTTTAACTTAGAAGTAGCTTTTAAGATTAAATATACAATAAATACCAAACAGCTTTAACTTAATTTTTGAAGCTTTTTTTTTTAACTTTAACTTAAAAGTAGTTTTTAAGCTAAAAAAAAACTGAGCCAAACGAACCTAAGGCTACGGGGTGGCAGCAAAAGATTGGAACGGAATCCAGGACGAAAACGAGATATCTTTTGCTTGCCAATTCCATTCAATTCTTTATTTTGATATTACGGGTATTTCTTTTTTTAATTGGTGTATTTGTTCTATAAGTTGTTTACAGACTTTGTGCTAAAAATGTTGTAGTGATAGTGTAATGGGTTGGAATACCCCTTTACTCATTTTAATATATCATTTTGCTTATAAAAAAAATAGTACAACTTTTAAGAACTTCAAATAAAGATCCACGTACAAGTAGTCCTACATCATTATACGTACTTCTGATTGATTTTGCTGAAAAATAACATTTTGATATTAAAAACTGGATTCTTGTAAAAGAACGAATTCTCTAAATGGATGCCACGCCAACCTCTCCAATAATGAAGTTAGGAATAACTCATTCTTAAATTTATATAATTAAGAACTCAAATAATAACTATTGTTGGAGATGGTCACACATAAATACCACGTCTCTTTGCACAGATAGATCTAGAGGCCTTATCTGGTCCCGCGCGCAGGGACGATAATAAATTAATAATATATGTCGTCCTCCTTGACCACTGAAATAAATAACATTAAGAATGCCAGAATGGTACATCAATAACAACTGTGACCATATGTATCTCAATAATTTTATCAGCTCTAATATACACGTTTCCAACGTTTTCCACTGACATTGCAAAAGGTGTATATTGCTAACTTACGACTCTTTCTAATTTTGAAGTGGTAGTAAATTAGCAAATCCTATGATATATATATATATATATATATATATATATATAACAAAATTAAAAAAATAATACATAAATTATTAATTAAATTGATAGAAATAAAACAACTATTATACATTATATTTATGAAAGCCAGATACTACATGTAATATAACAAAGTCTAATAGTAGAAAATATAAAATACAAAATGTTATTGGAAAAATTATACGCAAAACTATTTGTAATTACATTTTTATAATTTCATAAAGTTTATTCACCATACTATTGATACTGTTTTGATAAATAGGTACAATTAATATTTTCTTAAAATAAGAAACAAATAAATTTTTAAAATATAACAGTTTAATTATCAATAAGATAAAAATTTGCACATTAATTATTTTAATCTCAATTAATTTTATTGTTTATGATCCTTGTTTTCATTTTATGATCAAATCTTCGTCCACCTAAAATTTCCAGAAAAACACATAATCATCAGTGTTTTAACGATAAATATAGACACTATAACATTAATAAAAAAAAGGTGTGAGATTTTGGATGGCAAACAAAGTTATTTGGTAGGTGACAGTGTGGCACGGTCCTATGGTGACATATCATTTTAATAGCTAGTATAGTAAATAAAAGTAAATGGATAGATTACAAATAATTCTCCTAATTCGGTCACTTTCTAATTTATATATAAAGTTTATTTTGTAACATAACTTGAAGGTTGGACTAATTCGGGTCTTTATTCTTTTTTGTTCAAGAGACCGGGTCTCATCACCGCATGCATCCGCTCCTCGGCACATGGAATGAAAGGAACATGCATGTAGATTGTGGGGTCTATTTACGGCTCACCTTTAAAATTGGGTTGCAACTACTGTGTGGACCACATTGATTTTTTTTTTATACAACACATTGATTTTGTTTTCAATGCATAAATTAAATGCATGTGAGATTAACTTGGGTTTCTGAAAAGGACCCCAGAAAAAGTTGTTCTTGTCATGAGTTGGTTTACAAAGTGGTCCAGTACAAAACAAAAAGGTTATGATCTAGCTAGCGTCGCACTGACCTCTAATTATATTCCATTTGTCTCTTAGGACCAAAAAATAGCTAGCGTCGGTGGCTTGCGTGCAATATAAAGCGTGACAATATAAAGTAGGACCAATTCAGGGATAATAGAGATTGATGGAATATTTGTAGTGAACTACAAAGACTCATGTAGGACTCAATGAATCGCTTAACAAATTAAATTACTGTACCCTATCAGAATAGGTAAGTTATGGTTCACCGGAGAGGTAAAAACCAGTGGAACATGTATACAAGTACTGATTAATCTCCCATTATTATTCCTCTCATGTGTCGAGTGATAAAGTGGTTTGAGGGAGATACATAGACATTGAAATGATAAGAAGTTCATGGATTTTAAATCATCTGTTAATATAATATACTAATTATTGACATTTGTCTTAAAAAAATAATCCTCCCACTAGTTAATTATAGGTGCACACGAGTGGTATTTAATTTCACCATTTTGTTTTGGAAAAAACTAATTAATGAATGATCAATGAACAAAACCAACCTAAAAAGGGCAGGACAAGAGTTGCCAACATATTGTCTTGCAATTACAATTCCTTTTTCAAAAAACTACAGCCTAAAACAGATCATGAGCACACAGGAAACATCATAAAAAAAACCAATACATAGCAAAGACATGACTTCTGAAACAATGTATGAGTCTTTTCGCTGAATTTCCACCCTATTCCTGCGCATATAGCCCCATTATATATATATATGATCACAGAATTGAGTTGACACGCAGACCAATATAGACTGCATCTGATATTTCAAGACATGCGTCTCAGGTTTTCCTCAAATCTTTCTAAATGACATATCTTAAGAAATCAAATTTCAATCAACGTTAATTACCCAATATAGCTCCCTCTTACAAAGATTTACAAGTCTTCACTCAGCCACAGTGCAATCATATAAGTCTTCACTTGATTGTGTGTCCTAATTAATACCTTCTCTTAGTTATTTTAACTAAATATTCTTTATATGTACTAGTCTCTCCAAACTTTTGCAATGTTGGAAGTCCCACATTGGATGGTCAGGGGGCCTGTGAAGTCTTTATAAGCATGGGGAGTCCCTCCCCCCTTGAGCTAGCTTTTGGGGTGTGAGCTGCGAGCCCGTGCCGTTTTAGCATGGTATCAGAGCCTGGTTCCTCCCAGTGGTGTGGATACTGCCGCTAGCCCTCGCCTATGGTGTGGAACCTAGGCTCGAGGGGGCGTGTTGGAAGTCCCACATTGGATGGTCAGGGGGCCTGTGAAGTCTTTATAAGCATGGGGAGTCCCTCCCCCCTTGAGCTAGCTTTTGGGGTGTGAGCTGCGAGCCCGTGCCGTTTTAGCATGCAACAAGAAGATTGTTTGAACAGTATTTACAACAACTCACAAAGTGATCAGGATAAAAATTTTAAGCTCAACATAATAAATAATTATTTCAACAACTCACAAAGTGAGAGGAGTAAATATTAACTCTCTCTCTCTCTCTTTTTTTTTGGTCAAACTCTCTCTCTCTCTCTCTCTCTCTATATATATATATACTCTCTCCGTTCTTTTTTTTTTTTTTTTTTTATACTCTCTCCGTTCTTTTTATCTGGAGTATATATGTTTATATTTTTTTTGGGTCAAGTTTTTTTTTCTGTAACCGAAAAAGACCGGATTTAGACTAGGCTCCGTGCAACCACAACATGGCCCAGATTGAGCCCAGGCCCAATTAAAGGTGTTGTAAGCGCTGCACGTGATCAATAACTGTTTTCGGAAAATACAAGTTAACTGTGGTAACCGTCTCTCACCAAGGATAAATAAACCGTCTCTCGGAAATCAGATAGGTAGCACTCTCTTTGCTCATATAATTTGAGCATTAGAGTTTCTTGCATATGGTTCCGCCTTACTCCGCCGTCTTCACCGCGGTTCTCTTCCCTGGAGTAACTTTGAATTCCAAAACCAAAATCTTAAATACGCCACCCAGCATATAGGTCTGGAACGGAACAGTTCCAAATTTCAATGGTCAATATTTACTTTTTTTTACTATCACATAAAAGTGCTCTTTCGTTAATTCGTTTGATGCATATCCTCTACACTGTACACATTCATCTCCGTGTGCTCTCTTCAATTATCTTATTAACATGGGTTATTTTATTTTAAAAAAATATTATTTATATTATTTTTTATTTTAATTTTCAATAAAAAAATATTATATAAAAACATCACTTGCCTTTTGCTTTATTTTTCATTTCCTAAGATTAATACTGAAAATAAAAAAAATAATATTTTGGTCATATAATTTTTTAAACATAAAAAGCATTTTCTCAAATGAAATAAGTCTCGAGTAATGGGTCACTTTGGTCCCTAGAGTGATAAGTGGTATCACTTTAGTGTTTAATAGATATGAAATTTAAAAAAGGTCATCAACTCTTAGCCGTTAGTCACTTTTGTCCTTAAAAGTGATTACTTACTATTATTTTGGTCCCTAAAAGTGATTACTTAATTGTCATTTTGGTCCCTGAAAATAATTATTTTCCTAACAGCAATGACTAAAGTGACTAACGGCGAACACCAATTGAAGACTTTTTTTAATTTTTAATTTGTCAAGGATCAAAGTGATACTACCTGACACTCCCAGACATCAAGCGCCTGTTTACTCAATAAATCTTAATTTTCACGTGCCCGCGTATGAATTCGGATTCCCTACAGTCAACAAAATCACGCATTCACGCAATCAGGCGATCTGAGCCGTTCGATCAAGATTGGACGGCTAGCAATTTTTGGAAGTTGAACTCGGCTTAAAATAAGATAAAAATCTCCAATCGTCCGATCTCAATCGAATAGCTCAAATCATCTGACTGCGTGAATGCATGATTTTGTTGACATTAGGAAATCCGAATTCGCGCGCGTACCTTTAAAATACCTCTGGAGACTTTTGCTTCAGTGCGAAGGCAAGCTGCGTTTGAACCAAACTAAAGCAATTTTTTAGGTGAAGAAACTACAGCAATTTAACAATTATTAATCTAGTCAACGAAATACTAGAAGGATCTTTTTTATATGTATTTCTTTAAGTATTTGCCGAAGAAATTTATAAGATAAGAATTTTTTTTTGATAATATAAGATAAGAAATTTCAACTACACATGACAAATTTATTTGCATAAACAAATTGAATTATTGAAAAGTAAATGCTTAAATGTTGAATTACCAGAGAACTTTATCTGGAACTAAACATTTTTGTGTAACTGTTGAATACGAGTTTTTTTTAGGGGTATATATGGACAATGTTGAATACGACTTTAATTTAATTTACCGTCATGTGTTTTCTTTGATCCATTAATTTGTAACCAAATCATAAAAAATGCATTTGATACATCTTTCAACTAAAATTTCTCCATATTAAACCTTTTTTTAATTACGACTACAAATGCATCATGGTTTGAAAGAATTTCACTACTATGGCAAATTAATGGCCATATAAATAATTTAATTAAACGATGTTTAATAAACTATTTCAAGAAGTTTATAAATTAAGCCTAGCTATTTAACAGTACCCTGTCTCTTTCTACCTATTTTTCTTCATATCACATCATTATTAGCACCCTTATCTCTTTCACTCATCTTTCTTCTATTCTTATCTTTCTGAAAGTATATACTAACTTTTGGGTGTCTAAGAACCATTTTTGTTAAAATAATTAAACTGAAGTAGTTTGTGAATATTTTTATAGCTGCATTTTTTTGTTTATACTCACAGTATCCTATGAGAAAAATGAGTTCTAAACTAATCTGTGTTCGGCCGAGAGGTAAGTAAAGTCTGAACACGGCTTTAAATACTAATATAATTATATAATTATTATTTTTCATATGAAATAAATTCTAAATAAACTCTTCCAACAACATACATGACTTGGTCAATAATATCAACATTCATGATTTAATAGTTTTTATTTAACTTGCGAGAACGGGTCCAAAATGAATACCGCATTGCACCTTGCTGCATATAAATACCAACCCTATACCGTTCGGGTGGCATACATACACGGTTCCCTTAGAGCATTTTATTACCAATGGCATCATCATCATCATCGCAGGCTAGTCATGTCTTTGGGAACACTCGTTGTATTCTTGGTGTGACAGACACCATCATCCAGAAACCAGAAATGGGAATACCCGAAATGTATATTCGCTCAGAACAAGAATCTCCAATTATTCGACCAGATGAAACCACTCCTCCTTTGCCAACAATTCCCGTTTTTGACTTTAAAAGCTTGGTATCTGGAATTTCCAGAGACACTGAACTCGACAAGTTGTACACAGCATGCAAACACTGGGGTTTCTTTCAGGTTAAATACCTTTAGAATTTATCTAGTGATTGTTTTTTTTTTTCTTCCATTTCCAATGAGTATATAGAGTCATTAATAATTTTGTAATGGTTTTATTTATGTATGTATTTTTCAGAGATATACCGATGCAACTTTATTATGTTTTATATATGTCTCAAGTTATATAAACTAACCATGGTGCATGCAGGTGGTGAACCATGGTGTTAGCTCTGAGCTGCTTGAGAAGCTGAAACTTGAGATTGAGAATTTTTTCAAGCTTCCGGTTGAAGAGAAAACAAGATACCAAATCAGGCCAGGAGATGTTCAAGGTTACGGAACTGTCATCAGGTGTGAAGATCAAAAACTTGACTGGGGGGACAGATTCTACATGGTGATAAACCCCCTTGAAAGAAGAAAGCCACACCTTTTTCCTCAACTCCCATCATCACTCAGGTCCTTTATTTTAATTCAATTCCTCCCTCTTAATTAATCTCCTTCTCTATATACCACTCTTTGTATATATATATAACTAGTTGATAGACTCGACTCGTATAAAAGTATGGGTTTTTTTTTCTAAAAAAATAGTAAAACACCAATAAAATTATAATTAAATTTAGTTAATAATAAAAAGAGTTGGGAGAGATAATATGTATTACAGCTTGGAAAACTATGACATATTTTTCTTATATAGTAATTGATTGATGGACTTAACCTGGAATGAGTTTTTTTCTGACAAAAATATAAAATAATTTTAGTCAAAAATAAAAAGAATTGGGAGAAATAATGTGTTACAACTTGTACAGTGACACATGTTACGGTCTGAAAAACTAGAACCTACTTTTATTATATAGCGGCGGGAGTAATGGATGATAATTGATAACATATGATATAATTTTTATGCATATATATATGTGTGTGTGAAGGGATACCTTGGAGTCATACTTGTCAGAGTTGAGGGAACTTGGGATGACACTTCTTGGATTATTGGGAGAAGGCATCAGCATGGAGATGAAGGAAGTGGAGAGGCTATTTGAGGATGGTATGCAGTCAGTGAGGATGACACACTATCCACCATGCCCACAACCAGAGGTAGTTGTAGGACTCACACCCCACTCTGATGCCACTGGCATAACCATACTTCACCAGGTGAATGGAGTGGAGGGTCTTGAGATAAAGAAAGGTGGGGTTTGGGTTCCTGTGACCTTTCTCCCAGGTGCCTTTGTTGTTAATGTTGGAGACATCATGGAGGTTTGTCATATACTTTTCTCACCTTTTTTTTTTCTTATTATTATTATTTTGATAATGAAATAGAGCACGTGGTGTATTGAACCCGGTCCTAGGAAATCATTCTCGTTTTCTGTAGTAAAATTATTCTCAATCAACCGCGGCAATCATCATACCTTTCTATTATGCTAAATCCAACATATCTCTGTGTCATGATGTAATGGCTCAGTGCCATTGAATATGCGCTCCTATACTTTTTTTATTGGTCAAAGTTTATTTCTTACTGACTACTATAACCATTGTCCTTTTTTTCTTCTTCTTCTTTTTTTAGTTTAAAACTTATAAAATCTGTTTGGTTTTTTGTTTGGACTAATATGTGTTCAGTCGAGAGGTAAGTAAAGTCTGACCACGGATTGTTCGGCTGGGCGTGAGGGATGTATTGGAAAAAAACCAAGTCCCACATTGACTAGAAATAAGGTCATACAAGAGTATATAATGTAAGAACACCCCTCACCTTACAAACATGTTTTGTAGGGATGAGTTAGACTCACAAATCTAAGAGTTCCATCACGGGAATCGAACACGGGTCCTAGCCGAGCCCGTCCACTTAATGGAGGACATTAACCACTTGTGCCCAACCTCGTAGTTAAATCTGTTTGGTTTAATTTTTTATTTGTATTTAGTTTTCATTTTCAATTATAAAAACGTTATTTTATTTTTGTTTTGCTTTTTTATTGATTTTAAATATTAAGGAATAGTGAAAATAAAAAAGTTTTTACTTCCACTATTTCTTAAATTAAAAAAATACAAATAGAAATAAATACCATTTATATTGTTATATACAGAACCTAAAATAGAATTAACACAGAATTAATAAGGTAACTAGCTGTGATGGGTTACATAATTAGCATGAAATGATAGATTCAAACCCTGATTATTTGCACTATTATACGTACACACAAAAGACCTATTCAATATGTAGAAAAATGGGAGAATTCCACGTAAAAAGGTGTATCGAACATGATATTTTTCCATAATATATAATTAATTAGCCAAGCATATAATTTCTCTTTTTATGTTTTTTTTAAAGGTCAAACCGAATAATTCATTAAAAGAGCCAACTAAAGCGCAAGTTGTGCCAAAGGTGACAGAGAAATTTATACAAGGGTCCAAAGCTGCACACAATTAACAGCAACGTCCAAAAAAAAAGATAAAACCAGACACAACTTAGTACACCAATCAAAGATAAAAACGCAAAATTTTTCTTTTTTAAATTATATTTAGTATGACGGTCTGTATTTGAAATTCTCCCTAATCATCATGTCAAATAATGTTTTTCATTACTATTTCTGAAACTTATACTTCGCTCGTCCATTAGTCCTTTGTAAATCCTATACTTGGCTACATCTAACCAAATTTTATACAAAATAAAATTAAAAAAATTAAAAAAGAAATTAAAAGGATTGATATATAAGAAATATGATATAGCATTGTGAAGCACCGCCGGATGCGCGTCTCACACCCCTGGACGCTACTCTCAATAGCTTCTACTTAAACTCACGGTGGCGGAGGGTTCACCATGTAAACAAACACACGCATGATCCTTTTTCCGTAACTCATGCTTTCGGTGATTTTGCAGATTCTAAGCAATGGGGCCTACACCAGCATAGAGCATCGGGCTACAGTAAACAGAGAAAAAGAGAGGATTTCTATTGCTATGTTCTTCAACCCCAAATTTGAGGCAGAGATTGGGCCTCTGAAAAGTTTAGTAAGTTCTGAAAACCCACCCTTGTTCAAAAGCATGGTGATGGAAGATTACTTCAAAGACTTTTTCTCCCAAAATCTCGATGGGAAGTCACACTTGGAGAAGATGAGGGTTAAAAGCTTTGATATAAAAGATTAAAAGTTTACTGCAGTCTGCTGATGATCGAATGAAGATATGTACTGTCAATGTCATGCTTGTTGTATATAATCTATCAATCAGAACCTCTTTTATATATATATATATATGCTATACCTGGACCTTTCTATACAGTCATGAAATTAAGATTAGTTCATATCCCATTATATAATTATGCTGTACGAGTTGATGCTAATTGGGGTGACCAGTGAACTTATACGTACGTGTAACTAATATTTTCAATTTTTTGACATTGTATCCGGCCCAAAAAGCAAGTCAATACATAATACAAGGCTAAACTCCTATCCTTCAAAAAGGAGAAGACCCTCACCCTAAAAAAACATGTCCTTCATTGCATACCACCAACACCCTAAATAGTACGTTTTTTAATGAAAAAAAATATAACCCCAGTAATTTATATGGTCTCAAAGGGGTATCGAAGCATGCTAGAATCTCCAGTAACCCATCAGTCTCAAAGGGTACTCACAGAGTATTTCTCCAGTAACCTACATGATCTCAAAGGGGTCTAATCAAATGCCCGATATTTTTTCAGTAACCCATCAGTCTTAAAATGACATTTTTTTAAAAGAAAACACTATTCAGAAAGTAATCCCCATCAAATACATCCCAGTGGGTTTGAGCACCAATCTGAGTATAGGACCCCACTATTTCTTCCCTTCCTGTTAACAAACCAGACCCAAGACAAAACCTTTACATTTGCAATTACATCAATCAAACCTTCCCTAAAAATGATGTTGCGCGTAATCCATAAGACCCAAACCGTTGCCATCCATATCACGTGTCTTCCCCTGCGTCTTTTCCTTCCTCTAATTGATCCTGCAAAATCTAAGAAATGATTAATGCCACTATAATGAATCGGTCCAGCAGCTCCTGACCAAAGGTTGATTGCCATCCACACTTTGTATGCAATGTCACAAGTGAAAAATAGGTGGGAATGACATTCAACGTCCCTGCAGCATAAAGCACAAGAAACATCATTGTTAGTAGCAAAAACCCCTCTACTCGCAAGCAAGTCCTCTGTTGGCAATTTATTTTGCAATAACCGCGAGACAAAGATAGCCACCTTTGATGGAACATCACACTTCCAAATTAAATTATAGGTCGAGCAAAAGAGGGAATCAAAGGATACATTAGACCTCACTCCTAACAGCACACTGTATTAATGATTATAGTTTTTTATTTTATTAAGTGAGATATTATACTTTCTTCTTTTGATAAATTAATGTTTACTAGTGAACGAGTTTTTTTAAGACCACTATTCTCTATGACTCTCAGCATTATTGACTCCCAGCATTATCAATCGTTGACTTGTTAATTTTTTTTTAATTTTTTCCTCTAAAATACCGACTCACTAATTAACCAAATAAAGAAAAATAACTATTTTAAAGATTGAGAATCTTGCCACATGCACATTTTTCTTTTAGATAATTAAGTTGCCTTCCCTTACATGGGTTTTCGATTTGACTCCAGCTCCGAATATGACTTGTAAATATTCCTACGTTTGTTTAGTGAGCCATGTCTTGTTGCCCACAACTAACGTATATTTAGTTTGTTTCATCATGAATATTTTTCTTAAAAAAAATGCATATAACTTATTTACCATGTTTTTCCACATGTGCACTTTTTTCTTCTTTTTACATGATTAAGTTACCTTCCTTTATCAATGTGTCTTTTTTTTAGTTTGACTCAAGCTTCAAAGTGATATTTTAAAGATCCCTACCCTTGTTTAGTAAGTCATCTTCGTAGCTACGACTAACGTATATTTAGTTTATTTATCATGTAGGTTTTTTTAAATATAACAGCCAAGTATTTGCCTAATTATATAACTTAGAATTCAAGATCAAGTTTAGGAAAATAATTTTTTTAACAAACACGGGATACAGTTTAGGAATTCACGCTAATTACGTTGTTCTTGATAAGTGTTGGACTGTTGGGACTCTACCTAGATTGTAACTGTACAAATAAATAGGTCCCTTAAGTCAAATTGGTGGAATGAAGGCTGGAAATGGATCAATGGATGCAAATTAAAGCATGAACAAACTAAGCCTACTTTTATCCTTTGATCAAGTAGTACACTCTGATATAGTACGACTGAATAGTACAGTTCATTACTTTACAATTAACATTGAAATAGAAGCGTCAAGTCACCAGATATAATTTAAACATTCTAGAGAGTAATTCATAATTCTTTTTTTGGTGTTTAACCCTCAGGCCAGGGGTGGTAGTTAGGTAAAACCCTTCCCAGAGTGGCAGCTCCAGGATTGAAGCCCCTGACATTACAGTTTTTGAGATCACAATTCCCTTCCACCGTGACCAATCATCACAGGATAAAGCAATTCATAATTTTAGGTGTCTTCAAAGTTAAAAGCAACCTTTTTTGGGGTCAAATGAAGCTATTTCATTGCAAACAGGCACAGCCCAATAACAAGTACAGGCGCAAGCCAGGCAACAACAGGCCCAAAGCCAGAAAAGCGGTAGCATAGATACACAATAACACAAAGCTACGCTCTGGTGTTGATGAGCACCCTTGCCAGGACCATGGTCTTCTAGGCCCTGTTTGGATAACAAGTTTATCTACTGCTTATGACATAAGTTGTATAAGCTATTTTTATAATCAAAGAAAAATTATAGTGAAACTTATTTTATATAAGCCATAAGCTGTTTTGATAAGCTATCCTGGATAGCTTATGAAAAATAAGCCCAAAACAGCTTATGAATCAGTCATAAGTTGTGTTCATAAGCTCTGCATAAGCCAATCCAAACAGGTCCCTAGTCTCTCGGTTGCTAGAGCGATGGTCTTTTGGTGAGTCCGGTTGGCTGGGTGGTGGCGAAAGGCATGGTTGGCTTCAGTTTGGGGGTTAAGGTTCCTTTTCTGTTCGCAAGTGATTGTACTTGCTGGTACTTGCATGTTTGAGTAAGTTTTTTTTTTTTTTGTCAAAACGTTTGAGTAAGTTTAAGTTAGATGAGTCAGCCACGTGTTTGTGGTCAATCAATGTCTTTTACTTAACACTGCTAAACTGATTGATGATCAGGCCTTCTTGGGCCTTCTTATCTAGCGCATGGGCCTAGTGCTGTTAGGCTCCATCTGTTCTTGATTAATCTATGCTTTGTTCTACCATGCAATGATATTTCTCTTACTGACCAAAAAAAAATCTATGCTTTGTTGACCCAAAAAAAAAAAGCTACGCTCTGGTCAAACAAGAAACTAACCATCACAGACTTAAATGACGGTCTCAACAGACACCACCCAAGAAGAAACATTAAAGCACTACCCGGCCAACAAAATAACTACAGGTAGGTGAACAGCCAAAAGACAAGATTGGAAAAAAACCAAAACAACCATTCCCTAGTCATACGGTACTGCTGTTCAGAACCACACACAAAAGGCTCCTCTCTTGAGTTACTTCAAGGCGGAGGTGGAAGGTTGAGGGCTGGCAATGAAGATGTACCCTCCCCCAAGTCTCCAAACTCAGCTACCGGGTGTCTATAGAGACTGTGGAAAGCAGATGGATAGTTAAGTCAAAAGCAACCTATATCATTTTTTATATTAAAGGAAGTTTCTTTTACTGTTTACCTACCTTCTGGCTCCCCACATCCCTCTTTTTCCTTCCAACTTTGTTTCACTAATTGGCAATTGAATTTCTTTTTGTTATGAATGCAGAGCGACAGAAGTTATAAGAAATTTCACATTTGTATAATAGTTTTCTCTAAGTAGGACTCTGAATTTTGTATAGCCCTATTTAAAATATTATTCAATAAAGAAATAGAACAAGCATGGGGTTTACATAGCACGTCTCATACAACTAATAGATAAAAAGGGGCACAAAGTCACCTGAACAGTTTGAGAATGTTACATACAAGCATCAGATCTCAGGTAGTTTGGGGGCAGTGCCGCCAATCCTCCTTGTTTGTAAGAGCTTTGTAAACTAAAATGTGCGAATTCACAGTTCACCTACCAGCCTATCGCTACAAAGATGGTAGCGTATGACATACATTAAACTTGTTTTAACTCAAAATTGGCCAGAATGCGAATAAAAACAAGAAACCAAATGACAGAAACTACAGTAAGAATAAGACTTACCATTATGAGGAAAAATTAGTTTTGTTTTGTCAGCATCATTTGTCATGAGAAATAGGCCTCGAACATATTTACTGTAATTAGTATGTGCTACCATATGTCTCTACAAGTACAATTACCATTCAGAAATCTGTGGTATCTGTTGACGTCCCTCACAATAATTTCCCTTTCTAAAACTCTTGTCATATACTTAAAAGCCTCATGACAATCTCTACAAATCCTCAAATTCTTCACGATCCTCAAAGGCTTACCCGGCGGTACGGATCCACACAACACTCCAAATGCAACAGCCAACTTCTCACTATGATACCAAAGAGATTCCTTTCTCTTTTCTTCCCCAACATTATGCAACAACTCATCCCAAACAGGAACATATCCTAATTTCCCAATATCCCCCATAAGCTCTGCCAGCTTCTGATAAATCTCCACTGACCTCTCATGCTTCCAATCCCCTGCCAAAAAAACATGAACTTTCCCCTGCACCTCAATCCAACTCCTCCCTCCTTCCTTCTTCACCCCTCTATCTCTCATCACCTTCCTCAACTCCGCGACATCGTCCCACCTTCCCGCAGCAGATAACACATTAGCAACAATAACAAATGCAGAATCATCACAGGGATCTAGTTCCAACACCCTCCTAGCCATGACCTGAGCTTTGTCAGCTGCACCATGATATGCACAAGCAGATAGCAAAGCTCGCCAAACCGCTGCATCCGGCTCAAAGGGCATCGTCAATGCCACCCTCTCTGCATGCTCCAATTGTCCAGCGCGGGCCATTCCACCCACCAAACAAGTATAATGCTCAAGAGTCGGGTCCAAGCCATAATCCACCTTCATCCTAGTCAACCACTGATCAATTTCCGGAAACATCCCTGCATTATACAGCGACGTTAGAATAGCCAAAAAGCTATACTCATCAGGCACAAGTCCAAAGGCTTCCATGGAATCAAACAGTTCAAGAGTAGACTTATAATCCCCTTGCTGTGCATAACCAGCCATCATTGCATTCCAACCCACAACATTCATACCCGTGAAATTATTATCCTCAAAAACCCGTCTTGCATCGTTAACAAGGCCCGTTTTACCATACCCATCAACAAGAGCACAAACAACCACTGAATTCGAATCGAGCCCAGCAACAACCACGTGCGCATGAATCATCCTACACTGCTCCAACGCAGCGAGCTGAGCAGCAGCACGGAGACCCCCAGAAACGCTATGCACGGTGGACGCAAAACCTTGACATCTCATGTCAGCAAAGAGCAACAAAGCGTCAGAATAGCGAGAGTTCTGAGCAAGAGCGACGATCATGGCGGAGTAACAAACATGGTCTCTGTGGGGCGTTTCGTCGAACACTTTGAGGGCGTGGTGGGGGAGGCGGCACTTTGAGTAGAAGGTGAGAAGGGCGGAAGCGGGGAAAGGGCGGTGGGAGAGGGAGAGCTTGAGGGAGAGGGAGTGGAGGGAGAGGCCGAAGGAGAGGGCGGAGAGGGAGGCGCAGGTGGAGAAGAGGGAGGCGATGGTGCGGACGTTGGGGAGGGTGGGGTGGCGGAGCATGGAGAGGAAGTGGTGGAGGGAGAGGAGGGTGTTGGAGTGTGCGGTGATGAGCGCGGTCCACGTCACCACGTTGGGACGAGGGATTCGGCGGAACAGGGACAGAGCATCGTTGGGGAGGTTGGATTTGAAGTACTGCGTTACGAGGTTGTTCCACAGCGCAATGTCTGTGGCGCTGGAAATTATGGCCCGTGCGTGCGTCGCGCGGGGATCGCAGGAGGGACTCTTGTTATTGAAACTCCCTCGACTCAAATCGGTCGCTGCTTCGTTGTTGTTATCAGCGTGAGCCGTCATTGGTCCAGTGTCAAATCAACCATCACGGTTCACTTGTAGTAGTTGTAACCCCTGCAGCCTCGAGGGTTCTCAGAGGAAACAGATTATAGACTCACAGAGAACAGTAATTCTCACAATCTCAGTAGTACCAAGGTGCGAGAGTGAGAAAGAGAGTTAATTAGGTGTCAATTAGGTCAAAGGTATATTAAGATCATTTTTTTTCTAAATATATAAGGGTTAATTGCACTTTTATTCTTGAGGGATTGCAATTTTGTTCTTCGGATTGGATTTCAAATTTTCAATTGTGTCAATTCACTCCCTTCAATATCCCAATTGTGACAATGAGGCATTCTCTCTGTGTGGTATTCAATTTGGCACATAGGTTGCCAGCAATAAAAATTGGAAGTCAGGTTAATAGAGCAATTTGATTGTAATAATTGAAATATTTAAAAATTTAATTGGTATTATTGAAACTCAAATATCAAAATTACATAATTGTGATGACAAAAAAATTCAACCAAGTCTTTTTTGTTTATTTTCGCAATAAAACATTTTTTTAATAATGCAATAAAACAGATTTCCCCATTGATATAGTATGTAGCATATTAAATGAAAATGTAACGAATTAATCTCTTTTATGGATTTATGTATGTATAGTATATTATGCGGAGTTAGCAATTTCTTTCACACTTAAAAAATTGATGTAACTGTTTTAAGTGGTTATATGATCATTAAATAATGTTCTAGTAAAATTATGTGATTCACCGTACCCCATTATTAAAAAATGACCAAAAAATGCTTAAAGAAGAATTGTAAAACCATAAAATATATGTATATATATATATATATCAATAACATCCTGCTAAAAGAAGAGTAAGCATCAAAATCAAATGGACAAGTGTCTTTTATTTGTCCAAAGGTGAGACTAACAGGTTGTTAGTCAACATTAAAAATTAAAAATAAAAACAATTAAGTATATTTATGGTGATGGAGGTACGTACGAGGCAGATCATGCAACGAACAACCAAATTAATTAGGAAGCCCCGCACAATATTAATACACACCGAAACAGTTCTTGAATAACAAATAACAAATGATGAGAAAGATGATCAATTAGAGTTTCTTCAAAACATCCTGCATGAGGTTAGGGTGGACACTTTGAAATTCAACCAACTCTTCCATAGTGATGAAGCCATCACCGTCCTTGTCAATCTCAGCCATTCGGCGCTGAATTTCGTCCTGCGAAGTTAAGCCAAGCACCTTCACAGCATCCGCAAACTCATCCAGCGAGATCTTGCCATCGCCATTCACATCAAAGCGCTTGAAAATGCGCTCACAATCAGCTCTGCTGTCAGCCATAATTAATGTTTTTAATAATTTTCTTGAAATGATCGATCACGAGAGGAATTAATTGGATTTGTGAATTAAGGATATTGGAATGAATTTGAGTGCGATCGAGCAGATGCTTAAGAAGTACTCGAAAACATGGCTTCTAGAGACTCAGTTTCTGTGTTAATGCTTAATGTTCGGATCACCTGTGGTGTTTGAGAGCACTGTGCAAGCCACAATTTTAGTCAATTTTGATTGAATTTGTACGTGAGACCACACGTTGATTTCATTTCTTGTCTCGAACTTTCTTCGGCTTTCTATAGCCAATTATTACCCGAGAGACATGGACTTCCATGAAAGTATTCTCTCATACGCACCTTTTTTTTGCATAATTAGTCAATTTCAGTTTATAGGAATATACTGTATAAAACATGGAAGTATATTTTTGTTGTGAGAGGTAGCAACATACACACTGTACTGACTTTTTGGATAAGATCCTTATACAATATTCAAACGTTTGAACTTAATTTGAATAGTATAATTAAAACAGAAATAATGCACGATTGATTCATTGATTGATTGAATAGAGATGGTAGAATAGAAATGGCTATGCAATATTGTTGAAATAGCAATTAAAGAAAATGAAAATAATAAAGATGGGCTCACTGTTGATCATAAGACCTAATTAAATTTTGGGATTTCATTTGCAATTGATAATACGGATTTTCTATCCTTATGGCAAAGTTTTTAATCTTGAAAAACCAGTTACCTCTTCATATTATATAATTAAGACATGTTTTGGTAAACAGTCTTATTCGATAAATAATTTAAAATAAGTTAAAAAAATAAGTTAATTTTTTTAATGTCATAAGTTATTTTTGTAAATATATTCAAAAAGTAATATAAATACTTATATTATTAGATACCCAAATAAACTTTAAATAATATCTTCTAAACGCCCCTTGATCAATTGTCGTGAATTAATTAATTATAATCCAAATTTCTAATTAATTGATCCATAAATAATTCCATATAATAATCAATAGGTTAATTCTAATGCGTGTAAACCGTAAAACGCAAGCAGGCTGCAACCGCAAAGATCTAAAACATTTATCTTTTATATAAGTTGTGGCTCAGTTTAGTCCAGTTCGATTTCACTTAAGAGAACTGAAAACCAAACCATATCGGTCGGTTTTCAAAAAAAAAAGTCATCTAAAAATTCTTGGTTTTAATCAATTTTAGCTTAAAATCCTTTTAAATTATTTGTTTAAAATATTTTAAAATTTAATCTAAATTTTTGAATAAATAGATTTCTTTTTCTCTTAATAAGAAATTTCCGCTTATAACCAATATCTTTACTAATACTAGTAGGCATATCATAAAAATAACTTTAACACATTATTGAAATTAAAATTTAGATTGAACTAATTACACATTAACCTTAGAGATAACACATCTATAATCTATAATATATATAAAGACGAACTCTCTATAGACACATTTTTATAGGTGTCGCTTTGAGAGTATTCCAAGGATCAAATGGATTGAATTGATTTGAAAAGATTTTATTGATTAATGATTTCATGATTCATATTTAATGTGCCTTATTTGAAATTGTATTAATTGTATTCGAAACAATCAATTTAAAATCGTATTTTCAATTGCTTATTTATTAGAGAATATTTTTATGCCTTATATCTTTAACTATTCATTTTGCGTCTACAAACATTCGTGTTTCTTCGGCCTCTTCATTCTCTGGTATGATTTTTCTATCATCTCTCTTTTTGTTAATCTTCTCTCATTTCATATATATTTTCTTCTCATTATTCTCATCCATTGCGGTTACTAACACTTGAGACTTTCGATTAAAAGTTAGTTTTTGTTTTCTTTTTCATGGTTAATCTTTTATATTTTTCAATTTTTGAATTTTTAATCTTAAATCTTAATATCTACATGTATTGATAAAATTTATTTGTTCATTTTGTTTTAGCCTTTGTATTATTGTTATTCCTTTGTTCATCAACATTGAATTCTCATATAAGGTGAGTTCGTATTATTGATATTTTTTTATTTTACTGTTAATCATTTTTACTTATTATTTTTTAGTGTTTATTAATATTCTAATAGCCTCCAAACTATCGATGTTGTTTGATTTTTGTTCTTCTCATCTTAGGCAAACTTCTCCTCTAAGGCAAATCTTCTAATTTTTTATTAATTCATTTTTATTTATCGATTTTTTTTTGGAATTAATGCCTCTCTATTTTGCATTGTTAAGTTTTTTAATTTTGATTTATATTTGTGATTAGTTTTTTATTCTATGCAGATACAATATTGTTCTCTCTCAAACAAGAAGAAGTATCATATATCACAAGAATTTAGTTGCTTATTATTTTTTCAATATTTTCTAAGAACTTATGTATGAAATTTCAATAATTATATATATTACTGCAATTTTTTTGTATCTTTTAGGATATATTTATTTTAGAAAACATATGTAATAGTTTATTAGTTGTTTTAATTTAAAAATACATATAAAATATTTAATTTCCTAATTCAAATTTCCTATTGTGGAAAATTTGGTTTGATATAAACGTTATGCCCTTAAATTTTTTGGAATACCTTAAATTAATTTTATTTTTTGAAAATGTATATATATTTTTATACTATTTAAGTTTTTGTGAAATATTTAGGTATTAGTAAAAGTATTTGAAAAAAATTATATAGATTTTATAAATCTCTATGATAGAAAAAACTATAAAATTTATGTATTAAAAAAATTATTTATAAAACTTTCAATTTGCAAATGAGACAAATTATATTTCTAGGGATTAAGTTGAAATTCAAAAAAGGAACATATTTATTATAGGAATCAATTTAAAATCGTAATTGAAAGAAATTATATCTTTGTGATAGGGACCAAATTTGAAATGATACAAAATGCACTTCTAGAGATTACGTTGAAATTCATAAAAGGAGTATATTTATTATAAAAATCAATTTAAAATCGTAGAAAAAATTGTATTTGTATGATAGAAACCAATTTTCTTATTCTCTATGGTAGAAATTATTATAAGTTTTTTAAATTTTATTTTTCTACAAATTGTATCTCTAGGGATCAGGTTGAAATTCATAAAAAGAGTGTTTATTATAGGAATCAATTTAAAATGGTAAATAAAAAAATTATATCCTTATGATAGGGACCGATTTTAAACATCTCTATGATAGGAATCGTTGTAAATTTTTCAAATTTCAAAAGATGCAAATTATATGTATAGAGATCATGTCGAAATTCATAAAAGGTATTTTTTATTGCTGAAATCAATTTAAAATCGTAGTTGAAAAAATTGATAGGGACCGGTTTCATAAATTTCTATGATAGGAACCATATTAAATGTTTCAATTTTCAAATAATACAAATTGTATCTTTAGAGATCATGTTGAAATTCATAAAAGGTATATTTTAATTGTAGAATTTAATTTAAAATTGTAGTTAAAAACATTGTATCTTTGCGATAGTGACTGCAATTAAAACACAAAAAGTTAAATGGTAATAAAAAACTATTTTCTTTCATCTTAATTGATATACGTTGTATTCATTATTTATTTCTCATTTAGCATTTTTTATTTAATTAATTTATTAAATATTTTCTTTTTTCCAACCAAATTTAAATTTTTCAATAATTAATGTCTATAAATAAACTGATTAAAATAAATAGTATGGATAAAACATAACAAATGAAAATAAATATTTTTTTATTATTACATTATCATCTAAATAATTTATTTGACATGTTATTTTTTTGAGAAATTTAAGAGATTTAATACATTAATATATAGATGTAAATTGGTTAATGTAAAAATTATAAATAAAACATAACACATGGGATATACATTTTACATTAAAGTATACAAGAAAAAATTACACATATAACATTGTGCCAAATATTTTACGTGAAATCTCATCGACAAGTGAATTACTTAAAGAATTAAACTTTAATATATAATTTAAATAATCTTCTATTTCACTTTATGATAATTTTAATATAAATATATTTTTATTCACCAAATAATTTATCAAAGACTTTTTCTTTTGGAATTGAATGGGGTTGAAGCACAAAGAAACAAACTTCGCGATAATATCACGAGGAGTATAAACTCCCAACAAGTCACCAAGCAGCAGCTGACTTTAAGAAACAAAAGGTTGCTCATACATAATCGAAGACTTTGTTTAATCTAAGAAATTTTTTTTTCAAATTAGTGTGTGTGTGTATAAACTGATTAATTGGAAATAATAGATAATAGATAACACATAGTGATAAAGAAATACGTAACGGTATATAGGGAGAAATTATATATAAACAAAAGTTTATACGGAGAAATTAAAGTTAATACATGAGAATGAACATTTTATGCTAAACCATATTAACATATAAATTATAAAGCAAAAATTGCACTTTATCACAATTATAATATTTTTCGAGAACACAATTTTAATATTTTTAAATTCATTGTTATTATAATTTTAATATAAACATATTTATTTCTTAATTTGCTATTATTTTCTCACTTAACTAATTTGTTGAAGATTTTTCTTGATATGAGCAAATTTGAATTTTTTGGGCACCGTTATCTATAAAATAAAAACATGAGTGGTGGGGCGTCGCGGTGGAGGCAACCGAGGCGGTGGAGACGGCGGTGAATCGTGTGCGGCGGTCCTTCTCTGCACAAAATGGTGGGTGGGGGCTTAGTGAAAATTAGAAATTAGGAGGGGTGGAAATAAAATATTAAAAAAAATTGAATTTATAAAATGGCCCAAAAGACTATAAATGATACATTTCCAAAAACGAGGGACTAAAAAGATCAATTTCAAAGAAAAAGGACCAAAACTGAACTTTTCCCAAATATGAAGGACCAAAAACATATTTAACCAATAAGTTTCTACTAATTGAATATGCAAGACAATTTGACATGTACTTGATAGGTATACTTGATACAAGTACATAAAGATAATATATGATATAGATTTATAGATAATTCCAGTTGATGAGTTGTCCTGTCAAAGTCGGGACGAGATCAACTGGGTACTACAACTTCAGGTTTTTTGTCATGTCTACTCACAACAATTATTTAAATTATTTTACTATTTTAACCATAATTTGTACTATTTTTTTGTTGTATTCAACTTTTAAGTTGTGAATTAATCAAATAATTAACCAACTATTTTCAATAGATAACGATAATTTATAATTTATTATATAATTTAAAAAACATAATTTAAAAAAAACTCAAATATTTTATATTTGTTCAAATATATTTTTTATAATTTTTTATAAAGTGTGTCATATGCAACGCACGGGTCACTACACTAGTTGTATGATATTTAAAATTCAATTCAATTTAAATTTTGAGTTTCACATTATCTTTATTAGGATAATTAATGTGAAGTTGTTTCAATCTAAATCTCACTTTAAATTATGTGTTTTCTCTACGGTTAATTAGTCCAATCTGAATTTCAATTTTGTGTTATCTCTACTGTTAATGTAAGATTAGTTCAATCTAAACTTTTTAATTTAAATTTTGAGTTTCATATTATCTCTAGAATAATATATATGAAGTTGTAAATTTCAATCTATATTATGTATTATCTTTAAGGTAAATGTGTAGTTAGTTTAATCTAAATTTCAATTCAAATTACGTGTTAACGGTTTTTTTAAAAGATGAGGTTATTATATATTTTTGTTGTTTTATATAAAAAAAATCTTATAATAAAATTTGATATATATATATATATAGGGGGCATATCAGGTGAGAGAGATGTTTTATTGTGAGAAGTGAGAGAATTAAATTATAACCCTTAGATCAAAATGAATGGTCCAAATTTAGCTTCTAATTAAAACTCCACCAACACTCTTTATTTTTCTCTCCCACGCGCATCTCTCTATCCAACTATTCTCTCTCTTCTTCCGTGTGCAGAGTCGCAGACCACAGCAAAATTATTTTCTTCATAACAATCCATGGAAGAAAAATCGTTTCGTTTCCATTTCCCTTCTGAATCAACCACTTGTGTTTATCACCACCAAAAGAAAGAAAAGAATGACTAAGTCCAGCTCCAAATAATGAAATCAATAACCAAGTAAAAAAAGAACAAAAAACAATATTGCCTTCATTCATCCGAGCCACCCTTATACAAAATACGAACCTTCACCATTGCCAAAATCGCATATCGATGCAACCACTGCACATAGGAGAAGACGTTGGGCACCATCGGCGGTCACGAGATGGTGGGCCTTGTCCGCGAGCCCTACAAACCCTTACGACCCAAACACCATCAACACCCAAACCCTCCAAGTCGGCTACCTCGAGCACCTCGCCGCCTTCGTCCCCCCCCCCCAATCGACACCCAACTCATCCATCGAAGGCATCGTCTGCACCACCACCATCCTCGATTCCCCTGCCAGGTCCACATCTTCTCCCGTTACTCCCCCTTCGACGCTGTCAAATACGCTTTCTCCATATCCCCTCTCCGCCTCATCTACCAATTCATCGCCGTCAAAGAAACCCGCGCCGCCGTCGTCAAAGAAGAGAGAGAATAGCTGGAAGTGAGATGCGCGTGGGAGAGAAAGAAAGAGTGTAAGTGGAGTTTTAATGAGAAGCTAAATCGGGACCATTCATTTTGATCTAAGGGCTATAATTTAATCCTCTCACCTCTCACAATAAAACACTCCTCTCACCTGATATGCTCCCTATATATATATATTACTTATCTACTAGTCTTGCTAGCAAAACAATCAATTAAAATTACCAACAGAAAAAATAATCAAATTTTGCATATTGCGTGTATATAAAGGAGTTGATTATATATTATGATATTCTAATATGTATATTTCTTTAACATCACAATTTTACACATTATTTGCGGCATGTTTATTCTAAATTTTGATAAAATTAATTTTAAAATATATTTTTAAAGAGATGGACTTAAAAATTTAATTTTTGTTTATAAATTATATTTCAAAAGTGTTTTTATAAGAATTGTTTTATGTAAAATAATAAAAGTATAGTAATATTGGACTATTTTCCTATAAAATATTTGATATATTTTCATATCGACGCGACACATGGAAACAAAAAACCGCGCTAGCTGTTATTATATCGTAACAGGACAGTTTTTTAAAGAATTTATGGGTGTGAGCCCAGCCCAATTTTCAAACACTCTCCAACTTCCATGGACTCCAAACTCCGAACAAAATTATTGAACAAAAAAAAACTCCGAACAAAATTGCTAATGTAATTAAGTTAGAATTTCAATTTTAATTAAAACATGAAGGGAGCAAGTTGCAATTGATCGAAGACAACACAAGAACTGGTGATCAGGATACGATTCAAGATTTGTTTTAGATGGAGTTGGATCACACAATCTAATTGAGAAGCCTTTGTTTTTTTTTTCCCCCCTCAAGGAGTGCACGCCTCAAGTAATATATATACCACTGCCTAGAAAAGCACACATTAGCTTATTTCTTCACACAAGTTGATTTATAAAATAATATCTTCTATGCAGAGAGAGGATAAGAGGGTGATGTTCCCAGTTCTATCAAAGGCATGCAACAATCCATGGCATTATCCCAGTGCTAACCAAATGTCCTTCCAATTTCCTCAATAATTGGCTTATAATTTATAATTCAGTCGTTTTGGAAGAGTAGTCTTACTTTTTTTTTTTTATGTCTTAATTAATACAGTTTGAATCCTCCAATTTAATTGATTCTCTGCAGGTTGCAATCTACAAGAAAAGTGTGATTAATTAATTTGGAGTGGGCACCACATGTGGGTTTAAGCTTCATATAAATAGGAAATTATTTGTTCTATCACATAACATGAATTGCACAACTACTAACTTCACTGTATACTCATCAGCAACAAAAACTTATAATATGTCATCTGCAAGAAGTTTTCAAATTAATGTAAAATTAAATATTGATTTATGTCCATATATAATCATGCTGATATGATTTACAACCGGAAGCTTGATTGTTTTCTACATACAAATTCCTCAGTGGTAGAAACTTCAAAAGGAGTTTTAATTTGCTCAAATCTTTCTGATAGAAACAAGCTTTGTAATGTTTTGAGATCTAGTAAAACCCACACTTCTGCTGTAAAAATTGCCTTAACAGGCCTGTGATCTGATAGTTTTGATTCACTCCTAGTGTACTGAAGTTGCTTTAATCCCTTGCCGTACCATACTATTCGATCACACCTAAATTAAGAACAGACAAGTGAATTTCATAATTATTAAACTGTGTAAATGTTTAATTGAAGTTATTGGTTGGTTAATTAATTATGTGACCATGATTATGGATTGTGTATATTGTTTCTTACCATGCTGGTGCTCGCCTCTTTTCTGTCTTTTTCCCTTGATAACAAGATCCATAGTATACGTCTGAATTTGGACAATACTTGTAGGTAGGAGCGAATTTGATTGCTCCTTCATGCCATCCTTTTAATATGTTCCCATTCATTAACTCCATCATTAGCTTCATTCCCATTGGATGCAAGTAAATTAGAGACAAGTAAGTTTTTAAGTGTTTTTTAATGGGGATTCTAGAAGACTTTTCAATCTCCAATTATACACACCTGATCATTTTCTAATAAGGAATCCCAGTCTCTTTTATCAACAAGTAAGCGTGTCGTTTCTTCTGGCAGAGAAATCCTATAATTTAGATCTCCAAGCAATACTACATGACTGCACAAAACAAAGTGTGATTAGGTGGCTAAAATAATGCAAGATGTACTCCATATTTTTTTGATCAACAGATTTACTCCATATGGAAGTATTAATTATGTTTGCTTTGGATTAATTTCCAGCTTAAGATCAGACCTTCTCAATTAAAATAAATTTATGATTTTTTACTTACATAAATGTTCTTGTCAAGTGCATATCTTTGCAAGATTTTTTAATTTTTTTTCGAAGTGCTTGTTAAGAAATTTATCCAAACTAACTCTAAAGTGCAAGTTGAGAGGGTATGTTTCACTAATTTGATGGCTCAGTGATCAATATAAGGTTAATTGTTACAGCCACTTGAATATATCTCTATAACCGCAAAAGATTACCGGTGCAAACTCTCACTACAGCATTCTATTCTTTTGGGCTTCTTTACAATTTTTGTCGGGAAATTAAGCAGAACAATTTCTTCTTTTTTTTTTGCTACAACAGAACAATTTCTTTACAAGTTCTCAAAATTAACTTTGTGAACTTTAGTTTAAAACGTGACAACCAGCAAGGATTATTTATTATATTTAATTTACTGTTTTGGCGACATTTTTTCTATGGGGGACAAATTCAAAGCCGGAGATTATAATTATTGATGGTTATTTATTTACATGTTTATTTAATATTGCACCTTGTTTTCATTGAATTTATTGGGAAAGGAACATAACTATTAAAGAAAAGGCAAGGGGGTGAAGAATTAATTAAAAATCAATTTGGACGGTTTCAAACTACTACTAGTAATTAGTACTTACTCATGATCTAGAATGGTTTTTGGCAAATCAAGCAAAGGGCCTCTAGGAAAACTAGTCCGGGAAAAAATCTCAGCAACATTGGAGTTCCTATACTTCTCATCCCTTTCTCGACCCCCTGAAGCTAGATGGCTGCACACAAAGCAGAAGCTTGTTTCATGTAACCGAAACCTCACTGACACAGAACCCTGCAAATTATTTGGTGTTGCCAAACAGATAATTAATTACAAATTATAAGACTATATATTGAGCACTACTTATTATTAGTGCTTAATAAAGGTTGATGTTGATAGTGATGACTTATATATGAGCATATAGTGCAGAACAGATACGTAAGTTTGATTAGGTGCAAAAATAATTGATATCAATTCATGAGAGTGGGGTTTGTTATGGGTAGGTGTCAATTCATCACCTTGTTTCCTAAACATCCCATTATGCCACAGCCTACACATGAGACACTTGGATGCTGAATGAATGGACGAAGATCTCTCCTTGTCCACACAGATATGAATATTCCAACCATTTGCTTGCTAATGATACATTGGAAATCATGTGGGGCTTCACCACACTGATCCTTAGCTGGATTTTCTTTCTTACAAATATTCTTTGGATCCTGTTTTTTATCTCTGTTCAAGGATTCCCTGATTATGGAATTCCATTTCGTAGGAATCTCATTGTTTTCAGATCCCAATACGTTGGATGCTTTCAGAGGCACTATTTCTTGAAACCTGGATTCATTGTAAAACAGAACAAAATAAATAATCAAGAAGATAGATAAGTATATCAGATAAAAGGCTTCATATATTCAGTTTCTTTATTTACATGATCGAAACTAACATGTTTTTCTATGCTAGACTAGAAGCAGTAGTTTCTGAGAATACCCAAGTACATAGATGTCACAGGAGTTATTGTGTGTCTCCAACAAATCATCCATATTCAAATCTTCATCCGGTGCAACCCCGCCTATGTTCCATGTACTGACAAAAATCCTTAATTTACATGAAAATTAAGAAAAATCAATATCAGAACAATGAAACAAAAACAAAACACCCGCAGAACCCACCCAGAATAATAATTGAAGTTAAGCAGACATATACACTGCAGAAGTACCATGAGAGTAGATGATGAAGAGGGTATATGTTTTTCTTCTTACTTGTATTTGTGTTTGTCCTTGTGATCATTAAGAATTGTTTTAGGGCTCTGAATCTGATCAATGTCTGCAATACCCAACAAGGGTTGTTCATAACTAGGATAATCTGCTACAAAGTTGCTGCTTCCCAATCGCTTCCTGAGTATCTTATTAGCCACTAATGTAGGCCACATGTCCTAAAGAAATAATAGTTGCATATACAAATTGAGGAGGAGTAGGTGAGATAGACTACTAGTGCTCACTTGTGCATGCTTTCCTGGCGACAGAGAGGATTATATAGAAAATCCCCTGAGGAACAGAGAGAAACAATGCATGGGAAAGAGAGAGGGAGGCTTCTGCAGCTTGAAGTGGGAGAAGGCATTTTCATGTGACGTAAAAGATGATGCACTTTAATTGGCTACATTGCTCATATTATAATATAATTAATGTAGGAACTTTGTCCCAGTGGAAGAGCTGAGATAGATCGATAACACAAAAAACATGGGTCTACTCTTAAATATTTCTTGCTGATTTGAATTCTTCTGTTTGTTGAGTTGATAATTATTAAAGGATATCTTAATGATTCCACATATTTAAATCGTTGAAGATGGATGCAAGTGGGAAGTGTGGTCCATAGGCTAGCTAGCTAGCAGTAAAAGTGATAAAAGTAGCTAGTTACATATTACCCCATCTGAAAGGTAGTCTAGTTTTTTTTTAATCCATATTATAACAATATACTGCAAAAATACACTTATCAAAGGAATACTTTAAAATGGAATAATTTCAATCAATATTTATTAATTTCAATTTTTTTCAAAAAATATCTATTTTTGTGTCTCTCATAAATATAAATATTGCTATAAATAAGGGTATAATTGAAAAACTAGCATTTAATTTATTTAAAAATTGGTGAATGTTGTTTATATTTTAGACCAAGAAAAAATTGTCTTTGTTGTTTATAATTTGGACCGAAAGGAGTATTATCTATTAGATTTATTGGTCTAACTTATCCTCACAAAAATAGTTTGGAAAGTGAGTATTGTTCATGTTTTGTATATTCTATTTAGACCTTATCCCTAGTTAACGTGGGTTTTTTCCAATACACTCCACACGCCTAACAGTTTTGGACTTGGTGTGTGGATAATATCATGGGTGGTTCAGTCATGGATCTAGGATAAGCTCTATGAGATTTAGTGGATTTAATTCAACACCAAAAATTGGCTTATAAAGTGAGGTGAGGGTCGCCTATGTTTTATATATCATCTATTTAAACCTTATCTCAAATCCATAATCTATGAGTGATTTTGATTTTTCCCAATAGTGATCGACAAATCATTTTACACTTAAGCTTTGCATTTCAATTCTATTATTTATTACTGTATAAAAAAATTAAGTCAAAGTCTTCCAAACTATAACATGTATCACATTCTCAGATCTTTTTATTTCTAAAACATAACATTATTTTGTTTATTGATTATTTTTTATTATTTTTATTAGGAAAATATCCTTATTTTATATAGGTCAAGTAAATAGAGTAGTTTTTTTAATAAAATCATTTATAATTAATGTTCTTGAGGCACGAATTGTTTCCATAAAAAATTCTTTTGAACGAATGTGCCCAACTAAACGAGATATACTGCAGATTCCAATTGTTAGTCGACACGTTATTAAGAATTGAGAATTATATACTTGAGAGTTGAGAGTCCAGCTGGAAAATCATTAAAATTAAGCAACATCTTCACATTAATTAAGAAACATGCTTCCTAAGACATCTTCCCTTCCCGTTATATTACAGTCAATTTAACGTCAAAAAATTACAGTCAATTAAAAATATGCGTAGAGAATGATGGATGCGTAGTTTTTTAGCCAAAATGCATTAAAATTGAATTAAAAACACAAATAATGTTCAATCCAAATAATATAGGGTAGCGTTCATAATTAGTTGGTCAATTTTCACAAAAATGAAAATCATACTCTCCTAATACAGATTCACACCTGCATACTGAAGGCTAAGGTGAACCGAATTTATAAAGTAGCCAACCCAACACCTACATGGTCTCAAATGGTTCTAGTAAAATGTCAAGGTATACCCAATAACCCATAAGTCTCAAAGGGGTGCATTTATCAACCCCAAAACTCAGCCAAGTGAATTGGAGCTCAAACACAATTCTCCAATAACCTACATAGTCTCAAAAGGGTACGTACATTTTTGCATACTAATTTTAACTCAATCTATCAGCCACAAGAAAATTACTTTATAAATACCATTACTTAGACCTTCCCTTACAAAATACAATCAAACAATACATACATCGCCAACAGATAACAAGATTACAAGTTTTCTTAAATCATCCCAACCTAATAAACAACCCCTACTATATGATCCAGATGCATGTACTTTTTTTCTTATATTTGAGACCGGAGGGAGTAATTGTTTTTAATATTATCTACTTGGCGACATTAATACGTACACCTCTAATTGGTCCTTTGATTATGCCTTTAGTATTTCTTTAGAATAACTTGATACCAATAAGGACCAATCGATTTTAAGCCGGCGTCTCTCTGGTCCCGCACCCTTTTTGTTTTTTTGGTTTTTTTTATAAAAAATACTCCCACCATATTTGTCGTTACAACTTATCACAGTTCAGTTCAAAAACAGACAAATTCATAAGAATTTGTTTTCAGTTATAACTTCATCACTTTTTGTTTTCTAAAATTCACCGTGTAGTAAATTCAAATTTTAAAAGTAATTATTTTTTTGGTAGAAACACGGCTAAACAACAAAGAAAAAGGCAAAAAGACACAAAGCAACCCGAGAAAGCTAGAGCCGCAGCTGCGCAATCCTCATGGCATCCGCCTTATACTTTTAGATTTTTAATATTTTATTTAATTAGTTTAGGTAAAATTATATTTTTGATCCTTTTAAGTTTTTTTTTTTTTAAGTTGGTCCCTTATCTTTATTTTTAAACAATTATGTCTCTTATATTTATTTATTTTTTCAATTTGGTCCTTTTGATCACGTGTCAATTACTGATTGGTCTGAGATGTTGTTGTACAGTAAATCGAGACCAATCAAAAATTGACACATCATCAACAAATAAAAAAAAGGGCCAAATTGAAAAAATAAATAAACATAAGAGACCTTATTGTTTAAAAATAAAGATAAGGGACCAACTTGAAAAAATAAAATAACTTAAGGGACCAAAAGTATAATTTTGCTGTTTATATTTTTAAATTTTATTTGAATTACTTGTTTGTGTTCCTTTCATAATTTTAAATATTGGTTAGTATTTTTTGTATTTGGTTTAAATCTTGAAATATTTATATAACTAGTGTAGTGATATGTGACATGCACGAGAATATAATATACAATGATAATTTGATTAATTCTCAATTTTAAAGTACAGTTCAACGAAAAATACGTATAAATTAAGGCTGAAATAATAAAATAATTTAAATTATTGTTGTGCGCAGACATGTCAAAAACTCAAATTTGTGAATACCCAAACCCATTCCAACTTGGCGGGCACAACCCGCTTTGACGGGATTTGGGGTCGAGTTTGGATTTTCCCATTGCACGGGGATGTTGCGCCTGCCCTAGAACCCCCTCGGTATTTAAAATATTATATAAATTTTAAAAATAATATAATTTTGAGGTTTGGACTTCAGTCTTAGGTTGGTTATAGAAGTTTGCATCTCTCATAAATTATTATTGAGCTTGATTCTCAAATTGTTTTTAACTGAGTTCTCATGGATCAAACTTCAAATCAATTTGCTCAAACCATGCTGTAAGCAGGATTTTTCAGACAATGGGGGCAATTTTCCCGCAATGGTTAAATAGCGGTTGAACAACATACGTGGTCGAATTTTTCATTGGAGAGAGATATGAGATGAGAACAATATTATCAAACCCAAATTGATTATTAACTCAGTCAGGTACTGGTCAATGAGTTACTAGTTCAATCAATAAGTTAGTAGTTGTACGCATGCCTATTTGTTTATATATAAGATAAGATAAGATATCATCTACATCTATTACAATGTCTGGCCTGTAGCACAATGTGTTGTGCGCTAATTCTTCCTCCGGAATCAGAGTTCGAGTCACTGGTTTGCATGTATATTTTTTTCATTTCATTTAAGGCAAATTCTATGGTGCCTAGAAAATTTTAAGGGTTTGGGTTCCTAGATAAATTGGTCCAATGAAAATATGACAAATGGAAAAAAATTTAAAAGTAAAAATGCTGATTTAATATTTTCCTGATTTTAAATTATATTTTTGTTATTTCTGTTGATGCCCAGGGACTTTTAATCAAATACCCAAACTTAATTCCTACCCTAATCATTTTCTTTCCCCTTCCTCTACCCACCGGCCACCATCAAGGCACGTATCGGCTGTCACTATAAACCACCCCAGAGTTTTGTTCTTTTTCTAATGCAAAAAGGTGTAGATCAAATGTGTGGAAGCCGAACAAGTAGTTTAAACAATGACCATCGGTCACGGTGACTTAATTAGCAAAGTTTGCACCATTAAAAGACCTGGGGAAGGCATGGATCTAGAAGCTTTTCTTATACAAATTAAAAAAAAAAAGCCTCTTCAGGGTCTCTCGCTGAACCGCTTTGGCACATGCATCGGCGTATGGACCAGACGAACCCCTGCTTCCTCCGAGTCAAGACCATCATCGGCGGCAGCACGGTTGAGGAATCTAGTTCGTTCCCCCAGGTCGTCTTCAACCGGTTGTTGGCGTTGGTGGGTTCGATTTCGACATTTCATCGTCTTGCAGGAACGCCGTCATGCCGGGAATTGCTCTTAGGTCGTATTCAGATTGGTCGTTGTTCTACGTTGAGGATGGAAGATGAGTCTAAAGGGTCATTGATCTGGGATGGAAGATGAGTCCTATCCTATGCAATAACAGTATTTCCAACTCCAGCTTCACCGAGAAGAATGGGATTGCTTTTCTTTTTCGCATAGTATCTGAACAATTCTTTGTACTTCAACTTCTGGGCAAATAATTGGATCAAGATCTGTCCTTCACTTAAAAAAAAAAAAGGAGATAGAATGCGTAGAACGCTGGGCATTTTTATTTAATTAGTGTTTTTATTCAAAAATAATAAAAGGGATATATTTGCAAATAGAGAAAAATAAAAGTGACAAAGTGACATGACTAAGCTAGTACACATGGACAAATATTATTGGTTAGGTACTAGTACCCATAAATTTCTCTAGGTACCATAGCAATCACCTTCATTTAAATTATTAATATGGGCTTGTCCCTTTGGCCTGCATCGTCCCTCTTCTCGTGTTGATTGGTGTTCCTTGCTTTGTTGGGGTCGAGGTGCTCTGGTATTATCAGTTCTCTTGGTGTGGTTTCAGTTGAAGTTGAGGATGGAATGACTCTTTGGATGCTTGGGTCTGTGAGTTTTTCGTTTGTCTATGTGTTCCTTTTTCTTGGAAGTGTTTCTGCTCTTGACTGAGAGTTAATGGTCTTTACTTTTTGGTTGTTATTAGGTAAAGGCTATTAAGTCTTGTGTAGGTAGTTGAAACGGTTTGTTTCCAGAGCTTAGCTAATGTTATTGTTGTATTTGTGCTAGCGCATTTTTGGATGTGGGCTTTATTGCCTGGCCTCTGGCCACTTGTATTGGGTTTGGGCTTTGCTCTATTTCAATATAGGGAATTGGTATATATACTACAAAAAATTAGCCATACACCCCACTTAACTATGAAAATTTCTAAAATACCCTCCATTTTTACGTATATTTCGGAAACTGGAGTTTCCGAAATGCAATTTTGTATTCCGGAAACTCCAGTTTCCGGAATACAAATTTTTTGAATTGTGGGGTGTATTCCGGAAACTCCAGTCAAATTTGTATTCCAGAAACTCCAGTTTCTATACAATTTGTATTCTGGAAACTCCAGTTTCTGGAATGCAATTTTGGATCCAGTTTCCGGAATGTAAAATTGCATTCCGGAAACTCCAGTTTCCGGAATGCACGCGAATTTTGAGGGTATTTTTGAAATTTCAACATTAAGTGGGGTGTATGTCTAAAAAGTGTGGGGTGTATTTACCATTTCCCTTCAATATATCTCTTTAAAAAAAAAAGGGTAACCTTAAGGCTATGCCTGGGAGTTTGACGGAGAGGGGGAAGGGAGGACAACCCTTCACCTTGTTTGGGAGTTATAATTTGTTAGAGAGGGGGGTATAGTTTGATAAATTGACACTTCTACCCTTCCTCTGTACATATTCATGGCTGCACCATTTTTTTTTACAATCATTCCAATTTCCAAATGTTTGGGACATTGCACTTTAACTTTTGCGTTTTGTACTGTTTGCGTTGCTTTTCTTTTTCTTTGCTATCTAAAATAATAATAATAATAATAATAATCATTATATCATTATATAATATAAAAGTTATCTAATAATTTTATATATACCGATTAATAATTTTATATTTTTCCTTATAAATCTAATTCTAATTTTTATACATTCAAAAAAAAATTAAATTGGCAATTTTTTATTTAATCCAAGAAAAACCTAGTTTTAAAATTAATAGATAAATTTAAATAAAAAATTCAATTCAACTTTTTTTTGTACAACAAAAAAAAATTCAACCTTTTTTTTGTACAACTAAAAAAAATTACGTTCACACAAATTGAAAATAACTGAAAATAATTTAAAAATAATCTAAAACTAACAGCAAAATTGGTTGGACAACCTTGCATGGAATCAGCATTCCTAAGAAACCAAATGAATATAATTGAAGTTAACTAGAGAAACTGAATGTGTATAGACAGATAGATAGAAGAACGTGATTTGGAGAAGTCACTAAATTAATAACATCAACAAACTCAAGTGTATTCAATTCACCATAAATTAAAATAAAACTGAAAAAAACTCACTTGCTAATACATTCTGTACACACTATCAGATTAGAAACATAACAAATGCCACAATCGATCAAATTTTTACTGTGACTGTGAGCCAAAAGAAGAAAGAATACAAGTAATAAGAAGAAAAAAAAAGAAAAAAGTCTGCACAAGGGTGTCTGTTACCTTCTAAAATAATATCTCATTTGTCCTATTAAAGCCAAGATGACAATGTTCTACACTAACCCAAACAGGAGAAGATCAACGTTAATATGCTTTTTCATGCATAGTTGAACCACACATGTCCTTAGAGAACCAGAAATTGAAGGCACTCCTTATATTAGCAGATCCTTTCTAGGAACGAGAAGCTACTACTTCTTCCTCTCATTGGTTTTCCTAGTCACCAAAACCAGATCAATGATCAAATTAACCAAAGTTCAATAGGAGTAGGAAAGTGAATACATTTCAACAGAAAATATCATAAACATGAATTGCATGCTTTTATATTCTCATTAATTCTCAATATTTGAAGCTCAAAGCTACAGAACAATGTATATATATAAGGGGACTTAAGGCCAAATCAGCAAAGCTTAGTAACACATCCAATTCGGAAATTAATTCAGCTACAGATTCAAACACCTGCAGAAGGAAAATTATTCAAGTTAGAGCATCAGCATACGAAACAAATAACCAAAGGAAACTTTTCACTCATTTTAAGCATAGATTTATCTCATAGGGAAATTTTTCAGATTAAATCTATGACTTGGAATAAACTCTACACCCTCTCTTATGATCTCTATTTGTAAGGGAGAGGTGGAAAAAAATACTCCAAAAAGGATAAAAGAAAATAAATCCAGCCACTGAATGAGACTATTGCTTGTACAGCCCCAACTCTAACCTCATTGTCAAGGCATACAAATACAAACCAATGATCATGATACACATGCGTGCTTTCTTAATTATGAGTAAATAGCTTGAGAAAAAGATAAACTCAAGGTATAATCATTGACCATAATGCAATAATATAAGTTATTAGCTTCCACAAAGTAGGATAAACTCAAGGCATAATCAAAACAGAAAGTAGTGAGTGTGAATCTATCTATCCCAAGTTGAGAATTAGACAATGAGACAAAGACAAAGCAAGATATAGAATAGACCTCTGCAAAAGTATTGGAGTTTGTAGAAGGTGCCCAGTTCTTGGTCTGTTCAACTTCAAACACTGTCCTCTACTGCCATTCCAAACACCATTTCAATTAAATTAAAACCAAGCTAAATAGATACCTTTATTCTCATTTCAACACCCCAAGAGCAAAAGGCCACATCACAATCCGAACAACAAAAACATCACACAATAAAACCAAATAGAAAACCACAAACAAAAATAACAGAAAGCACACAGCAACAGCATCCAAACAGAACAAACAGGGAATAAACTAAGATCACAAGCTATTATTATTGCATTCAAATTGGCCATCGATACATCATAAAACCGAAAAACCTAAACAACAAAGCATCGAACATTACACATATAATTTCATAATATCATGTAGATAATAATAATAATTATAATCTTAATTGAATGCGAAGAAAGGAAGCCCGAAGATAAGATATGTGTTTTCAGATCAGATTTTATCAATATCCTCATCCTCGAACTCGACGAAAACAGAGACAGAGAATGAGCTGACGAAAATCAAAGAAGAAGTCACAAAGAAAAAGAAATCAAAGAGAAGAAGAACACTCACGAAAATAGCAGAGAGAGAAGAAGCAATCGGAGTCACAATCGAAATAATCGCAGAGAGAGAAGAAGCAAACCGGAGCTGACGAACTGATCTAGGGCGAGCTTGCAATCAGATTTGCGATCAGAGTTCACAAATCGTTAGCTCAAAAGGGACTAGGGTTAGGGTTCTTCAAATGGAAAATTTTCGTTGCAGAGAAGATGACACAGAAGCGGGGCTTGAATTTTCATTGTCAAAGGGTCTGTTTGGATTGACTTATGCAGAGCTTATGAACACAGCTTATGACTGATTCATAAGCTGTTTTGGGCTTATTTTTCATAAGCTACTCATGATAGCTTATCAAAACAGCTTATCAAAACAGCTTATGACTTATATAAAATAAGTTTCACTATAATTTTTCTTCGATTATAAAAGTAGCTTATACAACTTATGCCATAAGCAGTAGATAAGCTCGTTATCCAAACAGGGCCAAATTCTGAAATGTAATATTTGGTTTAAGTGGAGGGTAAATCATAAATGGGTAATTTCGGTCTATTTACCTCCAAAACCCCCTAATTTGGGGGAACTCTAAAAACTGGCTCAAGGATGGCTTTGAGGGGTTTTAAAAAACCGCTAAGTTAGATGTTGAAAGCAAGCCGCTAGTCTTTCCTCCTTCTCCCTCCTTGCATCGTCCTCTTCCTTGTTCATTTTTTTCTTCTTTTTTTCTCTTACTCTACCTTTCTTCTTCTCCTTTTCTTGAAGTATTTCTGCAACACGCGTCTTCCAGTGCCTGTGCGCCGCCCCTACATCTTCTCTGTTGTGCCGTGACTGCATCTTCTCTATTGTACCATGAGTCTGCCCCTGTTGCAGTTTATCTTGGAGTCCATCCACGACCTATGTTGGGACAAAACTAAAATTTTAAGGGTCAAAATTAAAAAAATATAAATTAGAAATAGGATTTTTAAATTTTGAGTGGGGGCATCTGTTCACCTTGAACTCAACTTGGATCTGCCCCTGAACACACAGGACATTCAAGTTTTTTTTCTTTAAAATTTTTATAAAGTGTTCATTCTCCCATTGGTTTGATACTTAGAAATTATACATGTGTTAGTTTTTTATGTTCTATTTGTTGGTTTGTATTTAAAATATTAATATATTTTAATATAGATATTAATAAAAAAAACATTTGCCCGATAAGACTTCACAAATTTATGTATTATTATATATTACATATTAATTTGGTTCATGTAATATAGGGGTTTTTGATTTAGTCCCTATAAAAAAAGTCAAACTTTTTTCGTCTTTGTTTTATTTATTTTTTTGGATTTAGTTCTCGTTTTTTTTTAATTTAGTCCCTCACTAACGTTGACCGCTGATGTGGCACTGTGAGGTCCCTGTAAAATTTCTACGTGGCTTACACGTCACATAACACACACCTATACAAATATTAAGTTTTGAATTTAGTCTCTCTTAAAAAACGTGTTTTGAATTTAGTCTCTCTTAAAAAAACGTGTTTTGGATTTAGTCTCTCTCCCTCTCTCCTTCTCCACCACCCCCCACCTCCTTCTCCCCCTTCTCCGCCACCGCCCCTATCACCACCCCCACCTCCTTCTCCTCCCTCCTACACCACGACCCCAACCCCCACCCCCCCCCTCCATGGCTTCCCCTTTCTCCACCACCACCCCATCCTCTCACCCACCTCCACCACCCCATCCTCTCACCCACCTCCACCACCTCCTCCTCTACCCTCACCACCAGATGGAAATCACACAACAACAACAACGACGAAAATCTGCAGATACAACAACAACAAAAATCAACATGTGAGGGGGAGAGAGAAAGAGGGCACCGTGTGGAGTGGGAGCGAGAGAGAGAAATTAGGGGTGGGGAAGTGAGGTGAGGGGGAGAGAGAAAGAGGGCACCGTGGGAGTGAGAGAGAGAAATTAGGGGTGGGGATTTTTTGTTGTCGTTGTTACTGATTGTCTGTGCTTTGTTGTTGTTGTTGTTGTTGGGGGTGGAGGAAGAGGAGTAGTGGTGGTGGTGGGGATGAGGGTGGTGGTAGAGAAGGGGGAGAAGGAGGTAGGGGTGGTGGAGGGCGTGGTGGAGAAGGGGAGAAAATGAAAGGGACTAAATTCAAAATACATTTTTTTAAGAGTGACTAAATTCAAAACTTAATATTTGTATAAGTACGTGTCAGGTGACGTGTAAGCCATGTAGGCACCACGTAGGAATTTTATAGGGACCTCACAGTGCCATATCAGCGGTCAACTCCTCCCGGGACTAAAATAAATAAATAAAAAAAGAACCAAAAAAGTTTAACTTTTTTATAGAGACTAAATTCAAAATCTAAAATTTTATAGGGACTAAATTAATATTAAAGTCTTACTATTATTATGTAAGGGTAAAAAGGTATAAAAAAATATGACACCAAAATCCAGTCATTCTCCCCATATCCGCTTGTATAGATAATAAAATATAATTTCTCTAAATAATGTACAATTAAACATTTGAATACAAAAACAAAGTATATCTAGTAAAAGTAGTGCATAACAAACATATAAGATCAAATCAAAACTATTTTAATCTTATTTTGAAATTTATATTTTAGGTTAGATTATATTTTTTTAAATTACAAATAATAGAAAATATTAATTAGTTGTCGATAATATTTAAGGAGAGTGCAACACCTAATTAAAAAAATGAGAAGAAAATAATTATAAGATGACACTTAAGCCTATAAATGCTCTCAAGATAACACATATAAAAATAAAGTTTCATAAATTTATATATTATAGATATACAAATTCTTGATAATAATTCATTATTTTTCTTTTTCTGTAGGGGGGACCATTTCCTGTGCTTTTCTCCTAAGAGCAACAAAACAATCGACTAGCTGGCTCTGTTATTAAAAGAAACCTCTTAGAAGATTGACTTTTTCCCGAGTTAATATTTGATAACATTTATTTAACGCACAACCCCGAAAGATTTTCCCTTCAAAAAAAAAAAAACCCCGAAAGATTTTTTTTTTTTTATGGAATAAAACAACCCCGAAAGATGGGACAATAAGATTAAATTATTTGTGCCTCAACTATGATGGAAAATGGACAACAGAGAGGCGAGGATCGTGGAAACTAGAAATGTTTTTTTTTTTTATACAACTAGAAATGTTATTTGATATATAATTCTTCTAGTTGTTTCATAAATTTAAGAAACTAAGGCCCTGTTTAGTTGGATAATTTCCTGTTTCTATTTCTACTAAAAACAAAAAATAATAGTAAAAATATGTTTGATTGGGCTTTTCAAAATATTTTCATAAAAACATTTTTAGAAATAGCCCATTAGAAAAATGTTTTCAGAGCCCATTTCCTGCTCGGTTGGGTTTGGTTTGTGGACTATAATAATCTATTTTGGCAATTTATATTCGCACATACATACTTTACTATCTGCACATACATGTTCGCGGAACTATTAGTTCCGCGGGTGTATTTTTTTTTTCAACACACATACTCCGCAGAACTATTAGTTCCGCGGGTCGCGGGTTATAATTCTCTGTGGAACTATTAGTTCCGCGAACTCCGTGGAACTATTAGTTCCGCGGGTTGTAATTCTCCGCGGAACTATTAGTTCCGCAGGTTGTAATTTAACACATACATGCCTGCGGAACTATTAGTTCCGCGGAGAATTACAACCCGCGGAACTAATAGTTCCGCGGAGTGTGTGTGTTGAAAAAAAAATACACCTACGGAACTAATAGTTTCGCGGACATATATATGCAGATAGTAAAATATGTATGTGCAGATATAAATTCCCTCTATTTTTTACACAATACATTTTTTATATAAAAAAATCACCAAAAGAGAATACATAGTCTCTTGATTGACCCAAAAAAAAAGTCTCTTGAAAAAGAAACATGAAAACTCACATGTAGGGAATCCCTAATGTGCTTTCGCTTGTTTTCTAGAAGAAATTTTTTAGCAAATTACACCTTCAAATATTGACAAATTTGAAATTATAACTTACTAATGTTTTTTTTTTCTTCTAAACAAATGGGAATATTTTAGCAACCACGTGGCTAAAATACTCCCACTATATATCTTAGAAGGATCGAGTATGTTACAATAATTAAGTTACATAATATTAGAAATGTTATGAATTAGTTTTTCTTCTTCTTATTTTCTTCAAATTCTTAATGCCCATTTTTATGTATTATTTGAAATAGAATATAAAAGAAGAAGAAAAATATGGGAGCGTACTCAATCTCGATCGATGGCAGGATTATATATCTATTTTCTAATCCTGATTGGGATAGAACATGTTTAGGAGTGGATTCTAAGAAGCGGAATCATCTGGGAGTAGCTATAGAGGAAGATAGCAAAACCTGCCCTTGGTGTTGGTGTTATGTCTAGTAAGATCAATTATAGTTGACGGATAAAAATTGCTTTTATGTGAAATAATGGTGCGTGTATAGCATTATACCTTTTACAAAAAGCTGAATATTGCTAAATTTACAACATATATATAAACTGGACTTGTACTAGTTAATTTGATATGTAGTGGGTCGGTGCCCTGCACGATAATACGATATATTTGCCATCTGTGAAACCACATTACATTATAATATTCGAACAAGTGAAGGAGAAGACAAGAGGGAACCAGTTGTAGAAGGTTCACGCACTTAAATAAATTACGTTGCAATTGCACCAATTAATGCCACACGACACTTTATAAATTATGTTGCAGTTGCACTGATTAAACATATCAAAGGTGGATGCAAATTTCATGCCGTTTCATTCAATATCTTAGAGTCTAACTCGTCTCCACAAATCGACTTGTAAGGTAAGGATTGCCCATACTATATAAACACTACAGTAGTCATATTACTAGTCGTGTGAGACTTTTCAACACAATATAGACAGGTGTGACAATTTGGAGACTCCTGCGATATGTGGACTGTGGTCCAATGAATCCCTTTTCAACTATTCCATTCATTTATTATTACGCAGTCTATATTCCTTGGCATACCGATAATGGGCATTAAGAATTTAGTTAAAAATAATAAGAAAGCAAAAAGTTAAAAAGAACAAGAATTGTGTATTTTTTTTATGAGAAAAAGAATGTAGTTCTACGTACAAAAAAGAAAAAGAATGTATAAAATTATTAATTTTCTCAAAACATGTAATTGGTTCAGGCTTCTGTTGGAGGGCGAACCATTATGCATATACCTTACTAATGTATAAACTACTAGTATATTAACAAAAGGGTCAAATGCATTTTAGCCCCTTGTTTATTGATATAATTATACTTTTCACCCTAATTTAATTATTAAATTAAGTATTTTACTCCCCAATTTAATAAATATTATTTATCGTAACTTCTCATCCTCTTAATATAATTTCACTATTAATATATAACAGAAAAAGTTTAATAAGTTATCTGAAAGTAAAATGACAAAATTGTCTAAACACTAAATAAATTTTTAAAAATTCTCAAATAAAAAATCACCATTTTTCGATGTAGGCCAACCGTGAGAACTTTTTCTCTACTGTTATTATGGGTATTTTGCTTTTTTTTTTCTTTTTGAGGTGGAAAAGAAAAATAGATATAGGATTTGTTAATATTTCATTGAGATACACCATTGAAGGAGAGTTACACCACTTGCACGTTTTGATAAATGATTAAACTCGTGAGAATTTGTTAATTTTTAATTAAAAATGTAAGGTTTGGATAATTTTGTTATTTGACTTATTATTAGATTTTTTTTGTCAAATTATTAGATTTTTCTAAAAAAACTAAAAATTTATTGATGAAAAGAAAAGAATATGCCATGAGCATAAGACCCCAAATTTAACACCCCCAACAAAGAAATACAAAAAGAGTGAAATTGGCTATACAAGTGTGCAAGCCCGGCCCAAACCGGATCAAAGAATTCATAAAACCAGCCCAACCAACTGGGCCCACCTATAAGATCAAGGTTAAGCAAGACAGTTGACCCAAAAAAAAAAGGTTACGCAAGACAAATTTGCGTCACTACGCTCTCGCAAATCGCAATGGAATCTTCGAGGCTCCCAGTTGTTCGTTGTCACACCCGCATTAAGAACCACATACGTGTTGTGATTCCTTCTGTCTCTAGCCAGCAATACGTACTATATGTTTTCGCAGCTGTGGTATGCTTCACACCCCCGGTGTGAATGTTATGTGGACGCTAGCAACCTGTTCCAGTGATTTAACAACCCATGCTAGATGAGGTTATATGACATCTGCCCCTTCGCAAATTGCCGCAACCCATGTGACCTCATGAACTGGCACGTGTTTGGCAGCTGATGTCACCATCGGACCAATGCAATTGCACAGGGTCCATTTGTAAATGAGAAATTATGCATATCATTGCTATATATATATGCTTTTAAAAATAGTTCTAATCGATAAAAGAGTTAGGTGATTACTATGATACCTAGAAAAATTTATGAATATCGATACCTGACCAATAGTATTTTTTCATATATATTCACTTAGCCATGTCACTCTATAATTTTTTATTTCTATTTAATTGCAAATATATCCTTTTTTATAACCAAAAAATAGGGGATCGATGGGATCAATTTAGTCGGTACCAATTCCATTCTTGAACCTCCTCACACAGATTCGCTAGGATCACCATGAATCAAGGGTTCTGAAATATCCACGGATGTACCCATGATGGAGAAACAAATAAAGATTCGATTTTCATATTTTGTTTGCCGGAAACAGATTAATTAATGGAGATACAACCTCTGCATTCTTGTTTTTTCCAGTTTCGTTGCTTAGTTGATATATTGACTGCATCGCCGATGAGTGGCAAAGGACGTGTTCTCACATCAGCTTATTTGGTTAAGATTTGATTAATTAATCACAAATCGTTAAAATCTTGCGTTCCAGTGCACATTTACTTTGAGCAGCAAAATTTCATACAATTAACAGGCACAGTGGAGTCCAACCTATTTTAATGGTCGAGCCAAACTCTTTGAAATGCATTATTAATTAGCACCATAACATGATCTTGTGAAACCCCTAAAGCAGATCTTCGATACAAGCCGTCCATGGCCATAACATGCTTTTGTGACCATAATCCTTGGTTTGTAAATTGTAAGATCCACGAAAGGCGTGATCGAAACAAGATACTATTAAGTATTAACTTGTTATTATCAGTTAGTACTACGTAATATCATCGAATCATTTGACACTATTAGCATGTCTTTGTTAATCTGACCAGATAATCTCGAACAAGGATGAGAAGGAGAATCTGTGTGAGGAGGTTCCGGAATGGAATTGGTACTGACTGAATGGATCCCATAAAATTGAATCCTCCAAGTCAATCCCCTGTTTTTTTATATAATAAAGGGATGTATTTGCAAATAGATAGAAATAAAAATAATAAAATGAGCACACATGACAAAATACTATTGATCAGGTACTGATACTTATACATTTTCCTAGGTACCATAGAATTTGCCAAAGAGTCATGTGTCATAATCTAGAAAATGACACGTGTCATAGCCTATAATATTTAAACTTAAGTTATCTTAAAAATCAGCATCATATATGTTTTTTCCTCTTATATATCTATTTTTTTATTTTTTTAAAATAACATGAAAGCGAAAAACATTGACATTCATGCACCACTACCAGTAGTGAAAGTTATAAAAGAGCGAGTGTAAACATATACATGAAGCCAAACCATGCAAACGATCCAATTAATTAGCGATTCACCATAATACAATTGCTCTTTCTTGTTTAAACGCCCCTCTATTTCGGGGCCAGTACGTCTTTTGTTTCATAATATAGTACGCAACGTAACTAGCGCGTTTGAAGTTCTTCACAAGGTGGAATGAAGCTGTTTGGACGTGTTCCATTTGTGTATAACGTTGCCAAAGACATCGTAGAATGCTACCTCGAGTTCAGTTTCAGTAAGCCACACAGAGATGAATCCTTGACCATCGTAATAGAATTTTATCTCTTCTGGATTCCTCCAGGTCACATCACCTCTCCACGCCTTTGACCCTCCACCGCTAGTCAAAAATTGAATTGCACTGAAATTCGTGTATATTTACTGGTTAATTTCATTTTTCATTATAAAATTTTGCTTGATTAATTTATTCTCAATTAATGATGAATTACTACATTAATTTGCTTCGTTATCATGCATCTTTTATTTCTTTTATTATATATTCACTTTTTAATTGAAATGACTTATGACATGTGAAAAGCATGTACATGTTATATATATATTTTTTTTATAAACAAAACTGAATTAATATAAGACTAAAACATAAGTTGTACCCAGTCCAAAATAGCAATACGAACCTTTGAAGACTGTTTATGTGCTGCAGGCAGTGATCGTGTCCATTTATGAAAAGATCAACGCTGTTTGCCTGAAAATTAATCAGCCAACTTAGCACTTGCATGATATGGTCGAAGCAGCTACTCCCTCCGTTTCAAAACTATAGCTCTTTTAGCCTTTTATTTTTGTTTCAAAACTATTGCAATTTTACAATTTCAAAGTATCATTAATTATTTTTTTCCACCCATATCCTTATTTAATAACTACTAGTGGGAGTAGTTGACATTAATAATATAGAGATTTGTAGATAATTTGTCATAAATACTCTTTCATTAAATAAGGGTATTTTAGTCTATCTATAACCATATTTTACTTCTATTAAATATTTCTTAATCTGTGTGCATTAACCTTAAAAAGCTATAGTTTTGAAACGGAGGGAGTAGTATTTTGATGAGTAAAAGAAATTCATCTTTCTTTCACCCCTTCAATTATTTAAAACATATATAAAAACAGTATAGTTACCTCAAGAATTGGGAGAAGCTCCTTTACAAGCTCTTCCGTATCACCATGGTGCCCGACACTTCTAATTGTATGGTGACCCACCACAATCTTCCACTTTGCATTTGAGTGTTTTAAAGCTAAATCCACATCCTGTTGAAAATACATATTACAATTAATTATTAACCAATTAACATGCATAAAAATTAAATATAAAGGTTAAGGTTTTGCATTTCGTTCCAAATTTATATTTTTCTTATTAATTTAATTATATATTGCAGTCATACAAAATTGTCCCATGCATGTTTGATGATTTTTTTTCACTTTTATTGATGGTTTTAATTACTATTCAAGAGAACAATGATATAATTAAGCGGTTTAAATTAACCTTGAGGAGGTTGGAAATGTATTGTTTTCTAGGCCATATGCCTCTCCAATCGTAATTATAGATCCCAGGTTCTGTAAAGTATTTGTCCACCAACGGAGTAGTATCTACGAAGAAAAACTCTGCAACTTCTGAAGCACAAGAGATACGAGAAACACACCAATTTCATTAATTAGTATGCTCACATGCATATCATATATTAAGCTTTTTCTATAACAACATACTAATTTATTAAAATTTACCTATTTAAAAAAAAACTCTCTTTAATTTATATATAGATCGAAATTAAGAGGGGGGAAATCTAACTTTAATTCTTTATAATTTTCACCTGCTTTGACAACATAAGATCTCAAGCAAAACCATCTTTTGTCAAGATTTGTGAGTACAGGACTCAGTTGTGCCTCAACATCGCCCCTATAGTCATGGTTGCCCAAAACTGCAGAACCACCAATACTATTAAAGAATTTCCACACACACACACACTTACGTACACTTTCTGAAAATATATGAACTTTTAGATTAGTGAATTTGAACTCTTACCGTTATACCATTGCTTCTGCAAGCTGGGAGCAGTGTAGATTTTGGTGAATGAGTGGTCAAAGGATTCATCATCTATCCCTCTCAAGCCATTGTCATAAAAGTTATCGCCGGTGGATATCACAAAATCAATGTCCAATCGCTCTCCAATAACGCCCATCTACAAAAGCTAAATCCGTTTAGGTTGCGTTTGGATGGAGCAATTCAAAATTCCAAGGGATTTACAATTCTTAGGAATTCAATTGCTTTAATTGAATTTCTTTCATTTTTAAATTTTTTTGTTTGGATAGAGTAATTAAATTTATTCATTTCTTAAAATTCTTTGTTTGGATATACTAAATAAAATTCTTCATAATATGTGTGAGATAATTTTTTTTGTTAACTATCCCCTCTCCCCAATTGGTTGATCGATCTCCCCAATTTGCGTGACAAAGAAGGACCAAAAGTGGTTGATCTTCCCTGGAAAGCAATTGGAAGATGGAAGCAAAAGGAGTCCACCCTTCATCTTGTGTTGCGTCTTTGTGGTGGGTTCTAAGTGGTTGCATGCACTGTGTTGGTGCATTGAAAATTTCAAAACTTGATGTATGAATTGTTATGGGTCCGTTCAAATATATTTGGTTTTTGTTTTATGTTATTTTGAATAATAATCTTCTCTTTTAATATCTGGATATTTTGGGCATTTTTATTTTTAGGCTTAAAAATACTTTTGGTCCCTGCAAATATACCCATTTTCGGTTTTCGTCCCTGCAAAAATTATTTTTACTTTTTCATCCCTGCAAATTTCGCCGTCTCCGTTTTTGGTCCTCGACGTCAAGTTCCGTTACAAAAAAGCTGACGGAGGCTGAGCTGGCACTGCCACGCTGGCTGACAGAAGCCATATGTCAGTAGATGACGTGGCTCACTTGCTGACTCAGCATCATTAACATTTTTAACAAGGACGAAAAGCAAAAAATGGTATATTTGCAGGGACTAAAAACAAAAAACTATATAATTGCAGGGACCAAAAATATTACCACGATCTTAGAACTGCACCACCACCATTTTCTTCTTCTTCTTCTTCTTCTTCTTCTTCTTCTTCTTCTTCTTCTTCTTCTTCTTCTTCGTCTCTCCCACCACCCTAAGCTGAGCTCAGAACCGCACCACCACCCCCAGAGCTCAGAACCGCACCACCACCCCCATTCTTCTTCACATCTCCTTCTCATCTCCCAACCGCTCCACTGTTTTGCCCCTCACCCGCCCTCGTTGGATCACCTCCACAATAGCCACTGTTCCGCGCACCAGCACCGTAACTACCCACTGGTCCACTGAAATCCACTTCCTTTCCTGTAGCAAATCGCGATTGGACCTTTCCTTTAGCAAATCATAAATGTTGTTGTTGTTGTTGGGGGTGATGGTTGTGGGTGGGGGGTTGGGGGTGGTGGCTAGGGAAGGGAAGGAGAAGAGGTGGTTGTTGTGGGTGGGGGGGGGTCGGGGCTAGGGAAGGGAAGGGAAGGAGAAGAGGTGGTGGTTGTTGGTTGTTGGTGGGGGGTTGGGGGGAAGGGAAGGAGAAGAGGTGGTTGTTGTGGGTGGGGGGTTGGGGGTGGGGGTGGGGGCTAGGGAATGGAAGGAGAAGAGGTGGTGGTTGTTGGTGGGGGGTTGGGGTTGGGGTTGGGGGTGCGGTGGTGGCTAAGGAAGGGAAGGAGAAGAGGTGGTGGGGGTGGGGCTGGCGGCTAAGGGAAGGAGAAGAGGTGGTGGTTGTTGGTGTTGTTTGTTCTGGGTTTGTTTTTGGTCCCTGCAATTATACATTTTTTTGCTTTTCGTCCCTGTAAAAATATTAACGATGTTGAGTCAGCAAGTGAGCCACGTCATCTACTAGCGTAGCAGTGCCAGCTCAGCCTCCGTCAGCCACGTCAGCTTTTTTGTAACGGAACTTGACGTCGATGACCAAAAACGGAGACGGCGAAATTTGCAGGGATGAAAAAGTAAAAAAAAATTTTTGCAGGGACGAAAACCGAAAATGGGTATATTTGCAGGGACCAAAAGTATTTTTAAGCCTTATTTTTAATATCTGTTGTTCAATTTCATGTCGGGATGTTGTTGATTTAGTGGTGGATTTTAGTGGGCTAAGTTTGTGCTGTTTATGGAGCTGAGTTCTTGAAAAAAGGGAGAGGATTGAAAAAGATAACAATAGCATTTGTTTTACCGGAAAACAACCCAGTTATCGCATGGGGTGAAAGGCCAAGATAATTTTCGTAATGATAGTTCTACTTGCTTCCAACAAAAATGCAAGGATTTTCTTGAACAATTATTCCTCTCTTATTAAACAGTTCCCCCCCCCCCCCCAAAGCTATATAGGTATGTTCTGTGCACAGCTTGGAAGATGAAGGATGTGGAATAGGGAGGTTGGGGAAAAGGGGTGGGGTTGGGTGGTGGTGGCTGGCAAGGGAGTGAGAGGGAGGGAGAGAGAAACGGGGAGCAAGAGTGAGAGAGGGAGGGAGAGAGAGCAAGAGAGAAAGGGGTGAGAGTGAAAGAGAGAGAAAGAGGGAGAGAAGGTAGTGAGAGAGCAAGGTAGAGAGAGGGAGGGATGGGGGAGAGAGAAGTGGGTGAGAGAGCGAGAAAGAGGGGAGAGAGGCAGAGGTTTCTCAAAGAAAGAGAGCAAAAGAGAGGGGGAGAGAGCGAGGGAGAGAGTGGGTGAGAGAGGGACGAGAGAGAGCGAGAAGGGGGGAGAGAGATGGAAACGTTTGAGCTCAAGCTCGAGAGAGCGAGACGGGAACAGTAGAGAGAGAGAGAGTTGCGAATGATCGAGAGAAAGGGAGGAGAGAGAGAGACAGAAACAATCGAGCTCAAGCTTGAGAGAGCAAGACGCGAAAAAGAGAGATATATATATAGAGAGAGAGAGAGAGAGAGAGAAAGAGAGAGAGAGATGAACGATCGAGAGAAAGACGAAAACGAATTTTTGAGAGAGAGAGCAAGAGAGACAAAAATCAAAGAATTTAGAATTCTCACAATTTTAGTGTCATTTCAAATTCCTCAAATTTAATTGTTAAAAAATACTCCATTTATTATTCAACACACATCAATTTGGATTGAGGTATTTTAATTCCCTACTTAAAATACATTACTCCCTTAGTTTCTAGAATTATAGATTATTAGAACTAAGACAAAAAGCCACAGATGGCAAATTGAACATTATTTCCAGAGATAAGATACTGCATATTCTTTATATAGACAAATATCAGTAAATTAATAAGATATATCCTGACGTGACAAAACAGAGTGAAGGTGCATTAGCTAACTTTTGTTTTTCTGCTTAAGTTTGGAGTTTCGCTCATATAGAGAAGGTGCAGGGTACGTGGCCACTACTTATATATATATTTGTCCACTTTAAGATTTTTTTAAGTTCACTTTAACTATATATAAATTAATGATCAAGACCATGTCTATAAGCGCACCAAATCCACATATGTATTGGTTGACGCATAGATACACAATTACCTGAACTGCAACTTCAGATTGGTTGTAAGCTCCTCTTCTTCCCCAATCTCCAATCACCAAAAAGCTCAGAGACCCATCAGGCTTAGGTGCTTGTTCAAACCTCTGAAGTACCGCCAAGGAAACAGCCAAACATAGTGTTATGGTAGCAATGAAAACAAGCAGGCGCATGGTGATCAAGTTGGAGAAATATTGAAGATCATAGAAGCTTTGATGAGGGGATTTAATTTGAGAGAAGAGTGTGGTAACTTCTTTATATTATGGCTTCAAGAGGAAGATGCATGATTGGTTATGCCTTTGGAACATTTGAGTGTGGCGATAGGGCCAATCATCCATATCCATGTGTACAACTGGAGAAAAGAAAGAACCTAATGCATGGGGTCCAGAAATCATATCCTTGCTATATGCTTTCAAAAAGGAGTTCATCTTTTAAATCAATAAAGCAAATAAATCACCAAATCAATGTAACATATATAAATTATTATAAGCATGAACATCATGCATATTATACTGGAGTATTAAATATATAATATATGACAATTTCTACGGTCCCGTTATAAAAATAACGATTTCGATACCATTAATTTTATAACTAAAATTTTTGTAAAAATATTATACATATGATCAAAATCATCTTTCGAGATGCAAATCTTATTTTATTATTACAAAACTACAAATCATGGTAGCGTAATCAACAACCAATTAAATCCATTGATGATTAATTTTTTTTTATAAAAAATTTGATTGGTTAATTTCTAAACTTTTTTTTTAGTAACAGTTAGTATGACTACATCGGTTAAACACCGAATTAACTTCTTGGGAAGTTCCATGATAGGTTTCTCATCAATGATAAGTAAAACTTATTGATATTGATGTATGTATAATTTTTTTTACTGATAAAAATAGTATTTTTTTTAAAAGGTGATGTATTTTTTTCTTTTCAAAAAGGTGATGGCTTCACATATCCTTGCTATCTGTATATAGCAGTCCCTTTCAACTACTATTAATTTGTTTATGTTGCAATCAGACTGATCAAGCTAACAACTTGTTACCAAAAAAAAAACCTAGGCCTCCCAGGTTTTATCAAAAAAAAAAAAAACCTAACAACCAAACTAGAGTATGTTTGGGGTCGAAGACGAAAAGTGGATCGAATCCACTAGTTCAATCTGCCTAATCATCCAAAATTAGCAGAGTGCGTGGGTTAGGACTCAACTCAACCAATCCGTCGATTCAACGGGGTAACAATGGGTCAAAATCAATGAGTTGACCCGTTTTGTATATTTTTGTGATGTTAAATTGATTGGAATAAATGAATTGTGTTTTTAACATATATTTTTATTTTATTTTTGGGATTGGATTTGATGGGTCACCCAGTCAACTTGCTATTTTTATAAACTATATTTTTCTCTTGTTTTAATATTTTTTAACGAGCCAACCTACTCCCTAAATGAGGTGGATTATATTTCTCAATCCGCTTTTCTCAACGGATGAACCCACCACCACCCAAATTCTTATCCATAACCATTAACATAGTATTATATGCAAGTATTTGTTCAATTTTTTTTCTTCTAAGTGATGGAATTTTCTACTTAGAAAATGAAAAGGGACGGCACTTGTTTTTTAAATAGAAGTGATAATCAGACATAATTTTTTATTTGGGTGGATGAGTAGCCCCTATTTTTCCAATACAAATTCAACATTGTTTCCATTTTTAATCTTTACCGTGCCAATACCCGAAATTAATTGGTTTTGAGTTTAGTTTTAAGTAACCCACATGCAATTATGGTCTTATGGAATACAAGATCCGTGTTATGTTACTCTTGGTGCTGCTCTAACCTTATCCCTTGGAAAAGCACCATTGCTTAGTGCAGTGAGTCACACGCCATACCACACCTTATCACAACGCCACTGACGCCCAAATCTCACCACCACTTGCATCCATTCTCATATCGGTAATGCGTCACAACCAACTCTCTCTCTTTCTCCTTCCATATTTCCCAATCTGATTCACTTACGCGTTCAGTGGTTTTTCAGTGTAGTTTACGCTGACTTGATCTTGTTTGAATCTACTTTCTTATTGATGCTGCCGCTTCTGAATTCTGTGTCTCTCTTTGCCCCTATTTCTAAATGTGCTGTTTTTAGGAGTTTGGGGTCTTAACCCTTGGTATTTTCTTCTGCTGGGGTCTGATTCAATAATTGTTTCCTTTTTTTTTTTTTGCTTTTATTCTGACCACGTTACGACTGATTTTGTGCAATTTAGAATCTTGGGGTGATGGGTATTTAACTATCTGACTTAAGATGGAAATGGTTGCTCCTTAAGATGATTATTTGAGGTTGAAACTGGAAATTGTTGATCATAGTGCCTATGCTCTATGAGTTCAATTGTTTCGCAGGTTCCAGTTTGTAGTAAATTGGTGTGCTATGTGTCTGTGCCTAAAATTAGAATCACCCAATCCTTGATGTTGGATATAAAAGTTTCACGCCCACGAATTGCTTGATGAAATGCATATCTTCGGTTTGAATGAATATTGAAGTTTCCAATAGCATCCTGTTATTTGCTAGTTTGAAATGCCCGGCTATACTTTGTTTTTCCTTTTGGGTGTCACCTACTGAGCTAACCTTTATATGTGATTCAAGTATAAAGTATAATAGCCGAGATTGGCAGGGATAACATTAGTTGTTGTTTAAGTAATTTACTATGCAATCTGAATGCATTTATAACATGTTTTCTTTCTTTGTTATTTCTTCTTTTTTGAAATAGAGTTGCAGATGGCTCCTTTTTCTATTGCAACATTGCCCTCTTTACACATCTGCCACCTCCACAAACCCCCCAATCTTATCCTTCCAATTCGCTGCTCCACAGCTTCTTCTTCTCCTTCCTCTGTTTCCAGTCGATCAAAAGCTGTCCACTTTGATTTGAAGACATATTGGACTTCCCTAATGTTGCAGATCAATCAGAAGCTCGATGAAGTTATTCCAGTTCAGTTTCCTTCAAAGATATACGAAGCTATGAGGTATTCAGTCCTTGCCGAAGGTGCCAAGCGAGCCCCACCGGTTATGTGCATCTCTGCTTGTGAACTCTTCGGAGGCAGCCGCCTTGCTGCCTTCCCCACTGCCTGCGCCCTTGAAATGGTAATCTTTTTTCTACACTCTCATTTCATTTTGATTCTCTTGTATTTTTTTTTTGTGGTTGATTTTTTATGTTAAGACATTTGAGAGAGATTGGTTTATCATTATCACAACTTTTTTTTTTTTAATGTTATAGAGCTACTATAGTTTTATCTGTCAAATAAATCTGTTACTAATTTCCTACCGCGAAAAGGATGATCTTTCTTTTTCTTTGGACTTCCTTTTTTTTCTTCCCATTTTTGATTTATTAGAATTACATTAGATTCATGTTTAGTTCAGTAACGTTGTGGTGCTTGTATAGGTAACAGTTTTGAATTCCATCATTAGCTATCTGTTTCTGCATTAAATAGTACCTAATTTGACCTTTCGATGATCTGTTAAGAATCTTCGGTTGTAACAATACCTTAATAGTTTCTCTGAATCTGTTTGTTTGGAGCTCCTTATGGGACACACAGAGTTGATATGCACGTCTTCATGTAAATAAACAACAACAACAAAATGAATAAGTTCCTGAGTATTTTAAGCATACATGGTTATAAAAACATATTGTGAAACTTATATCTTAGTTGCAAGCAGGTTCATGCTGCTTCATTGATACATGATGATCTTCCCTGCATGGATGACTCACCCTCACGCCGTGGCCAGCCCTCAAACCACGCCGTCTATGGTGTTGACATGGCAATTCTTGCGGGCGATGCACTCTTTCCCCTTGGATTTCAGCACATTGTTTCACACACTCCCTCTAACCTGGTTCCTGGGCCCCGCCTCCTCCGTGTGATTGCTGAGATAGCCCGCACTGTGGGCTCCACTGGAATGGCTGCAGGGCAGTTCCTGGACCTTGAAGGGGGTCCCAATGCCGTTGGATTTATACAGGATAAAAAGTTTGGTGAAATGGGGGAGTGTTCTGCAGTGTGTGGAGGATTGTTGGCCGGTGCTAAAGATGATGAGATAGAGAGGCTGAGGAGGTATGGCAGAGCTGTTGGGGTATTGTATGCAATTGTGGATGATATTTTGGAAGAGAGATTGAAATCTGAGGGAGATAATGACATGAAAAACAAGGGGAAGAGTTATGTCGGGGTTTATGGGGTTGAGAAAGCAGCAGAGGTGGCTGAAGAACTTAGAGCAAAGGCTATGGAAGAATTAGATGGATTTGAGAAGTATGGGGAGCGAGTCTTACCTCTCTACAGTTTTGTGGATTATGCTATTAATAGAAGTTTCAGTGTTGATGACACCAGTGGATGATGCGTTCTATAAATTTAACTCCATATATACTTGAGAATCAACTGTGAGCATTTAGAGCTTGGTTATCTTGATCCTATCTTATAGGCATGAGGAAGTTTCGAAGCATGGACCCGCGCGGGGGGGGGGGGGGGGGGGGTAGCCATGTCTATGTTAGATATATATGTATCCTACAGTAGCATAAAAACATCATGTCATCACCCTTGTCTTACATTTCGCATTAAAAGGAATTAAATAGAATTGCACAAATTCCAGCCATATTTAAAGGAAAGAATCCCCCCTCCTTCTGGCATTGAAATAAATGCAAAACAAATAAGCTGATAATTGATTATATAGGGAGTAAGTTCTTGTTTGTTTTAGATTCCCAGCTGACTGTAGAATCAATTCTAAAGCCGTCCAATTCTGCAAGTGTTTAGATTCTGCACCTACCAATAGAGGAGGATGGATAACAAACTGGACTTAGTAAACAACTGTCTCATATTCAAGTTATCTTGTAAATTCAAAAGTTATTTTGTATTTTGTTGTATTGTATCTGATGCATACTTATCACTTGTTCACTTTATTCTATCCTCTAGTCCCTGTGAAGAAGTTACATACTATCTCTGGTCCTATTATAAAAGAATATTAGGTTATTTTTTTGGTCTAAAATATAAAAAATATAGACTTACTTTTAAATGTATTAATTGCTAAAATTTCTTTTATACCCCTGCTTTATTATGAGATTTATATTCTCCATGCAAGTGGGTATAACCATTTAATAAGGGTAATTTTGGAGCAAAATTTAAATCAATTAAAATTACTACCTCCGTCCCTAAATATAAGAACCTTTACAAAAAAATGAAAGTTCCTTTATATAAAAACCTTTCCAAAAAGTCAATTGCATTAATTATTTTTTGACTAAAATGTCCTTATTTATTGTACAAATCACCCAACCATTCTATTTTTTTCAATGCATTAATTAAGTGATGAGAGAGAGAGGGGGGGAGAGAGATAGTAATAAGTGTTAGGGCTAGTTTTGGAAAAGTATCGTAAATTATTGACAAATTTATTGCTATTAACTAACTTAACCAATTTTCTTAAAGGATGTGAATTAGTTAAAAAGTTCTTATATTAAGGGACGGAGGTAGTAACTAATTTAATTACTTCTCCTTGATTTTGATAAATTAGTGATTTGTCTCTTATAATAGAGACCGGAGGTAGTAATATTAAACTGTATCTATTTATGAGAAATGTTAGCAACACTTTAGCTGTTATCGCCGGAGCTTCATCAAGGCCGCTGCCTGAGACACCTTCTCCCTCGTCATTGCCTTCACGCGAACCTGCTAGGGACCACCGGACCCAAGTCACATATCTGCTGTGGCTGAACAGGACTTACACTAAGGGCAGCAGTGCCCAGTAAGACCCAGATCTGGAAACAGAAAACCTAGCTCCCCTTTTGAAATTGTGGACTAAATTGAGTTGGTGAGGTATTTAATGGTATGCATTATCTAGTGAGACCCTGCAAGTGCAGCATTTCTGGTGTGGCCACGTTTACTGCTTCTGGCTACTTGCTCTTGCAATGGTTCTTTTGTGGATTACAGGGAGGATTGTGAATGGTTAGAGTGAGTAATTCCCATGGTTTGAAGGACTAAATAATAATATTATACTATTTTTATCTAGTCAGTAAATGTGACCTACTATTGCATGAATTTTGGTGCTGCATCCATATAGCACCCACAAAGGCACAAAGTGCTTCACCCTACTCGATCAACATATGGTTCGGTTGTGATGGTGGGTTCAGGTGAGGAAAGGGAAGTGATGAAATCAGAGATTATGACTAGGACTTGAATTAATTAAAATATGAATTTAATTAATTTAACCATCCAATTGAAAGTTCTCATTAAATAAATTATGTCCATAAAATTTCCTATAATTGGAAAACTCTCTAATATTTTATTGTATCTCTTTATTTTAACATATAATATGTTATTTAAAATATAAATAAATATTTATGTACTATTAAATTATAAACCTATTAATATATAAATTATCTAAAATATCGTAGGCATGTTCATTAAAATAATATAATGTGATTCAATGAATATATGTGTTATATTAATATTATATAATAAATAATTCACTTTAAAAGATAAAATAGAATATTTTAACTATTGATAGAAAAAATTTCACGGCTAATATTACTTATATATATATATATAATATACAAATGGTAAATATGTTAAAATATCAATTATTAATTTTATTAACAATAATTAAAATATTTTATTTCATATTTCTAAAATGATGGTTCCTCCTAGTCCTAGGAGAATTAACTCTTCTCATATATATATATATATGTACATATGAGGTGGGGAGTTGGCATGAAAGAATAATTTCTCCCACCGGGGAGTTGGGTGAGATGACACAGGTTTCTTATAATTTAACCAGAGGTCCCACTCGAAGAGATTAGTCCCCACACGCGTGGGGAGATATCCTAGTCTAGATCAAAAAGAAAGAATAATCTCTCTTTCTTCCATACGTAATATATATGAGCCGGAGAGTTGGCATGAAAAGAATCTTGTCAAAAGCTAGTAATCAATCTACCAATACCATGCTTCAACCAATCGTGCACGTAATTCTTTTAATTCGTGGCGGAGGTTGTCAATAATATCAATGTCATGCTCAAAATACTTTTTTAATTTCGTATTTTTTTAATGTACTTTTTGTATAAAATCTTAATTTAACTTTTACACTTCATTATTTAATTTCATTTGATTAACGTTATTTGTTGTTGTTGTTGTTTTGGTGGGTAATGTTATTTGTTGTTTGCTATATATTAAAGGAGCAATGATAGACACACACCCACACCACCCCCAACACCCCATCCCAATGAGTAAAATGAGGGAATGAAGTGTGTCGTGAGTGTATGTGCAACATTAATGATATTAAAATTATAAAACAGTAGAAATTAGAATAAAAATAAATATATCGTTTTTAAAACACAAAATATAATCTTTTTGTTTTTATATATACGCAAGTTAAATAAAAAAACTTGTTGGTATTAAATTAAATTAAATAATATACAAATTAAAAATAAATACTATATATAAGAATGTTTTAACTATTACTTATTGTATTGGAGTTTCTATATATACGATCTTCTCTCATAAAGTTACAAAAACTCTCTCTCTCTCTCTCTCTCTCCCTGAAAGCCATGGCTTCGTCTTTAAAGGAACGCATGCATATGGTATCCCCTGTTCTCATCTTCGCCGTTAGTGTTTTGTGCTTATTGGCAAATTATTCTTCCATTGCTGAGCTTGAGAGGTTCAAACACCACCCTGTAAATGTAAAAGCACAACAGCTTCCTCTTAACATTTTGGTCGTCGGAGATTGGGGAAGAAGAGGAAGTTACAATCAATCTCTCGTCGCTCACCAGGTTAGTTAATTAGCCCCAACTACTCCTTAATTCCATCCCTCTTCTTATATATGTTTTTTTTTTTCACTCTGTTTCTGAAGCAAAATATATTAGAAAATTATCAATCTTGTAGTCATATATATGTATAGATATATACAAAGCATAATCCAAAAGGATATATTGTTCTTAATTAATTTACACCATGCATGTTAATGGCAAGCACCTGCACATAACATGATTAGCTATAGAGACAACTATATATATGTGGCTACTGGCTAGTTTCAAATAAAAAGATTCTGATACACAAACTCTAAACGACGGATTAATAAATTAAGCTATGTATTAATCGTACATCCCTCTGCTCACAAAAACAAATGCAATGACTGTTTTCATTGCATATGCGGTTTGGGTTTACATATATTCAAATTTAATGCATTTATCAAAATCATTAAAATGTAGAAGAGTATAAGTCTAAATTAATTTATTAAAATGCACAAAGGCAAATTTGAACAAATATATCAAAATACATTAAAATATAAATTTAAAAATTCTAAATTGCTTATCACTCCTATCTTATATAATATATTTAAATTTAAGAGGAAAAAATTAAGTATAACTTAAAGTATAATAATAAAGTTCCTAGAAAAATATATATAATATTGGTAACATATGATTTTAATATATATAATTTTGCATTATTTTAAAATAAATTTATTACTGAAAAATATATTCAATTTAACTAATTTTTTGTTTCATTCATTTTTTTTATTTTTTGGCTTTATTTTTTTAAATTTTAATTGAATTGATTCGATTATTAATGCTAGTTCTCATTTTTAATTTGTCAAACTCGGAATATTAAAATATTAAGAAAAATATTGAACGACTAGGTTAACCATTCCAGATCTATTTATGTTTATTCCACACAAAAAAATCTATTTATGTTTAAAATCAATGCACACAAATTTAGAAGTATTCAATGAATGTAAAATATTATTATATTTAGACTAAAATATCCTAGTTTAATACTATTCCATTACTTGTGATAATTACTTTACAAATTTCTATATTATTAAATAGGGTTATAATGTATAAAAAAATAGGGTTATAAGCGAAAAAAGTTAATTAATAAGACTTTATAGATTTGTAAAATATCAATAGTTTTGAAAAGAAAAAGAAAGTTTTAAAACATCAACATACATGGAAGAGAGGTAGTAATTAAATATTGTTATAATTTTATGCGCACTTTCAACCTTACAGCATTTTTTATTGGAAAATTATGCATGACAATACTTCCTGATTGACTTCCAGTTTCTGTGAATTACAAGAATTACATAAACATAGTGGCTTTTGAAATTGGGTAAGTTTCGAAAATGAAATATTACGGCAAATAGACATTTTCCAGTTGGACATATGATTGTGTCTGTAACATGCCTATACTACTAGCTCCTTGCTGATGTAAGAGGTTATTTAATTACCTTTACTATATGTTGTGTAGTGTACTCTAAGTTTCTTTCACCAGCATATTCCAAGTATATGCTTGGCACGTATACTGATATTTTATCAAACATTGACGCTATATATATGGCTTAATCAGTGATCACTATTGCAGACTCCTATGTCGCTATCTTCCATTCATTACTTAATAATCATAAAGACAAAGCATATAAAATCGTGATGACTTCTGACTCCTAAATCACTAGTTACAAAAACAATGAGCCAATTACTAGTGCATTCCCAATGAACAAGCAACATGTCATCACTGATCTATCTTTTCCCTCTTTTTTGGATCTTTTCAGAATTAGGGAACATGATAACTATGATTTTTTTTCTTTTTAATTTTGCTAGTATATCATTTCTGTATCTCATCCCCAAGGGTGCCCCAAGAAGCAATTTTTCTTTCGTAATTTCCATTGAAAACATGACCCCACCTCCCTCCCACCCACCTCATTAATGGATTTTGGCGAGTCATTTGAGACCACTGGTTTCTAAACAATCCACATATATAACATTCACATCAAGTAGGACATGGATAACCACCTTAGGCTATGTTTGGATGGAGGTTTTTGGAGGGGAAGGGAGGGGAGGGGAGTGGAGGAAAGGGCTTATAATTCCTAATTACCTTGTGTAGCTTTAATAGGACAAAGGAAATATTATTTTAGAAGGTAGTAGACACCAAGATGTAAAACTTTTTTTTAATTTTAAAAACTCCCAAACAAAGTAATTGGAGATTATAAATTTTTCCCTCCCCTCCCTTCCCCTCCAAAAACCCCATCTAAACATAGCCTTAATGTTCTACCCTGCTTTAATCTTTTGGTGGATATATTCCCACGGATATTCCAATTGGACCCCCCCCCCCCCCCAACGATGTCCCATGAAGGAACTCTTCTTATGTAATTTCCATTGATTGATAACATGATCACCCCGTCATATAATATACCTACCTATATATCCCACGGATATTCCAATTGGACCCCCCCCCCCCCCCCCCCCCGCAACGATGTCCCATGAAGGAACTCTTCTTATGTAATTTCCATTGATTGATAACATGATCACCCCGTCATATAATATACCTACCTACCTTAGACTTTTTAATTGTATTTTGGCAAGAGTCATTTGAAGTCATCACTGGTCTCTAACCCCATATGCACATCAGTGCGACATGGCTAAACACCTTTTTTATAGATAAATATTAGTAATTAGTATTAGTATATTATATTTTTTTTTACGGAAAATAACAAAATGGACTAGTATGTTATGTTAGTAACTATCTCAAGGGAAATACTGACTGGTACACCACTATTGAAGTGTTGCATCGATACATCCATAATTATTTTTTTATAATAGATATATCCATAATTTTAATTGTTGGAACGATTAAAATTATGGATACATAAGTGGATCACTTTAAGAGTGGGCACCATAAATGTCACCCTATCTCAAGACAATAGATATTATAATTAGATTATTTAGTGTCTTTAGACTTCATTTCAATAGGTGGCATTTAGGGTAGGGAACCAAATTACTTGACCACCACAGAGAAGTGGGTCCATTATTGACAGGTGGAGGTATTCCTGGTTTTATAAAGAATAGGAGTTATTCCCATAAACTTTGGTTAAATATAATTTGGCCCTATAATTTTGGTAAATTTTCAAAACCACTAACTCCTAACTTCCTAAAATTGTAAAATTTCCCAAATTTTTGAAATGTTCGTAGTATCGCTATCAAAACCGTAATCCCTAAGCCATTCACCCAAAACACTAAAACCCTACCCCAAAACCGTAATCCCTATCCCCCAAACCCTTTATATCAAGCCTGGTACCATAGCTATGAATTTTTTTATTCACGTTAATTGACTCCAGTATATATTTGTAATTAATTCAACAACTACAACAACAATAATAATAATACTCTATCTATCATAACCAAACACTACCTAATACTAATGTCTATCATGACCCACCCCTGCCTAATAGTACTCCTAATAGTACTCCATGCAGTTCAGGATAATTTCCATACTTCACAAATAAATCATTTCCAAGATATTTGAACTACTAATTGTGTTTTTTGAAATCCACTTGGTTTTGTTTTATTCAATTTGATAATTATTTATCTAATATTATTATTTTCCACCTTCTATTAACAATGTACAATTAATTTTAGTGAAGTCTTGCTTCATCACATATATTTCTCAGCTTATTTCTTGTGTTTGTAAATTTTGGTATAAAAAATATATTAGATGTGTAATTTTAAACCAATTTTTTTTGTCAATATTGTACTAGAGTTGTCAAAACGAGCCAGCTCGGCACAGGTTAGGAGGGAATGGCCCGAGGCTAGCTGGCTCGGTTTTTTCATAGGTCAGAAAATGCACAACTCGACTCAACCCACCACGGGTTGGTGGGTTATGCGGGTTGGCTTGTGGACTGGCTCACGAGCTGACTCACTACATAAAAAAAAATTTAAAAATCTATAAAATATTTAAAATGCTATAAAATAAAAAAAATTACAGCAAATGATTAATAAATAACTTTTTTATTTTTTAATCTAGTTCGCGGGTTGGCTTGGCTCGTGACGGGTTGACCTGCTTCAGTTCGCAGGTTAAGTGGGTCGAGCCCTATCGACCTAGGGTTAAATGAGCTAGCTATTTAGCGACCCATTAAACCCACGAGCTGGGTTCAGCTAAGTTGGCTCGCTCTTTTTGATAGCTCTATTATGTACCCACAATGCTACATCTTCAAATTCAACTTTATCATTCTCATCTTAATTTCGATTTAATCATTTCGTCTATTCTTACTATTACCAAATCGTTAATTATTCACCATAACATAGACACTAATATTTCATTAAAAATAAAAAACCAAACATTAAAACTAATTACGTGGTAATTAACATGTTCTCACCAAATAACATAATATTACCTATTAAGCTTTCAATTTACCAATTGCAACAAATAACTAAATCTTACATGTGCGTGTGCTTTACGCAACAACCAATATTACTTTAATTATTTAAATTTAGTACTATTATATTAACTATCAATTTATGTTTTTAATTTAACTTAGATTACATATATCTAATTGTTAACCTTTTGTCGTCTAATTATCTCTCATAAATTACAATAACTATTTTGTTATAAATTTCAACTTTAGGATTTTTTCCCAAATCTCCACTTTGTAGTAACAAGCATTTCATTGGTCTTTAAATGACAATGCTTTGCTGTGTAGTAAATTTAAGCATAAAAAAAATGCTAAATACACAATACAATAGAGTAAATATACACATCTGGGGTCAAGTAACAGATATCTGTCACTATGATGCCAATACAAAATTTTCATAAAGTGTTGTTGAATAGCTTAATTAACCAACACTACAACACCCTTTTGGAAATAAACCAAAAATATGCCCTTTTACCGGCCCAACCGGTAGCCCTTTCTTCATCCTGACCGTTGGAATTTTTTATTATTTTATCAATGGTTAAAACACACACTTCTCTGTGGTGGTCAAGTAATTTGGTTCCCTACCCTAAATGCCACCCATTTCAATATTATAATTTTTATGCTGCTTGTGTCATTTTTGTTTTCCTTTTTTAGTTTCTGGTGCACCAAGTGGTAACTCTTCTTTTTGCTTTTGTTTTTCAGATGGGAATTGTGGGGGAGAAACTAAATATAGATTTTATGATCTCAACCGGCGACAATTTTTACGAAGATGGCCTAAAAGGGGTTGATGATCCAGCATTCTACGAGTCATTTGTCAACATCTACACTGCCCCTAGCCTGCAAACGATATGGTACAGTGGTAAGTTAACAAAGTTTCAATGTTCTATGGAAACGATTAATGGTACGAATATATAGTTTATAACTTCAGCAGCAGGTGTATCAATTTTATAAATTAATTAGCTAATAAAAAATATTATTTTCCTTTTACTGTGGCAGTTTTGGGTAACCATGACTACAGAGGTGATGTTGAGGCACAATTAAGCCCCGTTCTAAAACAAAAAGACAGCAGATGGGTTTGCCTGAGATCTTTTATTCTCGATGGAGGTATAAATCCTTTTGTTTTTTTAATGCATGTTTGGTTTTAATTATTTGCCAAGAAAAATTTGCTTTATTTTTTAAAAAATTCTAAATAAAATTGACTATAATTAAGCTATTTTGGGTAAAAAAACGAGTTAATTCAAACACACATATATATTTTTTGGAAATCATAATATATGTGAATTAATATACTTGATGCTGTAACCTTTTCTTGACGATTACATAATAAAAGGATTCCTTCCTTGAATTAAAAATTATATCTTTTTGGGTGCTTTTGTCTTACTTGTACAGGAATTGTGGAATTTTTCTTTGTGGACACGTCTCCATTTGTAGAAGAGTACTTTACGGACCCAGGAGAACATAGCTATGACTGGAAAGGCGTGCTTCCTCGCGAAGCTTACCTTTCACAACTCTTGAAGGTTAGTTAGTTAATACAACATACAAATCCAAAATTGTTGCCATAATAAAGAAGAAATAATGTGTTACGGAGTTGCACAAATTATTAAAAAAAACAATTAAGATATGCGGTCATTTGCGTGTTCAAATTTTTAAACATGAAGTTCACAATGTCAAAATTATCACATTGTTTAGAAACTTGTGACATTATTTTAAATAAAAAACTTCTTGGGTTCTGGATATTAAAGACATTAAATTAGCATCAACACATCTTTCATTTCATCATGACACATCTTTATGTAGGATGTTGATTCAGCTTTGGGGCAATCCAAGGCAAAATGGAAGGTGGTGGTGGGTCATCATACCATCAAAAGTGCTGGGCATCATGGGAATACCCAAGAGCTTGAGGAGCTGCTTCTTCCCATCTTAAAGGTAAATGAATCTTGACCAAAAAAAAAAGGTAAATGAATCAATTGAAAAAGGTCCATTGTCATTCTCATATTGATAGTTAGATACTATGTTTTAAGATTCCTCATGTTTTTGGCATGACAATTGAAAATGATTCAAAAGATACATGGCATATACATGGTAATGACAATTATATTGCCACGATATTGACATTCCTAACATGTACATCTAAGATGCCAAGATATCTTGAAATCTAATACCAAATGCCTCCTTAATATTTATTAAAGATGATGATGCATGGTGTAATAACTAAGCAAACCAGGTTTTGATTTTTAAGTAATTAATCAGCTTAAACCATTGTAAGAATTCAACTCCCTTATTATTGTTAAAGTCAATGCATGGAAATTTTACAATTTCTAACCAGTTTCTTTACTATTGGTCCAGTCAAACAATGTTGGTGCATACATCAATGGACATGACCATTGCTTGGAGCACATAATTGACAAAGAGAGGTAAGCATATCTTACTTGTAAATGATTAGCATCAACATCATCACTGTTCTGAAACTCAAGCTTCCGTCGTTTGCATAAACAATGTAGTGGAATTCACTTTTTAACAAGTGGAGGTGGATCAAAGGCATGGAGGGGCGATGTCAAGCTATGGGACCCCGAAGAATTGAAGTTGTACTATGATGGGCAAGGATTCATGTCTGTGCAGATCACAGAAACCAATGCAGATATCATATTCTATGATGTTTTTGGCAAGGTTTTGCATAGATGGAGTATATCCAAAGAACTTAAAGCAGCAGCCTAGATATAATGAGCTAAAAGTATGCATATAAACGGCTCTTTATTATGTAAACAGAGATCACTCTGGCTGAAAATTTGGTGGAATTGAAAATGTATTATTTGTCACAAAATGCAAAAAACAAAAAACGGGCATCTGATAAAAGTCTTAAATGAGATTACAGCAGCTGTAATATTGCGCCCAAACTCATGCTATAGGAATTTGAGAAACAAAGGCATACAGTATTTTATAGTATTTGCTAGATCATCTAGTATGCATAAATTTATGATAAAGCATTGTGATATCCTTGAGCTGCATTCCTCATCTCTCCCCAAGCAGCGATGTCTTAAAACTCACCCAAAGCACATTGACTAGAATAATGCTATCAAAGCAAACCTTCGCAAAGTATTTTCTAGTTGTTTTACCAGTGCCTTTTTCCAATTCTTTAACCCAACTGCAACTTTCAGTGGTTACTTTTCCTTGGAATTGCTGATCATGGATACTACTCTGCCAATTGAACATTATACAAAGATTGATGCATTCTCCAGTAAGGCAACTGTAAATGAATTTGTTTGCTTAACTTCGACACATAATCTTCCCAGGCAGCAATAGCAGCCATAATTCCTGTCCAGTCAAAGCAAATGCCTCCATTTTCTTCGGAATTGGAAGGCATTCCACAGAAAACTCTGGATGCGAAATCAACATCATTCAAAAGTATAGAATTTAGGCCACTGATTTTCTCTCTTTGCACATCTGACAGTTTTACTACCTTGGAGTCTATATTCAATACCTTGGTCTGCAAGGCAGATCCTTTCCAACAATAGAAATGGACAACCTGCAGACGAAGAACATGAATCAGAGCAATACCAGAAATCTTTGCAAAACCAAACAAGACTATAAATTGCAAGAAACCAGTAATGCATAAGCAACAGCAGTAAAAGAAAGTGAGGAAAGAAGATAAAAATTCAGAGTCACTTCACATAGGCTTTCAATGTATAAGACTATAGTATGTGCAGTTGTTAAACGCTTGATCTTTAAATATTAACAGAAAATATTGTTAGAGGCAAGTCCAGTTATCGGACGCAGGAACGCAACTCAGCTATTGGACGCACGAGCGTTTATTGGACGCACGAGCGTTTATTGGACGCACGAACTCAAGTCAGCTATTGGACGCACGAGCCTCCCCTCGGCATTGGACGCAGAAAGCTCTCAGTGCTGCGTTATTGGACGCAGAAACACTGGACGCAGGACGCACTCCTCACAGTGTTTCACTCACACTTGGAGTAATCTCACACACACACACAGAATCGAGAGAGAAGAAGATTACAGAAAATTTTTTGCGCTCACTCTTCTGCGCTTCTCATTATCACATAATAGTTTTATACAACTCATCAAGGATGTTACAATCACATAACAGACTAAGTGACTAACCAACTCTAACAACTCACTTCTCAACAGAAAACTAACTAACTAACTGAATTCAATTACACTACTCAACAAATATAACTTACTTAGGATTCCTTAAAATACCTGAAGCGCATGCAAAACATTGACAAATTCCTGGTCTAGCAACTCACTTCCCCTCACTAAGTGCATTGGCTTTGCCATTAATTCAGAGACATCACACTCACAGCTACTGTCTTGAGGAATATATATGTCATATCCGTGAACATGCAGTCTAGCCCAACAAATATTAAAACCGAACTGGTCATTGGAAGCTTGGTCCTGAGAAAACCAGTACATATTACTGGATGCGGGCAAAGGTAGGTAAGTACCAGCAATGTTCTCATGTAATAGGCATTGTGAAAGAAGAGAAACAAGCTTCGTATCCTCATCATGGGAACCATCACGACTGAACCATAAAGCAAGTGTGAGTCTTTCTCCATCAGTTATCTGACAAATATAATTTCATATCAGAAAGATTTAAGATGGCCATATATTTATTGATGAGCGAGTGAACTACCATTGGGTCCCCTGAGAGAATGATTTCACATCATTTTAGTCCTCCAAAAAAAAAAAGTATTTACAACTGTTTCCAACATCAATCTTGAAATTTATTTAATCTCTGTTAATTATCAAGTGTGTTAAAGAGAACAGGTGCAGTTTTCCATCTGCACATTTTGTTCCAAAAGAAACAAGAAGCTCTTTATTTTATTATAAAAAAACATGATGTTATAAATGCAATTAAAATCTTAAAATAAAATAAAAAGTAAATATAGATATGTGCAGCCTATTTACTCCTTGCACTCCTTTATTTCACCCATGCCTCTCATAGCTCTTTAATTTTAACCATCAAATTCAAAAGGGAAATAATTTAGACCTCCAAAGATTGGATTTACATCAATTCCATACTTGCTTACAAATATGTGTAGTCAATACATGTAAATTATCTTTTGAGGATTAAATTTACAGAACTTGTCTTTCAAGAATCAAGATGGTGATTTACTCTATAACAAACCTACCATGTTAGGAGAGGATATAAGAAAAGATGGTTATACATTGAGACAAATGGTGAAAATATAAGAAACTAAATCATGTCTGAATTTCAAAAAGAATGTTTTTTTTTTCTCGGGCTCAGAAGTTAGGGAGTAGGCAAAGCATATTTGAGTCCAATTTACAGTGTGAGAAATGGTAAAGCTGATTATGTGTACGACCACCAAGTAAAATAGGTACATGAAAGAAAGGATTGCACTTGAATTATACCTCATCAACAGAATGAATGTTACGCTGATCAGCTGTGTACATCACAACATCCTGAAAATGAAAATAAATTAGAAATTCAATCAGTCTAAAGTTTTAAAAAGTTAAAAACAGTGAAAAACAGCTCATTTCTTACTTTGAATTATAAGTATAACTGAACATACTATAACTCACTAATGAAATTTACAGAATATATAGTCTGCTACCATGGCAATGTTCAGATTCAATTACATTGAAAAAAGGTTAGGGGAAAAAACCATTAGGGAGGAAAACTCACTCCAGCCATGGGCATAATTGATGCTGGTTCACCATCCTGGAAGTGAAAGAGCCCACCATTGAAATCCTTCCCATATGTATTTAAGTAACATACTACCTTTCACGGTATTACCAGAAAGGAAGACAAAATGGTGAGGAAGAGAGCACTATATAACAGGAATTCAATTAATATATCTAAAAAGGGGGGTTGATTGAATAACTGTTAACAACACTCACTGAGAAGTGACGTTGTTTGAGGTAGGGCCTGTTATCATCACTATGCCATCCAATGCTGGCTCCTCTGCTCCAGCTGTGAATAGCATCATTCATTATAGACAAGATGGTAAAAAGGGTTGCCACATGACATGAGCCAGCCAAACATTGGAGTGAGGTGAGGGAACCAACCTGATTAAACCGGTGAATTCAATGAAGAGCTCGTACTCACATTGGAAGAACTCCTCTAGCTTGTCTTTCAACCTTTCTGTTTCATCAGAATTTGCAAAATAAAGATAATAAATCCAAACAAATCAGAGTGTAGAGTAAAACACCAGTTTAATGCATTGAAATCAATCTCAAAGTGATTGTTAAATTCTGAAAGTTAAAAAAAGATGTGATTGGGTAGTGAAAGGAAGTGATATTGGAAAAGGGGTTAGAGCTCAGGCCGACCTCGGATGGGAATGAAAGGAATGAGGAAGTGGGAAGAGTTAGTGGCAATAAGATGGGAGAGAGTGGTGGAGAAGACATTAGGTCTGTAACCGACGGTGCTGCTACTCTTGTGGATGAATTCCAACTCCTTCAACAAACAACAACAACAAAATCAGAATGGGAAAAGGTAGAGAGAGTATAGAACAGAATAGAATTGAAAGAAAGAAGAACAAACCCTGCATTCGTGAAGGGAGAGAAGGTTGCGGAGGAAGAGGCGTGGGTGGTGCTGTTGTTGGATTTGGGGTTCAAACTCAACCACCTCTGACATTGATTCTCTTCTCTTGCGTTTGGTTCAACTTCTCTTATGCACTCTCTGTCTTTGGCGTTTGTGCAATTTTAATTCCCTATTTTTTTATTTTTTTTGAGTTGCTAATCCCCTATCTTTTAATTACATGAATTTGATCCCCTATCTTTTAAAACTGTGCAATTTTAGTCCAACCGTTAATTCAATAACAGAGTTAACTGATCTGGACAAACAGTACTGACTAGAAATGCTGAAATGCCATCTTCGTGGCAAGTGAGTTTTGACTGACCAATAACAAATTTACACCTAATAAAATAAATATAAAAACCACCATTTCCCTCTCTCTCTCTCTCCTCCTTCCCCTTCCCCCTCTCTCTCGTCCTTCACCAACCCGCCACCCAACCCCCCACCATCACCGACAGACGGTGGCCAACAATGGTGGCATGAAAGGGCCCTTTTTCCCCAAGCCTATGCTCCTTATACCCTTTATTGGACAAAGCTTCCCCTGCACCCTTGTTCCTAAATCAATGGCAAAAGAGGAACCCACTGATTGGAACCGTACCCAATTTCTTATTGGTAAAAATCATTCATTCAATCAAAACCCAGTAAAAAACATAACCAAACCCATGCCTCTATTTTTCCATTGGGTAGAAGAAAGTCTCAATCTTTTTCAATAAAGCTTCAATTTTTTCATATGGAAGATCGGCGCTGGTGCTGCAGGCGACGAGGCCGTGGACCTTCATGGAGGAAGAAGACAGAGATTGTGAGAACCTTCTGCCACCATTAATAAACAAAACAAAATTTACAAAAAGATAAAACAAAAATCACAAATTTGTAACAGATAAGGTCACAAGTGTCTCCATGTCCTTAACGTCGCAGAAACCATCCAATTCGCAACCACCCCAAAACAAAACTCGCCTCCAAAATTTTTCTCCTTTTTCGTGTTTTTCCCTCAAAACAAAACACCGAAGAAAAATACAACAACAACGAGGAAAACCGTTCGGGCAAGAGAAAGAAAAAAAAATCAAAGGAAGAAAAGGACCTTCATGGAGGAAGAAGACAGATTGATCAGAGATTGGGCGCTGGACCAGACGCCGATGGCAACGAGAAGAACAAGAAGAAGAAAGGGGTCAGAGAAGGATGAAAAAGAAAATGAAAGTGGCTTATGGTTAATTGAAGGGTGAATCAGTATGATGATGGAGTCCGTAGAAATTGGTGTCGAGGAATTGGTATGGAGTTTGAACATGATGATAGGTTTTGACCAGAGCAGAGCAAAGCGTGGGAGTTTTGTGAGAAAAGATCTCATGTTTTTCTTGCGTTTCTTTTTACTTTTGATCTCCAACCGTTATTTTTATTTTATTTACTTAGGTGTAAATTTTTTATTGGTCAGTCAAAACTCACTTGCCACGTAGATGCCATTTCAGCATTTTTAGTCGGTATCGTTTGTCTAAGTCAACTAACTCTGTTAGTGAATTAACGGTTGGACCAAAATTGCACAGTTTTAAAAAATAAGAGACCAAATTCACGCAATTAAAAGATAAGGGACTAAAATTACACAAATACAAAAAATAAGGGACTAAAACTACAATTAAGCCAATATTTTTTTAGTCTTTACAATATATAATTTTTTTATATCAGCTTCTGTAAAAAAAATGAGATTAATATTTAAAATATAGAGAAATTTAGTCTATATGTAAATATATTTATTCATGTTGGAACTAATCTATATAATATGTAGGTCATATTTTTTTTTGGTTCGAGGGGAGATCGCTCTGACCCCACACAGTGTCCCAACGCATTCAATGAAGGACTAATCTGCGCTCGTCCATAGAGATTTGGACTGGCCAAAACATGATTTTACCCCCAGGTGGAATCGATCCTGCTACCAACATGTCGATCCCCCCAAGGGTCCTAGTGTTCTACCACTAGGCCAAGACTCCTTAGTTATATGTAGGTCATATTAATGTTAGTCTTTAGAATATAAATTATATAAAAACTAATTCTAAAACCAACATAGAGTGAAAGCAAAATTTTAGATTTTTCAAGACTAAAACACAAAAAATACAAAACCATAACAAATAAAAATTCATATTATTGAGACTTAAAATTATTTAAATTTTTAATTTTTTTTAATTTTTGCATTTATGTGATTTTGATTTTAGGACGAAAAAACACAATTGGGTGATTCGGGTGCAACTCATTCCGTTTTACTCCAAAGCAATTTGAGGCTATGTTTGCTTTTGCATTGACAATGGAATACAAAACACAAAGTCAAACATGCACTGAATTTTATTTTCACCTCATTCCATCTTACGCCAAATCAACGCATGAATCTTATTTAGGGCTGAACAAAAACAATCGACCTGATCCGAAACCAATAGATCTAGAATCACGTTGTCAAGCGGGTTCGTGCCGGTCAACGGGTGAAGAAACTGGGTCTGCGCGGATAGTTTCGGGCGGGTGCGGGTTTGGTTTTAAAATTTCGTCGAAATTTGATCCAACTGCGTACCTCTATGTTAATCTAATGGTGCATAATCTTCCATATTTGTAGGCAATTGTGAGTCGTTGATCCTTTGTAACCCAACCCTAAGTCACGCTCCACTCCCAAAAACCCAACCCTCAACGTCGCATGCTTCATTTCCATTTTCTTTTTCTCTCTCATAGCTCTTCCTCTCTCTCTTTTTCTCCCAAGAAGACCAACACCCCCGCCACTTTCCACCCCCATTTCCGGCCACCATAGGTCGTGAAACACAAAACCAAACCGGTTAAATCCTTCGTTTTTGTCAGATCTTCAAAACCCCTCAATCAATTTTGAAGAAAAACGGGAGCTGCTCATAAACCCAACCACCGTTAGTGGCTTCTCGCGTCGACTATGTTGTCTTCTTCTAGCATCGCCGCCGCCAGCAGCTTTTTCTTCTATTTCTCGCTTCTTCGTCGAAAGTTGTGACTACGAAGAACACACCCAAGGGAGCAACAATGTTTGCAACAGACAGAGGCAAGAATCGGTACAACACGACGTGGGCTCAACGTACAGAGGCAAGAATCAACACCATTGCACACTGTCGTTCTCCCCCATGAGCGGCCAGGTTCGCCGCCAAACTGTTCCCTCCTCCCCCTTTGGCTTCATGTGTATGTTTTTTGAGATCTAGGGTTTTAGTTGTTTTTTTAGATTTAGTGAGATTTGAAAACCAAAAAATGTTGTGTTTGAGGATATGTTTGTTTAGTTTTTTTTTGTTAAAAGTTAAATTTTCTTTGGATTATGTTGTAAGTTTGATGATTTGAGTATATTTGTTTGTTTAGATTTACTGAAAGTTGGATTTGTTTTGGCTTTTGTTTAAAGTTTGATCCTTTGTGCCTTCTGGAATGATTAATGTCTATAATTTCTTCTCATCTTTTTTTTCTTCATATATTCAAACCCGAGCCAACCCACCCATTCCAAACCGACATCCGACTAACCAATCACCCGACCAAATCGAAGGATGAAACGGTCGGGAACGGGCTTAGATATGAACATGTCGGTTTCATTCGGATTGGCATTTTTGGGACCGAAACTGACCAGTGTCCAACCCTAATCTTATTTTCGCCTCAACCCCACCAGTGATTACCCCTACGAACGGGCAACTTTTGTTCTATGGTGATATTAAGAGAATCTTAATGTTAAGGAGTTAGATAATGTTATAACTGGCTTGTTTCTAAAACCTTGACAAAAAAATTTATGAAAGGAAGAGTATTGTAATATCCCATTCCCACAGAACACGTACATTACAATAATGACTCATCTAACTCCAAGCTCTAGACTTCCAAAAGGGTATTATCAGTAATTACCCCATTTAATTATAAGATTCAAATGGAACACCGAACCTGTTAACAAATCCATTTTGCCATTTATAATTCCGTCTCCTCCACCTGCCATTAATTATGCTTACACTAATCTAGTTAAGCGCATTACCACAGGATCAATATTAACAGCAACATGCATTTAAACGTGCGGTTAAATAATGATGAGAATAAGATAGCAAAAGGAAAAATTAGAATTAAGAATGGGTTTCCTTTGCTGTAAGAGTTAATAATATAGTAAGACAACAAAAAAAGGAATGAAGCAAAGAAAGGAACTTGAAAGAGAACCAAAAGTTCTGCCTCCTTCCCCTGTTCTCCTCTGCAGTATGCTGACATCTCAGAATGTTGCCGCGCTTTACATTTGCCTTAAAAACTCAAGTTTAGTTCGCAGCCTACCCCTTTCCTTTGATAAGCTTTTCCTCTCTCTCTTTCTCTCTCTCTATATATAGATATAGATATATATGACCTGGTAAAGCTCAATGGCTCGCCGTGGCTTTGTCATCGCTATCCTGCTGCGCCTCTACAGCTTGATCGACCTCCACGTGTCCATTGCATTCTTGCCTTTGCATTTTTCCTTTTGGGGAAGCACTTGCACTACTATTATGATTATGACTAGTTTTCCCATTTTCCTTCTCCAGTGTGGTTGGTGTTTCCACACTTTGGTTCACTTCAGTCAAAGTGGCAGCAGGTAACTGTTGGGATGAATTATTATTACCTGAGCCAGGTGGAGGTAGGAAGACTCCTGTGCCGGGAACGGGGATGCGAGGAGGGGGATGCCTGGGAGGTGCTGCTGTCCATCCGGTCGAACCGGGTGGGATTGGCACGGGTGCAGGAAATGGCATGGGAGGGACAACTGGGGCAGTAACAAACAGTGGCTGCATACCATTTGGAGCTGGGATTGTTGCCCTGATGGGTGGAGCTGGCAGTACTCCGGTTGTTGGAACCGTACCATAATGCTTGGGGCCTAAATGATGGCGATTGTGATTGGTAGATCGGCTCGGTGGTGGACCCCAATGAGAAGATGCTGCTGATGTAGCGGGACGTTGAGCATCACCTGGCAGTGATTTTCTTGGTTGGGACTTTGTGAAAGTGACGAGTATACGCTGTTTGCGAATGGAAGGAATAGCGTGTCTAGCAAAATCAGTGGATTTCCCTTGCATGGCCAGAAGGGACCTACACCAGCCAAAGAATAAAATCATATCAGATCTTTAAGTATATAGAATCTGAGTAAGGGTAGACGAATTTCAGATGGAAGTAAAACATCAAAACATGCAGCTCTCTCCTCCACGGTGAATTATGCATGCAGCTTCTATATATACTTCCCACTTAATTGGATCCACCTGGCTTAACTCAAATTAGTCGGATTCAATGTGACTTCCAGATATTGAGGGTTTTAGGGCAAAAAAACCTAATACCTACTATCAACTAGATCTAACTACAAACTAGACTAATATATAAATTATAGTATAGACATTTCTTGATTGAAAGCCACAATTTTATCGCCTTTACATGCATAAGATGGCATTAAAAATTATAATATTAAAATGCAAATATTGGATGCATTATTATAATAGTAAAAGACAAGGTCCACAAGCATTACCCAGGGACAAGAGAAAGCTTCAGAGCGCCCCTGTAATCCCCATGATGGTCTGAGGAAATTACCCTTCCAAAAGTCATTTCACATTCTGTCAGGAAAAGGATATAAACAGGCCTTCCAAACCAAGGCGGCCAATTGTGGGGCTGTGAGTGATCGCCCTATAGACAATTGCAACACCATGATGGCTTAGCAAATATGATACAAATATAAAACCCCAGAGAGTAAAAAATAGGAACAATGCAAGAATCAACCTCATTATAGAAATCCACGATGCAAGCATCAGGCTTCACAGTCATGACTTGTGAGGAAACCATGCGTTCAATAATATCTTGAAACAAGGGAGGGATAGATTCTACATTGATATCTGCCCAATTCAATTTGTGGAACTTAAACAATCAATATCATTACAGGGGTGGTAAAAGACAAATATCATGGCTACAAACAATAAAGGTGGGTAAACAAGAGTAGATTGGTATTAAAAAAAAATCACATGACATGCCTTTGGAGGCTCCTGTCATATTTTCCCCATCTGGTGGTGCATCAGCAATGGGAACACCAAACTGAATCATCTCCCTACCACGCCCTTTCATGGGCCTTCTCGAAACTACATATGTATGGCTTCCTGCTTATAAAAAATATTTAGCAACTAACAAATATTTCAAAAAAAAATTTGTTTGTGAAATCTGCAAAATGGTGACAACAGAGCAGAAATTATTTCCCAGTAGGATAATAAGAAATATAACTATCAGACTGAACATCAACATATATGTATTACAAGTGCCCAACTATCAAATGCATCAACCAATAAGCAAATGTCAGATAAAATACAGTAATAGGGTGATATTTATTCTTATTGGTCCATCTTTCGCTTCTCCTCATCTGTCCTTAGTGAATCTTATTACCCAATTCCTATGTATTCTAATGCATTTTCCTACAGCTGTTCGATACATTTTTATCATTCTAAACATAAAATTAGTGGTGGTAGACCTAAATTCTTAGGCAAATTGATAAATACCAAAAGAGTCTGAAAATGCTTAACGCAATATGTACAACTTACCATGAGCAAACTTATGTTAGAACTCATGACTCATGTACTACTCTACAGTTGTTAGTTACCGAGGAATAGTTCCAGCTGGTTCTTTGTCCATGATTATTCAACTACTAAGATGAAAAAAAAAGGACAGAAAAATATATACAAGTCAACAGCCTTTTTACACGGTAACCTCCTTTAAGAACATGGGCAGCGGGCCTGTCATATATATGCCCACACATACTCACTATCAATCAAGTAAAATTAAAAAGGGAAGCTGCGATAGAATCTTCCAGTGTGAAGGAAGAACACACATAGTACAATTACCTTGAAATTGTCCTTTCTTTCCAGAAACCCTTAGATCATTGACCAATGAAACAAGTTTTGAAACTTCAGTGTCATCAAATAAATCTTCATACAACTTCAGTCCATCAACCACATTCACCTGCAAATGGAAAAAATAGTAAGGTACACCTAAAATATAGAATATAAAAGGTAGATGAAGAAAATTCATGGAGGCATATGCACATCCCAAAATAATGCCATCAGGATAATGAAGAAATGTTTCAAGGAACCTACCATCTTCCCATCAAACATTTCATTGCCAATGAAATTTTTTGCTACAGTTGAAAGACTTTGGCTCTGATGTTGATTTTGCGTATGATGTGAATCATTCCCTGGAAACACATTGTACAAGAGTTAAAATTTAAAATTCAATGGTAAACAAATATTGAACAAAAAACCTGAACAGCAAACTATGTCTATAAACTGCCTCTAATCCTAAAAGGGCATGGGATGTGACTCTATCTGTGCATGGCAGTATGCTCCAAATCAAGCAAGGGCATAAATACTTAAAAAAAATTATTTGGCACACAAATTTATGAGTAATTGCATGCGTGTGATAAAAAGGGAAGAAAAAAGTGTAAATTATGAGCATTTTTCACTTAGTTAAATAAGATATATATCTTCACATAAATCATTCTCGGCAGGAAGAAAACCTTTAGAATTCGATACACATCCATCATTTACAACAACAGCTTCAGATTCTGCGTTGGACAGAGATCCCTCAGAACTCCCTGAGCTCTTCAAGTTGTCATCAGTTGGATGCTTTGTTATAGCCTCTGCTCAAGCAAGCAAGAGAGCAAACAAGTTAATAGACTGAAGGCTTTGCAGTGTGTTAATGATCTGTGAACTTATCTTCTACCTTTTCATTAATTGAATTGTAGAAGCCATGAGATCATAAGAAAAAAGCAAAAAAAAAAATTGCCTTAATTTTAACATTCAAGATCAACCATTTTTAGTCAGAAACAATTGGAGTCTTCAATGATTTTCTTTTGCCATGAAATCCAGTACCATACTACATCCCACTAGTCATATTTATTAAACAAGAGATTCTTCACTTTCCTCATATTGAAGTTGGCGTTCTTACTTCACCAGATGTTAACACATGCATAAAATAATCTATCTGATTATCTCCATTTAGTTTCTATAAATTGTTGCTATCAAGCCCAACAAAGAACATATCTATTACATCGGCATACCAATATGGCTCTATCCAGAAGGCCAAAAGTGAGTACCAAAAGAAGCCAAGTTGTTTATTTCTAAATCACAATGGTGCGCTCAAATTATAATACCTATATTTAGTATGATGAAAGGCCGGGTCCATTAACTTTTCCTGAATGCACCAGAAACTCAATTTATTTAAGTCTTTACTATTAATTGACTTAAGAAAGAAAGGTTCCAACCCAGCAATGTCACAACCCAATCATTGTTTACCTTTCTTCTCCTCAGCAGATGCTAAACCCTTATCATCCATCTTCCCAACCTCGCCACCGGATTTAAGTTCTTCAGTTTTCTCAGTTAGGGGAGTCCCTTTCTCTGCACCTCCTCCAGTAACCACAGTATTCGGTTCGTGACTATAAGACTCTACACTAGAATTATAACCTTCCTTCACGGTCTCAAACCTGTGCCCTTGGCGGTATCCAGGACCATACTTCCTACCTTCCTTTGCACCACCCACTTTCACTGGATCCAGATACCTTTGCTGCCTCCTCCATGCCACTTGCTGCAGCGCATACACCACTTCAGCCACAGAAAAGTATTGCTGCATAAGCAGCACCTGGTTCCAATTACACCGCCTTTGCTGAATGGAACCAATGACCGCATCATACTCACCAGGCTCACTAACCACACGCAAATGATGACAAAGGGAATCTATGATCGCATTGGCGGCTGCGAATTCGCTTCGCAGCCAACCAATAAGCCCATCCCTCTCATCAACAAACCACTGCTGGCGGTAGTGGATCTCACCACCACCAGCAGCACTACCACCACCACCACCACTTGGAAACTGCATTTTGTCTTGTACTACCACATTCCCCGATGGCATTGCCATGAGAACTTAGCTACCAATTATCCACTACAACCGCATACAAAGCATACCCCAACACAACTAGATCTAAAAAAGGAAATAACTAGTTTATCACCACAACAAAAAATAAACAGCACAATTCAGGGGGACCCCACGAAACAAAATGCAGAATTTGGAACAATTAAAGCAAAAAGCAGCAAACTTGTTCAGAAACAAGACTGCCCCAACAGTGATCCGGGCCAAAATGAGCTAAAAAATGGAGAATTCGAAATGGGTTTTGTGTTGAAATCTAGAAAAGCGATCGTGGGAGGGTAAAAGTGTTGAATTGGAGAGATCTGACAATGGGGAATGGAAGGGAATTGGAAAGGAGGTAAGTGTTGTTTGGGATTGTGGAGAGTGAGGAGGTGGTTGAGTTGGAGTGACGCAAAGGGAGAAGGTTGAAGAGGAAGATCTAGGGTTAATGAAGAATTTTGGGAACTATGGGGAATGGCTTATTCATCACGCATGTGGTATGCCTTATGTAACCATGGTATGTATGGTCTTAAATGGTGGCTCACATTCACAAGTCACGACACAACACACACACACACACTCTCTCTCTCTCTCTCTCTCCTCCCCCGAATTTGTTGTTGTTGTTGTTGTAATACATCTGGGACTGGTGGTGTTGTGGTGTGGATGCTGATTTTGGATTTTGGAGCGAATATTCTGGAAGGAAAAGGGGGTTTTCGTCATTCTGGTTTCTACATTTTTTGTTTTCACTTCTGATTTTATTATTTCCCAGTATTGATGTTGAGGATTGATGATGCTACTAAATTAATCCTGTTGACCCGTTGGCAGGACGATTATAAATTATAAATGAATTAAGTTATTTATGAAACTAATTAAAGTTAACTTGTGAAGTAATTTGATTTATTTATTTATTAGTAAATACAACAACTACATACAGTCTTTCATTGTTTAGTTATAAAAAAAAAGTCTTTCATTGTTAGGTAGGTAGGACTTACTTGCACAGATCAAACAACACGACAATGTTATTCATACTAGTATTATTTAATTCCGATAGTTTTTTCATTCTGAATTTTTCTGAGCAAATATGTCACATTATTTTTCACTGTAATATATTATTTTAATTATTATATTATTATATTATATTCACTATTTACATTAGGATAATCTATAATTCATTCAATTTATTTCTTACTTAAATTTATTACATTAATTAATTTCTATTGCAATCCATTTTTATATTACTATTATGAATGAAAAATAAAAAATAGTATAATGAACTCTATAAATTTAATATATTTTCTCGATAAAAAACTTAAATAAAATATGGATATTATAACCCGTTACACTCCTAAACGCAATTAGAGACTTTTGTAAACACTTGTCCTTTCTTAGAATTTGAATTTGTGTCCACTTACACTAACATTTCAACATTGCCCGTGCTAGTACGAGTTTTGAAGTTCAACGTGACGTGTGGTGTAAAGTGAGAGCAACCCGCTATCTTCGTGTTGGTTCTTGTGATTTTGGGATAAATTTTCGACACTTATACATTTTCAACACCCATCTAACAGTTTTTTGGTTGAAACTAGCATGAAGCACCATCTGAGTATTTTATTTTTGGAGTACTTTTTTTACCATTAAATCTAGCGAATTTCTTCATCAACAGTTGATATTGTTTATCGACAACTGGATGTCCCGGTCTTTCTATATTTTTAAATGAGCCCATTAAATTTTGCATATTTGCACTTTTTAGTCCTTTAAATATATCAAATTTTTAAAAACTAACCCACTAAAATAACCTAGATCTGGAAATCCCTCTCCTATCCCACTCCACCGCCACTGCATCTGAACTAATCTGCCACTTCGAATCTGCATCTGAACGAAGCCTTAAAACGAAAATATGTTTTTCAGAACATCAACCAAACAGGCCCTCATTCTCACTCAAAAACCAGAAAACAACAACAGACAGAGAAATACCGGCCTCCTTGTGTGGATCTTCCGCCATTGGCAAGCGGCCTCCCATGGTCGCGCAGCTCCGTGCTCTCTCTCTCCCTCATGCAGAGCACCCCTCCCCTCTTTAATCCTTCTTCCACACAGATTAGTCAATGTTTCTCTCTCTAACTCTACCAGTAAAAAAACCAGAACACGCGCACAATAAAGTTGCAGAGAATAACAAATCCTAAGACAGGTAGAGAGAGACGGTGCTAACATGCTCACTGTTTCGGTGATAGCCTGTAGTCGACGGAGACGACGATGACTTTGGATTGGGAAACGAGGGTGGTGAGGTAGTTGTGGTAGTTGGTGGTGAAGGGGGGGGGAGGAGGCGCAGAAACCGCCGCCGTGGAAGTAGATGAGGAGAGGGAGGTGGCAGTGGTTGGAGGTGGAGGGGAGTTGTGGGAGGAAGCAACGCCTTGGTTAAACGACCCTAGCCCATTTAGTTAGCTTACTGACAGGTTTGATGTAACATCCGCTTTTTGCGATTAATTGTTTATTTTTGTCTTATTTGAATTTTTGCAATACAAATATTTTGATATTTATTTTTAGCTTAAAAATAGTATTTAAATATATATGTTTAAAAATACTTCTGAAAGTAGTTGATTTTCAGCTTCCGTTAGGGTTAATTACAACATTCATATCTTAACGTTTTCCGTCCTTTTTCTGTTTTATATGAATTTTTGTTCCATAAATGTTTTTTAATTTATTTTTGGCTTAAAATTAGTAATAAAATACATGTATTTCGAAATACTTCTGAAACGGTAGCTTTTCGATCAAAATCGGGCCTTTTTACAGAAAACGGTTTACGTCTAACTGACAGAAAGTGTTTTAAATAGCTTGAGTGTATTAAACCAACTCAATAAATAAACTTTCTTCACAAAAGTTGGTTCTTTTATTATTTTAGATTTTCTGGTATTTTTCTGGAATTTTTGGAAAACTTTCAAAAAATACCAAAAACTACGCTATCCGGGGACGTTTTAACGCAAAAACCTTGTTTAACAGGTATAATTTTCGTGACAAAGGTCCATAACCATTTTATATTTTATTTTTAATTATTTATTTCATGATTTTTAAAATTATTTCTGTGTAAGTTTTGAAAACCCTATTTTTCTGCATTTTCGGGGTTATACCTGCGAAACAATGAAAATCGAAGAGTTTGCACTATCAATAAATTTCAAAAATGAGTGCCACGAAATTATTTAAGCTTGTCTTGGCATTTTCTAGCATTCTCATTGGTTCTCATCATTTTTAATTAATTATTTCAATTTTTGATTTATGAAAAGACATTCTTACCCTTGGTTTTCACTCTTTTTCATCCCAAGCCTAGGGGTATTTTGGTCAAATCACTTATCCCTCTTCTCAGCTCTCTTTTGGCTCCTCATGCATGCAAGTGGGGGAGTCCAAGTTGATCAAATTGATTGTGAGTCATAGGTTGTAACCAATAGGTTTTTAGTTAGTTATTTTTCCTTTTTATTTAACTTTAACTATGGTTGCTTTCCAAGCCAACCATGGTGACTTCCTAACCACCCCTAGCTCGAAATTTTCCCTATAAATAGGGAGGGGGCTGCCCTCATTTTTCTTCATCCCTCACTTGAAGAAATCACTCCAAAATTCTTCTTTCTTTTCCTTAGTTTTTCTTTGGTTTTCTTTGTTACTAATCAAGTTTTTTTGTGTTGTTGTTCTTGTGTTCTTGAGTGTTCTTGGCTTGTTCTTCCATCTTCATAAGGCTAAGGTATGGGGAAATTCTTCCAAAGTTAGTTTGATCTTTGTTTTGATGAGTTTTTGTGTTTTGGGTGTTTATGTTTTAAATAATTGTTATTTATTTGTAAAATGGTTTTGAAAAATTATACTATGCTTTGTTTTTACTTAAAATGTGATTTTTCAAATAGTAAAGTTATAATGCCCAATTTAATTATAAAGTTTAATAATTGTACCGTTACGCTGGCGAAATTTTAACGATAAAGGCTTGATCACCCAATGGGCTATGCCTCCGTGATCAATAAATCTAAGAAATTGTAAAATTAAATCTCTGTAGTTCTTTTGACGGATATGGATGGGGTGCTTTGGTCAGACGTAAGAATACATCTTCGGTGTACTCATACAGTCGGGCTCAGGGGTCGTATCTCTATTACGCCATTGGGATGAGAGCAAGTGACTAAATACGCTAAAAATTCCTAAACCGATATTTTTCTTCCATTTCCATGTTCTTTTCAAAAATATATAAAACTTGTGATTTTTACTGTTTATATACAGACTGATGATGGGTTAAGGTAGTTCATTTGTATGGATCTGTCTAGGAAAGACAAAGGTCTTTGAAGGAGCCCAAAAGCTCACCAAGATCTTTCCTGGGAACTATACCGGTGCGCTATTTTTCCTATCTTAATAAGTTTGTATATACGTGGCGAAGATTACTTGATTAGCTTCCAAAGGGCTTTCCCAAAAAGAATGAACTTGAGTAATAATTCCTGTTAATATTATTCTGGTTAAGTTCGTTACCGCGTTTGACTCTATCATAGTGTAATTATTATTAAAATAAATGAGTACAGCCGAAAAGAGTAATATAATGGTTAAGTTTTCAAGAGTATTTCTGTGGTGATAGAATAAGAGTATTCTATGTGGTTTTGTATTAAGAGATTTAATACAGTAAAACAGAGAAGGTTTTACAAGAGAAACCAAAGTGATTTTAGACAATATTTGAGTTATCATTTGCATAAAGGTTTTTGAGCTTACAACCTAGAGGACGGGTTGAGAATAGAGTCTGGTTGGGCTACAATTGTCTTCTGGGATTATCCAAGTTTCGAAAGTCTCAATAGCCTTGCATGGCGATAGCCCTTGAGCTGAGACGAGTCGTGTACCCGGCTTGGATAAATCTGACTGACGGACCTATTTCATGATATGGTTGAGATGCACATTACTGAATGTTTATCCAGGAAATCTGAGTGAATTTTGGGTATTCTGTTAGGTCTTGTCGCAGGCCTATCGCTCAATGGAGTCTGGTGGGAAAAGTCTCCTTGGAGCAGCATACCGGTGTATTAGTAGAGAGATTGAAGTATCATGCATAAATATCCTATGGTTGATGAAATAGATGTGATTGATCTGTGATTGATAATATATCTGTGATTGTTGATATATTCTTGGTTGTTTCTTGGTTTTCAGTGTTTTATTCCTAAGTGTGATTTGTGTGGTAAGTTTCTGAAAATATACTGTATAAGTATTGTGTGTATGCTCTTTTAAACTATCATTCTTAACTTGTGCAAGTTTTTCAGCCTGCCTACTTTCCATGTTTTGTCCATATGTGGTTGAGTAAATGATGTTGCCGAGGTTTAGATCGGGTACGGGTTGGAGGTCTGTTAACCATCCTTTTAAGGTGGAGGAGCGGAAGTCTTACTCCGATTTGGAAGATGAGGAAGGTGTCAGCTCTGGAGGCACCATTCATATCGTTTTATGGGAGGCGTAGGAAGCCAGCATGGAGATGTACCATTCGTTTTAGAGTAGGGAGGATGCGTCTACTGTTATACTTTCGGAGGTGGGCGGTTAATCTGGGTAGATGTTAGAGATTGGACCTGGCTTTTATATTACTTAGTAGCTTTTTATTTCAGTCTTTTTATTTTAGTCTGCTTAGAGTTTTTACTACTTTTTGATGTACAGTAGTTTTAGAAAACTCTACACTTGTACTGCTGCAAGCTCTTTTGATATATATACTTGAGGAGATCGTTTCTACTTCAATATTTCTGCTAATACTGTTCTTGTTTTACCACGTGATAAAAAAGGAAAGAATGGACTCCCCATTCTTCTCATCTTTTAAAAAGGCAAAAATTTTATCTACATTTTTGGAACCAAACTCGTTTTTAATCAAAGGTTATTAAGGAAAATATTGTAAAAATCATGGTTACTATGGTGTAATATCCTTTTTGGAGAAAGGGTGTTGCATTTGAAAATGGCAGAAAAGGCGTTGGTGGCTGTGGAGGGGAAAGGGGAGGGGTGGGGTTGATTTTTAAAATTTAACAAAGTTGAGGGGTTCAAATATTTAAAATTTAATAAAGTTGAGGGATTGATTAAATAATATTGGGTCTTAGTACATATATTTCTAGTCGGTTACCAAACCTATTATTGTAGTTAAAAAAGTAGTGCTTCATGCTAGTTTGCACCTAGTTTTTTCTTCTTTTATCTTTTTTTCTTATCACATCACTCATTTATCACATCAATTACTCTTCTCTCTTCTATTCCTTTCTCTATCTTTTGGATTAAACTTTTCAATATTTTGTTTGTTTTTCCTTGTTCAGGATCATTATTTCAAATTTGTCTTTCTAACTGGTCTTTGGTTGACTTCATCAATGTTAGGCAACTATAACTAACATTCCAATTACTTAAGCAAACATTACTCTTCAATTTCTTTAAAATACATATGCATAAAATTAAAGTTTTTTATTATTAGTTATTAGTTAATAAAATTTTCTGTGTGATATTATATGCATTTGTTTTTTCATTTAATACTTTTTCTTAAATATCATGATGATGTTTTAATTATGATGAAATAACAAAATTCTAAAGGACATGTTAACACGTGAAAATAACAAATATCACTCTTAGATATGATTAGAAGAGAAGAGGAGGGAGTTTTAATTAAAAATCTTATATTTTTTCCTTATAATCTCTTTGTTACTTTTTAGCTAAGGTTGTATTTAAAATATTTTAAGCAATCTTTTTTTTTCCCTCCAAATCCCCCAATATTATAGGGGAGCTAAAATTGAGGTGTGTGAGATTTTGCTCCCTTTCCCTCTTCTCTCCTCTAAAAATTTGAACCAAATATTTCATCTCTGCCCTTCTCTCCCCCTCAATTTTTCTTTAACCAAACACTATATAGAGTAATATTTTGTAATTGTTAAAGAAAACTAAATAAACTCTATGTTGCTTTTTTTTAAGAAATAAACTCTATGTTGCTTAAAAAAACTAAATAAACTTTTTTTATATATAAAACTAGATAAACTTTAAACATGTTTCATTTTATAAGTCAAAATATTCTACATATAGGTATAGCAAATATTTGATCAGGCTTGGAGAAAATAAATACATAAATAATGTAGTTTAATTTCACTTCAATGAATTCAAAGGCACTCAAGTAAGTACAACTAACTAACCAAAAAATAATACAAGAAGGATTTAATATTATAATTTGTAAGTGTATTCCGACTTGTAAAATATTGACGTATTCAAATTCTGTTTATTGTAAACATTTCCGTTTATGTAATCCCACATCAAAGAATCTCATTTCTATGAGGATCATTTTTTAAGGAATATTTTCCTATTGGATATTAATTTTTTTATAGGAATATTGTAAAGCTTTGTTATAAGATTAGTTACCACTCATACTTGAGTGAATAGTCAAATTAATTCCTCAAATGGGAAAGCAGTGTCAATTTGGTCCCTGAAATTAACAAAATCTCAAAATAGTCCCTGAAATTGTAAATCGTTAATCAAGTTAATTCCTCCGTTACTCCTAGTTAACTGACACGTTAGAGAGGTTGATGTGGCACGTTAAGTGCTTTGCTGGCTTCCATGTTGGCGCACACTTGTCATCCACGTCATAGGGACTATTTTGATAGTTGACCCATTTCCCTTCTTCTCACCTCTCTCTCTCTCTCTCTCTGCTTGAAATTTTGCTTCACGGAGGTGCTTGAGAATCTGGGTTCTGCCAATGGGTGGCTTTAGGGTTGGAATACCGAATACGTTCAACCATCTCAACCACAATATTTGAGAAGTACCCACCAATCCATAATTTGCATCTGATCGGAACAGCAGTAAAAGAAGAAGTTATAATAGGACATGTTTTGAGCTGTAACCACAATTAGGATTTTGCTGTTTTGAGCTTTTGAAATAGGACATGTTTGTGGAGTTCTCTTATTGTCTGTTCTTAATTATGGACAATGCATATAAAAAGAAGAAATTAGTGTCATGAAAGTGGAGTTATAATATTGATTAAGCATGTAGATTAAAGTTTTTGTGTTGTCCATTCAAGCGTGGGAATCAGGGACACGCCTGGTTCTTTTCCTGCTTTTCTCCTCTCTTATCGTGAATATCAACCTGAGGGGTGTGTGTGTGTGGTTTAGTAATTATGGGCCTAACTTAACCATTGGTTGATGAGAGAGATGGATGAAGAAGTGGAGTGTTTATTTTCCGGATCCTGGTGTGAATGTGTTCACACAGGCTTGGTTTGGGTATGCCAGTAGGCTATTGTAAAGTTGGATGATGAATTGCAAGCTAGTTTCCAATCTTATCTATGCCAAAAGCCAGACTGTTAATGTTTACTTCCACTATTGAGTTGGCATTTGAAGACGTTGTTTGTGAAGCCATTTGCAAAAGTCAGAAGTCTTCATGTTTAAGCTTGATTTTTCTTTTATTTGTAACACATGAAAGCTTTATAGGCTTCAGTTTGAGGGGGACTATTGAATTTTGTGATTCAGAAAGTATTTTTTGGTTATGTTAGTTTTTACTTGTAGTGCGTCCAAAGTAAAGGGCGTTGCCTTGCAGTTGTCTTTTGATTGTTGTAGTTTTAGAATAGAGGTGTTAGTCTGTGTCTTGTATCACAGACTAGAAGACTTCTTTCATGAAATTAAGGTCCATTTGCAACAATAACAACCTAAGCTAACACCCACTAGAAAGAATTAATGCCGTTGAAATACATATGAACCCATTAATTAATTGGTTTTTCCATAAATGGTGATTGATGCTGCAATGGTGTTAGGCATAATAGCTATTTCATACAACACTTTATGATGTTCTTTTTTCATTCTTAGAATTACAGGAACAATGTCTGAGAATTTGCATGTGATCGGAATAGTAGTCTCCCTCGGAGTTGAACGTATTCCAACCCCAAAGCCACCCATTAGCAGAACTTAGATTCTCAAACTCCTCTACGAAACAAAGTTTCTAGCAGAGAGAGAGAGAGAAGTGAGAAGAAGGGAAATGGGTCAACTGTCAAAATGGTCCCTATGACATGGATGACAAGTGTGCGCCAACATGGAAGCCAGCAGCACTTAACGTGCCACATCAGCCTCTCTAACGGTGTCAGTTAACTGAGAGTAACGGAGCTTGACTAACGGTTTACAATTTCAGAGACTATTTTGAGATTTTGTTAATTTAAGGAACCAAATTGACACTGTTCTATAATTTCAGGGATTAATTTGACTATTTACTCCCCAAACTCCTATGCCTTAGTTTTGAGTCTTAGTAGATAACTACATTTATATGGCGTTGGCTGCTAATGTGTATACAATTACAAGGCAATGCAGCCTCAATTTAATTTACTCCCTTTCATATTATTTATTTGTCCATGGTGTAGCATCAGCATGTATGTTGTTTGCTTGTAAATTGTTAGGATTGAGAATTTATGCTTCACCAAGTTACTATTTCACCTATTTTGGCAACAAATTGTCAAGATGGAATTTAGCTCTGCAAATGAAGTTTCATTCTTTTTAGTAATGGCTTTATATTCATGGAACATTAATTACTCCGGCCTTAAATATACCAACTATTGGTTGCAATTTGAATGCACCAAACAAAATTTGTAGGCAAGCGCGGAGTCAAGTCACCAACTCTAGCATCTATCACATGCTATGCATAATTGAAGTTACCATGTATTGTATCCACTTTCTTCTTCCTTGCTAAAAATGTTTTATTTTAAAATCAGTTTCATATTCTAAATAAAATATACAATGAACTAACTAAAATCATCAAAATGAAACCCATCCCCATTGCATTTGGAGTTTTGACTTAGTTCAAAATTAATGAGCTAGCTTAGCGTATAGTCCATTTTAGTACTTGAGCATTTTCAATGCTAAACTATCTTTGAGTTATTTAACCATTTTTATAGGTCATATCTTATCATATTATATCAATTTTAAGAACTTTAACAATTTTCACTCTAATGTTAAAACTCTTTAAAAATTTGAAATGGGTCTCATATGTTATTCCACAATCGCATTGATATTGCATGTAAATTATTTTTAATACTTAAGAACTGATTCTGAGTTTTTACATGAGGTAGTCACTTTATCCTCCTCGAATAGTGATATCCATCAAAGACAAAATCTGTAAAAAAAAAAAATTTCCTTTAACAATTCCTATAAAAGAACTTTAACAATTTTTTTCTCTAATAACTTTTTTTTTTAAACCGCTCTAATTAGGTTTGGCAATGGGGCTCGAACCCGTGGGTACCCATCCGAATCCGTACCGATTTTGACGGGGAAAACTGGTTTTGACCGGGGTCAATGACGGGTTTGGGTTTTTCTCGCATTTAAAAGTCGGGGTCGGGATTGGGGAAACTAATACCCACCCCAAACCCGCCCCGTATATGTATTATACTTATAATATAAAATTTAATGCATTAGTATTATAAAAAATTACATTTTTAATTCTTTATTTCTTCATTATTATTTGTCTAACAAAATATATTAAAAAAATATCTTAAAAAATAGAGTATTAAATTTCTTTAATTCTATCGAAATTAAAATTCTAAAATAAAAATTTGAATTGTAAAATACTAAGGGCGGGGGGCGGGGCAAAAAAACCCAACTCGCAACGGAAACAAAAATAAATGTTAATTTTTCAACCCCGATCAAGATAAAAAATAGAGCCGAAAAATCCAAACATTATCGGGGACGGGGAATATAAAATCCCATTGCATTTGGAGTTTTGACTTAGTTCAAAATTAATGAGCTAGCTTAGCGTATAGTCCATTTTAGTACTTGAGCATTTTCAATGCTAAACTATCTTTGAGTTATTTAACCATTTTTATAGGTCATATCTTATCATATTATATCAATTTTAAGAACTTTAACAATTTTCACTCTAATGTTAAAACTCTTTAAAAATTTGAAATGGGTCTCATATGTTATTCCACAATCGCATTGATATTGCATGTAAATTATTTTTAATACTTAAGAACTGATTCTGAGTTTTTACATGAGGTAGTCACTTTATCCTCCTCGAATAGTGATATCCATCAAAGACAAAATCTGTAAAAAAAAAAAATTTCCTTTAACAATTCCTATAAAAGAACTTTAACAATTTTTTTCTCTAATAACTTTTTTTTTTAAACCGCTCTAATTAGGTTTGGCAATGGGGCTCGAACCCGTGGGTACCCATCCGAATCCGTACCGATTTTGACGGGGAAAACTGGTTTTGACCGGGGTCAATGACGGGTTTGGGTTTTTCTCGCATTTAAAAGTCGGGGTCGGGATTGGGGAAACTAATACCCACCCCAAACCCGCCCCGTATATGTATTATACTTATAATATAAAATTTAATGCATTAGTATTATAAAAAATTACATTTTTAATTCTTTATTTCTTCATTATTATTTGTCTAACAAAATATATTAAAAAAATATCTTAAAAAATAGAGTATTAAATTTCTTTAATTCTATCGAAATTAAAATTCTAAAATAAAAATTTGAATTGTAAAATACTAAGGGCGGGGGCGGGGCAAAAAAACCCAACTCGCAACGGAAACAAAAATAAATGTTAATTTTTCAACCCCGATCAAGATAAAAAATAGAGCCGAAAAATCCAAACATTATCGGGGACGGGGAATATAAAATCCGCCCCCGCCCCCGCCTAGCTCTAATAACTCTTTAAGAATTTAAAATAAGTATTACGGGTTACTCCACAATGCTATTGTTACCATAGATATATAAATTATTTTTTAATGTTTAAGAATTAGTTCTAGCCATACTTTATCCTTCTCCAATGATGATACTCATAAAAAATGAATTAGTTTAATTCATAAAAGAATTGTTAGAAAAGTACTGACATAAAGATTTGACAATTTTTTTTAAAAAAAATCGTTTGGATATAATTTATGTGGATATATAAATAAAAAGATATAATATACTAGTAAAAAAAATATAAATCTATTTACATTTAACTGAACTTATTTGACTTGATTTTTTTGTAATTTTTAAAGTGACCATTTTATTTAATTAATTTATTCACCTTAATTGAGTTAAATAAGAGGGATATAATAAAATTATATTTTAGTCCATAAAAATATTTAAGTATTTAAGAATTAGTTTCACATTCAAATAATAATATCTCGCAAGATAAAACAATATTTTTGCAATGGATATAAAAAAGTAAAAAAAAAATCTTTGAATGGAATTAATTACGAATTTCCAATTTTTAACAACTGTTAATACAACGTATAATAAAACAAAAAAATGGTAAAGATTCAATTCAAAGCATTATGTCTATGCTTTTTTTATTTATTAAAAGTAAACACCATTAAAATCAGATGATGAGTCCCTTGTTACACAGTAAGTACTGAGTGAGTACCCCTTCAAGGCTTCCACAATGGCGGCGCTGTCCCTCTCTCACTCTCGCGCTCCATTTCTTCACTCAACCCACACTCTCTCTTCCAGAGCTCACCAGTTTCCTCGCTTACTCCCCAGTCTCACAAATCAACCCTCTTCCCCAAGTACTTCATTTTTCTTGCCATCTTTTCTTTTTGCTGGAGGTGATTCTCGCTCTTGATTCCACCCCCACCCAGAGATTTTGATGCAAAATTTGACTTTTATTGGCAGGTTTACGCTTATTCGCCAAATGGGGAAATGGGTTCGCGCCAAAAGCCACTGGGGGTGTCCTACAAGCGAATTCGAACTCTTCCATTTCAGCTAGAAAGTCCAACAATCCGATCGTTGTCATTGACAACTATGACAGTTTTACTTATAACCTTTGCCAGGTTCATTTCTTTTGGCTATTTGTGTAATTTCTTATTGATGTTTAGTTCCTCATTGCTAATTTGTTTTATATTATTTGTACTGTTCGAGATGGTATAGTTGGTTCATTACTTCATTCTTTTTTGCTATATATGTAATTTCTTTTTGATGTTCAATTACTCAGTTTTTTATTAGAATAAAAATTCTCATGATTATTTTTAGTTTGCATTTAAAAAGAAAATCATCCGAGTTGACTGAGTAAAAGATTTTAAGACCCGATTAGTAGACTTTTTGTGTGACTTTGTTATGAACTGATACCAATCGGCAGAGGACTTCTTAAAAATCAAACCACTAATTCAAATTCAGGTCATAATTTGTGAAAATATGCAGCAAGGTAGAGATTGTGTTAATTTCAAGGGGAAGGTAGAAATCCACTCTGTTGTTTGAAAGTTTTTGGTGAGGGATTCAGGACCCGGGTTCCCTGTAGTTCTGATTTCATGCCTTTGCCTCAGTCAGCAAATTGGAATCGTAGGATGAAGATTAGATGACTCATGAGTCATATTCCGATAATCGAATTCAAAACAAGAGCTCGAAATGTGTGCCGTCCGGTCTTCATTCAACGATTCCGATTTGTTGATAGTGGCAAATGCATGAAATCATTACCGTGGGGAATCCAAATTCTAGGGATTCATGTGGAGCCCTCTCTGTTGTTTGGAAATCACAAAGGTACTTAATGGAGTGGAGTGGATCACAAACTTAACTTCCAACAATTACCTTTTAATTTTAATAGCCCACTCCATTTGTCAGAATACTAATGGCTAAATTTGTAAATGACCGTCTGAAGAAAAAAGAGTGAATTACTGTATTCTAAACCCACAAATTGAGGGGCATGAAAATTTTATAGCTTGAGTGGTTTGGGTTCCTCTCCTTAACCATTACATTTCATTAATTCAATAACTTCAAATCGATGGATTTTGTTCCTTCTAGGCATTTAACACCTCACTTCACCCATCAAACTCCATGTTGCTGTATTATATCTTGTGAAATTATTCAGCAAAGTGGAATTCCTTTCCCCCCTTTTCTCTCCCCTTGGTTTCAAATTAAACTGAACCTTTACGAAGAGTTAAAACTAGTTTGAAATCCTTCCATCCTGCTTCATTTTAACAAAACATATGTAATGTAATTAGGAATAGGTTGAGTGATTCATATAATATGTTGCTATACTTGTACATCTGTTAACTTTCACTGGTTGATTTTAAAATGCATATTCTAATATTTGTTTATTATATTTGAAGTATGTGGGGGAGTTGGGATCTCACTTTGAGGTCTACAGGAATGATGAGTTGACTGTGGAGGAGTTAAAAAGGTAAAATTCTTTCTGATGGTTATGCATGTTAAACATATTCTTATCAAGGAAACAAGTTGTCGGTGCATAATCTTTAAGGTTCCATATTTAATAAGCCATTGCCTATTTAAACTTTAATATTTAAATTAATAGGAAAAATCCGAGAGGAGTGCTGATATCACCTGGGCCAGGTAAGTCATATCTAGATTTTTCAATTATTTTTCCATTTGATAAATTTTGAATGTAGTTTTGTCCATAATTAGTGTAAATATATTACATAAAGAAAATGAACTATTAGAATACTCACATGAAACTGTTATATATTATTTTCCCTCCTAACAGGTGCACCTCAAGACTCTGGTATATCTTTGCAAACAGTTTTGGAACTTGGGCCAACTGTACCTTTGTTTGGTGTGTGCATGGGTTTACAGTGCATTGGTGAGGCTTTTGGAGGTGAGTCTTATAAGAGTCACAGATATATTTGGTGCATGTGTAAGTTTCTTTAATATATTTGTGTATTGTTCATCATTATGTTTTGGTGGAAACTTGGCTTTCAGTTTCAGTGGCAAGAATCCTCTGCATTTTAACCTTTATTGATTTTATCTTTCACTTTCATTTCTTCCCTTTTTGCTGGGACATTACAATGGGATTATGACTATGTGCCTTTATTCTGTGCAGGAAAGATTGTGCGTTCTCCTTCCGGTGTCATGCATGGAAAAGGTTCCTTGGTGTATTATGATGAGAAAGGAGAAGATGGATTATTAGCTGGACTACCAAAGTATGGATTTATTACTTTTATATGAAATTTATGGCTGTATATTGGATTGTTTGCATTTTTGGATATACCGCCATATAATTTGACGTCGATTATGTATTCTGCTACTGCACGCTTTCTTCACTCTTCACTATTTCTCAGTCTGACATTGTTTGGCCATATTGCCTTGATATCAATTTCAGTCCTTTCTTGGCTGGTAGATATCACAGTCTTGTGATTGAAAAGGAGAGTTTTCCTGACAAAGAACTTGAGATAACAGCTTGGTCAGAGGATGGTCTTATAATGGCTGCTCGACACAAGAAATATAAGCATCTTCAGGTAGCATCTTATTCTTCTTGCAGGCTGCAGTCCAGCACTGAAATTAACATGCTATCAATGATAATTTCTACTATTAGTATCAGTGCAAAATACCTAGGTCTGAATAATTGGGTGTTCTAACTTTAAATAATACATGAATAGACATAAAAGAATATACTGTTATGAAGAACAAGTTAGCAGAGTATCGGTACTTGATTATTAATTTATCTGATTGAAGCATACCCATCATGGCTTAACTTGGTCAAAATGCTGTAGTGTCAATATAGGAGGAGAGGATAAATTCTCATCTTGTTATTTGTTTGGAACAAAAACTACTAGAGAAGTTTCAATGTCCATCCCAGTAATTGAGGAAAATAGTATAATACAGTTCATTCTTCTGCTGGCAGTGCTTGTCCTGCAATGTATCTTGGCTCCAGAAAAAAAAAATGATGATTTTTGTTTCTTAATGGTTCAAGCATAAGGTCATATTTTGTAATTTCTCAAATATCTGGGAATGTCTGCTGACGTGGATCTGAATTCAACTTGAGTTTTAATACGGAAATAATGGATGAGTTAATTAATCATTAAATGTGGGCGTCTAGTATAACTTGTGTTACTTGCCAGTAATTTTTATGGACTAGAACAAATTCAACTGTTTTGTCAAATTGAATCACCTCAAAGTAAATCATTCTTATCATTGATAGTACTTTGTTCCAGATTTTTCCATCCCCTTTTATCTTCTACGCTCTGTGGGCTTAAATCTCAGTATCATATCATATGCTTTGGTTGAAAGAATAGGAAGTTATGACTACTTTGGTGGTGGTTTAAGATCAAATTAAATCTTCAACTAAACAGTAAAGAGTTGTGTTCTGTGATTTGAAGCTCATGCTTTCAGTTTTTAACTTAACAAGTTAACATTGTTCCCCATTTCTCTTTACATATTATTATCAGTGGTGCTGAAGTTTCACTACTTCAAAATTACAGGGGGTTCAGTTTCATCCAGAGAGCATTATAACCGAAGAAGGCAAGGCAATTGTCCGTAATTTTGTCAAGCTTATAGAGAAAAAGGGGGCCGGTGGTTCATGAAACAGTGTTTCTTTCATTAATGCCGAATAAAGGAAAAGTGGAAACACAATTTGAAAGTTTATAGGAAACCAAAATAAATAATTTTTCTGAGAATGGCCATAGTGTAGAATTTTATAGCAAAATCCCAGCAGGGGACAAAAAAAAAACTCAGGCTAAAAAAATGTCTCTAAAATTTACAAATTTTTTTTGCTTTTATCAGTTTCTTGTTTGTACCTTGTACTGTTCTATGTATGGATTGGTGTTTGGAATCTTTCATCTCACTTTTAAGGTTTTCAAACGTTTTTTTTTTTTTTCAAAAAATGTTTGAATATTTTGAACTATACGTGATTTTAAAATGCATGTTTGATTAAAAGAAGAAACATTATTGTTGTGTTAAATTTTAATGTCAACTTAATTTCTAAACACATCATTTTACTCTAAACTAGCTTTTTAATCAAAAAGTGATTTTATAAAACTAAGTTTATTTAAGATAAAGTTTGAAAACGTTCATCCAAACACGTACTTGAGCCAATTCGGAACGGAATTCGGTATTAGTAGTAAGTTTAAAAGTTCACATGAAGTATGAGAAGTGAATGCTTTATGGGAATCTTTTCCGTTTGGGAGAGTAGGGAATTGGTTCGATTCCAACTTTTTCAAGTGGGGAGTAGTTGGATTTACCAGCTGATTCTGCAAGGGGGGAAAAGAAATACTAATAGCTAGTAGTACATGCAGAACAGTATTTGGCACCACAAAGATTTGGATGACAATAACTAGTGATTGAGGAGTAATTATGAGTGGTGTGGCTGGCTCATGAAGGAGAGGGATCGATGAAGATGACACCATCTCTTTATCACAGTTGACTATTGATGATACCTCCAGTTCAAACCTGGTTGGCCAACAATAGGATTGGATTGAGATTGAAAGTAAAACTATTGAACCTTCCACCGGTTTATTAATTGCAATCTTTTTAATTAGACAAATGCTTGGAGTATTGTGCATATGGAAGAGGTTCAATTCAATTTCTCTAATTCACATTTTGTGTTTTCTTCCTTAACTCAATCCATTTTTCCACATACTGCTAAATGCAAATAGAGCTTTTGAGGGGAAAAAAAATCGTTTTCTCCCACAATGAATCAAAATCAAAGATGCATCCAAAGCATAATTTTTTATATTTCTATAAACAGTTTGTTGTTAATAAAATAATTTTCAAAAATTGTTTATTTTTTAATTTATTTACAATTCGTGTAAAATAAAAATGTACAACAATACTCCATTAAAAGATGTTCTAGGACTTGTTTAACAGACAATTATAGATTTGTTAAATCTTGTTATATTTTATTTTTGTTGAAAAGTGCTTCCTTTTAAGCTAATCACGTGCTAAACTGAAATAACATTTTTAATCCATTAAGGCAACATAGCCATGATCCCTTATATCTTTTTCTCAATTTTTTAATGTTGCGACGATTATTCTTTTGGTTCCATAAAAAAAAAAATCATGCTTTCCGAATTTTTTTAAATAGAATAACGGTGAAGACATGCTTAGGCTGTGTCAGAGTTATGTTTTCATATAAAGCATATGTAAAGGCGAAGCAAGAATATGAATATTTAACATTAAGATTCATCATTTACAAAAACGTTCACCTAAGTCACCGCTAAAATGGTCGGTTCAGAATCTTGATTCAGTTTATTGTTTTCTGCTAACGTTTAGATTCCCCTTATGATAAATTTACCTAATTTTCCTTGGACAATGTGTCTAAATAAGAGACACGGGGTTTTAGGTTTACATGCAAGTGGGATCACTAGTGCTAATTACCAGTAACAGGTACTCCTAATTTATCTGAACTCAATATTCTCTTCTGAGAAGGGTGTTTATGCCCATTAAGGAAAGTACTACTACTCCAATTTTCCAACCATGTGGGTTTTAATCTAATGAAAAAAAAACTTATATATTTTTCACATTATTTAAATATATTTTTTAAAAAACTTTTCGTCACATTATTAATTCAATATTTTCCTTTTATTTTTCATTTATTTATACACATTCTCATAAAGCGTGAGGGAATAATTGATTAAATGAAAATTGGTATTAACTCGGGGGAACAAATGGGGAGAAGAAAAAGGAGATGGACAGTGATTTGAAAAAAAGGGGGGCATGCCATTCTATGGGCTTAAATTTCAAAGTAATTGGAAAAGGCATGCTCTTTTTTCAAGCACATCATCTTTTCGCTTGCTAGTTTAGCTTAATTTGTGCCTTCTTTTTTGGGGTAGGGATTTTAATTTTTGACTTGTAGATTTTATTTTGAGGATTATAATGGGCTTTGATGATTTCTCGTGTTATTTATTTGAGGAAAAAAGTCTAATGATTCTTCTGGTAATCATTCCTTGTTTTGGCTATGATAATGATGATAATAAAATGGGAGAGAGAAAAGGCCAATTCATTTTTTCCCAAAAAGAATGAGTATGAGAGCGTAGACAGACCACAAGACAAGTATTTGGCTATTTGCTTTAGAATTAGATCAATTTTATAAAGCAATAGAGCATGCATTGCTTTACAAGGAACACTTCTGCTAAATTTCCATATCTTGAAAAGTCTACGATTATTTTACAAACCAGTGCGATCACTTTCCAAATTGCTTTTAGAAATGGGGCGTTTCATTTGTTAATTACTTGTCACAAAATTATCATTAATTCTAAAGGAGACACGTTTTATCAAATTGATGATGATGACAAGATATTCTCAAAGGTTGTAAGGGAAATCTTTTAAAATTATGAGATCAATAAGCTTTTATCTGAGATTTAGGCAGGCCAGAAATTTTAACGAGGCAACCTGTATTGATGAAGCAAAATTTTATGTCGAATTTACATAATGATCTTGAATATTCTTTGCAACCAACTCAATGTCACTCCTCAACACAAATTTTGTAGTTCGATCTATTAGTAGTTGATCCTTGGATAAATTTTTACATTGAATTTGTATGTTTTTGATAATTCTTCACAAGCAGACACACATAGTAGGTCAGAAACGGGTAACTACACATAATGTTGTGTCCATAGAGATCTCAACTACCAGTTCAAATCCCAATTCAATCAAATCATATACACCAAATGAACAAAACATGAGGGGAAAAAGGAAAGTGAAGACATAAACATTGGTCAATGTTAAGTAGAAACCCACTGTGCTGACCTGCAGGGACGCTACTGTATCATTGATCAACTTGACTTTGGATTCCATTTAAGATTGATAAATAAAGTGACTCCAATGTCCAGAAGCTAAAAAAATATAAATAACCACATAAACTACCAGACAGGTAGGTATGCATAATTGCATATCATGGACAAAAGAATAAAACAGTTTAGGTTGAATCAATGTTTTAAATACTCAATTTGCAGTCAACAGAAATAATTCATACCTAAATTCCTTAAATAAATAACTCATGCTAAATAGTTTATTGAAACCCTGAGGTGCGGTCTAAATACAGAATTCAACAGATTTAATTTGTAAAGCACAAGACATGAATGACAAAATACCTGGGAAGTACCTAAAGGTATGAACTATACACATACCCATCAGCAGGAACCATATCAAAACTATCATCATATTCAGGAATTCTGTGCCCCCCTCTCTCTATACACCAAAAAGAAAAAATAACCCAGGTAATCATACTGAATCATGGATGAAAAATATATCTTAATATGGACCCCCCCCTCCTCTTAAAATGAAGCAGCTTCTGCATGGTTTCCTCTGCTGCGATGGTGTCGTTTTCCATGGTGATGTCGGCCGCTACCAAATGTGACGGGATCGAATTTTCTTAGTCTTTCGGCTTCTTGGGGATTGATCACACACTCTGATGGAGGGGCTTTGTATCTGACTCTGTCATAACAGTAGGAGTATGTCATGTGTTTCTTCCTGAAGTTCTCCATTTTGATTCTTTGCGCTGGTGTAGCACCGGAAGGAACTGCTTCAGAACTTCGAGCACTGTCACACTTCGCTACGTGCTCAATCGGATCCACCGCACAACCATGAAGGACAAGGTCGGAGAATTTAGCGACATATGGTGCATACTTGTAATTTACTCTGTATTTGCCTCCATTGGTAGCCCAATCAGATGCATCCCATATTGTTGCATACAGAGTCATTGGCTTAGAGGGGAAGTCTCCTCCCATCGATTCTGTTCGCGTAACCTCTCTAATAGGAATGTTATCTACATAAAATCTGTACAAGGAAAAGAACAGGAACACAATATTATGAAAACAAGTAAACTAACATGATTAAATAGGAAAACATATGAGCAGCCATGTGGTATCTATAGATAGCAAGTACGGAAAGAAATCAAAGAATATCAATTACAAATTAATAATTCATGAATTTAGGTGGACATTAATGACTTACTAACACTACTAGGATATAAATTATTTAAGCATTAGTCACTTATAAAATGGGGGTAAGGGGATTTGGGAAAGAGAAAAAGAAAATCAGATAAAGCTTTGATCAAAACACAGTCAATTCAACAACAAAAACCATCACATTACTACTTATAAACAAGGACCATTTTATCATGAAAGCCAGCAGTAAGAATGATGAAAAAATTGCTATAACAAAGAAGATGTAGGTGTATATCTAGCGTGCAAAATCCAAAAGAGAACCAAATATGGTATGTAAGAGATTCAGATAGAGGCTCACATGATCTGAGAATCTGTCCAGAGAATACTGTACTGGTGGAAATCCTCTGCAGGATCAAACCAGAGACCGTATCTTTCCTCTCTGCCAATGCTGGTACTTCCATTGCCATAAACATTGGTCTGAATCCTCCAGTCTTTGCCTCTAATGTTCCCCAAAAACTCAAAGTCGATTTCATCATGGTTCTTCTCGAACATGTCACCATTCGACATCTGCACATAGAAAACATGATAAAACATTATTATATTTCTTTTTTTCGGATTTTTTTAATGAAAAAACAAAGATTGAAACACTGACGTTTCTGGTTTAAACAGGCAATTAGACTTATACCATGTAAAAAGTCACTAAATAATGTTTAAAAAATGGTATAAAATTCCAAATTTTCGTCTCCATCAGTGAGCATGTGATTGAAGAAAAATGAAATTGAAAACTGTCTGATGAATTATTATTATTATTATATTAAACAAATTTTATTCATGCCTTCAACACCTTATTATTAAAATCCTGAAACCAGTTCGGATTATATTCTCAAGTTTACATCTTAGGTAATCAACACAAAGGAAATAATAATAGAAGAAAAAGAGGAAGAAAATCGATATCAGTAAAACCAAAAAGCTTCACTTGAGGGATTGACCAGACTAGCTCAATAGAGATTGCGGTACTGGAGTGAAGGAGAAATTTTGATCAAAAGGGGCATAAAAAAAAACAGTACGCTGTGTGATGATAACGGATGATTGAAAAATAGGATAATAAGATGTATGTATTAGAGATAGATTTGTAGAACACAAAAACAAATATTTTATTTTATTTAATGAGAAATTTGAACCAATCACTCACATAAAATGCAACCACAACTCCGGCAGTGTAATCAGCAGGCAACTTAATCGAAGCACTGAAATACCCGTGAAGGTAAAGATCATGAGACACAAACCCTGAACCTGCAAAACACAACCCAGAAATGGAAAAACCAAAAAAGTGAGGACTTTAGCCAGAAAATCAGCATCGCAAGAGGAATCAGACCACCCCACATAGATTTTTAAATCATAAATGAAAGCTGAAGGGAAAAAATAAATACCTGTTCTCTCATCCAGTGAAAGATGAACCGATTTCCCATCCCTATGGACGACAACGTTATTATCCCCAAACAAGGGTGTGTACCCTTCATCAAAGGCTATGATAGGCAAGTGTCTGGATGAGGCAGAAGCCAAAACAAAAAGCAAAGAGCTAAACAAGAGGAACCCCATATGAGACCCTCCCATGATTGATTGTTTCCTTCCTCGAAGTGGTTTTTACTCAGTCCAAAAGATTAGTGTGTAGAGAATAGAAGATATATAAGAAGCGGTGCAAAGAAAGGTTATGGAGAAGAAGGAGAAAGGGAATAGGAATGACAGACGGAGATAGGTTTGGAATATATCTTCTACAGCTAGAAGCGATAGAGAGAGCCGAAAAGAGCTGGTTACAGAGAAAGGCACAGCCAAAGGAAGCTTATATTTTATTGGTGAGGGTGCTGGGAGTGTGTTGAGCTAGCTGTGTTCAAATGTAGACAAATTTTTTGATTTTTGATAGAAAAAAAATTATTTAATTGAAACGCTCTTTTTCAATTTTCATTGATTAGCAATTAAGAAGTGTATTAAATTAAATTAAATACGTATACATTGGAAATGAGAAATACGGTATAACTGTATACTTCTCAGCTATACTCCTCAGCTACTAGTACATGATTTATTTAATTCTCTCTCACTCTCTCTTTCTCTCTCTGTTGGTCTGTTTTTTCTGCTTTCTTTTCGAAGAGTACAAAGACTTGTTGACAAAGGCTTCAACACGCGGTTCTGTTTCTAATGTTAACCAAATCCTCTCCTGTGATTCTGTCCCCTTCTACCCGAAGCAAAGCTAATCCCTCATTGACCCTTTATTTGGACGCTGGAAAGAAATAAATAAATTCGTGATTTTTATTTTATTTTTGTGTGAAAAAGATAAATAATAAAATAAAATTTTTCCATTCGTTTAGTTGAATAAAAATGTAAAAATAAACAAATACTAATGTAATGCCTTTTATACTTTTAATAAAATGAGAAGAATCAAGCAGATTTTATATTGGATAAACAATAAATGATGGATGAAACAAAAAATTTGTATTTTTAAAATTTGGATATTATTAAAAGATTTCATGTTCACAAAAAATCAACTATGTATATTACTACCTCCGGTTTCATATATAAGAGACAAATATTTAATTTATAAAGACCAATAAAAGTTAGTTAAATGAGTTAGTTGTAATTAATATAAATTTTATTCCAAGATTATCCCTCATAGTAAATGATTAAAATAGTTATTTATACATTTAATGACATTAAATCACTCCTAATTTCTAAGTATATTATTCTCTCTTCAATGGGTATAAAAGGAATTTTATACAATTAGTGTATTTAAAATGGGTCTATATTTTTTATAATTTAGACCAAAAAAATAACCTTAAATTCTCTTATATATGAAACTGGAAGTAGTATCAAAGTTTCAGTATTACATGTTAATAGGTTATGGTCTAATAAGTTAGTCATTCAATTAAAAGATGGAACTTTATATAAACAACACTTTAAGAATATGGGTTAATCCGGTAAAAAAAAAGGAATATTGGTTAAGAAATAAAATATATAGAATTACCACACTTTTTAGGAAATAATTTTTAATTTGTAATTCTAAACTACTCCAAGAACACTAGTTAGTCACCCGAAGAAAACTGGTTAGTATTTGGTAGTAAAAAATAAAGAGTTTAATGATGTTGAAATTTTTTCTACAGATATATCTATTCATATCTCACGATAGTGTCACTTTATATCATTATTTTCTAAGATATCCATATAAATATTTATATGGTAAAATATAATTAAATGTCTTTGTAAAACTTTTTATATTAGCGGTGCATATCACTTAAATTCAAAAGTAAAATAGACTTCTATTATATTATGTGATCGATATGGATGAAAAAAAATTATTTCAAGTAAAATATTGATATTAATAATCATTTTTGTCTTTCCAATTTTAAATTCCCCAAATAGTGCAGGAGGTAAGATGTTTTTTAAGTTTAATATTAGATTAGACATTTTGAGCAAAAAAAAAGATATTAGATTAGACATGTGCGGGGACTAAGACACTTGTAGTTTAAATTCAGCATTTGTAATAAAAAAGGAGATAATTAATTACGACTTAAGGAAATGTGGTTCATAATGCTTTTAAATAAAAAATAATAAAAGCTTGAAAATTAAGCTTTGAAGGCTTGGTGAAGGGATAAAGTATCAAAACCAATAATAATCACAATAACAAAAGCAAAAACGAACAAAAGAAGTAGAAGACAGCAGAGCAAAAAACCATACTCAATAGGCAAGACAAGTACGAATGATTAGGGCCAAAATAATCATATATTATAAACTTTTAGCACTCAAAAAGGAGAACCCCTTTAATTTCTTTGCATTTTTTATTAATAATTGAAAAATGGACCATAGTATAGTATAAAAAAATGGAGTATAGTATGCAAAAGGCTAAATTGGGAATTAAAGCAGCCGGTTGCACTCTGAATCAGGCAATCGGAACCGACTCACAGCTCCTGTCGGCAAGCGTGGCACAGTTCATTTCAGACGTAGAAAGACATTAATGCCACGTGGCTATTGTGTAAATGCGGATGATAGGCAAGGGCATTAGTGGAACGAAAAGTTCCGAATAAGAATTGCGTGGGCCTGCATTCGAAAATTCGGCGCCCCAGTCAATTTGCCACGGGGTTGCCACGTGAATATCAATTTTCTTTGGCGGCGAATTTGACGCGCCACCCAATCAAAATGCATGATTCCTTGTATTAAAGTGCTAGGCTTGCATTCTCTGAGGTATTCTTTTATGACTCTTTATAATTGAGTAAAATTTACCTGGGACTTAAACTATTTCTAATGGAATATTTATTTGTAGGTGTTTAAGTGGGTCTTATATATATATCACTTATTTTTAATTTTTTTTAATATAAGTACTCAATAAACACTTAATTTTTCAAACCGAACAACTCTAAAAAATTTAATAAATGAGTCTCATCGATAATTCTATACCTAATTAAAATCCACAAATACATATAAGACTCACTAAGAGAGAGGAGAGAGAAGGTACATGTGCAAACGTCACTCCCTATTAAATACTCTTTTTTTTTCCTATAATAGGGATGTTTAATAAGCACTTAATAAACACTCATTAAGCACCTCATTAGAGTTGCCCTTATATCTTTTTCATGGGATCTATTTCCAAAATAATTATATTTCAACTAATTACAAAAAATGTGTTAGGAAGAAAATTATAGTGTCAATTGACTAATATTACTCTCTCAAGTCCATATTATAAGAAATAAATGCTCATTTTTTTTGGTTCAAAATGTAAGAAACATACATTAATTTTCAAGTATATTAAATGTTAATGTCCAGTTATACCCTTATTAATTAGCAAGTAGTTGACAAGTTAAGTTAATATCATTAATTAGCTTTCATTTAATCATATAAGGGATATTTTTGGAGAAAATTTAAAACTTTAAGAGTATTAATTGAAATTACCTCATTTCCAAACATATCATTGGTTTGTGTGATTTAGTATTATGTTTCTTATATGATCCAAAATATAAGTAACATTTATCAATTTTTAAATAATTTAATTTTTTTCAATTATACTTTTATTTATAACAATATCTATATTTACGAGAGACACTAAAAGGAATATTTTAAAAAAAAATTAAAACTAGTGAATATTAATTGAGATTACCTCATTTCGATCAAAGTACTCAATCTGTTTCAAAATTATAACAGTTTAAGGTTAATGCACATAGATTAAAGAATATTTAATGAAAGTAAAATATTGTTGTACATAGACTAAAATATCCTCATTTAATGAAAGAATATTTATGATAAATTATCTACAAATATCTATATTATTAATGTCAATTACTCATACTACTAGTTATTAAATAAGGATATAGGTGAAAAAAATAATTAATGATATTTTGAAATTGAAAAACTACAATAGTTTTGAAATAAAAATTAAAAATAAAAATAGTTTTAAAATGGAAGGAGTATTTTTTTAATCTGTGTATTTTTATACTGTATTACTTATAATATGGACAAAAAGGAGTAATTTGGAGAAATTTTTTTAGGCAATTTAGAGATATTAAACTAAAAGAAATTATGAGAACAAAAATCAAAATTCACCCATGGAGGGAAAGAAGATATTAAATCTATTTTTATGAATTCACACAAAACGTTTTTTGGTTGAAGGTCTTGACTTTGAGTCTTGTTAATTTCGTTTGCCTTGTTTTCCGAATAAATGAATCTCCAAAGGCCAAGGACAAGTTGCTACTTGTGGGTGCTTGACAGCTGACGTGACATGCTGTCTCCTCCACGTCATCACCAAGTATCCGTTGTCCAACCTGGACCCCACCTTACAAAAACACTTCAATTCCCGCAATCCAAGCTCCCCGTCATTCACGGAGTCAAACCAGACTGATCCCCAATCGCCGTGTAGGTAGTACTCCCTCTCACCCGTTTCCCCTCGTAACGTCCGTCCAGAACGGCGTTATTCCTCTTTTCACAGCCCTCAAATCCTCCTGTGACCCCTCTGACCCGACCCCACCTCCTCGCCAAGCGGGACCCAACTTTCACGCGTAGGAATTTCATTAATCGATTATTTGCCCTTTTTCTTTTTTCGTTAATTAAAAGCAGTTTTTCACCTTTTTTTTTATAATAAATAAAAGAGTAAACTAAAAAGTTGTCCCGTTTTTCTTCTCCATCGGGAAGCGCGCGCTTTATGGGAAAAGGAACCAGCACCCAACGGTGTCGTCTCACACTATTCTTAGGGGCGCATTTTAGACCATGCTCACATGAAATGCCTAACCTACGCGGGGGAGTGAGCACCGCTTCGGGGGACATTGGGATGGGGATGGGGATGGGGATGGGGATCTTCACTCTTTAGTGACACTGGATCCCAAGGTGCATAGTGGATGACGCTGTATTGGGTGGATGACATGCACGTGAGTTTTGATTGAAATCCCTAGGGTGACAAATCTCGGCCGTTCATTTTTTTTAACTCGGATCTTTAAAACAATTGTTCTTTCTTGCAAATTGCAATGCACGAATATGATATCACACCCAACGGCGACGATTGCTCGTTGGGTTAACCAGGCGAGGGGAATTGATGCAGAAGTTTTTTTTTTTGAAGACACATTAATGTTGTAGACTTGTAATTTGTAAATAGTGGCGTGGACCTCTCTACTATACTCCCCCCATTATCCAATTGATACATAATTAGACCGTTAGAGAAAAACTAAAAATAAATGTCAGCCACATCAATTAAGGAATTAAAAATGGTAATGCACTACAGTAGTTTATAGACTATAATATGACCAATGCATTCAGTATAGTAATTTTTAACAAAAACTTCATATATTAATTCTCTAACACCCTTAAAATATATGTCCAAAAAAAACACCCTTAAAATAGTATAGTCCATTAGTCCTATTCATTTGAGTTAAAGCTGAATAAAATAATTATCAAAAGTCAGTTATGCTACTATCAATTATCAATTCTTATATGAAAAAAGTAGGTTTGGGTTATTAAGATATATGTTGCCTTTATAATCGAGTCATGTGTTATCTCTTACACTATGTCAAATGTTTGTTTTTTTGGATAGACAAATATTAGTAAATTGGTATGTTATGTTAGTGTAAAAAGTTTGAACTAATGACATTTTTATCATTTCAATCCTTATGCTCCTCCCCTAATCTCTTAGACTATGTCAAATGTTTGTTTATTGAAATTTTTTTACTTTATAAAACTATACTTGAGGCTAATTTATTTATGTAACATTTCGGCTGCTTTTCGGATTGCGACTGTTTCCACATATCAACCCTAGTTTTTTCAGCATGTTTTGTCTTTACTCATATATTTTCTAGGAAACTTCTCAGAATGTCACTCATCCCGAAATTAGTCCAAGTCAAACACGCTTAACTGTGAAGTTCTTAAGTGATAGGCTACCGAAAAGAATATACATCTTGTTGGTATAGGTAGTACCAATCAATTCTATTAAGCATCATCAACTGTACAGTCTCATACCTGCATAGTCTTGGAATTCCTCTCATTCGGGTATGATTTTGGCTCATTTATGTACCCCTTCGCCTAGAAGCCTATCAGAAACCGCTCTTTGTTCGTGTCTCTCTGCAACGGCGATCACTCCCCGCCCTCTTCGGTCTCATGGTGTCACAATTTACAATAACATTGCTTAATATTATATTATCTTTTTTATTTTTTAAAAAAACATATTTTTGTTCTCTTTTTTTTTTAAGCAATATTATATTTTCTTAAGATATTTGTTTAATAATTAGTTATATTTAAAAAATACTTAATTAAAGGGCAGGTGAGGGAAAGAGAGTCTGACATAACGGTAATATCAATAATGGGAAGGGACATATTTGTCCTTGTATCAGAACATACGTTGAAAAGGATCAGTTCCTTGCCTGCCTCCTCCGATGGGTAGACATTGATAATGCCAAATAAAGAGAGAGGGAAGAGAGAACAAGGGCTAAGGGCATGTTTGCATGAGGGGGATGACCCATGAATCAGGGGATGGGGGTCCAATAGTGAGTCGTCACCGCACGTCACCAAAAAAGGTCCCACACTCACACACACTCTTTCCATTCAGCTTCAGCCATTCCATTCAGGTATCCCTTTTGTGGTTTTGGATCCATTCAACTTTATCCTGACCCACACGAGAAAAAAAAAATAAAGATGAGGTTTATCCATTTCATATGTGGCCAACCATTATTACATGCGAATTAATGTACCCGCGCCACCTCAAATACTCCCCTCCCCGTGAGGACCTAAACTAGAATACATTTTTTTTTAAAGATTTGTATTAAAAATGATAAAATGTTTTTTAACAAGTATTTGAAAACAAGAATAAATAAATAAATAAATAATGTTTTTATAATTGTTAATAGTAAATTAAAAATAATTTATAAAAAATATATCATGTGTGTTTTGATACTATTTTCAATACAGTTCATTAATTTGATGTCTGTTTATTTTCATATAAAAATCCCCTTTAAGATCCTATTTTGTTGCTAGAAAATGAAATATTTTTCGTAGTTGAGATTCTGCACAACATTTGTTGATTAAAATCTGACAAAAAATGGAGTAGAAAACTATTACAAAGAAAAATAAAAGGACCATATGATTTATAAAAAGAAATCAGAGTGGGGCTGGTGCCGGCGAATTCAAGCCTATGGGCCAAGGCAAGTCACGAGGTGCTGAAATTAGGGCCGCCAACAAGTCGAGCCGAGCACTTAAAGTTTTAACTTGGCTTGTGAAAAAAATAAGAGGCTCAAGTTTGACTTATTTATTTAAACGAATTTAATTAAAAGCTTAAGCTTGGGTTTGACTTGCTAGCTCAATTATAACTTCAACTTTTGTACTTATGAATTTTTTCTTAAATTATTTTTGAACTTTATATATTGGTTTAGTATTTAATAAATATTAGTATTCAACATGTGGTATATGAAATTCAAAAATTCTAGACTATTATATTTAGATAATCTAGTAAATAAAAAATTCATAATTTAACTTCCTAACTACGACAAAAAGAAAATTTCAAGATTAATTTTAACAATCAATAAAGTTTTACGTATTTTTATAATATCAATAAAAATGGCTGAGAGTTCACAAGTAATTTTTTTAAAGAAAAGCTTATCATTACAAACTATATAAAAGTGTCTTTATACAAAATATAAGATATACGTAGTTTTAATTTCTTGATTATATATATAAACGAGCTATTCACGAGCCCTTAATATCGAGTCTATAAGGTTTATGCTTGACTCATTTAAATATTCGAGTCTAATTAAAAGTTTGAGTTTGACTTGTTTAATTAAATGAACGAGCTTGAACGAGTATTTAATGAGCCGAGCCCGAATAATTTACGAATAGCTCGGCTCATTTACACCCCAACCTAAAATTATATTTGGAAGGCTGAGTTGAATTGCTGGGTCAAAGCATTGTCCTCCCGGAGCATACAAGCTTGCATCAGAAACATAAAGTGGCGTTACATTTGATCCTTAATTTGTATATATGTATTTTCAATTTCAATTGAGCTTAATGCAATCAGATATTGTACTTATGAACCGAACCAACAAAGAACATTCACGTTAATGAATGCGAGAAAACTGGTACCATTTTTTTAAATAAAAAAACTCACAATACTCTTTTTTTTTTAGTGTGAGATGAATCCTTATTCAGGGTAGTATTAACTATTAAGCAAAAAAAATGAAATACCTAATAATTAATTAACCAAAATAACAGAAAATTGGTTGATCGTTGAAAAATTAAATCCGGATTATATTACATATGAGTAATTATTACGCATAATCAACCACGTTGTGTAGAAAAAGAAATCATTTTTTCTCTCCAATCACTTGGATAATAAATCGCTCTGGATGAATTAGAGTCATAAGAATTAAACGTTCGATTAATTACCTTCCATTATAAGCAAAAATATGCATGATGAATAAGCCAAATGATCCATGTGCATCTTAATTAGATCACTACCAATCATATAATAAAACTATGGTTGCGTCCTACTCTCCGAACACTAAGACCCTGTACAGTGTACACCATGGCATTCACATAATTAGGTCTCATTATTTCTTTAATTTAATTACTTTGTCAATTCAATTGTTAGTTTTGAATATTTTGATCATTATAATGCTCTGCCGTTTTTATATAACGCCCAAAATAAGGTTAGCATATTCTGCACCGATCGAACCGGCCATGCTCCATCTCCCTGCTAGCCTTTTGCTACCAAACAAGCAACCCATATTAAAAAAAAAAACAAAATAAAGTTATAAAGAGTGAGCGTGTATGCAGCATAAAGCTAGCTAGGAATTATAATTCAACGCGTAGTTGTTTTTTTTATTTCGGTAACCGGAATTCAATTTTTAAAAGGATAAAGTGATAACTTTCGGTGCAACATATATATAATAGGATCTGGCTCCTCTAAAGTGAGATAATGTGATTATGAGGGATGATCAAGTGTGTATACTTTTAATATCATCCCTTAATCACTTTACCCTCTAAATTAAATTGCTCACTTTAGAGGAGTCGAATCTTATATAATACAAACCAGCCATATAAAGTCAAAAGTTGTGAGCTTATACTGCACTAACTGCAGCCCGTGATATACACACACGCATTGCATAAATTGTATAGGTACACAGGCACATGCATTAAAAAGGTAATACCGGTTTGGAATTTTGGAAGTTCATGCACAGTCAAATCTATAATCGATCGATGGTGTTTATCCCACATGAGAATATTAAACAATTAACGGAAGAAATGCTTCACTGCTGCCAAAGATCTCAGGATAGATCGCTCTCCTCAATTCAAACACATGAGTGTACTTATAAGCAGTACATGAAATTAAACATATTAACACATGCATTTTAAAAAATATATATAAATTTAAGTTTTAGATTTTAATGTTAATTATAGATAAAAATGTTTGAATAATTGAATTAATGCTTGATGAATAACGAATGTAAGAACAGTATATATGATATGTAAAAACGGTCCCCAAGCTTATATGTGTGTGTGTGTACGTATATATATATATATATATATATATATATACACACACACATATATATACATGAGACATGATACATTTGTGATTAGATTCAATTGTACACAACAAACCGCAATGAGAGAAAAATGGAGATCAGGAATACCATGGTAGGCCCTCATCACATCATTTATTCGAGACATGTCAAGCGCATAAGATAGCTCCAACTCATAAGCCAGGTCACTAGTGCTCCCCCCCCCCCCCCCCCCCCTTTTCTTCTCTCTCTCCTTTTGAGCTATCATGCCTTGTAGTTTGTGGCACACTATTCCTTGCTTATATCCCAAGTTAAATGATTGATACTACAAATATTTGGAGCTCAATTAATATATAATTACTCACAAAAAATTTAATTGGTGGTAAATTTCTTGTCAAAGATGGAGTGTGTTTGGTTCTGTAATGGCGAAAATTGAGTTTGAAGTAAAATGATTTATGTTTAGATGTTTTTATTCTGAAAATAAAATTGAGATAAAACTTAATTAGTGTAAAATTTTTAATCCAAAGCAAAAACTACAAATTCTAGCTTTAGCATGGACAACAAAATTGCTTTTACTGTAAAGTCCCAAACACCTTTATATAAAAAACGAAAGACAAATTATGTTTGATCTCATAAACTTGAATTTAGCTTCTTCTACTATGTTACCAAACATGCACAAAGACAAGTGACACGGTTTTTGGACAACAGGAAACTTTTGAAAAATGAGAAAGTTCCCTTGGTAGGGCAAGAATTAAGAAGAATGGTTTTGGTGGGCCTGGCGAATGTATGACTACAAGTATACCTTGATTGGGTTGGGTCCATCCAAGTAAGGGTCTTATCCGCTACATATTCTCATTGTAGTCTCCACACGTTGCATGGAGAGAAATGGGCAACTAGGGACCTCAAACTCCACGAGGGATTGAAATCGTCTCTTTACTTATATTTATTTTTCTTTGATTAAAAATTGGCATATTATTAATAAAGAAATCTATAATTATTATACAACTAAAACTTGGTATGTTTCTTTTATTGTAAATATAATTAAAAAATTCTAATGACCCTTTGACGTGCATTACAAGTTTATGTACTAATTAAGCCAGACCTAGATCCAATAGTAAATTAACCTAGAAACAGATTTCTATGACATCTAGAAAATTCTCATGATACATAGAATATGGTGCAACATTAGAAGATAATTATTACTAGAAGCAAGATTGAAGCAATGTCTCGATCATAGTATTTATATTCATCTGACGGATGTATAAATAATTTTATTTGGCATTCCTAGGAGTACAATTAATAAAAAAGGAAATGTAGCAATAAATGATAATGATTAAAGAGCTTAGAATGGAAGAGCTAAAAAACTAATGCTGATCGAGTCTATCCAAAAAAGAAAAAAACTAATGCTGATTAGCAAGATAGATAAATTATCTAAGGAGTATAAAATGATTCATATAGTATTTGGCATTTCCTTGCTGATTACTCGCTCTTCCGATTATTCATATACTATATTAAATGATTCATAGTATCCACATTTTATATTATCTAAGGATTACAATAAATATTAGTTTATCATAATTAAGTTACTTTGCAAAGTGAAAAGCTCCAATCTTGTACATGAATATGCGGAGGTTTCTATATGCACTTTACGGTGTGGTCCAGGATCGGAGGTTCTTTTGGTGTCGAAAACTTTGGTTATTTAGGTCTTTTATTGGTTATTTTTCCCCCTCACTCAACTCATTATGGTGATTATATGATTTTTATTTATTTATTTATTTATAACAAGTCATAAATTTTAGTACACTGATTTACATTATTTATTTAATTTATTTGAATGGTACATAGCACGGACACTTTCTCAATTCGATTTTAAGAGTGATTAAACTATTAATACTAGCGAAAAGATGGAAGAAAGGTTATGGAAATGAGTATTTGTTTTTGGAGGAAATGAGTAATTTTTGTATAATACTATAGTGTTATGAGAATCAATTATTAACTGATCAAAATACAATAAAAATAAGGATCCGAATCCTCTAAAATTAGAGGTGTCAGAGTGAGGTGGGCTCTCCCAATTGTGCCAATAACACTACTTATGCAATAATTATTGAGAATTTCTAATAACACATACATGATTTTCTATGTGCACATACATGTTCGTGGAACTATTAGTTTCGTGGGTTTATTTTTTTTAACACACACATGCCGCGGAACTAATAGTTCCGCGGATTGTAATTTTTCGCGGAACTATTAGTGGGTGTAATTAGTTCCGCGGATTGTAATTTTTCGCAAAACTATTAGTGGGTGTTTGGAACCGCGTTGGCAGGGCTCCAACGCGCGTTCACATGGCCTAAACGCGATTTCTTTCTTTTGTGATGGTGTTTGGTTTTCTGAAGCGAAATCAATTCTGGTCTCCAAAATCAATTCTAGCATAAGCTTAGATGAGTAGCTTTCACGGTGTGTGTAAATCGATTCCTGAAATTTATCATTCATACCTTTCATCTATTCCTTCACTACCCTCTTCGCTGCGTCCTTTTCTTCTCTGCTAGTCCTCTTTCTTCTCCCAGTTACTGCATGACCTTCCCTCTTTCCTCGGTTCGGTTTGTGGTGCGGCGCAGCAACCTCAGATTTGGGGGTATATCATTTTTATTTTTTAGGGTTAAAATCTTTTAGTGTGGCTAGAATAAATATTTAATTTATTTTTTATAAGTTTGGGCTTAGACGACACTTAGCCCATTTGGCCATTTGTGATGCGTTTATTTAAGTTTTGCTTCTTTTATTTTTACCCAAAAAAATTCTGCTTATTTTTTTGTTAGTTTTAATTAAATTAGGATAGAAATAATTTAAATAATATCTAAAATAAAAAATAATAATTCATGCTCACTCATTAAATAATTTAAATAATATCTAAAATAGATCAAAAAAATAATATCTAAAATAAAGAAAATTAATTTTATATATACATACATTTTAGGACCCATTTTGGTAATTATACACCCAAAAGCAATTTTGATCTAAACTATCCAAACAAAATAAATTGACTAAAATCACTTTTTTGTGAATGTATCCAAACATAAATCACGTTACGTTCAAACTCACTTTTAGTCAAAATCAATTCACTCAAAATCAATATTTGCCACCGCATAACCAAACACGCGCTTAGTTCCGCGGAGAATCACGACCTGCGGAAATAATAGTTCTGCGGAAAATTACAACCCGCGGAACTAATAGTTCCACGGCATGTGTGTGTTAGAAAAAAAATAAACCCGCAGAACTAATAGTTCTGTGGACATGTATGTGCACATAGAAAACCATATATGTGTAAGAAAATTCCTAATTATTCATGAGATATATTCCCATAGGCCATAGCAAGACTCGTTTTTTTTTTAGCAAGATTCGTTTCAAACTTCTTTCTAGTCCGGAATTGGTATAAAGAAGCCCATGATGCTTTTTCTCTTCCTTTTTTTTGAAACAAAAAGACTCAAATAAAGCCCATAAGATTGTTGGCGACACTACCACCACTATCTTAACCCATCCCTTTGACCAAAAAAAAAATCTTAACCCATCCCAAAGGCATTCTATATTCATGTTAGTGATTGGTTCATTTTATCGTAGATATTCATTCCTTCTTCCTAACGAAAATAGAGGAATTTGATTTGGCGTATATAAAGGAGTTAGCATGAATATAGAATGCCCATAAGAAAAAAAATTCTGGGACAAAACAAGTATATAACCTTTTAGTATATATGTATCCATTCCTAACCCAATGGCTGATCCTCGAGGGAACAAAAACTTCAGAATTAGCTTTATATAGTAACGGCCAATCGGGCATTAAAATTCAGGCGTTTTAATGGTGAAATACAAAATAGCATCAAAACACGAAAATGTTGATTTTTAAAAAAATATTGCAATTACAGAAAATGTTATCGCTGCTGGACAAAGTTCTAGAGGAATAAGGCCCATGCTTAAGACCTGGCTTAATATTTTGATGGGAATTGGTAAATACACCCCAGATTTTTTGCCATACACCCCACATTAATGTGGAAATTCTAAAATATCCTCTAATTTCGCGTTATTTCCGGAAACTGGAGTTTTCGGAATATAAATTTTACTGGAGTTTCCGGAATGCTCCAATTTCCGGAATATAATTTTGCATTCTGGAAACTAGAGTTTCCGAAATGCAAATTGTATGGAGATTGAAGTTTCCGGAATAAAATTTTTACTGGAGTTTCCGGAATACAAATTTGTATTTCGGAAACTGAATTTTCCTGGAGTTTCCGGAACAAAAAGACTTTTTGGTATCAGAAACAAGTTTCCGGAAAGTTCGCTTGAAAGCTGCTTGCGTACGGGTGGGGTGTGTGTTTTTGAAAGAAGAAAGAAGGAAAGGGTAGGAAAGTAATTTAATGACAAAAAATCATTTAAAGTGGGTTGGATGGATAAAAGTAGAAGGTGTATATACCAATTTCCTATTTTGATCCAGTTTTCAACATACCGGCCCAGATGAAACAAAACACGAGGAAATGAGTTATCGTGCAACTGAGTAGAGAAGTTTCCTTACCCGAGAAAAACCCTCACTGCATGTGTAAGTAACAAGCAAACGGGTCTTGACCCTATTTTCAACAAAATTAAAATAATCATGTTTTTTTCACACTAATTTCTCTTAGTCATTTTTACACTTCTATCTGTTAATCTCTGGTCATTTTTCATCATATATTATCTATGTTATTTTTTATTTACTCCATTTCCTTTTTCTTTCTTTTCTGGATCTGTCCCTATCTTTTCTACAGCATTCCCATGTCCATCAAGGTAAAAATAGTAATGGAGAAGCAATATTATGATATGAATCGTATCTTATTTTATATTTTTTATTAGAGTTAACTTAATGCTATCTCATATCACGATTTATCACAAAAAAAATAAATCACGTTATATGGATTTTAGGAAAAATGTAGATTTTTGTATTTGGTAGAAAAAATTGAGACGCTTAAATGACTGTTGCATTAAAAATGCAAGAGCTTTAAAGTTGCATCGCGGATCCCCATTCCTCAATTTCCTTCCTAGCTAGCTTTCTCTTTTTCTTTGATTCCTTTTGCCTGTAAAAGATTGCTCTTTATTCGATCGTGGGGACATTTCACAGTTCACATACATACATAAAAGTCGAATGGAAATCGATCTTGGCATGACTATATATATATATATATATTCATTTTCATTTTCAGAAATTAGATAAAGGCTAAGAAAATAATTGGAATCAAAGATTAAAAGTATAGTGGGTTAATTTTTCAAAACTATAGTGCCTTTCTTTTGTCTCTGCAGCACCTATGCCCATACCAAGGAATTCAAGCAGTACCTGAGACTCTAAAGTTCTCCTAATTGGATTGCATATGGCACATTTAGCAGTATATCCAATTTTTTTTATGTTTAGTTTAATTGAAACTTACTGCTGGACAGAAATTCATCTAAATTTTCACATGATCTATAATATGTGGAGGCTCTGATCTGACAGTGTACAAGATACCTATATAGATCCTAGTGTAAAGAGTACAAAAAGAATATAAAACTTGTATAGTAGAAAAAAAACAACCATTTTACACAAGAATATATACTTTAGATAGAGGTAGAATTGGCTTAATATTTTTGGACGAAGATGCTTACTAAAGCCCAAAGTTTCTTCTTCATTCAAAATTCCAAAACCAAGGGATCAAGCAATTCCCTCTTTTATGAACTTTATCAAAAGGAAAACTCTATAAGAGTACTGAACCACAGCAGAATAACACCACGTCAGAAGCAGCAAATCAAATATATTTTTTTTGTCTTAATAACAAGTTCCCTCTATAGCTCTAATTTGCACTTATCTCCTACTGCAATCAACAGGATGCGTTCTTACAGTACCACAATTTTGGCTCACTTGTTTGGCATTCTTGCCATCATCCTCTTGCTTGTTTGGTTGCTGCATTACCGTGAGGGGATTGAATATGATTCTGACAATGCACTTCGCGTTTTCAATGTAACACTCTTAACCTCTTGTGTTTTTCTTCTTTAATTATTTAATTGTTTATATTTACACAACAATATTCACATTCTCTACTTCATCTGAGTCTTTGATCTCCACCAAAATTCCACCCCTGCAGGTTCACCCCTTTTTGATGTCCTTCGGGTTCATTTTCCTTGCTGGTCAAGGTATATCTATATCTACATATCACCTGGCCCTCTTCTGTTGTTAGAATCATTGTAGCATCTTTCTTATTTCCCCTCACTAATGAATTTACCTACACAAGTTAAGCTGAACAAATTTTAAAATTGTGTGATATATGCATACACAAATTAAGAAAAACTATTAAGAAAGATCTAGAAGTTAATGGTTTCATTATAGACATGATTCATAACAGACCACGTAACTGACCCCACCTAGTGAGATAAGGTTTTGTTGTTGTTGTATATGCATACATAAATTAAGAAAAACTATTAAGAAAGATCTAGAAGTTAATGGTTTCATAATAGACATGATTCATAACAAACCATGTAGTTGACCCCACCTAGTGAGATGAGGTTTTGTTGTTGTTGTTGTTGTATATGCGTACACAAATTAAGAAAAACTATTAAGAAAGATCTAAAAGTTAATGGTTTCACTATACATATGAATCATAACAGAACACGTAGCCGACCCTACCTAGTGAGATAGGGTTTTGTTGTTGTTGTTGTATATGCATACACAAATACCATATATACCAGTTTCTTCACTGATTAAAGTTGTTGTTAAATTTGAGCAGCAATACTGTCATACCACACGGTACCAGGGCTACGGCAAACACAGAAGATTGTTCACATGACACTTCATTTCATTGCTATAATTCTTGGGATTGTTGGCATATGTGCCGTTTTCAAGTTCCATGATATGGTGAACTTGGCAGATGTTTACAGCCTCCATTCATGGATTGGCATTGGCACCTTTTGCTTGTTTGGCTTGCAGGTATATAAAATCTATATATCCCAATGTCTTAAATTCTTAATTAACAATGATAAAGAACAAAATGACCCTGGCCTAAAAAGGTTAAAACTTTCCTAATGGGGATGTGTGCTTCTAATTAATTGTTTGCAGTGGCTTTTTGGACTGGCGTTCATGCTTCAAGGATCTCCACAATCAAGGGCTGCGGTGGCTCCATGGCACATAGCTGGTGGTAGAGCACTGTTTTACATGGCAATTTGTGCTGCACTAACAGGCTTGATGGAGAGGTATACCATGTTGAGACTACTGCCACACCAGAGAGAATCTCATTTGATCAACTTCACCGGTCTAGCAATTCTCTTGTTTGGAGTCTTTGTGGATATATCTGTTGGTTTGGCCCATTTTGAGTGAATTATTGCATTTCTCCACAATCACATATTGGATTGGCCCAACGTTTCTTTCATCCTTGAATTTTTTTTTTTAGTTTTTGTGGATTTTGTAATTCTGTTGTTCAATCAATAACCGGAAATGGTTTGTATAATTTTTATTTCGTAATTTCTTTTTGACTCGTGTGAGATATATAAGTTGATTGGTTGAGGTGGTTTGCTAGCTTTCATATTAACTAAAAATTAAGTTGATTCAATGTGACTTTCTGTAAATAAATAAAAGTTACAGTATAATTTTGTAACAAGCAACTGTCTTTTCATCAGTATAACAAAAAATAATGCCAAAAATTTTATTCGAAGATAATTAAATGTAAAGGTGGTTATTGATTAATTGATTAATCAAAATAAAGTGATAGAAATAACAGAGATTTGGGAGGGGAATTCTTTGGAAAGAGATTCATGATTGATGATATATATGATGTACCTATGTCACAACTGTCATGTGAACCGAAGACAAATAGACAGCAAGTAGCATTTTATTTAACAAGAAAACCATGTGAATATTTCTTTCTTTTTCTCCTTATTTTTTTCTTCCCTTGGCGTACGAAGCTGCCCATCCCCATATCATATCTTTAACTAGAATTGAAAGTGGTCCCCTAAGTACTTCATCAATCAGTTCATTGTTTACTCTCATTTTCCTTTTTTTTTTTTCTTTTACATTTTACATCAAAACTCACTTTGCCTATGCCCCATATAGTTTTAACTTTACTAACTTTTCCATATTCTCTAACTACCTTCTCCACATTCAAAGAATTGTTGCCTTGTTCAAAAAGAGATATATACATTATTTGGATAGAACTTCCGACACAATCTGCTTCCTGATTTCTCAATACACATTTCCCTGATCATTTATTATTTTTTTTTGAGTCAAGATTCTATTTGCGGTTGCAATCATGACAAAAATGCTAGCTAGCTAGCTCTTGCCACATTGACATAAGTAGTCTTATTAATCTCTAGAATTCCGACAGCACATGCAGATGAGAAGTTCATTTAGTAAGGAGAACATACCACAGTACTTAAATAGTTATTAGAGTTAACGTCTTGCTAACGAATAAGAGACTCACGAAGAAAGGACTGGTTTTGGGGTCCAATCTTGAAAACCTATATATCTAATCCAATTCAAATCAATATGACATACGCATAAATCCATGCATACAATAACCATATCAATTATATTTGTATAAAAATATATTATGAAATTATTCATACTAATTTTTTTTTAACTTTATTTTTTTGTTCAAAATTTTTATAACTTTATTACTAACTTACATATCATTCCAATATATTTTAATATAAGTATATCAATCGTAAATTTGTTTTAAATTAGCTTCCATATCTCATGTGATTCCTTTGTATATACCTTCTGTATTTCATATTAAATTAATACATAACTTCCAATAAAAAGATGAAAAAATAAAATAAGGCAAATTAACATTGATAAAATCACAAAATAATTCTAAACACAAGTAAACAAGTAATTCATTACTTAGGAATATTAATTTTAGATTTGTGATAATTTATTTTTAGGATGAGATATTTAACACTTCAAAATATATTTCATGATGTATTAAACGTCATACAAAAGTTAAATAAAAACAAAAATTGATCCAATCCATACTACTTTTGAATCATCTTGTACTAATAATAAATAATATGACAAATTGACAATGTTACATTGCAAAAAAAAAATAAAAGTAAAATTAACAAATCCTGTATAAATAAAAATAAATCCTATTATAATTATTTTTGTGATTTTTTTTCACAAAAAAAGTATCAATGTCACCAGTTGTCAGATTTCAATCTGAGATGTCCACGGTTGTTGAGCCATTGGCCATGGTAAATTTTATATATATATATATATATTTTTTTTTGATACAAACCATGGTAAATTATATTAAAACATAGTTTAAAAAAATAATAACATCAAAAGAATATAATGATTACTTTCTCGAGCACGATGAAGTTCGGTTCTACTTTAATGTAATGGCAAATTGAAAGTCACGATTAGGAAACCAGCTTGGTGGTAGAGAAATAAAATATATTAAAATGAAACCAAAGGAATCCAATTCGAGCTGATTGGTTAGATGTCACACACTGATAAAGTAGAAATGAAACTATGGAAGGATTCAGATTCCCTTTCATCATCACCTCAGTGAACTAGTTCCAATGGTGGAAGTGGCAAAACACTGCTTAAGCACAACACACTTGCACCTCATCATCTGTGGCCAAATAAACAATCCCAGAAATATAATCTTTAAGCAAAGTGCTTTTGAGCATTATCCTCCTTTGTGCTCCATGATCCACCAAAAGTAACAAAACTAATCATGTCAAACAATTTCTTTCAAAAGCACCAAAAGAGTATCTTTCAGTGCACAGAAGTAGATTAGCACCACTCAGTTTCTTAAAAGAAAAATATGTTAATATATATATAACATTAGAGAATATGCTTAAGCAAATATGGGATCCAAACTTTGTAATATATCCCGTGTTAACATGTTAAGAATGTGCCCTGTCCAGGCTGTCATTGATAAATCAGAACGCAAATTTATATGTTTAATATTTACAAAAATATTTAACAGGAAGTGCATAGCTCACACAAAACTTGTTCAGCTTCACATTTTTATGCCCTCTCAAATCATGCACAAAAAAGAAAGAAAGAATAATGACACACCAAAATCATGAATTTATCAATTGAAAATCATTCATTCTGGAAACACAACCAGAATGCCACAGCAGCAGATCAATAAATTACACAAAGTTTTAGCAATATCCTGAGTAAGAAAACACAAAAAAAAAAAGAAAAGTTAAACCCATTGCTGCTTTGCTGCCTCCATTCTCTGCAACAAACCATCAATTTCATCTTGCATTCTCTTTTTCATTTTGTAGTAATCAAAATAGGAACTTTCCAAGACTTTCAGCTCATCCAATTTCCTCCTCTGCGTTTCCTCGGTCTCGTGCAAACAGAGTTTGGAAAGCTTTGTAGCGTACTCTTCTTCCATTTGTGCGGTCTTCGTCCTGATCATCTTCTGGAACCCTTCTGCCTCTCTCCTTGCTTCATCCGCCTTGGTTTGGAACATTCTGGCCTCTGCCTCCTTTATCCGCACAATGCTCTCCAAGCTTTCAACTCCACCTTTCCTTAATAAAGCCGCCAATTGGAAATCAGTATCATTTTTTAGTTCACTTAAGAGGGAAGCTTTGAGGTCTTTCTGATGATGAAGATCATTTGACAGGGCATCAGAGTGTGGCCTAGAATAGCTCAAGTCATAACCATATTTGGGTATTAAAGAACTAGATTTCGAAAGAGATGGTGTCTCCTTTGGAAGGTTGACTTGAGAGGCTGCCAAATCCTTTGAAGAAATACCAGAAGCGGGAAAGTCTGACATGCTATCCGCATCTACTTATCAGAAAAATTAAATGAGGTATCAGATATCGCTGTCGGTAGTTTAGTTAAATCAAACAGGACTTCATCATAAAAAGCATAGCAAGAACTAAGCTAAAGCAGGAAAAGGCCTTCTACACGAGGACATATAACAAAAAATCACAGGGTCACACGTAGTTTGAATTATTTCATCACACACATTCAACAACACCAAAGAGAAAACACAAATTTTCAGTTCTCCCCTACTCCTCTCCCAAAATAACAAAATTGATGAAAGTAATAATAATGACTGCAGTTCAGGAACTAATAACATCCCAATGCTTCCTATCTCAATGAAGAACTTCAATTCCAAATACCAATGCTAAGACATGCATATTATAACCAGGGAGAGTAGGATATTGCAAATAGTGTCATACTAAGTCTGTAACAACCATACCATATTAGGCATGAATACTCAATGGAACACATAATTCATTGTTCATGCAAATCGAGCATCAGAAGACCACAAACAATTGTTGTATAGGTAGTTCAGTGTCAATCCACTTTATTAAAATGTTCAAGAGAGAGATTTTGGCTGATAGTTTTTTTTAACTAAAATAATGAAAACCAAAGATGCTTATAATCCACTTTAAAGACAAAATCAACAAACTTTATGGTTCTCAATTATCATTCTTAGAGTTCACATCAATTCTCAACTTGTCCTGAATTTCCTGCCTTAAAACATTGTTGCTGGAAAACTGTGGCTGTCTATCCTCATCGTTATATATTCTTTATCCTTGAACAGCCAAACACTAACTTGTTCTACTTTCACCTAGTCTCCTTTCCTGCTGAATTGTTTGTTATTTTTTTTTCTTTTTTTTTCATCAATGGCTCAATGGAAATTTTTAAGAGGCGGAAATGGGTTCAAAGTACCCATAAATAACATGTATAAAGAGCATAATGCATTGGACTCATTAATTTGTACCATGCTGCATCTCTTATCAAACAGAAGCACAATATAATTATCAACAGTATTGTTTTTCCTCCATCACAGCAAACTTTAGTTAAGGTTAGCATATCAAGTGAATAAAATGGATTGATCCTTTACTCCTATGAAAGACCAAGCAAATCATGGCGGATTCATAGTGCATAATGGCAATTTTTTGTTGTTGAATTAAACACATAATTTAAATATGAAAAGAGAAGATCACAATCCAGACACTTACAGCTGAAAAATTGTATGATGTAATTGCAGGCATCTGAAGGAGATACCATCTTAGTTTGGAGCTTCAATAGCATGTCATCAGTTTTAAAATGCAATTCCTTCCCTTTGCGATCTTCGCTTCCCTTGAAAATCCTCCTCACACAGTCAAGCTCTTTCATCAAGGTCTCAAGGCCCCAATCCTTTGCACAACACAGGAACACGTCCTTAACGAAGCCAAACATCTCGGAGGCATGTCCGCAGCCAATACAATGAAACTGCATCTCCGAGGTCCCGGAAGGCCCCTTCAAGCTAGGCCCAGGTTTGATGAGGTTCTTCTGAATGCCACAGGCAGCATGGCACCAATGGGAACAAACATCACATCCAATCCAACTACAAGTGTTATTTGCACAATCGAAGTTCAGACAAACCGGACACATGCAAGAACTGCAAAACCCCTTGTTTCCTGAGCAAATCTTGCAGTCACAGTCATCAACAGGTAGCAAATGCTTGCAGGTCACATTTCTACACCTCCTATACAAGAAAACTTCTACCATCTCAGATAATTGAACTTTACCAGATAGGAAGCTTGCCAGCCCCATCTTGACAGCAACTAAGATCTCCAATTGCACTTTATTGCACTTTGAAAGAGTCTCCTTGGTAAGATCAGACCTTCTCTCAAGCCTACTTTGAAGGCTGACCAATTCCTCTTTCTTCTCAGGCTTCTCAATCAGATTCCTCAAGTATTCCTTAGCTGATGCTGTGACTTCATCAGCAAGCTCCTGAATTGTCAGGGTCATGATAGGGATAGACTCTGAGACAATTTCCCTCACAATTCTCTCTGGTCTAGAAACCTTCCTCATCTTCCCACCATCTAAGCCTTCCAAGACTCTCAGATTCTCAGAATTCCTTCCCCTTGAGTCCCCTGAATGAGCCTCAAATCTTGGCCTTGCAGGCAATTCAGAAGGGAAAAAGGAATGGTTATCTGAACTGGTGGTTTTGTACTGACTATTTCCCTGCTGCATAAAGGAACTGAGACCACCACCACCACCACCATGATTGGACAAAGCAACCCCATCTCCTATTGGCTTGAACCTGCTATGAACAGACCCATTAGTCCCTTCCCCACAATTCCAAATTTGGTCATCTTTGCTCACTGAGTAATCAAAATTATCAGTTGAATTGCGGGTGAGAGAGCAACTTGGGTTGTGTGAGAAAGGGTGGGAATAAGAGTAAGACAAAGAAGCTGCAGTATAATCATTTGAATATGAGGTGTGAGTAGTTGATGGCCTGCTAGGTTTTGTCCTAATAACTGGTTGATCACCATTATTCTGTAAGGCGTTTGAAGCTGTAAGGGAAAGTGACACATCAGGTAAAGCAAGAGAGAGATTAAGTGTCTCCAATTTTGGCTTCTTCTCCCTATTATTACCTTCTCTTTCAGCATCTTCTTCAACCGATCGCTTTGAAGAATCCTCTCTGGTTTCACTCAGGCTCAGGAAATCTCTTTCCACCCATTTCCCGTCCTGATTTGAATTCTCAGAACCGACAACAACCTCTTTACCTTTGTGGCTCATTTTTTCCAAGGAATTCAGCAAGCTGCTTCTGCCATGAATCTCTCTCTCAGCTGCAAGACCCAATTTTGGGTTATCACAAAGGTAGCTTAGGGTCAGCTCTTGCAACCCTGAGCTTCCAACACCCTTGGTGGGTTTCGAATGAAGAATCCCATCACCACCCATCTCTGAATCTCTCAAAAAACCAACATTTTTTTCATCTGGGTACTCCTTGCTAGGCTCAAAATTGTGCCTTGACGGCTTGCTCCTGGAGTTCTCACCTTCAGAGTCAACACCACCATTACGAAGATCTTTACTTGCAATCATGGCCAAAGGAACAACACAGAGAGAGAGAGAGAAGCTTAACAAAGATAAAAAAAAAAACCGACGCGAAGACAACTGTTAAGAATGGCAACTCAGAAAACAAAGGGAGAATCTAAAAGGCCATTTTTTGTGTTCTCAGCTTTGGTTTTGGTTTGGTCCTTCAGCAACACACATAGCTATGTTCAGCAAACAACGGCTGGATTTTTCATTTTTTTCAACCGTTCACACTGTGTATGACATTTTTTATTCTTATTAAAAAAAGAAAACGACAATGCTTTTCTGCTTGTATGAGATTACAGTCTTAGCCCTCGTAAATGGACACAATTACTCTCAAGTGGACCTGCAACCTTTTTTTTTATTCTGTACTTTTTTTTTTTGACCAAATATTCTGTACTAAACTAAACGGTTCACAGGTCTCTCGGCACCAGCAAGTAGGACTTCTTTTCCACAAACCCCATCTTCTGTGGCTGCTGCTTCTTTCAGTTCTTTGCAGGTATTCATACACACATTTCTTTTTCTTTTTGACCAAAGGATAACAGTTTAGGATCCTTTTAATTTGATAAAATTAAAATTTGTTTCAGTAATAGAAAAGTCATTTTTTTACCGTTGATATAGGTCACTAATAAAACAATGGTTGAAATACAAAACCGGTGACCTAATCAGACAATTACATATATATTTTATATTACTTGCAAAAAGGGGTCTAAAAATAACTAAATTTAAAATTATCCTTTATTAAAATATTAATTTTTTTATATACTTTAATTTATGTATTAAGCAGTTACATTTTCCTTAAAAAAAATTTTGAAGGATTAAACCCAAGGGATTAAACCGTTTTGAAAAAACCTAAAATAATCACAATTCCTCTCTTTCGTCTTCGTCAATCGTCACCAACTCACCGTCTTCTTCCTTCTTCTTCCAACGTGTTTGGTCATTCTCTTTTTTTTTGACAATGGCATATGTGCAAAGGGTAAGGGGTAGTACAAGTTTCCGGATCTCAATGAAAATGCTAATGCAAAGAAGAAGAAAAAGGGATGGAGACGGTAGTGGTTATTCCCCAGTTGCAATGGCAACGCTGCATTTTTCATGAATGATCAGAAAGTTGGGGTGGGTCTCTCTTTAAGGGATGATAATGGTGCTTTTCTGCTCGCTAGTTAGTCTCACAGTGGGTGAGTACTGAGTTTGGTCAAATCATTTCTCTTTGTAAGGAAGAGCTAAGATCTAATCCTCTGTGTACTGTGTCCTTTGCTAATAATGTTGGCTCTGTTGGTAATATAAATGCTTGAGCTTGTTCCTTTCAACAAAAAAAACATAACTTTTTTTATCAAAATACCTAACGTAATTTCTACAATATGCTATGGAGGAAAGCAAAAATATCATTTAACAGGTTAACTGGCAGTACTAGGTAAAAAGTCACTTTTTCATTGTTGAAAATATTTTAAGTTGTCCCAAATTAAAGGGACCCCAGTTTAGACCATCTCATTTCACAGACATTAGTCTCGAGTCTTGACTATGATTTTTTTTACAAAGGTATTTGCAATTAAAGTATAAAGGACATTAACAGCTTATAAAAGGATTATTTTTTTGGTTACATTTTACCACTTTTTTTTTGTTACATTATTCTTCAACCGTTTACTTACAAAGATTTTTTTTCCTCTTTTACTTTTTTTTTTCCACCATAATTTTTATTTTTTCTTTTCTTGTGTGTATGTATAATTTATCTCGTATTAAATTAAATAATACAATTCTTATAGCTTGTCTGAATTCATAATTTTTTTAAGAATAATGTAAAAATAGATTAATAAATAATTGCATTGTTTGAATTTGGACAAATTATTGTCTTCCAAAAATAAGGTATGACACAATTTTTATTATACAAAAAGAAAGACATGACATGATTGGTGGTAGAGTTCAGTAGTAATCCATTAAACAAAACAAAAAAAAAACTCTCTCTCCAAAAAGAACATCTTATTGAAAAACAGTAGTGGGACTGATATTTGTGCAATTTATACGAATATATATTAGTAAAATTAAAATTCTATCCAAAATTGAGTTATCTTTATTTCACGTATGAATGAAGATGATTATATAAATATATAATATATTATCTCTGTCCTTTAATATAAGAATTTTTTAACTAATTCATACCCTTTAAGAAAATTAGTTAAATTAGTTAATAGTAATAAATTTGTCAATAATTTACTATATTTTTTCAAAACTAGCCCTAACACTTATTATTATCTTTCTTTCCTCTCTATCTCTCATTGTTTAATTAATGCATTGAAAAAAATAGAATAATTGAGTGATTTGTACAATAAATAAGGACATTTTAGTCAAAAATAATAATTAATACAATTGATTTTTTAAAAAAAAATTATATAAAAAGACTTTTATTTTTTTATAAATTTTTTTATATTTAAGCACAGAGGTAGTAATATCCGGTAGCGAGTACAAGCCGGCAGGTCTGAGAAATGAACGGAAAGTGGGACGTTACTTCCTTCCTTTCGTTGATTCAAAGTCAACATGCTGCCCAGCGCTTTTTATGTGCAAGCAAACTCAGTCGGATTTGGATATAAATTGGGAAATAAATATAGTAAGACAAACAAAATCCTCATAAATACGTGACTTGACGATGCATTTAATGTACATCTAACAAAAAGTCAATGTGCTGATTGTGAAATGTTCTCTAATATTCACCCGTGCTATACCGTGCTATACATATATATGTATTAATTATTTGATTAGTTTTTAATTTTAAAGTAGAGTATAATGTAAAAATATATTAATTATGTATGAAATAGTAAAATAATTTAAATAATTATTGTGAGCAAAGATGTCAAAGACACAAATGAATATGAATTCACTCGAATTGACCCAAACTTGACGGGGAGAACTTGCTTTGACGGGTTTAGTGGTTGAGTTTAGGTTTTTACTGTTTTATAAGTCAGACATTGGCGGAGATGTTGAATTGCCCTCGAACTCACCCTGATATTTAAAATGTTAATTTAAAAATAATAGAATTATGAGACCTGGTTTATGGTCTTAGGTTAGTTATAGAAGTTTCCACTTTTAGGAAATTATTGTGGAGTTTGATTTTTAAATTGTTTCAAACACAGTCCAATCATAAGACATAGCATGCCCATGGAAGCAAGAGCATCGGTGCAATGATTAATTTAATGTAGATATAGATAAGCTCTCATGTAAAATATTCATCTAAGTGTATTATATTTTAACTTAGTTAATGTGTCATATTTTTATCTTTAATTACTTATATGTTTTAGGTGCTCTATATTTGTACTCATATAAAAATGTTTTCTTATTATATCTGTATCAAATTTTTTTGTCTTATATTTGTAGTTTTAATCCCCATGAGATAATACTCACCGATATAAATATTTAGTATTTTGATATTAGTGACTATACTTATAGATATTAGTGTTTAAAAAATTCTAATTTGTTTATATAAAATAAAATCCACAATAAATTAAGTGAAAAAATAATAAATAGGATAGAAACTAAATCTAAATTTTATCTATGTATTATATTTTTATATTTTTTTACTAATCACTTTACATATGATATTAACATTCAAAAGAAAATTCTAATTTGCTTACATATATTTTTAATAAGTTTGTTGATAGTAAATAAGATGTGAATTAAATCTATATTTTTTTGAAAGATATTTTTATTGTCTTTTTATACCTATATAGATTGACATTTAAAACAAAAAATCTTTTATTTATTATGTAATCTTGAGAAAAATCAATTTTGAATTAAGATCAAATAAAATTATTTACTAAATTTGAACATCAAATTCAAATCAAGATTGAAGAGATATTCCTTTTAATAAAAGATGAAAGAGATCTTTTTATTTATTTCATCTAATATTAACCATTACAATAAAAATTTTAAAATTTTTCCCAAAGCCTAAAAAAGATCAAATTCAAATTCATCAAAAAAAAAATTTGACACATAAATCAAATCCGCAAAATTTAATAATTATTATGACATCTTATATAAATAAAAGAAAAATAAAAGACAACACATATCTACCAGTATTATTAAGCAATCAAATAAAAGAAAATAATATTTTTAATATTTTTTCTATTATTCCTTACATAATTTCTTGAAAAATATTGACAAAGATACGCTACTAAATTTCGTGTCACTCATGATGCTTCTTGTTTGAGAGGCAAAACTAATATATCGGCATAAAATAAAAAAATAATCACAAATTTAGAAGTAAAGAAAAAAAATAAGCTAATAAATTTTGTTTTGTTTATGATGCATCTTGTTTGTAAGGCAAAAATAATGTATCTATTTATAATTAAGAAATAATCACAAATCAGAAATAAAGAACGAAAACCTTACCAACATAAAGTATAGAAACATTAATTCTAAATAACTAAAAGTGATTAATAAAAAAAAAGAATCGCCTTAAAGAGGAAGTTTAGGATAATGAATAGAAAAGTAGTGATGATCTTCGATAGAATCAAAACAAAAATTAAACAATATCAATAATTTGGAGACTATGAGAAAATGATCAAAATATGGAGATCTCAAACATTGAAGAATAACAACGATACAAATAATAGAATAAAAATGAATAAATAAAATATATTAATACATGAAATTATTAAGATAGAAGATTAAAAACACAAAAGCTAACATGTAATCGAGAGAGAGAAAAGACAAAAAAGAAAACAAAAACTAACCCTTAATCGAAAGTCTTGAGTAAGAGCATCACAATGAAAGAGTAGAACTAAGAAGAAAATATATATAAAAAGAAATAACAAAAAAGAGAGAAAAAACAAAAAAAATTATACTAGAGAATAAATAGTTGAAGAGACATAAAAATTTGGACAGACATGAAAGGCTGGAAGTGCTTCCCTATGACTTCGAGACTATTATGCGTGTCATGAATGCTAATCAAATGCTGCATAATGTTCATATAAATTTTGTTAAATAAAATCGATGGTCATAAACATTTTAGGAGGAGGTAAAATAAGACAATCATATTTAAAAACAAAATTACTAAAATGAATCCAAATATCTGAATCGAGGTGAACTACTTCAACCCAAAGAGAGGAGCAGCCACTAATTATGACAGAGTGAGAGGATGGATCGGTAGAGACACTGTATGATGAGAAAGAAAATAAAATAAATAGACATGTGATAGAAAATAAAACACAATAATCTTCTGATTTTGTTTTCAAATTTACATTTAATGCTGATTCAGGTACACAATATTATTTGATTAATCATAATTTGCATATTCTATTTTGAATTAAAAGAGAATCATTCGGTTTCCATTTTTGTTAGCCTTTAGAATAAATACTGAGTAAAATTCTTTCAAATTGAAGATAGTATTGATACGTGTAAAATTTCTTTTTTCAAAACATTTTACTTTATTATATATATAGATTTCATTTTTCGTCGATATTTTAGAAAAATACAGAGGTCAAGTTTGGAAGGGGATAGTCAGACCCCCCAAATTACTACTACCATTTTTAACATCAGTGATCTGACAAGTACATTTGAGGTTTTATATTTTGAATCTGCGCAGAAAAATGAATAATTACGTGTTTGGCTAAAATTCTAATAAAATGGTGAAACGAAAAAGATCTAAGTATATGTTAGGGTGAGCGTTTATTAAATGTTATTTTGAATAAAATTAATTAAATTTAAATTAAAAGTGATTTATGTTTGGATGATTTTATTAAAAAAATTGATATAAAACTTAGTGTAATTTTTTCAATATAAAACAATAGCTATCTTTTTTTATCACTTTTAGAGTTTTAGTCAAAACCAAGGTTTGGAATCAAAATTAATTTTGACACACTATCTATAACCAAACATGATATATTTTTTACAAAATAACTTTTGCCCCATCTAAAACCAGTTTTGGAGAGCTCAAATGCCGAGTCAAAGGCAATAATTTGTTATTTTTTGTTAAAATGCCTTCAAAGCTCGTGAAACAAATATAGATTTTGGGATTGATGTTTGCAAGTCATAAAAACTCATTCATAGAAATAATAGTTTTAGTAATATAATGATTGGCAAGCAGTTGTAATATAGTTATGAATCACTTATAAAAGTGAGATGGTAGACGTAGTTATATCATATATGAACTTTTAAAAAATACTTATAATTAAGATTCCATTCTCACTTCATGGGAACATTTTTTCCCAACCCCTCCTTTGACAATGAGAATTTGGAAGTTATTTCATTCATGTAATTTATTTTATACCTATGAATAAATTTTTGACTTTATAAAAAATATAGTAATACACACTCTTTACCTATGCATTATGGAGAGGCGGCTTCTAGGGTGCACAAGTGCATGTGGTTTGTGCACCATGCACAAGTTTATTAATAACCATTAGATCTTATAAAAAGAACTGAATGGTGAGATGAGAACTAGGGTCCACATTCCCTAAAAAAAAAAACTAAAGTGCACATAATTGCCCCTCACTGGATCCCTCCCCCACTCTCCTGCTTCCACCACCACTCCCTCCGCGAACCACCACCACAACCAGCACCATCATCACCGCCCTTCTTCCTCTGATTCCCACTATCAATGCTGAACTTATCCAAACACCCATCGGACAAAACATTCAACTTCTCCTCCACCACCGCCATCATCTCCGGCGTGGCGAAGGTAGACGGGGAAGCTTGAGATTATGTTGCTATGGCTGGCTTGCGGTGGAAGAGGGAGATCAGGTTGTTATAGTTTGGCTTTTCAGAATCGAGGTTACAGAAATTTTCCTTGCTGGACGAGAAGACTTCTTCACATTAGAGGAATTCCACTCCCCACCATCTTGAGCATAATAGTCCATTGCATAATCTTCACCGGACCCTGTTGGACCAGATCTGTCGCGATTTCTTCCTGGTGGTGTGTGGCCTCACTGTGTGGGGGTTGTAGAGGGAGGGGTTGCGGATTCGCTAGACCGGATTTTGCCCTCTTCTGCTGCGAAATTAGGGTTCATAGATTTGGGGCTATATCAATTTTATTGGATTTTATTGGTTGATTTCTTCTATGCTATGGTCTGTTGTTTCTTCCCTCTTTATGTTGATTTTAGACTTGAATGGTATTTCTCTACCAACAATGTATGAACCCACTTCTAAATAATTTAACAATAGGTAAAGGTGAAAAGGTAAATGAAAGAGCTTATCAATGACAGTTTTGAATCTTTGATAGAGTTCTTCACAATGCTCCCTGTTCTGCCCTTAGTTTAAGGTTTCGATTATTTCCAGGAGAGGTAGAAGTGGATTTGTTCGTTGAAATTTATCCTGCATTTACTTGAATTCAACACTCACATACACACTCAGACCAATTTTGAGGCCAAGGATGGTGTTCCATGGCGGGAGGAGAAGGAGAGGAAGGTGATTGGTGGTGGAAGGGGAGGGATCCAGTGAGGAACAATTATGTGCACTCTAGTTTTTTTTTTGGATTTGTGGACCCTAATTCTCATCTCACCATTCAGTTTTTTTTATAAGATCTAATGGTTATTAATACACTTGTGCATGGTGCACAAACCACATGCGCTTGTGCACCCTAGAAGAAGTCTTATGGAGAATGTGTTTAGATTACTTGAAACGAAGTGACTGACTAAAAAACTCGACCCCATGGCTATCATTAATAACTCAACATTTCCGTAAGTTCATGTTAATTAGGAAATATAAATGATGAGTAAACAGGTTAAAAAGTGAAGAAATAGAATTTTTTGAATACATTCAATTTGTGAACAATAGTTTTTTATTGAACTGCATGAAAAATCAAAGTTATTTTCTCAAATTCCCAAACCTGCACATGGAGGAACGAATTTGAGCTTCAAATTCGTGGAACGAATTTTGGCTTTATGATTTAAAATATAAAATGAGAAATAAAAAAATAGAAAGAAAAAAAGGAGGAAAAAGAGAGGTCAACTTCAATTGTATTTTTTTTTGGACAATCAAGAACTTCAATTGTATGAGTCCCAACTGGTTTTCGTTGTAGCTAATCCAACAGACTTTAAGCCCATCTCTCGTTCCCTGCATTTCCACCAGTAATTAAGGCCCAGTACATCATAATTCGTTTTCTTTTTCTTTGGTCAATAAGAGGAATATCATAGGATGGGTAACACCCAGCCATACGATATCTACAGTAAGGAAAACAGTATATGCAGAATCACAATAAATACAACACTACAAACCAAGAAACGCTGCTGTAACATACTCCTTACTTACACCAGACAAGGAAAACAAAGAAACTAAAACACCAAAGCTACCAAAAACCCCAAAAGAACACAGAAAACAAAACCCAACACCCCAAAAGGATACAGACATGAACTCAAAACTACGGAGGGGGGTAAGCCCATTTGGGGCACCTGAGACCTTCTGCCTCCACAAATACGCACACATGTCAAACTTTAGATATCCATCCAGAACACAAGGTCTTGCTTCCGCATTCTAAAGAAGTCCCAGACAGCTCGGAAAGGATCACGCCGGCGCCAGCAAACCAGAGAAAAGGAAACCACCGAAAAAACGCCACCATTTCATCCAACCACAACAGTGAGCCCGTGATAACAACACAAACCCCAAGACTAGCCCAGCACAGCACCACCCCGAAGAAGAAGACAACAACTCAATCCTATCAAGGGGGGCACCCGTCCGAACCCAAGACGATCACGGTGTCCCCAAACTCCAGCAGAGGAAATCAGTGCGCGGTCGAAAACCTCACAGCAACGGGCCTTCACAGCATCGGACCATCATAGCGGCAGGCGACAGGAACCTTCATAGTGCTGAACCACCAACAGATCCAACCTCTTCCACCTCCCCATCTCCGGATCCTGCCCAAAACCACCAACAGCAGCCAACACAGAGAACGCCGCCAGCAGCCGAAGCCTCCACCAACCAAGAATGCCATCCACGGCCGCAGAGACGACGCCAAAAGAGCACTCCGAGCCGCCACCAGGAGCCACGCCAAGCAGAGGAAAGGAAGACCGGAAGTGGAAGAGGGAACAAAAAGAAACTAACGACAAGAAAACAGGGAAAAACGAAGAGAAAAACAGAAAACGAACATGGTGGAACGGAACCAGGGCCGCACGCGCGCTCAACAGCGGCAGCGCGGCAGCCCTTCAACAACCGCCTCTGGTTTCGACTGCAAGAGAAAAACCTTCCTGGATCTTTTTTTTCGTTTTCTTTTTCATACGTTGTACATCACAATTCTTTCTTTAGAAGTAGTGGTGTTTGGACCAAAAACAAAGTAGTGGTGGAATTTGACCAAAAAAAGTAGTGGTGGAAATAGATAGATTTGGTTTTTTTTACTTCTAAGGTCTGAAATTCTCATCTATTTTTTAAAACTTATGGCCCCACTTTATTTTTTTTATTTGATATAGTTTTTTTTTAACTGTCTGCATGATATTTTTAAAAATATGAAATGATCTAAAAGCATTTTTAAAAATCTATTTTATAATAAAATCTTCAAATAAATCATAAGTTTATCTCTAATGAAGTCTTTATATAGACTAGTATGCTTAATCTTTAAATAGGTGAATAGACATATGATTTTAAGATGTTATAATAAAAAATTAATATAGTAATAATGATGATAAAAATATTATTATATTATTTATATTTATTTAAATAGATCGACTTATCAAGTTCAAAAAACTTTTTGAATGACCTAAAATTTGGCTTATTATTTTCGGTTAGTATTATTTTTTTTTTGAAAAATCTTAATTTAGTTTACGTAGTAAATTGATCTAATTCATGGCATACGGCAAAGACGAGATGTCTTATTCTTCCCATCCCCATTTCAGGAGAAGAAAAAAAAAACACTCCACATGTAATTATGTTTTATTGTTTGTTGTCCTTATATGCACTCTGTCGTTCTCTGTGATTGAATACTCCGACTCATAACCACATGCGCATCTTCCACCATATCCATGCATACTCTTGTGTCCTTACACACTCATTGCCCATTCAGAACTTGAAGAGTCCACTAGAGCATGGAAGACAATCTAGAACCACTAGGACTTGACTTGGTAGCAAAATTTTAGCATTTTGTGAGCAAAGATATTGCTTAGCATCCAGGTCGAACTTGTTAGTGCATGTTTGGAAACCGGTTAGGGACTTGTAAAACTAGGTTTGGATTAGAAACAATGATTTATTGCTTTGGAAAAAGGAAATTTACAAACTTAAGTTTGCAACCCGAATCCAAACATTAAAGTTCACCAGAAATACATTGCAAGTTGGATTTTTATAATTTTTATTTTATCAAAATGATGCTTAAGATCTGACACTTTCGATTGGCATACGACAATTTAAAGCGGAAGAAACAAAAAACAAGAATAGCCTTATTATAAAGTCAAGTTGGGAGGAAGGCAAAAAATATATAAATTCGTAATTTATAAAGTTCATGATTCTTCCCCATGAACCAACAAATATATTGCATTTTTTCAAGGATTAAATTATGCTAGCTTGGACAATTTGAAGACTTAATTCCTGGAACCTAGTTCTTAAAGGTTTAAAAAGCTATTCGCTTGAAATCTCACTTTCAAGATTCCATTATTCTTTATGATGTCCACGCGGGATTATGTGAAAAACTAGAGAATGTTCTTACCAGTGATCTCTATCAAACATTCTCACTAGGACATGTGATAGGATAACCTTAATTACAGGTATTTTGCGGGAAGATTTGAACTAATGGACTCCAAACCAAGCAAAATCCATCCACATGGAGCTTTTCCTGACAAATCAATTGAGCAACATCTAATCTCACAATTCTATCAAATTTCAGAGATACAATTTAGATATAGGGCAGTAGCCTACAATATCATTAACAATGAAGCAAAATACAAATTAGAGGAAACCATTAATCATGTGAAATTAAAATAAGCTAAAATCGCCATTAAAAAAATACACATCTCACTGTACAATGCACATCCCTATTAATTAATAATAATAATTTCGTGTCCAAAGAGAATGAGATCAAAGACAGAAAAATCTCAAGATAAAATGATACATCTCATGCACAGGCAAATTACCCTCATAAGCTAGCCTCTCAACAAAAAAATAATAAAATGAGTGATTGAGAAATTTTGGTTCAGTGTAAAGCAAAGCAATGGATGAGCCACTTCTTAGCCACCTACTTATTATTTTGTGAGGGGTACTATTTTTACCTGTGTATGCATCATTTCTCACAAATCTTATAGCTTTAGTGTGAGATCTGGAGATGTAGATGATGCTTGTGGTGGAGGAGGTGCCATTGGAACAATACTAGAATTTGAAGTTTGAGCATGATGTCCCTGATCAATGCCGCCGGTTCCCTGGTCTACCTGTCTGAAACTTCCAGGCCAAAAGAAACTTACATCATCATCTTCCATGCAAACTAGTGATCCAAAATGGTTTTTATCAAACTTTGCACCAGCTCTCATATCAGGAGTACTCCTCAGTGATGATGACGGAACATGTCTTCGGTGCATCGCGGCGTGAGCTTCAACACCAAGGGACCGAAAAGGCGAACCGTGAAGAGGTAGAGATGCCAGGCTTGTATACCTCTCAGTGAACATCCCCATTCGCATTGCACGCTTCGCCATTGTCCTCTCCCTTTTGTGAGCATTCTGATGACCCCCTAATGCCTGCGAGCTAAAGAACTTCCGCCTGCAGTAATTACAAGAGAAGACCCTTTGAGTTGCTGGTGCTGAGGCTTGAGCTTCAGCTCCCACTTCACTGCTAGCATCACTTGAACCCTTCAACTCGCCGTCACTGGAATTGAAGTTGAGTGTCAAGTCAAGGGTGATAGAACCTAGATCCGCTGCTCCGGCCTTTGTAAGACAGGAAGAAGTGGTGGTGCTGTCCCTGGTAAGATCATGGGATGCTTCTTGGATGGATATATTGGAAGCCACTTGGCTGCTTCCTTCTGAATGATTTTCAGGTTCCAAGTTCAAGTTTGGAGTCATCATGTTTAATTATATGAATCTGCTAAGAGCTAACTTGCTTTCCAGAAGGCAATATAACATTCCTGCCACAGGTATTTTTATAAATGTCAGTTATGCAGTTCTTAACACAATTCCTTAGCCTCCAGTTTCATTTGGTTATTGTAGGATACTTTCACATTCAACAATAATTCTCAGCAGACAAGCGTAAGCCTGTTTCTTAACCATGAACTAATTGTCTAATGCATTTTACTATTTGAATGGTGGTTGAGGTAAACACCAAAGTTATAGCAGAAAAGAATTGTGCTAGTTTGAGCTCTAATTATCAAGGAACTCACTGATTATCAGTCACTCTTGCTAGTTAATTGTTCTCTTCTGTCTATTTATGTTATAGGCCTCTGTTGCATGCCCACAAAACATTAACCGGTGATTGCTTACATGCTAATTATCATGGATGCTGGTTAATTCTACATGGAAAATCAATGACAACAACATCTTCCAATGAAAAGTTATTTCTGGAAAAAAAATAACTTTTATCTCGGTAACTAGCACAAATACAACTAAACTGCATAAGGAAGGCCTACAGATTTTTTTGCTGCAATTTTTGTTGAAAAGGGGTTGATCTACTTTCATTATTGTTACTGATAATAGATTATTATAGACTACTAACATAACCCAATTCTGCACTTTTTTTTTTCATCTTCTTCCCATATATATATCCCAACCAACCAAAAAAAATAGAAAAACCGAAACTTTGTTTTGTTTTTGAGGGTTCTTCTTCACCATGTCTGTTAAGTATTTTATTGATGTTTCGATTGTTTGTGGTCAATGGTTTTATGCTTTTTTGATTGATAGGCCAAAGTTTCAATCATTTGAATTCAATGACTTGTTCATGGTTTTTAATGTTTTTGAAACCTCTTGATTTTATTTTATTTTTGGTTTTCTATGAGGCATTGGAATTATGGATTCAAAACCTTGAAAACGTTTGGTTCCTTCACCACCCCTCTCTCGCCTTTTGAACCTTCTATCTGTGTTTTGTCGAATGATGGTTGTTTTTATTTAAATTTTATTGTCTGTGTGGGGACTCTGTTTTGGATTATGGGGTTGAAAGGAAGAGAGAGAGAGGAGGAGGAAGGTAGGAGGAAGGGGGAGGAGGGAGGGGGATGGAGGTGGTGGTGGGGGTTGAGGGAGGAGGTTGGGAGAATGTGGGGAAGGAGGAGGGGGGCTAGACGGATGGGGAAGGTGAGGGGGGGAGGGAGGGGAGTGAAAGGGGGAGAAGGGAGAGAGAGAGAGAGAGAGGTTGGGGTTTTAATGAAATTATTTTGCAAAAATAACATAAAACTAAGGCACCTATTGTGCAATTATTTTTTGTGTCTCTAAAAACCTAACCAACAGTTAACCATCAATCAATTCAAACCGTTACAATTTATTAATAATATATCAACGGTCTACACTCGATTTGTGAACATACACAAATCTTACGATTTGTGCATACTAAGTGCCACCACTAGGGAATTGTCCTTCTCCAATCATGAGTCTTAAGGCAGAATACCAAGCCAACTTTTACATTATTACATCCTTTATTAGCTGGTAAAGGCAGATGATATTTTTAATCACAGAGACAAAAGGGCAAGTGCCAGGAGCTTTTCACTTTTCAGGAATCACTCCAAGATAAAATTAAGGAAAAGACAGGTTAAACTGAACACTCAGACGGAGTTATGACCCCATAAATTTCGAGAATTTTATTTAACTCTTTTCATGCTTGCACAGAAGTAAATTATCTCCAGAGGTTAACCAAACGATTCCAACATCACTCATCAATTAAAACGCATAGTGGACTAATTAACCACCCAAAAAACTGCTCCAAAACATGGAAATCAAACAGACAATCAGAAAATTGCAAACATTGAAACCAAAGAAGATAATAATGGTTTGGAATGGTTATTATAGGAGAAAGAAGTTGAATAACAGTGGGAATCAAGAGTTACTAAAATAATTAAACGATATAAAAAGAAAAGAGATGCCATTAATTAACACCAAATTAGGCTTCCCCTTGATTCTCACAACGTAGATCTAAATTTTAATATACTCAACTACAAAGAATTTTACTTTGCAAGCCAAAGTAGAGCTTGATGAAACTCCAAAACACCACAAAAAGGAAAAGCAATACAACAATTAAAGAGAAGAAAAAAAAAAGAGAACCAAAAAGAGTAAAGCAGCATAAGCAGCAGAAGGCGATGAAATGCATGGAAGAAATAGAAGGAAGTGCATAATAATAAATAAAAAAGAAGAAGCAAAGAACAAATCTTTAGGTGATGAGATGTGTGAAAAGAAGTACTCACATAACATGGTAGAGTACAGTACGGAAAAAACTGCAGGTTCCTCTCCTGGAGTGATATGCGATGCTATCGCTATGAGATTCGACCAACTAGGGTCTAGGGAGTAGGAACTAGGAAGAGTATTCAGCAACAACAACAACAACCAACAAGAAGAAGCATGCTTTTGTTAGCATTAAGCAGCATAAAAGGGGTAATATTGAATAATTAAAAGGAGATAAGATTACAGAAAAAGAGAGAGAGAGAGAGTGAGAGTGAGAGAGGAAAGTCAGAGGAGGAGAGTCAGAAGATAACATAACAGAACATGATTGTATTATGCATAGAGATGAAGGAGAGTGTCGGATTTTGGCGAGTTTGAGGCTGTACTGTAACTGTGTTTGCCACTGTTTAGCTTTAGCTGATGAATGATGATAAGGGACAATCCATTTCCATAATTATGAGTTTAGTTTAGCGAGAGTGTGTGTGTGTGTGTGAAGTGTGAACGTCTCTGTTGTGTAACCTGTGTTGTGTTGTGTGTGTGATGTTTGTTTATGATATAAAAAAGGACCACCAAACAGCAGAGACAAGAAAAGCGATCCCCACTTTATCTGCCACAAGACCCACCCCGGCTCCACAACACTTGCTACCATAGTCACAGTTAGTCTATTTATTTTTATTATAAACGTGAAAAAATAAATCATAAATTAATCAGTGTGTTTATGGTCAATAATTGTACACATATTTTATCCTCACAAGGTCTCCTTTTGGTGAGGAAAGTAATTCGAAGAGAGAAACAGGTAGTATTATATTATATTTTTTTATATTTTTTTCTTAATTATCACGATATAGGTGTGAAATATTCATATGTTTTCATAGTTACTAATTTCTGCAAACTTGGTGGCCACTAGACCTTATTAAGGGATTCAAATTCATTAACGTTAATAGAGAATAATCAGTAAAGTTGATTGTAATCGTAACTCGTAAAATTTTCTGTTTCACTTCTAAAATTGATTTTGCTGTATCTCGATCACAAAATAATGAAAAAAATTTATGCGATGGATCCTTTTTTTTTACTATATTGTTTTACGGTCTTTAAATATACACCAAAAACATACATATGTGCCAATATTTTTGTTCATATAATCGTGGGGGCAAAAAATCCACGTACAATACATCGTTTGGCTTCTGCTACAAGAAGAAGTGGTCCCATTCCATTCAATATATATATAACCCATTTTTTTCTTATGTGATATTAATTTTTCTATCATTACGACTATGAACTGACTATAGAGGATATTTTTCTTTACCATTTATTGACGTCCCAGCCATTTCTCTTATCATACTCATATGGGATCCCATAACTTCCCCATCTTTTCCCACTTGTGCATTGCACATTGCTCTTTATCTTTCCTTTTTTCCCCCTTTTTAATTTGCTGTGGCATTAATTAATAGAGCCACACTATTAAATTAGCACGCTTTTATTTGTTTATATTATTATTACTCCATGCAACTACAGTTGTGCCTTGAAGTAAGGCACATACTAGCTAGTATAACATGTTCGATCGGGGATGAGCCACAGTTTTTCCTAATAATGGTAACTCCAACATACAAAAGAAAACAACAACTCAAAAAGCAATAAATTTCGGTAAAAGATCATTCAATATTGTTTCCATTTTTAATTCATGTCATATATCTACGGGATTACGGACTATCGGTTAACAAGAACAAATATTACAAAGATATAAGACCAAAGCAATAAAAATCAAAATCAATTTGTATCAAAAAAAAAATTCAAAATCAAAGTTTTCGTATTTCATAGACGACCAAAAGCAAAAAAAAAAATTAATTATATATATTACAGAAACTAGAAAGTTATTTAAGTCAAAAGCATCTCAAATTAATATTTTGGTAGAATCACGACTTCACAAGTACAACTTTAAACCATGAATTATGCTTTTCCTGTTGACTTTGAACATAAAAATTCCTCATCTGCAGACCCCATATTGCTCCACCCCTCAATGAGAGCGAGAGGCAATGCAAGGTAGAATAGAACACACTTTAGGAAGTTATGCAAAGCTAAGATCACATAATCATGTCCACATAGATACACATATTTAACACAAAAAAATAAGAAGCTATTGCTGAGCTAATATGGTTATTATGCACATCTAGTGATTATAGGGTTGCATTCAGTTTTATGAGAATTACACATCTTCCCCCAAGGAATTCAAAATTACAATATGGCAAAAAAAAATTTGCTAGAGGCTAGAGCTATATAGAGGATAATCTTTATCCTTAGTTAGATGCATATTTTAGCACTGTTTCCATTACAAACAAAGGCACCACTATTCAGATTCTGACATACATGTATGACCATTAAGAAGGCGTGTCCTCCATCCCAAACCTGCATATTCGCAAGAGTCGCAACCGCCAGCGATACATATATACAAAACAAAGGTGTTTGTTCTTCCTGTGTGCAGATTAATATTGTTGGCAGTACTCATTTAGTCCAAGGACCACTTTTTTTTTTTTTTTTTACAAAATTATAATTAATGTCCACAAAAGATATTGACTCATGGCATGTGGAGTATAACTACAAAATCACGTTCCTTTTAATTTCCTCGTTTTCTCTGCAAAACATACGCCTAATTAATTAAATGATAGTAAATTAATGGCTCCTTAAGAGAATATAATCGTCGACCCGTCGCATATGTCGGTTCAAATAACCAGATACTAGCTAGTATTATGGGTTTTAAAAAGCATTGACATAATTATGGTACCAGCTCCACGTGAAAAGCCAGGTGGTTTAATTTCATATGTCCCTGCGTTTGGCCCTCCCCTGTAACAACCTGACAAATTAATTCATCCTGTTCACTACTTCATATCCTGCCATCGCTAGCTATAAAACATATATGCACGACATGAAAATCCCAAAACGAATCCTCTATTCAAATCAAATCAAATCATTTTATTACATGGGAGCTAGGACCAATTCCTGCCTAATCCAACATTCCAGCAAATTTTGAAGTACTGAACAAATTTTGCCTACTGTTAATAGTACTGTATACAAACTTGACAGTTAATTTTGTCTTATTTTTTGTTGTTGAAAGATTAAATTAGAGAGGAAAAAAAAAAAAGAGAATGATACGAATCAACTGCTTTTTCAATCCGAACATGCAACAAGCTCCAAAGACTTGTGGGGTTACGATCTCTTTTGGCTTTATTAGATATAAAAAAATGACACCTTCTTTTGGCAGGTTACAAAATGTCATAAGATGAACATGCATAATGCCTATTAGTATATGTTACTATACATAATAAATCTCTTTGAAGATATCCTGAAAACAATCAAGTACCTTGTCTCTATATCTATGCCCGCCTTTTTATCAATATTTCTTATCTGAGATTTTAGCTCTTATTTAATGTCATTGATGTTTCTCTTGGCTCCTTCTGATTGGGATGATGAGTTAGTGGATGTTAAATGCATGCTCTTCATTGCTTTTGGCTTTCATTCTCCGCCACTATATAATCCACTTGGGGCTTCGATTGATTAAGACAAGTACAACATAGTAGTTGCCATGATCCAACGAGTTTCAAATATCTAATTTCTTTTATTATACTATAGTTTATAGTGGGTCTCTTTCTTCATAATTGATCACTCGCCTCTAATTAATTATCAATGTGCAATGTCATTTCACTGATCAACAGAAAAATTGTTGGGAATTATCAATTCAAATTTCCAAATAGTTAAAATGTGAGATTCCAATGCATAGTAAAATGCTATGTTCTTGGAATTATTAATTTGACTATGGAGAAACTACCATTCAACATTGGAAGAAGGAGTGAGTATTTTCAATGACATGGAAAATGTGAGAGCCATTAATATCCACTATCTCACTCTTGGAAGAAGGCACATCTCTTTCACTATAAAAAGGGGTCTTGTGAAGAGTTCAAGTAATCCAAGTTCAAAAGAGTGAACAAGTGTAGAGATCACTTGTAGTGAGAGTCTCTTGTGAGTGGTTGTTATCATTCTTGTAACTCTTGAGTGAGGGGTTTGAGTTTGTAGAGTGATACACTACTTGTAATCTTGTTTGAGATAGTGAATACTTTGTTGAGGTGTTTCCGTGGACATAGGCAAGAGGTGCCGAACCACGTAAATTCTTGTGTTCTCTTATGCTTCCTTTTGTGTGTGCTCTCATTTTCGATCCTTGGTGTGTGCGGGTTTTACCCAACAGTGGTATCAGAGCTATGGCGGGGAGCACACCAAAGTTTGAGATCCTGTTGTTTGATGGGAAAATGAATTTTACAATTTGGCAGAACACTATTCAAGACCTCTTGGTGCAGCAAGGTCTTGATCAAGCTTTAGAGGAGGAGAAGCCGGCTACCATGAATGCAAGTGAATGGAGTAAAATCCAACGGAAGGCGGTGAGTACAATTCGGTTAGCTCTAGCTCCTGAGATTAAATACAACGTGTTGAAGGAGACGACATCGAAGGCCTTGTGGGAGAAGCTCGAGAGCATCTATGCATCGAAGTCACTAACAAATCGTCTTTGTTTGAAGATGGAGTTGTATCAACTTAAAATGGAGATGGGAGGAAATCTCCATGACCACATTAATGCATTCAACCAACTAGTATGCCAACTATTGAATGCTGATGACAAAATCTCTGAAGAGGAGCAAGCGCTGCTATTGTTGGCCTCTTTACCAAGGTCCTACAAAGCTTTGGTTCAAACGCTACTTGTAGGGAGGACAACGTTGAAGTTGGACGAAGTGACTGCAGCTTTACGAGAAAATGAGAGAATGATGAGAAATGAGGATATCAATGAAGGAGATCGTATATTAGCTGTGGAGGAGCCTGAGCGAGGGAGGAGTCTATCAAAGAGGCAAGGTGGTCCAAGAGGAAGATCAAAATCGCAATTGCGTCCCCAACGTGATATGAGTAATGTGGAGTGCTACTATTGTGGGGACAAGGGCCATGTACAAGCTAGATGTGCAAAAATGAGGGAGGACTTGAAGAAATTAAGAGAGATGAAGAAGGACGACTCCCAAACAAATGTGGTGAGAACCGTTGAAGAAGATAATGTGTTCTTAGCAACAACTGAGGAGGTTGCTAAATCAAAATGGGTGATGGATTCTGCTGCCTCAAATCATATTTGCCGAGACCGAGCGATGTTTGACACCTTGAAGACTAATGGAGAGTTTGGCCATTTCAAGTTAGGAAATGGAAACAAAATGAAAGTTGAAGGCATTGGAAGTGTGAGAATGAACCTCCACAATGGTGCAGTCCAAACTTTCCATAATGTGAGGTATGTACCTTCTGCTGTTACAAACATCATTTCATTGGGTGAGATGATGTCACAAGGGTACAAGTTTGTTGGTACAAAGTGGGGCTGCAAGATGTACAAGGGGAGGTGCTTGGCTTTGCGAGGGCAGAAAAATAGAAGAACATTTGCTATTTAGAAGGGGAAGCTTTGAGAAGTATAAGCAGCGGTAGTAAAAGAGAAAAGAAAGTGAAATTTTCTAATGATGTGAAGGTTTGGAAATTTTAATTGAGGGAGGATTTGTTGGGAATTATCAATTCAAATTTCCAAATAGTTAAAATGTGAGATTCCAATGCATAGTAAAATGCTATGTTCTTGGAATTATTGATTTGACTATGGAGAAACTACCATTCAACATTGGAAGAAGGAGTGAGTATTTTCAATGGCATGGAAAATGTGAGAGCCATTAATATCCACTATCTCACTCTTGGAAGAAGGCACATCTCTTCCACTATAAAAAGGGGTCTTGTGAAGAGTTCAAGTAATCCAAGTTCAAGAGAGTGAACAAGTGTAGAGATCACTTGTAGTGAGAGTCTCTTGTGAGTGGTTGTTATCATTCTTGTAACTCTTGAGTGAGGGGTTTGAGTTTGTAGAGTGATACACTACTTGTAATCTTGTTTGAGATAGTGAATACTTTGTTGAGGTGTTTCCGTGGACGTAGGCAAGAGGTGCCGAACCACGTAAATTCTTGTGTTCTCTTACGCTTCCTTTTGTGTGTGCTTTCATCTTTGATCCTTGGTGTGTGCGGGTTTTACCCAACAAAAATACACATTTAATTAATACGGTGACATTATAATCTGTTTTCTATTATCACATTGAAAAGAATTCGGCATATAGTTAATTACATAGATTATACAAAAAAAAAGTTGTTAGGTAATGAATTAAGGAGCAAGTAAACATATATTGTAGGAAATATATTGAACTACTTCTCAGAATTATAACCTGATGAAAGACAAGTATATATATTGTTAGTGGTCAAGACTGTTGCATGAAGTGGATTATGACAGGGCACACAACTACTCGATACATGTCATCATCTTTTAGACATTCACTAATTTCAATGCCTACCCAAGAAAATGACTCAACGTTGAAACCTATGAGTGACATAATTCATAGGGGATAACCTGGAATTGGATTGGCATACAAGATTTGCTCTTATTATATTTCCATCTCTCTTTCTCTCTCTGTCTTTTTGTGTAGGAATATTCTTTTTTAATCATGAATACAGCAAAGTTTGGCATAGCAAAGTTGGGTTTGATTCATAGCCAAAAAAAACAAAGTTGGGTTTGATTCGAATACAGAACCTACAAAACGCTCCACTCTGATAATATAATATGAATTTCTGTGATCATTATGAAGAGTAACACGTCTATTCAATCTATATATAAAATGTAATCCACAAAGTGAATTAACTCAATTCTGTGCTTTCGGACTATTTTATTATAAAATTTTAAGTCGTTATAGATGTATTACTTTTTTAAGTATTTAAGAATCTTTTTGAAGATTTGGTTGACAGAATAAGATGCCAGAGCAAGGATAAGGGGAACAAAACAAATGAAAGAGATCAATCAGCTTTACCAATAAGAGTTGAGCAATGCAAGAATTCCATCTAACACAAAGTAGATTATGAGAGAGTTGGATATTTGGGAAAATAGAGGCTTGATTGTTTCTATTCTTGTTTTTTCTTTTTTGGGTAATGAGCCGACAAGAAAAAAATCAAAGAAAAAAAAACAGAATACAGCCTCAAAAAGGCAACGCCCGTGCAATCTGCAAGTAAGAATATCAAAATTTTAATGAATTTTGTTTTCAAAATAAATAAATATTACATTTTTAAATACAATTTCAATTTATATCCTTAATTTTAATAAAATTAATTCTTTGAACATTAATTAAGTCAGATGAAATCTCATATGGCTCGCCACAATTTGTCATTATAGTCTTTAAAAATTATATTTTGCATCACAAATTGAAATTTTAAGAAGAACAAATTGATAAACAACAAAACTTGACTAATATACCAATCCAAAGCAAATGAACTACTATTCTCAACCAATGGAAATTACTAGTTCTATGAAGCATTTTCTGATAGTTATAGTATCACCTGTTTTGTGTTCATGGTCAATGATAAATGAATTCATTATACTGATACATATTGCCCCTTTTTTATATTTTGATAGTTTTTGTTATGCCACTTTCTTTATTTTTATAACTGAAGTTTGATCTTGGGTCTTTTGTAGATAACCACTTTTGATGGCTAAAACTTGTACATGCTTCAAAGAGTTTTTTGATCTTTGGTGAAGGTGGTTGGTAGACATGGGGTAGTTGACATAAGTGTATTACAAGGCTTGATCTTTTCAGAGGCACTCTAGGTTTTATGTATTTTTGTTTTGTTTTGGATTATTGTTTTATTTTATACCGTTTGGCGTTTGCTTGAATGATTGATAATTGATGAATATGTTACAGAAGGCTTGGACACTTGGTGAGTGAAGTGATTTGGAAAATCTTATCAAATTTTATTCCATGAATGATGCCTGCCTGATATTTGAATAAATGTGCAATAGTAGTTGCAGTTTTGATAAAATTGGGTAAATTTACATGGATTAACTGTTATTTTATTTTTTTTTACCTTTTTTCTTCTTTTTTTGCTTAGTTCTGTAATTTTTTTTTTCTAAAATAAAGTATTTGGATTCTCTGTGATGACTATTATTAAGCTAGTGTCTTAGTTTATAAGAATATTATGGTGTGAATTCATTACATACTGCCTTCCATGATGTATATGGAAGAAAACTCAAATTTCAATTATTAAACTGCCACTTCAAATCTGTTCTCAGTTCTGTATAAATTTGTACATACAAGAGTTGATTCAACTGGTAGAACCAGACAACACAGACTCAAAGATTTTGAGTTTGATTCTCACTAATGGTCTTTCACTATTACATTCTGTGTTAGTACTGATAGCCATCAATGAAGCTATTGACATCATAACCTTGGAATGAGAGCTTCTCCTCAACTTTCTATTAAAAAGGAAGAGACACCATTCATTTGTGAATCTGTGATCCATAATGATGTTGAAACGTGTCATGATTACTCAGCAAATGACCTTTTTAACCATAAGTGTGTCACTAATGTTATTATGGCTTACAATTGGTAGAAAAGAATTAGTAATCAAAAAATTATTAGAAGTATGAACTTTCATGACCAAAGCAGCTTTATCATTACATTCTAATTATGTATGTACACCTCAATCTTGTCAGCATCAGTATATGATAGAACTCATGTTCTTGACTTGTTGAAATGAGAAAGGTGTTATCATTCATTCTCTTCCACTAGGTGGAGTAGATATGCTTACCAACTTTGAATCTGGTGATGGTGGTGGTGGTTCACTCTTCATCAAAGCAGCATCATCTTCTGAGATATCCATCACCTCAGGTTTGCATTTATATATCCCCCCATCACTCTGTATATCCTTAAGCCTCTCCAACACTTCTACCATAGAAGGTCTCACATCTTGAGAACTCTGCAAGCACTGAAATGCTAACTCTGCCACTGCATTGATCATTCTCCTTACCTTGAAATCAGACTCAAACCCAAGGGTTGGGTCCACAAGCTCATGGAATGTCCCATTTTGAATCTTTTTAACAGCCATGTTAGACAAATTGATCTCATGCCTATGCCTTGAGATATCAACAGCAGGCATGGATGATATGAGCTCAATCAGCACAACCCCAAAGCTATAGACATCACTCTTGTCAGTGAGCTGGTAGTACTCATGGTATTCTGGATCCACATAACCAGGAGTCCCTTGTGGGGCAGTTGAAATGTGAGTGACATGGTTTGGGAAAAGGCGTGAGAGTCCAAAATCTGCTACCTTGACACCGAAGTGATTGTCAAGGAGGATGTTGCTGGTTTTCACATCTCTATGGATGATGTCAGAAGCATGAAGATATACCAATGCACTAGCTGTCTCTATGGCAATGTTCATTCTGATATGCCAAGGGAGCATGCCAGGTTTTGCTCTTTGACCATGAAGGTGATCAGCAACAGTTCCATTGGGAATGTATTCATATACAAGCAGAAGCTCACGGCTGTGGCGAGTAGTGCATCCATATAGTGACACAAGGTTTTGATGGTGTAAGCCAGTTAAGATCTCAACTTCATTCATGAATTGCTCAACTCTCCTGTTACTGTTCTCATACATGCGTTTCACTGCAACCAAACGCCCATCCCGGAGTTTTCCTAGCCAAGAAATATCGCAAGGCAGGAACCTTAGTCAGTGATCATTGAAAGCACACATATTCTAATTAAAATAAATTTATGATTCTTCACTTATGAAAAAGTCCTTATAAGTGAATAGATGTTTATGAAAAAGTTAAATAAGAGAGCCTTTAAAAAAATTAAAATGCAGAAGCTAAAAATAATCTATTATTTAAAAAACTTATAATTATTGCAAGACTCTTTTAATTATTCTTTTGTCATAAGTGTGTTTTAAGAAATTTGTACTCTTAATGTAGGATGCTGGTTTTTACCAAAATACACTGTCCCAAAACCTCCATATCCTAGTGCTCTGGTGGAATCAAAGTTGTTTGTGGCCTCTTCAAGTTCACTATAGGTGAAGAAATGGAGTCCAAGGTATTTTCTTCCCTTCTCAGTGTCTTCTAAACAAGGATCAGAGACGCTCTGAGATAGTATAGATGATACTGCCTGAAGATTCTTCTTCTTCTTTCTATAATAATAGATATAAAAGGCAATGGCCACTGCAACTGCACTGACCACAGCAGCAGCAACACCTGAGAAGAATTATTGGAAGTTTTCAATTAGAAGAAATAAATATATTAATGAAATAAATACAAGTACGAGATAATGAAAAGAAATTATCATGGATAATGGAATCTAAATATTACCTATACCGACCTTCCTTTTCCAATTCCATCCATTGCCTGAGATAGTTAACATAGAAGGCAAAGATGAGTTAGAGGCAATCTTGCTGAAGTTCATGCCAAATCAAGGAGGATATTCAAATTCAACTCGTAATTAACAAACAAGTACATTTGTATCCATGTGACTGTGCTTGATTATCATTGTTTATAAGGAATACAAATAGGAAGCCGTACCAAGTCACACGAGCGTAACATAGATCAATATGACTAGTCTGTCACTCACTGAACCAATCAATTTCAAATATTAGTAATTCAAATTCTAATAAGATATTAGTAAACTTCATAAAGAATGATGATGATGATGATGATTTATGACTATGAGCAACGCAGAATGGTCAACGTCAAAAAATCACAAAATGTTCACACAGTTCTACACTACAAAATCTAGAGTTAGATGCGTAGGGGGAACTGAACAAATCAGATCACAGAGAGAAGATTCAAAGTAGACCGTTGACAAATTCAGAGGAAGGAATGTGTGGGGTTCTATTCAAGGTGGAAGATGTGAAGAGGGTTCCAAGAAATACTTGTGAAGACCAAATTGGCACTAATGTTTTCTATGCGATAAAACAAACATGTGACAAAGAGGGTGACTGATAATTAATGTCCAAAAGTCTGAAGCAATCATAGCATAACATGATTTGCTTTTCACTGGTGTGATGGCGCAAAATTCTGAAGAAAGAGGGGGAGGAAGAGGATTGCTGTGAAGCCTCAACCAGAACAAGGAAAAGAAGCTCCAAACTCAATTGTAGGTCACCCAATTATGAAAAGTCAATAACTTTGAAGATTTGATCGGCACCCACCAAATCATAAAGACTTGGATGCAATGCAACCAATTTGCATAAAAAAAAAAACTATTTTTACAAGTTTAATTAAACCTATGTCTAAACAAAAGAGAAGAAAAGGGAAAGAAGGAATACGTACTGTGGTGATGAGAACAATCTAAAGCATCAGTTCCATCCGGGCAATAGCAAGAAAAGTGAGACTCATCATTGGCCCCACAGGTTCCATTACTCAAAATGCATCTCAAGCATGCTTGAGAATCTGAAACATATCTCACATCAAACCCAGCACTCAAGGCCTTGTTCAGCCCTTCAATTCCACCACCACCTGGCTCCAGTTCCTGTGTTACCTGAACTTCAATACTACGAACCCCTTCACAGTTTTGGACATTAGCAGTTGCTGCAGCAGGGTCTACAAAAAAAGCACTCTTGTTCCCATCTTCCCTGCACTGAAAAGAGTTTGTTGTGGCATTTGGAAGCACGGTGTTGTTGTTTTCAGGGCAGTGGTAGTCGTAGAAGATGGTTATGTTCCTCACATTGTTCATGTACTGAAAGAGACTCGAGTTCAAAGAAGTGTTGGTTATCAAACCAGAAGAACAACTATCATAGACAAGGCCTTTTCGAACCATTGTCATGGTGTGACCCAATTGGTCAATGCGCAGCACTTGGAAGCTTTGTGAACCAACTTGAATGGATGTGTTTCGATGGCCCTCACACTTGAGCTCGAGTTGCTTGTTGCTGCCACAGTAACTGGGTCTGTTCTCTCCCCAAAAAGGGTAGTAGATGTTGGATATTTCTCCGCAGGTGTATGGCTTGCTACACTCTGCGTGTTTGTTGTTGTTCTGTTCTTGGCAAATGGATGTTGGCAAAGTGGTCAACAACAAGAAGAAGAAGAAGAAGGAGAAGGTGAATATTGGTGTAAGGGATGAGGAAATCATGTGAACATGATCATACATAGGCAAAGCCATAGAACAACCCCCTAGAAGATGAGAAATGAAAGTTGATAATTTAATCTGAGTGTGAGTGATTGTCATTTGTTAGTTAGAGTTTGCTTTTTAATATTTCTCTTTATCATTTGACATTCGATTTTTCAAATTCGGCTGACTTTGACATGTTTGTGTATCTTGTTTCTGGTCTTATATTTGCACCTGGCATTCATATCTCGGCTAATACCTAGAGCTGGCAAAACGGGCTTTCAGGCCGGCCCGAGTCCGGTCGCATCGGGTTCGTGCTTTATCTGGTTGAGTCAAAAAAACCCGAATCGAAAACGAGCTCAAATTTGAACGACCGAGTCCTCTATTTTTGGGCCGGGCTCGGGCTTTAGCCAATATATTCAGGTTTTGCCGGGTTCGGGCTTTGTCAGACCGGGCCAAAAAGACCCAGATTAAAAAACGAGTTCAAATTTGTGTGTCTGAATCCTCCATTTTTCAAACTTTTTCAGCCCGGCTCGCTAGGCTCGGCCCATCTTGCCAGCTCTACTAATACCACAAGTACCTTCAAAGTTGCATTTGACCTTCACTTTATTCATGACGAGCATTTGAATATTAAACGTGTTTCTAATGATATTTATTATGTAAATAAATGTATCAGATGTTGACTTCAAATTAAGGAAATTGTGACTTGGCTTACGGGTTTTGAGGTATATATTGTTTTTAACCAAGTTTTAGGTATTAATTTCTGATGTATGATTATTTATTCAGTCCATTTAAAATTTATGGCATTCCGGTTGACAAGAACAGTCTGACCAATGCATTATGTTATGTTAGTTTGAAAAATTCAAATGCATTTAAAACCCTTAAGAAATGTTGGACGGTTATATGAGTTGAGAAATATTGGGTGTGTTTAGATTCCATGTCAACTAAAGATATGACCAATGTAGTTGGATAGTCATCACCTTACAAGTCGGTTTTGTAGTGTTAAGTTTGACTCTAAACCCTAATTTTAAGATGGTATCAGAGTTTGTTTTGTCCATGCTCCTGACTATGTTTAATGTATGCCTTCCCTGCCAACACTTTGGTTGGACATGATTCTGTGCATATCAATTTGTCATCCTTTACTATCAATCTTTCGTAACTTCAACTATTTCTGCTAAAAAAAATACTTTTACATAAAAAAAAATAACCAATAACTGGTTTATTGTTTACATTTGGTAATAGAAATCAAATCTAAGACTTTTGCATCAATACATTTGAATGTTATGGTAAACATTGACCGACCTCGCGAAGTGGAACAATTTTTTTTAAAATTCTCGTGGAGTAATGTATGTTGTATATGGAGCCCAAAGACAAACCTGTAAATATCGTCATCACATGGCTGTACCATGAATGAACAGTACTATTTTAATTAAGGCTGATGCTCCCTACGGCCTACACCCACATGAATTGTTCCCTACACCCACACTTAATCCACACTTAGGTTTTTTGTAAATTTAGAGACAAAAATACCCCTCTCTCCAAATCCTCGTTTCCCCCTCTTCTTCCCCATTCTTCCCAAGCGACAGTCCTTCTCCCCCTTCTTCTTGTTGATTTTTTTTCTTTTTCTCCCAACAAACTGTCTGCTGCACATGAACAAATCACATATGTTGGTAGAGAAACAAACACTCGTAGATATGTTTAATGATATACAACCATAACTGCATAACAAAAATGCAAAGATTACTTCCATTGACATAGGAGAAAAAAAAAAAGGCTAAAAATAAGGGAACACCACTGCTGTTGCTATTCCAAAAACGCCAATTGATAGAGTGTTTCAACTTTGACAAGCATGCTTCTTTTTTCCTCTCTTGTATAATTGACTCAAACAAAACAAATTAAAAGAGTAAAAAAAAAATAGCAAAAGAGAAGTAAAAGTAAATGTAAAAATATATTATATATTTATATTTATGTCTTGGCTCATTCAATCAAATCCTATAAAACTGAAAAAGACTAAACAGTATTGTAAGGAGACATGATTTGTCATTTAGAAAAATATGCATATAAATTGGTTGGGGGCAAGGTTGATGAGATATGAGATGACCTAGGAAGGTCCAGAAGAACAGAAAGTAGAGGAAGAAAAACAAATGGGAGAGCGCTTCTGCACCTGCTCCTACAATAGCAGTGGATATGAGTCCGGAAGTGGAACTAAATAGCAAATACTAAATAGCACTCCACCATTTATGTCCTACAGGATAAACAATACATTCCGGATGTCCCACTTCCGGCATTGGGTTTTTACATCCCGGAATTGGTACTTCCGGTGTGTATTTTTTAATTTAAAAAATGCATACCGAAAGTACCACTTCCGGAACCCAAAAACCCAATACCGAAAATGGGACATCCGGAAACAGCAAAATTTCACAAAAAAATGCAGTCATGTTCACGAGTTACCACCTGAAGCGAATAAAACGCAGCACTAAATCACGGACAAGACGAAAGGATCTTCAGCGATGCCGGTGGTCAGCGACTAGATGGGGTTTGCAGATGGACACGTCGAACCGCAGTACTGTGACTCCGGAGGTAGATGCTGCTGCATCACGGTGGCTCGCGGATGCCGGAGGTGTGGCGGAGGTCACTGTTTGGGCACCGGAAGTGGTTCTTTGCTCTGTTAGGATTTTTGGGGAGAAAGAAGATGGAGGTGGGTTGTGCATTGTCTGGGACTTTTATATGAGGTTAATTTTGTCTTTCCAGAATTAAAAATTTAGTGTGGGTGCAGAGTAAGCAATTTATGTGGGTGCTGGGAGCATCAGCCTTTAATTAAAAGTCCAACAAGCCCAAAAGCTTGAGGGGCCCATATTGATAATTACAATATGTGCGCAGTAGGTCATTGGATAAGATAGCCCATTTCCTTTGACTTTGACCAAAAAAAAAAACCCATTTCCTTTGACCAAAATAAATAAATAAAATAACCCATTTCCTAATTCCTACCCCACTGTCTCGTAAAAGCATAAATAAAAATCAGAAAAGAAAGAAAATAATAAAAAGCTATTTTATTTGCAATTTTATTAAATCGCAGATTCGCAGTACATATTTCTCCCTCACAGTACCCCACCGGCCACCATAGCGATCACCATGGTGAGGTCTTGATTTTTCCCCCGGTGGGTCACCACGCGAAGTTACAAATTGTTCACCGCCACCCATTCTGCAGCAGCATCGTTTCTGATTGAGACGTGTCTCGGGTGCAATATATTTTTCTTGGTCAAAATTACATTTAATTTAATGATACACAAGGTGAAAGCTAGCGGAATTCTAGTCAAATAACACAAATGCACGGTTGTTGGGAGTGTTGAATTGATATCCGCACTAAATATAAAAAAAAAAAATAGTAAAAATTAAAAAAGTTGGTTTTTATTTGAATTAAAACTCATTTTATAATTCAACAAGTCTTTTTGAAATACACCACTCATTTTATAGTTTTTTTTATATACACTCATTTTATAGTTTATACAAGCCAAATTGCAAAAATGTATTTTGTAATAACATTACTAAAAACTTTTGTGAGTTCACATTTAGTTACCATCCCAGTCCTTTTTTTTTTTTGGTCAAAACCATCCCAGTCCTTTGAGTTATAGTAAATACTAAATAGCACTCCACCATTTATGTCATCTATTTCACATCTTTACCTACCATGACATAGGGTCTGTTTGGATTGACTTATGCAGAGCTTATGAACACAGCTTATGACTGATTCATAAGCTGTTTTGGGCTTATTTTTCATAAGCTACCCAGGATAGCTTATCAAAACAGCTTATAACTTATATAAAATAAATTTCACTATAATTTTTCTTCAATTATAAAAGTAGCTTATACAGCTTATGCCATAAGCAGTAGATAAGTTTGTTATCTAAACAGGGCCATAGTTTCCTTAGGTAGGCTTGTATATTTATTTAGTATATACTAGTACTTTACTCGTGCGTCCGCAGGGCGTGAACTATATAGTATCGACATAAAAGAAATCGAATTATTTGATAGCTAAATTCGTTAACGTTGAATATATTATTTTTTTTAAATCACTCAAACAAATGAATGTCATATTTAATAAAAATCAACATAGACAATTTAAAAGAGAACACAACACTACTACGTGAATTTTATGGAAAAAACTATTCAAAATTAGTATAACAAAAGTTAATCAAAGAAATATTTTTTATATAGTTAAGGAATTCAAATAAAAGTTAAATAGTAATATTATTTCATATCAAAGATTCAATCCCCATGTAGTATATATCCATCAAACAATAATATAAGAAAAAAAAACTTTTTTTACATAAATCAGAAATAGCACACTCTAATAGAAAATAAAAAGAACCAACCTTTCCCTAAAAAAAAAAATAAGAATCAACACAAAATTCTGTAATACATAATCCTGTAATACATAGGTCTATAGCACATTATATATTAAAAATTAAAATATAAATTTTATACTAACAAAATTATATTAAAATGTAATTTCTATTAAAATAATTACAAATTTTAAGTAATATAGTAATGTTATTTCATGTAAAATATTGAAACCAAACTTTATAATATGTAGGACTATGTTGAGCACAATGTATATTAAAAAAATATTATTTTATATTAAACAATTTATATCACTGTGAAAAATGTATTAATATATTCATTCACGATAAATTAGATAGTAATGTTATTTTAAGTAAAAAGTTTTAATCAAATTCTGTAATATATAGGTTCGTACTATGTACGGGGCATATTTAGATATGTAAATATAGGTGAATGGCTAACAGAAGTGTGTAATCCCGCGTAAGTGTAATGTGTTTGATGTGGGATTAATTGTGTAACAGACTTGCTCCATATAAGTGAATAAAGTGCGTGGTGTGATTAGTGTGTGATCACCCTCATGTGTAAGAACTTGTTTTTCTTTCTTCTCCCTAACTCCTGGTGATGAGCTCTGCGTCCAATAATAGTGTTGTTCTCTGCGTCCAATAATAGTGTATTTCCGTGTTTCAGCCTATTTCACCAGGATGCAAACCTTGGTGAATTTAATGAAGCAATGTGGTGAAACCTTCACAGAGCAAACTCTGGTTGAAAAAGTGCTTCGTAGTCTGACTTCAAAGTTTGACTACATTGTGTGTGCAATTGAAGAATCCAGAAACATGGAAGACTTGAGGATGGATGATCTTCAATGCTCAATTGAGGCTCATGAACAGAAGCTGTTAGCAAGAAACAAAGGCAAGACACCAGAATAGTGTTGTTCTCTGCGTCCAATAATAGTGTTGTTCTCTGCGTCCAATAATAGTGTTGTTCTCTGCGTCCAATATTAGTGTTGTTCTCTGCGTCCAACAATAGTGTTTTTCTCTGCGTCCAATAATAGTGTTGTTCTCTGCGTCCAATAATAGTGTTGTTCTCTGCGTCCAATAATAATGTATTTCCGTGCTTCAGCCTATTTCACCAGGATGCAAACCTTGGTGAATTTAATGAAGCAATGTGGTGAAACCTTCACAGAGCAAACTCTGGTTGAAAAAGTGCTTCGTAGTCTGACTTCAAAGTTTGACTACATTGTGTGTGCAATTGAAGAATCCAGAAACATGGAAGACTTGAGGATGGATGATCTTCAATGCTCAATTGAGGCTCATGAACAGAAGCTGTTAGCAAGAAACAAAGGCAAGGCACCAGAATAGTGTTGTTCTCTGCGTCCAATAATAGTGTTGTTCTCTGCGTCCAATATTAGTGTTGTTCTCTGCGTCCAATATTAGTGTTGTTCTCTGCGTCCAACAATAGTGTTGTTCTCTGCGTCCAATATTAGTGTTGTTCTCTGCGTCCAACAATAGTGTTTTTCTCTGCGTCCAATAATAGTGTTGTTCTCTGCGTCCAATAATAGTGTATTTCCCTGCTTCAGCCTATTTCACCAGGATGCAAACCTTGGTGAATTTAATGAAGCAATGTGGTGAAACCTTCACAGAGCAAACTCTGGTTGAAAAAGTGCTTCGTAGTCTGACTTCAAAGTTTGACTACATTGTGTGTGCAATTGAAGAATCCAGAAACATGGAAGACTTGAGGATGGATGATCTTCAATGCTCAATTGAGGCTCATGAACAGAAGCTGTTAGCAAGAAACAAAGGCAAGGCACCAGAATAGTGTTGTTCTCTGCGTCCAATAATAGTGTTGTTCTCTGCGTCCAATAATAGTGTTGTTCTCTGCGTCCAACAATAGTGTTGTTCTCTGCGTCCAATATTAGTGTTGTTCTCTGCGTCCAATATTAGTGTTGTTCTCTGCGTCCAACAATAGTGTTGTTCTCTGCGTCCAATATTAGTGTTGTTCTCTGCGTCCAACAATAGTGTTTTTCTCTGCGTCCAATAATAGTGTTGTTCTCTGCGTCCAATAATAGTGTATTTCCCTGCTTCAGCCTATTTCACCAGGATGCAAACCTTGGTGAATTTAATGAAGCAATGTGGTGAAACCTTCACAGAGCAAACTCTGGTTGAAAAAGTGCTTCGTAGTCTGACTTCAAAGTTTGACTACATTGTGTGTGCAATTGAAGAATCCAGAAACATGGAAGACTTGAGGATGGATGATCTTCAATGCTCAATTGAGGCTCATGAACAGAAGCTGTTAGCAAGAAACAAAGGCAAGACACCAGAATAGTGTTGTTCTCTGCGTCCAATAATAGTGTTTTTCTCTGCGTCCAATAATAGTGTTTTTCTCTGCGTCCAATAACAGTGTTGTTCTCTGCGTCTCTTCTTTTTTCAATTTTCTTCTTTTCTTTTTTCTACAACCCATCAGTTTGTGTTTATATTTAATTAATTTAATTTCCTTTCCTCTATTTATTTTATTTTTTATCAATAGAATGATGTTTGTTTGTGGATTTCATTCATCTTTCTTTGAATGGGCAGAGCCTTCTGATCAAGCAAGGAGTCAGCTGTAAATTTGGACCCATGTTCCTACTTATCACATATGCTACTCTGTTTGAGTTATGAATTGATCACTTTAGTAAATACTGAAGAGTGGATAACGATTATTACAATTTGGCACATGATTTGGTTAAGTAGACTGATACTTGCACATCCAGTTTCCAAATTTCATACCTTTAGAACTTCAAAATATTTTCACTTTTGCTTTCAAAATAGTAGAATAGTCACCATAAACACTATCAAACTCAAGATGTAGATAAAATATGATCTGAAAATAGATCAATTACAAACTGGTTTTCAAATACTTCACAAACACAATATATAAACCACTATCTGGTTTTGAAACCACATTCAGAAACCTAGCATAAGTTGAAGACCCAAATGTCAAAACAAAGCTAAAACAAATATCACATGATTAGATTAGATTAGAATACATTCAATCAAATGCATCCTTCAAAAGTTTAACTTCATGAGAAGAAAATAAAAGCAAATGATCTAGAAACTATTGGATAAAACTCAGGAATAATATTAGAAGTCTTGAACTAAATTCCTACGCTATCTAAATCTGTGGTAGTTCAGCATTCATATTTAAAAGACGTGAAGCCAATGCCTTTTTTCCCTGTGTATCTAGCATTGGATCCTTTCTTTATCAAATTTCCAACATAAAATGCTCTCATGTTGGGCAGAGAAACCTCGCTCTTCAATTGAACAACACCAGCATCACAAAGAAGAAAAGCAAGGGCCAACTCTACATTTGCTGTACAGTGCCTTCCCTGTATTCCTACAAATTTTTGTTCAAGGAAGATTAACTATCATATTTGTCATGAAACTCTTGCACATGTTTTTACTAAAAGAACCTTTTGTATTTAGAGTAAGAGCAACTTTTTTCAACTAAACTAAAGAAGATACTCTCCTTTGTTGATCACATAATTACCTCATTTATTTGATGAAGCAAATCCGAACCCCAATACTATCCATGTTAAAAGACCACATATAAATTCAGATAAGCATGGTAAAATGGACACCCACAAAAACCCAACACTAAAACACACAAAAAACCCAAGCAAAAAAAAAATAGAACACCAAAAATGCATACAGTATTGGAAAATCAACTTAGAAACAAATAAATCTAGAACCAAAACAACGAATAAAATAGGCATAAACCAAGGACAAATGAATCCAAAAGACCAGAACCAAAGCAAAATATCAGATGAATCTACTACATCTTCTTCCTTGTCAACCTCCTTCATCCGAGACCCCTTCAAACACTGCAAAATCCACACAATCTATTGATCAAACCATCCAAAGTGTACAGTATTTTTGCAATTGACATTATTTGGATGATAAACCAACTTACCTCCTTCTTTTGGTGAAGAATATACGATTACTTTGTATCATCACTGCAAAATAAACAAAATTTGAAATCATTAGCAACAAATCAAAAACTAACAAAATAAAATTCAAGAAATCAAAATACGAAAAGTGTTTAACTCACCATCATCATTCCATCAATTCGTTCTTGTAATCCTTCTTTTCCTGCATACATACAAACAGAGAAAAAATCATTACACAAATTCATGTAATCAGCAATTCTATTTTGTTTATCATGAATACAAAAATAGATCAGAGGATTAAATTATCCCGTATAAATTAAACCCAGATTTTCCTCTTCATCATATTCCCATAGTTCGAACAAAAGAAACAGAGGAGTGGATGCAGAATATCCAACCCCTCCACCGCCTTCCAGCCCAGCGAAGTAACCCAGATATCCCTCCTCATCCCACGACACTCGGAAGGTAAAGAGGAAAAGAAGAACGGAGGCGGAAACACCTCCTTCGAGGCAAGCGAAGTCAACCCCCGATATCCCTCTACGTCCTTCAACACTGTCAAGATAAAGAGGAAAAGAAGACCGGAGGCAGAAACGTGGAACAGAGAGGAGAGAGTGGTGGCGGAGAGATCGGACGCCGAAGAGAGAGAGAGGATGAGAGATGACAGTGGTAGGGGAGGAGTTTTTGGAGTGATTGGGGTTATACATTGCGTGATTGTGTTATACTGATTTGAAATTTGAAATCTAACATTTGAATTTGAATTTTTGTTCAAAAGACACGGAGAGAGAAGTGGAAGATTGAAATCCGCTCAGAGCAATTCCTCTAATAGATCAGCAAGTTTACCAAATAGCCCTTAATTGTACATGTGTCAATTAGCTAAGAAAGAGTTTCTTGTCTTTTCCAGAACAATTTCTATCCTTAGATAGTATCCTTAGATAGATAATAGATAGATATCAGTAAATATAATTTAATAGTATTTTAAAAAGAGAAAAAAATATATTATAAGAAGTGACCCTCTCAAACTCTCATATGATCAATTTTTGCAATAAAAAACAACTCAACAAATATTGACTTGAGAACTGTAATAGACGACTGTCTGGACTCAAGAATGAGAAATAGTCTAAAGTTTATATTTGTCTTATTTTTAGGTGTTATTTTATTTATAAATAACACTATATCCTCCTAAATATCTTTTTACTATTAAATAAAATAGTGAATACATTTAATATTTTAAAAACATAAAAAAATATTTAACACTTTGTCACTTTAGTAATTAGTAGGATTATTAAAAACAAAGAATAGAAGAGTTTGGAATTATTATTTTTATATACAAAGTATTATTCTTTATTTATTCACATCAATTTAAGTGATAATGAGGAAGACCCTTTGCATAGTCAAATTCTTACTCCATTAACATTCGTCAAAGAAAATTCTTACTCCATTAACAAAACTCCAACGAATTCAATAACTTACCCCAGAACTTTCAAAAAATTAGTTTAATTGCCCAGAAAATGGAAAATGATAGAATCTCCACCAAGCTTAGTATGCACTCGTTCTTTTGTCTCTCTGTGCGCGTGTTTTGTTTTGTCGTAAGAGAGAGCAAGCGTTGAAGCTTTTCTTCTTCCTCTACCCTTCTCCTTCTCTCCTTTCCTCCACGTATATTCCTTTTCACTGTTCCTTTCTTCACCTTCCCTTCAATCATTCTCGATCTTCCCTTTTCTTCACCATCCTCCATTGCTGATTCCGATTTGCTTGACTGTGTAATTTTTCTGGATTTCCTTCCCTTTTTTCATCGGAAACAATTTTTTTTGGGGAAAATCCAAAGCGTGAGGGAGAAAAAAAAAGAAGATTTTGAAAATTGGGTCTTGGTTATTATCACCTGGTTGGTACTTTCCTCCGTTTTCTCGGTGACCAAACGGAGGAGAAGATAGTTGTGAAAAGGGTTGGAAAATGCTGGGCACTGCACTGCAGCTTGGGGGTGTTCGTGGTGAGGATCGGTTTTACATTCCGGTGAAGGCAAGGAAGAACCAGAACCAGCGTAAGCAAGCTCAGAGAGCCAAGAATGGCGAAGCTGAAAGTGCAGATTCAACTCCAAAGAGCAAAATTGATGCTCCTGAGAATAACAATCCCAACCAATCTATGTACTCGTCAACAGAACCAACTCTTTCTCCATCTGTAGAGTCTGATAGTAACATTGATAGGTTCTTGGATTCCACAAAGCTATTGGTCCCGGCTCAGTATTTCTCCAAGGTTGATCTTAATTCATTTTTCCTTTATTTTATTGTTTCATTAATTTACCTTTTGATGGGTTGCTTATTGCAAATGTGTTATATTCCTTTGAGTGTTGATTTTTTGTACTTGGTCTTGTTTTCAATATGTTTAGGACATTATGTTTTTATCACCATATGAATTTTTGTTTTTATTCTGTTGTGTGTGTAGACAACAATGAGAGGTTGGAAGACTTGTGATGTGGAGTATCAGTCTTACTTTGCCCTGAATGATCTATGGGAATCGTTTAAGGAGTGGAGTGCATATGGTGCAGGAGTCCCTTTGCTACTTGATCAGAGTGAATCCGTTGTTCAATATTATGTTCCGTATTTGTCAGCTATTCAACTATATGGTCAATCTACAGAGAAGTCAAGTGCCAAGCCAAGGTATTGGCATTTCACGTGTGGAACTGTTCTTTTTATATGTGCATGCAGCGTAAGAATTGGTAGCTTTAAGACAACACTAACTGCTGGAAACATGATATAGTTGTTGATATGATAGACGCGACTCTTGCTCTGTGATTCACTGATTTGTTTGTTTTGTAAATTGATCAGATGGATTTTATATTGGACCATCCTTTGCTGGTGCTGGTTGAAAGGTGAAAGGAAAATTAGAAGTAAATGAAAGATAATACACACGTGGTTTTAGTCTTCATAAATTTGTGTGCTTGTGATAAGCATAGAAACTGCAGGAGTTCAAAATGGTGAAAACCAGGAAGATAATATTGTTAGCTGTTTACAATAGAAAATGAGATGGGGTTGACTCTGTTTTCAATCAAAATTTGTTTACCCTCAAGAGGAATGTATGATTAACACTATCCCCTTTTATACATGTTACTTGGGCTTTTGTGAAAAAAGTCTGTAGCCATTTTATTTTGTCATTGTTATTGACTTATTGTTGTATCTTTTGCTTACATTTTATGCCCTCGTTGTGGTTGGTTCACTTGTTTTGAACAACTTATTCGGTGTCCAAGCTGTTAACAAAAGACAGTTTTTTGTTGAAAAGGAGCCATATTCTTAAGTGGCAGTTTTGTTGGGTTTCAAAATTGAAAGTTGCTTTTTGAATTAGGTTTTGATATTTTTAACTTTCAAGTGGCAGTATTCAGTAGCACTAATTATTAATTGATGAATTAAATGTATTAAGTGGTTGGAGAGTCACTAAAGTTCAATTGGTATGCGGCAGATGTGCTGAACCTCATGTTTTGAACTCCACAGATGTGCTTGCTATTATGTTAAATTGCTGACTTATTGTCCTACTCCTATATGCAATTATAACTTGCAAGCAGTGTCATAGAAATCGTGCAATTCATGGTTTGAACTCCACAGATGTGCTTGCTATTATGCATTAACTTGTAATCAAGTAACCAACCAAATCTGATTTTCTTATCTCATTAGGTACACCAGTGAAGATAGTGATGGTGATTACTACAGAGATTCATGTAGTGAAGGAAGCAGTGATTATGAATATGGAAAAAAGACTGAAGGTTTTCGGATACAGAGAAGCGGTAAATACCTGACAAGTGGTATCTCTTCTCAAATGAGCACACTGTCTATACATGATAAACACAATACAGTGCAAGAAGGTTTTTCTAGCGATGACAGTGAAACTGGGAATCCTCGAGATCTGCTTTTTGAGTATTTGGAACAAGATCCTCCTTATAGCCGTGAACCATTGGCTGACAAGGCAATTACTGATCTTAATTAGTGTATGGTTTTTTTTACCCTTAATCTGAACAGTCCATCTTATATTTTATAAAATTTGGACAGATACTAGATCTTGCGCGCCACTATCCTGCCCTCAAGTCATTGAGAAGTTGTGATTTATTGCCAGTCAGTTGGATGTCTGTTGCATGGTGATCTAATGCTTAACATCCTTCCTTTTTATGTTTGGAATAGACATAATATTAACCTGATCTAAAGCATTAGTGTTGATTTTTTTTGTTAGTTAACATATTTTAATGTCATTTTCTAGGTATCCTATATATCGAATACCCACAGGTCCAACTTTGAAAGATTTAGATGCCTGCTTTCTAACATACCATACACTCCATACACCCTTGACAGGTAATATGGAACTTCAAGCCTGTGTTGATCTGCAGTGGTATCTTGGCCTTGCTTATACAGCACTTATGTACATGGGCATTTTAATAATATTTCCTTTTGAGTTATCCCCTGTTTTTGTCCTCTAGAGTTGCAAGTCTTATTATTTGGCCCTCAAGGCTTTTATCATCAAGTCCCTCAACAGTGCAAAATGTCATAAATTTAGTCATGCAAAGTTTTTTTTTTACAAAATTTTGTCTCTCAATAATGCAAAGTATTATTGATTTAGTCCCTCAATCATGTAAAACTCAAAATGTTATCTGTAAATTAGGACTCCATTACTCCTGTCTCTCTCTGTCTGACAAAGAAGGACTATGCAAAAACAATGCTTACTTTCAAAAACATGAAATGTAATTTCAGTTTGATGCAGTATGGACTAATTTATTTTCAAAATATTTCTTTTGAATACATTTTTTCAGGAAGTGGTCCTACTAATGGTCCTGTACTGGTTTATCCCAGTGAAATGGATGGTGTACCAAAGATTTCCATGCCTACTTTTGCCATGGCTGCCTATAAATTAAAGGGATCTATTTGGATGAAAAAAGGAGTTAGCGAGAGTCAAGTAGCGAATTCCCTCTTGCAGGCTGCAGATAACTGGTTAAGGCTAGTTCAGGTGAATCACCCGGATTATCAGTTCTTCAAGACACACGGCACGTACTACAGATGAACTGAATTAGATGACATGTCAGTTCCATTTCCCTTGGCTCAAACTAAGCCTTAATTTCAGTGTTCATTGCTTGGTGGTGATTGTGATGGCGTGGGGACTGCCTAATTGTGGTTTCTTGTTATATGCCTAAGTAGTATAAAAGATGAAGCTGATCTAACGTGAAAAATGAAAAAGAAAAAAAGTTGTTAATATGGGTGGAAAAGTGTCAAGATAAGTGGAAGGCCCTAATGAAAACTGAAAAGAGCAGAAAAACTAAATATAAAACAGAAGTGGGTATGGCAAACAAGGTTCACACTTCACAGGGAGGATGTTTGGGATTAAGCCAGACTGTATAAGCCTTTTCAGTTCAATAATGGTTGAGATCCCTTTAATTTTTAGAGATAAATATTTACAGATATCATGATTTAGAAGAAAATGGATGAAGTCCTGAGATTTTGCTGTGTAGCAAGGGCCCAGTTTTGGCACTATATGATGAACATCTTGTTGTTGCTCTGATGATAGGAGAGATGATATTGTACACTATTTTGCTTTTTTTTTTTGAAAAAAAAATAAGTGTTGCACTGTTAAAATGTCAATCCTTTGGGATTTCTAGTGGGAGAAGCATATCACCCTGTTGTTGTTGTTGTTGTTGTACTTTTACGATGTTAATAATTAGTTCGATGAATGTGGGATACTTGATGGAGAACGTACTATGAACTATGAAATCAATCTTGTAGTTATCACAGTGAAGAATCTTACTAGTTGTGTTGAGAATCTTGATCTATTAATAACTATTTTTTTAATCAAAATTAATCTATCATTGTTTTTTTTTGGTAGATCTATTGTTTTTGGTAGATATCTATCAATGGTTTTAATTATTATGATCTAGTTTTGTAATTTTCTTCTATTTAAAATCCTCAAATTCTCATTTTTTAAATTTTAAATTTTATAAATTTTTTTAATTTACAACTCACCAAGACCTCAAATTTCAAAAATCCCAAAATTTTCCATCTCTAAATGATAATCTCTCATTCTAATTTTTTTTTAAAGTTTTAACATTGTTTTATATCTTAAATTTATCATAAATTTTCAAATAAAAAAAGAGAATTTAAGAGTTTCGGGTTAAATTTTTTTATGTTATTTAATTTTAAAAAATAAAGGAATTTAATTGCCTAAAAGGTTTAGGGATCAAAATCACGTATATTCCATATTAAAGAGACAAAAAAAATGTAATTTGACTTAAATAATATAAAAAATGATTTTGAATTTTTACACTTTTGGTTGGATATGTTGATGTGGATATGGTGCTAATATGATGTGAAAAATTGGGACCGGGGGGGGGGGGGGGATTTCATCTTAAGATTGAACCCATGATCTATATCATATATGTGTGTGTGTTGTGTGTGGACAATATCGTATACATGTCATTAAGTCACGTTATCGCATAACAATAGTAATTATTTCTATAATTCTATTAACAATTTGATGTCAAGTACTAAATGGATGTACTAAATTGCACAATTTGGAAAATAAGGAAGCAAAAATCGAACAATTAAAAACATGAGAGACTAAAATGGCCCCAAACACTATGCTATGAGAACAAGAATATACTTAAACGCCTACAAAATTTAAAATTTATGAAAAAAATTAAATTTCGGAGGGAGTGAATATTGAATTTCCCCAAATGAAAAAGGCTGCATCTAGGGTGGACCAGCTTTTAAGTGGTCCACCGTGAGAAAATAGAAATAACACTTTTGTAAAACTTTAATAACCATTAGATTCAGTGATAAAAAAATCAATGGATCAAGTGAATTGAAAAAAGAAAGAGAATAACCAAATCTGTCCTCACCCAATCCCTATCTCATCTTCTTCTTCCTCTTCTTCTCCGTTGCCAGCCACCATCTTCTTTTTCCTCTTCTTCTCCGCCGCCACCATCTTCTTCTCCGTTGCCAGCCACCATCTTCGTATTCCTCTTCTTCTCCGCCGCCACCATCTTTCTATACCTTTTTTTTTGTTTTCTTTCTGCAATTAGCTTCTCAAAAACCCATATACCCAGTTGATCAAAACCAAGGAAACTAAAAACCCAGTTAAGATTCAATTTAGAGATGAGTAAAGATGCTTCCTTTTCCCTCTCAACAAATCTCAACTACCCAAGCAGCACCACCCACCCCTTTTTGGCCTATGAGGTTTTTTTTCCCCCTAAATTCCAAATCCCCATTCCTTCCTTCTTCTTCTTTATTTTTTTTTGGGGTTAATTTTTATACAACATAAAACACACATTGATCCAAATTTGCAAAATCAATGGCACATTGATCCACAGCGAATGGAACAACACTCAATGGCAAGTGGCAGCACTCATTGATCCAAATCTATGGACAATGAATGACGTGAAATGGCAAGTGGCAACAATTAATGGCACATGAAACACACATTGATCCAAATCTAGAACAAGAACAACACTCAATGGCAAGCGGCAACGTCAAACCCCATCGGAACTTCTCCGCGGGTGTGGAGGCCACTGATTACTAGTTGGCCGACTGAGGTTGGGGAGAGAGGTTGGGTAGAGAGAGAGGAAGAGGGAAATGGCTGGGATAAGGGGCACGACAACTTAGCAGAGAAGATAACGGGCGGACGGCTGAGATGGCGGTGGTGCGCTGTGGGACTGAGATGGAGGCGGTGCACCGTGGGACTGGGATGGGGGCGGTGCGCCGTAGCCGTAACCGGAAGCTCTGGTACCGGACATGGTGAAGGGGGGAAACCGGAAAAGGACATGTCCAAGGGGAGGGATAGGGGTGTGATTGTGTGGGAGAATGTATTGTGTTCTCACTTTTTTTTAATTGATTTGGGCCATTAATTTTTTATTAATAAATCTAATGGCTACTAAAATTTTATGAAAGTTTTGTAATTAGTGGTTCACCATGAACCACTCAGAAGGGTGGTCTACCCTAGAACGAACCAATGAAAAATGGTAATAATAAAGAGTAAACATTTTATCAAAAAATAAATAGTGGATAAACAGTGACAACTCACAAAGCAAAGGAGCGAGGGAGGACAGTGTGGCACAATTGTTGAAACCCTAGAGAGAGAGGGAGAAGCAGTAGCCATGAGACGATCTCTGCTGAGGAATGCCTCTCTCTACACTCGCAACCTTCTTCTTCGCACTCCTCCCGCCGTTTCAACTCGGCTCTTCTCCTCCGACGATAAACCCAAAAACGCCGTCTCCGTCGACGTCGAGGACGTCGACAACAAAGGTCTCTCTCTCACTTACTATCTCAACAACCGGAATTCATTCACATAATTGTTTCGTTTTGCTATTTTTTCTAATCATTTTGCAAAGTGGAGTAATGAAATGAAATGAAAATGTGCCTTATGCAGAGCTGAAATCGCGCATTGAGAAATACTTCAAGGGTGACGAGCACGCGCTTCCGTCGATCATGGAGGCGATTCTGCAGAGGAGTTTATCGGGGAAGCACGAGGAGACGGACGACGAGTTGATGGAAGAGCTTCTCATGGAGCCAATCGACGATGTCGATGATAGGGAGTTCGAATCCGATTTCGAGGAGTTGCACGAAACCGACGAGGAGATCGATGATTTGTACAATGCCAGGGACATTGCCATGAAGAGGATGGTCGATGATGAGTACTTCAACATGGATGATAAGAAGTGGGATGACCTCGTTGAAGATGGGATCAAGCACGGGTTCCTTAAGGATACTAAGGAGTGTGAGGAGATTCTCGAGGATATGCTCAGCTGGGACAAACTCCTCCCTGGTAATTTTGGCTCTGCTGATAGTGATTCCATTGCATTGCTTGTTAACTTAACATGTTGAAATTTTGTGATTCATGTCATGTGGTGTAGGAATTATTAGTAATTAAGGGTCTATTTGGATTGGCTTATGTAGAGTTTATCTATTGACATAAGTACTTATAACAGTGTCTGTGAGACTTTATGAAAATAATTTATGACTGGCTCGTAAGCTGTTTTAGGCTTATTTTCATAAGCTCTCCAGACTGGCTTATCAAAACAACCTGAAATGAGTTTCATCACATTCCCTCTTCGATTGTAAAAATTGCTTATACATAAGCGCTTATATAATAAGCACTTATGCCATAAGTGCTTAAATAAGCCGTTTATCCAAACAGGCCAAATGTTAGACTTTAGAGGATAATATGAAGGACTGTACTGTACTGTAGACTATAGTATACTATTTGTTTTTAATCATAAAAGTAGCCATTTTCTTAGTTATGAGTTGTTTTTTTTAGGAAATGTGGAAGGCTGTCATTAAGGGTTTGATACATGTGCTTGTGTGTTCCGGCCTGACCATAGATTTGTGTATTTGGTATGGTTGTCTGTGCGTGCTTGAATTAAAATGTAGTCAAACCTTGTGCTGATTCTTGATGATTTTCTTTGCTGTGATATCTTTCTTATCTAGATGAGATAAAACAGAAGGTGGAAGCAAAATTTAATGAGCTGGGGGACATGTGTGAAAGAGGGGAACTTGAACCTGAAGCAGCTTATGAACTATTTAAGAAGTTTGAGGACGAGATGGTCATGGAAAACATGAAGATCATGGAAAAAGAGGAGTTGGCACTTGCACAGTCTGAGGATACTGCTGTGCCGGACAAGAAAAAGGATTCAGATGACCCACCTGGTGAAGGTCCCATTCTTCGGTGGCAAACACGGGTAGTATTTGCTCCTGGTGGTGATGCTTGGCATCCCAAAAACAGGAAAGTGAAACTGTCCGTTACGGTCAAGGAGCTTGGACTTTCAAAATACCAATTTTGCCGCCTCAGAGAATTGGTCGGAAAGCGTTATCATCCGGGGAGAGATGAACTTACAATAACTAGTGAGAGGTAAAATGCTGTATACATGAAAAAAATTCATTTATGCATTGTTCAATTTTATGACATTTGGGTCTGTGGACCTTTAGATTACTGAAAACCTGGCTGGAAGTAGCCACTTTGGTATTTGAAATCTTCTTTCCATATTATGAAGGTTTGAACACCGTGAAGAAAACAGAAAGGACTGCTTGAGGACTCTTCTCTCTCTTATTGAGGAGGCTGGGAAAGCTAATAAACTGGTAGATGATGCACGAACTTCATACGTGAAAGAGAGACTCCGAGCCAATCCGGCTTTCATGGAGAGGCTGCGTTCCAAGTCCACGAAATTGCGAGAATCTAATCAAATTCCTGCTTGAGGATTTCAGGTTTGATGTAGGAATTTGGGAACATTCACCTGCCTTAATTTGTTATTGCCCCCAGAGGTTGTATGCTAGCTGACGTTTACACATGCTTCAGAGAGTTTTGTTTTTTCACCAATAATATCATTCAATAGTCATACACAAGTTAATGTTCACTGCGACACGATTTTGAAGGGTCGATTAACGTATTCAAATTTGGTTTGCATAACCGGAGAATGAAAAATTGATTCTTGCTTATGATAACTTGTAAAGTCTGTTCAAATAAAAGTTTCAACGGGTTTTTCTCCCCAAGTTTTCGTTAGAGAGAAAAAATCAATGTCCAATGATGATCCCAAACTCTGTTTGCTTAAAAAGCGAGAGAACTAATGTAAGTTGTCTGGAAATTGCAAGTTGTATTACTAATTACTAATGATTAATTATTGTATTTCTTTCCTTATCTAGTTTTCCATTTTCTTTTTCCCGTTTGAGGAGAAAAGAAATGCATGGGGTGATTGTCATTACTTGGTCGTGGACTCGGTGTTATCCGAGGATAGAATAGAGTAATAGAAAAATGATTTTACACTAAATTTGAGTTTGAGTGAAAAAATTTATGCTGGATAACTCACATCGTAATCCTTGTAACTGTAGCTCCGTCCCTGATCTATAATCACTGTTGATCTTGACCAATGAAAAATATTGGGACGATAGGTTAAGTTGATATAAAATTAACTTTGTACCGACTAAGTGACTATTGAGTGCCAAAACCGTATGCTGTCGCTTAGGGGCCGTTTGAGGCGGTTTCAAGTTTCTAGTTTTGGGTTTTAAAAGTTAAATTTGAAAACAAAATATATTCGGGTAAAATGGGTTGAATTGGTTTTTTTTCTTAATTTTAAAACAGTTTTAACCTGAATCTCAAAACCATAAAAATAGGTTTTGTGATTCTTGTTTCAGTTTTAAATGCTAAATATTCTCGTTTTTTCGTGTCTATAGGTGGGTATGCAGGTAGCCCAGTCTGCATATAAACTGCCTGGGTCAGCTCGAGCTGCAAAATAAAGGGCCTATATAATGTGGCTCGCGTCCAGTCTGCATAGTCCACGGGCAAAATGGGGTTGGCCCGTGGGCCTACTAAAGGAAAAAAAATAATTAAATTTTGAAAAAATAAAATAAAATATACATTAAAACTTTAAAATTTAATTAAAAAAAATTGGCCGTGGGGTTAAATGGGCCAGGCTAAAAGGCCCACATTTAAAATGGGTTATATTTAGGTGAACCATAGCCCCACACGGGTTGCGGGTTAAACAGGTCGTCTGTAGGTCAAGGCTCATATACTTAGCTCTACTCGTGTCCCTTTGGCATCCTCTCGTCCCATTTAGGGATGGCAAAATGGGTCGGTCCGCCTTGTCCCATTTTTTACCGACCTTGTCGAGGAAAGTGGGCCAGAAAATACAGCCCATCCCATTTAAGGGCGGGTTGGCAGCCCGATGGGATGACCCGTTTTTGGCGGCCCAAGCCCACGACAAATAAAATACTAAAAAAATCATTTGAAAAATAATATAATCAACTTGACGAGCAGGCCAAGGGTTGAAAAAACCGACCCACCAAAAAGCGGGTTAGGCGGGGCCAGTCCGTTTGCCACCCCTAGTGCCATCCCTCCCGTGCCTTCACCATTCATAGTGGGCGAGGTAAAGAGAGTGACTAAACTAAAAAAAAAACTGAAACTCAAAACTCAGAATTGAAACTCAGAACTCAAAGCTGAAACTAGATTTGGTTTTTGAAATTTTCAAAACATAAAACCAAAAATCACCCCGAACGGGCCTTAATTTCTCATGTTAGGCAATTTCTATCTACACATACATAGTTTTTTGTCCATGCATACATGATGCGGAACTAATGTATATTTTTTTTGAACACATACGTGATGCGGAACTAATAGTTCCGCACGTTGTAATTCAATGCGGAACTAATAGTTCCGTAGACATTTTTTTTTAAAACATACATAATGCGGAACTATTATAGTTCCGCACGTTGTAATTTAATGTGAAACTAAGCATTTTTGATTCGTTACGCATGCTTGCGGAACTAATAGTTCCGCATTAAGTTACAACGTTAGTTCCGCATTATGCATGTCTTCAAAAAAAAAATGTTTGCAGAACTATTAGTTCCGCATTGAATTACAATGTGCAAAACTATTAGTTCCGCATCATATATGTGTGAATAGAAAACTATGCTTGTGTAGATAGAAAAACCCCTCATGTTATCACCAACGCAACATTATGTGTCTGCACCAAAGCACACCCAATCACGAGGGTCTGATGGCTGATAAACATGTCGGAATTGGACAATGGAAACTGGGATTTAGATTCTCTGCAGTTCAAAAATAACCACCACCGTGCAGTTTGTATTCTAACGGTCCAAATACACAAACTATATTTGTAATGTTTTTCAATTAAATGTTGAATTATTTCTGGCGTTTATCAGATATCAAGTTTGTGTGTTTATAAGTGTACCAAACTACACTAGAAGAAATTCAACCACAACAATTTATGTTGTCAGAAACTGGCATATGGACATTGGAAAGCATGGGATCCTTTTATATATTGCAGTTCATAACTTGGTCTCCAAATTTTAGCGATAAACCATTACTACTACTCAAAAAAATAAAAAGAAGTGATCATGTGACCTTGCACTTTTGGAATTAAGCTCCACATTTGAGGTTGTCTAGTGTAACATGGACCTGGTCCTTTGCGAATCTCGAACATGAAAACATTCTTGGCTTGTTTTAACAAACATTCGTTAATGATAAAATGCGACAAACTGAAGAAAGAAGAAACATAAAACATACTCTTTAAAAAACTTATTACTGATTAACTTAAAAATCATTTCCATGCAAATGTTCACACAACCCCTACTGCATAATGAAACGTTGTGTGTGCCAACCTCCTCAACAGGGACTGCATGTGTGTCATCTTAATTCTTAACTGCCAGTGCCAACCCTTGTTCATGTTTTACTCTGCCAAATCATGCTTATGATCATATATGTTTTTCAATGTACTAAAAGTAGTAGTAAACTGAGTCACTCCTGCACTACAATTTCTCTCCAACTTTCTCCAAGATAAGAATATCATACAACTATACACATAAGCAGTTTAACTACCTTTGAGACAAGAAGCTCCTGCCTCTTGTGTTTATTAAACTGGAGTTGTATTGTGCAAGAAAATCATAACTCACTAAGCAATATTGTCCCAGTGAAGGAATGCACCATGTCCCCTAGCATTTGTGAACTTATAAGTAGCACCTGAAACTGTTCAAAGAAATACCTCAGTGTCATCAGACTGCAAGGACATCAACCACACCAATCTTTTCATGAAATCCTAAAATTGAGGAGCAACGTATATGGGTATTACACAGAGTATACCTTCATAACCTTCGAGAACTGGATCACCTGACAGCAGAAGTGGTGTGTCTAGGTCAATGAACCTACAAAAGAGTTTGCAATATTTAAATGCATTAATGAAATAGAAGGAAAACAGTATAAGTGATAGTGTTTGAGAGAGTGTGTAACTTATTTGGGCTTATACACCAGTATAAGTGATAGTGTTTGAGAGAGCTTAGAAAAGTAGCACTTATAAACTGTTTTTAGTTTATTTCCATAAGTTCTCATGAAAACTTATCAAAAGATTACAAAAACTTAGAGAAAAAAGGCTCAATTTTTTCAAATACAATAATATTACTTACTTAAAACACCCAAGGCCAGCAGCAAGGTGGCCAGCAAAACCCATAGCCAGTCTTGTCTCAACCATACCACCAATCATCAAATCTAATCCTGCTGCTTTTGCCTTTTCAATGATATCCAAGGCACCCACAACTCCAACTTTTGCAAGCTTAATGTTAATGACATCTAAAAGATTCCCTTCTGCTATTTTGTAAACATCAACTATACTTCTGCAGCTCTCATCAGCTGCAACACATACTCCATACCTTTCTCTTGCTATGTTGCTGACATATCCAAGACCATCCCAATCATCTCTATGAACTGGTTGCTCAAATAGAACAGGGGTCAACCCCATTTCTGTAATAGAAAACAAACCTGAGTTCCTAGCCGAATTGCCGAAAATAATGCAATAAATTTGTACTAGTATATTGGTGTATGTGTGCACTTTCTTGTATGATAATGACAATCTTTTGGATCATATAGGGAGGATGGAGTAAAAAAAATTAACTATGTAGTTTTTAACCATGTAATTTCTCAAGAACTTCCACTGCTTCCTCAGAGTTATACCCCTCATTAGCATCGAGAATAAACTGACACTCAGGGTGGGAAACTCGTATAGCTTGAAGCACTTCTATATCTGCATTCAGATTCTTGCCCACTTTCAATTTTAAAGTCTTAAATCCTTCTTTATAGTACTTGGAAGCCAATTCAGCTGCTTCAGGTGGAGAAACAATTGGAATCTGCATATATATTAAGTTGGCTTAGTTTTTTTTTCTAACAGATAATGCTTAAATTTTATTGATCATAAGCATTTCTCTGAGGTTAAATAAGAACTTAACTGTTATATCAGTGGTTATAGTATTTGAAGCCCCACCAAAAAGCCTCCACAATGGCACACGAATACTATTTGCAACAGCATCAATTATCGCCATTTCCACCCCAGCCCTCACCTTCAATGTTGCATTTACCACATGAGAATAAGAAAAACAAAGTTTTAGTGCCACAGTTATTAAGAAAATCCTATAAAATCAAAGGTAAATAGTAAGATTTGTAATGCCTAAAAATGTAGTTTCCTGCTATAATTGTACAACCTTATTCATATATCAGTCAGTTGATCTTTCAAGAACAATAAAGTAAGATATCAAAACCTTTGCCCAGGTTCTGGACTCTCAGACCAAACATGAATAAAGAGCATGATCATTACAAAGAGAGCATTAAGAAAATGCTCTTTTTCCTTCTTTTATCTTAATTATCTTAATATTGGTTCCAGAACAGAAAAAGCTAGCAACTTTAAACAAACAAGGATGCAACAAAAGAGTTTCTCAAAATCAAGCAAAGAAAAGAACCAAAGCACTGAGCAGAGAGACCCAAAATAGAAGTTACACGGGGGGAAAAAGTCAAGCAATATTACAATACACGACGCTAAATTGAAGCTTTAAATATTTTTTTTCCTCAAAATTTGTAACGATCCTTTCATGTCCTTAGTTACCAAGTAGAAAATCATAGCTGTTATTCAAAATTGAATGAATTTGTATGGTAAAGGGATTTAAAATGTGCCCAAAATAATGTGCCGTGTCAATTTCAAAAGTACAAGAAGTGAGACAATGATTAGATTTAGAATAACTAGCAACACAAGCATTAGTTGAAGGTTCACTAAGATTAATTAATTCTCACTCACTGAAGCAAATTCATGCCCTGGAAGAATACCACCAATTTCCCTCAATAAGGAACCAAGTGTTAGTGCAGGGCATTTGAGCAAGAAGGCACATGCCTCAGAAGCCTTTGCCATGGCCATGGGTTGGTCCTCTGCAGTAACAAAAGGCAGAATTGCTGCCTCACCCCACCCAACAGCACCATTGCTGAGCTCAACTCTAATGGCAACGTTCTCCACCTTGTCCAATCTGGAGGAAGCAATGGTAAAAGGGGCAATTAAGGGCACGTTCAGTGGCCTATTCTCTGCTCTATGCACATCAACAGTGAAGGTTTCCATCAAAGTCTTGAACCCATAGGCGATGGGTTTTGCTGTAGATGCAGTAGAAGCCATGATCTTGGGAAAAGCATGAGACTTTTTGGCAAAGCGAGTGGTGAATGTGATGGGATTGGTGTTGCTGGAGTTGTGGGTGAAAAGGGTAGGAGAACATAGGAGGAAACTGTGGGATGGTGAATTCACATGGAACAACCCAGTTGAGTCCATTGACACTTGGTGTGGGTGTAGAGTTCTGCAGCTTAGAGTTTGAGACATTGTGACACTGTTGGGCATATATAGCAGTGTTGTGATTGGGTTGTAGTTGTGTGTGTGAGTGATCACTGATTTGTGAAGAAGTCTATGCTAGCTGCCATTTTTAATTCTTTCTTGCGCTCTAGTGGGAATAATTCTAATATTGAATTCTGATGAAGGTGTTTCAAACCTGGTATCTTTGTCTTTTCCTTCTGACATGACATTACTAAACTTTTTATGTTACTTTCTTTTTTTTAAAATTAAATAAATAAGTTTTTTTAAAATATAAATATCATTGTAAGTATTTTTTTATAAAATTATAGTGATGACATAAAAAGATAATTTTAATAATTACTACGAAAGGACTGAAATATAAAAAAAATCAAGAGATTGATACAATAACATACTAATGGATGAAAGTTTAAGATTTTAATCTTTAGCATGTATTTGATGGATAATGGTAGATAATAAGGCCACCTACTATTTTTTTATATAAAAAATGTAAAATTGACGCATTGAACTATGCATGGTTTATTTCATATTAAATAAAGTTAAGTGACAATGCTTTGTACGCAAAATCCTATCAAAAAAAAAAATGCTTTGTATGCAAAACTTTATGGTCTTTTTATATTATGGTTTTTTGCGTTTCTTCCTTGTAGCCTACCTGCCTAGAATTTGTCCACATGCTAAATTGCTTGACCTAATTCTCGTTATTATTTATGTTGTTTAGTAATACTTATCGCTTCACCAAACTCAAATAATTATAAAGAACATAAGTGCAAGTAAAATTTAATTTGTACATATATTAGTTAACTATTAAAATGTACCAGGTAGTAATAATATTTTATTATGGGAAATCATTAAATTTGCTTAGTACTTTAATTGATAACCCCACACCCGATTTTCGCGATTCTCGTCTGCTATCATTGATGACATTAACATCAGATTCGTTCCTTTCGAATGTAGTATTGGTTTAATTAGGATTGCAATAAATTTATAATTAGGCTTAAAAATACTTTTGGTCCCTGCAAATATACTCATTTTCGGTTTTTGTCCCTGCAAATTTTTTTTTTACTTTTTCATCCCTGCAAATTTCGTCGTTTCCGTTTTTGGTCCTCGACGTCAAGTTCCGTTACAAAAAAGCTGACGTGGCTGACGGAGGCTGAGCTGGCACTGCCACGCTGGCTGACAGAAGCCATATGTCAGTAGATGACGTGGCTCACTTGCTGACTCAGCATCATTAACATTTTTAACAAGGACGAAAAGCAAAAAATGGTATATTTGCAGAGACGAAAAACAAAAAACTATATAATTGCAGGGACCAAAAATGTTACCACGATCTTAGAACTGCACCACCACCATTTTCTTCTTCTTCTTCTTCTTCTTCTTCTTCTTCTTCTTCTCTCCCACCACCCTAAGCTGAGCTCAGAACCGCACCACCACCCCCAGAGCTCAGAACCGCACCACCACCCCCATTCTTCTTCACATCTCTTTCTCATTTCCCAACCGCTCCACTGTTTTGCCCCTCACCCACCCTCGTTGGACCACCTCCACAATAGCCACTGTTCCGCACACCAGCACCGTAACTATTCACTGGTCCACTGAAATCCACTTCCTTTCCTGTAGCAAATCGCGATTAGACCTTTCCTTTAGCAAATCATCACTGTTGTTGTTGTTGTTGTTGTTGGGGGTGATGGTTGTGGGTGGGGGGTTGGGGGTGGTGGCTAGGGAAGGGAAGGAGAAGAGGTGGTTGTTGTGGGTGGGGGGGGGGGTCGGGGCTAGGGAAGGGAAGGAGAAGAGGTGGTGGTTGTTGGTTGTTGGTTGTTGGTGGGGGGTTGGGGGGAAGGGAAGGAGAAGAGGTGGTTGTTGTGGGTGGGGGGTTGGGCTTGGGGGTGGGGGCTAGGGAATGGAAGGAGAAGAGGTGGTGGTTGTTGGTGGGGGGTTGGGGTTGGGGGTGGGGGTGCGGTGGTGGCTAAGGAAGGGAAGGAGAAGAGGTGGTGGGGGTGGGGCTGGCGGCTAAGGGAAGGAGAAGAGGTGGTGGTTGTTGGTGTTGTTTGTTCTGGGTTTGTTTTTGGTCCCTGCAATTATACATTTTTTTGCTTTTCGTCCCTGTAAAAATATTAACGATGCTGAGTCAGCAAGTGAGCCACGTCATCTACTAGCGTAGCAGTGCCAGCTCTGCCTCCGTCAGCCACGTCAGCTTTTTTGTAACGGAGGTTGACGTCGAGGACCAAAAACGGAGACGGCGTTATTTGCAGGGATAAAAAGTAAAAAAAAATTTTGCAGGGACTAAAAGCAAAAATGGATATATTTGCAGGGACCAAAAGTATTTTTAAGCCTTATAATTATAATAATACTTCTCCAATGTGGTCTCTTTATAATGCCAAAAGGTCAGAGTGAAGAAGAGATGCCCCCGAAACACACACAACATGGGTCAGTCTCCCATTGGGAGTAAATTAAATAGAGAAAAAGGGAAAAAGATTTTCATAATTTTTTTTATCTAGTTTAAAATGTTGAAGAGAAAGAATAGTATATTGGGAAATAGAGGGGGTTAAAATATCTTATCTCTCAATTTTGACTCAATGGTTAATTTATACAGGTATCAATCTCATATTGATCCCATGTTTGATCAAAAAAAAAAAAATCTCATACTCCCATGCACCCCATGACTCCATGATTAGTGGAAAAGCTGACCACGAATAATCCATGTGGTGTGAGTCACCAACATTCACAAGGGCGGATCTATAGTCTTGCACTGTCCCTGCATTCAACCCCTATATATTGGGTTTGGACCACAAAAAAAACCCTATATATAGGGAAATTGCACAGTTTTAATTTATAGGTATGCACATTGTTCAGTACTTTTCTGCAATTGTGTGGAAATCCTTATTGACTTGAATATTAGAATACTTTTTAGATAATTTGATATAATTTAATAAAGTCACGACCTTAATTTTTTTAACATTCTATTAAAAACTTTTAAATTATGAAGATTTAATTAAAAATTCAATATCTACTTGGCGTGTACTGCATGATAGAATTTGCATGCCAACATAACATACTCATCCAGATTCACGGGATAGATTACTTACTTTAGAGTGGTAGCAAGTTATAACCCCACACCACAAAGTCATTCCTTACTTCAGTATTGAGCATGAAATCTCCTTGCTCATGCAAGAGTTAATATAAAAATGGTTTGATAAATGGCAGAACACAATGCAACAAATTATCCGTCAACAAGGAAGTATGACTCACAATACATCGTCTGATTCTGATGATGAAATTGCCAAAACAACACGGGCAATGATCTTTCCACATGAAAAGCCAATACATGAAATTCTTGGAGGAGGAAAAGGTACCATTTTCGTCTTTGTTACTTTCTCTGACATTTTATTTATGAATTGATTTGGACAATGGATAAACCCACAAACGAAAATAGTAGGAAGGAAAAATAAAAACAGGATACATATTTGACAATAAAAATTACAAAGCCATATACCCCCCAAAAAACGTCACTCTCCTTTCTTAAATTGTAACGTACTCTTTGGTAAATATTGCACAGTATATTTTTATTTGTGTTTTGTTAGAAACTCACAAGGGTTGGTCTTGCAAAAATCACTAATCATTTTCTCATTTCTTTCTCAACATTAAACTAGTCATGTTGATTCAATGAAGATTTGAGAATCCATGGATTTATTATCATAATTTGGTCAATATATAAATGTGCAGTGGCAGATGTGTTATTGTGGAGGGACAGGAATGTATCAGCTGCGCTCTTGCTTGGGATGACAGCAGTATGGTTTCTATTTGAGGTTGTTGAGTACAATTTTGTGACCCTTCTTTGCCACATTTCCATCACCACGATGCTTGTAATCTACCTATGGTCCACAGTTGCAGATATCTTGAAATGGTACCCATTTTCCTTTCACATCTTCAGACTTACAGTTATGAATGAACTCTTCTAGAAAATTTTCCTATCTTTGTTAATAAACCAATATATTGATCTCCATTCATTGTACTAATAAAGGACATTACATGTTCTGATGTTAAATTGTTGAGGTGATTTTCTTATATGTTTTATGGCCACACATCCTGACCAATTAGTCAAGAAGAATTCAGTTGAAAGGATGCAGCTAGAGCTAACCATTTCAAATTCCAAAATGGTTAAGGCTCCTAAAAACCTCAATGGATTTCCAAAACACCAACTTAATGGAAATCCTTATGAAGCTTTTCTTTCAATGATTTCTCCAGATTACCGATAAATTCCTTAGATCGGTACTCTTTTTATGCTGTAGGAGTATATTACCTTATTCTCCATACAAATCAAGTAACACGTGATTGAGCTTTCTCTCCTCTTGACTAAATTCCCTTTGATAAATTTATCTTCAGGAATGGTCCCCAGTTCCTGGAAACTATTTTACAGGAATCTTTCTTCCAAGACATTGCTTTCATCTTGCACAGAAGATTTAACCAGTTACTCAGAATGCTCCTCTACATTTCGTGTGGAATAGACCTACCTCTCTTTCTTCTGGTATAACACTATCTCCGGCCCTAGATCTCCAGCAATAGAAAAAGCACGGAGTTGCTATGGTCAAGCATCTTGGACTATTGGATCGAAATTGGACGGCTCATGTTTGGACTTAGTAAATCAGCTTTAGAATTCAAATTAAGAACGTGAGTCATCCAATTTCGATCCAACGGTTTCATATACTTGACTGTAGCAATTGTGTGTATCCACTATAACCAATATTGATTGTACTTCATTAAACTTCAGTTCTCAACCAATATAGTGAACTTAGCATCTCACTTCTTAAGTTATTTTCAGATCATCGTTTCTCTCTATATATTGTCAGTGATTGGAGCCTATATCAGCTTTGTCAATCTGCTATATATTGGTAAGAATTAACTCCCGCACTTTGTTTTCTCTTTGTCTGTGATTTGATTTGATACTACTGACAAATAAGTGCACTCATTGATGGTACTTTCATTGCTAAGGTTATCTTTGCATTCAAACACTGCCAATTGTGTATGATCGATATGAGGAAGAAATTAACAACCTGGTTGGACATATCATAGTAGACCTCAGGAAAAAATATAGAAGGTTTAAGAAGAGATATCTCAGCAAAATTCCCCGAGGACCAGTGAAGGAAAAGAAGACCACATAAACAGCTATTCTGAAATTGAATCACTTCTCTGAGCAGAGTATCGAATGTAAATTAATGTTGGATGAAAAATGTTATGACCCATGTACATGTCTTATCAGGGTTCATATAGCGTTGTAAACATAACGTTTCTATGGCACATACATAATATAAAGGGATGATGGATTACTTTTCTTTTCAAGAAAGTACCAAACACTTAACTGACCCAAGAATGTAGTAATATTTCTTTAAATGTATAAATTCGAGAGTGATTCTGAGGTATGAATTGGGATCGTGTGATGAGAAGTCATTTACGTTACTGTACACATTGGGGACTATTAATTAGAGCTTATCCTGTTATATATGCTTGGATTAAAGGTACTGTAAGGTTGAATCAATTCAAGTAGAATAGTGAATTCAAAGGGGTTGGCCTATATTGATTTAAGTGTATTCTGTATCTTGATTACTCGTGTTAAAACGAAAAAACAAGGACCACGGGGCATTTGTCTGTGGCAATCCGAATGGCAATTTTATAGTAATTGAAAGTGACCACAAGATTTGTCTGTGGAAAATCCGTGGTATGTCTGCCACCAAAAATTGACAAACTGCAGGCAGGCAGGCAGCCCAATGAGCCCATGATAGCTCCAACAATTTAGCTTCATGACAATAACAACAGATGAAACGTATATATGCCTAAATTAATATAGTCACAACTTGTACTTTTGATTTAGAGCAAGAACTTCTTCAAATGACTATGATTAAATGCTAGTTAACAGTACAAATTTAGGCATTGGGAATTTGGGGATAATGAACAACCGTCCATGAAAGGCTCACATGCGCCAATAATCTCAGACTATTGAAAATCACTATTTAGTATTTAAACTGCAAAATAGTCATCAAATTACATGCACCCTGGCTTAATACAAATGCAAAAGAAACAAAGGGAAACAAAAGAAACAATTTCTACCCCTCACATCATATGCAATTACTGGGTTGATTAAGTCATATTTACTCAATATCGAAAATGTTTCGCAAATGTCAAGATGGCCGAGTTGGTCTAAGGCGCCAGTTTCAGGTACTGGTCCGAAAGGGCATGGGTTCGAATCCCATTCTTGACATAATTTTTTAATTTTTTCATATGCAAACTAAACTACTCAATATACGTATATAAATCTCACTCCATCGTATTTTGTTTTATGCAACTATACTCCATAATAAATATATAGACTCAGTCAGTTCAATCTTTTGGAATTAAAATCGAGCTTGATGGTGCTACAGCCTACTTACACATCAATTAAATGGTGAAATCTATCTCTGACTGTGTTCTCTATTGGCATTTGGCTTACCAAACGTAACATCGGAATCAATGTCAGAAAACGAAGAATAATCTGCAAAAATTCTATTCTTTGATCCATAACAAGCCCAGTTCCAGGCAAAATGCAGTGCTTTCTGAAACATCCTGCATGGTAGCTTGATGCAACAACAGACGATGGCTAGTGGGCAACAAACACAGAGCAAGCAACAACTACAAAAAAACTCGACCAATTTTTCTTTGCATCTAGAACAACCAGGCTTCTTAGGAGACAACAGAGTAGAAGAATATGAGCTACAAGACTTTGCAGGTCTTGAATTAACATAGTCATGTTTCTTCCTATTGAAAAGTTTAACCCCTCTTTTATCTTCAAGGACCACTTTGCTCCCCATTTTACAGCATCAGTCCCTGTTGAGGAAGTTGAGGGGTTGTGCTAAAATTTCCATGCAAATGATGTTTCAGTTAAACAGTACCAAGTTTTTGAAAGGAGTATGTTTTATGTTTCTTCTTTCTCCAGTTTCTTGCTTTTTATATCATTAACGAATATTTGTTACAGCAAGCCAAGAATGTTTTCACGTTCGAGAAAAGTTCTCTTGCTGTTTAAGCAAACAGAGTTTGGGGTCATAATTGGACATTGAATTTTTTTTCCCCTCTAAGAAAACTTGGAGAGAAAGACCCGTCGAAACCTTAGATTATTATGAACAATCAATTTTTCATTCTCTGGTTACGAAAACCAAATTTGAATAGCCGGTTGATCAACCTTTCAAAATATATATACATAATTACTAAGTTCCATTTTTGTTTTTTTTTGTTGTTGGGGGGAACAAAGCAGCTATTAGCATTTTTTACGAATCCTCCCTTTTTGTTGCTACATATTGAGCATCAGTATTCATTGTGCGATTCAAATAACTGATCAACCAAGCAAATGCTCAAGGATTAATGATCCTTTAATCGTCAGCAATAAGTGTCGCAGTGAACATCACTTATGGAACCCATGATGATTTGTCTAATTGTCTTTAACCTTCATAAAATATTTCATTTTTGTGAAAACGAGAATATCGAAAACTTAGGCCGGATTACTTTGAGAAAATATTTTGTTTTTATTTCTTATTTTTATTTATAATTACAAAACTGTTATCTTATTTTCAATCTGTTAGACATTTTCAAAAATTTGTACAGAAAACTACCACCTTATTACTACCATTTTGTTAGAGCGATGAGAAATGAGATGACCCGGATAAAAGTTACAGAATTTCAACCCATTTCTCTCATCAAAAAATATTAAAAGAATAAAAATTCACATCAACCTCCTTGCCATTCCTAACCTAACCAGTAACCATCTCAATATCTACATTCTAATTAGTTCAAATCACATACTACTTTACATTACAAAAAGAATAACAAAACAAAATTATAAACCTGCCTGCCTAACCCTGCATTGGACGTTTCCCTTTTGGGTCTGTTTCTGCAGTAGCAGAACTGGTTCCTGTTGCGATGCTAGAAGTAACAGTGGTGAAGTTGTTGCTGGAATCAGAAGTATGAGAATCAGAGGCACCAGAGGTACCAACTATGGAAGACAAAGCAGAGCGTCTCCGAGGCCTTCTGTATCTGGTACCAGGTACTCCTGGTCTTGTTGGTTCTTCCATGTGGCCTGGTTTCCTTGAAAGCATCACCACCACGCGCCTCATGGTTGGGCGTAGCTGTGGATCGCCTTGAGTGCATAGCAGACCCAACTGAATGCACATCCCCACTTGTTCTGCTTCCATTTCCATCACCGTAGATGCTATTGCAGAATCTACGATTTCTAAGCTCTTCCCTTTCTTGTACAGCTTGTATGCCTATTCACCAACACCACACAGAAAAACAGACACAAAGCAAGCATCCTTAGGAATGTTCCATATGGATAATTTATTGACTTATTTGTGGAAAAAAAAATTAAAAGCAAATCAATTACTATATATTTTTATATAAGAAAACTATTACTACATAAGAAAAGTACTGTTCACTTTCTTAACTCCTTTAATTTTTCTAATTAAAATTATTTTTTTTATTATTTTTTTTTTCATATTTATACCGGTCGAATTCATAGACTGGTATATATACATGTGTGATGTGTGATATTAACATGTCAACATTTTATGTGAGAAATTTACAAATAAAAACAAGGGGCAAAAAAAGCAAAATGTACATTTTGTTCTCACTTTTATAAATTTAAATAAATAAATTTTCTAAATAAAATCAACTGACTGCAGTAAACTATTTCTACAGCTATTATTTGGGGCTTAAAGCCGAATTCTTAATGGGAGATTCTATTTGACCTCTATACGAGTTTTTTTAATCCCAAAGTAATCTGTAATAAAAAAGGTTTATTTTCTAATATTATTCACACCATTAGTTTAATATACAAACTAATATTTTAATTACAGGTAAAAAAAAAAAAAGCGTTTTAAAGAGTAAGGTAGCTTCATCAATTTTAAAAGCAATTTGATTATATACGTACGCATGAGGTAATGGTCGAGTAAGGTTCGTTGTCTAGAGCTAGAGGTGAGTTTTAGTTTTGTGAAAACCACAAAAGATGTATGTATGCATGTATGTCTTTTTGGGGGGGGGGGGGGGGGGGGGTGGTGTGATTAATCAACCACCTCACCGTTAATTAATCAATTGATCAACTAAAAGGTCCCCAGAACTTGTTAAAATGTCAATAGACGCGTAGGCCCTTTTTAAAAAATATATCTTATATAATAGATGATGATGAATAAACGACTATACCTAAGCCATCCGAATTAATATAACCAAAAGAAAGTAAAAAAGATAATTAAAAAAAATATTCATACCCAATCGAGCAGATTCTGCTCCTCCACGTCCAAATCAAACGACGAGTTTCGTTGGCCGCTGATCAATTCCAAAACCAAAACCCCGTAGCTAAACACGTCAGCCTTGGCGGATAGATTTCCATGCATCATATATTCCGGAGCCATATATCCACTATATATAATAATTCTAAAATATCTTTAGTTTCAATCAAAATTAGGACTCTATCAACACACATACACGCCCATGGCTAATATTTTTAGTATAATCACCTATCGTTATTTGACAAGGTAAAGTCAAAACACATGACTAGTCGTGTAAATTAATGAAAGGATGTATAGTAAGTGATACTCATTAATTTAAGTAATTAGCCTATTTCTTTTTTCTTTATTTAATAGAAGATTTAAATCATCTCACATCATTTATTTTTATGTTAGTATCAGAACTATTTTATTTTATTTATTTTTGGTGGTTGGCATCTCTTCACCTGTGTGTGTAAGGAATATAGTCAAAAGAATTGATGTATACTTGAATCAATTTATTCTTTTTGTTAAGGATTAGGATCATAGTTTTTTTTTTCTTTAGTTTTCTCTTGTTGTGCTAACTTAATATGTTATTTTTTTAAACCTTAAATAGTATACAAAAAAATCATCTTATAAACTTTTTTATGCATGCATAATTTTTAAATTAAATAACAAAATTAGTTTTTTCATTTTTCTTTATTTAATAAAAAATCAAATTATCTCCAATAATCAAAATTTATGTTAGAACAAGAATGCGATTTCCGCTACTCAGCATGACATATTTGTGCAAGGAAGATAATCATAAAAATTAGTGTATATTTGGATATATTTAGAGCTTGTTTGGATGCAAAAACTTTAGCTTTTGACTTATAGAGAAGTTAGTTTTATTTTGTATTATATTTTTCTCATATATGCGCAAGAGAAAAAGTTAAATAGTCATTTATAAATAAATAAGTACTTTTAGAGAAGTTAAAAAAGATAGCTTTTAAAAAATGTGAAGAGCAAAAGTTAATTTCAACTTATGTGAGAAGTTATTAGTTAAAAAATACATGATAGAAGTGTTTATGGAGAAGTTTATCCAAACTTGGCCTTATTTATTTTTATCAAAATTAATAGCTTATAATCAAAATTTCATCACAATTTTTTTTGAATATTTTTATTCTAAAATTAAAAAAAAAAAAAAAGAAACATACATAGACATAGACTTACTTGGTTCCAGCCACACGTGTATGGACTTGGCTTTGGTCTTCCGGGAAGAGACGGGCCATCCCAAAATCTGCAATCTTGGGCGTCCATTTGTCATCAAGCAATATGTTACTGGCCTTGATGTCCCTATGGATGATGCAATGGTGCGAGTCTTCGTGCAGATAAAGCAACCCCTTTGCCACGCCTGTGATTATGCCAAATCTCCGTTTCCAATCAAGCTGCTCTCTCTTATGCGATTCTGCATCCATTAATTTAGAGTTGCCGCCATAAGCGTTAACTTAATGCATGCATCAAACGCCACCAAAACGTGAATCATAAAATTGACAAATTATGAGTGAATAATATAATATTGATTTTGATAACTGTGTCGCATTTAGTTGTTTATTTAAGAGTGCCCCACATAACCATCATACCTCAACACAGTATATTTTAATTTCATCATATATATAATATAATGGAATTAGTGACTATTCCACGACAACAAATGGATATAGAAAAAGAACTCATTGTGGAAGCGTGCTCCAAATTAACTTGAAATCTTAGGTTCTAATTAAATCCCCACGCTACCTTTTTATTTATTAAATGCATGTGCTTAATTGACAAGGAAAATGGTAGGGATGGTTCTTCTAATTAACAGAAGCCGCCACGGCTTTGCTATGAATATGATGCAAGCATGGGATGAGGAGTTTGATTTGTGAACTTAATTCTGTTGGATCCAGTAAATGCATGATTTTATTATATATGTAAATGTGTAAAAGTCAAGGTCTAAAGTGCAGTCTCTTTCAGAGGTTCAGGGTCCTTCATGGGTCAAGACAAAGAAAACATTTTTAACACATTTGAAGAAATGTAAAGATGGATGGGTGGCGGTCCATGGTGTTGGTAGAGAGAGAGAGAGAGAGAGAGGTGATAAAGTTAAAATTGATAAACTCATAATTCTAGAATAAAAAAAAAAAGCTGCTTCCAATAGAGGGGAAGAAGATGTGGAAAAGAATAATTAGCTAGACCATAACTTAGATTTCATCACAAGGAAAGGGGGTACGTACGGAAATTTCACATTCCAAAGTCAGCTGGACCAAATGAAATTTGGGTTGAAGGCAAAACACATTCACATTCTTCATGGCAAAAACAACATAGGCTCCATACTAGTTATCTTAATTGAGACTATTAAATCTGAATCACTTTCGCTCATTAGAAATAATTATCATCATCGATTCTAATACCTGCAGGCCAAATCTTGTATTTGAATTATGTGCTTAACAGACAAAAAGTATATAGTTTAAAAACAACTCTAATTAGATGGAATAGAACTTCTTAAAAGATGTGAGTGGCTTCTATTGATCTATGATTTTATCAGACAGAATAAGAATTGGCACAGAAGCACTTACTGAATAGAAGCTTGTCAAGGCTCTCACGAGGCACATACTCATAAACCAGTAGCTTCTCTGTGCCATGGACACAATAACCCAACAAATTCACCACATTCCGGTGCTGCACACGAGCCAACAACTTGGCCTCATTCATGAACTCTTTCCTCCCTTGATTTGAGGTGTGTGATAACTTCTTCACTGCAATGTCTCTCCCATCATTCAGTTTCCCCTGTAAGAAGAAAAGGGTCAAACAAAAAAAAATCCATTAATAAGAACAGGTCTTAGGTTGGAAAAAAAAATTTAATTTTGAGGAGTTTTCTGCAAGAGGGGATCAAATACTCTTAGAAAGTTGGAAAAATCAAATACTAGAAAAGTAATCAAGTCCTTGAATCCATCAATTGATTTGGAAGAGAGAGATTTCAAAAATTTCAAAGTCTTTGAAGGCAGTGTGAATTTGTTTTCAGAAAACATGTAAAGTTGTAAACCTATTGAAAACTTTCTCAGGCTGTGTTTGGACAAGAAGCAACTAACTAGAGAACCAAACACAAACTCAGTTGTTATTTTTTCCCTGGCAATTTTCCTATCAACCAAATACAAAACAATTAAGAAAAAGTGGTCATTGATTTTACCTTGTAGACAGGTCCAAAACCTCCCTCGCCTAACTTATGAATAGCACTGAAATTCTTTGTGGCAGCAACCAGGGTTTCATAGGCAAATATCTTCTGCTCCTGCGAAGCCATTCTCTGTAAGTCAGCTTCACTGTTTCGCTCTGATCAGACACAACAGTAACAGGAGAAAAAGAAGAACAACAAAATCCTACTGTAATCAGACAATTCATCAACCAGAAAACAAAATTCAGATTATAAAAAACTGGGTATTGTGGATTACCTCTACCGGAACCGAATTTGAAGTGTTTCACGAGACTGTGGAGAAAGCTGTGGGATTTATCCATGGCAGTGTTTATGGTTCCCAATTCCAAGACCAACCCATGAAACAGAATTACAGAAGGATATATTGTCGAACTCAAAGCAAAATTGTAATCTTTTTGGTTAACCGAAATTGGGTTTATGAGGAAATGAGAGGTGAAGCAAAGGAAGTGAGAGTTTGAGAAGAAGGAAAAAAGGGGAAGAAGAAATACGAGTTTGTTTAGTACAGACAAAACAATAACAACATTAACATTAACACAGACCCCTGCGGAGAAGCGTGTTGCTGTTGACCCACTGGCGAATGCTTGACTCAGCGATGATCTTACACACAACACATGGAAACAAAAATAAATGATGAATAGTATATTTTTTGGATTAAACAATTATAGTTAAACAATTATAAAATAAAATAAAAATCTTGATTAAAAAATATAGCATCCAATATATTGATAAATATAAATTATTCTATAAATACATTATATGTTTTATATTTTATGTATTAGCTAGTGTTATTGGAATATTTGTTAGCATTTTGTAATTGTTCTTGTATTTTTTTGTTATAAAACTGATAAAATCTCATTTTTGTTCTAAACATTAACATGCAGTGCACCATCACATTAGTGTGCTAGATTTATTGTTGGGGACCTCCAAACCTTCATTTGCACCAACGGAGAATTGCTCTCCCTCAAACAAAACTGCGTTATAACTTGTGCCTTGAGTTGGAGACAATCCAAAACAAGCATACCTTTAGTCATTTTTCTCATTGTAATCTAATTTTTAGTGCAAAACAAGGCACAAAATATAATTAAAAATACGATGATAAAAAAAAAATAAACTATTTCATTTTTCTCATTGCATTCCGTTAATACTGGCCCTTCGCATTCAAAAGCAATCCAGATCAAGATCAAAATGACCTGTTATATCAAGACTCGTTGACCGATACTTAAAATAAGTTTCAATATGAGGTGTTATATCAATTTTTTTATCATTTTTTTTCCAAATAATAAATCAATCCTTGGAGAAAAAGTAATAACTAAAATTTCAGGGTATTAAAATTAGACCAGGTTCCTCTTCTCAGAACCTTCTTTTAAGGGCAGCCACATCAATCATTTGCACTTGATATTTCTATCCTTGCAAACTGAAGTGCTATCGTACAAGTTCCTTTTCATGGTTGAATATTATAGAATGGGAAGTATACTATCAGGTAACCGCAATTTGCCGGTGATGAATGGAAAGAAAAAAAAAAGGAAGAAGATAATACAAAAGATGTGCGTGGTTGTCATTTCTCATAGGGCAAACAAAGAGATCTGTTAATAGTGAAATGGACAAAGTTGTAAAATGATTAAATTCTTCTTTATTGCATAATGGACCCCCTTAAGCTTAACTATTGGTTTGGAGTTATTGTGGAAAGTTAGCGTAACCTCAAGGGCACTCCCGAATCCAGAAGATGAGATGAGTCTATCTCTCTCAGAATTAAAAGTTACTTAGCGGTCATATCATTTAACTACTTAAAAATGTCACATGACATTGTGTTCTAATCTTAATTATTCGTAATTTAATCTTATGGATTAGATTCAATTTTTTCGTCCTTTTATAATAAAAATCATCTCTCTTGATGTATTTCTCTAGTAATATATATGATGTGCCTAACTGTTGTGCATATGCATAACTCGTCACCCTTGAATTGTGTCAAAAAAAAAAACTGTTCACCCTTGATTCTTGATTGACTTTTCAGTTTTCATGTGGAATAGGTCACCTAATTTTATTTAATTATTATTGTACAAATAAAAGTAAAAACACCAAAATTTCGGTGCATTTATTATAGCATTAAACGTGGATACTGGATAGGGATGTATGAGGGGAAAGAAAAGAAAAGGTTGGGATTCCTATTTTGGTATTTTTGTCTCTTATAAGTTAAAGAAAATGGCGACCTCTTCTATTTGTTCATCTATTCAACATTTTCTTTTTGACGCGTATAATAATCTACCCTGACAAGTATCTTACATATAAAGAGCATTCATAAAATTATTGGCTTCTTAAGTTTTCTTTTATCTTCAAAGTTGGGTTCAAGTGACAACATGCATCACATGTCCAACCGGATTCCAATCCATGTCTGTGGGATCAATTACAGTGAGTCATTTCTGAGTATAAAGTACCCTCCCCTGAATAGTCAGGGCTTTTCTGTAATAAAAGTAAAGCATGCTTAAGCTTGATTTTAACAACAACAAAAATTATTAATCTAAAGATTGCACCTAAGTCGGGAATATTATCTCTTACATCACCAAAATTGAAAGGAACATTTGTCTTTTTTTGTATCAAAAAAAAAAAAAGGAACATTTGTCTTTTCAAAAGTTTCTATCTTCTAACTGTAGTCTTTGTCAGTACCAGAATATCCCCCTCTCTGCTACACTGCATGCCTAACATTAACATTATTAATTATAGTTAGTTTTAACAGCACGAGAAAGAAGAAATCATGAGTTTTTTGCATTAATAATCTCATTTATGACTTAATTTTTAAGACTTTACAATTGATACCAGCTTTCGTACAAGTATAGCTTGTTTGTTTGTTTTTTTTTTTCTAGACTCTCGTGTATCTGAAAGTTACATTGGACTCAGACTAATCCGAGACTCAGACTAATTCGAATCTAGTCGGATGGACCTATCCAATGCATTATTTGTGTGAAATCAAGCTCTTCGCCACTTAAACCACACTAGTCTATAGTTTGTTTTATTCACTTCAAATGGATAGAGAAAATAAGAGGTCCAGGGGGCAGCATCCAAGCAGTGGTAATATTAGAGTTAGATGCTGATAGATCAGTTAAGTAGGAAGTTTGTTATCTAATTCTTTTATATAACCGCATTAGGGATTATCTTATCCTAATTGCATAACTAAATCTGTTACTCGGTTAGGTTAGTTATTCTCTGATTAGTTTACCTTTGTTCTGTTACCAAGCCTCTACTTCATTCCTATATAAATGAAGTAAGCACTTGTATTCTGAAATAGTTTTTTCATTCAATACAAAAGCATATTCAGTTTTCATGAATTCCCGTATTATTTTTAATTTTTAATTTTTTTTTAATATAATCTAAAAACAACTTCAATACACAAGGATCCAAGGGTGGCAGATGATTGACCCATCTATCTATTGCATCGAGGAAATTTCTTGGTTAGGTGGCAGTTGTTGTGTAGCTATTCATACTTTTTTTTTTAAGAATTTGCAACCGTTCTCACTTTATCATTAGGCTCATGTCCCTTTAGTAACATCTCTGTGCCGTCCTTCTGTTGTTTTCAGCGCAGCATATATTAATAGTTTTAGTTTACTTGTATTGTTTTCAATCTAACACACACGAAGTTGCATCTTGCTTACAGCACAATCAATTGTGAAAGCAGCGTTTGTTTCTTATTCTATTCTTGAACATCTATCTCAATCACAAGCTTTAAAAAAATAATAACAACAACAACAACCACCAAAGTAAATTCCAAGCAGTATATAAACAAACACTCACTTTTTTTTTATAGTAATTAATTACAAATGAATACATGTAGTATACAAGTGACTCAGCTTTTTCCTCCTCAGAAAGAAACAAACCTCATAGGATGCAATAATGCAAAAAGATGAGAAAGAGAAAAGAAAGAGGCTACTTACCTCGATCTTTTACTCTTTACCAAAGAAAAAAAATATGTAAGAAAACGACAAAACTAGTGGCCCTAATTCTGTCTCTCTAAATAAACTAACTCTATGTACCTGGCACTGGAATGAATCATTATTTTATCTCTCCAGCTTTGCAAGCCAGGTCAGGTTTTTTTCCTCACAAAATACAAGTGACAGGATGGCTTCACCTCACTAGCCTACACGCACATACACTCATCATCCTCCTTTTCCACAAAGGGTGATGATGATGGACACAACCCACAAAAATTTGGGCCTACTTGGACAAAAGAAAACAAGAAAAAAAAAACAAAGAAGAGAAGGGTAGACTTCAGTTCTGTTGTCCACCACATTGTATCAAACAGACCATACCAGGATTCTCCCCTCTCCATTAGGGAACAACTCCCATTTACTTTCTGTTAAAATTGAAGTGATGCATTGGTGTCCTTTATATATATGTTCATGTATGCTTGGTTTGCAGCTTGTGGATCAACTCCAATGTAACAAATCTGCATGCATTTAGAAAGACCTCAATAGATGCATAAATTGATATCCCAAATGACAAATCAAGAAGAGCATTTATAATACAGCAGCAAGATCAGGATTTTACCTATATCAATATCATCTCTTTGGTACAGCTGAACATTAACATGTAGACTTTTTACACTGCAGCTGCAAGATCAGCCATGTTCCTGACTCTGAGATCCACATTCCTCAGATCACGTAGATGTTGTAAAATCTCTTGGAGAAGATCTAACCCTTTATCCCCTTTTCTCAAGGAGCTGACACAGTGCTTTAGAAACTCTCTATCTGCCTCCAGAACCTGTAGTCTCTCATAAACATTATCCACCTCTTCTTCTAAAGCAAGCTTTTTACTATCCACATCAACCTTTTGAGCTGAGCCATTTTGCAAGTGGGAAAACTCCAACTCATGTTCATCTCCGCTCAACTCTACATCTTCTTCTGCTTCTGTACTGATTGCATCAAAAAGTGGGAGAAGCCTCTTGGCTTTTGTACCCATGATGATTTTCCTCCCTTGTTGATGATGCTTTCCATTACCATTTGCAAACCCATTTACATGACCTTTGTAACCATCATGATCATGATATCCATTCCCATTCTCTTCACAAAGATGTTCCATTGATTTAGTTTCATCAAAGTAATGCTCCTCTTCATAATTCAATATAACTAGTTTTTCTTCCAGTACTTTCAGCTGTTCTAGGATTGATAACCTCTCTTCCTCAAAGCTTGCCAATGATTCCTCCAAATATAAGACAGCATCTACAGGGGTGTTCTGATTGCTGCATTCCTGATGGCTATGAAAGCCATTTTCTTCCTTCGCTTCGTGGTTCAAATCGATGGACAACCCGTCACTATCTTCAGCATTGCTACAAGAGGGAGATGAAGTTCTGCTCCTTATGCTACCATCTCTTCTTGACAGCATCATCACCTTTTCTCTTACCTCATATTCATGAACCCTTTTTCTGTATACCTCAAGCTCCTTTTCTAGCTCTTGCTTCTCTTTCTCCCTCTTCAGCATGAGCTCATTCAGAAGCTGCAAAGCCTCCTGGTCATACTCAGATTGTTCATCCATCATTCTCTGATACTGCAAAGCTTCCATCTGCATTGCTGCTTTCTCTTCCTGAAGCCTATTAATCATTGCCATTGTCTGGTTGGCTGCTACAGCAGAAGCATTTCTCTCTTCTTCTAGTTCTGCATATAGAGTTTTCAAAGCCTTCCTTTCTGATTTCAACGCTGATTTTAGCTTCTCAATGGTCATCTCACCACATTCCATATCACTTGTGACACTTCCATCCAATGACTCTTCTGTTCCTGACTCTTTCCTCTCAAGCAGAAGTAGTTTATTGTGCAGTTGATGAAGACTCTCCACAGAAGTGGGTGTGTCAGGAACTTTTTCCTCCTCATTCTCATTATTCTCCAAAGATGATGATGGCAAATGGTTACTTACTGTTGGCATTCTCACTTCAAGTGACATGGTTTTAAATTCTAAAAATTGTTCACCTTTGTCAAGACCTAATTACATATTGCAAAAATTATATATTAAAATTATGAAGGAAAAAATTCAGCTTATGTTATTAGAAAGTTTCTAAGGATGGACTTTAGGAAAAAGGAGGATAAGAAATTGAGGCCTACCGGTACCACTATCATCTTGGACATGAAATCTGACTGAACAAGTAGATGAATCTTCTTGTATGAGTTGATGTGAATCCAAAAGAATATCTTGGCTTTGATACTCATCCACTTGCTCCTGATCCGGAATTTCAGTCCCAATTGAGACTTCTGCTTCAAATTCCTCACCCTGAATTTGTGATGCATCTTCAGAAGCTGCAAGAATAAACAGACTATTAGATCAATTTTTGCATATAAAAAATCAAGAAGAAGAAGAAGAATAGTATAAAAAACTGAGTGGACTTTGTTGAGGAGGAAAATAATTACAACCAATGGAAACATCTGAACATTGTTCTCCATCTATCATCCTTTCCATGTTTGCTTCAACATTGTCATCCTTAGGCAAGTCTTCATCTGTTTGAGTAAATCTCATATGTTGATAATTTTGCTCCAAATTTTCTTCTAATTGTAACCCTGAGGACTGCCCTCTGGTCCTTAACTGAGCTGATTCAACCCCATTGGCCTTGGAGGCATTTCTATTCTCCTGACACGAAAATTCTGCCACAATATCCCCAGAAACGTGCCAATTCTCAATAACTGGTTTAGGTTCTGCATCAGTACTCATACCAAAGTCCAGAATAAAATCTTCACTTTCAGTGAGCCCTTCAGCCCCCGCCTTATATCTACTTTGATTTCCTTTTTCCATGGCGGTGGAGTCAACCAATTCAACAGGAATCAAACAGCAGTCATCACCATGAATGAGAAACTCCAGATGTTTGGGTGGAATTTCCTCTGTTTTCTCAACTTGAGCAGTGCTCTGCCTCTGCTCACAAGGTTGATCATCATCATCATCATCCTTTGGCTTAGTTACATTCATAGTTTCCTCTTCAAAGGTTTCATCTTTCGCTCTCTCTACACCCAAATCCAGCTTGTAAATTTCACCAGCCACGTTTTCCTTGACACCATCACACACAGAACAAGCACAACTCTCCCCTGCCTCCTCTTCTTTTCTACCTGAACCCTGTTCAACCTCAAACACCATGTGACTTTCCCTGTTTTCCTCACTGCTCTGTTGATCTTCATGATGATCAAGTGCAAAATCTGATCTACTGTGATCTGAGTGATCGCCCTCATCAATCTCAGCCACAAATACACCTTCTCTGAGCATGTTCTGCTTCTTCTCTCCATAATCCAAAATGCTCAGAGAAGGCTTAATCAGAATACAAGGAGGATAGAATCTGTTGTCTAGGTTGACACCACAGCATGAACACCTCAAAGTCTCCTCCACTTTCTCAATTGCCTTGTCATCAGAATCCTGAACCATTCCTATTTGCTTCATCCATGGAAAGTAACCAAAACTCTGAGACAATCCAACACAATTTGGTTGGGATGAAGATGAGGATGAGCAATCCTCACACATGTCCTCTGATTCCGCCAGTTTGTGATGATTGGAGCAGAAACCCAGTTTGGAAATCTGAACAGCATGAGCTTCACACACAAGATCTCTGCATAAATTCTTGTTTTTACCGGGCTCTATGATGTGGTCGATTCTGGTACACCATATGCAGGGCCTTTTGAGGCCAAAATAATCAGCAAACTTTATGATCAGATAAGAAAACAGAGAGTTTAGAAGGAGGAGCATGATCAGAATCCATTCAAGGATGGCGTAGACTAGAACAAGGGTGATTTTGTTGGTATTTCTATGCAACATGGTTGCAAACTTGTTGGCAGCCATGGTGGATTCTCTGTTTTTGCTATGTACAAAAATGAAAAAGGGTTCACCTAGAATATTAGAAAGAGAGACAGAGAAGAAGAAGTTTTGAGGGACAGAGTGTTTTCAGACAAGATGTCAGAACTGTATTTTGGTGTGTCTGTGAGTGAGAGAGGGAGAGAAAGAAAGAGTAGATCGGAAGTAGAGAGCAAGTTGTTTTATTTAGGCTTGAGATATAGGGGGATTGAATCGAATTGAACAGAGTGACAACCAAAGGAGACTGAGCTTAGCGGAGAAAAGAAATGTTCTTGAGTCAGAGAAAATTAAAGAATGTTAAGTCCATTTTTTTCAAGCATTATTTGTGGAATGCTTTTTTACAAAAATAAACCTTAACACTAAGTGCATATTTGGTTTTCAGTTGAAAGATTATAAAAGTGTATTTGTATTAAAAGTAATTATAGAGTTTCCTTTAACAAATGTATTTTTAGACTCAAATATATATTTACAATTGATAACCAAATGTCATTAATAGTTCACCATTTTCTCTAGAAGAATTAAGACAAGATTACTGTGAAATTGGGCAATTTTATGACAGAAAATGTGAAACAATTCCTTCTGTAATCACTGCTTTTATGTGGTTTAGCGTTTTGGGATCAAAGTGGTTTGATTGAAAATGAGTTTTTCCAAGGCCTAGAATTTTCCGTGACCAAAAATCTTGTTTTGATAATCCATTCCTGCCAGCTCCACTTCAAATTTTGTATTGAGGCAGCAAATGGAATGGCCCACCAAACCACACACATGAGCTGGTGGACCAGTCCCAAAGTAAGGGGGGTGGGACCTGTTACGGCTGCAGATGCTTGAGTTCATTATGTGGGTATGCTTCCAAAGAAACTTTGTGATTTTATATTAATAGATAAAATATATAATATATAGCCTCCTTCCAACCAAAGGATTATGTATTAAATCAAACTCTATTTTGCAAGATAGTTGATTATTACAATACAATTTCACTTATTTTACTTTGTCGACAAGCTTGTTGTGTTCCATATTTATAAAGCTGATAATAACTTCAACAAATGGTAAATCATATTGAAATACAAGTATTGCCTTGTTTTTTTGGCAATCAAGAATATGATAATTTTATGTGTTATTTTTCCTACTTTTATTTCCGGAATTTTTCTATGTTAAAAACAACTTGCCTATGCAAATAATTTCTTCAATTATTTCACTTTTATTTATTGTATTTTTGGCCCCTTTCCATTAACTACATGGTGGATGTTGTAGTACAATAAAATGACTCACTAGTTAGGTAATCCAAAAACACCTATGAATTTGGCTTGTGGGTTAAGGGTGCACCGCCCCTCACACCGACTTGTTGCCATAGCTCCCTCTGTTTTCTAAAATAATGGGATGACAATTCAAAATTTGTTCCCATACGTTATCACATTCTCATGTACTTTCCAAAATAATTTCCACATTTTCATATCTCCTTTATGAAAAAAGGAATCTATAGCTAGCATAGTGAATGTTGTGCTTTGGCTCTTCAAATTGCTTTTGCTTTAGTCAAGTCTTGCATATGAGTTTTTCAGTGTCTCATTTGGCCCTACTGGTTATAATTGAGCAGCTGATACCTCCCCCACCCCCCAATGCTAACATAATTAACCTAAATTAGGCTGCCATTATCAAATTTATTCAGTACATATATGCCAGCTAAAAGGAAATTAAAAATAAATGTGGTCACACTTTTGCACCTGTTGATGATATATAATATAATATTTGAATACAAAAAGCATCCAAACATCCAAAAACTTATAATTTTATATGCAAGTTACGGTTATGCCTGAAGGTAAAATGGTACCCCAAGCAGGTATTTCTCTTATAGTATATGATAAATGAATAAATTAATTTATTCATCAAATTTTATTGGTTTTCTTATTAGGATGGGGTAATTTCATTCCAAAATTCTCATATTAGTAGAAATAAAAAAACATTTATCAAAATGGTGCTATACATGACAAAAAAATGGCTTCTATTCAATATTGAAAAAATACAAGTACTTATATAAAAAAAATACGAATTTATAATTTTATTATTATTCTATGAAATACGCAAGTCATATATGTCGTCACGGATGACTTGTACTTTAATTTTCTTTTTGTAAGCAAGTCATATTTTTCATAATTTTTTATTTTTTTTAATATTGCATAGAAGTTGTATTTCTTATGCCATTTGGGTAAACTATTTTTATTTGCACTATTCTCAGGATTTTGGGATGGAATTGCACCATCCATTAAAAGAGTGAAGTTTACTGACGATAGAGCTTAGCATTTGTAACTTCAGATACCTAAGTTCAAATCCTTCTCTCCCTATAAACAAAAATGATTATGTGTTCTTATTGGATATAATACAAGTAGTGTGATTTGAAAATTAATACAAGAAATGTTAGATATATTATGGAAATTAAAATGAAGGCTGGATGCAGATTATTATGGGACCATATATGATGTATTGGTAATTAGGAAGAACTGCAATAAGTGAGCAAAACGGAAAAACAAAAGTTTCAAATTCAAAGCTAGATAGATAGACATTATCTTTCGTGGAGGAACATCAAAGCAAAACTCACTTTAATTTTAAAGTTAAAACACTAGTGGGAGCCCTCAATGGCGCTGCTTAACTTCCCCTTTATTCTGACCAAAAGACCATCAACCATTAAAATTACGTGGATCATTGTTTATGTTGGGAGTCCTCACAATCGCTCTTAATCCCAGATTTTCCCTTGTTCTGATCAAAAAAGATTATTGTTAAACAAAAGTAGAGCTGAAAAGACATTTCTGTTCTTCAACTTTGCAATTCAAGAGGCTATAATCTCATACTTCGTACACATGACATAATTCAGAACACTGATTAAAAGAATGTAAAAAACAAAATGTGAATAAGAATAATATATGCAAAAGATTAGGCTATATTGGTCCACTCATTGTTCAAATGGTCTAATTTATGGGTAAAATTGCTCCTACCAAAAGCATTATTGAAAAATTCAAATTTGGCGACTTAAGCTAAAATTAATGTCTAATTGCTCAATTATATTGGGACCCGTATGCTTCATCTAAAATAACTTGCGTGGGTACAAAGACACCAGCCAGCAAAATTTAAATTGTAAAATATAATGAAATGAATGTGGAAGTATTTTGCTTAATCCTGCACATTAATCATATAAATGGACCTTAATCATTTCCCATTTCCAATGATAACCATTAAAACCTAATTCTAAGCTATATCATGAAAATAACGTCCTTTAATTAGACTCTACTAGTTCTACCTTTTTTGGGGGCGGGGGTTTACAAAAATCTAATTAGAATTTACCCTTTTTTTAAAAAAAAAAGACATGGTATGGTGATTAAGTGCTGAATTGAAGAAGTTAAGAAGAACCAAAATTCTAACAGACCAAGTCCTCTTTGGATGTAAAAACTTAATTAGCTTTTAGTTATGGAGAAGTTAGTTTATTTTATATTTTTATTTTTCTCATATATAAAAAGATGAAAAACTATTAAGTAATTATTATTGAATAAATAATAGGTGTTTATGGAAAAATTAAAAAAACATAGTTTCTGAAGAAAAAAATGAAGTGCGAAAGTTAATTTCAACTTATGTGAGAAGTTGTTAGTTAAATTAATACATACTCCCTCTGTATTTGAATATAAGCAAAAATACCTAAACTCATGTTTATTAAGAAAATTAGTTAATTGCAATTAAGTTTCTTGATCTCATATAAAAAATTAGTGTAGTCTCTAAATTATCCTTAATGATTGCATATAGGAAATTGTTACTTGGGAACAAACTATGCATTGGAAAACAAAATTTAAATTAACTTAAGGATATTATAGGAATAATGTTATTAAATGAGATAAAAGTGGTTATTTTTTGCTTATATTTAGTAACAAAATATTTTAGTATTTTTTGCTTATATTCAAAAACAGAGAGAGTATACAATTCTTATAGAAAAGTTCATCCAAATAGGGTCTAACACTATTATTACTTTCCTATCTTAGCTATTAGAATCGGTACAACTGAATTTTATGCTAATTAGCAATTAATTTACCACTACAATCTAACGAACTAAATGTAATCCTCTGTTGTGCTAATGGCAATAGGACTTATAGGAGTGACTTGGAAAGGCTAAATGACCGAAAAAGATTGAACTGTTATATATCTCTTTCGTTCTATACAGTACTCCCTTTGATTCAAAATATAAACAACATAATATAAAAATATATAGACCAAAGAATATTTTAAAAATGTAATAATCTTAATTAATACTTACTAATTTTAATTTGTTTTTAAAAAATATCCCCTTTAGTGCTTATATTTTAAACCGAATGGAGTAATTTTTTATGAGGAAGTATCAGTGTCCTATCATAGATGGGGATAAACATGGGTGATGGTTAGAATGTCCAAATCTGTGATTCGACAAGAATGGGGGAAAATATTTTTAAAAAAAATATCCATCACACTTTAGTTCGAATAACTACAATTTATTATATTTGAATATTCACACATTTTCATTCTTAACTATTGTAAAGATTTTATTAACACGTATTAATTCAATAGTCCATAAATTTGAGTGTAATCCCAAAATTTATGTATGGGGGTGAGGAATCAATGGGAGGAGTCCCCGTCTTTAATAAGGGATTAATTTCTCACTTATTAAATAAAATGCTATTTTGAAGATTTAAAAATAGAGACAATAATAAGAATAATCTTCATGCTATACCATCTAAATCTTTCACATCATAATGAAATATTCACTACGAACGAAGAACTCATAATAACTATTATTTTTGGTCTTATATATAAAAGAATTTAAGATTATTTTTTTGGTTTAAATTATAAAAAATATAAACTCATTTTAAATATATTAATTATATAAAAAAAATTTATATTTATTGGAGAGAGAATAATATACTTAAAAATCAAGAATAATTTAATATCGTTAAATGTATAAGTTATCATTTTAATCATTTTATGAGGGATAATTTTAGAATAAAATTTATAGTAATTATAACTAATTCATTTAACTACCTTTTATTGATATTTGTGAATTAAATATTTTTTTTTGACAAAATATTTATCTCTTATATATTTTTATATATGTGATCGAATGTAGTATTAAATAATTAACCATATGCAGTGGTTACATAAAGATGGCCTGTTGTTATCTGTGACTCTGTGCATTCACAGTATCAGTCTGTAGAAAACCAATAAACGATAAAACCTTGATTGATTTTCCTATTCATTTCTTTCCAATATTTTTTTTTAAAATTATAGGCATCGAATATCATGTAATTGAATGATGCCGACATCATGTCTATACATTACAACACCTTAAAGGATTAATGAAAGGACATCTGCTGATCAATATTGGAGACTTCTTTCAGTGCCATGTATTTCTGATTTGATTTGATATCATTTTAACTTTTTCAAATTTATTCTAAAACTAGGTTGGAGAATGAAGTTAAATTAGACTCCTAATTCAGACACCTTTTTTATTCCTTAATCATATTAAAGCAAAATTAACTCTTCAAAACAACAATCAGCAAACATTTGAAAGGCCAGAACATTTAGATGGGAACAAAAATTGCCCAAACTAAAAGAGAATATAATTGGGATATGTTTGGTGGTATAAATTAACGGAAATGCAAAAAATGTATTTTATTTATGTCATTTTCAAAATAAACTAAATTTTAAACCATTATGTCATTTTCTAAACATAAACTGAATTTCTTAAAACTTTTTAATACATTTCCCAAGACAAAAAATAAATGATAATTTTATTTAGGTTTAATTGTGCATTTAATCCTTTTATTATAGCTAATGTATGATTTTGACTTTTGATAAATTTTTTATTAAATGTAATTCCTTAAAATATTTTAATTATTACAATTAAATCCTTTTGTTACTTTTCCTCTGCTCAAAACTTTTAAATTTTCATTTTCTATTTAAAAATATTTACAAAATTAATCAATAAATCATTCCTAGCCAGCAAAATATAAATCAGTTGAGTCCAATATTTGTTTTTTCAATGTTTCTATATACAGATGTAATAAACACACACATAAAGCAAATCGATATACTTAGGTTTTAGCAAGATTCTAGACTGCTAATTTTTTTTTCATCTTTAGGATGCGAAGGTACATTGGAATACTGCCTTTTTCTTTTCTCCTATTTTAAAACTTAGGATTCTGTTATAATAATTGAAAAAAAAATACATAATAATAAAGAGAAAGTAAGAAACATGGAAGTGTTGGCCAATAATAGGATACCACTCATGGTTACTTAACCAATAAATATAAAGATTATTAGTAAAATAAACTAGGGGAAAGGGGCACAAAAATGAGAAATCTAATCTAATCTAATCTAACTTACATGCCGAGACGTGGTAGTAATGATGATGGCTTCAAAGTGTTGGAATATGTGGGACAAGGTCTTCTATTCACCTTGCTTTTCCATCCCTTCTTTCTTTCACCCTCCCCTTAATAAGATTTTTTCTTTGTTGCCTTCCCTTCTATTCTACTAATAACTACCCCTTCTCTTTAAATTTATCTTTTAAAAAACCTCTTTATCTCTTCCCACTTGATGCCTTTACATTATTTACCACCCACAAATATACCCACACAACACACGCACAGACGCACGGGGATCCACAAGAGATCACTATATATTATCCTGAAAGGAATATAATATATACATACATGTGCATAAATAATAGAGTTTAATTTATATGCTCTGTCAGTGTAAAAATACATCCAATAAAATTTGACCAAATTTTCACATCATCATTATTCATTTAAAAATGCTTCTCTGCATCACTCCCTCTCACACAAAACCCCTGTTTCTTTATTTCGTTAATGTACCAAAAAAAAACCCCTGTTTCTCGTTGGTGATGCCGCGGTTCTGTCCTCGCTATGTCTCCTCCATTCACCTCTGTTCTCATTGTTGCAAAGTCATGGCTCCTCTATGTCTATCCTCTCGCTGCACAATATTGGTCCCCCAAAAAAAAACCTTTAGATTTTGCTGAACTTAGAGATAAATGTTTAATGCTTTAGGTGATAAGAGCATTTCTTAATATCTAAACAGAGACAAATCAATTGGAAGTGACACAATGCAACCCCTATTGAATAAGTGCCTACAGACATATGAAATCCATGAAAATCAAATCAAGTTGAAAAAAATGACAATGAAAAAGAAAATGGACTCCAATCAGACTATCGATCATCAATTCTCTATGGCAACTCCAGCAATTTCAAACTATATCAATCATCGCATTGTCAGACTTTGATACTATTCAATCATCAAATTGCTTCTTGAAACCCCAAAGTCATTATAATAACTCATAAGTCATAACCACCAAAAATCAATGAAAAAGAAGAAGAGCAATACATATAGCAATAGCGAGAGACGTCACGTAGATGGCACAATGTAGCATTAATAGGAACAAAGGTGGGCGCTCGTGTGAGAGAGAAGAAGAGAAGACACAGATAAGTGGATTTAGTTTTTCTTTTCAGGTTTTTTAATGAATATGATGATGTGGAAATTTAGTCAAATCCCATTGGGTGCGGTGTAAATGGTGTTTTACACTGACAGAGTATATAAATTAAACTCTAAATAATAATGCATTATGCACCATACCGGGAGATACTTAATTATATCTCTAATTAAGTTCATGTGCTCATCAAGTACTTGTTAGGCAGTAGCCAGTAAGCATAATCAAACTGCTTGATCATTGAACTTGAGACAATTTTTTTTTTTGACCAAAAAAAAAGAGAATGTTTTTTCCCCCTCCTTTCTTTCTTTTTTACACACAGGGACAGACCTACATGTTAGGTCCTCCCAACACTAATTTTTCAAAATGATAGATAATTTTTTCTTATCATTATATATAATATATTTACAATTTATAATTATTGGCTCTCACCAAGTGGTAGTGCCCTACCTGCTTAATATAATTATCTCAGAGGTTCAATTCTTTAAAATTATAGCAATACACACACACGATGATAACATAAACATGATGTGTGTATATGTAAAGAATCAAAATTAAACTCGTAATATTATATTATTTGCATTTGTAAAGATATAAACATAAATATTTAACAAATTTTGGTTGTGTTGTTATTGTTTTTAGCTATCCAACCACCAGCCACTACCTAAATAATATTAACAGCAAAATCAACAGCCCCTTTAACAATGTGACACATTATCTGTACAACCACACATGTATTTGAGAGTGGGGCAATATTCAAAGAAAGCGATTCCGCCAATATTCATATCATAAAATGATCAAATACATTGTGTGTATTATCTCGATGTTACAAGGCACACACCTTCCATTCAAGAAGACATATCTATCTACCAACAAATAAGTAAAACTCATGTAACAATTGTTACTTACTTCTAAATGCACAAAAACCAACTGGATTGATTAAATACGTTACATCTCCAAAAAAAAAAGGGGCATTCTTACAACAAGCCTGTGCTTCCAAATGGATTGTTATTCTGTGGGTGAGAAATGGGGTTGGCAGGAAAAGCCCCAAATCCTGAATCCGCAAAGGGATTTGCTGGGTCCATCAACATATGCTGCTGCGGCTGCGGCTGAGGCTGAGGCTGAAACGGTGGGTAAGGAGTAGGACCAAATGGATTTGCCTGCTGTTGCAATGCTGCCATTTGAACAGTGGGTGGGGGAGGGACGCTGCTTGATAAAGCAAATGGATCATGCACTTCAAATGGATTTGGGGCCGGTGCTCCGTAAACCGGTTGCTGTGCAGATCTATATGCTGCTTCATCATATAGGCTGTTAAGAGTGAGAGAGTCCAATCCACCAGCCTGACATTCAAAGACAAACAAAAATGATTGAGAGTGGATCTAACTCTGATTCTACACTGATATCAATTTATAATTATAGGAACGATCTAGAAAGGTCAATGAAGGTCCTACCAACTGTCTCTCATTGACTGCAGAGATATCAGTACTTGGAGTGCTGACCAGGGCAAGCTCCCATCCAGTTGGATCGAAATTTTTTGTTTGAGCAGCACTGGAGTTAAAAGCTGATGCAGCGCCTACATGCACAAAACAGTCACATTTCATAGATGAGAAAAACAATTCATTAAACCTTGCTTAAGCAGCAGAGTTTGAGAAGAAAACTAAAAACAAAGCTCACCAGTTTCAGTGGGGACTATGGCTAGGGCAAGAGCATTTCTTTCCTCTATGGATGATGCATTAGGTGCTAAGTCATTCAATCCCTGCAACAAGGGAAGGAATTAGGAAAGTTTAAAAAAAAAAAAACATTAACTGAGATAACTTTGGATCTATTAACCTACCAATAAGTCTCCAGTCTCAAAATTGTTCTGAGATGGCAGTGGTGGAGGAGGAGGTGCAGGCTCCGAATTGGGGACTACGGCATTATTATCAATAGGAACTGATGGCTCCTGTTCTTCAGACTCTTTGGTGTCTTCAATTGCAAGAACTTCTTCTGGTCTGTAAGTCAACTGGAGCTGTTGATACAGAAGAAGAAATTACTGGTCTATAACTTAAATGTAAAAGAAATATTTCAAGGAAAAGTGTACATTGATGTGTAGCAAATGTTTAGCAAGACCCTAACAAACCCAAAGTACAAAATAACTATGATAACAATGCTTTATATAAATGCAATAAATGATGCACTAACCAATGGCTCACTTGGAACTGTAACCACTCGGGGTGCCTCCTTAATGTACTCTTCCATGGTTATAAGAAAAGATTGTGGAGGCTAAAAAGATAAACAACGAATAAAATAGGAAGCACATATTAAAAATGAAATATGAAGAACTCATTAAATCAAAGCATGAAATTGCCACAACTACCGAGGCATACCTCTCTTAAGACAGGAAACTGAAAATTCCTAGCAAGTTCCAATCCTTTGCAAACTTCATAGAAATCGGAGAGACTTGCTGCCTGCAATAATTTAGGTATTTTAATACAAGTGACATCAAATTAAAATGTAAAAGCCTAGTGGTTAACCGAAAGAGATACAATAAGCAAATTATCACCTGCTGACCCGCACGTTTATAGGCTTCAAGGGCTTTAATAGCTTCATGTCTTGGCATCTCAAAAAACTACAAGGAAATCACTTTCCAATATAAAACACCTTTTATTTAAACTTGATCTGATCACATAGATAACAATAAGCCAATTTACCTTATCAACAAGATTGATAATGCCATCATTAATAGCACAATAAATCTTAAAGCTCTCTTTCAGTACCTAGAATGAGCCAAAGAGCCAGATCAATAACAAAAAAAAACAAGTAATTTAGATACATGTAATATAACAAATTTAAAAACTATAAACCTCCAATACTAAATAGTAATTACAAATGTAACAAATAGATATGAAGCTTACACCGCCTCATTAACCAAGAGGGTGATCATAACGTCAACACCAAATTCATAACTATCGGCAAGGGAAGGGATCATTTAACTTCTGTCCCTATCATAAACAGAGTATTATATGGAGATAATTTGAATTCGGTTCCAACATTAACAACCTAATATGGAGGATATTCCCAGTTCCCTATAAATGGTCAGAGATATTTGAAAGTTGCTCCATTCAAAGCTTAATTTCTAAGCCAAATAATTCACATTTTCTTTGTTGTAATCCAATAATTAGAAACAAAAGAGAGAATGCTCAAAAACTTGGAAGATAAACCAATGGAGTTTCAGTCAACCACGGAATCCCCTGTCAAGTTTCCAGACCATGTCTATATAAATGGCACATTTCAAAACGAAATTATATATACTCTCACCATCTATCAGTAATTTCAGAATGACTAGCTTAATACAAAGAGGGTCTTTCGATAAATAGACAATAAGACATACCAGAGCCAGAGCATATTGTATGACATAATTGCTAACAGCTGCTCCTTCTGGCTGTGAAATTAAGCATACAATCAGTTTTTGTTATCTAAGAAGAAAATACTAAAAAATGAAAGCGGTATAAAGATAAAATTATTAAACAAAATTGATGTGCACAGTAAACTGATCAAATTATAAAAAATAAAGATAAAGATCATGAATATCCATATCGTTTCACATTATTACCCGGCAACCAACAAGTCGATGTAGCAGCTGCTGCAAAGCAGGCAACTGCTCCAACAGCTCCTCACTATCCAAATCCCTGGTCCTGCTGTAAGCCTGCTTGAAAACAAACAAACAAACATGAAAACTTTTTGAAAACAAACATAATGCTTCAATAAGAAATCTACAAATTTGTATCATCATTTGCATTAATCCCATTAAGCACTAGCACAGCAAAGAATATGAGAAAATAGTACTCATTTTCATACAAACACTCTTCAATCCACATAAGACAATATCAGATGCTACATACTCAAAACTCAACCTATTATAGCAAAAGAGTATAATAACTGGTTGTTCAATTACCTTCTCCTGCCCTTGGGAAGGCTTGGGTAGACGCTCAGCTTCAATATCATATTTCAAAATCCGAAAACATTCAAGTCTTTCTTCCAAAAATAATGCATACGTACGTACCCAGGCAGAACAATCCCATGCTACAAGCAAATAAAATCATACAGGCAAACAAATTATACAAGTCAATTTAAATAATCATTGCAAAAGTATCATTCAAAGAACAACTGTTAGAAACCTCTAACTTGAGCTCAAATGACTGTTAGACAATAAAATATAAAGACAATAAGGTCAAAAATTTAACCAATTGGGCTAGAATCATCCTTAAAATTTGAAAGTTGGAGAATTCGTCCTCTCTGTGAGAAATTCAGTAGTTCTTCTCTTAAAGTTGGATCACCCTCCCTCAATAACCTATGGATGACTATCAGTGTTTTCAATGCCACCTGTGAACAAGACAAAAAGAAGTAAAACATAAAGATATCTACACACTAAACAATTATGAGCTAGACAATTAGAGTTAAGGTAGCAAATTTTGCTAAATTTACAGATACAAAAAAATGAGACTAAAAAAAATGACATTGCTGGTGTGAATTCTTTATATATATTCCTTAGACAACCAGACCTGCGGAATGGTGAGTAATATTAAATACTCAGTTGAGATATAAACAGTCAAACACCTTAAGCAATAACTAACATCATGATTCGTATGCAGGACTTCCATTCCATGGTCATTCCAGAGATAAGAAATTACCATATTTTAAACCAAAAATTCAAAAATAAAAATAGAAAAAGGGATGGTGATTTCATTTCATGGGATCCTAGTCCCACCAGACAGAGATGGATCTAGGAATCAAAGAAAGCGGAGATGATTTTGAACCATGGTTGATAAATCATTTTAGTCCCTTGCTTGTAGAGTAAGAACTCATTTATAAATGGTGGATCAGCCCACAAAATACACACTTATCAACCTAATTAGTGTCATTTAGTACAATACGAGACAAGTGGTTTCATGTGACCGGTGATTAAGATTTAACAAAGATACATGTCTATATATTATATACTTCAGTATGGCCCTTGAAACGGGAGTTAAAGCTATCAGAAATCAAATGCTCAGACAAATAGCCAAATTTGCCAACTGTTTACTTGTATGCCGAAAAAGCATTAGACTCACATTCCTCAAATAATATGACATCCACAATTCTAACAGGAAATACTAATGAATTTGATAGTGTGTAACTACTCTGTGAAATGTAGGTATGTAAAACTCAGAAATGCCACAAACCTATCACCAGTCCATCAAGTCAAAAAACATATTCCAAAAAACATCAGATTCACATACATTATTATATAATAGATAATAACCAGGTTTCTAACATGACAAATTGTGAGTTGCAATCAGATGAGTTGATCACATAAAGAGAAGTGAGTACCGTCCAATTTCGGGTCTTGGCGAGGCGACGGGAAAGGGTGTGAATGCAGTAGGCAACATCAGCCCTGGGTCGAACAGCAGAAGTTGCAAACAGAATTTCTACAAAAAAGAGGAAAAAAGGATGCAAAATTGTAATGGATCCAATCGCAAAAATAAAAAGCCCGAACATGGAATTCGGATCTGAAAATCACAAATCACTCACTTCTAAGGTGTCTCTCCTTAGGTGGGCACTCGACGTGGTTCGTGGCTTTGACTATGGCAACATCCAAATCCTAACAATAGAAACCAATAATCAACCCACCCCACATCACAAAAATTCATCAAATGAAATAATAACAAAGAAAATGGAACCCCCAATACATGAAAAAAAAAAAAAGGGTGGTACCGCATATATGATATAAAGAAAAATTCGAGTAATAATAAAGGGGAAAAAAAAAGGGTACCGCGTAATCGCTGTTGACATGGGCAAGACCAACTTTGGTGGTGTCTTTGATGGCACCATAAGCTCTTCTCCAAGACTGAAGCGTACCCATTTCAGCGCTGATCTCTCGGGTTTCTCTCTCTAAAATGTTGGGCTGCGATGAAGAGAGAGAAAGAGAGGAAATTTGATGATCAATTGAACGGAACAAGAAGCGAATCCAATTCCGACAGCCTTGGCTTTTAGCGACCCCCTTCCTCGCTGTGCGTCATCATCATCGGTATTTTAACTTTTTTTTTTCATTTTTTATTTCTTGGGAGTTTTATTAATATTTAATTAAATTAAATTTAATAATAAATAATAAGTGTTGATTAGTGAGACATGCAATTTGCAATCAAGAGCATTGATTGTGTGTTAAAGTGATTATTAGTTAAGGAAGTAATTTTGTGGGTTGGCCTTGTTCCCCAATCACCACAACTGAATTGCTGTTGAGGAATTGCTGTATGGTACTTCCAATTTATTATTCTATTGTCTAACTTAGATCTATGATAAAGAGTGATTTTTTGAATTATTCTAATTCTAATTTTAGTACAAATAAACAAATAAAAATAACTGAATATTATTTATTTAAATAAGATTTATCTATAACTGTATACTTATAAGTTAATATTGATTATATATTTAATTAAAAATATTTTATCATTACTATTTTATTATTTTTTTATGTTAACCATTGTAATTTGTTAAGCCTCAAAGAGTTGTTGTAAACAGATGTCTCGTTATTAGTATGCATGTAATATTAATAGATATCTCATTAATAGTTAATTCTCTTACTTTTTTATTTCTAAAATGAAAGTGAAAATTCACTTTATAGGAATTAAATTCATTTTTTCTCAATCATCTCATATTAATTATTAGAAAATTTAAAATTAAATAATGAATATTTTGTGTTTAATTATTTTTGTTTTCAAGGTATTTCCTACTTAATAAGTAATAGATCATTTTTTTGTTTTCAAAGGATTATCCTACTTATTAAGTAAGACTTCAAATATTGATACTATTTATTTTTTAGGGAAAAATACACTTTCCTCTTTGATTGAACACTTCTATTCCTTTTTATTTAAAATCTATACACTCTTTCATTGAGAAGTAAATATATATTATACTTTAAGTGTGTGTTTGCTTGAGCGGTGGACTCACCGCCACCGTGCGTCGACTTAGAAGCTACTCTCACAAACTTTTGCGTTCAAGAGGTCCAAACGCGCGACAACAGGATTTTAGACGCGGAAACAAACAAGCGCTAATGCTTTTATCTCATAAGGTTCTCTACATTTTTATCCACCAATGTGAATGATGAAACTTAAAATACTCACTCTTTCTATTTGAATCAAACAATGATGGTGTGTTTGATTTTTATTTAAGTGAAAGTGATAAAACTACATACAGTTTTATTTTCATTCTATAATTATTTAGTTTTATCTTAGTCCTCAAAAGTTTTATCTTAGTCTTACCAAAACTACATAAAGTTTTTGTTGCCCTCAAAACCTGAATGGACAAGGCAATATATAGAAGGGGATGAGTCTCATTTCCACGTGTCCTCTTCTCAGTCTTTTAATTCTATCATCCTTTTTCTTGTTCCACACAGAAAGGAGGCCGTTCACTCGTTGCCATGGAACTGAATTGATGAGGAACCAAACACAAAGAGAGAGCTCCAAACAAACAAAAAAATGAGCTGTTCATTCAGCCTCCATGTTGTTCCCAAAGCTCTGCCTCCTCTTCCCACTTCCTCACGTGCCACTGCTTCTCTCTTCATTGCTTCCAAACTCAATTTACCATCCCACAACAACACTAGTAGTACTCCTTCCCAACAATCACAACATGTATCTATCTTGCCTTCTCTTCTACACAACCAATTCTCCACTTAGCTCCTTTCATTGTAATTGTAAAAGAGTTATCTAATCTAACCTCCACCCATTAATATTCCAATTGCAGATACTAAAATGCAGCACCCAGAAGCCAAGTGATGATGTCAGTCTAAAGAAACCAAGTTTGGCACTGCACATAGGAGCAGTACTCTTGGCCTTGGTGAGATTCTTGTACATGTATACATACAAATTCAATTCTTGCTTGCTACTCTGTTTGTTATGGGTTTGGCTCTTCTAAAGCGAAGAGAAAGTAAAGTAACGAATCTCAATCGTTAATGAAAAAAATCAAGGATTGACAATTGAACACATTCATGATTTGTTATCTATGTACTTATAATATCAACCACTGATTTATTTATCAATGATTAAAATTATTTATTTTATATTCTAAAGTGAGTTACTCAATTTAGAGGAGTCGGATCCGTCTGTTATTATAGGCAAAAGTTGATTGATTGTGGCTATTTGAACAGGCTGAGCAGCCAGTATTAGCTGTCACTGGAGAAAATAACCCGCAAGAACTCTCATGGGTTTTGACACAATTGGGGATTGTTCTCTTTATCTACTTCATCGTGGGGCCAGTAAGTAGTTTTCTTTTCACAAAATTTTGAAAAGTTTCGTCCTTGTTTATATATTCAACCTGGGGTATCTGAAACTGAATCCTGATGTGTGAGCGTGAGCATAATAACTGGGTGTGAATTGCAGCCGATAATCATGAACTGGCTTTGGAGAAGATGGTACAGAAGAAAGCTTGTGGAGATGTATTTCCAATTCATGTTTGTCTTCATTTTCTTCCCAGCGTGAGTGGTTCTTCCTCTCTGAAAAGCAAACTACATACACTGCTTCAAATGGATTACATAACAGCTTGACAAAAAATAAAATAAAAATAAGAACAATGTTAATTATAAAAAAAAAAGAGGAAATTTTTTAATGATGCCATTATTGTCAAACTTTGTTAAGAAACTGCTCTGGTATTCACAATTTTGTATAACTTTGATGGTAACCCCACTGAGTTCAAGTACCAACTCGAGAGAACATTTTTCATGTAAAATAGGAATGAAGCAACTTATACTAATGTGCATAGTGATGATGAATATGCAAACTGAGTGGTTGAAATGTTGAATTATTAATGTATTTAAAAGCACACTTCAGACCAAAAAAAGAAAAGCACACTAATTGTTATTATTTCCATGTCCTGCAGGATCATTCTTTGGGCACCATTTCTAAACTTCAGGAAGTTCCCACGGGATCCATCCTTACAGTACCCTTGGTCTACACCTGAAGATCCTTCAAAAATAAGAAATGCATACTCAAGGTACCCATTTGCTGAACCTGAAGATTATGATTACCCATGAAAGTACGATCAAAACACGAACAAATCATATGTATGGTTTTTTATTTCTAAATTACAGTTCTCCCGTGCTACATTATTGTGAATGTAGGATTATACCCTTTTCTACTTTTGATTATTGAATGGGATTTCATGTTGTAAATTTTAAAAGTAATCCTTAATTCAAAGTTAAGACCAAATTTTCACTTTCAATGTTGAACAGTGTCAAACTGTCAATAGAATTCTGTAAAAGAATAATTAATGTCACATAATTTCTTATTGAAAATAATAATTATAACCAAGTCAGTACTGAGACAAAAAGTAAATATGATCAGTGCTATTTATTTACTATGAAAATTTTGTCACGAAGATATGTGGACACACGATGAGTTCCACGTAAAAATTATTTTAAAGCTTACTAAATTGCTTCACTTACCTACTCTCAGTCAATCGCAATTACTTCGAAAAATTTAATAAAAAGCATTTTTTCCATTTATGATATTAATCTCATGCAAAGCCAAATTGCTGAAATTTGAAAAATGGATGTGGTCAAACTAGAATAAGCACTGGCTCGAGCAGAAAAAGAATGTTGTATTTAGTATCAGTATTATACTAAAATGACGAGAGAGTCTTAAGTAATCGCCTGCGGCCTATCACTCATAAGCACTGGCTCGAGCAGAAAAAGCCTGATTCGCCTTGACGTATATTACTGAAAGCAATTTTCCACTCCTTCCTTCCTCTCACTCAAAGCAATCGTATATTCTGTTCTGTATCGACCATGTGATAAGCTCAACAATGTTGCTCAATTAAAGGGAAAAAATGGAGATCAGAGAAAAGACGGGAGAAAGGGCACAAGCCAATATAAACAATGCAAATGCTGCAGAAAAACTTCGCAGTGTGTCATCAAAATTCCTTTGATTCAACTAAATTGACTTCAGAATACAGGTGGTTACCTCATTGGCATTTTGCCAGCACGGTTGATGTATGTAAAAGCATAAGATAAGATAACTAAAATTTAAAGACTCAACAGAAACAAGAACATGAAATAAATTATAAAATGGTCAAACTAAAGTAAACCTCAAAGCAGTATTGACCTCAACTATTCTGTGTCATCCGAACAGGATTTGAGCTAAGTGTACAACCTCCGCATTATGCACTTTATTACGAGGCAATTGGTTTTACTGCACCCATTGTGAATGGCACGGGCTGAAAAGATTGCTGCTTGATGCAACCAACTGCCAGTAATGCGGAATATTCTCCGGGTGCTCAGAGCTGAGAGTTGAAAACTTCAGAGAGCTTCTTAAAATCCATAGATTCCATATTGGGGTACAATAGAACAGTACCCACAGCCAAAGCAAGAACCGTAAAGGTCAGACATGTCCTGCACCCATGGCCTTGCGAAACTTTTCCTAAGATTATCTTACAATATTTATCCGCATCCTTGAAGAGTGCTTGACGAGCAGCATCTGTTTCAGTAGCCAATGCTTTCTCATTCTGCAGCCAACAATGGTTAAATCATTATATACCAAGTTCAAACATTCTGCTAATTCAATGCAATAGACACAATTCAATAGTCCATGTCAGGGTGATTGGTAGGCAATCCCAGATGCAATAAACAGAAAGTATATCATGCAGACAGGTGAATGAAAAACTACCTTTTGCCTAAGATTCTTTAGGATCTCCCTCAGTGGCTCATGAGGAGACAATTTTGTAGCTTGCTCCTTCCAATCATCAGAAAGCTTCTTTAAAACTGCAACGCTTGCTTCGACGTTGTCCTGATAAGCTTTATCCTGTCCATATCCAAAATAAAGAATAAGACCAAATAAGTAAATACAGTGTCATGATTGCTGTGTATATTTTAAAAAACGCAAAAAAAAAATCTTTTCTCTTGTAATAAATTTTCTTGTTTTATCCAGAAAACAGCTGCAAAAAAAAAAAAAAAACTTGCATTAACTAAATATGCTTCTAGATAGAACAACTCACCCATTGCTTGTAGCATTCAGTGCTTTGGCTGAAACACCAAATTAAAATACCAGCTGCTTCTTTTGATAACTCAGAATTGTCTGAAAAATACAACTGTGTTTCAAAATACCTTCTAAAACACTTATTTCATCAAGATAGAAAAGAAAACAAACGAAAAATGTAAAATGTAAAATCAGGTTTCCGTACTTTCTCCTGCTGCTCTGATAGCAAAATTGAATATCTGCTGCGAAACTTGTTTCATTGCTTTACTTCCAGTAGAACCACCAAGAGCCACCGCTTTCAGTGTGGGATATATGGCCTCAAATCTTTCGGTAGCCTATATAAAAGCAGCAGATTGATATAAGTTTTAAAGCTTTAGAGCTATGATACATTCAAATACAGAAATAACAGAGCCAGCTGGACATCTACCTTTACTCTAGTTGAAGCTGGAGGGAAAGTAACACGGATCAAAATTTCAAATGCTGGAGGAGGAATTAATCGTTCACCTTTTCTTACAGCACCATTTACTAAAACAGGCCGTGCTTTAGGGGCAGACAAAATTCTGCCAGCGAAACACAAAAAATTAATGGTGATGATGACAATAGCAATGGTGAGAAAGGGATATAAAAGAAAGCACATATATTTACATACTTTTCCACAAGCTGCAAAATCAAATCCCTGGATTGGGGGTTGCCACTTTTGCCAACCACTATAGGTAGGAGATTCCGTGACCAAGCATACAAACCTACTGAGAGATCTCCCGCTGAGGTCTACACAGAAATGTTTCAATATTCAGTATTAGAAAATTGAAGGGAAATGTTTCAATATTTCAATATTCCTACACAGAAATGTTATAGTCATCCTTTTGAGAAGGTAAAAAAAATAAAAAATCTTTCTTTTATGTCTAATGGGTCCTCTTAGTTAATCTGGCATCTACTACTCACCTGAGCTATCATCCATACAATCACTGGAAGCTTATCTTGTCCTTGATACTTTGTATTGTCCCTCAATGTGGGCAATATAGTAATAAGAGCATCAGGCTTCCGGCGTAATACCATTGCTAAGACAACAAATATTGCAACCTGCATATCATGTAAAACCAATCTCAATCTACAGCTGAAAAACAGGGGAAAAGGAAAGCATATTTGCATTTTGAAAAGCTACAAATAACCAAGATGATAAAATCAGAAAACATGCAAACTACAATGTATAAAGCAACTGTCTACATCAAATTTAACCCACTAGAGATGGAAGCATTTGTTTTCATGTCCACTTCTCATTTCCAGGTGCTTTCAATTCTAAGGAAAATATACCATGGGAATTGAATAATGAAAGCCAAACAAGCTACCTCATTTTGCAAACTCTGGGAACTACAAAAGATGGCAACGGCAATCTAAGAACATGTATATTTGACCTCCTAAGTCACTGAATGCCACCTCCGAAAGAAAAAAGATATTTAAAGAATCATAAATGCATGTTCTGGTGTATGGCAGTCATAAAAGTACTTGTGAATTGACTGTCTGTCCCAATATCACCTATCAGTAGTTCCTTTATATGCTTGACATTGGCCATTTATTCATTCATATTGAATGTACAGGTCAAAGAATCCAATAGAAAAGGGGAAAAACTAACTAAAATTAAAATTTAGCACCACTCTGCCACCGCCCAGACCCTTGAAATTTTCTACCAACCACAACCACTAGAAGAATAAAACCAGAGGTTTATCATAAGAATTTAATGACTTATTCCAAATAATAAATTAAAATATCAAATTGCATTGTGGCACATGTCAGAGAATATTAGAGTCATGCACTAATCTAGCATCCCTATTTTAATCATCCTTTAGGACAAGATTGTTTACTAGGCCTATCTTTGGTGTTAAGCACATGGGTTCTTCAGGAGAGTCCCCTTGATAGTGAACGGAGAGCTATACTGCACTGATTTTTCCTTTTAGCTTAGTTCAGTTTCTGTTGGTGGGTGTTTTTATTATTAGATTCAAGTTAGGAAGATTCCTTATCCTCCCTCTGTCTATATCCATTCTTATCTGCCAATGAAGATTACTAAATTTATCCAGAAAAGCAACCAAAAAAAAAAAAAACGCTACTGCATGGCAAAGAAGGCTGTTTAGTACGAGTTACCTGAGATTTTGAAGCTACTTGTTGCACAGCCTTTTTGGAACCCTTAGCCACAGTTTGCTGGCTACCCAAGTCAGCAAGGATTCTATCCAAAGACCAAAGCAGAAACGAACTAAGTGCTTCAGGAGAACGATGGTTAATCCAGTCAGTTGATGTCTTGTATACAACATCAGATATGTGAGAAAGTGGCGTCTGGTAAAAAGAAATATTCAGTATTAAGCTTCAGAGGCAAAAATCATAAATTAGAACTGAAATTCTGATATAGAATATGGATGCTGAACAATACTTTTCAAATATTCTTCAGACATCAATTTACCATCACACATTAATTAATATTTTAACATGGTAGAAAAAGGCATAAATATTTGGGAAAACTTTTACTTGACTAACCATATTAAATTACCCATTTTCAAATGTAAATATGGTAAATGGTATTACATAAAACCGATATCACAATATAGTTAGCAGGAGAACAAACACCAATATGCAACCCAATAAAATTTCACAGCACTAAAGACACTCACATTAGCCTTTGCACAATATCAATCCGTCAATGTACTTTACAGGCTTGAATATTTTAAATGTGAACAAGTTAATAGGAGAAATGTGACTGAACTTCACAAAGATCAACAATTCATATATGTTCAAAGACAAAATGATAACATAATAAAAATGGTTGTAACAAAATAACATGTTTTCACCTAAGGGTCTGTTTGGGAGTTTTGGAGGGGAGGGGAGGGGAGGGTTTTGACATTTTAAGGGAAAAGTGAAGGGGAAGGAAAGGGAGAATACCCCCTACCTTGCATGGATGATTATTTTTTAATGAAAAAATCAAAACCTCCAAAAACCTCCAATTTGGGGGAATACCAAAAATGTATTAGGGAGAGGGTTTTAAAATGCTTTCCACATCCCTCCCCTCTTTTTATAAAACTAAAATATTGCTATAAACCCTACCCTACCCTCCCCTCCCCTCCAAAAACCCCCTCCCAAACAAACCCTAAAAAAATGAAGATTCACCAAAGAAAGAAAGAAGCAATATAACTAAAATGTGGGTGAAGAGCAAAACATTCTAAAGCATTCAAACCTTGTAAAGCAATACAAAAGTCCGTCCCACTACAACCATTTGAAGCTACAATTTTTTCCCATTTGAGGAATAACGACTTTTGCTAATGAAATTTGCAGAGAGGGCTCAACTTACAAAAGCTGCTAATGAAATCTAGGTGCTACACATTATTTAAACAAAAATAACCTCACATTCCATAATTCCAAAGTCCAAACACATGGTATTTTGCAGAAAAAACATGGAAGATCTCTCCATTGTGTCTCCAACTAGCCAATATTTCTAAAGTTGGCACTTGGAAGCATATTTTAACAGCAAAGAAACTGACAAATGAATGCCTTTAAGATTGCATATGAACACTGTGTTTTCAGTCAGCCTGAATCTCAGCTATCCCACTTACGATGACCATATATATGCGATGTTTCTATCACATAGATGTTTCCTCACCATATGGGGTCTCTCCAATGCCAAGAGAAATTTCGAGAAAACTTGATCCCACATCTTGTAGCGGGAATTAGGCAACTTACCTACTCAAAGCATTGAATTGCAACCTAGCTAAAATGGTCAGTGATCCATCCAAAAACACAAGCATATATCACAGTTAAACACATACATTTATCAGAACCGATCACATCACAACACTAACGGTCAATCTTCCCATTCCATGATTTTTCATCACAATGCTAACATCTACGGAGGAGAACAAGAAAATAAAGAATTCCAAACTCACATCAGCAATCTTAGCCACAGCTGACTCCCTGAACAACTTCACCCAGGGAAACTGAGAAGCGCTCACAGCAGAAAAAGCACGTCCAAAATAATCCGCAAACCGCATCATCTGTATGTCCTCCTGCTTCTCGAACGATGCCTATTGCGAAAACATACACACATAAATTCAAACCGAACTAAACCAAATCAAACGCAACGCGTGATTCCCTGATCAAGCTGCAGCTGTTTCTTCATCCAGCAGATCAAATCCAGTCACAAAACCTAAACATGCATGATTAAATTTGACATCAACCAAATCAGATATCCTACCGATATATCAACGAGAAAAGTCTCCAGATCAGCCGCGTCAATCTTCGCCGCGGCCTCCGCCATAGTCACCTTCGGCTTCTTCGGCTTCTTCTGCTTCACCTTCTTCGCCTCCTCCGCTTTCCCGTTCTCCGCGGAATGATCCGCATCCTCATCGTCATAGTCGTGATCTTCGTCATCGTCGCGTGACCGCTGCTTCGATCTGACCGGAGCGTCGTCGAATCCGGCATCGGCAGCCAACCGCGCCTCGAGAATGCGCCGGCGCCGGTCCTCGGACTGCAGCTCGAGCGACCGGAAGACGCTGTCGGCGCCGTTGGGGACGAGTTTGTTGGAATTGACGCGGGAATCGGAGCCGTTGGTGCCGTTAGCTGGCTTCTTCTTCTGCCGTTTTGCGTAGGTGACCTTCTGCCAGCCATGGTCGGCGCTGTGAGAGACACCATTGGATTCGCCGTGGGAGGATTCGAAGGCCGCCTGCTTATCCTCCATTGTCGTTGTTGGAAACGTGATTTTCCGTGTCTGTGTCTCTTAGATTGGGAAAATGGACGAGAAAGTGATGGAAAGGAAGAGAAAGGGAAAGGAAAAATGGAACAAGGAGGAGGAGGTGAAGAAGAAAGCGAATTTTTTATCTTACAAAGAGTTGACTGCTTGAAATTGACCTCACTCTCGCCACGGAATTACCGCAATGCCAAGGGGTGGTTGTATTGAAGGGATCACGTGTTATATCCAATAGCTTCTCAACGCGTGTAGAGTTCGGATCCGTGCGCAACACGTGTTTGATTTAAAATTAAGGCTTAAATATGTTTTTAGTCCCTCAATTTTGAGAAATTATTGTTTTTAGTCCCTCAAATTTAAAACACGTATTTTTTATCTTTTATTTTTAAAATTGTGTCACTTTTAGTCCTTGGGGCCATACTTTAAATTTAAAAAATATTTTCTAAATTTAATAGGGGTCAAAATATAAATTTAAAAAATCTTTAGAAGTTAAGGAAAATGGGATAAAATGAGAATCAAGATTTTGGAACGGTTAAAATATAAATTTAAAAAATATTTTTCAAATTGAAAAATGACCCAGAGACTAAAAGTGACACACTTTTAAAAATAAAAGACCAAAAAGACACATTTTAAATTTGAGAGACTAAAAGCAACAATTTTCCAAAATTGAGGAACTAAAAACATATTTAAGCCTAAAATTAATTAATATCTATTCTTATTTTATTTTATTTGTAGACAAAAGTTCACAAAGGATAAGAAAGGAAAAAAAACGGCAAATGGAAAACAGAAACTAAAATATATAAAATAAATTAATACCTATTATCACAAGTAAAAAATAAATAATTGGGAAATTTAATAAAAAAAAGTAATCTATTAAAGAACATAACACTAAATATATTGATGATTTAAAAATTGTATTATTTTAATAAGTACTTAGTATTTATTATTTTTAAAATCTTAATCAATGTTCTACAAAAATATTTATTAGAGTTTACTATAAAATAAAACACAATTAATAATATCTCTATTTTAAGTGTAGCGTGAGATTTTAAGAAAAATAATTAAAACATTTGTTTATATTAAAATTATTATCCAATGTATCAAAAAATATTACTATCCAATTCCCTATCATACCATTTATTTATTTAATATATTATATTTCTATAATTTTGTGTATTATTAATCAATGATGAAAAGATAAAACTATAATTAACAAAATAATAATAATAATAGAAACTGCAATAATTTTCACCGAAAAAATAAAAAAACATAATAATCACATATTTATTTTACCTTTTATATGGATGTAGCTCAGTTGATAATATATGTTGATTTTTGAGTGAAATGGCCAAAGATATTTTTTAGGTTTAAATATCTTTTTCATCCCTGTAAAATGATCGAGTTTCATTTTTCGTCCCTGTAAAAAATTTTGTTTGTTTGTGATCCCTGTAAATAAAAAAGTTTTATTTTTAGTCCCTGCAAAATTGTTTTAGTCCCTGTAAAATTTAGATCATGTTGAATTAGTCCCTGTAATATTTAGATAATTGCCAAAGTAGTCCTTGTAAAATAAATTTAATAGGGACTAAAAACAAAATTGTTCACATATTACAGGGACTAATTCAACATGATCTAAATTTTACAAGGACTAAAACAATTTTGCAGGGACTAAAAATAAAACTTTTTATTTTACAGGGATCACAAACAAACAAAAATTTTTACAGGGACGAAAAATGAAACTCAGTCATTTTGCAGGGACGAAAAAAGTATTTAAACCTATTTTTTAAGACAATTTAGATATACGCACTCTAAATTTATTTTCAAAACAACAAATGAAATTGTACAAAATTTTACCGTAGAGCATGCATAAGGGTAGAGGCTTAGAGCAGCCCGAGCAGGTGTCAAATTAATTATAGAGTAATTTGCATGAGGGATTTTGTTTTTTTGTTTTAAGAACAAGAAAGGGGCAAATTTACATGCATACACAGGCAAAAGAAGCTAAAGTACATGACACGGTTAGCCCACACAGCAATGGACTCAAAATGGCTGGCGGAGAATCCCAGGAATTGCAAGTGAGATGCTTCACAAATGTCTGTTCACTTTTCTGATGCACGTAGAACCGGGTTATCCTAATTTTACTTTAACTATTTCATTTAAATATCTTTTTTGTCCCTGTAAAATGACCGAGTTTCATTTTTCATCCCTGTAAAAATTTTTGTTTGTTTGTGATCCCTGTAAATCAAAAAGTTTTATTTTTAGTCCCTGCAAAATTGTTTTAGTCCCTGTAAAATTTAGATCATGTTGAATTAGTCCCTGTAATATTTAGATAATTGTCAAAGTAGTCCTTGTAAAATAAATTTAATAGGGACTAAAAACAAAATTGTTCACATATTACAGGGACTAATTCAACATGATCTAAATTTTACAAGGACTAAAACAATTTTGCAGGGACTAAAAATAAAACTTTTTGTTTTACAGGGATCACAAACAAACAAAAATTTTTACAGGGACGAAAAATAAAACTCAGTCATTTTGCAGGGACGAAAAAAGTATTTAAACCTTAAAAATATTAGCAATTACCATTGTTATCATGTAATTTCAATACTAAGTATTTTAATTTTATGTATAATAGGTTTGTATTTTTATAGTTTACAGTAAGTAATATTTTAAATTTTCAATTATCGATTAAAATTAATATGTTTTTCATACACACACAAAATACAATTTCATTATTTTGACTTTAATATATATAAATAACATGTAGTTTAGTTATTTTAACCAATTTCCTTTTTAGTATAAATTAATTAATTAATAAATACCATTGTTATCATGCAATTTAACATTTACTATTTGAATTTTATGCATAGTAGATATTGTATTTTTAGTTAACAGTAATACCTTGAAATTGTAATTATTGATTAAAATTAATATATTTTCCACATGTATATTTAATATAAGATTATTGTTTTGACTTTGTTATATATATATATATAATACGCAGTGTATATTAATAATTGCCATTTCATCGTGTGACTTGTTACTTACTATTTTAAATTTATTTATAAATAGGTTTTGTATTTTATGTTTCACATTTAATTTAATAATATCTTAAAGTTTCAATTATCAATCAAATATAATTTTCATATACATGTATATATAGTCTGATTTTATTATTTTAAACTAATTCAATTTTAGTGATAAGTAATTAGTATTTTGATTATAATATTTATTTAATATTTTAAGTCATAGTTTAATAATATATGATATCATTAATTTTCATGTAATAATTAATGACTAGTAAGTACTATGGCTAACTTTTAATATGCTATTTCATGCCATGATGTTAATTCCTTTACAATAAATTAATAATTTTTTATATTATGATTTTTCAAAAACATAAAACAACTTACACAATCCTTTTATATAATTCTGTCGAAAAGAATCCTTATATGTTTTTTAAATTTTCTATGAGATTGTACTAGTAACTAATAAATTAAAACAATAATTTTATAAAATTATATTTTCAACCACTTTATATGAGTCAAATCTTTTACTTAATGTAATGACACTTAAACTGGTAAAAAATGATATTTAAAATTAAAAATATATTTCCATGTATTTACATTTATTTTTTTACAATTATGCCTCTTACTGATTATTATAGTTAATGAAAAAACATTAGAGAGAGATTAAAATTAATAGGCTTAAATATGTTTTTAGTCCCTGAAATTTGGAAAATTGTTACTTTTGGTCTCTCAAATTTAAAATACCTATTTTTTGTCCCTCATTTTTAAAAATGTGTCACTTTTAGTCCCTGGAGTCATATTTTAAATTTAAAAAGTATTTTTTAAATTTGAGAGGGGTCAAAATATAAATTTAAAAAATCCTTAGAAGTTAGGAAAAAGGGAGTAAGGTGAGAATCATAATTTAGGAGGGATCAAAATATAAATTTAAAAAATATGTTTCAAATTAAAAAATAGCCCCAGGGACTAAAAAGACACATTTTTAAAAATGAAGGACCAAAAATATGCGTTTTAAATTTGAGAGACTAAAAGTAACAATTACCCAAACTTGAGAGACTAAAAACATATTTAAGCCAAATTAATAATAGGAATGGTCAAGTAAAATGAAAAAAATTCGGTTTAAATGATCAATAAATGAGGAGGTTGAATTTATTTGAATTTTTCTATAGAAAGCTTGTCATGTGGCAATACCAGTATCACGTTTGTCTATAACATTTGCTCCCTGTGAATTTTCTCCAATTCTTGATTGATCTAAATAAAGAAAATAATTTGCAAATAAAGAAAGCATGTAATTTTAAAAGATAATAAAGGGGTCGCCTTGATTGTTTCCTTGCCTTGGTTTACATTATTTTGGTCAACTTTGACCTCATACATAACTACCCAAATCTCTCATTATTCACAGTGGCTTACCATGCAACTATAGATTTGAAAATATGATCCAACAATATATATTTCTTCCTTTTGTTTTTGGTGGGGGTATATAATTTTCTCTGTCAAAGCCTTGTGAAGGATAAAATCATTCACATCATCACAAATTAAGGAAACATGTCAGAGGTTTGGCTTTATCTGAAGAAATCACTTCAATATTGCAAAACTCACTCATCAGACATTCATGATCCAAAGGCAAGTAGGCACCACAGAAGTGGTCAAAGAAAAAAGCAAGGTAAGAGTGATTGTTCAGATATGATCAAAGATTGTATACATAACAGTTTGAGTCTCTCAGAGAAAAAGCCAACACAAGCAAGCAATGCCAACATGTTTATGCATGTTACCCATGAAATTGTCCTTGATGACACAAGCGGTGAGATTAAAATATGTTCATGTTGTTCTCATGGATCAACAAAACGAACCATAGCTTCATTGAAAACACATTGTGTCGACTGTGATGAATGTAATATCTTCTCAGAGCCAAAGGTGGCACTGCAGAAAGACTATAGTGATGACCCACCAGCATTAACTACTTGTCATCATAAACAAAAATCTCTTGACACTATTGGAGAACACGATATCTCTGAGCATTCAGGTAAAGATTAGTAATTTTAATTCTGGATGTATGTATTAGAATGTATGAGTTGTTTTAGGTGCTTATGGTTTTTGAGTCAAAATTTCCCCTACTTAATTTTCTTCACATCATATATGATGTGTGTTACCATCATTTATGTGTCATACTTCCATGTCAAGGCGAACTATAATATAGCCTCTTAATTGGACTCTCCCTATATAAGGCTTTAAGGAACTCTAGTATGTTGTATTGGAAGATAAAGGGAATGGGAAAAAGTGTGAAACTCAACTCGACACAATGTTGAATTGGGCAATTGCCAACTAACAATTTTGATAGCAGAATAAATTGCAAAATTTATGTAAATGTTGGAACATTTGGGAAAACATTAACAAGGGATTTGTGTGACTATAACATGGGTTGAACTGCCTATTTCTCTGTCTGAGAACTGTATCTCTGTAGGTTTTCTTTGCTTGATTGGTCAATAAATTAAGTTTCTAATTCACTAAAGTAAAAGGGTTTTCCACCTCTTTTTTTTTTTTTTTGACTGAACCTCTTTTTAAAGTTTGCAATATGATTAGTTCTAAAAATATTTCCTTAAGATTTTGTCCTGGTTTTCCACTTTGATATATAATATTCTTTTTAGATTTTTCATTGCATCAACTCTGGTTTTTATCCTAAACAAATGACTCAAGAAGAGAAAAATAACATTTAGCACATGATCCTTGGTATGCACACCCTTTAGTATTTAGCATACATTTCATCACACACCCCTTGGCATACACACATTAAGAACACTAAAAAAAATCATTTTTTGTTTTAAGAATTTGGTTTAATAAGAAACCTCATTATTGTGTATTTTTTGCAGTCATCCAACTTCATAGAGAAGATTCAGCTTGGCAGATTATCGGAAAAATATGTGAAGCTAGCTATATGAATGTTGAAAGCAAGGCAAAAACACAAATTGAATGTGTCTTGAAAGTGCAGAACACGCGGAAGGCATTTGCATGCTTTGAGGAATGCAAAGAAATGGTAAGGATTAAAGCTGAAAGGCTACAAAATAGGCACCCACCACGATGCATGGTTGATGGAAACGAGCTGTTAAGGTTTCATGGTACAACCATTGCATGCTCTCTTGGTATAAATGGCTATTCAAGCCCATGCACTTTAGACCAATGTGGTGTGTGTCAAATTCTGAGGCATGGTTTCTCTGCCAACCAAGAATTCCATGGTACAGTTGGCGTTTTCAGCACTTCTACATGTGGAAAAGCCATTGATTCCATAATTTGCTCTTCCAATAAAACAGTGATCATGAGAAAATGTGTTATAGTGTGCAGAGTAATAGCTGGGAGAATCAACAATCCTTTGCAGGAGATCCAAGAAATGAATGGTTCAGGGTATGATTCTTTGGTTAAGAAAATAAGTGGCCAATCAGATATTGAAGAACTCATTGTTTTAAATCCTAGAGCTGTTCTCCCTTGCTTTGTGGTAATCTACAGATATTCTGAGAGTTAAAAAGGTTCAACGGAAGTTTAGGATTATATATAGTTTTCAACATAGATTTGTCATATTTGAAATGTAATTCTTCCTGAGTTCGGAGCTTCAAACGAATAATAGTACAAGGTTTTGTGCTGACAAACACAAAAGCTCAACGAAACCAAACTCAAATTAGTATGATGGCACATTGAATTCAACTTAAACTACAGTAGGTAAACCGAGTTCAACATAATGGAACAATTCTTACTCAACAAGCTTATAATTCAAAAGTTGTGTACAACTCAACTTGTGTTAAACTTATGAAAATAACTTATGACATTCCATGAGCTATTTTTAATTTATTTCAATAAACTCTCTATGATAGCTTGTGAAAACAATTTACAACTTATATAAAACTAGTTTAATCTTACACTCTTTTCGATTACAGAAATCGCATATTCATAAGTGTTTATATGATAGACACTTATTTAATAAGCCCTTAATTAAATTGTTTACCTTTTGTCAAAAAAATAAATAAATTTACCCAAATGCACCCTAAAAGCCATACATGGATCGAGGGCGGGACGGATGATTCAAAAGTTGTTCCACACTTGTCCTTAACCTTATAGTAGATCACAAAACAAGACTATACTTTAACCCTATTTTTGACTTGCGTCGAGTTAGGTTATCGAGCAGACTCGATTGTCATCACCTCGAGGCTTAGGTTACATGTCAAATTGACTATATTTAAGATCAATACAACTTGATTTAACTTGGCTGATTTTTACCAAAATCTAGTGACTCGAGTTGATTTGACTTAATTGAAGTATACACATATTTTTTTCATTTTTTCTTATAATAAAAAATGCTTAAAGCTCAAGAAAATAAAAAAGATAGTTAAAATAATTAAAATAACATAAAAAAGCAATTTTCAAAGCAATGTGTTGTACACTTAATAATTATAACTGTGATTTTATATCCAAAAAAATAATTATAACTGTGATTTTGTATGATAAAAAATGGGTGTTTTGAAAAAAGGAAGGGATTATTATCCACTAAAACTAAGTCAATAAACTGAGAAGGCAGAGATAAATTATTATTCATGTGTATGATATATTGAAAAACTTTTCAAGGTGGCATCTTATGGGGTAATGTCTTTTTATGCACTCTTTTAAAGCTCAAATATTAGTGGAAATTTTTTGAATCTGAGTAGAAGTGTACTTGCCAATGTTGTCTTTCTAATGATAGGAAGAACTTAATTAATTATATATATTATACACAAATTTAATTATTTAAATAATATTTACCTATTGTTGTGAAAAATTACATATTTTCTATACAGTATACTTCATGATGATCATAGAGTATTGTAATTTTTCCTTAATTAATTTAAATTTATTTGAAAAATTATCAAAATAATTTTATATATTGACTTGGACATTTTAGACAAATAAAGAAGTAGTTATAGCAATTCCCAGAAGGAAAAATCATGGGAAATGAAAAAATTAGAAGATACTCAAGTGGATAACCTACAACAAATTAAAAAGCTGGCAAGCATGGCATGCCACAAAATAAAACAGTGTTTTTGAGTTATAGACTTCATTACTTAGAGACAGAATGATTATTGAGATGGTGATAGAAAGTAGTACATAAAAAATGAAGACAAAAAGGATAGACACTGAAAAGTGATAGTGAATTGCAAAAAAATAAAGTAGCAAAAATTGTAGTTGGACTCAAGGTTTTATAAACTTCCATGTGATTTATTTATGTTTTCAAGTGAATTTATAACATATAATTGTGTTAGTAACAAATTTTTAAAGATATTATTTTTTAACTTCTAACTCAAAGTAATTAATACAAATTGTCAATTTCTATATGTTTGATTATTGGGATTAATATGTAAATTAAATTGATAAATTGATTTTCAAAATATAAGTTATATGCAACATTTTCAAAATGTTGTGGTGCAGCGTCGTCTTCGTGATAATAGGAACAAGATAAATCATTATCATTATATTTTACATAATTTTACTTATTTAGTTATTTTTTACCCATTGTTGAGAAAAATTACATACTACACATACAGTATACTTCGAAATATTTGTTATTTTTTTACCTATTGTTCAGAAAAATTACATATTACTCATGCAATATTTTTATAGTTTTATTTTTTATACCTTAAACTTATCTACACAAAATGATTATATTATAGTGGTTATCTTGGTTGAGTTAAACTTTACCCATTTTATGTCCAATTTTTACTTTGACGTTTGCATTTTGCAATGGTTATTTTACAATAACTTGGGTTTTACTGTCACTTTTTTGTTTGTTTCATGCTTGATATAAATATGAATCCTGCGTATATTCATTTTGAATTGTTATGTCTATCTTTCATGTTTGCGAATATTGTTTCACTCTGTTGCGAATATTGTTTCGCTCTGTTCAATTATATTGATGTATTGGATCTTGCATTGTGTTTGTTATTATTATTTCATTACTTTAGTTGTCAGTTACTTTATTTTCTTGGTTTATGGCTGCTGTACATATGAAGCATGAATATTTTGATTTACAGTTGTTAAGGTCATCTTTAATGCTTTGTAATATGTTGCATTTTCTTCAATTATATTTATGCATCCAAGTTTACATTGTCTCTGTAATTATTATCACTTCATTACTTTATATGCAATAATCTTTATTTTTTAGAGCTTTGTTATTCTATTTTTATTAACCTACAAAAAGACACGGGCAACACATACTAGTTAAAAAAATCCAAAACGGTACGGATCGTTTCACTGACCGAGAGAAGCAGAACGAGCAAAACCGAAGCAAAACGCAGACGTCGCGTCAGCCATTCGCTCACAGCTCTCTCACCAGTAAACATTGTTTGTAGGCCGTTACCTCCCGCCTCTTGTTATACATCCCTACTCTTGTAGACACCTTCGTCGTTACCCACAATCATAGGTATGCTTTGTCTCAACCTCTCGTTCCACTCGTTTCAAGTTTTCCTAATAATGTACTCAAGTTCACCCCTCACTAGAACCTACAATTCTTGTGAAAAAAAACTTGTTTTGTCAAAGAGAATTTACTCATAAGTTATTTGTGCTAAAACCTACTCACTAATCTCTTCAGTATTAAGTATAGCTTCTACCATATAGAAAATAGAAAATCATAATGTAAAAGAGAACTCAAATAAGTGGATAATGAACTTAAAATTTGTTTATTTTTTTTTCTATATGATGTATGCTCAATGAAACATTGTTGTTATATTATGTGCCTGTAGACATGTGAAGAATTTCTATTTTGCAACAATTCTTAGTGAAATTTAGAACATGCTAAACTCTGATAATTTTACAGTAGTCATGTACATTTTCTTGTACGTTGTAGTTCTTGTTTGCAAGCTATATATCGTGTAGCTTTTAAGACTCCATCCCTCTCGCAAACTGAATGCTACTTCTTGAGGTTCCTCTCTCTCTCTCTCTCTCTCTCTCTCTCTCTCTCTCTCTCTCTCTCTCTCTCTCTCTCTCTCTCTCTCTCTCTCTCTCTCTCTCTCTCTCTCTCTCTCTCTCTCTCTCTCACACACACACACACACACATAGCTACCAGGTTCGTGGTACTCGCCGGTACGTGGTACGGGTACCGGTACACGGTACGCGACCTTATGAAGTATTCGGTACGTGGGGATATACAGAGTTGGTACGCTATTTTGATTCCCAGTAACATATATAAAATATAATATAATTTTCAAAATAAAAAATTTATTATCTCAGTTATTTATATATCTTTTACCAAAAAGAGCTACTAATATTTAGTTAATTAGCACACTTACTCTCTCTCTTATATCCCAGAATCAAAATCTTTTTCATCTTTATTTTTTGTCAACATTTTTTTCAACCTTTTCATCTTCTTTTTACCATGCGGACCTTCATTTCTTTTCTTTTTGTCAATATGCGAACCTTCATTTACCAATTCAATTTACAAGCCCATAAGAATAATTCTAACTCAGGCCCAAAATGAAACCCAACGCAACACCAGCGCCGCAAGACTCAGATCAGCGAGCAGAAGCTGCAGAACCACTCGCATAGTCGTGCCCCCGTTTCCATCCCTGTCAACACGAACAACCTGTCCTTTCAATCCAACCACCGCGAATGTACTGCAAGCCCCGCTTCCCTTTCGTCATGCCTCGTTCAGTTGTTTAGGTCCCTAGTTCTGTGATTCTACAGCTTCTTCCTTTTTCACCCCTCTGTTCTTCTCGTATGCGAATTAGAGAGAGAATTGGTACGCAAGGGTGAGTGAGCGAATTATGTTTCTATGCACGCACACCCCCACACACACCATTTGCTTCCACTGATTAAGGACTCATGTAGTTCGTTATTCAACTACTCCTACTTTCTTTCAACTGTTTCAAAGTTCAATACCTAAGTATTGTGTCATCCATTACATTACAGTTTTACCATTTAAGTTTAAATGCATATATATATATATATATATATATATATATATATATGCTTGAAACTTGAAAGGCATGACATAACTTCTTAAGTTTGTTTTTCTTATTGTTTCCTTAGCGCATAAAAATATAATGTTTACATAACTTGATGTGAGTAAATATTTATGGTTGCAGTGTTACCAAAATGCCTCGAAGGCCAAGAAGGAGACTCAAATCGTGGCCTATTACATTCTCCCCTTTTGCTCATGCTCTTGCCCGTATGGCCTCTGTTTCTATGCCAAAGCATAATTCGGAATGTATTGAAAGCCCCACCCCTACTTCTACTAGTAAGACACTTTTTCCCTTTCATAATTTTAATCCTGATGAAGCATGTGAATCCATGTTTTTAAGTGCCTTTTATTTTTCAATTGGGTTAGTGTTTTGCACTTTGCATTCCTATTTCTGACCTGCTTCCTAGGTAATGGATTCATCAAGCACACATTGGAAGAGAAATCAGAAGAGTCCGAGTCTTCTGATGAGGAGTTTGATGTAAGAACTCTTATGTTATAATCTTCATGATCACCTGTGCTATTATATTGTGAAATGCTTAAAATTCAAGATTATATCATTGAACAAGTAAAATTGGTTGATATAAGGTCTCTGTTGTTTAAGGGAGTTGTCCAAGCAGATTTTGCCTTTTTTGATCCCAAACTTGATGACTTCCATGGTGTTAAGACCTTGCTGCAAACATACCTAGATGATGAAGAATGGGATTTGAGCGGCTTTGTAGACTTGATTTTGGGACAAACCACCGTAGGGACTGTTGTAAAGATAGAGGATGATGAGGATGAAGGACTTTTCGCTCTTGTTACTGCTCTTAATTTATGGAGGTATAGGGTAAGTCACATTGTATTGCATATGATGTTTTGCCTGATCTGTTTGCCTCCTTTTCTTTTTGCAGTGGACATGAGTGTAATTATATTTAATTTAATCATTATCATTACTGTTCGGTCACTTGACATCACACCTGCTTAATTTTCTGGTTTGTGCATGTTCCTTTCTTTCTTTGGTGGGTTAAGATATGATTTATAATAGCTACAAACTCGGTTTTCCTTTAGGAAAAAAGTGTTTAGTTGTTTTGATATATAACTCCCCCCATCCAATTTTACTAGCTCGCAATTTGTTCTGGAAAACTCCCTCACCAAAATAGTAATCATACATGTATTTTGATGATAGGGAAAAGAATTAGAATCACATTTTGCATATTAAACCTTAATCATCCCATTCTTATTTCAGTCTACAATTTTTCACTTTAATTGATGTTGTCGGTTCATTCATTGTTGGCATTTGGCAATTTGCAAATTTGGTTTATGACTGCCTTAGCAACTCAACGGTAGTGTGAACTTGACTAATAGTACAATGTGGATAAACTTTTTAACAATCACTTATAAAAAAGAAAAGTTGAAGTGATCTTGCAATGACTATGAGTCTTCTAAATAATAATTTCCTGCACAAGTTGAAATTAGCAATTGCATCTCAACTTTTTTAGAAGCTCCCCATCTAACTTCTCCACAGACGCATATAAATAAATAAGGGTTTTTTTTTTGGTAAGTTAGGAACTAATTCAAATTGAGCCCAACAATTTTTCTAGGAGCAAAGATGTATTATGACGCTCAAGGACTTTCTCCTTCTTAAAGCATGCCAAGAGAAGGGTGTTGCTGATCAATTGAGATTGCTTTTGGGGGAACAAACACGTAATGTGGGTCTCCTGGTGTCACAGCGTGTCCTAAACCTTCCTCCCCAGCTTTTACCACATCTTTATGATGCTCTTTTTAATGAAGTGTCATGGGCCACAGAAGATGAGGTTAGATGTTGATAGCATCATATGGGTGAGGGCGTTAAAATGTTCACCTGTTTGACTGCTGGAGATTAATTTTCTCTTTAAAACTTATATTGTCATGTTGCACACTTAACAGCCAACGGAGGAGCTCAGGAATTCCTTCCAGTTTAAGCATTATATAATACTTAGCAAAATTTACAAGGTATATATGCTTCTGCAGTATCTTCTTTCTATTTATTGTCCTCTTATTGATAATTCTAGCTTTTATGGTTAAGATGATTTTCTTCTGCTCCACTTTCACTTTTCTGATGTTTTACTTCTTTCCTGATTGTAAACATGTAGCACAACAATGCAGAACAGAAAATAAAACTGAGCATTAATGATACTGACGAGGCAACAATATATATTAAGCCCGAGGATGAAATTTTTCACAAGGTATTGGTATTTTGTTGCCACCATTTTGAATTATTTTGTCTCTGGTTACTGATTATTTTCAAAAATAATTTCCAGTTAAGCTCGTGGTCCTTCTGTTTTCCAATGCACGTTCAGCAACTTGCACCTCATGAGGTAAGTTTTATGATTCCTAAATCTCAATATACCATTATCATGATGTTTTTATTAACCTAGTTAAAGTTGCTCGTTTTTGTCAATTTCTGAAAGTAACTTAAAATAGATAATGCTACCTCGGTTTGTTGGAGAAATAAGGACTATATTTGTTTACTTGTTTGGATCTTGGTCATGTGGTCTTTTTGCAAGGTTGTGGTGTTTATATAAGTGGAATGCAGTGCCCAAAATTTTAATCGAAAGTTTCTCCCTGTCCCAATCTATTTTTTGGGAGACACAGCTGGTTTCTTTTATTCCTTGTGGGTATCGGCAAATTTTTTTTTTTGGGTGGGGGAGGCAGTGGGGCAGAGGCAGGGTTCTCTTACATATTGACAGAGATATTGGATAGCTTTAAACTTTATTTTGCTTATTTTCAGTTTTAATGAATGAGAAAGGGTCTATGTTACATTTAAGGATTACATAGCACTTAAAAATTTAAAATTCTTAATATGGAATACCACCACATTTTTTTTTACTACATTTGAGATGTAATATATCTAAAATTTCTTTTAATTATAGTTTCTTGCTTAAATTTGATTTTGTAGAAGGGGCTACCAATCTCTTTTATCAATGATTCTGAACTATACAGTTTCTGCCTGTTACAGCTAAGGAATTACAGGGCAATGGGATTAGTCATGACTGTCGAGGCAGACAAGATTCCAACATTTCGTCAAGAATTAGTTTCTTTGATAAATGAAGCCTGAAGGCAACCAGAAGGTTCCTAAACAATTTATTATATAGTAGAATCTTAACACTTCTCTGAAGCTTCCCCTGCATTTTATCTTCGCCTGAATTTTTTTTCTTGCAAGTGTTTGTGATGTCAAATGTCAAATTTTGGGATTTTTTTAAAAATAAATTTTCTATGGTTCTTTTTGTTCTGCAATGAGCCAATGACTATTGGCAAGATATTGAAGATAACTTTTCCCCCTGTTGCTTAAGTTTGTAAGCTCTTCTGGGTTCTCACTTTTTGGATGCTCATTGAACCAGCAAAATAGTTTATACATCTCTAAGGAAACTCATTGCAATGAATGTGAATATTATCCTCTTCAGTCAAAACTTGCAAAATTGATATGAACAACTCATCTTTGAAGCTGACAAATTCATTGAATGTTATTGAAATCAAATTCAACAATTTAAGAAATTTTGTGGAGTGGTCAAGCATACGAATCCCAGTATGGGACTCAAACCACGATAAAGTCTCCTACACAGCAATGACCGCATGAGCCTTGCTATCCTCCAGGTTCATACAAATTATTTGAGATGACGATGAAGGGGTTTATTTTACGATTTGTCTTTAACATGATGTAAGGGGCACAACAACAACCTCAAAGGTCCTGGGAAAGATTAAACCTGTGATATCTTGCACTTGCAGTGAAGGGTGATCTTGCATTGTAGAGGGGAAAGGTTGTTTTTGCGATTCACTAAATTTTGACGTTGTTGACAAAAAATAAGTCCACTAAATTTTGCGATTCACGATATTTCCTCTCAAGACAATAAATTACCCGATGATAAGAGATACTTGGGAGTAATTTATAAATAATAAATAAAAACAATAATGTTATGAAATTAATTAAAACAAGAGCAGTCAGCAAAATATAGAATATAGAATAATATATATAAGAGAGAAACCATGTACAACGGGTCGCTAATCCTAATATAAATATGGTAGAGATCTTATTTTAATAATAAAAATAACATAACATAATCTAATATCTTAGTGTAACAAAATCTACTCTCTTAATAAGAGAAATAGAATAATAGAATTTGATCTCTTAAGGGTCCATTAATTGGAGCACAGGATAAGACAGATAGGATATGATAAACTATCATATCTTGTCTTAATCCGTTGTTTGGTGAATCGACAATATACGATAAATTAATCCTATCACCTTATCTTATCCTATCTTCTTAGTTAAAATTATATCCTAGGGGGGAGGTTGGATTAGGATCAACAGGATAGGATTAAGATTTTTCTTACGTTGACGTTTATCTATTAAATTAAAAAAATTATATAAAAATTAAAAAATAGTAAAATAAAAAGTATTCAAAATAAAAAAAACTAAAAATTTAAATACAAAAATTGATTAAAATTTATAAAAATTCAAATAAAATAAAATAAAATATCAAAAATATCAAAATATAATAATATTTTAAAAATTTAAAAATTAATAATTAACAATAGAAATTTAAAACTATGAAATAATTTAAATTAATAAAAAAATTAAAATTACTTTTAAAAATATCTACTTTTGTCATGTTATATTATTTGTATTATACCATACTATACAATACTATTATTTTATCTATCTCAAATATAATATTGGGATAATATAATACTATTAGGTTTGTTATCCGGTGTGTACCAAACATATGATAGGATAAATACTTATCATATCTTTATCATATCCTACTCTTATCCTATCACGCTATCGTATCTATCTTTATCCTATTCTGTGTACCAAACGGACCCCAATAAGATAAGTAGTATAATACAATCTAATGAGTATCAATCTCTTTAAGAGATGGATATCAACCAAATATTCATAACAAATAAAAAGTTTTTGGAAATGCAATGCATAAATAACTACCTGACTAAGAAATATAAAAAAATAACTTGTATGAATACAAAATATAAAAATAACTAAAATGAGATAAGACACAATCACACAATTGAATTTGGAAAATCCAAAAGATTATTTTTACATTTTTGCTCAAATTCAAAAATAATTTAATGGTTTAAATTATTTTTTGGTTTTACAATATACATATTTTTTGTTTTGGTTTTACCGTAATATAATGGTTTAAATTATTTTTTGAGACACATTAAAATTAATGCGTACTAATATATGTATATATATATATATACACATATACGAGGAGAGATTCATTTACTATAGGAGTAACTCTAATTAGAGTTACTCCGCTTAATAACTCATTATAGATATTAAATTTTATCAATTTAACCATCAAATTAAAAGTTCTTATCGAGTAGATAAAATCTACAAATTTTCATAAAATTTAAATAATGTTTGATACTTCATCTATTACGTTCGATTCAACGTATAATATTCATTTTAAAATATAAATAAAATATCGACTAATGGATGAAATATTAAATATTATTTAAATTTTATAAAAAATCTATAAACTTGATTTACTCAACAAAAAATTTTAATTTAACGATTAGATTAATAAAATTTAATATCTATAATAAATTATTAAACAAAATAATTCTAACCAAAATTACTCTTAGAATAAACGGATTCCTCCTCCCTATATATATAGTTTTGTGACTTAATCGAAAATGCTGCGAATAGACGACACGTTATCGCTGTGTTTCCGCTGGAATAGTAATAGTCCCTTTCTGTTGGGAGTGAAGTAGTGTGTGTGTGTGTGTCTTTGTTTTTGCACATTGCACTTGCCCTGTGAGGGTGCTTCCTCTCTATTCTATACCTTCCTTTTTGGTGTTGTGGGGGGCTTGAGCCTTTCATTCCTATGGATCTTCATGCGAACTCCCACGATTCTGGGATGAAGAAACGAAAACAGAAGCAGGTAACCCCCTCCCTCCCTCATTCATGCTTTTATGGGGTTTGATCATGATGGGTAAAGTTTGTTTCTTTATATTACTTTTGTCACTTGTTCTTCTTATTCCTGATCCTTTTGGGTTTTTACCTTCATCCTTGATCGTTTGAATTCCGTTAATTTATGTGTTTTCCCCCTATTTGAAGAATTGGGTTTGGTTTCCTTTTTTACTTCTTGACCCTTTTCTTTAAAATTGTTTTCGTTTTTTATTGGTTTGATAATTGATTCTTATTGTCTCACTTTTTCCGTTTTGGGCATCTGGCATATTGATTTCAGTTTGGTTTGCAACAGAATAGTAGGAAAGTGCATAATTGTAGAGTGATATTTGCTAATGTAGGTGGGAACAATGCTTAAAATGTCATAAAACTTCCATCTTCTTTTCTTAAGACCCAGTGATCACATTTGGAAATAGCCAGCCAAAGACTTTGACTTTGAAAACGTGTTTGTTTTGATTTTGGGGAATGGAAATATTTATCTAGGCTTTTATTATAATACCCTTTTTGCTATCAAAAACGTGGAACTGGATACTAGACATTTATTCAGCTGCCAGTTCCAGGCCAACTCATTCTGGATAAGATCATGTACATAATAAGTAGTTGGTATAATTTAGGGTTTAGGGTTCATGATCCCCCCTCTTAAATTAGCATGACTTGATATTGTAGCTTATCAATTGTTGCTTATAACTGAATCATATTACCTATAATATAATTTCCAATATCCCAAACTTTGAATGTAGTAACTGTAGCCTCTAAGGTGCGACAATGTGGCTGTTATGTTCATTGTGTTCCTGATACAGCATGCCTATAGCTTGGGAGTAATGGGTGTTCTTAAAACACAAGCTTAGTTTGAAAGTGACAAATCTCATGACAAAAGGGACTTCTGCTGGACTATCAGCTAATCATCATATTACCGCAAAAGTCACTTCCTGCATCAATCCTGTAGTTTATGCTATTAGATAACGGATAGGTTAATTTTAACATAATTGAGGTTGAGAGAACCATTTCTTGGGGAAAAGGGGCGCACTACAGTGAAAAAATTGAAATAGCTGGGAGTGTAGAACTATTACGTTATCATGATTTATTTTTTGGCTTGGCGATGAACCCACATGCTTAACATGACCTCAAGCTTTACATGGACTTTGACTTTTGTTTTCTTCTTTTTGCTAGGATGCCTTGATCAAGGATCATGGAAATTCTATGAGTGTGGGAGAATCATCTGGTAGTGGTGATCTCTGCAAGAGTTCTACCTCAGTATCACTGAATTCAAACAATCCAAATGGTTCCGATTCTGATATTTCGTGTCAGGATGACAATGAGTATCTGATTGACGATGATGCAGATGAAGATCCTGATTATGGCTCTGACTTTTATTACAATGATGACATCTATGAAGATGACTATTTAAGTATGCAGGATCAATTTGACAATGTGGATTTACCTCCTGGGGTGGAAGCATCACTGCCTTGGTTGAAGGATATTGCTTCTAGTGAATGCAAGCAGGCTGCTGCTCATGCCCATACCGAATCTAGTACTAAGGGAAAAGTAACCAATGATACGGTCATGCAGAAGTTTCAGCAATTTAAGCAATTTGATACTGTTGATTCTTTTCCTGATCATCACTATGATAAGGAAGGCGTATCAGAGTCGCAGGTGATAAATATTGAGAAACCTTTTTTAATTTGCATCTGCAATACATATTTTCAAGCATTTGATTTGATAGAATATTGATCTCAATAAATGTTACTTACAGCGACCAAAGAATTGGGCAAAAAAAATCCAGGAGGAATGGAAAATTTTGGAGGAAAATTTGCCAGGTAAAATCTCTCTCTCCTCCCTTCGTCCCCCCTCCCCAAAAATCTTCATCATCCCTTATTACGATTTACGAGATATGTGTTGTTGTCATGGTCTTTTCTCCAGATGTATTTTTTGGAGTGTCTCCTCTGTTGCCTTTTACTTTTTTAGTTTTTCTAATAACAATTGCCACCTTTAATGAGAGGTAAATCATTATCCAACATATTTTCTTACCATCCAACCTTTTACCATTGCATGAGTTGAAACATGAAATTCAACCTTCATGATAATCTAGTTTCATTTTCAATCATTTTTCCTGGTATATGTATCTCCAATTATTTCAATAGCGCGCTAAAGTGGCGCTATAGTGTTGCCGCGGAGCAGAGCGGCCCTTGGCTGCTATGGCGGCGCCGTCGCGGAGCGTTTTAGTGTCGCGGCCGCTATTGCGGCCGGAATAGCGTGACATCGCGGCGCTATTCCACCACACCGCCGTGATGTCGACTCCTCTCTCAACCCCCGGTCTCTTCTTCTGCGGTTCTGCCTCTGTTTCTTCTTTCAATCTTCTTTTTTGGTCAAACTATTCAATCTCTAAGAGGGAGACGGCTGCAGAACTAAAGGGATTTAGGGTTTGGAGAGTTGGGCCAATGGGCCCAAATGTTTTATTTTTTAGCTGAAGTTGGGGAATTGGGCTGGGACCAAATGTTTTATTTTTCTTCTTGTTTGTTAGTTTGCATCCTCTTTTCTATTTTTTATTTAAATCATACTAATAGAATATGATAAATTAAATAATAATAATTAAGAATAATATTAAGACCTATGTTTTTTATTGTTAATTATGAATATCCTAATTTTTGTCATTCTTAAGAATATATATGTGTGTGTGTATACACATACATATTTATATATATTAATTAATAAAATTAGAATAGCTGCCATCCCGCTACCACTATTCCACTATAGCATTTTTTGGGGTCGGCCGCTACGCTCCGCTATCTGGGATTAACAACACTGTGTATCTCACAGATTTACTTTTCATTTCACAGAAACAATCTTTGTGAGAGTTTGTGAATCTAGGATGGAGCTTCTTAGGGCTGTCATCATTGGACCTCAAGGCACCCCATACCATGATGGTCTTTTCTTTTTTGATTGCCTCTTTCCTTCTACCTACCCTGCAGGTCCACCAGTATGTATCATTAATGTTCTACTTGTTTTCAGATGTGTCTTTTGCTGGGTACAATATAAATTTGAATTACATTTTGCAGAAAGTTTACTACCACTCAGGTGGCTTAAGACTGAATCCAAATTTATATCAATGTGGAAAAGTCTGCCTTAGCCTTTTGGGTACTTGGCATGGGAAGAATAGCGAAAACTGGATTCCGGAAAACTCAACTATGCTACAAGTCTTGGTTTCTATACAAGCTCTGATTCTGAATGAGAAGCCTTTTTTCAATGAGCCTGGGTATTCATCAACATATATTGGAGCAGATGGGCAAAAAAGATCTAAGGAGTACAATGATAATACATTTATTTTATCGTTGAAGACAATGATGTATACACTGCGTAAACCCCCAAAGGTTCGAATCCTTAAAACTATCTAATTCTGCATTCTCTGCATATAGTTTACCTTAACAGTTTTAATATCTTATTCTTTTCAATTATGTGGTATGATTCCTAACCAAATTCCATGAAATTTTGTTGCCAAAATTGCATCAATAAAATATGCAAAATGCCTCTCATGACAGGAAATGTAGTATCTGCTTGCACATCAAAGAGCTTTTAGGTACTGACTGAAAACCATTGTGCCAGAAAGCTGGTACTTTTATTAAGGGTCTGTTTGGGAGTTTTGGAGGGGAGGGAAGGGGAGTGTTTTCACATTTTAAGAGAAAAGTGAAGGGGAAGGAAAGGGAGGATACCCCCTACCTTGCATGGATGATTATTTTTTAATGAAAAAATCAAAACCTCCAAAAACCTCCAATTTGGGGGAATGCCAAAAATGTATTAGGGAGAGGATTTTGGAGGGTTTTAAAATGCTTTCCACCTCCCTCCCCTCTTTTTATAAAACTTAAATATTGCTATGAACCCTCCCCTCCCCTCCACTCCAAAAACCCCCTCCCAAACAAACCCTAAGGAGATAGAAATGTGAATTCCAATCTACTAATTATTATTTGAAAGTTTGGGATATCAAGACTTGCCACTTTGCTGAATAAACAGGAAATGCAGAATACTTGTGAATAATCTCACTTTCCAACTTATTTAATTGTTTGCTCAATGCTCACTTGAGTTGGTTTGTGAGCCTAATTGTTGGATCCAGGTTCCATGGTTTTCTGGTCACATAAACACACCCCAAACACCTGAACCTGGAGAAATTGTCTAACTTATACTTTTTTTATCCTAACATTTCCTTTATCTGTAGCACTTTGAGGACTTTGTTGCGGGGCATTTCCGCTTGCGAGCTTTTGGCATACTGACAGCATGCAGATCATATGCTGAGGGGGCTCCAGTTGGATCAGTTGTCCATAATCTAGCTCAAAGTAGTAGTAACAGTACTTCAGCTAACATCCAAAAAGAATTCCAGTCAGCTGTGAGTAGGATGATGAACACTCTTATTGCATTCTTCACCAAAAATGGCTCCACAGACTGCGAGGAGTTTCGATCTCCTGAGATTTACAATTTATCTGCTGTGGCCACTGCTAACTTAGAGGTTTACAAGATAGAATCTGGCACAACATTAACCCAGGTTTGAAGGTCTTTGGTTGCTCATGGTGTAAATGATGCTAGTGGCTAGGGGGGGTGGGGTATCTTTTTCTTATGCTTTTTTGTGGTGATTTTGATGTCCCACATAGATGGTTTGTGTTCCTTATGCCTATTATCTTGTATAGCTTTCCCAAAACGTTTTTCGTTGGGCATGCATGGCAGAAAACTTCTGTAAAGAATTGGCCGATATGCATCTTTAATAGAATTTATATAGTTACTACTACTACTCTCCCCACATGGTGCGTGGTATTTGTGTTTGACAACATTGTGTCAGTAGCTTTAGCCATGACTTTTGGTTAAATAAACAAAAAAAATGTTTATTTGTTCATTTTATGACAAATTCGTTTTACAAGAGCCTTTTATCTCAACATAATTAGCATGTCTGCGTATTTTAAAGAAAAAAATGCATTTTCAATTTAAAAAATGTCTAGAGGATTCAAAGATAATTAGATTAGTTTTTTCGGGAAAAAAATGTAAAAGTTTGAACTTTATCTAAAGAAACAGTTTTTTTTTTAAATATTAAAAATATCGTTATTTTGACTAATTATATGAATTTGTTAACTCTTGAAAAAACAAGAATGAAAACTTCAGATGTCATTTTTTTATTATGTTAATAATATAAAGTATGATGTTAGGGGGCCAAGGTTAATTCTTGTGTAAACCCATCTTATGGGCTTCGGTCCCTTCTATTCCCAAAACAATATAATATAGTATGTTAAGATTAAATTAAATATGTTGACCGAAAAAAAAAGATTAAATTAAATATGAAGCCCTTGGGGCCATTGCCATTCCTCGGCGTTTGATTCCAAAGAATGCAAATCAGCTCCTGAACAAAGCAACCCCAATTAGTTGCCCACATGGTCAAAGTATAGACTAGGACGCAGTAGCTTATTTCTTTCTTTTCTTTTTCTTTTTCTTTTTTGGCTAGAAACGCAGTAGCTTATTTCTAAGGAGTATAAGCAAAGGATTATCTTATATGTCACCGCATCACCACCCCCATCCTCTAAGGACGACGTCTTGACGATCTTGTATAGCACCCCCCCCCCCCCCCAACCCAAAAAAAAACATGTATATATATACACAAGGAATATGTATGACAGTTCAACTCCATTATTGTATTATTGACACTATTCCTTCACTGCTGAATTGCTAATGCAACCAAACTTCATAGACCTACAATTTTTACAAGAAGAAGTGAAGGGATTCTTCCTTTTTGATACTCTTCTTCGCACCAATCAATGGGTCAATGACCTTCCTCCAAGTGCTGTAGTTAATGGCAGCTCCCGTATCAGGCAACAAGAATCCATTGACATAGAAAAAAGGCGTTCCATACACCCCTCTCAAAGCAGCATACTGCATTTTCAGATAAACTTAACATTAATCAAACGTGAAAAAAAAGGTATTTGATTGAAAGGTGAGCTTTATTTATGTGTTTTTTTTTCATGTCTTAAATCAAAGAATCGTGATATGAAAATATAATTTTTGAATACAGAATTTCAAACCCAATAATATTTCTAATAAATGAAGTTAATCTGAACACAACTTGAAAGAGAACAGATTTTGTCTTACCTTGAAAGAAACCCTGGTCTGATGATCAGATTTTGTGTCATTGAAGCCATTCTTTATGGACGTTTGATAAGAGATTCCAACAACTTTTGATGCAAAATTCACTATTTCGTCATCAATAGAAGCCCGAGATAAGTGCCGGGTTTTAGCACCATAGAATTTCTCCTGTTAAATGGTATGCACTAGATCTAGTGAGCAAAAAATTAAAATAACTCTTCTCATAGAGAAGGGAAAATGCAAATTAGTAGGATCATGTGCGATTTAGACTCTAGCATCTTAAAAAGCTGTATTTTGTTCCATAGCTAAACCCAGTACCCACAACTAATTCCTAGCTATTTTGCTAAAAATTGGCAATGAAAGGGCTATTTTGCACATTTTTTAAAACATTAGGGATCAAAATGCACCTTTTTAAATATCAGGACTAAATTGCACATGACCCAAATTTCAATGTGCTGAATTGCATATTTCCCCTGGAAAGATTGGATCCTAGATGCAAATACATCTACTTTTCAAGTACAATACAGAAGATAAAAAATCACAGTGCATTCAATGTAAATTCTAAGACAGAGAAATGTGATTTTACAAGAAGCGATGTTGCTTTCCCTAAAAAGTTTATAACAGGTACGGGTTGTATTGCTGCACAATAAATGTAGAGAAAATTCCAAAGAACTGTTCCAATAGTTTGAATGATTCAAGCAACAATTTCTTAAATATGAGTCCTGATTTTCATCATGTGAACCCACACTAAATTTCACCAGGAATCAAATGCAGTGCTCAACCACCATATGATTAAAAAGTACGACTATATTTAAAGAACAGGGGGGAACCAAGATATTGCCATTTGCTATTGTCTAGAAACAATGCAAAATGAATGCATTGTGGCATTGAATGGTGCAGTCTGTGTGAGTGTGTGTGCATAGAAGACAAACTCAAGCTGAAGCCATTGCTCCAAAGTCCACCATGTGACTCAAAAATAACTACCCAACACCAAAGGATAAAAGTAAAACTAAAATGGACAACCATCAATGAGGAGTTGAAAGAACTGAAAAGAACTAAAAGTTCACTATCAGTATCAGGTAACCTTGAAAGTCCCATGCAAATTTGGAGCACTGTGAAAACAGAAAACACCATTTTGAAACAATCCAACGCAGATCCAACATCCAAATTCACACTGGCGAAAGCTTCAGAGTGTGTGTGTTCAATACAGCAAATAGAAATTGATTTTAAAACAAAACAGGAAATATTAACCTGATGCTTGAAGAAGGACTCCAGCAAGGGGAATGTAGCAGATTTATTCAATGCGTTCACAATGTGCAAAGCACGGGATGCAGCAAAAGCATTGTCATGGTAACTGCAATTTCCACAGTGAAGAAAAAAATAATACTCTGAATACGGAATAGAAATTCAAGTACACTGTATAATCATGTTAAAGATGTGATCTATCTACTGATCTAGCAACATTCTCATACACATACATACATACATACATACATACATACATACATACATACATACATACATACATATGGGATGAGGTGTTGCAATGGTTTTCAAGTGATTAAAAGAAGAGTTCTTCTATATTCCACTGCAAGCCGCATGATAAACTAACTAACTCGGAACAATTTAGCAAAATAGCGTATGCATTGTTGAGAAATCAAATTAAATTGAAAAGGAACCATAAAATCAAGTTAAATTGAAAAGAAATGAAATGAAAGGAAAGGATGAGAGAGATAGGAGGGAAGAGACAAACGGTAAAGGGAGGAGGTGAAGGAGGAGGGAAACACGAGAGCCATAGTGGTGGAGAGCTTGCTTGAGAGGGGGCCAGGAATCCCTACTGTCAGGGCACAAGGGATCATAAAAAGCTTCGATCAAAACCGTGTCGAGATTGAAGGAGGGGCGATTCTTGTACACGAACCCATCCAATCTCGCCGGTGGTATGTAATCGCCACCGGCACCGCCCAAAAACAAAAGCAATGCCTGCAACAACGCAACTATATTCGGTGTCCGCAGCATCTCTCTCTCTCTCTCTCACACACACACACAGACACACGCACTTCACTTTTTTTCTCTCCACCCTCTCAGTATTATGTCATCTCCTCTTTATACTAATCCATAGCTCAAAACTGCCCAACCAAATGCTGGTCTAGAGTCAACAAGTAGTGGGACTTTTTTTCGTTCACTCATTAATTTAATTAACTTATTAATATAAGCATAGGGAATTTAACGAAGTAGAAGTACACTGAATCTGGCCGGACTCTTGTACCATATTATTATTATTATGTTGTATACAAGACAAGATGGAAGGAAGAAGTCAACATAATACGTGCATGTGTGTGGATAGAAATAGAGAACTCTTTTATTTTAATACGTCACTATTAATTTGATATTTATTTGATGACTTAATATTATTTTGCTAATACGTCACTATTTTTTTTTATACAAACTAATACGTCACTATTAATTTGATATTTATTTGATGACTTAATATTATTTTGCTAATACCAATGAGGTTGGGCCTAGCAGGAAGGTCAGTCCTCCATAACTTGGTGAACTACTATTTAAATCCTTATCAAGAGAGATGCTCACATTGAGTGTCCGATGGTATTTGGAAAAATTTATAAAAATAGTTTATGATTAATTTCTAAATTATTTTTGACTTATTTTTACAAATTTTTTAAAATAATTTATAAAAATAACTTATAACTTATATAAAATCTATTTAATTATATTTTTTCTTTGATTATAAAAATAATTTGTACATAAATACTTATATGATAAATATTTGTCATAAAAAAATGATAAACATTATGCTATAAACGCTTACATAAGTTGTGTATCAAAATAAATGTAAAGGTTTATGCTTTATTTCTTCTTATTTTTTTAACTTTCCTTTCTCTTTAATCCATTTCCTTTCTAACCCCTCCAAACCATTAAACATAGCCAAAGTAATTATATTGTACATTCAACCACGACTATTTAGTTCTGATATAAAAAACCACGACTATTTAGATAATACTTAAAATTGAATAAATAAATTATCTATTTCCCTACTAATTTTCTCCTAACATGCTCCTTCAGTTTAGAACAGGACTAACATTTTTAATGTGTCATTAGCTTCAGTCATTCCATGGTCAGTTTCTACAATAACCCCAAATTTTTAAATACACTCCCCTTTTCTATGTAACTTCTGATGGCATTTTGCAGGGGTACACACTTTCAACTGTTCAAAATGCCTAGTAGTGAACATTCCCAATAATTACTACAATGAAAAAATTGTCAATCGGCGTCCCTTACAGGCTTGTAACTTGTAAGCAAAGAAGTGTTCAAATAAGACTCACGAGTCATGACGGCTTATAACAGGCGTGAGAAGCGCAATTTTTTTGGCAGCTATAAGAAATTCCAAGTCAGTCCACATCAAATGCTACAAGATATTCCATAGTCAGCTATAGGCGATAGCAAACACACCGGCTGCAACAAATTTAAATCCCCAAGTGACGATCCCCTGTGAGATTGATTTTGCTTCTTACCAGACATAGCTGACATTTAAAAAATATACACACTTATTAGAAAGGTAAAAAGGGTCTGATACAGTAACATAAATTGCAATAAACACACGTGTTCTCTTTGCAGTTGCGGCCTGCAGGCTTGCATATCCAAAACTAGAAACTGGAGAAAAATTGGAAGCTAAGATTATAAAGGGCTATCAGAATGGTGTGTTGCTGTACTACAAAGGACTTATATTAGCTAAATTGGATGCCAATAATATAATGCTCCTAACTCCTAAGAATCGTATATTGCTGGGATTATTTTGGCTTGGATCTCTAATTTACATCGATTGGAGTGAAGAGAATAATTGCCACAAAAGTCTATCATCATAGTTTTTGACTGGTATCAGACCATTGTAGAAGTTTGCAAACATGTTAAATATAGATCTATGAATTTTTCTAAATTTACATATAGACATAGTCAATAGAGACAAATGTATACAGATATTAATATTAATTAGTGAAAAAACATTATTTGTTAAGACAAAAGATTTTAGTTTTTATAGAATCTGTTAAGGAAATCCTTGGTAGAGAAATGTTAGTGTGTGCTGTTTGCTGCATTCATGTTAAATATTCTCTGCAGTATTGCATATTCCTAATCAACAAAAATAATTGCAATCAAAATTAGTGGACTTAATAACCATATATATCTATAATCCAGTTCACTTGCATGCATGTCAAGAAATGGATGATTGCCATTTATGTCAATAATGAAAAAGATGGATGAGAAGTGTGAAAATGCAATACCTCTTGAAGAACTGGGTAATGTACCGTAGTACAAAGCACATTAGTACAATCACCAAAATATCTATATTAGTTTAGGAACTCAAACAAGCAGTACCACAACAGAGAGGATAGCATATGAATTCAAGAAATTGCTCAAGTTTTTAGTCAAAAAATCTCTAACACGGGTTGTGTTTCAAACCAAAAAGACAACTAAACCACCATTGTTCAAACTACCTTAATAAAAGTCCATAAACAAGTTTCCAACTATTGGTGATTCTCAGTTTCACTGAAATCCCCACATAAGTATCTATAAATATCAAATAATAAAAAGTTTGCATTTTAGGAGAATTACAGAGGAAAAGACATCTAAAGGAGTTGAAATCCATGTATAAGAGAGTGCAATAAAGGATACTGAAACTGCAACGCTCCCACCAATCCAGCATATAAAGCCCAAAAGTCACATTGTAAAGGTGGATCTTGCGCTGAACCCAATTCATATCTTCCACAACTGCACAAACATATTTTGGGTCATATTCGTGATATAAGTCTCAAAATGCATCCTCAGCACATAACATGTGTGAAAATGTTTGCATCAGACGTACTGCATAAACACATAAGCATTGACTATTCGTATGCGCAATGTCTCCATGTGCATCTACGATTAATATTATCTCTCATCCATATATGGTGGTGACATTCCAACATAAAATGTATTTTTGCTGGACATAAAATGACCACTGAGAACGACTTGCAAGCTAAAGCCATAGAAATACATTACACTACTATAATCGAAGTACATCACTATATAATTAATTACAGGGGGTGTTTATAAAATTCAAAACAGATTATCACAATTCACAAGTCACAAATGTTCACTTTTGAATGTAATCAAAATCCTTCCTCCCCCTTTTTATCCTTGAATGTGGTTTAAAAGTTTACCATTCACAGCCCTTAAATATATACTACTCTGGTAATTTAGAAAACAAATTATACCAATGGGGTGTAAAAAAATCGTTAGCTTCCAAGAGGACGAGAGTAGCAAGCAGATTAGCAATAACTCATGGGAACAAAGAAAAGCACAATGGTTCAGAAGGAGAAGTTATTAGTATGTAACACGTGTCCTGCAGAATGAAGGGATGGGAAAGCTATTTTGATTATTATTTGAATAATTCTGTGGAATATTGAATTTATCTTGCCGTGGAACCGAGAAGAGATCGATTTGCAAGATCTGTGCATAACTTTTCCTAGCATCATAGCATGCGTCCAGATGAAAGGAAAAAGGAGTTTGGATCCTAAAAATGGCTAAAGGAAATGTGAAAAGTACATCCATCGTCGTTTTCATAACTAGACCAATACAAACAGAAAAAGGAGAAACAAAACTCGAGCGAGAGAGAGAGAGAGAGAGAAACCTGAGAAATAGGACGTTATGGTGGCTGATCGACGACCGGCGAGTTACTGCTGGTGGGAACAAGCAAGAGAGATAGGGGCGAGTTACGGCTTTAGAAGAGAGAGAAAGAGCAATGATGATGGAAAGCCATACAACAATGGGATGGGAGTGGGTGGGAGCCGACAAAAGAAAAACAAATAGGCATAATTGCACTTTTATCCCTTGTTTATTGTGATTATGCAATTTTTGCAATCATGTAGACCAAATTTTTAACTCTCGAAATCCTACGTGTCACACGTGAGAGAGATTAGATACTGAGTTGGGTCACCTATTTATTATGAATGATCACAATAAATGAAAGGCAAAAGTGTAATTAAGTCTATTTATATTTGTGATAACTTGTACTTTGTCAAAGTAACATAACTTAGTGTTTAATCGGTTACACATGTGTAAGCTCAAACTGTGGATAAAAATTACACCCTGCACCTCACGGAAGAAATAGAGAAAATATTTATGTGGTCTAAAATGAAATTGAATAACAGAACAACTAATCCATGTATGATTATTAATCAATTAATTACTCTCTTTTTTTTTGGTCATTTTGGGGGAGGGGGTTTTTTGGGGGGGGGGGGGAGTGGGTGGGGTTCGAGTCTTGGGTCAGGCTATGGATCGGCAGACATCACAGAGACACAGACTTCTCAATTTTGTTCAAAAGCCCAATTCCATGCCCAAAGCTATCTATTTTAGCTCATAGCTTACCTATTGGAATACATGTTTTGTCTCAACCTCCTCAAAACTATGCTTCTTATCTAGTTCAGAATTTGATGGAAAATTTTGACCAAATAAAAAAGAATTTGATGGAAAACACTTTTCCCACGTAACTCGCTTGTAATTTTATTTATTTTGGACTTATGCCCTCCTGTCTAAAAAAAATATTTCTTACATATATCAATGCCCTATAATAGTATTTTTTTTCATTTCAAAATAAGTAATATTTAAGGTTTTTTATAAGAATTAAGAAAAATAATAAATGATTTAATGAGTATAATAATTTTACTAAAGTATCCCTATTCTATTTCTCAATTTCTATAATACTATTAAATTGTGATCTACAACCATTACATTTATTAGGGATAAAATTGAAAAAAAAAACAATTAAAGTTTCATTGAAAATTTAAAACGACACTTAATATCGAAAAAGATATTTGTACTAAACGGTCACTTGGTTTGGAACAAATTAATGAAGTAGTTGTTTAAAAGCTCCTCTTTCATTAATTAAAGACCTGAGTTATAAGCACACATAACTTAAAAACACATCAGGACAAAAAAAAATATCTATAATCTATACATCTATACATATAATAAAGGGAATATAGTTTTTTGGTGTACATATTTTTTGGACCCTTTAACTCCTATTAACCATTTTAATTATATTAATTGTCTCTTTAAATGATAATTAACTATAAAAAAACTGTTTATGTAAAAAAAAAATGAATGGTGGGTGCAGGCACTCCGTGCTTGCCTCTCACTAGTAATAATAAAGACAATATCCACTTTTGGTGTAACCTTTGTTATTGTCAAAAATATCATTAAACTGACTATAGGTAACCGCCGCAATATACCATAGATAATAACCGCTGCATGGCTTTAATTAAAAAAACCGTATATATGAACATATATATATATATAGCATAATAAATTAAACTTATATGTTATTATATAATTTTATATTTAACCTAAAAAATAAAATAAAATAAAACCCGACAATGCCGTGCCCGTCCGTCAGCTAATAGTATAACAAGTGTGCTTTCATTTGCGGTCTTGGAAAGGCCACGGACAGTGGAAAACTGAAAACCACATGCATATATGCAACATGGGAATTGCTGAAGCAAAGTAGCAGTTGAGCCCACCTTTGGTTTCTTTGCAACTTTGGCCAAAGTTAATGGTAAAACATGGCGCTCAAAGGCTTTTTTTTTTCATTTCATGTGCATCTACCATCTGGGACCCCAAAATCGACTCATTCTAGTGCAAATGAGTTTTTTATGTACTTTCTTGAGGCTGAGAAAGGATCGGTGAAAAGTTAGAAGATATGCGGGAACCAAGCTAGATTACTAGATGGACCACAATGCACAGGATAAGGGGTTAAATCCCGTTATCTTTCGGTTCCAAATAGATATCGATTGATGTATGGTTTCTTTCTCTTCGCCTTCTCCCTCTCAGTGCATTGTGCAAGTGCATGCACCCACCCAAGACTTGGACCCAAAACGAAAAATAGGAGAATCTTTGAATGGTACAATCATGTGCCCTCTGAACATGAAATGGTCCAACATGTTATATTGTCTTGAAGATTTTTCCTGATATTTTCCTTGGATATGTGTTTCTTTTTAAGTTTTACTTATGCATGTGTATTTGCCTCCAACTTCAATTCATCTCCCACAATTTTATCTTTATTATACTGATCAAATAAGAACTATATTCATCCATTCATCTATCTATAAAATTCACTTGAACAATGGTATTAAATACTATATTTATTAAAAACAATACTACTATTATAACTTATCCATTATGAATAATTATTACTATTTAATGCTATATTTATTTAATGTAATATTCAAAATGTTACAATAAATACTTATCTCACTTCATTAAATTTTAACTATCAAATACTCTTAACTAATTACAAAAATTTTATGATTTTATATCTACATGTTTAATCTTTATACTTCAAAACCATTTATAAATGTTTTTATAATTTATTCTTTACTTACATTTGACTAATTTAACATTTTGAAATTGATAAAATTTCATCTTTTAGTAAATTCTTTACATGTTTAAATTACAATTATTTTTCATGTGTATGTGTGTGTGTAATTAATTGTTTGTTTAGAATGGGATATGTGTGATCGTGTTCAATTCCCATATTAATTGTTTGGCTGTATGAACAGAGCTGCCTGGGATCTCATTGGCGAAAGGTTTTTAGACATGTCCTGTTACTAGTATTGATAGCCCGCGCAATGCACGGACTAGGTAATTGTATTTGTAGGAAAATGCTGGTGTTATCTAATTAAAAAAAATTAGTCATATTGGTTGCATATAAAATGAGAGCTAATAGATATATAAGTTAAATTCAGATCCAGAAACATTCACAACCATGAAAAACTTCACAGTCATATTGTGGAATCGTCTCGCTATTCACAGTTATAGATATTTGACTCTTGGATTTGAGCCTCACAACACGGGGGATATATAACATATGGCATGGGTCCGGGGAGGGTTCATGAAATGGATTAATCCAATATTTTAATTCTAAAGAAAATTTATGGATTAGATCAAGTATTTTGGTTACGTACCGGTCATTATCATGTTGCATAAATTTAAATATGTTAAAATCGACTAGATTTCAACTCTCTTATTTTTCCACTTAATTTTAGTTTTATGTATAACATGTTAAAAAATTTAAAAATAAATAAATGCAAAAAACTTTGTGGGGAGGGGGAAGGATCTACATATGAGGTGGATCATATTAAAAGAGTTCAATCAAACTGGTGTAGTCTGAGTGGTAAGCAATTCAAGTCACTTAAACATGTAGTCAGGTTCGATAAATGCGCTCCAAATCTTCAAATGAATTACTCTCTACGGTTGCACACTACATATACTTTAGGAAAAAAATTAAAAGAGCTCAAATATTTCCTCCTAAAAATGGGGATTGATAGCGATCCATGCTCTCTTCTAATTGGCTCGTGTTGAGAACAACGAGACCCCACCCAGGCCACCCTTCTCTCATTTTAGTCCTATATATAATTATATAGCTTGCTAGCTATGTTCAACTTTCACTCGTCAATTATTTTCCTTATTGCGCCACTTCTGATTTCCCACGTTTTAATGCGTCCCGGGGTGTTGACTCCCAATTATATAGTGCATAGATGCTACAAGCCCACGAAGCCACAATGAAAAATAAATAAAAACAAAAATAGATGTTAATTAGAAGACAACAAAATATATATTTAACATGAGAGTCTTCGTTTTTATTTATTGTGTGTGTGTAGTGCTAGATTTTCTCATCTTAAGGATTGACATTTCTTCCTTAATTTTTTTTACCTCTTCAGAGATTTGAAAATAAATTTATTGCAATTAAGAATAAACTAGTGTAGACCGATGGGTTTTTTCTATCAAAAATAGTAAAAAAGTACTTCATAAATGAAACAATGTTACTTGAAGATAAAAAGAAATATAGAGATGACACGTGTCACAGCATAATAGACCGGGGGTTAATTTTTTAATATAGAAATAGAAGATAGATATAGACATTATGAATGAGTAATGTTATATTCTTCTATATATCCTTCTACTACTTTATAAAGTAAGTATTAAATGAAAAAATGAATGTATTTATATCTTGGAAACATAAAAAATATTTAATAATTTCTTTATTTAGTAATTAGGAGGATTTATAGGAATAAATGATAGAAAGATTTAAAATTATTCTAGTTTATATACATAAAAGTTGCCTGCTAATAATATATAATAAACAACAAAAATTTAATTTACATATTTAATTTATAAGATGATGTCATTAGACCGAAACTTAATTGAGTTGAATACATAATTAATTGTTAAATACGTCATAAAATATAAAAAACATAATAATTTAAAAAATTACAGCTAAGGGTTTGACTATGCATATGTCCCCATCTGTTCCTTTTTAATTGTCCACTTTTAAGAAGAAATCGTTTAAGAACCTAAGAATGGAATATATAACTCAAATTTAATACATAAAAATTTAATTTTGCAAAGTTTTGACTTAAACAACTAAACTGTCTCCAAACAAGCTTAATGCTAGTTAAATTATATATGACACTGTTAAACTTAGCATAAGTCTCGCTCAAGGGAAAGATTTTTTTCTTAATTATTCACATATCATACCAAGCTCAATTATAGATAGATACGCTTACACCATAGAGGAACATGATCTTTTTTCTGTTGATAATAAAACATTAAATAAGTAGCATGCATGCATGGGCGGCAGTTTTAATTTCACACTTTTCACTTGCCCAAATTGTTTAAAGTTGGCATCAACATCAAACACCATCATCAATTTATTCACCAAAAAAAAAAATCAAACACCATCAACAGAGTATTTAATTGGTTTTCTTAATTTCACAAATCAAATATACCAGTCCAGCCTTAATTTACATACAATTGTTAAATTCTCATATATAAAGTATATTCCATCACGAAGCGCGGATTGAAAATCATGTTAGGTTTTTTATTTGAAAATTCATTTAAAATATGATTAGGTACGTGGTGTGATATGTCCTTGAGATGTGGATGTGGACTTAAATTTTATTAAGTACGTGATTGCCTTTTAAGTGTTAATTTAAACAACGAGGAAAAAATACATGGTCGATAAATTAAACCTAATTTGTTTTGCTTTACTAATAGTTCTTGGTTCTTTTTAGGAAAAGAGAATATTTGAACTCGGGTGTTAGAGGTTACAAATGCTAAGTTTTACCAACTGAACTAGTACCCTTGACAGTTTCTTTTTCTTTTTCTTTTTACAACTAATAGTTTCTGTTTTATTTGTTTTATCTGCAACCAAAGTTATACATTAACTTTTAACCCTGGCTTTATATGTGTATAACGGCCAATTATTTATATGTACTCTAATCTAAAATGTCACTTTGGTTGAAGTTTTTTGCTGAGGCTTCCAGTATGGCTTTAAAAAACCAGGCCAAACCCCTCCGTACCTCTAATGTTTTTCATTGAAAAAAGCTTTCTCTGTCCGTATTCTACAAATAATTTTAAATTTGAAGTCATTTTTTTTTTTTACAAACTTTTAGGCATATGTTTGGTTTATATTAAAATCGCGTTCCAAAGCCAGGTTGCACCAAAAGCTATTATTTGTAGCTTTAAAACAAAATCACGGTGAGACTCAATCAAATGTAGAATCAAACATATGCTTAATTTTTATCCAAATATTACATTGTCTACCATAAGTGTTATTTTTACCGAAACAAACTAATTTACTAACATTATCATATCAATTTTTCTAACTATAAAAGAGTGTTATACACTTTTAGTTGCTCAAAAATTACTATTTAACATTCGGACCTTGTTGTTTTTGAAAAAACTACTTTATTTTTCAAAAAAAACTCTTTTTGTTTTTCTTTTTTTTGGTTTCCCAATATATCCTCCAATAATAGATGTCAAAAGTTTTTATACGATTGACACTTGTGATGATACCTACACAATAAAAATTTGTGTAACGGTGCACAATAATATACAACAATTGTTTTAGCAAAAAAAAAAATACAACAATTGATTTAATATTATAAAAAAATGAATGGACATGATTAATTACCAGTCTCGTTAAGTTTCTTCCAAGAATTCCAGTCGATATTAAAATTGATTAATCGTAAACAGATTTTACTTACCTCCTAATCGACAGATTAGATTGATTAGTCCATAAGTCTTTTTTTCCTATGATACTGTAGGTATAAATTGTATAAACCAAAAAAAGATGAGTATTGATATTCAACAATGATACTTGGACACTCAAAATTTTCTACTACCCATACAACACATTTTATCTCTATCTATCTCTTTCTTCTTGTTACATCATATCATCTATCACATCTATCATTTATCTCTCTTTTATCTCTTTTTCACTCAAAGTGTATACACCTAATGAGTGTCTAAGCAACATTTTTAATTGACATTACATTGGAATCTCACTCCACGTCCCCATTCCCCACGCGCTTTTTCCTTGCCAACTGCCAAGTGCTAATTAGCAAATCTCCACAACGCAAACAACACATGTGAAGCGAAGTCAAATACGAAGGAACTATAAACAGATATCAGTGTCTATGTCTGTTAATTATATATCCCATCTTTTGACTTAATTACGCGATAGTCTCATGATTTTCCTTAAATTATGATCACTTTTGTGTGGATGCCATGGATTTGGAGGTGCTAAACTTTCAATGCAAGCTAATTATACTTCCTTTCTCGCTATAATGAATGTCAGCAGATAATGCCGTAAATGGATTTACTTCGCAAATCTAAAGTTGTTGCTGGAGGGTGTGGTGCGCTTAAAAATTTCAATTTTACTAAATTCATTTTAACAATAATATTTTTTTATTCAATTTAACATGCAAAATAATTTATAACATGAATAAGATATATGAGATATTTTTTAATGACGAGAGTTATCAAAATATTCGATAATTGAAACTAAATTTTTAATTAATTAAGTAAAAGAGGTTCTTAAGTGGCAATTTGGTAAGGATTATATTTAATGCAAATTGGAAAAACTGAGAATTTCAAGGCAGGCAAAATCGATTGAGCATTTGTTTGGGTGAACGTTTATTGAAAGTGATTTTAATAAATTCGATTTACAATGAACACATAAGATTTATCTGGTAATCAAAAGTCATGGAACCCACGTGGATATTGTTTCGGCATTTAAATTGCATGAAATTTTAGACAATTAGAAGTTGGTTGTCAAGCGCTAATTAATTTTAATTGAGCAAAATTGACTCATTTAATAGAGGTAAAACTCTCAAAATATCTATCCTAAGATTAAAACAACAATAAGTCTGTAAAGCCTAACACAAATGGTTAAATCCATCTTGCGTTGTTAGGTTAGACGTGGTTCGATCATCGGTTGGGATACTTGTATGTGTGTGTATTTCTACTGGATAAAAAAAAAACAACAATAACAACTATTTCCTCTTGACTGAAATATAGACAAAAAAGTACATATATCTATGGTCTAGACAGACGGGCACTCCCATGCCCATGTCCGTCTGTCCGCTTTTACTATTATTATTAACTACGAAAAACATATATATACATACAGATCAATTTGTTATAAATAATATGTTGTATATAATTTACCTGATACGTAGAATTAGATAAAAATAAATATAAAATGAAAAGTATTATGGAGAGTTTACGTATACAATCATTGAATAGAGTGTGTATGTATAAACCTTATATTACAATCATTGTATACGTTGATAGTCATGACTTGATTAATGTGACCTCTTTTAACCATATAATTGTGGTTAAGAAAGTTTATTTTAACCCCTTAAACCTTGTTAAGACTCTTAAGGTAGGAGAACACCCAATATAATTTGGGAGAATTATATAGTCCAAAGCAAAGATACAAAAGTATTCCATGTGTTAAGGCCAAAAAAATTAAAGAAACTACATAGGCATTAATAATTCATTAACTCTAACTTCATGACACTCTTTTAGGTTTTAGCAGTAGTAGCAGTGCAATGCACGAAGACAAAAGCAGAAAACTATATATCCAACCTTCAACTTGACAGATTGATTAAATATAACATATCTAGAGAGAGAGAAAAAACTCATGTGAGAGATACTGGAGAATAAGCATCTCATATGAAACAACTGTATTACAAATTTAAACATGACATAAATTTAAGCCTGTGTTGAATGTAGCACCAAGTTTTCCAGCCCCATTTTCTCAATGACTTTCAATAATGTATTTTCCGGGCTGAAATTTCACCCCCCAGCGAAACACAGCACCGAACGAAATAGTAGGGTTTTGGCGAGAGAGAGAGATGAGAAATGGTGAGAGAAACACGGGAGGGTTAGGAGTGACTAACAACTTCGTGAAGGAAGGATGGCAGAGAGTTAGCCCCAAACGTAACACCCAGAATACAAGGAAAGGAAGGGATGTCGAGGTTGGAGCGGACGTAGCACGTAGCAAGGATAGCGGTAAGTTGTTGGCAGAGGGGGTTGTTTCTTTTTACTTTACGGAGTTCCCTGATAACTTTGGGGCTAAGGAGATGTGGAGTGTGTTCCAAAGATATGGTATGGTGGTTGAGGTTGTAATACCCTACAAGAAAGATAGAAGGGGAAAGAGGTTTGGGTTTGTCAGATTTCATGAAGTTAGGGATCCTTATAGGTTTGTAATAAGATTGGATAACATCATTATTGGAAGGCAGAAGATCTATGTGAATGTCCCAAGGTTCCAAAAGAATGGCAGGAATCCTGGGAGAGCTGAAGTAGTTGCTCCTCGCAAGAATGTTCACCCCATGTAAACTTACGTGGGTGGTAGAACAAATGGCAAATCATACGCACAAGCTGCTGGTGGCACAGGTAACATAAAAAACCAAGAAGGCCAAGTATTGAGCAAAGGTGCAAGGGCTGGTCAGTTCGAGTTTGCCCATTTGCACTTCAAGGTGGATGGTATTACGGTGGATAAGTTAAACAAAGCATATGTCGGGGTGGTTGCAAAGTCTGGGACAACTTACTGCACTCGGGATGAACTCATTCGTCGTGGAGTGCTGGATATTAAGGTCACTCCAATGGGTGCAAATATGGTCCTATTAGAAGAAGAGGTAGAAGGTGCAATTGATACCCTTTTATCGGAAGTATGGGTTTCTGCTTGGTTTGATGAACTGAGAAGTTGGAGTCCTAGGGAGATAGATAATGAAAGATTGGTGTGGTTAAGATGTTATGGAATTCCAGCTCATGCATGGTCAGAAGAATTTTTTTCTTTCCTTGTTTCTGGTATTGGTGAGTTTATCTGTGTTGACGATAATACTTCGAACAAGAAGTCAATGGACGTTGCAAGGATCTTATACAAATCAAAAGTGCATGATTTTGTTAGTAGATTAATTAAAGTAGATATTGGGGGTGATGTGTTTTCCATTAAGATGATTGAAGAATGGTATGGGCCCCTTCAATGGAGTATGTACAACGAGCTAGATGATGATCTGTCCTCTGGGTTTAGTTCAGAAGATACTATGGAAGATGATGCGTTTTTTGATCCCTTGGGGGGTAGAGAAAGGGTCTTCTCAGAGGATGATTCAGTTTCAAATCAAGAATTGAATGTGCAGCCATGTAATCCAAGTGGTCCCGAGGCATTTAATGTGGAGGGGCCGAATAATAATATTTCGGAGGCTGAATTGATTAGGAACATAGTGGAAAGGGATAATCAGACAATTAATGATAGGGGTGTGGGGGAATGCATGGAGTCATTCGCTGGGGTGGAGGATTCTATAATACGTCAGGAGAATATTAATAATCATTCTACTCCCAGTGATAGTGTTGCATTAGATTCGAATGGGCCCATTGGGTGTGAAGTGGGATTAGAGAATAACAATGATAACTATGGGCTTGACCCAAATCTGGCCCATATTGTGGAACAAGCTAGGATGACCCAAGAAGGGAATAGAAGGCATGGGGCTTCCCACGAAAGTGGAACGGTGATCATGGACACAAATGAGAGAGTTGGTGGGCCAAGTCATATAGCTAATGTGTTGGGAAGTGGGGGACATATTGGACAAATGGACCCTATAATGCTTAGTTTGCTGGGTCAGAGGGGAATCATTGTCAACGTGGTACAAAATGGGGATAAATCCCTAGCTTTATCCCATAACCCACCGAGAAGCATGAACCTTGCAAATGTCCCTCTAATTGCTACAAATTCGGCTGGCTCCCAGATGGATGGCACGATTGGTTTAGCATTACAACCAAATGGGTCTTCGCATGATTTATCCTCTCAAGGCGTCAGGAGAACTAATTCAAATGCAACAAGGAGTCAAGTCAAGTCGATTGGTCATGGGGTGCGTTTGAAGAACAGCAAAAAAAGGGGGAGACCACGTAAAGGTGAAGGCAAGGGGAGCAAAGCGGTAGCTGCGTCGGACTCTGATATAATTAGGTGTAATGATGTTTTTTGGAAGACATATGACATCGAACAGACTAAGAAGAAAGATGAATCTGTGGCGAAGAAGCTAGCTACCATGGCTATGGAGGTTGGGGTAACTGGATTTGGGGATGAGGGAGCACTGGTCAAGGCAATTCAGAGTCTTGAGGATAGAGATGACGTGGCCAAGACAGACAGAGGGGTGCAATTTAAGTCTCAATGAAGATACTGTCACTAAATATAAGAGGGGTTGGGGATCGAGCAAAGAGAAGAAGAATTAGATCCATGCTTTATCAAGGTAATGTAAAATGTTGTTTTTTACAGGAGACTAAATGTTCTAATATTCATAGAAATGTGGTAGACAGTCTGTGGTATGGAGGAGTATACGATTTTGTGAGCAGGGATGCCGAGGGATTATCTGGAGGGATGCTGATAGTGTGGGATGCCGAGGAGTTGGAAGCTTTTTTCTCATTTTCAGGGGCTGGATTTGTGGGTGTGTGTGCTAGAAAAAGAAACTCTACTGATGTGCTTTTTTTAGTAAACGTTTATTCTCCGTGTAATTGGGATAATAAGAAAGAGCTGTGGAAAGATTTGTTATGGTGCAAAAGGGTGTTTGGGGGCGACCTTTGGTGTGTAGCAGGTGACTTTAATGCAGTTTCAGATTTGCAGGAAAGAAGAGGAGTGTCTAGTGGCTATGGGAGAAGGGAGATTGGAGGTTTCAATCAATTCATCTCTGAGATGAACCTCATCGATGTCCCTGTTTTGGGAAAGAAATTCACATGGTGGAGTGGGGATGGAAATGCTAAAAGCAGACTAGATAGATTCCTCTTATCTGAAGAGCTCATCTCTAAATGGCAAGTTGCTGCTCAATGGGTTGGGGACCGGGACATTTCTGATCATTGCCCAATTTGGCTTGACTGTTCGGTGTATGATTGGGGCCCTAAACCATTCCGCTTTAACAATTGTTGGCTCGGGCACAAGCAGTTCAAATCTTTTGTTGAGGAAAGCTGGGCAAGCTTTCAAGTGAGAGGATGGAAAACTTATGCATTCAAAGAGAAACTGAAAATGCTTAGAGTTAAGTTGAGGGAATGGAACAAATCAGTCTTTGGCTTCCTGGACTTAAACATTGACCACATTGTTTATGAAATGAACGCCCTGGATGAGATTGTGGGTTCGGGCAACATTCAAGTTGGGGAAAAAAGAAAGGAGCTCACTTCCCGGTTCTGGCAACAAATTCATGCTAAGGAAAGTCTAATCAGACAGAAATCAAGATCTAAATGGATTGCAGAGGGAGATGCAAATACCCGCTATTTCCATGCGTGTGTTCGCGGAAGGAGAAGGAGAAATCAAATTTTGGCATTAAAAAAGGATGATACTTGGGTAGAAGGTGTGGATGGGATCAAGAATGAAGTCAAGAGGCACTTTCAAAATTTTTTCCTTGAGACCAATGATAACAGGCCGGTTCTTGATGGGGTTGAATTCTCACAAATTTCTGAGGTTGACAATGGTGTCCTGACTGAGCCATTCACGATGGAGGAGATCAAGGACGCAGTCTGGAGTTGCGAAGGGGAGAAAAGCCCAGGTCCAGATGGATTCAATTTCACATTCTATAAACAATTTTGGGAGCTCATAAAAAATGAGGTATGTGATTTTGTTCATGAATTTTATCATAATGCCCATTTCCCTAAGGCTGTCTCGGCTTCGTTTATTGCTCTAATTCCTAAGACGGATCACCCTCAGTCTTTGTCTGAATATAGACCCATTTCCCTCATTGGTAGTATGTATAAGATAGTGGCAAAGTTGCTTGCTGTCAGGTTCAAGTCAGTTTTAGGGAAAGTTATATCTAGGTGGCAATCTGCTTTTTTGCCTGGGAGACAAATCTTAGATGGAGTAGTTGTTGTTAATGAATTGATTGATCTGGTGAAAAAAAGGAAAGACAAGTGTTTGTTGCTTAAAATGGATTTTGAAAAAGCGTACGATTCTGTGTCTTGGAGTTTTTTGGATTATATGCTTGGTAGGCTGGGTTTTAGTGTGTTGTGGAGAAAGTGGATGAAGGCTTGTGTTAAGTCGGGATCTATATCTATCTTGGTAAACAGGAGTCCTACTGAGGATTTCGCTATGAAAAAGGGTTTGCGTCAAGGGGATCCATTAGCACCTTTCCTTTTTTTGGTAGTAGCTGAGGGGTTAGCGGGTTTGGTTAGATCAGCTGTAGATAAGAGGCTTCTTACTGGTTTTAAGGTGAATGATCACATATCATTTCCTCTCCTACAATTTGCGGATGATACTATATTGACTTGTGAGGCCTCTAGACCAAATTTGTGGGCCATCAAGATGATTTTTCGTAGCTTTGAGTTAGTGTCCGGGCTGAAGGTGAATTTTTTCAAAAGTTGTATGTATGGTGTTAACATTGATAACAGTTTCATGTATAGTGCAGCTGAGTTTCTCTCTTGCAGCGAAGGACGGTTACCTTTCAAGTTTCTTGGTATCCCTGTTGCTGCCAATCCAAGGAGGTGTAGCACTTGGGAACCAATAGTGGCAAACTTGAAGAAGAGGTTAAATAAATGGAAAGGGAGGTCCCTATCCATTGGTGGCAGGGTAACCTTAATTAATTCTGTTCTGAACAGTATACCTCTGTTTTTTCTCTCTTTTTACAAAGCCCCAAAGAAAGTTGTGAAAACCATTGTTTCCATTCAACGAAATTTTTTATGGGGGGGGCTAGATCAGGCTAAGAAAATACCTTGGGTTTCTTGGGAAAAAATTTGTGTACCAAAAAAGAAAGGGGGTCTGGGAGTTAAGAATGTTGAATTGTTTAATTTGAGCCTACTTGCAAAATGGCGTTGGCGTTTCTGTATGGATTCCTCTGCTGTTTGGTGTGATTTGTTGGTACACAGGTATGGCTCCTTGGTGGGCAGCGGCAGAACGGACCAGCAGTGTTTGCAAAATGCTTCTAGATGGATGAAAGACTTATTCGCTCTTGAGGTCAATCCAGGCGAATCGGGCAAATGGATCACAGATGCCATAGGAAGGAAGATCGGTAATGGGTCAAATGTGAGCTTTTGGAATGACTTGTGGGTTGGAACTGAGTGTTTGAAGGAGATTTTCCCACGCCTGTTTCAGTTGTCAAACCGCAAGGAGTGTATGGTGGCTGAAATGGGACGTTGGACCGGAGATCGGTGGGATTGGGAGTGGTGTTGGAGACGTCCCTTCTTTGTTTGGGAAGCAGATATTTTCAGGTGTTTTCAGGATTGTTTAATGCAGGTCTCACCCTCTAAAAATGTAAAGGACTCTTGGTGTTGGAAACCGGATTCCAATAATGGTTTTTCTGTCAAGTCGGCATATGGTATTTTATTTGGACTAAGGTGTAATGTACCCTCTGATCCTTTGTTCTGTTCTGCCTGTAACCTTATTTGGCAATGCGATATCCCATCAAAGGTTTCTATTCTTGCTTGGCGTTTGTTGCAAAACAAGCTGCCAACCAAGGAGTCGCTTACTAATAAGGGGGTCCTTGGTGCTAACGGTTCTGTTACATGTATTTTTTGCAGCAGGGATACTGAAAATCACTCTCACCTATTTTTCACTTGTGAATTCGCATATAGAGTGTGGATGGCAGTAAATTTGTGGTCTGGATCTATGGGACCAATGTTTAATCATGGCATTAATCATTTTTTGGAGTTTGCAGGAACAATAAAAGGAAGGGCAAGGCGCAGGAGTAGACATATCATTTGGATGGCTACAGTGTGGGTCTTATGGATAACGCGTAACAATGTTATTTTTAGGGGTGCCTCCGCTAATGTAATTGACGTAGTTGCAAACATAAAGGCTTTGTCATGGAATTGGTTTGTTAATAGGGGAGGGAAAAATAGAGGGTTGTTATATTCAGATTGGTGCTCTAATCCCCTGGGTTGTATTTGATGGAGTTTGATGTATTTTTAGTGTTAATAAAAAGTACCCCTTTGAGACTGATGGGTTACTGGGGAATTACCCTCCATTTGATCAGGCCCCTTTGAGACCATGTAGGTTACTGGGGAAATGCTCTTCAGCACCCCTTTGAGACTGATGGGTTACTGGGGAAATCCTGGCATGGTTGGTACCCCTTTGAGACCATGTAGGTTACTGGGGAATTACTTTTTTAACACTAAGGTTCCTTGGTAGGATTTGAAACAGGTAGATCATGTACTTGTACTATGTATAAGATGGTTTGCGGACTGGGCATGTCTTGTGCTCCTGTCTTATTCTAATATAATTTGATTTATCAAAAAAAAAAATAATGTATTTTCCGGTTTGGTTTTTGAAAGATATAATTATAAATGACAGGAGAAATCAATTAATTTTAATGTAAGAACCTTTTAGGCAGGACTTGTGGTGTGTTGTATTGTGCTTTTGGTTCTTGTAAAAACTTATTCCCAAGATCTAATTAACTTTATGTTAGAGTTTCTTTGTACTATTATTTGGTTATGACAATCTTAATGATTTTTCAGTCAGTACTATGCCAAGAAATAATTTATTTTAGTTAAACATTGGATTTTCGAGCTGCTGCCATACCCTAGGTGTGACCAGTTTCGCGATTGGGAAAAGCTTGAAAACAGGGGACAGCTCTGTTCATACCGCGGGTGTGAAAAACCCTCGCGCCTGTGAACAGTTCTGGACCCAGCATTTTTGAAAATTAATGTTTTTGCAAAAATCAGTTTTTTCAAATCTTTTTCATAAACATACTTAAGAGAAAATGATATTTTTAAATATGAAAATTGGTAAATATTTTGGTTAATTAATTTTAGAATTTAAACAATGTTTTGGATAATACATTTGGTTAAAAGGAGAATCATTAATAAAAGTGTGAATTGAAAGAGGAAAAAGAGCCATGTGATGGAGAATTATGCACAAAGAGATGTGATTATCATAAGTGATGATAATGTTATAACCAAGAGTGAAGGTTATATGTGATTGTGCAAGTGATAACCTAGAGAAAAGGTTAAAGTGATTACAAGAGAAACCAAAGCTTAAAATGCTTGAGATGGTGATTTTGTGTGCTTAATGTGTTATGTCATATGCATAAAGAGAAAGAGATTTGGCGGATGGCCAAAATAGTGAGTTACAACCCGGATGGAGTTGAAAATAGGTATGGTTGGGCTACAATTGCCTACTGGGATTATCCAGGTTTCGAAAGGCTCAATGGCCGTGTGGTGGATCCCAGCGAGCCGAGATCGAGTAGAGCACTCGGCTTGGATAAATCTGACTGACTGACCTATTTGTGATATGGTGTCACAGAGTGTATTGAATAATTGTCTAGGACTTTACTGTTTGTTTAGCCTTGAACAATTTTGACTTAAACATGGCTTTCCTGAATACTGTCTTGGACTTTACTGGAGGTTTAGCCTTGAACAAGTATGTTAAGGATTGACTGTGACCTATCGCTCAAATGTTGTTGAGGAAGAGAAAAGTCTCCATGGAGCATTACACCGGTGTTGAGAGGGAAATAGAAGTGTCATGCATTTTAAATGTATTTGAGTTAATGATATATTGATTGATACTGTGCTATGCGTTGTGACTGTGAAAATTTTCATTGTGTTTGTGAGAACATATCATTTGCAGGAAAACTATATACTCTTGTGTTTGAGAAGAGTAAGTGGTAGATAATTTTCTAATATAGATAGGTTTGATAAGTTTGATTTATTTTATTCTTACATGTTGTCTCTATGCTTTATTATCTGTGTATGAGGATTTTTCACCCTTGCCTATATGTTTTGTGCTCCTTGGAACATGATTCATATAGATGTGCCACCAGTCAAGTGAATTGACCAGGACGGAGGAAGGAGGAAGACTACCGTCTGGAGTGGCTTTGGCTAGATAGTCTTTTGGAGGTGATCGGAGACTCGACCGGCTTAGGCTCATTCGGGGTAGTCTGTTATTATTATCTTTACCGGATGGTTGTACCATTTTATATGACATTACTAGCTATCTAGTTTTGATGTACTTGTAAAACTTTGGACTAGTATATATATCTATATATTATGTATATTATTCATTCAGATGATGCTAGTCTTGTTTTTTTTCAGTAATACGTTATGACATAAATAAATTTTGAAATCTAAACAATGTAAGTGAGAGTTTCAAGTGAAAATAATTTTCAGTAATTAAAAGAAAAAGAAATTATACTCATTTTCGAAATAGACTTGAAATAATTAAAAGAGAATTTTCTTTTAAAAATAAATATTAATATCATTTTCGATATATAAGGTTAATTATGTTGTAATATCCTTTTATGAGAAAGGGTGTTGCAAAGCAACCCAAAAAAATGTAGAATTTAATAAAACTAACCAAGTTTAAAAAGGATGAATTAAGAATGAGAATTCCTTTAATGAAACCCAAAATAAACAGACTTGTCATGTGAACCATGATAAACAGGCTTGACAAAAATTTGCAGAAACGCACCTAATACCATACCCTGTAGAACTCTACATTTTGCAGACCAACACCTCTAAATTTAAAAACAAAATACAAATTGAAAAGACTTGCCTTGATGACTTGAAGTAGTAGGAATGTAAGACACACAAATAGTAGCAAACCCATATCACAAATCAAAAATAGATAGTACAGTGGAAAAGTAAACTTGAAAGAAAAATCCAAATTACCTCAACAGAGAAGAATGAGTATAATCCAAAGACAGACACTGTAGCAGTAAATTTCATACAAACTTGGCATAACGTCATTAGCGGTTACTGGGTTAACATCATACAAATTTCATACAAATTTCCCTTTCCTCTAATATCATCCTTTTTTCAATTTCTCCCCCAAAATAGTACATAAATTGTAATATGCTGTGTTGGTTTTCATACAATTGCAGATGCCAAATTCCAGAAAACATGAAACGCGTATGTGTGCACTGTGTAGGGCTGCCGCTTGCGGCGGCGGTGGACCAATTTGTTCGTGGCATTGCTGCCGTGGCTCGTGTCGGTGTGGTCGACATGCTCGTACCATCTGTCTTCCCTTCTCTCTCTCTCTCTCTCTCTCTCTCTCCCCCCCCCCCCCACTATCTCTTAGCATTAACAATGCAGTTACTTCTTCTTATCGAAAAAAAAAACAATGCAGTTACTTCCCGTTGTCTGGGTTATATCCCGGCCATCTCCACTCACCAAAAAAACCCACACCTGCAATCAAACCGCTATCAAGCACACCGTTCCATTATAAAAAAAAATTCATTCTTTCCAAAAGTACCCTGGTCCAACTTCTAATAAATTTCTGCAGTGGTAGTAGGGGTAGTCATGGGTATGGGTAAACCCGTGAACCCGACTAACCCAGCACCCATAACTCGGTTCGGTTTATCGGTTCGGTTCGGGTAAAAAGGAAGTGAGCCGAAGGAGACCGGTTCGGACATCGGGTTTCGATTTTTTCAAACCGAAGAACCCGAACCGAACCGGATGTTAAAGGATACATTAACTACGGTGACTGGACTGAGACAAAAAAAGAGATCCCCCTTTCATTTTCTAGGGTTTTCTAACTTTTCTCTCCTCACATATGTGGCTTGATGATGGCGGCAGCTGCCTTCTCTTTCTCCTCGGCAGCTATGTGCGCCGATCTGCTCTCATCTCCTCACTTCTCTGTGGCGGTGCGACAGTGTGTGCGGCATGTGCGACGCGTCGTCTTCATCTTCTTTCGTCGTCTTCATCTTCTTTCGTCTTCTTCATCTTCCTTCGTCTTCTTCATCGATCTGCAGCCTTCTTCCATCATCGTCTTCATGCGAGTACAATGACGTCTTCTTCCCTCTTCTTCTTCATCGATTTGCGCCTCCTCTACATCAGTGCTTTCTTTCCTCTTCCTCATCGATTTGTGACATTTGAACTCCCTTTCTCTGTTCTTTCTCCTTTTGGATCTACCCATATTGTTTGGTGAACTTGCTCTGTGTTCTTCCTATTTTGCGATTTTTTTTTTGAAATGTTGTGTCCTCGTTGCTCAGGCACTGTGTTCTTCCTTTTTTCTAGTTTTTTTGTTCTATTTTTTCATTTTTTGGATTTCTCTGCATTTTTTATTCTTTTATTGTTAAACCCGAGACTCGAACCAATCCGAATTAGCACGGGTTGGTTCGGTTCAGGTTTAGAACCGAAAAACGTGCAAAACAGAACCAACCCAATCCGATCTCTTTTAGTCGGTTTGGTCACAAAAATGGGTTCAACCCGAACCGAACCGACCTGTGCCCAATCCTAAGTGGTAGGCCCACACAGAGAGATAATGAAAAATAAAATAAGAGGGTAAAATAGTCCAAAAATTGTGTATACCAAAACCTGGTATCCTCGTTATATATTGTTATAGAATAGATGACAAATATGTTTAAATTTGTTTATAATAATCAAATTATATTTAAAAAAGTTTTTAAATAACACCACAAAGGTTTCGGTTTCTTTCTCTCTTTTTATTTAATATTTATACATATATACTGAATGTTAAACAGCAATAAATACAGGTAATAATCGTCCTTTAGCCACACCCACCTGGCGTATCGCATAACTCAGCAACAGAACAAAGTAGATGCTAGAGGGTAGATAATACTATCTTTGGTTTTATATATAAGAGACAAATACTTAATTTATAAAAATCAATAAAAGGTAGTTAAATGAGTTAGTTGTAATTAATATAAATTTTATTTTAAGATTACTCTCATAGTAAATGATTGCTTATACATTTAATGGCATTTAATGGCAAACCTTGGCATATACTCCATCCGGTCCTATATATAAGAAACAAAGAGAGTTTTTTTTTATGGTCATTTATATAAGAAACAATATGTTGTTTTCACCAATATTAATTGTTTATTTCCAGCTTTACCTTTATTTATTATTAAACTCACAAAAATAATATCAAAAGTCACTAATCTCAAAAAGAATACTTTTGAAAAATTATAGCATCATTAATTATAATTAACCAATTTCAATACACTTCTTTAATTTTGATAATTTTATACTATATTTTTTATAAAAAGGACCCGAGGCAATTGTAGTAAAAATGAACTTTACGAAATAATCTAATAGTGCACGACCGAACCACAATCAAAACGATAGCAGTGGAAGAGGGAGCGATGGGGGGTGGGGGCGACGTTGACGAAGCAGAAGGGAGAGAAGAGATGAGAACTGTTTCTTTTTTTTTTTGCACGCTTATGTGACGTCACTTTCTCTTTCTTATTTAATAATATGTTGATTAATTATATTTTATTAGTTGTAAATTTGTGATTGGTTGTGCCCAAAGATTAGTTGTTAGGTTTGTGCTCACCCAAAATTTTCTCATATAAAGAATTTTATACAATTGATGTATTTAAAATAGGTCTATATTTCTTATAATTTGAATCAATAAAATAACTTTAAATTCTCTTATATATGGGACCAGAGATAATAGGTTGACAATTAGGTGCAACAATTAGCAATGTCAGTGTGCAGTGCCAGAACCCGGAATAATGAAACATAAACCTTAAAATAAAGTTGTTATTAATTAGTGCTCTTATAGAATCAAAAGATTAAACAATTTTACCAATCTCGATTGATCCAAGTGATAAAAGAGTTCAGTTTTTCTTAAGTAAAGTCTCAAGTTCTTTCATATAGGTCTGTCTTGACTCGGATTAAATCGAGAATTTATAAAAACACTATTTTTTAATTAAAAAATAGCAAAATAGCAAAATTTAATATATTAATAATTTTAAAATTATATTTTTAATAACCTATTTTTTTGTATTAAAAAACTATAGAGAGGAAACTTCAATCTTTGTATACACTTTGCACCTTTTGGATTTAGCACACTTCCACTAGGCCAAACCCTTTGGGTATTTTTAATAACCTTTTTATTTAAAAAAAACTAATGGTATAATACGACCTCAAAATTCCTAAAACTCCCTTTTCCATGTTGTATCATTTTCCATTTTTTGAATATTATACATTATAAAATATATTTTTATGTAAATAAAAATGTTACCCAAGGTCGCAAACAGTATGGTCAAAAATTAATTTGATTTATTATTGTTTTGGACTTGGACTTGGGCCAAGACCAATTAGCTACAAGAAACGCTTACAGAGTAACGAACAACTAACTGACTGACTAAATTATCGATGGATAACTGTCGTGCAACTCACTGTTGGCCAAAATAACTACCCAACCGTCGTCATTCTTCAAGGCTTGCAAGCCGAAGCCGAAGGTCATACATAAAACTAATATCTTTGAAAGGTAAAAATGCATTCGTGCGATCTCTGACTGTCTCATACATTGACTTGAACATCGGAGTACTTGCAAGCACCACCGCTACAGTCATATTTTGCCATTGCCCTGCTCTTGGCCATCGTAATCATCAAAGATATCGATCATAACAAGATATCATCATCAATTTCTATTTCTAAAAACTCAGCACAAAACAACCCTAAATGTAAAAATATATATTTACTTTTAGTACTATAAGAACCTTTTAACTAATTTACACCTTTTAAGAAAATTAGTTAAGTTAGTTAATAGTAATAAATTTGTCAATGATTTACTATAATTTTTCAAAACTAACCCTAACACTTATTATTATTTCTCTTCCCCCCCTCTCTCTCTCTCATCACTTAATTAATACATTAAAAAATGTAAAGTAGTTGGATAATCACAAGGGCATTTTAGTCAAAAAATAATTAATGTAACTAATTTTTTGAAAAAATTCTTATATAAAGGGATTTTTATTTTTTTGTAAAAGTTTCTATATTTAGGGACGGTGGTAGTAATATATTATCATACTTTTAACAAATATAACAATTTATATAACGAATAATGCAATGAATTAATTAATTGATTGAACAACTTATATTATCATCGATCATTATTGACCGAGGTTTGGTTTAGATTTTTGTTTGGCATGTGACAGGAGAAAAACATCTCCCAAGACATGCATAAGGAGCTATAGACCTCTTTCCTTCAAATGTCCATTGTGTTTGGCCAGAAATCTTATACAAATCGACACTATATCAATATTCTTTTTACGTAAAAATAAAATAAAATAAAATCAATATGTCAATATCAATATATATGATAAGTAGATAAAATAGAACTGTAAAAAAAAACAGAAGATTTTAAGTTGAGAAAAAGCCAAAATGGAAACAAAGTAAAAACACATAAATGTATGGGTTTGGATCTTATTGGTTGTGGCCCGGCGTTTTTGATTGGGGGTCGAGCCTGTCACGAGCGTTTTCTACTCTGTAACATTTTTTTTCCTCTCTCTCAGTTGCCCTCATCCTCTTTACCTTTTATAAAATCCTGTAAAATGATAATAGATAAATATTTATGTTTACAATAATATAATAATAATAATAAAAAAAATAAAAATAAAGAGTAGGGATATATATTAGGAAGGGGGATTTGGTGTGAATGAAGAAGGCGCAGCAGCAGCAGCAGCCGTAGTGGAGAAAACAAAAAGAGAAGAAAAGAAAGAAAGAGAGAGTAGCAATCATAGTTGGGGTGTGTGAGTGTGAGAAGGGAGGAGGATGAAGAGGGAGAATGAGCAGGAGCACGTGAGTAGTGGGAGTGGGAATAATAGTGGTTGGATGGGAGGAGGGAAATCAGGGGTTTGGGGAGAAGGGGAAGAAGGGGGTATGGATGAGCTGTTGGCGGTGGTGGGTTACAAGGTGAGGTCATCAGACATGGCGGAAGTGGCACAGAAGCTGGAACAACTCGAAGAAGCCATGGGAACGGACCAAGACGGCATCACCCACCACCTCTCCTCTGACACCGTTCACTACAACCCCGCCGACATCTCCAACTGGCTCCAAACCATGCTCTCCAATTTCGACCCCCCACCTCCCAACAACAACCACCTCCCCTCTTCCTCCTCCGACGACCTCAAAGCCATCCCCGGCAACGCTATCTACGCCGCCGACACTGCCACCGAGCCTCCCCCCTCCAAACGCACCAAACGGACAACATCAACAACAACCGCCGAGTCAACTCGGTCAGTTGTCGTGGTGGACTCGCAGGACAACGGGATCCGCCTCGTTCACACCCTCATGGCCTGCGCGGAGGCCGTGGAGCAGAACAATCTGGCCGTTGCGGAGGCCCTTGTGAAGCAGATCGGGTACCTGGCGGTGTCTCAGGAAGGAGCCATGAGGAAGGTTGCGACCTATTTCGCGGAGGGTCTCGCGCGTCGAATCTACGGCCTTTACCCGCCGCAGCCGCAGCACTCGGTGGTTTCTGATTCGCTCCAGATCCACTTCTACGAGACTTGCCCTTACCTCAAGTTCGCTCACTTCACCGCGAATCAGGCGATTCTCGAGGCGTTTCAGGGGAAGACGCGCGTCCACGTCATCGACTTCGCCATCGACCAAGGGATGCAGTGGCCGGCACTCATGCAGGCACTCGCACTCCGTCCCGGCGGTCCTCCCGCCTTCCGCCTCACCGGAATCGGACCTCCATCCACCGACAACTCCGACCACCTCCAACAGGTTGGCTGGAAACTTGCGCAGTTCGCACAGACGATTCATGTCCAGTTCGAGTACCGCGGCTTCGTCGCCAACAGCCTCGCCGATCTCGACGCCTCGATGCTCGATCTCCGGTCGCCAGAGACAGAGTCCGTTGCCGTCAACTCCGTCTTCGAGCTCCACAGGCTACTCGCGCGCCCCGGCGCGCTCGAGAAGGTTTTCTCCGTTGTTCGCCAGATCCGGCCGGAGATCTTCACCGTCGTGGAGCAGGAGGCCGGACACAACGGCCCCGGCGGGTTCCTCGAACGGTTCACGGAGTCGCTGCACTACTACTCTACGCTGTTTGACTCGCTGGAGGGGTCTTCCGTGGACCCGCAGGACAAGGCCATGTCGGAGGTGTACCTGGGGAAGCAAATCTGCAACGTGGTGGCGTGCGAGGGGGTGGACCGGGTCGAGAGACACGAGACGCTGGGACAGTGGAGGAACCGGTTTGGTTCGGCCGGGTTCGGCCCGGTTCACTTGGGGTCTAACGCGTTCAAGCAGGCGAGTATGCTGCTGGCGCTATTCGCGGGTGGGGATGGGTATAGGGTGGAGGAGAGCGATGGGTGTCTCATGCTGGGTTGGCACACCAGGCCCTTGATTGCCACCTCCGCGTGGCAACTCGCCCCCAAATCGGTTCTTACTCACTGAGTCAATCAACTCGCCCCACTTGCTGTGGCACAATGCACACCGTGGCCCACTTTTTTTTTTTATTTCTCAAAAAAAGAAAGAGAAATTGAATTCATACCCACCAAAAACGGAAATGGAAAAAAAAAGGGAACTTGTGGGGATGAGAGGACAGTGTGTGCAAATGTGCTATGCTTAGCTGTGAGCACTGATTATTGCCTGAGACCGAGACCCACCATTGTCCATTTTCCATGTCTCCCTCCAACCTTTGTCACCTTCCTCTTTCTCTCTGTTAATTTACCTTTTTCGGCTTAGGACTCTTTTTTTTTTCTCTCTTTTGGGTTGGAATTGGAATCTTGTAATTTTTCAGGGTCGGAATCAAAAAGGTTAATGAATCCGTTAATGTGTATTTATTTTATGTTTTGACATATATGTAGCTTGTTGCTGGTGGTAATAAATAGAATCTTCTTTTTCTTTTCCTTTTTTTGTTAATAATAACTTGCACCGGTGATTTTAAGTTTGATGAATGGGATTGGTATTATGATATGATCCATCGCTGTCAAATTAAGAATGATGGTAGCTTCTGTCTGGGCCATGGAGCCAGCTTTGACACAATTGGTATGACAGTAAAGTTACCAAAATGGAGAATCAGCTTCCAGCTGCATTGCATTGTAGCACAGATAAAGCAGTTTGCCTTGTGTGGTATACGTTCAAGGGTTGAGTGATACAGCATCAAAATGGGATAGAAAACTGTAACTGCAACGCTTTTTGTGTGTGTGTTTATAATGCATAATAACAAAATTACTGCGATATCAATCGTATCCTCCTTTATGTCAGGAGAAGCACAGTCTTCAGAAAGTGAAAATAAAAAGGGGGTCACTTTAATGTCATGATTTTTCGTAGTGCTATTCCCCTTGAAAAGTTTCACTTTCAAGGGTTATTCCCACTGTAATTATTGCCTTTGCTTCTTTTTCCTTTTTCAAGTTTCAGTTTTTCTCCCTCTTTTCTGCCAAATTTTTTCTGGGTTTATTTCAGATGATATATGATTTTCAGTTCATTGAAGAGGAAAGGTGAATTGATATCTGATCTGCTGGACCCATCTCGTGTAATAATTTTATTATTTTATGCTCCTAATCACGAAAGTATCCTAAATGAAGCATCATACAGATCACTGGTCAAAGCAAGAATCAAAATCTCCATTGACTTATTCTTTTATTAACTTGGTGATAACTTTGATTGTACCAGAATATTAGTATACTATTGGAGTCTCCAGGAATCTCGAGTTCCAGAGATCCTCTGGCAGAGGAAACCTGCAATGTTCCCACCTGGAACTCTCTCTGTTTCTCCACCCACCATATCTATTATTTTATATAATAATTTTTTTTCCCTCAATTTTAAACCTGAACCCTCTGGCAAGTGCAGGATGCATCTTCAATTTCCTATGGTATGCTCTGTTCTATAGTGCTGTAATCAATACAAATAATAAATGACCAGAGCAATCCCAGGTGCTCTATTCTGTTTGTAAATTAGCAATTTGCAATGTCTTGGTATCTCCTCTGACTAGTAACGTATTTGATCAGCTGTTCTGGCCTAACCCCTAGTTGGTCAGGCACTCAATCAGAATAAATTAAATGGTACTAAGAGAATAGTATTGGGTTCATTCCTAAAATGCTCCTAACAATCCCAAATGTCTATTTTGCTGACACATTTTATCTTATAATATATGCAAATTACAAATTGATTGGAAGTAGGGGAAATTTTTAGAAATGAAAACAATAGGCGAGTGATGACAACCACAAAAATCAAAATGCAACAAGGTGACACATCCCTCCATGCTCACAGGGTGAGAAGGAACAATCATATGAACCCAAAGAGACCTGCCTCATCAGCATTTGTCAAATTCAAAGAAGGGGTCATTTAATTATTGTTTTGCAGGCCAGTAGATGAGTCAATGAATGAAAGAATGCATATGTAGCACTCAGCACTCATTGGTTTCTACGTATTAGGCCATCTTCTTTAGTATTAAGTATATGTTTGCCACCTTGTATCAGTATAAATAATGCAACCATATATACTATATTCACATGCCACCTTCTACTTGGTAGGGCCCCACCAAAACTTCTATTCTAATATCAACTTGCCCTCTCGAGTGATCTTAATTCTGTACCTCACATCAGTTACCTATTTTAATTCTCCACTTGCCACTGTAGCTTTTATTATATCTTTTCCCCAACCTTTTCTACCAACGAGAAAGTAGATGAGGTCTTTTTCAGTTACATACATTAACCACAATATTCTAAGAGGAAAAAGATGAAGAGGGGAAAGAAAAATAAAATCTTGATGATAAAATCTTTTAAACAATTATGAGTGATTGGTACTTCAGAGAGAAGCCAAGTCAAACCAAAATTGCTGCTTGCTAATAGCTAGGTGCCTACTCATGGATCATCAATCAAATTATGTAAATTTGAACAGGGAATTAACTTAGTCAAAGCCATTATTGGCATGCAGTTTAATTTCTACACATTGTGGAAGCTGCGGTGACAATTAGTAACACAAGTCAAGGTGGTTTGTTCAACAGGGATATTATATGTGATGTTATTTTCGAAATTGGGCTATTGTGACATATTGAAGAAAATATAATGCGGCCGTGCCTCTGCATAAATGTGAGTGTGGAAGTTAGGTGTGTGGAGAGTGTCACGTTGGTCTGCGATGGACAGTGTCTCAGAGAGACAGTGTCTGAATCACCCGTGTGGTAACAACAGTTAAGCATGTGGGGGACCTGAATATGACCCTGTTTCTGTTCTGGTTGAAAACGGTTAAACTTAAAACAATGTTTATATCTTGCATGCCCTTTGAGGCGAGCTTTGTTTGACCAAATAACATCTCATCATAACTCCCAACCTTCCACGTACTTGCTTCCCTTGGCTCTCCCTTTTTTTCCATTTTTTTTTCCTTTATGAGTTTCATAAAACTCACACACCACTTATTTTATTTTCTTGGGAAACCTTGTTTGTTCTCATCCTTATCCACTTCAGCTGTACCGGTACGTACCAATACTCTTATTGGAAAATTACTATCTTGGAGTGTGCATTTAAATTAGAGAATGATTTAGTTTAATTGTGCTTGAAATGTGAAGATGTTGTTTGTGACACGAAATTTTGCACCCCATCATTTAGTGCAAGGTTATGGCAAATTACTTTTAAAAATATGTAGTCCAAGTACTTTAGATGATCTACCGACAATTTTAACAATCTCACAATTGAATTATGGCATAAGAATAAAAGCTATTACACTGTTGATCTACAATAATTCTACTTACAAGAATAAATTTTCTGAAGGAATATGACAGCTGATGATTTGACTATGAGATCAACCAGTATACGTCTCTTTAAGAAACAAGCAGTGGCTATTAATAATCGCCTTGGCGCGCCACTCTGCCGCACAATTAATCATTCCCTAAAGCCATTTTTGCACTCAAGGTTAGAAATGAGCTGACAAACTCCATCTTAAATGAGAATTATCTATATTTTAAATTGAAGAGTTAAATCAGATCTATTTGCTTGATAAAGGTAATTAAAAAACAAAAAACTCTGCAGGTCTATTTATTTAAGGATTTTCTTCTTTTAGTAGACAGTATGTAAATAGGCTAATATAAGCATAAATTTTTATACATGGCAAATAGGCCTTTAAATAAACCAATAAGTGTATAATTTCTTGACATAGTTTATTTAACAAATAGGCTTGTGTCAGTTCAAATTAAATATTTTTTGTCTAAACTAGGGTAACCTCTTGCGCGTGTATAAAACTAATTCCTTTGAACCGAGTATGACCTATTAGGCAATAAAGTTCTATCACACGAGATTTAAAGATGTTGTATTCACAAGACCTGGATTCCTATCACTGGAGTATAGGGTTGATTAAAATTAACAAATCCCCTTTGTATCAATCATTCATAAAAATAAATAGCATGTAACAGTAGCTATTTGGTTACGCCAACGTCATATTTTTATCCTCTTTATATTGTTGCTATCTTCCGAGCATTTTTCTTCTCAACTAAGAACTCAACCAACCAACAGTTTTCTATCCTATATTCCTATATATGGCTCATCTGAATGTTGTGGCCGATTAAAACAAGGGAAGAGGAATAAATGAAATGCAACAACTAATTGAAGTATTATTAGTAATCATTTATTTTGTTTTTTATAATGAATACAAGTATTTTTAAACATATTTGATGAACTAGGAGCCGAGCTTAGAACATATTTGATGGAAGGACAATTTTCGTCTCTACCTCAAACTCAAATAAGTGAAGGTTCCACTGCATGACACATAATAAAGTTAATATCTTCTAACAGTATATATAGCATGTGGTTCTTGTTAATGGTGTCATGCAGCCAACACCTAAGATGGATAGGGAAAAATTGAAATCAAGTAGCAAGGAGAAACAAATTCAAAAGGCATTTTGTAAATTAATTGAACATGGTCCATACATTAGCATTATAGGTCATATATGCAACAACAGTAGCCTATTGATGGTCATTGTAATATGATGAAAACTTAAAACAGTTGTCACACAACAGCCAAGACCACACCGCATCCAGGATGTTATCTTGATATATACATGATTACTGGTTGTCAAGGTACAGATCATATCATAGGTCGTCATTGGATTGAACTTGAATAAATTGTTAGGGGAGTAAAGGCAGAGCACAACTAATCATGAAAATTTTCTCGTGTTAAGAGTAAATATAGGATAAAACATAACAGAGTTTAAAAATGACGAGAAATACATAACATATTTAATTAAAATAAAATATCTTAACTAATTCTGCTACAAAATTACACATTGTCTTAACTACTACATGTGGTTCTACACAACCTGCGATTCTACTACTAGCATTACAACATTATCTTAATTAATTCCATGCAATTCTCTAATCATGTTGCATTGTATTTCATAATCTTGGAGTTGTGTCTCTAACATCCTAGATGTATCCTTAAAGAGAATCTCCAACTCCTTCATTTTCATCTCTTCCTTCTCTAACTGTAGCCCTCTGTGCTTTAACTTATTTTCTTCATCCTTGATTCGTTTCATTTCTGCCATCAGCTCTTTCTTCTTTAACTTATTTTCTTCAAAGATACGCGTCAATTCTGCCATGCGTGCCATGTTTTCCTTAACCGTGTCGTGCATGGTTGTAAAGTCGTGCCTTCTACGTCTGCGCTTAGTGGAGCTGTTGGCTTGTTGTTGCATTTGCCTCTCAAGTATTAACATCATGTATTCTTCTTCAGTATTGTCCATAAGTTCCTCTTCTATGATTTGCCAAAAGAGTTCGTCGAAGTCGTCTGAATGATTTGGATCCATCGGATGGACTATTAAAGCGTAAACAATCTAGCACAATTTGATAAGAATATGAGAGAATGAGAAAATATTGCACGATTGAGTGACATGAAAATTGTCTTAAGAGTATATATATATAAGGTACAACATATCGGTTAGTTCCAATAACGACTAATTTAAAAATGATGAGAAATACATAACATAATTTAATTAAAATAAATTATGTTAACTAATTGTACTACAACACCGAGAGAGTCACCATAGCCATTATTTCACAAATACCTCTTCATCCTAGGTTGGAGCCTTGCAGCCACTGGCTCATAAAATCCAAACCAAAAGGTATAACAGGCAAGAACAAATTTTAGAATTTAATCCTTCTGAAATGAGGGATTCACTATAGAGAAAAGCATGAGTTACACTCATTAATGAGAAAATAAAAATAAAAAAACAGATTTATACAGTTTCATAGTTTATACACACACACACACATACATGTATTTCATCACCATGTCAATAGCTTATGGTTCGACCAATAATTACGTTTCCTACTTTTCCGTTTAAAGTGAATCTCTCACTTTAGAGGGGTTAAGTCTCAAATATATAACATTGGTCAGATATGAAAGGAAAGACAGTAGGGAGGGAAGATTCATGTTAGAAATTCACCGCCAGCAAGCGTAAAGACAAGAAAAAAAGGCCTCATTTTTCTTCTCAGGTGACAAATCAGGATCTTTAAATCAAAATTTAACCTTCCTACACTTGATAACATATGTGTATTATTCACATGTTTTGGAGATTGGTTTGTCATGCCCATTAATTCCGTTGTCTATAGCATCAATTGTCTGATATTAAAACAAGAACATTATCTTAATCTAGCTTATTGTCAAAAACACATTTTTGCTCGGTTTCGCTTTAGGACAGCTAATAACCCCAGATGCTGCAAGCATTTATAAGATTCAACGAATCATGTGTTTCTTAGTTGAGTGTCCCGCATCAACTGGACCAAAGTTCTATTTTTAAAAGCCATTTAAAGAATGAAGGACTAATCCACACTATAAATCATAAATGCACAATATCTTCTTCCTAAATGCTATTTCTGCATTTCCATGAGTTCATCCTCATTTTAGCTATCATTTCATTACCATTCAATTTAAGGAAAAATGACTTAAATGTACTGAGATAGCTTTTCTAACTCCATGATATTTTTACATTCATTTAACAAGAGACACGGACTTGATAATGTACATTCATTTATCATGGACTTAATAATTTATTTATTTCCATTTGGAATCAAGTGCATTGCTAGCAATGCAGTAGTTAAAATCAAAAGGGCTGTGTGAGATCGAAGGAGAGACATTCTACAATCAACAAGGGCGCATGCTTAATAACTTGCTCAGGATCATTTAATCAAACATAAAGAGAAACATTTGCAGAAACAAACCCAATAAATAAAATAAAACGAAAAAAAGCAAACTAACAATAAGCAAAATAGTCACAGAGAAAAGAAACAAACCTACTCCGGCAACAGGGGTGCTTGAACAGTTGAAGTTGCAAGCTCGTGGCGGTGCTGAAGCAGGAGGACGGAAGCAAAGACTCTTGTGTCTTCTCTGTGCACGGTGTGGGTAGGTCGCTGAAGTGAGTGCAGGGAGGAGAATAAAAGACGGGTTAAAGGGTTAGGGCTCTTATTGGTTAAGCCCAAACCCAATGTAAGCCCAACATAATCAAAGACAAAAACAAAAACAAATTCGAGATGGGCCATAAGCCTAGTGAGCCCAAATGAAACCCCAGCCGAATAGTTACAAAAAGTTGAAGACATTGGACCAAAAAAAAAGTTGAAGACAAAAGAACCATGACAAATGGTTGGACTCTCCGCTTGCACTACCTGTGACTTGGGTTCGAATCTTCAATTCTCTGTTGGTAGGCTATAAATAAATTCTACTATAAATCCTCATTGAGGTTGGTGGTTCTCTCTTGCACGGGGTATACCTCCCATAATCTAAATTTTTCACTACCAAAAAAAAAAAGTACGACGCACATCTATGCAAATGAGGGTCTTGGTGACGTTGAGGGTTAGAGATTATGGCCGTGGCTGCCGCTGGTGGCTTGGGGAGTTTGGTGGTTACAATGGGGAATGGTAGAGCTAGTTTTGCTGGTGGTTGAGGGTGAGAAGCTTTGTGACTGTGAGCAGGAAAGGTGCAATAAGAAATTAATTAAGAATCAATTTAGAGTGCATTTAGCATTTAACTTTCAATTCAAAAATTCAATTCTTGATATCGAATGGAAATCTGCCATAATTTTAGTATCACATGTTATTTTAAAAACTGAATACGACATTTACTTGCATTTGCATGGACCCATAAAAGATATTTTTTCTTTGGTAAACATGGATATTTGATATGAGCCTTTATCAGCTTGTGGAGTAAAGAAAACGACCCTTAATTGCATAAGATACCGCTAAAGTACATAGATTACGACAGAAGAAAAGTTATTTTCAGGTACAAAGGATATTTGCGTACCGTACCTTACTTTTCTCTCATTGCTTTCGGTTGGCGACCCTACAAATATAAAAGTGACTTCTTATCAAAATTCTCACTGGATTAAATTTGTATCGCATGAAACAGATATGATATGTTTAGAGAAGAGGAAGGAAGTTTTAATTTTAACAATTTTTCTTCCAAAAATATATAGTTAAATTTATCTCATGTTTTTTTTATTTAGTTTGTTTCTTATTCTTTTATTTTCTCCCCACATCTAAATAAAGACTAGCTAGAAACTATAAAGTATCCGTATGTTTTTCATTTAGCACTTATGTTTTTTCTACATTTTTACAAAGTTCTTATTTTACCACACGCGAATAATATATTGGCTGTAAAACTAGGATCAGGAAGTATAGTAGCAAATAAATTTGTTGTGAAATAAATCTGAATTAAATATCATAAGGCTTAAATAATTTTTTGATCCTTATAATATAGGAATGTTTTACTTTTAGTCTCTATAAAAAAAGTTAAACGTTTTTGGTCCCTGTAATATTATTTTTTTTGCTTTTAGTCCCTTAAGTGAGTTGACCGCTGATGTGTCCAATTTTGAGCCCAGTTAGCACGCCTACGTGGCCAGAACAGTGACACACAAGCTAACACATCAGCCCCCCTCTCTCTCCCTCCTCCCCTCTTTCTCTGTCCTCTCTCGTCCCCCACCTTCCCCCCCTCCATCCACCCCCTCCTCCTTCCCCACCTTCCCCCAACTTCCTCCCTCCTCCCTCAACACCCTGTCTTTCTCTGAAGACAAAGGCACAAAACTGGGAGAAATGAAATTGAAAGGAAAAAGCTGGGAGATCGAAAATTGTTGCAAGCAGAGAAGAGAAGAAAAAAAGAGTAAAGAGAAAGGGGGTTGTCCCCCACGGTCGCCGCGCCGACGCCATCACCGCGCGCGCGGCCGTGAATGTGGAGCACCGTGAGCACCAAGGTCTCTCCTCTTTTCCTCCGTTGCGGGATGCAACTAAGGCCACCGTGAGCACTCTCTTCTCTCCCTCCGCCTTGCTTCTCGACCCAAAAAAAAATGAAGTGAATATTAAAAACCCTTGGATTTGGAGAGGATTGGATAGCATAGACTCTGTTGTCTTGTTTGATTGGAAAATTTGTTACCCTTCTTGTTGAAGTTTTAATTTTTGGAATTGCACAAGTGTGGTTTAGATAAGAAGGGATGTTTGGGGAAAATGGGGAAGCCTTTGTTTTATGAGATCTTGGAAAAACTAGCTACGAGTTGTCTTATGAAAATATGCAGTGCGATTTGGTTCTACATACAAAAGAAAAACATTGGGTATCACTGGGGGTGGATGGAGGAAGGTGGGGGAAGGAGGAGGGAGTGGACAGAGGGGGGAAGGTGGGGGACGAGAGAGGAGAGAGAAAGAGGGGAGGAGGGAGAGAGAGGGGGGTTGATGTGTCAGCTTGTGTGTCATTGTTCTGGCCACGTAGGCGCATTGACTGGGCTCAAAATTAGATACATCAGCGGTCAACTCACTTAAGGGACTAAAAGCAAAAAAAATAATTACAGAGACCAAAAGCGTTTGACTTTTTTTATAAAGACTAAAAATAAAACACCACTATATTATAGGGACCAAAAAGTTATTTAAACTATATCATAATTAACTTCTTTTTTGATTTATTTATAAACTATTTGGAGGTGCAAAGGAGAAAGAGAACAAGCAGCCTCGCCTGACAATCATTGTCATTGTCAAAGATTCGCGGATCATCATAATCCGCAAGAGGATGGTTGTGGTGCAAGTGGAACGGAATCACGGCGCACATGCACACATCCTTTCAGATATTTTGATAGCACCACATAACCAGCACGTACGTAGCCCCCACGCCCTCTCTCGCGTGAAAACTCCGAAATCTGAACTGCATCCTCTACAAGTGGGAGAGGGGTGTGTGTGGGACACTGCTGCAGGTTGCATCGCAAATTTGAAACCACTATTTCGTGCCCCTCTCTTGATTCTCGAATCAGTGTAGAGGTCTTTTTTTGAAACCATCTCTTCTCTTAGCCTTTCATTTAAGAATCTCTTTTTCCCCCCATTAATTACCAATCTCACCCTTGAGCCCTTCATTTAAGGATATATATATTTTTTTTGATCGGAATTTAAGGATATATATGTTTGTGCTTTATCTGATTAGATGTAAAAAATCCGATTTTAAACTAAAAAACTCAATAATATATTTATAGGTCTAAATAAGATTGTCTAAATATATAGAATAAAAATTGTATCAAAAAAAAAATTATAGAATAGAAATGAATTGCCCCAAAACATAAATAAATAAAACAATATTAGTGGAAAAAAATAGAAAGTGACACATGTATCATCTAGGAGATTGACACATATCCCAGGTTTTTCTTATACAGTGCTACTATTACCTTTGGTCTCATATATAAGAGAATTTATAATTATTTTTTTGGTTCAAATTATAAAAAATATAGATCCATTTTAAATGCATCAATTGTATAAAATTCCTTTTATACCAATTGGGGAGAAAATATATGCTTAAAAATTATGAGTGATTTAATGTCATTAAATGTATAATCCACCATTTTAATCATTTACCGAGGAATAATCTTGAAGTAAAATTTATATTAATTATAACTAATTTATTTAACAATCTTTTATTGTTCATTGTGAATTAGATATTTGTTTCTTGGAATATATATATAAAACCGGATGTAGTACTTAATATTCACTTCCCTACGCTTATCAATAGCAGCACCGAAACATACCAGTCAAACATTTAATTGAGATACCTGATTTGAGGTATCCAACTTTCTTTTTCAGTGCTTACAAAGGGTTCTATTCCTCACATCTAGAAATACCTTTTTTTTTATTTATTTTGGTCAAAAGAAATACTACATGACCATCTTCATACCACTAGCACCAAAAGAACCTATCAAGTCTATCCAGCAGCTTCGGTCGTCAGTTCGGCAAAACAGGTCAAATACTATATATCCTAATACATTGTACCGACACAAAATCCTTTTTTTTTTTTTTTGGTCATGACGACACAAAATCTTAAAATACAAAAACAGCAGAAGGCATTTCACTGGTAGAAATGTGTCCAAGAAAGGCCGCTAACTAAGAGGCCTGCTACAATACAACGTGTGGCCAAGTCGGATTTGAATTATAGAAATTATTATAAATTATATAAAAACGAGCATTGTTCCTTTCTAGTGTTGTCTACTCATATTCGGTTCAGCAACAGCTGATTTAAAATATAGTAGTACTATGATAAGCAACTAGGCATATTTAAATGATTAGTTGGCTGGTGTGTCCAAGGCTCTAACCATACATTTCACGCTAGTTGGAACATGTTCGCAGTCGGCACAACTTGGAACATGTTCACACTATATTAAACAACAGTTTCGCGCTGACACTTGTGTTGACTAAAACGATATTTTGAATTTCTATAAAGCATGAACGGCACCGTACAGTAAACACCGATGGATTGATCGAACTCACATGTTTCAGAGCAGCGTGAGGAAGAATATCCTTGGAATATCTGGCAACATTTCTTCACCGTTTCAAAATAATAAAAAGATGATAATAATGAACGGCGTTGAAATGAAGGACTGGGAGGCATTGACTTTAACAAGAAGAAGAACTTGAATTTTTATTTCATCAAAGTCGAAACCTAAATCTCAAATTAAGGTTTAACTTGCTAAAGAGTTCTCTGGCTAGTGCTAGCGAGAACAGAAACGACCAGTAACAAAAAAAACTCCCAAGGAATATTAAATGTGGCATTTAGTTACCACAACAAAACGGGCATCATAATAGTTATTCAATGCATGTCGACACACAATTTGAGATTTGATGATTTGGTCAATGGGAAGAAATCTTCAGGTTGAGTGACTTGTTGAACCAAGCCTTCCAGCTTCCACTCCCCCTGCGCGAAAGTGTTGTTGTAGTCCCATTCCCAGCTCCATCAGCATCTGCCACACCCGTAGTAGAAGCCTGTGGCTTCTTGCATAGCGTGAAATTCCTAGCTCCGTGTGATCCTATTGTGTCCCACGGACTCAAAGCTGCAACACCATCCAACAAAAACACACAATTCAGAACACGAAAATCCAATATAAAGGCCATAATTCATTAATTCTATCCCCCAAAATACGAAAACAGCTTGCAAGGGTAACAATTAAAGCTGAAACATAATCAAAACACACAACAACAAAAAATTGCAAAATTGGGGTTCTGAATTTCAAACAAAATCCACTGAAAAGACAAAACTCACACCATAAAAGTTTTTATGACCCAATTCAATGATGAAAACAGCAATGAAAGAGAACAATTCAAATTGCAACGTATATGAAAAACTTGCTTGGTTGAATTGAATGTGATTGAAATACAAATGGGTGGTTGGAGAAGAAGAAAGTACCATCAGATCCAATGTGGGGACAGTAAAGTGCGAAGGCGCTGATGTCAGTTCCGAGGACGGGAAGCCTCCCCTCACGAGCATAGGATTTGAGTGCGGTGTCAATAACCGCCGCAACAAGCTCCTCCTCATTCACCACGAAACGAATCGGTCCAGCGCTACCCAGCACATTGATGCTGATCAAAAGCCTCCTCGCATTCGCGTTATGGTTCTTCTTCTGCTTGCTCAGCAACATCGTTTCAATCAATCAATCAAACAAAAACACGCAACAAAAATCCACCGATCCGGATTTTTTTTGGGGGGGAACAAATGGCGACAACAAAAAACAAAACAAACACAGGGGACCCGAAATCTCAATAACGAAAGAATCGAATCGGTAGAAGAGAAAGAAGCAAAATTGGGAACCGGATTGAGTTGGGTTGGGTTGGGTCCGGTTTTGTGCGAGGAGAAAGGGGGAAAGTTCTCAGGGGTCGACGCCGAGGCAGCGGTAGTACCAGGCTTGTTTGCAGGAACCGAAGGCGAAAGCTGATGCAGGAGAAACTGGAAGGAGAAGCGCGCTCGCCCTCGACGCCAAAAGGGAGCGCATCAAATCCAAATTGCTTAGGGTTTCTACCATTCACAACAAATTTGGGGATTGTGGACAGAGAGAAACGAGGCCCGTCGAATAGAAAGGGTTGGTTTGTTTTGTGAGAGCCAAAGATGGGAAGCGAAGGCGTGTTTAAATAGAAAACAGAGAGAGGAGTAAGTTAGGGTTAGGGGGTAATCGTTACCAAGTGCTCTTTTTTAAATGGAGAATTTTTAGTTTAATTTAATTTAACGAGTACCCCACTCCTATTGAATAGGAGTACATTTCATTAATGCTGTAAATATTTAGCACTACTAGGAGTAATCGTGTTTTTCACATGTTAAATGATGGAGTAAATATTTTTGTTTTTTTTTTACTATTTTTTTCATTAATATCCCCTAATACATCTTGCGGTTACTTCGGTTTTTTAGAGAGAATTGCGGTTACTTTTTTTTTTCAGAGAATTGCGATTACTTTGTTAATGACACGCATTCTCGCATCAGTTAATTCACCTCGTCATCATAATACACCCTCTGCTGTGACTCTCACACGGAAGGTTGTTTCTAGTTTCTAGAACGATGAGCAAGCATATCCAAGCAACGTCAGGGAATAAGATTCTTGAGGTCTTCGTTTTAAGTTCAAACACAAACTTATTTTGGAGGGTCTATAAAAAAATACTACCTCCAGTTTCATATATAAGAGACAAATACTTAATTTTTTAAGACCAATAAAAGATAGTTAAATGAGTTAGTTATAATTAATATAAACTTTATTTCAAAATTATCCTTTTAGTAAATGATTAAAATGGTGGCTTATACATTTAATGACATTAAATTACTCTTAGTTCCCAAGCATATTATTCTCTCTCCAATGGGTATAAAAGAAATTTTATACAATTGATATATTTAAAATGGGTCTATATTTCTTATAATTTGGACCACAAAAATAACCATAAATTCTCTTACATATGGGACCGAAGGTAGTGGCGAATATGTGTGTGGTCGTTAATTTTAATAATTAAGTTCGGTTTTTTATAATTAAAACGGCATTATTAAAATTTTGTAGTCTAAGACTCTGTTTGACAAGTCTCATCCGCTAGCTGTTAGCGGATTTGACTAGCGTATAACGGATTTAAAAAAATAGAGGTGTTTGTTAACATGTAGCGTTTAGCGTTTTTCTAGTAGCGTTTAATGTTTTTTCAGAGCGTTTGGGCTTATAGCGGATAGTGTATGATTTTTTTTCTCTTTTTTACCCTTATTATTTTTATTAAATTTCTTCCCTATTCTCTCTTAAATAAAATAAAAGATTATTATAATAATAATTATTAAAAATAAATAAATAAATTAATTATTTTAGTGATAATAAATAAATAAGTAAATAAATACAACTATAAATAAAATAAAATAAATTTAAATATAATATTTTTAACCAATAAAAATTATTTTAATAAGGCCGCAGTAAATAATAAATAAATAAATAAGTAAATAATATCATTAAGATATAAATTTTAAAATTTTAACTTCTAAATACCATAATAATTAGTTTATTATTTATAAATATTTTACCATATTTAATATTTAATTTAATATTAATTGAAGAAATATAAGCAATAATTAAATATATCATTTCATGTCATTTTACATTTATTAGCTAGTTTAATCGCTAATTTTACCAAACACTTTAAATTTAATTTGATAGTTTATTCGCTATAAGCTCATCCGCTATATATCCACTACTTGATCTGCTATCCACTAGCTTATCCACTATCTGCTATTTTCTGCCAAACAGAACCTTAAGAGTTAATTTGACTATAAAAGATAAGGGACCAAAGAGTAGTAAAAAAAAATAGAAATAGTTAATGCTTACTTGTGTGATTCTAATGTGAATTTCATTTAATTATTCTTGTTTTATCAAAGATAAAAAAAGAAATTATATATATTATTTTTTTCTATTTTTCCAAACAAATAAGTGGAGGAAAAATAATTTTCTTTCTCTTTATTTTTTTTTTCATCCAAACAATACACAAAATTTACTAATTTGCTCTTCTAACAATTTTTTATCCACATTTCTCTCATTTTTCTTTCCACAATTCCACGTCTAAACAAGGTATTGGTTCATACATATGAACGAAAGTTGAAACTAGTTTCTTTGGTCTGTGTCTTAGCCAAATCTAGTAAAGACATGTATCAAGTTCTTTAGAAGTGTGTTGTTCCTTCCAAAGTGATTGTTTTTGGTTGGAGGTTATTTCAAAATCGATTGCCTATGAGGGAGACTCTTTCTTATAAGGGAATAATTTCTCCTACTCAAAGTGTTTCTTGTGTCTTTTGTTTCTCCCAAGTGAGTGCTGCAAACCATTTATTTTATACTTGTCCTTTTTCACAAAATATTTGGTTTTTTTTTTCATAAAATATACGAGACTTGAAGGAGTATTTCACAGTGATGGAGTTAGCCATTTCTTGTAACGTGGGGTTGTTATTAAAGGGAAGAGGTTTAATAGAGTAAGACATTATTTGTTTGGCGGTTGTTTGGTCTCTTTGGTTATTGAGGAATAAAGTTATTTTTGAGGGGTGGTAGCTGATTGCATCTATGCACAAATTAAGGCTGTCTTGGAGATGTTTCGCTTGCAGGGAGGGTAGAAAATTTGATTTTCCTTTTCAGATATTGGTGGATTAATCATTTGGGTTGTCTTTTTTTTTTTTGGTCGAAATCATTTGGGTTGTCTTAAAACTATTTAGTGTTTGTTTGTATTAGATTTTCAAACACACTTTGGGGGCCAAAATTGAGTTTGACTTGTCAAGTCAAATTTGATTTTGGCAAAAAGTTGGTGTGTTTGGGTATTTAATGCAAAAATTTAAAACGTGATTTTGGGGTCCAGAATTAATTCTGGTTGAAGGGGGTCTTTGGTTGTTTTTCTATTTGCAAAACCACGTTTAGGTGTGGGACCCACAAAATTATTTATATTTACGTATCAAAAGTGATTCTACCTTTAACATCTAAACACAATCAATTCTTCTGAACACACTTTTAAAATATCATTACCAAACACAAATCAATTATTCTCAACACAATTTTTTTAAAATCAATTCTTCAAATACAATTCTACTAAAATCTAAAACAAACGGACACTTTTGAGTTTGCGGGCATGCTTCGGCCATCATAGGCTAGCTAGCGTTGGGCCGAAACAAAACTTTGTAGACCCAGTACACTTTTTTTTTGGAAAAAAGAGGGAGCTAAGCCCAATACATTATACAATTATATAGCTCCGTTGACCAACAAAAAAAGAGAGCAGAAGCTCCCATTCTATCATACAAAAGCAGCTGCCTAATATCAATCAACAGGGGCTGGTCATATACAATCAATTTACTATCAATTTGACAATCTAATGAAGCCAACGTATCAGCGCAAACATTAGCTTCATTAGTTTTCGTAACTAAAAGTTTTCCTTAAACTTCAACATATTTGGCCTGTTTGGATTGGCTTATGTAGAGTTTATCTGGACTTATCTATTAATATAAGCTCATGTCAGTGTGTTTGGCATAGCTTATGAAAACAACTTATAACTGATTCATAAGCTATTTTGGGCTTATTTTCATAAGCTACCCATGATAGCTTATCAAAACAGCTTACAGCTTATATGAAGTCAGTTTCACCATATTCTTTCTTCGATTATAAAAATAGTTTATACATAAGCACTTATATGATAAGCATTTATGCCATAAGTGCTTAAATAAGCTATTTTTCCAAACAGACCCTAAGTAGCAACCTCAGAATATTCACAGAGCAGATCGACACTCATCAATGCAAGTCTTAAGACGCTCATATAGACAATCAATCGGTAACACATCTATGAGTAGTGAAAAACAGAAAAAATTAAACAAATGCAGTACTGTTATATCTATATTGATAGTTTTTAACGTAGAGTTTAATTACTATACATGTATTTTTTAACTAACAACTTCTCGTAGAAGTTGAAATTAACTCTTGTTCTTCACATTTTTCAAAAGCTATATTTTTTAACTTCTCTAGAAGCACCTATCTATTTATTAATTACCATTAAACAACTTTTTCTCTTTTGCATATATGAGAAAATTAAGATGTAAAATAAGACTAATTTCTCCATAAGTCAAAAACTAGAGTTTTTGCATCCAAATAGGAGCTATGCACTGACGGTCTAAAATTTTTTTACACATATATCCAATCATATTTCACATGGTATCATACTGTGGTATTCTTTCATAAAATATATGTACAAATATCTACATGGTGAAATGTGATTGAATGTCGGTATAAAATATTTTTACACTGTCGATGCATAGTAATTAAATACTTTTAACATATGGTCCCACACCCAATATCAGTTGTATCTATTATTAGATCCTATTATAAGGCCACAATTGAACCACGAAGACAAATATAGCAATGCCTGTGGGTTTCGTACAAGGTTTCCTTTCCATAGAGGAGACAAACAAGCTCCTAATTAATTCTTCACGTCCACTGTCAACTAAACTACTTATGCGGCCATCACAGCTAGCTAGCGCAGTTTCTGGGATCCCATCTTCAAAAATTTCCCTTTCCGCATTCTACACAGATAAAAATCTAGTAGTTTGATTAACTCAATTAAAAACAGAAAAGAAAAACTCCCGTTTTTTGTTTTGTTTTTCCTTCGACTTAGAGATTCAAAAATCTGCAAAGAACACAAACAAGTATGCAGTTAGGGAAAAGTCCAGTTGCAGAAAGTCTCAATATGAAGCAAAACGTGCCTTTACATTACTATAGCTAGTAGTTACACACAAACACTAGTACCAGCAATGCTGATGCACACCCACTTCGTAAAAATTATTCATTACAACTTACGACATAAAAATAAGAAGAAAAAAAGAGTATAGAAGTACTCAATCTACGAATATTACAAACAGAGAAGCTCTTCCATGGAAGGCAAATCAGACAACAATCCATCAAAATCTTTGAAGGACACGTTGTTCAGCAGCAACACAGAAGATACAAGAGAACTACTCTTTATACCATCAGTGGTGGCAGTGGCATGATATGCACATAATTCCTCTGGCTTGGTACGGACACCATATTGTGCAATTCCTCCTTTGTTGTTATCTGAACCTGCTTCGAAGGCTGATCTATAACCATTTCCTACACAACCCGTAGTAATGGACGAGTTCTTCCCTGTGAGGCGCTGAACCACGTCACTGAAGTGTATGGCATCGGTCTCCACGTACCTGGTTTCGATGTGCACTATCTTTGGACCTTCATTACGACATCCACTCGTCATGCTATAAGCTTGTTAAAATCTGTATGTACTGAAGCCTGGTTTTTCTCTGCTATAATAAGTTGTTGTGGAATTTTTAATTGTGTGTGTGAAAAATGCATGTGGATGTGGGTGTTATATAGTCAGTGTGATTGGCATGTGGGGCTTTGGGCTTTGGCAGTCTTAAGGGACTTGAAGGCGTCATTGGAAGAAAACTAAAAGCGTCCCAAGTCAATAGCACACCGCTTGGAATATGGTCAATCAACCGGATAATTAAGAAGCTCACAACTTGTTCACTTGAAAATGAAATTTGCAAGTTGACAAATAGGGAGCGGGGGTGACGTGGTGTAATCTTAAGCAGTCAACTCCGTACAGAGGGAGGAAGGTCCAAAAGTGTGTACATTTTCTAAAAGGAGACTACAAAGCTCGTGTGGTTCTTATTCACTAATGTTCCATAGACCCCACCCCACACCTCTCACCTCATTGGAATGAGGTGTGAGAGGGATGATAGAGTGTCTATGTATCACCCTCTGTTCTTATTATACCAAGGAAATACAGTAGAAGAATTAACTAAAAGAAATTAAACCCATAAAAGAAAGCAAAATACGGGTAATAACCAGAGATCATGGCTTCGAACCCAAGTCATGGAAATATAACAATCTTAAAACCAGGGACGGATCCAGAAATTTGTTGTAGTGGGGGCAATTTTTTTAAATAATAACTATTAATTAAACATTAAATCATAATAGTTAATTATAAAGTGGTATAATATTCAACTAAACTATAATATTATATATGTGTGTGTGTGTGATATTTTATAATAATATATAGGTGTTTGAGACGAATAAAACTAATAACCATAATACTAATATGTCTATTATCAAAAGAAAAAAGATGATATTAATCAATATATCTGCACAAACATATAGTGCGTGTTTGGTTACACGGTGAAAATACCCCCAAACTCAAGTTTGTGAGGGTCAAACGTGATTTTTCCTTTACACAAAAATATTTGGGTTTTTGCAGTAAAAATAATTCTACTGTCCAGAATTGATTCTACCATAAGTTAGAATTTGTAGCTTTTGCGATAAGTTAAAAATTTTACATTAAGTTTTACCTCAAACTTGCTTTCACAATAAAAACATTCAAATATAAATCACTTTACTTCAAGTTTAATTTTAACCAAAATTAATTTTACAAAATCAATTTTCGTCACCACCGAACCAAACACACTAATATATATTCAATTAAAGTTGTGAGGGAGGGTGGGGCCAAGGCCACCCCTTGCCCCCTTGGATCCGTTTCTGCTTAAAACTCACATGATAGAGCTTTGCCGCCTATAAGGTCTTATCTGACTCGAAAAAATTAGTCACTGCATGCACATGGGATACCCTGGTCTGAAAAAAAAAATTACAGGCAGTCAAGTAGAATAACGAAAACTTGAACCAAAAAAATGTAGAATAATAAATAAAAAAATACAACTCACTACAATAAGAATAGCATTTATCGTTATTGAATTTATTAAGTTCATGATCTTATTTTACTATACTCAGGACGAAGGGAATGAGATGAATGAAATCATGGCGAATTTAATCTCTCTGCTAAGTCTGTATTCTGTTTGGCAGAATGAGAATTGGGAAATGGTCAAATGGAGAACTTTCGCAATTAATGGAAATCCATTTCGGGTGATCAACCCACAGCTCATGGTCTAATACTAATAAAATTGATGGTCAACCAGAAACCTCTGTCCTTTTTTTTAACTATGTTATTGGTGCGAAGTATTCATCAATTTCATATTGGTGGGTCTCCCAATACATTACTTAAAGGATCCGAGCCTAATTATACCAGGACAACAAAACGTTGATAAAAAAACCCTATCCCTAGCTAAATTCTAGTCGTGACTAATTAATTATCATCTTGTCTTTTTTTTTGGTCAAAATTATCATCTTTTCTTTTTTTTTGGTCAAAGTGAGATTGATATTGATAAAGAGTCAAGCCCAGCAAATACACAGAAGAGACCTTGAATACATAGGCCCTGAACAGATATGTTACAGCTACCCGATAAACATTAAACCTATGTTATGCTTTGACAAACCTATTTAGCCCCCAACTGCTTAAAAAACAAAGGAAAATAACAACAAAAACGACAAACGAAACCAAAACCAAAACCAAAAGACACAACCTAACATCAAGCCTAGCACACCACAGATATGAAAAAGATACACTTGAGCGGAAATGGCCCATTTGGGGCACCTACAACCTTCGACCTCTACAAATTTGCACGCACACATGTCAGGATCTAGCCAACACACCCAGGAGAGGCTAGGAGTGGTAGTAATGCGACTAGTTGTTTAGCAACGCAGATGGCAAGGGCATCAAAGAAAACTTGAAAAAACAAAACAGAAAATAGAAAAAAAAACACAACCACCCACCAACACACGAACCACCACTGAGCAAAGGCCAAAAACCACCAAGACGAAACCAAAGGACCCGTAGAGAGACAACCCTTCTGAGAGAGGAGGACCACAGGTGGAACACATCCAAGGAACAACTCAGCAGCGGCGGCACTACCAGAGGCAGAACAGAGGGAGGCCGAAAAAAGCAAAACGAAAACAGAAAACCATCAAAAGGAGAGGAAACAGAAGCAGAAAAACAAAGAAAAACACAAAAATGGAGGAAAAGAAAAACGGAGGGGAAAAAGAAAAGGAAAAAGAAAGCAAAAGAAGAGGAGAGCAACTATCAAGAACGAAAAAGAACAAGACAAAGAGGAGAGAAAATAGAAGAAAAAAAAACAGGAAACAAAAAAAACGAAAGAAAAACAAGGAGGGAAAAGAAAAGGAAAGGGAAAGGGAAAGGAGGGGGTGGGAGCTGCTCGTGCAGTGGCGGAGGGCCACCGGCGCGGCGGCCCCATCTAAGAACAGAAAAATGTTATCATCTTCTCTAGAAAAATGCTAATAAAAAGAACATTTTCTCATATGGCACTTTGGGGCCTTGGGGTCAGTGATGCGCCAAAAAAAAAGTTATCAAGTTATCCTCACAAGATACTGCCCACATTACTTTGACAAAAAAAAAAGATACTGCCCACATCATTTTTTTTTATACACGATACTACCCACGTCATGCTAGAATTGTTTATTACTCCCTCTTTTCTCGAATATAAACAAAAAATATCAAAATATTTTATTATTAAATATAAGTAAAAAATAACCATTTTTATCTCATTTAATAATATTATTCCTATAATACCCTTAAGTTAATTTAAATTTTGTTTTCCAATGCATAGTTTGTTCTCAAGTAACAAAATCCTATGCAATCATTAAGGGTAATTTAGAGACTATACTAACAAAATCCAATGCAATCAATAAGTGGTTTATCCACACAGATCTAATTTTTTTGGGTGTTTTTTCGAGTCCTCGTCTTCGGCGTGCGACGGTGTTTTCCGTCTTTGTGCGGTGTTTGTTGTTCCCGTCTTGGTGCAGTTTTTGTTTTCCCGTCTTGGTGCGGTGTTCATTCGATTCAGATTGGCGGATCTACTTCATTTCGCTACAGATTCTCTTTTGACTGAGTCGTCAACGCTACAGATCCGGAGGCGTAGGCACTCAAGTCACCCTGAATGTGTCAGATTTGTAGGCAGTGTCACTTTTGATGGCACTTTGTTGTGTTATGCTATTAACTTGGGTGTTGTGAGCTTGTTCGCAGTTTCATCCCTTTTAGTTTTTAGCGACGTTGAATTTGTAATGTATTCAATGTATTTTGCCAAATTGAATGAATAAATACCTTTTGTTTTGTTGTCAAAAAAAGGTATTTTTGCTTATATTCAAATACGGAGAGAGTACATTTTTTATTTTGACTTGTGTTTTAATTGGCTAGCCTCGAAATTTTTTAGTAGCTTCCAGAATTGTTTTTCAGCTAGACACTAGAAATGTACAGGATGAAAAAACGAAAAATAAAATTGTGCAATATATGATATTTTAATGGTACCCGTTAAAGAATTTAAGTTTTTTAAAAATATTTATGAATTATTTATTAAAAATATTAATATATTTATATTTAATATTCTTTTTAACTTATTAGTGTATCATAATTTTTTCAATCATGCAATTAAATAAAATCTAGCAAACATAGTAAGAGCCGTACAAGTAAAAAAATTATTGAAAATATAATTTTTAATATATTAAATGATAATTTGAAAATTATCATTTAATATATTAAAAATTATATTCCTTCAAAAAATATATTTTTTTTGGTAATAAAATGATATATATTTTTAAAGAGATAATTTGTATTATTTGTTGATGAGATTGAGGATGATAAAATGGACAATGAATTAGTAGGTTTTTTTTTTATATAAAAAAGCCCATAAAACATATAAAAATAAAAAATATTAAAAAAAGAGAGTTGTGTCTGATTTTGTATTCCCTCTCATCATCCACCTGTCTCAATCCGAATTCCGAAGCGGATCTATTGTCTATGTGTTTAGGTTCACTCCCAATCACAATGCTGTGTTGATCAGCTTCATGTCGAAACGCTCCGCCACCGCCGATGAAGAAGGCGAAGTCACAGGCCGTCGCGTGCTCCCTCGACGACCCCAATGCGCGTGGCCTCATGGCCGCCAATTTGTCCCTCAGCTCCCCAAGAAGCTCCTCATCAAGCTCCACAAAGGTTCTCCCTCCCCCATTCCCTTTTCAGAATAGATTGATTCAGCACTAATAATGAATCATTATTATTGAATGTAGTTGGGATTGCTTGCTATGGCTATTTGAATTGATGGATTTAAGCTAGTTTATTGGTATGTTAGTTGTGAGCGGCATTTCAATCATATATAACATAACGCAAGATTCTTTCGTTCGCTCTAGTCATAATAAGCTTTACAAAGTGAAAAACGAGAACTCATAGAGCTCGTTATCATTTTCTACGTTGCAACAAGAAACACTTACACAAGCTAAGCCAAAAGCTTCTATCCGTCTATGTATGCAGAGAAAAGCTTTTCGTTGTTTGCATGTATTCTATGTTGTGTACCAGCGTTTGCTATATCTGTGTGTGTGTGTGAAAAGAGAGTGAGGATCGCAAGGTTGTAGCAGAAGACCATGGTCAGGTGTCCCTTTGAGATATCTGAGAATCTGTTTGACTGTTTCCCAATGTTCATTTGACTAACTTTATTAACATCGAAACCAATCTCTGGCCTAGTAGTGACAGTTGCATATTGTAGTGCACTAACAATTAATCTGAAAAGTTGGGGATCTGCCATAGGATTGACTACTATATTTCTTTTCATACTTCTGTTTTTTTTTATGTAAAGATAAACCAACTTTGCCCCCAAATTTTGAGGAGGATACATGGGTGAAATTGAAGTCAGCTATTTGTGCTATATTTTTGAAGCAACCTGATTCTTGTGACTTGGAGAAGCTGTATCAGGTAATCATGGAAATTTTTATATTTTTTTAGTTTTTATTGATTTTGGTGATACATTTGATTTAGCCCTGTGAATATTACATCAGCTCATTAGAGTCTATTAGAGTATAAGGAAATATCTTATAATATCTTAATATTATCCTAGTTTATCTCATAGGATTAGGATTAGTTAGTTGCTTTATTTGATCTCATAGGATTAGGATTAGTTAGTTATCTTATCATGATTAGTTTCTCTATTTAATTAGGATTAGGATTCTTGTATCCCTATATATAGGGGTTAGTGGTTAGTCATTTGTTATCAAGCTATCAAGTTATTATCAAATATTATTCATCATATTTTAGAGTTCATTCTATCTCTTCTCTCTTTATCTGAAACCCTATAATTTCAACACGGTATCAGAGCGGTATCATCCTCCGTGACCTGTTCGGTCCATCATCCTCTGCTGCCGGCCATTGTCCTCTACTGCCGGCCATTGTTCTTTGATACCGTTTCTTCTTTGCTTCCGCATTAAGACATTTGTTTTCTTTCATTGCTGTTGGTGGGACTCCACCGTTAGCTACCGTGTCGCCATCGTCAACCGCCACCAGAAAATTTTTCGGCGAGTTTTCAGGTGCAAACCACCACCATCCGAATCTTCGTCAGCCGATCTGCACTTTTGCCAAAGCGCCGTCGCCTAATATTCCTCTTTGAAGACAATTTTGTTTTTTTTCGCATGTAAGCTTTTGTCCATGGTGGTTAAGTATTGATGTGAGCTTCTGCCATGGATGATTAAGCATTAAAATCTTGTTTGCTTCTGTTAAGTAGTTAAGTCTTGAGCTGTGACTTCTGCTTAATGGTTAAGCTTTGATATATGGTTTCAGCTTCCACCTTGTATGGTGGTTAAGCATTGAGACTTTGTTTTTGGCTTCTGTCTAGAGTGGTTAAGCAATGGCTTCTGCTCTTGATGGTTAAGCTTTGATAGCTTCTGCCTTGGTGGTGGTTAAGCATTTTACATTGGTTGCTAATTTTCTCTTTTAAAAGGGTATAATTGTAACAAGCTTAAAGCTTTAGTAAGCTTTAGCTTGAGGGGGAGTATTAGAGTATAAGGAAATATCTTATAATATCTTAATATTATCCTAGTTTATCTCATAGGATTAGGATTAGTTAGTTGCTTTATTTGATCTCATAGGATTAGGATTAGTTAGTTATCTTATCATGATTAGTTTCTCTATTTAATTAGGATTAGGATTCTTGTATCCCTATATATAGGGGTTAGTGGTTAGTCATTTGTTATCAAACTATCAAGTTATTATCAAATATTATCCATCATATTTTAGAGTTCATTCTATCTCTTCTCTCTTTATCTGAAACACTATAATTTCAACAGAGTCCTCATGGTAAACTCATAATTCTTGTCAACATAGGCCGTCAGTGATCTTTGCCTATACAAAATGGGGGGAAATCTTTATCAACGCATTGAAAAGGAGTGTGAAGCACACATATCTGCAGCACTGCAGTCTTTAGTTGGCCAAAGCCCAGATTTGATTGTTTTTCTATCCCTTGTTGAGAGATGTTGGCAGGATTTTTGTGACCAATTGTTGATGATTCGTAGTATAGCATTGTATCTGGACAGGACGTATGTGAAGCAAACAACAAATGTACGGTCATTATGGGACATGGGCTTGCAACGCTTCTGCAAACATCTTTCACTATCTCTAGGAGTCGAACACAAAACTGTTACTGGTCTTCTACGTATGATTCAAACTGAAAGGTAAATCCATAACTTGCAATCTCAGTTTTATGAAGTACACTGTATTTGTGCAGGCTATTCTCCATGTGTTCTTGACTTCTTGTATCCGTGCATGCATTTATCAATGTTATCAATGGCGGTTGGCCAAAAATCCACCATATAAGCGTGGGATTGCGACCTATGGCGCCACCATGGCGGGTGGTGCTTCACAAATTGCCTATGGCTGCTGGCACAAATTCTGCCATGGCAACTATTCAACAACACTGGCATATATACAGTTCCATTTTTTGGATTGGTTTTTCTCTCTGTTTTCAATTAATGGTTTTTTGTTTTCATCCCCATTCCTGTTCAAAATTTATGCTGTTCATTCTGTATTGAATAAAATAAAATGTATCCTTGCAGAATATGCTTGCCAATAGAAATAAATTGATGATAGTCAATATCATTCTTCTAGATTAAATTACTGATTAGAATAATTCAAGGTCAGGAATAAATAGACTAAAAATGCATGCAAAAAATGGAAAATAAGATGCAGATTCAAACACATCAGTTTGACCAATCTAATCCAATATATTGAAATAAATTTGATCAACCGGAAGTATATTTGGTGGGTGATATGCCAGAATTTTAGATACTTCTTTTCCTACTGTGAGCATTTTGTGTGATTTAGTCATTAAATTTTCTCTTTCAATACATAAGTATCTGCTGGCTGACCCATCCGTGCATGAATAAGGTCATTTAATTCTTCAATTTAACCTGTTTTAGTGTTACATTTTTCACTTTTGTCTGATGTTTCAGATCAGGTGAAGCAGTGGATAGAACACTTCTAAACCATCTTTTGAAAATGTTTATTGCTCTGGGAATTTATGCAGAAAGCTTTGAGAAGCCATTCCTTGAATGCACATCTGGATTTTATGCTGCTGAAGGTATGGAATACATGCAGCAATCAGATGCTCCAGATTATTTGAAGCATGTGGAGGTGCTTCTTTTCCCTCGCTTTCTTGCTATATATTCTAGTTTTAATATTTAATTATTGACGTTTCCGTGTGCCGCTTTTGTAATTATATAACAAATATATCATGCCATGACCTTTCAGATTTTCATCTGACCATACAAGTTATCTTTCTTTTCATATTCAATTCCATCCCATGCCCCACACTGTATTTACTGTAGGGATATTTTTGGGTACTCATATTTGCAAACAAGATTGCAAGAGGAACATGAAAGATGTTTGATCTACTTGGATGCAATTACTAGGAAACCATTGATAGCGAGTTAGCGACTGCAGAAAAGCAACTTCTTGAACGTCATATACCTTCCATTCTTGATAAGGTTCTAATTAATTAGAGCTTTGTGATTTTTGTGAATTTGTCTGGTGACATCTTTCTTCTGAAATTTACCCCCTTTCTTTAATTTTGTCTTCTGTTACAGGGTTTTACTATGCTTATGGATGGGAATCGTATTGAAGACCTTCAGAGAATGTACTCACTCTTTTCAAGGGTCAATGCCCTTGAGTCACTGAGGCAGGCCCTTAGTTCATACATCAGGAGAACTGGGCAGGGTATTGTTATGGATGAGGAGAAAGATAAAGATATGGTTGCATCCCTTCTGGAATTCAAGGCTTCTCTCGACACAATATGGGAAGAAAGCTTCTTCAAGAATGAAGCTTTCAGTAACACAATTAAAGATGCATTTGAACATCTTATCAATCTTCGCCAGGTATTGTACATTTTTGTATTGTGATTTGCAGCTTTTTTGTTGGGTAGAGTCCATAATATGCACTAATACTAGAAAAAATTTAAAATCCATTATTTGGATCTCACTACTCTTGCTTTAATGATTAGGCTGAATAGTTTTTTATCAGTAATAGAGTCTCTCAAAACAAGAGGTTTAAACTTTGAAGTTTCATGTTGGCTCTTCTGAATTTTGGTATTAAAATTCTGCATCAGTTGTTGATCAGACCATAGTTGATACTTGATCCATGTTTGAGCTCAATGAGTGCCCACATGAGGGCTTGTCAAAATAGCTAGCATGTACTTTTTGATCCTCAGCTAGTTTAAGCGTTTAGGTTTAGCAATTATTTTATACTTAAATTGGGATTTTTGGTGTGGTATGACCTGCAATCAACTCACTGTTATTCTATTTTTCCATGACAGAACCGACCTGCTGAGTTGATTGCCAAGTTTTTGGATGAGAAGCTTCGTGCAGGTAATAAGGGGACTTCTGAGGAGGAACTAGAGGGTACACTTGATAAAATCCTGGTGTTATTCAGGTTCATTCAGGTATGGTTGATGTTCCATTGGTGTAGTAGCTAATAATTAACTTGTTTCCTGAAACTTCTATTGCTTCTGGCATAATCACACATTTCTAGTGATCTTTCTCTCCATATTGATACTGTTATTATTTGTTGTTAAAGGGAAAGGACGTGTTTGAAGCGTTCTATAAGAAAGATCTTGCTAAAAGACTTCTTTTAGGAAAGAGTGCTTCAATTGATGCGGAGAAATCTATGATCTCAAAGGTTAAGACTTTTCTTCCCCATTTTTAATATCTGACATAAATAGATGGTACATTTTTAGTAATATTAACAGTTTTCTTTCAATAGTGCAGTTGAAGACTGAGTGTGGCAGCCAGTTCACTAACAAACTGGAGGGAATGTTTAAGGTATACATGTTTCTTTGGAATCAATTTTTAATTTCAGAAATTTGATTGAAATTGTGGACTCCTGACCTATAGATGTTTTGTTATAATTTTTGTCACATCCAAGCTTGGGTGGCAAGGACTGGATGGCAATCATCAAAAGTGGCCTTTTCTTTTTCCTATCTCTTTTCTTTGGCTTACCGGTTTACAGGGAATTTGAACCTGGTGAGAAACCCTTTTCAACCCCTTTCATGACGGGGTAGATCAGACCATGCATATTGAGAAACTACTAATTGTTTGACATTTTAATGATAAAAGTGGTCCTTATCTTTCCTAGTTACATCTAAGGGGCTTAGTATAGAAAAGGAAACTATGAAGGCCAGTTCATGGGGAAATCAAACCTATTGAGAAACACTGTTTCTTCCCTTACCTGAAGTTCAGAGAATGAATATTAAGACCATTTGAGCTTTTTTATCATTTTAGACTGGAAACTGGTTGTAGTCTGTTTTGCTAATATCTGAGGCATGAAGAAAAATATTTCTAATTTTTTTTTAATATAAAAAGAAATTTTATGATGGAGAAGTTAAGGAAATTACAAAATGCACAAGAATAATATATCCTCTAAACAAAAGCAAAAATGAAAGGAAGAAAAAAAAAGAATAAGAAAAATTAAGAACACAACAGGAAATTGCACGTCTGTTTTGCCTATTTCATCACCTTCAAAAGCATCCCTTCACAATTTAAAATGAAATCGCCACATTTATATTTAGATCACATGTTTGTTCTTTAAAAAAAAATTGTGATTAATTTTTGAATAATGATGATATGATAAACTTCAGGAATTACTGTAGTTTTTATTCTCAGTTTCTCACAAATATGTTCAAAATTGTTGTAACAGGACATCGAATTATCAAAAGAAATAAATGAGTCCTTCAAACAATCAGCCCAGGCCAGGTCCAAACTCCCGTCAGGGATTGAAATTAGTGTCCATGTCTTAACAACAGGGTAAGCTCCGTGTCTTCTTATTAGTAATCAAATAATTTCCATGCGTTTTTATTTTCTAGAGAATTTATTGGAGCTGTTGGATTTGTGCAGGTACTGGCCAACATATCCACCCATGGATGTTAGACTTCCTCATGAATTGAATGTTTACCAGGTTCAGCTCGAGCTACGAATGAATGCTCTTTTAACTGCTATGGTCCAAACTTTATCCCTTTGTTTGGTTAAGAGAAGAAACTAATAAGAGAGAAATAGGTGAGAAAGAGAGTAAGGAGAAAGAAAGAAAAGAGAAATAGAGTAGATTTGTAGTATTGTTTGGTATGAAAGAAAAAGAAAAGAAATAGAAGAGAAAGAAGTATAAAGTTCTTTCTCTCTTTGCTTGGTTGAGTAGAAAGTGAAAAGAGAGAATTGATAGTATTTTGTTTTAGGACAAAAATGCCCCTACTATTTCTTAATCTTTATCTTGTATCAATTATTAGTTCCAATATGTTTGATAATGTATTATTTTGAAAAGGATATAAATATTCTTAAACTATAAATTTTAATTAATTAATTAATTGTTTATTGATTTTAATTGAACTAACTTTTTAATTTATGTTTTTAAATTAATTAATTAACTGTTTCAAATAAATTCACGTATCAATGTATCATCATTATTTTAAATTTATTTATTGTTTTTGACTTTTCAACCACTGCTTCACTTGCCTGCGCCAATATCTCAATAGGAAAGCAGAGGCTTGGTCACACTCCCGCAACAATCCTGTCTTTATTTTTTTTTTGAAACAGTAAAATCAAAAGAGTTGAAAAATAGGGTATAAATGGAATAGCACAAAAGTAAGGCATCTCTCTCTCCCATTTCTTCGCTGTTGAGCGAAGATTGCAAAAAGCAGTGGGTCCCACCACTTTTCATTCTCTCTTCTCCATTTCTCTGATAACCAAACAAGAGAAACTCACCCTTTCTCTTCTCATTCTCTCTTCTCTACTTCTCTCTTTCCCATTTCTCTTGTAACAAACACAGGGTATAAGTGACTTTACTGACATGGTCCTTCCTTTTCTTTTATCACCCCTTCAGGATATTTTCAAAAAGTTTTATCTAAGCAAATACAGTGGAAGACGTCTGATGTGGCAAAATTCATTAGGTCACTGTGTCTTAAAAGCAGAGTTTCCTAAAGGAAAAAAGGAGTTGGCCGTGTCCTTATTTCAGGTTGGCCTTTCAAAAGCCATTATTTTAAATGTTAGATTTGCTTACAGTCTATCCTGTATTGGACAAATTTTAATTTTAGATTGATTATGCATGCCTGGCCTTGTTCCAGACTGTTGTTCTAATGTTATTCAATGATGCTGAGAAATTAAGTTTTCAAGATATCAAAGATGCAACTAGTATTGAGGACAAGGAACTGAGAAGGACTCTGCAATCACTTGCTTGTGGAAAAGTTCGTGTCCTACAAAAGGTGTGTGTGTTTGTAATCATTTGCAGAATCTCCAATATATAAATTTTGTTAGATATTATGGTCTCTTTATATTTCTCAACTTTTTCCCCTTGAATGATCGTACAACAGATGCCCAAGGGAAGAAATGTGGAGGAAGATGACTCATTTGTTTTCAATGATGGGTTTACAGCTCCTCTACCGTATAAAGGTCCCACCCAAATGCTTATAAACCATACGGATCATATTAGATGAATCTGAACTCTTATTACGTTTAATTCAGCTACTTTTTAGCCCTTTGATAAAAGCTTGATATGAAGTTTGTCTTGAACCAGGTTGTTATTACGGGGTTCCTTTTCATACTAATTTTACTGTTATGAAGTGCAGGTGAATGCAATTCAGTTGAAGGAGACAGTCGAGGAAAACACAAGCACCACTGAAAGAGTTTTCCAGGACCGTCAGTATCAGGTTAATTTTCTTTCCCTTCAAACTTTTCCCACGTTTTGGTGCTAATTAGTATGTTAGATACACGGAACTACGGTGCTTGGTACAGGAGATCTTCCTGCGAACACACCCTTTCAAACCAATGAGAATTTAAGATGAATAGATATGACAAATGTATATTTCTTTGAGTTACCAATTCTATTTTATGTTACAAATTATAAATATCAGGATTCAAAATAATAATAATAATTATATCAAAGTCCTTAAAATTTATTTGGTTTGATATGAAGTTTGAAGAAAAGCTCACTTATAAAAAATAAACCGAAAATGAAAAGTATATATTGAAGAATATGAAAAGTATTATTCACTGATAATTCTGACACAGACAAGTTAGATTAATGGAAAGTCAACTTGACCGAAAAGGAGATAAACTAATGTCAAATCCCATGATTTTTTGGGATTTCCTAATTGACTGGAAAATACAATTAAATTAACCGAATTATAGGTATGCTATCGGTTAGAGGGTACAAAATATGTCCTAATATAGACGGCAGAAACAATTACTTGTTTTTGCACTATATATATTGAAAACATCGTCCATAAAATTGCAAAAGGGTAGTTTCCTAAATTTAAAGTGGGATACACTGCAAAGTGTAACCAAAGGGTGCCATTTTCACTCGTGCTTTGATATCTGCAATGTTATATCAAATATAAGAAACCTATTATATTCAAGATTAAGGAGACGTTTGGATAAACAGTTTAAATAAACATTTATTCATAAGTGTTTATCATATGAGAGCTTATGCCATAAGTGTTTAAATTCAATAAGCTATTTGTATTTGGATAGTACGTTGAAAAGCTATTTGCACTCTCAACATTTGTTTTCACCATAAAAATAGAAATTGGGGTGGATGGGAATCGAAGAAGGGATGGGGAAAGCTTTGCATAAGTTGTTTTTGTAAGCTATATTTGAGAGCTTGTTAAAATAAGCTGAAAAAAACTTATGGCCATTTCATAAGCTATAGCTGTTTCAAGCACTTGTGCAAATGTTTATGTCATGAGATAAGCCTAAATAAACTCTTCCAAATGCCTCCTAAATGTTTTTGTACCAATAACTTCCTAAAACTGGTTACATCTGTAACATTTGCATTATTGCTATGATTCATTGCAGGTTGATGCTGCTATTGTGAGGATAATGAAGACTAGAAAAGTGCTTAGTCACACCCTTCTTATTACTGAACTCTTCCAACAGGTGAGCTCATTCCTATCTTTCATTTCTTAATTCAAATGGTATCTGTCAATTCCCAAGTATTTCGATGTAAAGATAATGTTGTCCTGGTGCTTTGATGGCGTGGTTGTTGAGGAGGCTAATTTATACCGAGTTTACCACTGACAATGTTGTAAAATGCATTATGGCTCCCTTTGTTGTGTGATTAAATTTTTTTTATCACTTCTGATACAGACTATTATCTGATTTTTGTGGATATAATACTCATTTTAGACATTTTTTTTTAACAGCTGAAATTCCCAATAAAACCGGCTGATTTGAAGAAGAGGATTGAAAGCCTCATTGACAGGGAGTATCTAGAAAGGGACAAGAATAACCCTCAAATATACAATTACCTCGCGTAGTATATTTTGCTTTACATCACATTTTAATTTTCTTTTGTAAATGACATGGGAGAGGTTTGATGTTTAATCCCTTGTCACGTGTACAGTCTGTAACTATACAGGTTTTTTTCCCACCTTCCACCCCCCTCTTCCTCTCTTTCATTTATAGACAACTGCACTGTATATAAAGCATATTTGTTCTCTTTTTTTTTTTGTTCGAAAAGTACTGATATATTGAATCGGGCTTAAAAAGTTTTATTAGCTTGTAGCCTTTTCGGCTTCTTTAGAACGGGGAGGCCCAAAAGTTCATCATACAAAGATTAAAAAAGGCCACTTATAAAAATGCTCGGCCTAAATTCCAGATGGGTTTGACAAAAAAAAAACTCGAGATCGGTCAATTTTAGCGATCCATCGTTGGATGGATTTGAAGGCAATTTCTATTTACATATACATAGTTTTCTATCTACACATACATTTATGCGGAATTATTAGTTTTGTAGGTATATTTTTTTTCCACCACATACATTCCGCGGAACTATTAGTTCTGCAGGCATTTTCGAACACATACATGTCTGCGGAACTAATAGTTCCGCGGTGAATTATAACTTGCGGAACTATTAGTTCCGCGGAATATATGTAGTGGAAAAAAAATATATCTGCGGAACTAATAGTTCCGTAGAAATATATGTGTAGCTAGCAAGGTATGTATGTGAAGATAGAAATTGCCGATTTGAACCATGTCTATAATATTACATCCATCTTTCCCAATCCAGTTGAATTAAACTAAAGTGTTATGTTGTTGCCAAAAAAAAAAAGAAACTAAAGTGTAAGTGTTATGTTCGAACCCCAAACAAAAAAAACTATACTTAAGAGTATGAAGCACGTTGACCAAAAAAGAGAGAGTATGAAGCACGGAAAGGGAATGCTGGCCACTTACTCAGTAAGTGGATCCCTAAACCAGAATTAATTTAAGTGAAAGGGATACAATTCGTGGGCATGCAACTTTTGTTCCACACATAATCTTATTATATTATTTATGTTTTTATTGCTTTAATTTTCATTTCTTCTATTTTTTCCCCCGTTCTCGAATAACAAATACCACACTCTTTCCATTTGTAGTCTTCATAACTTAACTCATAATGGAAACTAGCAATATAGCTTTCCACTTTGTTCCTTTCATTTTCTTTTTACTCAATCTTTTTCCCAAACACCACTATATATTGAAGTTTTTTTTTTGGTCCAACACTATATATTGAAGTTGAACATTGTGTTTTTAACTTTTGTCTAATTTGGAATTAAGTTAGAATTTCAGTGGGATGACGGGATAAGGGTCTTGAGAGGATAACATAGATTTCTCTCTTGTAAGCTATTACAATACTAGTAGTAAGAGAATAGGTCATACATGTTCATAAATAGAATTGTGTCAAAGACTACACTCTCTTTTTGTAATTTCTAAAATTGACAAAGTTACGCCCCCGATATGTTCTATAACTTGAATTCTGCACTAAAGAAAAAAATTTTGAGTAGTGAATTTTAAGAAATTAATAATGCTGAAGGGTTTTTCAATTTTTTTACCCCATTATCTTAATAATAATAAAATTGACATCATATTTTGTTTGGTTAAATCCAATTGCTAACTTATTTTTGCGTGAAAGCAATTAAAATTGCCATGGAATATGAATTTAGTGGAAATTATAATGTGAAGGTGATTTTGGACTGGTCCCAACCTGCTTTTGAATTCCTATCTATACAGTACATACAGGGTTTAAATTCGTGGTATATACCGTTAATGCATGGGGAATATATATTGAGTTGGTTTAATACCAATACCAATGCCATTCCCTTCACTTTGGTTTAGCTTTCAAGCAAAACTCCTACATGTGCCCAATAACAATACCCACTACGCCTCATTGCTTTCTCTTCCGTATCCACAAAACCAATCATGACAAAGACAAGCGCTAGCTTCAGGCAGGTTAGTTTCATGAATCAAAAGGTAAGCGTAACACCTCTTTTTGTTTTTGGTCGACAATAAGCGTAGCACCTTTAGAAGCCACAAAAGTCACTACTTTGAAGCCCACTACTAACAAAGCTAGCTAGCTAGCTAGCTAGCTCTTTCGTTTTCAAAATGGCCTTTCCACTTTGATATTGGACACTGATTGATTTCCATTCCAGTCTTGGAGGTGAGGTGGGTGCTCTTACATTGTCCTTTCAATATATTCCCTCCCTAGTTTTTTATCTGTTATTTAAGGTTGTTTCACCCCAACTAATGAATCAATTAATTGATAAATTCTTTTCTATTATACATTTATTTTTTCACTATCTCATTATATCTCTCTACATTAATGTGTTCCATTATTTTATTTATTTTCATCCCCTTATTCAATTATTCAATTTATCTTTCACAGACTCCTAGAGTTCCACTTTGTATTAGTAATAAAGTTATATTGTTGGAAAGTAAAATATTTTTGGGAGTAGTAATTAGTCTTTGAACTTTTAACCACTACATTAATCAATTTTATGAAAAATGTGTAAAACAATTAATAGGAACAGATAAAAAAGAATAGAGAGAGTAATTATTTTGTCTTTGACATACCTGACGCAGACGTACTGTATAATAACGTACATGCACGAAATAAATTACAAAATTCCATAATACTGAATAAGATAAAATTAATATATATCTTTTTTTATTATAAAATAATACTGTTTGGTTAAAATATAGGAGTACTACATTCGTATAAATTTGTTATATTCTTTTTGAAGAAATAAAAGTCTTTTAAGGCACAGGAAAAAAAAATTCTAGACCATTATATATAATTCAATTTAAAAAAAAATCAAGTATACATAATAAACTTTTAACAAGATCATCTATAACTTGCAGCTTCATCAAATTTGCACCAAATTAAAAATTAAATACGAATTAGTTTTACCAGATTAAGAACTTTATTTCAAGATGAACTCATTTTGGATGGAGACATGGCACTAAGATTTAAGTGGTCGGTAGCTTGCTTTTTACTTTGTGGCCTGTGTTGGGTCTGCCATCGATCAATAATACTTTTCTGCCACAAAAAGCTGTTGATATGATGGATGTTTGGTTTTGACAACTAACTGCATAACTTACAGTAATTTGCTAGCTCTCCTTTCATAAAAGTTCAATTCGCACCCATTGGAATAATTGCACATATATATGCACAAAATCATTCCTTGTAATTAACATCATGAACGGGTGAGTACACCAGCAGCAAATTCATCATGATCCCATCTTTATCTTGTCAAATTGTGGCAGAAACCATAAGCATATGTTATTAGCATGCATAACAGTAGTATTATATAAAGGGTAACAGTTCAGGTGGATTCTCATTCTCTAATTCGATCAAAATAATTGTACGTGTCTTCTTGTCTTGCAAGTTGCAATCTAATTTTACCGAACGCGCATACCATTTTAGAAGCTCTTCAGTTCTAAGCGCATCATTATTGGGATAGCATTATGAGGATGATTGTGATGTGTATATATTTTTCGTGCGTCAAAGAATGTAAAAGTCCCACATTGTTTAATTGCTTAAAATTAAGACAAGTATTGGAATACACGAATCAAAATGCTTTAGATTATTATTATTTTTAACAAAATTGCAACGTACTTTTCAAGTTAGATAGGTCTATATTCTCTCATTTACATATATAGTGGATGATTTTGATAGAGTTCCAAAGTATGTGGGAAACACACCCCCGAGTAATCTTATACCACATACGTATTCAAAATTTCTTTTGTGTGTCAATATTTTAAAATTAAGTCAACGTCCATTATTATTGTTGCCAGTCCAATCGCATTTTTTCACGATGATTGTTTCAATCGCAATATCAGCATTACATTGACATTTTTCTATGAATAAGTATTACATATTGACCTTATACCAAAACCTGGTTTCTCTTTAAACAAATTTCGGGTTCGAGTATTGTGAATTGAGAAAGTATGTATCGGGAGAGTTTTGTCCCCTTACAGCGGTCCACTTGGTTTGACTTAGATTAAACCAAGAATCTATAAAAAAAAAATACACTTAATTAGATGCATATAAGAGTATAAGACCTTGCTATATCAAGGTATATATAATTTGGATTTAGCTCATTTATTTCACACAATTTATTATGCATACACATAATATCAATAGTTTATTAATTATTCATCAACAATTGATATTGTTTATTTTACCCACTAAAGTAAATCATTCATTTTAAAATAGCTGGAAACATATAATTTTCTAGGAAGGACGTGGGAATGGAAGGCACATTTCTAGTCAAAAGGATGTTTCCCGGTACATAAAGTTAACAATATTTATGCTGGTTCATGTATCTGGATTAATATAAACACTCAGGGGACTATATATCTCAATGATGATTTGCCAAAAATATAAGGAAAATCAATTCATGAAAATGTGCACCTTTCGCATGTGTGAGTGGGTGAAGGTGAGGCGTATGTAAAGAAAGAAACAGTTAGGAAAAACGGAATAAAACGTGTTTAGGAAGTCAGAATTCTGTCAAGTACATTTATTATGCTCTATAAAATCATCCAAGTGCAAAATATTTAAGAGTGAAGAGAGAATTAAATATTTAATAAAATTTAAGGTATTAAATACTTTTATTTTTTACTAATAATTCATGATCTAACATGTTTTGTTAGTGTGGTAAAAAAAAAATGTTTTGTTAGTATTTCTTTTCTTATTCCTCTAGGTATTTGAATAACGACGACAACTCAACCAAAAAAAAGAAGACAAGAGAATAATTAATTATTTAAAGGAGATTTTTTTGTTGAGTTGTCATTATTCAATTGGAAAGATAAGGAAGGAGATAAGAAAATGGGACAATAGATCAAATCATACATTATCAAAATTATATTTTACAATTACAAAAATTAAATCTTCATCTCAGTTTCTCCTAGCAAAACAGTTTAAAAAAAATAGTTTACTCTTAAAACTGCTCACTTTGAAGAATCAGATTGATATGAATTGCTATAATTCCAATAGCAAAAAACCAAGCTGCTATTTGGTTATTATTGGCCAATGGCCTCTCATGATGTCTAAAAGTAGAGAAAAGTTTTATATATTCATTTAAATGCTCACAATATTAGTTCTTCATACAGATAATGTACGAACTCCAAATGAATTACGTGATAAATTCAAAGAAATAAGTTCTAATAATCCAAGCACAAGAACTTATAAGGGCAAAGCTGAAATCGGTACGTATTCCTTTGGGGTGAAAGATGCCCCACTTTTGACATCGCACATATCCAATAACCACCTCAAAGCTTGCATTTGCATGCCACGTGCAACCAAATGGAGTCTTGATACAAATCTCCCTATCTATTCCTCTCATTTGAACTCCTTTCAACTGGAACATTTTGACCGAGTTCGATGAGTTGTGCTTTTTATTTTATCAATTTGTGCTATATTTTGGGATGTCTTTCCACGCTAGCTCTATTTTTATAAGGGTGAAAGTTTGATCGATTTTTGTACAAGACACAGTCCTTATTCTTTTTCAAGTAACTAATTTGGGCATAACTTGTGCTCTAATTTAGTTGTTTTCTATTTAATAATGTTTTTGACTTTCCAAAAAAAAATTGTGCTATATTGACAAATTCTTTGATTTTTGGTAGATTCCTTGTGTTCATTTTGTTGTTGAATTATATTTGACCTTCTTTTCTAAGAGAGCATGCACCGTATACTGAAAGGAATCCAAAGAGCCCAGTGGGAGAAGAAAGAAAACTTAAAATAAAGCAAACGAGACAAACAAAAAACATTTTTTATAAAAAAATATATTTATTATCTAAATTCTTGGTATTTAGAAGTGATATTGGACTTCAACTAATCTTATCAGTTAAAACGGATGAACTCATTTAAAGGAATAAATCTCTTTTGATATCTATTTTCAGAAGACTCGAAACCAAAACTTAATTTGCTTATAAAGGAACCAAAGGAAAGCATATTACTTGCACAATGCATGCATTAATTATTGGTGGTCCTCGACAGTTGGTAGGTTTTTATTGTTTTGGTCTCTAAAGAATCTGTTAAGGAATCTAATCCATTATTTTACGGTTAACCTCTTCTCCTTTATCACCCATTAAAAATATAGTAAATTGAAGCAAGTAGAAGAGGACTACATGATTTGCATCCCAATACCCATACACCATATATACTTTGGAGATCGATCTTTTGGTTAATTTAATGCTGAAATTGAATGAGAAACATATATAGGTTTGAACTCTACAGAGGGGCGATGATCGTGAATAAACCTATATTATCTAGACTCTAGATACTTTAAGCTTTACCTGCCCATACATACATAAATAATTGAGGGGAGGAGTAGGAAGTTACATTCAATTCTAGGTATCTGGTTTGCTTTTGAACAATGCGATGAGGCACGGAAAAGAATGTTATTGTTGGGAACAAAATGCGTAATTCGTCCTTAGCTTTTAGTCCAGTCATGAGCATATATACAACTTTTGGGAGGGGTGATATGTTTTACGTGTGATTAAGCACCAAATTAACTTTATTCTTTAGTGGAATTAATGAGATATTATTAATGAAATGAAAGCATAATATAGACGAATTCTTGTAATATATATACACTCCGTATTGAGAATCCAAATTTGAGTTAGTCTCACATTGCATATGAATAAGGCAGACGAAGAGAATATAAGGACAAAGTTTTTGGTGAAAATATGATGTCCAGGTCTCACTCAATTGTGGTTGCTTAGCACATTGGTACAGGTCCCTGACCCCCTTTTGGGCTCTCCGAAACTCCCCACACACTAATCCCCTCATAAAATATTTTCTTTCCACTGCTCTTTTTAATTAAATTTTTCCACAATAAATTAAAACAAATAACATATATAATAGTACATGTTATGATTTTAGTGGAGCTAGCTAGCAGTACCAGCTGAGTGAACATATCGTGGGTATATGTGCCAACAACAATATATCAACTTGCAGGACTCAACTGTGTCAAAACAACCAGATAATTATAAAAGAAAAAAATAGGTCCTCGGTAGATGGCTCATTCGGTTAAGTCAAGTGACATAAGATGACGTAAAATTGAAATTCTGGGGTTCAAACCTACCTATAAAAAATACCAGATAATTGAGTAAAGCTAATTCATTATAGGAAGTTTGCATCTATGGGAACAGTAAAAAATGCTGTATATGTTTACATCTCTCTTTTGGTTGTTGGGTTGGGATTGGTTGGATAATGTACTTGCCCATGTATTGTTTGATTTTGAATTGGGCACATCTTGTGTTTCCAATCTTATTTTAATACAATTTGATTTATCAAAAAAAAAATTACATCTCTCTTTCGTGAATTAATCAATTACAATGATAGAGAACATATATAACTATAACCTTCCATCATCAAAGGTTTCTCTTCTTTATTTTTCCATTATTTTTTTTTAATAATTGGATGAACCATAGACGCATTTCATATATTACACCTACGATTTCGCGAGGCACCAAATTAAATTTGATCATAAGCACATACACCTGCCGCCGAAGATAAATGTGTTTTATATCGATCCATTGGGTTTCCACTCTTGCTAATTGAGTGCTTACCGTGGTGATCAACCATTGACCTTGTCCACATTACATTATTAGTTACACATACATACATGCACATGCTATATAAGCTCGACAAAAGATTATGGTCAATCCACTTGATTATACAAATACAAACCTCCAAAAGGATATCTTATCCATTGTATGGTGGTTATATATCAAAATTGGCCATTAATTAAAATGTAATTGTGCCTTGTCAACTCCTATCTATGGAAAGCCAAAAGTACGAAAAAGAATACATATAGAATACAGAGAAAAAGTTATATATCCTGGTAGAGAAAAAACCAATTAACGAATTAAACAACAATTGGAAGAAATATTAAAGAAAGAAAAATTAAGCCCAAATTTGAAATTGGGATAGACATGAAACTCACGTCATCTTCATCTTTCTCCAAATAATGAGGCCAGTGTCACTGTCTCTACTAGTCAATATATGAGAAATTAAAGACATATGGTATAATGATGACGCCAATGGGTTCACACAAGTGGGATGCATTATTTTTTCCCCCGCTTCAGCAGAAAATGGGGTAACGATCGAAGGAATTAATAATGTCGTTTTAAGTAACATCAAATGTACGAGAATAGAATGGAAATTAAACAAGTGTAGAGCATAGGGTCATTCTAGCTAAACGGGACACTGTCAGATCGAGTTGAGCAAGTTGTGGTGTGGTGGAGGGTGGGGGGGCATCCATATATGGCTAGCTAGCTATATGTGTTTGATATATATTGCTCCTTCAAACTGTGAAATGCAAATGGCGCCCTTTAATTTGTTTGTGACAAGGTGATGGTGAAGGCAGCCAATCTCGTCGCTCAGAAAAGGTGTAAGTACTCGTGATAATTGTGCGGGTGGGTACGTACGTAGCAGCTAGCAGGCATGTGAACTATGATTCAAAAACAAACTGCTATAAACTGTTGGGTCCGGGGACCCCAAGTGAGACAATTAATCAACCATTGAGTACATGACCCCACTATCTTTTATCTGTTACTACTGTATAAGAAAATTAAGTCATAGTTTTCAGACTAGAACATGTGTCACCTCTTACACCATAACATAGTATCACTTCACTTATAAAAAAAAAACATATATAGTATCACTTCATACAACTTTTTTATTTATTTTTTGGTACATTCTTTTTATTTTTAATTTAAGTTTTTTTTGTTAAGAAAAGATCCATACAAATTTTAAGTATGCTCTGGTCAAATTTTGCATCAACCGAGTAGATAGAGTACATGCATTGGTCATTGGATGCATGGTTGAGTATTCTATGACCCAGTTTGGATAAGTTTTTCTATAAGCACTTTTAGCATGTAGTTTTTAATTAACAACTTCTTACATAAGGTGAAATTAACTTTTGCTCTTCACATTTTTCAAAAGCTATCTTTTTTAACTTCTCCAAAAATATTTATCTATTTATAAATGTCTATTTAACAATTTTTTTCTCTTCTGCATATATGAGAAAAATAAAATATAAAATAAAACTAACTTTTTTATAAGTCAAAAGTTAGAGTTTTTGCATCCAAACAGACTCTATAACTTCGAGGGCTCGCAAACTAACTAGTTTTGAATTTTGCAATCAAATAAAGGTTGTGAGAGTTAGGGGTGTTCAAAATCGATCTGATCCAAAAAGTTAACCGCAAACCGATCCAAAAAAACTGAAAACCAACAAAAACTGCTTTTTTTGGATGTCTTTCGGATGAGCTTTTTGCAAAATCGAACCGAACCACTCGGATTTCAGATATCTTTACTAAAACCGAACCGATCCAAACCGAACCGCAATTTATATTGTTATTCCTTTTGAACTTGTTTGAATGTATTTTTAATTATAAATTGTTGTCCAACATATGTTATTAATTAATTATTTGTGTGCGAATTTACTTTTGCAAGTATTACGTGTGTTAAATATTAATTAATTCATAGCTACCTTTGTGTGTGTGTTAAATATTATTTCATATTTTTTATCTCATTTAGTTAATAATTGTCTTTTGAAAGTATTGTTTTCTATGACCCTTTTTTTAGGAATGACTTTTGTGTGTTTAAATATTGGCTTTAGAAATGGTAACCCAACAAAAATTATTAAAACGAAGGTCATTGATTGGTATTTGATAATATATTAGAAGTAAAATGTAAGCAATAGCATTGTAGTTAATATTTATTTTTAAAAAAAATTACAACCGCAAAAACCGAAAACCGATCAAATCTAAATCGCATTACTTTGGATCGGATCGGATTGGATTTTTTTGAGAAAGCAAACCGAACCGCATGCTCTTTTATACTTTGGATCGGATGGTTTTTGTCTCAAAACCGAACCGAATCGAGTCGCGAACTGAAGTTTTTATTAAGAAAAAAAACATATTATGAAGTATATACTATTGAGAAAGTAAAAAAGAAAAGAAAACGAGAAACTATATATGAAATTATTCAAGCTATGATGAAACAGGCCGAAAATTTATTTTTAATTACTAAACAAAAGTATACCTATTTGAATTTTCAGAGTTAATGTATAGTGCCTATTTTTTTCATTCACAAACTCAAACATGAGTTAGAAATTAAAAGCAAATTTCTCGCCACTTGAACCAATTAGGTGTTGGTTTACATTTTTTTTTCCCCTTCTTCCTTTAGATAAGGCAAAAGAATTCAATGATAAACAACTAAGGCTTGATGGGCACAAAAAGTACTTCAAGACTAGGACAAGCAAAGTGTTTGATACAACACAGTGGCTGCAGTCAGAAAATATATATAATTATAGCTACACTTGGCATCACCAGGAAAGAATAACAAAAAGCAAAAGCAAAAAATTGGGGAATTGATTGGCTAGTTCTTAAGTGTTCAAATTATGCACTGCCAGCATACAGTGACGAGTTTGGATAGTGTTGCAGGAATAATGCATTGTGCCAGTACTGCTGATGCTGGAAGAGGTTCAACTTGTAGACCTTCATTGATATTTGAATTGCTTCTTTTTGCTGTCATATACATTTGTCTGGTATAGTCATGTTGGAGGGACAGTTCTGTTTTTTGTAATGTGTTATGCATAGGTACATGTAAGGATATTCATTGTTAGGCTCTTGTTTTGATTAGGTGCTGGTGATTTTGCTGATTATGATACTGCCAAAAAGGAATTGTTTTGTCAAATTTTACTGTTGTACTTGGACTTGGACTTGTTATGGTGCTTGATTTTAGCACAACTACTGCTACAGTTTTTTAACTTGCTCCATTTTATAATAAATTCATTCTCTTATTTTAAACAAAAGAAAAAGAAAACAAAAAACATGCTATATGCAACTAACAAGGTAGGTGTCACCAACAAATTTAACCCCAATAACAGTATACACCCAGCATAACAGAACCAGCCAATAAAGAATAACAACATAAGAATCACCCAAGAAAATGAATGCAGAAAACAACCTTGCCTGCCAACTGCAGATTTTTGCAGAACATAGGTATAACCAAGACAGCAAAGTGATCAATCTTAGCAACAAAACAAAACCCTCTCCTGCATCTCAGTTGACAGCATATTGCAATCATCATCATGACATTGCATTATGCCTGTTAGTTAGGAAAATGTATGCCTGCATCATCATGACGGCATACATTTGCCCGAAAGCAGTAGTAATAATTAGGAAAAAGCAGAATCACTTAATAAAATTCTAGTTGCTCTGTTGAAACCTTGACAAAGACAAAGGATTTACACAATCCCCACTCTCTAAAATTGTTGTTACCAAGAGAAGCCCACAAATCCGCAACAGAAGCACCAAACAAACACAGTATCAAGTGAGATAATGAAAAGACAAAGGTATAACAGGAATTTTTTTGACAATTAAATGATTTCTTAGTTTTTGTAAAATAACCTTAAAAGACAAATAAAAAACAACGGAGGGAGTAGTAAACAACAGCTTCAATACATTTGAACTTGACCCCCGCAGCACATTGATAATCTATCCCGCAATAAGAGAAGCCACAATATTGCCTATGCAAGTGAAATTACAGCAGAGAGACAAGAGATAAACATCTAGCAAACCAATTGGTGTAAACTAATTGTATTTACTTATATTTAAATAAATATATTATATATATGTTAAATTAAAGTCAATTATTTGATGAATTATTAAAAAAATTTAAAATTTATAAAAAATTGTAAACTTAGTATATTTAATAATAATTTTTAATCTATCAGTTGGATTAATGAAATTAAATATATATCAAAAAACACCCGTTGGTCCGACTGGCAACTGCGGTTGGTCCTCATCTCAAGGTCTCGTGTTTGAGTCTTGAGTTTGATAAAAAAAACAACGCTGGGAGGGATAGCCTTAATGCAGTCAAGGTCTCAAGGGAGATTAGTTTCTGTGCTAGTAGCCGGATGATACTTCTGCCAATACCATGATAACCAAAAAATATATATATATCAAAAAATTCGATTTACATATATAGAATACCAAAGGTGTTATATATGATGTAACAAGTTTAAAATGGATCATTTTTAAACTCAAGTAATTTAGGTGATGTCTTCATGATCTTTCCTATTCAGAAGGGTGATCATTTTATGCTCATATTCATGTTGGCTCTGCGAGGGTCACAGAGAAAGTTGAGTTCGGGCATTGATTCATAGTCCGAACCCGATGATGGTCATTTATTGATTGATTTTATATATTTTTTTAAAAAATAGGAGAGAGTAAAATAAAATAAAATAAAATAATCATTTTTTTTATTTTTTTATAATACATTAAAAAAGTATCATTTTATCTCATATCTTCTAAATTGAAGAAGAAAATAATGAAGTATTAATGTATGGATAAATAGTTTATTTAATGTGTATAGTATAAGTGTTTATTACATAATTAAGTATTTATGTATATAAGTTATTTTATTAGAATTTAATTAGTATGCACCGGCGGTGTAATTTTTTTTTACACATACTTGTGTATATATTTTAGGAAATATATTGTTACTAGATAGCAACAGAGATGCATGTGTAAAAAAAAAATTATACTGACGGTGCATAGAAATAAATGTTGGAATCAAATTGGTTAAAAGTATTTTTAATACAAAAACTCCCTAAGTGATTTTATGGTTTTGATGATAACAAAATGTATTAAGGTTTTTACAAAGGATAAACAAAATGTATTGAGCTTTTACAATGTATAACAAAGCTGCCTAACTAAGTTTATTGAAGGATGTTGCAGTCTGCGTCCAATAATTAGTTCACATCATGACATTGGCTCATATACAAAGTCTGAGAAGTTCTGCGTCCAATGATCAATATTCAGATACTGTTCATCGTCCAATATTCAGCATAAGGCAAAGACAATTCTGAGTCCAATATTCAGCATAAGCATAAGCAGCTCTACGTCCAATATTCATGAGAAGGCATTGAAGCTATAAGTCCAATGTTCAGAATGTAGCTATAAGTCCAATGTTCAGAATATAGCTATAAGTCCAATGTTCAGAATGTTGATCGTCCAATGATAAGTACAAGGCAATACTGGCATAAGTCCAATGATTTATAAGAAAGCAAAATTGTAGAAGTACAAAGTCCAATGATTTCCAAAGAAGCAGAACCAGTGAGTATGCGTCCAATGCAAATGAAGGACAAAAGTCCAATGTTCAGTTTAAAGAGTTGAAGTTCAACGTCCAATGAAACTAAACAAACAAAAGAACTGCTCTGCGTCCAATGAAATCAGAGTGACAAATGTACTGTTCTGCGTCCAATAAATAAGAAGGACAACAATCAAGTGTCATACGACCAATGAAGCAGATTGACAAAGGTACATCAAACAACTGTTCTGCGTCCAATGAAGCAGAAGAACAAATGTACAACAATCAACTCTGCGTCCAATGGAACTATAAGGAAATGGAAAAAGTCCAATAACAAGAATGAGGCAATACGTCCAATGTTGCTTTGCAACTAATCATCAGAATGGTAAGCATAAAGATGCGTCCAATGATTGAATGAATATCATATGCAAATGGTAAGTACAAGGTATGCGTCCATTTGCTAAAAGGACTGAAAGTCCAATGATTTCCATATGCTGCGTCCAAAACACAGAGTCCATTACTTGCTATTTATTGCTCTTGCATTTAATATGAAACATATTTATTGAGCAAATGATTTGAAATAAATAGCTGTATACAATGTTTTTCTGTACAACCTATTGTCAACGTTTTTGAACGTACATATGAAAAGCATAAAGCACTGTGGAAAGTGTACTAAGAGAGAGAATGTACTTTTATCTACTCTGTATATCTCTGAACACATCTTTCTGCTTTACACAGTGTATTCTCTCTGTCTCAATAAGATATTACTATTAACCACTGTACAATTGAGACTTTGAGTACAGGTTACTTCTGATTAAAGAGAAAGAAACGCAGACATGCTCACTGAAGTAGATCTCCTCAGAGCAACGGGAAAATAGCATTTAATGCTATTAGAGAACGGTAATATTTATGAAGGTTGAAACTGAGCTATTCGAAGAACAAGTCTGAAGCTTCATCAAAGCCTATATATATACCGTGAACAAGAAGAAATATACAAGAGACTGAATAACGAAAAAGAAAGAGCAAAAACGCTGTGCAATTTGTTATACTCTGTATAGAAAGTCTTGTATATTTTCTTTCTTCTTGTAAAAGAGAGTTTGCTTAACTCTCGAAGTGCTTTAGATTTCATATCCTCACTTGTGTTAGTTAGACAGCACTTAAATCAAAAACACTCTGCTGAGTTGTTTGAGCCTGGAGAGGCTTGACTGTAAAAGAATACTTGTTTTAGCCTGAAGAGGCTGTGTGCAAAGAATACTTGTGATTTAGCCTGGAGAGGCTGTGTGCAAAGAATACTTGGGATTTAGCCTGAAGAGGCTGTGTGCAAAGAATACTTGTATTCTATCAGGTTGATAGTGAAATCTCTCTAGTTTGAGGGGGCTGGACGTAGCTCTTAGGAAAGGGTGAACTAGGATAAAAACTTGTGTTATTTCTTCCTTCCCTTATCTCTTATTATATCTGTGCTTATTACTAACCAAGGGGATTGAATTGATTTTGTTTAAACAAGTTTTTCATACACCTTAAATCGCACAAAGAAAACAAGTTTTTAAACTAAGAGGGAAGCTTCTGCGTCCAATCTTTTTGTGCGTCCAATATTACACAACTCTGTGCGTCCAGTGTTTTAAAACTATTGTGCGTCCAATATTTCAGAAAACGTTGTGCGTCCAATATTACACAACTCTGTGCGTCCAGTGTTTTAAAACTATTGTGCGTCCAATATTTCAGAAAACGCTGTGCGTCCAATATTTGAAATAAGCCAGCGTCCAATATTTGAGAAAAGTTTTAAAAGCTTAGAAACACAATTCAACCCCCCTTCTTGTGTTTCATCCTGTTACCTACAATAAACTCTTTATTAATTAAAAAGATAATCCGATTAAACTGATTTCATATATAAACATGTAAGCTGTTTTTATAAATTATTCTACAAAACTTATGTGGGGATATACTTTATAAAATATCTTCGCTGTTGGGTTGAGGTATTGTAGGGAGGTTATGTATTTTTTGAGAGCGAGAGTTGTTCACATTAGGGTGGCTTTGAGATTGTTCCAATTATCATTTCTTTGTATGGGTTTGGTCTGGGCACATTTTGTGCTATCAGACCTACTTTAATTCAATTTGACTTATCAAAAAAAATTTGAGAAAATTTATAAAAATAAACCCAAAATAACTTACGACTAATTATAAGCTCTTTTAATTTCATAAGTAGCTCTCCTAAATACTTTGACAAATATTATTAAATAAATCTAATTAATAAATCTTGCATAAATCAATTCAAACACGATCTAAATAGAACCAAACATGTTTTGTGACTCATGTCGGTGAAAATTCTTATCCACATATGCTATATAAAACGTTAAACATGTGATGAATTTTTGCCTCGGTGAGATTTCAAATCTGACGTAGATATTTGATTGTTACTGTCCGTAGGACTTTTACGCTATTTGTGATTTTTCTTTAATCAAAACGCGGCATCATGTCAAGAAGCTCAGGCAAGAGAGAAAAAAGAAAACATTTTCATTACACACTCAAGTTTGTAAAAGTCAAATATGATTTGTTTTTTATATATATGAGCACGCGGCCATCTCAGTTAGTACAAGCTTTGTTACATGATTGTAATGGGTCTCTACCCGACAACGTGTAGTAGTGTAATCTTTCTTTTTCTTTGGGATTCGGCCCCTTCGTTTGTCAAAAATAAACAAATAAATCGTTGCATGAAGAAGGTAACAAAGACAAAAAGACCCAGCTAAGAGTAGACAATATTCCAAACCTGACTTGAGAATTTACAAGAAAGAAAGAGATGATTCACATCCTCAAGAAACAAGTTGGTGTTATAACTTATAGGTTAGCAAATCCTAAATTTTAAAAGTAAAAAAAAAATGAAATTAGCAAATCCTAAATTTGATCCGGTGAACACCCCTTAGTCATAAAAATAAGTATAAAAACATTTACCTAAAATATTCACAAACTACTTATAATAATAGTTTGATGCCTAATGCAAACAATTATCAAGGAATCATATGCGGTGTGAATTTTAGCCTAGTGAGCTTAATCAAGTGCACACTTTGTCAACTTTGGAAAGACTTGACACTGCAGAATTCCAATTTACATTTGGATTCCAACAGATTTGGACTATATATAGATTTTACTTATACAGATTGGTCTGGTTTATATGTTGGTTTGGGGGTAGTGTGGTTGGTGCATAAAAAACTATCAAATAATTGAAATCTCTCTTTCAGTTGAATTAGTGGTTACCGCTTGTTGTTAATATTTCACAGCAGGCTAAGAGCCAAACAGATCTTAAAAAAGAAAAAAGAAATAGAAAAGGTTGGACATTTTCTTAACAATATATAAGATATTCTTATATCAAATTAAGAGAGGAACATAACGACAGAGAATACGATTGTAGCTAGATAAATATCTTCACATGATAATTTGCTAATGAAAATGACAATATGAACACATGGCCGAATTAGATAAGCTGTTTTGTTATACTTGATACTTTTTTGTACCAAAAGTTTCACAATTGCTAGCTCGTCTCCGTGTTCAGTACCACATTATAGTAGATATAAGATATTTATGAAAAATTATATGCATATGAATAATATTTTATTTCTCAGATATATACTTTTTTCAGAAACAGATCGATAGCTTTCTCAGGATACTTTGCCGTCGGCAATAAGATTTTCAGACTAAAAGCTCACTTTTGGTAAGAAACAAACAAAATTACACATCAATTTCCAAAACTCTTTCCCGATTAGTTCCCCTGATATGACAAAGACATTATGAAGAAGAGAGGTAAACCAATCAACGGCATATTTTTCTTGTAGGGGGGGGGGGGGGAATTCATCTTGTAATTACTTAGGAAATATCTAGTATCTAATATACTACAATTTGTATCTCTAAAGAATTATGATCGAAAAGTAAATAAATTATTGAAGGTATAGTATCCGTAAATGTTGGCAGCATTTCATAGGAGGTTGTGGCCCTGATCTTAACTATAGCCAATAATAACTCCAACAATTGGTTAATATTCGAACTCAGGTTGAACAAAGAAACAACAAAATGCTACGGACAAAGTAATCAAAAGGGAAGGGCCGGTCTCTTCCATGTGCGCGCGCACGGCAACATAGATAGCTGCTAGTTGTAGACCTCTAGTTGAATGGCTCTGTTTTTCTTTTCCTTCCAATGGAAACTTAAAGAAACAGTGCTAGCTTGCAAGCTGATATTAATAGTGATAACCAATATATTTATATATCAATCTTAATTAATTCGCTTATCACGCACACTTGCCCTCTCCGGTGGCTATCGACAATGGCTCCCATGGTTTTGTCCTTGGATAATAGCATCCATCCAGAATCGTCAACAGGTACGTGCCCACAAAAATCCAAAATGGGAAACCAATTACCCAACCCCATCCCTTTATGAGGCATTAATGCTGCATCTCTATCTTTCAATTCAACCGCTTGAATTCCCTTCCTTCTTCACACATTTATACACGACCACTTGTGGGGGACCTCTGAATTAATTATAGTAAGGGGGTCAATATATATTTATACGTAGTATTTGTTATTTTCATTCTTGTTGTCGTCTTTATACATATACATATTAAATTTTTGCAATTTTATAAAAACAAATTATGCTGCGGATAATTTGACAACCAAGCCCGATATTGACTACTTAACAAAAGTTATTAACGGATGCATCCCTGATATACTTACGCTTAGAGTATATCAATAATCCACTTTTTGTCAAATTAAAAAACAGTCTTTTCTTTAGGACGTTACCTTACAGCCTGTACAGGCCTTTCACAAGTTGTGCCTTCTGCATAAGAATTCATACTATTAATGTTCCTTTATTCGTCTGCAGAAATTCAGTTATGCAGAATTCATATAAGATGATAGCACACATTACACGGATTAACATTATATACTTCTATAATTGCTTATGCATGTATTCATACATGTATATAATTTAACAATGTACGAGCTGGATATATATATCTATATAATTCTAATACAAAATAATTATCCGCAGAAACCAAATTTAATTATGAGAGGCGGGAAGAGTCGTGAATCCACCACTCACAACTATGATGATGGTTTTTCCGTCCCACACTAGCTATATGTAAGGCCTATATATTCATCTAAATCAGTATATAATTATATATAAGTTTGTTCTTTATAGATTAGTGACATGACTATCCCCGTACAAACATTTCCATAAAAAGAGAAATAGTACGAAATTATTGCATGTTTTAAAAGAAAATCTCATACTATTTTTTTATGCAAAGAAACAAATAGCAAGCTGTAATTAAGACTAATAAGCATGCATAAGATGAAGTTCTTTTGGGAAAATAGAAGTTCAAGAAAATAGGATCAATATTGTTGTCTCGTTCGCAAATCAGGATATGAGTAATCAAATCCAATGAACGAAATGAGATTAGATAACAATGTAGAACTACCACTTGACCCAAATTAACACGATATAATACTATTACGTACAAGTGAAGATTTTGATTAAACTAATATATATATATATATATATTGAACGTTTCAATAGATCATAAAAGATTACTTGATTCAACGTACTTTAACAGATTAATATTTTGTTTAGTATTTATATATGATACCTTAACGAATATTGATATAATTCTTCATACAAAAGCTTGCAGGGAGAAGGGTACGGATGAGTTGCAAGGGAATTAGAGATCAATATTAATAGGTGACATGAGTTACTCAATTAGCATGTGTGCAGGTATTAATGTGACTAAGAATATTCGTGTGGTTGAATACATGCTGGGTATAACACTTCTACTGGACTGGACTCCTATGCACTAGCTTCTTGATTCCCTGATAATCGAGACAAGCAATTGTTTTTTTTGGTAAAAAGACAAGCAATTGATAAGATAACCGAATAGGATTTTAAAAAATGATAAATAATTAAAAAAAAGAAAAGGAAAAGAAAAGAAAAGCAAAGAAACGAGGGAGTGTGCCTCTCCTCTCTCTCCCACTTCTCTTTTCATCTCACTTTCATATCCAACTTTTTGTGGGTTTAAAACCGCTGCTTAACCTCCCAATATTTGAAATTCTTTCGGATTTTATATTTTAGCTCATTTCCTCACTACGACAGAAATTATTTTCTCATCTTGTAGGAAGAAATTTCTTCATCCACAAAAGATATCATTACTATTTATCTATTGGGGATCATACGAATCGTCCATGTCCCATCCTCATATTAATGGATCAAATTTCTCCTGGAAGAAGAAAAAGACACAATAGTTTTTCCTTCCCTGTTGTCAACAGTTAGAAATTCTTTTTGTTTGTAATGAGAAATTCTAAATGATAATTCTACGAAATTATAGTTGTTTTTAATGAGAAAAATGTAAAGTTATTACTGGAGTTAGTACTATTCGTAATCATCTAAATTTAGCATAGCTCCATGCATATTATATACAGTACTAATTTGATTATTGTTTTTATACTTATAATAATTTTAATTTTAATTTCTTTCACATGCTTAATTCCACTCCCTATGTTGTGTTGCCTTCAATCATCAAATTAATGCTGTTCTGTGCATATTAAATGAGTTGTTTTTCTTTTTTTAATAATCCCTCCCGTCCAAATTTTGGTAGTTTTAATTTTTTATTTTTGTCCTAAAACTTTAGTTATTTTAAGAGATAATTTATCACTTTTTTTCAACTATACCCTTAATATAATTAATAAATTTTGAGTGGAGAAATAATTAGGATAGTTGAGAATGATGAATAATAAATATGATCATTTTAGTCTAACATTTGTTCAATTAATTATTTCTTAATCTATGTGCCAAAACTTTAAACAACCAAAGATTTGGACTAGAGTGAGTAGTATATAGGTTGAACTGCATTCATGACCCTGAAATTTATGGGGGTTTATGTTTCTTAAATCCGAAATTGATCAAACCGAATGGAATTAGATGGACTTTGAAAATGAAACCAAGCCAATATATTGATTGTGTATACTGCAGAGAACTGACTGAAATACTGATCAATTGAATCAGTTGGTTTCATCTTAAATTAAATTCGATCAGTTTCAGTCTCCCAACACCGATACACGGGTTTATTCGGTGTCGCAGGAGTAGTCTTCTAGCAAATCCAATGAAGCCGAATGCCGCTGCCCCCACACCCACGTACATTTTGGAAGCCACAAACAAATCCACAAATCCACCACGTGGTCTTCCCTTACATGTCTGAGGTGCACCTCCCATAAACAACCCCACCCTCCCCAAAACAAAATAAAATAACAACACTTCTCTTTCTCTTTCACCTCCCCCACTCTATTTATACCCCATTTCCCCTCTCCCTTTCTTCCCCCCAAAAACTCCTTTTCTCCACTTTCAATCTCTTTCCCTTTCTCTCTCTGTCTTCTTGACAAAAACTAATTAAACACGTCATTTCTTTTCTTTCTTCCCTTTGAAAAAACAGCTAAACCTCCAATCCATGATCATGGTACCTTCTTCAGTAGCACTCAACTCTAGTAGCACTTGGGCTAATCCCCAGTTCCCTCACCCCTTCTCCCTCTCCTCCTCCAACTCTTCTTCATCATTAGTTGAATTGGGCTTCAACACAAAGTCCACCATAATGTTGAAGAAGAAGCCCAATAGAAAGGTGAATTGTGCTCTACACTCCCCCTCAGTATTCGATTTCCCAAAACAACCCAACAACCAGCCCCTAATTACCAAAGAAGGCGCCCCTGCAACAGACACACTGAAGAAGCAGCCACAGTGGAACCCAATTCAAAAGGCCGCGGCAGTGGCACTGGACATGTTCGAGGGCGCGTTGCTCTCACGCGAGCTCCAACACCCGCTACCGAAAACCGCGGACCCGAGGGTTCAAATCTCCGGAAACTTCGCCCCGGTACCGGAACAGCCCGTCGTACACTCCCTCACCGTCAGCGGCACAATCCCCGACTGCGTAAACGGCGTTTACCTCCGTAACGGCGCAAACCCAATGTTCGAGCCCGTTGCGGGGCACCACCTCTTCGACGGTGACGGCATGGTTCACGCCGTCAAAATCAATGGCGGCGCCGCCAGCTACGCGTGCCGCTTCACCGAAACAGAGAGGCTTGTCCAGGAGCGAGAGCTTGGCCGGCCAATGTTCCCGAAGGCCATCGGAGAACTCCACGGCCACTCCGGCATTGCGAGGCTTCTCCTCTTCTACGCGAGAGGGCTCTTCGGCATCGTCGACCACCGCAAAGGCTCCGGAGTTGCCAACGCCGGACTCGTCTACTTCAACGGCAAGCTTCTCGCCATGTCGGAAGACGACCTCCCTTACGAGCTCCGAATCACTCCCTCCGGCGACCTCAAAACCGTTGGCCGTTACAGCTTCCACGACCAACTCCAATCCACCATGATCGCGCACCCGAAGATCGACCCTGTCTCCGGCGAGCTCTTCGCTTTGAGCTACGACGTCGCGAGGCCGTACCTGAAGTACTTCCGCGTCTCGCCGGACGGGAAGATGTCGCCGGACGTCGAAATTCGCCTTCCCGTTCCGACGATGACGCACGACTTCGCGATCACCGAGAATTTCGCGGTGATCCCCGACCACCAGGTGGTGTTCAAGCTCGGGGAGATGATCAGGGGAGGCTCGCCGGTGATCTTTGACGGCGAGAAGAAATCGAGGTTCGGAGTGCTTCCAAAGTACGCGAAGGACGCGTCGAGCATCGTGTGGGTGGAGTCGCCGGACACGTTCTGCTTCCACCTATGGAACGCGTGGGAGGAACCGGAAACCGACGAGGTCGTTGTGATCGGTTCGTGCATGACGCCGCCGGATTCGATCTTCAACGAGAGCGATGAGAGCCTGAGGAGCGTGTTGTCGGAGATAAGGCTGAACCTGAAGACAGGGAAATCCACGCGCCGCCCACTCATTCCTCAGATGAACCTGGAGGCAGGGATGGTGAACCGGAACCGGCTCGGGAGGAAAACCCGGTTCGCTTACCTGGCGGTTGCGGAGCCGTGGCCGAAAGTTTCGGGTTTGGCGAAGGTGGACCTGATGAGTGGGGAGGTGAAGAAGCACAGCTATGGGGATGGAAGGTACGGTGGAGAACCGTTTTTCTTGCCCAGGGGGGAGTGTAGTACTGAAGAAGAAGAAGAAGAATATGAAGAAGATGATGGGTACATTATGGCGTTCGTGCATGACGAGAGGACGTGGAAGTCTGAACTGCAGATTGTGAACGCCGTGGACCTCAAGCTAGAAGCCACCGTTGAGTTGCCCTCTAGAGTGCCATACGGTTTTCATGGCACTTTTGTGGAAGCCAAGGATTTGGCGTCACAATGACACGTGGATTCGGGTTTCGGTTTTCCTCTTCTTCCTCTGTTAAAATTATTATTATTATTATTATTATTATTATTATGATAGTTTTTTATTGTATAGGGTAAATGGTGGGAAGAGGGAAGGGAAAAGAGAAAAACAGAGAAGGGAAGGGGGGGTTAATTAAGAGTTAAAAGAAGGAGAAAATTGACCAGAGGGATGGGCAGGGAGACAGGTCCCCGGGTTCTCCTGAACAAAGATTTTGTTGGTATTATTATTAAGTTCTATTCTGTGAATGTGGCAGTATCTTCTACTGATTGTGCCCCTTTGGGCTTTGAGTGTGGGTATATTTTCTTTCAGGAATCAGCTTGCAGCTTTGTACTCCCTCCGTTTTTAATATAAACAAAAAAAGTATGTATATAGTTCAGCTGGTTTCTGTTTTTTTTTTCTTTTAATTTCAATTTCAAATAGGTGTTTCTTTTGTTTTTCTCGTGTATTTTTTTACCAGGAAATTAAATACCATTGTGTTTGGCTTTTGGTGCATCATACTTGCGCTTCTCTTGTCTGTACTTCATTTGGATCGCATATGCTTTCCCTTGTGGCTGATGTGTATATTCATAATTTGTGTGAAGCGTGATTAAATTTGAGCACTGAAATTTACAGAGCATCTTATGTTATTTGTACTGAAAAATGTAAATTGTGTACCCGGAGTTTAGGTGAGTCTTAACAGCAGTTGAATATTAGGATTTAAATTTTAAATAGGATATTAATATTATAGTTCTTACTTTATTTTCATATTAGACGTTAATTATTAATTGAGTCAATGAAAGAGATAATTGTGAAAATTAATATATTAAATAGAGTAAAAGGTGTACTAAAAAATTTAAAAATAATATCGAAACTAATTATTACATTTTATTGTTTTCAAATTTAATTAAAAGAGAACGAAAAGTGTAATATATTAATAACTGAAGATATAATTTTTTTAACGTTGAATGGAATTGATATGCTTATATTAATTGGGACACAATAACAAATATGTAGTATTTCTTAAATAAATGTTTGACATTAATTTGAAGGCAATTTCTATGGTCTCGTTATAAAAAAAACGGTTTTGGTATCGTTGGTAAAAATATTTTACAATTTAGTCTTTAAATTTTAGATTTATTTTCATTTTAAATTTTATTTTAAATTACGGATAATTGACTGATTTTCGTATTCTCTCTCACGAAATCCACCTCTCTCTCAGAGCACGGAGCACGATAAAACTCGAGGTATCTCATATCTCTCCCATGTGTATCTTTTTCATGCCTCAATATAATCAATTGTTTGTAGATATATGATTATATGTCTTTTCCATATGGATAAATTTGTAAAATAAAAGAGATTAAGAACTACGATATAATATAAAAAAATTATAGCCCTTAAAAATAATAATTTAACGTGGCGAAACTCCCATTTATCATTGATTAATAAAACAACGGTTTCAAAATTGTTGTTTTATCAACTAGACCGTAGAAGTCCCTAATTTCAAAACTTATACTCCCTCCGTTCCTTTTTATCTGTCAGATTTTAAGAAAAAATTTGTTCATTTTTATCTATTGTTTTGATAGTTTAAGGTTATATTTTGACAATTATACCCTTAACCCTATTAATTGTTCTTCACATTTTCCATAAAATTGATTAATGTATAGTTGAGAGTTCAAAGACTAATTATTATTCCCAACAAATAGAATAGTGAATAAATAAAAGTATAATAGAAAAATTTTTATTAATTAATTGATTCTTTAATTATGGTAAAACAACCTTAAACGATAGATAAAAAAGAACGGAGGAGTACTGCTAATCAAAGCAGCACATGGTCAAAGCCTAGTAGTAGTAGCCCACATGTTCAGCGACGTGATTACATCACCGCACGAGACCTATTTACGTCACGCTATGGAAATGGAACTTTAACTTTTGCATTAATATATTCTATTCAATTCAATTTAACCATGAAAAAAAACACTCTTTTTTTTGGTAAAAAAAAAAACAGACTTAATTACGGTTTTGATTCTTTGGTATAGTGATTGGGCCCTTTTGGTAAAAAATAATGTAATTTTTGGGCCATTGTTAACTTTTTTTTTGGGTCCAAGGGCCATTGCTAACTTGATCACATGACTAAAACAAAAGTGATAAACTCATTTGACAAAGATATGACATCTCCCAATGTAGCACATGTGGTTAAAAGTGTTGGGGTGATGCTTTAGGGTAGGGGTTCGATCCCCACCCACCCCCTTTCCCCTCCCCTAATGACCGAAAAAAAAAAATTTGACAAAGATATGACAAAACTTCTATATCACTAAACCACATCTCCGTCACCATAGGGGTGGAGCTAGTCTAGGACTCCATGGAACCAAAGCTTTTCCGCAAATTATATTGCATTTTCCAAATACACTTGGACTTGAATAGAGTTACTGAATCGCAATTAAGTGTCAAATATCTTTTTGTCTGCTTGTTCGAATTAGGAAACATTTATTTGTCAAGATTCTCTCCTTGAATTAGGCGCAATCTTCACCACACAAGAAAGCTAGTGTTTCAAAAGATTAAAAATGTTTGTAGAATAAGAGAAAGAAACGAATTAACATGTGATTCATCTGATAATAATTAGAGAGCATGCAGCAGTAGCAAGAGGAAAATGGTGGCAATGTATTATGGCAAATTCTATGGTACCCATACAAATTTAAAGGGTACCGCTACCTGACTAGTAGTTCTTTTTCATGTGTATTCTTCTTGTCATGTCAATTTATCATTTTATTTTTATTTATTTACAAATATATCCCTTTTATTAAAACTAAAAAAAATTCCATTAATGGCGATAGACACCAGCTCTTTAATTTTAAGCTGCTTTCATCTCTTGTGATTCTATTAGCCAAGACTCACACCACCCCCATGAATTTGTGTGGCAAAGAATTTAGGTGGAGTACTATTTGAGCTATATTATTTTAAAAATTGGGCTAATTTTAGGTGGAGTATTTGAGCCCAATTTTGAGCAAAACCTCCTCCTGCTCCAACGTTAGGGTTTCTTCATCCTTGAAGTTCCAGTACAGTATCCTTCGTTCTCTTTGATTTTCACAGTGCTTGCTATGCTTGAGATCCAAAACATGGCTACCAATAAGTTTACCCTCACAACAATCTCCAATTTTTTTCTTTTCTAAAATCCTCCTTTCCTCTCCAATTGCCATACTGAGCTGAGACACACACATCCTAATAATATCCAAATCGCAAAGGCAAACAAAGTCGTGGGTATATATATAGGTGAGACAGAGGAGACACCCACTTCCACCTCATTCTCAATTTTTTGCTTTCTGGTGTCTTCCTTTTTCTCATGGATAAAAAGTTCACCAATTTCCATTTTCGATTACCTGTATACCCACGTCGATCTCTCCTCGTCGCCTTTGGACAATTTTTTAGTGTTTTTATTTTAGAATAATAAAAGGATATATTTGCAAATAGATAAAAATAAAAATGATAAAGTGACATGTCTACGAGAGTACACATGAAAAAATATTATTCGTCAGGTACCGATACCCATAAATTTTCCTAGGTACCATAGCAATCACCATGTATTATTTATGTCTATTTTTATTATTTTTAGTCTAGGCAGCAAAGGTCTAAGGCTGTTGTATTCTCATAGAATGAATTCGAACCCAGGACTTGATCTGGTTAAGCTGAAAGGGACCCGTGCTATCTCACTCAAACTCCCGGTGGTATGTCTATTTTTATTATAATTAGAAATAAAATTATTCTTCATTTTGCCGTAGAAGCAATATCAACCATAACTTTGCAAAAGGTTTATTAAGACACGTTGAAAGCAACATGTGTAATGAGAGAAGACAATAGGGGACAAAAAAGTCCCACTTGCCTTTATCGTGGGATTGTTGTCCAAAACAATAAAAGAGTCCTCTTTCTTCTGCTGCCTAAAAGGCCACTTCAGTGATGGACCCCCAAAAAGTGATTTTTCACTCATTGTTATTACTCATTGTTATTCTTGTGTTGTGCTTTCCCTTGATCTTATGGAAAACTTTTTGATTTTGATTGGATACTTATATTCCGTCGAACCCATTCATCCTGACTTACCACTTCTAATTCCGGTGAAGGCTACGGTGAAATATCATGTTAATTGATAAGGCCTCTTCGTTCTAATTAATTCATCGCAGTTAAGGTGGTTTGGTGGTTGGGGGAGGAATATAGAGGCTAGAGTGACAAGTTATGGGTTCAAATCTCTTCACTAACATTACAAACTAATTAATTACTAAATGGTGTGTGGTAGCAAATCTAAAGTAATTTTATTTACATTTTGCTAAATGGTCCTTCGTTTAGGCATTGGTCTGAATCACAAAAAAGTGTTTCATGGGATTGAAATTTGTTTCGGATATGAAGATTGAGGTGCGGTTAGGAGGTGATGGGTTGTGGAATTGACATGAAAAAGACATGGTGGCGGAGGTTCTGGGGGCTCATGCTTTTGAGTGTCTGGTTTAACTCAGTTTTGACTGAGAATATGTTAATGGTTACTCGGAGTGACAAGAATTTGTAGAACAAAGTGAACTGACTAGGCAATTTTTTGGCAAAATTTTGCGGCCTAAAAATGGGGATTGGGTTCTGGTGTTAGGAGGATGGATGTTGCAGGAAACCAAGGGAATTAAGGAGAAGATTGCGAGAGTAGTCACACATTATTAATCTTTGAGTGATTATATTTGAACACCCATCAATTTTCAACAATCAAATAACTAATGTCACTTTTGGTGTCATCGCTACAATTGAGTTGTATATATGACCACAAGTGAGCGCATGAGAGCTTATCATTGCCTTCGCCGTCAATATATTGAAGCCCCACTTTCTTTGTTTAGCAAAAAGTGGAATAAAAAGTTCCTAAAACATAAATAGGAAATTTCTATGGTACGGTGAGAAATGGTTTTCGTATTGTTGATTATCTGACCAATGAGATTTTTGTAGAATTTTTTTTTATTGCAGTTCGGTTCCTAATTAAGTATTTAGATTTTATTTTTTATGATTATTTTCATTTAAAATTATGATTATCTCATTTAAAATTACGAAAAAAGTATCTGTATTATTGAGAAATAGGTTTTCACGAAGGCTTTCAGGCTGATCTCCAGAAATATTATCCTACCTTATGCAAAACCTTTGATTTCCCTCTCCTCGTGGCAATTGTTCCCATCTATCTCGGTCGATAAGCCCTTAAAAAATAATAATATGACATGACATTAATAAATGGAACCTCATTCTAGTATATGTTTTGGTTAATGAAACAAGGATACCAAAAGGTCCAAAACCGTCGATTTATTAATGCGCCGTAAAAGCTCCCATATAAATAAGTTTTCTTTAAAAGTCAATTTATTAACGCACCTAATTTGGTATCTAACCATAGACATAGTCACACATAGCAAGCTTGGGTGTAAAAATTCGAAAAAAGTTAGAGTTACTTAGTTTTTTTTCATAAGCCAAAGGTATATATATATCTTTGTAATTTAATTAGTAAGTAATGTGTTACTATCTAATTTACATCTTTGCTTCTATTGAAAGCAATTAATTTCACATGCTTGTCCATAATACATAGAGGTGAGCTTCGCATGAACTTCACGTGACATATTTAAAGTCGAATCGGCACAACTGAAAGGGGCGGGATAAAACATCAACGATGTGATGAAATTAATACCGTGTGTCGGCACTATCTAAGAACGACAATAACCTTTTGGCAGTTCTTGTTTGCCTTGACGAAGCGGCAAAATTATGTCGGTATTATCGTTATTACTCCCTCCCTTCCTTTTAATCTGTCATTTAAGGTTGTTTTACCACAATCAATGAATCAATTAATTGATAAAAAGTTTCCTATTATACCCTTATTTATTCACTACTCTATTTGTTGGGAATAGTAATTAGTCTTTGAACTCTCAACTATGCATTAATCAATTTTATGGAAAATGTGAAGAACAATTAATAGAGTTAAGGGTATAATTGTCAAAATATAACCTTAAACTATCAAAATGACAGATAAAAAGGAACAAATTTTTTCTTAAAATTTGACAGATAAAAAAGAACGGAGGGAGTAGAGTTTTCCTTCCTTCAAATTTATTATAGTCCGGTCCTTTTATTTCTTATAAAAAGCTCATAGTCCTTTTTATAATTAAGACATGGTCCTTTTTATATATTTCTTCATTTGTCCTAAAATAAGTGTTGTTTTAGATTTTTTTGATACAGATTAAGAAATATAATAAATCAAAGAGTAAGAGTAACAAATTAACCTTGCAATAAATAATAGAATGAGATTTAATTTTTATTATTTAAAAGCTGATGCACTACAATTATTAGAGATAAAATTAGAATAAATTAATTAATATTTCATTGAAAATATAAAACAATACTTATTTTAAGACAAATATATTTTACTAAAATAACACTTATTTTGGGACTGAAAGAGTATTTACACCATTCTTGAATTCACAATTCGGTTCATCCATGCATGAAATTCTTTTTTTGTTCAGATCGAGTCCTACTTAATCTAATTTTCAGTCAAACTAAAATAGATCACTAAAGTTGCCGGGTAGCTCTGTCCCTCTTTTATCTGTTTGCATGTACAAAACCAAAACCGCGTATCCATCTCCACCGCAAGAGGGTGTATTCAATGGAACACACACCAAAAATCTCACTAGGACTACTTGTATTATTCAAGAGGGTTTTTATAAGTGTCTAGAATTATTTTTATATTTTTTTCCAAATGCATAACAATGTGTATGTTAGGTTATGAGAGAGAGAGACATAGAGATACATGGACTATGACGAACTAGCTGATGTATATTTCAACTTTTATATATTTATGCTCACTAGTAAAGATAAAACTTATTCTACATATTCATGCATATAGCAATATGTATAGAGCTAAGGAGTGTATAGGAGATAAATAGCATTCATCGATCATTTTATCTAAATTCGTGGTTATGTTGTGTCTTTAATTTCTTTACAATATGTAATATTGCAGCACCCCAGAGATTTTTTTTTTTGGGTCATACCAGAGCTTTTTCCATGTTACTAAGTTCTCCTGACATATATAAAACGCGCTGTAAAATTTTGTTTTCGACTTATCAAAAATTGTTTGAACTTCATTTATTTATTTTTTCTTTGTAGTGTTTTTTTTGTTACAGATCCACGCTTGAAAAAAGAAAAAAACAAGAAGGAAGAAACCTTTTTGGAGTGTTTATACAGTATACACACACTCATTATATTGACGAAACACCAAAGCACTAAATTAAATTAACCAAAAAGAAGGTCCAAAACTTGCTTTGCTTCTGGTCGGTCAATTAAAATATTATTATAATCAACCCTTATCCACCTAAATATATAAGCACCTTATCCCTTCAGTGTCAAAAATAAATAAATAAGCACCTTATCCCACTATGGTTTTATTAACGAAATTGGTTATTGGTGCAAAGAGAAACTGCAGAATTTAGTTTATGAAAGAAATTAACGTATAATGATAAGTTGTTATTAAAAATTGCAATTTTTAAAATAACTAATACATTGAATGTTGTAATTTTTAATGAAAATTTTGTATATGTTCAACTTTGGTTAATAAAATCCATGAACTATTAATATAGAGTTATTATTTTTTAATACCTCTCAATTATCAACACCAATTTAACATCTCTCTCTTTTTATCTATCTATTTTCTTATCACATCACTCATCTTAGGTGTGTCTAAACATCAGTTTCAACAATATATAACATGAGGTCACTTCATACAACTCATTAGAAAAGAACAAACACTAAGCAGACTTAAACAAATTAAATCGTTGGACAACCGCACTCTGAACACTACAAATTAAGGGAATATTGTGTTATATATATGCACACACATGCACATAATTGACACACCTATGGCAAGTTGTTTTGGGGGGGGGGGGGGGGGGGGTTATGGTTTTTACTTTATAGTTGGATTTTGAGGCATTTTCATCAATAGTTACACATATATTGGGGATTCATATTGCTAGCTATCAAATGGAGCAATGTACTTAGACCCAGCTGTTACGTAAGCCACATTGTACCTGCAGCTATTTTTTTTTTTTCTGGTACGTAGCATATGAAATCGCATTGGAGTAGTACTTCAGCTGCATTCGATAACTCTGCATAATGGACAGTAACTAACTAACATTGTGTCTTTCTTGGTATGCAGGGTGCAATTCTTAAGTACGCAATATGTGAGGGTATTGGTTCTGAATGATCAAAATTAACACATCTTGTGCTCACACTATAACAAAAAGTATTTTTAGTGACAACAAATCACTTTTAGAGCAATAAAAATGGCCGTAAAAAATTTTGCCCTCAATGTGTGTCATATGTGATAAGGAAAATTTTAGTAAATGAAATCAAATATTGTATATAATTAAATGCGCGCGGTGTGCAAATGGAATAGACCTTGATGCTTGAAATCTGCTAGGCTCGAAAACTTAAGCTCATGGAAGCGATTTATGAGCCCCTAGAATTTCCACATATTTGATGGCACCGAACAGAACAAGCAGAGTCCCCTGCAAAACAGGGGTCCCCGCCCGGTATAGCCGGCGACCCTCTCACTCACTATTTGTTTCTTCTCATAAAAAACTATTAAAAACTAAAATTAATTAAGAGCTTCGAAAATATAATTAAATTGATTTTTTAGATTTTGTGAATGAAGTCATGTAAAAGCTATCTTTAAGTACGTAAACATCCATTTCCATAACCATATATATATATATATATAAAGATAATTTTTCAGTAAGTTTTTTTTAATATATTTAAGTAAGATTTTGTACAAATTAATTACAAGTTAATTCTGATTGGAATTAGAACAGAACGTAACTAATTCAACCTATATAAGAAAGAATTATATAAACAATATATGTAGCACCAAATTAAAACCAACTAACGTTTTAATTTCTTTTCAACCCATCGATCAGCAACCCATATTCCGCTGCTGCTGCATGCATGCAAACGTTAATATAGCTGGCAGTCATTTGCCTTTGCTACGTTGCGAAATGGAGTCCCCACTGATTTGGAGAGTGAAACAAGTGGAATGTAAGCTACATGTTCGTGTCCTGCAATTTAGGTTCCCACGTATAGCACCATTCATGCAAACAAAACCGTAAATATATACATTTCGGCTAGCTAATCGCCTTAAAAAACAAACTATATTGTCATTCAATTCGCAATAAGATGACCAAGTAAATCAACATTAATATTACGCGACTAGCTACACGTAGTCAAGCATTTGTTGGAGAAAATTTGCAGCAACACAAACATCACAAGCAACTTCAATCGGATCAAAACAAAACATAGAAACATAGTAGAAAACCTGAGGCGTGTGTAAACAATGTTCTTAAGGATTTATCCGCGATGTGTCGCGCAAAATCCCCAAGGATTCAACAGACTCTTCTGGCGATAAACATACCGGGCTATTTGAACTTGAGAAATAAAACAAGGCGGATGTAACCCAGGAAAATAAAATGATAAAAAATAATTATGGCAGAGAAGAGGAGAAGAAAGAAATCGCACAAGAGAGGGAGAGGAGAAGTGAGTGGTGCAACTTATGCTTGGTGAGTAGTGCGGTATTTATAGGCTAAGGAGAAGTTTCAAAAAGGAGAAAAATAAGCTGATAAAGATTACATCTTATCAGTTAGCCATTAAAAAAGATTTGATCTTATCGGCGTTTAAGGAAAAGAAACAGATAAGGATGAACCTGGACACCCCTATGCATTTGGTTCAAAAGAGAAGGATAAGATCAAATCCTGATAAGGCTTCAAATTCAAAACTTATCCAATAAAATAGATAAAATAATAATTTAAAACTTTTGAAATACCCACAAAAATATCTAACAGCGTTAATGCCTAAGATGACCAAGCAAATTGAACCATTTCGTGGTACCAAACTGGTCCACGTACAAATTATAATAAATTAACCAACATACTACAAAACCTGTGGGGGAAGAAATCTGCGTACAAGGCAGCTCTTTCATTGGCATATGACAGTGTTTACTTAGTTCTAAAGTGGCTTTCCAAACGAGATAATGTTGTGGAGGACATGAAATTCATAAATTGAAATTAATATAAAAAATTGAAGTACTTAACAAATTGATCAACTGAAAAGTGAACCAGTTGAGATGTGCACAAATAACCAAATATCGTGTGTACTTTTATAACCATTGAATTAAATTCCAACTGTTTAGATTATGTCTTTAATTATAAATTTAATATAATATTTTTATTAAAAATTATGTGAGATTTTTTAAAAATTATATTATCTAGATTTTTTAAATATACAATCTATAAATCATTAATTTTAACCTAATGAAAATAATTAAATATTTTTATTTCTCATTATAATCACAAACTCTCACCTAAGAGCATCTCCATTGGTGCTACTCAAATTTGAGTACTTAAGTGGACCCCACTTGTCCACATCACTCATTTATACTTTTTTAATTCAAGTACCTAATAGGTACCCAACCCCTCCAACCCAGCAACTCCTATTTGGATACTTAAATGGGTTCCACCAATAACTTCACATCATTACATTATCATTACATCTCAACAATAATTTATTTATAAATTCATTTATTAATAATTATAGATCTATTTTTATATTAAAATATAAAAATATGAAATTTATTTGTACTATTTATTTAATTCACAATAAATTTAAAAAAAATAAAAAATTGAAAAATAAAAACATTGGCAATTTCCATGAATTAGATTTTATTTAAAATCATGATAAATAGATAAAGCTACATAATTAAAACAACAATTAATTTTGCTGACTATTGCGCCCAAAACGTTCCCAAATATGCTCCACAAGATCCGCTTGAAGTTGATGATGAATTTGCCTATCACGAAGATGTGTTCTCCTATATAGGTATGGAACAAGATTCGGATGAGAACCACTACTTATTTCACTAGTTGAGACATCATTGCTAGCTTGATCATAAGAACAATTATCATAACCAGCATATGTGTGTCGTTCGTCTTCCACAATCATGTTATGCAATATGATGCATGCATACAATATTTGGATTATTTTGAAGGTTTAGATAAAATTGAGGATTTTGTGAATTTTGAGGATTTTGAGTGTAATTGTAGAAGGAATTGATTTGGTTAGGATCCATTGGGTAGAATAAAATAGAATTTTGAGAGAATATATGAGGATAAAAAGATAAAAAAAATTTTAGAGACTATATGAGAATAAATGAGAGAAATTTAAGAGATTTAATTATACAAAAATTAATAGAGTTGATCATATATATATATATATATGTGTGTGTGTGACAATTTGATCACACACATATATATATAAAAGGGAGGAGCAACGGCTCCCTGCAAAATCCAACGGTTCTATTTTTTTTTTAATATTATAGACCTATAGCGACGGATGAAACCGTCGCTAAAAGGTCCCCTGTGGGTTTTCCCCAAAGTCAAACTGTGGAACCCAGACGTGACGGAGAGAGAAAGAGTTGAATTTTTTTAATATTATACAGACTTTTACCGACGGTTTTAAATGTGTTAGCTGCGCCAGAGGAGAGAGAGGGTGCTTGTAAAAGCAAGCACCCCCCTCTCATTAAGTGGCTTTTTGATCTACATAGTACTTTTTTTTTTTAATTTAGCACCTTTTTTTTTATTTCTTAATCTAGCACCCTTTTTATTAAAATATTTATTTTTATTAGTTATCAATTAATTAAATATTAAATATTAGTTTAAAATTGTAATTAAATTGTTAATTGTTAATTAATTAAATATTTAATTATTAAATATTTATTAACCCGATTTGTTAACTAATTAATAATATAATTATAGAAAATAACTCACATTGATTTAAAATTTAAAAATACAATATTAATTGTTAGTTTAAAAGTCAAGACATATTGAATGTCTCTGTCTCTGTACACTGATCGGAGTACCCCCCTCCACTCTTTTTCTGTCACAAAAGACAAAGACATTAATATCTCTGTCTCTGCACACTGATCAGAGCACCCCCCTCCACTTCTTTTCTATCACAAAAGACAAAGACATCAATGTCTTTGTCTCTGCACACTGATCGAAGCACCCTCCTCCACTCCTTTTCTGTCACAAAAGACAAAGACATGAATATCTCTGTCTCTGCACACTGATTAGAGATATTGAAGTCTTTGTCTTTTGTGACAGAAAAGGAGTGGAAGGGGGTACTCCGATCAGTGTGCAAAGACAGAGACATTGAATATGTCTTGACTTTTAAACTAACAATTAATATTGTATTTTTAAATTTTAAATCAATGTGAGTTATTTTCTATAATTACATTATTAATTAGTTAACAAATCAGGTTAATAAATATTTAACAATTAAATATTTAATTAATTAACAATTAACAATTTAATTATAATTTTAAACTAATATTTAATTAATTAATAACTAATAAAAATAAATATTTTAATAAAAAAGGTGCTAGATTGAAAAAAAAAAAAGTGCTAAATTGAAAAAAAAAAAAGAAAAAAGGTGCTATGTAGATCAAAAAGCCTCATTAAATACCTATCTTCATCTTCTCCAATAGGGATACCTATTAGGTACCCTATAAGAACCCATTAAACATCAAGCAATGGAGACGCTTATACATGATTTCTAGTGTATGTGTGTGTGTGTGAATGACGCAAACAAAATGACATCACATACTCTCTCACAATGTATGCATCATAATTGAATAAGAACATGTAACAGACATGTTACTATTTACGAGGTAGGCATGCACGTTTAAAGTGAGAAACACATATAAAAATGGCTTAAATATGAATTAGGTCCACGTAAATATTCGAGTTTTAAATTTAGTCCCTACATTTAAAGTCAACTTTTTTTAGTCTTTTTAAATTTTGAGTTTTGAATTTAGTCCCTCATTTGCGTTGACCCGTGCCATGTCACCCCAAAAAGGTCTACGTGGCACACTATTGGCCACGTCATTTATTTACAGGGACTAAAATCAAAACATATAATTTTTACAGGGACCTCCACCACCACCTCTTTTTCTCCCCCCTCCTCCTCCTCCTCCTCCACCACCACCACCCCCTCTTTCTCCCACCCTCCTCCACCACCACCACCACCACCGCCGCCATCCCCCCTCCTGCTTTTCCCTCATCCTCTCTCTGGTATCGCAAATTTTGGAAAAATGGGAAAATCAAGAAAATTGAGAAAAAAATCAGAAAAATGCATTAACAGTTCCAATTCAAACACAATGGCCTTCCGAAACAGCACCGAACTTGTTTAAAAGGAAAAGCAACAGGGGACAAATTGTAAGCAACAATAATCCACGGACAAATTGTATGCATGTATGTATGACTTCAAACTGTCAAAGCAACAATAATCCAAAAAATAGCAACAACACCGACTTGGACTGAGAAGGACTTAGAGAGTTGGGAGAGGGGATTCTCGGAGAAGAACAGGGAAGGACTGAAAGTGATGAGAATCGTGAGAGAGGGGCGGAGATCGGAGGGGGGAGATAGCTTCGAAGGGAGGTCTCACCGTCGGGATCTGAAATTAACACACAGAGGCCAAATCTATCTCACTGTAGTATCGTCACGCACATAGGAGGCGCTCGATTTAAGGAGGAGAGAGAGGGGGTAGTGGTGGTGGAGGAGGGGGAGAAAGAGGGGGTGGTGATGGAGGAGAGAGAAGGGGTGGGTGGTGGTGGTGGTGGTGAGGAGAGAGGAGGAGGGAAGAGGAGAGAGAGAGAGAGAGGTGGTGGTGGAGGAGAGATAGGGGGTGGTGGTGGTGGTGGAGGAGGAGGAGGAGGGAGAAAAAGGGGTGGTGGTGGAGGTCCCTGTAAAAATTATATGTTTTGATTTTAGTCCCTGTAAATAAATGACGTGTCAAATGACGTGGCCAGCAGTGTGCCACGTAGACGTTTTTGGGGTGACATGGCACGGGTCAACGCAAATGAGGGACTAAATTCAAAACTCAAAATTTAGAGGGACTAAAAAAAGTTAACTTTAAATATAGGGACTAAATTCAAAACTCAAATATTTACAGGGACCTAATTCATATTTAAGCCTATAAAAATATATAGACAGTGATTCTCTCTTATGTAAGCACCATATATATATATATATATTATATATCTAAAGTTACGCTGCTGCAGATCCAACAATTTAAATTTGATAAACAAGGGAAGAATGCGCAGTACTGTACGTGGTGAAGGACGTCGAAGGTTCCTGTTAACTTAAGGATCATGTCTAAGTTCCGAATGACGACAGGGTTAATGACCTTGCGCGCATCCAAAACTTTAGGGAGACAGAAGAGGCAAACCGCAAGAATCGTAGGTATAGTTAATTAGTTTGCCTCTTGGACCAAAGAAAGGATGGAGAGCCACAATCTAGCTACGAAGTAGAATAAGCAAATTTGGTTGGCTGGCTCCAACCTGTAATTATCTCAAAGTTTCCACACTGATTATTTGTTTTAAAATGAAGAAAAGAATTCTGCAGAGGAAATATGAAATAGTCGGGCCGGGGTACGTAACTCTGTTGAGAGTCTCACGTCGATTAGAGATATGACTAATATAATCTTTATAAGGCATGGGTAATCCTCACCTTACAAGTTTGTTTTACGGGGTTGAGTTAGGCACTGGGTCCAAACGCATGTTTCGTTTTCCTTTACCACCATTCTATCCGTACGTAGGCGCCCTCTGTAATGTATTTTTCTATTTGCTCCAAACATAAAACTAATATTGTAATAATTTATTATATTTAGCTTGATAGAGGTGGTCTCTCCTCTAGCCAATATGGCAACGGGGCGGGTTTTAGTGAAAAATAATATACACTAAATAACTATAATTAGACACTCCAGTTTTGTTTAATTTCCAATATGACAGGAGACGAATTTCCTAGTGGACAATTTTATCAAGAAGAGAGAATTTGAGAACCCAATGATCGAACAGATTCAGTGACAAAGGGAATTAAGGTACACATGGTAATTGGCTGCTAGGTGATCAGTGCGGCCAGGAACAGAACATATCATATTTATTTAATCATCCAAAAATCTAAAGCCAGCTTGCCATATGATCTCGTTGAGTCTTCCACATGGGATTTGGATGACAAAATTAAATTAGGCAGCCAGATCTGTGGACCATTAATTCTTTGCAATGTTGTTGGCCTAATCAGGCTAGCATTATTAATTCTTTTTTATTTTTTTAGATTAACATCTTCATTATGGAAGTATTCTTCCGTTGATTGATATGACTGAGAAACAATTAAGCAAAGTTACAACTTCACTAACAACTTGCACATGAACTTTTGTGCTATATATCTTCATGCATATAAGTAGCACTGTCTTTAATCCTGATTTAGTATGTGTATATAGTTAAAAACTTGCAAATTAAGCTAAATAAATACTTATTGGCTATAGCTGCATGCAGAGCACATGTTCGTTAATGAGCCACATACATGCACAGTAACAAAACTTCTTAAGAGCTGTCTTAAGCATGTTTCAAGTTGCTTAATGTTACTGATGCTTGAATTAGTGTATACCTATAAAAACCATTGCCAATTTTTCTGCCAATTCTGATTTTCGAAAAATAGAAACAATTAGGCACCGGAATGTGTCAACACATGGATGGATAGAATTGCTTATGTTCTGCTATAACTGATTCATGCATATAGACAGAATTAATCACATGCAATTAAGTCAAAAAGTGCAAATATTTCTAGCTCATATTCTTTTTATTTCGGTACAATGACAGTAAGGATGTATGATATTGAATACATGGCTTCCTACAAAAGTATCCAAATTTCATTAGCTACTTCTTGTCGCTTTCTTGCTTCAATTCAATCATAATGTTTGTATATATAGTTGTCAAATCTTTCTTCTTGTTATTGCTTTATCTTTACTTTTGGCATGGGCTAGGAAAATCTCTAATCTCTTGTTTTTTCAAATACGGTTGAAACTGATATAATCGTGAAATTAACAGATTAAATGAGTCACTTTTTCTTCTCATCATTCTAATTCCACTCATGTGATCAACGAAAATAGGATCTAGCAACCTAGTAATGAGCTCTTAATATTGCATTTTCTTTTATATTCCATTTGAATGTGTTTAATACACTCTAATTCTGTCTAAGCATGATAAGACCAAATTGCTTCAATTATATTAAAAACGGTAAAAAAAAATGTCAGTAAAATTGGAACTTCATTACTTTTAGGACATGATCTCGTGGAAGATGAATGAGACAATGAAAAAACCAGATATTTTGACAAATTAATTGAGAAATGATACAGAAGAATCCAAACATTTATGAGTCATAAAGTGAATGTTGGAACCACAGGTTTTCCACATGACGATTTAATCAACTTTAGATCCACACACAAGGACAAGAAAGGAGACAAATCATATCTGAAAGGATTTTCTGCTGGAAGCTGTTGATTTTATATTTGCCAAGGAAAAAAACAGTTATATGATAAAGAAATATGGTAATGCATTCAGGCATCAGCTTTTGTCCATCAACTAGCAGTGTGCCATTGCATGTGACTTTTTTTTTTGATAAGCAAAATTGTATTAACACAGGACAAAAGCACAAGATGTGCCATTGCATGTGACTTGCTCATAGAATTGCATTGGAATGATTATACATTGCATGTTGTGAATTGAAGAGTTGCATTTGACTATGCTAAACTCTCATGATCACACACACATAAAGAGCATGAACTCATTTTCTTTGCAGTTAAACACAAACATATATAGTGATGCTGCTGAATCCAGAAAGAAGTTAGAGAGGACACATGAAAGTAAAGAGAGGTAAAAATGATAAGAATTCTTCAATAGAAAAAAGAGGGGAAAAAGAAGAAGAGAAAGGAGAAAGGACTGGTCATCATAAAAATTGGGGAAATTACAACCACAAAGATCCAAGTTGAAATCCTGTTGCTGCCATCTCCAACATGCCATTCTGCATGTAACTGAATAAATGCTTGATTAGCAGATTCTTTTAATATGGTGGTTAGAGAAGTCATGGACGTTAAGTATGATTGGAGCCTTCAAAATTAAATGATATATATTTGATCCTTTTTCTTTGGAGTATTTAATATTCTGTACCTACTGATAGATTCCATATCACGTTGATACATATATTTTACTTGTATTTTAGCCTAGCTGTGCAAATGCTTTTAAACAAAAAAGAAATGCCACTTGGAAACTCTGAACATGAATTTCACAGAAAAGTCATGGTTTAGAAACATCTGCAGTGTGTGTAAATTAATAATCTAAGTTGCTAGATTGAATTCTAAGATCATGAGGATCTTCATCGTCATATCATTGTCTCCTACTAGTACTAGTTGTAACTTTAAGATCCATTATTATTGTATTATTGAACATTAATTCCACATATTGGAAACCCAAATGCAATAACAGAGCTGCACTATATTTCATCTCTAATTTATAATAACAACTTAGAGATCACATTGACGGGTAGACTACTCTGTCTGTCATGTAAATGTGGAAAAACAATGTACCTAGTAAACTATGTTTTGTGGCTGAGAATGAAACACAGTTGCAAAATGATTCTTTGTCAATGTGAATAGTTGCCCAAAAGGCTAATCAAATCCAATAAAATGTAGTGCCAATCAAATCACATGAGGATATTGTTCCTTCATTTTTCCACATGACTAGATTTATATGCCCACTTAGCAGAAAATACAGTTGCTCAATAAATGGGAAAAAGGGTAGCCATCTTGGCTCGGAGATAATTAGTAGTTACAATTTTCAGTTGATTACTTGGGTCACCAATTAAGGACCTTGATCTGACAGGCATATTAATTAACTTTGGTCAAGTGTTATATTAAAAAATTAGCAACCCTCCAACTATTTTTGGACCACATACATGCACATTAGGAAAATCCACGAGGACATGTTTAAGCATGTCTAGGCCATGACCTGGAATCAGACTCAGGTTTGCCTACAACATATTGTACATAAATGTTCTCTTCATATGTAGGTTAAAATGAAATTATTTTCTTGTCCTCCCGTTTTGTTGGAATTCAAATTTTTCTTTATTGTATTGTAGGTATTCAAATAAAAAAGGACTATATTGGTGCTATACCAAAGAAACAAGAAAAACAAATTTTTTCATTATAAGAGAAATCCCGACAGGAGGAGATGTGAATGATAATATATATAACAATGTCTCGGTTTTTCTTGCTTTGTATTACTTAATTTGCCTTCTCTGTTATTCGTTTTATTTATTGAAAAAAAATGGACGAATCCCTCTGTATTTGACTCAAAGTGGCTACATATTAAACTTCACTAGCTTAGTTGCCATTATTGCTGCAGTCACACGGGAAGCTTTTTAAGAACGTCTCATTTGCACATAGGAGCAAGGTTTTAAAGGTTGCAGTTGTAGTTATGGTTATGTCGTAATCATTGATATTGTAAAAAATTATAGACAAATGTGACCGAGGAACAAAATACTTGCTATTTAGTGAAACTATTACTAATGCTATTTTCTTTTAAGAGTAAATAGAAATGAAATTAATGTTTTGAAACAATAAAGGCATGAGTTGTGAGAATTACATGGATTATATTTTTTGGGGGGGTCAAATTACATGGATTGTGTGATGTTCAGTTTACACTATATACAGTTCCATTCAGGCCTGCAATCCTGAATCTTTAGACAATATTGCTTAGAATGAAAATACACATGGACTTTTGAAGCCTTTGGGCTTGACCTCACCTGCTCTGATGGGCTGATGACTATTTTAGGGCGCAGGTAAATACACCTCACAATTTGACCATTCACTCCACTTTAAAATTTTTGGTATTTGAAATTCTAAAATTACCGTCTCTTAATATCACGTTTTGGTACTTGAAATCCTGAAATCGCATTTTTTTTCCAGAAATTCAATCCGAAATGTATGCAAAAAATTGAGTTTTTATACATTCCAAAAACTCGAGTTTCCGGAATACACATTTTGTATTCTGGAAATTCGAGTTTCTAGAATATATGGGAAGGATTATGGGTATAATAGTCTTTCACTGTCTAAAAAAGTATTAAAGTGGGGTGTATGACCAAAATGTGAGGTGTATTTACCTGCACCCCTATTTTCCCTATTTTAACACTACCATTGCCATGGTACCAAGGCTTCTAACTAAAGAACTGTTTGATTTGTTTGATGAAATTGATCCAAATTTAAATGACCTGACATTCAATTAATGCTGCGCATGAGTTGGAACCTTATCAGAGTTGGGCCTATTGCCAGTAATGAGAATTACTTGCCACATGCAATAAGCCATTTCCCAAATTATACTGTCAACTATTTGCGACATCTTAGTACTGGTTTTCCATAGTTTTGGTTCATATTTCGTATTCCTTTTAGATATTTATACTACAAAAGGAAAGAACAGGTAGAAACATCTAAGATTGATTCACCAGTTTGGTTCCACTTTACTGAATCGAGTTGACAATTAAGAGAAGCGGTGCAGCTCAATGTGCAAGGAGTAATGATCATTGCAGTGACACTAGTTGGCAAACTACATTAATTCTCACACAACTCTCTTCTTCCGTGGTGGTTTGTTTTGGAATTATTTATATGTCGGCAACATTGAGCTATGTAATAAACACTTAATTCGTAAGAAGCAGCAATTTTCATGCATACACTCGTTAAATAACTACTAGAAGGAACAGTAGTCTTTAAGCATAGTACTAGAAGTTACAGTGACTAGTGGATTTACTCTATATTTACCATTAAGATAATAAATACTCAAAGATATTACATGAATACAAAAATGTCAGCCATTGAATTATGTTTGTGTGGGTGAATATTCAGTAACTGTGCAATCCCACAGCTAAAATATAAGATAATGTTTTTCTCATCCCCTATCTCTCTTATCACTTTTATACCTCCTCTATCACTCAGAAATTCTGTAGCACAATCTGATAGAACAAATTCAAAATCCATTGAAACAAACTGCTACACCCATACAAGTCAATTCGAAATAAACTAGGCCTATGACAGACAACTTCAGCATCGATTTTAAATACTTCCCTCTGTTATAGGGCTCACCCAAATCTTTAAAAAATTGCAAAGGATATCAGAAATTAAATAACAATTTAAAGTTGTGGGGGTTTAGACTTCCAGAAGTGAAAGAAAAGGAAGGAAAAGAGAAAACCATGATAAAGATTCTAGTTTTAATTCGACAAGCACATTAGCTTTACCAAAAAAACATATCCTAATTGAACGTGTTTCTGCAGTAATCACTGGCAGAGCTGCTCAACTGCTGTCACAATCTGAGCAGGTTGAACCACTGTCCATTCCTCCAATGTTCCGGCATACGGGGTCGGCACATCCTGAGAGGATAAACAAACGATAGGAGCATCCAAATAATCATGGAAGTTTTCAGTGATAGCTGCCGTCAGACTAGCACCGATTCCACCTGTCCGCATGCACTCCTCCACAATTAGCACCCGGTGTGTCTTCTTCACTGAATTCCCAATTGTGTAAAGATCAAATGGTTTCAAAGACCTGATATCAATTACTTCAGGGTCATACCCCTTATTCACCAATGTCTTGGCAGCTTGCATGACATGATACCTCATCCTGGAATAGGTTAATATTGTGACATGCTCCCCAGGCCTAACCATCTCAGCTTCTTCAAGTGACAACACATACTCTTCATCTGGAATTCTCTCCTTGAGGTTATAAAGCAAAACATGCTCAAAAAGTATCACAGGGTTCTCACTCCGAATTGCAGCTTTCATCAAGCCCTTGGCATTGTAAGGGGTTGAGCAAGCCACCATCTGGATTCCAGGGATTGACTGAAAATATGACTCCAGTCGCTGCGAGTGTTCTGCTCCAAGTTGCCGCCCGACTCCACCGGGTCCACGAATGACAATTGGTATTTTAAACTGGCCTCCAGATGTGTAATGCAGCATGCCACAATTGTTAGATATTTGATTAAATGCCAGAAGTAGAAATCCCATGTTCATGCCCTCAACAATCGGCCTCAGACCAGTCATGGCAGCTCCAATGCCCATGCCTGTGAAGGCGTTCTCAGCAATAGGGGTGTCCAAAACTCTGAGATCACCAAACTTTTCAGCCAGACCTCTGGTCACCTTGTAAGATCCTCCATAATGGCCTACATCTTCACCCATGACACATACACAAGGATCCCTTTCCATTTCTTCTTCCAAACCTTCACGCAGGGCTTCAAAAAGGAGAAGTTCATGCCTGAGAATAAAATGCACCTCTAATGAATTCCATCATTATTGTACACAACTATGCAATCAGTGCAGCCGATAAGAGAGAAAAAAAAAGCCAGCGCATGTTTTAGAAATCAATCATGTATTGATTGTTGTGCTGAATTAAGTGTCACGAGAATGTCCTAAAGGTTTTCAACCTTCATTATGGGCCCCACCCTTATTCTTGTTTTTGTTACTGTAATTTGTCAGACCCAAAATTGTTATTTTGCTTTTAAAATCAACCAGAACAACTACTACTTGTAGCTTCCGGCACCTTTTTAAGTGCTCCAAGATCACAACTAAAAACCGAATAACATGACCATAGAATTAGGAAATTCAAGAGGCTTGGTCACCATCTGTTGAGCGTTCCAAAAAGTTGACAATTTTTATGAAGCTTGTACATATTCACAGACAAGAGAACAAAACATCCTAAAAGTCAGGACATAAAAGGGCAACCACATGGGTGGTATCCGAACAGGCTCCATTGCACCATTTTATACTTTCAGGAAGCATTTATTATTTATAAACAAACCAGAAGATAGACTAAACAGACTAATTACATTGTAACTACAACCTGAAACTAGTTTCATCTCACTTATCAGAAGGTAAAAATGTGCTCGTGAATCATGATAGGATGAAGCGGTAGACAGCTCCCCACATTCTTTACAGTTTACTCCTCCACAGGTCGGGAAGTTTAGGCTATGTTTCACTGTTTTGGCTTTCCATTCTTTTCAATGCTTTATTTTCATCTATACCAAGCATACTCCAAAGCCATTCTTAATTGGAGTGAAAATGCAAAAGTCGAAATTGTAAAGTATGTCGACTTATTGAGTTTAATTTTAAATAAGTTGCCAATTCCACTCCCCATCGGAGCATAGCCCAAGTGTTTATACTTTATAGGCAAGACCATATAATTTTTTTTTTTGAAACAAGGCAAGACCATATAATTAGATTACTTTTACATGTAATTTTAGGAAGAAGACTGGAACAGAAACATCAATCAATTTACACTTATAAAGAAGTCAAACTATCAGCAAAAGTGTAAACATATTTTACATATTTTTTTTAAAATGATTAAATTTGTATAACATGGAAGGACAACAGCAAGTAATTGCAGAACCAGACATACCCGGGTTTTGATGTAGAAGCCACGGAGCTTCCTCCCTGTGTCTATAAACAACCAACAAACACAAATTTCAAACTAGATGACACCATGCAAACCCTATCCCAATGATCCCAAACCAAATGCAAAAAAGAAAAACAGAGAGAGAGGAATGGAATGGGAGTGATGAGATAACTTACTGCAACTGCATTAGTAATCAACAATTCATGCTTACGAGCTCCTGTCTTCAGGACCTGGCTCACCCTAGCATCAGATCTGACAACAAATATGCCAGCTTTCCTCTCTGAACCAATCGAAAATTGCACAACAAAATGAAAGAAACAACATTTAAAGTCAATAATAATAATAATACTAGCCTTGAAAAAAAGAGTGTATTCAATCAAAAAAGGAAGGAAAAAACAAAAATTTAAAATAAAAAAAAACACCCCAAATTCATGCAGGTTTCCTAGAACACACAAGAACCCCGCATTAACGTATAAGAGCAACCCAAAATCAAAAACCATTCAATGATTCAAAAACTAGTACCCAAAAATAAGCTCACCCCAAGAGCGACACATTACAGAATCAATTTAATAACCAAAGTTTATAAAGGATAAGAAGAAAAAGCAAACCTGAGAGGGATCTGCGAGAAGAAAGCAGTGACTTGTTGGAGTCAAAGGAATTGGAGGGAGACAATGGGGTCACAGCTCCCAATCCCTGGAAAAGGGTCGCCATTGGATCACCCCCAACAAGTGAAAAAGGATGGGAAATGAAGAATTAGAGCTTAAAAGAGAATGAATTTGTTTATTAATATAGGAGGAAAAATGGGGCGGAGAAATCAAGGAAGATTTATAGCTATGTGTGAGTTTCTGTAGTGTTACGTGCCTCTGCGTTTACGTTCACAGAGCCTCTTCCTTTTTCTTTTTCTTTTTCTTTTTCTTTTTTTTTTTCCTTTCTCTTGTTTCTTACCACCACATCATGCTAAGTAACCAAGCTGCATTGGAATTGCATTGTTTCCATCGACAGCAATAGCAATAGCATCATCACCTCTTACTTGTGGACGGTGATGCCTTATTGGTGGCCTAATTGGACCCAACCCCACTTCTAATGGGGACCCCACGCTACACACCTCTTTCGCGTTTATCTCTCTCTTTTCATCTGGGTTTCTTTTTTTTTTTGGTCAACATCTGGGTTTCTTCGAAAGTGGCAGGCATGTTTCGTGGATTGGGCTGCATTGTTTGTTGGGCTCATTTGTTCTGGCCCAATTGATCTGTTAAGGTTTGTGGACTCATTTATACAGTGGCTGGACTTAAAAAAAAAAAAACAGCATATGCATCCGCAGCGTCCCCACAACATGCTCATAGGAAGAACACACATGACACACCTCTATCCTCATCGCCTCATCCTTTGTCGTGTGAACTACAAAGATGAGCCGATTCATTATGAATTTAATATTCAGCATACATATGTTTATTTGGTTTATTATGATCAATTGATAAATGCATATATAGTTGTCGTATAGGGTCAACATTAGATAACCTAAGGGATCATGATCCGTCCCCTATTGACACTATTATTATTGTTTAATGGCTTAATTATGTTTTTTGTCATTTAAAAATTGCCAGATTTGAGTTAGGTCCTTTAAAAAAAAGTCAAACTTTTTTAATCCTTTAAAAAAAAATTTGTTTGATTTAGGTCCTTGAAGTGAGTTGACTTGCTAGGTGGCAACATTTTGACCCAATCATCACGCTTACATGGCACGAAACGCTGACGTGGCAATATTAATTTTTGAATTTAGTCCCTCTAAAAATTGAGTTTTGATTTTAGTCCCTCTAAAATTGATGAGTTTTGATTTTAGTCCCTCTAAAAATTGATGAGTTTTGATTTTAGTCCCTCTGGTTTTTTTCTCTCTCTCACCCCCCCCCACCACCACCACCACCACCACCACTCTCTCTCTCTCTCTCGTTTTCTCGCTCTCTCTCACCCCCACCACTCTCTCACTCTCTCTCGTTTTCTCTCTCTCTCATGATTTGTTACATAACAAATCGTGAACCTTGATAAATCAATAACAAATCAATGGTGGTGGTGGGGTGAGAGAGAGAGTGGTGGTGGTGGGGGTGAGAGAGAGAGAAAACGAGAGAGAGTAAGAGAGTGGTGGTGGTGGGGGTGAGAGAGAGCGAGAAAACGAGAGAGAGAGAGAGAGTGGTGGTGGTGGGGGTGAGAGAGAGAGAGAGAGAGAAAACAAGAGAGAGAGTGGCGGTGATGGGGTGAGAGAGAGAAAAAAACCAGAGAGACTAAAATCAAAACTAAATTTTTAGAGGGACTAAAATCAAAACTCATCAGTTTTTAGAGAGACTAAAATCAAAACTCAATATTTAGAGGGACTAAATTCAAAAGTTAATATTGTCACGTCAGCGTTTCGTGCCACGTAGGCATGATGACTGGGTCAAAATGTGCCACCTAGCAAGTCAACTCACTTAAAGGACCTAAATCAAACAAATTTTTTTTTTAAAAGACTAAAAAAATTTAACTTTTTTTAAAGGACCTAACTCAAATCTGGCAATTTTTAAAAGACTAAAAATATAATTAACCCTTGTTTAATTAAGGTACGTAACGTATAAGTAACATATATACGTGTAGTTTATCATTGTGTTCCAAATTTTAGTACCTATGTATCTCAAATGTAATTAATATTCTTATGTTCAATCTCCATTCATTCATTTTGATTCAGAATTTAATTTAGATCAGTTCTATACATGGAATCCATTCATTCGCTTTGAATTGGGAAGGAAAAAAAAAGAATGGCTGAAATTTGTATGTACATGACTACATAGTATCCGAACCTGTCCAGTCCCCACAATAATATCGTCGCTGTTTCCATTGTATGATTTGTATATGCCGTCAAATTCAATTTCGATGTTGTTAGGCAACGTAATGATATTGAATATTGGTACGGTTGGTAGGGGGTGGAGAAACCACAACTTGGCTGCATCTTGTGGAAATTATCTTTTTCATATCCGAACAATTTCGATATTGTTAGGTACGGAATGATATTGTTAGGTATGCGCACAATTTTTCTCCCCTGACTAGCTCTTTGAAATCTCAATAATTTTCTATAGTTTAAACTTCTGAAAATATCTAACAAATTTATTTTTATGAGTTTAATAACTGTATAATGATAGTGACAACAAGTTTTACATGTTTCACTATCTTGTCATGTCATTTATTATTTATTTTTAATTAATGTATAATTATTAAACTATTGTTTTAATTGATTTTAGTTGGCATTTATTCACGATCTTAAGGCTTCAATAATGTCACATAAATTTACTGTCCTACGTTAATTACCATTTTTCTCCTATCACGTTATTACTTTTTTCCTTTCCTCAAAACAAATCGTTTTTTATTAGATAAGTAAATTATATTAATCAAACACGTACTATTCTAAAAAATCAAGTTATCCAAGCCGTTAGAATTAAACTAGCAGTGAGGGATTTAGATAGTTTGCATGAGATAATTAATTATAGGTTTTAACACCATTGTTATCATTATATACCAAAAAAATTCATTTACCCAAAATCTGTTTTTAACTATTCAATTACCCCTTTTTAACTATTCCCACACACACAGATATGACTAAATCATTTTCAAATGAGAGTAAATCAAATTTCAGATTTCAATGAGACCAAAACAATGATTTCAATTTAGATTTTGGAGGGATGGATACCAAAGAAAAAAATTTACAAGAATCAAAATTAAAATTCATTATTTCTCATACTAGAAACACATTGACAGAAAAAATGAAAGTTATACTCTATGAGTTATTTTGAATAGTTTTTTTTCTTCTATAAACACTTATAATATGAGTTAATTTTCTAATCAATAGTTTCGCATATAAGTTGAAGATTAGCTTTTTACATTTTTTATTTTTCTAAAACTCTATTTTTTAACTTATCGATAATTAAGCACTTATGTGTTTAACAATGACAATGACTTTTTCTCTCTAACTATTTCATGTATGGAAATGTAAGAATGTAAAATAAAACTAACTTCACTACAAGCTAAAAATTGGCTTTTGAGTCAAAATTAACATGACCTATATGCGTGCGAGTGTGTGATTTTCATTGAAAAATTATAAAATAATGAATCATATATGAGATATACAATTTTTTCCAACCTATACTATTTTGATAAAAATCTCTTCAAATACACTACTCATAAAAATGTAAAAAAAAAAACCCTACAGCGTGTTATAAAAGGCATGCATAATAAACGTGGCCTTTTATTGTAGAAGGGAAAAACGTTATCAACCCACCGTCAACGATCCGGTGACCTTTTCGTTATCTCACTGTCTTTCTCCTTCAATTATACACATCACACTCTTCTCATGGGTTGGATGGAAACATGATTAAGGTTCACATGAAAAGAAGTCATTTAGTAAAGGAAAAAAAGCAAAATAAAAAATATATCATATATTTAAATGCGAATCACACAAACATCAATAGAACATGATCTATAATTTATTTTTAAATTTTTATTATTTTTGTTTCTCATTTTTCAGATTAATAATTTGCTGTTTTTCCTTTTTTCCTTTTTAGCCCATGTTTTTTCTGTTTCTTATTGGCTTTCCACGCCATACATTTAATTTACCACCTAACCTGTATGGTTACAAAGGCAATGATTGGTCAAAAACTATTTCGTAACAAATTTCGTGTAACAAATTTCGTACCAAATAGCATAACTAAAAAATATAAAAGGTTGAATTGAGTAAGGAAAACACTTGATGGTACAAATCACAAAACCGTACAAATGCATTGTGCCATTTTATAATTGGTCCATGATCATGTATACATGGTCATCCATCCCACGGTTTTTATTTTTCTTTTATTGGTTAAATCAAAATTCGTAACTTTTTCATTCACTTTTTTTAATCCATATACATCTTTCGGACTGAATTATAAGCAAAAAAATTTTTGAGTGTGGTGGTCTAAAATATAAGCAAATATTAACTACTTCCACATCATTTAATGAGTTCATCCACAAAATACCTTTCATTTAATATAAGTTTTAATTTTACTGACCCCTTTTATTAAGGGAATTATTTTAGAGAATGATGTTTAATTTTTGATAACATCAAAAAAATTAAATACAGTTAGCTAACATTTTTAATCTACATAAATTAATTATTTTTTTACTTATATATGAGTCTAGAGTAGTAGCATTTATGATTGGATAGTTGGCTTGAGTCAAACTTAACCCAACCCAACTCATACGTGATTTAAGTAAAAATAAATAACGTTTTAAGATTTTTTCACAAAAATTAAGAAAATTAATAAATAATTCAATGAATGGAAGAATTTTACTATATTTTTCTTATTCTTTTTTCTCAAGTTCTATACTTTAGGAAGTGCTTACAAGACTACAACCATTATCTTTACTTGGATTAATAAAATTGAAAAAAATTTAATGAATCATTAAAAAGTTAAAAAAATTAATGATTCATTAAAAGTTAAAATACAGTAATACTTAATATGAAAAAGATTTGGATTAAAATTCCACTTATTTTAAAATGGAAGAATGTTTGTTTAAAAAATAAAAGAAAAATAATAATGCATTAGTAGCACATGTAGTTTGAAGCGGTGGAATTAAAGTGGATAACAATGAGAGAGTGAGTGACGGGGTGCGTGTGAGAATTTGGTCTCGGGTGTGCCGCACCGCACCGCAGTCCGCAACGCCGTCATTATCATATCATCACGCCATCCATGCGATTTAAAAACCGTGAAGCACGTGCCTCATTTCGAGAGGAATTAAATGAAAAAGCGCATTAACCCTAAGGCCTAAACATTCCTTCCTTCCTTTTAATTTCTCTCTCTCTCTCTCTCTCTACAGTACTCCCAGTCAGTCGCACCGTTTCCCCGCCGATATATTTTTCATTTATGTTGTGCTTTACGTGTTTTGCAAGTGCTCCTTCGATTCCATCACTCCAATTATATCCACTCACTCGTAAATACACCTCTCATTAGTCATTTCACCCATTTCCTCTTTCATTCTTTGTATTGGATATTATAAATTAACGCCAACGCTTCTCATCATCCTTAATTTCTCTGTCCACAAAATTCCATTGATATATCTCTCTTGCAAACTTGAAACTCTCAAAGATATATATAGATATAGAAGATGAGGAAGAATTTGAACTTGGAACTTCGCCTTTTCCCTCCCTCCGTTTCTGATCTTCGCCCCACGTAAGCACCATAATTAATTCCTGTCCTGTCTCTTCCGCTTTTAATTATCTCGTTTCAGTTTCATGAGTTGTGGGACTTAGTTAGTTCTTACTTTTTAGGTTTTTTTTTAATTTCTTTAATTGGTTATTATTTTGTTTCTGATCCAATGAAGAACGGAAGAAGAAGCAGAAGCCAGTGAGAGCGCACGACAAGACCACCACCAGCCGTTGACCATTTTCTATGATGGCAAGATTTGCTCTCGTGATGTCACAGAGATTCAGGTATATACATACACGTATTAAGGCATATGATTGTTCTATTTTTTGTTTTCAAAATTCTCATTTGAGTGCTCTCTGTTTTTTTTGGGGATTATATATAGTAGAAATGTATACTAAAGAAGCAGCGGCTACTGTATATACCATCCTCCGTCATTTGTGGGTGTGGCTAATTAAATTGAATCTTAATTTCCAAGTTTAATCAGATACATGGAGCTAGTGCCATGATTATCACCAATTTCCAAGCATGTCCAGAATTAAATCACTGTAATTAGGACATTTGGCCTCAATTTGGGGTTTACTCCCCCTATTTGGATTGGCTTATACAAAACTTATTTGGATTTATCTATCGATATAAACACTTGTTAGCGTGTTTGACAGAGTCTATGTAAATAGCTTATGGGTCTGTTTGGAAAAACAGCTTATTTAAGCACTTATGACATAAGCTCAAAACAACTTATGTAAATAAGCCCAAAACAGCTTATGAACCGGTCATAAGCTGTTTTCATAAGCTCTACCAAACACACTGACAATAGTTTATGTCAGTAGATAAGCCCAGATAAGCTCTGCATAAGCCAATCCAAACAGGCCCTGTGTCTGATTCATAAGCTGTTTCAGGTTTATTTTTATAATCTCTCCATGATAGCTTATCAAAATAGCTTATAACTTATATATATGAAATCAGTTTCACCACGTTTTTTTCTTTGATTATAAAAATAGTTTATAAATAAATGTTTATGCTATAAACACTTGTTATTTATCCAAACAGATCCAATTGTCTGGCCCTCCCCCATAGTATAGGGATCGAATCTTGATGATCCGGTTCACAAACTTAATGTGTTATCCAGAAATTTTAATTTTGTGTGACGTAACTATATGTATAAAGGAGAAAGAGTAATAAATAAAATAAAAAATTAGATAAAAAGGAACTTGAATGTGGCTTACTTGCATAAAAATATTTAGCAGAATAAAGTGAGTGACTTGAAAGGTATTTTTATTAAATAGGAAGATGAATTTTTTAGCAGAATGAGACACCGAATATTATATTTTATATTTATGTATGTATATGTATATATTTATTTGTATATTGAGAAAAGTCATAACAAAATTGTATATTGAGAAAGATAGAAAATTTAGTAGAGCAAATGCACCCCAATGTGATATATAGGGAGTAGATCCGCCCTGGTTATATTTGATTCATTTAACTACTGTATGGATCAAAACTGATTTTTAAATACCTAAATGTTAATTGACACCTTGAGAGAAATAAGAACTCTTAGATGAGTTATATGATGAAAAAAATAAAAAAAAATATTGTAAAATTGGTGTTGAAAATTATTGAATACGTGTTCAAAAATCATAACTCATACTACTGCTTTAGCATGATGTGGTTTGCAATTTGAAACCACCCTGAAAGAGAAGGAGCGAAGCAAGAGAAGAGCATTGAGTTTTGTAATAAAGGGAAAGAGTCCTTGTAGACAAGTCGGTGATAAACTCGTGCAAGACAAACAAATGATGTAAAAAGCAATGTGTTTGTTTGAAGTGAAACTTGGCAAGTTTCCAAATGCACACGTACACCCGTTAAATATTTGACCTCAAAAATTGGTCCCTACCCAACTGTACGTATACTATATATATACCCATTCTCCTAATTTGTGCATGTTTTTCTCAAGAGCGTGCTTTCTTTCTTTCTTTCATTATTATAGTCACCTCATTTCATGACTTTATTATAAAGACAAGTAATAAATAATAATGAATGGGTCAATTTTGTCACAAAGCACATATAGACCCACTGTTTATTTTAGGCGCTGAATTTTCACGTGCTGCCTTGATGGGTCATGAGATCAATTATTTCGAATTGGGAATAAGAATTATTAAGTGGGCTTCATGTGAATTGCATGCTGCAGGCCAGGTCCATTTTAATGCTTGCAAATAAAGAGATGGAGGAAAGGGTGAGAACACCAACTGGTTCAGAATCATCTTCACCTGCAGCACTGCTATCACCTCATTATAATAACTTGTATAGCCCTGGCACTGCTTTTTCCATGAAAAAATCGCTGCAGAGGTTTCTCCAGAAGAGGAAGAATCGAGTCCAAGAAGCTTCCCCTTACCATAAATAAATATGATTATAAGGAAAACAAGAATTGTAAATTTTGCTGTGGTGAGACTATGATGGATTGATTATATCCTTCACCACCAAGGGACTATATAGTATATAGCACTAGATCTGTGTCCAACGACTTGTGAAAAATTATGTAGCATTGTACATTTTGCATCCTTAATTAATTTAGCCCACTTCTAAATTCGTTCTTAATTCTAGATAATCGAGGACACGTGTGACAATTTTTTTTTCATGGGAGACTAATATATATATATCTTGTGTGAAATCCAAGTATAAAGTTAAAAACTCATAAAAAAAAAAGCAACATTAAAATTATGAAGGTTCATCAAATTTTGACAGTTAAATTTTTAAATGACGATTATAATTTTTCATTTATAATTTACCAAATTTGAATCAATAAACACCTATTGAATGAAGTATCAGCCATTATTTTGTTAGAAAAAATTATCTATTTTGGTTGATCGTCTATATATGCATATACAATATTTGAAATGAATGTATTGTGATTTTTAATACTCTTTATAATAACTTTATATTAGATATATAAGTGTATATGAAAAAATGTGTATAATATCATTTCTATAAAATTTTATATCAATCCAAAATTAATACTTCATATGTTAGTGAAATATGTTTATTGAAATATTAATGTTACAAACTTCTGAAATATATATGTAAAATTTTCCAACACAAATATAAATCGCTATAATTTAACAAATGAAGTGTTTACAGGTGGCTTTTAGCATGGTCAAGCTAATGTATTTGATCACTGTGGTCAAGTGGGCCCTTTATCCATTATTGTAAGTTGTCCCAGTTTATTGCAAATAAAACATTCCTCCTCTAAACTTTACACAAATTTTGATTGTGCCCCTAATTTTCCGTGATTGCATTTCGACCCCATATATTTCAGTATCCATTGAGGCTATAGAAGCCTTGAATCTATATTCTTTCCCATATTCTAATATTTGGATCGGAGGCATAAGAGAGGATTTCTGGAAGTTTCTATTTTGTTTGTAATTTTCAAAAAAATAGAGGAGTTAATAGTAGTATTAATTATGCAAATAGGCTTGCCCACCGTCGCCCATCTTCCTTCAGTTTTTTATATTCAATTTTTTTTTGCTTTAAAAGTTTTTTATATTCTGTAATGGCAAATTAAAGGAATAATGAATATTTATTTGGTTAAAATATGTTTCACTGACTTATTATATGCGAAAAAATCATCAAAAGCATTAATATATATGCCACTGTACAATATTATACAGATTATAGTTGTATTTCATCTAAGTACTCAACTCTATTTTTTCAAAAAAAGTACTCAACTATGTGCCAATAATATCAATTGATATGTCAAATGTCCATATTATAATTTTATTTTGGTTCACATCTATTACTTCTATGAAAAAAAATCTATTACTTATATTAAAAAAATTGCCTATCCACGAGTCCATTTTTGGCACATATTTTTCGTCCTAAAACCGACATATCATTTTTATTCTCTCACACTCACTTTTTTTTTTATACACTCACTTTTTTTAAAAAGCACAATGATATAAACCAAGTGGGCCTTTATTGTTTTCAATGCATTGTGCTTAAATTGACTTCTTGTTATAAGATTTAAGAATAAATAAAAATGCTTGACCAAAAAAAAGAATAAATAAAAATGAAAGCTTAATTAAAAAAGTCCTTAACAATGGCGCAACTCTATTTGAAGAGTAAGGAAAAAATAGATTTGCTCCCTATAACGTGATCGGACCCAAAATAACAAACAAAAGGATAAACAAGATGGAAACTTTGATCAATGTAGTGCACAAGGGAATGATACGCATAAGAACATAAAAGAAATAATTAAGATGCAATTTTTATTGAAAAGTATAGCGCATAAACATAACAAAAACAAGAACAAAGGATAAAATAGATGAACGAAGAAGAAAAAAATGGATAAAAGATGCCACACTTTTAGAGAGTGATAAGTCCAGTAAGGATTCACCACAAAGATAAAACTACATTTGATAAAAATCAAAAAGTCAAATCAAGAACACAAAAAAGACTATATTAAAAAAACTCTTAATAAGTACTCAAATTTCTATTCAAATCAAAAGTTGCAAAATAAGGAGATTCAATCTTATTTATAAGCATTAAGTAGTCTTCCCTTTTTCCCTTTTTAAGTGACAAGTGATGTTTGACAAAAAAAAAAGTGGCAAGTGATGTGCTCCCCCAACCCTAATGGGTACTCTATGTTTTAACAATTCTATGCACCTAAAAATGATGTTTTATTAAAAAACCCAAAAATAAAATTAAAAACCAAAAGTTAAAATTGTTCAAGACTTAAAAATAAAACAACTTAAAAGGGATAAATTAAAATTCATTCATAATTTTTTCTATTCCATATAACAACTTTTTTTTAATTACTAGCTAATTGCATATAACAACTTATTTTCATAAAAATTGATTACTATTTTAAACCAAAATTAATATACTTGTACACAATAACCTCGTTCTCATTCTCGTAGAAGGGATAATTTCCCCAAAACCAAAGAATTACATACTGCTTGCCAGCTCAACAAAACAAAAAACGAGACTCAACCAAGAAAAATTACATACTAGTTCAAATAAAAAACTGTTTGTCTACTTAGTAACTTTTACAAAAAAATTGCTAGCTAACCCTAAACATATGCTTCAAGACCGTCTTAAGTGGCCAATAATTCCGCAACACCAGTAGAAAAGACGGAGTACTCTCAAAATATCAAGGAATCCAAAAATTTAATAAATATAAACAAATTGCCTAATAAGTAATTTTTATTTGTTTTGGGTACAATTAATTTTTTTTATTAATGTGTGAAAGTTTTGTAAATTCAAATAAATATAAACCCTCTTCTACAATTACATTTTACAATCCCAAAAACCGGTCTACCAGCTACCACATTTAAAATCCTAGCCATTCGAATTTAATATTAATAAATCAACGGCTAGAACACAACTTGACCACAGTGATCAAATACATCAGCTTGACCATGCTAAAAGCCACCGCGTTTACATTGATGTTGACTGACCCTACCCCCTGGGTCCCTGGTCCACGTACTAAGGGTAACTCCAACCAAAGGGAGTGCTTAAAGGGTTTTTAGTGGGTGCTTATTAAACACCTCCATTGAAGCGAAAAAAAAGGAGGGTGCTTAGGCCATCTCCAACGGAGTACTTCCTTTTGGGTGCTTAAATGGACCCCACATGTACACATCACTCATTTTTATATTTTTCAACACAAGCACCCAACCCGTCCAACCTAGTAACTCCAAAAAATTTACTAAATGAGTCACACCAATAACTTCACATCCAATTAAAACCCACAAATACACGTTGAACCCGCTAGGAGAGAGGAGAGAGGAGAGAGAGAGAGAGAGAGAGAGAGAGAAGGTGCTTGTGCAAGCCCCACTCCCTACCAAGCACTCTCTATTTTTTCCCTCCAATGGGAGTACTTAGTAAGCACCCAATAAGCACCCACATTGGATTTGGAGTTGCCCTTAATAGGGAGTGGTGCTTGTACAAACACCCTCTCTCTCCTCTCTCTTGGTGGATCCTACATGTATTTGTGAGTTTTAATTGGATGTAGAGTTATTGGTGAGACCCATTTAGAAATTTTTTTGGAGTTATAGGATTGGAGGGGTTGAGTGCTTGTGTTGAAAAATATAAAAATGAATGATGTGACCATGTGGAGCATATTTAAACACCCAAAATGGATTCTCCCTTAAAAATGGCATAAAACAGGGATGGTGTTGATTGCGGCCGAGCGGCCTCTGCTAAATAAGGAAGGATAGTAAGTTTACTCAAATTTCTTTCTTTCTTTTTCTTTTGTTTGAATTTAGCTTACTCAAATTTCTAGCACCTATAAGTTCAAGTAACCAAGTATGCATCAATTATTTCCCATGCATTGCCTGCATAAAAAAATAATTTGCTTTACATGTTAATCCACTCATTTGCTCTTTCTGTTGAACTACTCTTAGGTAAAAACATGGATGTAATTTTTCTGTATAATGTTTTATTGAAATCTCGAAAATTTATAAAACCAACTATTTTGTTTGACCGTATAAAACCAACTATTTGAATAAATACATGTTATCATATCTAATTTACACTTCTATAGTCTATAGATGCCAAGCCATAAAAACAAAAAAGTAATGCATCATAAATGAAAAACACTACACGGTAAAATGCAGAGAAAATGAAATTATATATTTTTTGAAAGCAGGAAATGAAATTATATATATGGATAATCGGAAATGCTGACTAGTACTAGGGTCACACTCTATCAAACATATTTGCGGATGAGATATGATTTTTGAACACTCAATAATCTTCCACACTTATTCAGTATATTTTGTTCTATCTCTTTGTCACATCATTTATCTATCATTTATCTCCCTTCTATTTCTATCTCTCTTTAGGTGTATTTAGGCATTTGGGTGTTCAAAGATAATTTTTCTTTGCAGCTCACCCATTCTTAATCTTATCCAATAATCAAATGAAAATTTGCGATTCAATGTAGAATCATATATATATCCTCGCCTATAGAAGTCACATTGAAGTGACTCTCGCGCGCCACCTTCCTAATGTTAGCGTCTACCTACCACACACATCACTTTCAAATAGTTCTTATCTACCTCAAATTCCAATACACTACATGTGTAAAATAATAGTTTTTAACACATCTTTAAAAGTAATTTTGTAATGTTTCAAACACCAATGAGTCTCGAGAACAAAATGTCAATCAGAAGAAAAAGAGACTCTAGTATTTACTATAGTATTGTTGCAGAAAAGTCATACATTGATGTATCACTCACTATTAACTGAGGTATTGTTCTTGTTGTCTTTCTCTCTCTTGCCAATTTTGTCACTTTAGCGACCGAAGTTTTGTTCCATGTGTTTAATGTCTTGACTTTGATCCATATAGCTTCATTGGATCAAAACCCTCAAATTCTTCATATATGATCAAAACCAGAAACTCGAGTGTAATTGATCTACCACATCTCAGAGGCCAAGTCGATCTAGCGAGAGAAAGCCAATACGGCTAAGCAAGAGTCTTCATCCAGCATACTTTCCATGTGTAGAGTTAGACTCGTAAAAAAATGCTGAAAAAATGGTGCCAATATAACATCTGAAATAAATGTATTGTGATTTTTAATACTCTTATAATAACGATATATTAGATAAATAAATATATATAGAAAAAATATATGTATATATAGTTGGATCAAAAGTTTATATTTATAAAATTTTATAACAATCCAAAACTCATATGTTATTGAAATATATCAATATTATTTCATAAAAAAAATGTCAATATTAATGTTATAAGCTTCTGAAATATATATGTAAAATTTTATAACACAAATAATTAAGATAATACTTTTCCTGTCCCAAAATAAGTGTCTTTTTAGCAAAGTAAATTTGTTCTAAAATAAGTGTTGTTTAATGTTTTCAATGGATTATTAATTATTTTATTCTAATTATTTTTATCCCAAAATTGTTTTTTAGATTGTTGTATTGATTTTTGAGCAATGTAAATAATAATGTTAATTTGGTAAATTATTACTATATATCTTTCTTTCATTCCGTATAAAAAAATAACTTTGAAAGATACTTATTTTGGGATTGGGAGAGTAAATCGATATAATTTAACAAATGAAGTGTTTACATTGATGTTTACTGACCCCTGGGGCCTGGTCCACGTACTAAAACAGGGATGGTGTTGATGGTGGCCTCTGCTACATAAGGAAGGATGATGATTTAGTAGGCTTACTCATATTTCTAGCACCTATAAGTTCAAGTAACCAAGTATGCATCAATTATTTCCCATACATTGCCTGCATATAAAAATAATGGCTAATTCTATGGTACCTAGCAAATTTTAAGAGTTTAGGTATCTAGATGAGTTGGTTTAATTAATATATGAATATGTGGAAAAAAACTAAATATACAAATGCTGATTTCAGCATCTATATTATTTTAAATTTATACTTTTATTATTTCTGTTTATATCCTATGGGCTTTTAATCTAGCTAGTACTTAAAACATTTTACTCTACCAGAAGACAAAATTGAAGGGAGGAGGGTGTACATGGTGGCCGCGCTTCGAAAGTTGAAGGGTGAAGCTGCGCTCAAGAGAGTCCTGTACAGTGTTCACGTATAATTCAATAATCTACCGCGCTACATAAGTTTCGACTCGTGATTCATTTAACAATGTATCACCAATCGTAATGTTCCACGACACAAACTCACTGACACTGAATATAATCGTTGCCCCTATTTCAAAACTAAAATAATAAAAATGTAATATTAAATTATTGCTTGATGGCAATTATGCTTATCATTAATGGTGAATTGGCCGGTGATATGTATTCAATTATGCTTATCAACTACGTGATTCAGACTTGACCGGTTTAACCATTTTAGTCGGTGTACATAAATTTCTTCTTGAATGATGTGTTATTGTCCACAACAGGGTTAGAAATTTTGCGGCTCCGGTTAAGCTATCCCGATGTGGACTTTGCAATGCATTCTTCAGTTGATAAGGACGAAAACTCATACAAGTTTGCAAGCCTATTTTGCAATTTGTGCAGGAGAAATAAAAATAAGGCGACCCGACGAGAACGGTGGTGTGATAGGATTTGGGGAATTAGGTTAGGGTTGGTTGACTTGGTTCTGCATAAGTTTTTTGGTAAATCTAGAACGTCAGTCTCTTAAAATAATGATTATAATAAAAGGATATATTTGCAAATTGATAAAAATAAAAATGATAAAGCAACGTGGCTAAAGGGAGTACACATGTAAAAATTCTATTGGTGAGGTATGGGTATCTATAAATTTTTGGGAACTTCTACGGCCCGGCCAGTTGATAAACCAACGGTTTTGAAACCGTTGTTTTATTAGCCAATGATAAACGAGAGAGTTTTGCCACGTCAAATTATTTCTGTTAAGAACTGCAATTTTTTATATTATATCGTAGTCCCTAATCTCTTTCATTTTATCGTTACTCCCTCTTATTTTTGCATTGGTTTTACTTCATTTACTCCAAATAGGCTTCCAAGTATTGAAACATAATATTTTTCGTTCTTTCTATAAATTGTAATCCCTAATTCGATCCCATGAACATAGAAATACAAGGACCCAAAAACTATGAGGCAGAAAGGGCATTGAAAGGCATCGAAGGACCAAAAACATTAAAATGTCTGATTTTGTATGTGATGCTCATATGTAACCATGGATTCGTGTCTTAAGTCATGACCAGTATAAATTTCCTAGACTAGTGGCTTGGCTGCAGTACGTATGCGTTTTATAAAAAAAAAACTTGGTTGCAGTATGCGCAAGGTGTAATTATATGAGGGAGAAAGGGCATCGAAGGTATGCATGGGAGAGATGGAAGGTACCTTTTGAGTTTTGCCGTGCTTCAGTTATCCGTAATTTTAAAATAAAATTTGAAATGAATAAAATCTAAATATTTAAGAACTGAATTGTAAAATATTTTTACCAACAGTACTGAAACCGTTGTTTTTATAACGGAACCATAGAAATTGCCTAAATTTTTTTAGGCACCATAGCAATCACCAAAAGTAATTTGCTTTACATGTTAATCGACTCATTTGCTCTTTTTGTTGAACTACTCTTAGGGTCTATTTTGTTCAAAGAAGGGGAGAGATTTAATTAAATATTGTGTTTGGTTGGAAGGAGGGGAGGGGAGAGATTTTAAATGAGGGAATAAACTAATTTACTTTTCAGACCCCTTGTGAACATTTATGTTAAATTTAATATAAGATTATTTAAGTAGATGTGTTTTAAATATTTAAAGTCTTCTTCTTTCCCCTCCAAATCCCCCCAATATTGGCGTAGAGCCAAATCCCTCTATTCCCTTTCCCTTCTCTCAAAAAAATGAATCAAACATGAAAGATTTAAAATATTTTCTTTCCTTCCCTCCCCTTCATTCCATTATTCTCTAACCAAACACTATATTAGGTAAAAACATGGAAATAAATTTTCTGTCAAAATGTTTTATTGAAATCTCAAAAATTTATAAAACAAACTATTTGAATAAATACATGTTCTCATATCTAATTTACTCTTCTATAGATGCCAAGCCAAAAAAGGGGAAACACTGGATTTGGATTCTCTACATTCATTCATCTCTTTCTCTCTCTACTTTCCTTTTTTTCTTTTTTTATAGTATAATGGATTAATGACCATGATTCAAGATTGAACAAAATCAATGACCCATATTGCATTGACTGCATGATGCAGAGACTGCAGACAATCCTAGTCCTATAACGCTACATGGTAAAATGCAGAGAAAATAAAATTATATGGATAATAAAAAATGCTGACTAGTACTAAGAATAAGCCTAATTAGTCCAGTCGCACTTTTTCTTATCACATCACTCATCTATCACATCTATTACTCACTTCTCTTCTAAGTGTATTTAGGCATTTGGGTGTTCAAAGATAATTTTTCTTTGCGGATCGCCCATTCTTAATCTTATCCAACAATCAAATGAAAAATTGCGATTCATTGTAGAACCATATATATATATCCTCGCCTATAGAAGTCACATTGAAGTGACTCGTGCGCCACCTTCTTGTTAGCGTCTACTACATCACATCCAATTTGTTCTTATCTACCTCGAATTCCAATACACATGTAAAATAATAGCTTTTAACCCATCTTTAAAATAATTCTGTAATGTTTCAAACACTAATGAGTCCTCGAGAACAAAATGTCAATCGGACGAAAAAAAGACTCAAGTATTTACTATAGTATTGTTGCTGAAAAGTCATACAACGAGGGCAATACAATTTCTCAAAAAGTGAAGCCAACACCAGTGCAAAATTGCTGATGTGAGAAAAAGAATCCCAAGGATTATTGCAGCTTGTGCTTCATATTTTATATAACATAAATAGATAGATCATAAATAGAAAGATTTTCAAAACAAATTCATTCAATATTTTCTGATATTTTCATCATATGGGATAATAGAAAAAAAGGAAAAAAAAAGTCAAAAAACAGAATAGAATCGGATAGACCCATATTTTTTTTTTCCCTGTTCTGGGATTGAAGGTGAACACCAATATGGCTAGCATTGTTACTGTAACTGAAACATATAGGCTATTCGCTACTAAACCAGATATCAAGAACACTAAATATATAGACCGAAACTGAGGTGATGTTCTTGTTGTCTCTCTCTCTTGCCATTCTTTCTTCCTTATTGAATTCTGTGTATACTGTATACTCTCCAGACTCATTTTGCTCCATGTGTTTAATTTCAACTTTCATCATTCAAGGTTGCTGCTATAGAACACGGTAAAAAATGGGATACACATGACAATAAAACTTCTACATATTTGCCAAAAAAATAACATTTTCTTTTATTGGCAATAATGTTTCAAGAGTTTGCCAAATCCAAGCACCAAGTGCAATGAAATGAGTCTAGGTAGAAATTTATTATATACAGTGAATAAGAAAGTAGCAGCTTCCAACGGATCGCTCATGGCTTATTGTACTACAGAACAAAGTTTTCAATTGAAGCATGAGATAAGAACAAAGGTTATTCTAAAATTCCTATATTATTATCAGGTTCATGATGTGTAACTTCTCAGGCTCCAGCCATATAGGTGGTGACAAGCTGGAGTGGCTGTCATCTCATAACCTGGGAGCAATTCTTGGGCGGTCCCATTCTGTCACAACATGGTCACGGGTTATCTCCCTGAGCGAACGGCAACCGCATAGTGCCATTGTTAGTTCAAACTCATCGCGAAGGATCTGAAGCACTTTCCTTACACCAGCCTCACCATCAGCAGCCAATGAAAACACCACAGGTCTTCCAATCTGAAATTTGAGATGAAAAGTAAAACATGTAAACAGCATGAATGTGGGGCTAGCCAGCTTGATTACAATATATCATCGGCCTCTAATGAAACACTTATAAACCACATCTCTGATTAGATTAATTGGCATTTTCTCATGCCCCTGATCTTTAGGCCAAATTGGCAAAGCTGGTCTTCAGATAAGACATTTTTAGTTCATATGCTTCTTTGTGGAACTTAGTCATAAACTTTATGATTTTTAGTTCATATGCTTCTTTGTGGAACTTAGTCATAAACTTTATGATGGAATATGCTTCTTTGTGGAACTTAGTCATAAACTTTATGATGGAATATGCTTCAGTTAGGCAAACAAGCCTATGTATCATTTTATATCACTTATTGAAGTTTAATTTGCTATGATGGTTATCAAACTTTCATATACTTACAAATACACCGGATGCTCCGAGAGCCAGTGCTTTGAAAACATCTGTCCCTCGACGGACTCCACCATCCAGAAAAACAGGAATTCTTCCTTCTGCAGCTTTCACAACCTATTCAAGGCAAGCAAACAAAACCTTCAATAATTAAAAAGGAATATCTCAGACCATTTCTCCTTTTTTTTTGGGGGGGGGGGATATCCATGCAAGAGGTAGAAGAAAAATATGACATTTAAAAAGTAGAATTTCCACATATAACTAAGATGAACAAAGATGGTAAACTAGTAACAACAATGTTTCCAATATGTTAATAAATTGAGAGAGGACATTATTCAGCAGGACCTAAAAGTGAAAAAGAGAAAAAAAAAGTGACTGAGCAAGGAGACAAGTCAATGGAAAAGAATGATAAAAGTTTTAATGCAGTGATTATGAGAAACAGCAACTTTAAAGTTTTAATGAATAGTACGTGATTAACTAAAACTAAACGAAGAATGGATAAGACTTAAGTTCCACAATCAAGAATGATGAACTAGAGTCTAAATTACTGTCAAGAAGTGATTCATTTCTTTTTAAATTAAAAAAATGCAACCTGGTGCTATAAATCTCTCATCCCAGGAAGTGTTTCTAATTAAACTAATTTGAAAATTTTCCGGAAATGTTCAGGATGCAGTACCTCTTCTAAAGCCATAATAGTAGCAGGGACATAGTCAAGTTGGCGAGCTCCGTGATTGGAAACAATGATTCCAGCAGCTCCAGCTTGAATAGCTAACATAGCTACATTATTGGCAAAGGGTATGAGATTACTTTCAAGATTGAGAAAAACAGTCCTAACAAAGATCAAATGGACAGGAAGCATCAGAGTGTATCTGTTTGACAGGCTTACTATCTTCGGCGGTAAGTACACCCTTCACTAAGATTGGCAATGAGGTGATTGTTTGAAGCCATTTCACATCCTGCAACAAGGTTTACCATATTACTACTTCCCCATGCATTCAATGCCACGGATTAGGAAATCATATATGTGAAAGATCTATATCACCTTCCAGTTGAGTGACCGGTCAACTTGGCTACTAACATAAGAGGCTAGACCAGAGTCATCGGTCTGCAAGGTGATCCCAAACAGTCAATAGCAACAGTAACAACAATAAGATGGCCAGTAATGGAACAACCCATCTGATTTCTAAATTTCATACTAATCACACACCTTATCCAGCTTTCCAAGATCCAATCCTTCGTAATTTTTCAATGTCAAGTGTGGCGGCAATGTAAATCTGTACATAACCCCACCAAACAAGCCGTTAGTATATATCTTAAACAGACTGTTTCTGTTGAAATTTTCAAATGCTTCCCAACCTGTTTTTAATATCAGCCTCCCTGCGACCAAGAATTGGAGTGTCCACAGTAAGGGAAATTGCCTTGAAACCAGCTCTTTCAGCTCTTCTCACAAGTTGAGTAACCACATTTCTGTCTTTAAGCACCTAAGAGAAGAAAAGAAAAGAACAGCATTAGATTACGTTATAAAACAAGATAGTTGAGAATTTTAGATAATCATATCAGTGCTTGTGTAACTGTAGCAAGGAGAATAAAATATTAAAGGAAGTATGGAGGTAATTATTGCATAAGAGCCAGAGGCAACTTAGTGAAGGAAAAAGAAATGCCTTGTGAAACCATTATGATATATTCTGGTAAAAGTTGCAGGAAACAAAATAAGAGCAATAAATTGCCCTGTGGAAGGAAGTAAGCAGGAATCAAGTCTTAATTTGTCAACACATAAAAACATTAATAGAAGTGCAACAGACCATACGGCAATTCATATATTGAAAGCAAAATCCTGTTTTAAACTAAGGTGCTTTTAAATGTTTGCTTGACAAGGAAATGTTCTTGTATTCAAGGGAGAGAATTGTGACAAAAACATCACAGGAAATAGAATCATGAAATAAGAAATGAGGGCAATGTACCCACATAGAGTTGGAAAAAACGAATGCCCGGTCCTGTTGAAGCAACCTCCTCAACACTGGAAGTAGCCCAAGAAGATAGTGTCTGTGACAAAAAATTATGAAAAATAATAAATAAGCATTACAAATGCATGGAGCATTGTAGGTAAGTAGGCCCATACCCTTTCAAATTTGAGTCAAATATATAAGGAACACGAGGAAACAAATACAGTTCAAGTATGGGAAGAAAACTAAGGTAGAGAACAAATATGATGGAAACCAAACCATGATTGTGTCAGCTGCTGATGCTGCCCTAGCGGTAGCGTATTCTCCTGCACAAAAGTTGTGTAATTTGTTTTAATTAGAAGTTTTCCTCAATTGTAGTAAAAAGAAACTTCAATTGAAAAAATTAAGAATAAGGGACTTTTGCATCATCAAAAAGCGCAAAGCTGATGTTTAATTTCTGATGAATCACAACAACAGTCAGATTATGTCAAGATTGGAGCATGTAGCTCTTTAAAAGAAATAATGAAACACATTTTCAAAAAACTCTCGAACCTTTTCTGTTTCTTTTGAAAACACTTGTTTTCCTGAGATCATTTCAAGTTCATTGCAAACATTTTAAAAAGCATTTTAACTTAGTCTCAACTTCCTGGACCATTCTCCCAAAAATGCTGATATGAGTTAAAGAAAGGATACTAGCAGTTTTTCTTGAGAAGGAAAAGATGTAATTTAGCAAAACCTCTTTTAAATCCTCTCTTTATGTATTAGTGCTTACAGTCAAGTTAATTAGCCTGAGAATTCGAGTTACATTTAAAATCTATAGATCCCATACCCCCAACAGAAGAATTATCTTGTCCAATCACTGATGGAATCTTATTCCGGTGTTCACTTTGTTATAATGCTTTATGGTATGTTTCTATAAAATAATAAAATAAAAATTCATTAAGAAAGAAGAGAGGTACAAAGAGAGAAGAAAATGTTATCCTCCATAAGAAGGATAATGAAAGATAAAATTACAACTAAACCAGCGAAACAGAACACAAGATTAAAGTTGCACAACGAGAAGCTGTGGTATTCACATTGTTATTATGCTTTATAAGTGTATATTATTGTTCTGCAACCACTAAGATAGAGTATAAGAACCTTTAATCCTTTATTAGTGTAGAGATACTCCATAAGCTTTCTATCAAGAGACGCAGGACACCCTCTCATTCAATTAAATGCAAAGAAGCTACATATGGCATTCTATACCTCTCCTATAATCATTCCACCTTAAGGTATGGGAATGCATAATTCTGTATTTTTGGCTTGATGAGAGTACTGTAATTATATATAACATATACAGGAATAACAAAATGCTGGATGCAATGGCAATATCTTGAATCTTAAGTTAACACAGACCAATGAGTTTGATGACATACCTTGAGGGTGAGCCATTTTTTGCATGGCTGTAGGAGCAATCATAATAGGCATTGATATTTTGAATCCCAATACAGTGGTTGTCAAGTCTATCTTGCTTACATCAATAAGAATACGTGGCCGGAACCTGTTTTCAGCAAATCAGATAATGAGAGAAGGGATTCAACAAACACACAAATGGGGGTCTAGACTCCAGAGAGAAGTAGATTACAGAATCCTTGAGAATGCATTTCGGTTCTCTTTCAAAGTCCACTGATCCTCTGCCCCTGATGCATAGTAGTCATAAACCATCTTTGGCAATATTTGCTTTGCAATTGCCTCATACTCGTTAACATTAGTTATCAACTCCATCATCCTAAGATGTCCCCGGGATCTTCTGAAAGTGAGTTTAAAATACAATGATTAAATAACATGAATATATACCAAGTGCACTCCAAATCCAAAGATGCTATGACACATCTATAAACACAAGTATGAATTATGAAGTTCATTGACTCGCTCCACAACATTAAAAACATAGTTAAAATTCTGTCAAAATGTAATCCTGGACAATGTGACACTGACAACTAAGGCCTAAACAACATATATAGTCTTTTGGAAATGTATGTTCTCACCTGAGATTTTTCACACCAGAGGATTGCATAAATATTTTATATCTACTGACTCTATAAACACTCATTCATAAATGTTAATAAAATTCTACTCACTTAATGTTTAAAAAAAATATAAATTTTTCACATGACTTTTTTATCCCATAAGAATTACATATAAAAATCCCTAAATTTCATGTGAGAGAATCCCTACCCCTCATTTGTACTTTAATAATCCATCATCACAGATTCATAGAGCAGTCTTTTAATGAAAAAAGTTATCATTCTGAACTTTTAATGTCAAACCCCACTTTCTGCCACCTTAATTTCCGACCTATGTGCTGTTGATGAGTATTTGCACAAACAGGACCGGTTCTAATTTATCCTCTCAAATTCTGACAAGTAAGCTAAGACCAGATTCTGAAGCGACCCGTAATGGAAAACGAAACCAGGAGATTAAAGATCAAAACTTTCCAAACGTTTAAACCTCAAACAATACTCAAAACGATAAATTGCGAGCCTTAAACTAGTTAGACTATAATATAAAGTTAATTAATATTAATATTAATATTATATTAATATAATACAAAATTATGATCTAATATAATATATACGACTACAAATAACGTGGAATTAAAACCAGGTATTGCTAACAATGAAAATAGCACAAATATAAGTTGAAGGGGAGAGAGAGAACCTTTGGTTTGGGGTACTGAGGCGAGGAAGGAGATGGAGCTAAGGAGGAGGGAGGATCAACAAAATATGATGAGAAAAGTAAAACAAGTCTCAAAGGGTGTACTAATAACAGAGCCAAAGAAACAAAGCAGGGAAATAATAAAGGAATTATATATTATATGTATGAGTGACAAAAGGATGAGTATGGTATGACCAGCACAGCACATCAAACATCAATTATATGAAAAGAGTGAGAAAATCACTTGTGTTGTGGGTTGGGTTTTCAAGTTGAGCAATGAGACAAAACTGATTCATGGAAATCAGGGCTTCAGTATAGTTGATCGTGACCAGCTCTTTTGGCTGTTATTCATAATTGGTTATTCTTTTCCACCTATGTTGTCGACAGTTCTCTGGCAAAATACGATGCATGTTGTTGCTACTGCTATTTTTTAAGGACCATCTTGTTCAAAAGTCATCTTGTGACTTTGTGACTCCACTAATTCAAATTGATTTAAATGTAATCACTTAAGAGGCGGTGGTGATAGAATAATATGTGATTAGGTTTTATTTTTCTCTCGGTTGAAGTAATTCCTTAAGATACCGTGGGTATAAACTAATTTTTTTTATTATATTTATTTCAAAAAATTAAATTCTTTGCCGCTTAGAGTAACATGTGTTGTTTCTTATTTGATTGTTATATGCAAATAGGATTTTTTTTATTGATTACGATGTTATTGATTTTTTAATACATATTCCCTGGATTTGAATTTTGAAGGCTACGTTATTTAAATTTAAATAAAAATACAGAGTAAAAAATGCCTACTGAGTTAATGATTCAATGGACAGAACAATAAAGAATAGTAAATTAGCAGCATTGGTAGCGAGATTAATGATGGCAGACATATAGTTGTCAAAATTGGAAACTAGGATCTTATAAAAAAAAAATTGGAAACTAGGAAATTTCTATAAAATGTTATTCTTTTAACAGTTTCGTGATGAATTTCCATAGATTATTTGAATTTGTAAATACGTCACAGATAGAGGGAAAAAGTAATTAAGGGTAAAATATATTTTTGATCTCTTAAATATAATAATTTTTATTTTTTGTCCTTAATAAGTTTTTCAAACACTTTTAGTATCTTATTAATTTTCCGTCATAGTAACATTTGGTCTATGCCATTAAATGGGCTCCACTACGTGATGTGTCTGCTTACATGGACAAACAATTTGATATGGTAGACATGTCAAATGCCAACATGGTTGCCACCTTAGATGCCACATGACACATATTTTTTGCGCCATCTCATAACCTGGGAGCAATTCTTGGGCGGTCCCACTCTGTCACAACATGGTCACGGGTTATCTCCTTGAGTGAACAGCAACCACATAGTGCCATTGTTAGTTCAAACTCCTCACGAAGGATCTGAAGTACTTTCCTTACACCATCCTCACCATCAGCAGCCAATGAGAACACCACAGGTCTTCCAATCTGAAATTTGAGATCAAAGGTAAACATATTTTCGTACGTAATCAAATGCATTCATGTGTGTATGTGTCAGGATTAATATGGGGTAAGTAAATTCATATTATTCTGAGGAAATTTCTAATATCAGGATCATATGCTTCTTTACATCTCTATGCTTTAGTGAGGCAAGTAAGCTAGGCACGTGTATGAATTGAACTATACCACTTAGTGAAGTTAAGCATTCAACAATTTAATTTGTTATGATGGTGATTAAACTTTTTTTTTGTCACCTATTTTTCAGTAATATTCATTTTTAGTCTCCTATTTTTAAAATGTAACTTTTTAGTTCCTCATTTTTAAAAGTGTGTCACTTTTAGTCCCTCAGGCTATATTTTAAATTTAAAAAATATTTTCTAAATTTGGAAGGGATTGAAATATAAATTTAGAAAATCCTTAAAAGTTAAGGAAAAGGGGGAAGGTGAGAATCAAGATTTGAGAGAGGTCAAAATATAAATTTAAAAAATACTTTTCAAATTTAGAAAATAGTCCCAAGGGCTAAAAGTGACATATTTAAAAATGAAGAACTAAAAAGTTGCGTTTTAAAAATAGAAGACTAAAAACGAATATTACTAAGACCAAAAACAGATTTAACGCTTAAACTTTCATATATACTTACAAATACACCAGATGCTCCAATAGCCAGTGTTTTAAAAACATCTTAAACTTTCATATATACTTACAAATACACCAGATGCTCCAAGAGCCAGTGCTTTAAAAACATCTGTCCCTCTGCGGACTCCACCATCCAGAAAAACAGGAACTCTTCCTTGTGCAGCTTGCACAACCTATTCAAGGCATCCATGCAATGTTGAGGTAGCAGAAAAATGTGACAATAAAAAAATTAAATAAGCATTTCCCCAAATAACTAACACATGAACAAAGATGAATATTTCCAATATATATGTTAATAAATTGAAAGAGGATGGACATTAATAGAAAAATGAATTTTTTACTTCAATTAATATGAAAAATTAACAAAAATGATTAGGATGATGCAACACCTCTTCCAAAGCCATAATAGTTGCAGGGACATAGTCAAGTTGGCGAGCCCCGTGATTGGAAACAATGATTCCAGCAGCTCCAGCTTGTATAGCTAACCCAGCTACATTATTAGCACAAGGTATAATATATAGGATTACTTTCAAGATTGAGAGAAAAACAATCCTAACAAATAAGAGTGTATCTAGTTTGAAAGGCTTAATTACTATCTTCAGCAGTAAGTACACCCTTCACTAAGATTGGCAATGAGGTGATTGTTTGAAGCCATTTCACATCCTGTTACATGGTTTGCCATAGCATTACTTCCACATTCAGTGTCACAGATTAGGAAACCATTTATGTGAAAAAATCTTTATCACCTTCCAGCTGAGTGACTGGTCATATAGGCTATTAACATGAGTGCTTGTGTCCTTAGTCTGCAAGGTGATCCCAAACAGTTAACAACATCAAGATGACAATAATGGGAAAAACCACCTGATTTCAAAATTCCGTACTAATCAAACACCTTATCCATCTTTTCATGATCCATGCCTTCAAAATTCTTCAATCTCACGTATGGTGGCAATGTAAATCTGCATAAACCCCATCAAACAAACCAAAAGAAGATTTGTCAATTTATATAGTTTTTTGTTAAAAAAAAACCTGGTCTCTCTGAAATTTCCCAATGATTGTCAACCTGTTTTTAATACCAGCCTCCCTACGACCAACAACTGGAGAGTCTGCAGTAAGGACAATTGCCTTGAAACCAGCACTTTCAGCTCTTCTCACAAGCTGAGTAACCATATTTCTGTCTTTAAACACCTAAGAGAAGAAAATAAAAGAACAACAACAGATTAGGTTGTAATTATAACACTAAGATAACTGAGAGTTTTAAATAATCATATTATTGCTGGTGTAACATTAGCAAGGGGAATAATATTTTTTGTTATTAAAAGGAAGTGTGAAGAGGAAATTATTGCATAAGAGCCAGAAGCTACTCAGTGGAATTGAAGGAAAAGAAATGTGTTGTCAAACTACTATAATTTTTTCTGGTAAAAATCATAGGAAACAATATGCAAGCAATAAATTGTCCTATGGCAGTACGCATGAACCAAGCCTTAATTTGCCAACTCATTAAACCATTACTAAAAAAAGTGGAACCAAAACAACTATATGACACTTATATATCAAAAGCGAATTCCTGTTGTAAACTATGTTGCTTGGAAATGTTCTTATGTTCAAGGGGGAGACTAGTGACACACCTCACAGAAAATAGAATAATGAGAAAAGAAGAAATGAGGACAGTATACCTACATAAAGTTGGAGGAAACGAATGCCAGGTCCTGTTGAAGCAACCTCCTCGACACTGGAAGAAGCCCATGAGGATAGTGTCTGTCACACAAAATTATGAAAAATCATCTGCCAGGGAGTAAAATACAACAATGACAAAAGCTTTTTCATACTAAGTGAGAGCTGGCTATACATCGTAATCATGTATATTAACAAACCATTTAAATCTAAATTCGTTTTAGTGGTTTTACTTTTACCTGTTGTTTTCTAAGCACATGTTTGGTTTTCCGTTGGAAGACCGCAAAAATACATTTGAACCTAAAGTAATTATAGAGTTTCTTTTGGACAAACATACTTTTTGACCGAAATGTACGTTTGCAACTGAAAACTAAACATGTCCAATATTTATTGGATTATTCTACATCTGATCTATTCTCTTTACTAGGGCTTCTAAATATCATCTCCATACATGTCCAGAGCAATATAGTTCTTGCTTGAGAATAAAACTAGAGTAGATAACAAATATGGTGGAAACCAAACCATGATTGTGCCAGCTGCTGATGCTGCTCTAGCGGTAGCACATTCTCCTGCACAAAAGTTGCATGATTTGTTTTAATTAAAAGTTTTTCTACACTAGTAAAAAATAAACTTCAATTGCAAACAAATAAAGAATCAAGGACTTCTGCACTAACAAAAGTTACAAATCATTTGTAGTATATACTAGAAATAACAACCACAAAAGTCAGATGATGTCAAGATTTTGAAGCATTCTGCTTTTTAAAGAATTAAATAAAAACATATTTTTCAGAAGAGCCCCAACCCTTTTCTGTTTCATCTGAAAACACTAGTCTTCCTGAGATCATCTTCAATTCATTGCAATTTGCAGACATTTTAGAACACCAACAAAGGAGTTTGAGGACTGGATGCAATGGCAATATCATAATGTAACACAGACCAATGAGTTTGAGGACATACCTTGAGGGTGAGCCATCTTTTGCAAGGCTGTAGGAGCAGTCATGATAGGCATTGATATTTTGAAGCCCAATACAATCGTTGTCAAGTCTATCTTGCTTACATCAATAAGAACACGTGGCCGGAGCCTGTTTGAAGTAAATCAAATAGATCTTAGAGAAAGGGATTCAGCAAAAGACACAAGGTTAAAGGGGAGATGATATAATTAAATAAAGGAAACATAAGTTCCAATATCATATAAAACAGTTAATGTTTCCTCGGTAATCAAAGGAAAGGTGAACTTAGATAAATGGAGGTCCAGACTCCAGAGAGAAGTAGATTACAGAATCCTTGAGAATGCATTTCGGTTCTCTTTCAAAGTCCACTGATCCTCTGCCCCTGATGCATAGTAGTCATAAACCATCTTTGGCAATTTTTCCTTTGCAATTGCTTCATACTCGGTAACATTCGTTATTATCACCATCTGCTTATTATGTCCCCCAGGATCTTCTGATAGTGAAACTGAGTTTAAAATGCAATGATTAGATAACATGAATTCAAACCAAATGCATTCCAAATCCAGAAATGCTATGCCACATCTCTACACACAAGTATGAGTACTATTGGAACTGAGATTGAGAGAATCAGAAAAAGTAATTCTATTCATTGATCTCAACTGGATATGTACAGATCATATATACACATGTGAAGGAGAGTGGAAAAGAGTATATCTATTAACTAACGGTGGAGTAACAGAATAACTAACTGATAACTATGTGACACTGACAAAGCAGAACAGCTTAATCTTTTGGTGCCCTTCAACTGTATTTCAGTTATCCACCATCAAAGAAAAGTTTTTTATGAAAAAAAGAAGTTAAAATTATTCCATGTCAAATTCAACAACCACATGGAAAACAGGATCTTTCTGAACTTTTCCTGTCAAACCCCACATTCTGGGATCCTTTATGCGCTATAGATGAGCATTTCCACAACTAGGACCAGTTCTGTTCTAATTAACCCCCTCAGATTCTTACAAGTGAACTAGGACTAAATTATGGTCCAATATATATATATATATATATTAATACAACTGCAGATAACATTGAATAAAACCAGACACTAAGAAGAACGAAAATAACACAAATATAAAATGAAAGGGAGAGTCGAACCTTTGGTTTTGGGCTGCTGAAGTGAGGAATCAGATGGAACTTAAGAGAGGCAAGAAAACATGATGAGAGAAGTCAACGAAATCTTGGAATAGAGACAGCACACACAGCAAGCAGTGAAAGAATAATAAAGAAAGAAAAACGTAGTGTAGTGAGTGAGACAAGACTGTCTCATGTAAAAGTGAGCTTTCGCATTGTTGACCATGTGGAGCATTTTAGCCGTTATTCATTGGTTAAACTTAAAAGTCCCCACTTATGTTTTAGATTTTGTTACAATTGATTTTGAGAAAACAGATGTTAAAAGGAATTGATTTTAAAATATTAAAGTTACTAGTGTGTGCACAACAAAATATAGGGTTAATTGCAATTTTAATTTTTCAGTTATTGGAATTGTGTGATTTTGGCCCCTATTTTTAATTGAACGAATTGATTTTTCAATTATCTCAATTGTTACATTCAAGTTCCTCTATCATTATCTCTTCTAATTTTTAACATCAATAGACTATGTGACACGATTGATTTGGTATCGAGTAAGGCAACCTTGACACTAGCATGACAAAGTTAGGCTTTGGATGTTAAAAATAAGACGTTATAGTGATGTAGGAATGATTGGAACAAGTGGAATAATTGATGACATAATTCGCTAACTAAAAACTAGAACACCAAAACCACACCGTGATAATAATTGGGGGCCTAAAATAGATTAAGGATGTGTAGTGTGGGCGTATAACTAACACTAACCGACCAATATTAGATAATGATGGGCGTGTTCTGTTGTTATGGTATTGTAGTAAGGAACCTGAAGCTGATCCAGCGATCCACAAGAGTGAGTGATCTCCTCCAACTCCACTCGTTGTTGCTGAAATCCTCCCTTGATCACCACCCTTACCTCATTTCCCAATTCCTCTTATCAGCCTGCTCCATTTCCCTCCCTTTCGCCATATCCTTCTTCCACTCCCTACCCATTCTCCCTCCACTCTTTGCCTGGAACACCATCATCAGAGCACTTGCAAACACCCCAACCCCACTTGAATCCCTCGCCCTCTTTCGCCGCCTTCAAAGTTCTCCCCTTTCCCCCGACAACTTCACCTACCCTTTTGTGCTCAAGGCCTGCGCTCGCTCTTCCTCGCTTTCCCTAGGTGGGGCCCTCCATTCTCTCACCCTCAAGACGGGTTTCCGCTCAGATAGCTATGTGGGCAATACCCTTTTGAAGTTCTATGCTGATTGCGGCGCTGTTGGGTTCGCGCGCCACGTGTTCGATGAAATGCCTGTTAGAAATGTTGTGTCGTGGAGCTCCATGATCGCTGCATATGTTGGCTTCAACTCCCCTTCGGAGGCACTGAATGTGTTTCGAGAGATGAAGCTGGCGAATGAAGAGCCAAACTCGGTGACTTTGGTGAGCTTGCTTTCTGCTTGTAGTAAAATGATCAATATCAGTGCAGGTGAGTCCATTCATTCCTATATCACAAGGAATCACATTGAAGTGAGTGTTGAGTTGGGCACGGCTTTGTTTGAGATGTATGCAGAATGTGGGCAGATTGAGAAAGCCCTCCTGGTTTTCAATTCATTGCCTGAAAAGAACTTGCAGTCATGCACAATCATGATCTCTGCTCTTGCCAATCATGGCCGTGGAAAGGATGCTATTTCTCTTTTCAACTGGATGGAGGACATGGGGTTGCGACCAGACGGTTTGTCTTTTTCCGCAATTCTGTCTGCCTGCAGCCACGCAGGACTTGTTTCTGAGGGAAAAATGTATTTTGATCGGATGGTGAGAGTGTATAACTTAAAGCCAACTGTTGTGCATTATGGATGCATGATTGACTTGCTGGGAAGAGCTGGCTTCATTCAAGAAGCCTATGATATCATCAAGAACATGCCCTTGGAGCCCAATGCTGTCATGCTGAGGAGTTTTCTGGGTGCTTGCAGAAATCATGGGTGGGTTCCTAGTTTGGATGACAATCTCCTGTCTAAACTGGAGCCTGAGTTGGGGAAAAACTATGTGCTTACTGCTAATGTTTTTTCGGTCCGTGCTTCCTGGAAGGATGCCAATGACTTGAGGTTGGTCATGAAACAGAAAGGGTTGAAGAAAACTCCTGGCTGTAGTTGGTTGGAGGTGCAAAATTGATTTACTCCAAAGCTATTTGAGAAGAAGCTCCACTACAAGTTTTTGGTGCAGAGAAGCTATGGCTTACTAATCATCTTTCTACATTCTTCTTATATTCATTGAATTATTGATTGCATGTAGGTGCACGCACAACCACTGACTCTTAGCTGTTAGGATAGGTATTAGGACTGACCAGAAATTGTACATGTAGATGAGTTTAACTCGGGTTTCAACTCATTTCTGTTGGGGATGGTTCTTGTTCTTCCAAGTAAGTCTTGTTCATGTTTAAGCTACAAGTTTTGTATGAATGGCATGTGCAGAGAACAACAGGAAGCAATGCTCGCCAATTTCTGTGACTTTGTTGCCAAAAATGTGCAAAGTCACGGACAATAACAACAGCTTTCCCCTTTTGAGTTTGTACATGATCCAAGTGTTCAAGGTCTTTGTATAGTTTTGTCAATGTTTGGCTTTTGACTCTATTTTGTGTATGATTACCCTCAAGTCCGGAGTCCCAATTGGTTTTATTTAGTACAAAGTGGTTTTGAATTATTAATTTTCCTTGTTATGTGCCTTTTGTATTGTGATGGAGGACTGGCAAGGCCATATAATATTTGCTTGCATTTCTTTCTTCATACAAGTCATTGGTTCTTGCTTGTTTGTGGATCATACATTCATACCATTCACTTTTAAATGAAAACACCTAAGATGTTATGTTTATAATGGTCAGACTTTTTTTTTTTTTCATTTTCTCAAACAATTTCCTTTTCAATCTTTATTTGCCCTCTGTCCTAGTATTCTGTGTGTCCATGCTTTGTTCAGTGCCCAGTCTCAAGTGAAAGAGTTTAGACCTCAGGTTTCGTAACTGCATATTTTTAGGTGATTCTTGCCATGGGAAAGGGATGTCCATGGTTTCTTTCTTCTTGCGTTAGACCATTCTCTTGCAGCTGCATATGTCACTTTACTCAGATTAAGATTGATTTTTTAAGGATGTTTTTCTTGACCCAGCATTTATTTTCGTTTTTTCCAACTTCCTACAGTGGCATGGATCTTAGTGGTCACTCGTGACCCCCTAAGCAAATATTGCACATATTCTTTTCTGTCATAAGATTGGCTCTCTGTTCTAGTTTTTTTTGTAGCTTGTGGTAGTTCCAAAGTCTATTTCAAAAGCTTTGTCTCATACTAGGTGGAGGCATTGGATAAAGACAACGATGGCTCCCGAGAATAGCAGCACTTGGGATCTTGTAATCTTTTTGAGTCGCTCCATAGAACGCTTCTTGTTTTTGTATCATAATTTTATTTTATTTTTTTGGTTTTGATGTTAAAGTTACACATCTCAACAAGAAATAATAAAATCCCAGAAGTTGTAAACCTTGAGCTTGCTCTAGTCACTTTATATTATAACTTTATGCAATGGCCGGTAAGGATGGATTTGGCTCCTCTAAAGTAAGCAAATCACTTTAGAGCGTTTAAAGTAATTAATCTCAATCATTGATGAGAAAATCAAGGGTTGATATTATAAGTACATGTATAACAAATCATGGATGTGTTGGAATATCAACATTTGATTTTCTTATTAATGGTTAAGATTAATTACTTTACACTCTAAAGTGATTTGCTCACTTTAGAGGAGCTAAATCTGGTAAGAATTGCCATTGTTATTAAACTTGAACCAAAATGGTCGGTCTTACCGGTTGAATTGGAAACTAGTCAAATATCTTATTCATTTAATTCAAAAAACTAATTGATCTCGACATTGGTGAGAACTAATAAAAAACTAATCAAATTAATGAAAATCAATCAGAAATCAGTGATACGAAACCAGTTTGCATGAGTTGGTTGGGTTATGTGGAAAAAACACACACACAAAAGCTCAATCCAACTCAGGGTGTCCACATTGGTTCGGGTCCAAGTCATGGTGAAACCTGACCCGAGTAAAACCCATAATCACCCCTAACAGTTTAAATATTTTGTAATTCAATTGAAAATAAATAAATTTCATAAAATATACGAATTACTAAATCATGGTTCAACATTTACTTTATTTGCATGGTGTCCAATGGTAATTGGTAAATGGTCCACATTCGCCAGACTAACATTATTCATAATCAATTAATCACATGCTTTCACATGGGAAAGTGCAAATATATCGACTGTTCTGTTAGTTAATTGTATTCCCTACAGATCAAAATGGAGTAAATGGTCAAATTGCCCCTTGAAAGATACATACGGTGGCAAATAGGTCCCTGAAAGACAGAAATAAAAAAACCCGTCCCTGAAAGATGTCTTCGGTTGTCATATTGGTCCCTGAATGTCATTTTTATCATTTTTAGGGGTCATTTTTAAATTTTAAGAATTTAGATGGGTTGAAAAAAAATAAGTAATTCTTTCCTCACAAATCCCTCCTCCCCACCCCCCTCTCTCTCTCTCTCTTTCTCTCTCTCTCCCCCCACCGCCCTCTCACTCTTCTCTCTCACCTTCTTCCTCTTCCTCTTCACCACCACCAAATCTCACAACTTCCTCTTCACCCTCCTTCACCTCCACGTGGACACCCTCCACCACCGCCCAATTTTATAGATTCGATTTATAGACAAAAGAAAGAAGTGTCAACCAGCCGATTAATCCCATTACGTTTACACAACCACATTGATTTGTCACAAGAGAGCCACCACCCACACCCCCCCTCCATTTCTCACCGTTCTTCAAAAATGGAGGCCATGCACCACCCACCCATACAGTGGTTACATAGTGCGATTGATTGATTCATTCATTAGAGCTTGCTTGCTTTCTCGCCACCCTTAAAATTAATTAACGTTGTTGTTGTTGGAATTGGAAGACTGTTGTCGTTTATGATGACGATCTCTCCTCAAATCAACCACAACAACGCTCACATTATCCGAGCTGCGCCCCGCCAACGCCAACTTCGTCAACAGAATGGACGCGCGTCGGAGCAAGCCCGGTCGGAACCATCTGCCGCCACATCGTTGTCTCCCGACAGAGTCGACGGCTTATGCGCCTTCAGACACATGCTCACCACCCCACATGCGGTGTCGTTCGACGAGGTGGTGGTGGAGGGTGTCCATGTGGAGGTGGTGGTGGAGGGTTATTAAAAGGGTGGGAAGGTGATGGTGGAGGGTTGAAGGGGTGGTAGGGTGATGGGGGAGGGAAGGGTGAAGAGGAAGTTGTGAGAGTTGGTGGTGGTGAAGAGGAAAAGGGTGAGAGAGAGTGAGAGGGCGGTGGGGGGAGAGAGAGAGAGAGGGGTGGGGAGGAGGGATTATGTGAGGAAAGAATTATTTATTTTTTTTCAACCCATCTAAACTCTTAAAATTTGAAAATGACCCCTAAAAATGATAAAAATGACATTCAGGGACCAATATGACAACCGAAGACATCTTTCAGGGACGAGTTTTTTTATTTCTGTCTTTTAAGGACCTACTTGCCACCGTATGTATCTTTCAGGGGGCAATTTGATCATTTACTCGATCAAAATGCGATAAAAAAAGTTAAAACCATCAAGGCTTACAGATTCTTCTGTTTTTTTAACTTTCTATCATCAGCTACATATGATGTTTCTTTTCAGAGTCCCCACCCCCACCCCCACCCCCACCCCCACCACACACCCACCAAAAAAAAATAAAGGAAAAAGGAACACATGATTGTATCTGTTGATGTCAAAGACCATGCATGATGCATAAATCCATGAAATGTGCTGAAATAAAATAAAATACAACCCCCCAACCCACACACACACACTCCCTATGCTTTAGTTTCTGAGCCACTTTGCAACACTCTCTCTTCCCATCATTTCCAATGGCTTCTTCAGTAACCAGGTCAACTTCAGGTTTCAGCTTCTCAGAGCACTGGCTTTTGATGGTAGCCACTGCCCTCCTTTGTGGATTTCTGGGGTACATAGTCTATGATGCAATCATGGCTACTGCATCTGAGTTGCTGCAGCGTTTGCTGGTAATCTCTCCACTGCTCTTGATCATCATTGTTCACTGGCTCTCCACTGGTAGCCAGTTAAGCTTCCCCATTCCAGGATCTGAGCCTAGTGCCATCCACAGAGCTGGTGGTTCCCCTTGGGGTGTTGCCTTTCTCCTTCTTCTCCTTTTCTTTCTCATTTCCTACCAACCTTCCCTGCATGGCCTCATTTCTTAGCATGAATTGAGAACATATATGAAGTGCATGTATGTCACTGAGATGTGAGGGTAGTAGGCTACTTGTAGTTCTGGAGTTGATATGGGTACATTAACTAGCTTCTTGTAGCTCATTGTGAAGCTGTTTCTAAAGCAGACTTGAAACAGTATAACTTGTATTCTGTGTCAGTGTGAAAAGGGTCATAATTAATTTGGGTGTGTTGTACTGTAAACTTGCCTGTCTCTGCCTCTAAGAAGGTTGTTGCTTACTTGCTTTTCCCTTCTAGCAAAATTTTTGTAGCTGCTTAAAGCTTCAATCTTTGCTAGTTAGTGAGTGGCGGGTGTCTATCCTTTTTTTTTTCTGAGAAAATTGCAATGGCTTGGTCTCAAACATCAAAATTGCTCAGAAATTTTGGATTATTGTGTTAGTGTTCAACTGTTCATATATAATTATGATATTATAAGATTTTAATGTTATAATTCTCAGAAGTAATTCTCTCTCTCTTGGGGAAAAAGAGTTGAATCCTCATCATGATTTACAATCACATGGGCATTTTCTTTTTCCTCTAGCCTTGTGTTAATTTAATCTTTCCCCGGCTTTGTTCTGTTTTGCTGAGAGGTTGCTAATAAAATAATGGCTTTAATATTAATTTGGTCCCTGTAATAAAGGGAGATTTTGATTTAGGTCCCTATAAAAAAAGTTAAATTTTTTTCGTCCTTGTTTTATTTATTTTTTTTAATTTAGTCCTCGTTTTATGTTATTTTTTGAATTTAGTCCCTCACTAGCGTTGACCGCTGATGTGGCAATGTGAGGTCCCTGTAAAATTCATACGTGGCACCTCATTAAGCCTACGTGGCTTCCACGTCACATAACACATACCTTAAGTTTTTAACTTAGTCCCTCTAACAAAAATGTATTTTGAATTTAGTCCTTCTCTTTTTTTTCCGTTCTCCACCACCCCCACCTCCATCTCCCCCTTCTCCACCACCACCCACCTCCCCACCACCACCTCCTCCACCACCCCCACCACCCATTTAATTTTTTTCTTTTACTTTTCCGAACAGGATTGTTAAATCTCGCATATTATTTCAAAATGGGTTTCACGAAATAGGGAGACGGGGTCTCCACTATCACCACTCCACACCTTTCTCCATAGCCATTTATCAATACAAAGTCTCCATTAAACTTCCACACCCAACCATCCATCGAAATGGCCCTGCAAATCATTTCTCCATTCTCCTCAAACCCCACTCATCTTCATCACCAAAACTCAGAACAGAACACCACCACTGCTCTAAGAAACGCTGCCTCCCCCAAACCGCAAAGCTGCCCCACCGCACCGCCACTGAACTGTCTCACCTCGAAGTCAGCTACTGCACAAGCTCGCCGTCGTGAGTCACTCCTCAACCTGTTGCAATAGCCCCAAAACCCGTCTACTTACAGGCCTGCGCTACTGTTGCTTCGGTGGGGAGAAGGAGGAGGGGTGGTGGTGAAGGAGAGAGGAGAAGAAGGTGGGGTGGTGGAAGAGGGGTGGGGATGGTGGTGAAGGAGGGAGGAGAAGAAGGTGGGGGTAGTGGAAGAGGGGTGGTGGTGGAGGTGGGGATGGGGGTGGTGGTGGAGAAGGGGGTGGTGGAGAAGGGGAGAAAATGAGAGGGACTAAATTCAAAACACATTTTTTTAAGAGGGACTAAATTCAAAACTTAATATTTGTATAGGTATGTGTTAGGTGACGTGTAAGCCACGTAGGTGCCACATAGGAATTTTATAGGGACCTCACAGTGTCACATCAGCGGTCAACTCCTCCAGGGACTAAAAAAAAAAGACAAAAAAAGCTTAAATTTTTTATAGAAACTAAATTCAAAATCTAAAATTTTACAGGGACTAAATTAATATTAAAGCCTAAAATAATTTTTGGATTTGATGCATGCAAAAGTAAAAGAAAAAACAACTTTTTCTCCTTCATTTCACACTGGCTCTCCTTTCCTAGCGGCCATTGGTGTCATGTGCCGGATTTTTGTGGAAATAAGTAATTATACTTCATGGAAAGGGGAAACTTGAATATGTTTAATAAATTCATTCTTAACAATTTATTTCCTGTGTACTGAAATATAAGTACGTACTTTTTGTTCATATTTTAGTCTGAAAATCTAAATATATGTATTTTTTTATTTATATTTCAGTTTGAAGGGAGTAATTAACAAGTTATTATAATTTTTAATTGAAGTTCAAATGATGATATTAATGAGAATTAGACAAAGAGTACCGCAAAATGGTAAAAATAGAAAATAGATTGAAAATCAATTTTGTAATTAATTAAAAGTAAAAATAGAAAATAGAGTCGAGAAATGGAGCCTCAAACCAAATGGGTCCTACGATTTCATCTTAAATTTTAATAACGTTCTATTTAATTGATGTCTATGGGAAAGAAGAAACACAAAATTTTCAGTGAATTTATATACAAGTAGAAGGAAATGGGAGAGTTGGAGAAACAGGCATTGCACTTATTCTTTTTTATTGTTCTCTCTGTTCAATTCTACTCACAGTGACTCACTACGTTAAAAATTTGCAAGTGGAAGGTAAATAATGGGAATTTCTTTTAAGATTCTCTGTCTCTCCCAACCTATATAAACAAGTACTAAGGTGGGGGATCTTTTTCATGTTACCAGTAACCAGGGATGGATGGTTGGAGCATGCTCAATAATGTCATAATCGACCCTCCTGCTACTTTTCCTAAAGGCTGCCACAGACAACAATACTTGGGGGGAAGGCCTTGAGAATTGTGACCCATCTTTTCACATAAAAAATATTAAAATAAATATTTGAAAGGCCAAATGTGATTCTTTTTTTCTTTTCACCATTGAATAATGCATGCAATCCTGTTATTGAAGCAACTTATATGGTGCTAGCAAGCATTGCAATGCATGCGACTTTCTAGGAATAATTTCCATGCACATTTCCAACAAGAAAATGACCCATGAAGACAATGTAATGAGATCACCCAAATTAAACATTTAGGTAAAGTTAATTTCTGTTCTACCGTTACAAGATGAAATTCAGGAAATTCCTCTAATGGGGTTGTCATCAATGAGCAAATATATATATATATATAGATCAACCAATGAGCAAATATTCTAAAAGCTCCAAACTTGACATGGCTTCAGGAATAGGCCCACCAATAAAGTTATGACTCGGATCAAGCAAGACTAACCTCTTGAGATTTCCTAATAAAGCAGGAGCTATGTTTCCAAGCAAGACTAACCTCAGACCAATAAATTTATTTTAAAGAAAAAGATTATAAACAATTCAAACAAATAAAAGTATTAAACACAATAATTATTTTAAAATAAATAATATTTTTTTAGGATAAAATAAATAATATTTAAAAAAATAGAATTTATATAAAGTATTTTTATTTTTATATTTTTTTAAGCTAATTCAATTGTTAATTATTTTTTTGACGGAATTCAATTGTTAATTATTGAACATTTTAAATGTAGTCAATTAATTAATAATTAATTTATCCACAGTCGACTATATTTCTGTTACTTTTATCAAACAGATAAACAAATGATTTATTAAATTATCCGAATTTAATTTAATTTAAATTTAAAAGAAAAAAAGGCGAAAAGATTCTAAAGGCAAAAAACGGAGAACCTTGTTACTTGTTAGGGTTCTGATTTCTGAAAATCCTTTATCGCGGTTTGCCTTGACCTCTCCCTTCCTCTCTCGCTTTAGGATTAGGATTTTAAGTGGCCCCTCGTTCTCTTTAATTAACTAATAATAATAATAATAATCAGGTATATTGGGTTAGACGCATCTGTCTCATATTCGCATTCTTCTGCTTCCACATCAACTCTCAGCTCAGTTGTTGCGTTTCCAAGGTTTTTATTTCTATCTTTAGCTTTGTTATTTGCTCACTTTTCCTTAAAGTGGAACTATAACTGTATCGGATAAAAGGGACCAATTTGTTACAATTTTTTGTTCATTTATTTAATTATTTTAATTGATGTTTCTGGTGCAGCTTATGATGAATCGTGCTATATCTAATGGTTTCCTTTTTTTTTTTCTTCATAATTCTATCCCCGTCATCCCTTATACGAAATTATTACCATGTTTTAAATCTTTGGTGTAGTGCTTTTTGGCCAAATTTTGTTGCACGAATTACTCATTCGTGCTTTTTAGTCACACTTTGGGTGATAAAAGACCTTGTTGAACTTGAAAACAGTTTAAGCTCTTATTCACAAGAGTAGAGGTGTTTCCATTTGGCTGTATTAATGTTCCTGTTGTGACGAGTAAGTAACAGCTTTATAAGAAGGGGCATGAGGGAGAGGGGGAGGATAATAAGAGACAAACAAACAAATATGTTTTGCACAGGTTATGTATGTGTCTTAAGGTATGTTTTGTTTTCAGGGTTTGTGTGATATTTTGTAAAATGGGCGAGACTGGAAAGCGATATCATTCACATAGAGACCATGACGGGGACAGAAAAAATCAAAAGAGACGTGTGAATGACAAAGATGAAAGGGGCAATGATGAATTGGTTGTCTATAGGATACTCTGTCCGGACGAAGTTATTGGGAGTGTTATTGGGAAGAATGGGAAAGTGATAAATTCGATAAGGCAAGAGACCAGGGCAAAAGTCAAGGTTGTGGATCCATTTCCTGGTGCCAAGGATCGGGTTATAACAATCTACTCCTATGTTAAGGAGAAGGAAGAAGTTGAGATTGATGATGAGTTCGATGATAAGAAACCTTTATGTGCTGCCCAAGATGCTCTTCTCAAGGTTCATGTAGCCATTGTGAATTCCATGGAAGCTGTTGGAGATTCTGATAAGAAACGAAAGGATAGGGATGAATGTCAAATTCTTGTTCCCTCAAGCCAGTCTGCAAACATCATTGGTAAGGCTGGGGCTACCATTAAAAAGCTGAGAAGTAAGACAAGGGCAAATATCAAGGTTACTGCCAAGGATGCAGCTGACCCAACACACTCGTGTGCTATGGAGTTTGATAATTTTGTCTTGGTTAGTATATTGAATGTCATTAGACTTATCATGTATGTCATTATATAGGTGGTCGGTTCTCGTATTTTTCTTGCTAGTCATATATCAAATGATAGAAAATGATGGCTAAACTAAAATTTAACTACATATAGTGGTCCTAGTGGAAGCATTGTTTCCAGTTGTGAATGACATACATGGTTGTTAAAATAATAGTAATTTAACTAATAACTATACGACAGATTGGATTGAACTAGGAACCTTAGTCCCTTGTGGACATCAATACTTAGATGATTGATGAAAAATTCATGAGAAATATTTGAATGACCTCTGACTTTGAAGGATAACCTCAATGCCAAGGAATTTTTTTAAAGTATATGTGTGACTCGTTAACTCTGGGGAAAAAATAAATAAATCAAGTAGTTTCCAGTATTTTGAGTAGAATAATGTTGTATGCTTCTCTATTCACTATCACTACCAATGGAGAATACCATCATATTTATGTTTCTACAATGTATAAATTAATGATGCATATTCAATCACTGCAATTGGTAGCTAATCAGCTAATGGATGCACTGATGCACAGTTGCACACATACATGACATGGACTATTGCATATACACGGCTTTGTGGACCATCCTAAGAAGCCACCCATATAGTGGTAGAATCAATATTATTTTTGGATGCTGTAGCCTGTGTTTTGCTTAAGGATAATTGTATATCATATTTGATTTGATTTGATGACTATATCAATTTGAATGTGAACATCAGTTTTTGTACATCTAGTTTCTTTGAAAATTCTGCAATTTCTATATATATTTATTAATCATACTTTTACTAGGCTTCTTATTATTATTTATACTTATTTAAATTTATTATTGCATTTGTTAAAACAAGTTCTTTGCAGTTAATTTTTATCTTACTATATTCTTACGTTTGTTGTGAGTAGATCACTGGTGAATCAGCAGCAGTTAAAAGGGCACTATTTTCCGTTTCTTCTATTATGTACAAGTTTGGTCCCAGGGAGGACATCTCTCTTGACACAACTGTACCAGAAGGCCCACCCAGTATTATCATTCCCTCTGAAGTTCCAATTTATCCGCCTGGTGGACTATATCCAGCTTCAGATCCTATGATCCCACCTAGAGCTGTTCCTCAAATTATAGGTGCAACAAATGTACAAGACCTGCAAGGTTATGCTGATGCAGGAAGTACGTGGCCTCTGTACTCGTCTGCCCTTCCAGTAGTGTCCAGTGTTGGTGCTTCTCGGTCTGAGGAGTTAGTTATTAGAATGTTATGTCCCTCTGACAAGATTGGGCGTGTCATTGGGAAGGGAGGGAGTACAATTAAAAGTATGAGGCAGGCAAGTGGTGCTCGTATTGAGGTTGATGATTCCAAAGCTAATCATGATGAGTGTTTAATCATTATAACTACAACAGAGGTGCACTATCTTGGCTTCTTCCATTTTTATCTATAAATCCAATAATTGTTGGAAGTGTCGAACTTGGTAAAGTTTTTAATTTACCCTAGTGTGTGTTTGATTAGCTTATTGTGCTTCATGAAAGTTGATACCAAAATACTCTAGTGAGAGCTTTGTGCTGAAAAACTTTTTAGTGGTGTAATATTGTTTAACATGAAAATGACTCAAGATCATTGGGTTTCATAATTAATTTTATGCTTGATTTAGTTCATCGATTGTGCTGTTCTCATATTCTCCATGCTCTGCATGTACTTATCCTTTTCCTAATATATTTTGATTATGTAGTCTTATTTTATCAAATGGAAAATATTCATGTGGTTTATATATTTTGTAGTCACCAAGTGATCTAAAGTCCATGGCAGTTGAAGCTGCTCTGCTGATACAGGGGAAGATAAATGATGAAGATGATACTACAGTGTCAATTCGGCTTCTAGTTCCATCCAAAGTGATAGGTTGTATTATCGGTAAAAGTGGTTCAATCATAAATGAAATCCGGAAGAGAACTAAGGCAGATGTTCGAATTTCTAAAGGCGATAAGCCAAAATATGCAGATGGCAATGATGAACTCGTTGAGGTTTGACTTTTGTAATGATAAGCCAAAAAATGCTTCATCACTTTTCTTGTGTCATTAGTATATTTATTCAGTACTTCTATTTGGTATTAAAGCTCTTGTACAAAAGTTGTTGGTAATGTCTAATAACCAATCATGGTTGGAGAGTAAAAAACAAAGTTGAAAAGTAAATTAGTGACTAATAAATTATGAGTCATTCATTGAATCATTTCATGAAAACCCATTTGCACCATTTAACGTTTTTCATATTTATTTTATTAAATGTTCTTATTTAGGTGGGTGGTGCTGTTGATTGTGTAAGAGATGCAATAATCCAGATTATCTTGAGACTTAGAGATGATGTGTTGAGAGAAAGGGACACTGGCCATAATCCTTCTACAGGTGGTGAATCCTTGTACTCTAGTGGTGCTGGTCTTTCATTGCCATCTGTGCTGCCTTCAGTTCCTTCTGTTGCTGCTCCACTGGTTTATGATCAGAGGGCTGAAAGTGCAACTGGCCTGGGCATGCTTTCTTCAAGCAACCTGTATGGATATGGATCTTTCTCGGTATGTCTCATTTTTTTGTGCCATATGGTCATTTTGTAACTAGTCCTAGCATTATGATAATTTTTTTGTATGTATATCATGGTTTGTTTTTACTTTTCCCTATTTCATGCTAAATTCCTTGAAGTCGATGTCATTAATGGTGGATGGCGTTTCACGATGGCAAGCCAAAAATCCGCCATAACGATATGGCAGATGGCTTTGCAGCCTATGGCGGAAACATGGCGGCTATAATAAAATAATAAAAATATATAAAGTATATTTATACAACAATTTTACCAAAAAACTGCAGATTATATAATAAATAAAATAGATAAAAAACTAAACGTGTACTAAAAGGATCATAATTCATAAACTTGAAACTAAATGTCATAAGTTCACTAGAAAGTAAAAATTAAAAAACCATCAAGTTCAAGTAACAACGAATTAATAGAAAACAAAACAAACATAAGAATAGAAAGCAAAGAACTAAAATGGGCAAGATAACAGGAAAAAAACAGACTTGGACATAATAGAATAACAGAGAACAAGAAAGAGAACAACAGAAAACTGGAAAGAAATAACAAATATGAGAGAATAGAAAATAGATTCTAAAGAAGATGATAGAATAGAATAAGAGAGAAAGAAATAAGAAAAGGGATAGACGGAGAGAAAAAAGTAGAAAATAGACAGAAGAACAAGAAAGGTAATGGTTCATTCAGTGGAAAAGGGAGGTTGCTAGAGATGGAAGAGGAGAGGTGAGATGAGGTTTAGTGAAAATAGTAGTATGTGGGCTGTTTGGGGTTTGAGTGCTGAGGGATGATTTTTTTTTTGTGTGTTAGGGTTTCATGTGTCATGGGTTATAAGGTAACAAAACTTTCCAATCCCTCAATATGTATCTTGATGTTTTATTAATTTGCAAAGAGTTGGGACATTTTGATAAATATAGGCAATTTCCTCTAGTATATGTTGAAATTATAGGGTTTAAGTAGTAAAAGAGGATTAGAGATTAGATAAGTATAAGATAAGATTGTGATGAGATGTGTTATATTATGAAGTACTAACACCTATTTGTGCTAATAATTAGGCTAACTGGTCAAGTACCAGTGGTTCCCTTATATATTTGAAATTTGAAAAGGGAAAGTTTTATTACGATGCAAAGTCAAATTTTATCAGATGGCTCTTTATTTGTGTGTTTGTACTATATATCTTCTATTCTTTCCTTAGTCATTTGGGTTTGAATAAAGTGAATGAAATGCTGCATATTGATGGAATTCTTATTTCTTTAAATTTTGGGTTGAAAGGGGGGGGGGGGATTGTGGAGATGCCTTCATAGAGTTGTTCCTTGTATTCAGTATGTCTTTCCCTCTGGTTTTGCTTGGAGCAACTTTTTCCAAGTACAAAATGGTTATTAACTGCATTCAGTCTTTATTTTCTTCCTTCTTTTGTTACATGCCGATATGTCCTTTTTAGTTCCAAATTGTATCTGAGTTACTGATCTCTTCTTTTGTTTGATTCTATGTAATAGATGGGAGAAAATGGCTATGGATCTATATCCTCATATGCCAGCAATCTGTATGGCAGGTTAGTATATATTTTTTGTAAAAATTATGTAAATACCCTAGAACTGGTTTAGTGTGTTTGGATTGGAGTTTGCAAAATTAATTTTGGATGAACATGATTTTGGTAAACGTCGGTTTGCAATGAAGTGATATATGCTTGGATACCTTTATCGTATAAGAGATAATTTCGGTCATAAACATTTCCAATCCAACATAAAAGTAACTTTCTCACTTCCATTCAAACTATGGTTTTAGAATGAAATTCCATGAGACACTGCCCAACTTGCATTTTGCCAAACATGTTGAATTGAGGATGAAACCCTGTTTGAATCCTCTAAACATGCATTTGGGCCCAACTAAAGATGCACTAAATCCCCTCTTTGCTTTCCTTAACTTCATATTAAATAGTTTGATGTTAATTGAACTTATGTTTTTATTGTACTTTATGGTGCACAGTTTGCCTCCCCCATCAACTCTGGATATGTTGGTTCCTGCTAATGCTGTTGGTAAAGTGTTGGGTAAAGGAGGGGCAAATATAGCCAATATCAGGAAGGTTGGTTCACACATTCTGAATTTATTAATCTTTTATTTATTGCAAGAATAACTCATTTATGTTTTGAAAAGTATCTTTATAATTATTTATCTTGAAATTAATGCGAGGTTTGGTTCTTGCTGCTGTATGTCACTGTCACTACATGCTTTTTGATTGTGATGAACCGTTAAGAATTACCAATCTAGTAATCTTAAAGCTTCCAAATCATGTGATTTGTGAGGAAAAAGCCAATAGAGTCTCTATTGAGAAAACTAAGAAAATTGGATCATAAAGAAGATAATCCAATTAAAATGGTGGAGTCTAAAGAAAATTTGGTTGATAAGTAATATCGTTAGGTTGTTATATTATCATGCTATCTCAAACTGAATTGTTGGTGGGTGATTTTTGATTATTTGCTTAGTTACATTGTGTCTTCTCAGTCCAGTTGTTTGTAGGAAGGTATGAGATATCCGATTTTCATCATATCAAGTGATTTGTCGTGGAAGGAAACAATTTGTGAAGAAACTAATTAGAAAAAACAGTTTAAGGACTTCCATATTCATTGATCAATGATGTTTTTCAGTTTTTCACATTTGCTAGGCCATATTGTATTGTTGTCAGATGTCATCTAATGTTGTCCTTCTGTGCGTTGGAATATTTTATTTTGCTTATGCTATTTTATTTATAAGTACACAAAAAAGGTTGTATATATACAGTCTATTTGATGTTTAAGGGCGACAGATGCTGGCTTAAGTAAGTTTATTTAACTGTGGCTTGTAATGAAATATCAATTTATTTATTCTCCCATACCCTAATACATGTGCCTGGGATGTAAAACTAATGCAAAATTTGTTTCATTTGATGTCTACTTAATGCCTTGTTTCACCCCAGATTTCAGGAGCAACAATAGAGATTTCCGACACCAAATCTGCCCGTGGTGATCGCATTGCCCTGATATCTGGCACACCTGAACAGAAGCGTGCCGCTGAAAACTTGATCCAGGCGTTTATTATGTCCACCTGAATTCTTGAAGTTCTTTCTGGGGGTTTTGAAGGTGAAAAGTTTAACTCTTGAAGCATGTCCTTGTTCCTCTCCTTAGTTCCATTTAGTTAATCAGTTGGTCTTGGAGAGACAATATTCTCTAGGGTTCTTCGACTTGAATCCTGCTTCTTCCATAACAGCGGCTAACAAGATTGAGCCTGAAGATCCATTGCTGGTTTTGTATGCAGGAATTAATGTTCCATTCCTTTTTATTTTCTTAATCTACTCTCATCTGTGTTTTATCTTAGAAATCTAGGATCTCTCTGTCCTTTCATAATGTTTGTCTTTGACTACTGTGGAGTCATCTCTATCTCCATAAATTGTTTTCTGAGGAATCATGAAGCAGTGTTTATTTTGTTTCTGGCAGTTCACCCTCTTATTCTCCTATCTTGCTGAAAGTATCTGCCGTAATAATGCAAATGAGATGCTGAGTCTCTAGGGATCTCTACTTTCTAGTATCCTTGGTTATCCAAGTAATTTTGTCAATTGGGGAAGTTGCCTCATACTTTGAAGCATTTCAGAAAACTCTGGATCATTTTCTTCCTTCTAATTCTATTTCCACATCTTGTAATCCTGTCATACGTGATGGTATATGCAACTAGATAAAACCAACTCCTTATTATCACACCAACCATGATTCCTTATATTCGTAGAAAAATGCTATAAGCTAGATTTTATTTTGTTAAATAAAAGAAATTCAGACACATAAGATATTTGTAGGAGGATACAGCGCCCACATCTCCTTGGTGTATAAAGAAAACAGAAAAGAACACAGAAAAGCATCATGACTAGGTTTTGTCATTCACTCTTGGATGGATGAGAGGTCTCCTACTCCTATCTCTCTTATCCAACAATCACCCTTGAATGCTAGAGACTTCTAGCAAATTTTTTTGGCTGTGTAGCACTACTTGTACCTATTACCTTAAAAAGCCTCCTGAATTTATTTTGCAACTTGTGCACATTTTTCACTTCTTATCTGTCTTGTGATGGATGCCACTCGGCACTTGCAAGGAAGTACTCGTAAGCTGCTACCTTTTTATTTTGGGGTAGAGCACAAGGTATGTCCACATCCTGAGCCTGGGATTGTGTTAGCTTGGCCCTTGGCCACAAGTAGTTTATAGTGGGTTTTGAGAATTGCGATACAGTCCCCTCACATGATTCAAAATGGTTTCATTGGATCCCCTAAATTCTATGAATGCTGGCTGTTAAATTCATTTGATTATCTCTATCTCTGCTGCTTACAATTTAGGTATTGTCCATTTGTCCTGTTTACAGCATATTAGTATCCCAACTAAATTAGGACTTGAGTTAAAATGACTTTCAGTGACATGGATAATAATATCCTGCCTATTTTTAGTGATTTCACCCTAGTCAAGTCTGTGGGCAATAGCTTGGGTATATATTCAGATATTGTTTTCTGACTATTATGTCTACTTGTAGGATGCATTAGATCATCTTATTTTGGCAACATTTCCCTCACATCCATACTCTTGTACATTGTCTCATCCAGATTACTTGTTGACGAGTTTCAACATCTCCAATTCTCTTTTTTAAATGTGACGGACCTGTTTCTATCTTTCAAAGAATAGCAAAGTATCTAACGATCAAATTTTGCATTTTCCTAGCACATTGTGAAGTATACATGTTTTCTTCATTGTCACGCTAGTCATCTAGTTTATTGGATGCGGTATCATAAACTCCCCACGATCATCTCAGCATATAATCATTCTCGTTATAACTTTTTTTCAATCTTTAAAAGGATATACTGGTCTAGGTCATTGATTTTCGAACTGTATAATCTCCAATTCTTGATTCTGTATTCATCACTGTCCATTCTTTTCACACAAGCTTTCAGCTATCATTCTTAGCAGTAAGGATGTTGGTTTAGTTTGAGTTTGGTGATTTTGCCGATGGTATTTATTGGATGTAATAAATAGATTGATATCGTGCAATCAGACATTTTGTCTTGAAGGTGGATCTGTCGTATCATTTCTTTGTGAGCTAGAATGGTTCATTGGGGGTAGAAGCATACTGAAAGCTGGTGTTAGAAATGTACTTATTAATAATTGTTACTGTTTGTATATAAATTAACTTCTATCTTGCACAGTTAGTAGTGTAAACAGATGTCCTTTGCACATACAGCTTCTTGATTGTCAATGTGATGTCATTCATACATGCATTTATATGATATAATATAATAATATAACATCACCATAATTGGGCTTAGTTTATCAATTTTTTTATAAAGACTCCCTTAACGGAATCTTTGTACCGTATATTTTTTTGAACATTTTTGTCACTAGAAATAATATTTATCCAGTAGGATTGTTATCAACTGCATCGTATCGTATTGATAGGAAAAGCAATGAATGATATATGTGATGTGGCCCACAGCCACTCATGGGTTTGGTGGATACCAATTAGGCTGCTTTTTCATTTGAAATGTTGATTTGTTATTTGTTATCTCTTTTTTTATTTCTGAAAACTGATTTCACTCGACTTTGAGACTATTTACAGTTTGAACGGTGATGAACATTTCATGGCCGTTACTAGTCATTATCATTATGGCAGACAAATATAAAATATAAATTGTGGATAGTCGGAAGAAGTTAACAATCTTTTCGATATTTTGTTAATATTTTTCATTTTTACTATTAAATAAAATTTCGTGTTGGTTTTACTGATTGATTCCAATTAATTCAAGTCAAGTGGAATTTGAATAAAGTTAAAGGAATGAAGTTCTTTACTGAATGTTTTTATTTATGTAATTCAATGAAATGTTGGTTACAATCTTTCTCTCTCGCACACATTTGGTCACTGCTTCGAATCAATTTAAAATTTTAAAGAGTGGAAATGGAAAATGACGTTATGGTGGTAAGCTGCGGATTTATGTAGTAGTTTGGGAAAGTGGAAAACAGACGCAGACAGCAACTTGACTGGACTTTGAGCTTATCGCCATTGGTATGATTATTACGTACACGCAACTTGATGGGAATGGAAATCTCGTTGATAATCGTTATATATGAACAATTTTTGTAATAATTTTAAAAAATTTAAGTATCGAGTTCGACAAATTCACATTGTAGACTTGAGTTGGACACTTGAACTGGACGTGTCGTGGTGCAATAATTTTAGGCGAAGGTTAGGGTACTGTGTTACAAAGATGAGTACGGTAAATTTACCTATTATTATTTTAGAAAGTAAATGATACTGATTCAAGATTTTTACTTTGCAAAAATGGCCCCCTGTTGTGTTGCTGGGTTTGACTAAAACTGTTACCCAAACCAATCAAAATCATTTGGTTTGGGTTAGGTTAGGTTTATACATTTTTTAGCTAAGCCAATTGAATCAACCCAATCAAGAATGTGTTGGTTTGGACTGAGTCAATCGGGTCAGAACAAGTAAAACTAAAATACCTCTGCTAACTTGATCAATCGCTTTCTTCTTTTCCTTCAACCTTCGATCTCTTGCCGAGTTTTCACTTAGCTTTGACTCCGATTCTCCATTGAGAACGGTGGCAATTCTCCTCCTCGTCTTGCTATTAGACCCGTGCTCCGCCTCGTCCCCTTCGTTCTTGTGTTTCTAGTTTTGATTCTTGTGATGAAACAACATCTGCTTGGGATGATGACCAAATGAAGAGTCCATGTGGTCCATAACAATAAAAGTTTATTACCCACTAATAGTGATGGGTCTAGAAATTTTAAGTTGTGGGGGCAATGTTCTTATATAAAAAATGGAAAAAGTTTTGTATACACCCAATGAGGTGTATACTACTAGAGTGAGATAAGGAGAGATGAGAGAAAAATAATAAAATAATAGAATATGTGATGTGATAGTTAGAGAGATATAAAGATAAATGATAAGTGTTAGATGGGTAGATTAAATTTTGAGGTGTTTAAGTATCATTGCTCATAAAAAATTTATAGCACTAAAGATATAATATATCATTTTTAAAAGTATAAACATCATAATTATTTTCTATGGGTTTTCACCAATTTCACTTAATTATGAAAATGTACTATCATAACATATATATATATTGAACAATTTTAATGGAAAATTGTATTTTTTATGATACCAACACAGTGTGCAAAGAGGTTCTATTTTATCAAATACACAAAGATTAATCATTTCGTGAATTGAACACTAGTATTAAAACTATATATATAGGGTATATATAGAGAGAGATATAAATCCTAGCGGGAAAAATGCCCCCAATTTGTTGTAAGTGGATCCGTCCCTACCCACTACGCTTTTTAAAACCTATCTGTTAAGGTTGTTCCACAATAACTAAGAAATAGCTTTATTGACAAAAAAATTTGTTGTTATACTCTTATCTTTCGCTATCCCACTTTTCCATTTACTCTATCTCTGAATTGTAATCTTAAACTATTAAAAGGACAAATAAATAGAAATATTATTTTAAATGGACATTTAAAAAAAAATAGACAAAGTAATTAATTACTCATTTTGGGCTTAAATATAATCAAAAATATTTAATTTTACATTGATTAAGAAAGTTAGTTAAGTTTATTTAACTTTATTGATCTTATTAAAAATAAATCTCTTTCCCTGAATTACTCTTAATAAAATGGATCATTGAAATTAAAACTTACATTAAATAAAGGGTATTTTATTCTCCCCTCGAACCAAAAAAATAAAGGGTATTTTATAAAAAAAAACATTAAATAGAGTAGCGTTAGTTATAATTTGCTTACAGTAGTATTTGAGTTCACCACACTTGGACTATTTTTTGTTTATATTCTCTTTGGTTTTTTTTATAAGAAACATAGTATAAAATTATCAAGACTAAAAAAATGCATTGAAATGAGTTAATTATTATTAATGATACTATAATTTTTCAAAAATATTTTTTTTGAGATTGGTGATTTTTGATATTTTTTTTGTAAGTCTTATAATAAATAAAGATAAAATTAAACATAAATAATTAATATTAATAAAAACAAAATATTATTTTTCATAAAAAAATTATAAATATGACTATTTTGTTTCTTATAAAAAAGTAATCAAGGAAGTATTTGAATAATATTGCTTATCAATAATTTTATAACTAATTAACTATTGTTGCGCTTGTCCAAAATAAATTTCCCTACAGTGGCCAATGGTTCGCACGTTCGGTGCACATCCCAATACTTATCCGGATGGCTCAAAATTCTATACATTATTGAATTATTGAATACTGACAAATCTTCATGTCAGAATTTCCGTTTCCTTATTTTTCATTAGAATTTGAAAATGTTATGAATGAGTATTTTAAAAAATTATTACTATGCCTCCATTTCTAAATATAACCAGTTTTAGAAAAAAAAAATTATCCTTTTTTATAAGATCCTTTTCAAAATATTTTTTGTATTAATTATTTTTTAACTAAAATATTTTTATTTATTATATATTTTTTTAGTCAATAAACATAAATTATAAATTTATGATATCCTTTTTCTCTCTCCTATAAAAATTAGAGAAATTTAAGAGATAAAGTTGCTTCAACCAATTTCACTAAGGATAATTATAAAAAATAATATAAATTAATAATAAATTTAATATTATTAACTAAATTAACCAATTTATATATAAAAATCCTAAATTAACCAACTTTAGTTGATGTGTATGAATTAGTTAAAAAATTCTTGGATTTATAGATGGAGCTATGGTAGTACATCACCGCCCGTCCTTTGAAAAGAAAGAAAATAACTTGTCATTTCTTGATTAAGTAGCTGACTGAAATTGGTGAAAAAGGTTAGTATTTAATTTATAGAATAATCGCAAAATAGTAAAATATCCCATTTTGTAAATAACTGTATTGTATACACCTGAACCATTTTGTAATAATTGTATACACTGAACCATTTTAATTTTATATTGACGTGCTGACTGAAATTGGTGAAAAGGGTTAGTATTTAATCTAATATTAATATAAAAAAAATATAATCTAATATAATTTATAAATTATATAGAATAATTGCAAAATAGTAAAATACCCCATTTTGTAAATAATTGTATTGTATTTGTATACACTGAACCATTAAGTAGCTGACTGAGATTGGTGAAAAAGGTTAGTATTTATTTAATCTAATATATAGTAGTTCATAAATTATATAGAATAATTGCAAAATAGTGAAATACCCCATTTTGTAAATAATTGTATTGTATGTGTTGTATTCACTGAACCATTTTGTAATAATTGTATACACTGAACCATTTTAATTTTATACTGACGTGCTACTTTTACAATTTCCATCAACAATTGTGAGAACTGAGAGAAACACACTTTCATCGGAAAACCGCGAAAATCCTAAGAAAATTGAGGTACCTCAATCTCTCATCAATGGCTGCCATGAGACAAATACAGTGTTTGATGCGAAGAGCAGGTTGCAGGGGAAGCAGGAGTTTTGCGGTGGCCACACAGCCCAATGCTTCTTCCTCTACCCAGACAATCATTGATAAGGAATACCAGCACAGTGCCCACAAGTAAGTGTTGCCTCATTCACCCCAAAGACAAGATTTTGGCCTCTGGGTTTGTCCCTTTTTTCTTCTTCTTATGACTCTTTAACTTTTCATGTTCAAATCTGGTATTCCCCCCCCCCCCCCCCCCCCCCCGGATTGATATGTTGAACGAATAATATGGTTTTTGAATCATCATCCTTTGTGATGTTTGAATTGTACCTATAAAATAAAAAGGAGAACATAAATTCCTTTGGGGTGTTTGAATTGTAATCATGAGTAATAGGCTGAAAGTGCCCTTCAAAAAACACAATTTACTAATGTAATCTCACTGTTTATTCTGTTCTTTCATCACCTTAGCATCAAACAACACCAGTAGCACTCTCTGCCAATTTGGTAAATGTTGCAAATTTCTGTTTTCCTTGAATATTCATTATGTCTGGACTCTGGAGCTTCCGTAGAACACTGCGCGCTGGTAAATAATCTCACTTGGTCTCTCTTGAGCATGTTTACAATGAAAAGGATCACGGGGATTAGCTATTTTTTGGCTGTCAACTAATCTCTATTCATATTTTGCGCTTCCACATGGCTATTTAACTTGAAAATAAACTGTAATTTCTTTGTTCTTGTCAAGCTTCAGTGCTTTTTTATTTTACACTTTTCATTTGTATATATTGTTATTGAGTTAAATTAATTGTTTAAGGTCATATATTGAAATGATCTTTCCTGTTTCAAATGCAGTTACCATCCAATTCCCATTGTATTTTCTCAAGCAAAGGGAGCGACTGTATGGGATCCAGAGGGAAACAAATATATTGATTTTCTATCTGGTTACTCTGCTGTTAATCAGGTAAAATTGACTGGATCTTGGTAATTCCCAAGGCTCTGTATCTGGAATTTTGTTCTGAATGATGCCCAAATGAATGGAGGTGGTTATGTACATTTTTTTATTTCCTTTGTGATGTGGAGTCTATTGCTGTGGCCAAATCCCTTCTACCACTGCTACTGCTACTGCTTTTCCTTTTCTTATTCCTCAATTTTTAGGAAAAAAAAAACAATGGCATGGAATTTCCAATGACTTAAGTGCTTGTCATTTTATCATAGGGACATTGCCATCCTAAAATTCTGAAAGCATTACAAGAACAGGCAGAAAGGCTGACCGTGAGCTCTCGAGCCTTCTACAATGATCGCTTTCCAGTCTTTGCTGAGTATGTGACAGCCATGTTTGGGTATGATATGGTACTTCCTATGAATACTGGTGCTGAAGGTGTGGAAACAGCTATGAAATTGGCAAGAAAGTGGGGTTATGAAAAGAAAAAGATCCCCAACAATGAGGTATAACTATGAGAATCATGTGTCCTAACTCCTAATAGTTGTAATTCCTTGATGTTTTGCATTGTTCAAGATTGTGGGGTCAAACCAAATCTTCGTTTGATATGACCACTGATACTGATACAGTAATCATCATAATTTGTTTTTGGTGAAATAGCTGGTACACAAACATTTGTAATTCTCATTTTGTGTTCTTTAGTGATTTTAAATGTTTCACATGCCTTTGCTATGGTGAATAATGAGCTCATGTGTTGTGTAGCTCAAAATGTTTAAACAATGTGGTCCAATGCACAAAGCTCAGTTGTATAGGCTAACAAGAATCATATAATTATGGTAATTAGTATAATTGTAATCTGTCATTATTATATTTTATCTGTATAATTTTTCTCAGTTATGTAGTTTAGGTACACAGATTTCACCATATGTCTCTTAATTTTCTCTTCCCTTAATACTAATTATCTATTATAATTTTTTTCATTTGAGGCATCTGTTCCTGTTGTGTAATTATTCATATTTATTGTATTTTTTTTCTTTTGTTGTGTATCACAATCTCTGGAATCTAATATTTAACTTTTCAGCCTGAAAGTCATTTTGCTATATTTGAGCACAAGTGTCTGTTTTCTGCTGCTATTCTAGTTTGGTTATTTATTTTATATTTTTTATGAGAATCAGTTCAGGTATTTTATCATGTGAATCTTTTTGCTCATGGACACTTGTTTCAGGCTCTTATTGTCTCATGCTGTGGCTGCTTCAATGGTCGTACACTGGGTGTCATATCTATGAGCTGTGACAATGAAGCTACCCGCGGTTTTGGTCCTTTAATGCCAGGCCTTCTTAAAGTTGATTTTGGTGATGCAGAAGCCCTTGAAAGAATTTTTAAAGGTTCTGAATTGTTCTATATACTTTTTCTTTACTTCTCATCAGTATATTTTGCTTTAGCATGACAGATCTTTGATATTTACTATTTGAATTTTCTCTCTGATGAACTGCAGAAAATGGAGACCGCATAGCTGGATTTATTTTAGAACCTATCCAAGGTGAAGCTGGGGTATGTTTTATGAGAATCCCTATTTAATAAGCCTGTCAACGCTCAATATGTTTGATTGAATTGACATGCAAAGGAAGTTGATATATACCCATCTCTTTCTCTTTCTAATATGTTTACTGAAATCAGAACTTCGAGAAAAGACTGATATGAATGTTTTCAATTAAACTTTTATTCCATGTTGCTTCTCTGGTATGCTTACATATCTCATCCTGTAGAATGGCTCACATTCTTTGGGCATTTTTTACTATGCTTTTGCTTCTCAAAGTATATTCTTTTAATTTATAGATTATATTTGTTTGAAGGTAAAAATTCCTCCAGAGGGCTATTTGAAAGCTGTTAGAGATCTTTGCACCAAATATAATGTGCTGATGATTGCTGATGAAATACAAACTGGATTAGCAAGAACAGGGAAAATGCTGGCTTGTGACTGGGAAGAAGTTCGCCCAGATGTAGTGGTTAGACATCACCTCTACCTCTTGTATACTATATATCTCTTTAATAATTTCCAACGCTTTGATAAGAAATTATCTCGTGGTCATATGATTCACAAAATCTGTGGCAACTCATTGCAAATTTGATTATGCACCGTTTTCATAATTTAGGTTCAGAGGTGTTTTTATTATAGCAATAATGAATTATGGATTTCAACTTGAAATTGATACTATATGTCTATATGGTAAGAAATAAGCTTGTGTATATAATTGATTCCAGTAGATACCATACTTCCTTTAACCATATGATGTCATTCTTTTGGAATGCTTGTGCTTTTTGTGTTTGACTGGTAAAGCTAAAATCTATCTAGTTTTTCCTTCTATTCCTATAAACATATATTTTAGAAACTTGTCCGAGCCATAGATAATACAAATTTTGATGTTGCAATTTGCAAGTATGCGGTTGGATTAGATGCATTGAACTACCTACTAGAAAGACTGGCCATCCAACTTTTGTTTTTTCAAGAAAATGAGAAATATTCAACCTATGCCGAATACATCCTTTTTTCTTTCTATTTTGTTACCTTTTCTTCTGAGGTTCTATTTACATTTTATGCCACCGCACATATAGTAACTTTTTTAACTGTCTTTTCACTCAGATACTAGGGAAAGCATTGGGTGGAGGAATTATACCAGTTAGTGCAGTTCTTGCAGACAAAGATGTGATGCTTTGTATAAAACCTGGACAGCATGGAAGGTTTCATTTATTATAAATTTATAAATGTGTTTTTTAATCTGCTCCCTTTATTTAGCATTTTCTTGTCAATAGTTGTCAAACTTTTAAGGTTCTGCTGGGCATCTGTTTCCATCCTCTGGGAACTAAAGGTTTCTTCTTCTTTTTTTCTATGTTATTGTTCACAGTACCTTTGGGGGAAATCCATTGGCCAGTGCAGTTGCTATTGCTTCACTAGATGTGATCAAAGAGGAGAAACTTGCTGAGAGGTATCATATCAAATGCATTGCAAAATTTTGTATTGTCAATATATACTTATTATAGTACAGACTTGAATAGAAGTCTTGACAAGGATTGGCGTATCAATTTATGTTATAAAACTTTTTTGATTGTCTTATCAACATTGAATGCATTTCTTGCGATGTTGACTTGAATCCATTAAGAACATTGAAGTTGCTTTGCCAAGTTTCGGTAAATGTTTTATTGATTTGGTTCAGTTGTTCTCTCTACTTGAGAAATAAATTTGTAGAATCTGAAATTATGTCTTACTATTGAACAGATCTGCAAAAATGGGAGAGGAGCTCATTCGTCAGCTGCATGAGATTCAGAAGCAGCACCCAAACCACGTGAAGCAGGTACGGGGAAAAGGATTATTCATCGGAGTGGAGCTTAACAGCGAAAGTTTGTCCCCTGTATCAGGTTTTGAGTTAAGCGAAAAACTGAAGGATAGAGGAGTACTTGCCAAGTCAACACATGATACGATCATTCGCTTCACTCCCCCACTTTGCATAAGGTAAAGGAAGTGATGAAACTCATATAAGCATAATCATTGAAAATGAAAACTGGGTTTCTTTTACAACCCAGTATTCTAGTCATGTTTATGTAGAGTAATTTATCATATTCGGATTTTAGAACAAAGATTTGATTACTGGGTATGGTAGGATACTAGATAATCTTAAAGGCTCTTCTTCTTAAATAAAAAGGACAAGGTTAGCTGTCTATTGCAAGTGTTTCTTATTTGTTGTTCAAGGATTTGACATGAAAGTAATCTTTGGTTGCAGTGGGGATGAGATTCAAGAAGGTTCCAAGGCCCTGGCTAATGTGCTGGAAATTGATCTACCAAAGTTGCAGAAGCTGAAGCCAAAAGATGCTTCTCCTCCAGCTGCCCCTAGTGCATGTGATCGTTGTGGTCGAGTCTTGTATGGTTAACCATATAATGATCTTTGAACTGGATGATCCTTTAGTTATTTCTTATTTTTGTCTGGAAAAGGATGTGAATAATGGCATTTCTTATACATGAACTGTTAGAAACTATTTGTGCGTTCGATGCATACACTGAATTATAAAATTTACTGCAACATCCTTTCTACTGTGCAATAATTATTTGTGTTAAATATTGTTGTGTAACTACCTACCTTTAATACCAATAAAAGGTAGTTAAATGAGTTAGTTGTAATTAATATAAACTTTATTTCAAGATTACTCCTTATAGTAAATGATTAAAATGATGATTTGTACATTTAATGACATTAAATCACTCCTAATTTCTAAGTATATTATTCTCTCTTTAATGGATATAAAAGAAATTTTATATAATTGATATGTTTCAAATGAGTTTATATTTTTTATAATTTAGATCAAGAAAATAACTCTAAATTCTCTTATATATGAGACCGGAGATAGTATAGTACATACACACACACAAATATAGAGTGGTGGGGGGCATAGATAGAGAGGTAGGGGGAGGAGAGAGAGAGGGCATAATTGTTGAGTAAAAAATAAAAAAGGTTAATTTTATAACCTAGATTAGATTTAAAAATAAAGAGATTTTGAAAAGTTTTTACTTGAAAATTTTTGTTGAGATATTTATCAATGGGCTTATTCTATCAGGGTAGGGTGGGATAGGTTTTACATGTATATACAGAGAAGGATTCTTTTTTAATGTGAAGTCACTGTACAATACGTAAGGACCAGGACCACTCCACAACCCAATCAACCAATAAGCAAATTAGCAAATGAATGGAATCGCAGGTTGTTATACTGATTAATGAAACTATATGAAGGCGTATTGAATGCCACATTTACTTAACAGTTTATGATTTGTTGTTCTCAGATTAAATGGAAGGGATTTGGTAAATACAACCCCAAAAATAAACATACACCCCACATTAATATTAAATTTTCAAAAATACTCTCTCTTTTGTATTCCGAAAACTCCAGTTTCTGAAATACAAATTTGTATTTTTCGGAAACTCCAGTCTCCATATAATTTGTATTCTGGAAACTCTAGTTTTCAAAAATAACTCAAAATTGTAGGGTATTTTTGGAAATTTCATATTAATATGGGATGTATGTCAAAAAATCTGAGGATATATTTACCAATTCCCAAATGGAATATGTTGCACAAGTTAATGTCCTTCACTTATAGGCCCTTTTTATCTTTGATTGAAGTCTTTCCACTGCCATCTATCGTTGTTTGTATCATCCTATTAATGGGTTTGGTGGACCCATTTCCATTTCCCATGTTCTTCTGTATATATTTTGTACTTTTATAAAATTGTCTTACACTCAACCACCAATGGATTGGGGGAAGTAAACATTAGTGGGGACCAAAGTGGGGATATGCATGTCTATTATTGAATCTTTGTTGTTATCAATATCAAATGGGTAAGGAGGATTTTGTTTCCCCACATCGTCGTGTGCAAAGTACCTTTCAGATCAAATTAGATTCAGCTGGCATCGCAATTTGATATGCCACCGCCACGGCATAAATGTTCAACATTCCAATTAATGTTACAATATTATTATACACACATTAAGAAAAATAATTAATATCTTCATCTATATTAAAATTATTATTTAATTTTCTAACATGTCCTTTTCTTTAATATATATTAGTACCTCTACAATTCTCTCTTTTATTAATTAATTAGTTAAAGATGAAATTATAATTGACAAAATAATAATCAATACTATATTTTAAAAAGCACAAATAATATGATCCTAGCAAGATCATGCTTCTTTTCATGTAAATGCTGGAAGACCATGGAATTGATTGCACCCATTTGTGGTATCTGCTAAGATTTCTTGATATATAATATCTGCCATCACATCTTTGAGAGAGGGCATTGAACTTTGCAAAGAAAAATCGCACATATCTCTAGGCTTTTCAAAGTTTCTCCTATGTGTCCTTTTAAAGTGGAAAATGCTTTGTTCATACTTTTGCGTAGCAGCAAATGTGAGTGTAAATTAAAGACTCCTTGAATCCAAGTAAAGTTATGCTCTCCAAAGCTATACCTTTTTGTCTCCTTTGAGCAAATGCCTTTTTCATAATCTCTACTCTTCCTTTCCCCCACCCCAGTGGACAAAGAGATCTTATAATATTTGAAGTGGGTGGCTGAAACATCTGTAACCAAGAAACTGCCACCATATACCTATAGAGATATTGCAACTTGTTAAGTAGGCACATGCATAAAGAATGCATAAACACACTTAGCAGCTTCTTTGGCATTCAGTAGTACATCTCTGTGGCTAGTGCGTAATATTCTGTGTCAAGAATGGGAGCTTTGATCTATTTTTTGTTTTGGACATGATAAAATTTCACTCTTGGTCTTGGTGTTCAGCTATGTTACATCACCCGTTTGTCAAAATCATAGGATTATAAATTGAACATATTTTATCTTTGAAAATTCACCTGAGCAAAATAAATAAACCAAAAAACTAATAAGGCATTGACTCTGCTTAGAAATCATAGAGGATTTAGCTTCTAGTGGACTGATTGATAGCTCTTTCAATTTCTCAACTTATGGTATAGACAATGCAAAAATAATTGCAGAAAGTAAAAGAATATCTTGAGACGTCAAGTAGCTTTTACATTTCTCCAAAACACACAATGATCATGCACGAATAGATCAATATATAAATAGATATATCCAAATACTGAATGTAATTGAATGACTTCAAAATGATATCCCACAAGAAAAACCAGCACTTGATCATCATGAAAACAGCAATATCATCTGTTTTGGCGAAGGCAAGCTTTGGGACACAGCTTGCTGCTAGTACTCTATCTTTTAAGTCCTACATCAAAGGACAAGAAAGAAAGAGAATTCATATTCATATTAATAATATATATATATATATATATATATGTATTAACAACTGCAATATGTAAAAGTACGATCATTGAGCTATCCCAAGATGCCTATGCTTGCAATTAGTTAAGAAATTTCTGAAAGGAGCCCACTAAAAGATGAAATTGGAGTGGAGGGGACATAGATCATCTTGAGCATAAGAAAAGCAACAAAATATGATGGCTAGAGAATATCTGTTATATATGAGGACATTAACTTAACAGTTGGAAGGTGAGCACAGTAATCTTTGGCATGGCATGCTATAGATGCTGTAGGGAAAATGCTATTGAATAAGATGGAGCTACAAAGCAGGAAAGAGTGCTAAAATTCTAAATTAACTTAGGCTTCATGAAGTTGAACTAACAAATTGCTAACCAGTTTTTAGTAACCAATCATATATACAAGATTTGAGTCTGAGCAGTATGTTAGATACAAAAAAAAAAAAAAACATTTGTGTCTTCACCTTACATTTGAGAAAGTTGATTCATAACATAATATCAGAGTCTTTATTAACCATGTGGTCTAAATCAAGGAGTTCTTTCCATTTCAGGGAGATGGTACGTTCATCTACAAAAAGACTTTACAACTTAGCTAATAGCAGTCATTCTCCATATTTACTGCTCCATAAAGCCCCATTGAATATATTGCCCCACAGGCCTTGCTCAATTTTTACCTCTCTATGAAATAGTCCACTGGTGACTAGCCTTTTCCAACACCTCTTATGCTATTACACAAGCTTCAGGATATAAATGGATTGATTTTGAAGAGTTCCCCTCACTGATTTTGCCAATCTTTCTAGAATGATGGCAGTACCACAAAATAAAAATGGCAACAAGTATATATGTCTACACACATCCATTGAGCTTTTCAACCTTTTCCACTCCTTTACCACTACCATAATAATCCTATGATACCATATATCCATTCGATCTCATCCTCCCCATATACCAATTCATTTTTTCATTTTAACAAAACTTACCCTTGTTCACTTTCATTTTTATGAAATGAATGTTGACCAGTACTCTTGTCAATGTCATCCTATTGGCTACTTGGGAACAACTTACTTTTACATATATCCTTTTGGCAGATCATATCTTTCATTCTTGGAAAGGAGAGTGGTGTGGCAGAGTCTAAACTCTCCAGTGGCTAGGTAGCTTAAAATTGGAGCATCAGAATTGTGCTCAGGTATTGATTTGATCCAACCTAAAGATGTTAGGATATACTTGATCATAAATTGAGACAACCTTCAAAACAAGTTAACCAAAACACAGAGAAAAGGAGACTCGATGAGTAGATAAGGCTATATCATATGTCAAGAATGAAGGGAAGAGAACCCAAGGAAAAAAAAGGACCATGATTTCCTGGTTAATTAAGTGTGACATTTTCCTATTTACACCAGTACTAGTATGTCTAAAATTATTGAGTTTCTTATAGAGTGTGATTTTATAGGGTGTGATTTTAAGAAAAATAGGGAGCCTAGCTAACTCTTTCAACTCCTTGCAGTAAATTACAGATCCCCTTTATTTATCTGTGGTGGGTTGATGTGTATCTTTGAACTTTTTTTTTGACAGAATCAAACTTATGTCATTTCACTAAAAATAGTATTAGCAATACAAGGGGAACATTAACATAATTCTGAGCTCCATGAAGCTGGACAGCTCTTTTTGCTAAAGTATGAGCGGCCATGTTAGTTTCTCTCTTAACAAAGTTTACCTTAAAATGAGGCATAACAGAAAGCAAACACTTGCAAGCAGTAATAATAGACTTTTTCATGAATTAATAGACTCCTCAACAGAATCTGATAGTCTGTCAGCAGAAGATAATTTAGATGATTATCCTTTGAAGTAAATAATAATGTACTGGGTTAATCTATGCAAAAATTTGATAGGAATTTTTGCATCATAGTTCAGATGACAATAATTTTAGGGTAAACATCGGCATTGGCCAACAATCAAAATTAATAATATAGTGTATAATCTAGGAGGCTAGGAAAAGTTGACCCTTTAATTATTAGATATTTGATATAAGTATGGTATTCTGGTAAATTATGTTACATATATAGGAAAATTATATGTAATATGGATTTCATTATGCAAAAATATGGATATAATATAGAAAATGATGCTCTCGCATCCGGTGTGAGAGAGATATAGAGAATAGAAAAAATAGATAAAAAAAAATAAGACAAAAATGTACCTAACGCTGTTAGGTACCAACGGAGAACTTTTGACTATGTTTGGAAGAAATGGTAGAAAGCCTACCTGCTATTAGTTGTTGTTTTTTTTTTTGGATACAAAGGAGCAAGAAAGCCTGAGCTACTACCTGCTATATATCAGTTGATTCTTCACGAAATTCTTAGTCTATGTAGAATACCTATAATGGTACCACAATGCCTACACTAATCAAAATCAAAATTCTCAAAAGTCCAAACGATCTATGTAGGCCAAGCTAACAAATAGGACATCACAATTTTTTTATTAAATAATAGCCTAAATTCTCATAAGATAGTCCTAGAGCAGTGCTAGAGGGATGCTGGTGATCAAAGTTCAAAAGTGTATACACGATATGTAGGCCAAGCTAATAATAACACATCATCATTTTATATTAAAAGAATACCTAAATTAATACTTGTGACATAATATCATTTTATATTCACTGATTTTGTAGTCTTTCTAGTTTCTAGTAAATTTTTTCTCACATTCCTTTCGATCCCTCTCTAATCCTCTATGTATATCATTCCTTTCTTCCCCTATTCTGTTTCTCTCTATTGGATGCCGAATGAACAAGAGTGTATTAGGGAAAAGCTCATGACTTTTTGCTGATTAATAACTAACATTGCAAATACCCACAATCCCTTTCCCAAACCCTAATCTTCATATTGATCATCTCAGAATCTGCAACATTGTGAGATGAGACAGATCAACGTTAGATCCAAGAACTAAGAAGATGGTTTTGTCAACGAGTATAAAGATTAACAAGTATTGTTATTCTCACTGGAGTTGAATATGCACCTTCAATTTCCCCATTCTTGTTTCCCCATTCCCTTCACGTACAGGACTACTGTAAAACCCTTCCTCACCACAAACACCCCCACTAAACTGTAGTGCAATCCCCACAATTTCCCAATTCTTTTAACAATTCCACGTCTTTTCCTCCGCGTTAATTTCTCACGCTCACAATTAGACACATTCACAGGTTAGAGGCTGTTTCTCTAAGAGTTGCACCACCAAGTCATCTTTGATATTATTTTATTAATAATTATAAAAATGACATTATTTTTTTGAAAAAGTCTTTATAAAGAAATAGTATTTTCACCACTTTAGTAAAATTTTGAAAGCAGTAAACAAATAATGTGATACTTTTGCAACTAACTAATAATTAATAATGAAAACATATCAACTAAAAATGACAAAAAAAAACAAATTAAATTCTTCCTTAATTTTTAGAAACTAAAATATTCTGATTTTTTTTTTGCAAATTGTATAATGCAAAATATTTTTATAGCATCTACGGACTTTACATTTCACAGTGCTTTTTAAGTAGCAAAATCTTTTCTTACATAAACAAAGCAAGTATTTTATCTTTTTTTTTGTTCCGATTCTTTTTTCAATTAAATCCTATGAGAAAAGGAATGTTCATATTCAAGATTCTTGCTATATATTATGGAAGTATCTCGATCATACCTTATGAGTTCTCTTTGTTGATTTATTTTTTTATCTTAAAAGCTTAATCATTCATTGATGGGTACAATTGATAGTAAAACATGACGATACAGGAATATTAGATCTGATAGATTTCATTCTTCTACAAATTACAGAAAGTAATTATCTAGTAATTTATTATGCCTGAAGTTTGAAAGTCTATATATAGGTATAAAAAAATAGAACATAATGTTGCTTGTATAAAAGGGAAAAAAAATAAGGATGTACTGGTTATACAAAGTTCAATGGCCTCACTTGCTTCATTAATTATTATGTTACTCACAATTTTAAATTTTTTTGAGTCATGGATTTCTTTTTCCTGTGTGAAGATGATGAGCTCAAAATGACTGTACATGCAACTTTCCACATAAACACAAGTCATCAAGACACTTTCCACCAAGCTCATAAATTCAAACCACTCATAATGTGTCATAACAAAAAAAAAATAGTATATAAAAATATTAATTTCCCTTTCAAGATTCAATTAATGGCCTAGACTAGATTGAGAACCTGTTTCTTTCGATGCGTAAGTGTCAGGGGTGAAAACATTTGCCTACGTGCATGGACCTTTCAACATATGAAAAAGCCCACTCCTCATCCCCATCCCCATCCCCCATGTGTAGTGATTTGATCCTACTATATAGCTAGCCTATTAACTAGTAGGCACATAATATATTTTTCCCTTGCAGCTAGCTAGAACCTGACAATGAGCGAATCAGGGTCGTGTCATGTGGGTGCACAGTGTGGACTTGTGGGAGCCTAGCGGGGAAATAAATTGGGATTGTTACTTAAAGCCATTTTTAGACAAAAGCAATTAACATTTGCCCCCCACTCAGTGACTTACACATGGTTTATGCCACACAAATTAAAGCTTACAACCTGACAATGCTATATGGGAGGGAACCAATAAGAGCACAAACAAGGAGACAACCAGCCGATACCCTTATTCACGGCAACCCATGCAGGCTAGCTAGGAATCATCAAAACAAAAAAGACAACAAAAGCAGATAGCTAAATACCATAAATTTATGCCCAATGGCCAACCATTGTTTATGATTACCTAGAAAGCAAACGGCTCATGGTATTGCACAAATGCACACAAACACGTAAATAAATCCATAAACATAAACATCATCCTTCCTTCAAATGAACAACAAAAAAACACACATAATCAAATATATCAAATTCAATAATAATGCCACGTCATCATATACATCCACGTAGGTATACCAAAAGCCAAGGCTTGTCATTGGGGAAGGGAAGAAGTGTTATAACAGGCAGCAAATCCAACAATTACTCCCTCTATCCCAAAATATTTGTTCCTTTAACAAAATAAAAATATCCTAAAATAAATATTGTTTTATTTTTTCAATAAAGAATTAGTTTTTTTTTAAATTTATCCCAAATAATATTTTTTTAGAGTATTACATTGGCTGTCGAGTAATATAAATATAAATATAAATAATAAGACTAATTTGATAAAATTGCTAGTGTCGTATGATCATTGTTGCATTTTCTTATAAATTGTATAAACATAAAACACAATTATTCTGGGACGGAGGGAATATTAAACAAATAAGAGTGCAATGTGTCAAACATTAACAGCAAAGCCAAACAAACAACAATCCCAGAAGCAAAAGAGAAAAAAAAACAAGTTATATGCAGGCTAATTGTTGACTCAAAAAAATGAAAGGGAAAAAATCAGAAAACATAAAATGATATAAAAAGATGTTGTTTTGTCATACCAGGAAGAAAATGGACCAAAAGTGAAAAGGTTGGAACTTTGAACTCAGTTTTTGGCTTTCCCCTTGTGATCTGAATGCCGGCAAGCATTGCCATAGCAGAGGTGCAAGCGGCTGCCATCAAAGACAGATGAAAACTGGTGGTGGTGGTGATTATTATTATTCTCCATTGCAGGAGGAGCTGAAGCAGGAGCAGCAGCAGCAGCTCCTATGAAGAAAGGTACAGTGGAAGATCCGTCTACTATAGGTGAAAACCTCTGCAAATGAGGCAAAAGAGACGGAGAATTGGACTGAAGGGTCCCCCTATTGTTATAACCAGCAGCAAGGCCCGAAGTAGAAGAGATTGTGAAGTTGATCAGATTGTAATCGTTCCCACTTGGCTGCTGATGAGAAGAAGAAGTAACCACAGGTGCTGGCATGAGGTGATCAGGGATGAAGGAGAAATGCTGCTGCATCTGATCTGAACAAGATTGGTTTTCACCAGTGTTGCAGCTGAATGGTGAAACTGAAGACATTGACATTATTGCCTGGTGGTGATGATCAGCAAGGGAATTATGTGAATGTCCCAATTGGATCATTTGTGACACTGATGAGAACCCCCCAGAAGAAGAAGATTGGTGATTTCTTGAGGAAGAAGGCCCCAAAAGCCCTGAACTGAAGTAGTCCATTGGTGCTGAACTCCATTGCTGTCTTGCTGTTTCTTGAACTGACCCTCCTCTTGGACTGCTTGTGGGGTGAATTGCACTACCGTTTATTCCACCTGTGAGTAGCTCAGTGAAAGAAGCTGTTTGAGAAATGGAGTTCACATTGTTGTGATGGTGGTTGTGATGAGCAATGTTGTTGTGAGACTCATTATTCTCCTTCTCCTTTTCCTTCTCCTTGGCTGCTCTTAATTCCCTTGCTCTCTCTCTGGCCTTGAAACGGTTCGCACGAATGTCAGACCTTGAGAGTGACAAGCCAGAACCTTTGCTTGTCTCTGAAGTGCTGCTGCAAGCAGATTTGGACAAAGAAAGGTTCTGCTGTTGATGATGGTAGTTGTTGTTCTCACCACCATCCATTTCTGCATCAGCTGAGTCAAAGCCTTGTTCGTTTGTGGTGGTTCCCACACTTGCTCTCTTCTCATCGCTTGGTTGTTTTGGGGTATCAGGGAATGTGTTGTTAAGAGAAGGTAACTCTGCAATTGCATCTGAAGCTGATTTGATTAGCCACTCCACTGCTTTACTTGGTTGGTCATAACCCAACCTGTCTTGAAGATCATAGAATTGAATGGCTGTGGTCACAGATAGCCTAACCCTTCTGTCTCTTAAACCCTTTGAAGTCATGACCTTGCTGTGCCTGTCTTTCCCACCAGATGCTCGAGACACCCTTATGATTCTAGAAGAGTGATGCCAACTACTATGGAACCTGTTTGTGCTCCCATTGTTGTTGTTATCACTTCCTCCTCCACCTCTTGATCTTCTGAGACCGACCTCTCCATCCTCTTCCTCATTTCTACTACCATTACCAACTCTTGGGAACTTACACACTTGTGCTTGAATCTCATCCTCCTCCATACCACAATCATGCCTTTGCAAGTGAATCAAGCTAGGAAGAAAAAACCCCACTTGGCCTTTTCTCTTTATTTGTTTATTATTTATTTATTTATATCCCCCTCTCTCTGGTCCTTACACTTCTACAGAGAGAGAGAGAGAGAGAGAGAGAGAAGATTGAATGAAGAGGGGAGGGAGTGAAGTGAGGGAGAGAGGGCAGGTGTGGGGTTGGGCTATGTCCTTTGCATTGATGATGACGATAATTCAGAGACTGCTTTGGCTGTGTAGTGATAAAAAGGCCTTTTTTTACGCTCTGATATATCACGGTCCAAGTCAGGAGGCCCTTGTTTAGCTTTTTGCTGTTGCAGAAAACGCTTTCAAAAGTAAAAGACTCAAGTAGGTCTGTTCAGAGCCTCACCCTCCCCCCTCTCTTCCTGCAAAACCCAAAAGCAGCCACCATAATAAGCACCCCCTCAAAAAAAAATTATTTGTATTATCATTCAAACACAAAATAAATTTGAATTAGTCTTTTAAAAAAAAGATTAAGTAATACTACGTATACATACATTCTTAATTAGCCTTAGTAGTACACAACAGTTAATTAAGATCTGACTGTGTTTAGCATAGTTCATAGCACAGCTTAAAAACCTATATACTTTTTTATGAAAAACTCGAAACTTAAAAAGAAAAGGTAGAAATGCTTGAAGTTGTAGACCCCTACATATCAGTATGTACCTTCGATCTGAACCGTTCTGCTTTGTTTTTAAGCTAAAGCAGCAAAATTTGCAGATGGGTCTCCGATCTGAGCCTAACCCTTTTTAGCTTCTGCTAATAGTATTTATAGCTTTTTCCCTGTTCTTTAAAAATAGCATACATTATCCCATTATTAGAAACCACACCACCACTACTACAACTACAAGAAGGAATTCATCATGACTTGTTTTGCAAATTATCACAAATTTTCTTTAATAAAACACTGTTTCGGAAATGCTCAAATAGTGTCAAATAAAAATGATTAAAAAAGGGGTTCAAGCCTCATTATTTTGAACAATGTTTGGTCGGAGCCTGTGACAGGTGTTAAGCTCTCAATCAAAAGACAAAAAAGAAAGAAAATAAACCCAGTTGATTACACAACTGCAGTGTCCGTCCGACCGTCCCACAAGCTCACAGATCTGTGCACTTGAGTTCCATTATTGAAACAAAACCAAACATAAAAATATAAATAAAAAAAAATCAGAACCTGAAAGCATTGGCCCATTAAAAGACAATACTTTTTCAGATCAGTAACCCCCCATTGTGTCAACAACAAAACAATCCATCCATATTAAATTTACATGAATTTTCATTGTGACAAAAATCAAAGAAGAGATCAAAAGTGGCTTCATGTGATAGGAAGAGAATTAAAGACAAAAATATGAGATGAGACCTTCTTTGCTGTCTGATTCCAGGAATTGCTGAATTTCCCAAATGGTCTTTCCTTGCGTGTCAAGAGTACCTTGAAATGCAAAATAGGAAAGTTCAGTTTTTTTCTTCTTTTTTGGCTCTTTCTCTAAAACTCTCAACCTTAAGTTCAAGACAAGACCCCAAACCCACTACCAAAGTATGCTAACATTTTTTTTTGAGCTGAATTTGGGAGTTTTTGTTGACACTTACAGGTTGTTGTTTTTCTTTTCTCTCTGCACATGTAAAAAGTGAGTTATTGTGAGGGAGAAATTAAGAGTGAGGCCGGGGCACAAGAATGTTCTAGGGTTGGTAGTTTGGTGGGTGAGAAACAGAAAGAAAGTGAAAGGAAAATCCGGGTATATGGGAATTGCGTGATTTCTATCTAGAGAGAGACAGTAAGTAGTAGTGTTTGTTTGTGACAGCTAAGCTATACACAGAGAGAAAAAGAAGAGAAGCACGAGTCTCTCAACTCAAAGTACTTGAAGCTGAGCATGAATGAAAGAAGAAGGAGAAGGAGAAGGAAAAGGAAATGGGTTGTGGTTGATGTTGTTGTTGCTGCTTCTCTCCATTCGAACAATGACTGAGCTTATCGGAAAAGGCCAGACACGGTGCTGTTCCACTGTGTATGTATTCTCCACTCCTTCACATTTGTCCCTCTTTTCTCTTTTATTTACTTCAAATACCTTATCCCATTAATTATCATAGAACAAAAAATATACATTTTAGAATGAGTTTTTTTTTAAGATTAAAAAATAAACTGTTTAAATTAAGATCGTCCAATAACTATTAGAGTTTAATAACTATGTTAAAAATATTTTACACAGAAATTCAATTATATCTTACTACCCCTGTCCTTATTTGTTGTTTCAGTCAAAAAAAATTATTATCATTTTACAATATTAATCAAGTATTTAATATATTTTTTTATTATACCCTTAAAATATTTATGAGTTTATGTGAGACATAGAGAGAGTAATTGATTATCAATTACTATGAAAAAAAGGGAGTAACAAAAGGCATATTAAAAAAAATTAAAATAATATTTATGAATTCTGAGTTATTAATTATATTTTTTAGATCTCGTGTCACAACCTTAAACAACAAATAATATAGGACGGAGTATCATGATGCCACTTATTAATATTATTTTCTAAAATATATATATAAATATCTACCTGCCGAGAATATGATTGGATGTATGTATAAAACTTTTTTTTTATACACTATCAAGTATCAATGCATAGTAATTAAAATGCGTGCAAATTGCTTTTAAAAATAAAAAAATTATGGCTTTAATATTAATTTGGTCCCTGTAATATAGGGAGTTTTTGATTTAGGTCCCTATAAAAAAGGTCAAACTTTTTTCGTCCTTGTTTTATTTATTTTTTTGAATTTAGTCCTCGTTTTTTTTTTTTTGAATTTAGTCCCTCACTAGCGTTGACCGCTGATGTGGCACTAGGAGGTCCCTATAAAATTCCTACGTGGCACCAGCGTGGCTTACACGTCACCTGACACATACTTATACAAATATTAGGTTTTGAATTTAGTCCCTATAAAAAATATGTGTTTTGAATTTAGTCCTTATAAAAAATACGTGTTTTGAATTTAGTTCCCGTAAAAAATACGCGTTTTGAATTTAGTCCATCTTCTTCTCCACCACCTCCACCTCTTTCTCCCCCTTCTCCACCACCACCACCACCACCACCCCCATCCCCACCTCCATCACCCCTCTTCCACCACCCCCACCTCCTTCTCCTCCCTCCTCCCTCCTCTACCACCACCCCTCTTCCACCACCCCCACGTCCACCACCTCCTTCTCCACCCTCACCACCAAATGGAAACAACAGCAACAATAAAAATCTGTAGATACAACAACAACGAAGATCTGCAGATACAACAACATCATCAACAACAACAACAACAAGAACATCAACAACGAAAATCGTAGAGCAACAACAACAACGAAATGGGGATATGTTTTCGATTTCGAAATTGGGGATCTATTTTCGATTTCGATCTGTTTTATCCATGTTATTGATAGTGAGGGAGGCCAGAAATGAAAGATATTTTTGGACCAATGGCTGTGGAAGTGAGGGGGAAGGTGTGGGGGGGAAAGGGGAGAGAGAGGGGTTGTTGTTGTTGTATGGAGGAGGAGGATGGAGGATGGAGGAGGAGGAGGAGGAGGTTGTAGTGGTGGTGGCCCGAGGAGAGAGAAGGGTGGGGAAGGGAAAGGGGAAAGAGAAGGACTAAAATCAAAATATAAATTTTAAGGGACTATATTCAAAACGTTTTTTTTAGAGAAACTAAATTCAAAATGTAATATGTTTATAGGGATGTATCAGGTAATGTGCCATTTATACAAGCTACGTCAGCAAGGCCACATCAGCAGTTTTTGCCACGTAAGCGGTCAACTCACTCCAGGGACTAAAATCAAAAAATAAAATAAAAGGAGGACAAAAAAAGTTTGACTATTTTTATAGGGACTAAATTTAAAATCAGTGATATTACAAGGACTAAATTAATATTAAAGCCAAAAATTATTAAAATATTATATTGATCAAATGATGCTGCGTCAGAACAAAAAAAGATTAAAAAAAAGTCTTAGACTATATTAGATTCTCTTTAGCCGTGGTAATTTTAATCAGAGATTCGTGAGATATTTTACCTTGTAACAGAACATCCTTTCAGGGAAAAAAGTCAAAAACATTGCATGAGAACGAATTTCCCACCTTAAACTCTCTGTACGCAACAAATAATCAATAATATATACTTTATGAATGTTGATCATGGAATTGTGTTCATTTAAAGGTATTTTTACGAGTAAGCTTTATTCCAAAAGAGTGCGTCATAAGTAATACGTTAAGCTTATGACAGTTCTAAACTTTAGAATAGGAAGAATATCTCCCATCCTAAACTTTTATTTTATGTATTGTTAATATATATTATGTATGTATATACGTGTATATATATATTTTGTGTCAACTTTATTATATATATACCATAATCTACTAAACACTATATCAAAATTTAATTTTGATCACCATCATAATCAAACTCGTCAAATTGTTCTTTCAAAAAAAAACTCATCAAATTGTAAGAGAAATATACAAACTGTATAGGTTAAATTGATTATCGCCATTTCTTTAAAGGAAAAAAAAATAATAATAAGGCTTTTGCCACGCGCGATTGGACTTCTTTTTAAGTGGGTAGTTGCCCGTTCTCGTTTTGCAAATACTTTAATATCATTTTTTCTTTGCAATTTTCATACTATATTACATAAATCGTTTATCTAAAAAAAATAAATAAATTATAAGACTATTTTTGGATTGGTTAAGATTAGGTATTAAAATTTTTGTTTTAGTTGAGAAAAAACAAAGGAAGAATTTAGAAAACTATTTGTTTTAGATTAGTTTAAGAAAAAACATATAAATTTTTCAATATTATTCTCTTGCAATTTGTTATTATAGTTCATCCAATTTGTTATTACGTGTGAAGAAAATGAGGTCATTTCAGCCATTAGTATCCATCTTAGCTTAACGATCTGAACTACTTGATAATTATCCTATCAGTACCCTTTAGCAAAAAGGTTATGTACTATACGATGTGCCGCTGGCAAGCAGCAAAAAACGGCTCCAGTGGGTTTAAGGCTTTAAGCATAAAGCTTAATTTCTTAGCCCCACATCGCAATAGTTTTGCAGGTACTACTTGCACTTGAAGAAATTGCATGACACTGAAGTTTCATACTTTTGTGTAGGGTGCTTTAATTAGATTATCTGTTTATTTAGATAAAAATATCTTCATTAATTTCTTCCAGCAAGGTCGATACTGGGTACATGGATTTGTAAGTGGACTACATTATTAACTAGCTCATTAATTAAGCACTTGGTTCCTTACGAGAAATTAAAGAGTATGGGTCCCGGGACATAGGTCCAAAAATTTACACAAATTATTATCAGAAAAATTTACACAAATTAAAATAAACGTCAGAGATTGTACGTATTATAGCCGTCGTTTGATTATTAAGTAAAAAAATTATATTTGACTTGATTGTTCTTGATTGACATATTTAAAATATCATTATTACTATATGAATTTTTCTCTTATTATTAATATTATGGATAAAGTTAAAATAATCAATATTATATTAAATTTCTAAAATGATATATACATTTTTTAACCAATATATTAATAGGAAAAGTGGAAGTATATGTCCAATGAACACCTTTCTGAGCAAGAATTTACTTACGACGGTCTTACATGAATTGCCCCTTCTGAACCCGAGTTAGGATTCTCTCCAAATATTTTTTTTTCTATTTCTTCGATTACTATATTTTTAGGAGAATAAACGGAATGAATGACACTCATGTATCACATTTAATTGTGTCATTTATTTCCCCAAAAACATAGTAATGGAAGAAATAGAGAAAAAAATAAAGAGAATCCCAACTCTACTGACCCAGAGTCCTAAATACGCCGCTAACTTTGTCCTCTTACATGGTTAATAATTTTAGATAAATTAAATGTTATTTTTGTTTATCTAACTATTGAAATGTAACTATTTATTATCCTAATTATTCATGTCAACTTTTGTAAAATAATAACAATAAATTTACAATCAAACTATTCTAATTATTTTCGTGTAGTTAATCTTAATGATATATATTATCTTTGGTCTTACATATAAGAAATATAGTACTAAAATCACATATATCAAAGAATACATTGAAATGAGTTATTTTTCATTAATAATGTTATAATTTTGAATTCTTTTACATAAATATCATTGCATTAAATGACCAAATGTGACATAGTATAATTGAGTGGTGTGATAATTTTTTTTTTGAAATGGCAAAAAATTTATTAAGAAGGGTAACATTGGAAATTAAAGAAGCAATTAATTTTGTTAAAATAAAGCATTATTTATTATGAAAAGGACAAAAAAACCATTTTTTATTTATTATAAATAGAACCGGAGATAGTATATGATTTTAATCGAAAAACATAGATTTCCAGTAATTTTAATGATATGATGGTACTGTAATCCTCAAAGTAGAATGTAAAAAAAGCTTCTTTACCACCACCCAAATGTCGAGTTCAGAACTACCCGAGCTCCATAAATTAAACACCTTTTTTTAGAAGAAGTTGTTTAGGGTTTTGTAATCTTCATGATATTTTAATTTAGAATTTATAAAGCCCTTACTTGAGCATTTATGATTTAATTAATGGACAAAAGGCATAGTTGTCCGTACGATCAATGATGTGTCTCTTTGCTTCCTACTACCCCCACCCCCTCCTTTTTCTCTCTCTATCTCTTGGGTGTCATGTGGAAGGTCTATGCAGTTGCAGGAACAACATTTGATGATGGGCCATGGATGCAGCAAAAACCCACTAGCTAGGATCACTTTGCTGGCAACCAGAATGGAGCATCTTTTGTGATTATTAATTAATTATATTGGAGGTAACTAATAACTTAGATTTTGACAAAGGTTTTAGCACTCTTTTAAAATCCTTCCACATCTCCACAACCCTTTTTTTTTGTGAAAGAGCTTTTATGCTATTTAGCACTGTAGTGTAGTTCTTTGTAGTTAAAATCAAACCAAATCGGTCGATTGGACCGAAAAATAGTCAGGTGACTAGTCTATTTAATTAGACAAATCGGTTGATTTAAGAATCAATGAGAACTAGTCAAGTCGACCCAAAATCAAAGAAAACCAATGGCAATAATTGATTTGAATGGATCATTTTTCTATTTTAAAAACCTTTTTTAGTCAAGTAAAGGCAAATTAATATGTTATAAAAATTTATATATGTAATTTTTTACTTATCTTTTTATTATTAATTTTTTTATCCCACAAAATATATAATATGATCAATTTATATTAATTTAAATTTTGATTTGTCTTGATTTTTCAATTTTTTATATTAATTTTTTATTTAATATACTGTATAATGTTAAAAAATATTTAATCACTATTGATTCGACCACATTTGAACCATTGAACCGATTCAATAACTTGTTCGGTTTTGAAAACATTAATATTTTTTTATGAAAGAGCTTTTATGCTATTTAGCACCACAGCCAAAGTAACCATCAAATACATGTAATACAACAATAACAACAAAACCTTGTTGACCAAAAAAAAAAACAATAACAACAAAACCTTATCCCACTTGGTGGGGTCAACTACCTAGCTAGATCAATCAATACATGTAATAATATGCAAAATACATTATCTAGAGTTGATTATTTTATTAATATAAAATGGCACATAACAAAAACACAGGAAATATTTTACACAACAATTTTATTACTTTTTTTTTTGTTTTTACCAAATTACAAATAGTTGACGGTGTTCAGTTTATTTTCCTCATTAGTATGGCAAGTGACAACCGTTAATCACTTTCACTCGTTAATTATCGCACGGAAGAAAAAAACAAGACAGCTGTTTTAAAATTGTTTCTCTAAATTATTAAGCTAGAACGCTTGAGAAAAGTCGAGTAAAGATCAAGTGGTTGATGGATGAATCAATATAAATTTATTGTATGATAAACTCAGCGATAATAAGTTGCATGACTAGATTCTTCCAACAATTATAATGGTTGAGCACATATATTTATTTCTAATACTCATCTAATATCTTTATTTATTTCTATATCTCTCTTATTATCACATGATCGTCTATTACATCTATTACTTTTCTGTTCTTATCTTTCTCCATATGTACGTGTCCAACCATCATTTTTATTCTTTCAAATACACATGATCCTATTCTTCCCTCTACAATAATTGTTTTAAATAATAAAACTTATAATCTTGTATGTTCTCTGATCTCTCTAACATAGCACACACAAAGGGTAGCTGATTATCTTGCAATTTTGTCGTTCATATTGTTAAAAGAAACTTATTTTTTCCTGGTGTCAGTAATTTAAGAAGTGAGCTAGCTCGGTGGTGTCGTACCGTGGTTCTTAATTTCTCGTCCAAATCATAGGAATGTCTACCACTGCAATGGCTTCAAAATAAATAAATAAATAAATCAAACGTGCTTCCACTCAGCGGCAAATGGCAATAACAATAATAAAATAGTACTAGTACTATAGAGGGCGTGTTGCCGTGTTCTCGCAATTCCATGCTCAATCACTTGCCGGATAAAAAGAAGCCAACATTATTTTAATACAGCCCCATAAATACCCACTTTCCATGATGCTATACTACTACTTTTAACATTTTTTTTTGAAAAAATAATTAAAGCTAATCCTTCTTTTTAGCTTTTATTATTATTATTCTATGAGAAAATATTAACAAATTATTTTTCATCAAGACATATTTTTTAAATATATATTTATCATTAAATAAACTTAATATTAGTTTTATCATAAATAAATCGAATCTAATATAATTTTTAATAAGACTTATATCTAATAATAAAACCTGTACTTAATAAATAAACACGAGAATGTGCAGTAATAATAAAAAAAAAGATACTCCCTCCGGACTCGAATATAAAGAAAAAAAAAGTCATGTTTTATAGTATAAAATATAAGAAAATTTAACTATTTTTATTCTCTTTAATGATATCATTCCAAAAATACCCTTATTTAACTCTAATTGTATTTTCAATGTTCCTTTGTATTTCACATGTTCCTTTGTTATCGATTTTAATTATCCTAGCATTAAATACCACTAAGGGACAAATTTGGAATACAATTTCTTTTTTAGCTAAAATTAATAAAATTTAATGTAATTAACCAACTTTCTTAATTAACATAATTTAATTTTTTTTTTTTATATTCGAGTCCAGACGAATTACAGTGCTAAAGGAGCGGGGAGACGGAGTGTGTGCGTAGTGTTGAGGAAGAGAGAGGGGTGAATTTAGTTGTTTGTTGGGTAACGGAGTTTGTGACACGCTCGAGAGAGAAGGTACAGTGGAGGGGGAGCATGGGCACGTGTCAATGTTAGAGATCTAGAGAGAGAGAGATTGCTCGTTAATGTGTGTGTGTGTGTGTGTGTAATGTATCAATCAATGCGTTTCTGCTGGTTCTGTGGCTGACTTCTCGTCTCGATCAGGGAGTGAGTGTGATACCACTGATGACACCACCATTGCACGTGTCACGGTCTTCGTGCACCTTTCAGATCACAACCCCACTCTCCTACAAAAAGGTACTCCCTCCGTTTCAAAACTATAATTTTTTAAGGTTAATATACACAGATTAAGAAATATTTAATAAAAGTACAATATAATTATAGATAGACTAAAATATCCTTATTTAATGGAAGAATATTTATGACAAATTATCTACAAATTTTTATATTATTAATGTCAATTACTCCCACTAATAGTTATTAAATAAGGGTATGGATGGAAGAAAATAATTAATGATACTTTAGAATTGTAAAATTGCAATAGTTTTGAAACAAAAATAAAAGACTAAAAGAGCTATAGTTTTGAAACGGAAGGAGTATATTAGTATTTTTCATAGTTCTAATTATATTATCTCCCTTTCTTATTTTTTTTAGTTTAAGATTTTGATATATAGTTTAAGAAATAATTAATTGAATAAATTATACACTAAATTATCTCTATTTATTATTTTATAAATTTTTATACTTTTTATCATTACAACTATTCTATTACTACTTTCGTCCCCGAATATAAGAACCTTTTTAACTAATTCACACCCTTTAAGAAAATTGGTTAAGTTGGTTAATAGCAATAAATTTGTCAATGATTTACTATATTTTTTCAAAACTAGCCCTAACACTTATTACTATCTCTCTTCCCCCCTCTCTCTCTCATCACTTAATTAATGCATTGAAAAAGGTAGAGTAATTGGGTGATTTGTTTTTATTCACCAATCTTTATAGGAGAGAGAAATAATATACAATAAATATATAACATTTATGGTTTATTGAGTAAACAAAATTGTACAATAAATAAGGGTATTTTAGTCAAAAAATAATTAATGCAACTAATTTTTTGGAAAGATTCTTATATAAAGGGATTTTTATTTTTTTGTAAAGGTTCCTATATTTAGGGACGGAGGTAGTACCTCTGTTTTTTTATTTTTAGTGGTTTTTATTTTTTATTTTTTTTCTTAAAACATTGATTATTTTAGAATGTCAAGAGGAATTTACTTAAAAAAGTAAATTGAACTATGTAAAAAAAATGGAAATTGAACTGTAACAATTGTGATTAAAATAATTTTTATTTTTTTAACATTATAAAGTACAATTGGTAATTATCGATGGCTAAAGTGCTAAACCCACTGTAAAAGTAAGACATATTGATAAATTTTATTTTATTTTTTTAAATAGAAAGTCATTGCCCCTTCTCCTTCTCCTTCTGATTTGTAAATTTACCAATACTGACATTTTACAATTACTGAGAACCTTGGTAATATTCAAATTTCTTGTAGTGATATTTTAATATACTAATTTTAGTAATAGCGGGTAATTTTTCATTATTGAACATAGTATTATTTTTTTTATAATCAAAATTGTATTAAAATGGATTGAACTGTCATTACAAGATGTGTTCGGCCCAAATACCAAGTCAGTACAGTATACAATAAGCTCCTAGCTAGCCTCCATAGGAAGAAGCCCCAATCCTCAAAAGATACAAATCCTCCATTACAAACCAATATCTTAGTGTTATCTAATAAAAAAATATTATCTTATATTATACAAAGATGGTACTATCTTATATTATATCATATCTTTTAGTTTAACGTATATTTTGAATCTTAGAAAGCTAAATTAAATCTTAAGCAAAGAACGAAAAATTGATATTGATAAGATAGAATTTATGAGTTTTATAGTCTGGCTTAGTATATGATTGTTGTACCATAAAGTTATATGAAATTATTGGAGATTCCATCAAACCCACGTTGAATCCATCATGCTAGATGGAAGGCCAGAATATATAACATGACCCTCGCAGTCGCAGAAGTGCAGTGGACATTAACTTATTTTTTGGACTTTAATATTTAATTTGTAAAATAGTTTTAGTTTTTTTCCGCATAATTTCAATCAGAAAGCATTTAAGTTTTTAAACAGAATTTAGCCTGTAAGTGTTATAAGTAGAAACTACTTAAAAATATTATTTGTGATAAAATTAGAAGAAAAAATGATTAATGTTTCATTGAAAAATAAAATGACAAATATTTTGGAACATTTTACTTTGTTAAAATGACTATTAATTAATATATATAGAATGGAGGGAGTATTTTTTGCTGCATTCAAAACTGGACCACAATTAAATTTAATATAATGCGTTGGTCTGGAAAAGATTGAAATTATTAGATCTCCACCGTACGAACCAAGGAGTCTTGGCCTAGTGGTGGAACACTAGGACTCTTGGGGGGGTCGACCTGTTGGTAGCAGGTTCGATTCCACCCGGGGGTAAAACCATGTCTTGGCCAGTCCAAGCCTCTACGGACGAGCGCAGATTAGTCCTTCGTTGAAAGCGTTGGGACACTGCGTGGGGTCGGAGCGATCTCCCCTCGAATCAAAAAAAAGATCTCCACCGTACGCGGTTTGTTTGACTTATTATATGTTTTAATCCCTTAGCTTCACAAAAGAGGTGCTATACAACTTTAGGCTCAAAATCACACAGGCAGATTCCACACCACTAATTTGATGAGTTTGGTTATTAAATATTTATAATATAGCCTTTGCTCAAGTTATTCCAACAGAATCAATAGATATGATATGTATTCCTCCTAATAATGGTTCAGATTCTGGCACAATATGCTCCCCTTTATGGCTATCACAGATCATGTCCTAATTAATAATGCTGTTTAATTAAGCCCTTGTTTTACTCTTGTCTCTAAATTAAGCCTTTGTTTATTTTGGAGTGTACAAGACAATCACATGAGTTTGGTTATTTAATTACAAACCCTCGCCTTGCCATGCTTGCATAGAACTTTCAAATTAAACAATCTCTAAGTATATATAAATATGTTGTAGCCTAGCCAGAGCATATATATAGGAGGAATCCCCATGAGGTGGATTAATTATTGTGACCAGAAATTGACATTCTAGAATTAATCTCTAAAAATTAAAACCCACATGACCCTTCTCCCCCCTTTCTCCGTGCTCCTCATGTGGCTACTTTCTTCTGCTCTTTAGATGATATTATTTCAAGAAGGTCAGTTTCATGTACTTCATCCAAACTGAGAGAGAGAGAGAAGTGTACATATTTTTTTTTGATCAATCGGAAAACAAGAGAAGTGTACATATATAATACTTATATAGGTTACCTATTGAAAGAGATTGATTACAATAAAAATTGTATATAAAACTTCAGACGAGATATATACTCTATTTTAAGGCCATTCTGTGTGACACCAACATTATTAGGTTGGGTAAGGCAGTTCAAGTCTTACATCAGGCTTATCAATAAAATTTTATTTATTATTAATATATGTAAAACTGAAAACATTTATTAGTAGGGGTATTGACTCAATGGTAAACACATTACGTGTCCACCTTAAGGTACAAGATTTAAATCAAATGTCCCTCTTCAAAGTTTGCTTTCGACCTATACATGTATTTGGCAGATTGGGTCGGCCCTAAACATTATAGAAGTAAGTTTATAATAATAATATTTATAAATCACCTAAAAAAATTATTAAGAGCAGGAATTGAATCTAAACATTTAAATTTAAATATGTCTATCTTTGTCAATTAACCGATAATACATTTTAACATTTGGACTTTTGGAATATTAGCTCTTATACTAAATATTAATTAAGTTAAAATAAATTAAGGTTTAAACTCTCTGTCTCATTCATATTAAATATTGCGAGCGACACTGATTGAAAGGTATACTTGCAATCTAGTTCTTAAAATTGTAACTTCTGAATAAAGAATCATTTGATAGTAAAAGCTTTTGATTTATATTTTGATCTCATTTCATTTTTATTTATATATAAATGTAACAGCAGTTTTCTTGAATATGTGAATTAGCTTATCTGTTAATATCTAATCATCAGCGAATAGTTAACATAATATATGCATGCCTATATTCAAAAGTTCGTACACACCAAAACACAGGTGGGCCTAGTATTTGGAAAATTTCAAATGAGAATATTGAAAAATTGACTTGAGTTCTTGTAGATGGATGGGCGCACTTGCTAGACAGTTTTCAAATTGTACTGGCAAGGCAAGATTATCCAATCTACAAGCTTATACCTACCTGGGGAACAAAAGGATAAAAATATAAAACTCTAATCAAACAATAAATTTGCAATTTTCTAATCACAAGAATCTAGAATAGTATATATGCAAAGAAAGTCATAAGTTGAGGACATGTTTCTTACTCGTTTTTTATATATATATATGTCCACTAAATAAATTAAATTTCACGGTACTGAAGTTCCTAATTGAGAAAGATATGTAGATTGACTTGAGATTTAAGAAGCTACAACCTATAAGCAACCTCAAAGATTTTTACTAAAGTTGGAAGGCAGAGAAGCTAGGTAGATAGCAATTAACTTTGATCAGCAGGCAATTAGTAAGCCGCAAGCTCGATCGCAAGTGAAATGAAAGTTGACTCTTAAAAATTCCCTCCATCATATTAATTAATGTGATTTAGTATATATTTAATTAATAAACTTAATTAACAAAAGTAAATTATCTATAGGAAAAGAAGCGCATGGATAGTATCATACTGTCGAAAAATATCCTACACATTGAATTTCCCAATTGATGGGTCATTTTCAAATTAATGACACAGGAAAGCAAAACACAAGAACAACACCGTTATTAGTCTTCAACAGTACTTGGTAGAATTAGATGGGTGAATAGGTCTTAGGTAGTGTATACGTAAAGGCATTCTGTAGGGTCAAAATTAAAACAAACTCAAGGAACACAAAGCCGCAATTGACCTAAACTATATAGGTGGAGACTCAATAAAGGGACCTTTCCAAATTTTCACGTTGTGATTTCTGTTTTGTTTGTGTTGTGTTTCTGGTCAGATCCCACTGAGTGGTGAGTATCTAGTTGTGAAATAACGCGTGACACACAAAAAATATTTTATTAAAACACATACTGGTGAGATAGTAATGCGGTTGCTAGATGTTGCATTGAGTTTAAGGTTTCTAGTGCACTAAAGAAAAAAAGGACAAAGGAAAAAAAAGTTTTTTGGTTAAAGGAAAAAAAACGTTGTGGTTATTATGTAAGATATTGCCCCACAAAAGGCCCGTATGTATGTTTTTGATTTTGTGCTTATAATGGATGTAAGTGAACTCAGTCCTACAATTTCATAATTTGTGCGTTGGGCCTAAAAAAGAATTCTGTCTGTCTGTTTATCTGAACAACTGAACATGTACTTGTCAACCGCTATGTAATATTGACCAAAAAAAAAAGCCGCTATGTGATACAATGAGGGATAGCTAGGCTAGTATGTTAAGTTGTGCAGTTTGTTTTTTCTGTTGGTTTGTTTGTTTGTTTGTTGTTTTTCCTTTGCTGTTTGGGCAGTTGAGAGCTGTATAAGCTCATTCAGAACATAACTTGGATTTAATGTGTATGAAATAGCTATAACATATTGGTGGTAGGCCCCAACAAAGATCGAGTCCAAGAATTGAAGGCACATGGATTTAATGTGTGAAGCCGTGTGAATTAGTAAAGCCACTTTTGTGGCATAAAAGTCAAAAATATTGGCTAAGAATTATTACCGAGGCCAACTGCACTTCGGTGCATTAAATGGATAGCAAATTGTCTTCAACTGTAATTCGGTGGAGTTGAAATTTGTGGCAAACCGAGGCCTATAAATTGCAAGCTCCTCAGTTCAATTCAAGCACCACCGAGACACACTTGTGTATCACCAAGAGCAACACAGAGCACCACAACAACACCGTGTAATCACCAAATTGAGTGAGAGGTAGTGAGAAAAATACAGAGAGAAAAAATATAGTTTTTTCTGAGGTTCTCCCAGTGTGTGTATTTTCCTATTTTCAAGAGAGAGTGTTAATTGTTCTTTCCTTGTTTATAGAGAGAGGTGTTGTAATTTCTCCCACATTAGTTAAAATTTTTCTACTTTTGCCCGTGGGTTTTTCCCTTATCTGTTGAGGGTTTTTCCACGTAAAATATTGTGTGTCAGTTCCACTTTTCTCTACTCTTATTTTAGCTGCGCGATATTATTCCGTTACTCTGGTACCCAACAGTGGTATCAGAGCCGATAGTGTCGGCTTGGGCGAGTATTGGAGAAGCTGTTGGGATCTAAAAAAAAAATTATAGATCCTTGTGTCGAAAGTCCTCTTGGCATTGTGGTGGTCAGGCGGCGTGTCCCGTTTGTTGGCGGTGCAAGTACAAACAAGCTAAAATACTCGAAAGCTTCTGCTTGAGGGGAAGATGAACGTGGTCCTTTGTTTGAGGGGAGGATTGTTGGGAGCAAAGCAAAGTCCCACATCGATCAAATAAGGGAGGAAAAATGAGTTTATAAATGTGGAAATGTCCCAATTGGTATGAGGCCTTTTGGGTGTGTCCCAAAGCAAATCCATGAGGGTTTTATCCCAAAGTGGACAATATCATACCAATGTGGAGACATGTGCGGTCCCCTCGATGACCAACAGTGGTATCAGAGCCATTGGTTCGTAGTCACTATTTTTGCTGCGGTGTTGTTCATGGTTACTATTCACACGTGTGGTTGTATACTTTTGTAGTGATTGTTAACACATACTGGATTTGTTCTAGTGTGTGGTAATACTTACAATACTACTCACGTATACGGTACTATTCACGGTGAAATTGTGTGGGAATAATTTTTCCTTGTGGAAATTGAAGATAAGGGCAATTTTGAGAAAAGATAACTGCCTAGATGCAATTGAAGGCAGGCCTGCAGATATCACTAATGATCAAGTGGAAAGGTATCGTGCAAGACTAGTGGTCAAAGGTTATGCTCAGAAAGAAGGGATAGACTTCAATGAGATATTCTCGCCGGTTGTCAGACTTACTACTATCAGGGTAGTACTTGCTATGTGTGCTACATTTGATTTACATCTTGAACAGTTGGATGTAAAGACTGCTTTTCTTCATGGAGAACTTGAAGAAGAAATTTATATGCTCCAACCAGAAGGCTTTAAAGAACAAGGAAAAGAAAACTTGGTTTGCAGGTTGACCAAATCTCTGTACGGTCTAAAGCAGGCGCCCAGATGTTGGTACAGGAGATTTGATTCCTTCATTATGAGCCTTGGATACAAGAGACTGAGTTTAGACCATTGTACGTACTACAAGAGGTTTGATGATAATGATTTCATCATTTTGCTGTTGTATGTGGATGACATAGCATATCTGTTCTGGGCTTTTGAATTCAGGGTCCTTTCTATATAATGTTTGGGCTTCGGCCTTTTTTTATGATATATCAACTTTGACAAAAAAAAAGAGATACAACGAGGGGAGAAAAACTTGAAGGTGAGGTGTCCATTAGGTGCAAGGTGAGATAGCCTAAATATGTTTTTGTTATTATTAATTTTACTTGCCCACAGTATAATGACTTGTATAGGTATTTTAACCAATATTAAAAATCATATTTAAGACCATGTTATTGGTTAATTAATAGATTGTGGTTTTCTAGAACTCTATAAATCTTGAAACCTTAAATAATACTTCATTTTGACAACTCAAATGTGATAATTTTTACTATTAAACATTGAAATTATAGGTGGAAAAAATATTGAAAGTATACATATTCCTCACAACTGGTAGAAAATTGGCTTTGATACCAATTGTTGAAAATAGATTTGGAAAAATTGAAACTTTTTAAAGAAAAATTGTAGGAAATTGTTTTTTATTTCATAAAAGAGAATGCCTATTAAATAGGTTTACATCCAATTTGAGACTTCTTAAAATATCTAAACTACCACAAGATTTATTTGGATTACATTAACTTAACTAAAAATAAAACAAAAACTACTAACAACAACAATCACAAAAACTATCTAAAATTTATTCAAAACTCACATTTCAAATAAGGCAAAATCTCATTAGATCAAATTAAGCAATTAAGCAATTTGATCACATCACGTAGGACTCTCACGAGCTAGCTTTTTGCCAAAACTTGAAGTTGAGAGTTCTTTCATCCAGCATCCTCTCTATCTCCTCAATTGGAACTCCCTTGGTTTCTGGTACGAAAATGATGACAAAGACAATGGCCAAACAACTAATTATTCCAAAAGCCATGAATGTCCATGCAGTCCCAATGGCCTCTGTCACGGACAAGAAGGATTGGGAGACAATGAGGTTAGAAACCCACACTGCTGTGGATGCCATTCCTCCGCAAACCCCTCTGTATCTCAAAGGGTATATCTCAGAGTTGATAACCCATGGAACAGTTCCCATTCCAGGTGAAAAGAATATAATATACAGTCCCAAGCCTATTATTGCAACAAATCCAGTTTTGCTAGGACATCCCTTTGTGTACCAATCCCTGTGTTGTGAACCGCAATGATCCTTGGCGGGGTCATCGTGGATCCAACATGCCCCGGGTTTTAGCTGTGCACAACAAATTGATAAAAGAGTATGCATAAGAGCTGAGAAGAACTTTGACTATCAGTTACAACTAGTACCTACAAGTTTTAACTCTTCTGACAAGAGAAATACGAGCAATGCAATACACTACTTTCAACACATTATCTATGATAGGTTGAAATTCATGCAGATCCCACTATTTTGGGAATGGGTCCCACCGAATAGGATATGCAACTCATATGATTTAATGGGACTCATGTGATTTCCACCGAATCATTGAGAGTGTGTTGCTAGCATAATTTTTTTTGATGATGTTCCTAAAACATCATTGGATATTAGTGAAGAAAATTTAAACTATAAAGTGGATATCAAATTTAAATTAATTTTTTTTTACCCTATCTGTGGAAGCACAGAAGCCACATTCTGGAGTGGCTTTAAGGCAAGTCATGCAATCCCATTGAGCAGGGTTGGTAGCAGAAGTGTAACTAGGGCAGGTGGCATTAAAGCGAGATGTTTCAATTGGACTAATCGGTGGGGAGTTAGTCTCAGTCTGGCGGAAAATGGCAGTGAGAAGAGCAAGGGACACTGTAACTCCAACCAAACTGCCTAGAGCAAGCTTCCTTCTCCCAGCCTTGTCAATCAGGTACATGCTCAGAATGGATCCAAATGCATTTAGCCCAGCTGTGATGAGTGACAAAAGAAGTGCTGTCTCATTGGATGCAAAACCAGCCAACTGAACAATGGTGGGGCTGTAGTACATGACTGTGTTGATGCCCACAAACTGCTGGAAAATTTGAAGGCCCATCCCTGCATATAAACCTCTCCTCACAGCTTTTGTTTTCAGCATTTGTCCCATGCCAACCTTACCTATGGTTTCTGCTTCCTTGATTTCCAATTCAGTTGAGTCCTTCAAAACTTGGATCTCGGCTTCAACTTCCTCAGGCGGGTAAATCTTCCTCAAAATTTCTTTACCTTCCTCTTGCCTTCCCTGTTACATATTGAAGAACTAACCACATTAAGAAATGAAATTAATGAATAAAAACAAACCATTAACAGTATCTTAGATAATTAATGACGATGAATGGATGATCATTAACCTTTCTGAATAGCCAACGGGGTGATTCTGGGAGTGTAATCATAAGTGCAATTTGTACAGCAGCAGGTACTGCCGCTATTCCTAACATCCACCTCCATGTTCCCTTTAACTGAAAAATGAAAGAAAAAAAAATGAAGGTAACTCACAAATTCTATTAGCTTATTATCAATCATCTCAGGAGTAAAATCCTGGATTTAATGAATGAATCTTCATAACAGGTGAAAGAACTTTAAAGTTTGAACATCCAGAAGAGCATGAATGTATTTTGTGTAAATTTGTACATCAAAATAGCAGAAAGAAACATCAATTACGATATAAGACAAAAAGGTCTCTGGTTGGGACGTGTGTTACCCCAACTTTTTTTCTTTCCATGTCTTCTACCGTGTCACAACACAACTGTTTATATTAGGAAAAGAATAATACTTTCTATAGATCCATCAGCTAGTTAAAAAATAGACGTTGAACGAGTAAAAAAAGCATAGGTTCTGTTCATACCCTGGCTAATCCCAAGTTGATGAGGTAGGAAAGGAATTGTCCCCCAGTGATGAGAAAACTATTGAGACTTACAAGGGCTCCTCGAACTCTGGTTGGAGATGCCTCTGAGATGTAAAGTGGGGATGCCATTGATGCCATTCCAACACCAAGGCCAACAAAAAATCGACCAATAACCAGAATGGTTGGGTTAGGAGCAGCGGCCATGACAACTGACCCAGCAAAGAAGAGTGCATCTGCATAAAGGATAGCAATTTTTCTTCCAAAACGGTCATTCATCCATCCACCAACCGCTGCTCCTATAATAGCACCGGCAAGTGCCATACTTACTATGGCTTCCTGTTTTGTCAAAATCAACTTTCACCATTACTATCTTATAGTCATCATCATCCAATAAATTATATATTTGTATTAATATGCACTTATGCAGTTTTAAAATAGGATACTGAACTACTGGATTGGGCTAGCACTAGCACCCTTATTGTGCAAAACCAAATTAACATGAAGCTCAAAATGGGAAGGGCTAGGACTTTTCAAAAGTGGGGAGTACATTACATATGTCCACACAACACGGGTATAGTAAATAAAACAAAGATAATAAGCACTTCCATTTGAACAAATATAATATATTTTTTTCTCACTATCATAGTTACCTGCGCATGTGGATCACATCAAATAATTTCCTGCACAAACAAGACATGAGTGTCTTATCCTTTTGCCCCTCCAAGAAATTTTGCCCTCTTGCACTAATATATATGAGGGGCCTGAAGACAGGCATGCCATTGTTTGTCAAAGCAATTTGAGCACAAGATGAATACATGGCCATTAAGCATTAATGCCAACCAAAGATGTGCAAGGTTCACAATGGATGAGTGAGTTGAGATAAATGAGGGTAAGAATGACATTTCATTTTCTGGGGTTGTGGCTAAAATGCCATTACCTGCAACCAAGTTTTTCTGTCAACTTCTTTGAAGTCATCTCTAATATACAAAAGAGCACCAGATATCACACCTGCAACATATCCATAAATGGTTAAAGACTCAACACTCAAAATAAAGACCGAGAAATAGAGAAATATTATGATAGTATATATGATAATTTACCAGTGTCATAGCCAAAAAGAAGACCACCAATTCCAGCAGAGAATGCAAGGTGGAGAATATATGGATTGGTCTTTGAAAGAGCCAAACACTCTCTGAAAGCAGATACATCAGCTTCCGGAACTCCTCCTTCCATGTTGTTGTGTCGTTCTGTTCAATGATGAAAACAGGCTTGTTTATGCTTATGGCTACAATGCACAAACCAATATATGGAAAATGGATTGGAATCAATGTATGCTTTTAAAGATGAGTACATAGAGAGAGAGAGAGAGAGAGAGCCAGAGTAAATTTTGGAGAAGAAGTGAAGAGGAATACACTAAGACAAAAATAGAAGGGTATAAGTGTCTGACTAGTAAGGAAAGTTTCTTTAAACCTGTGCCATTTTGGGGTCAAACACAAACTAGAATAACGTAAGTAACTATATCCTAAAAATGGCAATTTTCGTGATGAGTTTACGTAGGAGTTATTAACAACGGGTCAACCCAGCAAATAGAGAAAAAACATGGGTCAACTCCAACAAATTTTTATCCTTTAAATCTTTTCCAAGATGTTGACCATTTCAATTTGAGTGAATTATTCCGGAAATCAACTATATTTTAAAAAATAAGTAACTAAATAATGTACTTCTCGCAAAAAATAATGATGAATGTAATGTATTTTAAAATATTTTTCTTTTCAGTTATATACTAGTAATAATGGGTATTTTAAATCATATAGCCACACACAATTAAGCTATTACAATTGGACTAATAATTTGAGATTTAAGTAATTACATAATCATAAGTTAAAGCCTCGTTCTTACTATTTTACATAAAAATACAATTTTCATTAACTTGACAATTTTATTAAATATTTAATCCATTTCAGAATACTTATTACTTTTGAGATTTTAATTTATTTTTATTAAATCATGTTTGAATTAATAGAAAGGGATGAAATAGATATTTTTTTTATCAGAGAGGGATGAAATAGATATTAGTTGTCATTATTTGAATTGTCTAAAATAGGATGCAATGAAATGAAATATGATAAAAGTCATCTGGTTCTATTCCATTTTATCCCTTATATTTTTCTTCTTTCCCATTTCAGGGATATATGGGATGAAACTCCTTCCATTGGAACCCTTGACCACTTGCTTAAGGGACAAGAACCCATCGCCACTCCCACCATGATATAAAGAGTATTGTAGTAAAATTCGTACCTTATATCTATATCTTTAGAATAAAAATGGGTAGACACCCTTTGGGGTGTATATCACTAGAGAGACATAGAGTGAGATGAGAGAAAAGTGATAAAATGATGTGATATGTGATGTGATAGTTAGAGAGATATAAAGAGAAATAAGAGGTATTGGATGGGTGGATTAATTTTTGGGGTGTATGAGTATCATTATTCATATCTTTATCTTTCTGTTATACATGTAGACAGTATGTTTCTTTCCCCTTCAATTTCTGGTAAACTGCTGTTTAATCCCTAAACTGGAATCAGCAAGTCTACTTGCATAAAGTGCTTAATGGGGAGATGAGAGTTTATAAATAAGAATTCCATAACTACAATTAATAATCCATAAAAATTTAAGTTTAACGGTTCAACCTTCGGGATTCCATAAGGAAGAATACCAGTCAAAACATCAAAACATAAGAACTAAAATGGAATCTGCAAGTCTTGTGGAGAGAGAAAAAAAAAACATAAACAAGGACTGATGGTTCTATAGACATAGTTCTTCACTACTTAAGCTTCAAAACAAAAAAAAAACATAAATGGACTCAAACTGAATCAATCCTTCTGAGACTGAGAGTCATTTCTCTTGTTCCAAAACTTAAACTGCACGGTCCTTTGTTCCAGCATCTTCTCAACTTCCTCAATTGGAACTCCCTTGGTTTCTGGTACGAAAATGATGACAAAGAAAATTCCAATGAGAGCAACAATTCCAAACAGCATGAATGTCCATGAAGTCCCAATAGCTTGTGTCAGGGACAAAAAGGACTGGGAAACAATGAGATTGGAGACCCAAACAGTTGTAGAAGCAATCCCTCCACAAACTCCACGGTACCTCAAGGGATAAATCTCAGAGTTGACGACCCATGGAACAGTTCCCATTCCTGGTGAGAAGGATATGATATATAGTGCCATGCCAACCAGTGCAAGCCAACCCCATCTGCTAGGACATCCCCTGGTGTACCATTCCCTGTGATCTTTCAGGCACTGATTCTTTGCCATGTCATTGGAGATCAAACATGCCCCAGGTAATAGCTGCATATTTAATTGATAGTAGTATAACAACTCAGCAAAGCAGTTTTTCATAATTGAATAATAATGATCTCAATCCTCCTACTATATGGAAATTCATTATAAGAAAACATGAGTAGAGGAGATCCTAGTACTATAGACTATAAAGTTCCTGCCATGACAAGACATGTGTGTGTGATAACATATTGCATGTGTGTTTGGTTCTACGTCAACAAAAATTGATTTTGAATGATTGGATTTTGTAAAATTGATTTCGATTGAAAGTGGGTTGAATGTAAAGTGATTTATGTTTGGATACATTCATATAAAAGTGATTCAAACAATAAATTTGAGGCTAAAAATCACGTTTGGAGACAAAAGCTCTAGACCTCAACTTAAGTTAGAATCTATTTTAAAGGCAAAATCAATTCTCCTCCAGAACACCTAAACATGCCAAAATCAATTTTATGTCCTTGAAATCACTTTTGCCTCTCATAAAAATGAATCCAAACATGTACTGCATAAGACTCGATGTGAAGGGAATGAGGATAGGTTTACCTTGTCAGATCCAGATGCACAAAATCCACAACCTGGTGAGGCCTTTAGGCACTCCATGCAGTCCCATCCACGAGGATTGGTAGCTGTGGTGAAACCAGGACAGGTGTTATTAAAACCAGAGGTTTCTAGTGAACTGATCATTGGAGAATGAGTTTCAGTCTCATGAAAAGTGGCAGTTAGAAGGGCCAGGGATACAACAACACCACACAAGCTGATCAAAGCAAGCTTCTTTCTGCCAGTCTTGTCAATGAAGTATATGCTAAGGATTGAACCAAATGCATTCAGGCCAGCAGTGATGAGAGACAAGAGCAGTGCTGTTCGGTTGGATGAAAAACCAGCCAACTGAACAATGGTGGGGGCGTAGTACATGACTGTGTTGATCCCCACAAACTGCTGGAAGGTTTGAAGTCCCACCCCTGCATATAAAGCTCTTCTCACAGATATAGTGCTCAGCATAGTGTTCATGTTGGTGTTCTTTGATTCTTCAACTTCCTTCAATTCTAAAGCAACAGATTCCTGCAGAGCTTGGATTTCAGCTTCAACCTCATGGGGTGGGTAAATCTTTCTCAATATTGCTTTCCCTTCCTCCTCCTTTCCCTGTACAGACAAAAAAAAAACAGAACAACAGAAAAGATAAGATGTAGTTTCTCTCACAGATAGAGAATTCAAGAATAAGAGGGAAAAAAAAGTGTATGAAGTGCTGATTTAACTAACCTTACGGAACAACCAACGGGGTGATTCTGGGAGCCAAAACATGAGCAACACTTGTATTATAGCAGGTGCTGCCGCCACCCCAAGCATCCACCTCCATGTCCCCGGTGCCTGAATAAAAAGGTCCCCAAAAATTCTATCAACACATCACCTTCTAGGATGCTACAAAGTACTAATACTTAATGGAACACATACAATATGATGAAGACATGGGGATATGGAAAATTTTAAAAATTAAAGGGCAATGTCATGAACTTGGTATAAAACTGCCTCATAAACACAAATCTCAAATCAAAATACAAAATTAAAGATTTTAAAAGCTGGTATGAATCATTGTAAACATAATGAGATGCTATTATTTATCTAGACATTGTAATATTCTCATATGTCTCTATATATAAAAAGTTTATAAGTACACGTTAAGTTGGGCTATTTGCTTTGAAGTGTACATGCTTTCTTGATCACCAAAGAACAAGGCGTAAAAAGTGTGCATGCAAGACAACACAAACTAAGCGTGTTTAATAGTTTCATTAACACATGATATCACAAAGACACAAACCATCAAAATAAGTAGGCAAGTAACTTACCTCTCAAGTGTTCCAAGTAAAGAGGGGGGGGGGGGGGGGGGGGGAACAAAGTAACAAGTAGCAAAATAAGGAAGATTTAGGAACATGGTAAAGGCATGGTTTTTCTCACCTTAGTGAAGGCCAAGTTGATGAGATAGGAGAGGAATTGTCCACCAGTGATGAGGAAACTGTTGAGACTTACAAGGGCACCTCGAACTCTGGTTGGGGAAGCCTCTGAGATGTATAATGGGGATGCCATTGAAGCCATTCCAACGCCAAGGCCAACAAAAGCTCGACCCACAAGGAGAACACCAGGGGTAGGTGCAGCAGCCATGACAACAGAGCCGATAAAAAAGAGGGTATCTGCAACCATGATTGATATTTTCCTTCCAAAACGATCGTTCATCCATCCCCCAACTGCAGCACCTATGATTGCTCCAGCAAGGGCCACACTCACTATGGATTCCTGAAATGTTTGTCACATATATATCACAAACCGTATTTGGACATGATTCTATGATATTGGTCATCTTTGATTTCAATTTTTACAAGAAACTATTACTTAAACAACTCATATCATAAATGCTTGAAATTATCCAAAAAGATATATAACGTTTCACATGTTTGTACAAATACATTCTGAGTATGTTCGCCACATAGCTTAAAAGAACATCGAAGCGAAAGTGTTCTGTATATTTTTGGTCAACAAGTGTTCTGTATTATTTATTTATTTTTTGTTCAAAACTCAAAAGTGTTATGTACTGATCACAGGAAGAAAAACCTTACTTTTTTGTCATCTTTCAAAATAGACTAAAAATAAGCCCATGGGCCATGGTTGCCTTCTTTTTTTTGTTGCTTCCTATTGTTTTTTTTGGGCCAACGCTTCCTATTGGTTTACAAGAGAAGGAAAAAACTACGGCTTTCTAGATTTTACTACATCCCATTTAAGATTTTATTAGTGTAGCTCAGTTAAGGAATACAAATTGTATTTATTGCCATGTATTAAATTATTGTAACTATTAAAAAATATTAAATAATTCTGATTTTTTTAACATATGAAGTTACTCGTAATGGTTTTTTTTATAGTTAAAACACATTTCTTTTAAACTTTTTCCAAAATCTTATTTAAATAAATTATTAAAATAAGTAAGAACTGATTTTTTTTTAAAAATAGTGTGAGATCTAAATAATTAAATGGTGGATTATCTTGCCAAAAAAATAAAGGAATTACCGAGGATCTGTTTGGGTACACATTTAAGCTGATTGGCCCTAAATCTCAAAACCCATTTTGTGAAAATAACAAATAGACAAATAGTTGCTTCTGAGTAAACGTAAATTTGGGGTCTTTCGAAAGAAACACACACACATTTGACCCCAAAAAAAAGAAAGAAAAACACACACATTTGACCCCAAAAAAAAATGAAAAAATGAAAAACACACACATACGCACACTGGAACAATAGTTTGCTTTTGAGCACACTGGGACCCATCTATTGTATGTGCTAAGTTGCTACCTTTCCTTTTTATGAATTGATCGATGATGATGCAGGTTGAGAAGAATATAGTAGGATTTGGGAAAATAGGCACTTGTAATACTCAATAATGTGGGGTGTCTTTAAACCGGAAGGCAGAACAAAGGAAAAAAAAATTGGAGGTGTACAATAAAAAATAAAAGTAACAAATACAACTAAAAGTATTCAAATGGTAAAGGATCAAGTCCGGATCATGTGATATTTTGTTAGGCAAATATTATCCCGAAAAATGAGAAACTTAATAATGTGTGTCTTTACACCAAAGGAAGAAAAAATTAAAAAAAGAATTGGACTTGTACAATAAAAAAATACTAAAAATAACAAATACAACTAAAAATATTCAAATGGTAATGGATCAATCCGGATCATGTGATATTTTGTTAGGCCAAATATTATCCCGAAAAAAGAGAATCTTAAAACAAAAACAAAAAAAGAGTCACAAGATGTTTTTAATTACTCGAATATAACTTTTACTAACGCTCTTCTCGTGATGACTGAACATAAGAAGACAAATATAATCAATCAATATTGGCCAATTCAGAAAAAAGGGTGAACAAATTTGTAAGCTTTTTCATAAAATATGCAAAACATTTGCGATATAAATTAGGATAGAGGTAGTACTACAATAAAGGAATTTGAATAGAGAAAAACCATGCGTTTTGTTTTTTGTGTGGAGTTTTGAACTGAAACAGATTTATAGTAGTAATAACGACATTAAAACTCATTAAAGAAGGACAGAGAATTTCACACAGGAGACATGAATTCATAGGATGAATGATAAAGGTTTCAACTTTGGAACCCAAAGTCAAAAGGGTGATGAACACTCATTTAATTACCTGAAGCCAAGTCTTTCTATCAACAGCTCTGAAATCATCTCTAATATACAGAAGAGCCCCAGATATCACACCTGCATATACACACCCCACCAACCAATGATCAGCCCCACCACAAATAACAAAGGAAAAATAAAAATAAAATTAATAAATGGGTGTCCGTATCAGGGGTCAGAAAAAACAGAGTAAAACATAGGAATGGTTGTTAGTAACATGAGTAATAATTGAAACATAGGAAAACAGAGAAACAGGGTGCTTGCTTATGTAACTGGAAAAAGCTAAAATAAAAATAAAAATTAAATAAAACCCCACAAAGGGAGAAGCAGAGAAAAAGGGTTGTTGTTAATGTGATAGAAGAAGGGAAAAATAGAAATTTTTTGTTGAGGCAATTTTATTGATTTACCAGTGTCGTAGCCAAAGAGAAGGCCACCAATTCCAGCAGAGAAAGCGAGGCGAAGGACATAAGGATTCTTCCATGAAAGAGACAGACATTCTCTAAAAGCTGAGATATCAGCCTCAGGTACTCCTCCTTCCATGTGAAGTGGTGGCTGTGAATGCGCTTGTGCTCTTGACTCTTAGGAAACTGAGAAAAACCACCGAAGAAGAGTTGAGAGAGAGAGAGAGAGAATAAAATATAAAAGGTGATATCAATGCGTTCCTCAAAGTCAGAGAGAAAACAAGTGAGACAGTTCTGACTTGTGAGGGAACTGAGGGAGAAGGGTGAGATGGTGGTTGTATTTATAGAGCTAGAATCCTCGTATTATTATCTTAAGAACAATGATACACATACACCCAAAAATATATCCACCCATCCAACACCTCTCATTTCTCTCTATCTTAGGATTTGGGTGTCCACCGATCATTTTTCTTATCTTAATTAATAACAAACTTTTATTATTATATTAATTAATTATTAATATTAATTATCTCTTATCTGTTTTCTCTCTCATCCTCTTCGGTTGTTTCCGAATTACATATGCTATATAAAATCCAATCCAATGTGAAGTTGTTTCGATCTAAATTTTAATTTTAATTTAAATAAACTAAATATAAAATTTTATATATTCATTTTTGTTGTTATTTGAAAACAATAATTGAATTGAAATTTTAAATTCAATTTAGTTTAAATATCTATCAATGATTTATCTATTTATCTATCTATTTATACTATATCTATCTATCTAGGTGTACATTTATTTATTTATAAGAGATACATTGGAGAAAAGTTTTGACACGTGTCATCGTACAATGGAAAATTTATCTATTAGCTTCCACCTACTCTTTTCTAAAGTGAAAAGTTATTTAATTTGAGATATGAATTTAAATTTTTAAAATAAATTTTAACCAAAAAATAATTAAAATATTAAAATAAAATTAAAATCTAAAAATATTTGCTCATTTATTTTGAGAATAATATTTCAATTTAAAATTTAAATTTAAATTTAAATTTAAATTTAAGTTTTTTGTTTTTTTATTGTTATGTGGGAGACAATATTTTAAGGGTGATGCTATATTTTACGAAAGACACAAGTTAAAAAACGCACGAAGACACATGACTAATTTTAAAGAAGTGAAAATGTTACCGTTGTGGTTTGAAGGAAATCATGGTGGATCCCCTTACATAAAAGCAGTAAATCATGTTCTTTTCGTCTCTTTCGTGGAGTAATCTTTTCATAAAATTTAGCATTTTCCATATTTTAATTCAAATTTGAATTAAAATTTGAAAATCTCTGCTCATTAATTTGTTTTTATGTTGTGGATAATAATTCAATTCAAAATTCAAATTAAAATATGAAAAATCTAAAAAAAAAATATACTCATTATTTGTTTGTTATTTTGAGGATAATATTTCTATTCAAAATTCAAATTAAAATATAAAAATCTCGGATCGTTTTTTGATTGTTGCATTGAGTGCAATATTTCAATTTAAAACTAAGATTTAAATAAGAAAATCTGAATATATCTACTTATAGTTTGGACGTTAGAATTGGTTTCTTTAGTTTATTTCTATTATTTTGTAAGTTTATAATATGAAGACCAAAATAGCTCATCGATGACATGCAGCTGCATACAAATGCGATTGGGAACAATATTATCCTCTTATGATATGAAGAATTGTCTACGCCATTCCTGTAGGAGCAATGAAGAAATTGTAGGAGGAGCACTTATCATAAAAACCAATATATATAATTCAGATTTCAGAGGAGCATTTTAACAGAGACACTGCTACATGTTCATTTGTCCCATTACCATCACATCCTACATAAACTACATATGACGGGTAACAACTAATTAACTTAATTACTACAGCATACCGCTTTTATTTCAATGATAAAGTAATCAATCATTAATTGAATGGGTTTGCAATGCTATCTATATGGAAGCCCCTTTGATCCTGTTTTGATAAAAGCAGTACGTGGTGGACTGGAGTCATCTTATTCCTCTGAGGAGTATTGGCTGGCTGGCTGGCTGGCTATGATTCTAGATCCTTTCTAAGTGCTTCATGTAAACACGGGCTCTGTCTGCTACCTAAGCTTTTGGTTCTTTTGGTTTTTCCTTTTCCCCTCTTCTTTGTATTTGAGTCATTCCTCTTTCTGCTATAGTTACTTGTACTTGGTCAGTTATGCACTGCAAAACTTTGGCATTTCTTCTTGTGCCCAGCTCTCTAATAAAGTTCTTTGGCTTTTACTTGATTAGCCTTGATCATATATGATCAAAGTGCCTTTTGATTTCCTATATATTAATAGTGCAAGTAACCCCAAATAAGGGGTATTATAAGTTCAGTTGATAACAATAATATCCGAGACATCTGAGTTTGAATCCCCCGGCCCTTTTCCTATGTAAAAGAAAATTGTCGATACATATGACTATTCATTTAATTCGCCCTCAAGATGCATGTGATCCTTAAATGTGCAATAGCAAGTACTTAATGTGAATCAATTATAAAAACTGGAAAACATTGCCATTGGGAACTTTCTTTAAACAACGCCTAAGTTTGCTGTACAAAACCTCCAACTTGAGATGAGGTGGATCTAGCTTATTATTTGGAAGTGTGCACGCAGAGTATGTAATCATGTGAATCGACAGGGGATATAAGACAAAATATTTAAAAAGAACAAGTTATTTTTGAAAATATTCCAACAGCCTTGTACGTGCATGATGTCTACAAACAATCAATTATTATATAAATTTTTTTTTAACTGAAACACGTGTCCTTTTGTTCAAGAGAAACAATTAATTGACAAATCAAATGAAATGCTACTTCCTTTGGTTTAAATTTTTGGTAGCTTTAGTTTTTTATTTTTGTTCTAAAATTTTGGTTGTTTTAGAATTTCAAGAAATAATTTACCATTTTTTTCAACTATACCATTAGCATAATTAATAATTTTGAGTAAAAAAATAATTAGGATAGTTGAACCAGAGGGAGTATATAACAATAATCATGTAATATTATTCGTTTCAATTGGTTCAGGAGAAACAATTGAATTAGGGGAACTGATCAACTTGGACAAATTGCATTTCCGAAGAAATCCTCTCCATTTTATCATTTTTATTCTACAAATTTGCATTATATATCTTTTACATTTCTTAAATTGCTCTTGGCTGGGATGGCTCAACCTCGAGTAGTAGAGTAGTGGACGGAACAATCTCCACCCATCCAAGAAGTATGAACACAATATGACAGACGAATACGGATATATATATATATATCATCAATAGTAGGATGTGATCTCATGTAGTAACATATAAAAATATAAATTAAATTAATACATATTTGCAATCATAAAATGTAATATCCAAAATACAAAAGCAATATCTTTACACATAAGTAAAAAAAAAATATAACATGCTAAAATTATCAAAAGAAGATATTTTAGTTTCTTCTCTTTGAGGAGCTACTTAGTAAATCTTAAAAGGCTCAAATAATTTTGTAGCCCCCATAATATATACTTTTTCTGGTTTTAGTTCTGTAAAATATTTTTTTTCAGTCTCTGAACTTTGGAAAAGTTGCTTTTGGTCCTTGTTTTACTTTTAATTAAATCCATTCAAATATAGTTCAGAGAGCTTGAATCCAAGTTTGGTTGATAGTATAGGTCATGAACTTGCCGTTTTTTTTGGGTCAAATGAACTTGCCGTTAAGAACCGATGATTCGGGAGACAATTGCGCGCCAAGCCCGGGAGACATTCACCTTTTTCAAATTAATGTGTTTGGTGCCTTTTAAAACTGCATCAGCATAACCCACTAATTGAAGCGGGTGGCTCTAATCGGAACCATAAATTATATTGGTCCTGTTTTGATAAAAATTTCTAAAAACATTTCTAACATGTGTTTTATAATTAATATTTTTTCACATAAGAAATTAATTTTTGTTATTCACTTTTTTCAAAAGTTATCTTCTTTGATTTCTCCATAAGCACCTATAACAATTTTTCTTTTTCTGTATATATGAAAAAAATAAGAATACAAAATAAAACTATATTCTTCCTCTTTTTAGGACTTTTTTAAATGATTGGATAAATATCTAATCTCACTATTTTATTTAAGAATAAAGTCTATCAGTAAGATTTTTTTAATTAGACTTAAAGGTTGACCTATTCAAACTAATAGGAATTTGTTTTGAAACTAAAAGCAGCCTAAGCCCAACAGATTACATTGGAACTAACTTGGGGGTAGAAAACCTCCTAATATCCAAAAGCAATGCCTGCCTAAGAAGGACTAGAGCTTGGTCATATATAATCAAAGATGACCCTTGCCCACATCCCATATTGGCTAACAAGTCTGCAACCTTAAACTTATTAATACGGTGCCACATATGGTGGTCAAGTGAATAAATTTGACCATGATGGTGAAGTGAGTTCTTTACCGTTGATATATTAGTATAATTTGTTACCGGAAACTTGAATTATAAGTTTAGGGGTATTTTAATGTATTAGTAGAATAGGGCATATAGTATTTGTTATTTATGAAAATAGCCAAATAGTTATCGTATTTAAAAATTGGGCCAAAACTTTTTAATAACTCCATAGAGGGCCCTATTTTGTCGTCTTCTGGATATCTTAAAATTAAGTACTTTTGACAAAAAAATTAATAATTATCGTGCTGACATTGCATTAATTTATCTTTTTGTTGACGATAATGGTTTCCTTTCTTTAACCAAAATGTATAAATTAATATTATTTAATGACATAAGTCGCAAATACTCGGGTGAAATAAATGAAACATGTTTGACACTATGAACAATAACTTGTAATGGTCGTACATCGTTTCGGTTAGGGGGAGAAGACGATAATGGTGAGAATTGGCTTAGAGCTAATGGATTGCATTCTGAAGAATTTTTTGTTGTAATATAACACTATGTAAGGTAGACAATGGTTATTTTGGTGTTTCGGTGAAGTTTGATGTCATCGTTTAGTATCTCAGACCCACAAAGTGCCCTGTGACCGCATAAAACATATTGTTGATAGAAATAGCAGTTTTGTTATGGAAAAAATAGCACTTAATTTTTAATTTTAAATGAACTTAGTTATAATGAATTAGTTAAAATTTAAAATTAATGTTTATTTACTGCATTAAGGTGCAGATAAATAATTTTGATGGAGCAATTAAAATTTATTGTAAAAAATAAGCATCTTAAAATGAATAAATTATATCGAAGTAACTGGTCGAATTGTAATATCCCTTTTTATTAAATTTGGGACAATTGGAATTTTTACAAAGTTCACGGAAATTTGGATAATACAAGGAGTTCATGGTCAAATTTACAATTATGACATCTTCTGAGGAGAAAATTGTAAATAGGGAGAAATTGGAAAACCTACAATTGTAGGTCATGCACTCAGTTCACCATCATGGTCAAATTTATTCACTTGACCACCATATGTGGCACCTATTAATACTATTGATAAGCCTCTTAATTTTCTGCACCAAGTAAACTCCAAGCTCTTTTATTAGTTCCTTTTGCTACTGTTGTGCTGGGTTGAAGTTTTTTTTTGTTGATAAAATGTAGTGTTGGATTGAAGTTGAAGTAACTAGCTTTTTGTACTCTTGATCAATATATTTTCCTTTTGCTAATCAAAAAAGATTATTGAATTAATCGCGAGAAATAATTTAATCCTTAGTTTTTAAAATAATTACAAGTATTATTAATTTTTTTTAAATCAAAACCTTGAATAACACTAGTTAACAATCCCTAAATTAAATAAATAAACCCACTCTTTGAAAAGTGCGTGACAACAGGAGAATTGACATGTTTGATTTGCTTGGGCTCTGCGTGTCGCAATCAATAAAGAACTGAAACTTTGCATATATAACTATATATATCAACAGTATCCACAATTAATTTTTCGTTACATTTGTTAACGGGGGGCAGAAATGTTTGTACGATTTCATTGTCTAATGAAGACGTTCAGGACTGTTAAGGGTATTGATAATGCAAGTTGCATGCAATTCACATGCTCATCCATTCAATATGTTTGCCATATCTGGAAATCTTGTTACACGTTAGCTGAGGCTTATCCTTTGATAATTGTGATATTGAAATATTAGCATTTTACTATGTTACCAATTTTTTTTTACTATTATCACATCTTATCGGTACACTACTTCTTATTTAGTTTATTTTCCAAGTGTTAAAAAAAGTTATATATGTTCCAATCTTATATATATATATATATTCTGGTGTACAGTAATTAATTTGAAATTTAATTCTCAATATTTTCATTTAAACAGCTTTAATCGATTCTAATTCAAGGAATTTTTATATGCAAATTAAAGCCTAATATTGCAAAGAGATTCTAATTAAACTCAATTCATTTAAATATATAAAAACATTAATTAGTCCAATTTCCAAGGTAGTCAGAACCGAACCGCTCATTGAACCGGTAAAGGCAGGGGTTTGAGGTTCAGAGGTTCGACCAGGGTTCAATCGGTTGAACTGAGGTATAATTAAACAATATTATTTTAGTTATAAATATGATATATAATATTATTTTAAACTCTAAACCCTATACAATATTGAGCAAAAATTAACATAAAAGTCATAACTTTATAAAGAAAAATTAAACTTTACTACTAAATGTCATAATTCATAACATAAAATATTCAAAATTACAAATAATTGAAGAAAGTGATATTTTTTTTTGTAAAAAAAATAAAAAAATTGAAAATTTTGATTTTTTTTTTAAAAATAAAAAAGGAGTGAACCGGTACAACCCGATTTTTCCGATTTTGGACCGGTTCTTATGCAGGGTAGTTTTCTAGTTGTTTTGGACCGGACATGAATCCGATTCCCAATTCGACCGGTCCATCCGGTTCCAACTTTCATGCCAATTTCTCATGTGCGTAATTAAGTTGATGTCAAATTCGTCGCAAGCGAATCCAATGTATATATAAGAAGCACACATGATTTCTGGAGCACAAATATTTGAGGAGACAAAAAAAAAAAGTAATTAAATCTATAATTTTTAAAACTATTTTCTATATATTTAATGTATGATCGTTGTCTAAAGTCTAAACTCTCGTGAACTTTATCCATATCTCCACTTACCTTTCTCTGAAAACTATATATTTCTATGAATGGAGGGTTCACGAAAAGAACAATATAATAGATAATGACAAAAATTTTGTTACCTGACCTAGCCGCCACTCTTAGAGAAAGAAGCTCTGTCTTTTGTTTAAAAATCGTCTGCTCCTCTTTCTTCCTATTCCACTTGAGGGGTGATTTATGATCATTTTTTGGTCTGAAACCACTCTGTAGGTAACAAGATGAAACACAAGAAGGGGGGGTTGAATTGTGTTTCTAAGCTTTTAAAACTTTTCGCAAAAGATGGACGCTGGCTGTTAAAAACGTTGGACGCACAACTTAGTTCAAATATTGGACGCACAGTGTTTTTATAAAAACTGGACGCACAGGTTTTCTAAAGATTGGACGCACAGAATGCTTCCCTTTTAGTTTGAAAAACTTGTTTGAATAAAATCAATTTCAATCCCCTTTGTTAGTAATAAACACAGATATAAAAGGAGTTAAGGGAAAGAAGAAATAACACAAGTTTTTATACTGGTTCACCCTTTCCTAAGAGCTACGTCCAGTCCCCTCAAACTAGAGAGATTTCACTATCAAACCAGATAGGTACAAGTATTCTTTGCACACAGCCTCTTCAGGCTAAAACCCAAGTATTCTTTGCACACAGCCTCTCCAGGCTAAATCCCAAGTATTCTTTGAACACAGCCTCTTCAGGCTAAGTCAAGTATTCTTTGAACACAGCCTCTTCAGGCTAAACAACTCAGCAGAGTTTTTGATTCAAGTGCTGTCTAACTCACACAAGTGAGGATATGAAAACTAAAGCACTTTGAGAGTTAAGCAAACTCTCTTTTACAAGAAGAAAGAAAATATACAAGACTTTCTATAAAGAGTATAACAAATTGCACAGCAGTTCAGCTCTTTCTTTTTCGTTGTTCAGTCTCTTATTCTTCTTCTTGCTTCTCGGTATTTATAAGAGTAGTGAAGCTTCAGACTTGTTCTTCAGTTGCTCAACTTCAGCTCTCATAAAAGTTACCGTTCTCTAATAGCATTTAATGCTATTTTCCCGTTGCTCTGAGGAGATCTACTTCATTGTGCATGTCTGCGTTTCTTTCTCCTAAATCAGAAGCAACCTGTACTCAAAGTCTCAATTGTACAGTGGTTAATAATAATATCTTATTGAGACAGAGAGAATACACTGTGTAAAGCAGAAAGATGTGTTCAGAGATATATAGAGTAGTTAAAAGTACATTCTCTCTCTTAGTACACTTTCCACAGTGCTTTATGCTTTTCAAAAGTACGTTCAGAAACGTTGACAAAGTTGTACAGAAAAGCATTGTATACAGCTATTTATCTCAAATCATTTGCTCAATAAATATGTTCCATATTAAATGCATGAGCAGTAAATAGCAAGTTTATGGATTCTGCGTATTGGACGCAGCATGTAGAAATCATTGGACTTTCAGTCCTTTTAGCAAATGGACGCATACCTTGTACTTACCATTTGCATATAATATTCATTCAATCATTGGACGCATCCTTATGCTTACCATTTCATTCCATTCAAGGCAGTATTGGACTTATTGCCTCATGCTGGTTTTTGGACTTTTGCCATTTCCTTACTGTTCCATTGGACGTAGAGCAGTTGATTGTTGTACATTTGTTTTTCTGCTTCATTGGACGATGAATAGTAGATTGAGAACTTGTCCTACTTTGCTTTATTCATCGTGTAACACTTTGTTCTTGTTCTTCTCATTTATCGGACGCAGAACAGTACCTTTGTCACTCTGATTTTATTGGACGCAGAACAGTTCTTTTGTTTGTTCAGTTTCATTGGACGTTGAACTTTAATGCCTTAAACTGAACATTGGACTTTTGTCCTTCATTGGACGCATACTCACTGAATCTGTTCCTTTGAAAATCATTGGACTTTTACTGCAATTCTGCTTCTCATAGAAACATTGGACTTATACCAGTATTGCCTTGTACTTATCATTGGACGATCAGCATTCTTTACCTTGGTCAAGAACACATCCTGAACATTGGACTTATGACTTATGTTCTGATCATTGGTCGTATTGTTATTCTTGAACATTGGACTTATGTCTTCAATGCCTTCTCATGAATCATTGGACGTATGAAATTGTCCTTGTGCCTTGTACTAAATTATTGGACGCACAACATTACTTGCCTTTGCTCAAACATTAGACGCAGAACTCTTCCTTCTGCTTCAAACAGTGGACGCAGAACTCTTCCTTCTGCTTCAAACATTGGACGCAGAATTCTTGTGTCCATTTCAGTGCCAACATTGGACGCAAGGCTCACTTTGAATGCCAGCCAATGTCATGAAGAACTGATTGGACGCAGACTGCAATAAGCTTAGTTAGGCAGCATTGTTACACATTGTACAAGCTTAATACATATTGATTATCCTTTGTAAAAACCTTAATACATTTTGTTATCATCAAAACCATAAAATCACTTAGGGAGTTTTTGTATTAAAAACACTTTTAACCAATTTGGTTCCAACACACTCATCTACTTCGTTTTTAGTCTATTTCTACCTTAATAAGTGACTTTTTCACATAGATATCATTTTTCTCTCGTGTTTTTTTCAGTGTTTTTTGACATCTGTGTGCGCTGGTGTTTGTTTCTCCCATTTTGGTGCGGCGTTTTGTTCTCCTATCTTGGTGCGGTGTTCGTTTGGTTCAGATTGACTAACTTACTTCGTTTCACTACATATTCTCTTATGACTAAGTCATCAACGTTGCAAATCCGGAGGCGTGGGTACTTCGGTCAATATGAGTTTGTCATTTTTGTAGACATTGTCACTTTTGATGACATTTTGCTGTGTTATGCTATTAACTTGGGTGCTGTGAGTTTGTTGACAGATTCATCCCTTTCAGTTTTTAGCGATATTAAATTTGTAATGTCTTCGATGTATTTTACCGATTTGAATGAATAAATACTTTTGTTGTAAAAAAAAATATAATACATAATGACAAAGGTGTATAACTTTCTGACTAGAAAACTAATTAATTAATTACAAATTAATGAGATACGTACGTTCATAAATAAAAGTGCAATTCTGTCATTGCACAATTCTAGTTGTATCATTATCATAGCAATATCAAATTAGTAACACAATGATAAAAAAAGTGTTAGTTATAACAAAAAAATCGACATTTCTTCTAAATTGATTTAACTAACTCATATATATTTACTTGGTAGGCTTAAATATGTTTTTAGTCCTCCAAGTTTAAGAAATTATTGTTTTTAGTACTCCTCCATTTTTAAAACACAACTTTTTAGTCTTTCAAAGTGTCAATTTAATTTAGTCCTTGGGGCCACATTTTAAATTTAAAAAGTATTTTTTAAATTTAGAAGAGGTCAAAATATAAATTTAAAAAATCCTTAGAAGTTAAGGAAAAGGAGGTAAGGTGAGAATTATGATTTAAGAGGGATTAAAATATAAATTTAAAAAATACTTTTCAAATTAAAAAATGGTCACAGGGACTAAAAGTGACATATTTTAAAAATAAAAAATTAAAAAGTTGCATTTTAAAAATAAGAGACTAAAAGAAACAATTTCCTAAACTCAAGGGACTAAAAACTTATTTAAGCCTACTTGGTAAAACAAATCCAAACCCCCGCCCCGCCCAGCCCAAAAACTATGATAGAAATCGATATATATATCATTGATGATTTAGATTTTAGTCTATAAGTATAAAGTATAAGAAGCATATATAAGAGAATGTCTTGAAACTTTTCACCTGAAGTTGAAGCTAGGGACCGGGCCAGAAAGAGACCTCAGGGAAAGAACTAAGAAAGAGGGCGAAATTTTATGACATTGAAGACAAGAAAGTGGTAGTTAGTGGTAGAGGAATGAGCAAAAGGCTCATATTATTTCGGTAAAGCATGGGTGCGAAGTTGTGGGGTTAATGTGTGTTCCATAATTAAGAAGGTTCATTACATATGCATGTTCTTTGCCTCGTTACGCCTTTACAAAAGAGAGAGCTAGCTATAGCGAATGTCCTTCGTTAAAGAGAAAGACGGGACCGAATTTCTTTTGCTTTGGCCCAATCTTTCCTGTTTCAAAGGATCTCGCAAGGGGCACCATTCAAATAATGACGATACCTTCTGTAGTTGGTTGTGTATGAAACAGGATAATTACAATATATTTTGGTTGTTTTACCTATAAATTGATAAACGAATAAATACCCAATTTTTTATATTTCAAGATTCGGAACCATCAAGCTTTCAAGTTGATTATAAATTGAATTGTAGCATATAGAAGTGAAAGTTGCCCTTTTTATAGCGAAACAATGATATATACCAATTTCTTAGAGACAATTATATTGATCTTATAGTTAAATATCAAGCCATTATATATATATATATATATATATACTTTATACAAATTAAAGCACTACGTACTCTCATTTTATACAAAGTTATCTGTTATAACATGACACTGACATGTTCATCTAAAGAAAATTCCAAATCCATTAAAAATCTATATCATTTTTTTTATAAACCAAATTGTATTAAAACGGGACTGAAAGCACAAGGTGTGTCTAATCCTCAAACCAACCAATACAAGAAAATTTCTTACACAAGAAAATTGTTGGGTGCTTTTAGTCCTATATAAATTCATTTTTGCCTTTTAAAAAAAAAACACACAAGAAAATTGTTGGATAAAATGTTCTGATGTACCCTCCTATTTGTATCATTCATGGAGAATGATTTATCTATTTCTCTACCCGTGTATTGTCTAGTTCCTTCGTTAAGCTAGCCCACCCGTGAATGGGTTCTAAAGAACAAGAATAATATGACTTCCACAAAATGTTGTTTCTCATGGCCGAAAGGGAAAGTAAGATAAAGTTATAAAATAGATCTTGTTATAATTATTCAATAAGTGTAAAAAAAATTTTATGATAATCAATAGTATTTTTATTTGGTTTAAACAAAAATGAGCTAAATCATAACTCATCGATCTAAGGAAAATTATAGAAGTTCACTTGTTAATTTAACATCGTTCTATTTGGATTTGGATATCTGCGATACTAATTAGTAATGCATGTACGACGACTTGGGATATGTCGAGTGATAGATATGCGTTGCAAGAAATTAAAATGGCATTTGCTGATGAAGAGGTGAGTGCCAATTTTACTAAATTGAGATGCACAATATTTGACACCATGCACGATTGGTATATATGTGAATGTTATTTGTTGTTGAATATTTGGATTTTCCTTACACATAATTCCAATAAAATAATTTAGCTATATGTTCCTATATACAACAAAAAGCTTACTTGGATATCATATCATGTAATTACAGGAAATTAATTTCCAACAACATGATGATATCCTTCTTGTTATCGAGTCACGTACACGTTAACACCATATATACTGCTGCTGGAGGAAGATCCCTGTTTCTTTAATTTAGACCAAATTCTTGGAGAAGACTCATGTTGGCTAAAAAGATTATTCACATCCTTTCAGAGACACGTGATTAATAAAAAAAAAGTCCTTACACAGTAAAGGTAGAAGATAGAGTGGGGAAGGAACAAGAAATTAAGAGAGAAATCAGAAATTAAACAGTTGATGAAAGATGAAAGCTAATCTTCTCGAACAATACGTGTTTTAAAAGAAACAGAGTTCTTTTTCTTCCACGTACCTAATTAAAGAACGTGAATGATGCTAGTTTTTATATATAAATGTAACAAAATGATTAATGAATATAAGGAATGACTCGCATGCACCTCCCAAATCCGATTAATATTGATTATTGGTTTTTGTTTTGAGAAGCATTGATTATTATGCTCCCCCAAAGAAATTGTAGATTGATCTCCTTTGATTAATGGGTTAATTTTGAGATAATTGATTTTAATGTATCTTATGAGATAAGTATTTCGGTAGGATTTATAAGAATAATATGCTCAAATTGTTTTCAAGTTTTGTTTTTATAAATTCTCTAAAATACTTTATAGAAACAGCTTAAAGTTACCATGAATGGGAGTGATATGCTGTGGACCTGGTGCTGCTATTTGCACTGCCACATTCAGAGAAGGAAACATTTGTGCCCAGATATAATAATGGTTTCACACCATTATGTCCCGACGGCATGTATACCATATGCTATTCCGAAGGTTTTGCTCTTCCTTGTTTTGTGCTCCTAGATCGAGCTTTGGTCCCTTTCATGTATGATATAATAATTCGTACATGTGAAATAAAACAATAATACTACCACTACTATTTGAATAACTATTACACCTACAATTATGTAACATATCATGTCCTTTTAGTGGCTTAAAAATAAAGGTCAACCAGAAGCACTTTGTCTAAAAGCAATAAGAATCATAGAGTGATATATATGTATCCGCCGTGGGATAATGGAAATGTACGCGGTCTTCCTACCATTAAGGAAAGGGATCAAAGAAAAAATTAACGGTAATGTATATTATACACACCCTTAATAATTATAAGAGATCAGAAATTCTTGTGCGATTAATTGGTTTTGCCAACACATGACCTACCCTGCATGTATTGGAGCTTCCGTGCTAGCTCTCCACCAAATACTATTACTGGCTCTTGGTAACACTTAATTCATCACATATATATTCCAGGCTGTTTCCCTAGCTATGCCCCTTTCCCAAATATATATCGAGCTAGAAAAGAAGAATCAGCTCCAAGAAAGTGATATCCAGCTTTATCAAAAAGTAACAAATTGTTAAGCCAAAAAAAAAAATGCTTAATGCACTCCAAACGGGGAACGAATAGGCATCCAACCAAATACGAAATTAAAATTGAAAAAGTATCTAGATTTTATTCCTCTTTTGCTTTTGTTTAATACATTTTATTAAATATAAATATTTTTTTTCTTCATATTATATGCATACATTAAATAGTAGGATTGGTATAGGCGACCTATGTATCCATTATTAACTAGGAAGGAAACCATTACTTAAAACAAAAAAGGTTAATATTTCTAGAGGAATATTGAATTATCATTGATCTACTTTAGTTTTGTTATTTTTTTGACCATAGAGTTATTATTGGCCGCATGTGGGTAGCTAGGCTCAGAGCAGTGAGCATTAATATGTTTGCTAATTATATGGTAGGTGACTCGATCAATAGGTTTGAAGTTTGAACATTGGAATGGATTGGCATCTTAAACTATCCATTTTGGCAATGCGTTCAGAGGAGTGAATAGGGGTAAAAGCAATATTTATGGCATTGTTTTCAATTTCGTATAGGTGATTCTTATAAATGCAAAATTCTCTTGATTTGATTCTCTTCTCTGTTTCTATTTTCATATGATGAGACCTGGATTGTAGTATTCTAGTGGTAACATATGGACAACTCAGCATCAAGCGATATTTAGAAAAATCACCAGTCTAGCTAATTAATGCCATGCATTTGTGTTATACCAGACTTATTTTTGTTAAAGACCCAATAACATCAATTTGTTAAGATTAAATTTTTGGTGATTGCTACGGTGCCCAGGTAAATTTTATGGGTATCGATACCCGACCTATAGTAAAATGCCATGTGTACTTCATTAGCTATGTCATCTTGTCATTTTTATTTCTATTTATTTGCAAATACATCATTTTATTGTTATTTATTTACAAATACATCCATTTATCATTTTTGAAAAAAATCAAAAATCAACAATCTGCGGTATCGAAAATCAACAATTATCGTCCTATAATTGTGAAAATCAACAATTATTGAAAATCAATTGTTATCGAAAATCAACGATTGGTGGGTTAATTATATTGAAAATCAATTGTGGAAGAATAATGGTCGACCACAATTACATTATCGAAAATCGATTATGGGTTATATCGAAAATCGAGACATGCCAACAGTGGAAGATCAAAACTCAATTTAATGGAATAAACAAGTGTCGCCAACCAACTGGGAACCAATGAGAAGAAGTATCGGTATTCATTTCCCCTAATCTAAAATCTATTCGTGAAGTGGTTAGAAGGGCACTTAGCTCCTTCGCGTTTAATCGCAATACACAGCCATTGAAGGAGATCCTTGTTACTCTCTTAAACTGCCTATTGTAAAATAAAAGAATTACAACTGATATTTACATAGGGCTCTGCGAAACCAAAAACCTCTGAAACGGCTGCGACAAGCAACAAAGTAGGGCAAAACATCGATCAATCTTCTTCTAGGGTTTCCAAGGGCATACACAGAAATAATAAAAATATAATTTCAAATTAGATAAATGTTGAATAAGCATTTATATATTTAATTTTTTTTCCACTTGTTATGTTTCTATTGGACCACCTCATTAAGGTACCCAAACACTTAAATTTCTCTAGGTACTATAGAATTTGCTTAAATTTTTTTGGCTATTTTTTATAACAATTTTAGCATTTTTCTGATTCTAACTAACTTGATTACTTATTTTTTTAGCAGGTAATATTTTATTATTCTTACACTAAAAAAAATACTTCTCCGGTATTAGTTCCAAAGGATTCGTATTAGCAATGGACGAACCAATTTGTTGGTATATATTGCGTAATACAAAACAGATATATATGTATGTCATAGCAACATTTTGGAAAAGATAAGAAGCTTCTTTATGTTGTTTATTTTTTATATAGAAGCCACATCTGCAAAATTGTCTTTTGTATATTCTGCCGTTAGCTGACAAAGTGACAACTCCAGTATTGAAGACCGCGACCTTATTTGGTTTGAAGTCCCTGGAGAGTAAGTATATCCTCTCGACAAGTAATATTTAGAGCATTTTAGACCCAAAAATATATCATTCCCACGAGAATTGTGCAAGTACTAAGGTGTGGTTAGTATGTGATTAGATTGAATATAGCCTTCTTCCTAATCAATTTTCCCGTGTTAAGTGAAACAATATACGTCAAGGAGATCATTAATTAAGCACCAACAAGCTTGTTGATTTAATAACTGATTGGAAACAAGGATTGAGTTAAAGGATTGAGCATCTTATTAGCATTTGATAAACTTGACCAAAACCATAATTTAGTCCATGGGCTGAAATTTTGTTGGGATTCAACCTATCGTTGGCATCTCACAGGGAGAACAGATCCATAAAATTGGCCCAATCAAATATGCAGTTGGGTGGCAGGCTTGGATGCTAAATTGCGTCCTGTTTCATTCCCAAATCTTGTCTCTTTTTGCTACCTCTCTCTGTTTTCTTTCTTCATATTTTCTAGCTAGAGAATAGTGCATGACCACAAATTATTGTTCCGTTAATTTCCTTTCCTTCAATATAAGATATCTCTAATTGGTACTGCACCAAATTTTCGGTTTCCAAATAATAATTTGTTACACCAAATTGTATACACATAAATAAACACCTTTTTACTGACAGAAGATGAAGTATTTAATAAATCTACTCTGCTAATCCAACAGCCACACTTTGTTATTATATTACCTTTGTCTGAACCAACAACACAACACAATTAACCTTAAGTTGATTGAGTCTTCTGTGGTAGCACTTCTCCAGAGTCGGAACTTCTCTGCCAAAACTTGAAGTTGAGAGATCTTCTTTCCAGCATCTTCTCCACCTCTTCCATTGGGAGCCCTTTGGTTTCTGGTACAAAAATAATAACAAAGACAATGGCCGCAACAGTGATGAATATAAATATCATGAATGTCCACGAGGTTCCAATAGCTTGTGTCAGGGATAGAAAGGACTGAGCAACAATAAGATTTGAGACCCAATTGGCTGTAGATGCCATTCCTCCACAGATTCCTCTATATCTTAAAGGGTAAATCTCAGAGTTGACAACCCATGGCACGGTTCCCATCCCAGGGGAGAAGAATAAGATGTAGAGTGCAAGGCCTATTATTGCAAGCCATCCAAATTTACTAGGACACCCCCTGGTGTACCATAGTCTGTGCTCTTTTTGGCATTGACCCTTTGGGGTGTCATTGGAGATCAAACATGCCCCAGGGAGAAGCTGCACATATTTGGTACTTATTAGTGATGCAACTCAATAATATAAAGATGATGAACTTGCAAAAATGAATATGGGAAATGTTGACTTTTAGTACTCTATTTGAAAAGGAGGAGGAAAAGTTTACCTTATTAGCTCCAGAAGCACAAAAGCCACATTCTGGAGAAGCCTTTAGGCACTTCATGCAATCCCACTCACCATGGTTCACAGCTGTACGGTAATCAGGGCAAGTATTATTGAAGTGAGAGGTTTCAATTGCACTGACCATTGGCGAGTGAGTTGTACTCTGATGGAACACAACAGTCAAAACAACAAGGGAGCCAACAACACCAAACAAACTGAACAACAGAAGTTTTTTCCTTCCTGTCTTATCTATGAAGTATATGCTCACAATAGAGCCAAATGCATTCAGCCCAGCGGTGACGAGTGACAGGAGAAGTGCAGTTTGGTTTGATGCAAAACCAGCTAACTGAACAATGGTGGGGCTGTAGTACATCACAGTATTGATCCCCACAAACTGCTGGAAGATTTGAAGGCCCATTCCTGCATATAAACCTCTCCTCACAGTTTTAGTTTTCAGCATCTTGATTATGCTGACCTTATCAGAAGTTTCTGCTTCCTTGATTTCTAGTTCAACTGATTCCCTCAAAGCATTGATTTCAACTTCAGCTTCCTCGGGTGGGTAAATCCTCCTTAGAATTGCTTCACCTTCTTCTTCTTTTCCCTGTCATTCAATACCAAGCCAGAAAAGAAAGGCAAGTAAATATTCAGTTTCTTATAAGATAAAAATAGACTACACACATTTATGATAGATGTTGGAACCTTTCGAAACAACCAACGAGGTGATTCTGGCAGCATAATCATCAGAATGATTTGTAACAGAGCTGGTACTGCTGCTACTCCTAACATCCATCTCCATGTTCCTGGTGCCTGAACAAATGATCATCAAACAACTTAAGTACTATAAAATAAAATACTAGTTTGGACAAATACTATAGATAAACTGGTCGAATGGTTTGACCCGTACAAATAAAATAATTTTAATTGAAAATAAAATAATTAGGAAAGTGACACATGTCACAGTATTGGAGCCACGTGTGTCACAACCGGAAGACAAGGACATATGATGTATTTACAAGTTAAAAGATGTACTGTAATCATCCCTAGGAATATGAGTGAATCATTTCTATAAATGTTTATCAAAATAAAATCAGCAAGTTCAACAGACTATATATCACATGTCACAACAACAACAACAATAACAGTAAAAGAAAATGTGTTGAACAGGTGAAGCAAAGTTTCTCACTTTTGTGAAGGCCAAGTTGATGAGGTAGGAGAGGAATTGTCCTCCAGTAATGAGAAATCCATTGAGACTAACTAAGGCACCTCTAACTCTGGTTGGAGAAGCTTCTGAGATGTATAATGGGGATGCCATTGAAGCCATTCCAACACCAAGGCCAACAAAAACTCGGCCAACAATGAGAATAGATGGATTGGTAGCGGCAGCCATTACAACAGCCCCAATAAAGAAGAGTGTATCTGCAAATAGGATTGCTTTTTTCCTTCCAAATCGATCGTTAATCCATCCACCAACTGAAGCACCTATGATTGCTCCAGCAAGGGCCATACTCACTATGGCTTCCTGTATTATCAGCAACATTTTTTTTTCAATTTACATTTTTTGTGGTGCAATAAACAAACCAGTTTGAAGTTTTTCAATTTTTCTGTGTCACTCAATGTTTGCAGGTAATAGTTACATGCTTTAAAATTAAAACAAATGAATAAGTAATTGGTTAAAGGAATATTTAAGTCATAGCACGTCAATTATTACTTGCACATCTGCGGTGAGTGGTGACACAAATTTGTATAATACAAATAAAAATGCTATATAGCTCATCAGAACTGGGATATCAGCTTTTCTCTTCCTCGGGAAAAAAAATGAAAATCAACAAAAAATAAAATCAAGTTTTCCCCGCAAAACTAATTTATATATCATAATTTTAGGGACCACGTAAAAAGATCTTAGAGCATCTTTAACTCAGTTTTAGTGAATCTTACAATATCACATAATATTTAAAAACACATATTAAATTTTACTCTAATGGTAGAATCCAATTTATGGGTTGCTTATGACAGTTTCTTGTACAAACAAGACAACTTGGGAGTTGTTTATACCTAGACGCCATTTAGATATACTATAAGGGTGAAATCAACTAATTATATTTGCTTAGATTTTAATTACTCCACTAACAACTCTCTTTTGAGATGCTATAATGAAAAAAAATAAATAGATAATATTGTTTTTTGTTATTCGCATATACAGCTTTTCATAATAATATCATTTATTTTAAATATTACCCTTTTATGGGAATAAGCAGGTTTGGAAAAACTGTGCTGATTTTAGGACTACCGGGACCACACCTTTAGTTGGCCAACATAACATTACAACATCCGCCTGATGAAGGCTAAAATCCCAAAAATTGAAACCAGAGTTATAAGTGAAAATAAGAAATATATAAAAAATATTAAATTATATATTTATTAACTAATAATTTATATATATATATATATATATAATTTAATTAAAAAATGTTTATTGCACATAATAATATATTTTAAAAAATAAAAATAAAAGATTAAATAGAGGGTACAATACAAGCATTGCATTCTACTTTCAATAATTAATATGACAACTATTTATTGCTAAACGTATGCCAAAAAAATACATTTTCTCATCTAATCAATTACATGTATTAGGTGAGAACTCAACATAGTATTTAAATTATTTTTCATTACATCAAAAACATCGTTTTCACCAAGATGTGAAGGGTTTCCATAAAAACAGAATACTTATTTTTTTTAAAGAAGTATCCAAGATGCATAATTAAGTGAATATTATTCTTTTTTTTTATTACAAGGATGGGCCTAGAGCCCGAATATTATTTTTTCTTTGTTTGTTTGGGGGCATCACCCGATTATTTTAATCTGCAAGTTGATGGTTGAGAACCATATTTTTTTTTTTTTGAATAATGAGAACCATAATTATTGTAAGGGGCATTGCTGTCAATTAGGAATGGGCAAGTTAATAAAAAAAAAAACAGAGAAATGAAAAAGGAGGCAAAGAAAGAGATCAATTGTTTGTTTCTAGTGTGGACGTTAATCTTGAAGATGAGCAATGAAGAATGAGCAATGAAGAGTACCTGCAGCCAAATCTTTCTATCCACATCTTTGAAATCATCTCTGATGTATAAAAGGGCCCCAGATATCACTCCTACACACACACACATGCCCCATCTCATCAGAAAAAGTCACCAATTAACACACAGGAAAACAGAGAGAAAATAAACAAGGACGAATAGAGATTAGAGATTATTAATTATTAATTACGATAAATAAACTCACCAGTGTCATAACCAAAGAGAAGACCGCCAATTCCAGCAGAGAAAGCAAGGCGAAGAACATAAGGATTTTTCCATGACAGAGACAAACATTCTCTGAAAGCAGACACGTCCGCTTCTATTACTCCTCCTTCCATGTTGTTGTTCAGTTGAGGAACACAACCAACCTATGCTATGCTATGCTATGCTATGACTCTCTAGTGAGTGAGTGAATGAGGGGAAGCGAAGAAAAGTGTTATGGCTGATGGGAGCCGCTTTTATATATTTATAGAGCGAAAATGGTTTCCCTCTGGTGGTGGTCGGTGATGCTATCATGGACCCGGGTCCCCCTGATGATAATGATGGAATTGAGAATCCTTTGGGCTATTTCTCAATTTTCTAATGGATAAGAACGGATAAAAATATTTAATACACTCTTAAATGCTTGTAATTACTCTTTAAGATCGAGTATCAAATCAAATATTTAATTTTTATATTTTTATCTATGTAATGTAACCAGTAGTGCTGGTAAAAGAAAATAAAATTGAGTTAAAATAAAAACTATAAGGAAATATAAACCTTATAGAAAAGGTTAAAATAAATCATGCTTTCTTATCTAGCTAGCCGACCACGGGGGGAGAAGAGTCTCGCAGATGGCCGGGGGCCTAAACTTGCACGCCACATATTTAACTTCTTGAACAACTATATTTGAAATGCACTTGAAATGCGCTTTATCCATTGAAGAAAATTTATAGTACAAACTCTACGTTTGGGAGGAAAAAAAAAACTCATTTATCACTTAGAAAATTCTAAACTCACTTTATCATAAGTTCGTATTAATTTGTAATAATGTCACTCTTATTAAGTCTTAAAAAGTGACTGTTAATGATCTAAAACAAAGGAATGTATAAGGGGCCACGGATTATTCCTTCACGGGGGATCGAACACGGGTCCTAGCCGGCCGAGCTCGTCCCCTTAGATAGAACACATTAATCACTTGTGTCTATAACCTCGTAGTTAAAAAGGAATGTATTTTAAATAATAAAATATAGAATTATATCATTGATTGAAAAATTAATTAAAATTTCAATAAATTCATGACTCATTATAGTTGTAATAATTTAGATATATATTGAGGTAAAATCCAAAAGAGAAATACCTGTCTACAACTACAACTGAAACCGTCATTGTTGTTGTTATCATTATCAAAAGAGATAATTTCTTACCTCCGAAACGAGGTTCCTGATTTTAGTAGTAAAAGTCATCTCTGCTGTCAGATAATACGCGTCGTTAGTCGTTACAATTTTAAAATATAAAAAATCTGGAGGAAAAAAAAAATAACTGTGTCCCTCTCCAACCAATCACACAGGTACTGAGCTGATTCATCCTCGATCTGTTATTACATTACATTTACATGTACAATAATACACACAATCTGCAACAAAACAGGCAAGGCCTTATAAATCCAATTAGCCTACAATCAATGTAATTGTGATGTCAATTTGTGTAGTCTAGGCGTAATCTTAGGAGTACCAATTCCAATCTTAGGATATTTTGTTATGATTTGATCCTGTGCATGGTAACTTCTTATCTTATCATGATCTCTCATTAGTCTTCAAGCTTCTTTTCTTTTTTATTTTAATTTCTGAGAATAATCGAGGCAGAAATGGTGATAAAAGGAAGAGCATACACGTTTCTTCATTTTCAGTGGGCGATCGAGGGAGATCGATGGTGTGTTTTCTATTTGACAAGAGAGACGGTGGCTGTCATCGGTGGGAGATCAGGGAGAGGACATTTTATTTTGGGCTTAATTGCAGCACATGTGTTGTGTGACTATTTTGACAATGATTTGGCACTAACGATGTTGTGTTGCTTGGCTTTTTGGGAGAACCTTTCTGGCAACATACTCCGTGTGTGTCAAGGTGGCATGAACAAGTGTCAATTTAGTATCAGAACAAATTCAATTGAGATACTTGAGACATCGTGCAATTGGAACATGAGGATGATATCTCGAGACCAAAAATGCAATTACATTTTTTCCATGTTTTTTACTAATGACTTCTATAGTGAACCACTTTCTCTCACAATATAAACAAACAAAAAAAGGACCGTACCCTTCTCTCTTTCCGTTTGTTAATACAAGCCGCGCCCGCCACCACACTGCTGCCACATTAATTAATTAATTGGTTAAATTTTAAAATAACTCTTAAGCGTGAGTTGGACGAAAATTAGTAGGTTAATTAAGCTGAATTAGTTTACTTTTATCACAATTTTCAGCTTAATATGATTCATAAAAATTTAAAATTTAATAAAGCTTGAATTCTAAAAATATTCATCTACGTACCCTGGCTTTCTGCGGCCGGGAAAATGCTTTGATATCCAATAAGGGTATTGGTTGTTAATTTTTTATAAATATTCAACAAATATAATGTTGGATATTTTTGTGGATATTTCAAAAGTTTTATATTATTATTAATTAGAAAAATAATTTTATTATTGGATAAATTTTGACTTAACCTCAAAATGTTTTATACCAGTATTTTGTCCAAGTTCATTCTTATTTGCTTCCTTTCCTTAAACGCAGATAAGATCAAATCTTTTTTAACGGCTAACTGATAAGATGCAATCTTTATCAGCTTATTTTTCTCCTTTTCAAAACTCCTCCTTAGCCTATAAATACCGCACTACTCACCAAGCACGAGTTACACCACTCTCTTATGTGATTTCTTTCTTCTCCTCTTCTTTGTCATTATTATTTTCGATCATTTTATTTTCCTGGGTTACATCCGTCTTGTTTTATTTCTCGAGTTCAGATAGTCTGGTATGTTTATCGCCGGAAGAGCCTGTTGAACCTGGGGGTTTGCGCGACACACCGCGGATAAATCCTTAAGGACAGTGACCACACGCCTCAGGCTACCGTACTGTGTTCTAATGTTTAGTATCAGATGATATTCATTTGTTCTTGATCCAATTGATGGTGCTCGTGATGTTCGCGTTGCTGCAAATTTCTCCAACATATAATTAACGGAGGCTATATATATTGAAATTCAAACTTAAGTAAATATATTCTTGAAAAGGAAAAATAATGCTGGATAGAAGAGTAATAATCCATTTTGTCAATCTTCATCATTAATTATTTTGTTAGGCTCCCTAGCTAGCACCTCCATCATGATCGAGTTATTAATGTGCAAGAGTGATAGTTATCTAGCTAATGAACTTGTATCTCACCGTACTAATTAATTATTTTTATTTTTCCATTTTCAGTATACCATTTTAAATAATTAACTGAACAAGTGTATATTTAAAACAAATTTGGTGCTCCTTTAAAAAAAATTGAGGATATATATCAAAATGTGTACAATTCTATGATGCTAATTATCATTCAATCTTGACAATCTCACTTAGTCAACCGACTTCTCATCAAACTCTGGACCTTTAATTTTAGCTAGCTCTTCAAGAGATATTGTATGTGGGTTTGTGATCATATATATATATATATATATATATATATATGTACGTATCCGCCCAAAACAATGACTACAGATTTACTGAAAATGAAACAATATGGGATGGGCATTTGAATGCTGACAAACTTGGGAGTTCACATAATTTAAAAGGGTGATTGTGGTTCATAATGTAATAATTTAAACATATATATAAGGCACCAAACAGCTAAGATCGTAGAGTGTGTGCCTTCCCTAGATAACAACGGTCAACACACGCCATGGTGATAGTAACGTAGCACCTGCAACTTGAGGATATATATGCTGCTGAGCAACGTTTTATTACGACGAAAAAACAACAAGAGATCTCATCTCCTCGTCCGAATTCTACCACCAACAAAATCAGAGCATGACACCTCTTGTAAAATATGCGCAACACCGAATCCCTCGAGCGCCCAAACCTCCATTTCGCCTACTATATATGTCTGTGCATCATTTTGTACAAACTTGGGAAAGAATCACTTATTAGGTAATTACCTACACATTCGTTTTAATTTTAAGATATGCTCAAGTACTGCTCAATTTTTTATTTTAAAAATTATGCACTAATTTTTACATTAATCTTGCCAATATCTGCTGATATATTTCTGCAATTCTAGAGTTCGATCACTCAGAGCAACAATGGACATATTAATTCATTGGGCTCATATCTTTGGAGAAGCTATTCGAGTGGTAGATGCATGTAGTTTTAAGATATTTGATGTTTCTCCTTTTCCTCATTTATATTCCTCTTTTAGCATATCATGCTTCTATCTCTGTATATTTTTCCGTGGATTTTAGAGTTTTGTTTTTTATCCTTGAGCTCGTCTTCTATCACCAAAAATTATCTTAAATCATTACTCCATTGAATTTTTTTTGAAAGGCAAAACTTTATTAACAAAATGAATCAAGCACAAACAGTGCCCAATTCAAAACTATACACAAGTCTTATGGATAGGACAAGATATCACTCCCTTGAATTGATGATTTATTTATGTAAGAGTTTATAAATGCTTATTCAATTACATCATATATCTACATTGATATGGCTTAAACATATTAAGTCAACATCAATGGAATTGTGAGCGATAAGTTAGCTGACTATAAAAGAACGTGTATAGAGAGTAAATGTATATATAATAATTATAAAATGAAGTGACGAAAGTTGTAAAGTGGAAGCTGCCGACTTGGAAAGAAAGATGAAATCACAAAAGTCCAATAGGTGGGATCACAGTTTAAATTAAATTAAACATCATCATCCTTGGATTTTAGAGTTTTGATTTGATATTAGCTAGCTAGCTAGAGTCCAATTAATTAGCCACCAAGGCTTTGACATACACTAATTATCTAAAACTCAAATGTGCAAGTGCATGCGGATTAGGAACAACCAAACAAATTTTCAAAAAAAGTTTATTGTCACTCTCTTTCTACCACTCAATAATTTTACGTTTCTTTATCTTTTTTCTGCAATATCACATCGCTTATTATATTTCTCATTTTCTCTTGGTCTTTCACCCCCTTTTTTCTCTGTTTATATGTGGCAGGACATGTGTGCAATAGCTGAATAGCCAATGGAGCTATATGTTTTTTTTTGGGTCGAAAATGGAGCTATATGTTTTTTTTTTGTCATGACGGAGCTATATGTTTGAAGCGTAGCATTTGTTTTGAATAAGCTTAATTAACTTACTTTCAAAGCCCAATTTCAACGGAAAGTGATACATATACACATACACACACAAAAGTTATATGTTGTGGTGTTAAAAAGTTATGATATGTTGGCATTAAATATTAATATAAGCATCGATCGGATCAAATCAGTGTTATTAAACTTGGACCAATTAGTCCGACATAAAACCAAAGTCATGACAAATCCAATCAACTTATCAAATCGATTAGTGTCCCTAACTCAGAGTTGACATCATCAACTCAACTATAAAATATAAATTGAGAAATGAGAAAGTTTACAGAAACAACAAACTAACAATAATATATTATATATTATAAAAAAAAAACAATAACAATATATGGATGGAGACCAACCCAATTAAGCTTGCCATTTTCCTCACCAAATCAATACGTTTTTTCCCTTTTAATAAAGGTAGTCAATAGTAATTAATATGCTATCCATCAACGATCGATGAAGGGCCAAGTGGAATGTTCTGGACCTGACACGTCCCCTGGATTTCAATTGTTTGTTTCGAATATAGAAAGAAAAAGGAAAAAAAATTAAATAATATATAAATGAAGAGAAATAAAAGTAAAATTCGTTTTGTTTGTTCGGCTTGGTAGAAGAAGGATAAGATAAGGGAACCTGATCATGTTACATGAAAGAGATAAAGACATAAATAGATAAATAAAATTAAAAAAGCAAAATTATTTTCTCTAGAATTATGTTTTCTCAAAATTATCTTTGATGTGAGTCTTATATTAATTTTTTTCCATTTTTTCATATTTTATCTTTTCAATCAAATAGGAGAAAATAATATAAAAGATTATGTTGGAGTTAAATGGCACGTACGGTGGCGTTCAAAGATTCGAATCTTATTAGTGGTCAACATAGTACACAACTTATACTGGAGACAAATTTGAAAGCTTAAAAAAAGGAAAAAAGTTTATCTTTGAAGATTATTTGATGGCATACTCCAATAAGAAAAAATATTGGTGAAAGTAAAGAGGTGCTACGTGTTTATGTGAAAATCTCACACACACCCGCGGTTAGTGAGATTTACTTGTTTAGTTTGCTGTTGCCTTTCGGGTTCTAACTCCTATTTCTATTAGATCACGGAAATCGTTGATGATAGTATAGATTGGTTAATGGAAACGTTACGTGGTTAGCACAATATAAATGCCAGTGATAATCCGTCACATGCCGTCAGCTTCATTTTTCATCCTTTGGAAAATTGGGCATTACATGCGAGAATCAAAATAGGAAAGAAAAAAAACAAAAATGAACCTTGGCATGTGCATGTTAAAATCTTTATTGTGATTTCATTTATAAGGAGTTATTGCTTGGCTTTCTATGCTTAGTTTGGGTTAGGTTAAATTTGGCCTTTGCTTTCAGCTTGTGACTTATTTCACTTTCCTTCCATTTGAAAGGAACAGTGGAGTCCACTTTCTCCTTACTTTGTTTCAAACCTCCATCTTTCTTATTTTCTTTTTGAAAAATGAGCTCTCAATACTTTATGTGTATATAAACCCCTCTCACCGACGTTATTTGGTGCACCTACTAGTAATAAGCAGTTTGATTTCTGATTTCAGTTTTGTGAATTAAAAAAGTTTTGAGAGAGTTTTGCTCCTAAGTGAACGAGGCATATGGAATGCAGTTTTACCAAAAAAATATGGTCTTCAGTTTGTGGGCTGGCCCATGTACCCTTGGCCCGTACAAGTCTTGTAGCCCAATCTGATCCCTCTATGCTGCTCAGATTTTGCAGCGACGGCAACGCCGTTAATTAATATTCTGCCTTGGTTCCAAAAAACAAAAAAAAATCTGCCAAAAAAGGACACGGCTATTAATAGCAATTTTATTCAGTTAATTTGCTTTCCTCGAATATGATCTGGCACTGTTGATATTTTGTGATTTTTAAGCATACACAGACTATTTATCTCTTTTGGGGTATATGTACAAGTACAAAACAATAGTATAGAGGTACAGCTCATATATATTCCACTGATTTCCCTGGTGTATTCAAGCAAAATGGAAGCACCAGATTGTTCTTTTTTTATTATTAAAGTTACCGTTTTACAGATACGTGAATTAACAAGACTTTATAACAAGAAAATATCACATGTACTAAATTTGTGACTGAAATTTGGCTGTTTTATAGGGATACTTTTGGATTAATGTGAACGCTCAATTATATAAGCATCCAATATACATATATCATGAACCTTCAATTTCGGGGGTCCCCTAAATATATGCTGTTGATCAGTAGTTCCACCAAACTCTCTCTGTCTCTCTTTCTCTCCAACCATTCCAAGCCTCACAACCATTGACAATAAAAGAACAAACTACCTAAAGGTGATTCTTAATGTTACCTGATTTCGGAAAATCAATTAAAAATGCAACTTCTTCCATTCTCCACAACATACCAAACCGAAAACATTCACATATTTGCAGAAACCCAATATTATTTGTGCTCCTCAACATGTCCTCATAATTCCCATACATTAATCCAATGTTGTCACATGGCTGATAATTATCATGTTATCAATATTATTATTAACAATGGAAACAGAGATAGAAGAGGTAATTATTCAGAGTCCACGTTCACTGAGAATTCCCAGAATCTCTTCGGTTTGTACTAGGGATTCATCATCAACATCAGAAATCAATCGTGACAATAATAATTTACAATACATGAGTTTGAAGGACATTATGTGTAATACCCCAACAAGGTGTTCGGCATTGTTGTATGAGGGAAATGATTTTGACTCAAACATTGCCATCAGAAACGAGTTGGTTAAGCGTGCAGCCTCGGTTTACCTACAATCTGCGGCACTGTTGGTGACCAGAAACCAAAACTGCTTCGTGGCTTTCTGGGAAAGGATGAAGAGCAAGGCGAGGCTTTTCGGTGGTAGTGGAAACCCTTTTGGGGCTTGTCTTTACCCAATTCTCCAGTTCCTTAATCACATGCTGGGGAGTCTTCGTTCTTTGCCATGAAGGAATTAAGTGCGATCTTCTTGGACATAATTAATTTCATGCCCCTTTTAAGTTTTGATGGCAAATATTGCTTCTTTTGCTTTCAAATTGTATATAACCGATGACATAGTTAAGTGCCTCTCAGAACTTCTCACATAATGTAAATGGGAGTTAAAATTGTATACTACTTTTTAACAAAGTTCTGATTTTTAAACACATCTCAATATCTAACATTCATCTAATATCATTCTCTCTTTTTATCTCTTTCACTTATCTCTCTTCCATTTCTAAATATCTCTCCCGATATAAAATAGAGATTGAATGTCTGAAAATGACTTTTCTTTTATACCCCCGACTTTTATCTTATTTGGACCAAAATGACCCTAATTGTAAAAGCCTCAAGTAATAACTCCCTAGTTTAAACTAAGAAATATTACCGTGAGAAACCAGGGTGTAATTAATCCATCAGTGCACATATGCCCCGGTACGAAGGGTGCCCCCTCAAAGATAAGTCCAAAAAAGGTGCTAGAAAAAAAAAAGACGGTAAAATGGGCACAATTTGGATCCTATCAATCGGCCCATGAATGCGATTGCCTGCGTCTATGGTTAGAAACTTCGGTACATATCTCACGTTGGTAAAGAGCTGGGGTGATATTTGTAAAAAGTGGAGACCCCACCCTCCCCAATGAACAAAAAAAAAGAAAAAGAGACATCGGGATATATTGCATTTCCTACCTCTGACCAACTGCACCTAGCTTGCTTTTGGGGGTCAAAGCAGATTTGTTCTTTGTCCAGGATCCGACAAACTTTTGAGAAAAGTAATCAAGACGAAGTTCAAGGGGATTAAGGGTATGTTTGGATTGGCTTATGCAGAGTTTATGAACACAGCTTATGACTGATTCATAAGCTGTTTTGGGCTTATTTTTCATAAGCTATTCAGGATAGTTTATCAAAACAACTTATGACTTATATAAAATAAGTTTCACTATAATTTTTCTTCGATTATAAAAGTAACTTATACAACTTATGCCATAAGCAATAGATAAGCTTGTTATCCAAACAGGACCTAAGTTGTGATCTCTCTTCTAAATTATCTCATCTAGTGGTCAACACTGAGGAATAAAGTTATTTATTATTATTGTCTTCCTTAATTTTCCAATTGCATATGTATTTTCGCGTAAAAGAATTAGTTTATGCCAATGGAAATGTCAAATTTCTCTTCCAAAGTCTTAATGATCTAAACTTGTTCAAATACAGGCATACCATATATGACAATGCATTTTTGCCCCAGATTGTTAATACATATTTACTTTCTATCATACTACTAAATTATATTGATTAAATTTGAGACCTCAAGTGTCCAAATTTAGAATCAACATCCAAATTTGCAAATCGGAAATGACCCCTCCCACACCCATCACCTCATTAAAATAAGGTGTGGGATGGGTGATTGGTGGTCCACCTATCACTGCCCTTTGCAAATTTAATTTGGTAATGGATAGTCATGATGGCTTCATCGATTGAAAGTTGCTTTACTGTGGTGCTTTTTACTATTTGTAAAGTTTCAATATATATAGTTGAGCCTACAACCAGTGGATGGAATATATATTGTCATAACACATTAGAGTTACCATTAATGAATATAAGTATTTAGTATGAGAAAATTAATATGTGAAATTATTACAAAGCAACTCGAGATTTTTGATTGGCTTAAATCTGTTTTTAATCCCTTATTTTTTACTAGTTCCGTTTTTAGTCTTTCAAAAATAAAATGTGTCTTTTTAGCCTTTTATTTTTGAAAAATTGTCACTTTTAGTCCCTTGGGCCATATTTTAAATTTGAAAAGTATTTTCTAAATTTATACTTTAACCCCTCCTAAAGTTTGATGTTCACCTTAACCCATTTTTCTATTCTCCTCCACCTCCACTGATGCACTGAGGCCCCCATCCCCACGTGGCCAAGGGAGGAGCTCCGCGCGGCCAAGGGAGGTTGCGCACAATGGCGGGAAGGGAGGCGGCCACCGCGATCGCACAGGGAGGAGAACGAGAGAGAGGCCGCATCTCATGGCGGCTTCGAGGGAGGACGTTGGAATTACTTCTAGCAGGGATGGGGGGTCGCGGTGCATCAGTGGAGGGGGAGGAGAACCGAAAAATGGGTTAAGGTAAAAATCAGGCTTAGGAGAGGTCAAAGTATAAATTTAAAAAATATTTTTTAAATTTAAAATATGGCATCAGGGACTAAAAATGACAATTTTTCAAAAATAGGGACTAAAAAGATGCGTTTTATTTTTTAGAGACTAAAAATAAAATTCAATAAAAAATAAGGGACTAAAAACATATTTAAATCTTTTTTATTTTAGTGTCAATATATATATGCCGCCAAAGAGTGAAAATAGTATTCTTGTAATTTGTTGCTTCCCTGAACAATTGGTGCCCTCCAAGATTGAAACTTATTTTAATTATGAATTTGTTATAGGTACTACTAGTCAGGGCATCTTTAGTGAGGGTACCTAAATGGTACTTAATGGGTACCTATTAGGTACCCCCATTGTGGGAGAAAAATTTTGAGTACCTATTGGGGAGGGGTGCTTATACAAGCACCTTCTCTCTCTTTTCTCATTCGTGTGTCCCACGTGTTTTGTGGGTTATAATTGGATGTGAAGTTATTGGTGGGATCTATTTAGTAAATTTTTTGGAGTTACTGGGTTGGAGGGATTGGGTACCTATTAAGTACTTGAGTTAAAAAAAATAAAAATAAGTGATATATACAAGTGGAGTCTATTTAAGTACCCAAAAGTGGATATTCCACTGAAGATGGCCTAAGAGTAGAGCTAGCAAAATGGGCCGAGCCGAGAAAGCCCAAAAATTAGAGGGCTCGGGCACACAAATTTGAGTCCGTTTTTAATCCGAGCTTTTTTGGCACGGTCCGACAAAGCCCGAACCCGGTAAAGCCCGAGTCCAAAGCAGGTCGACTCGAAAATATAGGCTAAAGCCCGAGTCCGGTCCAAAAAACCCAAAAAATAGAGAACTCAGACACACAAATTTAAATCTATTTTCAATCCAAATTTTTTTAGCCTCACTCGATAAAGTTTAAACTCAATGTGGGCTGGACTCGGGCTAACCCGAAAGCCCATTTTGACACCTCTCGATCAGAGGTAAGAATAATTTCTCCGGGCATTATTATTATTGGTATAATAATATGGCATGCAAAGTGTGTTCTGTGTCTACTCTAATCTGCCATATTATTGCTTCCTAATAAGCTGCATGCAGTAGGTAGCAGCCAATACAAGCAGCGCTAATTAATACTACTAGTAGTATCAATGTGACGGTAGTCTCCCTCACTCTCTGACTCTGATAACTGATAGAACAATGATACACATACACCTAAAAAATATATCTATCCATCCAACACCTCTCATTTCTCTCTATCTCTCTCTAACCATCACATCACATATCACATTATTTTATTACTTTTCTCTCATTTCTCTTTTTCTCTCTCTAGTGGTAGATTGAGATTTGGGTGTCCACCAATCATTTTTCTAACTGATATGATCGAGTGATATTCTGAATTGTGATTCATAATTATATTATTCGCTTTCCCCTTCTCCAACCAAAAGACGCGTGACCCTCTCGTTCGTACGATTCCCAACATCTCCATATTCTTTCTTCGTATTCATATTCAACCCGACAACCCGACATGAAATCCTGAAAACGCCGTCCCTCCAGTCCTCCTCCTCTCCGTCTTTCTCTCTCTTCCTCTGGCTGATCAACGCAAAACAAACAACCACGCGATTTTCATTCACTATTTCCTTCCTTTTTCAGTTCATTCTTGTCCTAATCTCCGTACAATATTGTTTTATTTTAAAATTACTTGTAGGTAAATTTACAATACTAACAAGCTCAGCTGGTTAATTAACACATACTGGTCTAGACTTAAATATGTTTTTTTTTTGTCGATCTCCATAAATATAGACATTTTATTATTAGTTTGTTTTGGTCCCTATTTTATTTTTTTCTTAATTTTTAATCTCTATGGAAAATTCTCTGTCTGTTAAATTTTACTCATGTGTTGCTTATGTGTCAAATGAGTCCTTCAATGTCACTTAAAATAATTTTCGCTTCATCCTATCACATGCTAGCTAGCTCTGAAACAAACTTGCTGCAAGTGTCATAAAAGGAGTTGCACTTTAGAAGTAAAATAAAGTATTGGTAACATTTATATTATTTAATTAGAAAATTAATAGGTCAATATTTTATAAACTATATTTATATTTATATATGTAATAAGGTCACATGAATTATAGTGTGATTTTCTTAAAAATGTCTCCTTTTAATTACTTAGCATGATTAAAACTCCAAAGACGGTGAAAAACTCATCCTTAATTACTTTTCTTACTTGGGCTCATGACGACACACCCCTCTGTAATACTCTCACCATCCCTAATTATAAGAGATTTTTATCTAATTCTCTTCCACCAAGAAAATTAGTTAATATAATTTATAGCATTAAATATGTCAATAATTTATACTATATTTTTAAAATTATCTTTAATAATAATACCTCTCTCTTCTCACTTTCTATCTCTCATTTAATTAATGCATTACTATTTTTCTCTTCCAATTGTACATAATAAATAAAGGTAATTTAAATAAAAATTAATTAATATATAACATATTTTTAAAAACTTTTTATAAAAAAAGACAAACAAATTTGTAAAAAGAGAAAGTATCCGTAATGTGAGACTGTGAGAGAGTACTCCAATTCACTTTATAGTGTTGGTTGGTAGTACACATTCAGATACATGAAACCTGATAATCACGGCTAATTAGTACTGTTGGTTATATATAGCTAGCTAGCTAGCTAGTTTGCTAGCTAGTTTATTGAATATATATATAAACCCTGCCCCTCTCTGTTTCTCTCTGTGTGTCTCTTGTAATAACAACTAGCTAGTACTCTCTCCGTCCCATTATATATGTGGAAATGGAGGCTTCAGCTTCAGAGGCAGCACCCTTAATGATGAGCCCTCACGAGATGGTGTGCCACCTTGCATCCGGCAACGCCGTAGTGGTGTTCAGCTCCACCGACTGCTGCATGTCCACCGTCGCCAAGCGCCTCCTCTTCAGCCTCGGCGTTGGCCCCACCGTCGTCGAGCTCGACCAGCACGCCGCCGGCCCCGCCATCCACTCTGTCCTCTACCGGCTTTCCGGCGGAACCCGCCACCCACTCCCCGCCGTCTTTGTGGGCGGAAAATTCCTCGGTGGGGTCCAGACCCTCATGGCCACCCACATCGATGGCACCCTCGTTCCTCTCCTCAAGGAAGCTGGAGCTCTTTGGCTCTGAACCTTTTAATATTGCTTCCTCAAAAAGTTAAAATTAAAATAGTTAAATATGCAACATTGTTATATACATAGGATTAATTAGCATATGTAGTTGTGAAATTGATCATAATGTTAAAGATTTCACATAGACTAGCTGGGCATATGGACATGGTTATGTATAATGTCAAGGTTGAGTTAGGGCCATTATTCTTACAACCATTATTCTTACAAACTTTATCATACTCTAGGTGTCTAATTAACTTTAGGAGTTGCATTATTTCTCTCCCTTTTCAATTATGATAGCTAACTGATCGGGGTGACCAATGCTATATATGTATCTAATGTCAGCGCTATTATGTTACATGTATAATGCAATGGCGTACTATCAGTTTCTTATGGTTAAATTTAAATTACTTTTCGTGCAAACTTGCTAACTTCTTCGCTTCTTAAATTACCCCAGTGAAATTATATAGCTTGCTGCGTTCTATTTTCATTTTTCTTTTACGAGTATTGATTATTATCCGGATAAAATAACATTTATTATTGTAAAGTTTGTTTCTTTTCTATGTACAATGCGGAAACAAACGAGAAAAAATTGTGGGGTCGCCGGTGCCGGCGAGTTTTTATTTGACCGGAGCCGGAGGAAAGGCATGAAATGGGGATGCTAACGATGACATGCATGCAGATAATATTGGTCAATGAGAGAGAGAGGACACGACGTCATATGTCCGTACAACATAATTATGTGCATATATATAATGTGATCACATCAAGGACATGTGTGTTTACTTACTGTATACATGCATATCATGCCATGCGGATTGCATAGAAAAACCGTTCGGCCTAAGGGTCCATTTAATTTGGGAAAGGATAAAACTTTTCCAGCAGTGGGAAAGTCACCTTCTTATCATTGATTAGTGTGACTTTTACATGAATGACTGAGATTGATTATCGGTCACCCGACTATCCAGTTTTTTACATATTTTATATTATTTGCTAAAAAGGGGGTCTAAAAATTAATAAAATTGAAAATATACCCAATTATTAAAAAATTAAATTAATATTAAAATTTTGATATTGGTTATATAATTGATGAAACAGACCTGGGTATCTAGAAAGAAGTTAAAAACGCTTAAGTGATCAGGAAAGACACCAAGACAGTCACAGACCCGCATCCCTTTTCAATTTCATTTTATCTTCCTTTTTCCTCTTTCATTTGCCTTTCCCTTTTCTTTTTCAATTTTGTGCCCTAAGCTTGTCATAACCTACCACCGCAGCCTCCTAGTTCGTGCGCGCACCACCGTCATCGTCTCTGCATGCACCATCGCTGTCCTCCGCGAACCAATGCCATGAGCCAGTCCTCCGCGAACCTGTGCCGTGAGCCAGTTGTAACACCCTCTTTCCCAGAGGGCATTACACTTAAGTAACCAACCCAAATGCGAAAAATAACTTTCATTAAGTCTGGTTTTCTTTCGGAAAAAAATACTGACAAACTTGTTTAATTTTCACAAATGGATTTTCATTGCCATTTTTTTCTAAAGATATTAAAAATAAACATAAATAATTCAACACTCAACATATAAGAATAAAATGCAGTTACTAGATACAATTTACATCTTTCTTTATAAATCAGTGTTTGGAAATAATACATCATATAAGAAACTTTTCCTTTCTAAAAGAGTACTGACTCCCTATGCTAGTCAAGCACTAAGAACTTCTGCAAGAAGCTCTAATGAGAAACTCTAACACGAAACTAGGACTCGCCCGTCCTTCCACTAGGTTAACTCATCTTCAGAGTACGTCCCAATCCTCGAGTCCTGACAGGTCCACCCAGCTAGTGGTCCATCTATATGAATCATGTTCCAAAGAGCACAAAACATATAGGCAAGGGTGAAAAATCCTCATACACAAGTTATTAAAACATAGTGACACAATTTAGAGAAAATAAATCATGCTTATCAAACATATGATGCAGAATAAACATAAATCACCCCGAACAAATACACCTGCAGTGCTATACTCATCCTCAAAAGAAATCACATTCACAAACCACCTCTCCAGCATAGGTCACACAGACACCAGTCACACAGACCATCATTTCCAACTTCACACAGAAGTAACACCGTTTCACACAGAAACATATCATAAGAATTCAATATATATATATATATATATATATATATATCCACACAAAACACTTCTATTGGCCATTTCTTGATAACAGATTCGACACACAGTCACGAGCACGTAGCTCGCACTCCATGGAGATTACTTTTCCCCAAACTTCTCATTTATTCGACACTCAGTCACGAGCATTTAGCCCGCACTCCATGGAGATTACTTTTTCACATAGCACGAAATGTCATTTAGCATTTCCAAGAGCACACAGCTCTTCTCACACAGCATTTGGCACACAGCCCTTTTTACACAACATTTATATTCCACAGTATTTATTTATCTTTTCTCATTGACACATAGTCCCACAATCTCTTCGCACCATCCGTTACTCAACCTCCCTAGCACATAGTTCTCGCTTCGTTTATACTTTATTCTAAAATTTCCTTTTAAATGTTAGGTTCATTACTCTTAAAATCCTAGAGCTATATTTTATTCCTTTTCACTTTTATACCCTTCTCTTTCTCACAATTAATATAAGTCACCTAACTCTGTTATGCAAAAAGACACATACATTGAACATACAAAGTAATTATCTCAATCATTGTTAAGCTTTGGTTTCTCTTGTAATTTAATTAACTTCTTCTCTAGGTTATCTCTTGCACCATCACCTATAACTTTCTCTCTTGGTTATAGCATTCTCCTCTCTTATTACATTCTCAATCTCCTTGTGCTTATTCACAATCAACATGCCTCTTCTTCTTCTTTAATTAATACCTTTTAATTAAACTTTGTCTCTTTACTAAAAAGCATTTTTTTTCAAAATCAATGTTTAAGTTCAAAAATAACTTAACTAAAATATTTGCCAACCTTTAGATTCAAAAATGACATTTTTATCTTAAACATATTTGTTTAAAAAGCTGAAAAAGATGATTTTCGCAAAATCCTGGGCTGTTTTATAAATCAGGATCCAGAACTGTTCACAGGAGCGAGAATTGTCACACCCGCGGTGCAGACGGTTCTGTCCCCTGTTTTCTCCAGATTCACAGCTTCGAAAATATACACACCCAGGGCATGACTGGAATTCGAGTTTCACCAAAATAAGCCATTTAGAATTATTCTTAACATGATTTAGCTTAATTAGATCCAATTACACATAAGAACATACTCTTGACTTAATTCAAGAACTCAATAATTATATTCAATCACAACCCACCATATTCTCAACCATGATCCAAGATTAAAATCATGTCACCAAACTCAAGAAAATAATCACAACAAAAGCCACTCAATTAATTCAAATCAAATCATAGAGCCAAGGTCATCATACCCACAACATAGAGCAAGATCATCTCCCATAACCCAATATTTTTCCACTTCCAAAAGCAACCCACAACAAAAGCCAAACTAATCTTAATCACACAAAGTTCAAGCAAGCCAAACTCATCATCAAGTCAATCTTTCATAACAAGGCTACATAAGAAATTACCTATTAAGCATAAGCACATCTCTTGAGCTATTCCAATACCATAGGAACAAAAGGGTACATAACATAATAATCAACATGCTCTCTAAATAAACTTACAAGTTCCTTGCACAAAACCACCATCAACATAGCACATATATGTCAACTAAGCCTTAATAACCATGTATAAGCAAATTTCCCCTTACCTTGCCTTCCTTTAGCTTGAATATGAACAACCCTAACTCCTTGGTCTTCTATCCCCCCCTTGAAGATCACCTTCCAAATCAACATATCATACCAAAAATTCAAGGTAAGCTTTCATATCTATCAAGAAAAATCTTTAGAACTTCAAGAGGAACTTAAGATGAAATTTCCCCAAATCAAACCCTAGGCTCATGAACCCTAAATAGATGGTACCAAAACTTAATCCATAAAGCTCTTACCTTCTCCTATCTCCCTTGATGCTTGTGGATTAAAAATCAAGAAGAAAAGCTTGAGAAAACTTAGAAATTTTTTGGAAGAAAAGCTAGAGAGAAAATATGATAAGTGTTCTTGGTTCAAGAGGCAAATGGATGAAATGAATGAGTTTGGATCTCTCTCCCTCTCCCCTTGTGCTGGCTGGGTCGAGCTCCCCCTCTCCCTTGGGGTTCTTGGACAATTTTGCCCTTTAGCCATCATTACATTAAAGATATTTTTGTAAAATAATTATTTAGAATTTTTCTCATTGGATAAGAAATATGAGTCATAAAATTCATGAAGTTTCCAAGCTTTTCCACAGCCTTCTAGGGCGGCCCAGCTGGTGCAAGAGTGGGGTAAAAATATTTTTCACTTTTAACCATGGTAAACGGTAACTTACAGATAATAAAGTGCGGTAACTTTTGAGTTTCATAGTAAAAATTGTCCAAAAATAACCTATTGAGGTAAAAATTTTCATGAATCTTAAAATAAGTCCTAGGCCATGAAAATAAGATGCCACAAAGGTCTTATTTCATAAAACTGAAGTTTAGAAGCATTACGGTAATTTTTCGATTTTACCGTTACCCGTAAATTAGGGTTAAAATGAACTTTCTCAGAAAAATCCCAGAAAATTTCTAAAATTCTAAAATAATATAAAAACCTTATTTGGATCCTCAAAAATATTTTCCAACTTGTTTTGGTCTCCAAACCCACTCACAGTTCAACCTACTCAAACTAGAGGGACCAAAACAGTAACATTCCTATCCGTTTCTCAGAAAATTCCTGAATAAATTTCTAAAATCCTCAAATATTATACAATCACTATTGGTATCCTCAAATCATTTTTCTGACTCCAATTAGGGTTTCTATATCATTATATGCTTATTCTGACAGTCAAAACGTCTACAGACTTTTCCGTTTGACTTTCCACGTCAGCACTAAACCATTATTAATCTCTTCGAAATCCTAATATTAACAATAATCCTCCCTTCTTAACACTCTGTCTCTTGGAGTGAAAATTTGAGACGTTACACCAGTCCTCTGTGAACCAGTTCCGTGAGCCAGTGCCATCGTGCGTGCACCATCGTCATGCAGCCTCTGCGTGCACCATCGCCGCGAGCTAGTGTCGTAAGATGAACTGAGATCTATGACGCGAACCATACCCGTTCGGAAGATGAAGAGAGATATGTGACGTGAAGCATTTTTCCCATTAAAAACAAACAATCTAATCCCAAATCCCCCATTCTCCTTCATATATTTCTTTGATTCCTCTTTGATTTTCATTTTTTTACTTGATCCGAATTTGTTGTGCTCTGTTTTTTTATTTCTCTAGAAAAAAGGGGGTGGGGGATTGGGGAGTTGTAGAAGAGGGCAATGAACAAGATAGGAAGGGTAAAAGATGGGTTTGAAATTTCCTTTTTTCAGTTTTGCAGCTAATGAAAATGGAATGGGACAGAAAAATGACCGAGACAAAGATTTACTGATGTTCGATATTTTCTTTTTCTTTTATAAAAAAATACGAACTGTAATATTGGCATTCTGTTGTGGACAAAAAATAGTTTATGCATTCTACTGGGGGAAAACTACAAATAGTCATTTACTGGTTTACTGTCTAGCATAGGTAAAAGTCAACTTTCCCATTGCTGGGAAAGTTTTATCTTTTCCCAAATTAAATGGACCCTAAAGTTAGATCTTGAAATTGTGAGGATTTAGAACATGAGTTCATTTAATTTGGGAAATGATACACTACAAGAAATTCGCTCATTAGCCAAGGCCAAAAGCCGTAGGTAGAAGCAAAAAGCCGTAGGTAACAGAAAGTTACCTACGGCTGACAGACGGCCCGAATTCAGTAGGTATATTGCTCGTTGCAACTTTTTAGCGAGGGCTTTCTTTAAAAAACCGTAGGTAGTTACCTACGGCCTGGAGCCGTAGGTAATTACCTAGGGCCATGAGCCGTAGGTAATTACCTACGGCTCATGGCCCTAGGTAATTACCTACGGCTCCAGGCCCTGGGTAATTACCTACGACTTGTGACCCTGGGTAATTACCTACGGCTTTGGCCGTAGGTATACGTATTTTTTTAATTAAATTTTTAAATTATAAATTTATTCTTTATTAGTTAAATCAAATAATATTCGTTTTATTAAATTTATTATTTATTTATTTTAATTAATTACTTATTATTAAATAATTCATATCTGGAAACCGAGAAGATAAAAACAAAAATTCCTTCTGAATGATCCCCCGTGAAGTTAAAAGCAAATGTCACATTTTTTAACTGGAAGAGAACAAAGCCGAGGAACATAAAAACCTGTCACACAGTTCCATACCACATCAAGTTATTACAAATACACCATCCATTTTATCTATAGCTTAGCTAACTATAAATGAACAAAAATTTGATTTTTATATAACGATCAGGCTACAAGAACTGAACCAATGACAGTGTGAACTTGAATTCAATAAATATAAAAAAAATACAATGCATTAAAAAAATTTGAAATAATTAATACACCTCTGTATTCTGGAAAGACAGTCTCCAGTCATAGGCAGCCATGTAAGAGTTCTTCCCTTCATAACCAATTCTTGCCAAAATTTCTATTAAAACTGCCCAAACAAGATAACCAGAAGCAAAGTTGTCAGAAGCAGCAAGCCCAGGCACTGCCCTGACTCGAATTCCTGGCGGGTCCAAACCAGTCTCGTTATGCAGAGAGAGATGCTCTAACCAGCACAATGGCCTTAATTCCACCACACACAAAAACAAAAAAAGCTCATAAATGAATTGATTGAATTCACAGTCACAATAACAACAACAACGACAAAAGCCTTTTCTTATACTAAGTAACAATCACTCACAGCCTCAATTAAAATTCCTTGTAGGACATGCCAAGTTTCAAGAACAATATATATACCCAAACATTGTTTCTACTCTACTATGAATTATGAGTATTAAATTCTATAGCTCCGTATTAAATTCTGAGAGTGAACACAGTCTTCAATGAAAGGACTTAAGAGATTCTAAATATAACACATTAGCCACACATTCAATTGACAGTTCATGCTATTGATTTAAAGTTCTTCCCCACATTTTACATTAATGCCCAAATCAACATGCATGTGTCTAGAACTCAAAGATACATCTTTCCTCAAACTACAACATAATCAAAAACAGAGAAATACCCAAGCAACACATCACAACCAAACAAGAGCACTCACATGAAAACATAAACAAAACAAAAACAGAGAAATACCCAAGCAACACATCACAAGCAAACAAGAGCACTCACATGACAACATAAACAAAAACAGATAAACACCCAAGCAACACATAACAACCAAATAAGAGCACTCACATGTGACCCTCCAATTTATAATTCATACAAAACTCACGAAAAAGGAAAGGGTACTCACTTTCACCCGCTAAACAGAATCAGTGAAGTGGGAAATCCAAAATTGTCCCCAGCCCCTTTCTTCTCCTTTCCTCTATTGCTAACAACCTCCTCTAAACAAGCCTCGCCCTTCCCAACTCTTTGATGTACACCGTTTGGTCACTGTCCAGCAACCAGAAGTGACCCTAAGTAGTGCGATAGTGCTGGAACCACCTGCAGCGGCTAAGGCGCAACTCCAGCGATGGTTTCCGGCGAGGTCCAGCGGCGGCAACTGGAAAAACAGAAAACCGTTCGGATGGAAAGAAAGAGGGCGATGAGATAAGACCTTTGATCGGAATAGAAACTTGATTCCTGGCCTGTGGTGGCCGGAATCTCGCCATAGAAAAATTAGGGTTTCGTGGATCTCACCGGAATCATGAATTTTTATAAGGGTTTTTCTCACAGTATGAAGGAGAGCAATTTAATCGGTTTAGATTTTTGATTTCCGACTTGGCTTGGCCGGAAATCGGCCGGAGATGGTGGAGAAATGGTGGTGTGATAAGAGAGAAAGAGAGAAGATAAGAGGAAGAGCGAGAGTGTGTGCTGTCACAAATGAGGGAAAAGAGAAGGGTTTTTTGTGTGTTTTAATGACCTTGAGCGGTTACGATTATTTCTGGAAGGGAAAATCGATCTCAGCCCTTGAGTCCTTGACAAAGGTGCGGGGTCATATTCAGAATTTTAAAAAGTTCTGGGCTTCCTGGGCCATAATAGTTAATTGCGTAAAGGGTAGCGACGGCCATGGCCGTAGATAAATTACCTACGGCCTAAAGTTGTTGGTACAGTTCCCGCCTTTAATTTACCTACGGCTTAGAGCTGTCTCTATTTTACCTACGGCTCAGGGCCCTCGCTAACTGCTTTTTTCTTTTTCTTTTTTTATAAAAACGTAATTACCTACGACTAAGGCCGTAGGTAACTTCAAAATTCAAATTTCTCTCTCCTCACTCCTTACCTACAGCTTTAGCCGTAGAAAACTAAAAAATTACCTACGGCTACATGGCCCTCGGTAAATTTGCGTAGGTAAATCAAGTTATTCTTGTAGTGATAAAACTTTCCCAGCAATGGGAAAGTGCCCTTTACACCATTGATTTGGATTACTTTTACACAAGATAGTCAAAACCGGACCGGCCGGTCCGACCGGGAACCGAACCCCTGTCTGGTCCGGAAGACCCTGCGAACCGGCCTGCGCGAGAACCGGTCACAAACCGGGAAAACCGGTTGGACCGGTTCGTATTTTTTTTAAAAAAAAAAATCAAAAATTTTATTTTTTTAAAAGAAATAGATATCATTTTCTTCAATTATTTGTAATTTTAAATATTTTATATTATGAATTATGACATTTAGTAGTGAAGTTTAAGTTTTTTTTACAAAATTATGACTTTTATGTTAATTTTTGCTCAATATTGTATAGAGTTTAGGGTTTAAAATAATATTATATGTTATATATAGTATTATATATTATATTTATAATTAAAATAATATTATTTAATTATATCCCGGTTCAACTGGTTGAACCCCGATCGAACCTCTGAACCTTGAACCCCTGCCCTCACCGGTTCAATGACCGGTCCGGTTCTGACTACCTTGCTTTTATATCAACGGCTAAGATGCATTACATGTTACCTGATCAGCAAGTTCCAGGCATATTTTACATTATTTGCTAAAAGAGGTCTTAAGAATAACAATATTTAAAATAAACCGACATAATTAAAAAAAATTAATATAATAATAAAATTTTGAAATCTGTAATGAATACAATGAAATGGATATATTTTTCCAGATTAAAAAAAATTGCATTAAAATCTGAACTTGACCTATGATGACATGAATGAAGCTGCCATCTTCACAGGAATGGATATCTTCCATTTTTTTTTGTCAAAGTTATTTTTTTTGTCAAAGTTTCGTTTTGTTTTTGTCGAAGTTATCTTTACATGAATTTGCCAACTGATGGGTGAAAATTTATAGGTTCAATGCTGGGCCAATATATGATGTGCATGACAGATCTATCAATGGTAGTCCAACATATGACAGATTCATAAACAATACTAATAAGAAAAATGATCAATTGACACTCATGTCCTAATCTACCACTAGAGAGAGAAAGAGAGGGATGAGAGAAAAGTGATAAAATAATGTGATATGTGATGTGATAGTTAGAGAGAGATAGAGAAAAATAAGAGGTGTTGGATGGATGGATATGTTTTTGGGGTGTATATGTATCATTGTTCTACTAATAAACTAGCCGTGTTGCAGATATATTTTTATTTTTTTCCTATTTAAACTCAACTTGGATCAGAGGATACGAATATACACCACTTTCCAACCAAGTAGTCCAAATCTATATTATATAAAAAAAGCATTCATGTCACAGCAGAGGGCTAGAGGCTGAGAAAAAAAAATTAATAAAGAGGACCAAACAATCATTCAGATTCAAAGCAGACAGAGATTTAAGATACTAGGAAAAAAAAGGGGGGTGGGGGGAACAACTGGGGAGTTGTAGATCTAAACTTTAATCTGAAAATGAAAATAAGATGTGAGAGAAGAAGAAGAATAGCATTGAGTGAGAAGATTGAAGATGTGAACGAGTGGTATTGTTGTGGCGCCGCAGAGTGATCTGCCCATATCTACTCTTACAGACTGCAACGGTATCTGACTCAACAAGAGGAACAATAGAAGATGCTACAATATGCAATTGACGAGACCAACTCGACTCTGAAGGAGGGAGAGGAAGGGTAGAAGATGGGTTTGAAATTTTTTTTCCCAGGTTTGCAGCTAATGAAAATGGAATGAGCCAGAAAAATGACCGAGGTTTCTCAGGTTTTCAGGTTTGCTACAAATGTCCGGTATTATTTTTTTTTATAAAAAATACAAACTGTAATATTAGCAATCTGTTATGGACAAAAAATAATTTATACATTTTATTGAGAAAAAATTATAAATAACCATTTACAGATTTACTTCCTACTGCAGGTAAAAGTCAATTTTTCCATTACTGAAAAAGTTTTATCATTTCCCAAATTAAATAGACCCTTGGCCTAATTGGGTTGGGGGCATCACTCGATCTCTGCGTTGTTCTTATTGGTCTGTTATCTGCGGGAATTAAAGGCTGCAGAGTGACCTCATGGCATCTTATAATAATGTCTAATAATTAAAAATGCCAAACTTGTTCCTAACGACTCCATGCTTAAAATTGAAAATGGACAGAAAATTAATTCGAGCTGGTTTGGGAAAAAAATGTATTTTTATTTTCAAAATTTTGGATAAAATAGTGAAAAGTGAAAACATTAATAAAAATTTAGGATATATTTTCTTAAACCAAAAATATCCTAATTTTTTATATATTACTCCCTTTAGTCTTTTTTATAAAAAACAAAATTAGTCATTTTTATGATTTTTTCTATAAAAAACAATTTCTCATTTTCAACTTTACCTTTATTTATTATGAGACCACTAGCTCACCTATGTTCTACAAAAAAAAAATGAAAAGACCCCAAACTCATAAAAAATACTTTTGAAAAATTATATTATTATTAATTAAAATTAACCTATTTTAATGCACATCCTTGATCTTGATAATTTTGTCGAGGTTTCTTTTGTTACAAAGGTTTTTTACTAATGTTTTTTAAAGAATAAAAAAAAACGTTGACAAAAAAAAAAGAATAATAAAAAAGTGAATATGAAAAGCAAATAATTAGTAATCTTTCACTGTATGCAGTGTTTAATCATTAACGTACGACTAAAGAGCAAGAGTGTCATGCTTTACGAATCATTTGAGAGCAAGAGTGTGATCATTACTACGGTAATTATATACTTCTTTTGTACTCCATGTTTTAAGTTTTTTTTATCAAAAGCTTCTATTTTTAATTTTTGAAAAGAAATACTAAAAAGTAGTACATATAAATTATTTTTTGGGTACTGTATAAACTATTCAAATTATTAGTAGATCTTTTCAAAAAATTGGCTTCTTCAAAGTTTAGGAACTCATTGCCACACCGTTAAGCCAGTTTGTTTTAGATTTTTGAGGCCTTTAAAATCAATTCCATTGGAAGGAGGTAAGAGGAAGCTTTTACTAAAAGTTCATTGGAAACTTGAAAAATCTCAAAATCGTGGTGAATAGAATCTCAAACAGACAGACTTTAACGGTGCTTTATAGCTTCTTGGGACCCAGTATGCATGGCAAGGGGCGTTTTAGCATGGGACAGTTCTAAAACTGTCCCTACCAATGGGAGGGCTTGATTCAACCATACATATATATACCATATAATATTGAATGGTTGGGATCAAATACCTACTACACTACAACCACCCGTTGGCTGTTGGGATGGGATAATTGAGAATGATAACTATTTGCAAAAATGGTCCTATAAGAATGGTTAAATTGGAGATTGAACCCCAGTTAGACTTTGTCATGCAGATCTGGACTTCAAGCTGAAATGGGAGACAGGTATAATTGATAGCAACACATGACCATACTCTTCCAGAATCAAGAAAGTAAAAATAAACGACACACACAGTGGTATTACATGTAATCCTACAATCTATTTGTTCAGATTACAAAACAAAAACATCTCCATGATAATAGGATGGGATTCAACTGATTTATAACTTACTAGTAAAAAAACAGAGGTATCAAAAATAGGGAGTGCCTGAAGCCCTTAACTTTGTGAAGGTACAACCACTAGAAGAGTAGTGCAATCACCAGGTTGAAGAACACGAGTTAGAGACCAAACAAGAGCAGTCTTTGGAATTTCCTTTGATGCCTTGACGGCAACAATAACCTTTTTCTTGCTTCCCTCGCTTCTGTTGTTCTCGACTGATCAGACAGCACCAACAATCCCACTAAAACTGCCTTCCTCAACAGATATCACTCAATAAACCATCAAAGCCATAAGCCCATAAATGTTCCTGTTTGTCCTCATCCAAAAATTCCACATTATTAATTAGTAACAAAATTATTCAGCCTCCCTAAGCAATAATGTGTCAAAATTTACAACCCATTTTGATAGAAAATAAAAACATCAACAAGAAAATTTTGAAGTTTCTAACGATGTCTCAAAAGTCATCAAAAGAGCCCCCCCCCCCCCCCCCCCCATAATATACTGGTTTTGACCTCCCTCTAATTTTTCAAATCTTGTTCTTAGTACATTTTGAGTTCTGACACAAGTCTGCTATATTTTCATAGGCTGAAGCAACCATTAAAATGCGAGCTGACTTCAACTCAAGCATCAATGCTAACACTGTTCTTGTACAGATTTAAGTTTCTAGAGCCCATATATTAGGCAGGTCAAATAAGATTTCTACCTACCTGCAAAAATAGGAACCAGTATATACTCGGGTCAAGCTTGACTTCTTCACAACATGAAATGACATAGAAAGGAATTCAGAGATTCATTCCTATTCAATGTTAGAAAAACAGATCAAAATACTGAGATGCCCACCTGAGATAAGAGCTGAAAATTATAGTCATTTTAACAAGTTAGGGAACCAAAAATTAAGGCCAAAAAACACAACCTATTGGATATCTAATAAATCAACTTCATACAAATATAATTGAAATCAAACATCTACAAGGCATTTTATCAAACAGCATATATAGTTACAATATTAATAAGACAGTGCAAACACCCAAGCCATTTTATCATGCTAATTATCCTCCTTGCAGGTTTCTAGAATCTAGACTCCATACTCAGTTCAGAAAAGGTATAATCTAAAGGTAAAAGTGAGCTAAAACACATTTCTAAATTTAAAAAAAATAGAAAATTATCTCACATGTCCTTGATCAGAACCAACAGCTTTCACACCTTGGATTATATGATCAGTCCCTTTCAAGTTACAAGTTGCAAGTTACAAGCTACAACCCACCATGGTTCACCGAGAACAGCAAACAAATTATTCCATACAATAGTAGCTGCATGAAAATGTGAAGAAAAAAAATCTCATGATTTCTGAACTAGCTCTGTGCATAACACCGGGAAAATGTAGCATGAGACGTTTGACTCCAAACTCCTTTACAAGATTTTTACACCTCCTACCTATTGTTACTCTATGGAACAACCTAGAATCAGTGTCTCCATCCTTAAATCATATCAAGCTTGGATAACTGCCTCCGATTAAAAACCCATATTATACTAATTCCAATCATTCAACCCCTTGAGTAACATCTTCACGAATTCAGTATTTTCCACCCCTCCGATCCAGTATTTTCCAAAAATTCTTTTATTAAAACAAAGAAAATATGATGTTTAATCCACATATTCTTTAGCAAAAAGAGAGTAAGGAGAAATCAATGGTTATGATCATTCAAATGATAACCATTCTACTTTTTTGCTAACAGGTTTGCTAAGTCATTATCTTAAAAGTTTTCCTGTTAAGTTCTAAGCAAATTATAGCATCCCCTGTAAATAACCAGCTAAGTTCATTGTACATGCCACTGTAATTTTTACATCACAAAACAACTTACCTTTACCAACATGCAGATCACCAAAATCAGCAACATATTTCCGGTTTTGCAGAAAAAACCAAACCTGCAATTTCAATAGTTGAATTTAATCTAATCTATAATATTTCGGGCTTAAAAATGCATATGTTATAAAGTGAGAGCTATTTGACATCTCAATTAACCAGAACCAGTAGTATCGCCACCTGTTGGAGCAATTACAAGACCAACAACTAGATTAAAGCAATGTCAAACAGCACCTATTTCAGACCAGATTATACTCACAACTCACATACCCAAACAAAAGAGAAATAAAAAAAGATTCACAAATCTTGTAAACTTGAGAAAAGTTTGATTTAATGAAAAACCCTTGTCAGTTCACACTTCTCATTGTCACATCATTCCAAAGAATTGAGTTAAATATTAAATTCACAGCTAGATACCTTGATAGTAGACTGACAACAACATAAAAACTAAATAAAATAAAAAACACATGATGTATGTCATAACAATTCTCTGATCTTTGTTAGTCAGAAGGAATTGCAGTTTTGGATTATAAATAAAGAACAATTCATGAATTCTCTTCCTCATATAACAACTTATTACAACCACTACAAAAACCATTAATACTTCTCACTTCTAAAACACAAAAAAATAAAATGAAGAGGAACAAATTATGTAGCGTGAGTTGCTTTCTTCTTTCCCTCTCTCTTTAGAGGACTTCCCTCTTTTTCCTTGATCATTCTCGACAAAACATCAGCTTGCTTTGTGTTCCCCTCCTGATTAAGGCTCTTGATTAGCTCATCGCGGCTGCTCCAATCCGTTGCACCTCTTTTCTCCAGAATTTTACATAAGATGGAATGTGCATTGAGGGTCTTCCCTGCTGCTAAGAGAGCATCTAAAACCTTATCATAGATTGAAAAACCTATGATGATGTCTCTCTCGAGAACAAAATCTAACAGTTTGAGAGCAGCAATCGTCTTTTCTTTCTCACAAAGAACAGATAAAAGGTGGTCTAAATCAAGCTCACACCCATTAAGCATAAGCAAATCAATTCGGCCCAGAGCTTCTTCAACATGACCTCTCATGAGAAGGGCCTCCAATATCTTCGAAACCAAGTCCATATTCTCCTTCACCCCCTTCTCCACCATACTTTTCATTACTCTGCTTGCAGTTTGGACCCTGCCATCTTCAAACAAACTCTCCATAACTGACCTGTAAAGGGATGATTCAGGTAGATGCCCACTTTCAAGCATGCTGTCCAAAACCGTTTTAGCATCAGCTGGCTCTCCTTTCCCCAAGTAACTCTCAATAAGCAATTTGTAGGAATCTGCATCTCTAGGAACCCCTCTCCTGCCCATGATCTTTACGATCTCAAGTGCAGAATCAGGGTTTCCTTCTTTCGCGTGACCACGGATCAAATTATTAAAAGCAACCGAATCCAGGACACCCTTTTTCATCAACTGGCGGAATAGTGTTTCTGCTTTCCCAGTCTGCCCATGGTCGCACAGATACTTAATCATCGGGTTATACGCACTAGGCTCCAATTCATAAGAACTCTGCGGCCTCAAGATGATGTCTTTCTCAATTAACTTGTCCAACAATTTCTCGGCCCTGTCAAACACATTGGCCTTGCAGAAATTCTCAATCAAGACGCCATAGTGACCAGCCTCCGTGGGAATGCTAAGGCGTATCATCGCCTTCAACACATCGGCAGCCCCATCCAAGTCACCAGACTTACACTGGGAAGTCAGCAGTTTCATGAATACGGCATTATCCTTAGGGGCAACATATCTCTCCACCATCTCCCCCAAAACATTTCTAGCCTCAACCACCTTATCCGCGTCACACAGCCCCGGCAACAGCGTCGAGAAGGTAACAGCATTGGGCTTAATACCACATGCCTTCATCTCCTCAAAAACCTCAAGAGCACGGTCAATCCGCCCCGCGGCAACAGACCCTTTCAGCATGGTAGTATAGCTGATGACATTAGGAGCAATATTCCTCCCCTTCATCTCCACAAACAAATTCTCAGCCTCCTCGACCTTCTTAAACCGATAATAACCATTGATCAAGGTGTTATAAGTGACAACATCAGGCGAAATGCCCCTACTTTTCATGTCCTCATAAAATCTAGTTGCAGTGTCCAATCTAAGAGACAAAAACATACCCCATAGAAGTATATTATAAGTGTGGCGAGTAGGCTCAATACCTTCCCTGAGCATTGCATTGTAGTACCTTTTGGCCATCATGTACCGTCCCCGCCGGAGAATCACCTTGAACAGAGCGTCGTAGGACTTAACGGTGCGGTCGTTAAGCTTCTGGAAGATCTTAACGGCTTCTTGAACGATGCCGGCGCGGCCGTAACCGTCGATCAGGGCGACGAACATGTCCTCGTCGTAGGGGAGGGACTTCTTGGGGAGGTCGAGGAGGATGCAGCGAGCGTGGTTGAGCTTGGAGTAGCGGGTGAGGATCTGAATCATCTTGAGGGTGGTGTCTCTGTCGTGGGAGAACAAACCGGCACGTTCGACCCAGCGGTAGAAGCGGAGGGCCTGGTCGGGGTTGTTGGTGGCACCGTGGAGGACGTTCCAGACGAGGGAGCGGTCGAACCGGGGGACGATGGACCGGATCGAGTTCTGTAGCCGGGTGGTCCAGGCACGGTTCGCCAACATGCGGCAGATTATGAGCTCAGGGTTGGGTTGGGAAGGTTGGGAGGTTCGGGAATGGTGGGAGGGTTGGGGGAGAGGATCGGGGGGAGAATGGTGGTGGTCGGGTTCGGAGAGAGGCTCGGCGATGGAGGTGGAGGTGGAGAGGCGGGAGAGAGGGTTGGGAAAGACGGTGGGATGGAGAGTGAGTCGCCATTGGAGAAGCTTCGAATTGGAAACGAAAGCCATTGCTGGGAGCAGAGTGATGCGGCACTGCACTGCAGCTTGATTGAGTTTAGGGTTTAAGAAGGTGATGATGATTGATGAAGGGTACAGTATAGAGCCAACTTCGAAGGACTAGGACTTGGGGAGTATTACGCGATGCAGCAGGGACTTTTTTTTTAAAATTTTTACAAAGGGACCTATTTTGTTTATTTCTACTATTTTTATTATTTCTATATTAATTTATTAATTTATAGAGGACAAAAAAAAAACATGTACGATTTATAGAGAGTGAATCATCAAAATCAAAATTATAAAGTGTTATCAATTAATTATTAATTATTAATTATTAATTATTAATATTCAAAATTAGTCTTTCAAAATGGATTTTTTTATTAAATTAGTCTTTTTGGTTTAGTCAATTTATTTCCTAAAATTGTTTGATAGATTAGAGACTAATATGATAAAAAATTGTATAAAATGATCATTTTATAATAACAGTTAATTATAAATCAAGGAGAAAACTAATTAAATTTTTCTATAGATTATAGAAACATGGTAATTTAACCCATAAGAATATGGTAATTAAACTCTAAGCATAATCCAAGCAATTCTCAAAGCTACTGTTGGCTGGCGTAGTTTGTGGTGCTCCCAAGCAATTCTCAAAGAGGGGACGCGGTGGAGGGTTGGTGATGGCAGCTGTATAAACATTTGGAGCCAGCCTTGGGTTCGAGATGGCAATAGACAGCTTCAAACTCCGCCTATATATTCCTGGTTTAGAAGGCCTACGTGTGCAGGACCTCAGACATGTAGGCACACAACAGTGGAACATGAATTTGCTGTACTCCATTCTCTCACCAGTTGACATGGATAGGGTGTGGTTAAGGTTCCTTCGATTGATTGTGTGGTGGAAGACAAATTGGTGTTGGAAAACTGTTTTCATCTATTCTTTACATGCTCAAGAGCAGAATACTGCTGGCGGAAACTGCACTTGTGGGACCTTATTCACCCACTTATCCTTCATGCAGATGGTTTCACGGAACTATTCTTTATGGCCCTTGCTGCGATGCGATGAGTCCAGAACAAGGTTGTCTTTTTGCTGTTGGAATTTGGAGTTTGTGGAAGTGTAGGAATGATATGCTGTGGGAGCACAAGGATACGCCACCCCAAATTACTGCCTGCTCGTGCGATCTCCTTTTGCCATGAATAATGGTTATTTTATAACACACGACAACAACCTATCCATGGTGCCTCTCGGTCTCGGGTTAACACCCACTCTGAATCCGCCTCAAACAATGCTTGCCAGAAACCACCCACTCTCGGCTTTGTCAAACTCAATGTTGATGCAGGCTTCAGTATGGCTAATGCTCACGTGGGTTTTGGTTGGTGCATTAGGGGAGCAGCTGGTGAATTCTTGCTTGCTAGATCTCAAAGACGTACGGGTCTTCTTACACCTTTGGAGGGGCGAGGCGCTGGGACTACTATATGCCTTAAAATGGGTGGGTGAGCTCAATTTTCAGCAGGTTATTGTTGAGTCTGATTGCAAGGTGATTGTGGACAAGCTTCAACAAGACAATTTTGACCACACTGAATTGGGTGTTATTTTAAAAGAATGTAGACACGTTTTGGACCTGTTTCTTTTTTTCCGTGTAGTGTTTGCTTCTAGAAAAGCCAACACGGTTGCTCATGTTTTAGCCTCTAAGGGTCTTTCGATGGATGTCACTCAGACATATCATCTACCACCTCCTTGTATTGCTGAAACCATTATGAATGAAATGCTATGAGTTTGCTTTTGTCAAAAAAAAAAAAGAATATAACTAAAACAAAATTCGTTCGGGCATTAACGAGTATAGTGCAAAAAGAAATTCTTCTGTACACAACGCATAAATCCATTTCTATACATTGTCACCAAATATGTGCTAAAAGAAGAATTCCCACCAAATATTTAGTTGTGACACAACTACATTCTAGAAGTCGGGGACTATCATTGAAAATTTATAGTTTGTTTGTTTTACCATTTATAGCCTGTGTTTGTTTTACCATTAGATTAGATTAGATATATGAATGTTATTTCAATGTAATATTTATTTGCTTTTTCTTGGTCAACAACCGAAACCTTCTAACATTGTTGGACTTTCCATATTTTGTCCACTTTTTATGGGTTAAAAAACACTATAAATTCTAACCCATGTTTTCTTCCATCTTGCATTCAGTTGATTTGACTCTTGTCTTCAATATCATTCGATAAGCTTTTCATACTCTTCTTCATCACATTATTCCAAAGAATAAAAGAATTTCGAGAGTAACACTTTGAAATGGCAAGAGAGATGAGATCCATCAACATTTGGGATGAAGTTGCACCAACCCTCCTAATATCTCATTCTCGGAGACGGAGGTCCTCAAATTCTTCCAAATTAGAGACTATTGTTGAAGAGGAACCTCAGGGGTCTAAGTTATTGTACAAGGGTGTTGTGTCTTTTCCTTTGCTATTTTCTGGATTGTTATACATTTTCTTATATAGAGGATCGTTTCTATTCGGTGTTTAAAAGAAAATAAAGAAATTTGTTTATTAGAATTCATTTCTTGCTCGCGCTTGATATACAGCTCTTGCCAATCAAAAAGCTTATCATAACATGCATGAACTTCTATCAAAGCAAAGATTTATACAATGAGCATTGTCCCGGTTCATTGCTAACTATAGTTCTCACTTGTTTAAAAAAGAAAAAAGAAAAAGACCCTTGAAATTCCGCTTCTAAAAAGTCCATAATAAGAAAGTTCAATATGACTGCAAAGAGTCCAAAAGTTAATGAGATCTAACTATGGATTTTAACTGCCAAACCCAAGAGTACATGATCCCCAAAGCACAATATACAGAGATCAACATAAGGGGCGCAAATGCAAGTTTATCACCCAAAAGCAGAGGGTGTAAAAATTGGCCCCATATCTCTACAACTACAAGACCAGCCAGATAAATCCTCTCAATCAAGCCAATAACAAAACCTCTATTCTTCACAGCCGCACTCAAACTCCCTTCAGATCCAAATTGATCAACGTTTTTCTTCGTGTGAGCAGTTGACGCTCTTGTTTCAGCCCTGTTGTAAAATTGTGCTGAAAAGCCTGACCACATCAGAATCAAGTGAAGCAGCAGCAACAGAACTTTGATAGGATACTCTTGTGCCTCGAACAGTAGCGGAAAAAGTGAATAGCAGGATACTGCACACACAACATAACCTCTGAATTCAAATAAACAAAAAATGGGAAAAGAATAGCATTGATATCAAAACAACGTGATTCACAACTTCTGCTTCTTTGGCATCCAAAAACATTCTAGCTCATTATAAGCAAATATTTGACAGCAAACATATCTGATATATCCAAGTAAAAGGAGGAACTGGAAAGTATAATTACTTATTGGTTTGCCCTTATCTTTTATTATGCTTGATTAATGTTGTGCAAGTTGGAATAGTGCCTTAATTCATAAGTGTAATTTGATCTTAACTGTAGTTGGGTTATGAAAATATATATCTAAGCAGTATGAAGAATATACAGAAACAAGGCCGACGGTATATCAAGATTTATGTAGTCGTGGTTCTACTAATTGTCAAAAGGTTTGAAATCTTGCACTATTTCTAAGGTTTTGTGGATTGTCGGTGATATATTCGCAAAAAGCAATATTACCTGAAAAAGATAAAGCTGATGTAGAATTTTTTCTATGGTCTCTTCAGTTGTGCAAAATCTGCATATACTTGTAACATACCCTATATGTTACATATCCTATATGTAGTTATGTTTGCGTACATCACAAGGTTCATTACCTGTGAGAATCCATCTCTCTCTTCATTCTCCTAAATCCTTTCTTTCACTTTCTTGACCATCACAAACTCAAATACTATATATAGCCATAAGCAACTCCTAATTCATGTAATACCGCAGAAAATACTATGATGAGATTGAAAGATGGGGAAAAAAAAAAGATTGAAAGATCCATTCGTCTTTTAATTTTCCCTTTTTCTTCACAACTATCTGAAACTTTAACTATGCTCAAGTAACTTCATGTCTTCAGTTTTAAGCATGACTGAATCAGAAAAAGCTCTTATGAAGTGAGTTCATCTTTGAAGTACACAAGCAACGGCTTGTTGTTCACCCTTATTTAAAGTGCATCTTGATTTCAACCCACTCAAATTGAAGGGTGGATACACCCTTACTTGTGCACTTTACGGATAAGTTCACTTTAAAGGAGTCGTATCCAACTCATTTATACGTTATTATCATGAAAATAACAGATCAGAACCAACACAAACCCAGCCATTACAAGTTACAACAAGAGATTAATTTCACCCTCCATAAGCCATCACTATCTCGGTGTGAAGTTCACTCTAAAGAGCAGAAGGAAAAATGATCACAGAACAACCAAAAAATAAGAATTGTGTGATAAAAGTTTAATAGAAGGATTTCAACTTTACTGTGATAATCAATTAAAAATCTCAACTGTAAAACTTGCCGAATTAAGGATCTAAACTTTATTCTGATAATCAATTATGGACCTCCTCTAAAATAAAATAATTAAAAATTATCAATGGGAGACTTAGGCATAAATGCCATGCCTTTGATTCATGTTATTTTCATATACCAAATCAGATTTTTTTGTCTTTTCAATATTTTTTATTAAAAAAGTATTTTTACAAAAAAAAATTCTATATTGGAAAAAACTATTTGGTAATAAATTAATAGAAGTTCAATCCCTTTATAGGTCCTCATCCAAAGAAGCAGGGAGAGAAAGAGGAGCTAGTTGTGTTTGCTTTCAAACATGTGATCTTTTACTTCATGCTGTGAAAAACTTCCAGTGTTATTACTATAGGAATCACAAATTTGGTTTGTGTTAAATAAAGAAGGGAAAGGTCTAATTTACATGCTTAAACTTTTAACAATGGCCATTTTAGTCCTCAAGCTTTAAAAATGTGCAAGATGATCCTCAAACTTCCCAATGCATGTGATAAAAGTGTTAGTCTTGGCTGACATTTATCTAAAATTTGACAAAAGGTGTCATAGTGTTGGTCTTGTGTTTGGTCGGAATCTTCATCATCATGAGACTGGCACATGACAATGTGAATGTCAGTCAAACTTTGGTGAAGCATTATTCACAGGAACCTATCACAATAGGATAGGAAAGGGCCATTCATCACTTGTGTTTTCCACTAGTTACATAAAAGTGACATGTAATTAACAGCACGCTGCATACACACATTTTCAATAACATTTATTTCATTGTATTTATATTTCAGTTTTTTAAAGTATCGTTAAAAAAGAAAAAGAAAACATTTTAAGTTGGCAAACATATGAATGAGAACTTGAAACATACCTATTGACAGCAAAAAGTAATGTTTTGCATCCTCCAGGGTTTGTGTAGCAACAAAGGCAAGTGGAATTACAAAATGGAGTGATGCCTTCTCATGCACATGCCACCCAAAAAGAAAACCACAGGTATAAGCATAGGCTATCCATCTACTAATCATCTGTGGCCGTGGATTCTTCCAAGCCTTGAAAAGACAAGGGGATAAGGCAAGCAGAACCATTATAAAGGTCACGAATGGAGTGATCTGCAGATGAGTTAATAGAAAAATGAATGTTTTGATGAAACTTGTGAATAATGAAAAGCAAAGTGGTATAACTAAAACCAGATATTAACCGGTTATCAAGCTCAGTTGCGGATGTCAATTGAACTGCAGCTCTTACCCGAGGTAGTACAGAAAAAGGTGAGGAGTCCCCTACCAGCCCAGCAGTGAATGAAGCTGCTGGTGTCTGGATATTAAACCCAAGCTTTCTGAATATGAAAGCAAGCACTTTGTCTGACATGATATAGAATACCCAAAAATTTGGGGCCCAGTATGCATGGCAAAGCCCCCTGCCAAATGGAAACAATCGTTGGATGACTTGTTGTATCTGCAATTTATAATTTGAATAATCCAAAAAAAAATATCAATAATGCAATGAGTGTATGTGAAATATCTTCACTTTTACACACAGGAATCAGGAAAGTGAAGTGATACAAAACTTTAACAAAGGGCTATAAAGATTGTTCCCTCTTACCTGAGCATGCAAAGTTGGTTGTTCACAACTGGAAAACTAAAGAAAAGACGGTATAACTTTTTGCCATGCAAATTGCAATAGTCTCATATGGATACATAATTCAGATGTCAGAAGGTTATTTAATTTAGATTTATTGCTTCTTGTTCTAGTTCAGTGGAAGAGCTTTTACAAATGAGTTTTACTCTGCAGTCTGCAAAACTTTCTCATCTTTGAGCATTTACTACTGTGGTTAGCAATCAAATGCTTTGTTACAAGCCAAGCATTCACACAAGACAGCCACTGAACAATTAATTTACTTTGAAAGCTTTGACATCATTTATGACTAAACAAAAGGGTTTTGGATTTTCCAGTTGCATATTGAGAGTTGTAAGTAGCCATGCTGACCAGCATAACCTTGACACGTAAAAGAACATTCATTCCTGTATGATTTTCATGGTTATACCAAGCACCCAATTTGTTCTCTATTCTTCAACAACTTGAAAACAAAATACAACTATTTATCATTCCAAAATTCCAAAAATCAACAAAACACCTAAAATTCCTCAAACATTTTCAAGAAGTAATAATCAATTTCAAGTTAGTCAAGGGCAAGGATAAAGAAACAAGGGGAAAACAGCATCACATATTGGCAAAATAATGATGAGAAATGAATTCAAGATGTAACAATCATAATTACCTGCCCAAGGTGGAAAAATGGCCCAAATGCAGATGCAAACACTGCTGCAACCATACCTCCCATAATCAATAGTCGACTGAAGCCTCTTACAATTCCACCCCAACAATAGTGCCTCAACAAATACACAAAATAAACAGGCGCTGCCACTGCAAATAAATGTTTATAGCACAGGAGAACAGCAAAAACAAGCCCACCTAACAAATCCCTTCCTTCCTCCAAATATGAAAGTGAAATCAGCAAAATCCCAATGAGAAATCCATTGTATTGGAAATGCACATGGTCCACTATAAAAAGCATTGGTGACCAAATAACCAATGACCAGATCAGCTTTTGCTTTCTTGAATCCAGATTCCGAGTAAGTCTGTAAGCCCCATAAAGAAGAGACAAATCAGAGAGTATTACCGTAGCTCTTTGGAAATAAACCACTGTATTTGAGCTATAATTCAGGCCCTCCTGAAGATGCACTATTTGGGGATCAATGAGGTTAGCAAAAATAGATAGAAAGCGTTCAAAATAGGCAAAGAATGGTGGGTAATCAAGAGTCCATGGACTGGTCTCATCAAAGTACCACTGGGAAAGAGGGAGGGAGTGGGTCAAAGCCAGCCAGTTGCGGTGTACCTCAAAGTCTGTACTGCGATAGGATGGGAAAAGGAGAAACTTTATACAGGTAGCTACAAGAAAAAACCACCAGACAGTAGTTTTGGGATTACAAGATTTGTGAACTTCTTTGAAGCTTAGTTTCTCTTTTCCCATCCCAGAAGTTGGGAATGATAGAAGAAACAAAAGGAATACAGATGTTGTATTTAATGCAGAAACTGAACAAGTCCACTTTTGTATACTTAAACAGAAGTTCTCTCAGTTTTCAATCCAATACGGAGACCGTGTTGATGAAAATCATGGCCCTTTTGAACTTCCTGCATGAAAGTCAGCAGAGTTACCAAGAAAGTTTATGGGAGTATCCTACTATCCTTTACTGCCAATATGTTTGAAAGATACACAGGTATTATTTGCATAAAACAGTTAGGAACCCTTAATTTGAATATGTATTAGTAACAGGTACAGAGTATAGACCATTCATATCTCATAGTAACAGGTAGAGACCATTGATTTGAATATGTAGCATTTATAGAAGGTAAAATAATTTGAAGACATGGCAATATATATGCAATCCATGCCAAGTGTTTATTCTATGATAAAAGAAGAAATATTATCATAGAGAAGAAAGATGAAGCACAATTAGTGGGAAGGACAAGATATCACCAGAACAGAAAAAACTAAAAAACTAAATTACAAGGGTTGAATGCTTATAACTCTCCACCTAATGAAGATGTAGATTCCTACAAAAAAAAAACCTCATGGCAAAGCACCAAAGAGAGCAAATAAAATAATCCTATCAAACAATATATTTATGGGTAGAGAGGTTTCCTTGAAAATGAGGGCACTCCATTCAAATCAAATTTCCAGAGATCTGCAAAAATTGCAGTCTGTCATTTTAGCCTCCTTATCTTACCAAAACCATACTGTTCCAAAGTGGTACAACCCACCCATGGTTCACCGAGAACCGCAAACAAATTATTCCATACAAAAGTATCTGCATGAAAATGTGAAGAAAAAAAACTCATGATTTCTGAACTAGCTCTGTGCATAACAAATACCAGGGAAAATGTGGCATGAGATGTTTGACTCCAACTCTTTTAAAAGATTTTTACACCTCCTACCTATTGCTTCTCTATGGAACAACCTAGAATTAGTGTCTCCATCCTTAAATCATATCAAGCTTGGATGACTGCCTCCAATTAAATACCCACATTCACATTATACTAATTCTAATCTGTAAACCTCCCCTTGAGTAACAAATTTACGAATTTAAGACCTTCTCACCCCTCCGATCCAGTATTTTCAAAAAATTCTTTTATTATTAAAAGAAAGATAAAAAGGATGTTTAATCCACATATTCTCAAAAGTCAAAATAGAAAGGGGCAGTCCCGACTTCACCTTGCTGAACTCTAAACAACAGGAAAATGGTAAGAAACAGGGCATGTTAAGATCTTGAGTCAGATCTCATTCCAAGAACTCGTGAACAGAATAGAATCTACCGAAATAAGAAATGAGGAGAATATAGCAGCCAAAGCAGGTTTAAAAAAAATAACTAACTACATTCCAGGTGCAACCTGAATTTATATTTATAAGGTAAATTAATTATAAAAATAAAACACCATCATAATACAGGCTCCATTTGCAATGATATCCCTCGATAATAACAGGTGATAAATCCTACCTAAATTAAAATTGAAAAAAAAACAACATAGAAAAATACACCTTCGGTCTTGTTTGTTTCCACTTACAGTTTCAGTCTATCTGTTTTCCCATTGTTCTCGTGTTCAACTCAAAACAGAACCATATAAACATGACAATCAATTTATGTGTTCAGGGTTTAACGAAACTGAAACTCATGAATTTTCACTAGTTGGTTAAGCAGGGTTAGCCAGTTAGCTATATTTCACGCCCAAAGAAAGAGAAACAAATAAGTAGTCATGAAATTTAAATAAAATGTACATACTAAAAGAAATTTCAACTTCACCAAAATATAAAACTAAGGCAAACCAAATGAACTAGTCGAAAATGCGTGACATTTTGATGAAATTTGAATTGCTTTTACCAAAACACAGAACCAATCCCATACACCTCTGTCTACTTTGAACACAGAGGAATAATCTAGGATTTCTCATAAAGACAAAGAAAGCCTCATTTGATTGATATGAGGCCATGGGGCATCGTGCATCGAATTAAAAGCTCATTTTAAGGAAATTCAATACAGCAAATGGGGTTACAATAGAAAGCAAAATGTTGTTATTTATCGAAATCAGTAGAAGCCAAGCTAAGCAAAGGCAATCAAAAGATCAGAGTTAAATGGTGCGGATAGGGATGAAGTAGAGACTCACAAATCAAAGACGAAGGAGACGCAGAAGAATGGGGTGTGTATGTGCGTTGGTGCTCGGTTACTTTGGAGATCCTAGGACGGGCTCCCTGACCCTTGGTACTTCGTTTGGTTTTAACTAGACATGTGACCCGATCGCACGGGTTGGCGGATTGTGTTGGTTCTTATACACGATATGCAATAATTTATTTATATAGTATTTGATATCACCATATACTCCAAATTTACAACAGTGTCAGTTATACGATATCGTGCATCTTAGTTAAAGATATAACAGTTGTTCATGCTGATAATATGAAGGCCAAATGAAACGAGCTAAAATAAATAGAAAAAAAATAATTAAAATAATTTTCTAATTCAATAATAATTTGTTATATTTAATAGAAAAGACATAAATGAAACATGTAAGTAAACAGAATTTTATTTACAAAAAATAAAATAAAAAATATCAATATTGCAACTTGGAGATTCATAAAAATTAATTTTGATACATGAAAATTTACAGTAACACAAACAAGAATTAAAACGGCAAGTAAATACTATTTTATTTTTTAAAATTATAATTAAAAAATAATTTTTCAAAATAAAAATTAACAGAAATAGAAAAAGATAAACGAAATTGGCAAACAAATATTATTTTATTTATTAAAAATAAATAAATAAACAGTATTTTATTTTACACAATAAAAAACGTAAATGAAAATTATAAGCAAATACTATTTTCTTATCAAAAATAAAAATAAAAAAATAATTTTACAATAAAAGAATTTATAAGACTAAAAAAAATATAAACCGAATCTGTTAGCAAATATTATTTTACTTATCGAAAATAAAATTAAAAAAATAATTGTTTTTGAGTAACATTTTCAAAATATAATATTTAAAATAATTGAATAAAAATAGTTAATTATTAAAAAATAATATATTTTGTAACATAGAATATTTAAGTTTTAAGTTTTTTTTTTAAAACAATAAAAAGGCATTAGAAGCCTCGGGAAGAGAAAAAAAAGCTTCTTGTAGAAGCTTGCACTCATAAATCACCCACACAAAATATTTTTTTTTATTCTGCATGAACCCGAAATCTTGATTAAAGGGTGAGAGACCTTAATCACTCACGCTAACCTCAATTATTAAAATAAATTATTATTATTATTTGTTTATTATTAAAAGAGCTAAGAGGCGGGAATACTTACCGTTATTAATCAGAAATTATATAGTATTGGATTAAATAGTTTAGGCCTTTTTCTCAGATTTTTTTCTTTGGTCGAACCTTTTTCTTTCAATCCTACGCTGTTTTTCTTACCAATTCTACCAATAGCATGAGATGTGTTTTTTATTGTGTTTTATTGTTTGGCGGGAACACTGTTTCTGGATTAACCAGAAATTATATATCTATTGATAAGTTTTTTTTTATTTTACTTTCCCATGAATTTTGTAGATTTTTTTTGTGGATTTTTTGTTTTTATGGTTTCATGTACAAATATTTAAAAATAAAAAATATATTAAAATTAATATAATAATTTTGCAATTAATTAAATTAAAAATAGGAAATAAAAATAGAAAAAACAATTTCAAAAACCAAATGAGTCATAAATCCTCGCATCCACCAAATCCACAAAAAATAAGTTTATAGAAAAATCTATGGAAATAATAATATGCATGAATGAATTATGACTAATCTGTAAGTAAAATTTTCGATGGCTATTCTTATGATGTTCTCACGCTAATATATTATATAACTTATTCTAACCAGTAATTTATTTTGACTCACACACAACCGTGATCTATTATATGACGGAAAAGTTTTCTATGACTTTTAGAAAATATTTCAGCAATCAATGTTTTACAAAAGAAAATACTTGCAGAAACAATTGTACATGAACCTGTTGACGGGTTATTGTAGGGGTTATTGTAAATCTTTACTAAGATTGATGGTTCTCCCTATTTTTATATAGGGTGTGTCTCCCCTAATTTAACTTTATTCCAATAAAAAAACACAATAATGCATGAAATTTATATATTTTGTATAGTGTGAGAAAAAAATACAATTTATAACATAGCAACAACATGATGAGTATATTTGAATTTTAGGTTTTTTTTGTCATGTTTGAATTTTAGTTTAAACAGGCTCATTTTACTCAAAACCAATATACTTTTAAGTGGTCATATTGGATGCTACATTAGTATAAGTCATTGGGGGGAGTTGATACTTGATAGAGATATTATAAGATATTATATATGGAACAAACTACAAAATTTTTAACTTTGATAACTTAATTATAAGCTTATAACTTTTATTCTCTTTAAATAATGTCTCAAAATTTGAATGTTATAAATAAAAAGGTTCATTGAGAAAATTTTATGTGGTTTATTTAATTCGACTAGAATTAAGCAAATTTTAAAATGACCATTTTATGATAACAAATTAAAGTTAACTATAAATCAAAGAGAAAACTATTTAATTTTTTTTATAAATTATAGAAATCTAGTAATTTCACTACAACAAAAAGAAATCCTTTTGAAAACAATATAGAAACCCATTGCTATAAATTGTAACAAAAAATATACTAAACAAAGAATTGCCACCAAATATTCAGTTATGACATATACTTACTTAAACTAGAATATTCTCAAAATCGGGGTTGTCATTGAAAATTTATAGCATATTTGTTTTACTGTTCAAGATAAACATGTTTTTTCAATGTAAAACACTTTTATCGTTTCTCTGTCAAATACTAAAACCTTGTTACATTGTTGGACTTTCCATATTTTGTCCACCTTTTACGGGTTCAAACCACTTTAAATTCTCACTCATGTTTCCTTCCCTATTGCATTCAATCAATTTACCTTTTGTCTTTGACATCATTTGTCTTCTCGAGCTCTTCTTCATCTCTGCTTTAACCAAAATTTGATTTGATACAATTTCATTCTCCAAAAAAACCAAAGGATTTGCTTGAGTAACACTTTGAAATGGCAAGAGAGATGAGATCCATCAACAACTGGGGTGATGTTGCACCAGCCCTCCTAATATCTCATTCTCGAAGTCGGAGATCCTCAAATTCTTCCAAATTAGAGCCTATTATTGAAGAGGAACCCCAGGGGTCTAAGTTATTGTACAAGGGTGTTGTGTCTTTTCCTTTGTTACTCTCTGGGTTGTTATACATTTTCTTATATAGAGGATCATTTCTATTTGGTGTTTAGAAGAAAATAAAGAATTTTGTTTATTACAATTCATTTCAATTGCTCATGCTTGATACATCTCTTGCTAATCAAAAGGTTTATCATAACATACATGAGCTTTTATCAAAGTAAAAATTTATACAATTAATGAGCACCATTCTGGTCCATTGCTAATTCTAGTACTACTTTACACTTTTCGTGCTAGCTGAAATTATATATATAAGGCCAATACATGAAAATAACAATATTTATAGAAACATTTTGCCTCATATATGCTATTATTGAGATATATACAAATTTAAATTCACAATATTTTAAAATAAACATGCACTTTAGACCAAAAACCACAAAATGTTCTCTTATCAAATTTTTTTCAAAATGTAACTAGTATCCTTAACCCACTATTATAAATTAATCTTGTGTTGCTATATCGAACAAATAAAATAAATTAATCTTGTGTTAAACATTCAGTACAATAAAAGTACCAGTTAGCAGCTATAAATATTGCTTTTAGCAGAATAAATATGCTCGCTAAAAGTTTTAACAACAATTAAGCATTGGCCCACATATGTAATCAATAAAAAAAAAACTATAACATTAATAATGTTGACTGTTGAGTGCTGGTATAAAGACCTGTTCTCGAAAAAATGCATAGCTTTTAACAGCAATTTTTAATGGCATTTTTAAGGGCCATTAAAAGTGATTTTTTTTTTATTTATCTTTCTCTATCCGTGGAGACATTTTCTAGCTGTTACCAATATTACTAAGAAAAGTTGTCTTTTTTGCTTCTAAAATTATGGATATTTTAATTAACAAATTTTCTTCAAACGTTAATATTTGCTCATTGAAAACTTAAGTAATAATAACATGGTAACATATATGTTTCAACTAAACTATCCAAAAGTTGCTTCTGAACAATATATTTTACTAAATTCATTACAAAATGTCAACCACTATATGTTCATGAGTGTCAGAACATGTAGGGATTGCAATTGGATCCAGATCCAATCGACACGACACCCACAAAATTTACCTGAAATAGAATGAGTAATTACTTGCTTAATGGGTATAGGTAAGGTTAATTACCCGCATATTTTGATAGGGATGGATGTGGGTACGAGTACCTTAGTATCCACCCCGCCCCAGACCTGCACTATATATATATATATATATATAATTATTTATATATGCATCATCGTTCTAGGTTTCATGAGGATACTTTGGAAGCGATTATATGTGCACAAATTAAGCTAGTTTAAGCATGAAAATGAAGATAATATATGTTGCAATAATATATTTATTCAATAAATTTGTGTTTAGTTTATTAACTAACTTTATTATTTTAATGTTGTGGTTTTTATTAGTATTAATGAACCCAAACAATATTTATATGTGAAAGATAAGTGTCTGTCGTCATTCCAAGACTCAGGGATGAGGTATAATAGTCTAATAAATTTTTTTATTAATGTTGACTTTACAACTCAAACTAATTACTGTAATATATTATTTTTAAACAGATTTTGGAAAGTACCAGCTCAACCTCAGTATCTGCAAGTTCATGAATTTATTATTTTAGAAGTTTATTGTAAAATTTATTTAATGTTCGGGTTTGATTTTATGTATTATATTTCAGAACCTTATTATGCATTGTAATATATACTTAATTTTTACCATATATAATTTATGTGTTACATTTGAGAAATTAATTTTATGATTTTTTATCTTGAAAGTGCGGGTAACGGATGCGGGTACTGAGGTACCCAAATGATAAAGGTACGGGGATTAAAGTTACTATCCACACGAATATAAGCCCAAGTACAGGTATATTTTCAAATTATAGGTATGAGGACAGGTACTATAATACCCTACCCATACCCTACCATGGCCATTCCTAAGAACATGACGAGTAGTTATCTCATTCAAATAAATTTTTTAGTGTCATTTTGAGTCTAATAATTAGTATGATCATACATAAAAAATTTATATAGCTCATGTAATGGAGACAAAACAAACAAAAAGAAAATTAAAGCCCCGACCTCGTTGAATTAAGAGATATGCTTTCTAGATGCCAAATGCCCAAAATCAATACTATATATCATTAACATTTTTCTCTTAAAGAAAATCAGCTAAAAAAGGTCCAAAAAGTCAAGATGCAATTCTTTCTCCCAAGAAAAGGAATTCTCGTGCCACTTTAGATTATTCCAAGACCAATCATCATTATTCTGGACACCCATTTCAGCCATACCTTTCATTCTTGTCTTAAGGTGCCGTCTAGGGTGGATTAATTTTTTAAGTGGTCCACTGTGGAAAAATAAAAAGAAAACTTCCACAAAACTTTAATAGCTATTGGATTTAGTGATAAAAAATCAATGGCTCAAGTGAATTGAAAAATGAAAGAGAACAACAGAATCTTTCTCCACCCAATCCCTCCCTCATCCCTCCTCCTCTCATCCTTCCATCGCCGCCGCATCATCTATTCTTCGAAATACCCAGAGCCACCCTTTTCTTGATCTTCATCTCTTTCATGGCCTTTTGTGCCTTTGTTGTTCCTGTTTTCGCTCCTCTTCCTTCTATTTCCTCTGATCACCATGCCCATCACTCTCATCCCAACAAAGTAACTTCCTTTACTCTTTTCTTTCCCAGTCGTTGTTTCTTTCCCTCCCCTCTTCCTCTATTCTTCGAAATTAACCTCACGGTTTTTGGATTTCTCGTTATTATTTTAGCTTTTTTATTTTTATTTTTTTTTTGTTTTGTTGGTTGGTGGAATGGGGGCAGTGACGTCGTCGATGGCGGCGAAGTTCACGTTCTTCTCGCCGGAAGAGGCCAGAATGTTGTTACTCATCTTTTTCTCTACCAGAAAAAATCAAAATCAAAATACCCACAAACCAAAGATACAACTTTTTGGCTGAACCCAGATTTCAATAAAAATGGATGATTGGTTTAATGAAAAAGATGGTTTAATATCTAATTCCAATAATAGTGTTGTTCAACTGAAGGAGAGATTGTCAAGTCATATTGCATACAAATGCAAGTCTGAATCCTTTCGGTTTGTTGAGTATTGGGTTCTTGTACAAATATCTCGTGTAGCTTGAGCAGTATTGTGCTACTTTACTTTCAAATGCTTTAATTCTTCGCTCATCATCAAAGACTGATAGTGTTAGGGCCATTCGTGATGTCCTTATTTCAAACCGGAAGTGTTGTAGTCATCCCTTTGTTGTTGATCCATCCCTGCTTTTTGGTTAAACCCATATTTCAAGAAAAATGGAAGATTGGTGGTCTTGCATCAAAGATCTTAGCCCTTGTTTTTTTTAGGGAAATTATTTTGAAATTTGTTTCAGTTGTTTTTTGGTTTCTTCATCCATTTCCTAAAACTGAAGTTGGTGGTGGTAGGGAACGATCTCGCCGTTCTCTGTCACAGGTGATGGAAAGGGGGGATGGTGGGGGAGAAATTGGGTGAGGTAGTATTCACTTGCCCTCATATTTTTTTTCAATTGATATGAGTCATTAATTGTTTTATCAATAAATCCAACGACTATTAAAGTTTTGCAAAAGTTTCTTTCTAATTCACCACAGTGGACCATTTAATTTTATAGTCCATCCTAGAACGAACCCAAAAAGAAATTAAGAAGAACATGGGAAATTAATTTTGAAGCTATCCCAACCAAAAACATCATGCCACCACAAGTTTAAAATTTAATTACCAGATTTTTTTTCATTGTTAAAATAAGAAATATGAAAAAATTTATCATATCCCTGTAAAATTTCAGGTTTCATTGTCAAGTTTGTTTTTTCAATTTAGTTTTATATAAAGACATAGATCCCAAGATAGAGTTACCCCAACGAATAATTGAAAGATAAAGTTTCTTTATACGGAGCATCCATATCGCCAATTAATTTTCAAGGATGCGCCTCTCTGTTTGATCTATATCACGTGATTCACGTCGCCTGCACTGCATCTCAACTTTAATTTATATGCAATTGCGAATTTCTTTTTAACTATGCCTAATTTCCAAAAGTTAAGTAAAACCTTGACCACAAACGAATTAAAAATTAAAAAAACATAAACAGAATAACAACAAACCACTTGTTATTTTTGTTGGTGCTTCAACATCAATTAATCGATCTAAAATATTATGAATATAATTACACATCCTCTCGATCGGTGTGCAAATTAAGCACTAGCACATTTGTTTCATCAACTTTTTTTTTTCTTCCCCTTCCAATTTCAGGCACTAACATATGATCTGTACAACAAGAAGTATGAGACAAAAGAAAGGAATGCAGGAACAAGAAACAACATCCTCTTTGGCATCACAATGGGGAAGCCCAGATCAGCTGGTCCTTCTTCAATGATTGGCTCCAACCTTGGGAACCCAGGGGAACATTTTTGAGGGGTTATGAGGAGAGCAGGTGCAACTTCTCCACAGTTTTGGATGCTTCTCATTTCCTTCACCATTCTCTTCAGCAATGTTAAATAATTAAATATCTCAATTAAACCAAACCCTTTGGATTTCCTTGACCCTCTTTCTGATCAAAGAAACTCAACCTCACCAAAAAAAAAATATACGATGATAAATATTTAGAGTGGTTGTGGGGTTGGCTGAAAGCAAAGCAGAGATGATTGTTGAGGAGAAGAGGGGGGAAATGGAGCATTAATATATACATTTGGGGCAGTGAATATTTGGGTTGGCCACGCTATGAGGAATTATTGGTGGGAATTAGTGACAACTCATTAGTGCTTGAAAAAGTCTTTGCTTGGAATAACAACGGGAATAGATTTCACAGCAAAGCTAGCCTTTTTACATCTAGAAGAAGCCGCGCCAAAATAGCAAAATGACGTGCACACAACGACCTTGGGGAAACGTTCTAGATTTGGATTTAGTGGTGTGTGCAATTTGTCAATTTTATAATAGTTTTGTGAGTTGATGGCAATGACGGTTTTAATTGGATGATAAATATCCTAGTGCACGTGGAGATCTAGAAAGAAATTAAAGAAACATAAAGATTTCTCTGATTTCGTTTGTAATTGGAATTAAAGAGTGAATCTAAATAATTTTTATCTGCTTTTAAAGTAATAATAGCTAATTAAGTAAGTAAGTGGATAAATTTGTCATTTCAAATAAACTTTAATCTTTTATCTCTTGCTAATTTTTTCTCATATTCCAAATACTTTTTTTCTATTTTATCTCTATTTCTTCTATTTCTCCTCATAACTACACAAAAAGTAATGTATAATATTTTTGTTTTTTCTCTATCTAATTTTTTTTTGGTCGAAGTTTTTTCTCTATCTATTTAAGAAAAACAAATTGAATGTAACGACAGGTTTTGCATTTGAAGTAGGCCACATAATTTTGTCTGGACAACCCAAATTCTCAAAAGCTTTTCGCATATGATTGTTATGCATTAAAAAAAAGATTCAGTATAAAAAATTAATATTTAATGATTTAATTTATAATATAAAAATATAAAGGATTCAGTATTTTTTTTAATTTTGATACCTAAATTATAAAAAAAATTAAAAAACATAAAAAAATTCAAATTTAATGTTTATTTAAATTGTACTCATTTTGGTCCCATATTAATAAAAATAGTATATTTCTATTCTCTCACCATAAATTAAAAGTACATATTTTTTGCATTTTTCAAGGATTTAAAATAAATAAAATTTAAACAAAAGTAATTTAGAAATATCACATTTTTAAGAATAAAAATATACTTAGCCAAATATAAAATTTCTTACACAAATATTATAGTTTTTGAATAAATAAATTGAAATTTGCGGGAGCGAGATTTCTGAAGCCTCTGCCAGGCACAACAACTGAGTAAGACAAACGGTGGCTTAATGCATCTTTAAACCTGAAGGAAATTACTAGTATAAGATAAGTCATTAATTATCAGCTAGCAGTGGTGATCGAGGAGTCTGGGTAAGTAAGCATAAGCTCATATATATGAATTGTTATTATGAGAAATGTTAACAAATAACAACACACTTTCTAGTACGTGTCCTTTCAAACACACTTTGCAATTAGTTGAAATATTAATCGGGAACAAGTCCCACTAAATAGGATACTCCTTTCGGTTCAAATTTTTGGTAGTTTTTGTTTTTTATTTTTGTCTAAAACTTTGGTTGTTTTAAGATTTCAAAAGATAATTTATCAAATTTTTCCAATTATACCCTTAATATAATTAATAATTTTGAGTGGAGAAATAATTAAGATAGTTGAGAATGATGAATAATAAATACGAATATTTTAGTTTAAAATTTGTTTAATTAATTATTTCTTAATCTGTGTGTCAAAACCTTAAACCACCAAAGTTTTGAACCAGATAGAGTATATATGAGAGCACATTTAATGAGACTCACATTAATTTCATCAAATCACATAGAGTGTGTTGGAAAAATTGTGTTAGAGAGTGTGTTGTTAATACTCTTATTTGTTACTATTCACTAAAGAGATATAAAATAAAAAAGGTAAAAAAAAATAAGCCGTGCCAGTAAAATTGTATTTGAAATTGCCATTTTTAGTCGGTAGCAGCAATTTTGGTTAATTTTTGTAGATGTAAATCTAACTCTGTTAGAGCTTGTAGCTGAGTTCATTTCATTAATAAAATTTTGTTTGCTGATAAAAAAAGTAGTAGGAATTTTGGGATATGCAGGAGCCTGCAACTATATTATATCCATGTTGTGCGGGATTCATATTTGACAGTGTTCTTCATATATACTTTGGACGGTTGGATATTATACACACATGAATCATCATACCGTAAGTTAATTTTTTTACAGAGAAAAAATATTACTATATAGAGCACAAGAGGTGCTCCAAATTTAGAAGACTAAGCAGAAGATCCAATTGAGATACAACTAAGTGGATTTGTACAGCAATTTGAAAAGGACAAAGACCTATTACCACACATACTTGAAACCAAGTCCAATTAAGATTGAACCTTGAAACAATGCATCAACTATATATATTCCGCAGCAACCACAGTGACCAAACCAGAGCATACCATATGATATATATACCAACTCAAAAGTAAGGTTAATGAAATCTCATTAAGAAGACATAGGCTTAATTGCCAAACAGGGGTTAAATTAAAGGTGCACAAATTAAGACCATTTGGATTGCAATTAAGCTGCCAACAAATTACCAAATGTAATTAAGATTAATTAAAAATTGCACAGTTGACAACCTTTGAAGTCACACTTGTGAAAGCTCAACACAAACCATGTAAGTTCAAATTGCATGGATTACACTAGAATAAATATAAATAATATAGTACATTAATATGAAACATATATATGGAGAGAACATAACATAACCACTATGGTCTATGCACACTGGTAGTTGTTATGACCAAACGAATTAGCTACATGCCCTGTGATTCCAAATGATGAACATGTAGCTGCTTGCCTTGGGACCAAGACTGGTACTGTTGAAGAAGAGGATGCAGGGGTCTCCATTATTTTTTCATCATCCCCATCTTCCAATCCTTCATCTTCTTCTTCTTCTTCTTCGTAGATTGTTTCCAATGTTATTTGGATTCGTATCTTGGAAACAAGGACCAAACAATGCGGAGCAACAGCACAAAATGGTGTTAGTAGTACTGGTGAGGTTTCAGTGTTATTTGATGGGCACATAGCTATGGAGTTCATAGGAGGCAGAACGATGATATTAGTCATACACATACTTAATTGCTGGCTCTCGCTCTGCTTTTAGAGAAGGATATATATAATATGGTCACAGCAATCTGGTCTGCCAGGTATATGTGGAATTGAATCTATATATAAATCATTGCCGTTGCTGTGTTTTCAATAAAAGAACAAATATAGCCCTTGTTGTCCATTATAACTTCAATAATGCCATTCAGGCCTATTAACTACAGGGCACCAGTTAAACATGTAGCACCAATCTGGGATCCGATACTACTAACTCCACCAAAAGAGAAAAATTTGTTAATAGATATGATTAATTTCATTTTTGGCATATTACTAATTGATGTGGAATGTACATGAAAAGTGTTTTTGTGTCTTTCCTCCCCAAAAGTGGATGTGATAGTCCCTCTCTCCCTCCCTTTTTCTACATAAACTTTTTCCGACTGATGTTGATTGTTAGGCGGCTGGCCATTATTTAATGAGGATGGCGCAAATTTACACTTTTTGACATATTGGTGAGTTCCATGTACAGTGATAAGACTAGGCTGTGTGTGTGTGAGTGCATACTTGGTTTCATTCATGTGTGAAAACTCCGATTATACTTTGAACATAAAAGGTATATTTTGTATTTTTATTCAAATTATAGTTTAGAAATTTCAAATGAAACTAAACACACACTGAGTTTAAAGCATGTGAATTAGCAGGTTATTTGGAGCTATAATTTTTGGTTTATATGCTGATAACATATCAAAATAGTAATGGTACATGACGCAATTATTGGTATAGATTTTATCTCACTGAACTCGTTTGTATGTTTTAAATTTTGAATGCAATTTAGGTCAAGAAAATAAACTCATTCTCTTATTTAAGCACAAGCCTAAATAATAACTTACACGACTTAATAACTTTATATAGAATATATGAAATTAGTTATCAATCTCACATATTGAATTGAAAGTTTTTATAAAATATATATAGATATCAAATTTGCAAAATTTCATGTGCACAAATTAAAAATTAATTTATACTTCATGATCACATTATTTTATTTTTACGGATAATATGTTAATTCTATTATTAATTAAATAATGTATCTATAAATGTTTATTAATTATTATATATACATATTGAAAGATAACAAGAGATAATGTTAGAGTATGAATTTTTTTAATTTAGTATTTTAGGAAATGACGTAAGAATGATGTTCGAATGACGAGATTGTTTAACTAAATTTTGAGCACTAAAATGAGATAGTCTCACTCCCGCTCTGCTGGAGGTGTCTGTTTCCATGCATATAGTGATTTTGTGTGGATTATTATGATTTTTTTTTTTTGGATAGGCATGTGTGGATTATTATGATCCGTTCGATGGCAATAGCCTGCTATAACTTGCGGTGGTGCTAAGCTAACATTAATTGAGTGAAGATAACATATGTAACGTACCTGCAAACTTCAATGCCGGCGGCCCAATATTAGGCATGACGTCATTTAAAAGGTTATAATTCGATTAAGGATCTCATAATAGGTGCATATATATTTGATGAGTGATATATATATATATATATATATATATATATATATATATGAGGGTATAAACTAATTAGCTACGTACTTTATGCAATATTAGCATGGTATATATAGTACGTCGCCTTATAATTATATGTATCCCATTCCTTAATTGATCCGGTTAATTTTAGGTCTTGAATTAATTAATGGAAATGCATGCATTGGCTAATTATATATATTGGACGTGGATATGATCCAATCCAGTAGAGAACACATAATGGGAACGGTGACGAGATAAAGTATAATTAAGCTACACATGCATATGGGCGCATTACTTGCTTTATGAAATAAATGCAGAGTTTGGCATTATTCCTTTGGTGGTTCATTGTCCCCTTTTGCTCATTAATAATCAATATTGGACACAATGGACAGGGCATGATGACTCCATTATTTTTCAACTCCTGACTGATTGTAACGATTGCTTCTGTGTGGATTAAAAAAAAGGCTCTTTCCTTAAGAATGCGAATTTTCCATAAGCTTGTGGAGTCCTTTTCTCTCTTGTATAAAGTGCATACCCTCCCTGATACGGCATGCATATATTTATATGACCATCATGGTTAATTAAAGGGTCAGAATATGCTAGCTATATAGCAAGAGGAAGACAATGCTTGCTTGTGCTCGATGTACTATACTCTTTCTACGAAGCTGCACGTGGTATTGTTTGTGATATGTACACTTTAATATGTTGGCTTGGCCCTTGCCACGGTATATATGAACTAATGTCTATTGGTCTAAGTGGTAAGAAACTTGGTTTTTCTTAAGTAAGATTTTGAGTTTGAACTCCTTTATATATGGGTCCACCCAGTTCAATCGACTCGGATTAAAATGAAGGTTAACACCACCAAAAAGAAATACCTATATGAGAAAGCTTCTTTAGCCAAAGATGAGTGTTGTAGAAATTAGAGATATTGAGGATTAGAAAGAGCAAATGATCTAGAAATAATTAACTTCAAAAGACAACCAATCATACAAATAACAATTATAGCCAGTTTCATATATATATCACCTCACTAAGAAGAAGCATATATGCTACGTATAGCTTTTGCAACAATTATATTTTAATTATAGGAATGGAGAGAAATTAGTACTCTATGATGGATGAAAGAGAAATTTAAGTCAAAAAGGAAGTAGAAGATATATAAATCTCAATTAATAATACCGAAGAAACTGCTATTTAAGTACATCTCTGGCTTGTCTTATGCTTCCCTTAATATAAATTTATGTTTTGAGCAGTTATAGGTGACATTAAGTCTTTCTTTCTTCAACATGCATATGGATGGAATGTATGGCCAAAAAAAAAACATGCATATGGGATAAATCCGATCAAACAGACAAAAAATGGAAGGAAAAAAAAACTGTATATTCTATAACCATTTATTTTTTTTCAATAATATTGAAATGGAACAACATTCAATTATAAGTCACCATGTTCACGTGACAACCAGATATGTTGGGCCTTTCTGCATCCTTATCCAAAACTTGATGCGATATTGCTATTGCTACCCCATTTCCGCTCCAATCCAATTAGTTCTGGTCCATCGCATTCACATCCTTTTCTGGGTATTCGTTTCCATGTGATGATATACATGAGAAGCTAATGAAAGAAAGAAAGTGTATGAAATTATAAAATTCTTATATTCAAAATATTATTATTAATACTAAAAGGTGCTTACAAGTTTGAATTAATTTAAGATATATAATTTTGCAGAAGAAAATAAATAAAGTTGTTAAATTATATATCCTGCAAAATAATTTAAAGTGTTTCAATTTAATTAGAACAATAATAACATAAAAAAGAATTATTTTATTGTTAATTAAGTATATGTATATTTTTTTTAGCTTAAAAAGTTTTGAAGGCTAGTTAATGCGTAATTGTGTATCCACCACAATGTATGTTGTGAACTTGTGATGGTGGTTTGAGCGACTTTTGTATACGCCCTGGATGATACGCTATTGCCTATTGGAATAAAAATGGAAAGGAAGCTATGGACAGTAGTTATGATAGCGAAGGAAGTGATTTTGATGTTGGGTTGTCTCTTTGCGATTCCGTGATCAAAGTTGCATTGTCCTTTCATTTATTGTAATTTTTTAATAATTTATTTTTTAATTATAATTAAAAAAATATGTAAGTGAAATTTGAAAAGGATGGTGGGTTAAATTATAGAATTTAGTTACAATTTAGGCTTAATTGCAGTTTTAGTCCCTTATCTTTCGCGATTGTGCAATTTTAGTCCCCTATCTTTTAATTGCGCCAATTGGGTCCCCTAACTTTCAAATGTGTGCAATTTTGGTCCAACCGTCAATTTCCTAACAGAGTTTGCTGACTTGGACAACGATGGTGACGTGGCAATGATAATATGGAGCTTAAGAGCCTATTTGGATGCAAAAGTTTTAGCTTTTGACTTCTCCAAAAACACCTATCTATTTATAAATGACTATTTAACAACTTTTTCTCTTGTCCATATATGAGAAAAATAAGATACAAAATAAAACTAACTATTCTATAAGTCAAAAGCTAGGACTTTTGCATCCAAACAGGCTCTTAAGCTCCATGTTGTCATTGTCACGTCAGCGTCATTTGTCCAAGTCAGCAAACTCTGTTAAAATATTGACAGTTGGACCAAAATTGCACACATTTGAAAGATAAGGGACCCAATTAGCGCAATTAAAAGATAAGGGACTAAAATTGCACAATCGCAAAAGATGAGGGACTAAAACTGCAATTAAGCCTAAAATTTATTACAAAACTTAATTGAACAACTTATTGAGAAAGAAAAACTTAAAGATACTCGAGTTAATGCTCTTTATATTAACCAAATTGTTTTGGGTCTAACATCAATGAGTAGTTTACTATATACTTAGTTAATATATTTCGCTTATAACAATTGCATGACTTGAATTTAGATTTCTAATTTCTAATTCTTCACTAAGCTTGATATATAATTTGTAATGATTTCCTTCTTAAACTTATTTTGTCTTGTGTAATATATTTTTCATTTATTGTAACATTTTCATCTCTATAACACATAAGGAGCTTATTTATTTGTTACCTCTCTCATCGGTAGCAAATATATGTTTAGTCTAAAAATATATTTTTCCATGAAGAACTCTATAATTACTTTAGCTTCAATAATATTTTTGGAGTTTCCAACTAAAAAACCAAGCATATTAGACACATCCATTGTTGAAATGAACAAAAGTGGAAGAACCCTATAGGAATTAGGAAAACAAAAAAAAATCAGTGTTTGTCTAACTCCAATATCTCACCGCTATCTAACTCTAATGCTACACTTGGCAGCAGTTTCCTACGTTCAGCTAAACATTCTTGACCAATCTTGAAGCAACTCAAGAACCGGCCGGGACTGGACCACCTTAAAATAAAACAACTGTACATTTTTTCCTTCTAAATTGGTGCATAAACTAAATTGAAAAAATAGAAACCCCATCTCCAATATCCCCAAGTCCAAGTCACTTCCCCATGTGTTGAAACGTGGCAGAGTAATGGGGCTGCTCCACTGAACTTGAAACCCAAAGAAAAGCGCAAATTTGGAAGTCACCGAACCCAACAAAAACCGTATCTTTTGTTGATATTAAAATTTCCATCCAGGTTTTGACACATACCAAACAAGGTCCCCCACTACAGTGATAAGTCCTGAAAGCAGCAAGGTATCACAATTAATACCAAAAGCTGGAGGCGGCACTAACAAATAAAAACTGATTTAACCCTCCAAGATTAAGACCCTTGACTCAATTTAAGCCTAGTTTACTAGTTCTTAGCCCTCCCTTATAAATTGAACCTCCTGGTTTGTGCCTCATACCCATCTTCAATCAAACCAATTTCAACACAATTTCTCTCCCTCACACCCCACTTGGCCTTTGCTTTCCTATCTCTTAGCCATCCCTTAATTCTTTCCAAAACACTTTCAAATTCACCTAACAATGGCAAACTCTCGCATTGCAAGGTTCTTCATGGAGGTGGCACCACCACAATATGTTACTGTGATGAGGCACAGAACATCAAAGATGTTGGAGACAATTACTGAAGAGGAGAGGGAAATTAGCCCAAATGATTGTGTCATTTCATCTTCTAAAACTTCATCATCATCAGCAGCAGCAGCAGCATCTTCAGCTTCACTTGCTGCTTCTGCTTCTGCCTCTTCTACAATTGCAACTGCTAATACCAGGGGATTCCTGAAGGAAGTCCATAGGTCCCTCTCAATTTTGAATCACTGAAGCACCTTGAGGCAAGGCAATGAAACAACCTTGGTGGCTGTTTCCATGAGTCATTATGTAAAGCTGCTATAGTTCTTTTTTGTTCTTGTATTGGCCCCCTATCCTTCTTCTCCTCTCGTTTAGGTAATGTAATGACATCCTGTTCAATGGTTTTGATGAACAAGGATAGTTGAGAGTGTAAAAGGATTAATCTGCTGCATGGTAGCACAGATCACTATTTCCTGCATCTGTATTCTGCTCTGCTGTACAGGCTCATAATTTTCTATGAATAAACTCAAAACTGCCACAAGTTTTGGCATGCAATAAATTAAATGTATAACCTCTTTCATATTATGTTTCATAAGTATAGGCATCGACAAATTTCATGTGGAAGGAGGTAAGAATTTCATGACATGGTTAAATTCAAGTCATGCACTTCATAATAAGTGGGTTATTCAGTGTGTGTTTTCTATTATATTTCTCCAAATTTCCGCATTGATAATTTAACAATTTTGCTTCCAGAGTGAGAAGTATTTTTAAATATTAAAAACAGCAATTGATTGTGGTTGAAAATGGCAAAGAATGCACATGGATGCTTGAAAATGAAATGATTGTAATGCACATGTCATCTGGTTGAAAGTAGGATTAGTAACTAAAGAACCCTGTGTTTGAGATGATTTAGAATCAGCAACAGAAGTGTAAACTAATATGGAATGTGGCATGTTGGTGCGACAAAGTAGATGACGATTGTATTTAGTCACAGATAGGAATAATCCCTGAGAAATGCATGTGGTGCCGGTGGACCTACATGCCAAGGAAGTAATAGAAGAGAAAGTCTGAAATCTGTCATGCCAAACCAAGTCTAAGGAAATTTAAAAGGTTCTTAATTGGTTGAAATGATCATGTGTATTAATTTTCAAGTAGTTATGCCATATTTAACTGTAATACAATATCGTCGGAATACTAAACAACTATTAGATAAAAGTAGATGTTACGATCATGAAATACGTAATACAAAATTCCAATCAAACAAAAAATTTTTGGCGATAAACTCGTCTAAAATTTATTTATTAACATAAAATTAGTATTGGTTTTGATTCTTAAAAAAATAATATACATATTTCAATGAAATAAACATCCATTTCCGTATTTATACTGGAACATCGAGAATACAGAAACTAAATCAACCCTGGCAACTATGAAAATATTGGTAGACTTTCAGCAATACATCATAATCTCTCATGAACTAATATTTTCCATGGTCACATAATAGCTAAAATAAAGAGAGATGTAATAATTTCATGCAGACATTTAACTGTATTTAAACTAAAAGGTAAAAAATAATAAACAAATAAATAAATCCTATTCCTATATATTTGGATTAACGTTTGTCATCGACATCGTCATTGCTACAGAACTGCTTTATCTCACACATCTACCCCGTCAATGAAAGCATCAACCAGTACAAGACCTCAAAAATTAGAGAAACAGACACCACTAAGGAATCTGTCCCCACAATAACATGAGTTCATGCCCCGAAGATCGCGCTTCAGCCTGTCATTCCAAATCCAATTGTAGAACTCCCATTGTTAGTTGTATATTTCAAGGGATTACTTTGATGTTATGAAGCTAACATGCTATTCCCTCGTGTTCTTGAATAAGCTGCTATTCCCATAAATGATTCTGTTTTCATTCTCTTAGCTCGATTCAGAAGATTCTAATCCTTGGGTTTCTTTCGTTTCTCCAAAATTATCTGCTTATATTTTGTCAGTGCTGCCAACAAAAATAAGAGAACAGGACACTGACTTAATGAAACATCAAATGTAAATCCAAAAGCAAAAAGGAAAAGAACATCAAGAAAGGTCCGGGTCCATGAAAATATAAAATTGGCTTAATTATGTTTTTAGTCCTTTAAAAATTGTCAAATTTGAATTTAGTCCTTTAAAAATAAGTCAAACTTTTTTAGTCCTTTAAATATTTTTTTGTTTGAGTTAGGTCCTTTAAGTGAGTTGATTTGCTAGGTGGCACATTATGACCCAGTTATCATTCCTACGTGGCACGAAACGCTGATGTGGCAATATTAACTTTTGAATTTAGTCCCTCTAAAAATTGAATTTTGATTTTAGTCCCTCTAAAAATTGAGTTTTGATTTTAGTCCCTTTGGTTTTCCTCTTCCTCTTCCACCACCTTCCTCTTCCTCCTCCAATGGCTTCCCCCTCCTCTTCCACCCCACCACCACCACCACCACCATCGCCATCACCGCACTCTCTCTCTCTCTCTCTCACCCCCACCACCACCACCTTCCTCCTCACAGTTCCGGCGACGGTTTGCAACGATTTTTGGGGAGCAAGGTCGATAAGCACCGATTAGAAGAAGCCCCAAGTCAATTTCGGGAATCGTTGACATATTGTGAGAAATTGATGATCGAAATCGCGCGGAAACGAGATAAAAGAAACGCGTCAGAAAGGGAACAAATACTCCCATATTAAGCATCGAAATGTTCTGAGTTTTGGATTTGATACTCACACAACGTGAAGGAAGATAACCCCTCAAACGATTTTTCAAAATTGTTGGCTGGAAATGAATTTCGAATTTGAGAACGAGATTGGGAAATGAACCTCGAGGGTCATTGCGATGTGGACAAATGAAGGGTTGCAAGAGAGAACTGAGTTTCTGTTTTGGGAACGGGCCAGAAAGGGGGGCTAGTGGTGGAGGAAGAAGAGGCACCGGTGGGGGAGGAGGGGAGATGATGGAGGAGGAAGGGGAAAGACAGAGGGACTAAAATCAAAACTCACTTTTTAGAGGGACTAAAATCAAAACTCATTTTTTAGAGGGACTAAATTCAAAAGTTAATATTTTTACAGAAGGCCACGTCAGCGTTTCGTGCCACGTAGGAATGATGACTGGGTCAAAATGTGCCACCTAGCAAGTCAACTCACTTAAAGGACCTAAATCAAACAAAAAAATATTTAAAGGACTAAAAAAGTTTGACTTATTTTTAAAGGACCAAACTCAAATTTGACAATTTTTAAAGGACTAAAAACATTATTAACCCTATAAAATTTGTCTTATTTTAGAAATTTTCTCGAGTAGACAAATGTAATATTTTGATTCCATGCCTTTCTTGGGTATAAAATATGATTTCAGATCTGCATGCTGATTAATAGTAGAGAAATCAATTAATTAGTTTAAAAACCATAAGCTAAGCTTAATTTTGGGGAATAATCACCTTTCTTTACAGCATTCTGAGAATTTTTTTAAAATACAATTATTTTCCATGAAAAAACAAAAGCATTATCAGAAGATAAAACATCAAATAAGAGGCAATTGACCCAACAGAAAACAGGAATAACACTGATCATAGTCAAGACAATTTTTTTCCCAATGTCAGCGATTGTTGAAAAAGGTTTTGATGCATATACACCTAAAATGGAATGAATATATTTACCTGATTGGTAGGTAGGATTAAGTGCTTCAGTCAGACTGGATGGAACAATATGCTCAAGACAAGAACTACCCTCGGCCTTTTGCATCAACTTCTTAAATCGGCGAACCTGGAATGGATTAAGAGTTGACAAGAGTTGAAGAATGATTTAGGTTCCAAATGTTAAAAAGACAACAAAAGAAAACAAGTATATTCATGTCCTATATAGTATTGACAAATTATATAATAGTCATTAGAGAGAAAATTGGGGTAACTCCCATTATGGCGTCATTTAATCCATATAGCTAACCCTACTTAGAAGGAAAATGTTTGGTTGTTATTGGTCATATAATACCGAGTCGAAGGAAGAGAGAGCACCAACAGATCCTAACGGGGATTGACAAAACTCAGTTACAGAAAGACAATTATTCAGCAAAAACAGTAAGTTTAAATTATTATTTTTTATAAAAGAACAGATTCAAGACGACAAAGATAAGAAATCCCACTTAAATTTATTATGAAAAAAAAGCACACAAATTGATAGAATTGTGGATTCCAATGCTAAGGAAGCTGCCTGACTTGATCAGGTTCTGGACTGTGATTCAATTGGGCCAAAAACCTGGTTATGTTACTTTATTCAAGGAGAAAGAAGGGAGTCTAGGGGGCCACTCATTAGTGGCGTGAGCATGTGGTTGTTGAGCCAGAGGTTAGTTAAGATTTAGGAGTCCTATGGGCTTTTTAGGGAGTGAAAGGGGGTGAGTGGAGACTGGAGAGTAGGAAGAAAAAAAAAACGTTGTGGAGAGTTGGGGGCAGAGCTATCTCTGTAGTCTGTACAGTGTACAGCTTAGGTTTCCCAGAAGTGTTATTCTGGGTTTCCTATCACAAACAAACAAACAGAGAAGAAAGAAAAAAAAATCAATGAAGCAAAGCTACCCAATCCCTCAACATATATGTAAGGACACCCCTTCAAAAAATCATGTGCTTTACACCAAGCAGAAGCCATTCACCTAATCTAATATTACTAAACAACTAGGTTTGATTAATAAGAAAAAATTTAATGTAAAAATGAAAGAAGGACCATGAGATGAGAGAGACAAAAAGACTTCAAACCTCATCTGTTGACATCAATGTGAAGCAACGCCCAGTCTGGCCAGCTCTTGCAGTCCTACCAGCCCGATGAACATAAGTCTTTATGTATTTGGGCATATCATAATTAATGACATTTCTGACCCCTTCAACATCCATTCCACGAGTCAATGCATCAGAAGATACTAGCACTTGAAACTCCCCTTTCCGAAATTCATTCAATGTCTTACTGCAGAAAAGTAGCAACTTTTTTTTTATGTCAAGGACCAACCCGTGCATGTTTGGTTTTATTGGAGAATAATCACTTTTCTTTCAAAAGTTCTCTTAGTAAATTTTTTATTATAAGTTGTTTTGTTCAAGCAAAAAGTATGCTAATCCAAACACACTACTCTCCAAGACCTTAAGTTTTTGGGAACAGGTTTTGTATGCAATGTTAACGAGAGAATTCAGCTTACATGGCTTGACATATTTATTATTTGCTTAGATGAGTGAATGAATCAAAACTTACCTTCTTACACGTTGATGTTGAAGACCAGAATACTCCTTGATATCAATTTGCAGATCTCCAAAACAATTCAGCAATTTGCAGAGTCGATGTGTTGACTCCACAGATTTTGTGAAAACGATGCATTTTTCTCCTCCCAGGGATTTCAAAAGAGCAACCAAATACAAGGGTTTGAGCTTTGTTTCACAGATCTACCAACATAAAAAAAAAAATCAAATTACAAGGGAACTGCTAGTTATAATTCATCCATTTTTAAATTAATGAACACACACACACACACATGCATTTGTATGTGTTAAAAACCTATTTTCAATCACCAATTGGAACTTTAAGAACCAATTTTCCAACAAACCCTAATGTTAAAGTCTTACATATAGAAATCATGAGCGCAACAAGCAGCAAGTGCCAAAAAAAAATCAAATCTTTCCTACGTCAAAAGTCCATTTCACGAACATAAATATGTTTAAAAAATCAAGCATTAAAAATCTAACCAAATGTTTCACAGTTTTAGGCCATATCCCCTTTCAAGTTTCAACATTAGAGTTCACTGACATTCAAAACTCAATAAAACCTAAATCTTGCTTTGAGAAAACTAAAGACTAAAAGTTGATGAAAAAGATGCTATCTAGTAAAAACTACTTGATAAAATAAGACATGAAATATCTTGGAACTTGGAAGCTACCTTTAACTAAATAAAAGCCTTTGCAGTTTTATAAATACTGCCACATTGATTATGGTTCATGAGCAAAAGAGTCTGGAGGGAAAAGGATATTTATCCACATTGGGGAGCAGGAAAAGGGCTCAAAGGTAAAACAGCAGAAATACATAATACACTGTATGATGTTAGTCTCTTGTGATCATAAAAATCTATTTGAAGTGAATGACATTGAAAGCAGTCTAGCTACAGTAATTTCCAGAAATTAAACGAGACAAAAGCCCCAGGCAATGCCATACCAGTTTGTAAGATTCCAAATTTTCTGGAAGCCGATAACGCATTTGTCCAGCTTTCAGTAATAAAGGGTGGTGCAAATTTAGCTGCACAAGCCTGCCGGGATCCTGAGTTAATGTCGCAGATAGAACCATCTTTGCCAGCCTAGGATAAGGCTTGTCCTTGAACCCCCTCTCAACTCCACTACAGAAATATAAATATAAATAAATAAATATGTATATATGAATTAATAAGTACGACGAGTATTCACTTCTCTATAGGAAAGAATAGCACCAAAAAGGACTAACTAAAGATCCATTTTCTTCAGTTATTTTATGCCCGGGTTATTTTCAATGATATGAACATTTCAAAAGACAAGTGAACAAACTTTGAACTCACCATCTTCTTCTGGTTCTCAATGCACCAAGAGAACAAGGGAAAACAGAATCAGCCGGTTGAAAGAGACCTTCATCATTAGATTGGGTCAGTTCAAGCACAGTAGGAAGCCACGACTGGTAGGCCTCACGAAGCAACCGATCTGTTTCATCAACTACCTGACATTATTTCCCTTGTTATCATATCATAGATACTACTAAAAAAGGAAAGGCTCAAACCAAAAAGCAAGTCAACATATAGTTTTTCAGAACTTGGAAATTTTCAAATCGAGCATTCTCGAACTAAAAAAGCAAGTCAGAATTTCGCTTACAAGATAATATAGATGCTCAAGCGTGAACCCTTTAGTGGTATTGATGTGATCCATGAGCCTCCCAGGGGTTGCTACCAATATGTCGACCTTGCTCTGAAATCGCGGGAGCGAGACGCGTTGCGGGTCGTAGCACGTGCCTGCCTCACGTGCAGGCACCTCGACGAGCTCAGAGATCTCGTCGGCGACGGAAGACTGGCCGACGGCGAGGCCAACGCGCAGGCCCAAGGGAGAGGCGACGGCGTCGAAGACTCGCTTGACCTGCAAGGCGAGGTCGCGAGTGGGGACGACGACGAGGGCGCGTAGGCATCTGGTGACGACGCGCGTGGATAGCATCTGGGCTATGGGGAGAGCGTAGGCGAGGGTTTTGCCGCTTCCGGTGGGTGAGTTCACGCAGATGTCTCGCTGGAAGTTGCCGGGTCCAACTGTCTCTTGCCAAACAGCGACTTGCACTGGGAACAGCGTCGAGATTCCCATGCTCTCCAACGCCAGCTTCAACCTGGTAAAAAAAAAAATGGTGATCCAAATTAAATTAAATTAAACTAAGGATAAATTGGAAGGAGGGGAATAGTGAAGAGTAAGTATAGTTAGTTATATACTTAGGGTGGAGGGAAGGGACGGAATCGAGGGGGAGTTGTGGACAGAGGGTGACGTCGACGGGGTCTCGCATCCATGGTAAAGCAGGTATACTGCTGCGTTGCTTTTCTTCCCCCATTTTGTGTTCCCTAAACCCTTCAACCGCTGGTTGTTGGAGCAGGGTTTAAGACCAACACAGACTCGAGGCACGAGCACGTTCATACAGTTAGTTCGGTCACCTTTTTTTTTTTGGTCGAAAGTTCGGTCACCTTCAGTTCAGTTGTATATTTCTTTTGGGCCTTCGCGCCTGGCCCGTTTGCTATCTTTTCAAACTAGGGGCCTTTTTTTTCCCACCCCCTTGGTCTCCTCCCCGCCTGCTTTTTCCCTCTCCCGCATTACTTTCTCATCCTCTCTTCCCCACCCTCTCCCTCACATTGTCTCACCCTCACACTTAATTTTTTGTTTGTTTTTGCACTATATTATAAAAACTAAGTTTCTGTAATGTATTGACCATTTTCATAATATATTTTGAGATTTTGATGCGTTACAGAAACTTAATTTTTCTTAATGCATTTTGAAGTATAAGAAATTTGACATATAGTAATAGACAAAATTTGTCACTAGAGGATAACAATTTGTATATGATATACATTTTACTTTGACCATTTGTGGCTATACCCAAATATAACATCGTAATTTTATATGACATTTTTACAAAATTGCATTAATTTAAACCTGTTATGACATTAATTCTCTCTTTTTTATTAGATAAATTTAAAATGTTGAAGTTGTTTGTATTACATTGCAAAGTCAATACATTATTGTTCACACGAACTTCATAGTGCTAAGTCAATTTTGAAATTGTTGAATTCACGTTACGAGAATATAATGAAAAATATTAAGCCTATTATAACACGTTATCATGATTCAATAAAGAGATTGTATGAAATTTGAAGAATTGGATTATTTACATTATTTTACAACTATATCCAATCAATTATTGAGTAGTAAATAGTAATAAATTCCAATGTTGTTTTGACTTGTGCATAAAACAAACAAAATCCAGCATTCTCCTTAAAATAATGACAATCATTGAAGTCACTCATCGAGACAGCTTCGATTCGCACTTACAAATACAATCCAAAAAGTTGTCATCGAAAAAAAAAATACTACAATCCAAAAAGTCCTTTCCACCAACCCTCTCCTTCTGATCCATTTGTTTCCCCCTGAAGGGGAAAAAAAAAAACAAGACAAGAAAATCCATTTTTTGGGTCCGTTTGATGGGGTTCTCCTCCTATTCAACCGTCATGTTATTCTTCGTCATCATCAGCTACAAAGCCTGAGTGTTGGGCGTTGTTATAATTGGAGGTTGTTTATTTTCCTTGGATATAGAAATTAAGAAAAAATGAGGTTGGGCAAGTCTCAGGTGTGGCAGCCATGCAAGAAGAAGAGGTCCTGATATATATACAAGTACCTCTGGTGGTGGCAGGCATGGTGAGGCTCTAGCTAGAGAGAGAAAGTCAAGGAGTTTAGAGAGAAGTGAAGAAGATGACGTCACGTTGGGGGCATGGTGGTGGTGGCAGCAGCAAGAGCACGAGCAGCACACGTGTCCGTGTGGGAAAATATGAAGTGGGTCGGACCCTTGGTGAGGGGAACTTCGCCAAGGTGAAGTTTGCTCGGAACACTGAGACCGGAGAGAATGTGGCCATCAAAATTCTGGACACAGACAAAGTTCTCAAGCACCAAATAATAGGCCAGGTCTGCTATAATCAGCACTTCAATAACTTTAGTTTTCTTGTTTTAATATCTTGGTAACTTACGTGTAAGGGTGCGTTTGGATAAACAGTTTATTTAAGAGTTTGATGGATAAGCGTTTATGATGTTTATTATATAAGAGTTTATGTATAAGTTGATTCTACAATCAAAGACTTACGAGCTTAAACTCTGCATAAGCTAGCTGAGAGCTTATGAAAATAAGCTGAAAATAACTTGTGAATATAGCATAAGCTATTTTTATAAACTCTTTCAAATACATGCATAAGCACGTATACCATAAAAATAAGCCCAAACAAACTATTCCAAACACATAATGACAGTAATTAGGGACTTTGGCTTCCTATTGGATGCTGAGTTCCCCCACATTCCACATAAGCTTCGATTCTTTGAGCCAGCTGTCACGTTTAAAGCTCCTCGCCCCTCTCCAAACGTGTTATGCCGGACTCAAATTGAGTCCTCCTCATAAACTCAGTGTGTGTTGCCAACTAAGTCACACCTATTGGGTATGCAACAAATATTTGACGTGCATAACTCGCATCTCAGTTTTAATAGATTATAAATAAATAGTAAATAGATATTGAGAATGAACCTCACAGGTTCTAGGCTGGGAGCCTTGTATTTTGGGCTGCCCTTTTGAACATTATCAATGAACCCCTGCCCCCTTAGGAATGGTAACATGACCATCAAAAGTCCTGGTGTGACCAACTAATTATCTCCTACTACGTTTCTGAGATTTTATTCTTTGAAGCATGAATACTATATAGTCTTACCTGATATTTTCGGTTGTTCACCATTATGCAGATAAAACGAGAAATATCAACAATGAAACTCATTAGACACCCGAATGTCATACGTATGTACGAGGTTAGAAGGAATGATTGCTTCTATGTATTTTTACCTTTCTGCTTTTTTTTTTTTAACTGCCTTATCTGTTGTAAGTGACTTCACCTGCATTCCTAGTACTGTAGGTGATGGCTAGCAAGACAAAGATATACATTGTATTGGAACTTGTGACTGGTGGGGAACTGTATGATAAAATTGTAAGACTGCTTTACCTTTCTATTTGGTAATTCTAAAGGCCAACTATTGTTATCAGAGTCCTTCTACATAAGTATTTTTCTTTTCCAACCCTACTTATTTTATTGCTATTTTTTGAGCCAGGCAAACCACGGGAGACTGAAAGAAGATGAAGCAAGAAAGTATTTTCAGCATCTTATATGTGCTGTGGATTACTGTCACAGTAGAGGTGTCTTCCATAGAGACTTAAAGGTGTATCTCTAATGTCACTATGATGTTGTTCCTTAATTTTGTCTCCCTTTTTTTTCACAGGGTTAACATGTTGCTGTATTTTATTTATTACAGCCGGAGAATTTGTTGCTGGATGCTGATGGAGTGCTTAAAGTATCTGATTTTGGATTGAGTGCACTACCTCAACAAGTTCGAGTGAGTATGGTGACTAATTTTTTTTTCAAAAAATTTAATAAAGGGACATTTATGTTCCATTGGTAATTGATTATCTTATTGTTATTAGGAAGATGGGCTACTTCACACATCATGTGGTACGCCAAACTATGTTGCCCCTGAGGTATATAATCTGTTACTGCACTAACCATATCTTTGATCTCATAAATTATCTATTTTTTAGTCATTGCCTTTCCTTGTCATATAAGGTCATTCACGGCAAAGGCTATGATGGTGCAAAGGCTGATCTCTGGTCATGTGGTGTTATTCTGTTTGTTTTGATGGCTGGCTATTTGCCCTTCGAAGATGACAACCTTATGACTTTATATAAAAAGGTGGTTCTCACTAAATGTTTCTAATGCTATGGTTGGTGAGCATAACACATTTATCTTCTAGAACATATAATATCTTCATAACCTTGGTATATTAGAGGAATATATCTAAGAATCTCAACCTTGAACTGATAGTGCATTTAATGAAAGAGAAATTTTTTGAGATGCTAAAATGTTCTAACTCTTTATGCTTTTTTGTAAGAAGCAGCTGTTCAAGAATTAGGCAGTAAGCACAATGTATTATATATCATAAAATATGTTATGTCGAAGCAAACTTTTCCTTCACTAAATTGGAGATTTGAATGTGGGAGAGGCACCTCTTACTTTAGGACTAGCTAAGCTGAAACCTGGAGTATAATACAGTGAAACAACTTTGTGTCTCTTTACTTGCACAGAGTCATGTATTTTCTGTTTCATGATAGTTAAGGTTTTTTAATTTATTGTAACACTCAGATTTTCAAGGCTGACTTCACTTGTCCTTCATGGTTTTCAACAAGTGCAAAGAGACTAATCAAGAGAATCCTTGATCCCAATCCTGCTACAGTATGCCCTCCTTGACTTGTGCAATTTTTGTTTAATTTAGTTCAACTCTGCTACTAAGCTGATTCTTAACAAATATTCCTTTATTCTCTCTTCACCTACATCTCACCAAACATGTTAATGTTACCTCTTCTGATGGCATGAAACAGCGGATTACAATTGCTGAGGTCCTTGAGAATAAGTGGTTCAAAATCGGGTATATGCCTCCTCGATTTTCGGAGGCTAATGTTAGTCTTGATGATGTAAATGCTATTTTCAGTGAAGCAGCTGTAAGACTTTTGGTTTAGCTTTTATCTTGATTGGTTAAATTTTGTTCAATAGAGCTTTGGATTCTTTTTTTTTTTATGAAAGTAGAGCTTTGGATTCTAACTTTGCATCTTTATGTTCCTTTTGGTGCACAGGATTCAGAAAATCTTGTTGTGGAGAGGCGAGAAGAGGGGCCTGTATCACCTGTGACTATGAATGCGTTTGATCTCATCTTTACTTCTCAGGGCCTCAACCTTAGAAATCTTTTCGAGAAGCAGATGGTATGCTTATCTTTATTTAAATAAAAGAACTGTTTCCTTGTCTTTTATGTTTGGACAGCTAATAGAGAGTGGAATGGAATGGATCATGAGGTGTGTAGTCTATAGATGATTTGTTTGACGTCATTCACATAAAGAAAAATGAAAGAGAAAAACTCTGATTCAACTTTCCCTTTTGACAGTATGATAGACTGTTTACTGATTAATGATTACATTTTGCACTGTTTAAGAATGATAATCTCACCCAAATTTGATATAACTGATTTTATTCTTGAATATTGTGGCATCTAGGGACTTGTTAAAAGGGAGACAAGATTCACATCCAAATGTTCAGCAAATGAAATAATTTCCAAAATTGAGCAGGCTGCAGTGCCTTTGGGTTTTCATGTTAAGAACAACAATTATAAGGTGAAAAAACAAAAAAGATGCTTATTCTTATCTCTTAGTTACTTCATTTTTGGTTTCTATTTTCAACCCAATACATTCCCAGTTCCCCACCTTTCAATGTTTTGGTTACACTATTTCTTTGCTTTCCACACACACTTTATCAATTCATTTATCCATCTACACACACATGCAATCAAAATAGTTATATTACTTGCCAACTTAGCCAATATACTTGTCAAGGTTAATTCCTAACAGTAATGACTTGCTGTCAAGTTGCTACTTCTGATAAAATTTCTTGTTATGCATCTCAGTTGAAGATTCAAGGGGAAAAAACTGGACGAAAAGGTCATCTATCAATAGTCACTGAGGTACATGTTTTTCAAAGTCCATGTTAAGTTGATTGCTCTTATTAATGAGGGGTGTGTGTTCCTACTTTCTAATGCTTTTTTTAAATTCTGTTCTTTTCAGATCTTTGAGGTGGCCCCTTCACTTAACATGGTTGAGCTTCGGAAGTCAGGAGGAGATACTCTGGAATTTTACAAGGTTAAGTTCTAAAAACCTTAATAAACAAAGAGATACCTTGATATTGAATTTTGTCTGTTGTTGTAGCCTGAAGTACAAACTTGGCCTTTGTTGTTTGTACTTGCAGTTTTACAAGAATCTATCTAATGGGCTGAAAGATATCATTTGGAAAGCAGAGCCTCTTGATGAAGAAACAGATGGTTAGTTTCTATATAAGATAGTAATCATGGTACTTATAAAGTGACACAGAGGATATTGACAATTTAACAAATTGGTCTTGGTGGTGGTATGTTGTTTTGAACCTTGTGTTTTTTTTCCTGTTTAATGGTTTTTACCTTTTGGTAATAATTTTCAGATTTCATAAAATAGCATTCATGGATTTCAATTTCAATGGTTGGAGGGGTTTGATAATGCTGACCTGTGGTTTTTTTTTTGTGTCTGCTACCATGAGAAATCCTTACATATTTTGAGATTACTAGTGGACTGCATTATTGGATTAAACCCCACAGAGTAAGGGGGAGAATTATGATACATAGTTCATCAAAAACACATATTAATCAGCTAAAGGTACACAGTGAATTTCTAACGAGTAAAAAACAACCTACAACAACATAGAAACTTTAAGAAATAATCACAACAAACTCAACAAAAAAAGGCAAAATAAACATGTAGTTTTCAAAAAAATACACATAAAAAAAATACTTAAATAACTTTTTGATCTTGTAATATACACATTCTTTGTTGTGGTCCTTATACACTTGCTGGTCTTTATAATATACATGTTTTTTTGTTTTAATACCTATAAAATTTATTTTATTATTTTATTATTTATGTTCTCATTATATTTTTTTTCTTTCTTCTTTTAGTCCTCGAAGTTGTTAACTATGATTTGTTAATGCCAAAATTATAGGGACTAAAAGAGTAAAATTTTAATTTTATAGAAACTATATATACATATTTCAATGACCGAAAGAATTTTAGTCAAAATAACAGGAGGACTAAAAGAATAAACAAATTTAATGAGGAGACAAACAATAAAATAAATTTTATAAGAACCAAATTGATAAAATGTGTATTTTACCAGGACCACATAAATATTTAAATATTTATTCATTCATTCATTCATTTTTTTAATTCTAATGTAATGTCTCTTCAATTTTTGTGTGCAGATGTCAATACATCAACATAATTTGTTTCTCAGAATCGTCGTCTCAGTGAATGTCCAAGTTTGTGTTTATGGTGCAAATGAATCGAGCTATTTATGAATTATTTGAGTTCGGTTTGTTAATTATTAGCTCAAACTCGTTTGTTTAATTAAACAAGTTAAATTCAAGCTTAAGATTGAATTCAAATATTTAATATTTAAATGAGTCAAGTTTAAGCCTTACATGCTCGACATTAAGGGCTCTAGCTTGTTTATATATAATCAAAAAATAAAATTACATAAATCCTATATTTTGTATAAAAACACTTCTGTCCAAGTATTGACTTGTGGAGCTGATTGGATACACCATAAGTATAGTAAGAAAAAGAAGCCAAATGTATGATAATACTTTTATTTGGTTTATTAAGTTTATTATTAAGTTGAAATTATAATATTTAATACTTATATATTTATGTATTTTGTGAGCTTAGGTGGATAATATTTTAAAAAAGACTATTTTACTAATAAATTGATAATGAAGATTTTATCAACCTTTTTTTTTATTGATATTATGAATATATGAATAACTTTATTGAGTATTAATCTTGAAGTTTTCTTTTTGTAGTAAAAGTCCAAGTTTTATTTTCTTTTTTTAACAGACACAAACTCAAATTTTTAATTAGGCTCATTTAAATAAATAAGTCAAGCTTGAGTTGCTAATTTTTTTCACAAACCAAACTCAAGATTTAAGTAATCAGCTCGGCTCGACTCGTTTAGACTCCTATTTGTGCTCAAGTGTGGGCAGTTTCTTCAAGGATTCCATCATGTTTTTTTCTTCCTTTTTTTAAGTTTAAGGTTGTCTTCAATTGATATTGTATCGGAATTTTGTCACGACATGTTTGTTATCATTTTTTATATAATTTTCTGTCAAATATTATACTTGTGAGACATTTTAAAAATTAGTAGCATACACACCTAGCGAGTACTACATAATTGCTGCTTAACGGGAGCTCGTACTTGATTATTTTGGTGCTATTTTTGAACGTATTTATTGTATTTCTTAATTCTAATGAAATAATTGTAATGGACAAATAATTTGAAACATATTGAGTATATAAAAGTTGTGAATTTCTTTTTCCCAAAAAATAAAGACTCAATTTTAATTCACATTCACATTAACTATGTTTTAAATTTTAGGGTGTGTTAAGAAGATTGATTCACGAGTCAGATATTTAATTATAGTTTTTATGTAGTAAAACCGTAGAAGCCACATTTTATAAAATCATAAATTCATTGTAAAGAAGGAATTGGTAAAAATATTGTTTTTTAAAAACCACCGGCACCATTGGTTTCGTATCTGCAATGGGGCCCACGCGCTGACGCTCGCTCATATTAGTGAGCCTGTTTTTCCACTCTCTCACACTATGAATTTCATTTGCTTCGAAAATTGAGAAAGTTAGAGAGAGAGAGAGAGAGGGAGATGAGGGAAGAGGTTATCAGCTCCGGCGGTGGCACCGTTGATCCCACACCTGCAGCCAGGTACAGCTCCCTCTCTCTCTCTCTCTCTCCCCCATGCTACCGCCGAATTTCTTCTCAAATTAGGGTTTCGTTTTGCGTCAAATCTTTTAGGATTTATGTAACCGGTGTTTCGAATTTGCTCGGTTTCGCTGAGTAGCTGAGATTTAAACTCCCAAGTTGGATTTTGAAATTTTAGAAGATTGTTGTTGCTGTTGTAATGTTGTTGCTACTGCTGCTTGTGAATTGGATCTAAGGCAAAAAGGTGTAGTGCTGGTTGCACCAAGTGGATATATGCATCACTTTCCTGACACCCTTGTGTGTCGGTTTTTTTGTTACTCATTGGTGTGCTTTTTACTTGCTGTGCATTATGCCTTTACTATAATAGTTTAATGCTTGTGCATGTATATGTCCTTATATTGAATTAGTCTAGTTTGAGTGTTTGACCTTGACGTGGTTCATGTCATTAGAAAGTGGCTAAACAATACTTCTCCACCCTGATATTTCTCATTGCAAGTTGAAGAGTAAGTAATTGTTTGACCCCGTGTCTAGGTCCTTTTTTTTTCATAGAGATAGATATTATGCTCGTCTACAGCATTCTAGTAAGCTAAGTCCAAGCATAAATGTCTAAGTATTGGTAGGTTTAAGTGAATTTACAAACTTGTTGCCTCTGAATCTCTGATTCATACAGAATTTTCTGCTATCATTTGACTTTTGCACGGTTTTAGTTAAGTGTCGTAGAAGTGATGTGCTTACTCTAGGGAACTATGCTTTTAGTGGCATGGTAGACTTTTGGGTGAGAGAGAACTCCATCAAGGCTTCAGCACCTTGGGAAGGAATATCCATCAAGGTTTCCCTTGACTTGGATTGGAACGGTAAAGAAACATCACCTTACCCTTGTAATTGTTTGACCCATTGATTTTGAGCTATCACTCCATGAGACTTCCATTTTCAGGTTGCCAGCTTAACCTCCAACTATCTCAGATTAAGAAGCACAACTTGGTTAGTTTGTGCCGTAATCACTTTGGTCTTTACCATTTTCCTCAAACCCTTCTCTCATCCTCTTCCCATGCCCGAAACCCTCCTCTCCTATAGTTATTACCAGGAGGTTTCCTTAATAATAACCAGAGATTCCCTGCAAGAGAAAATGGTGCTATATACTGTTCCATGGACATAAAGCAGTGAAGCTTAACTTCAACCAAATATTTCCTTTGGGTGCCTAACCTGTTTGCTCTACTGCACACTAAAGGCTAGATCCTGACTGTATTCCGTCTCCTTTGTGTTAAACATAAAGTTTCTTAAGTTTCTATGAATTTGATTTCACATGGTAAATTATGGTACTTTTTATAGAACATTCATTTGTCTTGCCTAGATGTTATTCATTTGACTAACTTTGTCAAATGACTAATTATTCCTACATTTTATCAGTTCTGCTGGGGCATCCTCCCCAGCTGTTCCAATGAATGTCGGCAGCGTAGAAGGGTCAAGTCATGGACAGGGCTCTAAAGCGGCTTCTCTATCATGTGTTGGTTCACAACCACCATGGACTTCCACAAGTGCTGGTGGTTCTGCTTTTGGTTCACCAAGATCTTCATGTAGGCCCTGGGAAAGGGGAGATTTATTAAGGCGTTTGGCTACATTTGTTCCTTTAAATTGGTTTGGGAAGCCTCAGGTTTGAACTGGCCATGGTTTTATACAAATATTATTGTAGTCACAACACATTCACACACACTGCTTGTCTTAAACTAATAATTATTAGCCCTGTGATTGTTTCTATTTATGCTTGTAGATTATAAAAGGAACTTAGTGTTATACAATGTAAATGAAATCATTATTATGTGTAATTTTTTTGTCTTGAATATAATCTCGTTTCTTTCTTCTCACAGCCTGTTACCTAATTCATGCTGCTGTTTTATCTTGTTTTCTTTTGGCAAGTAATAAGTACAGCTTGAAATCAACAATTGAATCTCCAAGCTTTCTGGTTGAAATAGGGGAAAGACAGAGCAGAATCAAATCAATTTATTGCAGGATGATAGAAGACTTCCTTTTCTGCCATTCTTCTTTTAAATTTTTAAAATCCTAGCCTAGATTACAAACTATTTTCAGTTCCTTAAAATCTTTCCATTATGTTTTCTCATATTTAATTCTTTTTCCTGCAGCTTTGTCTCTTATGTTGTGATATGCCTAGTATTACTCTAATAAAAAACTTTTAAGTGTTTCATGCAATTTAACACATGCTCTTGCTTCAATCAACTGAAGTGACTTTACCTTATCTTTTTTTTTTCATGCATTGTTTTACATTCTTTCTCCACCGATTACTTAATCTCTTGAATTGTAGTAGTCAACTATGTCTTCAACATGCTCCCTTTCTGTTTCTTTTTGCTTCCATTTTACATACATTGCAACTGTTTCTGGTTTTGTTATGGCTGTCATACTCACTTTCACATATATACAGTTGAAATCACGTCATTTCTTTTGTGCAAGTAAACCAGTAAAATTTCTTGAAAATATTTCATGTTTTTGTAAAGCAAGCTGTAACTCATGCTAGTCCCCGAAGTTTATTCCTCTGATTTTTCTTTTCTTCAAATGCTGGTTTCCTTTGGTTTGGGAAATGGTACTTGTATAACTTTCAAGTTCTGGGAGGACATATTGGTGGGGGAATATTTCTTCATAGAGGCTTACCATTATGTGGGGATCTGATTTTTTGTGTTTCATGATGTGAATTTCCTACGTATTTGTCTACAGAAGTTCCTTTTAATATGTCACATGCATGAACTAATGGTCCAAGGGAATTATCTTGACCTGTAAGGCATAAACTTTAGCTATTGTGTATTTGTAGATAATATGTTATAATTTTGCTACTCTCAATGTTCTAAGTAGATATGAGGCAGCTCCAGGGGTCTCATGTCCTTTTTAATTTCTTCCAGATCATCAGTTCATTGGCTTGTGCTCGGAAAGGTTGGACAAATATTGGTGTCGACAAAATTGCATGTGAGTCATGTAGTGCATGTCTGAGTTTTACATCATCGTCATCTTGGACATCAGTCGAAGGTTGGTGCTTGCACATTTGCATTTTAACTAAGTACTTTCAGCTATTTTGTCCCGATTCCGGACTCCAATTTTTGTCTAAAATGAGGCATATTAAAATAACTAGGATAATTAAGAACATTTAATACTAAAGAAAGGTCTATTTTGTTGGGATGCCGTATTTATAGAGCAGTATAGAAGTCAACATGATGAAAAAAGGAGTTCGGAAAAAAAGGTAGACAGATATAATCTTGTTTTGAACTAGTTTGTCATGCAAACTTTATATGTTAACTAGGATAAAGGAACTTCTCTGTTGTTGCTGATTATGTTCATTATTTGTTTTTAACTTGTGTTGTTGTCGTACTGGCTGAAGCTCAAAATGCCAGCGAATCCTTTGCCAGGCAGCTGGATTCGGGGCATAAGGTTAATTGTCCATGGAAAGGAAACAGCTGCCCAGAAAGCCTAGTGCAGTTCCCTCCAACTTCTCAATCTGCCTTAATTGGTGGCTACAAGGATAGATGTGATGGACTCTTACAATTTCACTATCTTCCAGTGGTAGCAATCTCTGCAATTGAGTTGATGCGTGTTTCTCGAGGCCCACAGATTGAACGCTTTCTGTCACAGTCTCAAAATCTTATGTCAGGAGTAGACTTCAAACCAGAAATTATATCAGGGCTTGAAAGCTCTCAAGATGAGGCATACTGCTTATTTTCTCGTGTAAGATATTTACATTTTTTTATTTCTATTACTAGCTGTTTATTTGATACTTCTGTTGCCACTCTGTCATATGCTTGTTTTTTATTCATGTATCTTCCTTTTGGCAGGCACAGAAACTTATAAGCCTTTGTGGGTGGGAACCAAGATGGCTTTTAAATGTTCAAGATTGTGAAGAACATTCTGCTCAATCTGAAAGAAATGGATACTCTTTCATTCCAAGCAAGACTCAACTCCATCTTACTCAAGATGGGCTGAAAGCAGTTTCTGCTTCTACTAAAATGGATGCCAGAAAGGCAAAGGCACCTCTTAAGGAGTCTAGACTTGACTGTAGGTCACCTATGCTTGATTGTAGCTTATGTGGTGCTACGGTTAGAATTTCGGATTTTTTGACTGTTCCTCGTCCTGCTTGTATTGCACCTAACAGTATTGATATTCCTGATACCAGTAGAAAGATAGGATTGACCCGTGGAGTAAGTGCGGCTAGTGGAATCAGTGGTTGGATAGCAGCTGATGATACAGAGAAAGATCAGACTGAAGATCGTGATGAAGTTGCAACAACAAATGAGGGGAAATTGTTGGCGAACACAGATTTGGATTTAAATCTTACTATGGCTGGGGGTTTTTGTTTTACTCCTGTAGGCAGGACAGCAACATCTGAAAATGCTCATGATGAAGACATGGGAAGGGATTTAATGATTGGTCAGCCTTCAGGGAGTGAGATTGGTGATCGTGCAGCTTCATACGAATCACGAGGGCCAAGCTCTCGCAAGAGAAATCTTGAGAAAGGCGGAAGCTCAGATGACAGGCCAGCTCTTAGGTCGCAGCAGCAGGCCGATAGTGTTGAAGGAACTGTTGTTGATCGTGATGGTGATGAAGTTACAGATGGTGGACAATATTCAGCTGGTCCTTCAAAACGTGCTCGTGACTCTGATATTTTTGACACACATTGTTCACCTCATCAAAGAGATTCATCTGTTGCTGGTCCTAGCCATTCCTTGGGCTTTGAGTGTTATGTTACTGGCAATCAAGTTTCTTCATTCCATCAAGGCAGTGACCGCCGAATAGGAATGCAATCTGCTAGAGATTCAACCCGTGCATCGTCTGTCATTGCAATGGACACAGTATGTCATAGTGTAAATGATGATTCCATGGAAAGTGTTGAAAACTACCCAGGAGACCTTGATGATGTTCATTTTCCCTCCTCTAGCACCTATGGCAATGTGGAGATGAATGAAACATCTGAGCTGAATAACAGCAATCAAGCTCAGCAAAGCACTTGTTTACAAACAGCTACTGAAGTTGTCCCTGGTGATGTGGGAGTCAGTAGTACAAACTATGGGGAAGAAAATTTCAATGCAGAAACTGTGACTGCTCAGGCTCGAGATGGAATTAGTTTTGGCATTAGTGGAGGGAGTGTTGGAATGTGTGCTAGTCATGAAGCTGAAATCCATGGGGCAGATATATCTGTACACAGAACTGATAGTGTTGTTGGCGAAATGGAACACAGAGTAGAAGATGCTGAAAATCAGGGACAGACTGGTGAATCTGTTCCCGATCCAGGTCTAATGGATGAGATTATCCCTGATGATATAAACAGGGAAGATCCTATCGGTGATAGCCAGGAGATGATGTGTCACTCTGCAGGAAGGACAGACAGTGGGTCAAAAATTGGTTGTTCTACGAAGGCAGAATCTGTTGAAAGTGGTGAAAAGATTAGTCAGAACTGCAATCTTCCACCTGCTAACACTTGTCATCCATCCCGTTCTTGCAATGCTAATGTGTATTCGGGTTATGAAAATACTAAGGAAGAGATCATGAAGGATGGTAAATCATCATTCACCAACAATTGTGCTCTCGTTGAATCAGATTTTGCCATTGCAAATGGGATTGGTAAGCTCTGTATTTTTATGATCTTGAGCTCTTTTCATTGTTACCCTCCCTGTTAGTTTTTGAAAAGGTAGAATTAAGAATTTAAAGATTATGGTTTAATGTGATGGATGATTCAAAATCCTAAGCACTAACCTTTATACTAGAACTAGGCTCCAATTTCTAATCAAATCAAATAGGAAATAAATCACGATAATAACTAAGAAATATGGAAATTAATCTTAAGAGATAATCTAAGATACTCTAAGATTAGAAACTAATCCTACGAGGTAATCTAAGATAATATCAAAATACTTTAAGATATTTTCTTATCATCTAACATAAAGAAAGGAATTGCATGCAATATGGTGTTGAATTATCAATGTGGAACTGACAGCTGTACAGAAGTAGTATTTTGTGTGTGGACTCCTTGAGTTTGTGATGTGTGTCACTAGGCTTCTGTTCTTTATTCTATTGGCTCCGGGCCCTTTTTAAATATTTTCTAGAGACTCTGTTCAGATGTTGATGGGTGGGTCTCTCTCCCCCCTGTTCTGTCCTTGAAGGCCCTACTATACATACTCACATTGTCCTTAGCGCCTTTTCAACAAACATAATCTTGAAAATTGATATTCTAATTCATTCCAAGGTCCTGTTGCACTATATCAACTAGTTGGTGCTTATTTTTGGAGCAAAACCACTGACATCGTGAATTATTTAGGTCCTCCAAAAGGAGAAAGTAATTATGAAGAAGCGGTAGAATTTGATCCTATTGTCTATCACAACCAATATTGCCCCTGGGTAAATGGCAATGTTGCTGCTGCTGGCTGTTCAAGTTCTGTTTCAAGCGCTAGTTGTGATGCAATTGCACTTTGCGGTTGGCAGTTGACTTTAGATGCTTTAGATTCTTTGCGATCACTAGAGCACAATGCAATTCCAACGGGACAGTCTGAGTCTGCAGCATCTTTATACAAGGTTTGTCTCTCTCACCTGTCATTTGTTTTCTCCATCTTTCACCTTGTTATGAATTTATTTCATTGTATTCAGTTGTAAGCTTGATTTTCTTGTGCAAACTACTTTTTCATTGATACAATGTATGAGACCAATTGTCCAATACATCATTTCTTTTACACGTTGCATATGTCCAATTTGTTTTATGGATGTGCTTGAGAAAAAAGAGGGGAAAAGGTCTAAATATTTTTTTTTCCTGATGAAAAAGTACAGAGGGTGTTTACGGTATATATAGGCTATATATCATCTATCCTAATTAAAGAATTACAAGGAAGTAGTATCTGATAAAATCTGCAACAGTGGTATCAATCGCACGCAATCTTGTTCATGTTTCTAATTAAATTAATCCTTAAATGTTTACACCTTACAGTGAATAATATTCACGTGTTCATGTTCGTTCCTTTGAATCTAGCAGAATGATCAGCAAGCACCTCGTGGAAAACTCCTACGCAACCACTCCATGAGCAGAAGTCATGGTCAACTCTGAGATATTGTTTCGAGCATTTGATGTTTCCATTTCCTTGTAAGTGGGTAAAACGTCATAACTTCAAAATTTGATAAATAAGTGTTTTTGCTTTACATTTTTCAGCTCAAACTTGTGCATTTGCACTGCTCTCTAACCTATTTTTTGGTGTCCTAACATTTTGCAGGATTCTAGGTATATTTATCCGAACTACACATGGTACTCTGAGCATATTTCAAAGTCTCTCTAGCCAGAGCTCAATAAGGTTGGAGCAGACGTGTTGCTTTTCTCCTCCCTTTGCACATCCAAATACTTATCGGGGAAACCAGTCGTTCAGCAGAGTATAGAGATCTCTTGCATTAATCTGTATGACCAATTAATGATGTAGAAGACTATCTATAGTTATTATCAAACAGCTATTTGTTTCAAAGACCTGTAGTTTGAACATTGAATTGTATATACTGAAAATGTCATTTTTTAATGATAGAATTGGCGTTCAGGCCTCTGGCCCTTTGTAATGTGTATTAATTAATGCAAAAACGGTCATTGAAAAATTTCTTATAGATTTTTCCCCTTATTTTTTTAGAATGATAAAGCTGTGCATTTTACTGCTGAAGAAGTTAGAAACCCGTGCAAGATTCTCCTTTCAATTCGAAGAGAAAATCCTCTTCCTTGAACTTCAACACTGACCTCAGTGCAGCTACAGTTGAATCTATTCATTCATTTGTCTACTTCCTTCGATCCGAAGGCATCCCAGCAGAGCTGCTCAAATACTGGCCTAGGTTCTTTGGCGTGTACCCCAATATTCTCACCTCTGGTATAAAAAATGAGCATAATTTGGTTTTAATTGGTAAATAAAAGGACCTCAAAATCTCAATAAATGAGCTTAATTTAGTTTTAATTTCTATTTCTATTTCGTATATTTCGATGGAACTTGGAAATTACATCATCTAGGTTCCATCTTCCATGGTAAGAAGTTAGAAAGGCATTTTTCCTGGAAGTGCTCCCTCTATCTGTAAATTGTCATAGGGAATGTCGATTCTATGAAACGTGTTACTGATAATCTTTCAGCTTGTGAGACGTGACTGTTAATGATTGTGATCCTAAAAATGTTCTCTTGACTCAAATGTTTTATTTTTCTTTTATCAGTGGGTGTAAGAATGGAAATTTAAATGTTGGTTTCTGCTGAGACCCTTGCCACAACAAAGCAGTAACACACATGAGAAACCTAATAATTCAAACCCGCTGTTTTTTTTTTTTGGTAAACAAAAGTTTAGATTAGGGCAAGGATCGACCTCATGCAAGGCTAGAGTCAACCACCAACCTCTAAGAGGGTTTACAGTGGTGATTACGGATTGCCTACCCGAATTCAGACCCACTGTTAAACTATATGTATACATCAAGAATACTTTGCCCTAAGAAAAGTGAATTCTACAATACACTCTTGCACTCTTGAGAAGTGATATAAAATTGACGAAACAATGATGTAAAAATGAATTCTTCCATTCTGGTAATGACACGGAGTAGAAAAATAGGGGATGTAACCTAGAACTAGAAAGTAGAAAGACCAAACCACCTAAAAGAATATCTCAAGTTATCTGGGAGTGAGAGGACTTCTACTTATCTAGCAGACAGTGCCCCTGTTAATTGGCTGTAGTTAAAGAGATGGGGGTTGCAATAGGGTTATAGGGTTCCAGAAGAATAATAGTACAAACTAATTCTTGCTTCCATGTCATCATATACAAATCAAATACTAAAACCAACCAAATTACTACCAGTTAACTACTTCAAAAATAATACATCAAACAACTTTATGATACAAACATAAACAAAACAGTAGATCCATCAGTAACTATTTGTACAAAGGAGCTGATATAGCTTGTATCTGCACCGTGTCAACAAACACTTCCGTCATTCCAAATGTAGAGCTTGGTGTTTGTCCTCAACTTTCAAGACAAAACTGAGTTATCAAGGATTAGAGTCATCATCCACTGGTCAAAAGGAAACATCTTCAGAAATGAATGCAGCCCATGCATCCTGTTTCAATGTGTACTTAATTTCAGCACTGATCCTCATTCCATTCCATTCCTTATAACAACAATGGGAGAACTTATCCATATTTTACATACCTGAAGAATGGAGAAAGCCTTGCCTGCGATGTACTTCTGTAAGAGTGTTGCTCCTTTTTGTTGCAGTTTGTCTGGATGCAGGCATAACCTTGCTTTCTGATAAGCCCTCTTCACCTGTGAGTTTTCTATCAGATTTACAAGAGGAATAGCATGCCAGCCACTCTCAGGCCATAGAATCTGGCAATGGAAACATACGAGCTAGTCAATTTAACTGTTATCTAGAGAAGATTTCATACATTGTCAGTAATAAGAAATCAAACAACAAAGAAAATCTTACATGATGTAGTGTCGAAAGCAGTAGCCGGATGTCAGTTTCCTTGCCAGATGACCACAATCTTATATCTCTATCCAACTTCTCTGTGTCTGTCTGTAGCTTCTATAGAAAACAAAAAACAAAAAACATAGCTATAACAATCTTATATTATCATTATTATTTGAACTACTTTTATCAATTAGTAAAACCATATCACAATTCAAACATTTTATTTTCATAAATAATCCGGTTAAGCTTTGTATCACTGATTAGTAATATATTACCTTTGGAGGTTGAACTCCTATGATTCCATCATCATGGTATTCACTTGCACCAGGGCTTCTTCCTGCATAAATATGATAAGATACAAATATGAGGTGTCTGCTTTTGTCTGTTTCAGGAACAAAATGTGTTTAACTTTGAGACTTTTTATTTGTTAAGATAATCAATCACCTTCTATTTCAACAGTCTGCTCATTGCAACCATTCTTCATGCTTGACTCTTCATCGGAGCTTCTTGATTGAAACTTCTCTTTGGCCCATGCAATTGCTTCATCAATGGCTGATGCTTCACAATCTTCCCTTCTGAGGCTGGAGTTAACCTCTATGACATAGGAGCTAACTTCATCATCATCATCATCAGTATCATCATCATAATCATCTTGTTCTATAATTTGTTGTGAAAACACGTGATCATGAACTGAAGAACATTTTGCCTCAGATTCTTGACAAAGGGAAGTGACAACAGAAAATGGGGAACTAAGCTCCCAGTCATCAGTGAATGCTTTGATGCCTTGATATGAATTGGACTCGAGACTAATGGTTTCAGGGGATGAGACTCTTCTTGAGAATCCTAGATGGGAGCTTTTCAAGTTCCCCTTGTATTCACTATGATCCTGATATTGAGCTTCAAATGAGTGACCATTATTGCATGGAAAAAATGGCACCCCTTGTTGTTTACTAGGAGGGTATTCCTCAGGCATCACAGTTGACGAGCTCCATTTCCATGGGACATTGATTGGCCTGTAGCAATCACTAAGAACACTCAGTATTCCCATTAATGCTTTACCACAGTTTCAGAAGTCAATTTCATCTTCAATATAACTCTACACAGTCAAACCTTATTGTGAAAACTGGAAAGCCCATATAGTTGAAGAATAAAGCAACATGGGACAAGTACTACCAAAGCCAAGCACAAGCATAACAAGCATTGACAACGAAGTGTTTACCATGAAATTGGTTTTGTCAATTGTTAGAAGCTAGAAGCAGGCTGACTCAGGGTTATAATCACTAAGTGTAAGTTTGGATTCACGGCCACTCTTCCTCGGACACACGTCCTCTATGAAGCTATCAAAGATAGCTTTCACGTTCACTCATGTTCACCGTGATTTCAAACATGAAAACAAACACCCTATAAGATCTATTTCTCTAAAAAAATAATTTAAAATGATCTTATAATAACTATGACTATTCTAACTAATAGTTTCTTTCATAAGTTAAGATCAACTTTTACCCGTTAATTTTTTTCAAAAACTTATTCATTTTACTTCTTTGTGAACATCCTTAAGTTGAAAAGCTCTTATAAGCTAATCCAAAGTGGGTCTTAACTTCTTCCCTAACATTGGCAAAACATATTCATATTGATAGCTCCCAAACCTACTGATGAAACCACCATTATAGCCTATAATCTCCAACTAGTAGCTATGTACTCTCCTAAATCCTCTCTAATTGAATGCTAGCATCTAATCTAAGCCTTCTTCAGGTCCAATTAAAAGCACATAAACACATGTCACTAGCATCCTAACAGTTTGTATAGAGTAATATATTCTCACAACCGCCTTATTTTAACCAGGAAAAAAAATGAAATTCAGCTTTGAAGATAAACTTAGAAATAAAAACACAGTTCTTCTCATTCAATTCCACACAGAAAACAGAACACCAAGAGTAAGAAAAGTACATGTACGTCACTACATCTGCAACTATAAATAGTGATAAAGGGCATAAATGTCAATTTGCCAAAAAATGAAAGAAAGCAGTTGGCCGTTACCAATACCTCAGCTTTGAAGCAAAAGCAGAGAGTGCCACGTCATCTCCGATCGTCGGCCGGTGAGGGCTTAACTCCTCGGAACTCAGCGCCGATGACGAATTTGCCTTTGAAATCGACCCTGACCGCTCTCTTGATTTCCGGTCATCATCCGACCCGAAGATGTCGCTGTAAAACCCCTCGTTTCTCGCCGGAATCCTGAACACGGGCAAGGTCCGGCCACCCTTCGGCGCCGGAGATTTGAACTCCGGCGGCCGGAAAATTTCCTCGTAGAAGGAGCCAGAGGTCGAGAATTTGTGCGCAAGGAGGGTTTTGGGTGGCCCCCCGAAGACGTCGGCGAAGTCGTCGGCGTCCACAGATTCCAAATGGGCGACACCGGAGCCGGAAAAGATGGACGGCCGCCTCCGGGAAGATGACCGATCCTCCACCGATCGCCGGCGAGGGAGACCCCGCATTATGCCCATGCCAGTTCTCCATGACTCATCCATTGCCGGCGACTTTCACCGGTGCAGTTGCCGGAATAATCACCGGAAAAACACAAAGTGGAGCTTTTGCCTTTTTTATTTTTAATTTTTATTGTTTGACATGGAGCTTACACTTGTATATATAGATAGAGTTGAAAGATCAAAACACAAAAAAAAAAAGAGATTTGTAAAAAGTCATTGATTGACTTCTACTCTTTTCTTTACAACCAGAATCTTTTTTTTTCTTTCCAATTAATATTATGTAATAAACCTTTATCAAATGATTCAAATCCAATTATTTATATAGAAGTTAAAAAAGTAGTTGTATATATATTAAAAACATAATGTTGGACGTAAGTGATTAATGCACTTCATCAAAACTGGCTTAAAAGGTGAGGACTTCCCCAGCTATATAAACACCGCACATACCCTTGACCATTTGACGTGGGACTCCCAACACACATTAGTCGAGGTTTTTCCTAGGATATTGTGGGTGAAAATCAGAAAATTTATTGAAATCGATATAAAATATTTGTTTAATTTAGTCTGCATTTAAGTGTATTATTTCTATTCATAGCTAGTACCCTGCATGATGGAAGTCATTTCTAAAAAGAGAAAAAGAAAGAGTTAAGTAAGCTGTAAGCATCATTTTATGATTTGTTCATATCCATCAATGATTTTTGCTTTCTATGAATGGCTGTTGATAATTGAAGGAAAATGCATGGTGGAGTGGGATAAACTTGCTTTTCCTTACCTGGAAAGTTGCATATGCTGCTGGGATTGAAGAGTCCCCACACAGGACATCATCATGAGGGTTGTGTTTTTCTTTTCCTTCCTTTTGCACTATGCTTTTGATTTTCTTTTCTGGGGTGGGGCATGGGATTCTTCACTCTGTGTCACCCTTTCGGTTGTCTTCATGAGCCGAGTTAATTTGTCAAGGCATGATTTCGGAGTATGTTATTTAACTTGAACTAGAACAAACGAGAGCATGACGATAAATAGATAGATATATAAAATTCGTTTAAGAAAAGCAGCATGATTGCATGATTAATTATTGCTTTTGTAACATGTGGATGTTTTTATTTTACATGTGTATGGGTGAAGAAGAAAAAGTGAAGGCAAAGGCAGGCGAGGGAAAGGATGATTGATACCTCAAAAGGGAACAATGCATGCCTTAAATTGATTTGAGATCAGTCTCACTCTTTATTTATTCCATTTTAGAGATCATAATCAGCATATTGCTTTTGATTTTTGAGGGTGAGACTATCACCAGCTAACTACTAGTGGCCAAAATGATTATTCTAGTTTCTTTATTTATTTTTTTGGTCAAGTTCTAGTTTCTTTTTTAATAATGACCATTCTTCTTTTGTTGGGCTGTTTGAAAACATTATACATATCAATTGTTCCCTGCAAGAGATGGACTTGTGGCGTTAAGAAAATGCAGGCCGGCATCCCCTTTATCTGTATATGCGAAAACAATTTTTAGTGTGAAAGAAATTGGACGGCAAAACTTGGTTAATTAGATGAATACAATAATTTACTCCCTCCATTTTATATTGACTGTCATTTTAGAAAAAGAAAGAAATTCAAATTAATTGTTATTTTATTTTTTTCAATGCAATATAATTAAATTTTCTCTCAATTTTGCATATGGACAATGCAGCCTTTGAAAATGTAGTGTTAATAATAAATGCTGCATTCATTAATTATATATATATATATATATAAATGCTATATATAGCACGATCGATTCATGGTCGTAGTGGAATAGTGAATGATTCACAAACATCCAGTAGAGGATTGAAAAATGATATTCCATGGATATACATACGACTGAGAGATTGCACGAGGAATTTTGTAGTTGCCTCATTTTCAAGTACTTTTCAATATTCAAGGATCATTAACGTACTATCAAATAATAGGTGCCATTTAGTTTACCAAAAAAAATAATAGGTGCCATTTACGGTGGACCAAATTGGTCCACCAAACCCCAATGGGTTTTTAGCCAAGGATATAATAATATTTAAAAGTGACGGTCAGGATTTAAGGGGGTTACCCATTGGATTGGTATTTGAAAATGTTACATGTAATTGCATAAAGGGATTTGTAGAATATAGTAAATAAAGATCGAGAATTGAGAATAACCCACATAGTTATATGAAATTACACTTTTACCCAAATAAATCCCATAATTAAAAAATGAAATTGATGATAATTCTTTTGGTTTAAATATGTTTTTTTGTCTCTATAATATAGGGGTATTTTATTTTTACTCAATAAAAATTTAGTAAAACTTTTTTGGTCCCTATTATATATTTTTTATTTTAGTCATTTAAGTGAATTGACTATTGATGTGTCACTTTTTGAGCGTAGTCAACACTTGTGGTGGGGCGAGTACGGATAGTAACTACCCGCTACCCGTTGGATATACCTGCCCCCCGTTACCCGCACAGGTACCCGTCATCAAGCTTTTAGCGGATACCCACGATATCCGCATATATCCATGGATATTTAATTTTTTTAAAATACAAAATTCTAAAAAAATATCAATAAAAATCTATTTTTCATACAATTTTAACCATAACAAAGATCATATTAATAAGATTAAATTTGACAAGTAATTATAATTTTAATATAATTGTTATTTCAATAGTTCAATTAAAAAAAGCAAATAAAGTTAAAACATGATAATTAATATATACACAACAATAATAAGGGTAATTTTAGGATAAACGAGAATTAATATATACACAGTAGCATGAGAATTAATATAGAAGGAATAAAGAGTGAAGACTATAAAACGCATTAGTGTTTTAGGTATTTTAGGAATATATATATATAAGAGTAATTTTGTAGTTTTCTTAGCGGATACGAATACCTCACAACCTGTCCCCATCCCCAATTATTAACAGGTATATGGAATATCCATTTATTTTACCCGTGGGTATCCGTTAAGGTACTCGCCTCATACCCGTTGCGGATTTTATCCGCGGGTACCAGCGGATATAGGTATATTTTTTGACATCCCTAGCGAGAGAGAGAAGGGGCGCGTGAGTGAGTGAGAGAGATAGGGAGAAGAGATCAAGAGAGAGCATGGGAGAGAGAGCGAGAGTAGGAGAGGGAAAGAGAGAGACAGGGAGGAGAGACCAAGAGAGGAGGAGAGGGAGAGGAGGAGAGGGAAAGGAAGAGAGCGGGGGAGAGAGAGCAAGAGATCTAGGGGGTGACAGGGAGGGGGAGAGAGAGAGCAAGAAATAAATGAATAAATGAATTTAGTAATAATGATAATAATGATAATAAACTTGTGTTGCCATCTTTTTAATTATTTCAAAAGTTGGTAAATTTTTGTAATTTTATATTGTTTTGTGGTCTATTTCATAAATATCAATTTATAATTATACAATTTTTCTGGGCATTTTTGCAAATACTAGAAAACCGGGTCTACCTCCTATCTCAGGTAAAATCTTATTGGGGTTTGGTGGACCAATTTATGCATTGGTCCACCCTAAATGGCACCTAATAGATGATATGTCAAGAAAAACTATCAAATAATACAATGATCGATCATATATATATGATGTCCACGTTTATAGTTTCATATATAATAGTATGATATTGGTTGATCATAAACAGATACAAGTATGATATTGGCTGATCACAAACAGATCATAAACCGTAAGTGATTTCTTTCATTTTTTTGCATATTTTTGTTAGTATCGATACAAGATAGAGTATGTTATTTTTTTCATAATTTTACACAGGGGTGAGGGAAAGAAAAAAAAAACAAAATCATTGGCAGTTTAGCCCTTAAGAAAACACGATATTCACTGTTTTCTCGTGGCCTTTGCACATGCATGAATTGAAAAGTAAAAAAACTTTGGTGCAGAAAAAAAAATTAAAGCAAGTCAAAAGCTTGCATTTCATATCATTAGTCCGTTCATTTCCTTTTTCCTTGTAATATTTTCTTCTCTCTTTTGTGATGGCTGAAACTTCAACATGACGGTAACACATGTAATCAATAGCAGCTGCTGAATGGCAAACCAAACATTTGGGGTATGAGGCAAATTGTGAATCACTTCAAAACTATCCCCTCCCCGTCCCGAAATATAACATTTACCTCCTGCATTTCTAGTATAAAAGAGGTCTGAGTGTGTAATTTATTTAAGTTTTTTCTTGAAAAACATTTTTTTTAATTTTTTTTAGTTTTTTTATAATATATGTTTTATTTAAAAAAAACTGAAAATAAACTTTTAACTATTTTTAGAACAATTTTCTCAAAAAAGGTATTAATTATATGACCATTTTTTAAAGTTAAAGTTACTTCTTATCATTTTTTATATATACTTTGAAAGGTGGTTTCTACATTGAATAACTTCATTGTGTGGTTCACCATGGACCACAAAAATCAATAGCTTTGATTTCATCTTCGTTTAAACTATTGTGAACCTTTCCTTGCCATATAAAAACAAAAATAAAAACGAATCATAGTCCTCATCATCTCTTTCTGTTTATAGACGCCGTCACCGCCGCCGCCACCACCATTGCCGCCCACCACTAGGGCGACCTGACATGAACTACTCAGGGCTTACCTTTGGAAATGGGAGAGTGCAAAAGCGTGCAGACATCCGCGAATGCAAAGGGGGAGGGGGCAAAGTCGAAGGATGAGATGAGACGGAGGAATAAAGTGTGATACTGATGAGAGAAATTCGATGTTAAATATTCATGGTAAGATCGTAAGAAATAGATATATTCAATGGCTAACTATATATGTTTTGAATTATTAATATAAAAATGGTCAATCGTGAAAAATATTTTTAAGCTTATTTGTTTTCACTTATTTACGCAAATGCCATTAATGAGAAAACACTTTTTCTCTGTGTTTATTTAATTTTGGAATTGAAAAAGCAAAAGTGAAAATCGAAACAGCTAATAGTTGTTCCCCTTTTTTAGTTTTTAAAACAATTAAATTGAAAACAATTTTGAAAAATAGTTTCTAGAAAGAAGCCACACAAATAGGTATTTTTGTTTTTAAGTTTTTAAAAACAAAAAACTGTTTTTTAAAAAGAGTTATTAAAAGGTTTTACTGATTCACTCTCGTCGCCACTACTTTAAAAATGATTTTGCATTATCATTTAAACAAAACTTCTAAACTCATCTTTAAAATATCATTGCAAAAAATAAATTAATTTTTTAATCTCACTTTTTTAAAATTAATTCTTCTAATTTCAATTCTTTGAAAATTAATTGTATCAAAATATATATATTAAAACAAAAACAGTAAGAGAGAGAAAGGAGAGTTAGGTTTGTATCAAAAAAAAAGAAAGAAAGGGGATTTAGGTAGGAAAAGAGCAACGCGATGGTTTTGGCGGGGTCAGAGAGGGAATTTTCCGTCCTACTCAGCTCAACGGCAACGCAGTCCAAGTCCAAGTCCAACTGTAACTCCATCGCAGCTTTCAAGTAATCAAACCAATCCAACCCAATTCATTTTTCTCTTGTGGCTGCGCCAATCCATGGCAATGGAATCGGCATTGATATTCATGGGGACTGGGGGTTCCAGCTCCGTTCCCTACTCAAGGTGCCTCATCCGCCCCTCAGACCCTCCCTGTTCTGTCTGCGTTCAATCACTGTCCCTCCCACCACACCTCAACCCTAACTACCGCTGCAACACTTCCCTCTTAATCGATTATTACTCCCAAACCGATTGTGCCTCTCACAAACACAAATACATATTGATTGATTGTGGGAAGACATTCCGGGAGGCCGTCCTCAGGTGGTTCGTTTCCCACCACATTCCACGAATTGATTCCGTAAGCCATCACTCCACCACTCTCTTTAACTTAGTTGCTGAGTTAAAATAAAATAAAATTCACGATTTAGATTCTGTGTGTTCGTGATGAATCTAACATTGTATGTGTTCAACTGTAACTACCTTTTAAGCATCAGGATGGGGCGCAAGTGGTTAATGAGTTTCATTTAAGGAGACGAGGCTTGGCTAGTATCCGAGTTCGAGTTCGATCCTTGTGAAAGAACAATTACTTACCTCCCGGCTGAATAGTACACAAATTAGTATAGGGCCCTTTTCCCGTTGAAGCCTCTAATTTAGAAATACAAATTGTGTTGAGGAACTGAAAACTGTTGGAATCATTGTTGAAGTTCGCATTCTCCGAGGAAAAACAATTAATTAATTAATTACTTCTTGCTGAATTGTAGATTGTTTTGACTCATGAACATGCCGATGCGGTCCTTGGATTGGATGATGTGCGTGCTGTGCAACCATTTAGTCCCACCAATGATATTGATCCCACTCCCATATACTTAACTCACCATTCAATGGATAGGTACCTCTATTAACCTTCCCTTTTTGTTTAATTTGTCGGATTTAGCTATATAAAGTTCATGCAACCCTTATCTATTTTCTACACCTACAGAAACACTTCTTAATATTTAAAATTTGAATATACGGCTTATAAAGTCACCCAAGGTGACAGAATCGTGCCGAAATGCAAACATGAGCTGGTCAAATATCCTAATTACCTATATTTTAATGGGAAATTTGGCTTAGGAAACACCCAGGTTGAAGGTAGAAGCTTTAAGGAAGTATCCAAACACAAGATAAACTTTTAATTGTTTTAGAGGATATTGACAAGCACAATTCTTTTGCTATATTTCTTTTTGTGACTCTTCTCGTATATGCTAAAAACTGATAAGCAAAAAGTGAAAAAACTATACCGGTTTTTGGGTGATACTTCGTAAGTCAAAAAGTTACTCTGTTGATCTACATGCTCTTCAATGCCAGCATATATGATTCAGTTCATGTTGCTGTCAAAGGGCAGTTATATACAAGAACTCAAATAAATAATTCCTAACCAAATTGTTCTTTCTGAAAAGACTCTAATATGCGAGAAGTTGCAGCTGCATGAGTTTTTAAAATGAAAACACCATGTTATGTTCACTTCACAATCACCAAATTTGGTTGCTTGTATGCTTAGAAAGATTTTTCTGATTGTAATGCAAATCTTATGCTGGTAATATTTCCTTTTCATTTGATTTTCCGGATGCATTTTGCTTTGGAGTAGTTGATTTCTTGTTTTTCACATTTGCAACAGCTTGGAAAAGAAGTTTCCTTATTTGGTTCAGAAAAAACACAAAGAAGGACAAGAAATACGAAGGGTAGCTCAGTTTTGCTGGAACATAATTGCTGAAGATTGTAATCAGCCATTTTTTGCATCAGGCTTAAAATTGATTCCTTTACCAGTTAATCTCCACAAACCTTGTCATTAGTGGTAGGAATGCAATACCTCTTTTATATGATAAAGACTTCAGTGCTTCATTTCTGATGTAGGTAATGCATGGAGAGGATTACCTCTGTTTGGGATTTCTTTTTGGTGAGAAAAGTAAGGTGGCTTATATATCTGATGTTTCACGGATTCCAGCTAGTACAGAGTATGGTGCGTTTTGTGTTAGTTTCTTACTTTCTTCCTGTTTGGACATGTGTAGCTTCATTAGTGCTATCTTATATTTGGACCATGAGTGCAATAAGAGATTACTTATATGTCTGGTTTAGTCAAATGGTTTGAGATGAGAAGTTATAAAACTTTTTCAATTGTATTTCGATGTTAAAAAATGTGACGTGTCTTTGTATAAGTTATAATATTTATGTTGTATACAGTTAAGACTTAAGAGTACAGCTGTGAAGTACCTTTCATTCCAAACTATTTATAATGAAAATTGCCCCACTATTTCTTTGATGAGGAAGATTTAGGCATCAGCTTTCCTTCATTGTGGAGCTTAATGTTCTCTGTATTTAAGAGTTAAGACCATTCTAAAGTGCCTTTGAATAAGCTGAGGAGATAGTGCTACTTCAACCAGCTACTTCTACCTTCTATCCCCAATGTTATGCTTCTCATTTTTCAGTCAAGTTGTCACAACTCATAGGATTTTGTTTTTCAACTATCTCCCATCTTATGCTTGTATGTAAAAACAGAAGGTGTGATATTAACCACAAGGTTATAAGAAAATAACAAACAAATTACTCTTGTAAAGAAAGTATTTTGATGTTGATTTTTCCAACTCATCAAAGATATTTTCAGACCGAAAAATTATCTCATGGATGTTATATGATCAAGAAGAGACGATAAGTTAGTAAGCATTATTCACATAACCCTAAACAAAACAATAGAGCTACTGAATAGCTTGACTTTGTGGCCCTGTCTTCCTCATTGAAACAATAGGAGGGCAGTTCTTAGAACACCCCCCCCCCCCCCCCAAAAAAGTTTGCTCTTTAAGATCTAATAGTAAAGGTTCTTTTTTTTTTTTTACAGTCATTTCGAAAAGTGGGGCAGGGCAGTTGGATCTTCTCATATTGGATGCATTGTATAAGGCAAGCGCTTCCATTTTCAATTGTTGTTGGTATATATATTGTAAATATTGTATTACAGGTGTATATGTGAATTCTGTAGAATTCATGTCGTCATGTTCAAAGGACATAAATGCACTTGCACTCAACATACAGAAATATCTCATAGGAATTTTTAATGAAAGTGACTGTGGTATGTTGCATTATTTCTTTCAGTGTGGATCTCGATTTCTCAGTTCCTCTAATTCTCTCCTTCCATAGAATTTTGCCTATTAGCAGACTGAAAGTGGTTCTTAGTCATCTTCAACAAACAATTCTGTTCAATACTTCATGCACTTGTTTCTTGCAAGATGCATAATCATTGCCATGACGACCTTCAAATTCTAGGGAAGAAAGTTTAAGGGAGGAATATGAAAAAATGGAACTCTTGTTTAAAAAATATGGATAACAAAGGAACACAAAGTGGGGATTATGTGCAAAACTTTGGAGATTTTTCCTTCATGATAAATAATTTGTCAGGAATTTCTTTTCTGTAATTTTCTCAGAAACACTTATCTGATTGATATCATGTTGAAATGTTTTTATGGTTCATTTAATATGAACAATTCTAAATCTTCCTTCAACATCCTCCTAATTACCAAATGAATAAAGTATTGAATGCTTTTTATGCTTCCAAGATATTAAATGCATTTACATTTTCATTTGATGCTTTTTTAGGAAGTATTAGGAGGATTATCGTGAGGAATTGAGGATGTTGTAGGAGGATAAAGCGTTACTCTTTTATTATTGGCAAGTAATCATGATTGTGAAGCTCCACCTTACTTGATTGATTATACTGAGTCTTGCCTTTTCTGATACATGTTTGTTTGTTGATTACATGATTTAGTTTTGTCATTTCTTTACTTTCTAAGAGATGATTGTTTCCTTCTTGATATTCTTCTTTATGTTACCACAGACTGGATCACATAATGTTCACTTTTGTCTTCCACAGGTTAGTTATGCATTTTACAAAATGTTTAGCCTTACTATATTCCTGATGGTGAAATGACATTATCTGTAATTTTACAGTCTCTTGAAACTGTAAAGAGGTTGTGTCCAAAGCAAACCCTATTGATTGGAATGAATCACGAGTTTGATCACCACAAGGACAATGAGTTTTTGATGGAGTGGTCCAGAAGGTACACTTCCTGTCCATCTCTCAAAATAGTCAAAACTTACGTGTTAAAATAGGTAATATTTGATCCACGACACCCATATTAACAGTACTACATCAATATTGTTCAACTATTTACCTTCTGTGCTCTATGGGATGTTATGGATTTTACCAAATTACAGAGTTGATTCTTCTATGAATGTACACAGGGAAGGGCTATCAGTGCAGCTTGCTCATGATGGTCTGAGAGTTCCCATAAATTTATAGTAAGGTAATACTTGTGGATCTGAATCTCTATTTTTCTCATCAAAAGTATTCCTTTTACTGTGGTCATATTTGCATTTCAATGAATAACTGATTCTCATGTTCTTGCAGAGTAATACATGTGAGAATATATACCATACTGTTGATCTTGGTTAGATCGGAGAATGCTGCAACAAATGTGATCCTACAACCATCTGGGGAGTCAATATTTTTACCCAAAAATAAAAGCCCTTTCTAATTCTAGACGAGACAGGGATAACCCGCTGTAATGGAAATCTCTATTAATCTCATTAAAGTATTGAAAGTTGTATACAAAGAACTTTGTAATCTACACCTCAATGCTGAAAATAAATTACAGTAATTGGGGTTTAAATTATACGAGGAAAGGAAAACTCTCCTCGTACCAAGTGCAGTGAATCAAATGCTCAGGTCTGAGGAAGCATTTTTTTAATATTATTGATATATTGCAGTTCTCACTCAGTCTTTTACACTCCTTTCTTCATCAGGGACAGAGACAGGGAGAAATACTACTTGTCAATTCTATGACTTCTCCGTCTATTAAAAATTTAAAGAGTTAAATATGTTTTAGGTCCCTGTAATATAAGAGGTTTTTGAGTTAGGTTCTTATAAAAAAAGTCAATTTTTTTTCGTCCTCTTTTTATTTATTTTTTTATTTTAGTCCCTGACAGCGTTGATCGCTGATGTGGCACTATGATGTCCCTATAATTTTTTTTTTATTTTTCGTCTATTGTGCGTGTTGACTGGTTTTGGATGAGAAGATGAGACTGACATATTATATTACACTCCATGACGTTAACAGAAGTGAGCAATTAGTGTGTCTACCTACGGTCATGCGCGTCTCGTGAACATGTTGGAAATTTACAAATTTCGCGAGGCTCATTTAAAAAGCTATTGATGATCTTCAGACTCATTGCCGTGGAGTTTGCGTTCCTTTGATATAATATTTAGCAAATTTTTAGGTTACCATGAGAAATCGAACGGTTCTCGAAGCGTTAGTTTTTTGACTAATAACATAATGATATTTCACTTACCATTTAATTGTTTACAGAAAAACTTTTATTTATTGCAGATAGGGCAAAAGATTCCCTGGTGTTGTTTTTGGGTTATCAATATATTTTAATTTTTTTTTAAAAACAATAAAATTATTTTAAAAATTTAATTAATCATATTTTGTATTTTATAACTGAAAAGAATTTACATACATAGGGACTATGGTACAATAAGAAAGAGTTGCAATTTTTAAGAGAAAATAATATGATATGACATTAGTAAATGGAAGCTCATTTTGCTATTAATTAATAAAACAATGATACCAAAATTGTTAATCGTACCGTAGATGCTCCCTCGTATTTATTCCATTGTTGGGGACCTTGGTGTCTTACTCCACGCACTAATTAAAAAAACAAAAACATTACCCATTTGTTCCGTCATTTGTTTGACTGTTACGTTTTCATCTGTAAAATTTTACTACTTCCATCCTATTTTGTTTGACATTTTAGTCAAAAAAATTGTCTCATTTTAACTGTCATTTTACAATATCACCAAAGCATTAAATTCTTCTTTCCTATTATACCTTTGAAGCATTAATGTAGTTTTTTCTCTTTTCAATTTTACTCATTTCTCTTTTACAAGTCATTTACAATTAATGACATTCGTAATTTCAATGAGAACATATCAAGTACAAAATATTTTTTATGAATTCTAAACTATTAATTGTATTTTCTTAATTCCTATATCACAACCTATGAATTAGATAAAGGGTTTCTATATATAAAGGGGCGGAGGTATAACTTAGAAGTAAACATGTGTTTTGGTTTTTATGGTACAGTGAATGTTGAATGAGTCAATACCCGTGAAGATCTAATTCCAAGTCACCTTTATATTTTGCATCGTTTGCTAGCAAGCAACAAAACAGAAGACCAGGAAAAACAAGATGGCCAATTGAACTACTCTATTACACCCCAAATTCAATATTTGGAACAATTCTACGAAGCAACCTCACTACTGATGTCATGGAAGCTTTAATTTGAGCAAGCGTGTGCTGTGGATCACGACTCATATTACACAAAATAGTATTTGTAGCCTTACCAATAAAACATAAACAGTATTGTTATGTACTGAAGACTAGGAAGAGCTTCAAGAACTAGAAAGAAGACCATGGTGACATGCTCTGTGGATTATAGCAACAAAGATTTGGAAATAAGTTTCTTTGTTTTCAAGCCAACTGTAGTAATTGTCGACCATCTTGTTCATGGACTCAAACAGTTCTCCCTACTCACTGAGAATCTTGGTTGTGTACAGAGCTCTATATTTAGGAGCATCCATGGAAATATGGTATCTTCATCTTTCCTTAATTTCTCTGATTTTCAATTTTCCTCAATTCAATTTTACTAACTTCTCCTAACTTAAATTATTTGTGTTCTCCTAGTCTCTAGTGTATGTTCTTTCTTTTCCTTCTGAGATTTATATATGTGAACATTTCTTCTCCTTTTAAATTGTAATGCATGTTGACTGAGATGATCATAACTGGAAGGTTGCACCCGAAGTAGTTATGCTTTTCAGATATAACTGGATTCAAAGTACAATACAAGGACAAATCATATAGTAGTAACTAGTAATTCATGTTTTCAGATCTTCTTCTTTCTTTTTTTTCCATTTAATGAGTTTGTTTTTGTATTTCTATTGTTTTATGGATGAGGATTTCTATTATTCAGTGATTGACAACTCCAAGTGTAATCGCTCCATGGCAGTACTAATCTGTAATGGTTGAATAAGTCATCAACTCAGAGTCTAAGATATATTGTTTAACATCTTCAAGTTGTGTTAAAATAACATCATATACTTATTCAATGGTAATCAATTTCCTAAAATTAGAAACACAAAATTCTAGTTTCTAATATTATTTAACTGCTCTTGGAGATCAAGCTTTCCTTGAAACCAAGACAACAACCAACCCACTTGATTTATGAGACCATTAGGGTTATTCAGTTCAGGTGAAATATTGAACAGGCTGATATCTTTTTGATAGTGAATGTGTGAGTGTCAGTGTCAATTACTCTGTTAGTTTTTCCCCCACTGAGCATATTATGGCCCCATGTTTTCTCATCTTTTTTTTTTTGCACATTGTGCTAAAAATTTCTTCCCTGTAATCAGATCATATGGTATGGAGCATGGCACAAGCGGTCCAGTGATGAAAAAGATAAGTTGACAGCAAACCTTGTAAGTTAACAACTTGACTGGTTTATTGATTTTCCTTCTTGGAGCACTAAAATAGACTTTTAAGTACTTCAATAGGATACCAACTCCATAAAACTTAAACATCTATAAGTGGACCATTCTGTGTGTGAACTAAATCTTTATGTGAACTAAAAGCAAGACCATTCTGATAAAATCTTTATGTGAACTAAATCTAGTCATATATGTGGACCACAGTGATATCTGTGTGTGTTTTGATAAAAGAAGAAATTATTAGAAGTGAAATACAAAGCCTGAAGATGAGGAATCTTCCTAAAAGCACTAACAAACAGAACAAGAGAATAAGCAAACATCAGCTTAGAAGACCTTTTCAGTCCCTCCATATATCCAGCAAAGAAAATAAATTCCTCTTGAAAAAATGGTGCATATATTAATCCACAAAAATGTGGTTTGAGTTCACATATTTTGATTGCAATGTTCATTGAACTCTACCATGTAAAACAGAAGTACGGCAATTTGAAGTTTGAACCTAATGATCTTTAAAACAACATGAAAGCAGCAGCATTGAAGAGAAGTCATCAAGTTGCTTCCAAACCATCTCTTTGGAAGACTTTAAACAAATTGAATTTTGTTTTTATGCTCTTTCTATACTCCTATTAATCTTTTTCCATGCTGATCTGAAAAGAATGGTTCATTTTTTTCTCAACTTATATGGAGAGATCCACAAATCACGTAAACTAACCCAATAAATGACTGATCATTTTACATCTTTGAAATTTGTGTGCCAAACAATCATTTTACATTGAGAATGACAATATATTAATTTTTCTGTTGGCTTTGGGTAATAGACTAAGCCATAGAAGAATTTATCTATTATATATATGATTAGTTGATCACATACCCTGATCACATTTTCCATCTTTCTTACAGCAATCAATGCTAACCAACGTAACAAGAATGGGTGTCTTAGTTGAACACAATTTCCTTGATGCATATGCTGGAGAATCAAGAGATAGTTCTAATTCAACAGTAGTAAAGTTTAGTACTGGTGACATAATCTCCATGAACTCAGTAGTCACAACTAGTAGAGACTTTAATGACCTCAGCTATGCAGTGCTAGCAATTTTCAGGTCTCGTTTTGCCAAAATAGAAGGCATAACTGCAGGACTTTGCTTGAAAGGCCAAAGCTTACCCAGTGTTGTATGCATTCATCTGTGGAAGTCCCTGCAGTTTTGTTACTCATGGGTTCTCAACTCAGACCATAGAAAGTGGATGTTGCCATATCTTGAACGCTTCTCCATTGACATGAAATATGACATTTTCCGAGTAGTCTATGTTAGTGGTGACAATATAGTGAATCTTCCTTATGTTTCTCCTCATCAGGTGCTAGAAAATGAGGAAGAGAGCAGACAAGGACAGGTTATGCAGCAGAACTGAGAATTCTTTGTATTGCTGCAAAGATTTGTATATTGTTGTATATTGTTCTTGTAAAATCAATTTATCAATTAAGTGTTAGGGTTTGGATCGTCCTATGTAGAGTTCATTTGGGTTTATCTACTGACATAAACACTTGTGAGACTGAGAGTATTTAGCAGAACTTATGAAAATAGCTTATGAGTGACTCATGAGCTATTTTGGGTTTATTTTCATAAACTCTCCAAAATAGGTTATCAAAATAACTTACAACTTATATGAAATCAGTTTAATCACATTCCTTCTTCGATTGTAAAAATAGTTTATACATAAATGCTTAAATAAGTTATTTATCCAAACATGCATTTAGTTCGAATAAATATTTTAACTAACACTTACAAGAATCTAAACCTTTAGAAGAGCTTAAAACTAACATTAATCTAATAAGGCTTAAATAACTTTTTGGTCCCTATAATATAGGGGTGTTTTGTTTTTAGTCCCTATAAAAAAAGTCAAACGTTTTTTGTCCCTGTAAATTTTTTTTTTTGCTTTTAGTCCCTTAAGTGGGTTGACCGCTGATGTGTCCATTTTTAGCCCAATCAGCATGTCTACGTGGCTAAAAACTTTGCCACGTGAGATGACATGTCAGCACAGTCTCTCTCTTTCTCTCTCCTCCCTCCTCCCCACACCTTCCCTCTCCGTCCACCCCCCTCCTCCCTCCTCCTTCCTCCTTCCTCCTTCCCCACCTTCTCCCAACCTCCTCCCTCAACCCCCACCCCCACCTCCTTCCCCCACCACCACCCTTTTCACTTGTGAGGGGTGAGGTAATTATGGAGATAAAAGCTGCGTAGGGGTGTGGTAATTATGGTGGCCTCTTCACCCTTTCCAGCAAATAATTTTGCCATTTCAACCATTGGTATCATGTGACCGTGGGCAAGCATAGGGAAGAAGAAGATGTGTACTAAACAAGCATGATTATTATTACTACCCATCTTTTCGACTAATAAGTAAGCAAACTGGGAAAACTTGGCACCCACCCAAACTGAAATCTAAGAAGTATAAGAAAGCGCAGTGTTGGAAGTGAGAGGGATTTTGGCGTGCTATTTGGTACTTGCCTATGGATCGAGAGCCAAGTATTTATAATCGGAAAAAAAATGTCATCTTGCGTGAGATATTTTGAACGAATTTCTGAAAGAGGCCCTCACAGGAAGGAGGTGAAAAGGGCGATGGTGGGGGTGGGGGTTGAGGGAGGAGGTATTGAAGAAGAAAATTGTAAACCCACTTCCCTGGACAACCCGGATCTGGATCTGTTTCTTCTGAAACTGGCTAGAGACACCATAGCTTCGCGTGAAAGCATTGGACTATGTTATTGGGGCGGTTGGGCAAGGCGATTGAGGCCTTGAAGCGGTCCATTTTGTTGCTGGATTATGGGGGTGGAAGAGAGAGACAGAAAGGTGGCGGTGGGGGATGGAGGTGGTGGTGGGAGTGGGGGTTGAGAGAGGAGGGAGGATGTTGGGAGAAGGTGGAGAAGGAGGAGGGAGGATGGGGGTGGACGGAGGGGGAAGGTGGGGGAGGAGGGAGGAGAGAGAAAGAGAGAGACTGTGCTGACGTGTCATCTCACGTGGCAAAATTTTTAGCCACGTAGGCATGCTGACTGGGCTAAAAATGGACACATCAGCGGTCAACCCACTTAAGGGACTAAAAGCAAAAAAAAAAAAATTACAGGGACCAAAAGCGTTTGACTTTTTTTATAGGAACTAAAAGCAAAACACCCCTATATTATAGGGACCAAAAAGTTATTTAAACCATCTAATAATCTAAGACCGCCATCAAAACAGAAAGACATCCTACTCATTCCGATTTTGCCCTTGTTTCCACAAACCAGAAAGAGCTATCTTTATATTGGGCTTGGCCCATTAAGGTTTCTTGATGCCCAAAAAAAATACCAAATGTCCTTCTCCACCAGGCCTGCTATGGGTTGGATGGGCTTAGTCATGAGATCTGTTAAGGGAATTGGTAAATACACCCCACACTTTTATCCATACACCCCATATTAATGTTGAAATTCCAAAAATACCCTCAAATTTTGTGTTATTTATAAAATTGCATTCCGGAAACTGGAAACTGGAGTTTCCAGAATACAAAATTGCATTCCGGCATTCCGGAAACTCCAGTTTCCGAAATATACACTAAATTGTGGGGTGTATGGCCCAAAACGTGATATTAATAAGGGGTAATTTTAAAATTTTACTATTTAAGTGGGGTGTATGGCAAAATCTGGTAGTGTATTTACCAAATCCCATCTGTTAAATACTCGCGATGTTTGTCTGAGCTACACATTCATAGTTGGGCCATAGATTATGCTACGATGGGCTTGGCTTCGATTCATGTAATCGCAGCTTACCCACACGACATGGGCCCCAGAAGAACATGGAAGCAAACGAAACACTTCATCATAAATACTTCCTAGTTAACAAGAGACAAGCTTGGACAATTAAGCAAGTGCATTAAACGTTATTGTACTTTATGAAAAATCAAATTTTTACAAACCAAAATGCTAAAAGTTTTATGAGACTTTGCACGAACCACACACAATCTATGTGTAGCATTCTATAATTATATTTTGACAGACACCCGTGTTTGGATAATTTTGACCAATAACACTCTAATTGGTTGTAAATTATTTGACACTATTCTCGTACAGAGTTTTTTGTACTAAATTGTAGCTTTCTTTTATAAATTCTATTTAGATCAAGAATATTGAATAAAGTTAAAACAACTTTAACCCCATTAAAAATGACTTTATATATATCATGTTGAGTCTAGATCAAAAGGCTAATTATCGATCTACAATTGAAGCTTAAACCCGCCATTAATATTTAAAGTAAACAATGATCTTGTCAATCATTTCAACCCATAGCTACTTTGATTTCTTGGAGCATTATAATTAAATATTCAAATTAATGCCACACTTTTAAGGGAACCTTTAATTAGTTGGTAGCTTTGGTCTTCATTTTCTTTACAAGTAAACTTTATTTTTCATTAAATACTCGGGCCATCTTGATGATGATTCTGATATTAATGTAAGTTTAGATTTGCCTTGTCGTTATATGCGTGCAAAAGTTTGTAGACCATAATTGACTTCAAAGCCAAATCAATCCAAAATCCTTATTGCTTGACAAAAAGGGAATTAGCAAAAGCGTGGGGAAAACACTTTCCACACCTAAACTGCTTGATTTTTCAAAGATTAATTAGAAAAGAAGAAGCAATCAAAGGGTCCCAAATTCAGAAAGCTATTAACTCCTTTTCCCAGTCAAAACTCGTTTGTTTTAAATTCAATAAATTGGCCCCCAGCAAAACTTAGTATTCCCTGTCTTGTGAAATTATTCCCACAAATTACGGTCACACCCACGTACACGATTTCTTTCTTTTTCTGGGGTACAGCAATGTGCCACAGCTTAACAAATAGTAGTATATTTAACCCACTAATTTAATACTAATATAAATTTGAGATTACATGCAATCCAACAATAAATAATTTCCATGCAAAACATTGCGGAATTATTTCATGTCAAATAATGACATGCAAAATGAAAGAAGATCTAATTCATCTTATGCATTTTTTTTTAGTAAAATACATTTTTCTCGTTTAAGAGATACTGATATTATAATTTTTTTTCTCTTTTGTTTGAAAACATACACTCTTTTTCTCTAAGAGATACTAATATTACACTCTTCTCTTCTCTTATTTGAAAGTACAAACTCCTATCCCCTGAGAGATATCAATATTATACACTTTTTTTCCTTCAAAGATAAAATATGATACATTTTTTTCTTCATTTTTATAATTTTCTATTGACGTAAAAACTAGTCTCCGTTAAAATATTTTTTATCACCATAATAATCTTTTATCTTTCATTTTATTTCTGTTTTTGTCCCATTTTCTTTTTCAATCCGATTTCAAAATCACTGTTTTAGCGTCGTTCACCACCACATCCCACAACCAAAACGAATCCATTGTTGATGGAATGTGGTGGTGAACACAGTGAAACAGTGATTCTGATTTCAGAATTCAGAAATTGGAATGAGAAATGAAATAAAATGAAAAATAAAAAATTATTATGGTAATAAAAAATTATTTAACGGAGGCTAACTTTTATGTTAATAAAAATTTATAAAAATATAGAAAAATGTATTATATTTTATTTTTGAAAGGAAACAAATGTGTGTTTTCAAATAAGAAGAGAGGAAAGTGTAATATTGGTATTTCTCAATAGAGAAGAGTGTGTGTTTTTAAATAAAAAAATATTTTATTCTCTCTTTTTTTGCTTTTTACAATAGCCTCGTTACTAGCTAGCCTGTAGAAGTAGTACAGGATAATGCCATGGTTGATAAATTAAATTAAATTAAATTAGCAAATGAAATATATAGTTTTGGTACGTCTTGGAAACCAGCCACGATCGATCATACCCGGACCATGTGCCTGAATCTAATGTGAGAAAACGACTTGCCTTGGTTTTGTGACATTGCAGACAAGATTTGCTATGCTTCACGATAAGAATAATAAGATACACAGTATAAGGAAAGATACTCAATGATTCTAATCAAAGCAAGTACAGCCCAATCCGAATACTGTACGGGGAGTTGGGAGAGAACAAAATTTAAAAGAAAATTAGGACACACATTGTTTGTGAAACATTATTTACAAACAGTAAAAATATATGATTTAGAATATATCAGCTTTTTACTTCTTCTTTTTTGACGAAATATCAGCTTTTTACATTAATTAGTTATGATTTAGAAAATATATCAGTTTTTTATTATTTTCTTTAACACACAATACAATACTGATTAGTTTTCGGTGATAGAATAATCTGTGGTCAAATTTTATCTATCTCTCAATTGAGTACAGATTAATTCAGGCGTCTATTTTTTCCCGCAATTCTATGGTGTAAACCAAACACAATACTATATTGCTTTGGAAAACTTTACACCGATGTATAAGGTTAAGATAAAAGATATAGCTGTAATTTTTTCATTGAAAAATACTGTTTAAAAATTTAAGATTTTTTTTTTATTTTTCAATATGATCTTGGAAATATTGCATTGAATTCAACTTAATACCTATAACATGTTTCAAAAAAAAAAAAAGGAGCAAAATTGTGCACGGCCTTAATATGGAGCCGTTTTGTGTAGGCATGTGTAGAGCGTGGTCAAACATGTAGGCGAATGAATACACGTTCACATACCACAACGGATGAAAAAGAAGACCAATTGGTCAAATCCCAATCAAGGGCATGCATACGACACGTCATGCCTAAAAAACACCGGGCCCTAACAATGGGAACACACCATGTGAAGGAGTAAATCTCTAATCTCTATGACCACAATCCACTTATCTTAAATAAACTATTCCCTCCTATTTAAATTTTTGGTTGTTTAATGTTTTGACACATTGAATAAGAAATAATTAATTGAATAAATTTTAGACTAAAATGATTTTATTTATTATTATTTTTTTAACTATTTTAATTATTTCTCTATTCAAAATTTATTAATTATATTAAGGGTATAGTTGAAAAAAAGTGATAAATTATCTCTTGAAACCTTAAAATAACTAAAGTTTTGGGACAAAAATAAAAAGTTAAAACTACTAAAGATTTAGACGAGAGAGAGTATATTAGTGAATGAATTAATAATTAACAATGATTAAAGAATGTTTCTTGGGCTCCTAAAATGGGCAAATATAATATTAAATGCAACATAAAGAAACTAATGGAACGAATTTGTAGGACCGTTGATCTCAATGAAAAGCAAACAAAAAGTATATAACCTTCATGTACGTACCTTTTCTATATAGTTGGTTTTGAGCTTTTAAAGTTTTATTGAACCGATCATGGATAACATTGAATATGTTTTTTTTGGGGTAGTTATTGAGTTAATTACTCCATCCATCTCACTTGTTACTTTAGGAAAAGAAGAAAAAAAATTAGATCGAAACATTAATTCTTTTTTTTTCTTTCCAATTTTACCTATATTATTTTTTAAAATATAGTATCTTTGGTTCATCTTTGATTTTGTCGGCTTAACCCATCCCTACAAAATCAGTTTGTAAAGTTAGGGGCCCTTGTATTATATATTCTTTTATGACCTTATCTCTAGTCGATGTGGGACTTGGTTTTTTTTCCAATACGTCCCTCATGCGCAACACTACTGTGCTTGGTGCTTGGATTATATGGTCAGTAGCCCGATAATTTTTTTTTTGAATCTAGAATAGACTCTGATATAATCTTAAAATTTAATATTTTTGATTTTGTGAATCTAACTTATCTCTACAAAAGCCTTTGAAAATGTACGTAACTCTAATAGTAAATATTGCATAATTCATTGATAGTGTATTTATTTATTTTTTTTGTTTAATTGATAGTGTATTTATTAAAATTAAATAAAGATAATAAAAATAATTTAGTAAAATTATTCTACTCATTAATTCATAATTAAGTTTCTAGTAGTACTTTTGGATCATAGGGAAGAAATTACATGTAGGAGAATTTTTGAGATGTTTGACGCGGAGGAAACCAAATTCAAAAGAAAAATAGGGTGGTATGGGACATGGGTAACTATGGTCCCATGAAAGGAAAACGGGTTAGGTAATGACTGTGGTCAAATTGCCAATAGGGCAGAGTGAAAGAAGGAGTCGTCACATTATAAAATTCCGAACCCCTCCAGAGTGAGAAGTAGCGTCTGAACTGAACCCCCTTTCCTTTGTTTGGCTTCTGTGTTCTGACACCCTCTAATTTAATTCATATTCCCCCACCCTCCCCTTATCAATGAATTATTAAAATCGAAATTAAAATTATTATGAGTCTGCATTGGTGGATGTGTTCCCGAAAGTATCTTTGACCGACCAAGGAATATATTCATACTTCGAATAATACTAATAAGAGTAAAGCATCACTTTCGTCTTTCACTTTGTAATTTGCTAGCAATTTAGTTTTTATTTTTACGAAATGGGCAAATTAGTCCCTCACATTTATCACCTTCGATCACTTTCGTCCCTCCGTCAGTGAGCTTTAACTGACGTGCCAATGTGAGGGAGGGACGAAAGTGATCGACAGTGATAAATGTGAGGGACTAATTTGCCCATTTCATAAAGATAATGACTAAATTGCTAGCGAGTTACAAAGTGAAGGACAAAAGTGATGGTTTACTCTACTAATAATTATAAAGATAAATTAAAGAATTAAATGAAATATTACTCATATAATTACTTCATTTATCTTTTTTTTTACTTCATTACTTCATTTATCTTCATTTCCAAATAATAGTAATACTGATAATAATAAAAATAGATATAGATTTTGGCCAATGGAGTTGGTACAAATAATCGAATTTTTTGTTTGTATTAATTATGATTTATAACTTAAGTTTGAATACTAATTTTTTTTATTAATAAACTATACTTAAATTCTATCATAAACCTTCGTTAATGTTGGTGATTCTTCGTAGTTTTAAATTGAGGTGTGTTTTTTCTAATTTAAATTCTTATTGTATAAAAAAATAGATATAAATTTTGTTCCCAATGAGTAATAGTAGTTTTCTATCCAATCATCATATGTAACTAAATAATCGTTAACTCCTCGTCGAGGAATTCAAATCAAGTTGTCTCTATTGCTTTTTTTTTTATTTGCGTTTTCTTGTTAATCATTTTCAATTAAGAAAGCTATTTTGAGCCGAGATTATCGGAATAATTTGGGAGCCCCCACGAGTTGGATGAACGTCTTTATTTCACGTGTGTTTCCTTCCGTTTGAACGTTGAACACCGACTAGTATACTTATTTACAAATAAGAAGATTATGCTATCTCATTTTAAGATAAGATAATAACATTACAAGTCCCGTTTATATTTTTTCTTTTGCAAAAATTCCTATTAAGATTTTAATTTCACCAATAACTATTCAAATAAAAAAATTTAAAATGAAAGAATTGGATGTTGCAATAGTATGTATCTTTATTTTTAACATAATAAAATACCACGTTCAGTCAAATTTAATTGATGGCATAACAATTTTTTTTTTGCTTCTACTTCGAGGAGTATCCCACCGCCTATACGACGGGGACTAATCTCCCGCGGAAGTTTGTTCGGCACCTCTAATGGGTGGCATCCCTCCCAGCTGAGATTTTTTCCATACCCAAGGCTCGAACCCGAGACCTTGGTTAAGGGGCGAGAGGCCTTAACCACTCACGCCACCCGAGACCTTGCATAACAATAATTTGTCTGTAGGAATTTTAGATAAAATAAATGGAGTATTATTATCACTTTTTTATTGGTAAAATAAATGATTTTTCGATAAAAAGATATAGGAATTTAATACTCGTAGATAGATAAATGAATAATAATGATACAGTGAGGAGATCCATGGAGTAACATAGGTGGGGCCCACGGTGATGGCGTGGCGAGATCGTAGTTAGATACAGCATCCCTCGTACTGCAGAGGAACCCACCACCTACACTTTCTTGAGCAAACAAAAACACCTCTTTCTGTTCCTCTTCCTCTCTTCTTCCAACTAGTTCCTACAAACTCATTCACTCCCATTTTAAGTTTTAACTCTCTCTCTCTCTCTCTCTCTCTCTCTCTCATGTGTTGTTATTATTACTGTTATCATTCATTCATTCATTCACAAGTCACAACTTACAAGCTAAGCTGCAATTGAAGACCTCTCTTATTACCATCCTCTGCTACACTAGCCAGCTTCCAAGCTAGAGAGAGAGAAAGAGAGAGATCTAATGGAGTACGAGAGGATAGAGAAAGTTCAGGTTTGGCATTTACACCCACTACTCTCTCTTGCCTCTATCCGTTGAGCTTTTCGCTGTTGATCTTGTGGGGGTGTTCCATTTAAGCTCATGGTTTTTTTTCCTGATCAAAATTGAATCTTTTTCCTGTTTCACAAACTGGGTTGGTGAGAAAAATGGTCCCTATTTGTCTCAGAAATTATTAATTATTTTTTTGGGGGAGGTGGGGGTCTATCTAAGTTCAAGGTTTCTGACTCTGTTCCAGGAGTTGAGAATGGTAATCAATTCTGTTTCTTTATGGGTTTCGTTAAATTGATTCCCTCCAAGTGATTTTTTTTAACGTTATTTCAAAAATTATACTTTCGCTTCTTCCACTTTTGTGGTGAGAATGGAAAGCTGGAATTTGTCATAATTATTTTGTTGGGTGCGCGGGAAAGGGAGAGGAAAAGAAAAAGGCTGAAAAAAAAAAAAGGAAAAAGAGAGAAGACCATGATTCAATTGAATTACCCTCATTTATATTCTGAGGAAAAAGGCGGTGTTGGTCTTTTTGGTTTAAAGAGAGTGGTCATGTGCTGGGTATCTTTGTTTATTTCGTGTTGTTGCAAGTTGGAAATTTGATAAATTTAGTTTTCTAGGTGTTTGACAGAGGATAAATATGCCATTTGGTCTGTTTACCCCTGCAGACTGGAATAATCTCTCCCAGTAAACTGAGGATGAAGTTATTAGGGCCTCACAATCATAGGAAGAAGGATGGATCCAACAGTAACTCTTCCAGAACCTCCCCTTCCAGGCTTGAGGATGCTGAATTCGTGAATAGCTTACTTTCCTCAAACCTTGATGATGAAGGTCTGCCATTGCTATTCATTTATTTACTTACTTATGCATATACATTTTTACTATGTATGTATTTGTCAGCATTTGTCCCAGATTGCCAGCTTGTGTTGTGCATGTGTGTGTAAGGTTTTGTATTTTGGAACTAAATAAAACATATTCCTTCCAGTTACATCTCCAAGCTTAGACGTTGTGTCATTAAAGCCATTGAGTGACACGGTGCTGGACCAGAGACAGAATGAGCAGTCTTCTTATGAACCAAAGGAGAAAATTCCCAGGGAAAATGGCGACGTGGGACGTGTAAAGATGCAGCATTTTCAGAAGGTTGACCCCGGAAGTTCAAGCACAATTCATCCGGTGAGAACAACAGAAGATGAAAGTCTTGATTATGACAGCAATGCTAGCTCGTCCAGTTTCGAGTTTGATAAAGGGGAGAGACCAGTGAACAAGCCTGCAACTAGATCCCTATTGAGACCTATACCTTCCAAGTGGAACGATGCCGAGAAGTGGATAATGAATAGGCAAAATATACAGCCTAGTTACTCAAAAAAGAATAATAATGTACATGGTCAAGGAAATCGCTTGCCAACAAGTAATGTGAGGGTTGCTCCAGAGTCTGGTAATCATGATCATAAGCTCCCAACAGGCAAGGTGACCGAAACAAAACGAGTTGATTACTGTCAACCAACATCACACATGGGAATTGAGAAATTCTCTTTTGTTCCATCCGATGCTCATTCGGTTTCGGGTCAAGCACATGGAAGAATTCCGGTGGCGGAGTCTTCTTTTCCCCAAAGCAAAGATTTAAAGGAAGTAAAAGAATTGGGTTTATCTTGCACAAGTACAGATGATCAGACAGGTATGTTGAAGATCTCATTCTACCCCAATAGTTATGATATATGTTCTTTTTTAGACATCCTCCTTTGGGTAAAAAAAGAAGAAGAAACATTTGTGTAACTATTATGCATGCTAATATTTACACCAGATTGAATTTGCCTATGCCATAAATATAGTAAGCATACATCCTTGTTTTATCTGGGCATTTGAATGGAAATGTGTTTTCTATGGTCTAGAATCATAATATCCAGAGAGACAATATTTATACAATTTGCTTGTGAATGATCTGAGTGAAACATAAAAATTGCCATTTGGATATCCTTGTACATTTGTGCTTGTGGCTACATGCAAGTTCTATCCATAGGTGACATGATCAGAGTGGGTTAACTTGTTCTTATGATGCAGTGATTCCTGGGATAAGATCCGTTGCCATGAGAGACATGGGAACTGAAATGACCCCGGTGCCAAGTCAAGAACCTTCGCAGACGACTACTCCTGTAGGGTCAGCAACTCCACTACGTAGCCCGACTTCCTCAATGCCTTCTACTCCCAGGAGAGGTGCACCTGCTCCAACACCTTTGGACAGCACAAGCAATGAGGATTCACAGTTTCCAGTTGAAAACAGCAAAAGACAATTGTCTGAAGAAGAAATGAAGTTCAAGACAAGGAGGGAGATTGCAGCCCTTGGTATGCAGCTTGGTAAGGTGAATATTGCCGCGTGGGCAAGTAAAGATGAGCAGGAAAATAAAAATTCTGCTGCTCGCAACACAAATGCTGCTCAAGAACAGGAGAGAATTGAATTTGAAAAACGTGCTGCTTTGTGGGAGGAAGCTGAAAAATCCAAACATACTGCAAGGTTTCTATTTTACTCACATTCTCTCTAGACTAAAGTAAACCGTGATCTTTGAACTTAATTATAGGACCATGTAATATTTTCAACTTTTGTAATGTGATTATAACATGTTAAAATTTACAGATTTAAGCGTGAGGAAATCAAAATTCAAGCATGGGAAAGTCAGCAAAAGGCAAAACTAGAAGCTGAAATGAGAAGAATTGAGGTAGTCACACTTTTGCATAGTCTATGTTCATTGGAATCAAAATTCTTGCATATTTTAAAACCTAAATGTTGTTTAAAGAGATTATAAAGTTTTATACACTAAGATTCAGTTGGATTAGCTTATAACTTATTGGAGCTTATTATTCTTCACTTATAAAAATGTCTCTTTAAATTTATAAATGTTTAGGGAGAAGTTAAATGATTGAAAGTGTATAAATTTTAGGCCAAAGTTGAGCAAATGAGAGCCCAGACACATGCAAAAATGGTGAAAAAGATTGCTATGGCAAGGCAAAGATCAGAAGAAAAACGTGCAGCAGCTGAAGCCAGAAAAAATCGAGAAGCAGAAAGAACTGTAGCTCAAGCAGAATACATACGCCAAACAGGACGATTGCCCTCTTCCAATTTCATTTGCTGTGGTTGGCTGTGATATATTTTTACCTTAAAAAGCATTGCAATTAGAGGAAAAAATTCAAAGATTGCTTATCTTTTTACCGTGGAGGATATGGGGTCATAAAAAATTGCATATCTCATACCTTACTGAAGCCTTGTAATTTTCAAGCACCTGAGTGCAAGTTGCTCCATAAAAGCGATTGCTGAGTGATGATTTTTACAGGTCTTTTTTTTTTTTCATTTTTAAAGGGAAAAAATATGAAATGTTTGCTTAAATGTGCTATGCTTTTGTTTTCCGATTGATAAAAAAAAAATGTGCTATGCTTTTCCTTGTGATTTTTATTAAAGTAAAGTATTGTTCACTTTGGTCAAACTCTGAGGGATTTCCAAAATATATTTGGAATTTTTCAAAGGTTAATGATAACATGTTAGCTGTTCTAGTGGTTGTGTTGCTTGGTTGAGGCAAAGTGTCCCATGTTCGAGTCCTTTTGCGGACAATTTCAATTTTTGGAACGTTATTTAACGAATAACTGTTTAAAAATTAAAAGCAAAAGGTGGTGTCCCTAAGATTCGAACAGAGCACCTGTAGCGAACAGGTATGACTACCAGCCACTGGACCAGCACGTCGCATAAGGGGTGCAACAATAAGTATATATCATTTCAGATTAACCAGTAAACTCACGAAGAGTTATTTCCCTTCACAAAGTGGCATGATTTGCTCTATAAATAGAGGCACTCTGCAACCAGAAAATATACGAAAATTGTTTCTTGTTTGTGCCAAAGCTCTGCCAATTTTAATTTCTAAATCATTTCTTTTCTTCTCTAGTGCACAAGAGTAGAAAGAGAAACTTTATTCTGTAAACTATCATTGATCGATACGCTTGGTGTGGTAGTGCAATACACTCCAAGGAATCCATCGTATCCTGAAGGGGATTCGCTGGTCATCCCAATTGCATCCAGTTTACTTAAACTGGTGGGGGCGAATCGAACCTAAAGGTTAGTGTGTTTACACACGCTTTGGATCATCTTGTGCAACCATCGTCACCCTCTCTACTATTGTTCCAGTTACTGCCCATTGTCACCAACACCCACATACAACAAACTCTAACCATTAAGCCAAACAGAAACTTCTAGAGGCACCGTATGAGTGATTCTTTGACCTCGCAAAAGCTTGTAGCCACCTTCTTTTACTTTCAATTTTCAAAACACAGTTTTGACCTTTTATTACGTAATACAACTGGGTCTTAACTTAAGTGCATTTTGAAGAAGCATGCACCAGAGCTTATAACTTGTAGTTATTTTTACATTTTTTACTATTTTAATAAAATTTCTCCTCTATGTTCTCTTAAAAAAAATCTTTAAATACTCTTTCCTTCATGTTTAGAATTTATAAATGCATATTCATAAATAAATTCTCCCTTAAAAAAGTTTGATAATTTAATTAATAAAAAAATGTTTAAAGACTAATTTGACTAATCAAATATATATTTAGAATAAGAAATAATAAAAAATGTTAGTCTTCAAAATAAAAATGGAATACGCACACGTCATGTTATATTATATTATATTTATCAGCTACGGTTAATTTTAGCTAATACTGATAATTCAGTGAACAGCTTTCAGCTGTTAAAAAAAAAAGTTAACAGCTTTCAAAAATTAGTTTTTCAACTTTCAACTAGTTTATCTATTGATTTTGCCAAAGTCATACAACAATTGTCAAGTTTAAACAAACCACGCTATATATTACTTTAAATAAATAAGTAAACAAAACTAATCAGTGGTAATACACAATAAATAAGTGCTAATTAATTACTTCCAGTATACTTAATAACTTTTACATGGTTTAGATGGGAATGACGCATTTGGTGTGTCTGTCTTTTTTTTGGGGGGGAGGGGGGTGAGTATAATTTGTGGCACTTTCAGATCTCATGAAGGGCTTGCTGTTGCACCACTTCATGAGTCAATTACAACTTTTAGGTGAACTTAAATATCTTCAAAGTTTAGCCATCAATAACATCGGCATGGATTAAAAAAGATGTGCGCAACTTGCAAGCTTGTTCAGGAGAGTGATGTCTGCCTAAGGACTGGACAACTGCTCCAGCTCGTGCTAAGCATGCTCACTTCCTCTCTTTTTTGGTCCACTGCTCACTTCGTTTTATTGACTTACCTTTTTCACTAGCCTCCAACTTAAGGAATGGGCCAAATACATGCCTTGGGCTTAGTTTTGGTATAACACAAGTTCCCACAAGGCTGCAAAAGTGACTCTTTTTGAAATAGTTTATTATCAGGACCAAAAAAAAATATGGGTGCTGGTAAATACACCCCACTATTTTGTCCATACACCCCACTTTAAATGATATTTTACTTTTATGCCCTCATTGATTTTTTTTTTCAGTTTCGCGTTTTTGCCAAAAACTCAGTTTCCGGAATGCATTTTTATCTGTGTTCCGGAAACTCGAATTTCCGGAATATATGTGAAAAATTGAGTTACCGGAAACTCGAGTTTCCGGAATTTAAAAAAAAATATTCCGAAAATTTGAGTTTCCAGAATACAAATTTGTATTCCGAAAACTCGAGTTTCCGGTAAAAATATAAAAATGCATTCGGGGAAATTGAGTTTCCGGTAAAAATGCGAAACTGAAAAGGAAAAAAAAAAACAAATCAATGAGGATAGTTTGGGAATTTAATGGATTAAGTGGGGTGTATGTCTAAAAATGGGAGTGTATTTACCAACACCCAAAAAATAGTTTATTATGGGGGGAACCGCCACCCAAGGTTAGAATTTTCAGTTGACCTAAAAAAAAAAAGGTTATAATTTTTCGAAGTATAAATTTGCCTCTTCTAACTTGTGCGAAGTGGGGCAAAAAATTGGAGGACCACAATAGCCGCTCACTAGGTTTGGTCCTTGAACTGCCTAAAAATCGCATGAAACACAGGAGATCAACAATTGAGCGCCATAGCAAAATCACCTATGATGTAGGGCATTGAGTTCAGTCCTACATAGCAACATTTACGATGCTTATAAACATATATTTGAAAGGAAATGACCCGGTCAGCATAATTTTTATAACTAATCTAAACAGCTTGTATTTTAATTTAGTCATAGAATCCAACATATGCTCTCTTTCAAGTTATATCTAATTTTTTTTTTTGTTTAGGACCATTGTTGGCTACCCACGGGCGCTGGGCGCTCGTCTGTAGAGGTTTTTACCCTCGGGTGGAATCGATCCTGCTACCAACAGGTCGACCCCCCAAGTTATATCTAATAAAGAGTGTTAATAAATCAACCTCATTGAAAATTGAAATGCATTATTAGCACGAGAGCTTTTGGGCTCTCCTCTCCAAAACCATGATCTTGTGAAACCTCCAAAGCAGATCTTCGATACATGGCGTCCAAGGTCAAAACATGCTTTTATGACCATTGAATCATTGATTACCAAGAGTTTTGCGCGTTATTGAGTTGGAAGTTGGAACAATCACTGGCAAACCTGTTTAATCAGGTTATCGGATATAAACTAAAATTTACGAGTTGGATCTAGAAGAAAACCTTTCAAATTTGTGCGCAACTGAACTCAATTCAATTCCATAGCACTGTAAACAAAACCTTTCAAATTTAATAGCAACTAGAAGAAAACAAGCATGTCGTCGTCATAGCAATCAATCAATTATAAGAAAATACAAGAGCTAGAAGAGAGAAGGGAAGGGATGCTTAGAGGTCTTGAACGGTCAAACCGGGAGGGAGGGATTGCTTCAATTTATCGGCTTTGTCAGGGTCAAAGACACAGAGAGTGTACAAATACTTGGAGCAACGGACCTTGAACTTAACTACATCCCTGCTCCTCTTTATCTTCACCGACCTCGCATCCTTCCTCCTCGCCGTCAGAAGAAAATCCTTTATCTCGTTAATCTGCTTCGGCTGCAATTACATATACAGTTATACACGACAATCATCATATAATAATCACATATACACACGATATCAATTCATTTTCTTCCAGCAAATTAACAAAACAGAGTAGAAAGTACCATTGTGGTTGCTTTGCGAGTTGTTAGTTGTCACCAACCACCAACAAAACAAGCTTCCTTCCTCTCCTCTTCCTCGCCTCTTCACAATATAATATAATATACGCACACACACACACTGCCCAAATGCTTCTAACATAAACCCTAGTATGTCACTCGGGTACCCGGTTTTGACCCCAGAGCCCAAATGGTTATGCTTCTCACGAGCCTCCCCCTCCCGTGGCCCAAATCTGCTCAGCCCTTAAATTCTAATTCTTATTTGGCAATTTATATTCACACATACATACTTTACTATCTGCACATACATGTCCGCGGAACTATTAGTTCTGCGGGTGTATTTTTTTTTTCAACACACACACTCCGCGGAACTATTAGTTCTGCGGGTTATAATTCTCCGTGGAACTATTAGTTCCGCGAACTCCGTGGAACTATTAGTTCCGCGGGTTGTAATTCTCCGCGGAACTATTAGTTCCGCAGGTTGTAATTTAACACATACATGCCTGCGGAACTAATAGTTCCGCGGAGAATTACAACCCGCGGAACTAATAGTTCCACGGAGTGTGTGTTGAAAAAAATACAACCCGCGGAACTAATAGTTCCACGGAGAATTATAACCCGCGGAACTAATAGTTCCGCGGAGTGTGTGTGTTGAAAAAAAAATACACCCACGGAACTAATAGTTCCACGGACATGTATGTGCAGATAGTAAAGTATGTATGTGCAGATATAAATTCCCTTCTTATTTTTATGTCGAATGCAAAATAATTAATCCAATTGTTGAATTGAAATTGAAAATTCTTATAATGCAAATCAAGTTTATAAAATTTTATGTGAATAAAAATTTATTTGATACTAGTACTTCATACACTATTTTATTTTAATGGATAATATATTATTTAAAATATACATAAATGCCCATTGTTAAATAACATACATATAGATGAACCCAATAAATTGATCACCTAAAAAAATAACCCATAAATTCTAATGCATGAACCCAATATACATTTGACATGTCAAGTATTTATATTCAATCAAAATTAAGAAGTGTGTCGTACGTAATTCATAAACCAAGTTACATATAAGCAGATTTCACTTGTAAATTGTAATATAAAAATTCATTAAAAATGCCTGATAACCAAGGCAAATGCTAAACCAAGCTCGACCGAATGAGAAGGAGAAGAAACACCTAACGTGTCTTTAAAAAAACAAACCCATGTATCGTAAATGTTTCCTAACTAAGATAAAATTTATGCGCATCTGCATTGCAGACACACGTGCCTAAACTTTTTATATATGAGGACGTGCAGACGGAGCATCTATGGTGCAAACAACAAACGACACGATCCGTGCACGTGTTAAACAAAGGTTGCCAGTTTGCTACAAACTTTTTGGTCATGTTGTGGATGGCAGAGAAATATGCCAGAGACTCGCGAGAATTATAAGAGAGAGATAAGAAAGAAAGTGAAAGTGAGGTTTAAGATAAAATGCAAGTTATGTGATGTGATCAAGCTCAACAATAAAGGTGGCCCGGTTAGTGTTGTACTGTTGTTGGGTTGCCAACCTTACTTTTTATTGGCATTATCATGGTGGATAGTGCCTTGTCACCATTCCATACCCAGAAAAAAGCTCTTAACCAAATAGGCAACCCCACAACATGCATCGAGGATTAAAATGGCACAATTAATCTACACTCAACTCCAATTTTATCTTGACCAAAATCAAAACTCTAATTTCATCCACCCAGTCCCAGTGTACAACTAAAGTTAGTGCCTAGTACCACAGCTAAAAAGGAGACCTCAATGAGCTTCTTTCCTATGCAGGACAAAATCCTTAGATTTGAATTTTTGATTCATATCTTCACAAATATATTTATAAAATTAAATTTTTTATAGATAAATGTCAATAATTAATATGCTAAATTAGTAAGATAATTTGAATACATGATCTCTTCATCACTTTATTCCTATGCACACACACATATTGTTGCTCTTAAAGTTTAATAGCATGTTTGGGGGAGTATTAATTTGAGCTCCCCAAAATTACTATTAGATGGGGTAAAAGTAATTTTATGGAAAAAAAATATATCATATTTGGTTGTAACGTGTCATATTTGGTTGTAACATGTCAAAATTGATTTTGCTTCAAAACTTTAGTTTGGTTAGATGTGGTGATAAAATGTAGTTTTTGATTTAGGGTTTCACCTCTGCTATTGCAATTAGCATAGTTCTTCTTACCTTATAAGGCCAATTTGCCATCTGCCTTACATTAAGCCTCTGTTTGGTTGGAGGGAAGTGGAGTGGAGGGAAGGGGAGGGAAGAGGAGGGATTATTTTAAAACTTTTATGTTTGGTTCAATTTTTTGGAGGGGAGGGAAAGGGAGGGGAGCAAAATCTCTCCTCACTTGATTTTGGCTCCCCTCCAATAATGGGGAGATTTGGAGAGGTTCTAAAATATTGATTTAAATAACCCTATTTAAAAACTAACAAAAAGGTTTATAAAAGCATAAAATATAATTAGACATTTTCTTCCATTAAAATCCCTCCCCTCCCCTCAACCAAATATGATATCTAATTAAATCTTTCCCCTCCCTCCCCTCCCCCTCCCTTTCCCTCCATTAAAATCCCTCCCTTCCCCTCCCCTCTCCTCTCCTTTGTTGAACCAAACACACCCTAAGAAACAAACAGTGCTCATAAATTAATTTCTCCAACTCACCCCGAGAAAGGACACCTTAGAAAGCGGTGGCACGATGCTTTTTTAGATTCCAAAAATGCTTAGTACGGGAAGGAATGAACAAGATCGAAATGGACAAACGTACAGCTTTGGCTTTGCCATTCATGGAGCAAAGCCATCACAAGCAAAGTGAAAGGGGTGCATGGCCAAAACCAAGAAGAATACAAAGCAGGCCACTTTCACATTAATTGAAGCACAAAGTGCCTCTTTTTCTCCTCCCCCCTTGAATGTATGTTCAGAGAGACACATCACATGGTTTTGGTGTCCTCTTCCATGTTCTAAATGTCACATCAACCTTCCCTAAAAAGGTTCAGCTATCAGAAAGGTCAAGAAGCCCAACATCATCTGCAATGTCCTTTTGTTATCAGCCACTTTAATCTTCATGCATGAAAGGTTTTACCAAACAATTACCCCAGCACTCATCAGTCAATACATACCCCACAATAATTTAGCCACAGACAGAGAGAGATAGAGAGTTAAGTTCACACATCAATCATCAATTACTACATAAGGAAATTAAGCCCCGGCCTTATGACACATGACACAAATTCCAAAATGTAACACGTGTCACCTTTTAAGTTTTTTTTTTTATTTCTAACTACAAATGGATAGTTTGTTAAAAAAAATTACTATTTTTATTAGAAAAAACCCTTACTTTATACGAATCGGGTCCAGACTAGTTGAGTTCCTAATTGTTACCAATATATTGTAGATAGCACAATGACAAGATGCCATATAGCTACAATGTTTAGCTTATCAACGGTTCTAAGCAGCAAAAACAGGAAAACAAAAGGCTTATAAGTAGGCTATAGACTACAACAAGGCTGCACTTACGACCATTTTCAGAAGGTTGAGAAGTAAGGGTAATAATACAAGAGAGAAGAAATTTCACAGTATTGATTGTCACATCATTCAGTAGTCTAAAGACCCCACGGTTGTTATCCCGTTGCTTAAAGTTCTCGAGTCCTCATGGCCCGCATAGTCATCACAGATGCCATTAGAAAGCCTCTGAATCGGAGCCGAGTTCAGAAGCTCGACGCCATTGTTGCCCATTTGCTGCACTTCCTGAGGGGAAAGTATCTTGATGCACCAAACACTATTTACAAATTCCCTGTCATACAAAAGATCATATATGTCATAAAGGTGCAAGAACAGAAGCCTGGTCAATTGGTCATTAGCTTTCACAATAATTAAATGAATAAAGGGGTCTGAAATCCAGGATTATATAAACAATGAAGATTATGTAATTCAGTGGTTTCTAAAGTGACATGGGGTTTCAGTAATATAAAACTACCATATGATTGAAAAGCAGATTCCCCAGTTTCTCTCACTTTCATTATTTTAAAGGAACAAGGCATGGGTCGTGGAGTACTTACGGCCAGGGGCCATCACCGAGGAGAAGAATGTCATTCTCTTGGTCAACGAACACAAGCTGCCAGCCTGATCTTAGAGGGTCCTCCAACTCACCTTCAAGGCCAAACATGCGAGCAAGCTCGCTGCGTAGCTCATGGTAGTTGGAGAATTTAGTGATATCCAATGATCTTCCAAAGGACCCTGACTTGTAAACCTGTAAAAAAGGAAAGAAATTAGCATGTGAAAATGCAAGACTTCAATAAGCCAACTTTATTGTATATTACAACAAAGTAGTAAGGAATGAAAATTAAAATGTTGATTTGGAAGAGAGATTCTAGTAGAGAAGCTCACCTTCACAAAGGTTTTGGTTGGTGGGTTTCCTTGGCCTCCATTTTCGGGATTTTGAAGGAAGCCTGACTCACCAATGCCGTGCGTAACTCCAGGATTCAATGACGAATCAGTGCCTGTGGTACTCAGGTAATTAGAAGACTGAAAAGGTACGGTTGATGAGTCACAGTTGCTGCCGATGACCCCCTTAAGGTTTGACATCTCATTATGCACTAAAAGTGACGAGGGCTCTATGTTAACACCGAACAAAAGATGGTTTTGTGGATCATTGCTCCCTTCTATTGCACACTCCCTACCAGGAAATGGTGGCAAGGTGATACCATTTTGAGACATGGTACTCTGTGGCTGCCCTAGCTGCTCCACTTGGGGCAGAACACAATGAGATACTCCGGAAGAGAGGAGAGGATCCACTGCAACACGCTTGGAGGGCCACGCAGTTGAAGGTTGAACAGGAACCCAAGAACTTGTTGATCTAGGAAGGTTGAGAAGGTGAGATGTTTCATCATTGGGAAATGAGCCTAATATATTGTGCAAGGGAGAAACAATAGCAGTAGTTACAGGATTCCCATTTGAATCAGAAAAACTTTGCTGATGGCCCAGTGTAGAGATAGCTTGCATGGGTGGTGACTGAGATTGAGATGCCGAAACAAACTGAGTCATTGTAGACACAGCACTTGAAATCTGCTGATGATCTACCGCTTGATGTTGCTGTTGTGGTGATGGTTGCTGCTGCTGCTGCTGCAGATGATGATGATGATAATTCTGATTACTGAATGAGTTCTGATGCTGTAGATGCTGCTGGAAATGTGCTTGAGTTTGAGCCTGAGATTGAGATGGATGCTGATTTTCTTGATTGTTTGGAAAGGCCTGCTGAGGTTGAGACTGCTGCAACATCTGGGTCTGCATTAAAGCAGCAGTACCATTGGGGAAGCTCTGTGGTTGTTGAAATTGAAGTAAAGAAGCAGGATGCTGTTTAGAAGGATCTAAAGTCCTCATATCCTGAAGTGCAGCAGCAGCCATAGCTTGGTACATATCTGGTTGCAAATTCACCATGGAGGGATCAAGCCTTGGCTGCATCCAAGGACTAACACCAATCCCCTGAAAATTAAGAGTCTGAAGCCCTCTATCTGTGTCTCGGAGCCACAATAGTGGAGAATTCATGCCAAAATCCTCATCCTTCATGCCTGCTAGCATTTATCGGGGAGGATCAATGAGAACAAGTTTCCATTTATGTTTAAATGAAACAGACTTCAAAATGTATAGCATGTTCGGAAAATGTTGGAGGAGTTTAAAAGTGAGTTCGGAGGAGGTAAACTTGATTTCAATAAAGATGAAGTTTGATTGTTATAAATCAAAACTGTTTTGACTCTCAAAAGCAAGTTTGACTAGAAGTGATAAAATGTAACTTTTGCATTGAGAATTTTATATTGAGTTTTACTACAAACTTGCTTTTAGAATAAAAACATCCAAACAAAAATCACTTCACTTTGAACTGAATTCTGCAAAATCAAGGTCACTTAAAATCAATTTTTCAAAAATACACACAATTATTTTCGAAGTTGAAGCTAGATTAGATGGCCAGAAGCAATAAACATACCATGGAATGAAGGCAGTCCTGGAGGCCATGGTCTTTTAAGCCTAAGTGGGAATGGAGATGGATACATCGGAAATGTTGTTAATGGCTCAATTTCCCATAGAGACACTCTAGGTTGCCTTTCACCTGCTGTGGATTCATCCCAGCCAACCTACAACTCAAGTAAAAGCCATATTCAAAATCATTCTTCCATCGTTAATAAGACAGAATTTGTTTCCAAAGCAAGATATTATTAATCTTACATCTGGAGATACGAGTAACATTCAATTTAATCGCATAACGTTAATGAAATATTATAAATGCTTCAATGCAGACCTTTACTGAGCGCCAATGTGAATTTGGCCACCGGACGGAATCCAGGTCACTAATGCCAGTTATTGTGCCCATGTATCTGCATGAGTATATATTAGTATAACAGCTCTACAAAGTGACTCACCAACCTAATATTTGTGATATAAGTACATAATGATCCGATTACTGTTCTTCATAATATTTAGAACATTTGAGTCCCCAATTGTACCATGCATGACAGATTGACAGCAATAGAAATCTAAAGCACCTCACATGAGAAAACCACAGCCACCATCCAACACAAGCCAGGAATTTTTCTACAAAGTTAGGCTACGGCTTATGGCAACTTGGAAACTTCAACCATGTGTGATTTCTAAAATCATATTGCATATTAACCTTAATTTACAAACATCTCAAACATAAAAAGGAAAGCATTTCCACTATCATTTTCAACAAGGGAAGTATAAAAACCTACCGCCGAACACTAGATTCCTCTGTTTCAAACAGCATCCTGAAGCGCATACCAACTGAAACTCGAGTATGATACACAGCTTTAACATACTTTGCTAGGGGTATGACAAATTCTGATGGGCAAGCACTGAATTGACAAAAAAAAATGTCAATTGAAGTAAATATATCATAACTTGGAAGTTGGAACTTTTACAAATGTATGAGTTATACCGTGGGTTATAGAAAATGGTGAAACGACTATTTGTTGCAGCTGCATGAGCTGCAGCAGCAAGCAGCCCCAAGTGCATGCTATCACTTGACAACACTGATGAAGGCATTATAGGTTGTGATCGACTAGCACGCCGAATGCCAAGAAGCAATTGATTCTTTTCATTCCTGTTGAAGAAAAATGCACTTGAATTACACTAATTACAGAATATCATATAATTACTAACGAAATTAACTATGCTCAACATCATATCATAAAACCTAGATTAAAAAACAAACTCGATAGGAGAAATAAAAAGCACCACTCTATTAAAGCCTGAAAACCATACGGACCTCACAATAAATGGGAAGACCATGCTTCAATAGCAACCCAATTAAGGACCCTTGGCTCAAAGTATAAACTAACAAAACTATTAACATGTCAAAATAATGATGTTTCCCTAAATTTTTCTGAATGGTCAAATGAAATACAAATCACATGTTTTTTCAGTGAGACAAGTCAATCAACCACATAACTGTCAAAGGTTAAATTTCAAACATACATGATCAAAAAATTGGAGTGAGAGGAGCCAAAAATTACTTACCAAATAAACAGCACCGAATCACCAGCGACAAGTCTTTTGGAACTGACAAAGACACTCCATCCTGTTGTAAGTAAATGCCTTTTGGGTTGGCCTGCAGAAAAAGACATCAAACTCAAACATTATAAATGGAAAGTGAACTTATTTCAGCAATGAGTAATAAACATAAAAAGCTTCTAACTAAAGTAAAAATAAATAAATTAAATTTAAGTTTAAATAATAAAAAATAAAATCCTACAGTTGCAACTAAAAAGAGGTAAGAAAAATCTCATATTTATAACTCACCACGGAAGATATGTCTGAATTTCCATTCATTACCATGCAAATCCCTTGCAATTAACTCTTGACAAGGAGGCTGTTGTGAAAAGTCCTGCAGGTCATAATTATGAAGTTAAGTTCACAGATTTGATGAACAAGTTAAAAGATTTAGAGCATAACTATGACGAAATCTTACCAATGGAGGAAAAACTTTTTCAGCTGACCGGCGAGGAACAGAGAATCCCCCATGAGTGCTTGTATCACTGGCTGTCAAAATTTTGCAGAAATAGTTTGTTGGCTGTTTACTCGGAGTTCCCAACTCTGCAGGAAGATATGCCTCCTTTTGCTCTTCCTAAAAACATGGCCATAGTCAAAAGTTGATATTATAATGTAATTCATAAAACCCAAACAACTAGTTATCAGTTAAGAAAGGGAACATACAGGATTCAGAGGTTGCAAGGTCATCTGTGCATATACTTCATCTGTCTCAGTGTCTGCCTGAATCCAACATAAATGAACAAATAAGAAAAAGAGTGCTGGAATCAACAACACATGGGAGACTTTGAAGCAAGGAAACCAAAATAAACAAACCTTACACTGTAAAAGAATAAATAAATTAGTAAATAAATAAACAAGCCTTACATGCATAGTCAAATTATGAAGTTGACAAATAAGTTGGGGAGGTAAGCTTGGATAGTTGGGGATGTGGGCATCGACTTCCTTGTTGGTAGATACAGCAACCTGAGCAGAAAAACACCGATTTAGATCATGCATGCATGTAGCTTATCCTGATAAAGAACAAAGATGTTTTCTAATGTAAAAGTTCATGTGCTGGTTTCAGAGAGGTTGGTAGAGATATTCCATTTCTGTGAGGTAAATCATTAACCTGCAACAGTTAAGATTAAAGAATTGCGCTAAAAGAGAGAGTAAGTTAAGCATTAGTATACACAAGGGTCACCATAGTGAAACAATAAAGCCAGTTTTGTTAAAAGAGTGTAAAAGCAGCCCATTGCGTAAAAAACTAGAGACGAGACAAAAGAACCGATTCAAGTCACAACATAGGTAATTAGGCATGTAAACAAAATAGCATCTCATGTCCAGAAACTGGAGATTCGTATTATTACTTTTATACATACATATCTAACATCATATCTAACTCACTCACCTGTTCACTGTGACCTTGTGGGAAGTAGACCACGCGGCTTCCAACAGCTGGCAAAGAAACAAGAGGACCAGCACAAGCATGCCAAAGTTCTGAATCTAGAACCCGCTTTTCTCCTACAGAAGTCCATCCTAATGTCATGAATATGGAACAGAAAGTTCATAACTGCCACCTAAAAGCCTCAAAGGACAAAATGATTTTGGCATATTCATGGCAAAGTCAAGATCTTTAAAAAAACAAAGGAAAAGAAAAAACCGAATAGGAGGAGGGGTGCTTAATATCATGCCAAATTACTTCTCTGATCTCTGAGCTACTGCAGAAAGAAGAGAAACGGTAGCCCCAACAGGTGATATTTTCACACCCCACCTCAAAGAATTCAAAAACATGTAAGGACCACTACCATGTTAGACATACAAATTTATATCCTCAGCAATTAGAGTCCATCTAACTCTAGAAGGAGAATAGCATTCTAATCCCTTAGGACTGATTTTACCCAAAAATGGAGAAAAATTGTTACCAAAAAAAGATGAATAATAGAGGAGAGAGAAATGGAAGAAGAATATGCAAACAAGAGTTCAGTTCACACACATACCTTCCTGGGGTGGAGGACTAAAACCAGCTGAAGAGAGTTTCATTTCAGCAATTTCAAACCTTCAAAACCGAGCCCAAAATCAATGATTTAAGCACACACACTCTTTTTTTAAGTACACAAATTGAGCAGCAACGAAATTCCCACAAGGTGAACCCCAGACCAAAGACCAATCCCTTTCGCCTCTTCCTTCCTACTCCAGAATATCATTCTTCTTATTTTTGTCCCCCTTCACCAACCAAAACCCATTTAAATCTAAACAAAACTCAAACACCCAGATACTGAATTGCCTCAAGTACCATCAACGAGTAAAAGCTAAGAGGCTCAGAAGATTCCAACCCTTTGAATCCTCAACCAAAACCAGTCTCACTACAGAAGACAATCCTTTTACTTCTACCCTTCATTCGCTTCCAATAATCCTCAACCCCCACCACCCCAAGTTCCAATCTTCAACACAACACTTCATGATACGACGTTTACAGCACCAAGAGCAAGTAGTAAAGTAACCCTTTCCAGTATCTGGTTTTTTTTTCCTTCACTACCAAATTTGGCAACAACCTCAAAAACCAAGCACAGCCCGGAAACTAGCCAAAAACCAAACAGATCTCAGCCAAAGAAGCAACGAATCCCAGAGAGCACCGGATCTCGAGAAAGAGAACCAAATCAAAGCCAGAGAAAAAGAGCAAAATGGAGTTGGGAATCAGCACAAACAACCACTCACTCCACTTCCAGAGCCAGAAACTGAAGCAAACGTTGTAACAGAAAACGACCACGGATACAAACGTAGGTGCTTGTTCTCTTTTTCACGGAGGGGACAAGAAAACAGTGTGCTCACGACTCCTTTATATATATAATTTTTTTTTAAAAAAGTGAGAGGAAGAGAGAGATAGAATCCGGGTCGGGTCGGGTTTCCAGCAATGGGGTGGCGGTTTGGGTAGTTGCGGCGGCTGTGGCCTTGTTGGTAGTACTGTTGCGTTACCCGTTTGTTTTTCTTCTCTCTATAAGTGTCTGTCTATGCTTGAGTGAGTGAATGAAGACAGAACCGCCATTGTTTTCGGGTGTGTTTTTATGGAGAAGAAAGAGAGTGTGCGTGCCTGTCAGATGATTTTTTTTCTGTGGAGAAAGAGAGAGATAGAGTGTTTTCACCGTTTTACAATTATTACAATTTCGCATTTTGCTATATATTCGTGTAGGATTTAATTAGTGTATGTTTGGTTAAGTACGGGGTAAAATTGATTTTGATTAAATTAATTTTATAAAAATAATTTTGGTTAAAATTGAAATAAAATAATTTATATTTAATTATTTTTATTCTAAAAGTAAGTTTGGAATAAAATTTCCAACTTAATTAACACAAAAGATACATATTTTAATTTTAACTAAAATCATTTTTAGACTCAAAAATTGTTAACAAAAGATATAATTCACTTAGGTTGAAGTATGGGATGTGGTTCCAAACGAGCACTTACCCCATGTACTTATTATTATTATTATAAGATAAAATAACTAAGTCATTAAAATTAATAAAAATTAGTTAAATTAGTTAATTTTAATTAACTAAATTTTATTTAACAAATTATCAATTACTCCCTCCGGTCCTATTTATAAGAAATATAGTACTAAAATCATACAGATCAAGAAATGTATTGAAATGTGTTATTTTTCATTAATGATATTATAATTTTAAATTTTTCTTCAAAAATGCCCTTGTATTAAATGGAAAATAGGTGAACTCTTAGTAAATAGTATGATAATTAATTAAGGTAAAATTAAAAATAAACAATTAATTTTGTTGAAAATTAAGTATTATTTCTTATAGAAAGGATAAAAGAAAAACTACTTTTTGTTTCTTATAAATAAGACCAAAAGAAGTATATTAAATTGTTAAATTGGTAGAATACATTCACTTGCATGGAGAATGAAAGTATTTGTTTAACATAAATATCATAATAATAAATAAGAATAAAACCAAATTTAACAATTAATGTATTTAAAGAGATCTATATTTCTTATGATTAATGATTAAGACAAAAAATAACCCTACACTTTCTTTTTTTTTTTATGAAAAAATAACCCTACACTTTCTTATATCAGGCACGGGAGTATATTTGCTTTATATATTTTCGTGCCCACTATTTTAGACAATCAAGACGATAATAATAAATTAATGAAAGAAGTTACTATCTCTATTTTAAATTTTAAAATAAATACTCTCTGGTTTAAAATATAAATAACAAAAATATTTTTTTGTCTAAATATAAGTAATATTTATCAATTTTAAATAAATTAAATATTAGTTTTTCAATTATATCATTCATTTAATGTAATATTCATATTTATGAGAGACATCTAAGGGGGTATTTTTGAAAAAAAAAATTGAAATTAATGAGTATTAATTAAGATTATCACATTTTTAAGACATTCCTTGGTTTGTATGTTTTTATATTATGTTACTTATATTTTAGACCGAAGGTAGTAACATTTGAAATTTTTGTACCAAAATTAAGAATAACAATAAATAATTTAGACTTTATTTGGTAAAAATAATTGATAAACTAGCTAATAATTAATAAAGTAGCTGATTGTTAAAAACTTTTTTTGACAAATGATAGTTAAAAACTTATAGCTGAGAAATTAGTTTATTGAATTTATAAAATTAGTGATTGAACTAACTGATAAATATAAAATAATATAAAAAGGTATGTTTATAATTTTTTATAAAAGTTATATTTTTATATTTATTACTTATTTAAAAAAGTTATCACTAATTTATAATAATTTATTTCATATTAATTATCATCTTAAGATTATTTATTTTTCAATCTTACAATTATATTTAAATATTTCATTAAATAAAATGAAATATTATAATAAAAATTAATTTTGAAATTTTTTGATGTGATAGTTTATTTATAAATAAACACATGTAAATTTTTATGTTTTTTTTAAAAATTATTATTTATTTTGAAAGAGTTGTTAAGGAAAAATAAGAGGTGATATAAAGAGAATAAAAATAAAACGGTGAGATTAAAAATGGGGAAAAAAACAATAAACTAGCTTCTCAAGAAAACATATACAAGTTTTGTTTTATATTTAGTATATATTAAAAGTATAATAATATATAGGAGAATAAAAGCGGTGCACTTTAATTCTAACTTGTTAGAGGGAATCAAAGAAAAATTAAACATCACTAAACTAAATAGACTTCAAATTAAGAAAACCATCACAGAACAAAATTGGCTTTCTTAATGTTTGTGTGTCAAGCATTACCGTAATTATAAACCTATGTGAACTATAAGCAGTGACACATTTAATTTGAGAGATAAATTAGGTAGAAGACAAAATATAATATGTTTGTATTTTGTTCTATGGTGCATCTGAAAATAGATCACAGATCGGGTATATAAGGTTATAAAAGAGAAATTAACAGGAAAAATATATTATTTTTATTGAGATTGGGCACATCGTGTGCTTTTAGTCTTGTTTTAATCTATTTTTGCTTATAAAAAAAAAGAAATTGAAATGCCTTGTTTTTTCCATAGAAAGGCAAATCCAATATTACTTACGAATGAGAAGAAAAATAGGAGGTGGCTGGCCCGTAGAGGTTTGGATTTAACATGCATGGAAGGTTATGGGAGTAGCATGTTCGAGATCTTGGAGCATCATTGCAAGTGCAACATGTGTGAGAAGCACTTGCACAGGTAGAGTTGGCCTAGCATGCCTATGCACCGATTGTGAGTCGCACTTTAGATTTGGACCTATGTGTTTGTAAAAGTTAGCTATGATGAGTATGAACCATGAATATAAAATAAGTCTGAATGGAAATTAAATGATTATTTACAAAAATTTATAAATACATACAATGCTAATTTTTTCTCAAGGCATATATAAGTATGCTCTTTTATACACATAGTCTTGATATATATCGAAATTCAATTATTCAATATATGCCTATCTGACATTTTTAATACACCATATTGGTATTACAATGTTATCTTTTCTCGATTGAGTGTCTAATATTTTTTTGATAAACCACTGTAATTCGGGCATTTGACACCCCAATGGCACCCCGAGGTATCCTCATGGCTTCAACCCTTTGAGTTGGCTACTTAATTCTCGATTTAAGGTTTAGTTACACTTAAAGTTCTTTGTCCCTCACAATAGTGTGTTTTGTTGTTACTTTTAATATTAAAATAATATTCTTATTTCTTCAATTTGTATGGAAATACTTAATATTTTTTATTTTACTTATATAAAAATGAAAAACATACCCCTTTAAGATAAGTCTGAATATAAATATGCTAACTAGCACCTTCCCATCTTCATCCAAGTTACAACTTGGAGCTGAATTCTTAGTGCCCAATTTTGTGCATTGCATCAAAATTATAATTTCTTAGGTATCATATAACAACACATAGTACCATGGTAAGAAGTGAAAAACATAGCAATTGAAAAGGGACACAAGTACATACTAGTATGGACTATGCAGATTCAGGGGCACAGGATACGGATATCTACCTTCTTTTGTTGTTCTTCAATGCGGAGCGATGCAATCCATCCATTCTTCACACATTGCACACTTGTGCAAATTCAAGCGTGCCTCAGGGCTCAAGTTTTTTCCTATTCAAAATAATTCTCACCTGTCTATTGAAAATAAGATAAATATATATAGGATAAGGTAAAAAAAATAACTCCATTCTAAAGTGTCACTTAATGTAGGGAATTGACTTTAGAATTGAGCTTTTGAAATTTGAATTAACCCTTTCAATTTCTACTGTTTCGTTCGAGGGACCAGAATTGAAATTGAAATTCTGATCTTTAATTTGTGTAAGAATTTAAAATATCCAACTTAAATATATTTGATTTTTAACTAAATCTCTGAAAATTACAATTTGAAATATCAAAGAACAAGGTTAATTAAAACTAACATTAAATATTTTATTATTTCATTGTCATTATTGTTGTTTTACAATTACATACTGGTAAAGACCACTGCAATTTTTTTTTTGATAACAAAAAGACCACTGCAATTTTTATATTTCAACAAAAAACAAAAGACCACTGTTACAAATTTCAACAATGACTGTTGCGAGCATCTGCCGTAATGTCACCGACAACCTCCGTCCACCGTCCCAATTGGCAACCTTCGACTATTGACGTTGTCGTCTTCAAAAGTAAACAACGCCACCATGCTAACAAACATCTTTTGACTGTCAACGTCATTTGACCATTGCTGCCAAATGCCAATAGCCAGAGACATCTTTCGCCACATGGAACTTCAATTCAATTTAGATCTTTAATTCTATATTTTTAGATTTAGATTCTGATGGAGTTGAAATTTTAAATTATAATTCCCATTTTATCATCCAAATGGGCCCTGACGTGATAAAAAAAATGATAAGCGCATACTCTTTTTTTTTTGATGCATTCTTGTTTTGTTTTGGTTTTTTAAACATACAATATGCCATTTTTATCAAAAAAAAAATACAATATGCCATGTCTAACTCAATTATTTATTCATGACAAAAAAAAAACTCAATTATTTATTATATTCTATTACTAAGATTTTGAGGCAAATTCATTGTTCATTGAATCAACAAAAAAGTGAATATGATTTTAGAATCAAATCAAACCAAATTCATTTTTCTAATTAAAAATAATGTTTAATTACATTTTTTATCTTTAGATGTGTGATTGTGTGATTTTGGTCATTCGAGTTCTAATTATGCAATTTTTGTTCTCAAAGTATCACAATTGCGCGATTTTAGGTCCATAGGTTTCAATTGCTGGATTTTAGTCCCCCATGTATCCCAATTGATACAATCAAGACTCTCTGTCACTGTGTCATCCAACTTTTAACACTAAAAAGCTATACGACACATGTGGAACTGATTTGTCACTGAGTCAAACCACTTTGGTGGACCAAAATCACACAATTAGAACTTGAGAATCAAAATTGCGCAATTAAAACATGAAAAACTGAAATTGCCCGATCTCAATACCTTGAGATCAAATTGTAATTAAGCCTAAAAATAAACAATTCAATTTTCAATATAAAGAATAAATTTATTTGGTTCAAATGATTTTTCTTTTCTTTAAAACCGAATCCTAAATAAATTATTAAACTCCAACTGTTGCTAAGTATGTATAAAGGACGAAAACTCCCAGAAACACAAAACGAAACCTAAGGGGTCGTTTGGGGTGGTTCTAAGTTTTTTGTTTTAAAAGTTAAATTTAAAAACAAAACTTGTTCGGGTAAAGTGTTGGTTTTTTTCTTAATTTCAAAACAGTTTTAACCTAAATCTCAAAATCATAAAAATAGATTTTGTGATTCTTGTTTCAGTTTTAAACGCTAAATACTCACGTTCTCTTGTATCTAGAGATGGGTATGCAGGTAGTCCAGTTTGCATATAAACGGACCGGGCCGGCCCGAGTTGCAAAATAAATGGGCCTACATGATGTGGCTCGCATCCAGCATGCATAGTCCATAGGCTAAATAGGGTCGGCCCATGGGCCTACTAAAGAAAAAATAATTAAATTTTGAATAAAATAAAATAAAATATACATTAAAATATTAAAATTTAATTAAAAAAATTGGCCCGTGGGGTTAAATGGGTCAGGCTAAAAAAGCCCGCATTTAAAACGGGCATATATTTAAGTGACCCATAGCCCGCACTGGCTGCGGGTTAAACATGTCAAAGTCCATATACCTAGCTCTACTCGTGCCATCTAGGGATGGCAAAATGGGTCGACCCGCGCCAACCCGTTTTTTTTGCCCGTCCCGCCGAGGAAAGTGGGCAACAAATACAATCAGTCCCGTTTTAGGGCGGGTTGGCAGCCTGGCGGGACGACCCGTTTTTGGAGGCCCAAGCCCACGACAAATAAAAAACTGAAAAAATTATTTAAAAAATAATATAATCAACCCGACAGGCAGGCCAAAGTGGGTCGTGCGTTGAAAAAACCCGGCCTACCAAAAAAGCGGGTTAGGCGGGGGCCAGCCCGTCGGGCCCATCCCGTTTGCCACCTCTAGTATCATCTGTCATGTGCCTTCACCATTCATAGTGAAGCAAGGTAAAAAAAGTGACTAAATTAAAAAAAAACTGAAACTCAAAATTCAGAACTGAAACTCAGAACTCAGAATTGAAACTAGATTTGATTTTTGAAAATTTTAAAACATAAAACTAAAAACCACCCGAAGGGGGCCTAAAACAGTGACAAATTGCAACCTTAATTGCCTCACCGTTAAGTTTCGACCAAACTAAAGAATTGTCATAGTCAAGTTCCGGATGTACTTTAACAAAAACACTATAGTAGGAATCTCGGACCCCTTCCACCAAAAAAAAAAAAAGGAATCTGGGACCCAAAATATGGCAAACGAATATCATGAGCCTGCCTTCGGCTCAGCGCGCAACAAGTACTTCTTTATGTTTGAGAATTAGATTAGATTAGATTAGATGGGATCACCCAAGAACAAAGACACTATATAATATATACTTAGGCTTAAATATATTTTTAATCCCTCAATTTTAAAAAATTATTATTTTTAGTCTCTCAAATTTAAAACGTGTGTTTTTTGTCTCTTATTTTTAAAAATGTGTTACTTTTAGTCCCTAGGGCTATTTTTTAATTTAAAAAATATTTTTTAAATTTATATTTTGACCCCTTTTAAATCCTGATTCTCACCTTATCCCATTTCTCCTAACTTTTAAGAATTTTTTAAATTTATATTTTGACCCCTCCTAAATTTAGAAAATATTTTTTAAATTTAAAATATGGCCCAAGAGACTAAAAGTGACGCTTCTAAAAATGAGAGACCAAAAAACACGTTTTTAATTTGAGAGACTAGCGGCACAATTTTTCAAACTTGAGGGACTAAAAATATATTTAAGTCTAAATACTTTTAGCTTTGTTGTTATGGACTTGCTCATGTGCAATCTTAAACTAGCTAGCTAGTTCTAATTAAGAGCCCTAAATTAAGTTGGATCTCCAAAGAAGGACGCAGGGCCCTTAAAGCTTATTAGCAGGACTCATGCATGTATAACAAATGTTAGAAAGTGTCCTAGCCACACTAATCAGATTAATAAATAAATAACACAAAAAAATCACTTGATATTACTTCTTCAATTGTTGAAGGAAATGTATAAATGCTCTTTGACGCGAGCGCGCACTTACGAACAGTGGTGAAACATTGAAACCGTACTTGTCAGAAGAAAACAAAGAATTGATAACATAAAAAGAAAGATGCATTGCAAATAGAAATGTGGTGTGGATGAGATATTTTGTGAATGATTGGATAATAGTTCGCTTTGTGTCCTCTTTCAATTCCTATTAGGTACCACCCAACCCTTGTTTGATGTGCTTGGGATGACTTTAGACTTAATTATAGTAGTTATTAGTCTACGGGCTCGAGTTGTACTCTGTATAGGTCTTTCCATACTAAAGGTATTAAAAAAATACAACAAATAAAACAATTTTATTCAGGTGAAAATAAAAAAATTGAGAATGTGACACATGTTATAATCTGAAAAATGATATACATGTAACCTGTTTATGTTTGATTTAACTTATTATATAGTAATTGATTGATTAATTAGTTATAGACTTATAGTTAAGATACAAAGCCAAACAGTCCAGGACATTAGGTTCCGAGAATTCAAGGTGTATAATTTGCATAGACAAAAAAAAAAAGTTGCATAATTTGTCTGTTGCTTATTTTTCATAGGTCATGTCATTTCACATTTAGAATGTAAAAGTAAAATAAATCAGTGTAAATCAAGAAATGTGAGATAGAATTATTTATAATCAAATTGTAAAATTATATGAAATATAAAATAGTGTTTTAAAAAATATGTATCGTTAGGTTTTTTCTGTCTATAGACACTCACACATATGGGAGATGGGGAGAGGGGCAGCCAGGGATCGAATCCACGTTCTGATACATACTACTCCCTCCGTTTCAAAACTATAGCTTTTTAAGGTTAATGCACACAGATTAAGAAATATTTAATAGAAGTAAAATATGGTTATAGATAGACTAAAATACCCTTATTTAATGAAAGAGTATTTATGACAAATTATCTACAAATCTCTATATTATTAATGTCAACTACTCCCACTAGTAGTTATTAAATAAGGGTATGAGTGGAAAAAAATAATTAATGATACTTTGGAATTGTAAAATTGCAATAGTTTTGAAACAAAAATAAAAGGCTAAAAGAGCTATAGTTTTGAAACAGAGGGAGTACATGCCACACGGGGGCCATACAATAATGTAGGCAGGATAACTTGGTTTCTAGCCCATCCCGTTCAATCGATGCGATGCAAGTTTATCCATTACTATGGATGACTACTTTCCTTTTTATTATTTCTTCTTGTCCTAAGATGTGCATATGATCTGCTATCAAAAAAAAAAAAATTACATCTACTATTCAAAATAAAATTTGAATTATTTTATAAAATTAGTCATAGTAAAAAAAAATTAAATTACTTGACTTAAAATTATTAAGAATTAAATTTGACTGTAGTAAAACACATAAAGACAAAACACCTTGATAAGTATTAAAATAAAAATTTAAATATATAATTTAAATTTAAATCAAATAAGATTATTATATATATTTATTTTAACAAAGTCACACGGCATAAAAATTTAAATATTTTACTAATCCCACTTGTCACTTTAATTCCGTTATTCAAATTTTTTTTGACTAAACTGACGTATCTTTTAGGGGGTCAAACTAATGATTAACGTGTCATAATTGTCATCTATAGTCATGATTAGCGTGACATGCTAATCAGTAACCAAAACTTGGTTCATCTTTTATTTTCCATTTAAGTAACGAAGGGCACTTGATTCATTTTGAAATTGAAGTTTGGAATTGGAGGAAACGCAAACGCAGTGACGTAAACACGGGAATCCTACGGACTAGAAAATGAATGTGCAGCGTACGACAACAAGGGATGAATTCCATCCATCCATTCCATTGGGTGGTGAGGAAAAGGTAGGTCCCCATGAGTGAAAAGATTTCCTTGATGGGACTTCACTTGACAGCACTTTCTCTATTGGTCGCTCTCCATGTCGTACGCTGCTATAAACGACATAAGAATGCCACGCGTTTTATTGCTGCGACCCTGAACACGTTTGTTGCTTGTTGGTGGCATCCATGTAAATTTCCTCTTGCTTGACACTGACAGCGACCAATGCTCGCTCACAAAAACGAAGTTGGAACTTGGAGATACGCATCTGGTTTTTCTTTCTCGCACTCTTACACGTTTTCATCACCTTCTATTGTCTTTTCAATTTTCATACGTTATTTTATTCAAGCATACTAGCATAGGAATGTATGCTTTGTTTGGTTATGAAAAGAAAGCGAGAGGAAAGAAAAAGAATAGAAAATGAAATAATTTTTTAATTGTTTGGTATGATAGAAAATAAAAACAAAGCAAATTAAATTTTTTTCTCTTCTCTCATTTAATTGAGTAGAAAATAAAAGAAAATAAAGGACTATATATATTTATGAAATGACACAAATATTAATAGTGGATATTTTAATGGGTTAAATAAAATGACGAATAGGCTAGAGACATTTTGGTATTTTAACTAAAAGTGCCAAGTTGTATACTCCTTTCTTCCCAAGACCGAAGGAAATCATTTGGCATGTATTTCCATGCATTTTTGCTTCTCTCTTGATTTTTCATGTAATCCAAACAATGAATTTTTTTGATATATAGATGTGTTTTCCTCCTTTCATTCCACCCATTTTCTGTCACACCAAACCAATGCATTAAGTGTCATATAGTTTACTAATATTTTAAAATTTAAGTGAAATAAGAGAGTATATATAAATAACAAATTCAAAAAAAAAAAATAGTATAAAGTTTTCTTTTATTTTGAAGTGCTCCTTAAATATTACCTAGCTAGTGCGTTGCTGTAGATTTATTTTTCAGAATTGACTGACTTCACAAAATACATCTAGAAACTTTCTTACCGACGCACTTAACACTTGCATCAACAACATTCATATAATATTATCAAACTCAGAGAGTGTTTATTCATCAAAACTTGAAATCTTAAGATATTAGACGTCTTGAAACTCAACATTCATATAATTGTTTTTGATATAAATTTTTAACTCCTCCAAGAGCAAAAATATATAAATTGCGAACCAACAATATGTTTAAAACCCTCTTCTTTTATTGTTAGTTGTGAACCACTGAACTACAGGAGCAACAAGAGTACTCTTTACTTTAGTTCTTACCGATATTCAATGATGATTAATGCGAGCATTGACGTACCAGAGTCACAAGAATATTTTGGATGCCAAACAAAAATCATAAATTGTTGAGTCGCCCTCATCAGATCAGATCAGATCATATCATATAGACATATAGCTAGAAAACGCGCGAAGTCTATGCACACAGATCTATTATCTATATCAACAAGTACAACGCACACATTCAATCAGAAGCCAATCATTGTTAAGTGGAACATCAACATCCATTTGCACATCTCGGTCTGCTATATGTACGGGATATATATACTATTTTGCAGTTTTCTGGGGTACGTGAGAAGGGGATATTTTAATTTATAGAACAGAGAAGGATAAGGGATTTCACTTTAATTAAGCAACAGAGCACCCCACAATCCTGCTCGTTAATTAATAGCCAAAGCTTTTGTCTTAATTAGTGGCAAAAAATCTCGTTGGACACATTTACTGCAAAAGAGCTAGCCCTTCATGAATAATTCCAATTCTGCAATCAAACAGTACAGTATGTGTTCATGGAAACGAAGGATATTCTTTGCGTACGGCACGGCAGGTGGTTTAATTGTTCAACAGTATATATGTTTAGGAATAAAAGGTGAATGTGAAAAGTGCACACTGCAGGCAGCTAGAAGTGTGTGGCTAATTAAGATTCCCATTCCTTTGCTATGGTTTCCTTAACTGTTGGAGTACTCGTGGACCATATGGAGTTGATAATAACTAACTTGATAGTGCAGATGTATTGAAAACCCAAAGTCTCTGTGTTCTGATGTTTGAAATGCACCCTGAAGCTGAGAGAGAGTACAACTTAATTACTTACCAATTGAACCCGTGAGAGAGGTTCAATCGTTTAGCGAGCTTTGTTTAGTGTCTTGTATTAGTATTAATTCAACATACACAACCAAATTTAGATCATATCTTATACAAATTGTCCTATAGCACTCGGGGTTGAAGATATATAATACATATAACACATTGTTTCATCAGCAAAGATTGAACTTGAGGATCAATCGAGTCCGTCCCTTTAGAAGGAGCTTTCTTTGTGTTCGTATCATATCATATTTGTTATCCCTTTGTTTAGTCTTTCTTTTTATAGGTTATCCCTTTGTTTAGTTAAAGGATAAGAAACCATCAATGATGTTTTTTAATATTTAATGTTACATTAAACAATTAATTCGAATTCAAAACTTATTGTAATTCTACTAGATCTACCGAGCATGTTCAACTAATTTTTCTCATTGAGGAAGAGATGATATCGGATGAATGATCAACAGCTTAGGTAGCCTTTCATTTTCATACAGTCTCTTTCCTTTTTCTTCTCGGTCATTTTTCTGTGTAAAGAAAGCGAAAGATGAGAGCAAAAGAGGGAAGAGGTCAAAAAAATGGAACAGCTCAATGGGATAGCTTAGATTTGTGGGTCCTTTGAATTGAAATTGCGTTACCTCTCTCTCTCTCTAGTCTTTAACAACATGGATGGATTCCGTACTCCGTTTTGATGTGACGCCTTTACTTAGGAGGGGGTGGGGTGGGAGTGGGACTCCAGCGTCAGACCACTCACTCATAGTCGTAGACTATTCCTTTCGTGAGTCACACCCATTGAACCGCGGTTATTGGGCTTGGTCGGATACAGGTGATCATTAAAGTTTAAACCGTGACTAAGCTGTCAATTTTGGCCCAAATCGATGGATAGATCCAATGGACTTGTGTGTTAAGTTGAGCTAGGCTTGTTAATTACAGATTTAAAAGATATCGTGCTATTTTGATCTGGCCCGACGGGCTTGCTTGGCCATGATAGACCTGTTTTATATGCACTTTTGTAGTATTTTTTAGATATATCTTCTTAAAAAAAAATCAAGTCAGACTTGACCTGATGTATTTTAGACTGGATTTAAAAATATGTGGCTAGAAAAGTGTGCAACCTAGCTTGGCCCAGTCCTTTTTTTTCTTTTCAATTTGGCCCGATGGACCAAGCCAGGGCGAGCGGCTCGATTTGACACCTCTAACCAAGACCTATTCGAATCCAAACTCGACATGAATTTTCCTTTATAACCTTCAGTTTTATTGTTTTAACTTGGATTTGATCTATTTGCAATGGTAGAACTTAGATTCCAATTTAGGGATATATCCAGAAATATATTAAAAAGAAGTAAAAAAAATTAATAATAAATACAAATGAAACATTAAAATCATAATAGTTGATACACAACATACTGTTAATTAATCTCAGTCGTGTATTGCATATCGCTCTTTATGTTGGGAATCCAAGTGTGAGTTGTAAATCCCACATTGGCTAGGAATCAGGGTCCCTGACCTAGGAATTTTATGTTATGGGGGCAAAACTCATATATAAATTTGCAACATACAAAATATATCATAACATTTCGGAAAGTATATATACCTAATGTCCAAGTGGGGCCATTAGGTAGACATTTAATAAAGAAAAAACTGCTTAACCACGAGTTACCTTTTGTTTTTTACGGGAGTAACTGTTGCTTTTAAAGGTTTGTCTTAATAAAACACAAATCTATACTTAAAAAAAAAAATGATATTCAAGTGGGGGCAATTGCAGCCATCATGGTTGTTGTGGGTCCGTCTCTGCTAGGAATGGATCAAATGAAGTAAATATAAGAGATAAAACTCATATACCCAATGCCTTAAGGTTTTGGGTGAAGATGTGGTGTCGATGTCTCACTCATGGTGTTGCTTGGCCCATTGGTGCAGGTCCCCCTGCATGTGGGCTCCCCTAAAACTCCCTACAAGTGGTATCAGAGCCTGGTTGGATACCGAGTATGTGGCCCCAGTACTCGATGAGGCTTAAGCTTGAGAGAAAGTAGGTGATCCGAGTAGTTGGAGGTACAACCCAATACTTAAAGAGGCTTAGGCCTGAGGGGGAGAACCCGGTGATCCAAGTAGTTGGAAGCAAATGACCCAATACTTGAAGAGCAATGTGGATGTTAAAGGACTCACACTTGAGGGGGAGAATGTTAGGAATCCAAGTGTGAGTTGTAAGTTCCACATTGGCTAGGAATGGACCAAATGAAGTGAATATAAGAGATAAAACCCATATATCCAATGCCTTAAGGTTTTGTGTGAAAATGTAGTGTCTATGTCTCACTCGTGGTATTGCTTGACCCATTAGTGCAGATCCCCCAACATGTGGACTCCCTTGGTACTCCCTACACTTTCATACTATAAAATTCATCAATCTATAATATATGTAAAGACGAACCCTCTATAGACACATTTTTACAAGTGTCGCTTTGAGAGTATTTCAAGGATCAAATGGATTGAATTGATTTGAAAAGATTTTATTGATTAATGATTTCACGATTCATATTTAATGTGCCTTATTTAAAATTGTAATGATTGTATTTGAAACAATCAATTTAAAATCGTATTTTCAATTGCCTATTTATTAGAGAATATTTCTATGTCTTATATCTTTAACTATTTATTTTGCGTCTGGAAACATTCGTGTTTCTTCAGCCTCTTCATTCTCTGGTATGATTTTTCTAACACATCTCTTTTTGTTAATCTTCTCTCATTTCATATACATTTTCTTCTCATTATTCCCATCCATTGCGGTTACTAACACATGAGACTTTCGATTAAAGGTTAGTTATTGTTTTCTTTTTCATGGTTAATCTTTTATATGTTTCAGTCTTTGGATTTTTAATTTTAAATTTTAATATCTGCATGTATTGATAAAATTTATTTGTTTATTTTGTTTTAGGTGTTATTCCTTTGTTTGTCAACACTAAATTTTCATCTAAGGTGAGTTCGTAATATTGCTATTTTTCTATTTTACTGTTAATCATTTTTACTTATTATTTTTTAGTGTTTATTAATATTCTAATAGCCTCCAAACTATCGATGTTGTTTGATTTTTGTTCTTTTTCTTTTAGGCAAACTTCTCCTCTAAGACAAATATTTCTTCTAATTGTTGATTAATTTTTTTTTATTTATCAATTATTTTTTGAAATTAATGCTTATCTATTTTACATTATTAAGTTTTTTATTTTCGATTTCCATTTGTGATTAGCTATGCAGATACAATATTATTCTCTCTCAAACAAGAAGAAGTATCATATATCACAAGAGTTGCTAATTACTTTTTTAATATTTTTCAAGAAATTATGTATGAAATTTCAATAATTATATATATTACTGTGATTTTTTGTATCTTTTAGAATATATTTATTTTAGAAAATATATGTAATAGTTTATTAGTTGTTTTTATTTAAAAATACATATAAATTATTTAATTCCCGAATTCAAATTTTGTATTGTGAAAATTTTGGTTTGATATAAATGTTATGCTCTTAAATTTTTTGGAATGTCTTAAATTAATTTGATTTTTTTGAAAATGTATATATATTTTTATTTTTATACTATTGTAGTTTTTGTGAAATATTTAGGTATCTATAATATATATAAAGACGAACCATCTCAAGACCAACTTTTACACGTGTCGCTCTGGGAGCATTTTAAGGTTCAATTGGACTGATTGGATTTGAATAGGCTTATTGATTGATTTGTATTGATTGTGTTCTATATGATATTTAATGTATTGAATAGATTTCAGTCATAATATTATTTAATATTGTATTCAGATTTATCTATTTAAATTTGATTTTTTCTCATTTATTATTAATTTAATTTGACTATAGCAAATTGTATTTCTGATTTGATAATATTAATAATAATTCTAATAATAATAACTAAAAATATTATTAATATTATTTAAACAATGAGCAGTAACTACATCTACATAATAATGATAATATTTAAAAATAGGATTTCAATATCGCCGTTGGAAAAAGGATTATATCTGTTTTTACACTAATTTTAATAATTAATAAAATATTGATTCTTCTTTTCCTCTACATGTACATAAGAATAATAATGTTTAAAAATGGAATTTCAATATTACCATTGAAAAAGGATTACATCCATTTTTACACCCATTTCAATAATTGATAAAATCTTGATTCTTCTTTTCCTCTTTTATTTCAACGATTTTTCTCTCTTTAAGTTATCCATCTGCGATTGTGTTCGATATGGTATTTATTGTATAAAATAGATTTCAGCCCTAATATAATTTGATATTGTATTCAGATTTATCCATTAAAATTTATTTTTCTCATTTATTGTTAATTTGATTTGATTATAGCAAATTTTTATTTTAAATCTGATTTGATAATAATAATAATAATTCTAATAATTATAATTACTAATAATATTATTAGTATTATTTAAATAGGATTTCAATAATGTTATTCATAATATTATTTAAACAATAAGCTTACATGAAATCAGGAATAAAAAATATTGTTATGGCCCTCGCACATTTAATCCGGGTAGAGGTTTCATGGCGGTGATTCTTTTTTATTGATTGATTATTCCATGATTTAAATTTAATGTACATAATTGTTATTTTAAATTGTATTGATTGTATTTGATATTATATTTGATTTTTTTGGAAAGTATTTCAAACATTCGTTATACTTATTTTTTTTGGGTTTTCTACAACGATATTATATCAACTTGATTTCGTTTGATTTCAAACTTGAATGGATTTCAGCTCTAATTGGACTGAATATTATATTCAGAATTATCCATTGAATATTGATTTTTTGTTAATTTATTTGAAATTTGATTTGATTATAGCAAATTTAATTTCAAATATCATTCCTCTTTTTATTGGTTTACTTTTAGAGAATATTTTTATACCTATATTTCTACCTATTTATTTTGTAAGATTTTATTCAACTCCTCCCATTTTGCATCGACAAACTTTCATGTCTCTTCAACTCTTGATTCTTGATTCTCTGGTATGACTTTTTTAACTTCTCTTTTTTTGTTCTTATTCTCTCATTTTATATACATTTTTTTTCATTATTCTCCTCTATTGCAGTGACTATCACTTGAAACTTTCAATTAAATGTTAGTTTTTCAAGGTTAATCCTTTATATGTTTAAATTTTTATATTATTAATATTAATTCTTAATATACATATATATTGATATGTTTTATTTGTTTACTTTGTTTCGGTCTTTACATTACTGTTACTCCTGTGTTTATAAACACTGACTTCCATTTTTTCTCTCTTTTTTGTTCTTTTTTTCTCATTTGATATATATATTTTTTCATTATTCTCCTCCATTGTGGTGACTATCACTTGGAACTTTGACTAAAGGTTAGTTTTTGTAATTTTCTTTTTCATTGTCAATCCTTTATATGTTTCAATTTTTGTGTTTTTATTCTTAAATCTTAATATATGTATGTATTGATATGTTTTATTTGTTCACTTTGTTTAAAGTCTTTGCTCATCAACGTTGATTTCTCATCTAAGGTGAGTTCGTAATTATTCACATTTTTCTATTTTACTATCAATCATTTTTATTTATTTTTAGTTTTTTTTTTCATTTTCTTATAACCTCCAAACCATTGATATTATTTGGATTTTATTTTGATTTTATCGAAGACCATCGTTACTCTTCTATATATTCATCAAGTCAAATTTCTCCTCTAAGGCGAGTCTCTTTTTTTATTAGTTATTTTTAGCCATCAATTGTTTTTAGAATTAATGTTTCTATATTTTGCATTGTTAGTTTTTATTTTATTTTTCATTTCCTTTTGTGATTAGTTTTTTTTTAATCTATGCAGATACGTTATTTCTCTCTCTCTCTAACAAGAAGGGATTTTTGTTTTTTTTAGCCCGAAAAAACAAACAAACTACAAGGTCACTAGCTAGATAGGAGAAGAGGTTTTTGTTTTGAATCTATCGAAGACCATCATTACTTTTTTATATATTCAACAAGTCATCAAACTTCTCTTCTAACTTGAGTCTCTTTTTTTTATTAATCATTTTCAGTCATCAATTGTTTTTTATAATTAATATTTTTATATTTTGCATTGTTTAGTTTTTTATTTTTCATTTTATTTTTTGATTACTTTTTCTTATTTTGTGCAGATCTATTATATTTCTTTCTCAAACTAGAAGAAGCATCATAAATCACAATTTTTTTTTCTCAATATTTTCCAATAAGCTATGTATGGGATAACAATAATAACTATGTTTATTTTGGAAAATGTATTTTTTTAGTTGTTTTAATTAAAAAGAAATATAAGTTATTTAATTTCCCAATTCAAAATTTCTATTTTGGTAAATTTACTTTGATGTAAATGCTATGTCCTTAATTTATATTTGTGTATCAAACTTATCATTTATAATAGTAAATCAAATAGAAGTATATCATAGCGAACAAATAAAAAAGGAAAGAATTTTAATTTTGTAGAAACAACAAATGTGTAATTCAAAATTATGGCTATCTGATTAGTGAAGAATTTTAATTTTATTTTGATATTTATAAACAAGTAATTGAAGATATAAAAAATAGTTTATTTCATCTTAATCAATGTATAATTATTATTTCTTTTTTTATTTATATTATTTCACCTAATAAATTCATTAAATATTTTCTTTTGTCTGAATAAATTTGAATTTTTCTCTTATTAATGTGTGTAAATAAAATTATTAAAATAAAATGTATAGATAAAACACAACAAATGAGAATAAATATTTATGTCTTTATTATTAAGTTATCATCTAACTAATTTATTGAACATTTTTTTTGAGAAAATTTAGAGTTTTTATAAATTTATATCTACATGTAAATTGATTAATATAAAAATTATAAATAAAATATAACACATGTGATAAATATTTTACATAAAAGTATACAAGAAAAAGTTGTATCTATAACATTAAGTCAAATATTTTACGTGAAATCTCATCAACATGTGATTTACTTAAAGAATTAAACTTTAATATATAATTTATATACTTTTCTATTTCACTTCATGAAAAGTTTAATATGAATAGATTTTTATTATTTTTTACTTTATCACCAACTAATTTATTGAAGCGTTCTTTAGTGTAATAAAATTTAATTTTTTACACAGTATCTATATATAAATATACAAAATGATTAATTAGAAATTATAGATAATATATAACACACGGGATGAACAAATACATTAAAATATATAGCAACAAATTAAAGTTAATGCATGAGAATGAACATTTTATGTTAAATCATGTTAACATATGAATTGCAAGAAAAAAATACACTTTTTTATAATTTCATTATTTTTAAATTCAATATTATAACAAGTTCAATATAAACATATTTATTTCTTAATTTGCTATTATTTTATCACGTAAGTATTTTGTTGAAGATGTTTAATTCACAAAATAATGGCAATTGTCAATGAGATTATTATTTAAATATATCATAAAGAATGGACACCTAAAAAATTATAAAATTAAGTGTAAGTTATTTTTAGTTTACGAAAAATGAATAGTTTATGGTATTAGATGAGAAAATAAAATTTTCATAGAAAATAGATTGCGGAATAGGTTTCTACCGATTAAATATGCACGATAATTTGGCCTATACTCGGTAGGTATTATAACCGATACAAGTAGAGACAATTTATGATATAGATTTGTAGATTACAAATAATGAGTTGTACCGTGAAAGTCGGGATGAGTTCATGCGGGTACCGCGAATTTAGAGTTTTTGTCATGCCTACTCACAACAGCTATTTAAACTATTTTATTACTTCAATCATAATTTATATATTTATTGCTTCAACTATTTTTAGTAAATAACCATAATTATATTTGTTATATAATTTATGAACAGTAATTAAAAAAACTCAAATCCTTTATAATTATTTAAACATATTTCATCATAATTTTTTATAAAATGCATCGTATACCCCGTGCATTGCACGGGTAATCATGCTAGTAATAAAATATATATCAATTTTTTCAACAATCATTCTCTCAGTGCAAATAATCAAACAATAAACTAAAAATTCATCTTCTATATTGTTTGGAAGTCTATTTTTCACAATCTTCCTATGTAAAAGATCAATATGACTTTGCAGTATCAATTACGACGTTGAAAGGAATTGTAACAAGTTCAAGATATAATATCTCCAAGCACATGCGGGTCCAAAAGCGTTTGTTCAAAAGAAGATCGTATCAATAATTTAAATCTCGTAGGATCTTTGCTCTTGGACAGAAGAAGTCACATCTCTTATAGGTTCATGGTTTCGGCACACAGATTTAATTAAATGGACTTCAATAAACAAAGCCAAAAATACGGATGTACCAAATTATTTTTTTTGAATGAGGATGTACCAATCTAACGAACAATCGATTTTGAGGAAAATAATGCATATGGGAATAGTTGGGAAAGTCACAAAGCGCATGTAAAGAAACTATCCATAAAAAACGTCAAACCCGTGATAACAGCTTAAAGTTGATATAATTTTTTTTGAAGATATATATTGTATTTATGCACAGAAGAAAAGGGACATTTATAATATTTGAGGGGCCTTTCTGTGTGCAATAATTTTGAGAATCTTACGGAATTTGTGACTCAAATTTGTCCACCCAGATGGTTCCTTTTCCACTAGTGAGATATATAGTCAGGTAGCAAACATAAGACATCAGATGAAATGAATTTTTCTTCAAATAAAACTAGTTTCCATCACTCCAACATATGTTCAGATAAACAACTTATTTTAACGTTTATGTATGAGTTATTTTTATAATCAAAGAGAGAATGCGATTAAGAACATGTTTGGATTACAGTTTGTAATCCCTAAAATTACTTTTGGATTGCCAAATCCAGTTTGCATAAGTTTTTATGATGTTTAATTTTCAGTTTCAAAACTTAGTTTGACCTCAAACCTAGTTTGAAGTAAAAGGGACAATAAAGTTATTTCTCATTTTTACTTTTCCGTTTGGATCATTAATAAACAGTAATTACACATTTAGAAGTGTTTTTAATCAATATCATCCGAACAAAATTTATTGTTTAATATACTTTTGAGACAAAAGTATCTAAACATAAATCATATTAGAGTAAACTCATTTTTAATCAAACTTGGTTTGCAAACTGAGTTTGCTTCAAATTTACTTTTATCAACTTTAATCTAAACACACATTAAATTGGTTTCATATAAGTTGTAAGAACTAGTATCTCCAATGGAGCACCATCATTTGGGTACTTGAGTGGGTCCTATGTGTACACATAACTCATTTTTACTTTTTCAACTTTAGTAACTAATAAGCACCCAATCTCTCAAATCCAGTATCTTCAAAGAAAAATTACTAAATGGATTCCACCAATACTTCACATCCAATTATAATCCACTATATTAAGTGGGCCCTACAAGAGAGAGTGGAGAGTGAAGAGAGGAGAGAGAATGTTTACACAAGCATCCCCACTCAAATAGGTACGCACTCATTCTTCCAACTCTTGAATGGGGATACCAAATAGATACCCTCTCAAATAGGTACCCATGCTCTAAGTACCCCACCATCGTTGAAGTTCTAAACTATTTTTTTGAAAGCGAAGTCCTAAACTATTTTAATAAATTATCATTGAGAGTTTATGAAAATAAGCCTAAAATAGTTTATTAGTGAAGTCGTAAGCTATTTTCATACACTTTTCCGAATACTTCCATAAATGTTTATGTCAGTAAATAAGATCAAATAAGTTCTGCAAAATCCAATCCAAATGCATCTTAATCTCTTTTGTGGTTTCAGCTTTTGAAGTTGTATGCCTCTTATAAACTTACTTTCTCACGTTACAAAACAATTACATGAAAATTAAATTAAATTTCAATACTGACATAAGGTTTGTTTAGATCTATTTCTCATATCCAAAAATTCAATTTTAATTAATTTATGAGTAATGCTATATTTAAATCACCCTAACTTTATTTCCTTAAAAAATGATATAAAAATAGTGTAGAAATATCATTATCCGATTCTATTTACATAAGTGCATACTTGTAATTGGATATTTGAAGATAAGACGGGTTTGGCGGCGCTAGTTCAAAATTAATCTGTCTCTCTTACAAAACCAAGAGCAATACATTACACAGCACAGAGTAGGGGGAAGCAACCCGAACAGAATATTAGTGTGGAGCCCATATCTTAATCATGATGGAGTGTGGGTCATTAATCACAATTATTACTAAGCAAAAGGTTTTATCCATAAGTGCCTCTTTGCGAAAATCAAACCAAACCATCCCCAAGGGATAAGATCACAACATTGCTAGCTAGAGAGAGAAGAACACAGAATGAAACATGCTGACCAAACTGTTTCTGTTTCAGCCTCTCTTTGTTTGCCATATTTCAAAAGGTATATTATAGGCTGCGCCAGCAGGGGGCACAGCAAGAAAGCACTCCAGCAGCCCTTACAGAAATTTTCTTTGGCCATGTTTTGGGTGACACAAGGGATTCCAACAGAATCCCATTAGGAAGTTTTATTATGTTTCAATTGTAAGACATGTTCGCTAATCACCACACTTTCTAATCATTTCTATACTATATCTGGATTAGTGATCAAAATGGACCTACAACGTTTACCCCTGCACTAAATTCACATTCTGTTTTCCATGTCAAATCTCTAATCCCTTTCATTAATTATATCAATAATTCAATTCTGTTAACCTCTAATCCCTCTCTCTCTTTTCTTTTTTGTCTCTATTATATATACAGGTCATACATATGTGGCAACATTGCATTGGATCAACAGTGTGTATCTATATGAGCAAGCAGCATATGAGTCACCCCATGGTGTATGGAATGTTATTGATGTGTTCCCTTGACACATTCAAATATGTAGTGGTGAAAATTTTGAAGCACCTAAACTGGGATGTTTCAGCTTTGGGTAGCATATAAATTTTTTTTTTGGTTTACGAATAGCATGCATATAAAATATTCAGTGTTACATGAAAGAGGACAAATATATTCCTCAAGAGGTGGGATGGTCAACATTTATCTTCTCAATATTGATTATTGTATTTTTATTGATAGAACTGAATTTAAAACTACTTCGAGTATCCCTTAAGATACATTTGAAAGCTTCGTTGTTTTAAAATTGAATGCAAAGGCCCGTGTAGGAATCCACGCCCTATTAATGGGACCACGAGCATAGCCAGAGAGTTGGGAGTTAGGATTATCTCTATTTATTTTTCTCTTAATTTCTTTTATTACTATGTTTTTGGGTGAATAAATGGAATAAATGATACTCATGTATCACATTTATGTCATTTATTTCCCCCAAAATCATAATAATTAAAGAAATAAAGAGAAAAATAAATAAAAAGGATCCCAACTCAAGAGTTGGACACACTCGTAGACAAAGAGTGATGTTAATAATAAAAACTTATTTGACTAGCAATTGCGTGTGTAGGATTTGTTAATGTACATCTATTAGTTATTTCAGAAAGAGTACATTATTAGTAAGTTACTACTATAATTTAAAATTTGTTAAATACAACAAATATATAACTTGCTAGCATATTTATTTTAATAAACAAGTGGATGTACGTTAATAAAATTCTTTAAAAAAATTTCTCATCTAATCACTTGTTTAGAAACCACTTATATAAGAATTTTTCCCATTTATGAACTAGGAGTTAATCCAGAGTGGACTGAATGATCAATTTTCTAATTGAAGTGGCTGGTTTCTGATGCTCATTTTTCATGATTGATCAAAGATGTTCCGGGAGACATAAGGTCCAAAAAGAAAAGCCGCGTTTATTCAATAAAATATCGACAAATCTGCTCTCTCGTGAGAAGTTGCAGTTAAGCTAGGCCTAGAAAGGCTCTATGTATAGCCGCAATCTCTTGATGCGAGAATCACTTTTCATCAGGGTGTGCAAATATCAACAAATGCTTATTTGGCCTATTATTTGCTTTATTGGTGGCTAGAGAAAGTTCAATGTTGAGCTGAAGTGAGTGCTTCATGTAATGACAAGAGCTGCGCATGATTTTGCAAGTCAAACATGAAATTATCACAATTAACTGATTAAGAGAAGCACAAGTCTAGTTGCCTATACATAAAAGACAAAAAATGCGCTTATAAGAGTTTATTTACAGTTTATTTAAATTCATTTTATGACATAAATAATTGTACATGTGTTTGAGAAAACTTCTAAAAATAATTTATGATCTGCATTCAATTTATTTTATTTCTGTTTAGGCCCTTTTTTGGGTCTTTTATTATTTGCATTGCAAATGTTTTATTTCCATAAAAATAATCCATATCATGCAATCTACAAGTGAAAAGTTTTTTCTTTGAAAAAGATCATTGAATATATACATGCACTAACTAGGGATGTGAATAAGTCACTTCTATAATCGAAAAAGAAATAAAATTAAATTGTTTTCATATAAACTATAAATTATTTTTATTAGTTATATTGGAAAACTTATTAAAATAATTTTATTTCTTTTTCGATTATAGAAGTGATTTTTTTTGTCAACATGAACAAGTTTATAGAAGGGAAAACTCCAGCCATACAACATCTACAGCAAGGAAAACAACATATGCAAAGTCACAAAAATATATCAATCCTAACCAAGACATGTTGCTGAAACCTATACTAAGCTGTAATAGACTACAGACAAGGAAAACAACTAAAACTAAAAAAACAAAAAAATAGAACACATAAAGCCTACACCTAGTACACCAAAAAAGGATACCAAAAAGGATACAGACATGAAGTGAGTGGGTTGAATTTGACCCATTTGAGGCACCCAAAACCTTCTATTTTAACCAATAAAACTCACATGATACGGATCCAAAACCCAAGTGATTCCTCCTTATGCACGGCGACAAAGATACAACACCCAACAACACCAACAGACAACAAACTTTTCACTTGTAGATCGCATGATATGGATTATTTTTATGGAAATAAAACATTTGCAATGCAAATAATAAAAGACCCAAAAAGGGGCCTAAACAGCAGCCCATTAACCATAACTTCGTTGTTACCTTTAGCTGGTTGGGCTGCCAAATTATTACTGGAGAGCTAGTGATGGGTTGGATTTTTTTTTTGGGGTCAAATTGTGGTAGTTGCATTGGAAGTGATTCTTTTGGTATACAGTTTTATCAAACATTCTTCTAATATAACAAATTTAAATATTTACTCTTCAGCGTAAAACAATTTCTGTAACAAGTAATTATTTTTTATTTTGTACCACATATTTTCAACCTTAAAATTAAATCAAATCAATAATTTTTAAGAGTTATTAATTCAACTGAGTCTTTTTTTTTTTACTTTTTAAACTCTTTAATTACTTTCTTTAAATAACATTATTAGGTATAATAATAATATATTTACAAATCACTAATGAAATATTTTTTATCAATTTATTAAAATTTAAAAACTATTTGCATTTATATATATTTTTTGTTTTTATAAATCAAACTAACTTTTTAAATTTACACATTTAAATAATATTTATAACGGGGAAATACTACCAGTTTTTTTTTGGTCTACTATACTAACCAGTTTGAAGCAAGGTAAAGTAATGGGCTAATTGGTGGGTTGATCTTGTCCAGCCTGCTTCAATTCAAAGATGTGGGCCTCGGTGGATAAGATGGGCCTTATGGGCCCATCTCACAAGAATGCTACCGCTATGGGAGCTAGCTAGGGTTATCCCTTCGTCTCAACTCTGGTACCTGCAGTTAGGATTGGCTCAGATCTCTAGACTGTTTTCATGTTTCCGGTTGCACTCTCAGATTCTACTTCGCTTCTATAACAACAACGACTTGGTAATGATTTATAATCCTGTCTGCTCGCGATTTTGAAACCGTTACCTAAACTGGCTTGTGTTCGCTTCATATGTAATTGATTATTATTGCAAATTCTCTTTGTGCTTTTTTTTAATTCACAACTATTATAAGTTCATCAGATTTTGAACGCAATGTGTTTTTGTTCACAATTAAGTTCAGTTGTATTTCTTGTTTAAGTGACACTGGAACTAGTTTGGATGATGCTTTATTTTTAACCATCCTAAGCATAAGAAAATTAAGCATGTATGTGTGTGTGTGTATATGTATATGCGTATGTGTATGTATGCATGGAAGCTGTTTGTGAATTTGCCTGATTGATTGATTATTTCATTATGGTGCCTGTACAGAGAAAGAAAAAAGGGGTTATGGCAGGCAAAGCTGCTGGTTCAGCGGCAAAGGCAATAGCAGAATATCAATATCCATGGCGTGAAAAGTTAGTGAAATATAAGGATGAATTGGCCAAGGGTGTGTGGGGATACTGGGAGCTGGGGGCATGGAAGCCACTCAGTATCAGTGCTCGGCGTCGGGCCAGACTTCGCAAGGAAGTCCTTCTTGCTGGGGAAGATTGGCCTTATGATCCTGAAAGGAAGGAGATGAAGACCAGGAGGAAAGGACACAAGTGTGACAGGATAGCCGCCGAGAAGAGGGAGAACACGGCGAGGTTGATGGAGAAGATGCCGGAGATGTTGCTGGATTACAAGAAGAGAAGGTGGCAGAAGAAGATGAAGGAAGAAGACAAAGCCAAGAATTGATATTGCTCCTTTCAGAATGGCTTTCTTTGTGCTTCAATTCTTCCTTTTTAGTTTGGAAGGATTTATCACAAACTGTGCCCTGAAAAATGGATTTACTCTTGCAATGTTACACCTGTTTTTTTTTGGTTTTTTGGTAAGGAGTTTTCCTGCTTAATGGATGATTAACTTTTGTTATGTATTTCAATCAATCCATAATAACCCCGTTCAAGAGTATGGCCTTGTGATTATCAAAGAGGGGGGGGGGGGGGGGGGTAAAAGGGCTTACTCCAGTGGAAGTTACTCTGTTATATAGTTTTTCTTTTGGATCTGCTTGGTTGAGTGCATGTTGAAACTTGTTATTGCCCATCAGGCACTATGTTGCCAGACTGCCAGTCTCCCTTTCGAAGGCCAAGTGCTTGTTCTTGTTTTGAATATAGGAATGCTGATGCTGCATTGTTACATTGTTGAAACTTGCAAGTTTAGGTTTACTCTTCATGCGAGTTGTTCTTATGCACCATTTGATCAAATAATTGGCTTCTTTTTTATTGGTGAAATTAAAATGAAAATGCTGAGGTGGAGATAATTTAATGAGAAACGCAAGTAACACATTTTTAACACTTTATTATTATTGAGTGAATTTTAAGCAGGTTTCATTGACTAACCTAGCACCTCTTTCTATTTAGTGAAATTCATATAAAATTCACTCAATATTAGAAGTGTGTTAAGGAAGAGGATATGGAAGAGTATGTTGCTAAAGTTATTCTAATTAATTAAATATAATCCAATTAAATATGATTGTTTTAACTTTTATTTTATCTTGAGTTCGAATCAAATCAACCAACATACATGCCAACTAGGTATGAAGAAAAGCCAAACGCTCGATTGTTTCATTGTTTAGTTTGTTGGGTTAAATCTGTTTTTGGTCTCTCATTTTTAAGCGATTTTCTTTTTTAGTCCTTCACAAATAAAATGTGTCTTTTTAGTCCTTTATGTTTGAAAATGTGTCACTTTTAGTCCCTGAGGTCATATTTTAAATTTGAAAAGTATTTTTTAAATTTATACTTTGACCTCTCCCAAAGCTTGATTCTCACCTTACCCCCTTTTCCCTTCCCATCCCCTTCCTCCTTCAGCACTGCGACATCTCCACCACCGTGGCCCTCATCCCCACTAGGAGTAGTTCCAACTTCTTCCCTCGAAGCCGCCACGAGATGCGGTCTCTCTCTCGTTCTCCTCCCTGTGCGATCGCAGTGACCGCCTCCCTTCCTGCTGTTTTGTATGGCTTCCGTTGGCCGCATGAAGCTTCTGTTCTTAGCCATGCGAAGCTCCTACCATGGCTGCCTCTCCTTTTATGGCCTCTGTTCATCAATGGAGAGGGAGGAGAAGGGAAAAGGGGGTTAAGGTGAGAATTAGAACTTGGGAGGGTCAAAATATAAATTTAGAAAATACTTTTAAAATTTAAAATATGACCCTATGGACTAAAAGTGACACATTTTCAAAAATGAGGGACTAAAAAGATACGTTTTATTTTTGAGAGACTAAAAACAAAAATTGTTAAAAGACGAAAGACCAAAAACAGATTTAAGTCTAGTTTGTTTGATGCAAAGTTCTTGGATACCAAGGGCAATTGATGAAATCGGGGTTCCCTTAAGAGTTGGACACTGATACACGACAAGCTAATCAGTGTTGAAGCAAGGCATATATGCCCGAAATGATGGAAACAAAAAGGATTTTACTAAAGGAAATCATAATCAATGCTAAACTACGGTGCAAACAATTTCAGCTCAATAAAATAAGAGATACGAGTAGGGATGGAAATAGGCCAGGTCGCTCGACAGGGGCCTATGACTCAGCCTACATCAGGCGCAGGCCAGACCAGATTTTTTCATGAAATATATCAGGTCAAGGTTTTTTTCAAAGCCTATTTAGCTAAAAAGGTCAGACCTAGGCCATCTAAAAAGCCTTTTAAGTCTAATAGGCCGGCCTATTTAAGTAGACATCGATATAATTTTTTATAATATTATCATTATATTAGATTTTTTATAATATATTAAAATTATATACTTATTTACATTTTAAATATTTAAACACATGTTGATCTACATAAATAATCAAGTTTATAAAGCTTATTGAAGGATAAAGTTGTGATTTATTTAGAGGTTTTATCACAAAAATATTTCATTCTTACTTGCCCTTATGTCTCTATCATAAATAAGACTGAGTTTAATTGTCATATTTTATAATTTGTTATACATAGCGATTTTTTTCATTAGCCTATTTAGGAGTAGGTTAGACTATTTTTTTTTCAGTTGAAGGTCGAACAACTTATTTGAATGCCTTATTAGGAATTGAGCCTTTAAATAGGCTAAAAGGCCAAATTAGGCTTTTAAAAAGGTCAAACCAAGTTTAAAAAAAAGCCTATAACAAATAACAAGCCAGACTTAAACTTTAAAATTTTTAAACAGACCAAAGTCCAACCCAGCCTCCTTCCATCCCTAGATACGAGGAAGAGAGGACAAAATTTGAATTCGATAAAATGTATCTCACCAGCTATTGACTCGTCATGTTATCTTACCATACCCCAATATCTCCAGGTTTAAAATTAATTCAGTAAAATTGTAGTAAATATCAAATATTATTATTTTTACATTTTCAACAATTATACTTTATAAATTGAATACTTGACACCTTCATAATATTTCGTACATTCTGAGTATTTTTTAAAGTTCAAAATAGGTATAAAAAATATTTTCAAAATAATATATTTAAACTTATAAAGAAAAATACAAAAAGTATGAAAATAAAATTTAGTAAATTATAAAAATAAGTTACATGCATCAACAAATATTATTTTTATATTTATTAATTAAATACAGTATCGTTAAAATTTAAACTTATAGACGTCAAATTTGTTACTAAGAAAATTGTAATTTTAACAATTAAAAGATTTATGATGACTAAATTGAACTAATAATATTCAAAAGAAATTAAAAAATAAAAAAAAGTTGAAATATTTAATATAAAAAAGTCACATCACATGCTAAGAAGAAAATATTAATTAATTAATTAGTTAATATATATCAAAAAACACTCTGACTCTATACCCTTAAAATATAGGCTCAAATTTAACGGATAAAAATCATTATTATGAAATACTAGTATATTTTAAGGTGAAAACATATATTTATCAGCAAATTCCGGATAACTTCAAACTAACGGTACAAATGAAAATGAAAAAACAAGCAACATTGATAGGACAGTCAATATTGGAAATTCAGCAACAATTAATTTAATTAAACAATCACGAGACAGTGACAAAGCTCCATTTTTATCTGTTAATTATTATTATTTTTTAAAAAAAATTTGGGCCCCCTTATCTTCGTTTTCAAGTGTGATCATTACAGTGTTCATTTCCAGGCTCACAGCCTTTCATTCACGTACGGTTGTGCATTAGGGTTCACGGTGGAGATCGAGTGCTGTCTAAAGCTTGAAGCTTTAAGGCGTCTCCGGGATCCAATTGAAATGGGGTTCTTCCCAATTTGTTGATGCCTTGCCAATTTTTGAAACTCGATCTCTTCCTTCTTCTCACTGAGGTTTGATTCTTCATATTCTTATGAAAGTGCCCACTTCCATTGCCTAATGCATAACCGTGTTTGTTTTTGCTGAAACGTTGGAAGGGGGTTTGCTTTCAAAACATGGTCTTGTAAGGATAGTGTTTGGGATAGAGGGATTTGTTGTTGTTGTCTTTGTAGAGTGTGTTGTAGTTTCTGTTGTATTGTGTTTTGAAGATGAGGAGAACGAAAAGTGAACCTATCAATTCGAGGAGGTTTAGGTTGTCTCATTTTTTGTTCGGCATTGGGGTGTTGTACTTGCTTTTTATATCATGTAAGTTTCCACAGTTTCTAAGAATTGTATCAACATTAAGTGGGAATGAGAGTGGTGATGATAGATTGGATGGGGCAGCTGCTGGGGTCTCTGAAGATTCTGATCTAAGCAAGTCTTTTGTGAGTTCCGTTTATAAAGACGCCTTTCACCGGAGACTAGAGGATAATAGGGACCAAGGTGCACCCCTGAGGCCAAACAAGGAGCCAATGAAGGAGGAAGAACATGGTCCAGAACCCGTGAAGCAGATTCTGCCGCGGTATGGTAGGATCACTGGGAAAATCATGCAGGAACAGAAGAGGACCAGTGATTTGTCTGTTCTTGAGAGGATGGCAGATGAGGCATGGATGTTGGGGGTAAAGGCTTGGAAAGAAGTAGATAGTATTAATGGCATGGAATCGGGAGAAAGCTCTGTCCTTGAAGGAAAGCTTGAGTCTTGTCCTTCGTGGATATCAATGAGTGGGGAAGAGTTAGTTAAAGGAGATAGTTTGATGTTTCTCCCCTGTGGGCTTGCAGCCGGTTCTTCAATCACTCTCGTGGGGACACCCCATTATGCTCATAAGGAGTACGTCCCCCAGCTTGCCAGGTTGAAGAGAGATGGGGGATTGGTTTCAGTTTCACAATTCATGGTTGAATTGCAAGGGCTAAAGTCAGTGGATGGGGAAGATCCTCCAAAGATCCTTCACTTGAATCCTCGAATAAGAGGGGATTGGAGCAAACGTCCAGTAATTGAGCATAATACCTGTTACCGAATGCACTGGGGAACCTCTCAGAGATGTGATGGTCTGCCATCTGGGGATGAAGAAGAAATGCTTGGTATGATTAATAATATTTCATATTCATAAAAAAAAGTGTTGTATGATTGAGTCTCCATTGTCACCATTATAAAATATAAAAAGCATTTGATATTCTCACAAGGATGGAATGAAAAATGAAGACAGATGATCATGAAAATAAGGAGCACCTTATTACTTTGTCATTTCTGGTCAACAAAAACAAAAGGCTTTTCCTTCCTTGTCTGTATATTTTATGTAAATCTACAACATGAGTGCAGTGGTAATTGTAGTTATACATTATACAGTTAAAATATCATATACTTGGTCATAGGCTCTTATATCTTAATTTTTGGTTGTTTTATTATTTTTTCTTCTTTTGTCATCAGTATGATTTCCAGTTGTTTGTGGTGATTTCTAATATCTGTCTTGTCTTCACTGTTTATAATTTTTTATTATTATATTTGGCAGTTGACGGATACAGACGATGTGAGAAATGGATGCGGAATGACATTGTAGACTCAAAAGAGTCCAAGACAACGTCATGGTTTAAACGGTTTATAGGGCGTGAGCAGAAGCCAGAAATGACCTGGCCATTTCCTTTTATAGAGGGTAGAATGTTTGTCCTTACACTGCGTGCTGGTGTTGATGGATACCATATTAATGTTGGGGGTCGCCATGTAACTTCATTTCCATATCGGACTGTAAGTTTCTTGAGATAATCTGTTTTCATCTATTGCTTGTTCTAAACATCTAGATGGTGCAAAATTGCATATCTAGCTTCTCAATAACAACAATCCAGTGAGATATAAGTTTCTTAATGTATTTGCTTTAACTTTACCGTATTGGAGTTCAAAAAGTTCAGGTGGACTTTTCCTTATGTATTGGGTTGTAGATAGAGAATTTTGGTTTAATGTCAATAATTTATGGTAAAGGTAATATCTCTTGTTCTACATGTTGAAGGGTGACTCAAATAGTTTAGGCTTTGAGAATAGTTGGAATTTATTTCTATTTTTCTATAATCTGCTGCTGTGTTCTGAGATTTTTTCCCCGTCTGTAAGTTTCTTTCTGCTGTATCTTCAGGGATTTACACTTGAGGATGCTACAGGATTAGCAGTTAAAGGGGATGTGGATGTTCATTCAATTTATGCTACGTCTCTTCCTACTTCCCATCCAAGTTTCTCACCTCAAAGAGTACTGGAAATGTCAGAGACCTGGAAAGCTGGACCTTTACCCAAACACCCTATTAAACTTTTTATTGGAGTTCTTTCAGCTTCAAATCACTTTGCAGAACGAATGGCGGTTAGAAAAACATGGATGCAATCAGCTGAAATCAAGTCTTCAGATGTAGTAGTACGATTCTTTGTTGCACTGGTAAGGTTTCTGTCTTTATTTTTATCCAGTGCATATAATATAAGGATATGGTGATTCACTCAGGATGAGCATGAGAGATGCATGATACCAAAAATGCCATAGGACACCAGTAGAAGCTTCATGGGAAAGAGAAAGACAACCTTCCTAGGGTTATTTCATGGAGGTTTTATGGTAAAATCTTGGGTTTAAATCCTGAGGGGGCAATGACAGAATCTCTAGGCTGAGCTTCAAGTGGGCTTTTGAGGCTCTTAATTTGTTGGCCATAAAGACATTGCAAATAGAATTTGGAGTTATCCTTTTGGAGTTTTGAACAGCTAGGATCAATTCATTTGTTGGGTACGGGTGAGGAAACCTTGGCTGCTTCTGCATAATACTCCCAAAATTAGTAATCTTCCGGGATTGGTTGTTAGCATTGATTTTCCACTTTGGGCCAAGTGATAGAATTACAAATATATGTGGATATATCGGAGTGAGCATCATCGGTTTAACTTATACACACAATTAAATATGTACATGAAATGTGCAATCAATGTGGGGATATAAAAATTTGAGTTTGGGATGGATTGGAATCTTTGATGGTATTGCGTTTGTTATTGTTTCTTTGTCCTCTCTTTCTTTTTTTGTATTGAAAATTTTCTGTTTTGTGCTGTTATAAACATCGATTGAAGAATCCAAGGAAGGAAGTAAATGCAATGTTGAAGAAGGAGGCTGCTTACTTTGGTGACATCGTCATTCTGCCCTTTATGGATCGCTATGAGCTTGTCGTCCTTAAAACTGTGGCCATTTGTGAGTTTGGGGTGAGTTCAAATCTTTTGGCTGCTTACAATTGCTTCCCGTTCTATTCTTTTGGCTCTTGGATTTTCTTTTGGTTGTTCTCTCTAATATATAAGCTAATTTTCATTTGTGCAGATTCAGAATGTGACCGCTGCATATATTATGAAATGTGATGATGATACATTTAGTAGGGTGGATACTGTCTTGAAGGAAATTGAGAAGGTACCCCCCAAAAAGTCTCTTTATATGGGCAATCTCAATCTCTTGCATCGGCCTCTGAGAAATGGCAAATGGGCAGTCTCTTATGAGGTATGATAGTAACAACATTCATGCGTTTTGTTTCCTTTATTATTGTTGTTGTTGTTTTCGAATTGTAACAATCAATTACCGTCTCTTATTGAAGCTTAAACATAGAGATTAGGATTCTAGTTGTTTTCTATATTTTTTTGAGTGGAATGTGGCAGTGCTTTGGTGCTATACTCTTCTACCATTAGTCATAACTGATACTTCGTGTATTTGACATGTTGTAGCAGTAACATGAAGTATTTCATAATATTTCCAATTTGTAATTGAATTTTCTTTTCCTTTGGTTATATATAGGCTATAAGTTATAGCACTCGTATAAATATATCTGGTAACAAGTACAGAGACTGCGTAGAATGTTATAATTTGTTCTTGTTCCATCCTCTGAGGGGTTACATTTTGTTGTTGCAGGAGTGGCCAGAAGCAGTGTATCCTCCTTATGCAAATGGGCCTGCATATGTAATTTCCAGTGACATTGTTACTTTCATCCTATCTCAACACAAGGATAGGAGACTAAGGGTCAGTTACCTTGAAACTTTTACCTGGATTTTACCTTGAAACTCCAAGTTGCCACATCAATTGAAATTGATAGATAGGTGACTGAAAATTGAAATGTGTATGTTTCTGATTTCAGCTCTTTAAGATGGAGGATGTAAGCATGGGAATGTGGGTCGAGCGATATAACAATACCGTAGCCGCGGTCCAGTACTCTCACAACTGGAAGTTTTGTCAGTATGGATGCATGGAGGGGTACTTCACTGCACATTACCAATCACCAAGGCAGATGATCTGTCTATGGGACAAATTGTCAAGAGGTCGAGCTCGTTGCTGCAACTTCAGATGACTTTTGCATCAACAACTTTGCCGCTTTGATTTGCCACTGTAGTCTCTTGTATTCTTATACCCCTTGTGTTGATATTAGTCCACCTAGGCATATTTGGAGAAAATTACAATGACAGCACAATGTATTACAAATTCATTTTAATAGAGAAGTGGAATTTTGCATGAATGTTTCCAGAGGAAGAAAAACAAAGAACTGATATGATGCTAGAACTGAAATGAAGCATCATACATTATACTAACACCACTATGGTGCAAAAAAGGAAAAATAAGTATTACAAAACTACCGTGCATTATTTTAAATCAGATAAGGTGGAATCACCCTCTTGCATGCAAGGCCTGCTACCATTGACTTAAATCAGTTGTCTCCTTAAATTTATGGTCATGTCAACCTAGTTGTGAAAATTGGTGAAAGGTTGCCAAGTCAATAATAATGCCGCCAAAAAAGAGGGTAGTTTTAGATGTAGAAAAGGAGGGAAATGTTGCCACATGACCAATGTGAACGTATTTGCACGCTTTACGTAGACTATGATCAAAATTGGCTTCTTTTTGTATGATTTGGCCACCTTAACAACTCTTCTTATTCTATTCCAAAACTAGATTGACTTGACCTTAACACATGACTGCAGCCTACTGGCTGCAAATTAATTTGACCCATACGTAGTCAAGACTCAAGCTGTTTAACATTATTTGGGGGTTGACACTTGATTTTGCTATTCTCTAATAAAATGGTATTATTTTTTTTTCTTATTTTTTTTTGTAACTTTAACATAAAATTTATAATATTTTTATTAGTATATAACTTCTTAATTAATTAACTTCTCAACTTTCTCTCATAATTTTATAATTTTTGAAGGAAACCTTATAACTTTTTTCATATATATGTAAGATGAGGCTTACTTTATATATATAACAGATTTCTTTTAATTGGTTCATTCCTTAATTAAAAAAATTAATACATTAATCGTGAATCAGAAATTCCAATGACAATCTTATTCTTTATTTCTTCTGAATTTCAGTGACAACAAGAACAGTACCCCAATCATTTCAATGCAACAATGAATGACCAGCTCCTCAACTCCACCTTCGGACTCCGCTTCATTTGTTGTTCTGGTTGTGTCTTTTGGGATGAGGAAAACATGTGCTACCATGACTATGAATTGACAACTTCAACACAAAAATGTCAAGAGAGAACGGAGGGAGAGTGAGTGACTTTGGGATGAGCAAAAATGTCTTTTGCTCACCTTGTTCTCTTTGCCTCTTCACATGTGAGGCGAGAAATTTTTTTTGACTAGGTCCCACAACAAATTTGTTCCTTTTCTCCTCTTTTTGTCTCTGTTTCCAAACTACAGAAGTTGGCATTTTCTCTCCAAAATCTCTCCTCTCTCATTTTCTTTCCATCAATAATTCAATTCCAAAACATATGCCTGACATTACATATCAATTTAAAAAAATACATGCACTGAATATTAGTGACATTTTGCTATTACATTAGTCTTTAAAATGAATCTAATAGCATTAATTATTATTGAAAGGTTACTACATTTCATGTCATCACTAAATGAAGGAGTAATATAATGTATGTGTTTCTAAGTTCAAGACAAGATGTACATGTGTGTTTAATTACTTTAAAGTTAATATTCAATGTAAAATATTCTTGGGTGATTCAAGTTGAAATACAATATGGTGCTGCCGAGTTTGTCTAGTCTAAATGTGTTTGGTGTAATGTGAAAGGAGTTTAAAAAATATCGAACAAATTTACAAGTCAGCCTTTTGATATGTTCTCGTCCTCAACCCCGCGTGACAATGTCTTGTGCTTTCACTTAGTACTTGACCTCCCTCTCTATATTAATTCTATAGTGCTTCCCATCTTCAATATAATTCTCAACCACCATATATAGCTAGGCTCCTTTTCTCTTTAATCTGTCTCCAAATTAATAGCCAGGCAAGGCTTGTTGATCTGCTTGGCAATTGGAATTAAATTAATATTGGATCGCTCCTTCAGTACTCATGGTGGCACTTTGCAATAACCACCACCTTCTGGTCCCTCACCGAACCGGCACGAGCCGGTTCAACATGGTCCTAGCCCAACAACAACATGAGGGTACTCTAATAGATCACCCAAAAACCAAGACCCCCAACAGGGCTACCCGTTTGGCCGAGTCCCTCTCACACGCCCTTCACCTTCACATTGACCCACCTTCACGCACCACTCACCAAAACTTCAATAACTTGGACTTGCTAAGAGACCACGAAGAGAAGCACTCAACTCCAACCTTGTCCCCAAAAGAAAACATATCCAAAAATTGGAGTGAAATCCATGGATGTTCCGATTGGGAGACCCTTCTAGACCCTCTTCACCCATGGTTGCGTAGGGAAATTGTCAAGTATGGAGAATTTGCACAAGCAACCTACGATGCCTTTGACTATGATTCTTTCTCGGAGTACTGTGGCAGTTGCCGTTACAACCGAAACAAGCTATTTGAGAAATTGGGCCTCACTAGAAATGGTTACACCGTGACTAGCTACATATATGCCATGTCACACATAGAGCTGCCACGTTGGCTAGAGAGGTCACACGTGGCCGACACGTGGAGCAAGGATTCCAATTGGATGGGGTTCGTGGCTGTGAGCGACGACGAGGAGACACGTAGGATCGGGAGGAGGGACATCGTGGTGGCGTGGCGCGGCACCGTGGCGCCGTGTGAGTGGTACGAGGATTTTCAGAGGAAGTTGGACCCAATTGGGCCGGATGATGATGCGGATAAGCCCAAAGTGGAACGTGGGTTTCTTAGCATCTACCGTTCCAAGAGTGACACCACAAGGTACAACAAGTCAAGCGCCTCGGAGCAAGTCACGAAGGAAGTGACAAAATTGGTGAAATTTTACAAAGAAAAAATGGGCGAGGAAGTTAGCCTCACAATCACGGGGCATAGCCTAGGAGGTGCTTTGGCATTGCTCAATGCCTATGAAGCAGCATCTACCATTAAGGGCATTCCAATAAGTGTGATTTCTTTTGGGGCACCAAGGGTTGGAAACATTGCCTTCAAAGATGAATTGCAACAAATGGGGGTGAACACGCTACGCGTTGTGGTGAAACAAGATTGGGTTCCCAAAATGCCGGGGCTTGTGTTCAATGAGTGCTTGAAAATGTTTGATGAGCTTACGGGGTTGGAATGGGTTTACACGCACGTTGGGAATGAGCTTAGGCTTGATGTCCATTCATCTCCTTATCTTAAAGCTGGTGGGATGAACTTGCTTGGCTTTCATAGCTTGGAGACATACCTTCACCTCATAGATGGGTACTTGAACTCGGACACACCGTATAGGTTGGAAGCTAGAAGGGATGTTGCACTGGTTAATAAGTCGTGTGATATGGTGGTTGATGAGCTTAGGATCCCACATTGTTGGTACCAATTGGCCAACAAAGGGTTGGTTTGTAATGCTCATGGGAGATGGGTTAAACCCAGAAGAGATCCCGATGATATACCTTCACATGCTAGCGAAGTTATATGTAACCACGAGCTTGTTGCGGGTGAAATGCAAACATATGGGATGAGTTTGGTCTCCCCTTAAAAGATATATATAAGGGATGTAAATTTAATTAGGACAGAATTTTACAAGAGAGTTTACATCGTGAAATTTTCAACCCAAATTTTTAGGGATACCAAACTGACTTAAGACCTATATCCATGACAAAAATTTTGGAGTCACTTGTAATGCAAAGGAAAATGCTTTGTAGACATCTCAATGAGTGTCTATAACCACATAGAAAAAAATAGAGTAGAGAAAGATAGATGATGTGATGTGATAAAAAAAAAAGATAAAAAAAAATAAAAATGAAAAGTGCTAAATGGATGGTAAAATTGTAGACTGTTACTACTTGAATGGAGTCCTGAATTTTGGACACCTCCATTTATTTAACACTCATATTTCTTTCTATCTCTCTCTTCTTGTCACCCTACTCATCTATCACATTTATTACTTATCTCTCTTTTATTCTTATCTCACTTTGGGTGTGAAATGGGATTGAGATGTCTAACGATCAATTTTCTTTTATATGAATCTAGTCGAGGAATACCGTAAAAATAATGGTTAAAAAACATTTAATATACTCTATAAAATATTTCAGGTTGCTTAAAATTATAAGTATAGATGACAATTATTTTGTATACAATACTACTTTTTTCAATAAATATTTTTTACTTTTATTTTCTTAATCAATACCCTAAAAACACCAGTTAACATTTGACTTTCCATATTTATCACCACGTTTGACTATCCATAGCGTTTGACTATCCATGGTTCATTTTAATCCTCGCCCATACCTTGATCCCATCCACGATGGAACTTACTTCAATATGTAGACAAGCTAAACTGTAACCAGAACATGTAATTAAGATATTCAAGGAAGAAAAGAACAGCAAAATGTTAAATGTAACAAAGTAATTTTTACTGTCAGCTTCTGAATTAATCACATATTCACCAAAAAAAAAAAGTGAATTTCTAATTCTGCCTCATTGTCTAGTATTTAATCGCTTGCAAACAGTCGGATCATTGCTTGTCTCGGCCCTCCTTTTCTGAAAAAATTAAAAGTTGAATGGAGATAAAAAATTGGATTTCAGAGCAATTTAATTTAAGAAACAGACAAATAGCTTTTACTATTTCAAGATATGAGAGTTTAGAGATGGAAATGAATCTTATCCTGTCAAAATTTCACGACAGGGTCATGTGAAATTTTTTTTGTCCGTCTCTCTGCTTGTAGACATTAAATACGTAGAACTCTCAATTTTTATTGATATTTACGAAGAAAGAAATAGATAAAAAATTTCACATGATATGGTCATATCATGTGAATTTTAACATGGGAGAATCCAGATTCAAACAGAAATTATGCAATGCATAACAGTTGGAAGAGGGACTGAGAGCAAACCTTGTCGTGTTGATTCTTCAATTGCAAGGGATGAGAATCATGGTTTCTAATTGTGTTGTTTGCTACACAGCTTCCATCTTTTACTCGATGTAGTCTGTGCTTCCTATACTTTTCACCCTTTCTGTTCTTCCTTTCAGTGTCTCTAGGTTGGTTTGCCGACTTTGGCATCGCATTTGGTAGCTCCTTCTGGGCCTGTGTATAGCATATCAGCATGACACATCTTTTTAATATAACAGTCAAACACAAAGACAATTTGAATTATTCAGATTTCTCTAATGTGAAGAAAGGATCAAATGTGCAGCAACACAAAAAGTTTTGAAATCTTACAGAAGAAAGGTAGATTGGATTCATTTCCCTCAGATGGAAAGCTTCACTTAGTACATCCAAGTCAAAAGGACATAAGCATGCTTTTTTCTCACTCACATAGGTGTTCCTACATAGCTGATCCAGTTCCATTCCCTCTCCCTTCCTGACTTTTGTGTCACCAACTACATTGTGAAGATAACGTGTCTCTGAAATTGACAATGGAAGTGGCTTCTTGCAGAAGATTTCATAGTACGGCCAAAGCCTATATTGATTTACGAGATCATGAGCACCTCCAAGTTCTCTATTGCCTGATTCCAAGAAATAACCTTACTAAACAAAATACACTGAAAGAAGAATGAACTTCATGCACTGATTACATGTTCCCAAGTTCAAGACATAGAAAATGCCAGCAATCAGAGTATAAAGAAACTAGTCTAATATCTGTTGCTGAGAAATATAATAGAAGGGGAGGGTTGGGAAAAGGCATCCAAACTTAAATCATGACAACCAGCTGAACCATTTTGAAATTTTTGCTACAAAACAAAGAATAATCCATAGTACTAGCTTTACCCATATGCACATAGTAACAAGAAAGGGGAACATGAGCACTAGTTTATCAAATAATCCACTGAGGATAATTCGGCATACATGATAAATAGAACAAAAACACTAGTTTATCTAGCCATCAGCTCCTATTGTCAAAAGAAAGGTGGGGAATTCACACTTTTAAATGTTAGAGCTATCCTTCAACACGTTTTTTATGATCATCTCATGATCATAAAGGTCTCTTAAGCTCCATTTGCTATATATCACTGACTTTAAACCTCACGAAATTCTCTGAACGCGAGGCTCTGATAAACAGTGAACCAAGAAAACAATAAAGTTCTGTGGTGCGGAAAATGGACAAGTGCCAACTCCTAATGTTTTGTTTTTGACAATCCGAATCAACTGATTTAGTAGGAAAGGAATTGTGGCATCATGGTATGCATTCTGTGAACGATTCTATTATGTATGCTCCATGGTAAACAAAATGTTTCCATAGTGTTCCAGCTCAACTATTCCAACAAAGTGATAACAAAAACAAGAGGAAAACCCATGTCTGAGAATATATAATTATCTTGCAAATTAGCAATATATCAATAAAAAATAGAAAAACAAACAATCAATAGGCCACATGTCAAGTTCTTACCCCTCCCAAAACTTTTGCCTTCAAGATCCATCTTTCAGATGACCTCACAAAATGCACCTCAAATGCATCTACCAATGATATTTAACAAATACACCCGCGAGATGAGCAGTTACTTCCTGAAAATTTGGATAACTGAGGAAGTTTCTGAGCAATGAAGTTCTACACTTAACATAATCTGGGACTATAATATCATATCTAAGTTCCAACACATACATGCATCAAATTAACTCTCACAAAAATGCCCATCTGAAAAATTGGCATTCCGAGCCACCATTGGAAAAATAAAATCTAACCCAATAACCAAATGCATGACTATTATTAATAGAGTTAAAACTTTGCCTTCAATGTTCGGAGTGAATTAAAAACAACAGAAGTAAATCCAATCAAATATCCTTGGCCAGAAAAAACCATGAAAGTGAATAAGAGAAGATACCTGAGAACGAAGCAGGGCTAGTGATTGGGACGATGCTAGGTTATTGTTTGTAAATTTTGAACCAAGACAATATTTTGATCTGGGAACACGAAAACAGTTCCCAGTTCGTCATTTTTTATCTTTTATCTTTTTATAGATAGTGCTAAAAAATGATAAAAGGAAAAACCGCATCGGATAAAAACCCGCACCCGATCATAGAAATGGGCTTAGCCTTAATCTTGGGCTGTAATGGGCCGGTTAGATCAGTCTAAAGAAAAAATTATTTTTAGTTCTTATTATTATAAAATATATTCAATACGTTGACCAAAAATAAAATAAAATAAGCCAACGGGGGTTGGCACAACTGGCTAAGGATTCGAATTTCAGTCTTTCACCTCCCATGTGAGGGGTTCGAATCCCCTTGACACCAGTAAAGTCCCCCTTGGTGGATATACCTCCTCAGAGGAGATCCCTCTGGCGCCATGAGCTAGGCTCTGGTGGGCCTCTGCTGGCCCACAATTCAGTTAGTAACTTGGGTCAAACTGGACACTACAGTTGGCCTTCGGGCCCTCCACCTAAGGGTGACCGGTTAGTGCTTGGTCTGCGGATCCCCGACATGCCATTAGCTCCCTGTCCGCTGGTTTGGGGGTGCTTTCTCCCCCCTCCAGCATTTTTTCTTTCCTTTTGATAAAAAAAATAAAAAAAAATTCAATACTGACCAAATTTGTGGGGAAGGAAAGGGAGAGAAACCCCTCAATGGCCTCACCTTGTTTGGATGTTGTAAAACCCCAAATTTAGAGAAACTAAAAAAACCAATTTAAGGAGGACTTTGAAGAGTTTTTAAAAAACCCTCATACACTTTTCTTCCTTCTTAGAAATTCTCAAACAATGTCACCGAAAAAAATAATCTCAAACAATTAGATGATTTCTCATAAACTCCAACTCCCTTACTCTCTCCTCCAAATCCTCAAACCAAACACATCCTTAAAGTAGCATTCTGCTATAAATCCTAAGGAAAACTACTCACATATATAAAACCTATGTCAAAGTTTCTTTAATGTAGGTTGCATCTACCTTAAAGGTTAATGTAGATTCCATCTATATATGTTAGCTCTTGATTGAACCATTGAAATAGGTTACATACATTAGTGGTTAGGAACAACTGAGGCATCTATTATCATTATATTATCATTTCACTACTTAGCAATTTTAACTACTAATATTGACAATATATAGAATTGCGAATGAAAGCTTTTTCTTTGGTAGTGAGACAACATTTGAAGGGGAAATAAGAAGCCTTAGAGCAAACAAAATCCGCATATGCTCTCAGTCAGAATTGTTTTCGTCAAAAAAAATAACATTGAGAATTGTTACCATGGCTTAAGTACATTACCTTTACCCCAGAATTTTCGGGGTACATGTTTGGACTTTGTAATTCAGATTGGTTTAAAGAGAAAAATTATTTTCATCAAACTAATTAATCAAATTTTATATACAGTTCATAAATCAATTCGACTTGTTTTAATTTAAAAACCAAACCAAATTAAACTGGTCACAATTGGCTCCGTTCAGTTTGATCCAGTCAAACTTTATCTGCACATTTTTTTTTTCTCTCAAAGGAATTTAGAACCATTTTCTTTAAAGAACACAATTAAATGTTATAAACAAACATATTGGTCTATTTCATAAGCAGTAATAGATTGAAATCTTATCATTGTTTTGCATGTAACTTTTGTAGGTATTATATATTTGATAATTTGGTTAATTTTAGATTGCTACGGTTTAGTGCCCATACTCAATTTCTCACTCACCCACATATTCCTCCAATGTAAGGTTATTCACAACTCACAAGTTAGTTGGTCCAGGTTTAATCAAGAAAACTTATTTAGAATGTTAAATTGGATCACTGATAAAAAAAAAAGAATGTTAAATTGGATGAGCGAAACCATCAAAGAATATCAATAATAGGAAATACTAACCTTAGATCAAATTGGTAAGAAAGAGAAAGATATAGCCTAATATTATACACAGCACAGGGTTTCAATTCAATTGTAGTTGAAGGATGAGATGAGTGGTGATGTCTGGAATAAATATACAAGGGTGTCTTGTGTATCATATCATACGATTTTTCAGCTTTGTGGCATTAGAGGCAAATCAGATGCCACAGTGCCTAAGATCTCTGACTGATTATGTAAGGCCAATTAGCACAAAGATAGATTGAGTCATAACAACAACAACAAAAAAACAGTGCTCTTAGTTGTGCTATAATCACAGGCATTGAAATGTTTCAACAAATAACGAGTGGTCCAAAAAAATTTTAATGGGTTCTATAATCACTCTTTTTAAAAAAAGTGTATTCAAACTTTATCACTATATTCTATTCAAATTTATCTAGCAAACCTAACCTATGACCAAAAATACTATTTCAAATATACTAAAATAAACTCATGTGGCGCATTCTACTATGAGGCCTCATATAACATCCAATTTAGTGAAACAGTTTACATTGAAGACATAAAATTAGGGAATAAGTTCATGTAGAAGCCGGCGTCACTTGTTATAAACCAATTGAAGTTTTTTGTCCTTACTTGAAACGGATTAAAAAGGGTTTAAGTGGAAGGAACAAAAATAGTAGGTGAATGTGTATAAAAAATGGGTGGCTGAAAAAGTCCGGTGAAAGAAATTGTAAAAAATAACAATGTGTTTGAGCAAATGTAATGCAAGTCTAGACTAGATTCATTGTCACTTTTTACTCTCTCCAAAGAATCCAAACTAAGATTCAACTGGATATGCTATGCAAAAGAAACACTCTGCTGAAACAACGGAGTAATTAAATTTAGAATATGTGCAGCATTTTTTTTGGGTCAACGAATATGTGCAGCTTAGATTTACACGAAAATGTACACATATAACTAACACAAATTTATAGCCCAATGCATTAAGCAAAAAACCAATGATTATGAATATTAGTTGTCTTAATTCCTTATAGTCGTGCATATTCTATATCATTTCCAAAATGTTACTAGCATGCCAAATGGTGCACACAATTTTACAACAATTAATTATGACTCAATTGCTGATTAACAAAATGTTTAAATGGATTAACGAACTAATAATGCATTATTAGTCTGTCGATCAATATATACACCTTGTTAACTAATAGTAATTCAATTCCTTCAAAAAAAAAAGACTAATAGTAATTCAATTATCACTAACCAGTACAAAAACAATACACACCTTTCGGTTTACAAATAACAAAACTGTTTCCCATTGGTTTCATTCTTTTTGAACATGAATGCAGACAAAGGATAATGGACCATTATATCTGAATTAGCTTCTTAGAAAACTTCAACTACTGCAACTCAAACAAAGACTTCGAAGTTAATTGTAAGATTACTCTATTCTGGGCTAAAATTTCAGAAATTTATCTTAGCAAAGTTGTTCCTGACATGAAGATCACAGATATTCCTTGCCAGACTCTATTCACATTTGCAGTCCGGAAATTTTCCCTATCTGTACATTTTTCTCCTTATTCAGTTAAAAAAAAAAAATTCAAATCAAATCAGGTATTCATAATACATTAAGAAAAGTGCATCTGGGTAATCTTTAGGTAGGCTGTTGATGTAAAGGTAGAAACGCAACAAGTCTTCCTTGGAAACTGTTTCAACATCAACCACATCTTCATTACAAGTGAGTACCCATAGATCCTCAGAATTAACTCTCCTTAAGCTACCACGGCAAAATGGACAAGACTCTGACCGTGTGTTCCTGCAAGTTGCAAAGATCAGCACAAGAGCGTTAGTTACATATGATAAAACCAATTTCACACATAAGGCATGTTTGGTTTTCAGTTGCACACGTACGATTGGGAACTCTATAGTTACTTTGGGTTCAAACGTACTTTTGCAATATTTCAGCTGAAAACCAAACATGCACATAGTAATAAGGTGACTAATTGAGCATGTATAATGTATAATCTGATCACCACTTGCGGTAGCATTTGATACACATGGCATGGCAGCAATTAGGCAAAACCATTTTGGTGCAAGGTTCTAAGCATATCCCACATTCATCTTCTCTGTCAAAATCGACATTGGTTAGTAGTTTCCCATTTGCTTCAATCATCTTCTTGCCATAACTTGAACCATCTATGCCAGAGAACCCTTTCTTACATATCTCCAACTTCTCCAAGCTACCATGAAGCCGCTGGAGAGATGGCAATATAACGGCTAAAGTTCAAGTTTTTGACCCAAAAAAAACAGTAAAGAGATTTCAAATTAGCAATGGCAGCCACAGAAATTAGTACACTTTTTTGTTGTTGTTGTTGGTGGGTGGAAATAACTACAATAAATAAAAGGTGCCTTTTTAAAAGTCAAAGGTTCACGCACCATAAAAGTCCTCGATGGTTGCCTTTCTTCCATGAGAAGTTATGCTTGGTCTACCATCATTGTGTACCTTTTGGTAATTACAAAAGGAGAAACATTTATTAATTACAAACAAGCATTGACAAACCTATGCCTAAACAAAAAAAAGAACAAGGCAAAACCAATTTTCTTGAATAAACAGCTTATTAGGAGAATTAATTGGAAAAATGGAGGACACACTTCACCCAGGAACTCACCTTGTAGATAATTATGTGGAAGAGGCTGAGATATCTGTGTAGAAAGCATGTACAAGAACAATCCATCCACTGTAGCAACAACAGAAAGAGAGGAGCCAAGTGACTGTAAACCAGTTTCATTTGGAGAAGAGTCCCACCTTTGGCTCTGGGAATTGCAGCAGCCCTAGAGCACACAGACCCAGAATTGAATTTCAGAGGGGGCACACCACAAAAGAAAGTTAAAAAGAGAAGAAAAAAAAAAACGTACTAACCACACACACAATCACACAATGATACTACATAGTCCCAAACAAAAAATTTCACCATCAAATTAATCACCAAATTCCAGTTTTATGAGTCACAAATTCAACGAAGATGTGTAAAGGTTCCTACTTCATCTACCACTAGAAAACAATTAAAACATGACCACTCTCAATCAGTAGCAGAGTAATACTTATCAAGCGATTATGATGACCCATTTTTTCATCAAGTCAAAACTCGTTCACTACAAAGAACTATTTCTTTTCTTCATATTTTTCAAATTTCAAAATATATAAAAAGACATATTTATGTAATATACATAAGAATAAGGAGAAGGAAAGGAGAAAAAAAGGGAGGGGGTGGAAGAAAAATGGAACTTACAAAGCATTGGCATGCTGAATATCAGCCTCGAGTAGTTTGAGGGAATCCTGGTAAGGTAACCGAGAAAGCTGGTATGGCATCATTTCCATTCTTCCCTCTCTTTCTGCTCTCTTCAAAGCAGAAAAAATCAAAAGAGGGGCACAGAGAAAAGCCAACAACTCCTCACTTTCCTACTTCTCTCTTTCTCTCTCTCACACACTACTTTTGTTTTGCTTTTTTGTTTTAACTTTTGTGTAATGAGTGTGGGTGATGAATGTTCAGTTTTGAGGAGCCTAATCTTATTCCAATGGAGAAGGATGAGGAAAAAGAAAAGGACTTTTGCTTCTGCTGCTGCTCTCTTTGTGGTGGGGTGGGTGAGTTAATGGGATTATGGGAAGGGAAGGAAGGGAAGGGAAGAATAGGAACTGCCGAACTGGAATGTCGTATCACGGTGTCTTGTGTTGCGTTTCGTCGTTCTCTATGGTTATGTGGAATGATGTGTCATGACTCATCATGACATAAACGACACCGAGACGAGTCACGCTACGACACGATAACTTTACGATTATTGATTTTTTTTTTTACAAAAACAACTATTTTTTCTACTTTCATCATCCCTTTTATATTTCTTTTCTTTTTATTATTTCAATTTATTTATTTTATTGTATCACACATACATCACACTTATCACTTTTTTTTATTATAATTTACTTATTTCTTTCTCATATATATATCATAGGATGTGAGAAAATTATTATTTTATCGTTTATTTTTTGTGAATTAGCGCTCGTTATTATTCCTATTGCCTTCTCTCTCCTCATCATATTATCGGGTCACATTGCTAAATGCTGAGGTAGGAAAGGAGTTGGTGGCCACTGGCCAAGTGGGTTTCCTTGTACAAAAAGATAATGGTATTAGTGGGTTGAATTGCCAAAACATAAGACGTTTTCCTCATGGAATTTGTTCTAGATTATTGTCCTATCATAGATTCCTTGCATTAATTTAAATGAATCTATCAAATTAAAAATGTATAGTAAATGCCGTTTACAACTAGCCTATTTCAATATTTTCATATCTTTTATTTTTTTGAATCATGTTTAAATATTTTTAAGATATTTGCTTGAGTTTTTTTAAAATAGTTATTTCAAAAAAACTTTGAGTAGTTTCTAAAAAACTATAATTATAATTACTTTAATTTTTTTTAAAAATTCTTTTTTCACAAAACAAAAAAGTCAAAACTAACTTTAATTAAATTTTTAAAAGATAAATTATTTTTTTACACAAATTTAAAATCACTTTTTTCGAAATTATGATCAAATAATCCCTTAACTCATAATCTTTTAAGGTTCATTTAGTGACTAAAATAGAATATAAAATGAATGAGATGATAGAATTGGAAAATGGTTATGATAGGATACAAGTTTAACAATATCTTATTTTATTTAATTCAATGTATCATGAACACCAAATAATCCACCCAATAATATTATATCATCTGTCATATGCTTGAAAGATAATAAATAATGGCATCATATAAGTTTATATTTTGGCTCTTAAAACATTATAATATGATGGTTCAAAAAAAACATTATAATATGACATTAGTTTAATTTTTACAAGATATATAAATGATACTAATTTTTTCGTTCAAGAGGCAAATAAACCGAAAATGATACTTATAATCTAGTCTTTAAAAAGTACAAAGTCTTAATTTAATTTTGTGTTAATTATGTTTGTTGAATTCTGTATATAGAGAAGTATTCACTTTTGATCTTCAAATTTTAAAACATTTCATTGTAGTACCATTTTTTAAATTGACCATGTGTAATCCCACGGTATTGCATTAACATATCTTCCCCCTTCTCTCTCGCATTGCATTAGCGGGTTTTTTTTTTTTTCTCCCGACTTTTGTAAGTGCTAGCATATATTGCTAACGTCAGAGGAAGTGAGGAACTAAGAGCATGTTTGGATTGGTTTATGCAGAGCTTATGAACACAGTTTATAATTGATTCATAAGCTATTTTGAGCTTATTTTTCATAAGCTACCCAGGATAGCTTATCAAAACAGCTTATGGCTTATATAAAATAAATTTCACTATAATTTTTCTTCAATTATAAAAATAGCTTATACAACTTATGCCATAAGCAGTAGATAAGCTTGTTATCCAAAGAGGCTCTAAACCTACCTCTCTCCTTTTAATAGTTCTAAACTATCACTGAGATATTGCAGATGTAGCACTTTTTTTTTTTTAAAAAAAAAGCGCAGAAATAGCAGAAGATAAACTAATATAACAGTCCATTAAATATTTTATAAAGTTCAACATTAAAGATGAAATTAAAACCAATGAAAACGGTCGAATCACCAGCAACCCAATATAGGTTGGAAGAGAAAATAAATACAGAACAATTATTTAAAATGAAACAACTACTACTGAAGAACTTACAAATGATGTGGCATCGATATCATATTACAGATTTAATCACATATTTAAATCTCTGTCACAATTGAATTCAATTTCTTGCATATTTTTCAATTCATCCATAAATTAATTCACATGAAATCTATTCATAAGAATTAAGAAGTAACACGTCTCTTTCTCTCTCCTGCCCTGCAAAATTTTTTTTTTTTGGTTTTTACTCTTTAGGTTTTCCAGAGCTAGCATATTGATAACGGGAGAGGAAATCAAACTTGCCTCTACTTTTGATAGGAGTAAAACTATCACTTATATAAGATATATCTCAAGCAGTACAGTATTAGATAAAGATCTATTAAAGTATAATAAAAATCTATAAAATATTTTCGAAAGTTTAACGAGGTTTTGCATATGAGATGAAATTGAAGAAATACTAATTAGACATACATTGCTTGCTTTTTAAATTGTGAGTTATCCTATCCTGATTCCCTTTCCGTGCTACACAATACACATGGGTTGTTGCTCAACAGAAAACAACATGTCATCCCCAGTTTGAAGCAAATTATTGAATATTTTTGACAAATATTAACTATTATTACATTATTGTTCGCTTTATATTTGTATTATGATTATGATTAGGTGTGCAGAGAAGCATAATCCATCAAAAATACGATCAAATCCACCGATGAAGAGTCTGGATCACAAAATGATTACTCTATAATATTCACGGCTTTTCCAAACCAACATTAATGTTGTCAATCAACGCAGATTGTTCTAGCTATAGCTATGTTATGCACATGGACACAACTCTATCTAACCACTTACTCCAACACAGCTATACCAGTGGGAATACACAATTAAAGACCAAAACAAAGTAGCCAAATATGGAGGAAAAAGATTACCATTTCATTGGTTCTAAGATTTGAAGGTATGTGTTGTCACTAATCAGTGCTACTGGTGTAAACATATTAGCGGAATGAGAAAAATAAATACACAAACAAAATTCCACCAACACAAGTGTTAGGTCCAATTTATGTAGCTGATGGGACGCAACCATTAGACAAGTCAGGGCTCTCAATTTCAAGAAAGCTTGTGAGCAATGTTTTCCCTGAAGAGTGTGGTTTTGAACGACTACATGTCGATGATGATTTTAGCTTATTTTCTGTCCCCTTTTCAATCTTGATAGCATCTTGTATAGCCAAAATGATTTCTTGCATCCTTGGCCTGGATGCACCATGTTGTTCCACACATTGCATGGCTATTTCAACCACCCTCCAAATGCACTCAGTTTTTACATTCCCGGCTACAGAAGGGTCAATGAGGCTCATCACATCTCCTTTACGAATTAAGGATTTTGCCTACAAAACAGTGCTTACAATTAAGTCTGTAACAGAATTTTTAAGAGAGAATTGTCCATTAATGGTTAAAAACTAGAAGATGAATTAATTGCAATCCATGATATTGTACTTGTTCATGTTATGTTTCAGGATTGGCATCCTTTACTGATGCTAATGTTTCATCCTTGGCTTAAAGAAAGGGAAACATACCCAGTGAACAATGTTCATTTCAGCACCATAATCTTCTGAATCTGATGACACAGGCTTTCTTCCAGATATCAGTTCCAGCAGAACAACTCCAAAACTGTACACATCACTCTTTTCTGTCAATTGCTGATTTGCATAGTACCTATTAACCAACAAAAAAAAAATACAAAACTGATTTTAGCACGTTGAGAGGGAAAAGATGTTGTTGATCATGGATGGACACATGAGACCCATGTCTTACTCAGGATCAAGATAGCCTACAGTTCCCCTAGCAATGCTTGATACATGGGTTAAATCCTCTTCAGCTAATCTAGAAAGTCCAAAGTCTGATACTTTTGCTCTCATATTTACGTCTAAGAGAATATTGCTTGTCTTTACATCTCGGTGAATGATACTAGGATTACATCCTGTGTGTAAATATTCAAGACCTGTAGAAATCAAAATTTGTCATTCAACTCTTAACTTGGAAGTAAAATACAAAAATTACTTATTGACCAACCTTTAGCTGCATCTTCTGCAATTCGAAGACGCGCTAACCAGTCTAAGTTCTTCTTGGAACATTCTGTCATAAGATTGGAAATATATATGTCATGACACAGTTTTTACAGCTATGTAAATTAATGACTACAAGGGTGTGGGATTAGCCATTAGACCATGAATGTGATCCCTTAAAGTGCCATTGTGCATATACCCATAAACCAGAAGATGCTGACACTCTTCTTCACAATATCCAATCAAAGGAACCAAATTTCTGTGATGAATTCTTGATAGGAGGGCTACCTGCATTTGTGATTCTACAATCAAAGAGCTGAAAATTAAGATTTTCTTATATTTTAGTCCTTTTAGTTATATAAATAAATTCATGTTTTAATGTAGGTATTATGCAATTAGACATGAGCTGAATCAAGAAGGTTGCATAGTCTAAATTTCTAGTGCAGTTAGGACAGTGAGGTGTTTATTTTGGAGAGTGCCATACTAATGAAATTCATGGAACACAATTCATTTTGGTTGATGTACACTTCTGAAGGTAAAAATCTATTCATAACAGAACTTGTTCACTATTAGAAATCAAATATGAAAAATGCTAAAGGGGTGAATTTGAACACTACCTCATTAACAAATTGCTGATTCCCATGGCTAGATGAATCGGTCATACTCTTTACCGCCACCTCTTTTCCGTCTCTCATTTTCCCGTAGTACACAGATCCAAAACTTCCTTTGCCAATTTTCTTTGAAAAATTGTCAGTAGCTTCTTTCAACTCTGAGAGTGTAACATAGCATGTAGTACCTTCATCCATTACATTTCCACCCCAAACTAATGAGTAAGCATTTAAAGGTTTATTGTTAGTGCGTCCAGAAATTCCTGCTGGTCACAAGGAATGCTTGGTTGGAAAAGTTTGATTATAGTCAAGTCAAAACAAAAGCATTATATTTAAATTGAGTGACTAACCATTTTCCTCACGTTTCTGATAAGATGTCTTTCTCCTCATATTATGCAATAGCACCAAACTCCCTAAGAACAATATTAATAGAATCACTAGTACTCCAATTGAAATTCCCAGTATCCACTTAAAATGTTTCTTGTTTCCTCTATATAGTCCAGGATTACCATCATAGCTGGAGAAGAAAGTAAATATGCCTGTTACTTCAATTCGGGTACAATACTAGTTGAAAACATCCTTGTTCTGTTATGTTCTTACTAATTTTATTGTCAATCCAAATCAACTACATCAACGTTAAAAAAAATGTGATGTTGTTGAGCTTACTTACTTGAAAATGATTTTACCAGATACTATTCCGGCTGGTATTTCCCCACTAAATGAGTTATTCTGTATGAACCTGTTACAAATTCATAGATGCTATATGATATTAAACATTATGAGAATAGCAGTTAAGTTTAATTTGGAAAATTCTGTGCTAACTGGGAAAATACTTCAAGTTGTTTTAAAATTTGAGATGAGAAACACAAGTGAGAATAAGGGCTACATACAGTGCCTGTAAGCTTGGCAAACTACCCAGGTAAGATGGTAGTCCACCAGTCAATTTGTTGTTCTCTAGATGCCTGCATGTTATCAATTGAAAAAATGATAATAAGATAAAGGGAACACTTTTTTGGTTTAAAACTATTGGATTTGAAATAAAAACTGAATTTTGATTCCATCATAACCCTCCAAGAAAGGGCATGTTTTAAGGGAAAGAACTTACACAATCTTTAGATTTATAAGATTGCTCATGTCAGGTAGTGGTCCTGTGAGCAAGTTGCCATCTAACCACCTAAGCAAACCAGAATGAATTACAAAAAAAATCATATTAAAGAGAAATTAATAGAACTTTTATTCTGAAGAATGATGTACTCACAACTCTGTCAATGCGTCCATGTTGTTGAGCTCAGGTGGAATTTCACCCTTCAGATTCCTTCTTGAAAGAATTCTAATACCAGTAAGGCAGTAATAACAATTAGTAAAAATTCCTTTTGTGGGAGTTATAAGGTGATTTGGTGGTTTTTGGGAGGGACATAAAGGTTGGAGTGATAAGGAGGTCATGTGTTCAAACCTCCTCTACTAACATAACATACTAATTTACTAACATTTGCTTATCCAAAAAAAAAGTAAAAATTCCTTCTCGGTCATGATTTTCATCATGCTGGTGCCTATTTTATTTCAAATATAAACAAATAATTATAGCAGTATTTCCCATTCTATTATTCCAACTCTCTTTTGGCAATTCATTTGACTAGATGTTTGCATGAAACAAAATTGTGAACAGAAGTGATTGGAAATGGTACATTTTTGTAATTCTTGGTGGTGTAGTGCTACAATTTACCCATTCCCAGGGAGTTGGAACACAAGGATCCCCTTCATTTGTTTGGAAACTTTCAGCAGACAAGAATCCAAATGCATTTACAACAGTTGCTGCAAAATGAAAATATATGGATAGAAATTAGTTCATTTGCTTCAGCTTCAGCCATGTAATGCTTATGCATGCACCAGAAAGTCAAAAAAGAATTTTCCACAAAAACTGACATTAAGAACTTACAATCTTGCCTGTTGGTCTTTGAAGCAATCTCTACATATCTGCTTATCTCCAATGCATTTAGAAGAGGTCCTCGAGTAGAATCCGGGGTCATCACAAAGGAGAATGAAAGAACAAATTCGAGACTCACATTCATGTAACTTGGTTCATATAGAGTGTAGCTCCCATTGGCATTCTCAGCAATGTTAACCACTGCATTGCTATAGTCAGGTATATAAGGCTGCTCCAATTTGAATTTCCGCGTCTCATTCTCACCCAGATCTTCAATCTCTGCAAAATATGCATAAGCTCGTGCATTGGCAGGGAAGTCTTCTAAGTTTAATCGGTAGCTGAGTACTCCTTTTGTGCCAACAACTGCAGTTTGCATAACTTTAACAGGTGGGAATTCTCTTGTCTCTATTTCTATGTTCTTTGTTGTTCTAATTCTTTCTGTGCCTGGGGCCACTCCAACAAGATAATTTTGCCTTCTAATAAGATCAGAATCCCAAATTCTATCATATGGGTCATCCGGGTACCTGAGATAAGACATATTTGTCAAAAATAGATTAAATCAAGTTCATGTGAATTTTTCTTCCCATTAAAGCTAACCATGCACCAATTTTTTTAAATTTAGGTAACAAGCTATATTGATGCTTATTCTCTGAGTGAGATAATTTTTTTTGAAACTCTTCATTTTTGGTACCCATGTATCACAACTGTGCAATTTTGGTGTCTAGATTCCGATTGCGCGATTTTGATCCCCAAGTATTATGGTTGTACAAAGGACATGATTGTAACAATTGGGATCCCAGGAGAAACCAAAATCACACAATCATAATACCTGGGTACCAAAATCGCGCAATTGAAACCTGAGAGACCAAAATCACACATTCGTGATATATGAGGGACCAAAAGTGCAATTAAGCCAAAAAAGAATTATAAGGGCATATTCCAAACCTGACAGCAACCTCACTAGGAGCACCAAAATTTATTCTTGCAGCTACTTCTAAGAAGAAATTGTCCTCAAAATCTGTGGCATACATTGAAAGATTCAAGGGCCTTAGCTCAAGAGTAGATATGAAAGGAGAACCAGTTGTAGCACAGCACATGCAGACATCAATGGAATTAGAGGGTGCCCTGATGATCATTTCCTTAACATACACTCTTGAGGCATCATATATTGACACAGTAGCCCATTTGGTTGCATCCAAGTAGAGCTGAAACTGAGGGTAAGTGTCGCCATTCTCCAAGCTGCCATACTGAAACGTTGCTCTTACCAAATACCTTCTTCTCTCCTCTGTGCTCAGTGTGTAGCAGTATTTCCTGTTGTCTATGGGAAAGTCTCTGCGCCTTTGATAATACTGCACCACGCTTCCATTTGGACTACTCTCTACTTCCACTGGAATGCCATGTTGCATGATACCAGAGTCTGTAATCCATGCCAACCCCGTGTTGCTATCAATGTAATTACTTGTCCCTCCACAGTCAATGCTAACAAATTCTGCATGTGAAGCCAGTTAGAACCCCATCATGGTCTTGTTTTCTGCTTTGTATATCATTACATCAAATGACATGACTTCCAGAAAATAAACTAGACAGTAAACAGATTCTAGTAGGATTTTTGTGTTGGTAAAAAAAATTAAAAAAAAAATGAAGTCTCAGATAGCATGGATTGGTTCCTTGTACTGAAATTGAATTGAAAACTTATTGAAACTCACCTTCAAGTTGGCAAACTGCTAATGATTTCAATAGAGGAAGTAGTGCAACCAGAAAGAGAGAAAATAAACCCATCAAGGTAAGGAAAAAACAAAACTAGCTCTAATAGTTATGCTTCAAGGATATCAAGTGATTGGTTTGATTACATTTACTGTTTGTTTGAGTCAGTTTAGCATCTCAACCTGAACCAGCTTTCCCTCACTAATTAGTTAATTAAATTACCTTTAACTTTTTTGATTGATAACTTTTTTGGGGATTGTTCATTCACGTTTGTGTATCTTAATTTATCTGATGTTGGAATATTCTTTTCCCAATAAAAAGAAGATTTTCAGGTTCACCTTTTCTTTCTCTCTTTTTTCTCCCTTCTAAAAGGAGTGACACAAAAGAAACAAGCACATGCTACGAAATGACCCATTCCCTTGTTTTTATTGTCAGAAGCTCCCAAAAAACAATGCCTCTTGGGTATAACAATTTGTCTTGGGCTACAAAAAACATGAAGACGTGTCTGTGATGTCGTCCATTCACAGCGAGCATTACCCACAGATTTAGCCTCTTTTTTAATTTTTATAACACTTTTGAATTTGAATTTTGAACCCATATATCCTATAAGTTGATCTTAATGTAAAACTAGGTTGTGACCCGCGCATCGCGCGGTCACAATTTATTTGAATATAATTTAATAAATATTTTTAATTTAATTTATATTGTTATATAATTAGTAAAAAATGATAATAAATAAGATTGTAATAAAAAATATATATTTCGTGGGTCAAAAACTGTGATAAACAATAAAAGATATGTTGAATTGCTGTTACTTGAAATGAGTGGATTATATATTTGAAAATTTTATTCAATAATGGTCGTTGATACGATGCTATCATTTTTTTTCCACCACACTATATAGTTATTTTTAACTGGTGGTTTTTTTCTTTTTTTGCTTCTTCTTAAGCTTCTGAGGGTCAATTCGTCATCAAAAGATTTTTATCTCATGTATTTCACTTGTTTATTTTTTATTTGTCTTGCACTCGAGATTTGGCTCTTTATGTGACGTGTTATCTTCGATTGATTATTGTCTCTTTTGTTGTAAAAGAATGTATTGCTGATAGCTTTTTAGTTTGCAAACATGTTTAATCTATTTGATAGGTTTATGAAGTCCTTAAATAGGATGAAACTCTTTTTGATTGTATTGTTTTGCGGTAAGTTAATATTTGTCACCTTTTAATTTTAAAAAAAAAGATTTGTCACATTTATTTAAAAAATAAAAGTGTATTGACAATGTTTTTCTAGTATTTGTGGTATTTATGTGTTACACTTCATTTGTCTAAAGGTTTTTTTTTATCAATTCCCTTACTCTAAGAGTTGAGATATTGTGTTAAAGAGTTTTTATGCATAAAAGGTTACTAATAATTAAATGGAGGTCTATGTATCACGTGGTCCAATAAATAAAAATTAGTTTAAGTTTTTTTTCTCACAATACGTATATATTTTTTTATGAAACATACTTTTTTTATATAATATTTACTATATATTTTAAAGTATATTTTTTATAAAAGTGAATGACTTTAAAACTAATTTATCCGTGAAAAATATATTTATAATTAGATATGTATTACACTATATTGATTAATATCATTAATATATGCTCATGTAATCTATAGGATAATTTAAAGGAAAAATAATAAAATATATGCTCATAGTATAGATGAAAAGATACATAGAGAAATTAAAAAATATATAGAGATGGTGGAGATGGGCAAAGAGACTTGGAATATAAAGGGTGACACATATGATTTTTATGTATCTGTGAAAAAATATATTTATAATTAGATAGATATAATACTATGTTGATTAATATCATTAATATATGCTCGTGTAATCTATAGGATAATTTAAGGAAAAATGATGTAATATATGTTTATAGTATATTTTAATCAATTGAATTAACTGAATTAAATTAATGGGTAACCAAAGAAGGTGAAAATACACATAGAGAAGTTGGGAAATAGAGATGATGGAGGAGTTATAGACCAAAGGATGGACAAATAGAAGTGAAAGATAAAAGATGACACATAAAATTTTTATTAATGTGGCAAAATAGTTGTTACTTGACACAAATATGTTGACATCGCGGGACTGTTTTAATATATATAATAGATGGTAACGAAAATGACAATATGTTATGAATAAAAATAGTGCTTGACTGTGCTAAAAGGATGGCCAAAGCTAAATGATTAAGAGAGGTGGTATGTAATTTAATTACAATAAATAAAGGGGCTTAAATCATGCACTTCAAAATTACCAAACATAACCTTTTATCGTATAAAAAAGTATGCATGATGATGTGTCCAAGTTACGGATTTCACATTGACCAGCTCTAGCTCCTGCTGTTCTGTTTCCGTTGATTTCCCGTGATGGCGGTGTCCATAGGAATTCTTACACTAATAAAACTATGACTGGTTCTATGGAAAAAGGACGGAGAGAAAAAGAAAGAAAAAGTGAGGTGTAATTTTTCAATTAGCTGTTTAAAAAAAAAGATATATTATAGCATCTTTAGTGGAGCTCCTCAATTTTGAATATCTAAGTGAACCCCACTTGTCCACATCACTAATAGATATCCAAGTCCTCCAATCCAGCAACTTCAATAAATTTACTAAATAAGTCTCACCAATAACTTCACATTATTACATCTCAACAATAATTCATTATTAATAATTATAAATCTATTTTTATATTAAATTATAAAAATATGAAATTTATTTGTACTATTTTTTAATTCAAAATAAATTTAAAAAAACTTGCTCTCTTTTTTCCCCCAAATTCTGACCCATTGGACTCAGACGAGACAAGAGAAAGAGTTTGTTAATTTTTTAATATTATAAAAGCTTTTACCTACGGACGAAACCGTAGGTAAAAGCTTGTTTTAGTTTTTTTTTTAATACTGATGTATGGACCCGAGGAGAGAAGAAAGAAGGGGTACTTGTACAAGTACCTTGTTTAGTACCCATTAGGTACCACCCATATTGATGCTCTTAGGGCATCTCCAAGGGGTTCCTATGGGGTGCTTAGAGGGTTCCTATTAACCACTTCCATTGGAGAGAAAAAAATGAGAGTGCTTAATAGGGAGCAGTGCTTCTATAAGTACTCTCTCTCTCTTCTCTCTTGACGGATCTCATATGTATTTGTGGGTTTTAATTGGATGTAGAGTTATTGGTGGGACCTATTTAGTAAATTTTTTAGAGTTACTGAGTTGGAGGGGTTAAGTTCTTATTGAGTGCTTATGTTAAAAAATGTAAAAGTGAATAGTATGGCAACGTGAGACCCATTTAAACACCTATTTTAGGTGCTCCCTTGGAGATGGCCGGCCTATGGCTTCAGAAAGGACTGGACCAGTAACTGGACTGATGTGACGTGTATTTATTGGACCCATTTTGCTGAAAGAAAAGGCCTGTAACTGTATCTGCACAGCGTCATGAAAAGTGAAAAAGCAGGCTAGGCCCAAACCTACTATTCATGGGAGGCCCTCCACTTGACATGGCCCATCCAACTAAACAAGTTACGAATTAAATTAGGCAATTTCTAATCACACATACATAGTTTTCTATATGTACATATATATCTGCAGAACTATTAGTTTTACGAGTTTATTTTTTTTTAACACACATATGTCCGTGGAACTATTAGTTCCGCGAGTTGTAATTCTCCGCGGAACTATTAGTTCTGCGGGTTTATTTTTTTCCAACACACACATATTCGTGGAACTATTAGTTCCGTGGGTTATAATTCTCCGCGGAACTATTAGTTCCACGGGTTATAATTCTCTGCGGAACTAATAGTTCTGCGAAGAATTATAACCCACGGAACTAATAGTTCCACGGACATGTGTGTGTTAAAAAAAATAAACTCACGAAACTAATAATTCCGTAGAGATATATGTACACATAAAAAACTATATATGTGTTATTAGAAATTCCCTTAAATTAGAGAGTTTAATTTTATTCAGTGTCCCATGACTCCCATCCAACTAAACAAGTTACGAATTAAATTAGAGAGTTTAATTTTATTCAGTGTCAGTGTCAGCTCTAGCTTTTATGTCAGTTTTTTTCTCTAGCACTATTTAATTTTTTATTTATCAAACTAACACTTTTTTTTTATGTACCAAAGTGTCAGCTTCAAAAGGAAAGGTACCAGTTACCACATGTATGGTTGGGGTACCAGTTACCGGCTTGGTATTTTCCCTTCTGAAGTTTAAAAGATAAAGATATCAATATTTTTGTATTCTCACACTGACTATTAATATTGTATTTGTATTTTTAAATTTTAATTAGTTGACAAATCGGGTTAATAAATATTTAACAATTAAATATTCAGTTAGTTGACAAATTGGATTAATAAATATTTAACAATTAAATATTAATTTAATTAACAATTTAATCACAATCTTTAACCAACTATTAATATTTAATTCATAAAAAAAGAATTAAATGAATATTTTATTCAAAAGAGTGCTACTTTAGTACATAAAAAAAAAGAGTGTTAGTTTAGTAAATAAAAAAATAAATAGTGCTAGAGAAAAAAAAAAGCCTTTTATGTCATTTAAGTAGTTTAATTTGTAATCAAAAGAATATTTAGAGCAACATGCCATCATGGATTAATTGTATGCAATTACGCATGCTATGAATTGGAGAGTTTGAATGTCTTATATTCGTAGCTCGTTATTTTAAGAACATTTTAAAACCTCTACATTAATTAACTATGAATGATCTGCTTGGAAGGTGAGGCAGTATAATTAGCTAGGTTGTAAGAGCACTTATGTTTTTGTGGATTGTATTATATATATATATATATCATGGGAGTATATCAAGTGAGAGAGCTTTTATTATGAGAGAATGAGAGGAGTGAATTATAGTCATAAGATCAAACCATAAATAGTCAAGATTAAAACATAAAGTCACATGACTTTTTTAAGTGGTCATGTGACCACTAACTAACTTTTAATCCCAACCATCCATGTATGGTTATACGGTCCAAATTTAATCCTCTCACCCTCTCATATTAAAACTTCTCTCACTTGATACATCCCCTGTATATCGGTCTTAGCACTTCCGTTTCCAAACTTATATATATATCTGTATTAAAACCGTACTCACTTTGGTCAGTGCAAGTATTTCAATTATCGAACCAAAATAGTCAATAGAGATGAACCCAAAAGGAATAAGATTCTGTTTAACAGACTACTTTTCCAGGGGAAAAAGAAAATAGCTCATCAAATGATAAGTGGGGATCACAGTGCTTTAGTAATAAGAACAAAAGGACTATTAATAGTCAAATGTACTAAAACAGGGGATGCAAAAATCGGGTTTATGTATTGTATGACACAACACAATGGGCCAGAAAAATATTAAAAAAAGCAAGTGGTATATATAATTAATAATTAGGAGCAAACATATTTTCTTTACCAAAGTTCGCTCGCTCATTGCATAATTTAGCACATTCTCTCAATTAATTACAGGCAAAAAGAATAGCGAAGAAATTTCACAAGTAAATAAATTCAAAAAAAAAAACGAAGAAAGAATATATACAGGTAAAGAGCAACTGAGGAGGCATCATAGAGGGAGAATAATTAAGGCAGAAACCATTTTCTTAACTTTGTATTAAACTAATGAGAAATTAAAGCTATACTCCACTTAGCAGAAGTTGCATGAAGTTGATCCATTTTCTAATTTTTGAGCTGCCAATCATCCCTGGCCAGCCTCACCCACCCCCTCTTTTTTTATGTAAATAATTCACTTGTTATATCATAAAGAATTTCTTAGTGGGAATTTCCCTTTTTAGGGTGATTCAGTTTTTGCCTACTAAACCTGAAAGCGAAACCTCCAAAACAAACTTTTCTCCGGACAAAATGAAAAGAAAGGGAGAACAAGGGTTACCTTAATTAATAGCATTAAAATTGTTTTAGTAAAATTTTTTTTGTGTTTTTTTTAATAAACTTTAAGGTTACATATAGTAACGTGACAAGCTCACATCTCTTTAAAAAAAAAATTTGTGCTAAAAAAAGTGAAAGAAATAAGTGGGAAAAGAATGGCAAAAAAGAAAAACAGAAGCAAGAAGTGCGCATTGCTCTTGTTGCTAGCTATTGGTCACGGAACTTAATTAAGTGGTCATTGGTTCAAATAAATCATTGTAAACATTTTAATCCTAATTGAAGAAGATGTTTTCCTTTTAGGCCTCTTATCCGCTGCAAATGGAGCTATCGCATCCTTCGAATGTTATATTGCTAGGGGGGGATCGTGGCCTCTATCAATGAACACGATTAGACTGGTACGCAACTAATGTCTAGAATTAGAATGCCATTTTGTTTTGTTTTTTGGGTCCATGATTTTACGTTATTGGAAAGCAACATCATGGGTTCCTAAACCACAAAAGCTTGGATTTTACATACATACTATATATATGTCGTATAAAATTGCACCATTAATCATAAAGTAAAGTTCCAAGTACGTAAAGTTGTTTGAATTGTAAGGACTAAGCGGGCACCAGACAATAAACAAAGGTTTTCATGCTTCCACTTCTATATTTATTTTAAGGGTTTTGGATTGAAATCATTGGGTTATTGAAGTTATGCGTGAGGGGCTCAAATAATCTATTCCAATTCTTTTTATCTCATTAATTAATGATCATGTTTCTTCAATAGTGTAAACTAAAAAAAAATATGAGCTTTTAATTGATTATTTTATTATTATAAGAACAAATAACGAAAAAAGGGTCATGAAATCAAGTCTAGAGAATGTGATAAATGTGATAGATGAGTGATGTGATAAGAAGATAGAGATAGAAAAAAATCAAGGTATTATACGTGTGTTACAAATAGATGACCAAAAATCATTATTGTTTCAACAATCAGGACTGTCCTTTTTTCATTTGAACAATCTTCTGATCTCACTTTTCTTCTTCTTCAATCTGAACATGCCAAAGCTAATCCAACCCAATGAATGTCTATCCTCTAATACCCACAACCTTTGCTCATTAAAGTTGCCAACTTTTCCTCAAATTTCATCTCATTCTCATCGTGTATTAATTTGTCTTTTTCTCCATCTTAGACTCAAAACAACATCACTGTTCCCACTTCCTAGTATACCCAAAGGGGACATATACTAACGTGCGCCACTAGGACCGTTAATATTCGTTAGTGCTCTCTCTCTCTCTCACTCACACCTTAAAACCCAAACAAAGCAAGCCCCATTTTTTTGTCTTGAACTCAAAAGACAGTGAGTGATACAACATAGGTCTCCTCTCTTTCTATCTGACAAGTGAAAACATGGATAGTGGTTGCTTCCCTTCTCCACGCCTTGATGCTTTTCCAGTTGGTCTGCGAGTTCTCGTTGTTGATGATGATCTAACATGGCTGAGGATCCTTGAAAAAATGCTCAAAAAGTGCTGCTACGAAGGTTTGTTTTTAGTTTTTGCACACATCATAAGTTTTTTTTTTAATGAAAAAAAAAAATTCTTGTTACTCTGTTCATATAGGCTAATTTTCATGGAGCTAGCAAATTTTTGGAAGCAAGTACATCTTGTGTCTCTTCTTGTAGGCCCTTGGTATGGTGGAAATTCCTTATGTTCTTCTGACACTTTTTCCATCATATGCTTCAGTGACTACATGTTGTTTAGCAGCAGAGGCTCTTAGAAAGCTTCGTGAAAGGAAAGATGCATATGACATAGTGATCAGTGATGTAAACATGCCTGACATGGATGGCTTCAAGCTTCTTGAGCATGTTGGACTTGAGATGGATCTTCCAGTCATCAGTCAGTCCTTCTAATGATGATTTTCATTCATCTTTTTCTTCAAATGATGTCCTTGTAATATTTGAATCACACTTGATAATGCTGTGCAGTGATGTCTGTTGATGGAGAAACAAGCAGGGTGATGAAAGGTGTTCAACATGGAGCATGTGATTATCTGCTTAAGCCTATAAGGATGAAAGAACTGCGAAACATATGGCAACATGTTCTTAGAAAGAGAATACATGAGGCAAGAGAATTTGAAAGTCATGAGGGTTTTGAGGGCATTCACTTAATGAGAAATGGATCAGATTACTCTGATGATGGTAACCTCTTTGCTATAGAAGAAATTACCTCAGGGAAGAAAAGGAAAGATGTAGATAATAAACATGATGGCATAGAATTTGGAGATCAAACTTCCACAAAGAAAGCTAGAGTAGTTTGGTCTGTGGATCTTCATCAGAAGTTTGTTAAAGCAGTCAATCACTTTGGATTGGATAGTAAGTTTCTTATCAACATTCTTTATGAAGTGTGTTATCTTCAATTGTGACATCAATAAAATCTATTTGGTAAGCATGCCAATGAACAAAACTGTAGTTGCTGTCTTGCCGATCATATTCTTTTTAATTTTGTCTGAACCATCATATCTTTTATGTAATAGAATATAATGAATATAATTTCTGTTTGGCAGAAGTTGCTCCCAAGAAAATTCTAGATTTGATGAATGTTCCCAGGCTAACTAGAGAAAATGTTGCTAGTCACTTGCAGGTATATGACTTACACCTTATGTATTGCCTAGGTGATACTATATTAACAATTCTTGACTATTACCATTAGAGAATGTATAGTAGGAAACTTGTATCATATTTTTTAGACCTGATATGCTGTTTCTGTTAAACCTAGAAGGCTAGAATCATAATGGAGGTTCACTCTAAAACCTCACAACCAATCCATTGATCTTGACATACGTTTCTAAAAAATATTACAACATAGATGCAGACCCTCAAAAGTCAAAAGGGAAAAAAATTGTTCTGTAGTGGTCTATATAAGCGTTATGAAACTTATGGGTTCCTAATGAGAAAATTTTGTCCTTCAGAAATACCGGCTCTACTTGAGTAGGTTGCAAAAGGAAGATGATCACAAATCTTCAGGTGGAACAAAGCATTCGGATTTACCTTCGAAAGATCTGGGAAGTTCAAGTTTTATCAACTCTCCGAACAAGCAACAAAATGATGTTGCAATTGACAGCTTCAGATATTCAGATGGAACATTAAAACTTCATATGGATGCTACAAGCCATGAAGATGATCTCAAGGGAATTGTGTCAGAGCCAACAACAGAAAATAGAAGAGCTTCGACTAGTGACATTCCTGACCCAAAGATACGAAAGAGTTCACAGATGGGCCTTAATCAACCTTTTGCATCTGTAAAGTCAGAAGCAAACCATGCAGTATTTGATTGCACCATACCAACACAGTGCTCTTGGAGTGAAGTTCCAAGAAGGCCACTTGAAAAAGAACAGAAGACACTTGTTCAATTAAAAGATAGCTTCAGCCAGTTGCCATTAAATGGTACACAGCATCACTTCCAGGTTGATCAATCACAATCAGTTGCTCCAGTTAGCTCAAATCCCTCTGTAACACAAGAGGTTGCTGATTACAAGAGTGATTACATCAGTCCTGTGAATTCAAGAGGGTCTGCAGTTGACAACTTTCCTATTCAGTCCAAAAGCCTCATGGTGAATGATCAATCTCCAGATCTTGTTTTCACTTCAAATTTGGGCTTGAAAACACATGGATTTGATCTCGGTTGCATTTCTGATCCGGAGTTTTACCAAAGAAACCTGCTTTTGGGTGGTGAGGTAGCTTCTGCACCTTTGGAGGAGGACTTTCGTTTCTTTTTGCTACAAGGTGATTGCTATAATGTGGACTTCGGTCTGCAGAATATAGAGATGTCACAGTATTATGATCCAAGACTTATTGCTGAAGTTCCTACCCAATTATTTGATTCAGCAGATTATTCAGCAGTAGATCAAAGTCTATTCATAGCATGATCTGTCTTGCCCTTTCCTGCATCTTCAACAAAAATCCAACACCACACGTGAAAGGACAATTTACTAGTTACCAAACTTTCTTCCTTTCAAGAATTCCAACTTTGAGGGGTTGGGGGTATTCTTTTTCCAATCAGCTAGGATTTGATATTGAATATCAACTGAATATTATGCACATAAACTTATATGTTGCTAGCAAAAAAATATATATAAACTTATATTTGCACTTCTAACTGTAAGCATATTGTGATAGAAATCTCACAAATAGGAAGGGGACAGCAGTTAAAAAACAAGCCTTTGTCTTAACACCTCATCCTTCAAATTCACTATGCTTGGTTGGACACTTGCATGAAGTTAATTGCCAATGTTTACGGGTAAGTGGCAAATACATTGGTCTCTTCTGGCCGACCTCTTATATCTTCACTTTGGTAAGGTTACGTCTTAAGCACATGGAGCAAAGAAGATAATTATCATCCTTACTATTGATTTCTTAATAACATTCCTTTCTTAGCCTTTCAGCTGAAATAGTGTATTCAGGGCCACAACTCACTAATACTACTAGTAATGACAAATTTTATAAGTAATGGTATAGTATTTCTTTAATTAATAACTAAGACCCCTAATTTTATTAAGTTCTTACATGGTATTATTTATTACATTAGCATGCCCAACGGTTTGGATTAAGGGAGGCATATTGAAGGAGCTCCACATCACGCTCAAACATAGCCATGTCATGCTCATCCATGTTCACAATTGCTTCAATCCCATCCCCATCTCTGGTATCCATCAACACTATGCCATTCCTCACAGGGCAGAAACTAGTGGTTACCCATATGGGCTTTCCCCACCCAAAATCTGCTTCATACGCTGGGAACCTGCACCAACTAGCATAAATAAACAGTGTCTGATTACATTCCTCTGTATCAGAAGAACCACAAGGCTCCGGAACTGAGGTAGTAGTAGTAGTAGTAGTAGTAGTAGTAGTAGTAGCTTGTTTTATGCACTCAGAGATAAACGACAAGTCCTTCTCCTTCCCTCCAAATTTCTTCGCCAACACGTTATTAAACTCTGACAACCCTTCTCTCATTTTGCTCACCAAGTCATGTAGTTCCGTTACAACCGGGTTGGTCACGAACAAGAACCAAGCCATGTTCCCTACACACTTGTTAGGCATCGGAGGAACCATTCTCTTGCAGAGGTTCACAGCCATGCGAAACGACGTCGTCTTGGAATCCAATCCCAACGCATAAACCGCACGCTTGTAAATCAGTGTGGTGACAACTTCTGCGCGCGTGGGATTCTTCAGCACGTGGTGGGAGTGGGAGGATACGATGGCCTTGAGGGACTTGATCTTGGAGGCTTCAAACACGAACCTTTTGCACACTACGGTTTTGTCTTCCCCAAACTCAACTTCTGGGAAAACAGGTAAATCCCCATGTGGGAATACCGAAGCCCCTGCATCGAGTACGGGGAAAGGTAATAACTTTTTTCCTTCTTCTTCACGGTTCACGGTGGCCCAATCATTGATGAAGTTGAAAGCGGTGGCAGCGTCAACGATTTTGTGACACATGCAGAGGCTAATCGCCATTCCCCCGCATGGGAAACAGTTGATCTGAATGGATACTATGTTGGCAACCCAATCCATGACCTTCCACTGCAATTCATCAGGGAACAAAGGGTTCAGCAAAGTTTCGGTTGGGTTTTGGAGGATTGCTGATAGCTTTGTTCCTCTGATCCTTGTGACCAGAAATGACACACCTTGGTCGTTGCATTCGATGGAATGTTGATCTCTGAACTTGCCTGCTATTGGGTAGTATCTGGATAGAACTTCAGATAAGGATTTCTTGAGTTGTGATATTTTGGATGATAATTGGTCACAAATAACTTGGGTATCATCATTGCATTCAGGGCCCTCTTTTGGGGGGTAAAAGAAAAGTAATGGCACGTAGTTGCGGAAAGTGATGTGATCTATGAAAGAGAGGGGGAAAATTCTGAGGTGAGGAGGAGTTGGTTTGGAGGGCTTAATGGTTTCTCTAGATATTAACTCCATTTCCATGGTTGCTTCTTCTTCCTAGCTAGTGATTTTTTGTTCCTAACGAGTATGCTACCACTCATGAGCAAGGGTGAGAAGGACTCTCGGTATGTAAGTTTTATAGTATACAGATACTTGAGTATGGGCCGGCCCTGACATGAGTTTTGTCCTATTTCCTTGAAATATTAGTTCTTACTTTTTTTATAGGCTTGGTCCCTGTAATACAGGGGATTTTTGATTTAGGTTCCTATAAAAAGGTTAAATTTTTTTCGTCTTTGTTTTATTTATTTTTTTGAATTTAGTCCTCGTTTTTTTTTTGAATTTAGTCTTTCACTAGCGTTGACCGCTGATGTGGCACTAGGAGGTCCCTATAAAATTCCTACGTGGCACCAGCGTGGCTTACACGTCACCTGACACATACTTATACAAATATTAGGTTTTGAATTTAGTCCCTATAAAAAACATGTGTTTTGAATTTAGTCCTTATAAAAAATACATATTTTGAATTTAGTCCATCTTCTTCTCCACCTCCTTCTCCCCCTTCTCCACCACCACCACCACCACCCCCATCCCCACCTCCATCACCCCTCTTCCACCACCCCCACCTGCTTCTCCTCCCTCCTCCACCACCACCCCCACCCCTACCTCCACCACCCCCACGTCCACCACCTCCTTCTCCACCCTCACCACCAAATGGAAACAACAACAACAATAAAAATCTGCAGATACAACAACAACAACGAAGATCTGCAGATACAACAACATCATCAACAACAACAACAAGAACATCAACAACGAAAATTGTAGAGCAGCAACAACAACGAAATGGGGATATGTTTTCGATTTCGAAATTGGGGATCTATTTTCGATTTCGATCTGTTTTATCCATGTTATTGATAGTGAGGAAGGTCAGAAATGAAAGATATTTTTGGACCAGTGGCTGTGGAAGTGAGGGGGAAGGTGTGGGGGGGACGGGAGTGAGGCGAATGGGGAGAGAAGGTGGGGGGGCGAGAGTGAGGTGAATGGGGGGGGGACAGTGAAAGTGAGGGGGAAGGTGGGGAAGGGAAAGGGGAGAGAGAGGTGTTGTTGTTGTTGTATGGAGGAGGAGGATGGAGGATGAAGGATGGAGGAGGAGGAGGAGGTTGTAGTGGTGGTGGCCCGAGGAGAGAGAAGGGTGGGGAAGGGAAAGGGGAAAGAGAATGACTAAAATCAAAATATAAATTTTAAGGGACTATATTCAAAATGTTTTTTTAGAGGGACTAAATTCAAAATGTAATATGTTTATAGGGATGTATCAGGTAATGTGTCATTTATACAAGCCACGTCAGCAAGGCCATATCAGCAGTTTTTGCCACGTAAGCGGTCAACTCACTCCAGGGACTAAAATCAAAAAATAAAATAAAAGGAGGACAAAAAAAGTTTGACTATTTTTATAGGGACTAAATTCAAAATCAGTGATATTATAGGGACTAAATTAATATTAAAGCCTTTTTTATATTATCACATAGTAGAAAATGTATTACTTATTACTTAATATGGGTCTGTTTTGTCTTTATTGACCGAACCAGACAAAGAGACTCACTTGTGGTATCTTCTGTACTGGTGCCGAAGGAATCAATGTCTCGATCAGCTAGCTGAAGCGGGGCTAGAAGCCTTCGAAAAACTGCGTATTATATCCACAAACTGGAGTGCAAGGATCAGGACAATTTAGATAACTTGGCTCATATTATATGTGAAATCTGAATCAATAAGAAAATATTGATTCATGCTTTTTGAGCTATCTTATGTTTGGTTTACTTAAAAGCTAATGGACAAGTAGATCGACCTGAACTGTATTAACATTCTGCGATGGTATTGAGTCAGAACTTAATAAATTCAAAATATGCCTGCATGTTTGTTTATTTATGAAACTGCTCATTTTTTTCTTGCAGAAATTTAGTTCTGAAGCAGTGTCAACTTAGTTCGTGTCTGTTTGATAGTAGTAGTCATCTTTTGCTTTTGCTTTTAATCCAAGGACCTGCTTTGCCATATTCACTTAGCAAACAATGTCTTATCTTATGAACCCAAAAGTTCTTACTTATTTCTTAATTCTGAACAGGGTATTTACATACAAGCATGCATTTCAAGGTACATAAACAAAAGCACAATTTGAGTTAACATGTCCAAGGGTTTGGATTAAGAGAGGCATATTGAAGGAGCTCCACATCACATTCAAACCTGGCCATGACTCCCTCTTCCATATTCACAACCGCTTCAATCCCATCCCCATCTCTCGTATCCATCAAAACTATAGCATTCCTCACGGGACACCCACAAGTGGCCACCCACATCGGATTCCCCCACCCAAAATCCGCTTCGTACGCCCCAAACCCACGCCAACTAGCAAAAAACAATGTAGCAGCAGGAGCAGCATGTAATTTTTTCTTCGGCAAAGAAGTACTAGCATTTTGTTTCATGAACTCAAAAGCGAACGAAACGTCCCCAAAGTTCTTCACATATTTGTCACAGAATTCAGATAACCCTTCTCTCGTTCGACTCACCGAATCATGCAATTCCGTTGTCGTTGTTGTTTCCCTCTTGTTATCATTGGACGCGTAGAAGCTCCAAACCAAGTTTCCTGCGACTATGGACTTTTCAGGCAGTGGAGGAACCATCCTTTTGCGGAGGTTGCAAGAAGCGCGCAACAAAGGCGCGTCGTTATCGTTGGTTAATCCCAAGGCGGAAGCAGCACACTTGTAAATCAGCGCAACAACAACTTCCACGCGCGTGGGATTCTCCACCTTATCATTAGAAACAACAGCCTTGAGGGACTGAATCTTGGACCCTTGAAAGACGAGCCTTCTAGAAACTGTGCTCTGTTTCACAAACACGAATTCTGGGAGTATTGGCAAGTCCCCTTGTGGGAACGGAGGAGGAGAAGAAGAAGAAGAAGCTGATCCTCCTGTTAATAACAACTCTTCAGTAGTACTATCCTCGTTTCGATTCAGAAGGGCCCAGTCATTGATGAAGTTGAAGAGAACGGAAACATCGCCAGCCTTGTGAGACATGCACACACCGATTGCAATTCCACCACATGCGAAACAGTTTATCTGAATTGCCACGAGGCTGGAACTCGAACCCATGTCCTCCCACTGCAATTCATCAGGGAACAAAGACTTCAACGATATTGATGTTTCTTCCAATTGGTCGTTGAAAAACGCTGATAGGTTGTGTTTGGTTTGGGTGAGGAGGAATGAGACGCCTTGGTCGTTGCAGTGAATGGAGACTCTGTCTTTTAGCCTACCAGCGAGAGGGTAGTATATGGATAGTGCTTTGGATAAGGACTTCTTCAGGGCTAATATTTTGGATCCTAATAATAATTGGTCACGGTTGTTATTGTCATGTTCTTCAGGGCTTTGGTTTGGGAAAAAGTAAACTAGTGGTATAGAGTTAGGAGCGACTTGATTATCTATCAAGGAGAGAGGGTAAATTGTAAGGTTGGGAGGGGTGGGTGCAGAGGGCTTGATGGTTTCTCTAGATACCAATTCCATTTTCATGGCTAGTATGAACATTATTATCCTTCCCTATACGGCTATACTATAATTTGGGGAAGTTATATAAACATAATATTCCTCCTCGCATATATCCAATCAAATTAATCCTGATCGTAAGCTAATCAGCTAGCTGCCTTTTTAGTAGTATGTTTCTAAAGTAATCAACATCAAATCAATGTATGAATAAAATTTGATTAATTGAACATATATTCACTAATCAGTTGTTTGGTCAATAATAATAATAATCAACTTTTGTATTTATATAACTTGTGTGTGTATCAATAATTCAAGATTCTTTCATTAATATTGCACTACAAATGCAGAGGACAAAACATATATAAGGTCAGCCTATGCCAATAATTCATGGGGTAACATAGTTTTCATGTGTTTAACAGTAATTGTGATTACATGTTCATTACAGGGACAGCTGACCAACTAATACCACCCGCCCAGCATAGTTAGCATTTGTTATTTTGAAAAATAATTGTTGGTTCTGAAATTATGAGTGGTGGAATAATGGCGCGAGAGTGTCGCCGGAGGTTGATCAAAGGTTGAGCACGGAAAAGTAGACAACGGAGTGAGGTGGAGCCACTTACAAACACTCCAATGCTCAAGTCAATTAATGTCTATTTGAATAGAGAGAAAGTGTATTGTAGAATGAGTTGTGTACCTGACTTCTGAGTGATTTAGGACATTTATAGTTTGTTGTCAGTTAGAAACGATTATTGCAGTCTTTGTGTTTCCTGGAGACGGTTAGTGAACACACGCGCGTGCGTGCAGTGCGTATAGGACACAATTGGACTTAAGCCCAATATAGATCATTAGAAACTGGGCTAGTCCTGAATCTAAATTCGCCCTAGAACAATAATCTTGTGAATTATATGGACAAATTAAGTTGCACAACATAATTAAAGAGAATTTGACCCAAAAAAAAAACATAATTAAAGAGAAAGTTAACAAAACAGCATGGATATACTCTTTGCTTTTAACCAAGGTGTGGAAGAAACATGTTTCCTATAATCATTTTGTGAAAACAATTTCATGCAAATAATCATGAACAGTGATTTTTCAACACCACCTTTACACTCTCTTTATCTCTCTCTTCTTTTCTCATTACATTACTAATTACACTTACTATTTTTTTCTCTCTTTTTTACCATATCTTTTAACCATGGGATGGGTGTAAGAAAAACATTTTCCAAGCAATATTTTCTTTAAACTTTTTATAACAACAATGATTATAAAATATAATACAGAAAATATTTATTAGAGTTAAGATTTATTCACATCAAATATTAAAGTTGGTATTCTTACACCTTCAATATTTTTTTATAAAACATTAATTAAACAAATCTAACTATTGAACTATATTATATTATCTTAATGATAATGTATACAATATTTTAGATAAATTAAAATATAATAGGTGTGTAATTATTTAATAGCATATATTTACATATAATTTAAATAGCATATTATACGATAGAATAAAATAATACCATGAAGTATGAAATAGTTTTTGAATTATATGAAGTTTTATAAATTTGATCTACTAATTAATGAGAATTTTTTAATTCAATAATTGTATTTGTTACCTTTCTATTTAACAGAAAGTTATAAAAAACGTGAGTATGACAACTTTAACACCCGATGTGTCCATGTAACATTTTCGTTTTGCATGGCAATCCTTAATTTTCAATTAACATATTGAAACAAGCATTATTATTGAGAGGAGTTTAATTTGACACTACCGCTCCTAATTTTACATCAAATCCCAACACTTTATTCATGAAAAAGGATTAAAAAGAAACAGAGAGAAACACGCTTCTCATCAAGGAGATCAATTCCTGAACATGATGATGATTAAGTGAACTACCAAATGGTTGGATTAAGAGATGCATATTGAAGCAGTTCCACATCCTGCTCAAACATGGCCAAGTCTCCCTCTTCCATGTTCACAAGCGCTTCAATCCCATCCCCATCTTTTGTATCCATCAAAACCACACTATTCTTCACGGGAGATCCAATACTTGTCACCCATATTGGCTTCCCCCACCCAAAATCCACTTCATAACTTGGAAGCCTACACCAGCTGGCAAAGAAAAACAAGCTTGGCCTAATCACTTGTTGGTCCTCAGAACTAGAATTAGCCTTTGAAGTAACCTCCTTCCTCTTAAGTAAAGAAGTAGCATTTTTTAGGAACTCACACACAAACGAAAAGTCCCCAAAGTTTTTCACATTCTTGTCACAAAACTCAGCCAACCCTTCTCTCATTTTACTCACCAAATCATGCAATTCTACTTCCCCTTTGTCCCTAGGCACAGGAAAAGACCAAACCCAGTTTCCAGTGGATTTGTCTGGTAGTGGAGGAACCATTCTTCTACGGAGATTCGCAGCAACTCGCAAAGACGTGTTGTTAGCTAACCCCAAAGCAGAAATTGCACGCTTGTAAACCATCCCAATGACAACTTCCATACGCGAAGGGTTTTCAACCTTTTGGGATGAAACCATGGCCTTTAAAGACTCTATCTTTGACCCCTCAAACACAAGCCTTTTGCATACCGTGTTCTGTTTCATAAACAGAACCTCTGGGAAAACAGGAAAGTCCCCTTTTGGGAACAGAGAAGCCCCTGCATCAAGCACTGGTGGGAAGGGTAATAGTAACTCTCCTTCTTCGCAACCTATTACAACAAACAAATAACTAATTCATTAATACCATTCCACTCTTAGGGATCGAGCACTTAATCACATGAATAAGGGACAAGGCGCCGAACTACCACGCCAAGCAAACTTGGGTGGTTTATATTTCTTATAATTAGGGAAAAAAAATAACCAAATATTTTCTTATAGTAGGGAAAGGAGGGAGTACTAGATGTTGCGGTTGCTCTGTTCATGGTGGCCCAGTCATTGACGAAGTGAAAAAGTGTGGAACCATCACCAACTTTGTGAGACATGCACACGCTGATGGCTATTCCACCACAGGCAAAACAGTTTATTTGAATGGCCACTATGCTTGTAATTGCACTTGGATTTGAATCTTCCATGACCTTCCATTGCAATTCATCTGGGAACAAAGGGTTTAGCAATGCCTCGTTTGGGTTCTGGAGGATCTCTGATAGGTTACTTTTGATCCTTGTGACTAGCAATGACACACCTTCGTCGTTGCAATCAATGGAAACTTGGTCCCTGAATCTACCGGCAATTGGGTAGTATATGGATAGAAGTTTGGATAAGGATTTCTTGAGAATTGATATTTTGGATTCTAATTGGTTGTTATCATATTCATTTTGAGAGGGTAGTTCGTTTGGGTAAAAGTAAACTATTGGGACGTAACTACGAGAAACGATTTGATCTATGAAAGAGAGGGGGTGGATTTTGTGGTGAGGAGGTGTGGGTGTTGAGGGTTTGATGAATTCTCTGGATATTAATTCCATTTCCATGGTTAAGAGTTTGTATTATCACTCCCTATTAGATATGGGCACTGCCTGCAGCAATGTTGATTGCATATCTACCTATATATACACATTTCAAAAGCCATCAATGTTCCAAACCGATCAACAAATAGAAAAGCATTTTACTCGGTTGCAAGAGGGGTTAATTTAATTATGGAATATAAATTAAAGATTGATCAACAAACAGAGGAGGATTGCCCACCAAACGAGATTTTCAGTGACTTTAGGGAAAATTGAACCCACATCAATAAAAAAAAAAAGAGGGATTATATAAATCGTTATTATTATGAAAAATAAAAACATTTAGTTACAACTATTAGATTTAAATCAATGATTCAAATTAAATCTTTGATTACAAATTCAATGTGCCTTTTCAATAAAAATGGCATGGGATTTTAAAAGAACACATCTAGATTTGCAATTAAAGACATAATATATACTGCCAATTTTAATCTAATTATTGTAATTAAATATTCTTTGCTTACAATAATGCACGAGTTCTCACTTGATAAAATAATATCATAGTTAATTTTAAATCTTTAACCACTTATTTCAACCCACTCTCACTCAAACCAAAAACTACTATATGTGATTATTTGTTTCCATTAAGATTTATCCAAAATCTCTATCAAGGTGTTTTCACTTGTCTGCAAGATCAAAGGATGATCAGGACTTGAAATTGCTAAACGTCTCAAATCTGAAATACTTTTGTGGACCACAAGCTGAAAATATGGAGTGTTAAGGTCCATTACTCTATTGGCTCTTTTATTGCAAAAACAAAAATTGCCATCATCTAAGCAAGCATCATAAGTAATTGACAAATGAATATGTTATATTTTGTAGCTTTCTTGCTGAAGTCATACTTTTTCAATGGCAAATTAAGAAGAGGTCAACAAAGAATCATCGGCTGCGGATATGATATAGCGACAAACTCCAAATGAAAACCCCGTACTGGATCAATTATAATAAGCTGAAAATCTCGATTATGCATATGAATTATTGCACTAAAACCCTCCAAATCTGAAATGCTCTTGTTGAGCACATAATGAATAAAATTGAACGAAAACAAAAATTGCTGATGATTGGAAAATTGGAGTAATTATCACTAACACCGATGAAGTCATTAAAATAAATAAAGAAGAAAACTGAAGTTCGAGTTTTTTTTAAACGATATAGTACAATGATAGCTCCATAATAGTAAGGGGAAAATTTTGGTGATGTTTATGATTAATTATACTAACATAACACGCTACTTCATAATCATTTTTTAATTTTATGGACCACATATAATGAATTGAAATTGAGAGATAAAAAATGGAAAATAAAAGAACATGCTGATGGTTGGAAATTTGGATTAGTTGCCACTTAGCTATCTTATTAACAGGATAATAAAAAAAAAGGTTAAAGAATCAATTTCAGGGTTTATTAAAAAACCTTTGGTGGTCTCGCGGAAAAGTACTTTGGTGTTTTTTGGAATCAATTTTTTGTTTTAAACTTCAAAAAAAATTAAAACATGAATTTAAAGACAGCTTTGTCAAGCCAGTAGGATTGGGCTACTGGTTTCTTTCATCCATTATTCATCCTCACTACAGTGTATAGACTGCATATAACCACAGACCAGGGAACAAATTAAAAGGTCCTTCAAATATAGCCATCTAAAATTATTAGTAATGTTTTGTGAATTGCATACAAACAAACAAATTCTACAGTGATAAATGAATAATACATTGTTATTGTTATTATAATACATAAACAAGTAACCATATTGAATAATGCAAATATTTTGAGAAAAGATGACTGAGCATGCAAAAATACCTCAGAACTAAGCTGCTTCTTCATGCCATTAATACCAAGAATGGGATGGTCAAAACCACTGGCAACCCTCCATTGCATAATGCTGGGTAGAGCTTCACCTCCCCTCATCAGTGTATCCAGTCACAGCATCTTTCAAAATCTCAGAAACAACCTGAAAACCGCTTGATAGAAGTTAAAGGACCCTTTTACCAAAGAGACAATCCAAATACAAGCATGAAAATTGACATCCACTGACAAGAATTCAACCTCCTGAAGCACATGAATCATTAATAAGCCAATAAAAAATGGAGTCCAGAAACAAGATACTGGCCAAAATTATCTAGATGACGTTTGGGCAGCTACAGTGGTGGAGACATGAATTGCATCATTGCTTGCAGCTTTTGATGCAGCAATCTCTTCTATGACCTTCCATGTGGCTTCATGTTTTGTTTTCCCCTCTTCTAGTTTTGCTTCATCCTCCAGGAACTTATGCAAGCACTCCTCAAATAACTCCGGGTCAACATTAGAGAAGATTTTACGAACATTAAGTGCCAAGCCCTGGACTACCGGATTCCAGTGCGAACGTACACTTTTCTCCAATGCTGGGAAGATAATAGGCAGTATTACTTTACGGTTTTGTCTGATTAAGCTCTCAATATGATCATTGTTCCACAAGTAAAGAGCCCTCTCTGCCACCTGTAAAAGAATGTTTCATTTCTTTAGGACCCTGATCAGAAAGGCAACAACCTCCAAAATATGGAGAAAAAATAAATAATACATGTTTATTTTGTTCACTTTTCATGAAATCTTCAATTGATCTAGTAACAGTTTTTCATAGGTAAACAGCACAGATGAAATATATTTTTCATATTCAAACTCTAATCTTGCTGGTGCATAAGTTCAAACATGCAACTGGGAATAATAATCTTATCCTGTAAGATAAGCATAACCCAAGATGTAAGTAGATACTCTCAAAGGATCATCCTAAAGCCTGATCTCTATAAATTGAATTGAAATTCCTTGTCTGGTAAATCACAATATCAGCAGTGCTGCATGATTGTCAAATTAAAAGTTCAGGATCTGCTGCAATCTTTCTCATTTGAATCCTAATTATTATCTTCCATTGCCATTTGCATTGTATTAAACACCATGAAAATGAATAAAAAAAACAGCAGATTTAAAGGACATAGATAAAAGTATACTAAGTGCAAGACAAAGATATCACATGACATTCCCAAATGCCCAGGCCTTATAGTAGTAAATTATGATTCTCAATGATGAAGACTATTACCAATGAAAGGGGTGATATAGCTGGTTAAGATTATCTTCACAGAAAGAACTGTTATTATTCCTTAACAAATTCAGACCAACATTTTCATCATTTATGTTTTGCACGTCTACTCAGACCTAACCTCAATCACTATCTTTATCTACAATTCTTACAATATCAAAATCTTTTTATTCATTTCTATATTTGAAAACTTTTCCAAATATAAACCTAATAATATACTTCCTGGTATGATACTTAGCACCACTAAATCACAACAGAAAACAGGGCATGATCATTTGTAAAGTTAAAAAGTTATTAATGATGTATGATCACAAAAAATTCTTTTCCTACATTTCAATAAACTTACAAAATGTGGTTTACCCCAGTCATTAAAACTATTGGTACAATCAAAATGAAGGTGAATTGAAAAACATTATTATAAAATAAGATGACTGGAAAACTTGACATTGGCACAATCAAACAAAACACTATCAGTGATTGGCCATCTTTAACCAGAAAATATGCATGTCCCATCAAACTATTATTAACAAATGACATCACATTTAATCAATTAACTGGAAAACATTATTCAACAAAGAATTGCCACAGTAGCAATAGGAAGGACAAAAGCATTAATGGTACCTGAAAGTGTGAGCTGTTCAAGCAACGAACAATTTTGCAGAACAGAGGCACCATACATCTTTGGAATTCTGCTGGCTGGGTTGCTTCTAGAACTTCCTCTAGCTCGGTGAGGAACATGACTTCCTTCGAACTATTTGTGATGGGCCAGTATTTCAACAGACCCCTTATTACAGTATCTGCAAGCTTGCAGTCTTTTTCCATAAACAGTGCAATGCAGTATGACAACTGCTGATGGTACATTGATATGCATTTTGGCTTATGAAGAGGGATTAAAACATGAACAAGAAACAATTTGTGCTCTTCTTTTAGTGGCAAAGCAAACCCATTAATTACACTTCCCAGTACCTCAAGAAGCTCAGCAATCCCATTAAACTTTTCCGTTTCACAAATAAAGCGGAAGAAGATATTATTAATAGATTTCCTAATAAACTGGCGGTGTGCCATAAATTTTCCATAGATCCGATGTAGGATACTTTTCAAATATTCCCTCTCCCTTGGATCCTCGGAATCAAATAGATCTAACAATCTGAGAATGAAAGAGTGGTCAATGTATCTCTTTGCTAACTTTGCATCCGTTTCCGGAGATGCAATAAACCTGAGAAGAAATTCATACACAAATTGCAAGTGAGACCAGGAAGGGTCCAATAGTGGTTCCTCATCTTCCAGATCAAAGGCTTCTAGAACCTTGTTCTCACGGGGTTGTGGATTAAGTGACCTGAACAAGTTCCCAGAGACCATCTTGATAACTTCTTGCATAACAACTTCAGTAAATTTCCCATTTACAGAAGTGACATACTCCACCAGCTCAAGCAATGTCTTTCTTTTGATTTCTTTCTCATTTACATTCCTTGTTGGATCAGTGAAGTCAAACACTACACAACACAAGTTCAGTTTTCTGATAAACAAGCTTTGCTTCTCAGAGTTGGGAACATCCCTAAAACTTGGCAATGCTTCATAAGGAGTAATCATTGCATTACCATTCACTTTTGAGTTCATAAATGCAGAAACCTTACTCCCATGGCCAGGAAGAGATGTACTGTTTGAGATAACCGGTTCACTACCGGTTGTATTGAGGGATGGGGCTGATGAAGCCCCGATTTCGTGATCGTCAGCAGATTTAGATGGCTTCCGAGGAAGCCTACCTAGTATTTGCTTGAACATAACTTCAAATCTAAGTTAATAGGATAAAATTCACCAACCAAAGTTAGCTAGTTTTGCAGCCTCCAGTGCAGTATCTTACCCTATGCAACAACAAGAACAACACAATATCCAAGCTTTCGCAGTGAGAGAAGCTAAACCCGTAAGCATAACTAAAATCCATTTCTAATCAACCCAAAAATAGACCCGAAGGAGCTGTACAAATTGAAACACACAGAACAGGTAGTACCAGTGGCTGGTCCCAGATAATGATTTGGCCAATACCCACAAGCATTAACCAAAGCATCAAAGCAGAACCACTTGTTCTGAAACATCATCATCCTCGCTCAAATTAGGGAAGACCCTTTTGCCTAAGGAGAAATCAAGCACCTGAATTTACACCCTTTGACCCCAAACTCAGAGAGAACCAAGCTGTAACTTTACAAGGGCAAAAAGATGTCTTTTTTTCTTCTTTTTTATTTTTTAATCCTAATTGGAATTGCATATTGTTTCAGTGTCAACTCAAGTCAGAGTTTTGAAAATGCTCACCTCTTTGCAATCTGCTAGTGATCCATAACACCAACGTTGTACTTGTAATTGTTCATTGAAATGGTACCATTGAATGGGCCACAACACAACACAACCGCATGACAAAAGTGAAGTTTATTATATAGTAAGTGAAATAAGTGGAGAACTTGCTTAGTAGCGTGATCCTGCTGGTAGGAGATATTGAAGAATGAATTACAGGTGGAAAAATGAGAGAACGTGATGATGAAAGAAGAAGTGGAGGAACTCAGAAAATATCATCCAAAATATCCCTAACATCAGAGAAGGACATATTTAATACACCTATCTTAATTGGTTACCGGACTCAGAATTGGACCACAGTGGAATTTCAGTCGACACTGCTATAATAATATCAGATTTGGGAGAAAGATCAGAGCTACAGATTGATAAAATAAAAAAGCTCGTGCAAGTCTGAAACTAAGGGGGGTATTGGATTGGGATTATAAAAGATTTTAATAGATTTTTTTGTGATAAAAACATTTTGTGGTATTCAATCAACACTTTTTAATAATATAAAAAAAAATTGTGGTATTCAATTAGGACTATCATGATTTTTTAGAAAGTGTAATGAAATCTAATGGTATTCAATTAGGATTATCATGACTTTTTAAAGAGACCAATCAAATCTGGTGATATTCAATTGAGATTTTTTACAACTTAAAAAAAGTCTCCTGGTATTCAAAATATACAGATTTTAAAGGATTATTTTGCATGGTGGATTTCGTGGGACTTTTTAGTGTAAAATATAAAGATCAGACCCATCCAACAATCTTACCCAAACCCTCAAGACTTCACAGAACTTTTTTTTTCGGCCATTGCAGCAGTGCTATACTCACCAAGTAATTTCTTCTTTTTTCTTTTTCCCAATTGTTTTTCTTCATACATTCTTTCTACATTAAATATACTTGGATGACAACATTGTAAATATATATGTGTATATTTTTTATGTACTTTACCTCCCCAAACACTATAATAACCAAACTTGATCTTTCCATCTTTTTATTTCATAATCTTCCACGACAGTTTCTGGTCAAATGTGATCTTTCTATTTTTTTACAAACTCTTTATATATACTAATTTAATTAATATAATAAATTTATCTTTTTTCAAATTTCAATTATTTTTTTATTCGTTACTCTCTTTTTTATTTTATAAATATAATAGTTTTTTAAATGGGTTTCATTTATATTTTTTTGTTTCTATAATTTTTCAGGCCGTAAATTTTTTTAATTTTATTTTTGAGAAATATAAAAATATTTTTTAACAAATTTCATTCACATTTTTTATTTCTATAATTTTAGGATAAAAAATTATTTCTTTAATTTAATTTTTGATAAATAAAAAATATTTTTTTATTGGTTTCTCATTTATTTTTATAATTTTATTATTACTATAGACCAGAAAACTATTATATATATATTATGTGGTGTGCTTAACACAAAAAATATTTTGTGTTAGCATGTGCAACACTACATAATTTTTTTCGCAAAAAATGTCGTTCCGATGAATTTCCAATTGAACCAGTAGACGAATTTTTACCTTTGGTATTACTAGTTAACGAATACTATAATTTTGAGCCAGCAGACGAATCTTTATCTTCGATATTTCCTTTAGCATTACCGGCTAGTATGACTTATGTGAAAAATTATTACTTAAGAAGGAGATAAGATACAACCAATTTATTTATTTTCGTTTTTATTGACTCTTGTAACTTTGAAAGTTTGTTAAAAATCCATAAAATTCTTTATAAATCTATAAAGTCATTTCAAATCTTATAAATTCTTATGATATAAAAATTATTTAAAATCCACAAGATTTTTTTTAAAATCCACAAGACTTTTAAAAAAAATCTGATAAGTTATTACATTCCTACGAAGTCTTTTAAAATCTACAAAATCTGCAAGACTTTTTTACGACAAAATAGTCTTTTAAAATCTCAATCCAATACACCCCCCTAAAAAAATATTTAGCCGGGTATTATTAACACTATTAATAACTAAATATAAAGTATTTTTTGTGGATCCAATTTTTTTTTCCAAATTATACAAAAATTGAACAAGAATAACAATATTATCAAATGGATATTATACATAAAGTTTTACACTCTCTTCCAATCATATATCACCATATAAATATTTTAAAAATTATTGTTATGAAGTGACACTAATTAAGATAAAATATGATTAAATGTCTATGTAAAGTATTTTTATACTATTATTGTATGGTAATTAAACTCATTATATAGATTTATCTTGACGTATATTAATATTAATGATATATTAAATACCTTGGAATAGATGTGGAATTTTGTGCATGTGTAATATCAAGAAAAAAAGTGCATGTATGTGTATCAAAATACACCAATATAATACTTAAGCACGGTTATACCATTCAATAATTTTTTTATCACGCAATTGTATTTCAAAATTCACCATGTGATTAAAAGTTACTATTGAATAGATTATATTTATAAAATTTTACATCAAAATGAAATTATATAGATACATTAAGTTAACGCAATATATACTTTTAAAATATATAAAAATGAGAACTCTATTTTACCAATTACGGTTTGTTTACTTTGAAAAAATATTTCTTGCTTTTATTTTCTATTTTTACTTTTAATAATTATAAAACTGTAATATTGTTTTCAATTTATTTTTTGTTTTTAAAAATTAAAATATAGGAAGCTTGTACCTTCTCAATTTACAACAACTTAAATCCTTTTTTAATTTTTTAAAAGATAAATTATTCAATCAAAAAACATTTTAAGAAATAATTTTACTCAAATATTCAATTATATCTCACCATATAAACTTTTGTACAAATATTTTAAAAAATAATGTTATGAAATAGTACAATAGCAAAATATGGTCAGATATCTGTGTAAAATCTTTTTATATTATCAGTGCATAGTCATAAAACTCTATTTTTAATATGTTTATTTATTATTTAATGAAAAATAATAAAAGGAAGTCTCATTCAGAGCATGGAGTACCTTTCTAGCTATAATATATAACGGAGGTTTAAGACATATAATGTGAAAAGTTAGACTCAGAATCAAATATTCCTCAGAGACAATTGCACTACCAGTCACAACACTTGAGCTTTTTTAAGCAGCTATACTGTCATATTACAACAACTCTCAAAATGGTAATCTTTATAACAATATAATATGTAAATCAAAACTTTTTTACATAATCAATCATCTAATCGTATTGTCACATCATTAAAAAAGATTGATTTCTAGGATAGTCATCGTTGTCAAACTCTTTTTATGATACAACAACTTTCAAAATTAAATCACATAATAAAGAGGAGGACTATTACTAATTACTTAGTACCAACTCTCCATCCATTGTTGCACTTGCCAGCATCATGCAGCATACTCCTTTTATTTGTACGTGCTGCTGGTTCAAAACTGGTAAAGTAAACTCAGCAAAATTGGACTCTAATTCAATGCACTAGAAATGGCATTTGCTTTTGCTTTACCCATACAGTACATAGAATAACACAGCCACATTAAAACAGTCACAGCCCCCACCACAAGCCATGACATGTAAACAATGCAGGCTATTAAAAATACCAACCCTTTACATTGAATATGTTCCGTTATACTTTGACTGAATTTCATACCATGGTAACCAGAAATGTTTGATAGTATGATACTGACTTTGCTGATATTAGAAAAAGCTTTGCTGTCCATTAAAAGAAGAGGGTCAAGTTATGTTGCTACGATACGAATCATCATCTTCAATTCCGTGATTTTCGTATTCAACGTTGGCCCTCTTTGCCGGTCCATCATATGAAAAAAATATAAAAATATTATAAAACTGTTCTTAAAAAAATGAAGTTATTGGAGCATAATAGATATTCCAACCTGTAGAGCTGCGAGTAGGCGGCGGCGCTTTATTGAACAAGCACTGCTTCACTACTTCCAGCTTTCTGTGAGGCGAGTTTCTCTAACTGTTTCCAAGTGGCTTCACGTCTTGCTGTGATTTCATCCTGCTTTGATTCATATTCCTCAAACTCTTGTAAGCATTTGTTGAATAAGTCAGGATCGAGATCATAGAAAATCTTCCGCACATTTAAAGTCAAACTATGGACAGCCTGGTTCCAATGCCTTCTAGCATTTTTCTCCAATGCAGGGAAGATAATGGGAAGAATCACTTTGCGGTTTTGTTTGATCAAGTTCTGAATGTGATCATTGTTCCACAAGAACAAAGCTCTTTCTGCCACCTAAGGAAACAAACACATAAGATATTTGTAAACTCGCAGGAAAATAATATGATACAACCGAGACTCAAAGTTATGATAAAATTTGACAAATTAGAGAACACCAAACACTATGCAGTGGTTGGCCCCAAATTTTAGCACTTTCAATATCAAACTATGGAGAGAATACATGCATATTGTCATTTTCTAGCTTTCCTTGAACAACGGAAACATCATGCAGTGCACTCATCTGGTGTCAAGACTATCCCCAATAAAGGGATAAACTGATAAACTAATGGCAACTCAAGAAAGGTAAGAGCAACAGAATAGCCATTCTATGTAAAAATATGATGAATAATTGAAAGCTATGGACTGATTCCCATTCATGCAAACATATCTAACATGAAATTAACATGTAAAAATTATACACATGTTTTCTACTTTCCTACTTGGGAGGTGCAAAGGGAATCCGGGGACAGGGAAGAATAGATAAAAAGAAACACCAACACTTCAAAATAGCAGTCGTGTCTGAGTTGTATCTATGTCAGATGTGTATTCACGTTAGATATTTCACAGATACTTGGGATATTGGCTACTAAACATTGTATAAAAGCCTCCTAAACCAAGGATCAAGAATCCAATCCTTGATACCCGTTATACTCTCAAATAAAATTAATTTCTGCACAAGGTTTGGAAGGCCTATAGTTCTCCTTCAAACCCAGAAAGCTTTCACATAAGAGGGCACATTAGATAAATTTAATGAGGGAGGAAGAATAGTTAGGACCAACATATTTCTGACTTGACAGAAACATAGAACATACAATATAAGTATACAGCATAAAGTTTATAAGCTAGCTGCAAGATAAAAATCTGCTCGTGTGAAAATTGCATACATCCATCAAAGGTTATTTCTTAAACCCTTTTGCAGAGAAGGTTTGGAGTAGAACTTGATTACATCTTTAATTATCCTCTGCGCGTGTCAGTAGCTAATTTGTGTGCTAAGTAAGCAGTGGGGAAAACCCAAGATTTCTTGGAAGATGACATTTCTTCAACTTTATTGTGTGCTTGTGATATTTCTTCATGCAACAAAATGACATTTCTACTAGACAATGGCGTTAGCCAGGACCAGGAGAATAATGTTGGAACATAGAGACAGGTGGGGGAATGGCCAAAAAAGCTCCTTCATGATACTACAATTATTTGCTAGCCAATTCTAAAGCTCTAGTCATTACAGGGCAGAGATTTGAATGATTCCCAATGTTTGAAGAGGACATGTGACTCCAGCAAAGAAAAGCTTCATAATTTCTCTATCATATCACATCAGTGTTTTTATGTTTAAAATAAACCTAGTTTCTTCTTTTCTTGATGGCTAAGCAGGCTTCTTAACTAGATCAAATGAATGCATATCAAAGGAGGTGCAAATAAAAACTACTTCAAAAATCAGGTATAAATTTTGCATGAAAATGATAAGTTGGGGGGAGTGGGATGAAGCTAAAGCAAAGCATTGACAATTCCATACCTGAAAATGTGGACTGTTCAGACAATGAGCAATTCGGCGAAATAACAGCACCATACAACGCTGAAATTCTGGGGGTTGAGTTGCTTCCAACACTTCTTCCAACTCGCCGAGGAACATAACTTCCTTTGAGCTATTGGTTATTGGCCAGTACTTCAACAATCCCCTAATGATGGTATCAGCAAGCTTGCAATCTTTCTCTACAAACTGGGTGATGCAATAAGACAATTGCTGATGGTACATTGCCAAGCATTTTGGCTTGTGCAGCGGAATCAGCGCGCGGACAAGGAACAGTTTATGCTCTTCTTTCAGGGGCAGTGCAAAACCATTAATGATGCTCCCCAGAATTTCAAGGAGTTCAGCAATCCCATTATGCTTGTCTGTCTCAAAAATCAAACCAAAAAAGACATTGTTGATGGCTTTCCTGATGAAAGGGCGATGAACCATGAATTTCCCATATATGCGGTGCAAAGTGATCTTCAAGTATTCCCTCTCTCTAGGATCTTCAGAGTCAAACAAATCCAACAGCTTCAGAACAAAGGACTGATTAATGTACCTCTTAGCCAACTTTGCTTCCAGCTCAGGCGATGCAACAAACCTCAGAAAAAGCTCATACACAACTTGCAAGTGAGGCCATGAAGGATCCATTGAAGGCTCATCCTCCTCCACATCAAGGCCATCAACAACCTTGTTATCGCGCGGTTGAGGATTCGGCGTCCTGAATACATTCACAGACACCATTTTCACTACTTCCTGTATCACGGTTTCAGAGAACTTGGCATTGGCACTGGTGACATGATCCACCAGTTCCACCAATGTCTGTCTCTTAATCTCCTTCTCCTTCAGGTGCTTCGCAGCGTCGGTGAAGTCAAACACAACACTGCACATCCTTAGCTTCTTCACAAACAAGCCTGGCTTCTCTGAATTGGCAACATCCTTCAATGCAGGCAATGCTTCATCGTAGAGATGAGACAAATCCCCATTGTTGGGATTCACATTCATACCCAATGCCACACCGTTATTACCATCATCATGTCTTGCATTTGAATCAGAAGGATTTCCAGGTTTTGAATGAACAATATGGTTTCCACTTCCACTTCCAACTTGCTCAGAAGCTTTGGGTGACTTACGAGGGAGTTTACTGAATATCTGTTTGAACATAATAATTGAGAAGAAGAAAAACAAACCAACAACCTCCGACAAATCCCAAAAAACACAACACCGATCCCGTTGTAACAGAAGAAGAACTCAATGACACAGAAGTTGTTGTTGTTGTTGTTGTTTGTACACGCATGTTCCTTAATCCTTATACAGAGACAGAGGATAAGGTGGGTGTGGACAAAAGAGAAGAGGAGACATGCTTATCTGGGTATCAGAAGAAAACCCACCTCTATTATGACTCTGCTCATGGTGATGGAGAAGACCCATTTCTCAATCTAGCTCATTCGATGATTGGATTGAGAAGGTGAATGAGGAATCTACCACAGGCAATTGCAATGCTTTTTTTTTATTTTTATTTTGCTCTCTTCTATGCGAAACCCCTTTGGAGAAAGACTCGGACTTTTGGCAATGGGATAGAAATCGCAAACAGACACACGGGGTTTGGATTGGATGGGTGGGAAACACAGCACGGATCGCAATTCAGAAACCCAATCTTCTTCTCCGTTTTGCAGAATGTTGCAGATTCCTCTTATTTTCTTTTTATTTTCTGTGAAAAGAGGAGAGAATTTTCGAAGTATCTTACTGTAAAGAGAATAAAAATTAATAAAATAAGAAAAATAGCACATGCAGTGCAATGCAAGCGGACAGGAGAGACATTCTTAAATAATAATAATAAAAATAAAAATGGAAAGTATTGAATCCAAAAAATATATAATAACGTTGAAAATTTAACAATGAGTAAATTATTGTCATATTGGTTTTGAAATATGACTGTATTTTTCCTAAAAAAAGTAAACCCGTATTTAAGTCATGGTGTTATGCTGTGATGCCTATACAAATAATTAGAAATAAATTAATAGCGAGTTTAGGTTTTTTTTTTTGGGTATAATAGGTGTAGTCAATAAATAGATGCATGTCAACTTTATCCCAAATAACCAATAATTAACAACCAAAAAATAGAACGAAATAAAGTATTTATTGCAATTTTATATATCCTTGACATGCAAAACTGAATAGCTAATATATTTATTTGAAAAAAAAATGGAATGTCATAACCACAAGTTCTATATCTCGTATCATATGCCTCTCGTTTCATTTTCATTATCAACAAAGTATACTTAGCTTAACAAGAGGCAACCTTGGCCATGACTACCAAATGGGGCGTGTCCATCGTGATTTTTTTTTTATAGAAAAATCATGTTTCTTTTTTGGTTTTTAGTTTCTACTCATTCTTTCATCGTGTTTCTCTTTTTGATTGTCATCTTTGATAATTTCCATATGTTTTACAGTTATTGCACACTACTGTCTCTTGCCAATCATCGCACGTTTCCAACTAAAGACCATTGAATTTGGGTTGCAACCATCACGTACGTGTTCTATATTTGTTCTGGCATTAGGCATGCCCATACGTGTATGGTTCCCATGTAATAACTCGAACTATATATTGCCACTATTTTGCATTTCTTCCAGTGTACAATGTTATTTCTTTCTCTTCATTGTTGACATATTGTGAGTCATAATCTCCTAGAGGCCGATCCTTCTAAACCTACCTAAGCTCTGTTATTTTTGCCTAAAAGTCTTGCATGGCCATTGCGGAACCAAAGTATGAATATAACCACTAATGCATGACCATTAGGTGTTAGTTATATTAGAGCATGTGATTGATACAAAAATAAAGTGAGAACAATAGTGAACCATAGGCATGTTGACCTATGATTCAATTATTGACTACTTTATGGTTGTCATTTCACTCTTGATTTATTTTACCTTTGTACCATAAGTGAACTCAATAAATCTTAAATACTTCCTTATTATGGTCAATGAGGTGTTCTTGCATTGTGCTCACACTTTCTCTTATATTGATCATTTTGGTAATACTACAAGGAGTGTGCAAATCAGTGCTGGCCCAATACCGCTAAATATATGTATAGGCCTAAAATAAATTTTAAAGTGAGGCCTTTTTGTACATCAAGATAGACATGTAGAGTGCTTACCATTGAATCGAGACCGCTATAGATAAATGTTTTTAGTTTTATATATATTATTAGTAAATTAAATTTTGTTGGTGGACCTAAAGCAAGGGCTTAGGTTGCCTTACCTTTAGGCCGGCCCTGGCGCAAACTACATCAATCCAAATAATCAACCGATAGATATTTTTATTTAATTATTGAGAGATCCACAAATAAGCTATATATGCAATAATCTTAATGCATATGATTTATTTGCTCCAACTCGAGGATGTATTTAGAAATAGTATAAATAAAATAATCATGAGTTGATTTTGAGTTTAATATAATCATGAATAATTGTATCTATATCTTTTAGTATGTACAAATTATCTGCTATGCAATTTTGACACACAATTCAATCACACCTATCTCAAATATTTTTTCAACAACAATAAAAACTAAAATTCAATAGATCTATTTTGAATTGCAAGGGAATTGGATCCCTCTAAGATTACGATTCCACTTTGTCTAACATTGAAATTCTTTTTTTTTTTGTGGTCAACCCATTGAAATTCTTGAGTAATAATACATACATGTCAATATATTGTTAGAATGGCTGCTTCTAGCGTGCACAAGGGCAACTGATTTGTGCACCATGCACAAGCTTACTAATAGTTGTTAGATCTTATAAAAAAACTGAATGGTGAGATGAGAACTAGGTGTACATAATTGCCCCTCATTGGATCTCTCCCCCAGCGCCTTCACCGTCGACATCGTCCGCGGTGGTTCCTCAAGAACACAATAGCAACAACAATCACCCTCCTCTTCCCACCGCCGTCCCCCATTCTCCTCCCACCACCCCACCCCACCTTCCCGTACCTTTCTACCTTTTGTTTTTGACCAACTCAATTTAACTTAAAATTCATTAAAAAAAAAGAACAACATAATCGGTGAAATAGAAAAAGCATGAACCTGGAAATTAATCTTTTTTTATCAAATTCACCTTTCACTTTTTTTTCTTCACAATCGCAACCCAATCATTGCATACACACAAGCACAGAGCCACGAAGAATCAACGAGAAGAATCAACAATGACCCAGTTTTCAAAATCCTTCCTTTTTCGGTGGTGGAAGACGTGAACAACGAGAACAGGTTTATGGGCCCTCACTGGTAACCAACACCCATGAATCTCACTGGTTCTTTCAATTTTAGCTTTTTTATGTAATTTTTCTCCAAGAGAAAATTATGTGGAAGAAGCATTGTGAGAGAACCTTTTCTTTCTCTCCTTTTTTCTGGGAAATTTGTCGATAATTTCGGCTCCATTTCTTGCACCATGATAGTTGTCGGATAGTATTATAGTTTATTTGATAGGGTGTTGTGCCGGATAGTATGACAGGTGCCGCCTTTGACGTCTGTCCTGTGAATGAGAGAAATGGGTTGAGATTGTTGTTTGTGGGGAAAAGTTGAGACTTTGGGAAGAGGTGAGGAAGGAGAAGAATATCCAAGTCGGGGTCGCGGTCCGTTGGCCTGTCGACATGCATAAGTGTCTTGCTACTGGATGGTGCAGGCGATGGGAAAGGTATAGACGCCATGGATGACTTTGAGCTAGGGGTTGAGCTTCGACTTTTGGGGGGGGGGGGGGTGAGAGGGATTGTGTGAGGGAGTTCTACTCACTTCTACGTGTTCTTCAAATTAATAACTACTCATCTAGACCTTTAATTTTTATATCATTGAATCTAACGATGTTAACCAACTTGTGCATGGTGCACAAACCACTTGTCATTGTGCACGCTAGAATTAGCCTGTTAGAATATATTTTTATTTTGAACCGTATTTCAATTCAGATGTATAATATATGCTTTTATATAAATTTTAAAAACTAACTTAAAATATTAATAGTTTCATAAACTAAATTTATAATAAAAATTCGAGGAACTAAATTAGTGGTTGGTTTAAAATTAAAATTAAAAAAAACTTCAAGGAAAAAAAAAAACAGATAAAATCGCCATTAGCATTGAAACGACGAAGAAAAACCTCGCAGCCAACCCGACCCCATCTCCGTCCTCAATTGAACAGAGTCAATTGTAGTGGCAGAGTCGCTGGTATCATTCCTCGCTCGGGGTAAGAACTGGTCGATTCGGCGGAAACCTAATGGCTCCGAAGCCTAAACCGACATCGTCTCAGCCTCCTCCTCCACCTTCACTCGAAGATCTGTTCACCACGCTCAACAGGCACATCCAATCTTCCGCACTCGACAATGCCGTCAAGCTCACAGATCAGAGTCTGTTCAATTCTCTCAATCTCATATGGTAAACGCTTTTTGATTTTTCATAATTTCCTCAACACACTCACTCCTTTTTGCTTCTCATCTTCATTCGCAGTTCTCGCAATTGCACCCGGCGACGAGGACGCGATCCGTTGCAAGGTCATCGCGCTTATCAAAGATGACCGCGTCGAGGACGCCCTCTCCGCCATTCACTCTTCTCGCACCCCGCCCGATGATTTTCACTTCCTTAAGGTACCTGAAATCCGAGTTTCCTGATCGATTAATTTAATTGAATTGACGAAATTGAGAACTAGAACTCAGGATATTTGAGATTGTAGGTTCCGTTAGGGATTGAATTATGAAGTGAAAGCATATCTGTGATGTAGAAGAAAATAAGAGGGTGTATACAACAAAAGCTTCGATTAGGTAATTAGGCCATGTTTGGCATAACAGCTTATTCTACAGCTTATGTCATAAGCTGTACAAACTATTTTTATAATCGAAGATAAAATATGGTGAAATTTATTTCATATAAGCTATAATCTGTTTTGATAAGCTATCATGGATAACTTATGAAAAATGAGCCCAAAATAGCTTATGAATCAGTCATAAGCTATGTTCATAAGCTCTGCATAAGCCAATCCAAACAGGCCCTAAAGGGTTCACCCGTGCAAGGCCACCAATCTCAGCCAGGAGTTATAGGGGGATTACATATTGCGTACCAGCTTCTTGCCTTATAATAGAACCCAAGTCCCCTTGACATAAGAGGCGTACTCAGGAATGTTATACTGAGTTCTCTTAGCTAAATTTTAAGATGATTATGTTACAAGCCTATTATTACTGGTAAGGTGTTATATGGGACATAAATGTTTTAGATGAGTTCTTTCTTGTCGTTCATTAACCAATTTAATATTGTTTGTATTATTGTTGCAATGCCATTCTGCCAGTATAATTTATATACAAGACTCCATTGTTTTGAAAGTTTCATTCATGCACTCAAACATGTACATATTTCATAGAAAACTTTGTTGAAGTCCATCATATAAGTGCTTCATACATGACCTAATGGACTATGTAAATGCTTACCGTTGACTGTTGTTCTTTTACTTTGTTGTTTCTAAACAGGCATACTGCTTATACAGACAAAACAAGTTGGATGAAGCTTTGGAGGCTTTGAAAAGACAAGAGAGAAACGATGAAAGCATGCTTTTGGAATCTCAAATTTTGTATCGTCTTGGGAAAATGGATGCTTGCTTAGATATCTTCCAGAAGCTCCAAAAGTCCAAGATTGATAGCTTGGAAATAAATTCTGTTGCTGCCTTAGTTATGGCAGGTAGATCGTCTGAAGTTCAAGGATTGTTGGATTCACTTCGGGTTAAAGCGACAAGCAGCTTTGAATTGGCATACAATACTGCTTGTTCTTTAATTGAAGGGAAGAAGTACACAGATGCTGAACAACTCTTGTTGTCGGGCCGAAGGTGATATGCTCTTTTGATTGTGGAAATCATGATATTGAGCAAATTTAGCGCAACATTTTCATGGGTAACATAACATTATAGTATAACAATCTTCAAGTTTAATCTCTGTGATGTGTATACAGCATACTGTATGTCTGACTTATCGGTGGCTAGATGCCATTTCTACTGCACTTCATGAGTATGTGCTTGACTGGTCGTGAGTTCTAGAGCTTTGCTTAGAAAGTTTATGTACTTTTAGGGGGCCTTGTACAACTGTAATGCATGAAGCAATCTGCTAAACTTGTGCACCAAAATCAGTGGCTTATTTTATTAGGCACAAGAATTGAAGCAAAATCTGAATTTCATAGACAGTTGTTTTAATTAAATTTTGTTTTGATGCTATTGTTTGTTTTGCTTATCAGTTAGTGGTCACCTCAATAATTTATAACCTATTAAGTCATAAACATATTACCCGGGAGGAAATTATCCACGAAGTGGCATATACTCATGTTTATTCATATATTTTTATCAGAATTGGTCAAGAGATCCTGATGGAAGATAACTTGCCTGATGATGAGATAGAAATTGAATTGTCTCCTATTGCTGTACAATTGGCTTACGTCCAACAGGTAAAAGTTCTGACTTTCTCAAAAAGTTTATCTCTCTTTCATGCAAATATTACTTCTAAAGCCAGAAATATTAATTAAGCATAGATGAACAGCTTCTTGGGCGCAAGCAAGATGCTATGGAAGCTTATACGGACATAATTAAACGAGATATGGCCGATGAATCATCTATTGCAGTAGCAGTGAACAATCTTGTTTCATTGAAAGGTCCAAAAGATGTTTCTGATAGCCTAAGGAAATTTGATCGGCTAAAGGACAAAGAGACACAAAGCTTTCGCCTAGCTCATGGACTGGACTTGAAACTTTCAGCAAAAGAAAAGGAAGCAATATATGCAAATAGGATTCTTTTGCTTCTTCATGCCAATAGGATTGATCAGGTCTTTCTTTGTCTTCTTGTCCTTCTTAAATCATCAATTATGTGTCATTAGTTCGTTTTTTTTTTAACTTGGCAAGGGAGCATGCTGTTAATGATTCCTGTATGATCATAATTTGTAGGCCCGAGAAATTGTTTCTGCATTGCCAGACATGTTTCCAGAAAGTGTGCTACCAGTATTGCTGCAAGCTGCCCTCTTGGTTAGAGAGAACAAAGCTGGAAGGGCTGAGGAAATACTGGCACAGTTTGCTGGTAAGTTCCCTGAGAAGTCTCAGGTTCTTTACTTAGCCAGGGCTCAGGTGGCGGCGGCTGCTGGCCACCCACATATCGCAGCTGATTCTCTGGCTAAGATACCGGATATCCAACACATGCCTGCTACTGTTGCCACCCTTGTGTCTCTAAAAGAGAAAGCTGGCGACATTGAGGGTGCAGCTGCTGTTCTCGACTCTGCAACCAAATGGTGGTCCAATGCTATGACTGAGGACAACAAGCTTAATATTATAATGCAAGAGGCTGCTTCATTCAAGCTCAGGCATGGCAGGGAAGAGGATGCTTCTAAACTCTATGAGGAGCTCGTTAAAAGTCAGGGAAGCATAGAAGCACTAGTTGGGCTGATAACAACAGTTGCGCGTATGGATGTTGTCAAGGCAGAGCTATATGAAAAGCAACTGAAGACCTTGCCGGGTTTAAAGGGAATCGATGTGGACAGCTTGGAGCGTACTTCTGGAGTGAAACAAGTTGAGGGTCCTCGTGTTGGTGTCACTGAAACACACGAGGAAGGAAAGAGTAAGACAAAAGCTAAGAAAAAGAGAAAGAGAAAGCCAAGGTATCCTAAAGGGTATGACCCTGCAAACCCAGGTCCTCCACCAGATCCTGAGAGGTGGCTTCCCAGGCGCGAGAGATCGACTTATAGACCCAAGAGGAAGGACAAGAGAGCTGCTCAAGTGAGAGGCTCACAGGGTGCTGTAGTTAGAGAAAAGCACGATGGTGGTGGTGCCTCTTCCAATCCAAAATCAAACCAGGCAACTACCTCCAAAGGAGCTACGCAGAATGCAGCTTCTGAGCAAACCAAGCCTTCATCCAAGTCGAGAAAGAAGTCTAGGAATTAACTAGGATTCATGGTTTTTGATAAACATTGTTTATTTCTGACAATTTGTTAATTATTGCTGCTTTCAATTACTAAGAGATAAATTATATGACTAAGCCAAGGGTTGAGTTCCAATCTCAAAACCGTCAGTTTTGGTTCAACCAATGAGCATATCTGTTAGATCATGCAAGTGTCATTGTGCGAGTTTGTCGCACGCCAGTTTGTTTGAGTTTTGTCGCCCTTTGTTGGTTGGTGCCTATGATTATTCCCTTTGTTTTGGCTGTGTTCTTTTCTAATTGGTCAAGTAGTGTATTACCGATGTAAATTTATATAATTATCTACTATAATGTTTCAATATTTTAACGAGAGATTATCAAATTTTAACGATATAATTATATAACTATTATCCAAAATGTTTCAATGTTTCAAGGCGTGCTCATAAAATTTATGCATGCATTGTACAATTTACCCAAGATGCAGCACGTCGCAAGTTCCACGAGCGTGCCCATTTGATGAAGTTCATATATAATACATACTCTGAGGATTGACAAGTCCGATCTCATTAGTTGCCAGGCTTTTTAAGTTAAACTGCCAAGACAATCGTAGTTTTTTTCTCCAATTTTCTTGATTGATTAATTTTCTATATATATTGACATTCTTTCAAATTTTGTTGGTTATTTTTCAGTGTAGCATTGCACTATCGGTCTATTTATAATTATATTATATATGATTTACACCAATGTAATTTTTTTTTCAATTGGGGGAGGGGGGTTTGGGGGTGGGTGGGGATCCATCCCTCACCCACTTACATATCACCCAGCTCTTTTATCACATGAGTTATGTCATTGGGGATACATCAATATAATTTTTATACACAAGAGACTCGCTATATGCGTGAATCTTTGTCCTTGTGCAAAAAAATTATAAGGAAATTACATCAAAAAAAAAACTATAAGAAAATGGTATTAAGAAAAAAAAACAAAAGAGAACATTTATTTTTACACTAATTAAATTTATACACTCAGTTTTTAACTCATACTTACAGACTATTTTCACATAATTGCAAATCAAACTTTTTTTTTCAAGAAATGAACTGTCTTTACTCTTTATTACGTATAGGTCAAAGTGTAAAAAAAGTGACGTCCAATAGAAATTTAAAAAAACAAACATGGTTGTCCTAGCAGAAGTTGACATTTTTTTATTTAAATAAAAGGTCTCTAATGTCTAGCAAAAGAAAAGAAAAAGAAAGAAGCTGCTTAACAACAAAAAGAAATGATACCCTTGAAATGTATAGAAAATAAAACCTGATTTCTATGGCGTTTGCAGGTCATTGTCCACATTCCACGGTTTTAGGATGCCATATTTAATTTAATTTGTCTTACACAATCAAGTTTACTTGATATTTGATTATATATTAAATCCTATAATAGCAGATTAATAAGGTTATGTAACCAAATATCATAATGTTGGCGTGCGTATTTGATTATCGCTTTGCTGAGGGCATAAGGAATTTCAAATATATATATCATTATCATTATCATTTGGATGGTAATTTTTAAAATCTCTCTCTCTCTCTCTCTCTCTCTCTCTCTCTCTCTGTTTTGACAATATAATACGGATAAAAAAAATATAAGAAAAAACTGGTAGTACTTTCCATAATGAAATCTAAAGTCGAAACTGACCAAACCACACTGTGGGAGAAGGTACAGGACAAGCTTTAATAAACTCCAATATGTCTTATAGTTCACCCAATTTTTCACCCGTGCCATTGATTGCACACCCACTCCTCTGTCTCTTAACCATGAAGCCATCCTATAACACCACCTGTTATCATGGTTCTAACTTCTAAGTTGTAATTAACCTAAACAAACGAGGGGCACATTGATGGACGGACCCAGAAACACAAACAGACACAGGGTTAAAGCAATTTTTTGATTCAAAATATTAATAATTTAAGAATTTAAAATTATAAACAAAAAACCATTAAACGATATTAGCTTAATTTTAAAGAAATTAATTATATTTACTGAATTAAATTGATTAAAATATGTTTAAACATTTCAAGATATAATTAAATAGTATTTTTGAAATAAGACTAAAACTCAAGAAAAAGCAGTTTTATTTTTTATAAGTTAAAAAAGAGTAATTTATAAAAAAAAATTTATCCAAACATTAGTAGTAGAAGTCGATGGTATCTATTTAAGATTAGATTCAGACAAAACATGAGTGAATTGACTCAAAACACCAGCTAATTATAAAATTGTAAAAGAATAATATACTAATATTTAAAAAATAGTTTGTATAATTAGGAAATATGTCATTATATACATTAAAATTTATCTTAGGATAAGTAATATTTTTAGTCTATTGTAGTTTTATAACATTATTAAGAGAAGAACATTGAACATGTTTTCAAATAAATAAAATATAAAATAAATTTAAAACTAAAAATCACATAAAAGAGGGATTGAGATAACCCTAAATTGACATGAGTTCATTCTTAATCCGATATTAGATCATGAAATAAATTAAACCCTATTTTAATCATATTTTTATGTGGGATATAAATATTATACTTACTTACTTAGACTCAAATAGTTAGACGACTAAACCAGATTAAGTCACATTCAACCCGAGCAAACAATAAAAAGAATCAGATCACTAATTAAACTAGATCAAGTTACATTCAAAATCAAACACCTATAGCACACTGTAAGAAGAGTTAATTCATTTGCCTTTTTTTATACAAAAATTCATTTGCTTTTAATTAATAACGTTTCAGCATTTAATAATAATAATAATAATTTTATTTTGTAATTTACATGACGTAACATGTGGATTTAAGTATACGTGTTAACAAAAAAATAGGAAAAAGAAAAAGAAAAAGAAAAAAAAAACAAACGGTTGTTGTGAAGGGTGGGGGAACAAAGATCAAGGAGAGATCAGAGAAGTGTGAACACAACAACAACACAAGAAGAAGAAGAAGAAGGGGTATTCCGTCTCCCGCTACATGTAGATAGATGCGAAAGAAACTGTATACACACTTTTCTCGCGCCACCACGTGTCCCATCCTCCACACACTACGTTCGACAATTCACCGTTACTCTCTCTTTTCCTTTTTTATTTTTATTTTTTTTATTTTTGGCCCATAATAATATTGATGATAATAATTTTAATTTTGATTTTATCTTTATTTTATTTATAATATTATATTATTATTTATATTATTTTATATTTCCCTATTTCTCATTCTTCCTCTCTCTTTCTCTCACGTTTTCCGCGAACTCGATCGGCATCGGCACCCACTCGAGGGGGAAAAAACCCACCACGACGTCTTTCCCTCCGAATTTTTCCCTTTTTCCCATCGCAACCACAAAATCAAATCAAATCCAATCCCATCTCATCTCATTTTCCTCTCACTCAGGATTCCAATTCCATCCCTATACGTTTTCTCTCCCTTTTCCTTTCCTCAGGCGAAATTAGGGTTTCTATCATTCCTTCCTCCTCTGGTAATTCGTCGTCACTTCCTCTTTTCTCTTTTCGCACGCTGTTATTCTTTTATTCTGCTCCTTTTAGTTTTTGCCTTTGAATCCTTAGGCCTATCGGGTTGACGAGAAAAAAAATACCAAAAAAAAAAAGACAGTACAAATTTCGTTTTATCTTTTGTTCTGTGGATGAATTCGATTCTATTTTTCGTCCTCTGATTCCATTCTCTCTGTTTTCCTTTTTGTCTCTTATCTAAATTGTTGTTATTGGGTTATTCGCAAGAAACTCTGTGAAGTTTTTGGTGCGTTGTTTTAGTTTGCCATCCGAAATCGAGGGTTTCCTTGTTAGATCTCTTCCACGCCTTTGTTTTTTCTCTTCTCTCCTTTTCATATTTCCCCCCTTCTTTGTGTCATTCTCCACGTTAGAACCAAAAAAATAAGAAAAAAAATAAGAAAAATTGCTGTTTTGAAAAGAACTCCTTCCAAAAATTAGGGTTTGGCCTAGGGTTGTGTATATAGATAGATAGATTGATAGATACATGAATGAGATGGCGTTGAATTTCTCGCATCGACCGATTTTTCCGGGTGGTCTGTCTGAGGATAATTTGGTTGCACCGATGAGGATGGGGAATGGGTACCGGGTGGAGGGTATTCCAGAGAAGAGTGGTGGTGATGGATTTGGTAAGGGATGGCATGATGTTGAGAATCCCTTTGATTATGGAAGGGATAGGTGTGATAGGGGTGCCACTCAGGATTCTGTCTCCAAGGACATTCTTGATCTTTTGCCTTCTGATCCCTTTGGCATGGACATCAGCACTACCTTCACTGCCATCACCGGATGGCTCGAGGATTTGGAGGTTGATTATGGTGGATACCGTGGGGATGAGCTTGGGGAGAGTGACAACAACTACCAGCTGTTTGCTGGGTTGAATTTTATTTGGAATAATGCTATGAGGTTCCACACGTTCCCTGGGGGAAATGTGTGCGTTGAGGAGAAGAAATTGCACTGGCAGAGGGGATTGGGTGAGTGTTCTCGGAGAGAAGTTGGAGCTGCCTCCTGCAGTTTTGGCTCCGGATCTGCTTGTAACATGGATGATGTGTTGGATTTTGGCTGTGATTATAAAGATGTGGCGATTGCCAGTGTGTCAGGTGACACAAACATGGAAGATGTGAATTGCCTTGGAGAAGACGAGCTCGCTCCCCATCCGGCTCTAAGTTTTTCTCTCAGTTATCTGGGCTTGTCTGATCTTCTTTCTGTTGAGAGAGTATGCAAATCTCTGCATTCTACGGTTCGAGGGGATCCGCTTTTGTGGAGAAGTATCCACATTTACCCGCCTTTAAATGAGAGGATTACTGATGATGTTCTTTTCCAATTAACCAATAGGGCTCAAGGTAATCTTCAATGCTTGAGCCTGGTGGAGTGTACTAGGATAACTGATGATGGTCTGAAGCGTGTTCTTGAATTAAATCCCAGGTTAATCAAGGTGAGCATGCATTAGCATATTATATTTGTGGATTTCAAATTAGAATTTAGATATGTTGCCGTTCGTATAAAGCATGTATGTGTGTACTTGTATATATTTAATATGGATATAGCTGGTGCTGTTGTTTTATTTTGATTAAGTGGCAAATTGGTGATGCAATTTATTTTAAACATCATTAGTTGACACCTTTTTATAATTTAGAAGTCAGCAGTTCCTGCTTTGAACATTTTGTCCTTTGCATCGTCACAAGTATTTATTTCCTGAATTTTTTTCTTTTGTCTTTCATTACAAAAGTCGATTTAACGTTATTCTAGATCATGCTCTAGGATACCTTATCATTTATTGGTAGTGGCGTATATGCATGTAGGTGTAGGGAAATGCTTGATTTTCATGCAAATATTCTTGACTTGAACTGTGTACTGATTTATAGACCTGATAGGTTTAGCATCACTTATATTGATGTTTTTATTGATGCATTGGTAGAAAACGTGGTTGTTGTAATTAAATCCCCTATTTGAAGGGAAGGCATGAAAGAAAAATAGATTATAAGATCAAGCTGAAGCACATTAATTGTTCCAACTGTCATTTTTGATGCATACAAGCTTCTTTTACTGTTCAGATGCATTCGGGCTAAATAATTCTTTTGCATTTGATAGATCTTGGCACGTTGAAGTAAGTTTTGTTTTAGTTTCGTATAACATGTGATTAGTGTTGGTCCGCTTGATAATCCCTGACTTTGTCAACTGTTATTATATTAACTGCATTGAGCATTGAATACTTTAGAGCTCAGCCAATATTCAGTGTTTTTTTCTCGTCCATATTTCTGACAAGTAACCAATTATCTTCTTTTTTTTGTGTGTTAAAACTATGCAGTTGAGTGTTCCTGGATGTACAAGACTCAGTATTGAAGGTATTGTGGGTATGTTAAAAGCTTACAACTCTATGGGTACACCAGGGGTGAAGCATTTACACATAGGTGGTCTTTATGGTGTTACACAAGAGCATTTTGATGAACTGAAGCTCTTGTTGGGCACTGATAGCCAGCTGCAGCAGCACTTTCACAAACCAAAGTTTTATCACAGGGAAAAAATGTATCTGTCCTGTGATGATGATCGGGCCATAGATATTGAAGTTTGTCCACGATGCCAGAATTTAAGGCTTGTATATGATTGTCCATTGGAGGGTTGTCATGGGGTGGGGCACACCACTCAGGTGTGCAGGGCATGCACTCTTTGCATACCACGGTGTAGTCAATGTGGCCGCTGCGTCTATGACAGTGAATATGAAGAAACATTTTGCCTGGAATGGCTTTGCTCTCCTTGTGCTAAGCAGCTGGTCAAATGTTCAGAAAGGACAGATGGAAAAGTTGGGCCGGACAGGTCGGCTGTTCTTGACGAACAGAGCTAGGGCATGTGTATTGTCTATCCTACGGAAGTCTTTATGAAGAATAAAGTCCCTATGAAGTCATGAAATGTTGGGTGCTGTTCAATTTATGTGGCATTCTTTGTGTTTGGTCTCGGAAGTGGGATGCATTTGGTGGGGATTTTCCTGTTGTAGAGAAAGTGGAAAATGATTTCATTTTTGTGTTTCTGCAACTACTGGAGTAAGCTGCAGGAACCAAATCAATTACCATGGTGGTTATCTATCGGCTGCTGCATAGTTACAATGGGTTTTCAATTGTGACACTCTGATTATGAGGGCTGCAGTTGGAGCTATATGCTTTGCGGTGCAACCTTTCTTATTGGGTCACATTCAGAAAATATTTGTGATAGCTCTATTGCATGACCAATTTGAATTATCTGAACTTCCGGTTACTTCATTAACTGTATTGGTAATTCAGTACTCTTGCCAGGTTGGGGTGTATGGACCCTGTTTATTCCTTTTCCCATCCTTGGAGAAGAGGGGAAAAAAATAAAGGGATATTACGATGTCTTTGAATCCATGCTTATGTTATTTTAGCTTGTATATCAAGTGAAATTCATTTATGGTGGACCGTGGAGCTTAAAATGAATATCTTGAGTATTTTTGGCCAAAGCTGTTTTTTTTTTCTTTGGTATATTTATTTCCCTCTTGCATATGGAAAGAGGTTCCTTGTATGCCCTCTAATGTCTGTTACAGAGTGAAGTTGAATGATTTGGTATTTTGATTATAGAAAGTCTAACCTTGTTGGGTGATATAGTGTTTGAACATCTTCAAAAATGAAGTAATTCTTGTGCAGACTGCGTCGACGACATAATTGTATTTTAAAATTTAAAATTATCCTAATTTATTTCGGATGTTGTATTTATCATCCTCCCTGACAATGAAGGGGATACAAAAGTATGGAGTATTTTACAAAGAATAATATTGGCGTAAGTAAATAAAATATGGACCATTTCTCGCCCCATGGTTTTTTCTCCCGCGTGAAGTCAACTTTATTAACGTTAATGAAACAGGTAAGGCCTATTTTAGCCTTGCCTCTTTAATTCATTTTGTAAGATAAGAGGATATTTCAGACTACGTACTCAACATTTTGATCTGTCTTGTCTTGAATACAATGATCAAATACGCTAGCAGCTATAATGCTAAATTGCGAGTTTAATTTCTGGAGTTCAGTTACGAGCTGAAGAGCTTGCAAAACAACAAGCGGAATGGCGACGTACTCTTCCTTTTGCCTAAGATGAGTGCATGAAAAAATTACTAAAAAAGAAAAAGAATTGTGTAGTTTGGTGCACTGTCGCAATGAAGGGTTTCGGCTATTGCTTACGTATTTCTGCTATACATGTGTTGGTGGCTAACTTTGTTGGCCATATTTCAGCGTATACTGTCCTCCTAAGAAAGTTATTCTTCGCTGCTCGGTTAAATTTAGGAACATGTTACTATGCTTCAAGCATATGAAAACTTTTCCTTGCTTTCTTTCTGTTGCTCGATGAAATGGAGAAACCAAGGCAAAGGTGTGGTCAAAGTCATTCAAAAACCATAGGTTTACGTTTTCGTTGCCTTGGCTTGGTTGTAAGCTTTTCAAAGTAACCGTCAAATCAAAATACCCAATGACCGGAAGAAAGGAATATACAACAAACCATTATTTATCTATTTATCCACTGCCCTACTTAACAAAACTTACTGTGAAATTTTATGATCTATTCAACAAGCCATTGCGAATCCTTGTTTAACTAACATTTCAATGAATAAAGAACGTATAAATTAAGAAACTCATAGGATTGTAGTAAAATTTGGAAACTCGTAGTAAATTAAGAAAGGAAAGCGGCAATGACATTGTGTTCTTAATGTTTTAAGAGCCAAAAGCATGTTTAGTACAATGACGATGTCATCATTTGAGTTTTGTTGCGGAGGTCTTTTATTATCCATTTAACAGCCTTCCCTGTCTTGCTCTTCGAAACCCCATTCTTCCCTTACTTGTCTCTGTATGATGCTAGTATGATCCCGCTCTAATTTAAAGCAAGATTATTGATGAAAAAAATTAACTTAATATATTCATGATTTGTTATACATGTATATATTAATCATTGTTTTATTTATCAATAATTGAAATTATTTTACATTTTAAAGTGAATTACTCACTTTAAAGAAGACAAATCCTAATGGTTAGCCCAAGGTATTTGAGAAAAAAAATTTGGATAATGAATTCTGGAATTATTTCGTACCTTTATTTTACTTATTTTAACTGTCGTAGGATGTGTGGACAAAAAAAAAGAACTTTTGGTAGGATGTGGATCTTTTTCTTTCATCCAAATCAACCACTTTTGTGTAAAAGGGTAGTCAAGGTTTTTTTTTTGGGCCGAAAAAGGTTAGTCAAGTTGGATGATCAAAATAAGACCTAATTATGCTTTAAATAGATTTTTCCTTACTTGTGGTCTTGTCCTTGTGAGTGGAGGATTTCTGTTCTCTCTTTCTGAGGTTATTCCCACTTAAACTTCTCTTACGTTTATGGCTAATAATACCAACTTGAACAAGTCCTCTTGAAAGATATAGGTTTAACAAATGATGGGATTATTCTTGTTTCCTCACATGCGTCTTGTAGCCGTGTGTTACTTGTTAGTGTATAAAATATATTTTTCACATAATGTTTTTTTTTAAGAATTCCAACATTTAAACAAGTTTTTTTAAAAGAAAAACAAAAAAAATTCTTCAAAATATAAAAATGGTACAAAAAAAAAACTGTCGCCTACAAGTCTTTCCTTTTTTTTTGTTGGGGGGAGAGGGGGGGGGGGGGGGATCCCAAAAGCTGCTCGATAGTGCAATAATGCTGTTTGCTTCTAAGATACAAGGGCGCCAAAAGGCAGTGCAAAGAATAGGGATTCCAATGTTGAATCAGCTACTTAACCTACAACTTGTGAAGTGATCTCCAATCAGCTAAAAAAATTCAACATGACCAGCAAGTTCTCTGCATAATAGCTTTGTTTCACTAGCTAACTTTATGCTTTTAGCAATTGCTACTCCTGTCATTTTGTGTGTAGATGCAGGCTTATAAGACTTCACCTCTTCTTCACACCCCAACAGCAGAGCTTCCCTAGCAGGAACCACATTTTCCCACCAAAACTCTCGTAGAATCCCATGTATTAAGTCCCAATACCCACGTTCCCGGATCACACGAAATATAGTGCTTCCATTTGGCGTCCAGCAATACAAATCAACCCATTCACAATCCATTATTTCCATTTGGCCCTGAACTTGAGGCATGTAATAGAATGGCATTGTTGACCATGGCAAACCTGTCTCAGGCTTACCCTTGTTATAAGGACACTTGACTTCCAATATTCCTGTCCCGCCTTCTGGGAAGCACCCAAGAACACCATCAGGGGAGGCACCAAGCCAATCATAAGACTCTTTCGAGTGAACTGCGAATCCCATTGAGCTCACCTCGCGGCCTGTGATCTTTTTATACTTCTCTATAGCTGCTGCCTCATTGAGCATTCCCCAAGCCATGGCATTTCTTTGAGAAGCTTGGATGATTTGTGCCTCCGATGAAAACACTTTCTCATTCCACAACTCAAGGCGGCGGCTCCCTTTCCAAAATCCCAATGCAGTGCTGAATGTGCTTGTGGTTAGTTTGTCCTTGCGAAGGGCAAACCACTCGTCTGACCGTTGTGGAACGTCGGCCGGTGAAAGGGGGGAAGCAAATACTGTAAATGAAGGGGACTGAACAGTGACAGGGTCAACTAAAGAAATTGATGGTGAGGTACATATGGACAGATTTCTTAAATTTCCTTTTCCATACTTTCTCCTGGGAGATGGTGATACAAATGCTTTCTGAAGAATGCCACTGAATCTAATCATGCTGGAATTGCTCGTTGCTGAGATCGTCATCTCCATTCATTCCAATTTCCAAATTTATCACGACGAAGTATCTATCAGGAATTAGGTGATAATAGCCAATTATTTAGTAAAACATATCTTTAAATTATGCATGCAATTAAAAGAGGAACTCGGGGGAACAACGAACAGCAGTGCATAAATAATGAGAACATCTGGTACCAGGAAGCACAATCTGCTGTTGTCATACTCGTACCTGTACAACAGCAGCAGATTGTGCACTGGCCATTACACATTCATCATAAATAAAAGCATTGACTTCTGCTCAAATAAATGCATTGTGTTTTGTTAGCCATTACACGATCATAAGAAGGAAGAATACCATGGAAAAAGAACATGTTTGCTAAGTTTCTCCTGATAATAGATGTATAAAAAGGTATATTTCTTATTTATAATTTAACAATTCAAGTATAATTGCATTCTCTCCTAGATCATGTCCAACTGTTTTGTCATTATTCATCCTCTTCCATGCTTGTTTTACTTTAGAAATCTCAATTTTAAAATAGAAGGTACAAATTTTGATCTTCCTTTCTAGTGTTTACCCTATCAAGGTGAAATAAAATCTCATGTCTTCCATTAAATAGCTTGGAAAAACAACTCTTCAACTTTTCCTTGATGCTTGTCCCATGACTAAGACTTGATATTTATTCTAATTTGCAGCATCTTTACACACAGGAACCACAATTTACAACACTCCCTTTTAACCTTAACCTAAACCCATACAACAAAAGAAAAATGCCATCGTTTTCTACACAAAATATGCATTGACTTCTGCTCATCTAAATTCACTGTGTTTTGTTAACCATTAATCCAAGAACATGATTGCTAGGTTTCACCCGATAATCTTCCAATTTACAATTTAACAATTCGGGTAGAATTATATTCTCTACAAGACGCACCCAAATCTCCTAATCCACTTGAAGTAATTTACATTTTACAACCTCAACCATGGAAAGCAGAGAAACATGTTAATGGAGAAAACTCAACCTCTCCCAACTCATTATAAAAAAGCAAAAGCAGGTAACTGAAAACACGGAAAATTCAGAGACGAAACAGGTAGTAGTAATAATAATGATAATAAATTAATAATAACCTATTTATCTTCTGTAAAAATTAAAAAAACAAAAAAAAACGACAGAATATTTGTCGAAGGTAACTGAAAGCGAATGTAAAAAGAGAAAACCTGGGAGAAATCGAGGTTCAGAAACCGTAGAACTGAGTTGAGCTCATTTCAGCTGCGCAACGCTGAAAGCTAAAAACATAAGAAGAGTCATATGCTATAATAACCGACTCCGAATGTAAGCAAGTACTACCAAGTAAAATGATGATATAGCTAAAGCGCTGAAGCAAAAGGCTGAAGCCATTATAGCGCAAAATGAACGAATTAAAAGGGAAAATTGAAAAATATCCATCCTCTGCAAATAAAGATGGGTCCAAATCCAGTATCATGTTTGGGCCACTGGTGAAGCCTTCTTTTCAATTTGGGTTGGGCCGTTTGTGATGCCACCAATGGCCTTTTTTTCGACAAAAAAGTGGTCTCGCCGGTCTGTGGCATGTTGTAAGGTGAGTATATTGGCATGGATTCGGATTTGCTGCTATAGTTAAAGCATGTTGTTCCTGCCGTTAATACGATGGGGACCATTCGATTCATCTAACGATCTGTATCCCGTGTTTCTTACCATACACATGCAATAAAAGAATAGAATCTCTCCAATAAATAAATAAATTAATAAAAACGAAAAGAATCTCTCTCTTTCCTCGTGCACACAACCCATGTTGCGACACATCATCTATTATATTTTTTATTAAAATTAATTAATTAAAATTAATTAAAATATATACAATTACAAACCAACTCATGTTATTTTTCTTCATCATATTGGTCCGCGCCAGAAGACATTGCTTCACGCGGGAAGCTTGCACAGCGCTAAGCTTGCTCTTCACCAAAAGTTTGCATGCTCTACATCGCCGTGAAAACAGAGGAAGTGATGATGATGATGTGAGGGTACACCTGGCACTTGTATACGGAGGTGGCAAAACAGGCTACCCGGCCCGCATCGAACTCGGACTTTATCGGGTCGGACTAAAAATGCCCAAATTAAAAATTGGCTCAAATTTGTGTACCCGAGTCTTCTATTTTTCGGGCAGACTCGGGCTTTAACGTTGTATTTTTCGGGCCGGTTTGGTCGGGCTTTATCGGATTCTGCTTTATCGGGCCGGGCCAAAAAGACTCAAATTAAAAACGGACTCAAATTTGTGTACCCAAATCCTATGTTTTTCCGAGCTTGATCGGCCCATTTTGTCGGCTCTATATACCCTCTTAATTAGTTGTTACTAATTTGGATCCAAAGATGTTATTTCCTTACCACTGATTTGCTGATCATCTTCACAGGACCAAATCCAAGTTTTTCTTTTCTTTCTTTTGTTTCTCTTCTTTTAACTAATTGTTTTCTATTTTTTATTCTGCATATTGTTTTATATAATTAGTCATCCTTTTATTGGTCTTCCCTTGCTGCATAGCTTTATTGGTAGAAATGAAGTTCTGGTTGTAAAAGCACCAATTGTGGCCAGATTGTGGAGAGGAATGTGAAATCGAAGTCGCTGAACTAATAAATTTAGTTGGGACTTCACTGAACCATTGTCTATGAAGTATGAACTGAACTGGTAACCGTAATGAACGAGAGGGCGGGTTGTGTCATGTGTGCACGACGAAGAGAGAGAGAGAGAGATTCTTTTCGTTTTTTAATAATTTATTGGAGAGGTTTATTCTTTTGCTGTGTGTGTATGGTAAGAGAACGTGGATTACTATGACATAGATCGTTAGATGAATCGAATGGTCCCTATTGTATTAACGGCAGGAACAGAACAACATGCTTCAACTACGGCAGCAAATCCGAATCTATGTATGGAGGTAAAGTTAGATATTTCTTGTTTTGGGCCTTTTTGGACTCCGTTTGTTATTAAAAAAAATTAGAGATTGAAAATTCGGGTATAAAATAAAATTTATCAGACAAATATAAAGAATTAATTATTACCTATTTTTTGTAGTGAAAAAAAAAATTATTACTTTTTTTTTTTTCCATGTTTACTTTTACTTTTACTCTCATATCAAACTGACTGTCCACGTCTCTAAAATTTAAACACGATGCTCAATATTTGTATCTTGAGGGGTTGACGGTGAAAATAGAGCACAACACATGCAAAAAACATTCAAAATTCTTATGAGGTAAACAAACGTCCTGTTTGGGTTTAGAAGCTTGGGTTCTAGCTTTGTTTTACATTCTAACTTTTCTAATATATGAAAAAGATAAAAGGCTGCTAATAATAGTAACTGTTACATAAATAGATATTTATAAAAAAGTTAAAAAATATAGCTTTTAAATAAAGTAAGTGTAAAAATTAATTAATTTCAACTTATATGATAAGCTATTAATTAAAAATAGTTATTGACCCAATATTTTGATCGAAAAAGATGACATATTCAAATTTATAACATTATTTTTCTAATCCATTGATGTACAAAATCCAAAAAAGGATCACTAGCTATAAAGTTGGCAAGAACTAGCCCACAGGCCAAGCTTTCAGAAAATGGTGCCCAAGATATATATGGAGAAAATCTGAGACTAGGTGTTATCCAATCTCGAATCCCATTATGTCGACATTATGACTTAATGCATGATCCGCTGTTTCTCTCTTTCTCTCTTGCTTAAACATTTTCATTCCGTTGTCATTTTCCATGGGAGTCCACAAACCGAATAGGACAGGAGCAATTTAAATGTGGCTTTTCTTCTTCGATTGACATTATCTCTAGCTAATTGATTATAGTACTCGCCTTTCGCCTACCCTCCACCTCCACCTCCACGTGAATCAATATCTTTAGTGATCACATGTAAGATTCTATTCTTTGTATAATAGCTGTTTCACTAGTTAATGTTTCTGTCGGGGTCCTTACAAGTCACAATATATTGTGCATACTCATATGCACAAAAAATTTACAGGGATATATATGAAGTCGGAATAATGAATAAAGATTATACTCGATCATTATTTTTTTTTGCATACACCCATCAAATTTAAATCTAATTATCACGTGTTTTCATTCATAAGTAACTCATAAGAAGTGTGAGTATTACCGCAATATAAAAATAAAAATCATTTACATATATGTGTATTTTCACTTGATAGTTTAAGGATTTATGATAGTTGATTGATTATAGGTATAGAGTCCACACTTGAGGCTCAAATGGCTGCAAGAGGGAACATGTTAAAATATAATATAAAAATCATTTATATATCTTGATTTAAAAAAAATAAACTCTTAAGATAGTTAGTTCGTGACAACATATGTTAGACCCCATAGATTGAGTTAGACCCTGAGACTGAATTACGTTGACCTATATGCTTGAGAAAACTTGATTCATCGATCATTAGTTAATTGAATAGAAATGTGAACTTGGAATTTAGGGGCTGCGGAGATAAGGGTAAAGAATCTAATATATGTGCAGCTGAACGAAGGCTCCATACACAAATTAAAAGCGAACTCTTCTTATCTATTGAACTCGTGGCGCACTATGTGAAGTCGCAAGCGGTGTCGACGAAATGCTAATTTCTTTGCATGTTGATTTGTATTTTCTCCTGCCTATATTATAAGAAACGAAAGACTTTATTTTTTTTCAAAATATAATAAACACACAGAAACTTTTAAATAAATATTAAATGTTAATTTCTGAATAATATTTTTATTCATAGCATCATTTAATTATATTTACAAGAAATAATTTTTCATTCAAGTAATTAAAATTTAGGAATATTAATTGAAATTAGCTCATTTCAAAGTCTTTTTTTAATTTGTGTGATTTAGTATTTTGTTTTGTATATTTATAATATAGACAATAGAGAGTATTTTATAGCTATCAGATTCATGGGTAGGAGATTCAAAATGCCAAAATGGACACCGATCGATGACAGCGCACGGGTGAATGTGGTAATTGAATGAATCTGTGAGATTGTGACCTGACAATGTTTTTTTGGGTCGGCTATATACTAGCTAGCAGCAAATATGAATAGTGATGGATGAGATTACCTTTGTCTAGACTTGAGAAGAAACCACAAGATCTTTTCTTTTGTTATTTGACTGATCCAATCCATGGATCAGTTAAAGTAATTATCAGCAACCCTCTACGAACGGTAGGTGCAATTGAAAGAAAAAAAAAAGAGAAAAAAATAAAATAAATTAACATGTGTAGAATTAATATAATTAAAGTTATAAACTGGATTTTTAAAATATAAAGCCATAGTGAGGAAATTCACACCACGCAGTATCAATCAAATATTATATTTTCTTTTCTGAATTTCTGCTATAAAATGACCAGAATGTTATTCCAAGTGAGCTTGGTGTGGATTAAGGATTGGGTTAATTTTAAAACCCAAAGCTCAAACTAACTAAAATTCTTATTAATTAGGTTATTGTTGATTAAGGACTCGAAACAGTAATTAGAATGTGTAAATATGTTAACAACAAACATATTTTTATAAAAATATATATTTACAAAAGCAACGTTAATTTGAGTGATTAATCCATGATATATATACTTAAGTTTTTTTTTAATAATCATGATATATTGGTAACAGTCTAGTTTTTTTTTCGGTGAATGTAATAGTCTTTAGTTATGCACCTAGACAAATATTTCAGTAACCAATCTAACTTTTTTTAATAAGGAGAGAATATATATAGGGACTATATATTAATATAATTTCACTTGATTATTATATTTAATTAATGAATTCGTAATTATTATAAGATTTTTAAATATTTTTAGTAAGTGTTTACGATTATGAAAGAATTATTTAAATTAATTAACTTGATATTGAGTAGCCAACCACTCGTTGAATGGTGATTTTGACTCGTAGCAGGCTGATGTTGTTGGTGGCCAACCACTTGCGCCTACTCAGCATCGGATGCTTCGTGGCGCAATGGTGGGACTGTGGGAGGGACGAAAGAGGAGAGAGAGATATAGTAAATTCACGTTTTTTAAAATTGTTTTTAAATTAAACTATTACTCGTGAATTTAATTTAGAGAAGATAACGAATTAGTTTTTTGTCCAAATAAAAAAAATATAACTTGCTAATATACTTTTTCTAAAATAATAAGTATTAATTAAGTCTCACCTACACTACACACACAAACATTAAGATTTGTTGTCACATTTTTGTCAAACTTAGGGTATTAATTATATCTTTATAATTTTTTATAAAATAAAAAATTAACAAATTTAACTATTGAATGATTGAATCATATTATATTATTTTGACAATAACGTGCACAAAATATCAAATAATTTAGACATTATCCGTATGCATGTAATTTAATAGTTGATATTTACTGATCATATTTTACATATCATATTATACATCAAGATAAAGATATATAATAAAATATCAACTAATTATTTTTTTATAGACTTATTCTATTCGACAAAAACTCATTTCAATATTTAAAAAAAAAATACTGTCGAAGATAGAAGTATGTGTTAAATTTGAACCTGGTGTCAACAAGTCCCGCTCAAACACACGTACATGTGTATGTACGGACGCACATGTATAAGGATAATAGTATTTATATTTTTTTGAATAAGCAAAATTTTTATTAATAAACAAGTAAATTAGAGTACAAGATATATGTCAGATTTAGCTACATGAAAACAAAATAAGATTTTTAATATTTACTACTTTGAATTAATGTTTATTTAAAAACTTAGATGTTCATAAAAAATTAAAAAACTTCGATAAATATAGTGTATGATTTATTATGGATTTTGAATAAATCACTTTAACTAGCATCTTATAGCAGATTGAAATCACCCGTTTCCTCTTCGTATTTCCTTCCTTCGATCCCTCCAATAAAAACATATCATTTTATATTTTACTTTTAATTACAAAATAGTCACATTTTATACTATAAATGTTTAAATAAACTATTTATCCTTATTCAAATGTACATTTGACATCTCTTAAGTAAATTTCCAAACATTTGCTATAGTTTCAGTACTTACTTCATATACTATGACCCTGTTTGGATAACAAACTTATCTATTATTTATGACATAAGCTGTATAAGCTACTTTTATAATCGAAGAAAAATTATAGTGAAATTTATTTTATAAGTCATAAACTGTTTTGATAAGCTATCCTGGATAGCTTATGAAAAATAAGTCCAAAACAATTTCTGAATTAGTCATAAATTATATTCATAAGTTCTGCATAAGTCAATCCAAACAAGTCCTATATACGTCTATACCCGATTAAATTTGTGGTCCATGGGCGCAGATCATATGTCATAGTGGTCCGTCATAGCCTTCGCAGTTCTCTTTGGGTATCTTTCACGTGAGAGGATCATTCCACGGTTTTTGACGTGCGGCAACTACGGACTACGGTGTCATCATCATCATCCATCATCATGATGGTATATTAATCCATGGGAATCAAAATTAAAAGATGCAATCATACGGATATTATGAATTTGAATGATCCCGATTTCACTCGTAGAAGAAGGAAAGCTTTTCCTTCAACCGAGATAGAATTGGTCACGTGTTACCTAACCTACGATGGGTTGGCCCCACGCGACTCGCATGAGTTGCCTGTTCCGCGACACACGTCAATGTCTAACTAACACATGCTCTTTCACTGTGAGGAAAACGGTGCCACTAACAACAACGTGAAAGCCACACAGTCTCCCTCATCACCCTCTCGCCATTCCTTCCTGAGCTGGACCCTCTCTTCTTTCCTTTTTAATTTGTCTTTTTCCCCTTTCCTAAATCCTAATATGTGTTTTGGAGTATATTCAAGGCAATTAAACCACTAAATAATTCCTTTATAATCAATCATGATATATATAACTCGTTTAATATTCATTAAACTTGACTATATGTTAAAATCCAAAAACAAGGAACCCATTTAATTAGTCATGGAGTCATGATGAGCTATCACTAGGTACATTCGTATGGGCTGAATTGGTGCTTGTTACACTGCATATCACTTATGTGTCCCCTTCAGATTGAAATGACTTTTTTTTTTGTCTTCTTTTTTGTCAGTTTCTTTTATTCAAAATATAAAATTTTAGAGTTAAAGTGATAAGGAGGTCAGAAATTTAAATTTTCTACTAACATAACATACTATAGTTATAATTATTAACATTTGTCTATAAAAAAGTTATTAGGAAATTAACCTGGACCCACTTCTAATTAGATCTATCTGCCAAATGCACCAATTGAATATAGCCATTGGACAGCACTACCTAATCTCACTGCTTGGGTACCAAGGGCATGGGATGGATAATAATAACATAAAGACATTCTCCAAAAACGTGATTTGTAATTAAACCTGTCCATCATACATGAAGCCAAAAATGAACAAAAATCACACACACTAAGAGGAGGAGTGTGGGATAAACATGGACACGTCACAAACCATGTGCCATGTGGCCCGTGTAAGGGAGCATCAGAATCAGTTATATAAAGTTTTTTGCAAGAGATAAAAAGCTTTTTCCATTTCGTCGTGTTATAGCTATGTTTTATTAACTTTTTCCCTTCCACTTACCACATTACAAGCACGCAATAGATAAGGATCCCGTCACAGGTTGGCAAAGGGTACACTCCGAATGACTAGCAGGGTAACAAAACAAGCCATCGTGGGACTACACTCGCTCGTGACTGTCTCCCTTAAAATTGGAATATATGGAAATAAATTCTGAGATATCTTTTTATCAACTTTGCTAAAATGAAAATGCTTTACTACAATTTGTCACCAATACAAAGAAACAATCAATGAAGTGCTCTCATCTGTACGCAAGGTAAAATTTAAGTGGAGGGTGAGGTTGAAGTAAATTGGGAAGAAAATTAAATGTTCAGAAAATTAAACAATAAATTGGAAACCTTTAATAAGAATATTTACTTTTAAAGCATTCAATTAGCATTGATTGATAGAGAATTAATAAACCCCACGTTTAGTATTTCCTATATGTTAATTGTAATTTTTTTAACAAAAAGTTTAGACGCCACCTTATAAATATTGTTTTTGAAGTTTAACCACAAAAACAAAATTGAGAATTTATGATTGCTGCTTCTTTCTATTCTGTTTACCTCTTGCAATTCCCACAATCTTCCAAAGTGCGGATAATGACCGATCGAAAATTCGAGAACAAGGCATCCCTTTTTCTCTACTAAAAAGTATTTCCTTACCTACACATGTCGTTATAATGTTGCCATGCATATGATATATGTGTATACGAAGATGTATCATTTGAGAACTCGTACTTGTTACGAGGAATGATAATATTTAATTTCAGCCATTAGATTCAATTCAACAGCTCGAATTATATATTTAGTTACAAATATGATGTGATCTTTTAAAAATCTCACTGTAATTTTTATAAAAAGGAAAAAAATCACGTTAAATTTGTAATTAAAAACGTAATTTGAACCATTGATCTAAATCTAATAGTTGGAATTAAATGTTTTAATTTCTCACAATAACCACGCGTTCTCACCTGGTATGTTCGGTGTGTATATGTGTATAAAGTATCCTCCTAGCTATACACCTGTGCGCACATATAACTGATATAAGTATGTATATCTAAGTGTGTGTTTGGAAACCCAATGGGACAGACAAACGTGAGTTGATGAACTGAAAACGTGATTTGTGGATGTTTGGCTGCATTTTTTGTGACATGATTTTGGGGTTGGAATCAATTTGAAGCTAAAGCTAGTCCTAGTAGCTTTCATGTTGGAAGCAAGAATTTATTGTAGCTTAACTACATTTTTTCACTCTTATCTTTTCTATACAAACTTAACTTTACACTCAACTCATTATCAATCAAAATTAATTCTATAAAATCAATTCAGTCAAAATTAATTTTGGCCACTGCAAAGCCAAACACACACTAAAGATATGGATTTAATGACAGGAGTAAATTTTAATTACACAATAATATATAAATTATATAAAATCAAAAGTAATTTAATGATTATATGGTCACTTTTTTCACTTGAAAAAAAATCACAAATGGTTTACATTTTATGATAAAATGTAAGAATCAAATTCATATTATGGATATACTTGAGCGTTTGATTTTAATTAACATGAGATAATTAACGTGGCATCCGGATGGAATTTTCATATAAACCAAACGTATGCCGGGTAGTGCGGTGGCGGTGGACTTACTACCGGCACCGCTCCAGCAAACATACGCTTAGACTAGAGTTCTGAGATAAAATACACAATTTTAATAATTATTGTATTATTGTATTTTGTACATTTAAAAATCAATTTTTTTCAAAAAAATAAGGATTTAATATCTTTTAAGCCCCTGTAATATTTTAGATTTTAAATTTAGTCTCTAAAAAAAATCAAAATTTGTTGTCATACATTTATTTATTTTTTTGATTTAATCCCTATACAGAGTTGACTGCTGATGTGGTACTATGAAATCCTTATAAAATTTCTACGTGACACCTCATTAAACCTATATGACTTACACGTCACCTGACACATATCTATAAAAATATTAAATTTTTAATTTAGTCTCTCTAAAAAAATATATTTTGAATTTAGTCCCTATCTTTCTCCCCTCTCCACTACCACCCCCTCCTTCTCCCCCTCTCCACCACCACATAGAAATTTTATAGGACCTTACAGTGTTATATCAGTGATTAACGCTACACAAAAACTAAAATAAATAAATTACAGAGACCTAACTCAAAAACTCCAAATATTACGCGAGTCAAAACATATTAAATCAAAAAAATACGGTATATTTTGAGAGCCCGACGAGGTTTAATATTCGCACAAGCGCAAGTATCCGTCCAGTGCCTACCAATACCATCACTAACACACTAACACACTTCGCCGTTCACCAGCACCCACTCGTAAATTCCTCTCTGGCTCGCTTCCTATTTCCACAGATTCCGAAAAGCATCGTGTCTTTCATCTTTCTATTATTCTCTACTTTATCAATTCCATTTTTCCTTTTTATTTAGTCATTCACCACACTCTGCACATTCCGTCGTCGTTTCTTCTTCATCACCGAGTAAAGTAAGATTGAGTTCAGCAATGGCCATTTCGGATTCTCTGTTGGGAACAGCCAATGTAGCATTCTTCTACGGGATTCTGATATGGCTTTTAGTCGACAGTTTGAGACTGAGCCAACGTAACCATGTTGCCTTCAATTTGAAAAAACGTAGGCCAACAGTTTTCGCCACAGTAACCGTTCTATCAAGTGCTGTTATTTCCGTTCTGAACGTTGCTTTTGCTTTTTACACTTACAGCACTCGGAGGATCATAGGGTATAACTCTGTTTCCTTGGCTGTAACCTGGGTTTTAGCAACCACGGTTTCGTTGTATTCAGTGAAGAACAACACACTTGGGGAGAACAATAGATTCCCCCTTGTTCTGATTCTATGGTGGGTCTTTGCCTGTATCGTAGACATGTTCTCTGTGTCTTTAAAGCTTGTGAAAATTAATCTCGAGTCCTTGAACTTGTGGTTTTTCTTGTCCGAGGAGAATAACATAGTTGATGCGATTTCGTTGCCTTTGTTGTTGCTTCTCTGTTTCAATGCACTGCCCAATGTGTGTGCGAGGGAACAAAGTGAAATGGAGCAACGGTTACTTCAGAAAGAGATGGAATCTTCTGTGGAAGAAGACGAAGATGAAGAGGCCTTCACAAAAGCAAGCAGGTGGAGCAAACTCACGTTCAGATGGCTGAACCCCATTTTCAGCAGGGGTCGGATTCAGAAACTTGAGCACGCTCATATTCCTTCTGTTCCTCGTTCTGAAGCTGCAGAGAGTGCTTCTTCCATGTTGGAAGAATCGCTTCGCAAGCAGAAGCTTGAAGGGGGTTCGTTGGTAAAAGCTATTACCCATTCTATTTGGAAATCCTTGGCCTTAAATGCAGTTTTAGCAGGTACAATGATGATTACTAATTTGTTTATTTTGTGTACTTTTATGCAACACTCGGTGTTTGGTTCTACGGCCGAGAAAAATTAATTTTAAATAAATTTGGTTAGAAGTAAGTTGAATGTAAAATGATTTATCTTTGGATACATTTACATAAAAGTGAGAACAATAAATTTGAGACTAAAAGTCACATTTGGACTAAAAGCTCCAAATCCTAGCTTCTAAGTGAGAATCCATTCTAAAGACAAAATTAATTCTACTCGAGAACACTCCAACATGTCAAAATTAGTTTTTATATCTCTAAAATCACTTTTGCTTATGACAAAAAGTGAATTGCAAATTCGTATATTGATTAATAGTTTGTTGATTTTATTCATATATACTTGCAGGTGTTAACACTATTGCTGCTTATATTGGTCCATTGTTGATCTCAAGCTTTGTGAATTTTTTATTGTCCAATGATAATAATAATTCGAGCATCCAACATGGACTGATTCTTGCGTTCGTTTTCTTCCTCTCAAAGACGGTGGAGTCACTAAGTCAAAGGCAATGGTACTTTGGTGCTCAACGAATTGGAATTCGGGTGCGTGCAGCTCTTATGGCTCTAGTTTATAGCAAGTCCCTGATGATTAAGTGTGCTGGACCCACACATGGAAAGATCATAAACCTGATAAATGTGGATGTTGATAGAATTGGGGACTTCTGCTGGTACATTCATGGGGTTTGGTTGCTTCCAGTTCAGGTCATTTTGGCCTTGGTAATATTGTACATAAACCTGGGCTGTGCTCCTTCCATTGCTGCACTTACTGTCACCATTTTGGTCATGGTGTTCAACACACCTTTGGCTAACATGCAAGAAAATTTGCACTCCAAGATCATGGAAGCTAAGGACTCAAGAATCAAAATGACCTCAGAGACCATGAAGAACATCAGGATTTTAAAATTGCATTCATGGGAGTCCACTTTTCTGCAGAAACTGCTCCAATTGAGGGACACAGAGAGGAGATGGCTGAAGAAATACCTCTACACATGCTCAGCAGTAGCCACTCTATTCTGGGCATCTCCAACTTTGGTTTCTGTTGCCACTTTTGGGGCTTGTATACTGGTGAAAACAGAACTAACAGCAGCTACAGTTCTCTCAGCTCTAGCAACATTTCGTATCTTACAAGAACCTATTTACAACTTACCTGAGCTTATTTCCATGATAACTCAGACAAAGGTCTCTATTGATCGAATCCAGGAATTCATCAAGGAAGAAGATCAAAACCAATTCATGAATAGGCATGCTCCCCATACTTCAGCAATTGCTATTGAAATCAAGCCAGGAGAATATGCATGGGAAGCAAATGATCAAACCCACAAGAAACCAACAATTCGTATTACAGAAAAAATAATGATAAAGAAAGGTCAAAAAGTAGCAGTTTGTGGGTCAGTAGGGTCTGGCAAATCAAGTTTTCTCTGCACTATGCTTGGTGAGATTCCATTGGTTTCTGGGGCAGTAACTAAAGTTTATGGCACTAGAAGTTATGTACCCCAGAGTCCATGGATTCAGTCTGGAACTGTAAGAGAAAACATATTGTTTGGAAAGCAAATGCAAAAGGACTTTTATGAAAATGTTCTGGATGGTTGTGCTTTGCACCAGGATATCAACACGTGGAGCGATGGAGATTTGACCCTGGTGGAGGAGAGGGGCATAAATTTAAGTGGAGGACAAAAACAGCGGATTCAACTAGCAAGGGCTGTTTACAATGATTCAGATATTTATTTCCTCGATGATCCTTTTAGTGCTGTTGATGCCCATACTGGAAGCCATTTGTTTAAGGTTAGTAGTGTTAATGACTATTGTTGTTGATGATGATAATTATCTTTTACTCATGCATTTTCTGATTTCACTTTCATTTCTTTCAAGAAAGTTCACCAAGAAGTGGAAATGTTGTGCAGAAATGTCTTATGAAACTCTTATGTGATAAAACGGTTGTTTATGCTACACATCAACTGGAATTCTTGGAAGCTGCAGATCTTATTTTAGTAAGCTACTGAACACTTAGTCTTTCAATGATGAAAGTACTGCAAGTGCTTGAACTCTCAACAAAAATTATACCTTTTTGTCAGGTTATGAAAGATGGAAAAATAATTGAGTCAGGAAGGTATGCAGATCTCATAGCATGTCCCAGTAGTGAACTTGTCCAACAAATGGCTGCTCATAAAGAAACAATAACCCAAATCCCATGCCACAAGGATGATTTCATTAGTTGCAGACCCTGCCAAAAAAATCCAACTGAAATTGCAGAAGAAAATATTCAAGAGATCATCATGGATTGGAAGAGAACTAGAGAAGAGGAAGCAATGACGGGTCGAGTAAAATGGAGTGTTTACTCAACCTTTGTTACATTGGCTTATAAAGGAGTGCTTGTTCCGGTTATTCTCCTCTGTCAAATTCTCTTTCAAGTTATGCAGATGGGAAGCAATTATTGGATTTCTTGGGCCACAGAACAAAAGGGCAGGGTCGACAATAGGGAGCTTATGGGAACATTTGTTCTTCTGTCTGGTGGCAGCTCCATCTTCATAATGGGAAGGACTGTTTTAATGGCAACAGTTGCCGTGGAGACTGCTCAGCGTCTTTTTCATGGAATGATCACATCAGTTTTCAGGGCACCTGTTTCATTTTTTGATACCACACCTTCAAGCCGAATTCTGAGTAGGGTAAGTCTCGCTATTATTCTCTTTCTGATAAGATTATTGCTATCAGTTTTATTATTCAAATCTCAACCATTTTCTTTGTGATGATTACAGTCATCTACGGATCAAAGTACAGTAGACACAGACATACCCTACAGATTAGCTGGACTAGTATTTGCACTTATCCAGTTATTGAGTATCATCATGCTAATGTCCCAGGTTGCCTGGCAAGTCATTCTTCTCTTTTTCGTGGTTCTTGCTATCTCCATCTGGTATCAGGTAAGAACTATATCAATCTTTGATAATGTACATTGAACTGAAAGGATCATAGGTTAGTTTCATGTTATGATGAAGTTTCATTGTTGTCATAAATCACTTTGCATGTGATCATCCTAGTATTCAAATGATGAGGGAAGTTATGTACTTTTGCAGGCTTATTACATCACTACGGCCAGGGAATTAGCCAGGATGGTGGGGATTCGAAAGGCGCCAATCTTGCATCACTTCTCAGAATCAATTGCTGGGGCTGCCACAATCCGTTGCTTCAATCAAGAGCAAATATTCTTGAAAAAGGTTATGGCTCTAATTGATGACTATTCTCGGGTAGCCTTTCACAATTATGCTACCATGGAATGGTTGTCTGTCCGGATCAATTTTCTCTTCAATTTGGTCTTCTATGTTGTTCTCGTCATCTTGGTTACCCTGCCAAGGTCTGCCATCGATCCAAGTAAGTACTTTCCCCCCTTTCATCCTATCAGCATTGATAGGGGTTCATAGTTCATACATGTATGTCAGAACCAATTTTCTATTAGAGTAATTAAGAAACTCTAATATAGATCTTAGACCTTGGTTTTATATCTTTAACAACGATTGTTTCCTCTGATTTTCAGGCTTGGCGGGTCTTGTAGCTACTTATGGATTGAATTTGAATGTGCTTCAGGCTTGGGTGATATGGAATCTTTGCAATGTCGAGAACAAAATGATATCGGTAGAGAGAATATTACAGTTCTCTAGCATACCAAGTGAAGCACCATTGATTATTCAAGATTGTAGGCCAGAACCAGAGTGGCCTAGGGATGGAAAAATTGAACTTCATAACCTTCATATACAGTATGATCCTGCTGCTCCTATGGTTCTCAAAGGTGTCACTTGCGTCTTCCCAGGACAAAAGAAAATTGGAATAGTAGGCAGGACAGGGAGTGGGAAATCTACTCTGGTGCAAGCTCTCTTTCGAGTGGTGGAGCCTTTGGAAGGATGGATACTTATTGATGGTGTACACATTTCCAAGATTGGTCTGCAAGATTTAAGATCTAAGCTTGGTATAATTCCTCAGGATCCAACCTTGTTTCTTGGTACTGTAAGGACCAACTTGGATCCCCTGGAACAACATAAAGATCAAGAACTTTGGGAGGTTAGCATTTGAACACTTTCTTGAAAATGCCAATATTTATCTTATTTTTCTAAAAAAGAAAACTATGCTTTTCAGGTTCTCAGCAAGTGCCATCTCGCTGAGATAGTAAAGCAAGATCCAAGGCTTCTTGATGCACCAGGTATAAATTAATATATCTGTTAAACCAACATTCAGGAGTATAATTGTAATAACAGCTCCTGCTTCAAAGTTATGGTGGAGTTATCTATATATATAACTGTTATTTATATGAAATATTCTTTTCAATTTGTACACTTGTGCAGTGGCTGAGAACGGAGAAAATTGGAGTGTTGGACAAAGACAACTAGTTTGCCTTGCTAGGCTGCTATTGAAGAAAAGAAGAATTCTGGTCCTAGACGAGGCAACTGCATCCATTGACACTGTAACTGATAATTTAATTCAGAAGACTATCAGGGAAGAAACAAGTGGATGCACAGTCATTACAGTGGCACATAGAATTCCTACAGTCATTGATAATGATTTGGTTTTGGTCCTTGATGAAGGTACTAGAAGACTCGGTATGCAGTATGCACATCAATTTATATTATCATAACATTAATGTTAATGAAACCTAGGAAAACATATTGTCTCATAATGCTGGTGGTGTATCATGTCATTCATAAAGATTTAACCGGGGAGGTAGGAGCCTGAAAAATAAGTGTGGTGCTGGGTGGAATTTAACTTAATTCTCACCAAGTATGATAGTGTACTAATGCACCCCATTTTCTAAGCTTGGAGCTGATAAACACTACTATTCTGATGTATACAGGGACAATTGCGGAGTATGATCAACCAGCTCAGTTGCTACAGGACAGTTCTTCTTCGTTCTCTAAGTTGGTGTCAGAATTTTTGAGGAGATCATCCCAAAGTAATTGCCAAAAAAGATAAACAAATGAGGACCGGCAGAAGCTATTTATTTTAAGAAGGATAGACACAAGGAGATCAACTATTGGCTTCAGTATTTTCCTAGGAGACTCCCTAGTCTCTTGGAAATCCAAGAAACAGCCTACTGTGGCCAATTCATCAGCCGAAGCCGAGTACAGGGCTCTCTCTTCGGTTGCCAGTGAGATTATTTGGCTGCAATGCCTGCTCACACACTTTGAGGTATTGTGGTGTTTTGTGAAAACCAATCCGTGCTGCTCCTTGCTTCCAATACTACACATTTCATGAGTGGTTCAAATACATTGACATAGATTGTCATTTTATCCAAGAGTTAGTTAAAAATGACAAGCTCAAATTGATTCATATTAAGACACGTCATTAGTTGGCAGATATCCTCACATTGCCCTTGCCTATTCACTTTCATTCCTTAATATCCAAGCTGGGAACCATTGATATTTCCCACCTTGAGGGGGTATTACAGATCTTCATACTGATAAGTTAGTTATGTCAGTTTGTCAGTTATAAGTTATTTAAGCCAGTTTGTCAGTTATTCAGTTGTATCAATTTATTAGATTCCTTAATTCCTTTGGCATTTGGCATTTGTTCAACACCCAGATTATGGATTCATGAAGTTCGAGGAGCTGATTTATTCACTCAAGAAGGTTGGATCAAGAGAGTTCTCAATGACTGGTCTGCAGCATTGTTTAAAATTTTTAAACTGGGGCCACACCAGATTCGTGAGGTCCATTCAAGAGCGCCAGTCTTCAAGTTGGTACTAATTGAAAAATATCTCTCTACATGGGTATTTGATGAAGATAAACATATATGGAAAGAAGATGGAGGGGGAGCTTGAGCTTGCACTCCAAGAAATTTTAAAAATAAATTCAGCCTTTAATTTTTTGTACTATCTTCAATGTTGCTAATGTTGATGTTCTGATCTAGAATTTACGGTTGGTGCAATTGACCAATTGCTTCTGTTTCTGCCATGCCCCTCCAATATTAATGTCGTAGGTGGTGGTGAAATGTTATATATTACCTTGTTATAATTTCTATAGGGATAAGTTGTGGTATAAAGCTCTCAGGAAATGATCAAACTCATTATGAATTTACTATAAACAACCTCATCTTATATGTATAAGAGACTGATTCCACACCTAACACCTTAAAAGTTGTGAGATAGAGCTTTCAACTTATCGCTCATTAGAGATTGATCCAACGTGGCTATTCTTGAGGACCACTACACTACATTTCACCATATACTACTATTTTTGTAAATTTTCTTTATTCTAAAATGCTAAATGATCCTTGGTCAATGGTCAATAGTCACAGAGCACTAAACACTCAACCGAGAATTAGTCTCTCATAGTCGGCCCAAAGAATTGAAGCTGTGGGGATACCTCAGGGTGCCACCCTAATTACAGTGATTTACGCAAAAAAAAAAAAACAAATGTCGCGAAGGACGCAGACACTATAAGTTGTGCATTCAAGTTGGCCAAAAACCCTCTTAGGTAATGCTCATTTGTCTAGTATAGTTGAGAATTCTTAGGCGCTATTTAACGCTACAAGCACATACACATAGTTGAAATAAAAAGGCAAATAACACGTGCATGTAAACCAAAAAAACGATAGAAGACCTTTCGCATATAAAAAGTATTGGACTTCTTTTATTACATTCAAATTATAATTGCAAAATCCTCATACATCCTTTAACATAAATTGTCTGTCCTGCATTTGAATTCACCATACCACATGCTGAAAACTAGTCACCCACGGCAGAAAGCTTTTCACACACAAACAAAGCTTTGCCCATGTTTCATTCTGGATCAGAGAAGAACTTGTTGAGGGATGGCATAACCTGAGGGGATCTCTTGCGAACGAACTTCCTGAGGCTGTGTTCAGCATATGCCTCACCCTCAGCATAGTTCTCAAGCACCCCTGCACTTCTGTTCTCTTTGTTTACCCTGAAACCAATAAGAGTCAAATAAGAAACATCTCAACACACTTGCTGCAGAATATCAATAACTAGGCTTAAATTCAATCTTCACTTCCTCCTAAATTTTCTTTTCCATTTTCATTGTTGCTGTGCATTCAGAATGCATTCAATAGTTCTTTCAACCGTGTTATTATGGGAGGAGGTTCCATTAGGCACATCTCTCTCCATTTATTTTTGGGTTATTTTAATATTTTCTACTGCTGTTTATTAAAAAGATAATCAAATAATAGTTATTAAAGAAAACCCCAGATAACAATTGATTTGTTTCTTACAAACAGGGAAGTAGAGGTGAAACAACAAAAATCCTTGTGCATGATCTAGGCACAAACTGAAAGAAAAGTGCTATGTGCATGCAGTAAACAACAGCATGTCTAACAATTCAGTAAAGGCACAGAGTATAGTCCATGCAATTTACAATTGGAGTTCTGTCTTGATAGAGGAAACAATTGCATATGGTCCTGCTGCTATGCTATCGTAACTGGACTGAAGAAAAATAAAAAGAAAAAGGTGTATACCTGACTTCAGGATTGGTCCATATATTCCTGACAAGTTGCATAGCACATATTCCAACAACAGTACCAACTGCAGCAAAAAGTGGGTATACCTATTCACATGACAAAAATACAAGAATCAAGTTTTGGCTCATTCACTTCCATTGCAATATAATATCACAAGCTATTTTCTATCTACACATACATACTTTTCTATTCACGCATATCTGATGCGGAACTATGTATATATATATTTTTTAGAACATACATGATGCGGAACTAATAGTTCCGCAAACATGCGTAACGAATCAAAAATACTTGCGAAACTATCAGTTCTGCATTGAATTACAATGTGCGGAACTGATAGTTCTGCATCATGTGTGTTTTCAAAAAAAATATACATGCGGAACTATTAGTAGTTTCGCATTAGACATGTGTGGATAGAAAAGTATATATGTGTAAATAGAAAAACCCGTATCACAATAAAGATTGGAAATTGTTCCGGGGTGGCCCAATTCTAGGCCCAACCCGTCATGCCGGCCGGGGGCATCCCAAATCTTGGCCCAGTCCACAGCCTAGAATTGACACAAAGGGATCCAGCTCTAGAACTCATCACGCAGTATGGCCCTAGACCCCACTCTCTTCTGACAACACAGGGAGAGAGGACGGATGCGTCCAAGCAAGCAGCCATGTCCATGCGGCCACGTCACCCGGTGCGCACTCCGGCACATGGAGGCGTCACACACAATTTGTCCCCTTGGGACGGACTCAAGTATATAAAGGGCATGCAGGATCATTGAAGATCAACTATGCATTCACTCTCCCTTACACTAACAATCCCTAGCTTGAGAGTCAGAGTACCTTTGCATGTATTCGGCCATCAACCACCACAGGGCCAAGAGGGTTTGAGGTCGTTTCTGCCACACACACACTCAGGCTGGCCCAGTTGAGGAATAACAGAAATCAGTGTGTACTTTAACAAGTACTAATTCATTGTACCGGAAATTAAAAAAAAACAAAAGGTACTCTGATCTTTTAATAACTCAAAAATTAAACTATTGCTAACCAGAACTTACAATATTGCATGTTTACAACAACTGCTAACAACGTAACTATGGAATGTGGACCGCAAGAAGTGAAAATGTTAAGACAAACGTTAAAGGGTATTCGAGTAGTCGTTTTTCCTTCTTCATTACTTTGTTTATCAACCAAACAGGGTGGTGAAACAAATTAAACAGGTGGGAAAAAACAAAACAAAACAAACACAGAAATACCTCGGGCCTTATCCATCTTGAGCCAGCCATGAGTAGAGAATTGTTGCAAGGGGAGAGATGATAAACAAGCACTGTCACTGTGTGTAATCAAATCAATAAAAAGAGTAAACCTGAGAAACTTGAAGGGCATTACGCAAAAACCGAGAAAACGTGTTGAAACGTGCAGGTTCAGTAATGCAAATGCAATGCAGATTTTCCCATATTCTCTAAAATCTAAATAGTCATCATGAGTGTGCCTTTTTTTGTTGCGCTTCGCATATTTAGTCTATTGTTTTTAATATCAAAATTCAAAATTATAAATTTTCAAAGCAAAATATTTTTTAATTCTCCAGAAAGGCATGTGTATTTAGTATTATCTTAGTATATACTTATTTTTTAATCTTTCCTTTCACGTATAATTTTTTTAACTTATTAGTTTTCTATACATTGAAAGCTCGGGTTTACCAGTACCACATGTCTCTCAATCTATATATTAAAATCAAAAAAATAATAGTTGAGGCTATTATATAAGTACATTATTATATAAAATAAAAAAGAAGCACTTAGAAACAATCAAAATAAGGAGTATTTGATTATTTGTAATTCCTCCTTCATATTTATGTTTAACAAGTGATAATAGTTTTTTAAAAATAAAATAAAATACAAAACAATAAAAAAAAATCCCTTTAATATATAATAATTCAATTATAATACACCCATTGAAGAAGTTCATTGTCTTGTATGAATGATAGAATCATATGAAATAATGGTTTTTCTAATTAAATTTGAATAGAAATTATTAATTTCATGCCAAATGAAACTAATAACCTTTTTTTTTGTCAATAAAAAAATTATTAATAACCTTGATTCAATTCAAATTGACTTAAATTATATTGGATCCTACTCATATTTTGAACAAAACCGATTACATATATAATTTCGTAATAAATTCCATTAAATTGGACCGCTTGATCTCTTTTTCTGAGTTATTGCTTTTTTTTAGTTTTTTTATTGTTGTTATGAGTGTTTGGGCCACGGGCCACTTTTTTTTTTGGTCAAAGGCCACGGGCCACTTAATCATTTTTTCCTGCTGTTTCCTCATCAGGTGGGTCTAACCCATCTCTTTTATTTTTTTGTATACCCCACTTTATTCTTTTTTGGTAAGTAAAATATCTTTTTAACCTCCACCCTTCCCCACCTTTTTTCATTTTCAAAAACTCATTCTCACATACACCTCACATCACGCAGAACCAGCAGAGGGAGGAAGAAAAGCTTTAGCGTCACGCACAGAAGCAGAGGAAAGTGAAGAACAGTGCCCCGCCGTCACTGCCCACCCCCGTCGCCCGCCCAACGTCGCCTTCATCTTCTCCGTCAAGGTAAGTTTCCATCGTTTTCTATTTCGTCCTTCCCGGAAACTCACATTTTCATTATATATAAAAACTGGGTTTTTATATTTTTCGGAAACACGAGTTTTCAGAATACAAATTTTGTATGTTTCCGGAATATATAAAAACTTGTGTTTCCGGAATATATAAAAACTGGGTTTTTATATATAACGGAAACTCAAGTTTTCGATCACGACCAAGCAACACCCCAACAAACTGTAGCTTACCTGGACGGAGAAGACGAGTGCGACGGGGATGGGCGGTCAGACGGTGGAGCTCAATGGTGGTGGGCACGTCGACAGCGGTGCGGGACTTAGGGTGGTTGTTCTCCCCTTCAATGTGTCCACAACTCTTCCCTTCCGTTTGCTCTTCTTCCCTTCGTCTGCTCTTCCAGAAACTCTTCTTCTCCTTCCTTTCTCTGCGTCTGGCTGCATGAGTGGGGGGGTGTATGTTAGAGTAGGTTTTTTTGAAAATGAAAAAGAGTGGGGAAGGGTGGAGGGTAAAAGGGCATTTTACTCACCAAAAATTGTATAAAATGGGGTGTATGGCAAATAATGGGGATATATTTACCAACACCCTTACTATTTTCTGCTTATATGTGGGCTCGGCCTAGGTTTTCTTTTTTCATCTGTTAACTTTTTTTTATTAAGTATTCGGGCTTAGCACATTTCACCCTCATTCCATTATTTTTATACACTCTCATTTGCTTTGACCCAAAAAAAAAACACTCTCATTTGCTGTTTGCGACTTTTTACTCACATTTTAATATAAGTTTAATTTTTTTTTAAAATCAAATATTTTCAAACTAATAAATCAAAATTAGTTAAATTTTAATAGATATATAACATGTGATTAAATCATTTTTTTCAAATAATAATAGGATTAATTCGAGTATGACGTTCCATTAATTCTATATTTGGGGAATGATTGTCCATGGGGTTCCAATGTTTTTTGAATAAATAAACTCTGGTGATGACTTCTTATTTTTTTCAAATTCCTCTCGGGACTCATGTTGGCGGATTGGTCCCCAGACCTATTACTATTATAATTCAATATAATTTTTTTAGAATAATTCTAAATCTTCCTACTTTTTATTCCTACAAATCCTCTTAATTATTAAATAGAAAAAATATTAAATGTTTTTTATGTTTTTAAGATATTAGTTGTATTCTCTTTCTTACTTTATAAAATAATAAAAGGATATGTAGAAAGATTTGTAAGAAGATATAACATTTCTCAATTTTTTTAACTCAATGTAAAAGTTTCATTTTTATTAGATTTTTTTTTGAAGATGGTGACAGTGCTCGTCTTCACCTCTCTTCTATCTCTCTCTCGTTTCTCCATATCATAGGTTCCAACGGAGGTGGACCCACATAGAGCTGAGGGTGGGCACATGCCCCCACTCAACTTCAAAAAATTCTATTTATTATCTATAATTTTTCAATTTTGACCCCTTTAAATTTTATTTTTGCCCCCAACTTCTTAGCACAGTCTCATGTCAACCCCTCTAAATTTTATTTTTGCCCCACTTCCCTATTGCTTTTCCCAAAGGCGGGTGTGTTGTATGTGAGGAAGAGGAGATTCAGTGTCCCGCGCTTGCTGTGTGGACTCTGGTTAGTTGTGGGTGAGAATTTTTTTTGAAAAACAGGACATGAAACACCAAATATTGGATATCGAACTCATGCATTCAAAGTTCCAAACGGCACGCTTACCACCGTGCCACATGCTCTACTTCTAAAGTAGTTGATAATTATAAGTTATATATAGTTCTACGATATAACATTTATATATTTAACATATACCTGTTTATATGTCTTTAAAAATATTGTCCATATTTTGATAATTTTGACTCTATAAATTTTCTATTTTTATTCTCATCAAAGCTCTCAATTTCACTCGGTTTTCCATCTCCTCGTTTAGCTCTCATCTCTATCTCTTATATCTTTTTCATCTAAAAAATTCGACTATATTTATCGCTCAACCACCACTGGAAAAAATTGCCCCCATTGACCCCAGGTCCTGGATACGCCAATGGGTTCCAACACATATTATCTATTACTATTAATAAAAATACGTTTTTTTGTGTTGGTAAAAAAAAAGATGTACACGCGCCAGTCTCTGCTGAAAAATTTTCCCACTCAATACAATTCTCGACTTTTTTTGGAATCTACAATTTTTTCAAAATTTAATTTGGACAATACCACTGTTTTCAGATTAATTAGCAATTTATCACTGTTTTTTTTTAGTTGAGAAGTCCTCTCCCCCAAAAGAGACTTCTCACCGTCGTTTTATTTATTTATTTTCAAAATTTTCTATGGGAAGTTCCCTCCCCAAAAGGGACTTCTCACCATCATTTTATATATTTTTTTCAAAATCGCCTATGCGAATTCCCCTCCTCCAAAATGGACTTCTCACCATGATTTTTTTATTTTCTTTTCTTTTTTCCGTTTGATTTTAGCAATTTTAGGCTTTTGTTAAAGTGATTTATGGTATTAGGTGGTTTGTGGTTTTAGGGTTTGGGTGGTTTTAGGGTTTTGGGCTTTGTTAAAGTGGTTTGTGGTATCAGTGTGTTGCCTAACGAATAATATTGGCCACAATATACTGGACCTCAAGTGTGCCACGATCCGCAAATGCGAAGGCTACCACGAGGTCGTCCACAATCTACCCGCATTCGCACTGAGATGGATCAGGTAGAAAGGAGTCGTCACACTAAAAGGTGTGGACTGTGTCGAAATGAGGGTCATACCAGGAATAGATGTCGTAATTACCATCCTAGACATTCCACAGAGTAGGAAATATGGATCGTTGTACCCCTTTTGAAATTTTAATGATAATCATTTTATTGTATTATTATTTACTATTAAGATTCTAGACTAACTTAATTATGGTAATTATTAATTAATAAATTGAATTAATAAAGAAAATAAATAAATTAATTCAAATAACCCCAAAACTCTAAAACCACCCAAACCCTAAAACCATAAACCACTTTAACAAAAACCTAAAATCGCTAAAATCAAACGAAAAAAAGAAAATAAAATAAAAAAATTATGGTGAGAAGTCCCTTTTGGGGAGGGGACTTCCCATAGACGATTTTAAAAAAAATATAAAATGATGGTAAGAAGTCCCTTTTGGGAGAGGGGACTTCCCATAGAAAATTTTGGGAAAAAAAAACGACGGTAAGAAGTCTCTTTTGGGGGAGAGGACTTCTTACCTAAAAAAAATAGTAATAGATTGCTAATTAATCTAAAAATAGTGGTATTTTCCAAATTAAATTTTGGAAAGACGGTAGATTCCAAAAAAAAAACCACAATTCTCTCGCTCACACAGTTTCTCTCCCTTTTCTTTATTATCTTCTATCTTTCGTTTAAAATTAAAACTATCTTCCGTCTATCTATTTCTATTTACTATCTATAGAAACAAACCCCTCAAATAGTAACTTGCTCATTGTGTGACACATGTCAAGCTACATAATATCGCTATAGTATTTTTATTCATTTATTTATTTCAATAACTTGCTACACGCTATAAAAAAAATTTGATTTTATTTTTTCTACAGCAATTGCTACAGCATTTTTATTCATTTATTTGTTCCAATAATTTTTTACAATGTATAAATTTATTTTTCTTTCCATTTTATTTTTGCTACAACAATCTCTATAGTATGTCACTCATTTATTTGTTTCAATAACTTCATATGGACTACAAATTTTTTTACTTTGATTTTATTTTTTGCTACATTAATTTTACTCATTTATTTGTTCTAATAACTTTCTACTGTGTATAAATTTATTTTTCTTTCGATTTTATTTTTACTACAATAATCACTACAGTAAATTACTATAGTAATTTTTCTTATTTGTTTGTTCTAATAACTTCCTACGGGCTATAAAATTTTTATTTCAATTTTATTTTTCCTACAGTAATTTCACTCATTCATTTGTTCTAATAAGTTTCTACAGTGTATAAATTTATTTTTCTTTTTATTTTATTTTTGCTATAGCAATAGCTACAGTAAATCACCACAGTAATTTCTCTCATTTATTTGTTCCAATAACTTCCTACGGGCTATAAAAAAATTTTATTTCGATTTTATTTGTTTCAATAGAGTAGATTGCTATAATTTTTTTACTCATTTACTTGTTCAAATAACTTTCTACGATCTATAAATTTATTTATTTTTTGATTTTATTTTCGCTACAGCAATTGCTATAGTAAAACACAACAATAATTTCTCTCATTTATTTGTTCTAATAACTTTCTACGGGTTATAAATTTATTTTTTTTATTTTTTTTGTCACCAAAACGGTGTTCGCTTACGAGTTTCACTCATTTATTTGTTCCAATAACTTTCTACAGGCTATAAATTTATTTTGCTTTTGATTTATTTTCGATCACCAAAATGGTGTTTACTCACAGGTTCCACTCATTTATTTATTCAATAACTTTGTACGGACTATAATTTTACTTTTTTCGATTTGAATTACGGTAGTTTCATTCATTTATTTGTTTCAATAACTTCCTACCTGCTATAAATTTATTTTTATTTTATTTTCGATCACCAAAACGGTGTTTGCTTATTGATTTCACTTATTTATTTGTTCAAATAACTTTTTACGGGCTATAAATTTTTTTTTTTTATTTCAATTTTATTTTCTATAACCAAAACGGTATTTGGTTACATGTTTCATTCATTTATTTGTTCAAATAACTTTTTACGGACTATAAATTTATTTTTTTAATTTTATTTTTGATCGTCAAATTGGTGTTTACTTACATGTTTTCCTCATTTATTTATTCTAATAACTTTCTACATGCTATAAATTTATTTTTTTCAATTTTATTTTCGCTACAGTAATTTGATTTATTTATTTGTTCCAATAAATTTCTACGTGCTATAAATTTGTTTTTATTTCGATGTTATTTTCATTACAGTAAATCACTATAGTAATTTCACTCATTTATTTATTAGAACAAATTTTTTCAAACAGCAACCACTACAGTAAATCGTTATAGTAATTTCAATTATTTATTTGTTACAATAACTTCCTACATACTATAAATTTATTTTTGTTTTGATTTTATTTTTGTTACAGTAATTTCACTCATTTATTTATTCCAATAACTTTCTACTGGCTATACATTTATTTTTATTTCGATTTTATTTTCGATGACCAAAGCAGTGTTTGCATACATGTTTCACTAATTTATTTATTCCAATAACTTTCTATGAGCTATACATTTTTTTTATTTTTTTTTCGATCAACAAAATAGTTTTTCCTTATATATTTCACTCATTTATTTGTTCCAATTACTTCTGCGAACTATAAATTTACTTTTCTTTCTTTCTTTTTTCTTCCGCAACCATCACTATTTTTTATAATTAATTTTCTTTGTTCTATTTTATTGTTTGATACAATTTTTATTTATTTATAATCAATAAAATAATAATTATTTATGAGTTCTATTTATCTTTTTTTGTTTTTGAAAATTTTTATGTTAAAAAATTAAATATCAACCAATAGAACCCGTGCGATAGCACGGGTACCTGGCTTGTTAGGCGTAAAAGTTACAGCTGCAAGGGCTGGCCCGATCGATCAACCTATCATGCCCCGCGTGGCGTCTCGATTTCCGGTGTGCATGACTCATGCTCCAAAAATAGTGAGCACCACTCAAGTTTGTGGTTACCAGGGTTCAGCATGCCGATAATTTTGCTGCGCAAGTCATGCAAGCAAATTAATTATGTGTGACGGGAAAATTTGAGCTTAAAACTAGGAACAGAAATTATTTTGGTGCCCTCTTAATCTCTCTCTCTTTCTTTTTAAACGTGGCCAGCAAAATTTGTGCTCTAATCTCGAAATTTCGCCCAAGTGAATGAAAATTAAACATCCACAATCACAGTGGGGTCCATGGAATTTTAATTAAAATAAATATCCATTTGGCTGTGAGCTCACGGACCATAGAATATTAGAATCCAAGCCTTCTTTTTAACTTTTTCCTCCACTTATAGATAACAAGTCCTGTATGTAATATGTATGGTGGTCATCATTTTCCTTTTGTCATCTAATCTTTAACATAACATCCCGCGATAACAGTCTTGTGTAGTTCGTTTTCCTTATCCCCTTGTCAGCATTCAGCATTTTCCTTTTCCCACCAAAAAAAAAACTTCACTTCATGCTGGCCAATTACGGCACCCAACTTTTTGTTAGTTTCCTTGTACTTCACCGTTCACAAGGTGATATTCTCACCACCTCACTTCCTAGAATTTTCATCCCATTAGTTTTTCAGTAACTTTCAGCTGCACTCAAAATATATAAACCACGTGGTTAAACGCAAGTGCTTAATCCATAGATTCTTTTGTCAGCAATACCGTGTGTGAAAACAAAAAATAATACTTAATAAACATAAAGAATATCTTCTCTTAATTGAATGCTTTTCACTTTATGGGAATTATACTTAGTGGTAGTGAGTGAGTGTGTCTCTTTTGTTGTAAAAAGGTGTCACCTTTAATTCTGGGTACCAATACCATCATCATCATTCATCACCATTTTCCATGCCTACTCCACCCTCTTGCTTATTCCCTCTTCGTTGGGAGAGCACAGGGGACCAATGGTGGTATGCATCTCCCATTGATTGGGCAGCTGCAAATGGCCTCTATGACCTTGTCACAGAGCTTCTCCACCTTGACACCAACCTCCTCATCAAGCTCACTTCCCTTCGCAGAATTCGCCGCCTAGAAACCGTGTGGGACGATGAAGCCCAGTTTCAAGATGTCGCCACGTGTCGCGCCAAGGTTGCAAGGAACCTTATGCTGGAGTGTGATGAGACAACAGGAGAAAGAGGGCATAAGCAAAACTCTCTGATTCGTGCTGGATATGGTGGGTGGCTTCTCTACACTGCAGCCTCAGCTGGTGATGTGGGATTTGTGAGGGAATTGTTGGGGAGAGACCCTTTGTTGGTGTTTGGTGAAGGAGAGTATGGTGTCACTGATATGCTCTATGCTGCAGCTAGGAGTAAGAACTGTGAGGTATTCAACATCTTGCTTGATTCTGCACTCTCCACCAGAAAAGAGCAGAAGTTAGATGAAGAAGGTGGTGTTGGTGGGGTTAGTTTCAAGAGGGACATGGTGAACAGGGCTATTCATGCTGCAGCTAGAGGTGGGAATTGGGATATACTGAAGCAGCTCCTTGGAAGTGTTTCTCAGGTTTTGTCTTATAGAGATGGAAGAGGATGTACTGTGTTGCATGCAGCTGCTGGAAGAGGACAGGTTGAGGTGAGGCAGATTAATTAATCACTCTATTTGCTTGTAGAAATATTCACTAGCTGCTCTACTTGATTAATCCTATTGTTAATGTTATACTTACAAGTCATAAGGACAAAGACATGGATGTCAGAGTGTCAGAGATTCTTATAAATGATTAATGATAGAAAATCTGCCTGTATATTTTATGCATCACTTGAATTGAATGCCCTTTTTCTTTTGCAAAGGTGGGGGGAAAAGTACTTAATTGGCTTATAAATAAAAACTATAAATTAACAAGAAAAAAATGGTAAATACATAAAAGCCTGCTCAACATGCTTTAAGCAGGAGTAAGTCACATTTTTTTTTGGTGACCCTCAGGAGTAAGTCACATGGTCCCCAGAAATTCTGGTCTTCAGTGCTACCCAAGCTGTATTGGGATGAGTAAACTTTACCCTGGGCCTAGAGTAATAAAGTGTCTCATAAAATTCATATCCAACCTTTATTGAGTATTCTTCACGGAAAATCTAACCACACCAACGTGGTTCAAAATTGCTAAAAAGATTGTTTGATTTTAAAGCTAGTTTTCCTGTCTTTTCAGAAGTTTCTTTTAGGCTGGCTTGTCATGAGATTTTCTTATTTGGGAGAATATGAAAAAGACATGAGTCTTTTCATGTTAACTTGGGTATAAGATACTACAGATTACAGGATATAAATCAAGTTCATTGTATTATCAAGCTTCAATCATAATAAGACCAGGCACCTTCAAGATGAGTGTGAAATTAAGATTTTCAGTACACTGTTTGGGTGAATTCCTCAAACATTGTGTCTCATTGCTTTCTTCCAAATGTCCCCTGACTAGGGGTAAAAACCATAAAATCTTGTATACAAAGACTCAACTCAGAGTTAATTTTTAAATATTTTGCATTAAGCAGGAGACTTATTTTATGACTGCCACTTAATTACCTTCATATTTGATTCTTTTTGGGAACAGTTAATGCTACAGAAATTCAGTATGTCCAAACTTGTTTCTCACATTTTCACTGGGATTGACAAATTAACCTTATTTAAATTATCTTGATGATGCAGGTGGTGAGAAATCTAATGACAGTATCACCTGATATTATCAACTCCACTGATGCTCAAGGCAACACAGCATTACACGTGGCTTCTTACAGAGGTTACTTACCTGTGGTAGAGATTCTGATTCAAGGATCTCCCCCATTAACAACGTTAACCAATCACAATGGAGATACCTTTCTTCATATGGCAGTGTTTGGTTTCAGAAGCCCCGGTTTCCGCAGACTGGACAAGCACACCGAGCTCATGAAGCAATTACAAAGCGGAAAGATTGCAAACACGCAGGACATCATCAATGTCAGGAACAACGATGGAAGAACAGTGCTCCATGTAGCCGTGATTCATGATGTCCAGTGTGATGTAGTGGAATCACTGATGTCTTTTCCATCAATCGATTTGAACATCCGCGATGCCGATGGGATGACCCCATTGGATCATCTGAAGCAAAGGCCAAGATCAGCAACTTCTGAGATCTTAATCAAGCAGTTGATTTCAGCTGGGGGGATCTCCAATTGTAAGGATCATGTGACAAGAAATGCACTTGTGACTCATCTGAGAACACATGGTATTGGAGGAAGTCCTGGAACTTCCTTTAGGATATCAGATGCTGAGATATTGTTGTACACAGGCATTGAGAATTCATCTGATGATGCCACCAATAATATAATTGATCAGGCGAGTGTGGAATCAAACACATGCTCAAGTGAAATAGAAAACTATGAGTCAGCCAATTGTTCTCCATATAACAGCAAGTCTAGTAATTCTGCTGCCAATTATGCCGCGAGGCGCTTCAAGAATCTTATCCAGTGGCCTAGGAGAAGAGAGACAACAAAAGAAACCACCTCAGAATTGGAAGATGATGACAAATCTGTTGATTCTTCTTTAAGTCCAAGGAAGAACTTGGAAGACTTTCCGGTCCCATTACGGCAAAGATACTCGAAATCATGCTCCCTTCCGAACAACAAAAGAACACTATCTATAAGGACTTATCTTCCAAGTCCATCTGCTAAGAAGGATTTCACTGCAAGCCTATTGCAAGGAGTGATGAAGGTAAAGCCACACCTGCTTCTTCCTCTTCCTGCTCGTTCAATTTCTAGTCCTTTTCAAAAAGTGTCTGTCTCTTCTCATTCTTCAAACAATGAGCAAAAACATGCTGATGGGGGTACCCTACAGTTGAACTATAAGCAGAGCTCCTTCAGTATGAAATTGATGAACAGGTATTTCTCTTTTGGAGCACAAGGGCAGGCTTTAGAAGATTCAAATAGCTGCACAATGTCAAATCGCAGTTATAAGCGTTCCAGTTATTTAGTTGCATAGATGTTCTTAAGTATGAGCTATTTTGTAAGAAAGAATATACTCAATACTCTTGCTCAAGTTGTAAGGATCCATCACGTGTTTGAAAAAGTTTTAGAATATGCATACGGTGATAAATAATATATATATCTGCTCAATGTTCAACTATACTTGAAAGTTGAAAACCAACCTCCAGCTCCAAATTCAAGTAGCAATGTTAATCGATACTTCTTTAGCTTTTCTCGTCAGACATGAGAGACATTAGCTCCTTACTCTGGTTCTTATCACTACAATGTTCTGCATATCTACCGTGTACTATTTTCAAGCGCTAGGATGTTAAAATTATACAATTTTTGGCACTGAAATGGGTTTCTGTTCATTTCTCACATGATCTATGATTACTTGGGTTATTATATTATAATAAGCCAAGGCTTCCAAGAACTTTACCAATGCAAGGTGGGCCCAAGAGGTCCTCACTAATCTACAGGGAGTTAATATACCGTTTACTCCTTGAAATTTGCAGTTTGTATTATCATAACATATGAAAGGATGCATGTAATCCATACAAATTGATCCCTAAAAATATTATTCAATGACCAATATATTAATAATGTAAAGAATTATTCTTATTTGTAATAATTATAACTTAATAATATATAAACCAATATATAACACATACCTAAAATTATTATTTAATGATGATAATTGAGTTGAAATTCAATTTACGCTCTTCACATTACTTGAAAAAGAAGAAAAAAAAAGACATAAGATAAAAAACTATTCATTGTTTTTACAATCGTAGGATGTTTTAATTTAAAAGCCTAAAATCACAATTTAGTTTGTATAACGAAATATAACATTAACTTCTATGATTTTAATTTTGTCCTGGTTGTTTTATTTCCGCGTCCGCCACTGTTTATTGCCAGACTTTTTTTTTAATAAAGTTTAATGCCAGACTTATTAGTGAAAAAATCATGTGTAAATCACTCAGTACTCTCCATATCAAACATTGTTTTTAAAAAAAAAAAATTTGTACTAAAAACTCGGAATTGAAAATAACAGTAACCGTAACAGCATGCAAAATATGTACCCAAAGTACGATACCAAAAACCAAATGTACGTTACAGTTGACCGAGTACTGATGTGTTTAACGAGAAAGTAGCTGGTGCTAGCATAAGTACATCAGTTATATCAGTTATGCTATTTATAGTTAATGCTCCCATCTCCACGTAGTTTCCAGTTTGTGTGCTATGGCAGTTATGGATTACAAGGCACACAACACACAAGATTATATAAATCGCGTTACAACACCTTTGAAGTGGTTGGTTGCAAAAAAGGAAAATTAAAAAAGTAAAGAAACTGAGTAAGAGGTGAAGAATGGAGAGTGATAGTGCTTCTACCAGTGCTGGCGCAAATTCGAAGGCCATTGATGATTGGCTTCCTGTCACTGCCTCAAGAGAAGCCAAATGGTGGTACTCTGCTTTTCACAACCTCACGGCCATGGTTGGTGCTGGCGTCCTCACCCTTCCTTACGCCATGTCGAAGATGGGCTGGTACGTAATATATACGTAATAAACACCAGAGAAATATTAGCAACACGCCTTCTAACACATTTTGTGATTAGATGAAATTCATGTAGGACCCATATTTATTGAGACCCACGTGAATTTCAATTAATCATAAAATGTGTTATGGAGTGTGTTGGATAGCGACATTAAGTATAGCAACTAATGGGACATGACATGTTTCCCTCCTTCAACTCACTTAAATTGCAATTACACAATTGCAAATCATGACAACATTACAGGACGTGATTGTGATGGACTCATTTAGATCAGCTTCTTTACAATACCAATAATTAATGCATCCGCTTGCATATATGTATATCAGCACATGTTATTATGTGTCTTACAGAAAATTCTCTTATTATGTTTGTCACTCTTGTGTGATTACTCATTTACCACAATAGATAATGATCCCTCCCTCATCTTTTTATTTGTAATCCAAATCGATTTTTCTTTTAATTGCTTCCGCTTTTTGGATGAAACTAACTGCAGGGGTCCAGGCGCAACTGTGTTGATCATGTCATGGATCATCACCTTGTTCACATTGTGGCAAATGGTTGAGATGCACGAGATGGTTCCTGGGGTGAGATTCGACAGGTATCACGAGCTTGGTCAGCATGCCTTTGGTGAGAAGCTGGGTCTCTACATCGTGGTTCCTCAGCAGCTAATTGTTGAGGTTGGCACGTGCATTGCCTACATGGTCACGGGAGGAAAATCACTGAAGAAGTTTCATGACACTGTTTGCCCCACCTGTAAAGACATCAGGACCTCCTATTGGATCCTTATCTTCGCTTCTGTCATCTTTGTTCTCTGCCAATGCCCCAGCTTCAACTCCATTTCTGCTGTCTCTCTTGCTGCAGCTGTCATGTCTATCGCGTAATTAATCAAACTCCTCTATCTTTTTCGCATGTATATCTAAATCTTCTTGTTTACTCTTGAATTGAATTAGGCAACTTATCTCAACTGGGTTATAAGGTTATGCTCATGCATTTTCATTGTGCCTTGAATACCCTGTACTAGTTTCCTGGTGTTAATAGTAACACCTTCATTTCATAGAGAATTCCTTCATGGTAATCAATCCTTTTTAGGTGCCATATTTTAAATTTCAAAAGCATTTTCTAAATTTGGGAGGGGTCAAAATATAAATTTAGAAAAATTTTGGAAGTTAGGGAAAAGGGGGTAAGGTGAGAATTAGGATTTGTGAGGGGTCAAAATATAAATTTAAAAAATACTTTTCAAATTGAAAAATAGCCCCAGGATTAAAAGTGACACATTTTAAAAAATGGGGGATAAAAAACACGTTTTAAATTTGAGGAACTAAAAGCAACAATTTTTCAAATTTGAAAGACTAAAAACATATTTAAGTCTAAAATAAATGATGTCAACCGTTTGATGAAAAAATCGACCGTTGATATTGCAACCCAACTATGACTTGTTATTGTATATGCATACTAATACTAATTGGTCCCCTTTTCAATTGGAACCCCTTACTAATTGCCATAATTTTACAGCTACTCAACCATTGCTTGGGCAGCTGCCCTTGAAAGAGGAGTTCAACCAAACGTGGACTATGGCTACAACGCCCACAGCACCGCCGATGGTGTATTCAACTTCATGACTGCCATGGGAGAAGTGGCATTCTCTTATGCAGGTCACAATGTGGTTTTGGAAATCCAGGCAACAATACCTTCTACCCCTGAGAAGCCTTCTAAGAAAGCAATGTGGAAAGGAGTGGTTGTTGCGTATCTAGGAGTGGCCTTCTGCTACCTCCCTGTTGCATTCATTGGATACTATGTGTTTGGGAACACTGTTGATGATAACATCCTCATCACACTAGAGCGCCCCACTTGGCTCATTGCTACTGCTAACATGTTTGTGATTGTCCATGTTATTGGTGGCTACCAGGTGAGGTTCAATTTTTAACTCACTATAGTGCACCTTTTTTATCTCTAATGTGCTATGTATTTTGGAAAGAACAGGTATTCTCAATGCCCGTATTCGATATGATCGAAACCTATTTGGTGAAGCAGTTAAAGTTTCCTCCTTGCTTTACACTCCGCCTTGTTGCTCGCACTGTATTTGTTGGTATGTGATTAGTTATGGACTCTATTTTTCGATCGGGTGCATCTCGAAGAGCTTATTTACGGTTTATTTGGACTTACTTTTTAACATAAGTACTCGTGTAATTGTGGAAGTACTTATAAGAGCTTATGAAAATAGCTCATGATAGCTTATTTTCAACTTATTTCAACGAGTTTCACATGATAGCTTATAGAAATACTTTGTATAGACACTCTCATCTGAATTGATAAATAGCTCAACTAACTGCTTTTATCCCGTCGTTTCAGCATTGACCATGATAATTGGCATATGTCTTCCATTCTTTGGTGCTCTTCTTGGATTTCTAGGAGGATTTGCATTTGCCCCAACATCATACTTTGTAAGTAAAAACAAAGCATTCTTCTTTTCATATATTTTTTTCTTCTAATTACTAAGCCATTGTGCATGCTTGATGGTGAGTCTAATGTTATCCTAATTGCAGCTGCCCTGTATCATATGGCTTAAACTCTACAAACCCAAGAAATTTGGCTTGTCTTGGACCATCAATTATGTATGCTACTGCTAATTGACATTGTGGAAGTTCCTTAAATACTCTCCTTCTATGTCTAATAATTTATGGAGGCTTTAACTGATTTTGTTGTATTACAGACCTGCATTGTGCTTGGGGTGCTGTTGATGTCATTAGCCCCGATTGGTGCCCTGAGAAACATCATTATTTCAGCCAAGGATTACAAGTTCTTCTCATGAACTATTGATACAAGGATACCACTACTGTCAATGTCTTATTGAAACAATCTATTTATTAGTCCATAGTTAGTCCTAGATTCTAATTCGATTTGATAGGAAATGTGATAGCATGCTCAACCGTTTAAAATATTATGTTACACTATAATTAATTCTAGTTTGCGAAAGCTTAGATCTTTTTCTCCCTTGACAGATAATTTATTGTTAGAATTCTATGAATATTTTTGTGTCATTTGTCCATGTATGACTGAATTGTGTAAATAAAATGTAGTTTTCTTTTAGAATTATAATCTATCGTAATGGGAATGTCCTCTTGAAAAATTATGTTTACGCGATAATCATGTTTATATTAAAACAGAGAAAGATGAAGTGAACAAAAGAAAAAATATATTATGTCTACCAATAAATTATTGCTAGTTAAGAAAATGCATATAGTATTTACAATAAAAAACTTAAATTTTTTCTAGAAGTTATTTCTATTCTCTACCAAATAATCAAACTTTTATAATTTATCCATCTGCACTGGTTTATTCTATCCATGTGCACTATGCCTCGATCCCCACCCCCAAAATAAATAAAGAAACTGAAATATAAATTAGTGGAAAATGTATACTTTATATAACTAAAATGTTGGTCTTCTCCTCTCTTTCAAAAATCCTTTCATAAACAAACCCCCTTTTTTTGGTCAATTAAAAATCCTCTCCTAGACAAATCCTTTAAAAAAAGAGTTTGTCTTTTTTTTTTTTGGGTCCAAGTTTATCTCTATTTTTAACGGAGATTGATAAATACACCCTCGGAAATTGGACATCCACCCCACTTAACAGTTTTTGAAAATTAAAATCCCAAATTACCCTTTCTCTTCCCAAACCACCGTAATCTTCTTCCCCTTCCCACCATACACCCCACGGTCTCTCCTTCTCCTTCCTAAACCAGCCACCCCTTGGTGCTCTTCCCCCTTCCCACTGAACCTGCGCTCTCTCCTTCCCCCTTCCCACTCACCCAACCCTGGATGCTCTTCCCCCTTCCCACTGAACCCACTGTCCTTGGAGAATGTCATCAGAGATAAGAGATCATAGAGAGTTGCGCACTGCATTTGTATCGGTCGAAGAAGATCATCGGCACCGTCCAAGATCATCACGCACCGTTGAATTTTTAACTACCCAAAAATTGAAATTTTCGATAGTTATAAAAATTAAATTTTTATGCTACCAAAAATTTCAATTTCTGGATAATATAAAAATTGAACTTTTATACTCTTCAGAAATTGGAATTTTCAGATAGTATAAAAATTGATATTCAGAATATAGTTGGAGTTTTGGAGATTAGAGATTACTCAACCTTGGTGAATAAGTGTTTGATGGTAGAGCAAAACTTGAATAACGTGGAAAGTGATACGAAGAAATTTTGGAAGAGAAAAAGAGAGTAAGCAAAGTCTTATCAGAATGAGAAGTCAAGAAGGGATACGAGGCTTTTTTAGGAATCTACCACTGTTTCAAATTTTAATTTGAAAAATATCACTTTTTTCAGATTAATTAGTAATCTATTACTGTTTTTTTTAGGTGAGAAGTTCCCTCCCCCAAAATGGACTTCTCACCATCGTTTTATTTTTTTTTTCAAAATTTTCTATGGGAAGTCCCCTCCTCTAAACTCGACTTCTCACCATTGTTTTAATTATTTTTCCAAAATTACCTATGGGAAGTCCCCTCCCCCAAAAGGGACTTCTCACCATGATTTTTTTATTTTATTTTCTTTTTTTCGGTTTGATTTTAGTGGTTTTAGGTTTTTGTTAGAGTGGTTTATGGTATTAAGTGGTTTGTGGTTTTAGGGTTTAGGTGGTTTTAGGGTTTTGAGGTTATTTAATTTATTAATTCATAATTATCATAATTAAATTGGTCTAGAACCTTAATAGTAAATAATAATACAATAAAATGATTACGATTGACATTTCAAAAGGGGTACAACGATTCACATTTCTTACTCTGTGGAATGTCTAGGATGGTAATTAGGACATCTATTCCTAGTATGACCCTCATTTCGACATAATCCACACCTTTTACTGTGACGACTCCTTTCTACCTGATCCATCTCAGTGCGAATGCGGGTAGATTGTGGTCGACCCCGTGGTAGTCTTCGCATTTGCGGATCGTGGCACACTTGAGGTCCAGTATATTGTGGCCAATATTCTTCGTTGGGCAACACACTGAACTCTTCGCGGTAAACGTTGAAGACGTTTTCCAACTTATACACAGGAGACACATATATCATGTAATTGTGGGAAACTGATGAACAAGCAGCGATGACGTGTGAACACGGGATGTGTATTGCCTGAAATTTACCACAGTCACATTTTTTTCCATCTAGATCTACCTTGAATGTCCCCGCAGGTCGCCCCTCTCGTGGGTTAATCGTCTCTTTTACACAGAAAATACTTTGTTGTCGGTTAAAAGTATGAACGTGGTGAGAATGTGCTTTTGCCCGTTCCTTCTCAATAGCCTTGGTCAGAATTTCAGTGTAAACGTGGCCAGATGCCATCATTGCGGCCGCTTGCCTTCCATTCTTAACAAATGTTTCAGACAACCTATAATAGATTGCTTGGACAATTGCAGTGATCGGAAGGTTACGTGTCCCCCTTAGTACTTTGTTGTTGCATTCTGCAAGGTTAGTCGTCATGTGCCCCCAACGCCGCCCTTCATTATTTTATTATATTATTATTTACTAATACATTAATTAATTACCACAAATATAATTGTGGTAATTATGAATTAATAAATAAATAAATAAATTTAAATAACCCCAAAACCCTAAAACTACAAACCACTTAATACCATAAACCACTCTAACAAAAACCTAAAACCACTAAAATCAAACCGAAAAAAATAAAATAAAATAAAAAAATCATGGTGAGAAGTCCCTTTTGGGGGAGGGGACTTCCCATAGGTAATTTTGGAAAAATAATTAAAACAATGGTGAGAAGTCGGGTTTAGAGGAGGGGACTTCCCATAGAAAATTTTGAAAAAAAAATAAAATGATGGTGAGAAGTCCTTTTTGGGGGAGGGGACTTTTCACCTAAAAAAAAGTAATAAATTACTAATTAATCTAAAAAAAGTAGTATTTTCTAAATTAAAATTTGAAACAGTGATAGATTCCTAAAAAAGCAGGGATACGAATAGGGGAAAGAAGGTACAAGCCGTTGGAGGTCCCAAGACTGAATGTGGTGTGCTAAGTGCAACAAGGCACAGAAGGGAGTTTGCCTTTATGGTCAAGGAGTTTGTTATCGGTGTCAGAATTTTTATACTATTCGGAAAGTAGAATTTCTGTTTTTATACTACCAACAATTTTAATTTCTAAATAATATAAAAAATCAATTTTATACTATCTAAAAATTGAAATTTGTGTTAGTTATAAAAATTGAATTTTATAGCTCCTAGAAATTAGAATTTTTGGATGGTATAAAATTGAAACTATTCAAAAATTTCAATTTTGGATAGTTATAAAATTCAATTTTTATAACTATTAAAATTTTCAATTTTTGGTAGTATAAAAATTGGATTTTATAACTACCAGGAATTTCAATTTTTGGTAAGTATCAAAATTCAATGGCTTTAATATTAATTTGGTCTCTGTAATATAGGGGGTTTTTGATTTAGATCCCTATAAAAAAAGTTAAACTTTTTTCGTCCTTGTTTTTTTTTTTTTTTTTGAATTTAGTCCTCGTTTTTTTTTAATTTAGTCCCTCACTAGCATTGACCGCTGATGTGGCACTGGGAGGTCCCTATAAAATTCCTACGTGGCACCTGCGTGGTTTACACGTCACCTGACACATACTTATACAAATATTAAGTTTTGAAATTAGTCCCTGTAAAAAAATACGTGTTTTGAATTTAGTCCCAGTAAAAAATACGTGTTTTGAATTTAGTCCATTTTCTTCTCCATCAGTCCCGCCTCCTTCTCCCCCTTCTCCACCACCACCCCCACCCCACCCCCCTTCCACCTCCACCTCCACCCCCCTCCTCCTCCACCCCCACCTCCTCCTCCCCCCCTTCTCCACCACCCCCACCTCCACCCACCCACCCCTCCTCCACCACCCATCCTCTCAAATCTGTATGTTGTTGTTGCTCTACGTTTATCAACAAAATCTGCATTTTTATTCAACAACAATAACAATAAATGGCAAAGAAACAACAATAACAACAAATCAATTTGCTCTGAAAGAAGCCATTGAAGAGGGGTTAGATCTGAGAAAAAAATGCTTTCTTTCTTTCTTTCTTTCCCTCTTTATCTCTCTATTTAGTGTGTTGCTTGGCCTTGCTACTCTGCTGCATTTTTTGTTGTTGTTGTTGTTGCTGCTCTACTGCATTTTTTGTTGTTGTTGTTGTTGCTCTGCGTTTTTGTTGTTGTATCTGTGAGGGAGGAGGTGGTGAGGGTGGATGATGGAGGTGGAGGTGGTGGTGGTGGACGAGGGAGGAGAAGGAGGTGGGGTGGTGGAGAAGGGGAGAGGAGAGGGACTAAATTCAAAACACATTTTTTTAAGAAGGACTAAATTCAAAACTTAATATTTGTATAGGTATGTGTTAGGTGACGTGTAAGTCACGTAGGTGCCACGTAGGAATTTTATAGGGACCTCACAATGCCACATCAGCAGTCAACTCCTCCAGGGACTAAAATAAAATAAAATAAAACGAGGACAAAAAAAGTTTGACTTTTTTTATAGGGACTAAATTCAAAATCAAAAAGTTTACAGGGACTAAATTAATATTAAAGCCAAATTCAATTTTTATATTGTCCAGAAATTGGTATTTTCGGTAGTTATAAAAATCCAATTTTTATATATATGAAAATTCCAATTTCTAGTTTAAATAAGAGATTTTTTAAAAAGAAATAAAATGTACCTCCACGGGGAAGACGAAGACGAAGAAGTTGAAGACGACAGTGGGTTTTTTTTGCGTTTTTATCCTCTTCTCTCTCGTCTCTCACTTCTCAACAAGGAGAAGCCCTGTGCAGGAAGGAGAAGCTAGCGGGAAAAGAGAAGCGGGAGAAGCGGGAATCAGCGGGGAAAGAGAAGCGGGAATCAGTGGGGTGTATGCGGGAAATGAAAAAAAATAAAAAAGTATATTTTCGTATTTTTACATTGAAAAAGCTTTTAAGTGAGATGAATGGCAAAATACACGGGATGTATTTACCAATTCCCTTTTTAACTGGCCATTGGTTCTTCCATTGTCGGCGTTAAACCAGGCCCAGAGTACACACTGGGCTTAGTTTCGGATTTCATTACGCTGTGGAGCCCAAATAGCCCAATAAAAAAAACATTTGGCGGGAACGTGTTGCGATCAATATTCAATGCCACCAGCATTTCCCTCTCTTCTTCTTCTTCTTCTTCTTCTTCTCATTCATGGTTTTCTGCTCCGACCCAACAACAACAATGGAGCCCGATTCAGACTCCGATGGGTCTCACGTCTCTACAACTCCTCCAAGACAAGCAAGTCCACCACCACCGCCACCACAACCACAACCACCTCGTATAGTTTCCAACAAACCCACAACCAGAATCAAACCCTCAAAATCAAAAACAGTCCCTTCCGAACCCCCAAAAGCCCCATTGGAATCCGAAACGATCCAACAAGACCCTTTCTGTCTCCCTTCCATGCCTTTCCACATTCGACGACCCTCTGATTGTGTTCTCGCGCCGTTAACCTCCACTTCCCACTCCATCGAAGCCCTCCCCGCCGGGTTCTTCTCCAAATCCGCTTCCTTCTCGAAGATTCGAAGACCCTTGCTCAATTTAGAAGCTTCTGGAAACGAAACGGTTTTTAATTCCTCGTCCGGTTCGGTCCCCAAGGTGAAGAAGCACCCTAACTTGATAGGTGCCAGTGTGCCAATGCCGACGCCGAAGTTACGGAAATGTGGCGGCGGCGAAGGGAACTTTGTGAAACTGAACTTGAGTGGCAAGAGAAAGAAGTTTTTGAACAAGGGGTGGAAGAAAAATGGGAAATTTAAAAGGTACAGAAGAAGTAGTAGTAGTAGTAAAGGGAAATTGGGACATGGAGGGGAGGATCAAGTAGAGCCTTTTGAGGAGGATGGTTTGGTTGTGGAAAGTGCTTCTAAACAGAAGAAGCAAACGGGGTCTTGTAAGACAAGGGAAATTGATTGCAATGTGTTGGAAGAGGCTTTGTCTGCGGCACGGGTTGAGGCTTCTGATGAGAACTTGGTGAAGTTGCTGAAATTGGTGTATGGCTATGATTGTTTTCGAGAGGGGCAGCTTGAGGCAATTAAGAATGTTCTTGCTGGGAAGTCAACTATGCTTATTTTGCCGACGGGAGCGGGGAAGTCATTGTGTTATCAATTGACTGCATTGATTTTGCCTGGGATTACTTTGGTTGTTAGTCCATTGGTAGCTTTGATGATTGATCAGCTAAGGCATTTGCCTCCTCTCATTAGGGGTGCTCTCATATGCAGCACTCAGGTTTATTCATTAGTCTTTTGACACTCTCTCTCGCACACAATTTACTTTTGATACTGCAATGATAACAACAACTAAAGCCTTTTCCCACTAAGTAGGATTAGCTACATGAATCAAAAAGTACTATAATGTCTTATCATGAATCATATCCAACTGATGGATCATTTAAATCCAAATTTTTCTCATGAATCTTTCTTTTTTTGTTTTGTTTTTGTTTATTATATTAGACGCCTGAAGAAGCCTCTGAAACGCTCAACAAGCTTCGGCAAGGTTTAATAAAGGTGGGAATTTTGACAACCCAACTTTCGCTCAGATTTGCTTTTGCAGAGATATGTAGCACTCTTGCAGATTGATTGCATACGATGGTGTTGACTCTTGATTATTTATAGGCCATTTTCATACAACACATTTGCATGTAGGGGTTTATTTATTGATGGTGTTAGTACTCTTACTTACCTGAAGCTAATGTCTGCCATCCTAATTCATACAGGTGCTTTTTGTTTCACCAGAGAGGTTCCTGAATGAAGAGTTTCTGTCTAATATTTCTGCTATATCGTCCGTCTCACTCGTTATTGACGAAGCACATTGTATATCTGAATGGTAAGGGGATTACAATGTCTTTTGGTAATATTAATATTTTTGTTTTGGAGATCTCACTTTGCATGCTTCTGCTTCCTTGATGATCTTGAGATTTTGAGCATTTTTACAGGTCTCACAATTTCCGACCTTCATTTATGAGACTTAGGGCATCTCTGCTTCATAAAAGTCTTAATGTAGGTTCTGTTCTTGCAATGACAGCAACTGCTACAACCACAACTTTAGATGCCATCATGTCTGCCCTAGATATTCCTTGCACAAATCTTATTCAGAAGGCACAGTTAAGGGACAATTTGCATTTATCAGTGTCTCTGGTAAAAAACAGGCAAGTTAGATGCATCTATTTTACTGCTACAGACTGTAAACCCTTTAACTCTCCTTATCTGAATTTTGTTAAACTTATACATCAATCAATACTTTGAACATTTTAAAACATAATAGAATGAAAGACCTACTGGTTCTGATAAAGTCTTCTCCTTTCGCGGAAGTTCAAAGCATCATCATATACTGCAAATTTCAGGTGTGTATATGGACTTGTGTTTTTCAATTCTCAAGTACTGGGTCTCGGTGTTATGTGATTTCATAAATTCATCTGCATTATGTTGCCATTTCTCTCTTCTAGGCCACGGTATTTGATATGTATAAATGTATAATGTTGTTTGCACAGAAAAAAATTATTAAGCTCCTTATGGTTCAAGTTTAGAATTTCTCTAATTAAGTTTGCAAGTAATATTGTTTTGTATAGTGGATATATCATAATGTTTCTATATATATGTGGGAATTGATTATGCTTTTTCCTGTTCCAGTCTGAAACTGATCTGGTTAGCAGATACTTAAATGATAACAATATCTTGGCAAAGGTTAGCTCCACATTTCTCTTTTTGACATTGCATGTCTTTCTGTGTAAGTGTGTAACCATTGACACTGAATGTTAAATCTGATAACTGATGTGAATTATCATTTAGAGTTATCACAGTGGAATTTCTGCAAAGGAACGTGGCTATGTACAGGAGCTGTTTAATTCAAACAAGATCAGAGTGGTGAGATGAATTTTACTGTTCTAGTAACTAATTTTATCAATTTTATGATGCACATATGCATTTTTATATAATATTCTTCATGGCTGCTCTCTTTGATGCTTATAAAGTTCTAATACAACATTGCTAGGCCCACTGATAACTTGTGAGTTTTATATGAAGGTTGTTGCAACTGTGGCATTTGGCATGGGACTAGATAAAAGAGATGTTGGAGCAGTAAGGCTTATACCATGTTTTCTGCTTTAATTTGCATGATTGGTTTCTGACAATAGAAGTTCTCTAGGATGGTAAACTCAAGAAGTGATTCAGTGGTTCTCATTGTGCTCTTGTTGCATGGTAACCCACTTTTTCATGTGCCGTATGTTTCAAACCTTTGAAATCTGGCTGTATCAGGAACAATTATTTTTTTCAAAATATTTTCTTTATGGTTGAAATTGAGATTGCAAAATGGGGGCAAATGGTATTGGAGAATTGAGATCTTTACCTTGTCTCTGTTCATGCAAATGTTCTGATAGTTGCTTAAGTTGATAGTTACAATTTACAAAATGCTGTTTTTTCAGCACCGCTCTGCAATCTGCGTACACTTTTCTCTTGTATTTCACACTACATATTTGCATTGCAATGTAAATGATATTGTATGTCACAGTAATTCTATTGGAATTCCATTGTCATATCTGTGTTTAGGTAATTCATTACAGTCTACCTGAAAGTCTGGAAGAGTATGTACAGGTATAAGATTTCTTCTAAACTCTAGTAATGGCATAGCAAGATGTTCTTCTATCAAAGGTTTTGCTTATTAAATGAAATGGGATTTTAGGAGATAGGACGAGCTGGAAGGGATGGGAGGTTGTCTTATTGTCACCTATTTTATGACGATGAGACATATTTCAAGCTTCGTAGTCTAATGCATAGGTAACACAATTATTTTTCCTTTTTCTTTTTCACACTGTCAAATTGTTCTTCATTTAATGCAATTTTTTATCCTCAGTGAAGGAGTAGATGAATATGCAGTGAATAAATTTCTGCACGAAGTGTTTCCTGCTGACAAAAACTCCTGTGGGAAAATCTGTTCATTAATCAAAGAATCTGCTTCACGCAGGTTTGATATGAAAGAAGAGGTTCTCTACTCAATACTATTATAAATTTAAGTTTATGAACTTTGATAACTCAGATGAGTGAGTTTCAGTTAAAAATTTAGACGGCTTTCATAACATCCTGTTCACGAGTTAGTCATGCTGATATTTTGATGATCACTGGGGGGAAATTGCAAATTTATGGATAGCCATCTCAGTAGCTCCAAAGATTTGGGATATGGTTGAATCAAGAGAAAATCATTAGCATGGTTATCTGTGGGGTATGCATGCTTTGGCTAAATGCTATTTTTAGGCATGTTGTGTTTGTATTTTGTAGGTGATCCATGTGTTCGTACAAAATTGTGGTTTTGTTTTATCTATTTCCTTGTTAAATGCTTGAAACCCAAAAAATCAAGATTAACTTGAGACCAGATAAAGCTAAGGTGTGGTTTCTGAGCAGTGATTAGGGTTTTTATTTTTTTATGGACAACCATGTAGTTGTAGGCATCAGTCATTTATCCATTTAGTAAGGTAATAGATATGCACATACTAGTAACAAAACTGAAACCGGTTCTTTTAGGAAACTCCAGATAATTAATACCTTTTTAGACTAGGCCTACAGGTTAAAACTTTTCTCCAATATTTTCCTTTACTAGGTGATGCTCACTGTGTTGACACGCTTGGAGCTGGGCGATGTGCAGTACTTACATTTACTTCCACAGACAAATACTACTTGTGCTCTGAATTTTCATAAGGTGCGTGCAGACAGACCTTCAACTGCATGTAGATTGTAGAATTTGTAGTGCAAGATTAATAAATTCATGAATGCTATCTATCTAAATCTATATATTTAAACTATAGTATAAAATATAGATTGGAGTTTCAGATAGGACATTTCATTCTCATTTTTGTTAATTTTTAACTGAAAATTAGAGAAATAAATGTGGTTTGAGCAATTATTTAGTTGCTTATGTTTTTAATTTTTGGCACTAATGCAGACTCCGCCGCCATTTCTTGCCCAAAAGGTTTCTGCTATTGCTGTAATTCTAAAAAGGTAATAATAAACGTATTACATTTCTTGGATTTCTGTCCAACTGGATGGTCATTGCGTTACGAGTTTTTTGAATGTTGCGAACCACAAGATGGAGTCTGATACCAAATTTTCAGTTTCTATAACGGATGGCATACCTGCTGATGGCACTTGGTTTTTCCCGAGTTCCTGATTATGATCACCAGAAAAGCAGTTCAATTCTACTGACACTTATGTATCTCTTGTTTAATCGAATCATTGTGTGCTTTTCAGATCTGAAAATAAGCAAGGGCAATACGTTTTTGATATTCCAACTGTGGCAAATGACATGGGGGTTACAACAGTTGAATTAACAAATAAGTTGTACGACCTGAAGGTTTGGATTAGTGGATAACTAGATTTTTTCTCTTCAGTTTGCATGCGAACATAAATAAATATGTTTAGAAGGTATTGGAAGCAGTATAGTTTTATTCTGGTCCATGCAATCTAATCATGTATTTGTGAAAAATTCTCAGTTGATGGGAGAAATTACTTATGAAATGAAGGACTTGGCCTACTGTTATAGGATTCTTGAAGTCCCAACAGACTTTTTTACTCTATCAACAGATATTACCCGATGGCTATCAGAAGTTGAAAGTTGTAAGGTAAGTAAATTATGATAAACTTATGGGATATTTGTTCATTATGGCATTTATATTCATTTAGGATGTTCTATCCTCTCTGCACAGTTTTCCTTTTACGGAATCCAAAGATTGAAGTGTAGTTATTATGATATTGTCCCATATTCCTCTCAATGATCATTAGTCCTGAATCATGAACGAGTACTGGTTGGATAATTCATTTTTTGCATTCTTTGTGTTTGTAGAGTCAAATTCATTTTTAACAAGTTATTACTGATTGATTATTTTCTAATGGTTCTGCTTTTTTGAGTAGGTACGAAAAATGGATGCAATGTTCAATGCTGCATATTTCACAGTAAATCTATGTGATAAGATGCACGGTTGCAGCAATGCCGATCACACACCATGCTTGCAAAGGATAATATTGGATTACTTTGCTGGAGTTGATAATACTGATTTCTGCAAGAAAATTGGTCAAAGCAGGTTCTTACAAAATTCTCTCACCTAAGTTCTGTACTGAAGAACACAAATTTAATCAATAATTTATAAAATGGCTTTAAGCTTGATAATCTTAAACTCTTTCAGGTATTGAAAGTCAGAAACAGAATTCTCTTCTAAATTTATTCCAAAAAAAAAAAATCTTGCAAGTTGCAACCTACTTATTTGATGATAAGTATATACTTCTGCTATATGCTACATTATCTTGTACTAAAATTGCTGGTATTTACTTGTGCAGCCCTTTCCTTCGGGCAGATATAAAGGTGAGATGTCACACGTGCATTATGAGAATCTTATATATAAACTCGACGCATATCATGTTTGGAAGAGAAAATTTTGAAAAACCATCTGTTCCTTTGGGTATTGCCAGGTCTTTCTACAGAGCAATTCACAGGCTCGATTTACACCAAGAGCCATTGCGAGGATAATGCACGGAATTGCAAGCCCAGCCTACCCTTCTACAATTTGGTGTAAAACCCATTTCTGGTACATTGAAATTCAAGATTTTGTTTTCATGACCTTAATAATACTTGTTGGTATGAAATAAATTGGGCGACTTTGAACTGTTTTGTACTTTAGTGTAGTTAGAACTCTGTACCCATACACCAATATCAATAAGTATTTTCAAAACTTTAAGCTTTTGTTTGGGAAGAAAAAGGAGGAAAATCTAGTGAGCAGTTTCCATTCCTTTCATTTTTTTGCCCCTCCTAGTTTTGTTTTTCAACAAAATGTTTGTTGGACTTTATTCCTCTGCAGATATTATATCATTCATTAAGGTAAGGTGCTAAAACTGAACTATTAATTGTGGATTACAGGGGAAGGTATACCCATATAGACTTCAAGGTGGTGATGGAAGCAGCAAAGGCAGAGCTTAAGAATTTAATTGGAAAAGATATGCTCTAGCGATTTACGGTTGATTTTTCCATCTGACAAATGTGGACTCAGGCAGGGTCCCCTAGTGTTAAAAGACTCAACTTTTGTGGCCTATCCATTCTTTGGGCTTGAATTAGAGAGTTCTGTGGCATGTTATCATTGTCGTAAATGTGGTCCCAGCACACGTATGTTACCCCAGTTTGAGACAGAAGCAAAGGGAAAATTGAAGCTCTGCCTTATTATCCGGGCGTCCTATGTGGAAGGAATCAATTAATTAATTTACAATCCTTTATGTATGATTTTTTGTTGTTACCCACCTTGTCCTAAATAGTGATCCCTCAGGACAAAAGGAAAAAGCTGATGAACTCAACTGAGTTTTTTTCTTTTTCTTTTTCCTCTTTATAGAATAGCACCCAATAATGAATTATGCTATTTTAACATAGTCTCAAATATCTAGTGCATGAAGATTTTTGCCATAAAGATTATTGAAAATTAAATTTATGCACTAAAGTAAGGATAAAGTGCATGAGTCAAATATGATTTTTACTAGTGTCGAAAGTTTTCGATTGTAAACTTGAAAAAGTACTCATTATCCTACCAATCATGAAGTCTTCTCCTCACTTCTCGCTTGAGTTTAACTATTTGGTTTCTCATTTGTAATCTAAAATTATAATATGGACAAAGTTACAAAAGGAATAAAATCATATTTAACTTGAGAAAATATATTTTTAATTTTTTATCATGAGAATATTTTGTTTACACTTTGTTTTAAATTTTTATATATATGATAAATGGTGAAAATGATAAAAGTAATTTTCATTTTTTGTATGAATCTTTAAAAGGAAAAAATAAAATGATATTTGTAATTAGAAAAAAAAATGTATGGTTTTTGAATCAAACATGCTCTGAGAATTTTATTATTGGGCTCACGTGATCGTTAGATGAGTAAATAATAATGGCACCTCCCTGCTTCCGGGTTCCACCAGACAATGTAAGTGTAGGTGCCATTTACGATGGGAAGGCCAAAAACTTCCCATGAATGGGAAAAGAAGTATGAATGGTAGATATATTCCAGAGAACCTAATATTTTATTCAATGGCTATGATGAATTACCTACAACCTGTTAGTCAGGTATTTTAATGTATTATAAATATTTGCAGAGATAGTCCTTGGACAATTGAAAAATTAGATATTGAACCACAATAATATTTTGTCTTTTAGTGCAGTATAAGCAGGGTAGTTAAGTAATTCTATAGATTAAAATGTGATTTTTTTATAAAATGATTCGCATGATATGTTGCTGAAGTGAAAAGAAATATCTCGTAGTTTAAATTTTTTGAAGTAATTAATGATAAAAATAAACTAATTATTTTTTTAAAGATTATAAAATATTATATATTAATCGATCAACAACCTCTTCTGGCTAGTTAAGAAGTTTCAAAACATTACTGGATATTACGTTGACAATGAAAGTGTAATTGCAAAATAAAATAATAAATATATGAAAAATACTAAATAAAATAAATAAATAATTAATTTTTTTTTGAGAAATAAAAAAATTATTGTAATTTTTTATTTAATAATATATTGTCAAAGTATATTATTAATTTTTCATTTAATATTTTATATGTATTTAATAATAAATTTTTATTTATGTCTGTTATATAATTATTTATTAATTTATTATATACAAATAAACAAATGGACGATTTTTTAATTTGTTTGTGTTTTGTTTGTTCATTTTAGTTTCAGTGGGGACTAACGCAGTCCAGTGACAATTTAGAAATTTCAAATTTGTAAATGCATCAAATGAAAGAAGTGTTTTGTGGGACTTTGGGATAGACAATAGGTGGCATTTAATTATCGTTTTAGTTACATATAATAGGACAAAAAATGTTTAATGACAAAAAAAGATATTGGGCTACTTTATATTTAATATCAAATAGTGGGGCAAAAGTATAATAGGTCAATAACCCACAAACCCACAACTATAGGTAAAAAAGAAAACTTTCCCATTCATGGGACATTTTATGTTATCCCATTCTAAAATTCACCGTAAGTGTAACTCTTCCTCCATTTGTGTCTCCCTCAAAATTTACCTCTTCACCTCAAACAAAATTCAGTGTCAAAGGAGACTTGTCATTCAATTTTTTCCCCTCTTTCAATAATTCCACCTCATAAATATCACAACTACCGGACTTCAGAACTCGGTTCTCCCCCATCAAAGCATGTGCTCAAACGAAAAGATAAGACACTACCCGTGTTAGAAAAATATACATGAAGCACAATTCTTCATATATCATCTGAAACTTCCAATTTTATTATTCTCAGCGGAATAAGAACCTTTCGTCTATAATAATGGGTCCAATCATTATAGATGCTTATCTGTTTTCCTAATACTTTTCTACGATGGTTACACCATTAATGAATGCCATTGTAAAAAAAAAAAAACAATAATAGTAATGTAGAGACACTATCCCCTAATTATGTTCTGTAATATGTCCAATAAAAATGTTAACTTCGGTATAAACCGTCAGTTAAAGGAAAAGCATTATTGAGCCCACCATGTAGTCACACACTAGTCTTGAATCTCATCAAACACATTCTTGACAGCTTAACTATAAACAACACGAATTTTACTTTACATAGTTTTTACAAGACTCCTCTTGGTACTACTCTATTAGGTCTTTTCTAGGTCAGTAAAAATCATATGTATTTTTTTTCTCTTCAGTCATTGCCTCTTTATCAAACTCTGCAAAAATATACTGCTTTTATAGAAAACTTCTTGATATAAAACAAGAATGTTACCTCAAATGTAAGTTTCTTATGTTGATCTCCATTCAATTCTCTTTCTCACAGGTTCCCACTTATAAATAAGGATGAGGTTTTTTTTTTTCTTTATTTATCCTGCATTTTCATGTTAAACAACGTAATTAGTGTGTTTCATAGATGTTAATTTAAAAAAACAAAATCCTCTAAATCCAATGATAGAAGGCTGAAAGCCATGATGGAGGAGTGGACAGACCACAAAACTAAAAACTTATTCTTCATGTGATAAATCATAATTTTATGAAAACAGTATAAACATATTTTATTACACATATAAAAATACTCTTTATAGTGAAATGTGATAGAGAAAAGGGAAACAAACATAGCCAACAATTTTTTCCTTCTAGCAGAGAAAATTTCCTTGTTTGGCACTTGGCACAGGATAGCAGATGTCAAGGTGGGGATGGTCCTCATGGTCCCGCGCAATTCCAAGTCATGAGTGACATTGCACCATGTGATTTAAATACTTAGAGCATCTTCAATCCTAGAACCAACTTTGTGTTATTAAATCTCTTTTAATGGGCTAAAAAATGACGAGCAGGATTGAAAAATCTACACTATTTTTCACTCTAATGATAAAATATAACATGAGTTCTTAATTTACTTTTAGTGGATCTTACAAAAACTTTGTTTTTACAAGAAAAATACTTTTTTAAATATTAAAACCGATTCTTATATAAAAATTATTCTTACACGTGACAATTGCGTCACTGGACTTTAATAATATAAAAAATAAGAAGTTAAGAAACAGTTCTGTTCTTATATGTAAGAATAATACACACGTTAAAACCACTAGTGGAGATGGTTTTATATCAGTGGCTTTTTATCATGTACCTAATTCATCAATTTCCAAATCCAATGGTATCAGTCCTGGTCAAGATTGGGGGTCCCCCAAGCAAAACAATCAAATTTATGAAACTGTCCGTATCATCAGAGCCATACCTTGGAGCACAGCCCCTCATGGCCACGTGAAAAGGGTCAGAAACCTCCATTATCAGACCTTATTCTCCAGGAGCATCACAGATCATCTATGCTCCTGCCAATAATATCCCACCGTCCACGTGTCCATCACCCCCCATGTTATTCATCTAGATCTAGTAACCGTTAAAAAGGACAACCATAATTTTAACACACCCCCCTCTGTCTTGGGAACAGTACTATATTGTTTTCCTTCCTAGTGGACATGTCACGGACACATAAACCAAGAAACTCCTTCCATGATTCCTCTGCCAACTCCAGAGTGAAGATGAACTGTGGACTCCAACCCACATGGCACCTGCATTACTCAGTAATAAAAGTCCACCAATTCCCAAGGTAAATGGTTATTCTATGTATGCATCTAATGTTTCTCTTCTTTCTGAGTTTTTTTTTCATCTATTGTTGTCGTTAGGAGACCCCTTTTCTGAACCATGCTCAGTATTTAGTTAGTATTTTATTATAATGTTCAATGGATCTGAAATTCACCCCTGCCTCTGCAACTCTCAGAATTTCATGGTTTTGAAGTAATAAGGTATTATTATTATTCCTAAATAAGCATTTCTCTGTGAACTCAGTTTTGAAACTTCAGCCACTCTGATTTAATGGGTCTAATACAATACATTACCAAATGATTAGCAACTTTTGATTCAAAAGTAGAATTTAATCTGTGTAATTGTGTATTGCTTCTCAGCATTGTATATTAAGCTTTATTTAGTTCTTAATTTGTTCAGGCTTCGTTAAAAGGTCTTCTTCTCTTCAGGATTTTTAACACTTGAGACTAGTTTATTTTTCTGAGTTCAACAAGCTCTCCTTGTTGAATGAAAGAGTTACAAATATTTGGGCTTCCCTGGTTCTGTTGATTGTTCCTCCTTTGAATATATACAGCTATTTTGGTTGTTCTGTTTCTCATATTTGTAAAGACAAGAACTATATATACATGCAAAGAATCTCAAGCTGAGCACTTCTTCCAAACTTCAATCTAGATAAAGGCCTGTATATTATGATATTTTCCCCAGATTTGTTTCTCTTCAGAAATGTTAACAAGGATTTCAAGATAAAAACATAGAGCATTCAGCATACTGATTTTTAATACATAGGATCTGAAGCAAAAATTGTAGACCCTGAAATTTTTCACTGTGTAGAGGTTGGACAGGTTTCAGTTCAGGTCATATTATATATAATCCACCATTGTTCTTTCTCTCCTCCCTAAGCTTGAGCTTCTGAACTAGAGATCCATCTTTTGAGAATGAGATACGTGGAAGACAAGGGATGCTATAACCAAGGAGCAGCAGCATCACAAGAGATCCCAAATAGCAGTGCCATGTATTCAGAGTTCCACAAGGGAAAAGATGCTACCACCCGTGTTTCCAATCATCACCATCGAATAAGCATGGGAAAACCAACTCCATCCAAGTGGGACGATGCACAAAAATGGCTTGTGGGGTTGTCAAAAGGTGGAGAGAAAAGCCAGTCAAAAAGCAAGCCCAGAAACTCAAATGCAGATGACTTGAGATTGATAGCTCCTGTGCCACAGAAGGAGCAGGATTATTCAAGTAGTGAGAAGGAAGAGGAAGAACGTGATGGAATATGCCATGATGATTTCATGACTACTACTAGTACTACTACTCAGTATGAAGCAGAAACAAAGAAGGTAGAATGTGATGATGAGTCAATTTGGAGAATGAATAATAAGCACACACCATCAGAGAACACAATCCAAGTACAATCAGTGTGTTTTAGAGACATGGGGACTGAGATGACACCTATTGCTAGTCAAGAGCCTTCAAGAACTGCCACCCCAATTAGAGCCACAACTCCTGCAACTCGTAGTCCAATCCATTCAGGGACTTCAACTCCAATGAGGGGTCAAAATTATGGGTTGCAAGCTGATTCTGCTGAGGGAAACCTTCCCAGCAGAGGCAATGCTACAACTAGTAGACAGTGTGGGGAAGGATCAGTCCCTTGCAAGATGGCTGAGAAGAAGGTTGAAGATCAAGCTAGAAAGTTGAGTCCTCTTGAAAGCCGAGCAATGGCTTGGGATGAGGCAGAACGTGCCAAATATATGGCCAGGTAATTAACTAACATGGTGATTCATTAAAGATTGTTTCTATGATCAGCACTAGTTAATTATTACTTTATTTCATGTTTAAACACTTGCCGTAAGCTGTACTCATCATATCATATGTTTTTGAAAAAAAAATGTTCTGGATGCCATTGGCCACAATGCACGGTCCTTAGACCTTATAGAAGTCAGTGAATAGAGTAAATTGTTGGCAAAAGTTTGTTTATTGTTAAAACTTCATTGAAGGTTTAAGCGTGAAGAGGTGAAGATTCAAGCATGGGAAAATCATCAGATAAGAAAAGCTGAAATGGAAATGAAGAAAATGGAGGTACCATTCTTTTGACTGGGTTTGTCATTAATTCTCATAGCATAGCAGTAGCATTATTAATTAAGAAATTCACACTCACAAAATGAAAATACCTCCACAGCTTGTAAATAAATGATGTGGTGGTTTGGCAATGCAGTGCAATTGTTTCCCACCAATGATTCTAATTTTTTTCTAATGCTGTGGATGATGGCTCATCTTTTCATGTCCTGCTTTCCTGTTAAGTGTTAATGATGCTCTGGCAAAGTTCATAAGCATATATAGAGTTGAAAGTTCTGTGAAAACACACTGACAAAGAGAATTATTCCTGAAAAAGAAACTTGGCATGACAGGGACCTTTCATGTTTTTCTTCGCGGATTCTTTTCCCGATGCAATGAATAGAAAATATTCACATTTGGAAAGCCATTTAGTTGTCATCAATCCAATGAAATATCAAAGTCACAACACAAGGGTCAATTTGATAGTTTCAAAACAGTAGTGCATGACTGATCCATAGTGATAAATGATAATTCTATGTTAGAATCTCCCCTAGGTAACAGATCTGATGCATTGTTTTAATGAGTTGGCACTAGGGGCTCAATTTTATGAGTAATAAAGTTTCTTTCCATTATCTACAATCGTACCATGGCATTTTTGTGCAGCAGCAGATTTTTTTGTGTACGTGGGAATGGGGGGATTATTATCTGACACAAAACAAAACCATTAAGTGGTAGGAGGAAAAGTTCCTTCTTACAAGGGATGGTTAGCTTTCACAATTGACAACTCAGTTACTTAGAAATTTTCACTGCCTGTCTCAGTCTCTTCTACAATCCAAAACTCCATACTTCACTATCAGCTCATGTCTCTTTAATATTAGTTGTTACAATTACAATTTTTTGTAACTAAATGTAACTGCTGTGTTACAATTTAAAACCAGTAGTACCCCTTGTGATATCACACAATGAAAACAGCTGTTACAATTTGTAACCAGTTTTAATTACTGAATTACAATTTGTTCTGACCTTATCCCTTTTATTGGGCTCAAGCCCATTCCTAACAATATGTTATGATGTGCATGTTATCAAAATTATTCATCATTGCTTGACACCACTTGTAATCTTTAGTATTTATCATTAACATTTATTCTGCCTTTCAAAGAAACGGATTCAATTCAATTTAATTACTAGGTAAAAGCTGAAAGAATGAAAGCTTTGGCACAAGAAAGGTTAGCAAATAAACTGGCTGCAACAAGGAGGATAGCTGAAGAGAAGAGAGCCAATGCACAAGTAAAGCTGAATGACAAAGCTCTGAGGACTACCGAAAGGGTAGAGTATATAAGAAGGACAGGGCACGTGCCTTCTTCATTCTCCATCTCTTTCAATTTTAAGTTGCCTTCCATTTGCTGGTAGCAATATCCATATGATGTAATATGTTGTATGAAAAATATAAAACAACATTTTGAATCTGGCCCAATATATTTATGCTACTTATGCAATAATCTTGCAAGTTAATTACATGATGTTTTTATTACTTGCTCTCTTGGTTATATCCTAAGAAAATAATTAATGTTTTTTCATAAGTAGTTTCAACATATATTTAGTAGTCATTCTTAGCATTTTGCAGGCATGTGCAAATTAACCTTCTGCAATCTTTTTCTTTCACTGCAAAAGTGAATATCAGTATAGAATTATTCATGTAAGTAATTGTAATTTTCTTTTTTTACAAATACAAGGACACATGACCGCAACCACAATTTCCTCAAAACTTAAAACTTTAGTGCAATTTTATGTACAACCCAAGTTTCATTCCAAGGGTTTTCTATTTTTCCCAATTCCACAAAAAACATTATTCCCAAAGCCGTAAAACCTACTATGCCTCGTCTGATTATCAACGACAGTAACACTCACCTATTTGATCCACCGTGGAAGCTTTTTGGAGCTGAAAGAACATCACTCTACCTCGCTTATTACCACATCACTTCACGGCAAAAATGACTTGCTCCCTTTTGTCAATAATCATGTTTCAAAAATGATTTTTGTATACCCAACGTGCCTTTAGACACCGAAGAGAGAAACGGGAGAGATGTGATATATATGATAAGAAGACAGAGATAGTATGATGATTGAAATCCTACTTCGTATCTAGCAGATTATTGAGCTAGTATGATGAGATACAATTGTTTTTCCAACATGTACATGAAGCATGAATTAAAAAATAATAATTAATGTCATTAAGGACAAAAACTACATGATACTCATTATATAACGGTTTGATATTAAAATAAAATGTATTACTCTGACACTCCCCCTCAAATTTGACTATGGATGTTAATCAATAATCATAGCTAGTTTCGATCAAATATAATCTAGGAAATTGGTAAATACACCCTAGTTTATTAGCCATACACCCCACATTAATATGGAAATTACAAAAATACCCTCCAGTTTTGCGTATATTCCGGAAACTCCAGTTTCCGGAATATAATTTTTTGAATTGTGAGGTGTATGCAAATTTACATTCCGGAAACTTCAGTCAAATTTGTATTCCGGAAACTCCAGTCTCCATACAATTTGTATTCCGGAAACTCCAGTTTCTAGAATGCACGTGAAATTTGAAGGTATTTTTAGAATTTCAATATTAATGTGGAGTGTATGGATAAAAAGTATAAGATATATTTACCAATTTCCTATAATCTACTAATTTAAGTTTGACAGAGATTAAACCAATCTGATCCCTCTTTTCCAACAAAAAAAAAACAAGCTGAGCCCAGTAAACAAATTAAACCAATTTCATTAATCATACATTTTGGTTAATATACGTGCAGGTAAATGTGCCAATAAAATGCAAAAAGGTTTTCAACTGAACACATACTTTAATAAAAAGAAATCAAATTGTTTGGTTAATAAGGTCTAATCGTTATATTACCACCTGTTTCTACAATACAAGAACACTTTGTTAGATAATATTAATGGTAGTTTAGTACTTTAATCTTTTGCATATATATATATATATATATTTTTTATTGCCTTGTATTACTTAGACTTTTCTATTATTATTTTAACGAAACCCTAGCAGAGATTCCCCTTTTTCTCATCCACTTCTTCTCCTCTTCTCTATGTATTGGTATGTTATCATGGTATTAGATAGCTTGGTTTGATTTTGGGAGTTACTGTAGCATTGGTCGTCTTCTCAAATAAGAGGGTTTTTGTTTCCATACCAGGGGTGTAAATTTTTCCACACCTGTGTTCGTCGCTGGTTTGGCATTCTGAATCGCATTGGGGGTTGACGCTTTCACACCAGAGGAATGATTTTTCTCACTACTGCGAACGTATCTGTCTTTGTAGTGGTTTACATCGCTTTCGGGTTTGACGCTTTCACACCAGGGAGAGGAACTTTCTCACAACTGTGAACGTATCTGTCTTCGCAGTGTTTTTTCATCGCTTTGGGGTCTGACGCTTTCACACCAGGGGGAGGATTTTTCTCACAACTGTGAGCGATTCTGTCTTCGTAGTGGTTTTCATCGCTTTGGGGTCTGACACCCCGAAAATTTGATCTGTTCGACCCAGTTCGTGATCGCCCTTTGTTATGTTTCGCGACTTCTGTATGTTTCTGCTAATCTGAAAATGGCTCCCACCACTTTTGAGACTCTCTCCCAAGTAGCTGATCTTGCAGAACAGTTCCAAAAATTTCTTGTTGCTCAGTCCCATGCCATGTCTGTCTCCTCCCTTAAAGGTTTGCATTCCTCTAGTTCGTCAGGTATATCTTCTCCTATATGGATTCTTGATTCTGGAGCGTCACATCATATGTCATATGATCCTAAGTCTTTTGTGTCTTTAAACCCTGCCTCTTCTATATCTGTCATGACTGTTGATGACACTCTGATGCCATTAGCAGGCACTGGGTTTGTCTCCACATCTAATTTGTCATTTTTAGATGTTTATTATATTCCTAAACTCACTTTGAATCTTGCTTCTGTTGGTCAACTATGTGCTTCTGGTTACTCAGTTTTGTTTACTTCCACTCATTGTTACGTGCAGGATCCACAATCCAGGAGGCTGATTGGGACAGGCCGTAGACAGGGGGACTTTATATGTTGGATGAGCTGAAGGTTCCAGATGTTGCAGCTTCCACAATTGACTTGTCATCTTTTCGTTTGAATTTGGCATCATCTAGTTTCTATTTATGGCATTCGCGTCTTGGACATGTGTCTTCTTCTCGTTTAAAATACTTAGCTTCTACTGGTGCTTTAGGAAAGTTGAAAACCAGTGATATTTTTTATTGTTGTGGTTGTAAACTTGCTAAATTTACAACTTTGCCTTTTAGTAAAAGTGTTTCAACTTCTAATGCACCTTTTGACTTGGTTCATTCTGATGTATGGGGTCCATCACCGGTTCCCACCAAAGGTGGATCTCGATATTATGTGTCGTTTATTGATGATCATACTCGTTATTGTTGGGTTTATCTTATGAAACATCGTTTTGAATTTTTTGATATTTATCATATGTTTCGTGCTTTGGTCAAAACTCAACATAATGCAGTTATTAAATATTTTCGATGTGATTTAGGGGGTGAATACACTTCTAATAAATTTTCTGAGTTACTTGCCTCCGATGGTACTCTTCATCAAACTTCTTATACTGACACTCCTCAACAGAATGGAGTTGCTGAAAGAAAACATCGTCATATTGTTGAAAATGCTCGATCCTTTCTGTTGTCTGCTTCAGTTCCAAGTCAGTTTTGGGGTGAAGTTGTTCTCACTGTTGTCCATGTTATTAACAGAATCCCATCTTCTGTTACTTCAGGTTTGTCTCCCTTCCAAAAATTGTATGGTTGTGTTCCTGACTACTCCTCTTTGAAAGTGTTTGGCTCTACTTGCTTTGTTCTTCGTCCACAAGTAGAATGTAGTAAATTGTCTTCTCGTTCTGCAATTTGTGTTTTCCTTGGTTATGGGGACGGTTAGAAGGGTTATCGTTGTTATGACCCTACAAGTCAAAAACTCTATGTTTCCCGTCACGTTATCTTTCTTGAGCACATACCTTTTTATTCACTTTCTTCTTATTCTCGCAATCCTACAAGGTCTGATCTCATTCGTATTGATCCTTTTGCAATGGATATTGATGATGTCAATAACTCTGATGTTGAGCATTGCAGAGTTGATGATGATACTTCTACAGGTCAAGATGTCCCTAATGTCCCCACGGCCTACCAACAACCTCCTTTGGTTGTTGATCCTTCTCCTCGTTATCCTCCACGTGTTCGTAAGTCCACTCAATTACCAGATTTTGTTTACTCCGCCTATTCCATTTCTTTTGTTTCTTTCCTAACCTCTATTTACAGTTTGTCTGAGCCTTCTTCCTACAAAGAGGCTATTCTTGATCCACTTTGGCAGCAGGCTATGACAAAGGAACTTTCTACCTTACACAAGACAGATACTTGGGACTTGGTACCTCTTCCACCAGGGAAACATGCTATTGGGTCTCATTGGGTTTACAAGATCAAAACAAAATCTGATGGGTCAGTTGAGCGTTACAAAACTTGTATTGTTGCTAAAGGATTCTCACAACAATATGGTCTGGATTATGAAGAAACTTTTGCTCCAGTTGCCAAGATGACCACCATTCGCACTCTTATTGCAGTTGCATCTATTCGTCAGTGGCATATCTCTCAGACGGATGTCAAAAATGCGTTTTTAAATGATGATCTTCAAGAGGAGGTCTACATGGTACCTCCACCAGGTGTTTCTCATAATTCGGGGGAGGTGTGTAAGTTAAAGAAGGCTCTCTATGGTCTTAAACAAGCTCCACGGGCTTGGTTTGAGAAGTTTTCTACTGTGATTGCGTCCCTTAGCTTTCATTCTAGTAATCATGATTCTGCTTTGTTTATGAAGATCTCTTCTCATGGTCGTATTGTACTCTCCTTATATGTTGACGACATGATTATCACAGGGGATGATGTTGATGGGACTGTAGAGTTAAAATGGCAGCTAGCAAAACAGTTTGAGATGAATGATTTAGGTCCTCTTCGTTATTTTTTGGGGATTGAAGTTGTCTATTCTCCTAGAGGTTATCTTCTCTCTCAGTCTAAGTATATTGCCAACATTCTTGATCAAACCCGTCTTTCTGATACTCGAGCAGTAGATACTCCTCTTGAGATTAATGCAAAATATGTCTCCTCTGATGGTGTCCCTTTATCTGATCCCACGTTGTATCGTACATTGGTTGGCAACTTGGTGTATCTCACCATTACTAGACCCGATATTGCTTATGCAGTGCATGTTGTTAGTCAGTTTGTTGTCTCTCCCACTACAGTGCATTGGGCTGCTGTTCTTCGCATCCTTCGGTATCTTCGAGGTACTCAGTTTCAGAGTCTCCTTTTTCCATCATCTTCTTCCTTGGAGTTGCGAGCTTACTCTGATGCCGATTGGGCTGGTGACCCCATTGATTGAAAATCTACCACGGGGTTTTGCATTTTTCTAGGAGATTCTCTTATCTCTTGGAAGAGCAAGAAACAAGACATTGTTTCCCGTTCTTCTACAGAAGCTGAGTATCGTGCCATGGCATCCACCACTGCAGAGATAGTTTGGTTACGGTGGCTAGTTTCTGATATGGGTGTTTCTTTCTCTGGACCGACTCCTATGTATTGTGATAACAAGAGTGCCATCCAAATTGCCCATAATTCAATCTTTCATGAACGCACAAAGTATATTGAAAGTGATTGTCATCTCACACGTCATCATCTTCAACATGGCACCATTACTCTGCCTTTTGTGTCTTCCTCCATGCAGATTGTTGACTTGTTTACAAAATCGCATTCTGTTAAACGTTTTCGTTTTCTAGTTGACAAACTCTCAATGCTCCCTGTTAATGCATCGTGAGTTTGAGGGGGAATGTTAGATAATATTAAGGGTAGTTTAGTCCTTTAATCTTTTGCATATATATATATATATATATATATTTCTTATTGTCTTGTATTACTTAGACTTTTATATTATTATTCTAATGAAACCCTAGCACAGGTTCCCCTTTTTCTCATTCACCTTTTCTCCTCTTCTCTATGTATTGGTATGTTATCACACTTGAGGGAGGGAGGGACCTGCCAAAGTTAAATTGTTAAGTATTTTGTTTTAACATAATCGTAAGCAATCTGATGAAGTTCGAAAAATATAAAAAAGGCAATGCCCCTTAAGACTATTAAAAATGCATGCATTTTATCATGGGAATATGATTTACCTAGTTTAGATTGGCCATTATTTTTTTATTTTTTTGAGTAAAGATTGCCCATTATGTTAAAGTCTCTCTTTCATTTATTCCACATTTCTTACTTTGATATTTTTAGGGAATATCCATTAGGATTTGTTTGGGAGGGGAGGAAAAGGGAGAATTTATAGCAATATTTTTGTTTTATAAAAAGAGAGAAGAGATATAGAAAATATTTTAAAACCCTCCAAAACCCTCTCCCTAATGCATTTTTGGAGTTTCTCCAAATTAGAGATTTTTGGAGGTTTTATTTTTTCATTAAAAAATAATCATCCATATAAGATAGGAGATATCCTCCATTTTCTCTTAAAATATCAAAACCCTCCCATCCCCTCTCCTCCAAACTCCCAAACTGACCCTTAGGGAATGTAGTCCATGTGGTATCTTTTACATTCACAGGACAAACAATTCAACTCCAAATTCAAATCCAATCCAAATCCAAATCTATTACATTTACCACTTATGTGATATCAGTGCATTTGAGAAGTTATTGTATGTAACTCAAACCATTTAAGTGTGTGTTTGTTTTGGAATTAGTGAAAATTAATTTTGATTGAATTGATTTTGTAAAATTAATTTTGGTTAAATTTAAGTTTAAAGTAAATTGATTTATGTTTGAATATTTTTACTCTAAAAATAAGTTTGATGTAAAATACAGTATAAATTTTTTAATCTAACGCAGAAGTTACAAATTCTTGTTTCTATTAGAATCAATTCTAGACATTAAAATTACTTTTACTACAAATATCTAAACACATTTATATAAAAAATAAATCACGTTTAACCCCTTAAACTTGAGTTTGGGACTCCTTCTCATTTTTCATCTCATGACAACTCACGAACATACTATTGTGGTTACGAGAAATATTATATCCTCCTACAGATCTTTTCATTATTTTATAAAGTAAAAAAGAAAATACAACTAATATTTTGAAAACATACAAATAATTAATACTTACTTTATTTAATAATTAAAAAAATTTGTAAGAATAAAAGATAAAAAAATTTAAAATAAGATAGGAAGATTTAGAATTAGGTCACTAGTCTGCACTGAATGCACATCAAATTGAAAATACACAGTAGATCATCAACGTAAAGTTCCCAACAACAAAAAAAATGAATTTGAGTCCCAAATTGCTCATTCGAACCAAAACAGGGTTTTGAAAAATAATTGTAAGCACATTTTTATTTTGTTTTATAATTAATAGTAAAATGAAATAATATGCATGCAATCAAAAATTAAAATAATTATTTTTCAAATCAAATAAATTTAAATATTTTTTAATACTATAACTTCAAAAAGGGTCATATTAACATGTGCCTTATGAATACTATTAAGGAATTAAGATTATAATTTTTTATTAAAAATTAAAATATTTAATATATTATTATTATTATTTCTAATTTTTCAAAATATTTGCTAGCATTTGTGCAAAAAAATATTTGCCAGCATTTTATTTTATCTAAAAATGTAAGAATGGCAGAAAAAACGATTTCCTTTTAAATATCTATCGTCTGGTCTGTCGAAAAATGAAATCTATACGTTTGTTGGAAAAGTCGGAGTTCCCCGTTATTTTTCTCCCCTTATTATCGGTCACACGCCTTTTCCTTGCTTCTTTTCGCTGTTTTCTTTCTCGTGGAAGGGTCTTTCTCTCTCTCTCTCTCTCACCTTCGCTGTCGCATCGCATCGCTTATTCGATTGCGCTTGCATTTCTCGCATTTTCCTTTTCAGTTTTCAATATCGTCATCGGTAAGCCCTATCAATCCTTCTTGTGTTCTTCGCCTACCCTCTCTCTCTATCTTCCCTAAATTTCTAGGGTTTCGATTCCAATTCCCTCTTCATCTTCCTATTTTAGCTTATCGTCATCTAATCTCTATTTGGATTCGTTCTCTCGAATCCATTTGTCATCGAATCTCACTTGTGCTCTTCAATTTTGAAATTCGTGGTATTCTCTGTGTTTTGGGTTTAGGGTTCTGTGAAACAAAAAACAAAAACAAAAAAGCTACGGTTGTTGTGAAGGAGGGATTAGGGTTTTCCCTTGGATTTTATCATTTTAGGTAGATAGATTATATGGCGGCTGGGAGACATGGTGGTTACCGCGAAAACGAGTTTAGAAATGGTGGCCGTGATGTTGTGAGGAGTGGAAGCAGGGATTCGAGAGATAGGATTAGGGTGAGGCAGAAGGATATCAGGGAGAGAGAAGTAGTCAATAATGGCAGTTACCGGTCCTCTTCGAGCCGGAGTGACTCCGGCAGCAGTGGTGGCCTTGGCCCCCGCCGGTGTGGTTTTTCTGTCAAGGCAATTGATAGAGAGCCCGGTGAGCTTTCCAGTGAGAGTGGTTCTGATGATGCCATTGAATCAGAGTCAGGGGCGAAGGACTGTGAGGCTGCCATGGTTGGAGGAAACATGACTCGGTCTCCACCACCGCCGCCGGAGAGGAAAAGGAAATTTTCGCCCATAGTGTGGGATCAGGATGACAAGGAAGTTAAGGAGTCATCCAAAGTTAGGGTTTCCACCACAGCAGTGACTGCTCTGCCTCCTCCGCCTCAGCTGCCAAAAGGGTTCGTTAAGTCACCGAATGAAGTTCAAATACGTTCTGTCAGGAAGAGAGAAACTGAGGATCTTGAGTTGCCCATAGCAGCTAAGGTTACCTCGCCCTCTCCTCCAGGCTTGCAATCCTTGTCACCAAAACAGACTTGGGGTAGTGTTCATGAAGCTGAGCAGCCAGAAGGTGAAGATTATGTTCCGACTCGTAATATATCATCTTCAAGATGGGCTTCTGGAGATAACTCTCCTGTTGATGAGGGTGAAATCCTCAATGATGAGGAGATGCCTAAAAGGAGGAGGAGGCTGTCTCCTGAGTTGTTGGAGACTAGAGGGAAGAGCAAGCTATTGAGCCCGGAGGAATCTAAAATAGAAGGTTTTGAAGGAGCTAGAGCCAAATCATCTGATTCTGAAGAAAGAGATACTATTCGTGGGAGAACGTCTAGTGGCGATGGTCATACTGGTGTTGAATCAGAGAAGGATGACTATATGGATGTTGATGCTCAAGCTATGAAAAGTGACACCAGTGGTAGTCACTCAGATACGGAATCTGAAGATGAAGATGATGGACGGGAGACTCCGGAACCTCCAGCTCCACCTCAAAGAACAGTCAACATGCTTCAGGGTTGTAGAAGTGTTGATGAGTTTGAGAGACTTAACAAGATAGATGAAGGAACATACGGTGTTGTATATAGGGCTAGAGATAAGAAGACTGGGGAAATTGTAGCATTGAAGAAGGTCAAGATGGAGAAGGAAAAAGAAGGCTTCCCACTGACTTCTCTTAGGGAAATAAACATTCTTCTTTCTTTTCACCACCCATCCATAGTTGATGTTAAGGAAGTAGTGGTAGGAAGTAGCCTTGATAGTATTTTTATGGTTATGGAATACATGGAACATGATCTTAAAGGACTAATGGAGGCAATGAAGCAACCATTTAGCCAGAGTGAAGTAAAGTGCTTAATGATCCAGCTTTTAGAAGGTGTGAAGTATCTTCATGACAACTGGGTGCTTCATAGGGATTTAAAGACTTCAAATCTGCTTTTAAATAATAGAGGTGAGCTAAAAATTTGTGATTTTGGGTTGGCTCGTCAGTATGGGAGTCCTCTGAAACCATATACGCACCTGGTAGTTACTCTTTGGTACAGGTGAGTGGTATTTTCTTATTGATATTTGTTTCTGTCTATCTATTGATGTATCTATCTATTACATATTCACATCATGAGCTAATTGATATTACATTATTCTCAGTGTAGTTTAATTGTTTTCTTGTGAATTTGAAAAATATGTGGTTGTGTCTGATGCATTGTAGTAAAGCTTAATCTTATTTGTAGTTATTCTGCAATAATAATAGTAACATTGCAAACTGGCTGTATTTACCTTGTTTTTTGACAGTTAGGTCAATGTTTACATATTTACCTTCCTTTTTATGTGTGGGAATGCTTTCAATGAACATAATGTCATAATGCTTTGAGAACAGTTAGGTAATCCTTTTTATGTGCGGTAATGCTTCTTTTTTAGTTTGTCATTGCACTGTGGTGCTGGTTTCATTAGTTGCACTGGCCTTCAGTTTACTTATGTTTTTTAACACATCTTTGGCTGCATTTTGTTGCAGAAATAAGAGATCATTTACCTGATGGTTGTCTATCTGTTTCTCAGGGCACCTGAACTTCTTCTGGGGGCAAAACAGTACTCAACAGCCATTGATATGTGGTCTCTTGGTTGTATAATGGCTGAACTATTGTCTAAGGAACCATTGTTTAATGGGAAAACGGAATTTGATCAACTTGACAAGGTATATGTTTAGTGTCAATTTTTTGGTAGAACATATGTTCTCACCTTTTCTCTTTCTTTTAATTTTTGGTAGAACATATGATCTTAAAGTGGTTACTGCTCTGTTGACATCTGACTTGCAGATTTTCAGGATTCTTGGCACACCAAATGAAACAATTTGGCCCGGGTTCTCAAAATTACCTGGGGTCAAGGTCAATTTTGTCAAGCACCAGTAAGTACTTATGATTTCCTTTATGTAAGACATTGATTGTTTGATTACACTGTTCTTATTTTTTTTGCCACTGTTTTCCCAGGCTTCCAACTTTGGGTGGTTCTGGTCTGACTATCTGGCCTCCCTTGGTGACTTGTACTTTTACACAACTTTTCTACTTTGTATTAACAATCAGAATGTTCCTTTCAGGTATAATCTCCTGCGTAAAAAGTTTCCTGCCACATCATTCACTGGATCTCCGGTTCTTTCTGATTTTGGATTTGATTTGTTGAACAAGCTTCTAACTTATGACCCTGAAAAGGTAAAGGTCACGTGAGCTACATGAATTAATTTGCTAATAAATGTTACTCTCTAATTATTAAGAATAACACCTACTATTGTATGCAGCGGATCACGGCTGAAGCTGCTCTCAATCATGAATGGTTCCATGAAGTTCCTCTTCCCAAGAGCAAAGAATTCATGCCTACTTTTCCTGCTCAACATGCTCAGGACAGGTATATTGATCTAATAGGAAACTGCTGGAGCACTTTGTTTAAGACAAACTTTAAATAGCTTGTCCCTAATCTGAATTAGAAAAGGATAGCCGTGATAGGCTGTTGGCAGCCGATGTAAATATTTATTGAGTTTTTATAACATGCTGATAAGCTTTATCATGATGTAAATAGGCGGATGCGGAGAGTGTACAAGAGTCCAGATCCTTTAGAGGAGCAGCGGCGGAAGGAGTTGCAGCAGGGTGAATTGGGGACTGGTGGAATTTTTGGTTAGGATTGGTGCTATTTAAACCTATGTCTCAATAATCATTCTAACATGCCATGCCGAATGTCTGCATTGATGAGGTGAGGGTATGCACTGAACGGAAGTTGCAAGCATTGTTTGTTAGACGATCACTCGTGCTGTTTTTTAGCAGGAACTTATTGGTATGAGCTGAGATGTATTCTTTTACCTCCTGGGAACAAGATTTCTTTCAGGTTAACATTCTTCACGCTTGGTCATTATATAGAAATACATCTGGGACACTTTGCTGCTCAAGGTGTGGCATAATTGCCTCCCGAAATTAGGAATAGTCTGTGTCTGTTGAAACTTGTGTATGTAACATTTTCATTTTCATTGGCATATTGTAAACACATTTTATCTGGTTTTGAGTATTAAAGCAATATGGATTTTCTAGCAGCTATCAGTTCTTTCTTTTTTTAATATTCACATTGTGTTTGCAAGAGACGGTTGGTGTGAAGTGGAAGAGGGCCTTCTGTGCATTTCGTTGAAGAAAATGAGGGACTTTATGTATTTAAAGGTAATGCATTCCTTTGATATCTTGGATATTAAGGAATGAAGATATCAGATATGTTTGTCTGTGTGAGAGATGATGTCCAGAAGCCAAAGTTATCCTCCTAGCATGGGCTGATGTACTATTTGTTGATGAATCATTTTTTTGGGGGTTGGGGGTTTAAATCCTTGGCTGTGTATTTTGTTCATCATAACTGCTTGCACAAATTATTGATCTATTTGGATTTCATCAATTGCATCTGAAGTATTTAGATGATTTTAATTTAGTGGAATGCATGATTTGCAATGAATTATTTTATTGTAGATGCAACAAATTTGTTTAGAGTTAATCCTCGCTTTTCTTGGATTTTAAGTGGCCCGCAGTTTCTCTTTTTTTTTTTTTTTCTTTCTCCCTAATGCACAAAGGACTACCTTTTAAAGCAAATTTACATACTATTTTTTTTAATTGGACAAGAAGCAATTGATTCGATATACTAGAATTTATTTGATGTATTTGGTTAATGTTGGAGGTACTTATATGTGAGTGAAGTGAATTGCCAAGAAGAATTTGATCGACTTTTATGGTAAAATTTCAGGAAAATGCTAGAAAGCAGCAATGAATGTGTGAAAGGAGTCTCCCTAATAATAAATAATGTTTGTGACAGTGGTGTTTGAAAACATTTTTGTGCTTGACATTGTTTTAAGGTGCTGTCTTATTGCTGATTGTATTGAAGCCAAACTGTCAACGAATATTGTCTAATGAATTTGTAATTTCTCACGTTTTTTGGGTTCTTATATAATCTATTTATGGTTTCTTTTAACCTTTTTTCACAATCTTTCACTTCCATTCCTCATACCTGTGACAAAAAGATATACAAGTAATTTTCAGCTTGTTATCCCTCTAGTGTGTTGTAGAACCAGACAGATTCTTTAATGCAAGAAGTGAAAAGAAAGAAAAACAATTATCTTATTATCATATCTATTAATCGTCTGAAGATTGAAGTTTTGAATAAGCACAAGAATTCTTTTATGACATTTGTCTGCAAATGTCACTGCAGTATCAAAGCAAGCAGGTTGAGGAGGTTACCGGTATATCCTAAAGTATAGGAGTTCAATTAGTTGTTCCTTCAGGCTCTCTAGAGGTACAATGCAAACCTTGGTTTGTCGTGTTTTTGCACTACTTGCATCTCCATGGAATATAAGATCAGAATTTTTTGCTTTTCTATTGTTATTCATGCTGTATGCTGTACTAATTCCTATTATAGGCCTGCCCTTTTCAAGAATAGGATAGGTGTATGGATTATGACATTATAGTATCATCCAAGCATCTTTGAGAGCAAGTCCTAAACATTGTTTGTTGAGAAACTCATCTCCCTCCCCAACAGCGATAGTTATGTAACTAACACTCAGCTAGCTGAAATCTGATTGACCATCGTCTGTGTAATGTTTATTTCTTATTCCTTCTGGCTCTAACTGTGTCCTGGTTTTTACATTAGGTTCAGTAAATTTGTGGCTTTCCTGTGCTAAAATTGATTATCCAAGTTGCTAAATACTATGTTGCTCTTTAATTTGCATCATGCTTCAAATGTCAATGTGAGTTTTCTGACTCGTGCTGGCTATGTTGCAAGGGTTTGAAATTTGAAATTTCACAAGTTGCAAAAAATCCTATTTTTATTTGTTGATGGCAAATGAAGTGAGAAATTGTCCAATTGTCTAATATTATGATTATGATTATGATGATTATTCCTCGGCTGATGTTAAAATTTGTCTGTTAAATCAGGGGCCATAAACTAAGTCTCCTTTGGTTCAATGGTGAAATTTAATGGTCAAATTGATAGTGTTTTTCTGTAATGAAAACTTGTTCTTTGTTGGAATTAAACATTTATAGGGATCCGTGATTTCTGTCACGATGCACTAATTATCTGTTAGTCCCATTAAAGGAGTATAGTGTTCAACATCTCCAGCAGCCCTTGGTGGTGTTTTGCAACGGTAGTACTAAAGTGGATTCTATTAATTCACACAGCTGGGAGATGGGATTGCTAAGAGATGTAAAAGCATCCACTTCCCATTCAAACATCACTTACTCGATGGGCCAATGTAGTAGGCATAACCTGTGGCTGTGTGGCTTTTCTTTCATCTTTCTTTTTATCCCTTGTTGGCAGTAGGCAGGCTGTGACATGTAATTTATTGTTTGCAAGAGCAGTGCCGGTTTGTATTTGACAGGTGCTTCACGTGAGAATGTGCAATCAATTTTACTTGCTGCAAGGTTGTAGCGATGTGTTGGTATGCGATCACGTCATGTTAAAGGATTTTGGGCGATGATCACGTCATTTACCTACGTATTTATATTGATCTGAATTTTATATTTACCATTTTATGCTGATATTAACTTTTTCTTTACATAAATTTAAATAAATGAAATAGACTCATGTACGTTTTTATCATCCAAATTGAAGGCATGGTAAGTGTTGGTGTTTTTGTGCCATTATTTGCTATTGGTACGTATGGTAGAGCTTTGTCGCCTATAGGATTCTACTCGGCTCGGAGGGATTAGTCCCCGCATATGTGCGAGGATACTCTAGTCTAGACAAAAAAAAAACAAAGAAGAAAAAGGATGATACTTGGGTAAAGTTTAAGAATAATGTATATATATTATCCTGCTAAAATGCTGTGGGGATCAGTTTTTACTTTTGAATGTGATTTATCAAAGCCATCACTTTAATGAGGGTTGAACTAATACAGAATTATATTGTTCTAACAGTTGGTTAAAAAAGTAACAATATTTTAAGTTTGTGTCTTGTGTGCATATAATAACTTGTAAGTTATTTAGGCAACAAAAATCTCATTTTACTAGTGATTAATAGTCACTAATGAAAAGTCATTACTTTTTGTTAAACTTGTCTTTGGAAAGTGACCGAACTTCTGGCATCATTTGAGGGTGCCTGTCTTTTTTCTTAGGTTCGTTTTAGGGTAGCACAACTGAAAATGGTGCCACCAATAGGAAAGACACATTTTACCTGTGATAAGAAGTGAATCCGTTTTAGGCCATATTGTGTTTTGACCCCATTAAAGTCCAAAATATGTGAATCCAACCATTAGGATAATGAATTTCGGTTTCCATCCCATCAATAACTTCGCTGCCACTGATTAATAACTGTGTCTTGATCATGGCTCCGTCTACCGTGCACCAATGCATTAGGTGGTGCACATACACAGCCTTTTTTAGCCCTTGGATGAAGTGGCCTCACACGATCAAATGTGCACCTTCTCACACCAGATCAAATGTGCATTTCTTCTCAACGAGCAGGTGTCGTCGTGTTCATTCTCAACCATTTCCACTCCCTCCTCTGTGTCCACCTTCCGCCACCCCTAACGCAAACAATAATAAAGTTAACTTCCTCGACGCCGCCATAGCCAGAGGATCGCTCCGTCGCCATTCTTCAGAGGATCCCATTCCCTCCACCGGCAGAGTCAACTTCCTCGACGCCGAACTCGAACCAGAACAGCGGATGTCTCTTCCTTGTCAGAGTTTCTCCGCAACATCGTCATAAGCTTCATCCTCGCGGGATCTCGTCTTCCTGACCAGACGTGAGGGGAAAATACTGCACGAAATGGAAACGGTTCATTTTGGGGAGTGGAGAGGAAACGACGGCGTTTGCATTTGGGCACCAGAGGTTGAATGTGTTAATCCAGCTATTTATTGTATTATTTACACAAATTTTGCACAGTCACCTAACAGACTTAAAAAAACACTTTATAATTTTTCATTTAAAAAATTTCCCTTTTTTTGTCAAGACAATTCCAGTGTTTAAGGGGCTATTTTTGCAAATTCTGACATATTTTTGAATTACCCAAACAAAAGGTTTCAGGTAACACATCGTAGCCGTTCAATTTTTTTTCAAACAAATCTGCAGTAAAAAGTGTCTTTCCTATTGGTGGCACCATTTTCAGTTGTCCCACCCTAAATGGCACCTTTTTCTTATTCAAAAAACCCATGAAATTTAGAAGCACATTTTTTCAGAGAGAAAAATTCTACAGGTTAAAGACGAAAATTGAGGTTGACCAAAAAAAAAAAAAAAAGACGAAAATTGAGATAGCTGCGTTTTCAATTCAAGAGAATGGACTCGAGCTTGCAGGTAGCCTAAATAGTAGACCGTGCAAAATCGTTGGTAACATCATTTCAAAGGAATATTTATTTATGGTATATATTACTTGCTAGAAACAACCGGTAGGCCGAAACTACTACCAGGTCAGCACCAGAATCTGCCAGCAGAATAGTTGGTAGTTGTAATGACTGTTCATTGACCATTGATTGCACAACACATTGGGCTCTCGTTGGTAGAAAATGTGGGTTCGACTCTCCCCCATATTCCTAGCTATAACTTAAAACTCTGCCAAAATTTAAAATTGTCCATTGGATGTATATGCTCGGATACACTCTTGCTCCCACTTCTATTGTAGTCCACATTGGTAGAAAACCGCAAAGCTAGTAGATCATGTGCAAACTAAAAATCACAAGATCAAAGAAGATGAAGTACAATGATGAGAAGAGTGAAAACTCATGAACATGATTTTGGAGACATCTGTATTGCCCGGGGGAAGAAGCCTACTGTGTTTAACAGCAAAATGCCATGAATCTTAAGGTCCACGTGGCTGACAAGAGACAACTTTGTTCTACCACTGTGCATGGCTGCTGTGTGTGTGTAACATTCTGGCATGGCTACCAAATTTAGTAACCTTAATCATGAGCAAGAATTATGGCTATTCATGGGAGGTTCTCAATCAAAATGATATTGGTAACCCCAGAAGACCTAAAACCAAAGGGTATCTCGGTGCAGGTTGGTAAATTTTATCATGAGATTAGCGTCTGACCTAGAACAAAGGTAACCAGACTTAATTCAAGGAAAAATATTGTGTTGACAAGAGACCGGTCAACTGTCCATCCAAATATAGTGATTCCTCCGGGATTTGTCTGCAAATACATCACTGCATATTCAAAAAGTATCAATAAGGAAGAGATCCCTGTATACATGTGCATGCTGACAGCCTGTATTCAAAGTGTTTCAACAAGAAAGAACAGGATAGAAATCTGAAAATATATCCAAAAAAAAGTTACATAGCAAGTCTCATGTGATTTAGCATGAACGCCAAAGATCAGCATAATAAAGTCATAATATACACCTAAACAAGGAAAACTAAGAACTAATCTAAAAATAAAGTCATAATATACACCTAAAATGTTTTTTTTTTGTTTGCAAAAATGGTGATTAATGTACTAGTTATCATGAGCACAACAGAATAACATAGTAATCCATATATGTAAAATGAAACTTTAGGCTTTCAATATTTTCTAATTTGATGACAGGTTTGTGACTCGTTACACACTGCATTACATATGGGAGATGGCTCAAAGAAGTTAATTTGCTAATTTAATCTAAGAGGACCATAAATAAATTTCAGCATGGCCCATTGTATTCAAATGAAATAACCATATGCAGTTAGTTTTGGTCCATGAAAATGGAGGATGAATATACAGATGTATATCAAACGGATAACCCTTTCAGTGGGAAATTACCAAACAAATGTTTCCCTTCTCAAAAGACAAGTTAAATACCTCTCTAACTGGACTAAATGTTCACAGTTTGCCTTGAATGTGAAACATAAAGATTTTACGATACAGGAAATTAGGAATCACAAATTAATGAAACCCAAAAACTGCTTTCTTTAACAAAACTATTTTTATCTTTCCAAATACTGATTTTACCAATCGGTCCTTGAAGGCTTAATTCATCTCAATTTGTCCTGCCATAAACCCACGCCATTTACAGCATTGCAGGTAAAATTATCAGATTATTATAGGCTCTTACTCAAGATGAAATTATAAGCTTGCACTGGTGAAGTATATAGGATGCCTTTGTGCATTTTAAGCAGCTTGAAATTAGGCAAGGAAAAAATTGTCACTAGTAAAGAGTATATTTGATAGATACTTTTATAAACGTTTAAATTTTGTCACTAGTTAGAAGAACTTGTAAAATTCATGGATTTTCAGACAGGTGATGGTGTAATTACGTACCAAAAGCTTGTCTCTTCTGATGTGAAGACATATAGGAAACCAATTGGGTATTCACGGACATTCCACCGTAATCCAATGACTCTAGATCACTTTCAGAATAGTCTATATGTATTGAGTTCAAATGGTTAGAGGTCTCAAAGCTCCCTGTGCTAACAGTGTTTCTCAACTGAGATGCATCAGAAGATGTGCACGTTACCATCGCATGCCACCTGCTTGCAAGAGAAACAACGCCTTGAGCTCTATGCGAAATTCTTGTTGCTGCGTGCAGACAAATAATGATGCCAACCACCTGAACAAGTGTGGATACCTGAAAGAATGAACACAGAACAAAAGAAAGGGAACATAAACCCTGTAAGTTGAAAGCTTTAAATGTTAACAAAAAGCATGAAACAACAATGAAAAGCTTCCTATGAACAGAGACAGTCCTTGAGAGCTGGATAGCGACCATAACTGCAAGTCTGCAACAGATATAGTGTGCTTGGCTGAGCATTTACTGAAAATGATTTTGAATGGACTCGATTTTCTAAAATTGATTTGGTTAAAAGTGAGCTTAAAGTGAAATAAGTTATGTTTTGATGTTTTTACTCTGAAAGTAAATTTGATGTACTGAGTGTAAATTTTTCAAGCTAAAACAAAAGTTATTTTACACTTCTAGCCAAACCGAGATTTGGAGGCAAAATGAATTTTGATTGACAGTAACCGAACATCTATATTATTACTAAAATCACGTTTCGCAAAGACAAAATCAATTTTGAGAGTTCTCACCGTGGAATCAAACACACACTAAGTACTTCATTCAATGTAAATGCATAAACACATTGAACGTAAAGAGATGAACTTACAGCAAAATCTCCACCATTTATGATGGTAATTAATTCGCGATATCCAGTGATCTGCAACAGGGTGACAACTTGGCTAACAGTGACGACCAAAAACTCCAGCAGAAGATAGATTCTGAACCTATGGCTTATCTTGGAAAGATGGTAGCGCAAGCGCATGTGCTCCTCCAAAAAAAGCAACACGTCACTCTCCCTTTCCAAGAGCTTCCCATAATCATCGAAGTGGATAACTTGCAAGTTACAGACCAAGTGAAACAAAATGCAAGCAGACAGAGAGATCGCGCTCACATAGGTCCAAGACACAATGAGGGCCATGAAAATAGCAATGGAGAGCCACCACGACCTGTGTTGTACATATGAAATGCGAATGATTTCTCGCACCGTCTTCAGAAGAAAACACGGCAACACCCACAGAATGAACAACCGCAAAGATCCCTAAGGAACAAAATCGTCTTTCATTTCAGTAATAATCTCAAATTTTTTTTTAAAAAAAAGCTCGAAAATAAGGAAATGTTTACTTACTTAAAATGACAATGAAAACAATAATAATAAAACGTCGAATAATTTTTTTTTTTTAAATCGGAATGAATGAGAACAGAACAAGCAGTAGTTTGAACCCTACCACAAGGACAAATAAGAAAAGACATTTCTCAGAGAAAACAAATCGCAAGTCTAATCAAAGCTATAGCTATATTTCACTATAAGACAAGAAGAAATTGTGTGATTAGCGTGGGGAATACTATAAGGATTGTTTGGATTACCGAAATCTGAGTGACGTATTCGCGGTGAAAGCAAGGCATGTGACCGGTGTAACGGTCAACGAAGAGGAACCTGCGGAGGCCGTACTTGCGGAGGTTGTGAGAGAGGCAGAGGAGAGAGACGGCGGCGAGGCTGGCCTGGAACGTCACGATCACCATCTCACAGCCGCGAAGCTCGTACATCTCGCACTGAGAGCAATCGCACAGCCACAGCGCCGCCAGCGGCACCACCACGCCCAGCGCAAAGAACACCGCCCAACTAGTCACCGAACTCAGCACCGAACCCTGATTGTACCCTAACGCCTTCAAAAACCTCTCCAAACGCGCCAAGCTCTCGTCTACCTCACTCTCCTCACTCTTGTTGTTATTGCATCCCTCTCCTCCATGATTTGAATTTTCAGTTAGAAGTGGGGTTTCTGTTTCACTGTGAGCTTGAGCTTGAGCTTGATCGGGTTCCTCTGTTCGTATTTCCAGATTCGTCATCCTCGCCTTTTTTTGTTTGTTTTTGTTTTTCGTATATTTATAAGTATCAAATCAAATCAAATCTAGTGCTCCATCATTGCAACGATTCCGAAAGAAAAAGTGCAAGCAAAGCGATTACACTTATAACGTCCCAACAGTGGCAGTGACCACTAACTATACCAACTAACTAAGCAACGAGGCTTGCGCGGAATGCGAGAGACCCTTGCGGGACACGTGGCGTTGGGTGGAGAATCGTAACCGTTGGATTGGATGAAGAAAGAGGAAGCTATCTGTGGGATTGAGATTGCCGATTTCTTAAGCAGTGCTATGTAGTGCTGCCAGCTGGTGCTTTTGAGGTTTGAAAGTTGGTGACGTGGGAAATTGGAATGGAATGGATCGGGGGCATTTATATCTCGCCTTACCCTGCTTTATGGGGAAGGAGAGTGCCCTGCCCTGCCCTGCCCTGCCCCCTTGTTTGTGATGTTATCTCTTCTTGTTTTTTTAATCGAGAAGGAAAGGAAACAAGACGGACGGAGGTTATGCAACGGAGACAGACAAATACCCGTAGAAAGGGGAATTTCATTTTTGTCTATAAACAGTAAAACAAAAAAAATCTGATTCATGTCTGAACTCTGAGTGAGGCCTTGACTTTCTTTTTATTTTTAGTAACCATGCAATGCACGCGGGATTTCTAAATCTAGCTAAAATACACAAATTGAAAAATAAAATTAGGTTCTAAATATTAACAAAATTATAAATAAAAAATAAAAAAAAATCAAATATAAAGATAATTAAGTTACTTCTCTTTTTGGTCTAATAATTAAGTTACTTCTAAATAAATGTACATTATATTTGGTGGCTAGGGGCTAGTGAGGTTTAAGGGTGTTCAAAACAAACCGATCAAAAAAACTAACCACAAACCGATCTAAAAAAATGAAAACCGATAAAAATTGATTTTTTCGAATGTCTTTCGGATGATTTTTTAACAAAACCGAACCGAATCGCTTAGATTTTAGATCTCTTTACTAAAACCGAATCGAATCAAATCTAACCACAACTTATAATATTATTCCTTTTGAACTTTGTTTGAATGAATTTTTAATTGTTAATTGTTGTCCAACATAGGCGACTAATTAATTATTGAGTGAATAGTCAAAATGGCCCTCGGAATTGTAGGGCGCTCTCAAATTAGTCCTTGAAATTAGCGAAAACTCAAAATAATCCCTCATTTTGTAAACCGTTACTCAATTTAGTCCCTCCGTTAACCTCAGTTACTTGACACCGTTAGTGAGTCTGACGTGTCACGTTAAGTGACATGTTGGCTCTCATGTGGTGCACGCGTGGCGCACACGTGTCACAAGGGACTATTTTGAGAGTAGTAAATGTCAAAATGACCCCCAAAATTGTAGGAAACTCTCAAATTAGCCCTTGAAATTAACGAAACTCAAAATAGTCTCTCATATTTTATCTAGTTGCACTTATCCTGCTGCACTTGTCCTCTGCATGGTGTTAATAAATGTTGGTATCATGATAATACCAAATGAGCTCCAACGTTACAATCACTTTTGGATGAGCAAAAAATGGTAAAAGCCATGGTAGTTAAAACCGACCGACCGGTTGAATCGGGAACCGGACCTCAGTCCGGTTTGGAGTAACCTGGGAACCGCGTTGGCAGGAAACCAGACGAAAAACCGCGGAACTGGTCAAAAACTGCGGGTTCTTCACGGCTCTGTGCTGGACCAATTTTTTTAAAAAAAATCAAAATGATGTCGTTTTTGTCATTTTTTCAATTTTTTTTATTTTTGCAAAAGGGCTAAAACCCTGCTAAAATAGAATTAGAAACAGAACCCTTGTTCTTTCTCTTCAAGAAGAAACGCGCCGCAAAGGAGCCAGCAGCCAGCAGACTTGACGTCAGAGCTCCGACCGCCGTGCCGTAACGTTGGAGCTCATTTGGTAGTATCATGATACCAACATTTATTAACACCATGCAGAGGACAAGTGTAGCAGGATAAGTGCAATTAAACAAAATATAAGGGACTATTTTGAGTTTTCGTTAATTTCAGGGGCTAGTTTGAGATTTTCCTACAATTTTGGGGGCCATTTTGACATTCACTAGGGACACGTGCGCGCCACACGTGCGCCACGTGGGAGCCAACAGGTCACTTAACGTGACACGTCAGACTCACTAACGGCGTCAAGTAACTGAGGTTAACGGAGGGACTAAATTGAGTAACGGTTTACAAAATAAAGGACTATTTTGAGTTTTCGCTAATTTCAGGGACTAATTTGAGAGCGCCTTACAATTTTGAGGGCCATTTTGACTATTCACTCTTAATTATTTATGTGCAAATTTACTTTTACAAGTACTACTTCCGATCCCATATATAAGAGAATTTAAGGTTATTTTTTTTGTCCAAATTATAAGAAACATAGACTCATTTTAAAATGCATCACCTGTATAAAATTTCTTTTATGTCCATTGGAGAGAGAATAATATGCTTGAAAATTAGGAATAATTTAATGTCATTAAATGTATAAGTCACTATTTTAATCATTTACTATGAGGGATAATCTTGGAATAAAGTTTATATTAATTACAACTAACTTATTTAACCACCTTTTATTAGTCTTTGTGAATTAAGTATTTATCTCTTATATATGAGACTGTAAATAGTATTATGTGTGTTAAATATTAATTCATAGCGACTTTTGTGTGTGTTAAATATTATTATACATTTGTTTATCTTATTTTGTTTATAATTGTCTTTTGATAGTATTGTTTTCTATAACAGTTTTTTAGGAATAACCTTTGTGTGTTTAGATATTGATTTTAGAAATGATAACCCAACGAAAATTATTAAAACGAAGGTCATTGATTAGTGTTTGATAATATATTAGAAGTGAAGCGTAAGCAATAGTATTATAGATGATATTTTTTTAAAAAAAATTATAACCATAGAAATCGAAAATCGATCCAATCTAAATTGCATTATTTTGGATTGGATCGGATCATATTTTTTTTTTCAAGAAAGCAAACCAAATTGAACTATAAAACCGAACCGAACTGAACCACAAACACCCATAGTGAGTTTGATGTTGATCCAACACGAGAGGGGCATCGGTCTCGGTTTTTATCCATTCCACCATTATAGTGAACAGGAGTGATTGGGTTGGCAAATGTTTGTCATTATATCTCTATGTTTGGGTGCAACGTGAGGGGCGACGGATCGGGTATTAGTGTAGTGAGTTTACTGCACGTTTGCGTGAAACGTGAACTGTGGTCCTGCTCCTTCCTCAAACCAACCAAAGAGACATTTTGGACGGTGAAGTGTTTAAATTCAATGACCTTTCACGCGGCACGGCACGTCTAAAAGACTAAACTTGCTGGGGAAGAAAACTTGCTGCCAATGCTTGTGCGTAATGCACCCACCATTGTTCGAAAACTATGTATATCACTTTTGGTGGAAAAATGGTCCAGAGAAAAGTGAGACGTGAACAAAACAGAGGAAGGGAGAGAAAACAATGTGTGATCACTAATGTCAATGTAATAAGAAAGAGAAATACAAGAAAAATTGAAGAAACAAGATTATATGCTGAGTTATGATTTTCTCACGTCTTTTATCACATTACTAATTATTTACTATATGTGACTATGTTTATTTGGGTTTTAATTTAGTTCTGGTAAAATGTGGTAAAGCTCACTTTCTTGCTGAATTTGGAAATGGATAGTAAAAAGGAGTTCAAAAGGGATTTGGGAAACTTATGTGGCTTACCATAATATAATATAGTTGGTATGGATACATAGGAATCAAATTACTTTCAATTGTTCTCTGTTAAATCTGGTTGAAATGGTGGGGATGCTTAAGCTAGCTCAAGAGTTAGTTATAGGTCAAAGCAAGAACTAAACTTAATATGTTTTCCATGAATGGTATTGGTGGTTAAACCCGAATTCCTGTTTGTCTTTTTATTGTAACTCTTAGGCTGAAAGTTGTAATAGGAAATAATCTCTCTCCCTGTTAATTATACCTGATGTAACTGGATAGGGTACCTTTGTACTCTGTCATATAACAATGTTCTGTTTGAAATAAATATTGCATAATACAAAGGGTAGTACAATTCTAATTATATTATTTTGTTTGTGTTATTTATTGTCCACCAAACAATACAAAGAATTGTGTTGTAACTCCATGTATATGATCAAAACACAACCCAGGAAGCGACGAGGGCAAAGATGGGTACATCAATATGGGCATCCATAAAATTAAAAACATGTATTCTTACCCCCAGCATATACACGGTTTCTGCCAATAAGATAGTGTATCGGATCAGATATAATAATAAGTAACAAGCGATCATGCCAATGCAATCTAAACTGATCATATAGATACGCTGTTGGGGATTCCACGACCAGTTACCCCTGGTCTTGATGAGCGAAGCAACAGTTCATAGGGAGGGACCCCTGCACCACTTCTGTTTTTCAAACGGGGGTCCTTATTTCTTGCATTTATTATTTCCTCTATCTCTTCCAATCTAGCAGAGAATCTATTAAACAATCTCAGGATTTCATGATCATTGATCCAATGAGCATGCAGGTGATTCACTTGACCCAAATACTCTTCGTCTGGGGAATGTGTGGACAGTGTGTCCTGAACAGCCATCACTTTGGTAGCTTGAAGTTGAGTAGGCAGTGATGATAGGAAAACAAGCTGAGGATTTTGAATGAACTTCTCATAATCAGGATCACTTTCTTGGGGGATGAGTTTTCTCATGAGGGTAGGACGGTTAGGCACATACCCTCCAAAGGGATATTGTCCAAAATTTATGGCAGCATGTTGCCCTGAAGCAACCCATATCATTGAGGTGAGTATGCCAGATAGGTCCTCTTTGGTTTCAAGTTTAGGCCACCAGGGCTCATTCCTTTTGTCACAGTGACCCTTACACTTGATTTCACTCCACCATGCTTGGAGCTCCACATCGGATGTGACAGAACTTGGGTCGGAGTAAAAGCGTTCAACATAGGATTCTACCCATTCTTTAATGGCAGACCAGATTAGGAGTCCATCTGCAGCATAAGGGTAGTCATCAAGCACAAGTTTTACACCACTGGGCATTGAAGGGTCTTCTACTGCCATGCCCCTGAAAAGCGCAGTGAGTATTAAGTATATTTAACAGACTGCTAGTATGCTATCTCCTATGAACAAAGGTTAAAATGGTAGCAGAGCCATGTTGCTGATAAATAGCATCAAGGAAGGATTTGGTGCATGTTTGGTTTTCAGTTGAAAGGTTACAAAAATACGTTTGAACCCAAAGTAACTATAGAGTTCCTTTTAGCAAACGTATTTTTAGACCCAAATGTACGTTTGCAACTGAAAACCAAACATGCCTAGCTGAATTTTCAAGCATCACATCAGTGTTACCTCCGAATAAGATCTGCTGGCAGCGACTCCATATCAAATCGCCACATGTCCTTGTAAGCTGCAGAACTAAGCTCCATTGCATATTTTCCTGGACTGAAAGATGCCTCAATGATACCCCCTCCATTGATTAGATTTTGCCTAGCAATTGCATTAATTTCCAACGTATAGCGCATATGAGGATGTAGCAACTTGTAAATGGGATGCATTGAGCTTAGCTGTCTATGAGTAGCAATTATATAAGGCTCCATGCATGCATGAGTCCTTAACCTGCATGTTACATATTGCCACCGTATCTTACTCTCAGCCAAATGTGAGAAAACACACCATTTCTTCTGAATAAGTCATTTATGAATTTGAAATATTCTATCTGAATTTGCTCAAATGAACTGACTAAATCTGGCCATTTCAGCAACAGTTTGGAATTTGCATGACCAGTTAGTTGTCTTACCAATGATTTACTAGTTGATGGACGCCAGCATCATTTGAGCAAGCATGAGCCTTTGCTAACTTCCAAATCCAGTGTGTTGTGGCATCATGGCCATGTGTGTAAACTCTTTTATTTCGTGGGGAAGATGGGGTTTGAGGAAGTGAAAGCTCAATAGCTATAGGACGCAGAATGTCAGTCTTTGTATTGAAGAGAATTGTCCGAGAGGCATAAGCTTTCCTCCCAGGTAAGGAGTTCATCTTCTTGATGAATGGCAAAAGCATGTCATGGTAATCGAGAATAAATAGTCTTTTCTCCTCCATAGCCTGCCAATATAAAATAAAATAAAAATTATTGGTAGTAGTGAATATAGTGAAATTCTGTCAGATAAACGGGTCAAGCAACAAGTTAACAAAATATGGAGCAAACCTGTTCCAAACTCATTCCACCAAGTTCTTGCTCTAGTAGTTCCTTTGTTATTGCTGATTCAGGAGGGCCATAGACAGCAGGATCTAGTTTGCTGCGGATGGGAAATTCCTATGGAAGACAAAGAACAGCTAAAGAGATCATAGATGAACAAATTGATATACCTGCAACCACCTAAGTAACTAGTATGAAAACTACCTTCAACAGCTCAATATTCACTGGATTGACCCCAGCTAAGGCCTGCCTTGCAAATTCATTTTCCCGCAACCAAGAAAATTTATCTCCTGGAACAGTAAAAAGGGAATTATAGTGAAATGAATGTGATTTTGATAAATACACGGTTATGTTGCATTAGCTTCAACTAGCTGCTTCAAGTCAAGAAAGTAGAAAGGAAAAAGGTAGAGGTAGCTTGTTATGACCCAATTAGTTCCTAACATAGCTAGTAGCATACCTTTTATAACCGCAGGGATTTCATATTTCAACAATCGCTCTCCAGCACTGAGGACCTGTTTCATTACCTTTCCCACTAAGAGACTTTCCACTACCCCTTTGTGCTCTTCATCTCTCAAGAGAACACCATCAATGTAAAGCTTGTCAATTTCCGAGAAACACTTGAAAGAAATATCTGAACTCGACAGAGTGGCTGCGATTGAGGGTATAAGATTGTGGAACAGAGATTTCAATCTCCCCGCAGAGAAAGTGTTCTGCTTGATTTCTTCAAAAGTCTCATCACGTGGCACATAAACAGGATGGGGCTTCTCAATTCTGGTCTCAGACAGTCGATCTAATTGCACCACCCATTACAAAACACATATTGCACACTCCGTTAGATATGCTATTTATTCCAAAATCCAAAATGACATAAAAAAAAAAAGAGTGAATCACCAATTTAGTTCATGAAATTGTAAGATATTATCAACTTAGTCCCTAAAATTATTAATATTTCAACTTAGTCACTGAAATCAAATACCTTCGATTGTATTAGTTCTTTTGGATCGATCAGTTTAGTTCATGAAATTGTCCGACAGAAACTAATGTGATCGAGTAATTTCAATTTTAGAAACTACTTTGGAATATTAACAATTTTAACACCAAGTTGATAGCACTATACAATTTCAGCGACCAAATTTGTGAACTCTACCAGAGCGGGTGGGAGGTCTGCCGGTTCTGCAGCGGCGTGGGTAAGGCCTCTCATCATCACCCCCAAGGACTGGCCTAGCAAGTTCCTCATCCTTATCAGGCTTGCCCAGATCATTGTAAGTAGCATAATCATAGATTCTATCATGTGGCTTTCTTTGCCTCTCCTGGTGGGTACTCCCCCTTATGCTTAGCAAGTCCTCGCGTCGGAGATCTTTGATACCTGCTGGTGTTTGTGACGGTAAATATGCCTGTCCATATGCACAAACATTGCTAAGTTGGTATACTATGAAGAGGGAGAAAATGGTTATTAATAAGTCAATAACTCAATATTGCCTTTGTGGGGTTCTCAGTTCTCATTTTATCACTCACTTGGTTCTTGAATATGATTCTACTTTCAGGGTTGTCATTCCGGGAATGAATCCATGTGTTTGCGGGGAAGAAAATGGGCCCTTCATTGAAGCCATGAAGGATGATCTCCAATAGGTGGAACTCCTTGCCATGAAGATTGGTAATGAGAACAGCACCAGGGCTTCCAAAGTCACTTGGCACGGTGAAGTCAGCAGAGTAATCCACAATGTAAGGAATGGTTGACGGCTTCGGTAGCCACCCTCTTACGTAGGATTGCACGCTTTTTCCAGAATTGGTAACTGAAAAGGTAACAAAACAACAAAAACAAATACAGATGAATTTAATTTTAATAGTAGTAACATAGGAGTACTTTAGGTTTATGTTGGGGAGACTATAAAATCAAAAGCTTGTCTATTGTAACTTTTATTCAAACTATGGTCTTGAGATTGCAAACAACAACTATTAATACTCTCTCCATTCCTTAATATATGTCTGTTAAGTTGGTTTTACATTAACTAAGGAATTATTTAATATGCCATTGTATTTATTCACTATCCCACTTCTCATTGATTTTTTTTCTTCTTTTTTTTGGTTCTCATCATTAACTTCAGTTTATTAACACCAAAATTACATTGACTAAAATAATAAAATCTTTATTTTACAGAGACTATACATATTTATATGTCATATTTCAGAGACTAAAAATAATTTTTTTAATCTCTATAAAATTAAGATTTTATTTTAATCCTTGTATTTTTTACCAAAATAATGGCTAAAACTGAAAGAAGAAAAAACAATTTACTAAAGACACAAATAGTAAAGTAAATTTTATAAAGACCAATATATATATATATATTATATATTATATATATATTACAAAGAGGACAAAGTTATTAAGCAATAAAAAAGTATTGATTGCCAAAGTTATTAGGACAACTAGGCCAGCCGTTATTATATCAATGCTCCTTAAATTAAACTATTGATTGCCAAAAAGCTGCTTCAGAACAAACAACATTTTCCTTTTAATTAGAAGGTTGTTTGCTTTCGTTTAGCAAACAGCCAAACAATCACGATTTTTTCATATGCTTCTTTTTTACCCATTTCATTTAATATTTTTTTCGTTTCTCTTTTCATTTAAAAAAATCTCTATAATATTTATTCATTTTTAGTTTACATTCTACAAAATTAGTATATTTGTTTTTAAAATTAAACTTATATTTATAAGAAAATTATACTATAACAAGATTGGTCAAAAAAGTTTTCATATGTTAGGGTAAAATTCAATCATCACTAAGTAATTTTAACTCTTTTAAAATAGGAAATTCATCTGAAAATAATAAATTATAATTACTAACTCAAAAATTAATTTTTTAAATTATGATATGTTAAGTTTGTTTCTTTAATTTTGATAACCAAAATATAACTCCTCGTTATTTTTGGTCAGAGTGAGGTCAAACTCAAATCTTTACCAAATATGCTCTATGATTGTCATCTCTTTGTGAAACAATTTAGAGAGGGAGAGAGAGAGAGAGAGATGAGATCATAATAAGAATACTAAGTTGAATTAATAGTTAATAGAAGTAAGAAATTACTAACCAGGGTCAATTTGTTCACTGATGAGCTGAATCTGAATCCCCTGACCAACTCCATTGATGAGGTACTCCCACCGATCCTCAACCATCTCACCGATGCTCTCCTTCATCTTCTTCCTAATCGTCACCACCGCCTTCACTTCTATACCCTCGCTGCTGCTCGAGGATCCACGTGGCACCGAGCCGTTGCTGGTCTCTTTGCTGTCCAACGGAGTCGTCGTAGTCGTCGCCGCAGTCTGGCTCCGGCCACCCTTGTCCCCGCCGCCGATCACCGCTTCAACCTGCACGCCCCTCCGCCATCCAAGTTCCCGGCGCCTGTCGTCGTTGCCGCCGGCGATCACCCTCCGAGATCGGAGGAAGCAAAGATTTGGCGACTTCACCACAAACATACTGTTGTTTGAAAGGGATCTCCAATGGCATACGGATATCTAAGGAGACTTGGATGTTATTATGTTTATATGCTTGAGTAATACTATCAAGAGCTGAAGTAAGTTGCTTGACCAAAACAGGTGTTTTGGTCCTTGTATAAATTTTTTTATATAAGCACTTTTAATATATATTTTTTAATTAATAATTTTTTATATAAATTAAAATTAAAATTAATTTTTATTTTTTTTATTTTTTAAAAATTATATTTTTTAACTTAACTAGAATTATTTATCTATTTATTAATTACTAGTTAATAATTTTTTCTCTTTTATATAAATAAAAAAATTAAGATATAAAATATAATTAACTTGTCAACAATGATACATATACACCTATTTTTTCTTAACACCCATCCAACACCTATTTTTGTTTCTATCTCTCTCTTCCTATCACATCATTTATCTATCACATCTATCACTTATCTCTCTTTTATTTCTTTCTCTCTCTGGGTGTTAAATGGGTATTGGGTGTCCATGAATCATTTTTCTTAACTTGTCCGTAAGTCAAAATTTGTTCAAACAGTACCTTTGTTTTCTGTCCTCTGCGCGTATAATTTCTTTGGATGCCAGCCCGTTAATGTTACATTCATTACTTCCATCCCATATTCATCGCATGTAGGCTAATAATAAATCTTTCAAGATGGCAATGTGTCTCTTCTATATACTTTTCTATTGGTTGTCCCTTTGAAAATCATTAAAAATTGACTAGGAGTTGATTATTCGCTTATTTTTTTACTATAAATTTAATTTTCTCAACTATATGAAGAGGTAAACTGGATTAGGAAATAGCAAAACAACTTCAATCAAAGCAATTTTATGAATAAAAAAATCCAAAACAAATAAAAAACAAAATTTGTTCATATATCGACAACAGGGTATATTGTTATGGGTCATGCTATGGTGGAATAGTTTTTAGGTGGTCCACCGGTGAAACAATTTTGTAATAGTTTTTATAACCATTGGATTTAATAATAAGAAAATCAAAGGTTCAGATTAGTTGAAGAAAAAAAAAGAACAACTAAACCTTCAACATACAATTCCTACCCCACCCCTTTTCCACCTATAAGCGTGTCACCACCGCCAACCTCCACAACCTCCGTTCAGTCCACGCCTGCAGCATTGCTCATCGCCGAACATCCTCTCTCTCTTTGCAATTGGATTCCAAAATATCACTGGGAGGACCCCAGCGTAAGCCCGCACGGAATCACCACCAACCTCCCCTCGCGCCCCATAAGCTCGACCCGGTAACCGAAACGGACCTCGGGCACGACCCAGATCGGTTTTCGGGTTTCACCACAAAGCTGCTGTTGCTTTTGGTTTTCCCCCATTTTATCCCCTCCCAAACCCTCTTCCCAACTCGGCACGCGGATTGGTATGCCTCCGAGTCGAACGGGTCGCCGTCCGTCGAGTACCAACCCGGACACGATCACGTTGTTTTGGCAGCGGTTGCTCTGACTCGGTGGGTCCGCGATGAGCGAGACTCATTCTTCGAGTGGGAGGGAGCGAGTGACGACGGTTCTGAATACGAAGGGGATTTCGAGCATAGGTATGAAATGAGGTATGAACAGAAACAGAGGCTTATGAGGTATGAAATTAACCTGGGATCCGGAAGCTCTAAGCTACAGAAATCTTCAACGAAGCTGCGCCAGTGAAGTAATTTGGAAGAGAAAAATTACAAGAGTGTTAAACAAAGAGATGATATACGTTTTTCTTTTTTTATTTTGATGACAAATATACGTTGTTCTTCTTTATATATATGTAGTTATATATATATATATATATGGAGAGATTATATAGATGGATGAAATAAACGTGCGTGTTTCCCCAATCATGCTGTAAGGCTGCTTCTTTGCTTCGTGCAACTCTGGCAGGTGAACTTCCACGGTGGCCCTAAACCATGCAGGGTGCCTGGTGGAGGAGGGAGGAAGGGATGGCGCAAGAGGAGTTGGACGGCGTAGAGGGAGGCGGTTGTAACAATGGAGGAGGCATAGTAGAGGGAGGCGGTGGGGACGAAAAATTCAGAAGAGAGAGAGTAAGGGGTGGGGATAAGGGTTGTGTGAGGATAAGTATTGGTGTTTTCATATTTTTTCTATTAGATCTGGGCTATTAATTTTCTTATCACTAAATTCAATAGTTATAAAAACTAGAGTTTAATTTCTATGCACCGTCAGCGTAAAAAAATTTTACACACGTATCCAATTATATTTCACTCTTGTGCTATTTTGTAACAATATTTTCTAAAATATCTATACAAATATTTACATGATGAAATCTGATTGATTGTTTGTGTAAAATAAATTTACATCGTTAGTGCATACTAATTAAATTCTAAAAACTATTACAAAATTATTTCATCAGAGCATCACCTAAAAACTATTCCACCATGACCTGTTATTATACTATTTTCAATGTACATGTTCTCCGTGCAAAATTAGTTAACTTCAAAAGGGTTGTAAGTTTTGAACAAATAAAAAGGTTGTAAGTCGTAACCCGCCGACAAGTACAACTACCCTGTGTATTCAGTTTGCGCTCTCTCTCTCTCTAGGTTTATATATATATGTGAGGAGGAATATTATTAATTTCATTCCACTTAATAACTTTTTATACATATTAAATTTTAGCAATTCAACCCTTAAATGTCGTAATCATACACACCAAATTTGTGGAATTTTTTCATTTTAGTGGACTGCCGTGACCGTGAAGTGGATGTGCGTGAGAGGGAAACAACCAGAGAGAAATGACAAAAGAAAAAAAAAGGCTGAAAATGAGATTAGGACAGCATTTTTAGAAATTATTAGTCGTGCTAATTCGGTTTGCCCAGCTAAATTGGGTGGAATCATAGTAATAAAGAATGACCACAAATCCACAATGAATCAATATGACCATTTCGGAAAACAAAATTAAAAAATAGAAATTTCAATGTGAGATTTTTCAACATAAAAACAACTAAATAGTAAAGCAATATTATTTTTCTTGGTCAAATAAAGCAATATTATAGAAAACTACAAATATCTGGCTTTGTTGGCAAGTGGGCTTCTATCCAAGTAGACTTCATTTGTGATATATTGGAAGCCCATGCCATTTTGATTGAAAATATATTGGAAGCACATACGATATTTCATGGTTAATAAAAAAAAGGCTTAAATAAGTTTTTGGTCCCTGTAAATATCCGATTTTTGATTTTAGTCCATTAAAAAAAAGTCAAACTATTTTAGTCCTTTAAAATTTTATTTTTTTTGGTTTTAGTCCTTTTAGTGAATTACCACTGTATTGTGCTGATGTGGCGTTGATGTGGCATATGTATGTCCCTGTCATCACTTGACATGTCATTTAAAATTTATAAGGACCTACTGACTAGGACTGTCTTCCTATCACGGGACTAAAATCAAAAATCATAATTTTTAGAGGGTCTAACTAAACAACTTAAAATTTTTATAGGGACTAAAGCACATCAACTGAGTCCAAATTTATAAGTACAAGTTGCTCCCCCCTCCCTCTTTCCCCTTCGTCCCCCACCCCCACCTCCTCCTCCTTCTCCCACCACCCCCTCCTCCACCACCACCCCCTCTCTCTCCTCCTTTTCTCTCCTCCTCTCACCTCCACCACCACCACCACCTCCACCACCACCCCCACCCACACACACTCTCTCTCTCTCTCTTCCTGCCACCACCACCACCCAAACACTCTCTCTCGTTTTCTCTCTCAACTCAAGGAAAGGTATATTCATAGCATTAGAAATAGAACAATAAAAACGAGAGAAAACGAGAGAGAGAGTGTTTGGGTGGTGGTGGTGGGGAGAGAGAGAAAACGAGAGAGAGAGAGAGAGAGTGTTTGGGTGGTGGTGGGGAGAGAGAGAAAACGAGAGAGAGAGAGAGAGAGTGGGTGGGGGTGGTGGTGGTGGTGGTGGTGGTGGAGGAGGAGGGAAAAGGAGGAGAGAGAGAGGGGGTGGTGGTGGAGGAGGGGGTGGTGGGAGAAGGAGGGGGTGGAGGACGAAGGAAGGAGGAGGAGGTGGTGGTGGATGAGAAAGGGGGATTAAAATCAAAATCTCAATTTTGAGAGGGACTAAATTCAAAACTTAAAATTTTTATAGGGACTAAATTCAAAATGTAGATAGGCCACATCAGCGTTTTCTGCCACGTAGGCATGCTGACTGGGTCATAATGTGCCACCTAGCACTAAAAGGACCAAAACCAAAAAAAAAAAATTAAAGGACTAAAATAGTTTGACTTTTTTTTAATGGACTAAAATAAAAAATCGGATATTTACAGAGACCAAAAACTTATTTAAGCCTAAAAAAATACTATATTTCATGTTAATTTTTCAAAATCTCCGTCACTTATGAGTGCGCGGACTGGTTTGCAAAAACAGGAGCTTCTTCGAATGATGATTTCCTCCTTTGGGACTTCTGCCCCCCAGCAGCTTCATTCGGTTATGCTTGCAGATGCTATAGGTGTGCATCGTCTTTGCATTTAATTGTTTCTATTTTCTTGCTTTGTTGTCCTTTTTATTTCATTACTTCACCAAAAAAAAAAATCTCCGTCACTTCACACTACTCAATGAAGTATTTTACTAATTTGATTTCTTTTAGAGTGAGAAATGTATTTTGAAAATTAAAATGTAAGATTATAATAAGGACTTCATAATTTATTATAAACACACTTTTTTTAATCAACTATCACGATCTCAACAAATGATAGAAATTTTATCCTTAAGGGTGTGTTTGGTTAAAAAAAGGGGAGGGGAGGGATTTTAATGGAGGGGAGGGAAAGGGGAGGGAGGGATAAGTTTAATTAGATATCATGTTTGGTTGAGAGGAAAGGAGGAGAAAGATTTTAACGGAGGGAAAGGTCTAATTTACACTTTATGCCCTTAGAAATCTTTTTTTTAGTTTTTCAATAGGGATATTTAAGTCAATATTTTAAAATCTCTCCATTATTGGAGGGGAGCCAAAATCATGTGAGGAGAGATTTTACTCCCCTCCCCTCCCCTTCCATCCAAAAAATTAAACCAAACATAAAAAATTGAAAATAATCCCTCCCCTTCCCTCCAACCAAACAGGGGGTTAAAGTGAAAGGTTGATAGAAACTTCAGTGTCTTCATTTACATGACGAGTCTGATCTAAATATGATATTGGGGGGGTGTATTGGATTGAAATTATAAAAGATTTTGATAGACTTTTTTGTGATGAAAAAATCTCGTGGTATTCAATCAAGATTTTTTAATAATATAAAAAAATCTTATGGTATTCAATTAGGACTATCATGATTTTTTAGAAAGTGCAATGAAATCTAATGGTATTCAATTAGGATTACATGACTTTTTAAAGAGGCCAATGAAATCCGATGGTATTCAATTGAAATTTTTTACAACTTAAAAAAAGTCTCCTGGTATTCAAAATATATAGATTTTAAAGGATTATTTTGCATGGTGGATTTCGTGAGACTTTTTAGTGTAAAATATAAAGATCAGACCCATCCAACAATCTCACCCAAACCCTCAAGACTTCACAGACTTTTTTTTCCGGGCATTGCAGCAGTGCTATACTCGCCAAATAATTTCTTCTTTTTTCCTTTTCCCAATTGTTTTTCTTCATACATTCTTTCTACATTGAATATACTTGGATGACAACATTGTAAATATGTGTATATACATTTTTTATGTATTTTACCTCCCCAAACACTATAATAACCAAACTTGATCTTCTCGTCTTTTTATTTCATAATCTTCCACAACAGTTTCCGGTCAAATGTGATCTTTCCATTTTTTTACAAACTCTTTGTATTTACTAATTTAATTAATATAATAAATTTATCTTTTTTCAAATTTCAATTATTTTTTTATTCGTTACCCTCTTTTTTATTTTATAAATATAATAGTTTTTTAAATGAGTTTCATTTATATTTTTTTGTTTCTATAATTTTTCAGGCCGTAAATTTTTTTAATTTTATTTTTGATAAATATAATAATATTTCTTAACAAATTTCATTCACATTTTTTATTTCTATAATTTTAGGATATAAATTTCTTTCTTTAATTTAATTTTTGATAAATAAAAAATATTTTTTACTGGTTTCTCATTTATTTTTATAATTTTATTATTACTATAGATTAGAAAACTATTATATATATATATATATATATATATATATATTATGTGGTGTGCTTAACACAAGAAGTATTTGTGTTAGCATATGTAACACTACATAATTTTCTTCGCAAAAAATGTCGCTCTGATGAATTTTCAATTGAACCAGTAGACGAATTTTTACCTTCGGTATTACCAGTTAACAAATACTATAATTTTGAGCCAGCAGACGAATCTTTATCTTCGATATTTTCTTTAGTATTACCAGCTAGTATGACTTATGTGAAAAGTTATTACTTAAGAAGGAGATAAGATACAACCAATTTCTTTATTTTTGTTTTTATTGACTCTTATAACTTTGAAAGTTTGTTAAAAATCCATAAAATTCTTTATAAATCCATAAAGTCATTTCAAATCTTATAAATTCTTATGATATAAAAATTATTTAAAATCCACAAGATTTTTTTTAAAATCCACAAGACTTTTAAAAAAAATCTGATAAGTTATTACATTCCTATGAAGTCTTTTAAAATCTACAAAATCTGTAAGACTTTTTTATAACAAAATAGTCTTTTAAAATCTCAATCCAATACACTCCCCTTAGTGTTTCAAGATTTCTCTGTAAGGATCCATTATTGCACTCTAAAACCTGGATCCTATCAAGTGATTTATTTCTGTCTAATGCATCTTCAACGGAGCATATAAGCCTAACACAAAAGAACACATACCTAACCAACACACTGGACAGAAGGTTCATTGGATCCAAATTCATAAGTTTAGTGCTGCATATTAATTAAAACATTGGAGGAGATCAAAAACATAATTAAGATACTTTAAAAGAGGAAGTAATTCCGAGAAAGGGGGACAGTGGTGGCGGGGGCGCATGTGAGAACCACGCCATCTGCAGTAACAGTGTATTTTTCAGGGTCCACGGTGATTTCAGGAAGGGAGTCATTGAGTTTCATGTCTAGTTTGGTAAGCTTCCTAATATTGCCCACCGCTTCCACCCTCTTGTTCAATCCGTATAAAACATTTACTCTTTGGTCTAAAGCTGCCTGTAATTGTGAAAGAAACAACAACGTGAGTTGGTATTGGTAATCAATTACTATTAGCCTTTTTTTTTATTTTTAAGATTCCTCCCATTCTAGAATCAATTTTGGTCAAAGGAAGTAGAGAGGAGTTTTTGGAAAAAGTGACGAGACTATTTCTTTTTCTTTCAGTTTTGTGGTGACTGGAATCTTAACCAAACATACTATAAAAAAATCAAGTCTTAGTTGGGACATATGTCTCGTTCCATATCTTTTTATTTCTTAGCTCCACCTCTCAAACCTTTTTATTTCCCACAAAAAATGATTCAATTTGTTGAATTTTTTTTGGTTGACTGTTATGTTAGGAAAAGACCCCTACTTTGTAGGGCCGGGTCCATCGGCTAGTTTTAAGAGAAACAGAAGCTCCATGATGCAGATGCTTGTTTATTGTTTATATAAAGTGTGAGGGATAGATAGAGGGTTCCTTGCCTTGCTCACAAAAGCAATGGATAAAGTACTGCCAGCCTTGCCTAGTGCTCCAAACATAGGCCTCATCTTCACCTACAATATTTTGTTGAGTAGTTAGTTGAAGCAGTTTCATCAAAATGGCAATTGCACAACAATTTAAAAGCTCCTCAATATATCAACAGTTGATATTCTAACACACACATACATGGTTTGTTATGCCATCATATACACACGTAGTTTCAACCGTTGATTTTCTCATCAATAGTTGAGAGATTACTTGCTTTACTCTCAAAATTGAATTGCTCACTTTAGATGAGTTAAGATAATGTAATATGTATGACCATTGTCACCATTCATCAAATATATCAGTTAAGCAATAGGCACCACCCTGATCTAAAAATGGAAGCCAATTTAGTCAGATATGAAAACTTTACTGGTTCAGGTGTTGGGATGCTTGCATTTGGGTCACCCATATCAGCCCATGCAACCACACCGCCTTTGATCACCATTTCTGGTTTTGCCCCGAAAAACGATGGCTTCCACATCACAAGGTCAGCTAGCTTCCCCACCTGCAAAGGTAGGCACATAAATGCAGTGATCTAAATAATGCTAAAATTATAAGGTTTGGCATCAGCTTTATAGCCCTCCTCTGATGTTTATGTTTTAAGATATAATATAAGAAACTACTTGTATACAGGTGGCTATAAAATTCATGCTTAAATTGACAAAGCATAAAAAGACTGAACATCATACCTCAACTGAACCAACAAATTGTGAGAACCCATTCGTTATGGCTGGATTTATAGTGTATTTTGCAATATATCGCTTGATCCGAAAGTTGTCATTGTCTGATCCATCAGGCTGAAGTGGTCCTCTCTGTGCCTTCATCTTATTGGCAGTTTGCCAAGTTCTGCTTATCACCTAAAAAATAAATGATTCAACAAATCTATGTCTGAGGATTTAAGTGAAAAACTAGATTGTCATTGACAGTTACTAGTACTGAAAAAAAAAAGGAGGCAGTGATAAAAGACAGCTACCAGAATTACATACAGTGATGTTCACATTACAAAAGCAGGAGACAATTCTACAGTTCCACAAACATATTCTACATGACATAATAACAGGAATCTTATAACATATTGAGAGAAATGCTACATCACACATTTCATTTTCAAGACTTAATAATTTGGCAAATTATAAAGCACTCTTATGTAAATGGGCTGAACTTGAATAAAAGAACAACCTCTCCAATACGTCCCACAGCCTGTGAATCAGAAGATATAATGCTGATTGCTCCAATGTCATGCAAAATATCTTCAGCAGCAATTGTTTGTTCTCTTAGCCTTGAACATGCAAAAGCTAAATCTTCTGGAATATCCTTATTCAGTTTATGGCATACCATCTGCATGTCACAGAAGTCTAAATTGAGAACCAAAGGTCAGGCACAATACACATCATTACTACCAGGTTTGCATCTTACCAACATGTCAAGATGTTCATCAATAGTATTATGCGTTAAAGGGCGTGTGGTGTTTGTCGATGAGGGCAGAACATTTTTCATTCCACATACTTTGATGATATCCGGAGCATGACCACCACCTGCACCTTCACTACTCAAGTAAACAATAGAGAGAAGTCAAGAAACATCCAAGTACCACTTTGACCAGAAAACAAAAAACAATATAGAGGACATCACATTCATTAACTGTATAAATGCTGTATCAACAAATTATATATTAGCTCTTTTCTCTATGCTAATGATCCTATTTCAATGAATTTTACAAATCATGTCATGTTCAAGCTTCATGCAGGATAAACAATTTTGAAATTCACACATACCTGTGGTAAGTATGAATAGTTCTTCCTTTAAATGCAGCAATGGTATCTTCCACAAATCCAGATTCGTTTAAGGTGTCAGTATGTATATTGATCTGTTAAAATAAAAGTTAGCAGCATAAGTCGATTAAAATTACAAAAAGAAAATTTACTGAAAGAGAGTAGTGCCTGGATATCATATTGTTCAGCAACAGCCAAACAACAGTCAATTGCAGCTGGTGTACTTGCCCAGTCCTCATGCAGCTTCAGTCCCATAGCTCCAGCCTTGATTATTTCATGTAGTTCATCGGGCTTTGAACTGCTCCCCTAAAGCAACCAATGGAAGGTTTAATTGACTTGTTAAAAAAAAAAAAAAGGTTTCCTAGAGTTCCATCACATTACATTGAGCAAGAAACAAGATAAGTTCACAATATGCCAAGAAAAATCATGGAACAGAAGAGAATAAAGAAAACATACTTTGCCTGTAAAACCAAAGTTAAGAGGCATGTCATCTGTTGATTGCAGCATCAATTTCATTTGAGTTGGTGCTGGTGTACAAGTTGTGGCACGTGATCCATCAGTTGGTCCTGTTCCACCTCCCACTACAGTTGTGATGCCTACATACAAAGTATAAAAGGACTCAATAAACTCATGAAATTTATGTGCATAAGCTGATATCTACCCTGTGAAAAAGGAGATGGGAGACAGATGTAAGCTAGAATTTCTCTCCCCTTTAACAAAAGATCATGAGTGTTATTCATGAAAGAAAATAAAAGCAACAATGTAACCAACCTGCAGTGAATATTTATGTTCTCCCTCATATGAGATTTTTGCATCATTACAATCAGCAATCAGAAACCCAACACAACACTATCAATTGTTTTTCAAATCATCTTCATCAATCCATAACATGATAAACTGTTTCATGCTATTCTTGAGATGAGGGTCAAATATGGTTCACCAAGTGTCCATATACAGTGTTGAAGAACAATTAAAGTGAATAATTTCATTTGATGTCTAGGAAGGGACAGTCAAACGACAATCACAATACAACTGATGTCTTCTTTTGCCATGCAGCTACTCAATAATGAAAATACATACTTCCACAGTTCCACTAAACCCACAACAGCAAATATGTCCTCTCTAAAGAGAGAGAGAGACAAGGTATAAACTATTTGGCCTTCTTTGAACAAACAAGATTTCAAGGGTCCTTTATGGTCTAGTATAATCAAATAGAACTCAAATGGAAGTAAGAAGAGTTTCCATTTTGGGAGTTAAACAGAATATGTGACTTTGTTTTAGTGAAAACTAATAACCAATATGGATCAAGAAGGATGCCTGGGAAAAGAAGTAATCTGATAAAGACCAGAATTTTCAATACATACCGATATAGCATAAGCACAACCAAATGATAAAACATCTACAAAATTTGTCATCTACATACCAGTCATTTAAGTCATCACCAGAGCATTCATTAATATTTAGATACATGTAATGAACTCTTTCAGTAGAAATTGCTTCTAGTTATGAAACTCACCACTTGATATGGCCACATATACTAATTGAGGGCATATATAATGCACATGACAATCTATAGCCCCAGCTGTTACAATCAACCCTTCTCCAGCAATAACTTCGGTGTTAGCCTAGATATGGTTTGTCATGCAAACAAGCTGTGTCAGGATAATGGTGTATGAATTCAGGTCATTGCTTAAGATCTTTGGAATGGAACTTACGCCAATGATCATATTAAAAAATACACCATTCATGATGTCTGGATTTCCTGCCTTTCCGATTGAGACAATAAGGCCGTCTTTAATTCCTATGTCTGCTTTGATGATTCCACTATAATCAATTATGACGGCATTTGTTATAACAGTATCCAAGGAGATAGCAGGTGGATGCCCACAAGATTGACCCATTCCATCTCTTATAACTTTCCCACCTCCAAAAACACATTCATCACCATAGAGAGCAAAATCTTTTTCAATTTCAGCAAACAAGTCCGTATCACCAAGACGAATTTTGTCACCAGTAGTTGGGCCATACTTGTTAGCATATTCCTCACGAGGAATGGTTGTGGTGAAAAGATTGTCTTCCCCGGTAACGCCTTCACTGGGAAATTTACATTTCAGGTAAGAAATCTTCAATTATTCTCAAATGTGACAAGGGTAAAGATTTAAACAAAAATATATAACAACCACTTCTGTTAAAAAATGATAAAACCTTGCATCTTCCTCTTCCTTGTGTCCAAATCCCCTTGTGTACACTTCCTCCATGGCTGCTCTACAATTGATTTCATTAATTGGACCTTCAGCAATGCCATTACCTCCTCTGATGACTTTGTTACCTCCAATGCTTACAAGCTTAACACTTTTACAATCCCCTGGCTAGTAAGAGTAAATAAATATGTTTTGAGGTTAAACATTTAGAATCTAATAAATGAATTAGTTCAACTGCTGAACATCTTAAACATGCTCATATTTATTAACAGTAAACTGACAACAATGTAGAATTTCACCTCAAAGCGAACAGAAGTCCCTGCAGCTATATTGAGGCGCATGCCATATGCTTTCTTTCGATCAAAAATCAAGCAGGGATTTACTTCAATAAAATGATAGTGGCTGCCTACCTGAAATTTTCACAAATATTATAAATACCGTTGACTTTAATTTACTTGGAAAAGCTAACAAGAAACCAATTTGCTTGGATATTTGGAACTCTAAATTTTCTCTACTATTCTGACATGTTTCAATAATTGTAATAATATTTAATCTGACAATGAAGAAACTTGAAAGCTTCTGGTTCCTGAAATAGTTTAAACCAAAGATGGAATAAAGATGTCTTCACTTGTAACACTCAAACTTAGAAAAGGCCAATACCAAGCACAAACCCAGATTCAAGTCTTCAGAGGACCTTGAAAACCATTGAAATCCTTGAATAATCAATCAGTAAACAATATAAGGAAACCAACCAGTACAAAAAGGAGTAGCACTCATTGAAATCATTTCATTATTCCATTTGTTACAAAAAGGTAAAGAAAATAGCTTAGCTTATCACACTGCATTTAGAAGCACACGCCCAATATGTAACTAGAACAAAGCCTGAGCATTTTTCACACTGTATAAATCAGTTTGGCATATTTTAATGCAGAAAAATAAAAGAGCACAAATATTGTCCAAAATGCTAAAGTGGTGCGCAAACACAGGTGAAAAATCTTATAGACAATTGAAGGCAAACAAAACACCTGAACTGGCCTGTCTCCATTGTTGACAACTTTGAGAATTACCGCTTTCCTTCCAGGGTTAAGAATTAGACATCCAGCATCTAGACATATTATTTCACCGGGAATTCTGTTATCTTCTTCATTCTCAGTGAACTTGTCAAGTGAAGGTACTGCAAACAGATGGAAACACACATTAGAGATATGTAACAACTGACACAAAAAAAACAAGTTCTAAGATCAAAGTAGAAGCAAACCTGGAAGAAAAGAACCGGATAATGCTTGTTCTAGATCTCCATTTTCAGATGCAATTGGATCATGAACTGTGACTAACTTTGTCCCATCAGGAAAGGTAGCTTCAACCTATATTAAAATTTAAAAAGAATAGTAATGACCGTAAAATTTGCTGATCACTATCTAAGTGAGTACTAAGATAAATTACAACAAAATTTATGTATGCAGTTTGAAAGCTGACTGAAGTCATAGTGAGACAAATACCTGAACAGTATTCAACAGATGTGGAACTGCTGGAAGAACTTGTCTCCTGTTAAAAACGGTTCTTTCAGCTTTTTTGTCTAGTTCACATTCACAATTGTACTTATAAAAACATGGAGTCCATTCTTAAAATGAGATGAAACTATTATCTTAGGGAGGAGAAAAGAAGAAAAGAGACAAAGAGCCAATGCCATCAGAATTCAGAATCAGATGATGAAAATTGACACAATTATAAGAGTTAATACCTCCCCAATAGATGTTTTCCAGTGCCCATTAGTTGTGCCACTGTCTTATTACCATCACGAGCAAATTCCATGATCTATAAAAAGAAAAAGAAAAAAAAGACATGCAAGTTAGATAACCCCCATAAGAAGAAAAAAAGGAAACAATTTCTGTGTCTTTTTGGATTCAATATATCATTATAAAATATTTTAAAGAAAAATGAGAAAATGCAAATTGCAAACATAAGCTATAATTAACCTGCGTGGCTATGAGAGCCACAGCTTCAGGATGGTTGAGTCTTAAACCACGAGCAAGACGTTTCTGAGCAAGGTAGCCAACATTGTGCAGGCCTAGTTTGTCTACCTCTCTTGGACTCAGTTTCATTTTTCAGTGTTCAAAAGTACTACTGATCCTAACAAATTGCAATAGCTGAAAGAATCAGTGAAATTTAATAGAGGGAGGAGAATGAACACTCAACAATGTTGAAAGAGAGAGACAGTCACAAGAGTAGAAGAATGTTTCATAGTTCTTACTTATAACAGAGTTGCAGGGGAGTGGGGACTCTTCTCCACACACTTCCACTGTTGTTATTATTAGCATGAATTTTGTATGGATATAGAATCATCATAAACATTATTTATCAAACGCATGATACCAACTCATAATGTTATTTCCTAAAATATCTATACAAATAATCAAATATCTACGTGAGATATGATTGAATGTCTGTGTAAATTTTTTTTACACTGTCAGTGCATAGTAATTAAATCATATTATATATGTAATAAACTATAAAATTATTTATATGTATATATTAATTTTTTTTAATTAATAACTGATCTCTAGTTTTAATTAAAGAATCCATGAAAGGGGGAAAAAACAAAGTAAGTGCTCTAGAATTGGTCCCATCAGAAATTTTAGCTCCTTTCAACAATGAATAGAGAAATGGGGAAAGGCTGAGGAGTTCGAGTTGCTTACGAAATTCCATTAAAGTACAAAAATTGGTTGCCACCTTGCAAAAGGATGCAATTGCACAACTGCACGGCTTGGGCACACCATTTGTCTCCTTTTGTCGTTTATTTAATGAAAAAAATGGTTAAAACCAAACCCCCAGTGAAACTTAATTGTTTATATTTGGGACGATGAGTATAATCATATATTAATATGACTATTGAAGCATTTTATTAAGTATTAATCATATTTATTATAAATTTAGTAATTAATAAATACTTATTAGTTCATTTTAAAGACTATCATTTTTATATTGGTTTCATAAGAATTATCTCTTGTTTTTTTTACTTTACCCTCAGTATCTCAAAGGAAAAGGGACTCATGGACTAAGTTTCATCGCCAGAAATTGAACATGGATCCTAACCGAATCTATCCCTTTAAATGAGACACATTAACCACTTATATCTAACCTTGTGGTTAAAAATCATCTCGTGTTACTGCTAGAAATTAATGCTGCGTAATTATTTAGTACGCTAGCGAGTTTTATTGAATTGGTAATTGACACGTCTCCCTCTATATGTAACGTCATTCCGTTGTCCCGTTATACTGTCACACTCAAATATGTTTGGTCGCTGATAGTTTTCACAAACACCTCCTTTTAGCCTGGGGAATTGGTAAATACACCAATTTTTTTGGACATACATCCCATATTTAAAAAGGAAAATACCATTATATCCTCGTTGATTTGTTTTTTTTTTCAATTTCGCGTTGTTACCGGAAACTTAGTTTCCGGAATGCATTTTTGCATTCCGGAAACTCCAGGAAAAATTTACATTCCGGAAACTGGAGTTTCCGGAATGTAAATTTGCATTCCGGAAACTCCAGAAAAATTTACATTCCGGAAACTCCAGGAAAATCTAGTTTCCGGAATGTATTTTTGCATTCCGGAAACTCCAGGAAAAATTTATATTCCGGAAACTGGAGTTTCCGGAATGCAAATTTGTATTCCGAAAACTCCAAGAAAAATTTACATTCCGGAAACTCCAGTTTCCGGAATGCAAATCTGTATTCCGGAAACTGGGGGTGTATGGCCAGTTTCCGGAAAAGAAGCAAAATCAGAAGAAAAAAAACCCAAACAATGAGGATATAATAGTAATTTCCTGAATAAATGTATGGTGTATGGCAAAAAACTGGAGTGTATTTACCAATTTCCTTGGCCTGTCTTGCTACTTTCCATCAAAAAGGCCGTATGGCACTAAAGCTCGAACTTTTTTTTTTTGGTTCTTTTAAAATGAAAATCGATCACCTGTTTAAATCATTTAACTCAATACTGATTGATTTCAAAACCACCAGTTCAAAATCGATACAAAATTAATGCCAGAAAACTATTTGAAGCAGTCTTTTTATTATTTTACAATTTTACGTATTTTAACTCCTTATGATTTTGTGTTACTTTATTACTTAAAAATTGTATAATATTAAAATTATAAATTTACTTAATATTGATTTAACAACAATTAAACTAATAATCCTGATCAGAATCAATCCACTGTGAATTTATGTCTTCATTTGCTTAATTACTGGTTTAGTTTTTAAAATATTGTACAATATAAATCTCAATTTTAATTTAGTTTTCATATATTTGATTTAAAATTTCACCAAATAACTTCAATTCATGATATTTAACAATTGCATAGATAAAATTTAATATGTATACAAAAAATTTATAACTGCAACAAAAGTTACTCTTGAAATAAGTGAATCTCCACCCATTTTCAAAATATATCTTTTACTTTAAAAAAAAAGTGCCTAAAAAATAAAAACACAAACGAATCCATAATAATTTGAAAAAAAAACTACTTACAAATAACCTAGATCACTATCACAAGCGTTGTTTAATCTTTTAATCTTAGTAGTTAAACCAAGTGTCAACCCTAACATCAAGAATTTTGATGAGCAAAAATATTTGCACATGCTATGGTCATAGATAGAAAATGCAATAGTAACACGTCAACGTGATTAAACATGAGATGAGAGCCAACACCATACCAGAGAGATTTGATCTTGCTTCATATACCTAACTATTTTCTTTTATAACTTTTAACTTCAAATACAATCTCAGCTAGGTAATTATCTCAATCTAAACGGGCTCAATATCAAACAAAAAAGTAACTAAACTTTTTGGCAAAAGTGCCACTTTAAATTACCTCAATCTGAAGTCCGTAGCCACAATTGCATTTCCAAACCCCTCAATTGCTTAAATTTACTTGTCAAGGGGACTTGCTGGTGTTCTCTCGCTTTTCCCTCCATTTCCTTTGTCTTCTTTCTCCACTCCGGGTACATTTCAATAACCAAGAGCATAACGAAAAAAGTATATATACATTCAGCCACTCAATTAACCATCAAAATGGTACAACGCCCAATCTCAGGTGTTCTGAGCTAAAACTTCGGATGTTTGCAAGAGATAATTGCATGATGATGAAGCTGAGATAACATCAGAGCACAAAACTGGAATGAGACAATGTGGAAAACTCGAAGTATCAGCTCATCACGACTCTCCATTCTTTCAGGTAACTTACCAACTAGTCCATCCCACTAACAAAAATGCCCAACAAGCCACATCATCATCTCCACAGGTAATATCAGTGCTCATTTCTTGGCTTTACGAGCAAGAAATCGTTCTCTGGCAGCTTGGATTCTACTTTCACGGTCATCAGCAACAACAGCAACCTCAACATTCTTCTTTGGCAAATCTGGAAGATTTTTCTCAGATTCCTCCTCAACATGATCAATACCACCACTGCGACAGACAAAGGAAAAGGAATTAGAGCCAGCAATGATCACCACCCCACCCCACCCCCCCCACCCCAAAAGAAAAAGGAAATGAAAAATTATCACGTGCAACATTAAATCACACATTTTATAGTAGAAGACTATTCTGCCATGTTTTTCAGAAGTATTTAATGCCAAGAGTTACCTTAATTTGTACACATCTAGGGTCTTAAGCTTGTTGGTGATGGGTATAACCCATCTCATCTCAACAGAACACACATTTCTCATGAACGGCCGTGGAGTTGCAATTAACTCATGGTACACAACATAGTCTGGGAACTTCCCCAGTTCATCAGCCCTCAACGCAGAAGATGGATGCACCTAGTACAGAAGATTCAGGTAATTCAGGCATGTACAAACAAAGCATTTAGTTGAAATTGACAAATAGTAGCTACTATGAAACGCCCCGTTTAGATAAATGGAAAAAAAAAAGAAATAATAAAATAATAAACACCCCCCCACACATAAAACACACACCACCACCGAAAACACACACACACGGGAAAACAGAGAGAAACAGGGGAAAGGAGAGAGAAAAAAAGAATGAAAGAGAAAAGAGGGTGGGGTGTCGAGAGGAAGAAGAAAGGAGAAAGCAACAACTCTACATCATCTTCTACTATTTTTCCACCATTTTCTTGCAATCTCATCTTAGTTGTATGCAATCATGAGAAGTGAAGGTGAAGGGTTGGTGTTTTTGGGTAAAAGGGGGCAATACCCATTTTTAGAAATTGTCTCTTTGGAGCTCTTTGAGGTAAAATCTACAACCCATGAGTATAGAAATTTACTTTGAGGAATGTTGAGTTGTGGGTGTTGGTATATAGTAGTGAAAGAGCTCAATATTAGATTTTCAAGGGTTCCTCTAAAACCCTAAGTTCTCTAATTGGGGTTTTGTCTCTAATCCCTTTTCTATCTGTTTATTGTTGCTCAGATTCGTTGGAAAATACTTCGGTAGCTCCTCCTGAAGGCTCTAGAAGAGATTTCGTTGGTTCTTCATAGTTGTGAGTAGCTAATCTACTTAGTGGCATTTTTCCTATAGCTATATTTTTATATATGGAGAAGTAAACTGCTTTAAGGATAAAATTTCTTACGAATATGAGTTGAAATGTTATTTCTATTTTGAGAAAAAAAATTAGTTTTAATGTTTATGAGCATTTTGAGGATACATGATATCACTATAAATTATTTCTCTAGCTATTGGTTTAGATTCTATGGTTCTAAAGATGTTCATGTTGTTTCTTATGATATTGCTCAAGTTATTTATTTTAATTTTTCGAGTTGATGACATTGGTGATTATGTGAATAAGGATTGATTTGAAATAAAATTGTGATGATCTTGTTTTGAAGTTTGAAAGAATGAGATGAGCTACTCTTTGACAGTCTGGTTTGATTTTAATGAATTATTTAAAGTTATGTGTTGTTTATCCACTGTGGTTTCTATGTAAGAACACCGTTTGCTGCAACGAAGAGAAAATGCAGCCTATGAGCTAAGTGCACATAGTCCCTAAGAATTCCATTCGCCGTAACGAAGAGATAATACGGCCTATGGGCTAAAGTGCTCATAGTAATTTAAGTGATTACCGTTCGCCACAACGAAGAGATAATGTGGTCTATGATTACCGTTTGCCACAACGTAGAGATAATGTGGTCTATGATTACCGTTCGCCACAACGAAGAGATAATGTGGCCTATGTGCACATAGTATGTTATGGTTCCGGGTGAGGCAAGGCCCTCGGGTTACGATATGGTTGATTTATGACATGGTGGGTTGAGATTACTCCTCTTTTTTTGGTACTGATATAGTTCTTTATATGTAACCTGCTTTGGAATAGTATTATGAGTTTTAAGGAAATTATTATTTCTAATGTTGGAGCGTTTTAATATCATGATTGAGTTATTAAAGATTGAAATCTTGAGTTTAAAGACCGGTTGTGCAAGATTATTTTTACATATCCTTCTTTTACTTTGTGGTTGAAATGTTTATTGGATTAAGCATGCGTGCTATGTTCACTCCTCCTTGTTCACTTTGTTTATTATGCTCTCACTGAGTCCTTGTGACTCACTCCGTTTATTTTCTTTTTCCACAGATTTACAGGTAGCAGAGTAGATAGTTTATGAGGTTTGTAGACCTTCTCAGGGGTTCTTTCTTTTGGTATGCCCCTATTTTGATGTGGTGAATAAGGTTGTGTTGACTTCAGTATAATGCAACTATAGGGACAAAGACTTTCTTTTTGCTGGATTGTATGTGAGTAGTTGTAGATGAAGTCTTATATGTATATATTGAGTACTTTGAGAACTTATGAAATATTGTATATGAGAATGATGATACTTTGGTTGGTGAATTCTGGTCTATTGGTATATTTGGTACTGACAGGTACTATTATTTTGAGATGTCCATATTTCAAAGGAGACTTTGCCGAATTTTTGGTAGTTCTTTACTTTTGGTGATGTTTATGTTAAAGTGTGTTAGGCTTGCCAGGCTAAGAGTATGTTGAGTTAGTGTTAGCCTGTGCGCCGGTCATGGCCTAAGAGGGGGTCGTGACATACTAGCTCTGAACTTTCACAATTTCACGGCAGGTCTTCACCTTTCAGGGATAATAGCCCTTTCTTTTTTTCTTTCTTTTGGGACACATTTTTGTAAGTTCCGTCACCCTTAGATATGGATTTTACAGTAAAATGCATGGATTTATGGGAAATCAGTTAAAGGAGATATTATATTAACACAACATGAAGTAGAAGTACTTCTAAAAGTAATGGTGACATGTAATAGTAGGTGGCTGTAAACTTTTATTACCTGTACTACTTGGGATTGGAAACCTAGAGTTCGATAACCATTATGATGCATCTTTCTTTCAGCCAGCTGACTTGCATAGCCCACACATAGAGCCTTCCTCAAATTTCGATAATCCTTTCGGAACTCTTCCCCTTTCCCATCTGCCCTTATATCCAGCGGTCCTATTGCAAGGTTAAGAAAATATATGTAAGTGAGGGAGGAACGAACATTTATAACATAATAACTTGCTGGAGGATTCACTAATTTGGATACAAAAATAAGAAAGGAAATAGAAGAAGAGAGAGTAATTCTTTTTCCTATGATCTAATTCTACTTTTTATTCCCTTTCTTTGGATACTGTTTGATCTAATTTTGACAGAAGATATACTCTTGCAAGTGCAACTGCCTGATATGATTCAAATGATATAGATATAAGTGGAAACCAATAGTTTTCCCAAAACTTAATTTAAAAAAGAATGGTAATACCAGAAACAACTAACTAATGCAACAATCTGTTTCAATGCAAGAACTTGATTACATTATAGTGAAAATTCTATTCGTTTTTACTCCTTCAGGCATGCACTTTAGTTGTATTGTTATAAGCTAAAACTCAATATTACTGTGAAAATTATTTGACCAAAAGAGCTTTAAATAATAATACAAATACATGACAAAGAAAAAAATAACAATGTTGTTCTCATAGAGGCGATGCTTTTATTGTCAAATCACATAAATAAGTTGTATGCTTTTATTGTTCTCATATGAATGTGCCACAAATCGAGATGCGAGTTCTTTTTGCTAGTAACATTACCACAGCATCTGAAAGCACATTATTCATTTCATACATGTAAACTCTTCGAGAACGTGGAATACAAACCCTTAGCAATTTTCTGCATTATCTGAGCTAACTGCTTACGGACATCTCTGACAAACGACATTCCTCGCACCTTCAAACAGTTAATTCAAGAATAATCACATATACTATGCATTAAACAAATACAACAAAAAAATCTATATGTACATATCACTTCATATTTTAGTACGGCTCTCCTTTGAAGACTAGAAGTTTTAGAGAACTGTTAATAAATAAAAATGCAAGCATGTATTCTCATCAAGAAAAAACAGAATACGTCTTCCCCAATGACCCATGAGTCTTTTTCTTTAAAGGATATAAGTATAACTATCTGAATTGAATATGTGAATACAAATACCCCACAAGGATATTACTAGCTTTCTAACTAAATATCTTAACAGACTTCATTGCAAGAGTTCAGTCCCAAATTTATACATCATTCATAGAAACAATAGAATACACAAAGGTACCTGCAAGCCATTGTCTTTACACCAACCAATGTCATAACCAGTTTGATGCCAACACTCATATATCTGCAGTAATTGGATGTGATCTCCCAGGCCAGAACCATCAGGAAGGTTAGATACCGGGTGTTTCCTCTTTTTGTCAGTCTTGCTGCACATTAAAGGGACGTTGTGACAACTCAGTTACTCAGTCCTTGTCAATGTATAAATGTATGAACCTTAAGAAAACAAAGGATGTATGTCGTTGTACATTACGGGTTCTTTTCTTTTGTTTGGTCGATTGGTACTAGCTATATTCACAAGTATCGAAATCATAAAACATTTTATAAGAATGGAGTTAATAAAAAATACAATTGTGTGTGTGTTTATAGCGAATGCTAACCTCCTTCACCTTAAAGTAGAGGTTAGCATGAACACTCCCTTTAAGAATTAAGAATACACAACACTTGTGGGTATTTATAAGTCATTTCAAACAAAATCAAATGATATGTTTTTTTCCTTTCCTGATTCTTCTATGTTAATAGAATTTCCATTTAGCCATTTCTTTCTCCTATACTAGATTCTCCATAAAATTGCAAGGGAAAACCAAAATGGCTGAGGCTTTACAACCAAAAAAGGTCAAATTATTTAGCATGTTTGACTTTATTAAGAGAGTATGAGTGAATGAGTCTATGAACTTCAGATGACTCAACCTCTGCCCCGGTAGCAATGTAGTTTCAGCTGATAACATGGCAGCAACAGTCAAAGCCTCAGTTATGCAACCATAATTGTTTGCCTCCATCAAAGTTCTTGATAGGGATGGTTCTAATGGAAGCTCTGCATAGAATCAAGAAACCACTCAGTGAACCTAGAGAAGAACTCATCTGTAAAACTCAGATTAGGAAAATGAATGGATAAGAAAAGAATAAATTTTATGTTCAAAACTGAGGATAACTTCCTCTGTCAAGCCTGTCAGAAACACAGTTCCATGAAAATAATAATGATTGAAGAATAGTCTACTAGTGAAGGCTCTTATCATGATCATGAAGATAACAATATTGCATAATGTGTCATTTCTCTACCCAGATATTTAAAATTCAAAACTAAAACATAAAGAAAGAAATAAGTACCAGCCATTTTTCGTCCAATACTTGTAACTGCACCATTTTCATCAATAGCATCAATCAGATATAATTGCTTCAAGGCATCTTGTAAGGACTCAGCTGCAGAAAACATGGTTATTCAATCACCAAATTATACTTTGAGCAAAACCTATTAAAATACTGGTCAAGGATCAAGAATATTAAAAAGCATACGAAGTAATCACATAAATCAATATAAGCAGGGACCCAAAAAAAAAAGGTGAAGCGAAAAAAGAAATCCAAAGAATTGAAACTTCTGAGATAACATACAAGCAACTTCCCAGGATCAATGAGAATCAAGTTTAGTTACTTAATACTGCAAGGAGCAAAGCCAATTTTACACTTAAATTATAAAAAAGATCTTACATGATGGAGGATCAAGAAAGTTAAATTTGAGAATGTCAATATCAGGGAGGTCCAATGACTTCAAGTAAAGAACACTGCCTGCGAGAGAAGATCTCTGAATCTCAGGAACTGTAACATCCAAAAACTCATCATGGTAGACTTGGGAAGGATATAGACGATAGCATTTCCCAGGTCGTGTTCGTCCAGCTCGGCCTGCACGCTGATTAGCTTGCACCCTGCAATGTCAGGAATTATTTCAATATTAAAGCTTACGAAATTATTTAAAAATATTTAAAACTGTCATGATACTTGTTAATGCAACAATAATCCTTTTAAGCAATATATAAGTTTTTTTTTTGGTTAATAGCAATAAAAAAAGACTCAAGATGCATTTTGGTTAGATGGACCATTATATTGAAGGAAAAACATAACTTCATATATGATTTGCTTGTGTGTGAAAAAAAGCATAGCATCAGTAAATCTATGCTTCAAGCCACAATAAAATATTAAATTGTTAATTGCTTACTTGCTAATTTGAACAACATCAAGAGAATACATCCCGCTGGATGGATTGTACTGCCTTTGCTTGACATACCCAGAATCAATAACATACCTAACATTCATAAAATCAAAAACAATTTTACAAACTGTATGTAGACAAGTTGATGCGCTTGATCTAAAGGAGAAAATAACTGTCAAAATACAACAAAACCAAACAAACACACAATCGCTCCAAATCACAATGGGCAAATTCAAATGGCAAGAAAAACATGTTTGTCGTTGCATCTCCAATGTGCAACAAGAAATCATGTTAATTTTTTTTTTCTCTATAATCCTTAAAGTTTGCCAATATGCATTAGAAAACTGCATAGTTACATATCTCAAAACATATGCAGTCTAAAAAATAAGCAATCACACATCCTATCTCATGTGATTTTTTAATTATGCCAAAAGGAAAAGAATGCATCACCAGCTACAGCCTACAATATATAGTGAATACTCATATTCTTGTTTTGCCAACAATATTTTCATCCTCTTATGGGTGCAACACTAACCAATATTCACAGAAATGATTTTATCATGAACTGTCAGCACGTATTCAATAAATTAATTACAGGGGATTAGGTTTTTAAAACAATTTAATCTCCTTTCTGGCTAAGACAACAGGCTACAGAAATAAGAAGCATTTGACTTACTACAATAAGTAATAGCAGCAACAAGAAAAACAATAATATACAATAATTAATCTTCATGATGATATACAAGTACAACTAGTCGCCTAAGTTTTAATTAAGAAATAGTTAACTAAGTATCAGTGCTCTTACACTACACCATCAACAGTCAAAGAAGTTTCAGCAATATTTGTCGCAACAATAATTCGTCTGCAATTTGGAGGTGGAGGACTAAATACACGCACCTGTAAGATTATATAAGACATGCATGAGTTTCAACTGCACAAAAAAAATAATAATGCCTCAAACTTTCTTTAGTGGGATAGAATATATCAAACATCAATTGTTATTTATTTAGGGTTTTTCTCAAAAGAAAAGGAGCAATAATATGCTTTTAAACAGTTCATTGCAAGCTAACATATGATTTGACATGCGATTAAGAAGCAAACAAAATAAGTAACAAGTTGAAAGAGGAAAGAACTAAGATAAATCCCCTGAAGGCAGTTCCACGCCAAGTTATTTCCAAGAATATTCAACATGTGATACTCAGTTGAGTTGACTACAGACAAAAGTAAAAAAAAATTAAGAATTATATATGGGATTGAAATTATAATGCCTTTCCATATATTCTCACAAATACTGTTTCTTTGTATTTGAAGTATTAGACATGCATCATTGCATCCATTTATAGAAGATTGATTATTAGAAAGCACAGATCATACAACACAGAACTACAGATATGACACGACACAAATATGGGAACACGGCAAATTTTAAAAATTACAGGATAGACACAACTGTAATACTACATATAAAATTGATATTAAATTAATACAAAAATACAAATTTTAAATCAAAAGAGAAAATAGATATTCTAGAAGTTAGAATGAGTCATTGTAGACATACTAAAATATTAAAGCTTATGTAATTATTGCGGTATTCCCATCCGTATTGTGATAAATATTCATACAAAAATAAAAGTAAAAAAAAATCATAAAATACAATTAGAAGTTCCATGAAGTGTTAGTCACCGATATGTGACCAACACGAATATGACACGAGATGGCTACTATTTTGAAGTGTCTGTGCTTCCTTGATTGATTGTATATGTATTTGGAACTTGGAGTGAGTAACTCATGCTAATGGTAAGCAGATTTTTCAATTAGGAAGATTGTACAAAAACAAAAACTACTTGCCTGCAATTCAGGTGGCAAAGAACCGTGCAGGGGAAGGATTATAGCATCCATGCAGGAACCTTCCTCGAGAGCCCGAACTTTATCTTCCAACTTAGATACCAACTTCTCTATGTCATCCTGCATGGAGGTCATCAAAACTAGTTCAATCATTACATCATATTAGAAACTAAAGGATTAAGATTTACACTCTGGAGTAGAAGTTATGGTGTAAATTTCATATAACAAAAATACTCACCTGTCCAGTCATGAATATTAAAACATCCCCTTCTGGTTCACGAACATGTATATCTGCAAAATCAATCCCTCATGAACCACTGGAAATAAGAAAAAATTCAAATATATTAACAGCTGAAATGGAGTGCGTAGGACAGGTCTAAGTTGACAACATTCCCTGACTTTCTCCTTGAAAAGTTACCAACCATTCAATCAGCAAAGGAGGTAAACCAAGTGAATGTGATTCTTTACATCAACATGAACAGGTAGATTTCACAGTTCAGATTTAAAATGCATTCCCCATCAGCAGCTTATTTACTTGTATGCAACAACTCAAACCATGACCATCCTCTTTTTAATAGCCTAGAGCAGTTTTCAAGAGATGTTATCCAAATAGATGGCAAATAGGCATGTAATACACTGAGTTTTTATCAATATACAAATGGAAAGACAAACACTTCAATCAATCAATATACAATACATTATTAATTGTGGGTAGTATTAAAACCAATTATGTTGACATGCAGATGGATTAATGTCATACCAAGAGCTGTTTTGAGAGAAGACTCGAGATAGTTTGAGGGACGTTCCTTGCTATAAAGAACCTCGACGGGATACATCTTCCCCGGTACGGTCAACACGGGACAATCTCCGAAGAAGTTCGACACCTTATCACCATCAAGAGTGGCGGAGGTGATCAACACTTTGAGATTGGAGGAACGAAGTTTAACCAAGCGCTTCATCAGCCCCATCAAAATATCCCTGTGACACGATAAGAATCACAAATGGCATAAACAACAAAGCCAACAGTTGAGTTGAGAAGAGTAGTAGTACATAGGACCGAAGATGTGTGTGTTACTGTTTGTTTACGTGTTCAAGCTGCGTTCATGAGCTTCATCCAATATGATGACAGAATACTCGTTTAGCTCTGGATCAGCTAGACTTTCGCGGAGGAGAACCCCATCAGTAAGGTACCTAATCAATTCAAATCAAAACCAAGTCAAAGTGAAGAGTGAGTAATTGGCATAGCCAGCAAGCATCAGCAATAGCATTACTTTATGCGCGTGTTGTGTGAAGTCCTGTCCTCAAATCGAATGGCGTACCCTACTTCCTCTCCAAGCGGAACACCAAGCTCATGCGCAACTCGCCTGCGGAAGTTGAAGTTAAAACGACGTCGTCATGGGAAATTGAGGAAGCCCTAGAGAGTAGAGTAGATAGAGTGAGAAGGTGGAGTATTGGAATTGAATGGGAATATACCTGGCGACGGTGACGGCGGCGACTCGACGGGGCTGAGTGACGGCGATTTTGGCGTGACCGCGGCGGTGGAGCATCTGAGAGAGTTGAGTGCTCTTGCCGGAACCGGTCTCTCCGATGATGACGACAACGGGGTTGTGCTCTACGGTTTCGATGATCTTTTCTTCGTATTGGACTATGGGAAGGGTTGCCATGTTCCTCGCCACAACCCCACCACCGCAACAAATTTCAAATTACTAGTAGTTTTACAAGTTAAAAGGTTCAGCTAAGGTGGCGGAAGTCCTTTTTTTCCCCCTCACAGTTTAAACCAACCGGTGTCCGGCGGCGTTATTATTATAATCGACATGTACTACCCTCATTTTTTTGTTACAATGTACTACCCTCATTTAATATAATACTAAAATAAGGGATGTATCAAATGAGAGGAGTTTTAATATGAGAGAGTGTGAGAATTAAATCTAGACCGTATAACCATACATGGATGGTTGGGATTAAAAGTTAGTTAGTAGTCACATGATCACTTAAAAAAGTCATGTGACTTTATGTTTTAATCTTGACCATTTATGGTTTGATATTATGGCTATAATTCACTCCTCTCATTCTCTCATAATAAAACTCCTCTCACTTGATATGCTCCCTGCTAAAATATATATATCTAATATATATATATGTATATATTCTTATTTGTTTGTTTTAGAAGTATATTTATTCTAAAAAAATTAAATGAATTTGATAAAATCATTATTATATGAATTTGATATTTTATTGCCATTTTAATCTTTAAAAGTAAATTCCCTAAAAAAAACTTTAAAAGTAACTAACTTGATTTGAGTTTTATTTTTTAATTTAAGAAATTAACTATATTGATTCAACAGGGCAATGGTTCAGCAGCTTATTTTATGGTTTTTGTCGTTAAGTTTTTATGCTGTTAATTAACTGAAAGCTCAATTATTTTAAAAGAAGTTTCTATTTTTTATGGGAAAAATGTTTTTATTTGAGATTTATTCCTTGGTATTTTTTATAAATTCTAAAATATATTCTTTTAAAATTAATAGTAATTTTAATCCAAAAAAATAATAGTGATTTTAACGTGAAAATCAATAATTTCGACTAACTTATTATTAGTTTTAATAATGCATATTTTATAAAACTATAAATGATAGTAGTCATAATGTATCGAACAAAGCCTGGTAAATCTAACGCTCCCCCGTCATTCCTAGCTGCCAGGAACTACTTTCGGTTATGGGGCGAGAGTTGATTTTTTGGATGTAGACCTCACCTTTATTTTTTTGTATTCTTTTTATATTTAGGTTGCTGGCCTAGATCAGCAAACTAATATAGATCTATACATTCCCTGAAGAGGCAAGTTACGTACCTGCAGATTATGGACTTTTAGCATCCTCTGCACCAACATCTCGAATATAATGCCACCCACCATTTTCTCTTCCCGAGTAAGTTTGCAAAAAAAATTTGTAATTGGTTTGTTTTATGTAACATTGATGTTTTTCTATCAGGAATTGCGTTTTAATAAACAGCATGAATAGAGAATATTATAATTACTAGTCTGGAATTTGTTCTTTAAAATGTTACATTAATTCTCATTGTAATTTTTCATCAGATTAATTTCAGAGACACCAAATTAATAGGCCATGTGCATTTTCTATTTCATGACTCATTTGATCGAGCTAGTTTGATTGAATTGATGATGAATCTCTGCACACACAACATGCCCAGAAACATATAGTTAAAATTAAATTAAATTTATATGATTATTCAATACTAATGAATCATGTGATTCTTTTATTTTCTGATTTCTCAGAAGAGAAAGGCAACCACAGGAAAAATGAGTTCAAATTCAAGGCAACGTCCCTTACACGCATGTGGAGTGTCCATCTTAGCAATTGCTGACATTGCCTTTGGAAAAACCCAAAACATGAATGGGCCATTAGGTTCAACTCTAAGAAAGATGGCAAATTTGGCCAAATTCGCCACACCCTTAATCTACGCCATGCAATACCAATGGCTAGCCATCCTCTCCTTCATCGACGATCGCATAATTCTAACAGCTGAAAACATCACCGAGAAATTGTTCCCCCCAACAACACACGCTTTCGACAAAATCGATGAAATTGTGCTAATGATTGTGTCCCTGCCAGATAAATTTGATGGGGCAGTGAATTACATGTTCCCTGCAATAATCCACCAAGTCCCATTCTTGGAATGGGCACTGACACGTGTCATCTCGAGGCTGAATAGCTTGGCTTCCACCTTGAACCATTGGGGTCAGGAAAATTCAAGTGTGGACGAGAAAACAATAGGGGTTGTGCAGGTTGATAGTAATTGCAATATTGAACAGCCTGCAGAATCACCCAGAATCAATGAGAGAATGGATAGCTTTCCTCCTATACCAGAGGCTGAAAACAAAGGGGTGGTTCATGACGTGGCAGTGTCGAGTCACGTGAAAGGGATAGGGTCATATAAGGAAGCATTGTTAGAGAGCGTGAAAGAAGAGAAGTCAAGTACTCATGACAACAAGAAGATGGAGAAGAAAATTGATGGAGGTGATGCTGATGATGAATGTGAAGCTAATAATGTTAATGAAGGGAAGGAGAAAATTGATGCAGATAATGAAGAGTGTGAAAGTATTATGAAGTGCCAAGTTGAAAGGAGCGAAAGCAGCATGAAGGATGATGCGCTTCTGGAACTGTTTGAGTCTGCATGGCTCATGAAACCTGGCCATTACTAGAACCAAACAGAGAGGTATAGAGGCTATGCAATTAAACTAGAATGTGTCTCTGTGACTGAGTCATCATTCAAGACACTAGCATTTCCATGGCTACTTAAAAAAGTGAGTGCCTTTTTTATTATTTGTTTTCTTTTGCATTTGCTTTTCAATTGTTACCTGAAATCTTGTGAGAGAAAGAAACTTGTTAATCATATCCATTTTTGTTTTTTTAGTCAATTACTAAGAACCGAATACTCCATTGGCCACCAACTAAAAATTGTAGACGTGTCATTGCCCAGTCTATGTATAATCCTGCACTTTGACCATTATTACTTCACCATGTTCTCTGCATCAGCAATGCTGCAAACCATGTGCTATATGTATAACCAGGTCAGGCATTAACCAGCTTGTTCTTGCCCCAGCAACGCCAATAGATGTTATATCTGTTCAGATATCAAAAAATGTGAAATTTATATTCAAAGATTGTCGAGAAATGTAAATGTTATCAAATGAGGTAGTTAAGGATTAAGGAGTTTCTGTAAGTAAAAAAAATTAGTTTAAATATATTTTTCCGATCCATTTTGAATCTAGTGGTTTAGTTTTTCATCTTTCATCTTTAAATTTTACAAACACGTGCGTCAGCTCCTAATAGAACTTTGACGTTTTCTTTTTGGAAGAGGAGAGAGAAGGAGAGAGGGGGGGGGGGGGGGGGGGTTTCAAACTAACAGAACTTGACTGAACATACTAGTTAGCTTCCACCATGACATAATTCACATTTACCTCAACTTCAAAAATGAAAATCTAACACTTGGATTGGAGAGGTTGATGTTACAGAGGAAAGCGAAAGAAGAAAACAAAATCCATATATTACACAGGCCTGTACATCTCTTCTTCGCTTTGGAAACCAAAACGTAAGTAACACCCACGGAAACAGGAAGGAGACGAGGATAAAAGCAGGGCCGGAAAAGTAAAGATGCTAACAGAGAGATAAGAGATTTACAACCCATAGAACTTAACACTGGTAAACAGAATAGCTCTTGCTTCTCCAGAAAAAGCTAAGAGCCTTTCCCGTCTTTCTAGACATCGACTTACAAGGCGGTTTCATTTCGGCGGGTGGCACAGACAAATCACTACTTTCAGGTGGGCTCTGATGTGCCCTAACTGGTGAATGGTCTCGTTGTCGCTGCTCTCGGAACAACATTAAGAGTTTCTGAGCCTTTTCTCTCCCTCTTGGGGTCCCATTCACTGATATTGATACCAATGCAGGTATAACCCCTTCTTGCAGGACGATCTCACTACATTGCTCACTTCTGTTACACAAAATTAGGAGACAAGAAACAGCTTGCTCCTGCACTAAGAGCTCACCGGTGTCCACTATCGAAGCCAATGCACTGATGAGGCCAGGAGTTGATACCATTTCCTCCCTTCCGACTTGAGAAGTAGCTAAATTTATCAAAACAGCTATGCATTTTTCTGTCCATGTGCAATCACCCTGGCTTACAAGAAGGGATTGTAGGCCATTAATAATGCCAGATGAAAGTAAGTATGGAATATTGGAGGGCACAGTAGAAAGATTATAGAGCGCATGGAGAGAATCTTGGTTGCATTGGACGTCATAGTTAGATTGAAGAAGCTGGATTAGGAAGGGTACAGCCTGACTCATGCCAATCATAGGCTTGGCTTCTTCAAGGCAAGAGAGATTTGCATATAGAGCAGTTGCACAACCATAAGAACTAGTGCTGGAAATCATTTCCTCCAACAATGATAATACTCCAGCTGATAACATGATTTCCTTATTTCTGTTGAAAAGAAAAATAAAATAAAGTTAATCATGCGCAGAGAGGTTAAAATAATTGAAATTATGTGAATTCAAAAAAGCATTGTGAAATAATTGAAATTATGTTAAAACTAAAATAATTTAAATTATAAGATAAGGCTTTGGCTAAAATGCAATGTCTCATATTTTCGAATACCATGAACTGTTTTGATTTTCCAAGTCCAACCATATGAAAAGCAGTTCTACATAATGATTCAAAACCATAAAAACTACAAAAGACCATGCAGACCTGTTGTTATTCACAGCCAGGTTGAAGAGAGCCATTGTTCCGCTTTCCTGAGCCATCAAATTCCTTTCATGCACAGCCGATTGTAAAAACTGCAGAAGTGCTTCAACAAACCCATTAGCCCCCATAAAAATCCTGGTTTCTTCATCATCCTTCAGTAACAGCCTTAAATGCTCTACCACTTCACATTTCCTTTTCCAATTGTTCCCCTCAGTCAATACTTTCAGAAAACTAAAATACTGCTCAGTGTCTTCCTCTTGTGCAGACACACTTTCAGCTCCATTTTCCCCACATTCCTCTGAGATACCACTCTCTTCTAAAGGAACCACTTTGACACCCTTCAACCTGCAAGAGCTAACACTATTTACAGATCTTGAATTTGCAGACTCAGACTCTGATAATACAAACCTCCAGTAGTTAAGATCAAAAGATTCAGGAGGGCCTTCAGGAATAGGGACTCCATTTTGTTCACACCAACAAGCAACAAGACCCTTAACACAGTAATTAGGAGTCAAATAAAGATGTGGAAGTTTCTGTTTTGTCTTTGGGCAGTTGTTGTGCCCATCACTGAACCATTTCTCTATGCAAGCCCTTTCATATGTTTGTCCAGAAGCAATGATAACAGGATCATACATAAGTTGCAGAGATATTGGACACCTTAACTCTTCAGGTGGAAGAGGCATCTGCCCTGACTCCCTGTTTTTATTTTGCTTGAAATTAAGCTTTGAAAGCTGTCTGTCAAAAGCCTGACAGTGACCACCAGGAACACCATCCTCAATAGATCCCTGAACAGTGGGAGAACAAGGAGCAGACCCCTGAGAATCATTGTCATCTGAGAAGTCGTTTCTGAATAACTTGGAGTATTTCCTCATAAGATGCAAAAGATATGCTACAATTGATTCCTTCCGCTTGTCTTCCTCAGCCCGAGCCCTTTCTACAAGTTTTTTGAGAGCTCTTCTTTCTGTAAGAGCTGCTCTTGACGATGTGATTCCAAGTCTAGTAGCAGCCTGGTGAAAAGATTCAAGCTCATTACTTTCACTGGAGTCATCAAACCTTTTCCCCTGCTGGAGCAATGCAATTAAATCATCACCAACTTGCTTCTCTAATGGGTCAAGTGCAAATTCCACACTTGCAAATTCATTCACAATCTCCTGAACCTGAACAGGCAATGAGTCAAACCTCAGACCAGGTCAAACAGTGAGAATGGAAACAAAAGAGCAACATTTGTGCATGTGCATGAACATACAAGGGTCGATGTTAAGAAAACAAAATCCAGAATATCGCAAACAAGGTGGCATTCAATTATTTTGGAATAATAAAATCAAACATCTAGAACAGGGCCCCACTTGTTCATATGCTTCAAACAGAAATCAGCAAGGCTAAGTAAGATCCTCCATATAATATAATAGGATCATAAACCTAAAATCAACCCCAAAAAAGGCAAGAACTACAGAGCCACAATGTTGAAGATTATTACCTGACACCCGATGGATTGTGGAACAATATCTTCCACCCGTCTAAGACTATCTTCAAGGGCACATTTAGCCTTCTCAAATTTTAGAAGAACGGAATCCCCAGTTACAGCCTGCATCATAATTAAAGCCATGTGTAAGATATTCTGCAAAATGTATTTCAGGTCAAATAACTTCAAACAACAAGAGATAACTGTTTAATGAGATAAGGTAAGATAAAAACCTAGCACACTTAATCAGGAAATAGAACTATAGAAGAAATGAATCATACCAAGTAAAGTTTACTACAATCTGAGCAATGTTGAAGAACATTCTTGGCCTTCTCTAAGGCTACATGCAAGGAACATAATGCCTGAATTCCTGTTTTACTTCTAGGCCTAGCTGCTTCTAAAGAAGGAAATACTGACAATACTTTGCAATATATAATAGAAAGAGCCTTGCACATTTGTCCATGTAACTGCATGAGAAAACAGATAGGTATTGGTCAGCTTACACTGCAGAGAATTCAAGGGGGCAAAAATATAATGGAACGGGAAACAACGGCACAAAACACAGCAAAAATCATTTACATTTTTCCCTTCTCATTTGGCCAGGAATGAAAAACATTTAACTAAACAGCAGTTTTCGTGAGCCTTGAAAAGTAGACAGATTCAATCGTTTTTCTTTGTTGCTTGAATATATATAAAAACTTGGAAAGAAAAATAATAGAGAATTTTTTTTCCAATTCCCCCTTGAATGGAAGAACATAAAAGAAAGTAATATAAAATAAATTTGAGTCTTTAATTATACCTTGGCACAAGGACCGTGCATACTGCAAAGGCGTTAAAGCATTAGAATTTCCAAAAACAACATGCAAAACAATTAAACATATATAATCAATCATACCTTGGCATCACTGACAGCAAATAGATTTTCTTCAACCTCAGCGACATCCATCATTCACATTCACTGTCCGTGTAAACTTAGGCGCTAAATGATCTCAAATATTTAAGCTACTACATCCTACAGGAACAAAAGGGAAACAGAAAGAAAGTTATCAGAGAGGAGGGGAATTATCAGTTTATAATCAAAACAGTATCAGTCACCGCTACTGCAGCCAAATAAAGCTTTTACAACGAGTTTTATTAACCATATAAAGTAAGCAGAGTAGAACACTTGAGGCCAAATCATATTAACCAAAATTCAGTAAGCTTTAAAAACTAAGAAAGAAGAAAACAACAAATTCAAGCTTGTTTTACATGCAAAATATAAAATCTCATGTCATCTTATAAGTGAACTTAAAAACAGAAAGAACAGGGACCATGCAAACAAATCAAGACAAAAGCCAACTAAGCATTAGGTTATTTATGGCTTTAATTTTTTTTCCTCAAAATAAGAAACAACTTTTATTTGGGCCAAACGTTTCTCTCCAACTGAATAGACCATAAGAAAACGGACAGATAGTACGCGTTGCTAAAATTTCAAAACAGGCTTTGTGAGCACAGATTAATCCAAAACAGTCATGAGTGGTTTAACATCATCGAATAATCAACACGTTTTCGCATAACACCTTCATCGTGATTCCAACAAAGTACGAGAGATGCTGGAAACATAATTTGCCAGCTAAGATTTTCACTTGAACAAATTCAAGAGAGAGAGTTAACAGCCACAACACCATCAACCAGTAAATAAAAAAAAATGAAAATCCGATTTCAGAAGCAGAAGCCAAGCATAAACACTCAGGGAAGCACGAGAAAACCGTTGAAGACAGAAAAAGGAGAGGTTAAGAGGAAGGATTAGGGTTTGGAAGCAAAACGACATACCAAGCCAAAAAAAAAAGCATATCACAGCCAAGGAGGCTTCATGAAAAATATTAGATGCTTGTAGAATCGAAGAATTAGGGTTCAGAAAATCTATAGTTTTGTAAGAAGCAGGTTTTGAGGTTCCGAATCGGAGAGTGAGTATCGGGGAGCACTCGCACACGCAAGGTGGTAGTGTCTACTGTGTAAGGGGAGGGAGGTGGAGATTTGGTTATTCTAGTGTGAGATTGTAAGAAAATAAATTAAATAATTTTTTGTTTAGTTAATTGGAAGTTAAAATGGAAGTGTCAATTCTAATTTTATTTTATATTTTATTTTTCGGGGGGATTATGTGGATGAACAATTATTGTTTTTTTTTTGTTTGAAGTTTTTTTTTTTGAAAGGGGGAGTTAGAATTAGAATTTCCGCCGCATTTATCTCCCACGGTTCACCGGCCGATAGTTGTCGACCTCCACGGTTCACCACGTTTGTCGGCTAGTAGACATGTCACAATTCTTGCCCCAATTATAATTTTGCCCTTTTCTGACCTCTGTTCTTTCGTCCGTGTGAAGTTCCGAAAGCCCATAGATTGATTTTTTACTTTAACTATTTTACCTTTATTCAAATTCAAAATCAAATATATTTCTAACCATAATTACGTGTAACATTTGTTTTTCGGAAGAATGTTTTGATATTTTTGTTTTCATTTTTAATAAAATTAAATAAATAAAATAGTTGAAACACTTATTTTTTTGTAAATAAAAAATAATTATTTTCATTTATTTTAAGTTAACTTACATGTAATTTATATATTTTTGCGGTGTTTATGTTTCAAAAAAAAATACAACCAATTAAGACTTGTCTCAAAAAGAGCCAAAAGAATTCAATTAAATACAAATTGTGAAATTTTAAAACACATATTTTGTATGAAATTTAAAAGAATTTAAAACAAATGAAAATCCCACATGGCAATGGCATTATAGACTTTTAAAAAATAAAATAAAAAAACAAATATGGCTCCACGACTTACATTCAACCTAAAAATACGATAATTTAAGTCTTGTGATATTATTTAATTAACACTATGTAAAAATTGGGTGGTTCGACCCGGCCTATCGCGCCAAACTGCAAAAAAAACATGAATTGGGCTAAACCAAATCGTAATCTTTTGGACAACATATCTTTTAGCACAGTCCAATTTAAAACAAACTCGACTGGGTCTGGCCCAAATTAATAGATAACAAATATATATGGTGTGCGCGTTATTCACAAAATTTTGCATATCAAAAGCAACAAGGCTGAAGGCAATGTGCCGTGGTTTGTTTTTATCAAACAATGTGCCTTGGTTTGAGTATAAGAGTTTTGAATTTTTGAATTAGGCCCTGTTTGGATAACAAGCTTATCTACTGCTTATGACATAAGTTGTATAAGCTACTTTTATAATCGAAGAAAAATTATAGTGAAACTTATTTTATATAAGCCATAAGCTGTTTTGATAAGCTATCTTGGGTAGCTTATGAAAAATAAGCTCAAAACAGCTTATGAATTAGTCATAAGCTGTGTTCATAAGCTCTGTATAAGCCAATCCAAACAGGCCCTTACTACTCTCTCTATTTCAAAACTATGGCAGTTTTATCTTTTTTATTTTTGTTTTAAAACTATTGCAGTTTTACAATTTCAAAATGTCATTCATTTTTTTTCCTCCCATACCCTTATTTAATACTCTCTCCGGTCTAAAATATAAACAACATAGTACAAAAACACATAGATCAATAAATGCTTTGAAATTGGATAATCTTAATTAATATTCAATAGTTTCAATTTTTTTTCCAAAATTACCCCATTTGATGTCTCTCGTAAATATGAATATTTCATCAAATGAATGGTATAATTGGAAAACTAGCATTTAATTTATATAAAATTGATGAATATTGCTTCTATTTTGGATCAAGAAAAAAGTGTCTTTGTTGCTTATATTTTGGACCGGATGGAGTAATTATTAGTAAGAGTAGTTGATATTAATAGTATAGAGATTTGTAGATAATGTCATAAATACTTTTCTATTAAATGATGATATTTTAGTCTACATATAATAATATTTTACTTCCATTAAATGTTTTTCAATCTATGTGTATTAACATTAAATTGTTATAGTTTTAAAACAGAGAGAGTATATCCCAACATTCATGTATGTAGAAATGCACACACATATATTGTTAGAAAGGAATTCATACTTTCAAAATGTTACTATAAAAAATTAGCTTCTTAACTACTGTGTATGAGAATATCCTTAAAATAAATAAATGTATGTGAAAGATAATTTAAAATTTAGTTGCAATAACTAACTTTTGACCCAAAAAAAAGGTTGCAATAACTAACTAACGACAAGTACAGGTTAAAGAAGTAACGCCAATTAAACAGATTCATGCGCGCATAATGTATCTATCTATCTATATATGTGGCATGTGTTCATATAATAATAATAATTATTAATGCATTATTGCATACCTCCTACTACGTGGAGCACATAGAGGTCTTGCAATAGGAAGAGGCAAAACTTAATAATACCAGTCACTACGCATTTGTCCTTAATATGCCATGAACATTGAAAATGACCTTGAACCATACCTTCTATAACAAATATTAAAATCATGTGATTTCAAAGAAAAGAGCCACTTGTAAATTACACGTAGGGCATATGGATAAGGCTCAGCTGTAGTGCTGTGCCGTAATGCCCGAACTTTAATGTAATGTAATATTTTGCATTAAAACACATTCATTTTTTTAAGTATTGAATTTAAATAACTCGATGGATTAGCGGTCACCCACTTCTAATGTATATTAGCATACTTTCCTCGGCCCTTTGGTTAAGATTAAGCGTAGATTTGAATTATGTTAATCAATTACTTGAATCAAATCCGGAAAGTATATTAGTCAATGTTATAGAAAAAAAAGTATATTAGTCAAAATACATGCAAATAAATTCAAATGTCGTTACACCAATATATTATATATCTGTCGTTCTATCCTTTCGATTTAATTTTGTTGTTAGAAACTTAGAATGAAATTCTAAGATTATAAAAAAGATGTTCATTCATCAATACCCACGCATATATGGTTTTTATTTTATTTATTATTATTTTTTTACACAAATAAGGGAAAAATAAAACTTTTCTTAACTATAATTATATTAATTTTTAAAAAATCCCATAAAAAAATATCAAAACTAAAAATCACATGTAAGCATGCTTAATCTATATATGGTTGAAAATATCAATGATGGATAAAATTATCGTAATTTTTCATGTTGAAGGTTTTCATGAGAATACATTATGAGTGTCAACACAAATTTTGTAACACTCTTTCTAAAAAAAAATATTACACCATAGTTACCAAGAATTTCGAATAATTTAGAAAATATTTAGTGAAAATTGAAAATCTTTCTTCTGAAATACAGGTAAAATTTTTTGCCTTTTTAAAGAAGATGAAAAGGATGGGGAGTATGTTCCCTTGATTCTTTTTTAAATGTTTTCAAAACAGTTTTCAGTGCGGAAGCATAAATAAAACTTGTATGAGTGTAATCTCATTTCATATAACCAACAGAGTCTTTACAAGAAGAGATTGAAAATGATACAGTGAACATCTGAGCCAGTCTAATCTTTAGACTTCTACCCAACATAATACCGTAACCATCCATTCTTCTTTGAATCCATATTCATCTATACAGCAACATTATTCAGATCCTCTCCTAAGAGCTAACTCACTTCTCGGGTCAAACATCTACTCCGTCATGCATGCATCAACACAACAAAACAGGGGTAAGGGTGAAACTCCAAACAAATTAATAGAAAAAGTACAGGCACACAACAACACACAGTACTCAGATACACTGGGAACATACCAAATTAATCAGTATACCAACTAGAGCTGGCAAAATGGGCCGGGCTTGCCGGGCCGGGCCGAAAAAGCCCGAAAAAAAGAGGGCTCGGACACACAAATTTGAGCCCGTTTTCAATCCGGGCCTTTTTGGCCCAGCCCGACAAAGCCCGAACCCGGTAAAGCCCGAGCCCGAAGCGGGCCGCCCGCAAAATATAGGCTAAAGCCCGAGCCCGAGCCCGAAAAGTGGAGGGCTCGGACACACAAATTCGAGCCCGTTTTCAATCTGGGCTTTTTTGGCCCGGCCCGACAAAGCCCGAACCCGATGCGGGCCGGCCCGAGCCCGGCCCGAAAGCCCGTTTTGCCAGCTCTAATACCAACATAACAAACTATAAGCATTTTGCTTAAAACACAGCACAATGGAAACATCCAGTGGAAATATCGCTTTACAAAGCATTTGGGAACATCGAGTAGGAACATCAAGTAGGAACATCGTGTGAGAACATCAAGTAAGAACATCATGTGGGAACATCATGTAGGAACATCGCATTTCACCAGACCTATCTCTTTCACTTCCAACCACTCATAATTACTTATCTCAAACCACATAGAATCACCAGATAACACAAAATCACATTTAACAGATAAGAATATCAATTCACACATTTCAGGAAAAACACACAGTCTTACCACTCGGATAATCATAGAACCATTTATTCCAGATAACTCATACTTTGTTTATATTCAAGTCTCTAAAAAATAAATCGGTATATAACAGTACTAAAAAATAATTAATTCATTGAAAATGGGTCAAAACTGAATTATTCTAAAATATTTGAATACTAGTTTATTTTCAGAAAAAACCCAATGAAAGTTTGTTTTCACAAATTTTCACTGTTACAAATATAGAGAATACTGAACCAAAAATATATAACAAATATAATTTATCGAAAATTCATTACTATTATATTTCCCAATCATCTTTGTCACGTATATACCGAGTCCCTAGGTTAAGAATTCCCCAAAGAGCATATCGGTACAGATCCCAGGCCAGAGAGAGACGGACTGTTTTAGCCCCTTCATAAGTCTCACTTCCTTTCTAGACAGATCCATACTGATAAACCATTTATCTTAACCATGACCTTGTATATTAATGATAGATAATATCAGAGTTTTCACAAAATAATAATTTATATTTTTTTCGCGGTAAACTCATATTTACGGTAAGTCTAGAATTTGTCATTATAACGGTATGTTTACAAAAGTTCAAAAGTGATTTTAACATACCCTCCTTGCTTCACGAAAATTTAACAAAATTTGAGCATTATAACTCTACTATTATTAATTAGCACAAAATAATTAATTTAAAGCTCATAAAATAATTATATATTTAAGGCATAAAGGCATAAACATATAAAACATACAAGACAAGCATAAACAAGAATCAAAACACATACTTCTCAAATTAATATTGAAAGAAAGACCCCTTACCTTGGCCAAAACTTGATGAAGAACAAGCAAGAACACCAAAAGAAATTTATGAACTAAGAAGTAAAAGTGAGAGAACTTTGTCTTCAAGAGTTCCCTTGGCTTGGTGTGTGGAAAATTATGAACCCAAGGGGTCTCTTTATAGATGGGAGGGGGCGGCCAAGAGTGGGGATAAAGAGGGAAATAAGAATTTGTGTGATGCATGTCATGACTACATAAATACTTAATTATTAATTAGGTTAATTCAAGCTTTTATCTAATTGACTAATCCTAATGACTAAGCCTTGTGACTCATATGAAAAATCTGATACAAGGGCCTAAAATGGAGCTTGATGTCGACCAAATGGAGGAGGAAGGAAGATCATTGGATTGCTTGGTCAAAAGCTTTAGGTTTATGTAGTTTTAAGTGAAAATCAAGGGTAAAATGGTCTTTGTACTAATCAAATGTTTAAAAATAATTTTAAATGGTAAGAACTAATGAGGAATAACAAAATTGACATATAAAAGCTTCATGGAAGAGTTTTGAGATTTTTACGGTAAGGGCAAACCTTACTGTTTATAAAAACAAAGAAAAACGGTCGGCCGTAAGTGAAAAACAATAATTTTTCAAAAAATTCCAGAAAAAATTCCAGAAAATCACAAATTGAATTTAAACACTAATGGTCCTTATTGAAATTTGATTTTAAGCACTCACTGATCACCATAAATTCATTTTTGACCAGAAATCTCTATTTTCTGTACTTTACAGAGATCGGAAAAGTAGTGTTTTTATCGACTTTTCAGAAAATTACGAAATAATTCCCAAAAATCCCAAAAAATATAAAAACATGATTCAACCTTTCAAAATCCTTTTCTAACCTCAGATTGGTCTCTGAATCAGTGTTTAGCTTTTACTGTAAGTAACAGGGTCAAAACGGTAATTTCTAAAGTTTTCCAAAAATTCCAAGAAAATTTCAGAAAATCAGAAATATTAAAAGAACCAACTTTTGTGAAGGAAGTTTGTTTGTCTAAGTTGTTTTGATATACTTGTGCTATATAAAACTTTATCCGTTAATACCAGTAAATACGGGTGTCAGACGTCAAGGAAATAGTGACTGTTTTCACTAAAATAACTTGAAAAGTATTTTAGAACCTTCATTATAAGACCAAAATAATTTACTTAGCACTTAGATCACAAAATTTCATATAAAATAGATTTTAAACAATAACTCAGAAAAATGGATGTTACAAATTTAATCATACTTTATTTTATAATAATAACTTACGGTTAATGATTACTAGGATCAAATCCTTACAGTCTTTTACAATCATGCTACTTGCCTGCTTATCTGAAAAGTTTTTGGGGAGGCCAGTATTAAGGGTCTGTTTGAAAAAATAGCTTATTTAATCACTTATAGCATAAGTGCTTATGTATAAACTAATTTTATAACCAAAGAAAGAATGTGGTGAAATTGATTGCATATAAGTTGTAAGTTGTTTTGATATGCTATCATAGGTAGTTTATGAAAATAAGCCCAAAACAGCTTATGAACCAATCATAAGCTATTTTCATAAGCTCTGTCAAACACACTAACAAGAACTTATGTTAATATATAAGCCCAGATAAGCTCTGCATAAGCCAATTCAAACAGACCTTAAGACTAATTCCTCACACTGGTTATGCTAGTTTGTTCCCATTCATGGGGAGAATCATTCCATATATGAGTAATGTGTGCTAATTTTGATTATTAGAATTTGTATGCTAAAAGTTTATGATCCAAAAAGTTGGATTTATTACATTCACACAATATGAAAACTTATAATTAAACTTATAGTAAATAAATCCCTAATCTTTATCTTTATATGCGTACATTATCATATCATACGACTTTACATCTTAATTTTGACCATTTATAGCTAGGTTTAATGGTTCTTTCATATAAAAATGACTCTCTCACGCAACACATATCTCCCACATGTGTGCGCCATGTGCATGAGACACATGTGTATATATGATTTTAGCTATTCTAAATTAAACATTTTATTGCAAGGATAAAATAAGATATTTAAATTATTTATGATAAACACATTTATAATATGTTATGCATGTATATGGATAATATCAGTTGTCAATTTATTTATTAACAATTGAGATTACTTAGTGTGTTTGGATGAATGTTTTTAATAATGTTTTTGAATGGATTTAATTTGTTAAGTTTGAGATTCACAATGAAGGAATTTATATTTGAGTAATTTTACTTTAAAAGAAATTTGACGTAAAATTTAGTATAAGTTTTTCAACTTAATTAACACAAAAATACTTTTATCACTTATAATAAAATCAAGGGTTATAGACAAATTCCCATTTCCGTAGTCTGGGCTGTATTTACCGATTCGTGCGTGTGTGGGATGTGGGAAATGGTAAATACACCCCACACTTTTTAGACATACATCCCACACTTTTTAGACATACACCCCATTTAATGCTGAAATTTCAAAAATATCCTCAAAATTCGCGTGTATTCCGGAAACTGAAGTTTTCGGTTCAGTTTCCGGAATGCAATTTTACATTCCAGAAACTGGATCCAAAATTGTATTCCAGAAACTGGAGTTTCTGGAATACAAATTGTATAGAAACTGAAGTTTCCGGAATACAAATTTGCATTCCGGAATACACCCCACAATTCAAAAAATTTACATTCCGAGTTTCCGGAATACAAAATTGCATTTCGGAAACTCCAGTTTCCGAAATATACGTAAAAATGGAAGATATTTTAAAAATTTCTATAATTAAGTGAGGTATATGGCTAATTTTTTGTGGTGTATATACCAATTCCCGTGGGATGTATTTACCGATTTCCATTTCCATAGTCTGCCCGGCCCAAACTGATAACATTTTTTTACTCGGAAAAAAATATCTCCGCCGTCTCCCGAACTGTTCTACTGCGATTCACACTTGCAGCACTGCAAAGTGCAAACACACTCGTTTTGGCGTGACCCCACACACGCACGACTCATTCACTACGCAAACACTCCCTTCACTTATTAATAAGCTTTTTCAAATTCAAAATCCTATGTGGCGCCGTTAGTTGCCGTCGATCCTCCGCCAGAAATGACCGGAAGTGGAAGAAGAACCACCGCTCGGAGTAGAGTCCGATCCTCCTCCGATGCCGACGCCGATCCTCTCCATGAAAGGAGGCCTAGGTTTAACCGCCACAGGGACAGGAGCAAATACGGAAGCTCCATTCCGTTATTCACCAACGCCAATCTCAAAGTTGTGCTCGGATTCACCTTCATCGCATTCTTCACCATCTTGTTTCTGATTCGCCACCTAGTCAATTCCGCCGCCGAACCTCATCTGCCTCGCGCCGTTACGCCGTTTCCCGCGCCGAAGATAATGGACCTTCCTCAGGTCAACTCTTAACTCCATCCACTCCATCGTTCTTAATCCTTTCTATTTTTTGTTCCTACTTTTTTTTTCCAGAATTAGATGATTTTGGTTTATGTGAATGAATGAATTGATCGGCGTTGCGTTGTCGCAGTTTCAAGGTGAACACAAGGAGAGTTTGTATTGGGGAACTTATCGTCCCCATCTATATCTTGGAATTCGTGCCAGGTATGATTTCACCATCTCTAAAACAGACATGATTGTGTTTAGTTTTTTTCTTTTGAAATAATGATGATATGCATGAGGTGTGTTTTGATTCATTTATTAATAAAACCACGAGGTGTCTACACACTGTTTTATTTTGTTTGCGCTGAATTGGAAGCAGATATTATTTTGGTGGTTAAGGTTTGTACTACTGATTGTGCACAATCTATATAAAGTTTGACTTATTTATGCTTGCAAATTGCGCATCACATTGAAATTGGTGCGCCAGCACCATATCTGGTTTAGATTGTGTGTTTGGGATGCCAATGTCAACAACATTTGACTCTGCAAGCATTCTCACTTTTTTCTCTTGTTTTTGCGGGGTGTTTTTCTGTGTGTGTTTATGTCAGGACTCCACAATCTTTGATGGCTGGATTAATGTGGATCGGTGTGAAGGATGGCAGATATCACCTGAGGCATGTTTGCAGACTTGAGGATGACCTAAGTACTTATGGTTGGATAAAGCATAATGGACGTGATTTTGGGCATCAAGTACTGGTTGACCATGGCATGACCTTGGCTACCGATTTTTTAAAATCAAAGGGGGATGGCAGCGGTTATGGAGGGGACTGGGCAGTTCGAATTGGTGTGCAGATTGATAAGTAAGTTATCTTATTAACTTCGAATCACTTTCATCTAAGTATTAAGGCAGAACATCTTTGTTTGTAGTTTTTCCCTATTGGAAAGTAGGTAGTAGCAAGTTTATTTGTAACTTCGGTACAGGTTTGTTTCCCTGTACGAGTCTCTGCATCTCTTAGTATTGCTATATTGAGTATTTTTATATATTGAGCGGCTTTGTTCTTGTGGTCCAACCCCAGGTCAAAGTGGAATGAGGAATTTGGGAGAGGTGCCCAGCTCTTTTTCTATTTGGCTGATGAAAGTGGGAATGCTCTAGATGTAAGTGGAGAAAACTTGAACATTCGTGAGAATTCTTTACTTGCATCTGGCTCTCGAAAGGACATTGGAGATTGGCAGCTACATTTAAAATCAACGGTAATACTAGGAAATGGTGTCATGGTTAAATATTCAAGATTGTCTTACTTGTACTACCACTGGACATTATTTTGGAGTTTATGGTTAGTTGCTTGTAGGAACATCCATGGTTCCTATTTCGTTCTATGAAACAGTTTAAGAATATGATAAACCTGTGAATCTCCACATTTTAAAGCAAAATTTACTGTGCTTTTATTTTGTATTTTAATAATCTAGATGAATATTTTCAGACCTTCTTTTTACTTTGACATAGTAATTGTCACTCTTGATTATCTGTGATGTTATGCCTACCATTATTTACTTTCTTATGTTTTCTTTTTTTCTTTTCCAGGATGATCTGGAACTGCATTACTCTGGATTTCACACACCTCACTTTCACAATTTATCTGATCTTGTTGAGGAAAATCTTGCGTCACAAGTATGTCAGGGTATTTCAATTCAATTTATCTGATGATATAAGTTAGGCTTAAACCTCTTTTTGGTCCCTCATTTTTCGCTGAGTTCCGTTTTTAGTCCCTCAAAAATAAAATGCGTCTTTTTAGTCTTTCATTTTTTAAACTTTGTCACTTTTAGTCATTGGGGCCATATTTTAAATTTGAAAAGTATTTTATAAATTTATACTTTGACCCCTCCCAAAGTCTAATTCTCACCTTAATCCGTTTTTTCCGTTCTCCTCCCCCTCCACGGATGCACCGTGACCCCCCATCCCTGCTAGGAGTAGTTCCAATGTCCTCCCTCGAAGCCGCCATGAGATGCGGCCTCTCTCTCGTTCTCCTCCCTGTGCGATCGCAGTGACCGCCTCCCTTCCCGCCATTGTGCGCAGCCTCCCTTGGCCGCGCGGAGCTTCTCCCTCCCTTGGCCGCGTGGGGATGGGGGGCCACGGTGCAACAGTGGAGGGGGAGGAGAACGGAAAAAGGGGTTAAGGTGAGCATTAGGCTTTAGAAGGGGTCAAAGTATAAATTTAGAAAATACTTTTCAAATTTAAAATATGGCCCCAAGGACTAAAAGTCACAAATTTTCAAAAATGAAGGCTAAAAAAACGCGTATTATTTTTGAAGGACTAAAAACGGAACTCAGTGAAAAATGAGGGGCTAAAAACAGATTTAAGCCTATAAGTTATGTAATACAAGATATGTGGTTATGAATTTTTTTGAGGGGTTTTCCCTTGATATTTCTGCTTATGTGCATGTCTTTTGTAGATAAGAAAGCATGCTCGACTGCAACTATCAGACTCATCAGATGATTCTCCAAATGTGTTAGTTTTTCAGGTAACAGAACATATACACTTTCTGCTACCCATGTAACAAAATGCGAGTGTAGACACACACTCCAACTGCTTCTTGAAAAACATCTTTCCTAATTGGTTTTGCTGTCACCTGCGCTTCTCTCTCTCTCTTTTCTACTTCATGCTGCAGATAATTGGCGGCTTTCCTTTCACAACAGATATTGTACTCATCTCTGGAACTGATTTAGAAAGTTCAAGAGTAGAAGAGCGTGTCAATAGTCTTACAGGTTTTTTCCCCACTTCTGTATAGTGTTTTTCCAAAATATGGTGTGTATATTTAGTGCTTTCATGAAAAGGGAGAACAAATTTAATTATTTACTTTGTTGCAAGAGTTGTTATTTGCTTTGAAAACCTTCTTCTCATCTTGATGGACAACATAGAGGTTTATACAATTATGTTGCTAATATGTGTTCATTAATGTAATGGCTTAAATTTGGAGGATATGTCTACTTTGTGTTCAAATTCATTTCTTTTGGTTTTTGATTTTTCTCTTAGGATGCTTAAATGCTTAATTATTATTATTATTATATATTTTAAAGAGAACTGGCTACTCTTTATTGAATTGTAGTTAACATCAATGTGCTAAGTCAGTGTGTAATTGTTTGTTCTTCTGCTTGTTAGGCACCTCACTGTCCAATGAACTGAAATATAAAGAACAAGCATTTGATGAAAAGTTTGAGAAAATTTTCAATTTGGCTGAGAAGGTACCAAGTCTATTATTTATTCGTTTATTTTACTTTCTCATATTCAATGATGTATTCTTCTTGTTTGGTCTTTCAATGTATTATGAGTCTCTCAAGTTTCATATGATTGCATAAATTCATTTTAATTTAGAAACTTATACTCTATAGAAGTAAATTCTTTATCATAGTAGTGAATTTCCAGGTGGATTCCGAATCCATTTCCGTTGGTAAGGCTGCTGTCGGAAACTTGCTAGGTGGCATTGGCTACTCCTATGGACAGTCAAAAATTGCTCTGTCAAGAACCCTTAATGTAAGTTATTCAGTTTGTTCTTTATAGTCCTTATTAAAGAGTATGCCACCGGCCCACCCCTTAATAGCATATAACTTGACATGTGATTATCATAAATATGGAAGTTATCTTTCATGTGTTTTATTTTTTTTTCTTGGTATGAAGTATAAAATTAAGAGACAATAGAGAAAGAAGTACAAGAAAAGAATATTGCTAACCAGTAAAGAACTGAATTCTTGCTCAATTGAAAATTTCTTCAGTTGCTTCCAGAAATTAATTTATGCTTACAGAAAACCAAGACAAGCTAATTAACTAGCAAGTCTTGCTGCAAATTAACAAAGAAACCACTTTGAAATAGCTATTATTAGAGTATATAGATTAGAGAGTAATTCTACTTGGTTGTAAATATGCTAGTCTAAATGCTATTATCTAACCCCCATAAGATGGATATAAAGAGTAAAATACTATTTTATCCCACAGCCAGCAGAAAAAGGATATCCTTGTATAGAATCCGCCCCATCCATTTGCTACCAAATGTTTCTTAGACACAACCGTTACCTTGTATAGAAGCATGTTTTAAAAATTCCTGTTGTGAAACATTTATCTATCATTTAATTAGTCTCTTTGCTGGAAAAAGATTTTACTTTGTCAAAAAGACGATTATAGGCTGGACTAGAGATTTGGTGTCAGTTGCTTTGTCTATAATTTAACATGCTTTTGTTTTCCTTATTACTCATAAATTTCTCATCCTAACAGTGTGGCCTTGCTATTCTTTGATTAATTGCTGTCAGTGGCCTGAGCTTTCCTTTGTACTTTTAATTAGCTGTCAGCAATTTAGGATTCAGACTAATATGCAGTGGGCTGTTTTCCTTTGCAGCTTAGAGAACATGTTAATTATGTATCATATTGGCCTGCTGAGCTTTACACAGCTGTACCAAGTCGGTCGGTCTTTCCAAGAGGATTTCTATGGGATGAAGGTTTTCATCAACTTCTAGTCTGGTTAGTTTCCTGTGCTAATAATATCCTTCTTGACCACCACCACTGCCATCATTATTATTATTCTTGTATGAAATTCTCCTTAAGTGCAGAAAAGTGCCGAACTTTATTGACTGCACAAGACTAAGTTGTATTATTTAACAAACAAATAATCTCTAAATGTGCTTTATTTGCACTTATGCACATTAACCAGGCGTTGGGATATTCATATTTCGCTGGATATCATTGGACACTGGTTAGATTTGATGAATGTTGATGGATGGATACCACGGGAACAAATTCTGGGGACTGAAGCACTGAGGTGTAGTACCAAACATTCTGTTCAGATGATTGCAGTATATTTAACTATCAGCTGCCCTAGTGACATATATTCTTCTGTGCTTGCAGTCGGGTCCCAGAGGAATTTGTTCCTCAGCTTCCAACAAATGCAAATCCTCCAACTCTGTTTTTAGCATTAAGTGGTATATGTTAATGTTCCTTGTCTATTTCCCCCTTTTATATTATCCCTTTTTCAAGTTATGACTTACGAGAATCATAATTTTAAAAAAGGCAACCAATGTGTTCCCATTTGTGAGTTCAAGCAAGCCATAGGCTAGGCTCCATGATAGTTCTTCCTTTTAATTGAGGGCAATGATTAGCAACTTCCTGCCTGGTTATTTTTTGTCACCTCTAGCAACTTATCCTTGTAACTTTTTTCGTATGTTCTTGATTATTTAACTTAGGAATCATCCACAATTGAGCTGGATTTGATTATTTCTAAGTTGTTTCTGGGTTATAAATTTATGGAGACAGTTTGGCAATTTATATGAAGTATATCTATAAATATCACTTTAGGTCAGAGGCATGACTAACATTAGCTTGGTGGTGTTGAGTGCATGTTGAATTTTTTTGGGGATGCTGGAAAGCAATTGCATTTAGTTTTGATGCTATTTTCATTACTTGCATTGTTTGAGAAATTTAATACTTAAAATAACTGAAAATATACCCTTAAGAATGAAGATAGATTTACATGATCATATGGGACATAAAGATTCTATAAAGCATATAAAAATGATCAAACATGCTATGAAGTAACATATTTTTCTTTCTGTTTATTCTTTGCTCTCCTTCCACCCTTCAATCCATTTCTATTTTGTCCTAACCAAAGTAGTTAAAAATCTGTTTTTCTAGACATAATTAATGGCTTGATGAACAATGAGTTTACTGCAATGGATAGAAGTGAGATCACTATGTTCCTAGAACGTGCCTTTGTTCGATTGGAAGCATGGTTCCAATGGTTCAATACAACTCAGTTAGGTATATGCTATAATCCATGTGTGGTCTGCTTGAGTGCTGGAGATAGATTTTTTCTTTCTGACCTTTGTTTTTTTTCCAATTATCATCTCTTTTAATACAGGGAAACAAATGAGCAGCTACTATTGGCATGGACGGAACAACAGAACAATACGTGAATTAAATCCCCAGGTTCTAATATGCATCCTTTCTTCCTGTACTTATCTACAACCTCAATCTGGACTCTATGGGTACTCAGCAGTTTAACTTGATGATAACAGCTATTGGCATGCTTATAATGGAAGCTAATGTTAAGGAAAAACCACCAGCGAGATTTATTGATAGATTGCTATTACAGCAGGCTAGAAACATACTTAAGCATAGAGCTGCATACACAGTTGTTCTAGACTTCTTGTCACTTGACTATTGGTGGTCAATTTATTTTGTGGCGGTACAAACATAATACAATAGGAGTTATTTTTCCAGGAAAGTTGAGCCTATTGGATGGCTTTCCCTGTTGTTACTTGAAACTAGAGAGTCATAAACACGGGCACTGCATGAGTCTGAAACCTGAATTTTAACTTGCAGTTATGTTGTTCTTTGAATTATTACATCCAAGGATCATATAACACAACCATCAGCGTTTATGTGGTCGATTATGACAACTTTCTTTATCCTGAATGAAGACACATGCTCCTAACTAACATTATTTCTGGCATTTTCAGACGCTGTCCTCTGGATTTGATGATTATCCACGTGCTTCACACCCAAGTGCAGATGAACGCCACGTGGATCTTAGGTGTTGGATGTTACTTGCAGCAGATTGTATGCATTCCATTGAGAAGTTTTTGGATAAGGAAACCAAACCTGACAAGGTAAAATTTGAAAAATAAATGTAGGTGGCATAAAGCTAAATTTCCCAGTTTAATTTACATATTGAATGAAACGATGCAGAATTATGGTTCTCTTGCAAAATTGCTATCAGATCATGAGTTACTGAACCAGGTATTTACCTTTGCTTCCCCTCTCCCTTCTTCAAAGCTGTTGCACGCCTTGATATTTCACTATGCGTCTCTGCTGTTGGTGATGTAACACAGGAATAGGAGCAAAAGAGAGTGAATATAAAAAGGAGAGATAGTAAAAAAGAAGGAAAAAAGAGAAGAAAACTTGGCATATACAGTTATGGAATAGTTAGAACTTGAAATAACAGAGAGAACAAATTAATATTTTCTGGGAAATGATTTTTCTTATATCCTTATTTACAAGACTACATAAAAAAAATTGACTTTTTTCTTCAAAATAGAAGATGAAGTTTTCCAATTTGGAAAACAAAGTTTAGCCTGATTTTTTTCTTACAATATAGATAATGAAGGGTTCTTTATTAGAGTCTAGACCTTCCCCAAGCTCATTAATATGGAATCATTGAGGAGTGTGAACTTCTAAGTAGCCCCCTGCATATAGATGCTGAATCCTTTGATTATGAACACACTGCATGTACATGGAATATTTTTCGCATTTTTTCTCCGCAATTGAAATTTCCAACTGTGCTTCCTGTATATAGTAGTCTAAGGAAGGTTCTGTGTGTTTACATGGATGGTTGACGCAGTTTGATACAGTGAAAATAATCCCATTTTCCTTTTCTTTTCAAACTGTTTTTAAGAAAAGAAAATTTAATGCAAATTTTGCAGTTGACTTTCATTAAATGTTTGCTTGGTGAATGGTGACATTAAAGTCAATTCGTTGCTACTATAGTTATGTCCATGCCTAATTTATGCTTGATGTCCATACAGATGCATTTTGATGATGCATATGGTGCTTACTTTGATTTTGGAAATCATACAGAAAAGGTATACTGCCCAGATATTTATGTTTAGTGTCAGTATGCATACTTTGCAAGATTAACAATGCATGGGGTTCCCCATTCAAGTCTGAAAATGAGATTTTCTTTATATGCTTAACCATGCTAGGTTCAACTTAAATGGAAAGAAATGGAGGCAGGACAAAATTATGCTGCTCGCCAGCTAGTCCGGGATGTTTTGGAAAGGCCTGTATTAAGATTGGTTCCTCACATTGGTTATGTTAGTTTGTTCCCATTCATGGGGAGAATCATTCCACCTGTAAGTAATGCATGTTAATTCTGAATATCATAATTTTTTATGCCAAGAACTAAGAAGGAACTAAGAAGTCAGTCCTTGTTTGGATGATTTCACAATTAGATGCATCTTTTTAATAGTACTGTCTCATTCAGGGATCATGGATTCTGGAAAAGCAGCTTGAACTCATTTCAAATAACAGCCTCTTATGGACTGACTATGGACTACGTTCTCTTGCCAAAACAAGGTCTACAACCTATGGTCTAATGCATTTTTAATGGATTTAATTTGAGTGACCTTATTCAGCATGTTTATTTATTTTTTTACGAGCAGCATATGTTGATTATAGTGAACCAAAAATGAGATTTTTTTATTCCACAGTTCCTTGTACATGAAACGCAACACAGAGCACGATGCTCCATATTGGAGAGGTTCAATTTGGATAAACATGAATTACATAATTCTTTCAGCGCTCCACCATTATTCCAAAGGTATTTCTGCAGATATTCCACTTTATTGATTGCTTCCTAAGACTAATATTTAGGTTGAATCTTGCAGAGAATGGGCCATATCAGGACAGAGCTAAAGCTATCTACAAAGAATTGAGAAGCAATTTAATTAGGTATTGTTTGATTTTGTTTGGTACAGCGGGAATTTTGTTTAAATCTATTGGTTGGTTTTTTGAAAAATTAATATAATTCCACCATACTGCAGAAATATAGTACGCAATTATCAACAGACTGGATTTATTTGGGAACAGTACGATCAGATTAAGGGCGAGGGAAAAGGGGCACATCCATTTACGGGCTGGACATCGCTTGTAGTATTAATCATGGCGGAAGCATACGACACAATTTAGGATAAACACTGTGGAGACTATATTATGACGCACACCGAGGCTGTAAGTGGCGTGCAACCTTGTTGAAAATCTTTAATTTATAGATTCCAGAGATTATTAAATTTATAAAGCTTACCAAATCCCAGTATGTATGATGGATGAGGAACGTTTGCCTTGTTATCCTACACCGCCCTAAAAAAAACTAGAGCCCGTTTCATTTTATTTTATTGTTTTTTAAAATTATTTTATAAAATTATTTCTTATAATCATTTTACAAAATAAAAATATAAAAAATGCTTGCTTGATTTAAAAATAAGTTTTAGAAATTTTAAGGCACTCCAGCAATAGTGGGGATGATAACAATGATTGTGGCAAAGGCAAAAATGATATAGTGGCAGTACCCTAAGAAAAAAAACAACTAAATGTATTTTCAATTTTTTAATCTAAAATAAGTTTTCAATAAAATCATAAAAAACAGAATCAAATAAAAATTTTATTTTCTAATTTTTGAAAACAAAAGTTGTTTTCAAAAGCAATAATCAAACAGCCTCTGATTGTTAACTAACACGTTTTGAATTCATGTGATCATAATTGTGACACGTGTGCACTCACTAGTAAATTTTCACGTCGGCAATGCAAAACACTTGTCTATTATAACAATAACAATAACAATTATTGGCATTAAAAATATTATATCTTTAATATCAGCAATGATTTTCTTCCATTTTTAACGAAAACCTCTGGATAAATTATACAAACTTTTAAGGATATACGATAGTATAATACACAAAAATTGAAGAAATGTCTACAAATTTACCCGAATTTTTTGTCCCTTGGTGCCGAGTTCATTTACACGGATTGGGCAGGGTCACAGTGTCTGTTTCACGAGTAACCATATGGTTAAATCTTCAACCTTTAAGGTTACAGGAAGTTTCAAGTAGCAGCAAAGGGAAACAATGGATGACTGGATGTCGCGAATTACATCCCCCATTTTACCTATTGTTTGTGCCAACCTTATCAGCTACTAGCCTGCTATCACCAAAGTCATGTTAGTTTTTTTTTTCAATATTTTTTTTTTAAGGAGAAGACCCAACTATCATTGAAGAATACAACGGCTAAAAATTTATTGAGCAAGTTCATATTGAATTCCCATCTCAATTTGTTTTTGTCCTAAGCCTTCATAATCTCCAAATTCCGTATATCTCGCTTCAAAACACTGCCAAGTCTTGCTATGGCCTCCATCTGCTGTTGTAAGACCTGTTCGCATAAAAGTATTGTACAGAATTCTTTGAATGTATCACATGGATCACCTCACAATTGTCAATTCCTTTATTTCTTTTTTCTTTGAAAAAAAAATGAAAGGAAACCAAAACGTTCATCGATAAATCTCTCCAGTTGGTCCCATCTTACCTCGTGCAGGCCAGCAAGACTCTGTTCATGAATTTGGATTAATCCTGGAATATAAACGGAGCCACCAAAGCCCATACTACTTGTCTGATGAACACGAGATACCATTTGTAGGTGCTGTACCTTACTGCATAAACCATCCCCAGACCCTTTCAGCTGAAAAGATATTTGCAAATTAGTTCCATCTCAGTAACGAAGCCAGATGCAGAAGATGGTATAGGACAAAAAAATCTACCTATTGAATAATTGCGGCTAATTTCTTGGCAAGTTCCGTTTCCCCTTCAGTCAAGGGTTTACGGCAGCCGTTTCCCCCCAAGGCCTCCACAATCCTCATTACCTTCAGTCACAACACACGTGAAGTTAAATTAATGAAATTGCAAGAATAAAGAAAATCAATTCCACCAATTCATCAACTAGTCTAGGGGGAATGCTACCGGGGACAGAGAATCAGAGAGGGAAGGAACACAACACAACAACAAATCTAAAATTTTACCCTGACTGTTCACTATAGAGCTATTTGATTTTTTTTTTTTTAAATCATGCTGGAAGTTTCCATTAGAAACAAATTATTCTATTATACTACAACCGACAGCAAAGTTTCTTTCTCAAACTCGAGTCCCTACTCTTAACAGACGTCGACGAAGAATTTGTTCTCTCTGCTTCATTCTTTGAATTCGAGGAAGAGTATCAACTTGAACACGTCTTTGGAGCTGCAAAAGGCATTGGACAGTTCAAAAGACAAGTCAGCAATGCATGATGAAAATAAAGTCAGCACCATTTCAACATTTAACTTGGGAAGGCAGATGGAAGAGTAGTGATACCATTTTGACATTGCTTTGGGTTATGCGTAATCTCTGTGCATCTGAAGCAATGATTTCATCTTGTATCTGTACGACAATGTGAATTGGGCATGCATTAGTTGACCATAGGCTCGAAGGAGAGTTTGAGACTCTTCAATATTATTGAATTTGAAAGAGAATTATGAAAGATTTCCAAAAAAAAGAGAATATGAATAAAACATATTCATAGTTATTCTGATCAACTGTTTGTCCAATCTCTCAAGAGAGCATGGCATCAGCTATTCGATTTCCCTTTCTCTATATACCTGCTACTCTGAATCAGACAATCTTCATTTGGGGAAATAATTTTTCTAATTACACCTAGCCCGCCTTAATTTATCCTAAATACCACAAAAAAGACATCCACATGTCTGCTCAATCCTCCTTTATAATTTTTCACGATTCCTTTTGCTATAGGTCCATACTTTTCATTTAAACATTTTTTTTTTACTTTGTTTCGTAACAGAGTCCGAGTCCTTTGCCTCAGTATAATTATATGCAATGGCCACCAAGGTATACTTTAACGTGCAAAATCAAGTTCTAGAGTTTCAGTATCAGTACTCATGATGTGTATGCATTTTGATATTATTTCTTAAAAAAAAAAATCTACACAGCCACAATTCTGAACATTCATTTTTCTGCAAAATATCAGATATTCAAGTTATGTTTTCGGTACATAAAATTTTAAGATGAGGGCAAGCTCTCCCCATTCCAAGGTCGGGACAAACCACCACTCTTCCACGGGGACCCCTAGATTCAAACCTAAGTCATACCATTGTCATATGCGGAAGGTAAACTTGACATAACCCCTCCCTTAAGATCAATACATGGCAACAAAACAAGTATACCAGAAGCTTATAGTAATAAAATAACTAATAGAGTTTACCATAATGCGTTGTGAAAGATGCTTAAAATCCTGAACAAGTTGAGGCCAAAGACGTTTCCTATCAGGTCTTTCCATACCCTCAAGCTTCCCCATGGCCCCCGCCCACATGATCTGCCAAATAAAAACTATTCCCCATTGTTAGCCAACCGGTAGGACCAAATTAACAATTAGAGTCAGTTTTGCATCCCCTTAATTAGAGCAAGAGCATTTAGTTGAAAATTATAATTACAAATTAAGAGACTGGAAACTCACGTCTGAAACACCAGCAGGCTTCACCCTAAACAGCGGTTCTGTTACACTGAACAACAAGTGCTGCAGAACAACACACAGCGACTCAAGACACTTGAGATTCAACAAGTGCAACTCTACAATTTAGATGCCAAAATTTCGCAACCAAAATTCACAGACTCCACTATATGAAGAAAGAAAATATAGAAACACCTGGTGAAAATCTATTTCAGTATCAAATAAAAAAAAATTGAGAGTGAAGAAAAGTACCTTAAAAGCGTACATAGGGTTTCCAGGCTGATACTTGTTGTAGGCATTGATGATTGCCTAATCGAACAACACGCATATAAAAAATCAATTGAAGAAAAATAAAACACAAATTAATCTCGAAAAAAGAAAAGAATGAGAGGAAAAGTGAAGAGATAGGTAGGATTGGGGGGTTAAGTTACATGAATATCGTGATCGGGGACTGTATTGGCCATCACTGTATTGAATTGAGCATGCGGTACTTGTGGTGCTACCAATGAATACTGAAATCTGAAATCGGTGGAAAAGGAAGGCGCAGGAGGAGTTCCCATTGCTGGCGTCGAAGAAGATTCACTACCAGGACATTGTTGTGTTGTGCTTTTGCGTAAAACCAACAATGATCAATGATCAATCAATCTAATTCAATGGAAAAAGAAGAAAGTGTTTTATTGCGTTGGGTTGTTGGGTTTACAGTTACAACAGGTTCGAGCTCCAACCGCGCCAACAAACTCCAAACACAAAATTTACATTTAAACCACCCCCCGATGGCGCGCCAACAAGTATTATTCAAACTTCTCTCTTCTTTTTTTTAATTTCATTTTTCCGTAGCGCATATAGGAAAAAGAAAAATTCAATTTATCACATTCAATTAAATTTGCGTGTTCACTCTTGAGACTTGAGAGTGAGAAATTATTTTGATATACTCTTCTTTTCATCAAACTACGTATTTCTAATGCATCAAATATTCCATCTTTTTTTTTTTAAATATTGTTATATTTGTCCTAAATACTCTTTCTCAAATATAATCCTTTATAATTTTTTCAGTAGTTGAAATATTTCATAATTATATAATATATAATTTTGAATTTGAATTTATGTTTATACTTTTTTTTTCATAATTTTAAACATTCTATCTCAATTGTTTTTCTTTCAATTTATTTTTTAATTTTAAAAATTTCGCAAAGAGGCAAAATACTAACTGGTATGTATTTATCATTGAATTTTAGTAACTTAAAATGGCAATACATTACAGTTTTACATTAAAGACAAACTCAATTTCATGTTTTTCCGATTACCTATACTCAGAGATCCTTCTTGGAGAGAATAGACTGAATAAGACGCATAACAAATTTAAAAAAAAGGATATAGGATAAAAAATTAGAGAATTAAATGGGCTTTTGGGGATAGAGGGACTTGAACCCTCACGATTTCTAAAGTCGATGGATTTTCCTCTTACTAAAAATTTCATTGGTGTCGGTATTGACATGTCCGTGCGCAAGGTGTATAGGATGCGTACCGTGCGCAAATAGATTTTTAGAGGTGCACCGTAGACCTTCACAATACTAAGTCGTTAGATATAGGATTAAGAAATTGAACGGTTATAGATCCTAATGTCCATCGTGAACTTCACCTCACTGAAACAAAATCCCACTTCCCCTCCACCGTCAACGCCATTTCTGCCATTTCCACCACAACGCCATCACCGCCGTCACCAAACTCGCCCCCCACCATCTTCACCACCAATTCGGCGAATGCTCCCCTGCCTCCACCATCCGCCACCCCCACGCGGTGGAAGAAGCTTGGTGGCGGCTAAACCGTCTTCGTCTCCCCCCTCTACTCCTTCTCTCTCTCCCCCCCCCCCCCCCCACACTCATTCGTTCAACCCCCTTTGTCTCGTTATTCAAATCCGCCACTCCTCTGGTTCTGTTCCCCAGAATCCAAAGCAGAGCAAGAACCAAAGCAGCAACAGAGGAGGCTCAGCATTTGGGGAAGAGCCGTTTGGCGTCGTCATCTCCAGCAGCTGTACCCAACATCGACGACAATGGCGCCAACAACAAGACATATCTCTCCGATCCTCTGCGACCGCCGAGTGGTGGTGTCACCCGAGCACCCTCATAATCACGATGACGTTGAAAGGGGAAACAATGGGTTTAAAGTGAAGATATGGTGGAGGGTGGTGGGTCTCGGTTGGGTGAGGAATGGGTGGTAGGGGTGGGTTTCAGAGAGAGAGAGAGAGAAAGGAGATACGGTGCATGCATGTCCACCGTACACCTTGTCTCGCACTTCTTCAACCCCAGCGATGGATTTTTTTCGACATATATCAACGGTTGTGCTTCCTGCTGGTCTACCATGGATTTTTTTCGACATATATCAACGGTTGTGCTTCCTGCTGGTCTACGGTGCACCGACTCGCGCACGGTACGCGGCCTAGGACACTCGCACACGGTACACAGCGCCTACCTTTTTTTTTTTTTTTACCAAGATTACCTATACCTCTTAGCCGTGAAATTCCTTTTCTAATCAAGAGAGAACAAGAAAATAAATTCAACCACCATAATTTGAAATAGAGCACTGCACACAAAGTCGATGGTTACAATTGGATAAATGCAAATAATCCCCGTACATCAGAGACACAAGGGGCATGATATGATAAGACTAACAGTAACCAAGAAAAGCTCTAGATGAAAATTCTGATACATAAATAAATACTAGTAAAACAACAGGAGGCAACACTAGCTCTATTCCCAACTCTATCAAGTTCAGTGCAGTATAACACTTTCAGGCCTTGATAGTTACACTGCACAAGCACAAACCAGATGGTCTTATGTCACTAGTCTGCCACTCACACCCTGGTGCTGCATTTGGATCATACAACAAAGTCTTGTATGTAGGTTCTTCCTTCACCGAGAATAGCAAAAGCTTACCATTAAGTATCCCAAACCTAAAACCAATGCTTGAGCTCCCTGTCAAAGGGACTGGTACCATTTCCCATGAATTATCCTCTGGACTAAATATTGCTAACTTCCTCTGATTCTTCCACTCCATGCAGAACAGCTTCTTTCCAAGTACTGCATGAGCAGTGACCATGACACAGCCGTTTTTCATCTCACACCACTTGTGCTTCTCGGGGTTGTAAACATCAACGAACTTGGAATTCCCAATTGTGAAGCTTGACCTTCCACCCATCACATAGAGCTTCCCCTCAAATCCACAGGCAAAGCAACCCCATCTTGGGCGGCGAAGGCTCTCGATCAGCGTCCACTTGTCGGTATCCGGGTCATACACCTCGGCGCTGGAGAGACTGTCACCATTTGCCCCATGTCCCCCGACGGCGTAAACCAAGCCATTGACTTCTGCACAAGCAAAGTCATACCTAGCCACATTCATGTTTGACAATCCGCTCCAGCTGCAATAGCAATAACAAACAGAATTCCATGTCAGATGGCAATCGTATACTTTATTTGCTTCAAAATAATTCATCTCAAGAAGGGGGTAGAATAATTTTGAGGCAAAGATGCTGTAAGATTCCAAATACATACAATTCTATATAAATCCTAGCTCATAATGAATATTGCAATGATCAGGATATAAACAATCAAAACCTTATTGTTTTTTAGAACAAAATTACAGGCTAAAAAAATCAGCATTTCAGGTTTATATCTCTCAGTGCAAATTAAAGATACCCAAAGGTTCCCCATGTCAGAGTTTCATAAGCACCAGACAATTAAATGAAGTTTCATAAATCATGAATAGGTCTTCCATTAACTCAATTACATAGCTGAAATCATCTTGTCATATGTAATAAGTTATCAAGGATTCCAGGCAAATTGCAGCAGAAAAGCATACCTGTTGAGGCAAGAATTATATTGGTAAACCTCTGCTGAGGCACACGCAGTTCCATCAATTGATGAATAGCCAGCCATAACAAGAAGCTTTCCATTAAGAACCACTACCCCAAACTCAGCCTTTCCTGGACCAGGCATTGGAGGAAGGGACCGGCGATTATGACCCAGAGAATCCATAACCTCCCAGTGACTTCCTTTTCCTTCACTATCTGCTGTTAAGATATAGAGCCATTCCTCAAGCTTCCCGGCCAATTTTCGCACAGTTATGAGTTCTTTGCTTTGAATAAAGCGCCTCCATCTCTTACAGACACCACCCATAGCCGGGAAGTTAGAACGAGGCACAAGCGCAAGGCAATATTTTGAAACATCATCCGGTAGCCCAGGAAGAATGGAGCTATCATCATCATCACCAACATCATCCAGAGCCTCGGACCTCACACAATGATTGCCTTTAGAAGGAGTTGATTTATCCCGATTGGCCAAATCAGAAAAACACATATTTGTCTCTGTAAATCTTTTCTTGCCAGCCACAAAACCAGGCATTTTTTTTCAAATCAGCAATAATTACACACAATCATATATCATGAAGAAGTAGAGAATTTTTGTCTGTGAAAATGTCTTGTTGAGTATCAGCCAACTAAAGAATTTCATAATATCCTTCCTCCATTGGGATTCTACAAGACCAGGGTATACAAGATGTCGCAGATCGAATCGTGTGAGCTGTATAAGCAGATGACTTTCTATGCTTTGTCCAGTCTGATTCAAATTCCATAACAGAGCTTCTACTCCTACAGTAATTCCTCTTACTTGTTTTCTTCCAATTATATCTTAAGCTGCCACAGTTGTATCTTCCCTCACACATGGCCCAGGTATCTATAAATTATGACAAAAGGTTGTATTACTTGCCAAGCCTCAGCCACCTGCAACTTGCACTCTCTTGAAGTCCATATCAGCTGAATGAATGGGAGGAAAAAAAAGGTTAGCGCAATGCAAGGTTTAGAAAAATTAAAGTGAATATAATTATATTCAACAGGGAAATGGAACTGTAATTGAAAAAAAAATTCAATCAGCAGGATTAACAAAAAGCAAAATAACTGCAAACACCATAATCTAAAAGGTAAAGGATTAAACAATTTGACATCTAACAACATTCCACCTTCCAGCGTTTCCAGAAAGATCATAAAGGCTTGTGATCTCAAATGTAAAAACAATTAGGAAATGAAAGACAAGAACCAAGCGAGAAACTCTGATAAGAGACATATAAATTATTGCCCCTGTTGAATCAAATGCAACGATGGATGATGTCATAATAAATAAAACCACTCAAACCGATGAATAAAAACAGCACGAAATAAAGGATAATTTTGAAGACTATGAGGTGTCAATTCATTGTCCTCTTGCACGAAAAACCCGAAGCAAAAGTAACCACCGGAAGCTGATAGATTTCAGATGCGTCTCAAGGAGATGAAGCAACCAAAGTATATTTTATTTTTCAAAGAGAAAACACATTCAAATCGACTATCCCAGAAGAAGAAAACCTTTTACTACATGGAATTCAAGTTCAAGTTGATTTATAAATGAGAACGAAGACATTAGTAAAAAAAAAAAACATTCAAACAGAATCTGAGGTTTTCAGAAAACAGAACACACGCTTTTTAACGTTGTGTTTCGGTTCTGCAGGAATCTCAAAAGGACAAACAATTTTCAGATAGCGAGTGTTAACTTGAAAAAGGAGTAGAGGGAACAGGAATTCAACAATAAAAATAAACCAAAGTGCGTAAATAAATAGATAAATCGGATTCAAACAGTAACTGATAGATCTGTAGCAAGAGAAATGAGAATTGGAATAAAACAATAATGAAACAGATAAAAGAGGAGGAACTTACAAGAAGAATGAAATGAGCTAAGATGAATGAGAAAGGCAAAGCGTGTGTGTGTTGGTAGGTAATAGAATAGATAGATGAATTAGGAGGATGGTGGCGCTGTAAGAAGAAGCAAAGGGATATTTATAGGATTTTTATTTTATGATTTGGGAGCCAAAACGGTCGGAGACAGGATAACACTGACACAACCCAACCACGTCATAACTTGCTGTTTTCACCCTGGTGGTAAAGCTCGTCACGAATTTATTATTTATTATTTAGAATAAAAAGGAGTAATTCATGAAATAACATTTTTTAATGTATTCAATTTAATGATATTTTTATTAGATTTTCTATTGTCTGATTTCTTGAGATGTATTTCTAGGGCAACCTTTGACAAAATCCGATCTTAACTAGAAAAAAAACATGTAAAGTGATGTCTTTTGTTATTTATTACTATTATTATGTATTATGTATTTAGGTTTATTCATTTAAATATCTTTGAATAACAGCCCAGTGGTGTAAGGCTGTCCTGGGACACGGGGTGTCGACCTGGAGCTCCCAGGCCGTAGTGTACAAATTGGGTGTTGGTCAATGCAAAAAATTACCCTCTACGCACGAATGCATATTAGTTCTTCGTTGAAAGTGTTGGGATACTACGTGGGTAGCTAGTGAGGGTCCCCGAACCAAAAAAAAAAATCTTTGAATGGTTTTTAAGAAAAAGTCTTTTAGGAAATATTTTTAAAAAATTATAAATGTGCACTCAATACATCACTGAAGCGTTAAAATTACTAATTTTAGAAGTCAAAATTAGAGATAATAATAAGCACTAGCACAATTAACAGAAATACATTAATTTAATGATATAAGAGAAATATATTGTACTCTTCTTGTTAAAAAATTTATCTTCAAATATATTTATTGTTTCAATTTTAATGTGAATGGATCAATTTATAATTAAGACAGTAATAATTTACAAAATTATTACACAAAGATATACGCGTACGTGTCCGAAAGGGATCGATGTATGAAAAAAATTATTACTTCTTCCGGTCCAAATTTTTAATTGTCTAATATTTTGATACATAAATTAAGAAATAATTTGAGTCATGGGTGGCTGTGTTTTCTGATATAAAGTGAAGAGGAATTGGCAACGGGACTAATATTCTAACCTTCTGGATTTTTTCTTCAATATCTAGACAACAACAACTCGAGTCAAATTATAGCGATCATTGATTAATTTTTGCCAGAAATATTAGTTGCGCGTAAAAGTTTTTGACGCCTACATAAATATGTTAAGTTGGAAAGAATTTTGTTAGCTTATTGTCTCAAAAGTAACTGTTTCTTTTACAAATCTTTGTTAATATTTCTCTTTCCTTTCAATAATTTACAAGTTGCATAAAGTTAAAGACCATGGACTCTATCTCCATCAACGACCATCAATGTCATGATAACCGCTGATCGATCTAGTCATGTTGAGATGAGCCATTGGTGGATATGCACTATGCCCTATCTTCTAGAGCCTTTCCCCTTTTTATTACCATTTTTGCCCTTGTTTGCCCGTTATTTTTTATTAAAAAATTATCCTAAGAATGCAAAAAAAATAAAATTATTACAACAAAATTAATTTATTTTTAATAATATATATCTTTTAAGAATATAAATTTTTTGCAAGGTAGTCAAAACCGGACCGGTCATTGAACCAGTGAGGGTAGGGGTTCAAGGTTCAGAGGTTCAACCAAGATTCAACTGAGATATAATTAAATAATATTATTTTAAACTTTAAACCCTATACAATATTGAACAAAAATTAATATAAAAGTCATAACTTTATAAAGAAAAGTTAAATTTTACTACTAAATGTCATAATTCATAACATAAAATATTCAAAATTACAAATAATTAAAGAAAGTGATGTGATATCTATTTCTTTAAAAAAAATAAAAAAATTGAAAATTTTGATTTTAAAAAAAATTGAACCGGCCCAACCGATTTTTCCAGTTTTTGACTGGTTTTTGCCGGTTCTTGGGGACCGAACCTTATCCGGTTCCCGGTTCGACCGGCCGGTCTGGTCCAATTTTAACTGTCCAGTCCCCAATTCGACCGGCCGATCCGGTCCAATTTTAACTACATTGGTTTTTTGAGACTTCAAAAAAAATGATACATCACTTGCCTAAAGGCTATCAATAGAAAAAGTATTCATAACGTACCAAAATAACTTGAAATTTAACTTAGTAAATGTTAAAATCCAAAAGCACACTAAAACCGATTCCCCCCTCCCCCAAACAACCTTCGATTAGGCACAATGGACTAGCATATATATATATATAAAATTGAAAGCACCAATTGAAATAAGATAACATGTAAAATGAGGATTGTTGAAAAACTAGTTTTCCAGTTATTTAATTTGATGGGTGGCAAAAGGATTGACGCCATCGGATTTAGATCGCAATTACAGCTCAGCCAAATGCGTTTAGCTTTCTCCTTGAATAGTGAAATAGCTTTTGACTCTGATTAATGAAATACAACAAAATTGCACAACGTCACATATATTGATAGATATATCTAACCATCCCTTATTACCAAACAATATGTTATCAGTGTACGCTACACATTCCTACAATAAAATCAAAGATTCGGGCAATTTTTTCCATAGAATATATATATATATTATTACGTTGTCCCACTAGAATTTATGATTTGGGTTCTCTAGTCTTGCTATTGAGACGCGCAACTAAACTAAAACCAGTCGCTCCAAGAATCAGAATAATTCTCCCACTTTGGGCACGCAGAGGTGTTGATTTTTTGTGAAACGTAGACCAATCACTGATTCAATTGGTAGCACAGGATTCAGCGAATCAGCGATGACCACAGATTTTATATTCCGATCGATGTGTTGGATTTGGATGGAAGCATACACTGATAGCCATATCATTATTTGTTTGTTATTTCAGATTGTGGTTCAATTTGGGAGTTAAGGTGATAATGTTGCATGTCAGCATCTCCATGTGTATGGTGAACGATGGTTCCCGGTTTATTGGAGGTTGAGCACTCTCTTGTGTTCAATTAACATCAACAACTCTCTTGGATCAGGCTATATAGATAGTGTGTGAGCTGGTGCTGTCTCAATCTTAACGTTTATTTTTTTTGTTTCAAGAGAAAATTATAGTTAGGTGGAGAGAAAACGAGGAAATATTTCATTTTCTCTTTTTAGCTGTGAAGAGAAGAAAAAAAACGGATATTTATTCCTATACCAAGTTTTTATACTCAATTTCTACACTCATAATGAACATCATTAAAGTCACAACCAATCTAAACTATTAATTCTTAACCAGTCATAAAAAGAAAAAAATAGGTTCCAAAAGAAAGTAAAACCATTCCAAGCTTTCAAACTCCAAAGCAAAGCCATCAAATCTAACTTTCAAAAAAACTAGTGATATGAAATTAGTGAAAGAATTTTGATTGACTTTAGAATTTTTTAAGTGTTTTTTATGATTTTAAGTTTTTGCAATAATAACACTATTTGCACACTAGCCCGTTTTATTCACAAGCGAAATGGGATCGAAGTGAAAGATACAAAAGTTTAAACAGAGTTGGTATTAACAATAAAAAAAAAAAGAGTTGGTATTTGACCAAAAAAAATACAGTTGGTATTTTTCCGGTCCAACGCTCATAATTTTAGTGGGTGAACGGCCAAATCCATGTGTTTAATTAATTTTGGCAGTCTAGTTGAGCAGCAGGAGAGACAAAAATGTAGTCTAATATCTATTCAAATTATTTCAGCCAGCCTCTGCTTAGCCTTCAATATCACTATAACTCATTTTTGTAAACTGCGATGAACACTACATTATTCATTTAGGGTTACAGACACTAGGAGTAACGGCACAATATGAAGAATAAATTACAAATTAAGACACCAACGAGAGAAGTTTTTCAGTTTGAAATATATGTAACAAAAGCTAAAAGAATCCTCTAGCTTAAGAAGTAAAACCAATTTCTTTGAAATCCATAAACAACAAAAGTTTTGTATGCCAACTCAGTTAAGGAAAGTAGCACTACTGGGGGACACAGTTATAAGGTTATATTTTGAATGGCTTATGAAATCATTTGGCTACTAGTTATGCGAATGATCAACTTTGCACACCAGCAATAATCAGAACAAGAATCAGAAGAAAATGTTCCTCTGTCCCAATTATACTATCAATAGCTAAAAGAGATTAAAACTAAGAAAAACAGGTAAAATGGTAAATGGTTACCAAGACGAGCAATGTCCAAAAGAAAACAAATATACGGTTGTACGCTAAGAAGTAAAGAACACTGTATTGTAATACCACTGAAGGGGAAAGGGAGGGGAAGAGAAAGAAATGCAAATTTCTGTCAAAGCATCAACTTCAAACTTTAATAGAGAAATGCCAGTACCAACATAAGCAAAACGAAAGAAAGGAGGATAAAACCTACTTCTTGACAGGTTTCTTCTTTGTAGTTACATTCACAGACGGTTGTGGTTTTGGATGCTTCTCTGCCTCGCTTGGATCCAACCACTTGAGAGGATGGCGGTTGAAAAAGGGCCAATTGGGGACAGTGACCAATGTGGTGAGAACCACACCACCGGCATATGTGAGGATCATGAATTGGAAAGAAGCCATGAGATACCCAGTAGCAAATGCAATCACAGCAAATGCAAGCAGCATTATCTGCATCAGCTGCTCCGCCAGCTTTTGCCCTTGCCAATCCATCTAAAATGATGCAAAAAGAAAAAATTAAGGGAAAACACTCAACAACCTTTAATACCAAACATGCTAATTGAGATTATACCATAAGAAATGGCCATAGAATAGAACGCCAAATTATCATTACTTAAAACACACACATACAACGAAAATTTGAAGTCTTTGTGTGGTTGGGTGAGTGTTTACTAAAAGTGATTTTGAATGAACTTGATTTTGCAAAATTAATTTAGTTAAAATCAAGTTTGAAATGAAGTGATTTATGTTTGAATGTTTTTACTTTGAAAGCTAGTTTGGTGTAAAACTAAGTGTAAAAAACTTTCAACCTAACGCAAAAGCTACTTTTTATCACTTCTAATCAAACCGAGGTTTAAGGCAAAATCAATTTTGATTCAAAATAACCAAACACCTAAATTTTTACTAAAATCACTTTTAACAAAGGCAAAATCAATTTTGGGTATTCTCATTGTGCATCCAAACAAGCATTAAAAGGGTAAGTCCTCTTATCTATGATAAATAGATACAGAATTGCACAAAGTGGAAGTAGAAATTTGGTCACAAATATTAAGGTACTTAAAAGCCCAATAAATCACAATCCCAATCCTAGTGCAGATAGATAAAAAGGCCTGACTTGGAATATTAAAGTGGAAGCAATGCCTAATGAAAGTGAAACAGAAACAATCTAATACAACCCCTAGTTGCATTGAGCGATGACAAAATAGCAGCACACAAGGACTCTTCTCACAACTAGCTTGGACCAGATCTGTTGTAAATCTCCTAAAACCAACTCACAATTGAAAATTAGCGTGTCCCCAAAAACTCGATGTGATTTATCGCAATTTTTTTTAAAATAAAAGAGGATTATATACAGAGATATAAAGAACAACGGAGCAAGGAACAATTTACTGAAACAAAATCCCCCCAAATAGTGGGCGGTGACAGGTGAACTGGGGCGAGAGTGAAGCGATAAGTGCTAAGCGGAAAAAATAAATGAAAGGAAAAAAGAGAAGGGTGATGGATGAAAGTGATTAGTACCTTTGGAAGAGAGAAGCGGAGCGAGGTGGTCGATCGCACACAGTGAGTCAGGAGGAGTGGACTCGGGAGTTTTATGTCTGAATTTTACCCTTACGTTTCCTTCTGGTTACCAGCAACGCTCGAGTTATTTTGTTGACAAGACAAATAGTTGAAAATAAAAAATTAATGGGGGATAAAAGGGGGGAAAATTAAAAAATTAAAATTGTTGATATGTTTTATTTTTGAACCAAATATATGATAAGATTTTATGGCATCGATTGATCTATGATTGTTCTATGCTGTTGATACCACTTGATGAGAAAATACTTATATATAATTCTTGTAATAGTTTTCACATGGAAATAGATAAAATATTAAAAGACATTTTATTAAATATCATCATTCTTATTTTACTTAGGCTATGTTTGGATGGGGTTTTTGGAGGAGAAGGGAGGGGAGTGGAGGAGAGGCCTTATAATTTCTAATTACCTTGTTTAGCTTTAATAGGACAAATAAAATATTATTTTAGAAGGTAGCAGACATCAAGATGTAAAACTTTTTTTTAATTTTAAAAACTCTCAAGCAAGGAAATTGGAGATTATAAAATTTCCCCTCCCCTCCCTTCCCCTCCAAAAACCTCCATCCAAATATAGCCTTAATGATTATTTTGACTAATACTTTATCCCTATTTATTCAAAATGGTGATGATAATATTTCACTACCGCTCCAATGGGACCTGTGTGATGTACTTATTAGACATTAATTCTTTTTACCGGAAGAATTTATACAGATTAATTGCCTTCAAATATAACTCATAGAACATAAAGCAAAAATTATACAATTTCCCAAATATACATTCATGAGATAAAAAAATCATGAACAGATAGAAAAAATCCTTATAGAGACATTTGCATTATAACCCCTCGTATATAGTTTCATATATCAACACCATGAGCTTGTCATTAGCCAAAAACTCAACTTTGCACAAGGAAGACAATTATCTTAATCAAATTTATACCATCATGCATGTTTAATGTGATGTTACGGATTTATCTATACAAGGTGTTAACCGATTTAGTTTGATACAAACAAAAAATAAAAGCTAGACAAATAAATTTTGTTAATTAGATTGCATTAGTTTTCACATTCGATTTTGAAAATTGATATCTAGTATAGTATTAAGGATAACGCACGAGGTTCAGCGATGGTAAATTGAGTGCAAATGAGATAAAACATCTTTTATCTGCATTTAATTCAAACATTTTTGAATTTTAATTTATATCTTTAAATAATTAATTAATTAATTAAAACATCAAAATTGGATCGTTGCTGCTAGTAGAAATGGGCCGATGCATTTCATACATCCAGAAAATCAAGCAAATTCTTGCAAAATCAAGACCCCAAAATAAAAATTTTAATACTTAAATGTAGGGCTTTACCCCAAAAGGAGCCCTTCCAGAAATTCTCAAAGGCCTGAGCCAAACCCAGGCCTAAGAGGGGGTTTGGAAATAGTTTTCAACCAGCAATAGACGCGCCTCGGTTAGAACCTCATTAGCTGCGTCATTGCCCCAAGCGCAAAGATGATTTTGAGCACTAAACGGGTCTCATTATATGGACAGCTTCACGTATGCTATGTTGCTTCTCTACCGATGTGGGACTAAAAGGCTTTGTTTCTACTGCATCCCTTCCCCAACCCATTTGCCACTTATAATAATACTAGTTTTGTAGTTGTGTGATCGAGTTGTATCGCGATGTCCTAAGAATGAAGCAATAACTTGGCTACGACAGTCCAAGTAGGACCTTTCAACCTTTCAATATTTCCCTCGTCTATCCAATACGTATAGTTGTCTTCCCATATAAATGGCATAACATATAGGACTTTGGCTGCTTCAAACGCAATCTGATTCCTCTGCTACCAAATTTGAAGGAGTAAGATGACAACTATAACTGTATAATTACGAAGACCGTGAAAGTGATGATGATTGAGTTGCTGGCACGAGATATTGAACTATTGATCAATAATTGATTGGATTTGGGTATACAATCAGTCGAATCTTATAGCTACGGCAAACTAGATTACTCTGCCAAAGAGGAACCGTATATAAACATGCTATGTTCTAACAAAAAAAAAAAACTAACAGAAAATTCAAGATAGGAAGTCGGTAGAAAATGGTACAGTGATTAGAACGTGAAACTTCATCTAATGATTCTTTTGTACTGATACTTAATTCTCTATGGCCCTTATTTTCATTAAGATAGAATAGATAGAAGAATGTCCTCCCAACCAACATGGAGATTGGAGAATAAGATACTTCATTGCTCTAGTTTTATTAATATATGATATGATAGGATATGATATGATATGACATGACATGACATGATTTTTTTTAAGCAATATGATAGGATGAATCATTTTACAAGGCATGCTTTCAGAACTACAAACACACTCACTTGAACACAGATTTGCGCGACTCAAATTAGCATTTTCAAGTTTTCTGTCTGGTCTCTTTTTTTTTCCCCTAAACAACAGTAGGGGTTTAATACTTTTGTTGGTTCAATCCACCAAGATCTAAAAAAATAATAATAAATAAATACTTGTAGTAGATGATCACCTTCTTTCCTTTAAACTTCTCTTTCCCAGATCTCCTCCTATTAGGAATTCTTAGGCCTCATCTTCTTTGACCGTATATCGGAAAAATGTTAACAATACTCTCCAATATTCTCTTTTCAATACATTTGTTGAAATTCATGTGAGTCTCACTGTTTTGAGAGTAAATCTACCATATAGGAAATGAGACCAACACAGTTTAGTAGAACTCACATAAATTTCAATCAATAATAGTGTGTAGAAAAAATGTGTTAAAAAATATATTACTAGCACTTCTCATCCTTATGGCTTATACACATAGTAACTATTATATGAATAACAAAAACAACCTTGATTAGGGATGACAAGAGAGTTAAACCCGTTTAACCAATTTTTCCATCAAGAAAATTGGGGTGAGGATGGACTAACACATTTTGTTTTTTCATTTTTTAAAACTTCTTTAATAGGTCAATCTGCCTATTTATTGACTTATTTTTTATTTTTATTTTGGCAGATCAAATCATCAACCCACCATCCAGAAAGGGGCAAGATGGGTGGGATTTTCAACTGACTTCTCTAGCCCAACATGCTATTTTGCCTCCTAGCTTGAATTTCCCTAAAATCTAGTAGCAAAAGATTATTCTAAAGAAAAAATAAATAAATTTGACCTAAAAAAGAAAAATAAATAAGAACTGAATAAATAAAAAAAAATAGAAAATAGAAAATTCATTTAAATTAGATCCATTTTAAAATCAATTCAAAATCTAAACTAATCCAATCTAAAATCCATTTTTGTTATATGATCGTACCCGTCTATCCCTTTTTTTTACAGATAATATATATTGAGTAAATCACCAATTTAATCTTTGAAATTGTAAAATACTATCAATTTAGTCCTTAAAATTGGAAAAAAAGAGAGGCACATGCATACAAAATAAGAAAAAGATAGGAAGCCAATAAAAAAAGAAAAACAGAAATGGGATAAAAAAAGATAACAATAAGCAAGGCGAGGAGAGAGAGCAGTTGCGCAACAAGGAGGGGAGAGTAGCTGCATTTTCCAATTTTCAATTGAATTTGGGTATTTTTAAATTTTAAAAATGCAGTTAAATGAGGGCAATATTGAAACAAAAAAGAGAACACTAAAAAGCAGTTAAAATTTGGTGTTTCCATTATAATAGGTATAGATTTCTTTCTCATATATTTATAAAATTATTATATGCAATTTAAACTTATTTTAAAAAATACAACCGAGAAAATACTTGATTTATACAGGAAAATGAAATGTATGAAGGTGAGTTGATGTAAATTAATATACATGAAAATGAAATGTGATAAAGTGGGTTGATGTAAATAAACCAGCGAAAGATAGGCACTCTTAAAAGCGGAGAGCCATAATATGTTTATCATTTTAAATGCACCAATTCGCCTCATAAAAGTAAATACACATGAAATTATACAACAAAATAATGATCCGAATGTTTATAAATTAAAAAAATATATTTCTTTTTATTTTAACGACCCATTAGTGGAATTAATTAAAGGACAAAATTCTATTGTTACATTGAAAAAATAAATGCCAGAAATTAAATTAAAAATTAAACGATTTAATCAAAATAATAATAATCAAATAAATGTTAAAAAGGACAACTAACACTAGGCTCATTATATACACATACTGCCATGGCCCTCCACGGAAACAGGAACAAACGCCTGAAGGCATTATATACATACTGCCATGGACCTCCATGGAAACAAGAACAAACGTTTGAAGGCATTGAAAGATAAAACTTGTGAGTTGTGACTGCTTCATTTTTATCCGAATCGAACCTACCTAAACATCTGAACCAAAATTAATAACTGTTTTACTCGACCCCGAGTGCCTGGACCAAAGAAAAAGATTGGAATTTGCAATTTTTCAAGGCCTAACATTATCCTAAAACTTCAGTACAACTAATGGATGCTGAATATTTTACTAAACAACTAACATCTGGATCATTACGTAGCAAATATTCAGTGTGCCATGGCTAATGTAAAGTATTTAGTCTACAGGATGAAAACCACAAGGAAGTTTCCCAATTAACTCAAAATAATTTGAAACATAGTACGGAATAAAACACAGCGTTCAAGCCTTTTCTAGAAATTGCTCAAACAAATAATAGAATTAAAATAAAACAAGCAACAAAATTCTCCTCTTGACAATCTAGGAATATGGGACCTCAATTTTGTTAAATAGCAATTTAGGATGAAGCGCCACTTCGAAGAGCTTGTGACTTCTTCTTGCTTGTTGCCAACTGGGTCTCAGGCTACAAAAGCAACAAAGAATAAGAAACTAAACAACCAAAAAAGAAAAAAAGGGCAATCGAAACAACTAGATGAACCAAATACCTCTTTCTTGACAGGCTCTTCCTTTTCAGATAATATCAGCTCAATATGGCAGGGAGATGACATGTAAGCTGTCAAAACACACCATCAATAAAACCATGCAAAAGATAACAATCAATTAAAACGAAAATCTCAATATTTCAATCATACGGTTGATTCTTCCGTGGGCTCGGTATGTTCGGCGTCTTTGTTTCTGTGCTTGATTGACTTGGATATGAGAAATGTATAGAGCATCAACATCCAAACCTTTCACCTGAAAGGAAGCAATTACCAGTCAAATGAGCTTTAGAAACATTTGGCATAAAATGTTAATATGTTAAAACAAATAAAAGATTTAGGGCATACTTCAGCATTACTCTCAGCATTCTTAAGCAAATCTAGGATGAATTTAGCTGATTTGACCGGCCAACGTCCTTGTCCATTAGAGTGTCTATTCTTGGCCTGTGCTGTCCTCCCAACACCACCACAGAAACGTCTGAATGGAATGGCCTGTTTGTGGGCGAGAACATCCTCCAAGTACCTTTTAGCCTTTGCCAAGGGCAACTTCCTGATGGCAAAGGCAGTTTCTCTAGTATTCTGCAAGTACAATTCAAAAGGAAAATCCTCAGGTCCAGCAAAACAATATTAATTACTTGACCCAACAATAATGGTGACCCGTGTTACTACACACAGAAACACATCAGATTGCCGTCCTTTTGGGTAAAAATCAATTCTTTTTTTTTACCAGGCTTACATTACAAAAGAAATAGTTAGGCATTGCTTTTACAACACAGTATTTTTGTAAATGGGGTCTACTACAGCCATTATGCCAGATGATGATGATTGTGATATCCTCTATAAAAAATGTGTCAATGAATCCAAGTTAATCATGATACATGTAAGCATGGAAATGAGAAACATGTTCCATCATTTACTGAACCTTCAGTCACAAAAAGGTACAGAGGTTCACCCAATAACATTGGTCATTTTATCCCTGAAGGTTACGAGAGGACTGCTCACATGGGCAACAGACCCCTGCTTTTTTCATCAGGTTTTCGATGACGCAAATTCTTTTAATAACCAAGTTGTATTTATATCTTAACTGGAGAAAGTTCTAATTGCATAACACAAACTCAATAACACTCAAAGTAACGAGGTAAACCAGGCAACTATGGCACTCAGATTAATTTTCCCTTTAACATAATCACAGGCTATCCTCAATACTAAAATAAACTCAACACAAATCAAATTCAATATGAATCAAATTTAAAATTTATGAAGCAACAACAGCACTAAATGTTCCATCGTTTACTGAACCTTCAGTCACAAAAAGGTACAGAGGTTCACCCAATAACATTGGTTATTATATCCCTGAAGGTTACGAGAGGACTGCTCACATGGGCAACAGACCCCTGCTTTTTTCATCAGGTTTTCTATGACGCAAATTCTTTTAATAACCAAGTTGTATTTATATCTTAACTGGAGAAAGTTCTAATTGCATAACACAAACTCAATAACACTCTTAAGTAACGAGGTAAACCAGGCAACTATGTCACTCAGATTAATTTTCCCTATAACATAATCACAGGCTATCCTCAATACTAAAACTCAACACAAATCAATTTCAATATGAATCAAATTTAAAATTTATGAAGCAACAACAGCACTAAATGTTCCATCGTTTACTGAACCTTCAGTCACAAAAAGGTACAGAGGTTCACCCAATAACATTGGTTATTATATCCCTGAAGGTTACGAGAGGACTGCTCACATGGGCAACAGACCCCTGCTTTTTTCATCAGGTTATCTATGACTCAAGTTTTTTAATAACTAGGTTTTTTTCTATATCTTAACTGGAAAAAGTGCAAATTGCAAAACACAAACTCAATAGCTCTCTAACTAATGAGGTAAACAGGGAAACTATTCCACTTGATGAGGATGGCACATAAATCACTTAAACCTTTAAAGCTGCATAGAACAGGCAACCTCAGTGCTAAACAAACACCACAACACAAAACAAGTTCAATATAAATCAAATTTAAAATTTGTGAAGCAACAACAGCACTAAATGTTCCATCGTTTACTGAACCTTCAGACACAAACAAAAAACAGAGGTTCACCCAATAACATTGGCTATTATATCCCTGAAGGTTACGAGAGGCCTGCTCACAGAGGCAACAACAAGCCGCTGCATTTTTTTCATCAGGTTTTTTCCAACTCCATTTTTTATTAACAAAGTTAAAACTAGTGCAAAAGACAACCTCAACTCGATCAAAAACATTTTTTTAGTTATTGCAGTCAAGAGCAACTACATTGATGAGGATTACAATCAAATTGCATTACCGTTTGAACCAACATCAGAACACACGAGTTTAACATGAATAACAAATGTATGATAAAAAATCCCACATAAATTGAATTGAAGTTGACACACAATTGGTCAATTGGTAGCATTGTTATTAGCTACATACCAATCAAAACGAAACTCACTTTTCAAATCCTAAAAGTAATTAAACAGAGAAAACAAAAATAACAAAACTTACCTTGAAATGAACTCTAAGATCAGCTCCTCTAGCCTTGCAGGCTGCATATGAAAAATGATTAGGAAAAAAACTCAGATTAAGTGACAAAATAAAAATATCGATAGTGCTTAAAAAAACACACAAAATGGCATCTAGAACAAAAGCGAGAAAACCAGAAGCTACTAAAGCGTTGCACAAGCTATTATGAAAGTACAATAGGACTTACACTTGGTTGGATTATCAGGTTCTCTTGAGTACTTCACCTAAGATTCAGATATAGAGAGAGAGAGAGAGAGAGAGAGAAGTGAAAACAGATCAGAGATCTTATATATGGAGCTAATACTAGTAAACCGAGTATAGAGAGCACAAGCAGCAATGTAAGAGATGCGTACCATGACGACGGGTTATGGTGGCACCAGCACAAAATCGATCGAGGGCTCTCGGCAAGAGTAGAATGAAGGTATAACACTGCTTATATAGTGGGGTTTTAAACCCTAGTACCCATTGTGCATTCTTCCGCGATGTTGTAAGGTGGGGCTACAAGGCCCAACTTGTACACCGGCCCACGGTTCAATTTATCCATTCCTATTGGTCAAATTAGGTTTTTTATATCTGCACATACATCCAATTCTAAGGACACATACACTTAAAATTGAATTGACCAAATTATCCATTTTATTTAAAAAAACCACTAAACCCTTCACCTCCCACATTTCTGCCCCTGCATTGTCTCCTTCATCAACAATTCCGCGCACACACATAGTGTCAGGGCTCACCAATAGTTTCGCACACAATCTGGTTCAGTTTCGCAAGCACCACAGGGACAACACCACAGTTCCGCAAGCAACTGCAAGCCAAACAAGTTCAGTGAGCACCCAACCTTTGACGGACCTCCAAACGACTGCGGCAGAGAAGAAGAACGCGTCGCATCGGAGAAGTCGACCCACCTCCAATCGTCAATCTAGACAGATTTGATTGCGGATTTGATTGGAAGCAAGAACAAGGCTGCTTGGAAGGGTTTTGCTGTGCTGATATGAGAAATTGTTGTGGTCAAAGTGAAATGGTCATCAAGCCTAGCAACAGCAGCAACTCGGAAGAGCAGTTGCCTTCGGTTTCTCGTGGCCTCGATCTGAACGTTGTCTCGGTCCGACCGGAGAAGTGCCAGACGTTGACCCACCCAACCTTATTATGTGGCTTCCGATGCGGATTTGATTGCAGAGCAATAGATTTGGGTGGCGGTGGATCCATATGCAAGGAGGGTGGTGTGTTCCGTAACACTACAAACTACGGAACTATTATTTCCGCATTAAAAATAAATACGCTGAACTAATAGTTCTGCACGTGTTATTTGTATGTGTGTGCTAAAAATAACACCTGCGAAACTATTAGTTCCACATCAATGTGGAACTAATAGTTTCGCACGTGTTATTTACAGCACACACATACAAATAATACGTGCAGAACTATTAATTCCTCACTGATGCGGAACTACGATACAAAACGCGAAGAGGATATTTTAGGCTTTGTACTGTTACGTATGTGTGAATAGCAATGTGTATATGTGCATTTAAAAATTCCCTCAAATTATTTATCGGCCGAAACATAATCCATATTATATGAAGAGGTTTGTTTTCAACACCCTCATTTTTGTTTTTCATACCCCTCTCTTTTTCTTATTTTTTTTCTTAGAATGCTGCTATTTGTCGCCAAGAGTTTTTGGACGATAACATGTGAATCCTATATTTGACCAATCAGAAGTTTATAACCATACAGCCGAGCAGTTCACAATAAAAAATAGACAAAACCCATCAATCAGAAAAGAATAATGCAAAACAATGACATTCGTGTCGTACTAATCAATATTTTTCCTTTTTCTTATATATCCTCACTTATACACCACCTTTTTATTCTCAACACCACCGTGAGGGGGTGTTGAGAATAGAAGGGTAGTGTATAAGTGATGATACTTGGCGAGAGAAAAAAATAAAGAAAAAGAAAGAGGGGGTGAAAAGCAAAAATGAGGGTGTTAAAAGTAAACCCTTTATAAAAACTATAAACATAAATACTAAGGTTCGTGTGAAACCAAACATTGCTAATGAATTATGAGAAATAACAGAGTATTGAAAAATGTATGTTATTAGTGTTTTTATGTATTTGACTACGTTTGTATGTTCTATGTTGACTGAATCAAATTGTGAAATTAAGCTATAGATAAAACTAATTTTAAAATCCAACATTATTTTCATACACACAAATTCAATTATTGATTTCATATTCACATACTTATAGTTGTGTTGTTCCACTCAATCTCAAATCAACAAATGTTAGCAATACCAATGCCTATTGTTCAAGTGGTTGGGAGTTTGTTTCCTTAAAATAAGATATCGGATTCGAGTCCTGTGAATAGAGAACATAGGCATTGGAATGACTTTGTCCCTTTACATGGATCCACCAACTCAACTCAAATTAAACCAAGGTCTATTCCCAAAAAAAAAATGTTGGCAATCAAGTTGAAGAACTAAACAAAGTACATTGTTTTAATATTTTTTTAATTGTTAGGATGAAATTCTATAACAATCGTGGTTGCTTAATGGGATCAACATAGAGTTACATCCAATAATATAAAAGTGTTATGGAGTGTTTGAACATCCTTTTGATCAGGGATGTTTGATCCTATTAATTGAGTTTCAGGCTTCAACAATTTTTAATTAAAATATAGATAATGTTAGGCTTTAACATGAATTAGGTTCCTCTAAATATCGGCGTTTTGAATTTAGTCCCTCTAAAAAAAGTCAAAGTTTTTTAGTCCCTCAAGAAATCAATTTTTTGATTTAGGTCCCTCTTTTGCGTTGACCGCTGACATGGCACACTGAGGTCCCTGTAAAAATGCTGACATGGCTTACATGCATTGCCACGTCAGCTGACACGTCATTCATAGTTATTTAGAGGGACTAAAATCAAAACTTAATATATTTAAAGGGACTAAAATCAAAACTTAATATATTTAGAAGGACCATGTGACATCAATCAGACCACCACCACCACCACTCTCTCTCTCTCTCGTTTTCTCTCACCACCACCACCACCACTCTCTCTCTCGTTTTCCCTCTCTCTCCCCACAACCCCCTCCCACCACCACCACACTAGGCATAGCGTTCATGCCATAATCTACTGAGAGAGAGAGAGAGTGGTGGTGGTGGTGGTGGGGACTGAGAGAGAGAGAGGGTGGTGGTGGTGGGGGCGGTGGGGAGACAGAGAGAGAAAAACGAGAGAGAGAGAGAGAGAGAGAGAGAGAGAGAGAGTGGTGGTCGTGGTGGTCTAATTGATGTCACATGGTCCCTCTAAATATATTAAATTTTGATTTTAGTTCCTCTAAATATTAAGTTTTGATTTTAGCCCATCTAAATATTAAGTTTTGATTTTAGTCCCTCTGACGTGTAAGCCACGTCAGATGCATGTAAGTCATGTCAACATTTTTACAGGGACCTCAATGTGTCATGTCAGCGGTCAACGCAAAAGAAGGACCTAAATCAAAAAATTGATTTCTTGAGGGACTAAAAAACTTTGACTTTTTTTAGAAGGACTAAATTCAAAACGCCGATATTTAAAGAAACCTAATTCATGTTAAACCCATAATGTTATGTCATTGTTATAATAATTCTTCATCACTCATTTGCTAACAAAAGTATTTGAGAAATGCCAAAATAAATCACTCGAGGTAATTTCCATCACCAGCAATCATTTTGGTAAGCTATTGGAAGCATTCCCTAAAACTTGTTATTCTGTGGCCCGAAATAGGAATTAGGATGGTTTCTCCTTCTAAACTTTTTGCATACCAGAAAAAAAAAAAAATCAGAAATCAGCAGAGAGATTTGTGGAAGTCCATATCTAGCATCAAATTTTGGTTCCGGTTTTGCATCTATAAATACCTGGTTACTTGTTTCAGCTGAAAACGTTTCCATAAATATCAAATTCCTGTGCTGGAAATTCATTTGGGATACTAACAAAATTAATTATTGTATCAATTCCTATGGCAATCCTATACAAATTTGATCTCAAAACAGGTATAACGCCCTTAAAAAATTTGCTTATTAAGAATTAAAAGGTATAGCTGGACATAAAACTAGAATAGGCAACGACATCAACCCACTTCGGGAAAAGACCCTTCAATCTCTTTGCTGGATCAACCAACTTCTGGTCCAAAACCACGAGATCCACTCTTAATGCTTCAGAGCTGTTAGCCTGATATCATCAAACAAAATAGAATTAGGCTATATTTGGATATTTTAAAATGGACAGAGCAGAGCATAGTTGAACGGAATGGAACACAAATCCCATTCCATTGTTTGGATATTTTATGATGGAATAGGTGGTTTCATCCCATTCTGCCCAAATTGAAAGAGATGCAAAATGGGGTAAGTAATGGAATATGATGGAATGGATACCACTGAGTTCCTCTCCATTCCATCAATCCAAAGATACCCTTATTGTAAAGGAAATTGAATACAGTATCAAACTTTACCTCTAACCAGAAGGTCCAATTCCCATCACTGGGTCCACTAAGCCGCAATATATATGATTGTGGACCGCCACCATGAGTTTCAGTTCCTGTGCATATGCAAAATACATCAGGCAATGGAAACATATTATCCACCCAAAATAAAAACTCAGTGGAGGAAACGGTTTTCATACCTGCAAGCACATTATCTGCAAATGACCAACTGGATAATGGACCAGTGATGTTAAGAACCGTAACCCAGACTTCTTCTAAGGAACTGAAAGGAAGATAAATCAAGTGACGCATGAAAACAAGGTAAAAAAGTTAAGTATTTTAATATTTAATTTTCCTTCAACTTCTTTCAGTTCACACAAGGTGGTACAGGAAACAGATTTAAAACTATGCAAAACAAATTGCAGAAAAAAACAGCCAGACAAAAGATGATGTTAATTTTTTAGACAATTTCACACAATGTTGCAATAATCACAAAAAATACTTTTTGGAATGCAGATATCAGAATATATCACAAAATATTTCCCTATTAGTATATCATGAGGAGACAAGCACCTATATAGATAAGAATCAACCAACTTGAAGAAAATGAGACCACTAATTCAACTACTACTGTAAATGGTATCCCTTGAAATAATTCTCAGGCATTGACTATTTGTATTATATTATACCACATGAAGAAAAGTCCTTATGCAGCTAAACAATTAGTATAATCAAGATTTCCACGCTAGGCCACCACAACAAAAACAGGAAACCACTTAGAACATAAATTGTGTTTTTGACTGCCAGATTGACAGTAGAAAGCACCATGATCCACTCACCCTAAATAAAGCTCCAAGTGAACTCTTCTTGGTCCCTTTTCAGAATTTAAAGATGTATTTTGGACAGTCAACTTGGGAAAGAATTCATACTGCTTCAAAATATCATCCCTTTTTGCGGGGAACTTCAGACTATTTGAAATGAGAAGAGAAACTGGAAAAATTGCCTGCAAAGAAAAATGCCTTCACATTAATTTCTAAAATTCACAAGCATGGGAATATAAACCATTACAAAAAAAAAATAGCAGTTAATTTTGTACCAATAAATATATATATGATAATAACAGTATAGCTCTAAAAGTAATTGTTCCAAGTAATTTAAACAAGTGACCATATGACAGCTACTAGACAAATCAGCCAGCTAGTGAAGAGAGATTTTGTGAATTATATTGCTAACTTACGTCATCAAATATTTCTTAAAATGCTAAGAATGAGAGGAAATGATAGTGGGCAGTGGCAAACCAGAGAGAAGTTTTAACATATAATAATGTGTTCTTTAAAGTAAACATTGCGGCTTCGGGATCTGGGAGTGGGACCAACTCAAGACTTCACAACTAATGAAGGAAGAATCTGACTCAACCTTGAATTTAATTAATTAGAGGACAATCAGTTAACCATTGGAATGAGTGAGGTTAATAATCTTCTTTCACTCTATTAGAATTTGGTTTAGGCTTAGACCTAACTCATCCTCAAAAGCTAGCTCAAGGGATGAGGACTGCTTAAGCCTTATAAGAATTACTTTGGCTGTATCTCTAGCCGATTTAGGATCTCGGTAGTTGACACACCCCATTATGCTAGGATAGGACATCTAGAGTGTGGACAAATATGGATGACCCAACAACAAATCTAAGATAGGCTCTGATACCATGTTGATTGTTGTGTAAGAGAAAATGAGAGAGCATGATCTAGTCTGTGTCTTACACATTGGAGCTCTCTCTCTCTCTCTCTCTCTCTCTATATATATATATATATATATATCTATAGTCAAAGATTAATGTTAACCATACTCATTATATTTACATGATACTATATCAAATCATAACTACCCTATTTACATTCATTCTAACACACCCTTTTTAAATTGACAGTGAGAATGTAAAACTGCCTGAAAGAAAAAGATTCACATAATATTGGCACAAAACTTACTATCCACTCTTCGTGTTTAGACACAGTTGCAGATTTAAATGAAAACTCTGAAGTAACATTCAATATCTTTGCCACTTCCGGTGAGTGTTTGAAAAGGAATAGTAAAGAATTAGAATCAAGTACAGAAAAATCATAGGTGGATTCCATAATCTGACTTGAGCCTGCCAAACCACAAGAAAATTGCAAGAAATTTTAAAATGGGAAAATAAAAAAGGACATTTGGGCACTAAAATGATAATGGAAAAGAAGACAAATAACGGAACTCATATAAGCATATTATAGACACTAGATTAACTCCTCATTGTTTCAGAGGGCATCATGAAAATTATAATAGCCCGACACACTTTCATTTCTGATAACAACTACTGGGTATCAATACCTGCAGTACGAAAAGTATGCTGAAAAACAACCCTCTTAGGCGCAGACATGGTGTAAGGAAAGAACTGAGATGATAACGCCAAAGCAAGCACACTAAGATGCAGCACAAATTGCAAGATGGATGACCTGGCTAGCCAATGACCACAAATGGGCATAAGAGGGCCCATGCAGCAACCAGTTACAATTCCAATTAATGCAGCCACGATAACATCAGGAACATAATGCCCTGCAATAAGTTATGTTCAGAAGCTAGCAAGCATTTTGACAACTGAAATTGCTTAAGTTTATGTTATTTTATTAGTTGGGTTTATCTATATATTTTCTATGTGACGAGTTACAATAAAGGACACCTCAAGCAAGATAATCCCATAAATGCATTTCATTTGATTTTAAAGAAATATACTGATAAATGCAATTATATAAATATAAATGTAAATTCATATACTAATGCAGGAGTATGAACCTAGCGATTCCATCACAATGGTTTAATTATCATCCAAGGCCTTAAAGGGGCCATCTATTGTACATTATATTAATATTAATTGCTAGGGTTATATAAATAGTTTTTTTTGAGGAAAAAAACTGACCATATGGTAGAGGAAGAGAACCCATCATGCCCATCTTCTCTATCACAAACTGGGCAAGAAAGCCACCAAAATAAACAGCATATGCAAGGCATGGAACTAGAGGTAATATGTAAAACAATGTTGACCTGGAAAGGGAAAAATGAGGTGAAAGAAAAGATTATTGCCAAATATGAATTACAGATGTCATAAGAAATTAGATTAGACAAATAGCATGCATATAAATGCAGTGAAGACACAAGTCAAATCTATTGCAATATGAAGGGAGTCAAAGGATTGAAAGACCAAAGATGAAGTAAGACAGGAGATTATATTTGTGCTAAAAAAAAAGTAAACACAGTATTACAAATTATGCAGTTGTACCAACCTGAATGACTGTCGTCCAAAGGATTTGACTGACAAGCTGAAGGATATCCATGAAGGAAGCATGGAAGCAGATGCAAAAAAAGTCACGAAACCTCCGCTCAACCCAGCTACAAGATATGCCTGCTTTTACTAAATTTATTTAGCCATAAAAAAATCAAGAGAATACATTACATCATGTTGCAAAAAGATCAAATTGCCTGGCTATATATTAAATCTGCACACCAAAGTTAATACGGCATAGAACCCAAATGCTCCCCAAAACCTTGCTGCATCAGATAGTGCCTGAAATTTATGTGTCAAATCAAATGTTAGGTGGCTTGGACTTGCACCATTAGACAACTGAAACTAATCATCAAGAATATGTCCAAACTCAGAAGACCCCACAAAGTAATATTTAAAAACACCATCAATAAAGGTAGCACAAGCCAAAGTAGATATGTCAATTCTAAAGACACTTTTATTGGAACTTGGAAGCCTTTTTCTCGAACAATGTTTCACTCAATAAATAACAGAACCAACATACAAAACTGGTACTATTCGAAAAAGCAACTTAAGACTTGTTGAGTAAAGCCTGAGACAGAAAGAATAAAGTAGATCATTGGCCCATATTTATTTTTGATATTGAAAGGAAACAACCAAATTTAAACACATTAGTGGTTGCTCAGGTAAGAAGCTCTTGAAGATATATAAAAGTTCAGAGCATTGGTTATGGGGCATTTGACTCCTCAAACATATCTACCACATCACTTCCCAGAAGCATTGATATGCTTTAAATATTGAATATATCACTTTTGTCATGCAGATTAAAAATATTAGTACAACTGTGTTTGGCATCCTTAAGAAGAGAAATAAACTCACCAAGAAAGGGCATGAGTAGGACAAAACAAAGTCTACTGTACAGTTTATTCGCTAAGAAAAAAACCATTAAATATTTATCACAGCAGAATTATTAAACACGTTTCGACATGCTGGAATACCTCTTTTGATGTCTTGACAGTTGAAACATCTTGAGAAAGAGGAAACTGTCTCCAGATAATTCTTGGAATTATAAGACCAACAAGTGAGCAGGGTATAAACATCATAAAAGCCAAGTATGGATGAGCAAACCTGTGTTACATCCATTATGTTAACACAAGAACACAGAAAATACATTAAGGTATTTAAATTGTTACCCCTTATTAGATACTGATTTATACTCTAATGAACATATAAATAATGGGAAACAATATTGTACTCCTAAAACTTTAGATTCTGCGAGGCTATTATCAGATGCTTGGAGCATCTCTATAATAAACAAGATGGAGCCTATTATTCTCCCACTATATAATTTGACTAATAAAGTAAAATTCTAGCACTAACTACAAGAATCCAAGAGCTATGCAAGTTATCCCCAATCTCATTTTAAGTTAAAGTTAATTTTAAATGAAATTACCAATTCATTGTCTGAGAAGAGAACAGTAATCTCAACAAAGAAAACGCAGCTGGCACAACAATTGCCAATATAATCCCAACTGCATGGAACAAAAATCCTGCAAATCCAACAAATTTCAAAATGTTATTCAAAGTTCCAAATATGTATTCGTTTAAATTCTCCTACAATAGGAATAAAAAGATTTAAGTGATCGACAAGGAGATCAATTAGAGTACATCTTATAAAGAATTAACCAGCAGTAACCATTTACTGATTTACCTTTCATAAAATCACACAAAGTTGCCGGCCAAGAATGCAACCTACCATGTGTAAAGGACATAATAAGGAAGAAGAAGATAGGAATACTGTGAAGAATTTTAGCTACCCTTTTGGAATAAAATATCTGAAAATCCATAACATAAAAATATAAGAAAACAAAAGAGTAAGCTGGGCCAATTCTGAAGATCATAATGCTAGAAGTATCAACACATCATTAGCAAATGTTGGAATCTACAAACTTCAGTGCATACCATAAACCATGAGAGATAATCAAAGAATACAGCCCGCTCATCCTTGAATAAGCTAGCAGTAACTTCACTATAATTTGTTTGATAGATGTTTCGTAACTTAGTAGAATTAGTAAAAGCCTTGATCACACTGAACAAATTCTCTCCACGTGCTTGGATGCTTCCAGGTCTGGAGACATAGAAATACATCAAATACATGCTACAGGGAAAAATAATATAAAAAGGAATATTTGGTACTATAAAACTCCCGCTATGGCGGGGTCTAGAGAAGGGTCGGAACAATTGTAGGTCTATTGTAGGCAGCTCTACCTTGTAATTGCAAGAGAAAGAAAAAATAATATAAAGTGAAAATAAAATATCTGTGCCCAAAAATGTAGGTAAGATACATACAATAGTTGCTCTAGTGTATCATAGGAAGTATGGTAAAAATAACCACCAAGGAGAAAGATGATGTCAAGCCCGGGGATATTCCCAAAGTCTTGGGAAAATATGCGGTAATCTGTATCTCCAGGAATAACATGAAAAACATCCTGCATGTTAAAATAGAAAATTCAGGTTTGAATTGGTAAACACAAAGGGGGGAAAATAATTGCTAAACAGCACAATAGATTATTAAAAAGATATAAGGAGGTTATGAGAGAAAGGCAAAACCTGAGCTGCACTGTTAGCCATGGGGTATATTGCTGCTTCTGCATAGACATCAGAAGGCCAAGAACTGGGTCCAGATTGGCATACTAAATCTGTTAATTATAACAACATTATTCAGTGAAAATGCCCTACTTAGCACAAATATCATAAGTTGATGGACAAGGATGTTGAAGATGTAGCTCATTATCCTACTTTTCATAACAGAAATTTAACATCACATTTACCAGGCCCTCCAGTCCCAGATGCCTCCACATTTATAAAAGCTCCTATCGTGTCATGCCATTTATGTGTCTTCATGAACCCATGAGAACCCTTAAGCATCAAAAGTAAATAACACCTCATTAGCTTCCACATGGTAGAATCCAATCATAAATAAGCATTGGTCTTCTATAGATAATACCATCATGATAGGAGTGCTAGTGTGGCGTGTTGTTTAGAGTGAATAGGAAAAAGGCAGAGCATAGGGAGTGGAAGAATACATGAGCTTTATTAATTAATTTAAACACGGTCATTTGGATGTGAATACAATGTAAACCAGATTAAAAATAATTGCAGTTATAGAAGATCTGCAACCTTCTTCAATAAAACATCTTTGATACACAAATCAGTTTCCATTTAGCAGCCAGAATAACTTTCTGAAACATTTTAAATTCTCCAATTAGCAAAGATCCTAATACATTTAAATCTACTGATCATAATATCATCATTTCGGTAGGCTGAAGCTTCAATTTGAAAGTCATGTTACAAAGTCAGTTGCATTGAACAAAATATACGTGGTTCCACATCTCAAGAGCCACTAGACAAAATTAACATGTCGTAGTAAAATCTCAAAAGATAAAAAAAATGATGGTCAAATGTAACTTCAACTAAAAACATTTATCGATAAGACATCCTACCAACATGAAAAGTTCCTCAGCACCATTAAAAAGGAAAATAATAGGGTGATGTGGAGCCCAACCAGAGTCCGCAATTAGTCTTGCAATTTCCAGCATTGATGCTGAAAAAATGGGAAAAACTAGAATAAGACTAGGTATGATCAAGGTGACGAGCTATGGAAATGCCAAATATAATCTTTCAAATACAGTGAAGACTTTAAATATAGCCACTACCCACCAACACACGAACCACAATCACCAGCGCCAGGGGAACCAAGGGGACCATCAAAATGCCCATTCACTAAAACTGATGGATCAGTTTCTTTGGAATCTATAGATGATATCCTGCAGTAAAATAGAAATGAAATCCATGTCAACATTCAGATACAGCAGTATTTTTTTATTTATATGATATACAAAATACATGTATATGGTATGGTAAGTTGGTAAGGATTCATTACAGTCTCAGTGACATGTCATGTTCTGCAATAAACAAATAACTTCAAATGTGAAAATCGCTTGAAGTACAGGCGGTAATCTATTGTGCAAGAATAACTCAGGTTAAGTATCTACTCATATATCCCAATACGTATGTGAGTCCTATACAAGTGACAATTTTCGACTCCCAAAGTACCTCATAAGAATATTAGTATGGTTTCTGTATGCCAGAGCTATGTTGTGACCCAAAAAGAACATATTGAAGGAGCCACTAACAGTGGTCTCCTCAATCTCAATTCTGCAATAAAAAAAATTGAAAAAAAAAAAGGAAAAAGCAAGCAGTCAGGCTATGAAAAGGAAAGAAGCTTGTATGTACTAAATAAATAAAAAATGGGTTAAAAAAACCGAAAGGGAAAAAAGAAGGTGTGACAAATAATATATAATATATTTTTTTAAAAAGCAAAATCTGAACATTAAAAAAAAAAAAGTAGCATCACAACCTAACATTGGAGCCAGCTCGCTCCTTTATTAATTCCAACTGACCCTTAATATATTGAGCTGCTTTTTTCAATCCAGGACGTCCTTCCTATCAATAAATACACCACAATAAGTCAACATCCACAAAATTAAAATCATGCCAAATTGATATCACTGAATTGATGGGAAACATAGGAAAACAAAATAGATCCTCTTCCCATCACACATTCCTACATTGTTTTAAACCTTCGAAAGCGATTCATAATAAGATCACCCAGCACTTAAAATGAAATAAGGGCGATCAAATTTCATATTTCCAAATATATCTATACTATGGCTTACATGACGACCATCGATCTCTTCAGTCAACACGCGAACGTGTTCGATGGTTCTGCCTTCGGAAAATCGATCGAGAGGCGCGTCGATTTGGAGCGGGTTGATGAACTTCATGTGGAGAACGGAGTAGCTCAGCATCGACATGAGGCCGTACATGACAGCCAGGAGGAACATGAATTTGAAACCGGAAACATCCTCGGAAGACCCGAACCAGAACGCCATGTCAAGTTTTTTTTCTCGGAAACGCATGCAGAATCGAAAAGGAAAGGAAAAAAATGACAAAAACGAAGGATCAATTGTGGTTTTGTTTGTGCGCGTTCAATTCTCAATTAATTTATAGTGTTTTTTTTGTATACTCGTAACTCGGGTGGTGGTTGGAGAATCGTGACTTTTGCTTGTTTTGTTCCTCAAGTGTACCAAAATCAGCAACACTCTTTGAAGGCAATAGCAGCTAAGAGGGAAAATTCCAATTTTGTTTTCACGAGTGTTCTTTCTTCTACCTAGCAAGTTAATACGGTGCTGACTGAGCTGATAGGTAGAGCCTTTTTTTCAGCTCATTTTGGGAATCTGCTTTATTTGGGCTTGACAAGTATCACGTCTAATGGGCCAAAATGGTGGCCCACGTGTTGAAGGCAATAACAGATGGATGGGATGGGAGTGGGGGTGTGAATAGCTTAGGAGATCCATGACCAAACACACATGGGAATGACAATGGATAGTAGGGGTGGCAATTTGGGGTGGGCCCGACAGGCCAATTCGCCAAAAAAGGTGGGCCGGGTTGGGGTTTTAAACTCGTAACCCGTTTTGGCCCGCCCAAGGTGGGTTGAAAACGGGCTAGCCCGGCGGGTTGGCCCGGCCGGCCCATTTTGCCAACCCTAATGGATAGGGTCTGTGTAGAGTACTATAGTGTCTGTCTCTATACCTGTAATTTAAAAAATACCTATACTGATCTCATATCTGCGTGGGTAGCAACTTTGATCTCCGTACCCTTACTCGCTTACCTGTGCCCATTACCCCGCACTTTAACTATGAAAACTCAAGAATTAATTTTTCAAATGCAATCCATAATATTATGTCTCAAGGAAGCGTAAGGAATTTACCAATAAAGGACGTGAGAACAAGACAGAATGGTGTCGATGAAAGAGGTTTGTCATCACACATGCATATCTACATATATATACATATGTATATATATGTGTGTGCGGGTCTGTGGCGGAGTGGGTACTAAGATACCCACACCTGCACCCGTCCCCGTCAAATTTTGCAGATAATTATCCGTACTTGTGCCCGCACTCATTAAATGGATAATTGTCCTCCCCATTGTGGGTAGTTTTTATGGGAACAAGCTAACTAGTCTAACAATAGAACTAACACGCATTAGGTTTCAAAGAGAGTATACCTTCACGAAGCATATTTATTTGAATAAATTATATTTTTCTCTTCTAAAAGGAGCTTGGCCCTTTTCTCTCCTCTAGTTTTAAAACCCACACTCTCACCCAATATATAAGTATAAGTATATATTTCTTAAAAAAAAAGTATAAGTATATATATTATATTTTACTATATTTTATATTTAAATGGTTGTGAATGATTATGAATGAGTCTTTTAACAAAAAAAAATCATTAAATTACCAAAACCAACTAGTTTTAGTGCTAGGAAAGGGGGTAACCGTGGAAGAAGGGATGGGGGCTCGAGAAAGGGGCAATGGCAATGGCAAGGTGGGGTAGGATAGGGATGGCAGTGGCAATGGGGGAGAAGGGTATAGAGAGAGAGAGAGAGAGAGAGAGAGGGGGGACAACGAGACTTGACACTTAACATGTCACATTATCATTTTTGACGTCAGGGACAGATGCAAGGGGGCAAGGGTGGGCCCTGACCCCTTCCTCATCCTTAATCCCTCCGTTTTACTACTTATTTTCATTTAGTTTGATATTATTATATTATAAATATATATTTGACTTACATTTAATTTAAACTGTCACTAAAATTATTGAGATTACGTCAACCTAATTAAAAATAGAACAGAACACAAAGGATAAAAATATGCAATAATAACAAATATTTTATCTATTATTAAAAAAAATACTCTATTTAAAACCTATTCAAAAATCAAATCTCAAATAAAGAAAAATTTAATTAAATCTAAAATATATATTATTATATTTTCAAAATATAAATAGTATGATGTATTTGACTATTGTGATTTAATGTTTATTATTAAAAAAATCCTTAAATGGATTTTCTGGATCCATCTCCAGTTGGCATTGTTAAGTCATGAGGGTGACATGAGGAACTAATGTGATAGAGAGATTACAGGGTTTTTTAATTTTGTTAATTCTATGGACTAAGTTGACATTGTGTTATAGTTTCAATGATCGTGGGTGTGTGTACCCCGCCTATGTTATGTCCTCTCCTTTTTTCTGATATTGTGGGTGTGTGTACCCGCGTTATGTTGTTTAGTCGTATGCTTGTTTAGTTTCCTTTATTATAAAAAAAATTAGTTTCAATGATCGAAATAATGATTTTTTAATAAAAATCATTATAAAAAATCATTATTTACTCATTAGTTAATACGGAGTATTAATATAGAATTCAAAATTTATATTAAAAAAATATACGAGGATATAATTTTGAAAAATTTATTTATTTTGTACTTTATCACAATAATCTAAATAAACCAATTTATAGAAAGGTTTATAAGATTCCAACCAAATCAATCATTTTATTTTATTTTATCTCAAAATTAGACCAAACAAACTTATAAACACCTTAACAGAAGACTTTCATTCACCATATTTTTCTTCTCTCTCATTTTTCCCAATTCCAATGCATGCGTCAAATCTATATCTATATATATATAATAAAGCAAAATATTTTTAAAAAATAAATTTTACACGTGTTATTACCACGTTTAATTTGAGAAAATTTTACTTAGCATTTATATATATAATAAAGTAAAATATTTTTAAAAAGGAAACTTTGCACATGTCAATACCACATTCAATTTGAGAGAATTTTATTCAGTGTTTATTCTAAAGGCTAACAAAAATGGAAATCAAATGATTCTCTTTTAATTCAAAATAGAATATACAAATCAGGATTAATTAAATATTATTGCGCCCGAATCAGCATTAAATGTAAATTTAAAAACAAAAGCAGAAGATTATTGTGTTTTACTTTCTCTCAGATATCCATTTATTTGATTTTCTTTCCCATCATTCTACCCTTCATTTTCAAAAAATGCATCTAATCGGTGTCTCTACCAACCCGTCCTCTCACTCTGCCATCGTTAGTGGTCAATCCTCTCATTGGGTTGAAGTTGCTCATCTCAATTCAGATAATAGGATTAATTATAGTGATTTTGCTTTTTAAATGTTATTGTCCTATTTCACCTCCTCCTAAAATTCTTATGATCGATCATCGATTTTATTTAACAAAATTTATATGAACATAATGCAGCATTTGATTAGCATCCATGACATGCACAATAGCCTCGAAGTCATAGCGAAACCCTTTCAGCCTTTCGTGTCTGTCTAAAATTTCATGTCTTTTCAATTATTCATTCACTGGTATGATTTTTTTTTTCTTTTTTGTTTTCTCTTTTCATATATATTTTCTTCTTCGTTCTACTCTTACATTGTGATGACTAACATTCAAAACTTTCGATGGAAGGTTAGTTTTTGTTTTTCTTTTAGTCTTTTCTCTCTCTCGATTACATGTTAGTTTTTGTATTTTTAATCTTAAATCTTAATAATTTCATTTATTGATATATTTTATTTGTTTATTTTATTCTATTATTTGTATGGTTGTTATTATTCTAATCAACAACACTGACTTCTTATCTAAAATAAATTTTTTTATTTTATTATTAATTATTTTTAGTCATTATTTCTTCAATGTTTGAGATCTCTAGATTTTGATCATTTTCTCATAGTCTCCAAATTATTGATATTGTTCGATTTTAATTTTGATTCTTCTATCGAAGATCATCGCTATTTTTCTATTCATCAACCTAAACTTCTTCTCTAATGCGAGTTTTTTTTTTTAATTTTTTTATTAATCACTTATAGTTATTTACAATTAATATTTTTATACTTTATGTTGGTAAGTTTTTTGTTCTTTATTTATAATTTGTGATTATTTTTTTAATTCTAAACAGATACATCGTTTTTGCCTTACAAACAATAAACATCATGAATAAAACAAAATTTAGTAGCTTATTTTTCTCAATATTTCTTATTTGTGATTTTTATATTTTATGCAGATACATTATTTTTGCCTCTCAAACAAGAAGTATCATGAATGACACGAAATTTAATAGCGTATTTTTCTCAATATTTATCAAGAAATTATGTATGGAACAATGGAAAAAAATATTATTTTCTTTGATTGGATTGCATAATGATAGTGGTAGATATGTGTTGTTTTTTATTTTTCTTTTATTTATATAAGATGTTCTAATAATTTTTAAATTTTGCGGATTTGAATTTATGTGGCAATTTTTTTAGATGTGTTTGAATTTGATCTTTTTTAGGCTTCGGAAAAAATGTTAAATTTTTTATTGTAATGGTTAATATTAGATGAAATAAATAAAAGGATATCTTTCATTTTTTTTGAAAGAAATATCTCTTCAATCTTGATATATTCTATCTTGATTTGAATTTGATTTTCAAACTTAGGAAATAATTTTATTTGATCTTTATTTAAAAATTATTTTTCTCGAGATTACATAATAAATAAAAGAGTTTATTTTTATGTTAGTTCAAGTTTGATGTTTTCGGTATTAATATGAATTTTAATTTTTTAATATTTAGGAATATTTAATAAAAAACAAAAAATATTTATTTTATATTAATCAATATTGTTATCATTATTTATTTATTATTTAGTGCTTTTACCTAACTAATTCATTCATTAAATCTGTTCTTTTGTCTTAGAGAATTTGATTATTTTCTTTTTAATACCTATAAAATAAATTGATTATTGTAAAAAATATGGAGAAAACACAATAAATGAGAATACATAGTTTTTAAACAATATTTTCACAACTACATACAACTCACACATACCAACAAACTCGATCAATATCAGATTCTCAGAATATTAATGATTGGTATACCACATTTTAAATTGATTACATTGCACGATATAGTTTTCCTCAGTAATAGTAATAATCAATTAATATTAGTTTTCTTTTTCCAAATTATTAATTATCAAAATCGGTTTAAATTGGATTTGCAGGTTAATATTGGTTTCCAACTATGGTAATAATAATAAATAATTTAAATTGATTACATTGTATGATGTGATTTTTTGCTATGGTAATAATAATAATTTAATATTGGTTATCTTTTCCACAATTTATTAATTAACAAAAAATGATTTAAATTGGGTTCGCCAGTTAATATTTTTATTCCCACTAAGTTTATAATAATAATAATAAATTAATATCGCAAACCCTTTATGAAATACATTTTTCAAGTATAGATCTTTATCTTGATGGTAACTATATCACTGGAATAGAATGATTGACAATTGACATAACAAGGGAATAAAAGCAGAATAACATCCAACCTATTTCTATAACATAACACCAATAAGGTAATAACTATAAAAGGATGATAACCAAGTATTTAACTATCTGACAAAAAAAATCAGGTATCTAACTAAATTACCTATTCAGCAATAAAAAGGAAAAAAACTAAATATTTAAGAAGAACACAAACTTCAGCACAACTAAACAAACAAAACGATAGTTCATGTAAAATTGTATCCAAAAAAAAGTTTATGTAAAAGTAGTTTATGCAAAATTATTATTACATTAAATTGGTTTAAAAAACAAGTGGTTTATTATTACGACTAGCAAGTTGAAATTTGTTTTAAATGTCAATCTATATAGGTAAAGGGACTAATAAAAATACATTTTCGAAAAATATAGATTTAATTTACATCTTATTTATTATCAACAAACTTATTAAAAACATGTGTAAACATACTAGATTTTTCTTTTGAATTTTAATATCATGTGTAAATTGATTAGTAAAGAAATCATATAAAAATATAATACATAGATAAAATTTATATTTAGTTTCTATCTTATTTATTATTTTTTTCACTTATTTTATTTTGGATTTTATTTTATATAAACAAATTAGAATGTTTTTAAACTCTATATACGAATGGTCACTAATATCAAAACACTAAATATTTATATTGAAGAGTATTATCTCATGGGAATTAAAACTACAAATATAAGACAAAAAAAATTTGATACAGATATAAGAAAACATTTATATATGAGTACAAATATAGATTAAAGATGTAAAAGATTTTTTATATGAAAATAAATTACTTATGCGTAAATCTTTTAATATAAAATACAGATTAATGTGAATATTTTAATTTATAATTTATTTTTTTGGTTGAATGAATATTTTAAAAAATGTCATGTATAACACGAGTCGATGTACTGTAAAGTTTTTTTCTTCTTATTTTTATACTAATCCTTGAAATGTTACAAAAAAAAAAGTGGATGTTACCAAAAAAAAATTAATCCTTGGAAGAGTATAATATTTAGGTAACATAGAAATACATTATAAATAAAAACCCTTATTAATATACGTGAGGAGATGAAAAAATTGCATGGATTTGTATTAAGATTAGAGTAAAAAATAAAAAATAACTAAGATATACAAGTAATTAAAGATAAAAATTTGACAAACTAAGTCAAAATATAACACACTAAGATGAATATTTTACACGAAAGCTTATTTATATCTACATTAAAATAATTGTTGCACTTGCTCTTGCTTCCCGTGGACATGCTATTTCTTATGATTGGACGAAAGTTTGAGAATATCCCTCATTTAATTTTCTCATGTTGTATGTAGCCGATGATGCCATAATCAGATGTAGTACATCCCGTTTAGTTAGGCAGTGTTCTATTTTGTGTTTTTGTTTCCTTTTATATCAAAAGATAATATAGACTAACAAAAACACCACAGGAACCAAACACACACTACATCATCTATAAGCATCAAACTAAGGGAAGAATAAACCCGTTCTAAAATTGTTATATAAAAAAGAACTTGACTCATGAGAATCCAATTAGAAACAATTTAAAAATCAAGCTCAACAATAATTTGCCAAAGGTGCAAACTTCTATAAACAATATAAGAACATAAATCAAGTTCCACAATTCCATTATTTTTTACATTAATATTTTAAGAGGAGGGATCAAATTACACCGGTGTAACACTTTGGTCAATGTTACACCGCTAATAATTCTTCAGCAGATAATTATATTCTAAAACACACCATTAGATTAAAAATTATTATCATATAGATCATTCCTGTAAAATTTCACATCAATCTAAAATTGTTTGATGTGTCATTGAGATATGTCAAAATTCATACACTTTAAAAGACATTAATCTTGACGTATCTCAATGACACATCAAATGATTTTAGATTGATGTGAAATTTTATAGGAATGATCTATATGATAGTATCTTTTAATCCAACGGTGAGTTTTAGAATATAATTATCCGGTTAATAGTTATTAGCGGTATAACATCGTCCAAGAGTTATACCGGTGTAATTTGATTCCTCCTCATATTTTAAATATCAGGGTGGGTTCGAGGGCAATTCAACACCCCGCCACCAATGTCTATCTTTGAAAAACAGTAAAAACTCAAACTCAACCACTAAACCCGTCAAAGCAGGTTGTCCCCGTCAAAATTTGAGTCAGTTCGGGTGAGTTTATTCTCATTTGTGTTTCTGACATGTCTACTCACAACAACTATTTAAATTATTTTACTATTTTAACCATAATTAATATATATTTTTATTGTAATGTACATTAAAGTTGAGAACTGGTCAAATAATACACATTATATATCCTGCCACCAATGTCTATCTTTGAAAAACAGTAAAAATCCAAACTCGACCACTAAACCCGTCAAAGCAGGTTGTCCCCGTCAAAGTTTGAGTCAGTTCGGGTGAGTTTATTCTCATTTGTGTTTCTGACATGTTTACCAATTATTTAAATTATTTTACTATTTTAACCATAATTAATATATATTTTTATTATAATCTACATTAAAATTGAGAACTAATCAAATAATACAAATTATATATCCCGTGCATAGCACGGGTAAATATACTAGTATTTTACTAAAAGTGAAAATAAGTTTTGTTTTTTTCATGATACCAACCAAACTCATTCATTTAAAATATGGAGCACATTAAACATTTACTGCTTGCACCCAATTTTGTGGTCGTGAGAAGTGAAAATAAGTTAATGCCATTAGTACTACTTAGAGTCGGTAAAATGGGCCCGACCTGGTGGACTAGGCTGAAAAAACTTGAAAAATGAAAGACTTTGGTACATAAATTTGAGTCCATTTTTAATCTAGATATTTTTGGTCCGACCTGACAAAGTCCAACCTGGTAAAGCCCGAGCCCAAAGCGGATCGGCCAAAAAATATAAGTTAAAGTCTGAGCCCAAAAAAAAAACTTAGACACACAAATTTGAATCTATTTCAATCCTAGGTTTTTGGCATAACCCAATAAAACCCAAACTCGATACTGGCTGGCCCGAGCCAGTCTAAAATCCCATTTTGCCAGTTCTGTCATACTACTACTATTATTATTTAATTATTTAATTAAGCTCACTCGTGAAGAAATGCATCTCGGTGCATCACTGTCACTGCACATCATCCACATCTGCCTCGGTTGCGTTTCCAACAGATAAACATGGGGAATGCTACTGGGCAGTGAGAAAAAGAATGAAAATGGTCACCGCAACTGATTGCAGCAGACCGAAGAAAGCAACACCTAACAGAAACAGAAACAGCAGCAGTATCAGAAAACTCCCGAAATTTATTTGAAAAAAAAAGGAAGAAGAAGAATAAGGAAGAACCATGTATGGAAAAGTGGCCCTCTCATTCGTTTTCGTTTCCCTGCTCCTAATTTCCTACTCAATCTTCATCGGCACCCTCGACATTCGATCCTACTTCTTCCCCCTGTCAAATTCACCCACTGTTGCACCCGCCCCGTGCTCGCCCGACCCGCCACTCCGGGTCTACATGTACGATCTCCCTCGCCGCTTCAACGTCGGCATGATTAGTCGCCGGAGCTCGTCGGAATCCCCCGTAACCGCCCGGGAATGGCCGCCGTGGCCGGGGAACTGGGGCCTCAAGAAGCAGCACAGCGTGGAGTACTGGATGATGGGCTCGCTTATTTATGAAGGCGACGACGGTGAGCCCAGAGAAGCTGTTAGGGTTTCCGATCCGGAACTCGCTGACGCGTTCTTTGTGCCGTTCTTCTCTTCGCTGAGCTTCAACACGCACGGACACACTATGAAGGATCCCGCCACACAGATTGATCGCCAGTTGCAGGTACGCGCGTGATGATTCTTATCTTCACTATGGTTCTTCGATTGCAGTAGTTTGCAGGCATGCTCTGATTATGTTATGGTCTGTTTCTTTGGAAATTGATTGGTGAATCGTTCAATTGCAGTGCAAGTAGTTTTGTAGCGTATTTAGCCATATAAATATAATGGGATTGTAACCAAGCTAGGCTGCAGTACTGGATTACTGAGCAGTGTCTGCCGTAATCTTGTACAATGCAGGTAATTCCTCAAATAGCATCATATACTTAAAACCACACCAGAATTTGATAAATGCTAGTCATTTATTATGTTTGCAATTAATAACACCGAATATAAAAACTATTTTCCGATAGAATAGTTCTAAATCCTGCCAATCATTCTTCCAGATGATCCTCCTGGTTACCAAATGAGTTCTCCCAAGTCCCAAGTGAAATTAGGAAAGTCGAATCTTCCACGAGAGGGAAAGTTGTATGTTAATAGTCTGAGAATCTTTACCCGGGAAAGTTCTATCTTTATAATGATTATATCTTTATGACATTTATGGAGAAGAACCTACAAACAATGATGATGGCGGTTGGAAAAAGTAGGTCAGGATGCTGACTTTTACTATTTGTCTTGAGATAGGTACTTTGGACTCTTGCATTGTTGTTTGTTTTGTTCCTTCTAAATGTTTTGCTATGTGTTGGCCATGAGTGATTTGGGTATTTCTTCACAGCACTAGCTTTAGCTGAAGTGGCCCCATTGATCCGTATGATCTTGGTGAAAATTGAGGATCCGAGCAGACACGAATATTGTTGCCTTTGGGAGCCTTCCTCTGTTGGGCGTTTCACTGAGGTGCCAATTTAAGAGTGGCCCCCTTGATTCGTGGGATCTTGGTGAAAATCGAGGACTTGGGCAAACATGAACATCAGTGTTGTCAGGAGTCTTTCTCGGGCATTAGCTTTAGTTGAAGTGACCCGCTCAATCCATGGGATCTTAGTGAAAACTGAGAACCTAGGCAAACATAAACATTCGTGTCTTCTGGAATCTTTCTTAGAGATCACATCTACTTGTCTAGACAAGTTGGGAATTGTGGTAGGTTCTCTCTAAGGAACCAGAAATCCACAGGGACCTTGTTAGGTCCACTTAGTGGAGTGTTACTGGTATGTCAACCTTCGACAAGATAGGCAAACAAACTAGCCTTTTATCATCATACACTGTTATTATCATATTTTTACAAATGCAGGGTGTTGTTTACTCTTACCTGATATCTCTAACTGTGCTTCACAGCTCTTGTGGTTTCTCTGTTGTTAATGTTAAACTGGGTTTTTTCCTGGTTTCAGGTTGATTTAATGGAATTCTTAAAGAAATCCAAATACTGGCAAAGGTCTAAAGGAAGAGACCACATATTTCCTATGACACACCCCAATGCCTTTAGGTTCCTACGAAATCAAGTGAATGAATCTATTCAGGTTGTTGTGGATTTTGGCCGCTACCCCAAGGACATGTCTAATTTGAACAAAGATGTGGTGTCCCCGTATGTGCATGTTGTGGATTCTTTAACAGATGATGAGCCCCAAGATCCGTATGAGACTCGCTCCACACTGCTTTTCTTCCGAGGGAGGACTTTCAGGAAGGATGTATGTCTGACTAAGAGTTAAATGAAAGAATAACACGTTTCTTAAAAGGACAAGACTCTTCTAAATTAAGTTTGTCTTTAAAAGTTAGCAAGTAAGGGTGTATCCATCTTTTTTTTAGTTTAAAATGAATTGTGATCTTGACTCACTAAGATTCAAGGTGGATACATACTTACTCATTTTAGAGACAATATCACTTTAGAGGAGCTTTTTCCTTCTTAAAATTCCATGAAAATTGATTTTGTGGGGTCGGTGATGTTTGCAGGAAGGCATTGTCCGTGCTAAACTAGCAAAGATATTGACTGGTTATGATGATGTCCACTATGAGCGCAGTGTTGCTACAGAAGAAAACATAAAAGCGGTATGCAGTGTAGCTATGTAATTGATCTTTGATTCATATCATTTTTTTTGCGTACTTGTAGTTTTAATATTTGTGGCTAATCATTTCTTAAAGTTTGAAAGTTGATTGTACAATTATTTTTCTTCCTTTCCATTGTCAGTCAAAGGCAAGGTCCCTTTAAAAACTGGAAATGATATTTTGGATAACTTCGACAATAGGGACCAATCAACTGTATGTGGCTCTTCTCTATTCTCGTCATAATGTTTTCCCATGCATTCTGAGTCTGAGAAATTGAATGTTGAGCTGCAGTTTGCCTTTTATGGTCAAAATGAATTGTTTCCAAAGGATTTTTTTTTTGCTTTAGCTGGTGGGATGCAGAATACATTCACTAATGCGGAAAAAATCCATTGGTGAAAGAGTACTAGTTTTAGATTTTTTTTTTCTCTCTCACTAAAAACATTGATATGATGCCCTGAATAAAAATTGCTCCATTTTGAGGGTGCAGAGACCCTGAAACTTCCTTTGTAATATTAGTTGCTATCTTTCCTGGGGAAGGAGTCATAGTCAATTGATTTATTTTCTTTCCTGTTGTTCCCCTTTTCTTATCATGCTAAGATCATTAACTATAGTATTTCTTTATCTACTGCTTCTGATACAACAGTCATCTAAAGGGATGCGTTCATCAAAGTTCTGTTTGCATCCAGCAGGAGACACACCATCGTCTTGTCGTCTTTTTGATGCCATTGTGAGTCACTGTGTTCCCGTCATTGTGAGTGATCAAATTGAACTCCCATTTGAGGATGAGATTGATTACTCCAAGTTCTCATTGTTCTTCTCTTTCAAAGAGGCATTACAGCCTGGCTACATGATCGACCAGCTTCGAAAATATCCAAAGGAGAAATGGACTGAAATGTGGAGGCAAGTTAAAAACATCTCCCATCATTATGAATTCCAGTACCCTCCGAAAAGAGAGGATGCTGTTAATATGCTGTGGAGACAGGTCAAGCACAAACTTCCAGGGGTCAGACTCTCTGTTCATAGAAGCCGAAGGTTAAAAATCCCAGATTGGTGGCATAAGAGATGATTTTTTGGAGCTTTCACGATTGATCATGTACATTCACTCTCTTCAATTTCTATGACAATCCCTGAAAGGAAACGGGGGAATATCATTGCTACGTCTTCTTATCTCGGCATTTAAAGATATAGATTTTTGTAGAAGTTATAATCTGGGATCTGTTTTGGTCATTTATACGCTCGACCACACTTGGGAGCATGATGTTCATGAACATTCCCTGTGCCAATGGAGATCCAGTGATATTTTGCCACTCCCTGATGTGCACTTCTTGTTTCTCTTGGTTGTTTTTGGTTGACTATGAACTTTCTAGTTGAGCAAATGAAGATATGCTCTCAGGATGGGGGGAAGATACAGGAGAAAGGGATTTCGATTTTCACTTCGTCGTTCTCCACTTCACTCAATTTAATTGTACACCTCAATTAATGCTTTTGAACTAAAGTTCATCACACAACTCAATTGAATTCATTTACTTTCATGATTTGGTAGCTAAATCTTCAAAGGAGTTGAATTTACTTTTACATTGGGTTTCCATGTGATGCCATTTGTTTGTAATTTCTTTTCTTCATGGTAGAAGCCTGCTGGTGCCATTTAAAGAAGGTAAAGACATTATTATATTCTCACGAGTGAATCATCATTTTAGTTATGAAATTGTGGGGGTTGGGAAATTTAGACTTGATTTGAGATATAGATCTAATGTGAGGTGGGTCATAGGTTCTCAATGAGTCAATGGCTTGCTTACCTATTATTACTCTTAATTATATGCAAATTAATAAATTATATTAGACTTGTGTGCTATTGTTCAATTTACAATCTAAAATTGCATTTCCCCTAAAATCTCAAGTAGTTCAGGTGATTTGCCATAGAGAAACATGTTTTTTCTAGCATAAAAGTTTTTCGTAAAAGATGTATGAAGTATGAAGGAATGTGATTGTTTGAATATAAGTGAATGGGTATGTAACTTCTTCTAAGTTTGACTAAATCTTTACGTGTAAATAAATATTAATATTGATTACTTATTCTTCATTCCAAGATTAATCTAATTAAACCAACCACTGAAAACCTATGAAGATCCTGTCACTTAAGAGCTACAATTGAGTAGCTTTCTTCCGGATCATCTTTGTTTTTATGTTCTCCCCACCTAAAACTATGTTTACTCCAATTCGTCGTGAGAAATACTTTTTCTGTTGCAATAATTGGACTACGTGTTAATTTTCTACGAAAGTATAAAAATGTTACATTCACTTAAAATCGAGTTCGACTTCAAATTTAATATTATCTCAAATACCAAACATAATATTCATATTATTAGTTCTGAGATAAAATTTCTCAATCAAACCAAAACCTGAGTAGCTTATCGCGAAACAGTCAAAGGAAAACTAATCACGAGTTGAAATTACATCTTTAATTTTTTTTTATTTGTTTTACTCTTTTAGATTCTAGAATACACGATTCTATTCGAACGAATGAATAATTCTATTCTCACAGGGTTGCCTCGCTAGCTAGCTAGCTAGCTGTTCATGGTCGACCACTGCTTTCTCTTAATGGTATGAATTGAGTGTGTTGAGGTGGCCCATGCATACAGGATTACCGGTCACTTTCCTATTATGGGAAGGTGATCTCACATATTAATTAATGGCCATTAATTAATTACACATATTGTGTCAATCGTGGAGCGCATAAGTGTAGGTATATATCATGGAGTATGAGTCTATATAGGATATACACCTATGATTATATATTAATTAGTATCCAAATTAAAGTTGGGCAAATCATTCCACTTAAACTTTGTCCTTTAAGTTTTCTTCCAGGGGTTTCTCTCCCGAAGAATCTCCTACAAAGCTATACCTTTCCTCTTTTTTTTCTTTTCTCCCAGCAGCGCAAAGGTAACCTTCCTTTTCTGTAAATTGTATTTTAAAAACCGTCTTTATATTGAATCCCATTGATCGTGCTTGTTTAGATAGATGAATTTTCTCAAGAATCTGTCTTTTTTTGTTATATCCACAGTATCCCAGCGGAAAGGGACCATGAATTAATTTGTGTTCAGCCAAGAGGTAAATAAAACATAATCACAAATTGTTCCATCACCAAAAATCAAACACAAATACTAGCTGAGTCTATCGTTGTTTCTAGAGAACCTGACTGAATATATATATATAAGGTGTAATAAATTAATAATTTGTTATCTCACTCTCCACGGCCCATTATTCAGTTGGTGCTTTTCCTCCAATGATCACTTTACTATGCACAATATTGATGTATAAGTTAATGGGGACTCCAATATTTTGGATCCATAATTTTATATTTAATTTCATGAAAGTGGAGCCCTCAATGTACAAAAAATATCAGAAAAAATAACTATATTGTACCGAGTGCGAGGTAGCCACGCATCTTCTCTTCAACTTTAGGATCATATATAGTTTATATAAATATCACTATCAAGTGTTAACAATTTTGATTTTTTTTTTTTAATAAAATCTCGGATTCAGGTCTTATATTAACAAATAAATAAAGGATTGAATTGAAGATATTGGATAGATGCAGAATATTTTTTGGACGTTTTCGTCGGCAAAAATATTCTTTGCTTTTTTATAAAGATCACACTCGATCGGTTCTTGGAAGCTGAAACTTGCAAGACGAATCATGGATATATAGTATTGTACTTCTATATTTTACTATTTCAAACTTTATGGATTTAATTAATATGTGACGCATAATATTTTGACAAGTTAAATGTAACAAAAATTCCTTAGTGGTCCAAGTATAAGGATTTGGTTCCTCTAAAGTGAGTGAAGTGTAAAGTAAATAATCTTAACTATTAATGAAAAAAATCAAAGGATAATATTTTAACACATTCATGATTTGTTATATATGTACTTATAATGGGAAACCTGCTAATTAATTTGCAGTGATACGATTTGCTTTACAATTTAAAGCAATCTGCGAGTGGATTTCTCATTTTTGGCCAATGGGAATAAATTAAAGATACAATAATTTTCCTTTTGAAATTAGTAGGAGTTTATTGTATTGCAATATATTCAACAGGTTTTAAAAGCCTTAATTAAATCTGAGGAACAAACGCGGTTCTTCCCGAGTTCCTTGGATGTGGTGGCCTCGCAAATTCTACTGGATAATGTACGGGCTCTAGAAATTGAATAAATCTGCACGACGTAATCATCAATGAATGTGGCAAAACAACCATGTATGAAGCCCGACCCAAAGAGGCGACAGCTGTATAATTAGTGCAATATCCCTATTTATTTATTTTTTTAAAAGGTAATGCTAATAAAGTAGCACCGCTGCTCATTTAACAGCATGTTAGATTATTTTGCCAATAATCAGATGGTGGGGAAAGAAACCTGAGTGAGGAATATAAATAGTTTTTTTGATAAATTCTTTTATTTATTTTTAAAATATTTATGACTTATTTTAGAAAACCAAAATTCAATCCAATTCAAATTGAAATAAATTGAATTCAATCATGTGGATCCAAACTAGAGAGATTGGCCATATGAAGGTTTTCCTCCCCAAAACCGATAAAGTTCAATACGCAAACACCCCTACTTCAAAGACAACAATTTATGGATAAAATTAAATACTATCGTAAAGTCCCATACGACAATGCTTAACTTCTAAACACTCTTTAATTATGTCCTATAGGGATGGTAGGAAAGATAGGATTAAATATGAACTTAGTCTCTCTAAAAATTTGAGTTTTGAATTTAGTCTTTAAATTTAAAGTCAATGATTTTCAGTCTTTTCAAATTTTAAGTTTTGAATTTAGTCTCTCATTTGTGTTGACCCATGTCATGTCACCCCAAAAATGCCTACGTGGCACACTGTTGATCACATCATTTATTTACATAGACTAAAATCAAAACATTATTTATTTATAGGGTCTAAAATCAAAACATATAATTTTTACAGCACTACCCCTCCTCCTCCACCACCACCACCCCCTCTCTCGTCCACCACCATCCCCAGCAAATCACCTCCAAATTATTTTTAAATGGGTATTTGTGTTGAGGGTCCAGTCTTCACTGTCTCCAGATCATGGACCCCTCTCTTTCTCTCTCTCTCTTTCCTCACTCCTAACTTTGCCTCTGTTCTCTCTCTGTATGGCCTCTCACCCTCCCTCCTCGTTTTTTTCCCAGCGCCTACACCACTCTCCTCTGCACTGCCTTGTTTGGACCTGACGCAGCCGATGTCGTCACTCCCCTCACCCCCCGTCAAGGCTCCGAGGAAGGTTCCCCGATCGCCTTATAAGGTGAAATTTAATTTAATTAATTATTTTTATTTGACTGCTGTGATTTAGGTTTTTGAGGTTTATGGAGTTTGCGGTGTTGTTTGGTGATAGGTTCTGGATGCACCTGCGCTGCAAGACGATTTTCATCTGAATCTCGTGGATTGGTCTTCAAACAATGTGTGAGGAGAGAGAGGGGTGGTGGTGGTGGAGGGGAGACAGGGGGTGGTGGTGGAGGGGAGAGAGGGGGTGGCGGCGGCGGCGGCGGTGGTGGTGGAGGAGGAGGAGGGGGGAGAAAGAGGCGGTGGTAGTGGAGGTCCCTGTAAAAATTATATGTTTTGATTTTAGTCCCTGTAAATAAATGACATGTCAAATGACGTGGCCAGCAGTGTGCCACGTAGGCGTTTTTGGGGTGACATGGCACGAGTCAACGCAAATGAGGGACTAAACTCAAAACTTGAAATTTGAGAGGATTAAAAACCGTTGACTTTAAATTTATAAACTAAATTCAAAACTCAAATTTTTAGAGGAACCAAGTTTGTATTTAAGTCTAATACTTATATACCAGTACTATTTTTTAATTAAATGGTATAGACCATTGGTTTAATATGAGAACCATATATATAAGGGAGCAAAACTCTCGTGTTTATTTTTTTCATCTAACATAGACCTTGTTTAAGGATAACTAAACTCTTTACCACTTGAACCAACCGACGCTAGTTACCGACGTTGTTTTATGTCACCCGGAAGCATTGTTCACGTTTTCTAACATAGTAATTAGGGGTGGCAATGCGGGCTGGGCCCGGCAGGCCAACCCACCAAAAAAGGGCGGGTCGGGGTTGGGTTTTTAACCCCACAACCCGTTTTTGCCCCCCAAAGGTGGGTTCAAAACAGGCTAACTCGGTGGGTTGGTAGGTTGGCCCGCCAGACCCTTTTTTTTTTAAATTTTTTTTGTTTTTTTAGATTTTTAGGCGGGTTAGGCGGGCCAACCCGCCGCTTTTACACACATTTTCTTTTTTTCTTTGTTTTTGGGCGGGTTGGACTGCCAACCCGCCAATGGGGTGAGCCAGGCCCAGCTCACCCCGTCCCATTTTTCGGCGGGTTGAGGTGGGCCGACCCACTTTGCCAATCCTAAATTCCCTAATAGTAATGATTGTAACGGGTTCGGCTCTGAGGAAAACAACCTATGCTGTAGGGAAACACGTGAAGTAGTTGTGCTCATTCCGAGTGGGGGAGAGTGGATGTGCTTGCATACTATTGCAATATTATTGCGAGCTAGGAAATATCATTCCGTATGATTCTTAGTAACACATGGCAACGAAGAAGTATGACGATTGAGTGATATTATTTTAAAGGAATGTCCTTTTTATAAACTAACTAGCATGGTACCCGTGTAACAATACGGGTTGTAATAGTTTTAGCGCATTATTTTAAGCCATGACTTTTATAAAAAAAAATTATCACAAGATGATAGCATTAATTTGTTCATAAAAAAAATAAAATTGTAAAAATATATTTCTAACATAAGTATTATAAAAAGTTACAAATAAAATATTCTAAATATAAAAAATAAACAGAAAAATAATAAATAATAGTAATACCACCACCACCAACACCAACAATAATAATACTTAGTAGTAGTAGGCAAAACAATTGAATTTTGGGCAAGAAAAGTAACAAACGATTGTTGCACGTCTTTTTTTTTGTTGGTGAGCGAAAAGTCCAATGCACGTGTCCCCATATGATTAATTCTCAGGCAGGGAGCAGTTTATTTATGCTAACTAGCCGGTTGACCCGTGCGATGCACGAGTCTCAGTTGGTTTCTGCATATGACATAAAATGATTAATTTATATGGGATATACATTAATATGTAACGTATCGTAAATTTATAATAGTGTTGATTTTGAGACATTAAGCATGAAAATTTACAGGAATTAAGAAAAAAAAAATAGAACCCATAAGTAAATACTATCATATTGATTCAAATAAAAGCAGAAGAAAAATAAATTTATAACCGGTAGGAGGATATTGAAATAAATAAATGAGTGAAATCTAAGCAAATACAGTTTTGGTAAAAGAAAATAAAATTGAATGAAAAATAAATGTATAGCTTGTAGAAAGTTATTAGAATAAATAAGTGAGTGGAACCTGTAAGCAGACACCGTTTCGGTAATACAAATAAAATCAAAAGAAAAATAAATTTATATCTCATAGATAGTTATTGGAACAAATAAATGATTAAAACCTATAAACACACACAGTTTTGGTAATCAAAAATAAAATAACAAATAAGTGAGTGGAACCAATAAGCAAACACCGTTTTGGTGATAGAAATAAATGAGTGAAATCTGTAAGCAAATAGCGCTATAGTGATCAGAAATAAAATCGAAAAAAATATCTTGTAGAAAGTTATTGGAAGAAATAAATAAGTAAAACTTGTAAGCAAATACTCTTTTGGTGGTCGAAATTAAAATCGAAAAATAAATAAATTTATAGCTCTTAAAAAGTTATTGGAAGAAATAAATGAGTGAAACCTGTAAGCAAATAACGTTTTGGTAATCGGAAATAAAATCGAAAAAAAATAAATTTATAGTCCGTAAATAGTTATTGGAAGAAACAAATGAGGAAAATCTGTAAGCAAACACCGCTATAGTGATTAGAAATAAAATCCCAATAAAACAATTTATATCCCGTAGAAAGTTATTGGAAGAAATAAATAAGTGAAACTTATAAGCAACCACCGTTTTGGGGGTAGAGAAAGTTATTTGAACAAATAAATTAGTGAAACTGATAAGCAAACACCTTTTTGGTGATTGAAAATAAAACCAAAGGAAAAATAATTTTATAGCTAGTAGACAGTTATTGGAAGAAATAAATGAGAAAAATTTATAAGCAAACACCGCTATAGTGATCAGAAATAAAATTCCAATAAAACAAATTTATATCCCGTAGAAAGTTATTGGAAGAAAGAAATAAGTGAAACTTATAAGCAACCACCATTTCGGGGGTATAAAAAATTATTCGAACAAATAACTTAGTGAAACTTGTAAGCAAACACCTTTTTGGTGATTGAAAATAAAATCAAAGGAAAAATAATTTTATAGCCAGTAGATAGTTATTGGAAGAAACAAATGATTGAAACCTGCAAGTAAACACTGTTTTTGTGATAAGAAAAAAATTTATAGCCCGTAGAAAATTATTATAACAACCTGTAAGCAAAAACTATTTTGGTGATCAAAAATAAAATCGAAGAAAATAAATTTATAGCCCGTAGAAAGATATTGGAACAAATAAGTAAGTGAAACTTGTAAGCAAATACCGTTTTGTTGATGAAAAGAAAAAAAAAATTGTAGCCCATATACTGTTATTGAAAGAAATAAATGAATGAAATATGTAAGCAAGCACGTCTTTAGTGATTATAAATAAAATCGAAAGAAAAATAAATTTATATCTCGTAGAAAGTTATTGGAAGAAATAGATAAGTGAAATTTCTAAACAAATACCGTTTTCTTAATCGAAAATAAAATAAAAATAAAAATAAATTTATATTCCATAGAAAGTTAATGAGTGAAACTTCTAAGCAAATACCGTTTTCGTGATTGAAAATAAAATCGAAAGAAAAATAAATTTATATCTCGTAGAAAGTTATCGGAAGAAATAGATAAGTGAAACTTGTAAACAAATAACGTTTTGGTGATCGAAAATAAAATAATAAATAAGTTAGTGGATCCTATAAGCAAATACCGTTTTGAAAGTTATTGGAATAAATAAATGAGTGAAACTCGTAAACAAACAACGTTTTAGTGATCGAAAATAAAATAATAAATAATAACGTTTTGGTGACGCATGTACAATTTTTTTCGTGAAACTGTAGCGAGAGTAGAGTTGGGAGCACTGTAGCGAGAGAGAGATAAAAATAAATAAATTTGTAACCCATATACTGTTATTGAAAGAAATAAATGAATGAAATATGTAAGCAAGTACATTTTTAGTGATTAGAAATAAAATTGAAAGAAAAATAAATTTATATCTCGTAGAAAGTTATCGGAAGAAATAGATAAGTGAAACTTCTAAACAAATACTGTTTTTTTAATCGAAAATAAAATAAAAATAAAAATAAATTTATATCCCGCAGAAAGTTAATGAGTGAAACTTCTAAGCAAATACCGTTTTCGTGATCGAAAAAAAATCGAAAGAAAAATAAATTTATATCTCGTAGAAAATTATTGGAATAAATAGATAAGTGAAACTTGTAAACAAACAACGTTTTGGTGATCGAAAATAAAATAATAAATAAGTTAGTGGATCCTATAAGCAAATACCGTTTTGAAAGTTATTGGAATAAATAAATGAGTGAAACTTGTAAACAAACAACGTTTTAGTGATCGAAAATAAAATAATAAATAATAACGTTTTGGTGACGCATGTACAATTTTTTTCGTGAAACTGTATCGAGAGTAGAGTTGGGAGCACTGTGTCGAGAGAGAGAGCGGGGTGGGAGCGGGAAAATTTTGTACGAGCAAACGATGCGTGGACAAATTTTTTTTTGAGCAACACCAAAAAACCTTCCTTTAATAATAGTAATAGATAGATAGATAGAAGTAACAGATAGATAGATTGCTAAATAAGGTATCCACGTGTCCATATAAGATTAGTTTTCAGCTTCTATATTCACTGGGGTTAGTTTTCTAAAATAGAAATAGAAGAGAAGAAAAAGGAAAACAAAGTAATTACAAAAAAAAAAGCTTGCGACAAAAGAAGAATCTATAATCTTAAAAGATAAAGTCTTTGCATTTTCACCATATTATATGTAGACGCAGTTGAGCATATTTGAATTGGAGTCGATTCAGCTATATCCGGCCCGGTGCAATCACAAGTCAGCTGGAATCTAACTGAAAAACTCTGAAGAAAATAAAACAAAATATAATATATAAATATATTGTATTTTTTTATAAACTAAAACTTAACTATGATATGTCAAAAAGATAGACACGCATGCATACATATATATATATTTAACATTTATTTACAAGTGAATATAATATAATATAACATAATAATAATTCTTAAAATTTAATTAATTAATTGTACCATTGGTTTTCTAACCAATGAGATTTTTGCAGAACATTTTTTCTTTATTGTAATTTAGTCTCTAAGTATTTAAATTTATTTTTTAATTTTTATTTAAAATTATAATTATCTCATTTAAAAATTAAAATAATGAAAAGAAAATAACTGCATTGTTGAAAAATGAATTTTTGGTATAGTTTTCAAGTAAAAATTTAATTAACCATATTTGATATTTTAAATTTTTGAAAAAATTTAAACACAGAGACTAGAGTGCAATAAGAAATAACATGACATGGTTTTTTTTATAAGCCAAATATTGAATTAAAACGAGATTAAAAGTACAAGATGTGTCCAATCCAAGAATCAATACAAAGCAGTATATATGAGCGAAGCTCACGCCTTCACAAAACAACAAATCCCCATCCCCTACATATACAAAACCTCCATAATATTTCCCCATATAAAAACCAGTGTTTTTTTAAAAATATTTCCCCATATAAAAAGTATTTCCTACAGATAAAAAGCACAACATGACATCGTATTAATAAATGAAACACCATTGTTCAATTGGTTAATAAAATAATGATACCAAAATTATTGATTTATTAAAGATACAGTATAAACTCTCATGTATATATAATGGAAAAATAATATTTTTTTTCATTCTGCTCAAGATAATAAATGCTAGTAATATATTTCTTTTTAATGTTTTTTTAAATATATCATCTTTTATTTGTTAAAATTCATATAGGTTCTGCTACTTTAAAAATAAATCCCATCAAAAAATAATAAATGAGTCCCACATAATTTACAAGTACTTTCTTTTTTTACTGAAAATTTAAAGTACGATAGGGACTAACATTCCTCTTTTTATCAATTTTTCTTCTACATCCAAGCAGAGTAAAAAAAAATGACGTTGCTCTGCCTTATCTACTACTACTAGTGATAGCCACTAGCTATGTCACAGATAGCCAATGTAAGTGAAAAATAAAGTGGAATAGGAATAGCAATGGTACTTGAACTATTTTTGATCCGTACGTGTATAATTTCCCATACTTAGGCGTGCTATGTGGTTGACCGTTGACTTATGTCTTTGCCGGTAACACGGGGAAGTGGAAACTTTATACAAGCATGTCGGGGGCTCACCAAATCTTAGTCTCAGAGCTAATAGATTGCACATGCTTATTCTGCCTCCAAAGCGACCAGCAGAGATAGCAGAGGCTATCAATGAAGCGTGCAATGCATATATTAATTTTGTAAAATATCAAATGATTAATGCATCAACATTTGTTGCGTACAAAGGAATTCTTATTAGTTGAACTGATGCGGGTAATTAAGATCAACACTTTGATTTGAATTTCAAACAATTAACAAGTATGTGTTTCCTCCTTTTTGATCATAATAATAAGAAATTAGTATGTACCTAATTAACTAGAGTGGCCTAATCCCGTTATATATGCTTAATTAATCCATCTTAATTATAATAAGAAATTCATATTCTATATCTAGGCAATATCTGATGTGTTTTTATATGGGCTCTACCGAGGGAATGTCGGATGATCTTCTTTGTGAAAGCTGCAAGCATGCGTGTAAATTATGCTAAATATATCAAATTAAAGGCTTAAAAAGAATTTTGGTCCCTGTAAATATATTTATTTTTGGTTTTCGTCCTTGCAAATTTTGCAGTCTTCGTTTTTTGTCATCGACGTCAAATTCCGTTACAAAAAAGCTGACGTAGCTGACGGAGGCTGAGCTGGCACTGCCACGCCAGTAGATGACGTGGCTCAATTGCTGACTCAGCATCATTAACATTTTGGTGATTGCTATGGTACCCTGGTAAATTTTATGGGCATCGATACTCCGACCTATAGTAAGATGTCAGGTATACTTCCTTAACCATGTCATCTTGTAATTTTTATTTTTATTTATTTACAAATATATCCCTTTATTTTTATTTATTTGGAAATACATATCTTTTATCATTTTTGAAAAAAATTGAAAATCTGGTTAACCCGCAAAGGAAATGGGTCTCGTACCGGTTACAATGTTCCAGCTATGGATTCTTCTAGTTTGAGGCTCGTTTTGTTTCGATTTCTTATAGGTTTTATAATCAAACATATTTCTAATAAATCTATCACAAAAATACTAATTTTTCATATTCAAGAGATTTTCGAACTCTAAAAACCACGAGTGAGTTTACTCGTTTAACGCCATTTTTGCACCATCCAAGCTTTGGTGCAAATATTGCTCGAACCGTAGTCGGTAATTGCTTTGTGAATTTCAGTAAAACACACACACACACACGTACGTGCTTTCTTATACGCTTTAAAACCCTCCATGTTGGCTTTCTCGTTTTATTTAATTTGAAGATTGTTTTCGCTGTTTTCGTTTCCACTCTTATTGATATCGACTGGAAATAATAAGGCCGAAAAGAATGCCCGCCAAGTTCCAAGTTCAGATAAGGGAATGCTTCCCTCAATCATTAAAGGATTAAAGGCACGACGAAGGGAGGGAGATTCTTGTCCCCTGTATTTGACTCGATTTGATGTAATTATTTTGTGGATTTTATTTAGAATCATGTTTATAACTATTATAGCATGAAAGCCTCAATTTATAATAATCAAATCATGAGAAATCAAGCTTCAAATCGCAGTCTAAATGAACCCTAACTCCTCACGTTTTCTTCAAAATTCTCTCTCTAGAGTCAACGAAATTTCACGAAATCAGTGTCAAAAGATTCATATTATCTTTCTCTACAAAAGCAGTAAGGATTCAATTTTCGATTTCAAGTAAATTCTAAGTTTTTTTCCATAAATAAAAAAAGAAATCAATTGAAAACCAATTATATGCAAATAAAATAGGACGAAATCAATCAACAATCAGGGTATGAGGGGTCGTTTGAGCGAGGGAGAAGGATTCCCGGCTTTGTAACAAGTGATATGGAAATTTTATTAAATTTTGAGTATTTGATTAAAAGTCCCTTGAGATATAAACATAAATAATAAAACTATAATTCAAATTTTGATAAATGTTGAATATATTTAATTTTTTCCACTTGTCATGTTTCTATTGAACCACCTCATTAAAGTACCCAAACACTTAAATTTCTCTGGGTACCATAGAATTTACCTAACATTTTTACAAGAACGAAAAGTAAAAAATTGTATAATTGCAGGGACCAAAAACAAACCCAGAACAAACAACACCAACAACCACCACCTCTTCTCCTTCCCTTAGCCGCCAACCCCACCACCACCAACAACCACCACCTCTTCTCCTTCCCTTCCTTAGCCGCCACCCCCACCCCCAACCCCAACCCCCCACCCCCACCAACAACCACCACCTCTTCTCCTTCCCAACCCCCACCCCCACCCCCAACCCCACCCACAACAACCACCTCTTCTCCTTCCCTTCCCCCAACCCCCCACCAACAACCACCACCTCTTCTCCTTCCCTTCCCTAGCCCCCACCCACAACAACCACCTCTTCTCCTTCCCTTCTTTGCCACCACCCCCAGCCCCCCACCCACAACCATCACCCCCAACAACAATCCCCCAACAACAACAACAAAAACAACAACAACAGTGGTGATTTGCTAAAGGAAAGATCTAATCGCAATTTGCTACAGGAAAGGAAGTGGATTTCAGTGGACCAGTGGGTAGTTACGGTGCTGGTGCGCGAAACAGTGGCTACTGTGGAGGTGGTTCGACGAGGGCGGGTGAGGAGGATAACGGTGGAGCGGTTGGGAGATGAGAAGAAGAATATTAGAAGGAGATGAGAAGAAGAATGGGGGTGGTGCGGTTCTGAGCTCAGCTTAGGGTGGGGGGAGAGGAGGAGGAGGAGGAGGAGAAGAAGATGGTGGTGGTGCAGTTCTAAGATCGTGGGAGAGAAGAAAAACATCATTAACATTTTTTGTCCCTGCAATTATACAGTTTTTTATTTTTCGTCCCTGCAAATATATCATTTTTTGTTTTTCGTCTCTGTTAAAAATGTTAATGATGCTGAGTCAGCAAGTGAGTCACGTCATCTACTGACATGTGGCTTCTGTCAGCCAGTGTGGCAGTGCCAGCTCAGTCTCCGTCAGCCACGTCAACTTTTTTGTAACGAAACTTGACGCCGATGACCAAAAACGGAAACGACGAAATTTGCAGGGATAAAAATGTAAAAAAAAAAATTTACAGGGACGAAAACAAAAAATGAGTATATTTGCAGGGACCAAAATTCTTTTTAAGCCCAAATTAAATTATGCAAAATACATTATGCATGTTTATCCCAAAATACATTACGCATGTTTTTTTTCTAATTAAGTACCTCTCTTGGTTCCCTATTTTCTTAATAACCGACAAGCAAAATATATGATAGCTTGTTCCTTATATTTATTTTTTAAAAATGAAAAAAAATAATGGTTAACGTACATAGAACATGTTTGGATGCAAAAACTCTAGTTTTTGACTTATAGAGAAGTTAGTTTTATTTTGTATTTTATTTTTCTCATATATATATAAGAAGAGAAGTTGTTAAATAGTCATTTATAAATAGATAGGTACTTTTAGAGAAGTTAAAAAAGTTAGCTTTTAAAAAATATGAAGAGTAAAAGTTAATTTTAACTTCTATGAGAAGTTGTTAGTTAAAAAATACATGCTAGAAGTGCTTATAGAGAAGTTTATCCAAACTGGGCCATAGACGAGTCTGACATCTTTTATTGTTGAGTTTAAATTTGAAGTATTATTAATTATTGCATTAATTTTTTTTGCTATTATTTAATGATGTAAGCTTTTGTTTTATTTTTAAGCAATTGTTTAAAAAAAAACTTTTAATAAATGCACAAGTTGAACTCATCAAAGCTAGACTGACCAAGATCTCTGTTGCAGGGCTATATATAGGGGCAGCAGAGGATCCGGTCATAAGCTTGGCATAGGCCACAATGCTTTATCAACACATAAATATTTAGATAAAAGCATGACCGACATTTAGGGCGTGCGAACAGTGCTATTGTACAAGAGTCCAAATTTGGGAGTCCCAAAATTTATTTAAGAAAAAAGGTAAGAGCAGAATCGTTTGTCGTCGTTCACCGACCTTGGCAGTTCAAACAAACAAAATTTCACCGACCTTGCATTTATTGTCCTGAAGTGAGTGTTTAAGATTAGAACGATTGCCCTTTTTGAAATAATATTTAACATTGTCCTTTTTTGAAATAATATTTAATTATTAAAATTGCCTTTTTTTATTAGGGATCCAATTTTTAAAATTAGAACAAGACCCCCAAAATGTTTAAAACGGCCCTGGATAAAAGTATAAATTAGTAAGCAAGCATTATGCATTCTAAATATCCTCAGTTTAATCCAATCACCGTACTATTTTACTCCTTTTTTAAGTGACATGTCCTGTCACCCTATTGATAAGAGAGATTGCGATTAATCTCTCGAGATACAATCAAGAACTATATAAAGATGGAGTTCCTCCCAACATTTTTTTCAGACCAAATCTAGAACCATATACATAAAGAAATTGAGCTCCTTCACCAATACATATTGGTGCTGCACACCCCCTTCAAACTCCCGATGATACACAAGGCAAAGTATAAATCATAATACTAGGAAAGCTATATGAGGTAATGCCTTTGTGAAAATATCTCTTTAGAATATAATTTTTACGAGTATAATGTTTATAAGAATACCCAATCAAAAGCTCGAAATAAAAATAAATAAATTAAAAGCCCTTGCAATAGTTGTTTAAATGTTATCTTTAGCTTTTGTTGGTTGTACCTCCCTCCCTCCCTCCCTCTCTCTCTCTCTCTCTCTCTCTCAATCAACTAATAACATCTGTAAAGGTGATGGGTCCAATATAAAAAAGATACGAAGACATGAAGATATCGTGCCAATGATAGCTAGATCTTTACATATAGTCATGAAAAACTTGATAGAATCATATGATAGACTTCCAATAGATATAGTGTCACCCAAACCTCTTGTTTTCACGTGTATGACCAAATTAAGGGATCTCGTTAAGACAACATGTAAGTCATGCCTGAAACGGTGATTGGATTTGTGCCAATGATCACAAATTTGAAGTCAAGGATATGAGATGATATATCAAGTAGCATATGTATGTCCGAGAAGAAATGGATCACAAATTTTCTCCGTTGATAAAGACTCTAATAAAGTCACCAAATTGCGGGGTTAGGTGCGTGATGGTAGTCATTAAGAGGCTCCATATACGTAGATCGATGTTATTGAATAAAGTTCAGATAAACTCAAAGCTTGAGTGAATAAAAGAAGTCTTGAGAGGGAGGATGGAGAGAGACTTATGGGAGAGAATCCAAGTCCATATAGCTAATAATTATAAGGATATTGAATACGAAATATTCTCATGATCTAACTTGCTCTATTAGGGTGGTGATTATTAAATGATCTCTAAGGAATTTTTTTTTTGGTCGAGCTAAGGAATGATTTTTGAATACTCACATATTTCTAACATCGATCTATTACATTTTTTTTTTTATCATATCACCTATCTATCTATCACTTGTATCGTCTATTTCTATTCACATAAGGTGTATAATAGCACATTGGGTGTTTAAGTATAATTTTTGAGCATTTTTTTATGCAACACTTAATTTTATATAAATTATTCTAAATATAATATAATATTCTACATATGATTGGCAATTCATCAATATACACAGTTAATTAAATTACATATTCATATATATACGCAATTAATCAATACAAAAACAACGTAACGGGCGTCGGCATTGCATTTCTGTGTTGGTGGTGTTAAATTAAATCAAAAGAGAGAAGAAAAAAAATTAAAGAGAAAAGAAGGCAAGGTGTGGTTCTATGGGAGGTCTGATTCTGACATATTAAAAGTGACATGTTATGTGGTGCAACAAGTCGTTGATTAGAATATCATTTTACACGTCACAATCTCTCACTCAGCCCCTGAGCGTGCAATTCCTTAACCATGGTCACCACCTTAACCATGGATCCTTGTAGCGTTCACTTTCCAAGCCCTATATAAACAACTCATGATCCCCACATGTTGTATATACCCCCATGACACACGTCCATTAATAGACAATCATTCGTCCCCATTACCATCGATCTTCATCCTTAATATTTCTCTCCCATTATATATATTTTTATTTTTCAACATAAATTTCCCCAAACATGAAACCCACGGCAACATTCCTCTCACTCCTTTGTCTTGTTGGTCTCGGAGCGTTACTATTAACATTTCAAAGCAACACCCTCTTAATTTCTTGTAGCTTCCTCACCCTCCTCGCTATCTCCCTAAATTACTGGCTTGTCCCTGGAGGCTTTGCATGGAGGAATTACAATCACACCACAACAAAACTAACTGGGCCTATGGGCTGGCCCATATTTGGGACTCTGCCCCAAATGGTTGGTCCATTGGCCCACGCGAAACTCGCTTCCATGGCCACTTCGCTGAACGCGAAAAGGTTAATGGCGCTGAGTCTCGGGGCCACACCCGTCGTTATTAGCAGCCACCCTGAGACTGCAAGAGAGATCCTCTTTGGGTCTTCATTTTCTGATCGCCCTATTAAGGAGTCCGCACGTGTGCTCATGTTCGAGCGTGCCATTGGTTTCGCACCTTCTGGAACATACTGGAGACAACTCCGTAGGATCGCCGCCTTCCACATGTTCTCTCCGAGGAAGATTCTCGGCTTCGAGAGCCTTCGGAAGCGCGTGGCTGATGAAATGGCGGTTGCGACTTGGAAGATGATGGAGGAGAAAGGGGTTGTGGAAGTTAGAGGGGTATTGCAGGAAGGGTCTCTTGGGAATATTCTGGAGAGTGTGTTTGGTGGTACTATTGGTTGTGCAAGGAGGGAGGAGTTGGGGAATATGGTTAAGGAAGGGTATGAGTTGATTGCAAAGTTTAATTTGGAAGATTATTTTGCTTTGAAGTTTTTGGACTTTGATGGGGTGAAGAGGAGGTGTCGTAAATTGGCGGGTAGGGTCACGGGTGTGGTGGGTAGGATTGTGGAGGAACGGAAAAGAGATGAGTTCGTTGGGAAGAATGATTTTCTTAGCACTTTGTTGTCTTTCCCCGAAGAGGAAAGGTTAGGTGATTCGGATTTGGTGGCTATTCTGTGGGTAAGTAATTAATTTCTTCTCTCAATTATGCGCAGAAAATCTACCTCACTCACTCACTGAAACACTTGATCGATAAATATATAGTTATTGAATAAAGTAATATGATATACTCCCACTCAATTTTAATTATAAATAAAAATACCCACTTGATTTCATGTAAAAAAAAATTACATTTACTAAACTACCCTTGATCTTGTTTTATTGTAGATGCTTTACATAATGTAAATGTATATTTGACATAATAACATTAAATAGGATAATAAATAAGATAATTTAGTTAAAATTTGCTTATATTAAAAATAGAGATATTTGAGAGTACTTATAGAAGCATATAATATCCTTTTTCATAAGTTGCATTTAAATATGTTCCTTCCATAGTACGAGCTTATAAAAAGATTAAAAAATCTTGCTTATCATCTTAAGGGCCTGTTAGCATGCATGAATTCATCATACAGCCACGTAGCTACATATATATAAGAAATTATAAACCAAACTTGAATTGGTGAGATCAGATTACCATCTTGAATATTTGTTCAAGAAAATTTCATGATGCCCCTATATATCAAGTTTCTCAGTGACTTTAGTTTCGACATCTACAAGGCTTTATTTTAATATTAATTAATTGGAGAGATATGAAAGCCTCTTTTTTTGTTGATAAAAGAAATGTGAAAGCCTTTGATGTGTTGTTAATATATTAATTTAATTTTAACAAGTGGTTACATATACGTTCGTATAAGATCCAGATTGGGAGTAGCATATGCAATATATTATTATATACTATATGTTTCATCTTTTCGGCTTATTAGTTTATTGTGCATGTAGAGAGAGACTTGAGTTGATGCTATTCATATAGCCATATGCATATTGTTGCTATTTTGTGCAGGAAATGATATTTCGAGGGACAGATACAGTTGCTATACTCCTGGAATGGATCTTGGCGAGGATGGTTTTACACCAAGACATACAAACGAAAGCCCGCCAAGAGATTGACACGTGCATCGGTCAAAAAGGTCACGTGCAAGACTCAGACATTCCCAACCTCCCTTACCTCCAGGCCATAGTAAAGGAGGTTCTGAGGCTACACCCACCAGGCCCATTGCTATCCTGGGCCCGCCTTGCGGTCCACGACGTCCACGTGGATAAAGTCCTTGTGCCAGCCGGCACAACAGCAATGGTTAACATGTGGGCCATATCTCATGACTCGTCTGTCTGGGAAGACCCATGGGCTTTCAAGCCCGAACGGTTCCTCAAGGAAGACATGTCTATCATGGGCTCCGACTTGAGGCTTGCACCTTTCGGCGCAGGACGCAGGGTATGCCCCGGGAGGGCCCTGGGCTTAGCCACGGTCCATCTCTGGCTCGCACAACTTCTTCATAGCTTCATATGGCTACCGGCACAACCGGTGGATCTCTCGGAGTGCCTTAGGCTTTCTCTCGAAATGAAGACACCCCTGCGATGTCTAGTGGTACGGAGATAAAACGTCGCCGTAAGACCTTGAGCCCCAGCCATGCGAAATTATAAGCTAATTACTATCTCATGTTTAATATTAAAAGTGGAAAGTCTTCTCTCCTTTCTTTATGAGTTTGATATTCCCTTTAAAAGTATAGTGCAATATTTAGTGATGAGTTTACATGTGATAATTATATGAAACTTATCACTACGTTTTATTTCACTCTAATTTTAAGGGTATCGAATTATTGAAATAAATAAGTAGTAAGAGGTTAACTAGGAATGAATGTAAGAAGAGAGTGGATTAAGATATTATGTCTCTTTCAAACTGCAAAATGTACATTATTGTAATGTAAAGTAACTGTAATGTAATGAAGTTGCTTTGATATGCGTTTTCTTCTCCTTTCATCCAAAGAAGCTTTTCCGCTTCATTTTTTTTTCTTTTAGGTTCGCGTCTTGCTTCATATATATTATATATCCTTTGGGTTAAACATCATCAAACGCTGAGTCACATGTGTATACAACACAACGGAAAACCATGGACTAATTAATTACCAGCATGTGCAATTTTATAATACAAATATAAATTTCAAATAATATGTTGAACTCAATATATATATATGATGATCATAATTCTGAATTATACTATTGATATAATGAAAACAAATCATATATAGTAATAAACATATGCATAGATATTCAAGGGGATGACATCGAAATCGTTTTCCACATATATAAAAGGGGTCTTTGGGGATATGGTGAATATAAATTTTCTTTTTAGAAAAAAAGCCCAAAATCAAGTCGTACTAGGTTTATGCTGGAGATGTCCCACCACTACTAGTGTCACTAACCAAAGCTTCAGCCTTTATGATAATCATATCTCAAATCAAAGCAACCGGCTGGTTCTCACTATCCTTAGTAGTCTATTTTTTTTATGATGCATTTGTACGTAACTGCTAAAAGCATTAAACTTCAAACCTGAAAAAAACACACGTCTATTTTTTTCCCTCCAATTTTAACCTTTTGTATGTAAATTAAATAATGTACTTGCTGTCTACTACTACTCATTTATAAACACCCTTTTATATTTTTTATTTTAAGTGAATCAGTTTGTGTGTGTATGCACACATTTCTGAAACCCTTTGTGCGTTTGCACATCTATAGCAGTAACTAAAATTCTTCAAATAAAAAGCAACATTTACCCCATTTCCTCTCCCTTTGCACTTTCATACTAAGTCTTAAAATTTGCATACATTTTTTTATTTTACTTTTTATGGCTATACCTTCTGTTTTAAACGCATGACTCAAAACTATTCAATGCTCTCCTTGGACGCGCACGGAGAAAAAAAAACAGAGAGCAGAAAATTGGTAAAATAAATTGAAATGATTATACAGTATATACATCTGTTTTGATAAAATTACAGAAACAAAAAGAAAGAAGTATAATAAATTCTCTACATTTATTTGATTTGATGGAAAAGAAAAGAATAAGTAAAAATGTGAAAGTAGTAAACTGGTATTTTTATACTTATATTATAAATGATCCACATGGAATATGCTGCGTTTTCTGTTTCAATGAGTAGGAATCAGTGAGACATCTGTTTTTCTTATCAAGTGTGATGTTCTGTTTATCAATGGCTTCGTCTTTCGGTTGTTATGCATAACTCTGGATTTGATCATTGCTTACAACATGGTGCCTTGTTAAGGGGGGAAAAGTTGTGCAAGTCAAGATTCATCCTATGGCATGCAGTGTCCTGGTTATTTAATTTTGATAAAAAACAGGATACTATTCTCAACAGGAGGAGCAGATTTGTGTGAAATTTTATGTACTGTAAAGGTTCTATCACAGAATTGGTTTGTGGCGAAAAGTAAGGGTACACAATGTTCGTTTTCAGAATGGTGCCATAGTCCGATTGATTGTTTGAAAAATGGGGCCAAGAGGTTCCACAGGGGAGCATTTCAAGTGACAGGCATTGCTGCATAACAATCAGGTGGGTGATGTATCGCAGTACGTTTTACACCATGGGTGTGATCAGGATCATAGTTGTGAAGTTGGCTTGTATGGAGAGGCTCCTGTGCAATACAACAGTATCGCGTAATGTCTCACACTCTGGGTGCTAAACTTTTTGCAGGTGTGAACAGTTCTGGCTGGGAGTTGTGTGCTTTCCTTATTACAGGGTCAGAGTGCATCACTGGGGAGGGGAATTTTTTAACAGCTCTGAACTCTTCTGGTTGATAATTTTATCAGAGTTGCGTTGGACTCTCAGGGTGGCATTCTTCATTTTTTGGGATCAGCATTTTATATTTCTAATCTTTGATTCAATATGCTGGTTTTATATGTACACGTACAACATTATTTCTGGATTGATAAAATATTTTTGAACACCCAAAACCCATTAGACACCCAGAGAGAGATAGCTAGGAATAGAAAAGAGACGGGTGATAGATATAAGATAAATTGGTGATGTGATAAGAAGATAAAGACAGAAATAAATTGAAGTGTCGGAAATAAACGAGTGTTTAAAAATCATGGTTGTTCCGGATTCTAGATGTATTTGCTTTGCGCTTTGAACATTGACACATCTTGGATGCATTTTTCTCAATAAATTTGTCTTATATAAAAGAGACAGAATTAACTAGTTAGGGTAAACTTATCATTGTCACAATTTTTCTTTTGGAATTTGCTAAGGTACACTGACTTATTTTTTTAGAAAAAATATGTTAATTAGCATAATGTTGTAAGCGCGCAAAATACTTTTTTTTGTCCTCCAAATGGTGAAAAAATTTATTTTTTGTCTTTTCTCTTTGTTCAAACAAAAGCTTAATTTTCCTTATTATATCCTACTTCTGTAAATAGAAATAACTTTATATATTTTATAAAAAAAAAAACGAAATAACTTTATATATAATATGCTTTTTCAGTATCATTTGTTTCTTTAAAAAATAAGCCCAATAAACCATTTTTACGTGTCAAGCTAACTTAAGAATGGACAATAACAGATTGCGAAACCTTCCACTTCTATCTCTGATAGTGGAATTTTGGGAATCTCATGATGTGCATTTTCAAAACCTGGGATTCTTTAAGTGGTGTGCATTTCATTTTACTATGGACAAAATGATCATTACAATATGATGACTTTGATAAAACCAGGTACTTTAAACTAGTAAAGTAATTAAACAATTTGGTTTTTCTAATCCAAATCAATGTTATTTGGCTTTTCTAAACAAATCAATGTCATTTTCACGTAGTCTCCTACAGCATAAAAGGCAAATCCCTTTATTCCTTTGGAGGTACATACATACTCACACTTCCAATAATTGTGTTAATGCTCCACAAATCTATTGTCTTATTGAATTGGGTCCCCAAGTACTCCCTCCGGTCCAAATATTTGGTTGTTTAAAGTTTTGGTACATAGATTAAGAAATAATTAATTGAACAAATTTTAGACTAAAATGATGCTATTTATTATTCATCATTCTCAATTATCCTAATTACTTCTCCACTCAAAACTTATTAATTATATTAAGGGTATAGTTAGAAAAATGTGATAAATTATCTCTTGAAATTCTAAAACAACCAAAGTTTTTAGACAAAAATAAAAAGCTAATACTATCAAAGTTTTAGACCTGAGGAAGTAGCATGAACTTAAAATTAACATATTCGCTCAGGCGTGTCCTTGTACCATTAATAGATAATTTAATATGCGAAATTACAAAAGATTCTGCATTATCCTTTCACCGGGAATGTTATAATTATTAATACATTTGAAATTATCTTTGTAATTTCGTTGCCATTGAAATGTCCAAGACCAAAGCAGCATATATACAGTGATTTCAAATTTCATCATGGTTAACCACAAGGTTGGACATAAGTAGTTAATGTGCTCCATTTAAAGGGATAGATTTGGCTAGTACCCATGTTCGACGTGGTTAGAATTTACTTACTTCTCGGCCGACTATAGATTAATTCAATGACCCCTTTCCGCTGGAGATAATGTGACTATAAACCAAATTTTTTTTTATCATTGTTGGTAGTGCCTAACTGTTGGATTATATAATCCCATGAGGCGTCGGCATTTTGGTCCCCAATTATCTCTTTTATTTATGTTGTTTTAACTCTAATATCCAACAGTATATATATCGCTTTTTAAAATAGCTATGTTTGAAAAAAGGGTTTAATTAGTATGCACCGTCAATGTAAGTTTTTTTTTTACAAAGACATTCAATCATATCTTACCACGTAGATTGATAGACTGATAGTCACAAACCAGAAAAATTTTTTAATACTACTCATAGTATATATTTTCTAAATAAATAATTTTTTTTATTTTGACAATTTATTTTCATTATTTTTTTTTGTGAAAATAACTAACAAAGAATCTATACGATACCTTTATAATACCATGTATCATATTTTCATTAAAAAAAAACAAGGATTGATTTTTTCCTATAAACACATAGACGAGCTCTTAAGCCGTGTCTTAAGTCCTAAGCAACGTTGCTTAACTAAAACTACCTTTGGAGCAGACCGACATGGCGTTGCTTATTTTCAGATTTAAGAACCGTTGCCTGTATAAGCAACTCTGCAGAATGGTTAAGTAACGTTGCTTAACCAATAAAAAAACAATTTCCAACAACCAACAAGCAACAGAAAGATGGAAAAATGGAGGGAGAATAACAGAATGATACATTTCATACCAGAACAAATCAACAGATCAATTAAAGTAAAATTAAAAAAATAAAAAAAACCAAGAACAAAAGACCCAAAACGATAACATCACCAGATTCAGAAAAAAAAAATAAGAAAAAACTCTCAAAATGATGATGTATTGACGTGAAGAGCACCACCACGCTCAGGCCACCACTACGGGAAGGCCACCACCACGCTCTCACCGTTGAGAACTTCCTCGAACGCCGCAGATTTGGTTGAAAAGGTCACAACTTTGTGACCTTTAAGCTCCAATTAGACTCCATGCATAAAAAGGTCACAACTTGATGGATCTGCCACTGTTCCTCGGGTACAACTTGATGGAGGGGGAGAAGGGGTCTGAGAGAGGGGGGAGAAGGTGCAGAGGCGGTGGGAGCCGCGGTTCAAGGGTGAGAGGGGGCCGCGGTTTTGGGAAGGGACGGTTCGAGGTGAGAGGGGAAGAAGAAAGGGTGAGAGGGGGCGGCGGTTTTGGGAAGGGAGTGAGTTATGCTGAGAGAGGAAGAAGAAAGGGTGAGAGGAAAGGGTGAGGCAGCCGCGGTTCATTGAGTTGTGCTGAGAGAGGAAGAAGAAAGGGTGAGAAACAAATGGAAAGAAGAAAGCTGAAAAACCAATGGAGGAAGAAGAAGAAAGGGTGGGTGGGCATGTGAGAGAGGAAAGAAGTGAGTCGTGCGTGAAATGAGGAAAGAAGTGATCTGTGCGTGAAAACTAGACTGATCCGTGCATGAAATGAGATATTAAATCCATTTCATTGTTAATTTTGAGATAAAAAAAAATGTTACTGTTTTTTTTCTCTGATAGTCAATTGTGTGTGTCCTGCGATTTTCTCTGAAATGTTACCGTTTTTTTTTGCAGTTTAGACCGTTTGGGAATCACAAAGTTACCATTTTTAACTATTTGAATCCATTCTTATAAATAGCCTAATCAATTGATTGTAATATGTTTGATTTCATCTTCTCTCAAATTTTTTTCTCATTTTTTCTGAAAATTTCAATGGATCCAAGACAATTTTTTTTGGAATAGTGCGAAAATACAACAAAACAGAAAAAAAGAAAGAAACCAAAACCAAAAAGGGGAAACTTAAGAGCTCAGGTCCAAGCGAGGAAATCCCCTAGGAAAGGAGGTTCCAGCCGCATCGCTGTCCAGGTAGATTCGAAGATCTGGAGGAGGTCCTTCAAAGATCCGAAGTTGTTCAACCATGGTGGCACCCAACTTAGCAAGATGGTCAGTACATTGATTCCCCTCACGGAGGATGTGTCGAATCTCCACTCTCCAAGGTAACCCCATCAAATCTCTTATATCCTGAATGATAGATGCATAGATGTGGTATACTTCAATATGCTCTTTTATCAGTTTCATCGCATTCATGGAGTCTGTGTAGCAAATTAGGTGTTTGAATCCTCTTTTCTAAGCCAAATTAAGGCCATTGAAAATCCCTAAGAGCTCTGCCTTAAGAACTTCCGAATTGCCAATATGACCACAGAAACCAAATAACCAGCCACCATTGGGGTTTCTGACCAAGCCCCCGAAACCTGCAGGTCCTGGATTGTCCAGGCTACTGCCATCGACATTGGGGATGAACTCCTCTCGATCAGGTTGGAGCCAAGAAATCTGTCTAACTATCTGAGACTTAGAGCTTTCTTGTGAGAAGCAAATATCAAGGGTGGCAGCTAGATTCAAAATAGATAGAAGAAGTCTAGGGATGACCTCATTATTGGAACAATTGGCATTTCTAGCTCTCCAAGATCACCACACACAGGCAATGAAGAGTTTATCCTAGGGCCCAGTTGCTCCTTGTTTGAGCCAGAGGTGTGCATCAATCACTTAATAGAAACCACCATCAGTAAAACCCAAGTTGACCCAAATCCTTCTCACGTACGGACAGTCCCTGACACAGTGAAGCAGGGTCTCATCTTCTCTCTGACAAATCTTACACACAGCTGTGGGGGTGATCCCTCTATGGTGTAGCACTGAAAGAGTAGGAACTGAATTATGGAAGACAAGCCAAATGAAGAACTTAATGTTTTCTGGGGCAGGAAGTCTCTAAATCCACTTCCAGGAATGGTCCATAGGGATGTTAGTTCTCTGCTTTAGAAGCCAGTGGAACCCAACTTTAGTAGTATAGCACCCATTAGCATTGCCCTTCCAAATGTGTAAGTCTTGGACACCCGGATTGAGATGGAAATATTTGCCTTGGAGAAAGGCCTTCAGCTGGTCAGGAATTAAAGTGAAGAGATTGTCAAGTTTCCATTCTTGATTCACATAAATTTGGTTGAGTTTTATGTCCATGTCATGAATAATATCAACATACCGAAGAAGCTGATGAAGAGGCCCAATCTCAGACCAAGAATCAAACCAAAATGATAGATTACCCGCCCCAATTTTGAGTTGGTATCCATCTTGCAATAGATTCCTTGCCTTATTAATAGCACTCCAAATAGGAGAACCTGCCTTACTTTCATGGTAAAACAAATTCCAGTAATGCCATGTTTGTTTCTAAGAAGCTAAACCCAAAGTTTCTCCTTATTTTGTTGTATCTCCCAGACTAACTTCCCAATAAGAGAAGTGTTAGCCTCTCTAGCTGTGCAAATACCCAAACCCCCAAGAGCTTTAGGTTGAGTCACTTTCTGCCAGTTAACTAAATTCACCCCCTTATTTTGGGTCCCCTTCCAGATAAAATCTCTAGAAATCTGATCAATGTGGGAGCAAACAGATTGGGGCAGCCAGCAAACCTGCATGTAACAGGAAGGGATAGTGGTAAGAACAAAGGAAGCAAGCGCCACTCTCCCTACCCTGTTGAGGAGTCTATGCTTCCAAGAGGCAAGTCTGGATGACATCTTTTCAATAATAAATTCAAAATCTTTCTTTGCTGGCCTGCCATGCAGAAGAGGAAAACCCAGGTATTTCTCCAAAGATTGGGCTTCTCTGATTTGTGAAATGGTAGTACTCTTTCTAGACTTAGCATTTGGAACACCAGAAGAGAAAGAGCTCGAGATTTATTCACATTAACCTTCAAACCAGAAGCCTTCCCAAACTTGTCCAAAATAGATGAAAGTAATCGAGCCTGAGAGTTCCTAGCTTTGGTAAATAGGAGAACGTCATCTGCAAAAAGAAGATGAGAAACAGAGGGTACATTGTTAGAGACTTTAAACGGAATCCAATTACCATTTGCAACTTCCTCCTGAATAGCTATTGAGAGCTTCTCCATACATAACACAAAAAGGTAGGGAGACAAAGGGTCCCCCTGCCTGAGACCCCTTGTAGGACGAAAACTGGGAAGACGTTTGCCATTCCAAAGGATGGATAAGGAGGAAGTCGTCACACATTGCATAATGAGGGTGATCATAGGAGGGGAAAAGCCAAAATCATGTAAAGTTAGTTTTAAGAATTCCAAGTCCACGTGATCATAAGCTTTTTCCAAGTCAATCTTATAGGCCACCTCACCCTTTTTCTTCTTGGACCTCTTCATGGCATGAACAATTTCTTGGAGAATAATGGCGTTGTCGGTGGTACCTCTCCCTGGCAAGAAACTGCTTTGGAAGGGGCCGATAAGATTGTTGAGAATAGGCTGAATTCTATACACCAAGACTTTAGTTAAAATCTTGTAAATTGTATTGCATAGGCTTATGGGGCAAAAATCCTTGAAAGTCTTTGGATTGTCGATCTCGGGGATTAGAGCTATTAGAGTTTCAGTGAGAGCCGGGTCAACTTTACCAGAAGAGAAAGCCTCACTGACCATCTTCCAAATGTCCTCCCCCACAATGTGCCAATATTGTTTAAAAAAGATGGCTTGAAAACCATCCGGTCCAGGCGCTTTGTAAGGTTTCATAGTATTGAGAGCTCTCAAGACTTCTTCCCTGCTCACTGGATTTAAAAGTTGGGTCTTCTCCTCTTCATTAATACTAGGTATGTTATGAAGAGGGAGATCCGCATCCTGTAAAGAGTGATTAGCACAGAAAAGAGTTTTAAAGTAAGTTTGGGCTTCTTGTTGTAGTACCTCCTCATCCGACGTCCAAATGCCATTAGGAAGGGTAAGGTCGTGAATCTTATTTCTCTTCCTCCTGATAACAATTTGGGCATAGAAATAAGAAGTATTTTTGTCCCCCAATTTGACCCATTGCTCTCTTGATCTTTGAAACCAATGAAGCTCTTCTTGGAAGAGGATGTGATTGAATTCATGTTGGAGAGACTGCTCTAGATGAAAAAGAGAAAGTGAATCCACCCTTTCCAGAGTTCTCTGGATACCTTTCATTCTGGCCTCTATAGTTCTCTTTCTTTTGAAAATACTTCCAAGAGTTTCTTTGTTGAAAATTATAGATATTTCCCTGACCTGAGCTAGAGCATCAATAGGCATTCCCCTTTTTTCCTCCCAAGCTGTTTGAACAACCCCCTGGTACTCCTCATGAACAATCCAGAATGCTTCAAATCTGAAAGGTTTAGGTCCTCTAGCTTGAGGTAATCCTCCCAATCTAAGCAGTAGAGGATTATGGTCAGAGTGGAATCTACATAGGACTTCTAAAAAAGCTTCTGGAAAATCTAGTCTCCATTGAAGATTTGCAAGCCCCCTGTCAAGTCTTTTTGCCATTTGCTTATAGCCTTCAGTGCGGTGCCAGGTGAATTTTCCACCTGTTGTGGTAAGGTTGAGCAATCCACAATTGTCTAGCACTCTTTCAAAAGAGGATGCTCTGGACTGCGAGAAACAACACCCCTTTTTTCCCCAGGTAGGAGAATTTCATTCCAATCACCAAGGAGGAGCCAGGGGGTGTTAATATGCAGGTTCAAGTCACACAAATGTTGCCAAAAAATCCCCCTGATGGAAGGGTTATGACTAGCATACACTCCAGTACAAATCCATTTTTGGTTGCCTGATTTAATCTCAAGGGAAATAGATTGATTAGAGTATTCCCAAACAGAAATATCCAGGTTATGTCCCACCTCAGCCAGTGCCCAAATTCCCCCAGAGTGACCCTGAGCTTCCACAATATGAATAGGTATGTAACCCACTCGTTGCCAAAAATTCCTCACTTTTGCAAATTGAACATGTGTCTCAATAAGGAAGATCAGTTTAGGTTTGTGCTTCCTAATCAACTCCTTAATGTGTCTCTTAGCCGTATCATTACTTGCTCCCCTTACATTCCAGGAAAGAATGGAAAAGTCAAATAAATGTTGTCTTATATCCATAAAAACCATAGCAAAAAGAAAAGGAACCTGAACTTAAGATTTAGTGGGTAAATGAAAGCTAGGAGAGGACTCTAATCCCATATCTTTTCCATCTTGCATGTGAACATCTGTGTTGGAGCTTGTATTTAAATCATTTTCTTCAGTAATTTCCATGGCTTCAATCACCTTATCAGTTGGTTTGTTTTCTTTTGTGAACTTGAAATGGTTTGGGCTGACTTGTATAATTTCCATGGCAGATTTGGCGCCTTTCATGGATGGAGTGCTTCCAAAGGGGGGAGCAATAATATTCTGCTTGGAGCTCTCCTGTAGGGGTAGCCTATTTTTTTCACTAGATTGAAGTATTGTAACAGGGTCCTTCATAATCTTGTTTGTCTCTTTCTTTTGGTTGAAATGCTTGGGCTCAGAGGATTTGACTTTTGTAGGTGAAGTAGTAGCTGTTGGCGATGGGGGCCCCTCTTCGTGTCTTCTTTTCTTAATTCTCCACCCACTTTTAGCTTTGTTGTCACTTGAGGAAGCAAAATTGGGTGTGTAATCAGGGACATAGAAATCTGTACCTTTTCTTTTTGAACCCACGTGGGTCACTGCTTTAGAAGGAATAGATAGCTTCTCAAAACTATTTGCTAAGTGAACCAGACTATTATTTTTTGGAGGTACCTTTGGGCTGCGTTTCCGTCTTGTCACTACTAGCCAATCTCTGTGAATCTCTCCTGTATCTTGAGTCAGTGGGGCTGCATTAAATGCTCCCTTTTGTTTATTGTCTGGTTCCTCTCTTTCTCCCTCGGTCCCCAACATTTCATCACTTTTCTCTGGTTCTTTAGTGGTCTCCGGTGGTGGGGGAGGAGGTTGTGGAGGTGGAGCTTTGCAATTTCTTGTTAAATGGCCATAGCAACCGCAGGTTGAACAAATCATGTGAAGGCCTTCGTATGACACTTTATACCAAAAACCATTAAGCCAGACCTTGCCAACAACAGGTAGAGTAAGATCAATTTCAACACAGATTCTTGCAAAACGACCCCTTTCCACCTTGAGTGTGTTTCTATCAACCTTGATCGGCTTCCCCACAGCAGAGGCTAGAGCAAGGAGAAATCTCTCATCGTAATAAACTAAGCTTAGACCCGGGAAGCGAATCCAGACTGTTGTGCGTTCAACCTTGGCATTTGGAGAAGCGAAATCTGGAGTCCAACTCGTGACAACCAGATAGTGATCAAATAACATCCATGGTCCATCTGAGATAGTTTTCTCTCTGTCAGCAGCCAAGTCAAACTTTACCATGTAAAAACCATTATCCACATCCATGATATCAAAGCATCCAGCTGGTTTCCACACTCTTTTAAGCTTTTCTTTCATCATGTTGTAACCAATCATTTTCCCCAGTAGCTTAATCACAACAGAGTCCTTCCATGGGGCACATAGCTCTCTAAAAACATTTTTATTCAAATAAACTTTAGGGAGAAGTCTATTACCATTTTCATGCACAACTTGTACCAGCTTCTGCTCTATGAGGTTAGCTTTTTCTCTTACCAGAGGAGCTTCTTTAGTGCCCATGACCTTGTCCTTAAAGGATATCGGTGATGTACTTGGTGTGGTGGAAGAACCTCCACCTGTATCAGGCGGTTTACTTGGGTGGGTGGTGTTCTCTGTATTCGCTCCAAGACAGATTAATATTAAAGGTTGGAGTGATTTTGTGCAAAATTACCCACCTATTCCAGGTGAAAATTATCAGTATCAAGACTTTCCAGACATTAATGAGGAGCCTGAACCACAGATTGGCTCTATACCACAGTCTCAATTTCCACAATTTTCCAGTCAAATTGGTCTAGACAGCATTCTGTTAAATGAAAAAGGATGCAACATTGGTAAAAAAAAATCACAAGCCAGATTTTCTCCTGAAGAAGATAAACTTCTTATTCAATCATGGCTAAACGTGTCAAAGGATGCAGTGGTAGAAGTTGACCAAAGAGCATATTGTTTTTTGTTGAGAATCAAAGATGGGTACAACACCTATCACGAGGAGATGCAAAAAAGGCAGTCAGGCTGTCTCCCGGAGGAAAAGCGGGTGCTCGGTGAATGATGTCATGGCTGAGGCGTATTCTATTTTTTCTCAAGATGAAGGTGAGAAATTCAAATTTGAGCATGCATGGCGGTTGTTGAAAGACGAGCCGAAATGGACATCTGACGCAATGGATAGTTGTTCCAAAAGAACAAAAATTTCTACTTCTGAGCAGTACTCATCATCTTCTAACCCAGAGTCGCTAAGTAGTGTTGGCTATGACCCAGCATCACCTCTGGTCCGCCCAATGGGACAAAAGGTAGCAAAAAGGAAGGGCAAAGCAAAAGTAGCTGAAACTGCATCAAAAGACATGGACTATTCAGCTATAAACGACAAGGTTAGTGAAAAACTTGCACTCATGGCAGATTTGGCACGTACAATCTAAGGCAACAAATGAAGCAACTAAGGTGAAGAATGAAGCAACTAAGGTGAAGAACGAAAAAAATAAGTTAAAGGAAAAAGAATTGCAATTAAAGGAGCAAGAGATGAAATATCAACAGTTGCAAATTCTCTTCACGGATACATCCGAGATGTCAGAGTTTCAACTTCGAGATCATCTTTTTTTGTGCAGCATGATTAGAGAGCAATATGGGCTTAATTAAATTAACTTTTTTATGTAATTTTAATTAAATTATGTTATGTATTCAATTATGTCATTTATTTAATGAAATTATGTTATGTAGTTTATTTAAACTAGCAGTTATTCAAACTAGCCGTTAAAAAAACTAGCCGTTAGTTTTTATATTTATTATTTCTTATGTTTATTTAATATTATGTATTTCTTATCATTTTAACTTTTTGTGATAAATAAATTAAATTGCATTTTTTGAATTTCTATTTCTTAAAATCAGAATATATATATATATGAGGAGATATCAAATTACACCGGTGTAACTCTTGGACTATATTACACTGCTAATAACTATTTACTGGATAATTATATTCTAAAGCTCACCGTTGGATTAAAAGATACTATCATGTAGATCATTCCTATAAAATTTTACATCAATCTAAAATCATTTGATGTGTCATTGAAATACGTCAAGATTAATGTCTTTTAAAGTGTATGAATTTTGACATATCTCAATAACACATCAAATGATTTTAGATTGATGTGAAATTTTACAAAAATGATCTATATAATAATAACTTTTAATCTAACGGTGTGTTTTAGAATATAATTATCTGCTGAAGAGTTATTAGCGGTGTAATTTGATCAAATTATACCGGTGTAACATTTTGGTCAATGTTACACCGCTAATAATTCTTCAGGGGATAATTATGTAACACCCCTTTCTCAGGAGGCATTACACTTCGTAACTGAACCTCTAATGCGGAAATTAAAATCTTTCTTCTAATTCTTCTTTCGAAAAACGCTGTCAAAATTTTATTTAATTTTCACAAATGGATTTTCTCTGTCAATTTTTAAAATCTTTTTAAAAATTATACTTTGTGAGAATAAACACCAACCAGAAAACAACATAGGAACTAAAACGTATTCAATTATAATGGAACGTATCATACACAAGAAATCCCTTCCCAAAACAGTACAGACTCTCTATGCTGGTCAAGCACTAAGAACTTCTACAAAAAGTTCAAATAAGAAAAACTCCAACAAAACTAGGACTCGCACGTCCTTCCACTTTGTTGACACGTCTTCAATGCACGTCTCGTTCTTCGAGTCCTGTCTAGTCCACTCAGCTAGAAATCAATCTATATGAATCATGTCCCGAAGGGCACAAAACATATAGGCAAGGGTGAGTTTCTCCCAAAGTCACAATCACAAAACATACATAGTAAGAGGAAAAATACTACTTATTATACTTCAAAAATAAGCAAATATCATTTGAAAACTTTACTCTAAGTTCACAAACAACCAACACACATCATCACAAAATTATCTATCTCAATCAAGATATATATATGCATGACACTTCAATCATCTCTTATCACACCGGTGCACTGCTCCATGGAGACTTCTCTTCCTCAACTAAGTAGAGCGATATGGCGGAACTTGTACCTAACATAAATGCAACCTGACCATCTCTTAGCCCTCGTTGTCATCTATTCGGTATGGCCCATTGTGCTAGCTCGTGCACCACATCATAAATAAGACAAGCCGGTCAGGATCATTCAAGCCGGGTATACTACTCTTCTCGACACAAGGAGATTCCCCTCAAGGCCATTGAGAATTTCGTGACCTGAACGCCCTCAAAGACTTATAGTCAGACTATGCTTATTCTCAATCCATCACTCTAGGATTGTATACTCTCATCATAGCATAAAGCTAGCCTGGCAAAAGCCAATATCTCAAATGCATATGACAATACAATTCATACACACCTACAAGGAGAATAATGCAATCCTTCATTTAGGATTTTCATCGCCACGTGTTAGCTCTCTCCCAACACCGTGTAGCATTATTCCTTGAATCTTCAACTCGCCACGTGTTGACCCTCTTTCAACAACGTGTAAAATTTTAAGTTAACAACGCCACGTTTGGACTCTTTTCCAACTACGTGTGGGACTCTTCGCATTTATAAAAATGCCCCTTACTTCTTATTATTTGTTAAAACCACATAACTTTTTATAATTATATTTTGACCCCAAAATGTCCAGTTTCTGCGTCCAGTCTCTGCGTCCAGTTCCTGCGTCCAGTTCCTGCGTCCAGTCTGCGTCCAATCTCTGCGTCCAGTTTCTGCGTCCAGTTCTTGCGTCCAGTTTCTGCGTCCAGTCTCTGCGTCCAGTTTCTGCGTCCAGTCTCTGCGTCCAGTTTCTGCGTCCAATTTCTGCGTCCAATGTCTGCGTCCAATGTGTCCAATGTCTGCGTCCAATATCTGCGTCCAATGTCTGCGTCCAGTTTCTGCGTCCAGTTTCTGCGTCCAATGTGTCCAATGTCTGCGTCCAATGTCTGCGTCCAGTTTCTGCGTCCAGTTTCTGCGTCCAATGTCTGCGTCCAATTTCTGCGTCCAGTTTCTGCGTCCAGTTTCTGCATCCACTGTCTGCGTCCAATTTCCAGAGTTTTGTATTCTTGAAATTTATCCAATTAAGTGTTATCTTGAATCCTCATTAATTTCTTTGTTTTCATTTGTAAAACTTTTTCATTAAAGTTTTTAAACTCTCTTCCCACGCTTAATTAAATCTCATCACTCCAATCCCAATCAAAGTATATGAAATACACATTAATCAATATACATCAAATGAATCACAAATAATTAAATACACTCAATCACTTCAAGACACCATTTTTTTTATACACCATCAAGAGAACAATCATACAACAAAACACAAGATTTCTACCATACAAAAACCATAGAGCTAAAAATCTTAGCTTAGTGATTTAAACACATCAAGGATGGTTTTAACCACCCAAATCAAAGATGGAACTCAAGGTTATTGAGTTGTCATCATGCCACCCAAATCATACAACACTAGAACTACATAAAAACTTGTGTCTTTTAGAAGAACATCCTACTTACCTCTTGAAGAGAAGCTTTAAACACCAAACTCACTTTTCCTAGCTTGCTGTTCCAAGCTAGAAATCAACCCTTACAAAATAAAATCATAAAACATAAGCATGAAAACATCTTCATCATGAAACCACCCAAAACCTAAGATCAAAAACATGAGAGAAGGATTTCTTACTCTTGCTCTTGAAGAAAAAATGGATCACAATGAAGATCAAACCTCTTGGTTCCAAGGATAAGAACCTAAGACCAAAACAAAGATATTTCCTCAAAATAATGAAGAAACACATGATCTAAAAACCAAAAGAGATAGATCATGAAAGTATATGAAAGATTGATGGTTTAGAATCATAAACCAACCTTGGTTGAAGAAGATTGATGGATCAAAGCTCTTGGAACTCAAAGAAATAGTTTAGGAAAAAGCTTGAAAGCTTAAGAGAAACAATGGAGTATTTGGCTTTGGAGAGAGAAAGAAAATGAAAAGTAAAGCAAACCCTCTCCTTTTCCCTTCCTAAGTCACGGCTGAACCCAAAAAGAATGGAGGGCCAAGATTTGCTTAGAGGCAAGTGGTATTATCTTGGAATAAATTAAGAGTTAAAGGTGTTTTAATATTTCTTCCAACCAAGACTTTCAAGGCATGAGCACATGGGCATAAAGCACCATTTTGGGGCTGAATTTTCGTGCAAAAGTCAGCTGGAAAGGAAGGGAGAAGAATTCACAAGTTGGGGTTTTGCTTTTGGGAGCACAAGTGGGCCAAATTGCTTATTATAATATATATTTTGAAATAAATATTTCTCCAAATAATTGATTAATGGAAAAATTAATTTTGAAACCTAAAATTAATATAATAAAGGTTAGAATTTAAAAACTCAAGTTTTGATCATTTCCTGATACCCCGTTTGCGCTACGGTTATCCGTAACGTGCTAAAAACGGCTGAAAATAAAATTTTCTGAAAAACTCTAGAAAAATTCCTAAAAATCATAAATAATCCAAAAACACTAATGATATCACTAACTTTCCATTTTGAATCATTTCTTAGCCCTCTGGTAATTATCTGGTCGCTATACTTCACGTATCCCATTCTACAGGGACCACCACTGTAACATATTTATCATAATCTCAGAAAATTCCAAACTAAAATTCTTAAATTCTTAAATAATATAAAAATACTATTTGTCTCTTTAATTCCTCATGGTGGTATTGTCTGAGCCTTCATATCAATATAATCTTATTTCTCCGTCTATAACGAGAATCATTTTCTGTTGAAATTTCCAATTTCAACTCGAAATCCTGGTTGCTTTACATTGAGCGACTATAATCATGACATTTCATTTTCTAATATAATCTTATAATATGTAATTTGATCTACTCACACAGTGTCATAGAATTAGCTACTGATCTAAAAATGCGGGTGTTACAAATTATATTCTAAAACACACCGTTAGATTAAAAGTTATTATCATATAGATCATTCCTGTAAAATTTCACATCAATCTAAAATTGTTTGATGTGTCATTGAGATATGTCAAAATTCATACACTTTAAAAAACATTAATCTTGACGTATCTCAATGACACATCAAATGATTTTAGATTGATGTGAAATTTTATTAGAATGATCTACATGATAGTATCTTTTAATCCAACGGTGAGTTTTAGAATATAATTATCTGGTTAATAGTTATTAGCAGTGTAACATCGTCCAAGAGTTACACCGGTGTAATTTGATCCCTCCTCATATATATATATATGAATTAATATTTTAATTTGAATTAAAAATATTTTTAAATTTAAAATATAAATATTTGGGGTCAATTGTGGGACCCACTTAAGCAACCTATTTTAAGCAACACTCATTGGAGTGAAAATAAGTGGATGTTGCTTAAAGTCTACGTGGCATTGTGAAACCCACTTAAATAACTCAAGCCACCAAAGTTAAACAACTCCATTGTGGGTGCTCTAAGTTATGTGTTTTTTGGTCAAACAAGAGACGTATATGAGTGAACATAGCCCATTATAGGAGCCCATCTCATTTCAGATCGCGGGCCGAATCAGGTAGATTTTCATCCACAAGTGATGGAGCTCATTAGCTCAACTTCTTTCTTAATCACTGGACCCGATTCGACCGGGTTATCATGTCTTATTTTAAATTGTTGACAAAAAAAAAATCATATTTTAAATTTAATTATTCGGCATAGAAATCAACGTCAATACTCCATACAAGTAGAGGCGCATATATGTTCTCTTTTAGATTTAGTATTTTTGTTCACCAAAAAAATGATTTAGTATTTCGAGGTGAATGTCCATTGGCCCCTGACCCTGATTCATTGTTTTGATTCCCATTTCCATCTATATATGAACGCTCCACTGTGACACCCTCCTTATATATTATTCATTCAGTAACGAGTAACGATCAAGTTCCAACACAGAGAGAAAACAATGGCCACCAACGAGGTAGTAATTTGCAATATTCGTTTTTATAATTTTGGCAGAGATCTTAGGGTCATGTATTCAAATTTTGTGAACATTGTTTTCTGCAGATGGAGGTGGAGAGAAAGAGTGATCATCATCGACAAGAACTGAAGCATCTTTGGTTTGTGAAAATTGCTGCTATTCAAGCTTTTGTGTGCATGTCGAATCTGTACGAGTACGCAAAGCAGAACTCAGGACCTTTGAGATCTGCTGTTGGAACCGTAGAAGGCACTGTCGCCACCGTTCTCGGTCCTGTCTACCACAAAATCAAGGGTGTCCCTCAAGATCTCCTTCTTTTTGTCGACAACAAGGTCTCTCTCTGTTTCATCATTTCCTTCTTCCTTTGTTAGATGACAATCCCTTTTGTTTTTTTTTTGTTCACGGTTTGTAAACATTTATTGTTGATTTACCCCTTCGACCAAATCAGGAAAAGCTTGTTAATAATTTGTGATTTGTTCGTGGAGATGATATTTTGTTGTTGCTATTTAATTGTTGCCATTCAATTATTTATGACGATCCTTGTATTTGAATTCAGATAGATCAAGATCTATTAATTTGTTTAGTTGATGATTCGTGCATGTTTGGTTTTCAGTTGTAAGATTGCAAAAATACGTTTGAAACCAAATAACTATAGAGTTTCTTTTAGTAAACATATTTTTAGACTTAAACATACGTTTGCATATGAAAACCAAACATATTGTGTGTCGCCGAAAACTGCCTTGAAAAATGGGGCAAACAACACCCTCCTTATTCCTTAGTAGGAACATGGAGAGCGAAACTTCTTTTTGTATCTGTGCATGCATCTACAGTAGTAATGTTTTTTTTTAATTCTTATCTTAGAACATGATACTATCATATAGTAATAATTGAGAAAAATGATGGGATCCAAATGTTTGTTTTTTTATTCTTATCTTAGAAGATGATACTATCATGTAGTAATAATTGAGAAAAATGATGGGATCCAAATCCATTTGGCTCAGTTAACTGTCAACTGAAGAAACAGACTTTGCTGTTTTTTTATTTTATTTCATTTCATTATTCCAATTTTGATGGCCTTGAGACTTAACATGCAGTTTGATTTTTGTGCTAGATTCAATCCCTTAAATTGTCTTGTTTATGAGCACATATATAACAACCTTCTGGGTTTGTTTTCTGTGTCCTTGTACGTGGAATGCTTGGAATCCCATTGTTGATGTTTGAATGAGGAATTGGGGCATTGTCGAGCAATTTTTGGTTAAACTAAATTGTTATATGAATTGTGGCAGGTGGATGAAGCTACGCACAAATTCGATGAGCATGCTCCTCCTTTAGTTAAGCAGGTAGCAAGCGAAGCCAAGGGTTTGATTCAGGAAGTGACACACAAAGCAGAGAAAGTAGTGAGCGAGGCTCAATCTGGTGGGGCAAAAGCAGCAGCACATTATGTTGCCACAGAGTCCAAGCAATTTGTGCTCAATGGGTCAGTGAAATTGTGGGGTGGTCTCAACCACTACCCACTGTTCCATGCAGTGGCAGAGATGGCAGTTCCCACGGCTGCACATTGGTCAGAGAAGTACAACCATGTGGTCAAGGACATGGCTGGGAAGGGATGTGCTGTCTGTGGGTATTTGCCTTTGATTCCCATTGACGACATAGCTAAGGCATTTAAACAAGGAGAAGCCAATGTGAGTGCTGATGAAACAGATTCTGATTGAGTGAGTGAGTAGTAGCTAGTACTAGTATTTCTCTTTTACAAAACCTGCTTAATGTAGAGGGAATGTGGGTATGAATGGAAATTTATGTAAGAAATGAGAGGAAATTAAAGACCATGTAACTTAACCAAGTTGGTAGTAGAACCATATTAATGTGATTATCAATGGTGAGTTAAATGGTCATGAAGATTTGTTTGTCTTTTTCTTGCATAAAATATCGCATCGATTTGATTGTGTCTTGGGGGCGTATTGAAGGTGGACACTCCCCGGGACTTGGAATTTGGGAGTATTCAACTCACCCGGCACGGTATTTAATTAAAGGACCCAAAACCCGGAGATCCGTGACTTATTCTCACCCTGGGAATTTAAGTCCGCAAAATGCGTGAGCTGACTTAAATTTATGGACATCAAGCCATCAATTTTTCGTATAAAAAGTTTTTATTAGAAATCTATAATAATTACAAAGTGATAACATTGGCAATCTTTTTTTATATGAGATGAGACCTAGTCACCACTCTTAGAGAGAGAATCTCCAATCTCTCTAAAAATCGTCTGTTCTTTTTTTTTTTCTCTTCCACTTGAGGGGTGATTTTGGACTATTTTTTGGTCCGAAACCACCTCTACTTCGTTTTTAGTCTATTTCTATCTTAATAAGTGACTTTTCACATAGATCTCATTTTTCTCTCGTGTTTTTTTAGTGTTTTTTGGCATCTGCGTGCGCTGGTGTTTGTTTCTCTCGTCTTAGTGCGGCGTTTTGTTCTCCCGTCTTGGTGCGGTGTTCGTTTGGTTCAGATTGACTGATTTACTTCGTTTCACTACAGATTCTCTTATGACCGAGTCATCAACGTTGCAGATCTGGAGGTGTGGGTACTTCGGTCAATATAAGCTTGTCATTTTTGTAGGCATTGTCACTTTTGATGGCATTTTGTTGTGTTATGCTATTAACTTGGGTGTTATGAGTTTGTTCACAAATTCACCCCTTTCAATTTTTGGCGATGTTGAATTTGTAATGTCTTCGTTGTATTTTACTGATTTGAATGAATGAATATGTTGTCAAAAAAAGAAATCTATAATAATTTTTTAAGCTGAGCTTTAATTAAAAAAGTTAATTAAAAGATTTAAAATTCATAAATTTTAATACTACTAAAAAATTATTTCTGATTAGTGTGCTGAAGATATTCTTTAACGTTTGTATGAATTTATGACAAATTGTTAACAAGGGTATTGGTTAGAGAATTAAATTTGACAATTTTTTAATGAAAAAGCGTGACGTTTGATAATAATAATAATAATGATAATAATAATACATTGGACATCGTATTTTCAATAATGAATAATTTTTAATTTTTAATTTTTGACTGATGTTTTAGGAACTTTAGTTATCATAACTCGAAATTTATTAAAGAGTCAAATTTAACTAATTTAGAAAATAAAATATCAATGAATAGATATCTTTAAGAGAACTAATTAACGAATTAATAAAAATAATTTTTTTTAAATTATTAACACATTAAATGTTATTTTTACAATAACTATTTCTTTTTTAATTCTTAATAATATCTTGGTCTAAAATAAATTAGGGTTGATATATATAATATATTATTCAAGTAAATATATATTATATATTATTTCGTTAGATTTCTGTTTCTATTATGATGTTTTGAAATTGCAAATCAAAAAAAAAATTATGATGTTTCGAAATTGGGAAATACTAAACTGTAAAAATAATTTTGGCGCGAAAATGGTACAAACGGATCTCATTTTATTAGGGTCGTCCTCCACAGCAATACTCTTTGAAATTATATGCTCATTGGCAATAAGTTCAACCGGTGAATTGGTAAATCAATAAGATAATCAATCCTAGTATATCACAATAGATTGAATGTGTATAAAAACTAGAACAGATACGACTTTGCCTGATTTTAACAAAATAGGTGACTTGGAATATGGTTTAAATTGAACCAGACTAGTCATGTATTTAAAAAAAAAAAATGAAACAAGAATGCTAAAAGGGCCATGCGATCTAACTGTCTACTTTAACCACTTCTCCTAGGACATGTCCTTCCTCCTCTTGGTTTGCTTGCTGAAGTTAGTCAGAGAAGATGAACAAAAGAGACGGTTTGAGAGGTGAATAAGGTTGAGGGAGTTGTTTGGGAGAGATAGAATGTATCAGAGGATTTTGGAAGAAGAAAACCCTATTAAAAGTGAGTATTATACTGGTGGTGGTTATGGTGGGTTCATTAAGGTAGTTTTTTAAGTCATTTGATAATTTGATAAACAGTTTTAATAGGGAGGGAACAAGGCCATGAATACAAAAAACCTAGCAACAATTGGAAGAGTTCATAATATGTGTGAATTGCGCACTCTTCTAAAACCATTTTTTAACACATGACTATACTGGTGTTTGTGACCATACTCTCATTACGATAAAGCTCAACTTAGTCCAGCACAGTTGACCAAAAAAAAAAACTTAGTCCAGTACTCGTTGTGTCACAACCCCTAAGGCCACAATAAAATATACGCAGCATTGAACAGCTATGAATAAATGAAATATGCGCTAAACATGACATCTTACAACAAGAAACAAATGAATTACGTGCAGACTATGCAAATAAGGAGATGAAACAAGGAAGAGCAATTGTGCACGAATTTAAATTCTCAGTTGATAAAAACCTTATGCAGCACCATAGTTGTATGGAACCTTTATTCGAAACAACAATATAGAACATTACAATCCAGTTGTAGTCTCAAGAACATGCAACAAGACAGGAGATTATAAAACGAAATATGACAATTCCCACTTTTCACCTAAAACACTTGTGAAAAGTTCAGCACCACTGCAATAAAGAAAAAGGGAAACAACAAAATATGAGTACAAAAGACAGTGGCTGCATAACAAAGAGGTATTGCAATTCCCACCGGGAATAAAACTCCCCCATCAAACTTTCACCAGATTACAATTGAATTGAAAGAGATTTATAAAAGAAACTAAAGTAAGGGGAAAATATAGGAAAATTATGTTGGTGCCTAAAATGGCATTGCATGAGAGAGCTTCAGCTTTTGAGCAATGGGCTATGTAAGTGTTTGGAAGAGCTTATGATGTGTTCATAAGCTGTTTATTTTCATAAGCTCTCTAAAATAGTTTGTGGAAACAGCTTATATAGAACTTATATAGAGATTAAGCCAATAAGCTCTTAAATTGTAGAATCGGCTTATGCGTAAGTGCTTATACTATAAGTGCTCATCGAATAAGCTCTTAATTAAGCTGTTTATCCAAATGCCCTCATAGTAAATAACCAACAGAGGTGACAGTCTGACAGATGCAAAGTTTCACCTTCAATTCTTATTCTTTTTTCTTCCCCCCTTTTTCATCCTCCACCTTCAATTTTAATTCTAACAAAGTCCGCAATCCCAACCTAACCTAAAAGCTCAAAACATCTCTCTCTCTCTCTCTCTCTATTGTTGTACACCAATACAATGTTTTAACAACAGCACGCCAGCGAAGTTAAACATGCATCACCCTACAGAGTGTTTGACCATCAAAGAAACGAATAAAATTTCACCAGTGAAGAATGGCAAGAACGTGTAATTGCATTCACATCGAGATGCATTAGTACATGTTTGATTTTCAATTGAAATACTGCAAAAGTACATTTAATCTAAAAGCAAGTATAGAGTTCTTTTTAGGCAAACGTACTTTTAGACCCCAACATACATTCAACATACATTTGCAACTGAAAACCAAACATGTCCTGACTGGGGAATAACAATAGCAATTACCTCAATTTTTAGGTGTGGAAGTGTAGTGTTGGAGGACGTCATCGTAAGGGTCCCTACGGCCTGCGACTTGGCTAATCTGAGCATCCCATGCGAGCTGAGAATTGTGGCGCTCGAATGTCCAGAACCCATAGGGTCTCATCGGGTAACTCCACATCTCCTTCGTCTTCTCGCACCTGTCCTTCACACGATACACGTGCTCCCTGAATCTACGATCCCTTTCCTTTGGGTCTTCCATCATCTTCAATATCAAGTTCTCCGCGAATTCCATTATGAAACCCATCTTCTCTTCTCTTCTCTTCTCTTCCGCTGATGATGCAAATAAAACAAAAACAAAAAAACAAATTCGATCAGTTGTAAACCCTAAATTATGAAATTAAACTATGATTTGAAGGATATCGACTGCATCTGTAGTTGTTGAAATCCAAAATTATGAATCTTAAAAGAGAGTGTGGGAGTGTGATTGAATATGTTACCTTTTCCTATTAGCACCACTGCAATTGCGACTTCGCCTTCCCCTTGCTGCGTTTTCAACCTACCCAAAGCCACGTTAAAGAATTTTTTTTCGTCCCTTATTTTTTCGTGTTATATTTTTAAAATATGTTTTTAGTTATTCTAAATCGGAAAATAATTATTTTTAGTCTTCATTTAAAAAAAAATTCTGAAATAGATCATCCCATGGTAACTTTGGCCCTGTTTGGATAATAAATTTACCTACTATTTATGGCATAAGCTGTATAAGCTATTTTTATAATTGAAAAAAAATTATAGTAAAATTTATTTTATATAAGTCATAAGCTGTTTTGATAAGCTATCATGGGTAGCTTATGAAAAATAAGCTCAAAACAGCTTATGAATCAATCATAAGCTGTGTTCATAAGTTCTGCATAAGTCAATCCAAACAGGCCAAATCAGGTGAATTCGTGCTCGGGAATTTTAACCATATAATTAACCATTTATAATTCATGAGGTCATACATAAAATGTCATTCCATTTGAGATATCATGTGACTAAATAATGTTATATAAGAGACTGTATAAGTGATATGTTTCAAAAGAGGATGGGAAACTGAAAAAGAGATATTTAAAAAATGAGGTTTGAAATAAATATTTTTCTATAGACAAAAAAATATATTTAATTCTTTGAGTCTTTGTATAAAAAATTGTATTTATCTCTTATATTTTTTATCCAATCTTCTCGTTTTCCCGCACGATTTTTGGGCTTGTATTGAGACCCACCAGTTAAGGTATAGGGACTCGGTAAATATACCTCTAAAAATTAGCCATATATCCTACATTAATGTTAAAATTCTAAAAATATTTTTAAATTTTGCGTATATTTCGGAAACTCCAGTTTCCAGAATATAAAATTGCATTCCGGAAACTGAAGTTTCGGGAATATAAATTTTACTGGAGTTTTCGGAATGTAAATTTACATGGACTCTGAAATGTAAATTTACATTCCATGTAAATTTACATTCCGAAAACTAATTTTTCCTAGAGTTTCCGGAACAAACACACTTTTTGGTATCGGAAACTTGTGTTTCCGGAAAGTTTCAAGACTGCTTGCGTACGGACGGGTGGGGTGTGTCGGTTGACAGAGGAAAGGGAGAAAGGGTAAGGTAGTAATTTAACATTTAAAGTGGGGTGGATGGATAAAAATAAAAGGTGTATTTACCAATTCCCTAAGGTCTAACCATTTGCAACATGTTTTGGGCCACGGCTTATGTTAATGCTTGTTCACTACTTACGAATGAAAAGGGAATCGGTAAATATACCTCTAGTTTTGGCCATACACCATATATTAATGTTGAAATTCAAAAAATATTTTCTTTTTTTGTATTCTGAAAACTCCAATTTCTGGAATACAATTTTGTATTCTGGTTTTGTATTCCGGAAACTCCAGTTTCCAGAATACAAATTTGTATTCCAGAAACTCCAGTCAAATTTGTATTTCGGAAACTCCAGTTTTCAGAAATAACACAAAATTGTAGGATATTTTTGGAATTTTCATATTAATGTGGAGTATATGTCAAAAAATCTAGGAGTATATTTACCATTTCCCGGAGGTCCCCCATCATAGCTCAGTTGAAAAAAAGGTAAGGGGGCCATGTAGAAGAGAGTGGGTTTGATCCCCCACTCCACCCTCTCTTCCGATCTCCGTGTGTGTGTAAATGGACCCAAACAAAATGGTAAATGGAGAGATTTTGGTATCCTTTCAACTTTATCCAATCATTTTTCTATTTAGTTGATGATAAATATTTTTTAAATAGCAGTAAAGTTCTTATAAATTTTCTTTACAACATAGTACTGTAAAATATTTAGGGCTTTTGAAAAAAATAAAAGTATAAAATTTATATGAAAAACTATTGATTCTAAAACTCATATTATAAGTACTTATAAAAAAAATTATCAAAATAGATTCAACGACTACACAATATACAAAATACCTATAAAAAAAGATAGCAAGAGAAAAAAAAAGGCAAAAATAACGGTAATTATATTTCAAATAAGTGAACTAATTTCCAATTAAAAGGCATAAGAACTATATCTCCCGCCTATCATGGAAGCTTCTATCTAAATACACCTTTGACATTTTCAATAAAATTAAGGTTGTTAGCAAGTAACAAGTAAGCTTGTCTCCATATATAGCTGACTCATTAAGCATATTTGTTTTTTTTTGGAAAACTTAAGCATATTTGTTTTGTTATGCCTGAATTGTATTGTACCCAACATTCATGTTCTTCCATTCCGATTTGTCCCCCCAACCCCCAATCTCGTACCCGGTCTCGCGTGCATTTGGTATAGGAGGGTAATTCCCCCTTTTCATTCTGAGATTGTCCCATAAGTGAAACTCAATGATTAAGAAGTGTCCCAAAGAGTTTGTTTGAATTTAAATGATAGCACAAGTACTAATATATTTCACATCAGGAAATGCCTAATGAGTTCGCTGAGGAAAATAGAAGCATGCCTCTTTTTTTTTTTTTACTTCCATATTTTCTAAGTTTATTGAATATTTTTTATAAGAATTAATAAAAAAAGAAATAAAAAATTCTAATCTTAAAAAGATACCAAACTATAGCTACAGAAAAAACATACCAATCTAATTTTTCATTATTCTCTATGATTTGCTTTGGGGACATTCTTATCTGTGATTTTTTCAGTTCAAATTTTGTTTTGACAACAAGGCAGTGGGCCTAATAATTGGATTGGGCTCGGATCACCCATTCACATGTGTAGGGTTCCAGAAAGAAGAAGTGCGCTCCCACCACTCACTCACCTTCTTCCTAAACCCATTAAATTAATTTGTTTCCCATTTGACATTGATAATCTATGTAAAATCGAATATTTCTTTTTCCCTTATTATATATGGCCAGCACTCCAGCCAGATAACCTTTGGCAAAACCACTATATAATGTGCATATATCCCACACCAACACACTCCACTTGTAATTTACAAATTAGGATTTCATTTCTCTAAATTATGTTTATCATTTTAAATGTTAAAATAAGACATTTTACTTATTGAAATCAATTGTTTACTCATCACCGCTGAAATTACTTATTTTTCTCTAAAACAAAAATTCACTATAGAAGAGCTATAAATTGCATGTTTCTCCTACTTTCTTTATCATCTTTTCTGGTTCTTTCTTGGTTAGTCACTAAGACCCTGTTTGGATAACAAACTTATCTACTGCTTATGGCATAAGTTGTATAAGTTATTTTTATAATCGAAAAAAAATTATAGTGAAACTTATTTTATATAAACCATAAGCTGTTTTGATAAGCTATCATGGGTAGCTTATGAAAAATAAGCCTAAAATAGCTTATGAATTAGTCATAAGTTGTGTTCATAAGCTCTACATAAATCAATCCAAACAGACCCTAAATATGTCTGGTTCCTTTTGACCATAAAAAAAGAGATTGTGATAATTAAAGGTAGATGAAAGCAGGTTCTGGAAGAGAAAATAGTTGTCAATAATTGTATCGGGTCATTTACATATTTCAATGTACAACTTCGTGTTCATACTTCACAATATAGTATATTCATCTTATAATAATATTTAACGTACTATTTTGTGGGTATAATAATAAAGTAGGTTAAATTGAAAGGAAAAAAAACTTTATGTACACAATCGCCTATAAGTTATGATGTATCCGAAAATCTGTTTGTGTGTGGAAACGTACTTTGAAGTCTTCCCAAACAAATTTCTAAACACGTACAATACATTTAAACATACGGATAAAACTCCATAAATGCATCAAATCATGCGTATTTAATGACAGAGTCAATGCACCGGCGTACACCGTTGATTAGTTTAGGAAGTTATATTAGCAAATTCTAAAACAGTACCGGTCAAAAACTCACAAGGCATATTGCAAATAGATAGAACAAGCAATTATTAGGGACATATTGTACATAGGCAGAGCAAACGTTTGGATGAAGATTTGTCATATACTCATAGGCAGGCGAGATCAAATACCCTCCCAGCGCCGGAACTCGAAACATTGGAATGAAGACCAATCGCAGTAGCCAGTTAGACCAACGGACGTTGGTAGCTTGTGACATATTTTTAAATGTATCTTAAATTAAATCATCCAAAAATGAAAGATATATACATTTAAGCCGTTGGAAAAAATAAATTTCTGCTACAAAATTTCACAAGGCTACCATCAAAATAGTTGGAACAGAGAGATCACCACATGTAATCTTTTACTAGTCTTTATTTATTTTGTTTCTCAAGCAAATTGTATGACAGACATCGCACCTCACCAAATCCCCAATTTCAATCAGATTAAATCTGTATTTATCATATCATATTAATTAACAATTCAAACAAATTGTGTAAATATTATAATTTAGAATAATTTACAAAAATAAATATCATATAGTTTTACCAGTTTTTTAAAAATTATAACAATGTAAAAAGGTGCGAATTTGCGAAACTTGGCTATTAGTTATAATAAGATAATGAGATATATTATATTAGATTAAATTAATAAAAAAGTTATAAACTTTTAGAATTTAAATTCTAATAAACACTAAACTCTGATGATTGCGCAAAAATTTTAAAATTAGGGAAAATTAATCCCATTCATTTTTTTGGGGAGAATTTTCCCTCTATAAAAAAAAAGAAAAGAAAAAGGAAGCCAGTAATTACTCTCTACTACCTTTTGAGACGGCGAAATAAATCGTGTATAATTTCTCATACTCCTCGCTAAAAATAAAATAGATCGATTTTGCCGTCAAAACTGAATTCCGTTACCGTTACCGTGGCCATTACTGTTCAGAAAATTGTCTAACTATCCTCCATAACCATCAACTCATCGTCGCCGTCATCTTCAACGGCGTCCTCGCCCTCCTCATCAAGCCACTGCTCAACAGGGGCGCATTCCGCCTTGTGCCGGAACTTCCAATCAAGCGCCTGACACGCGCGTGAGCAATAGTTCACCGCGCCACACACCGAACATCTTCGAAACTCGTGCTTCCGCGTCTCTGGCCTGCCACAACCCGCATGCGAACAAAGCCGGAGACCCGGACCGGGCGAACCGCCCCGAGCCGCGAACCACTCCGCCATGAACCGGCTCGCCGGGTGTGGCTCCGGCGCCGGCACGTTGCACCCGAAATCGCTTAGCAGCGGACACCCGGACGCCACGACTTGCCGGAGCTGCGGGTTGAGGTTCCACGTCATCCAGTTTCTTGCGGCGGCACCGGAGGACAACACGGCGGCGAGTTCGCGTGCGTTGGCCTGGATGAGGAATCGCCGTCCCTCGGCGATGTTCTGTCGGACACCGTAACCGTCTTGCAAACAGTGGCCGAGCTCGCGCAAAGCGTCGATGTGGCCGAGGAAAGCTGCTCTGGCGCAGAGAGCCACGCCGGCGCGTAGGTCCTTGTCGCTTTTGGTGCCGCCGCTGCCGTTGAACTGTATAACTGCTAGCGAGTAGAGAGCACGCGCGTGAGAGCTTATGGCAGCCTTCGCCATCAACGAAGCCCCGCTTCCTCTGTTTTGCAAACAGTAGAAGCGGATCTGCACAACAACAGAACCAAAACCATTTCTATTCAATCCTTATTGAAGAAGAAAAAAAAAATTATAGATCGCAAATTCTTTTATATATTTTCAATTTGTGAATGAAATTATTATTATTGTTATTATTACTACTAACCATGCCCAAAGTATAGCTGGCTTCAACGTTTCCCGCATCGGCACAGTGTTTGAGAAAGCTATGTGCCGAATCGCACCAGTTTTTGGCTCTAATAGAGAAAATTCTAGGGGAAGCTTTGGATAATACAAGAGAATGAAGTGCTAATCGGTTTAATCTCTTACACCTGTATCCAAAAAATAATCAAATTAATTAATCAAAGCCACAACAAACAAGTCCTAATTAACACCGTTACAGAACAGAGGGGAATGTAGAGATTAAGGAGAGAGGAGGAAGTGTTGTGGGATTAAGTACGTTATCAAAACGCTGACAAAATCGGACGGGGAAGTGGCGGTGGAGCTAAGCTTGCAGAAGATAGAGATTACGAGGTCATCCGGTAGAGACTCGAAAAAATCGTATTCCCTGCCGGTTTTGTCCGGAGATTTCTTTTGCCTCTTCCGGTTAAAAATAGACTCTCTGTGCATATGCGTATGTATATGTATATGCATATGCATATCCTTCTTTCTCTTCGCAACGGAACACATCCTTGTAACTACTCCACCAGCACCACGTTCTGGATAACACGCCCCTCTCCTTGTTCTCATATCCCTACTCCCTCTATCTTTGTATTTCTCTCTATCTCTCTCCCTTGAGAGATAAAATGGAAAAAAACCAAAGCAACGGGTTATATAAGGTAATGAATCTTGCAGAGCAACAGAAGGCCCTGATTGACCCCAAACCACAACAACAGCAACGACGCAGCCGAACCCGAAGGTTTATAAAACCTTTTTAAATGAATTTTTTAATATTCAGACACAAGAAATATTAAGGTGGGGCAGGTGGTACTTAATTACACAAACAGCCCTAAGGTTGTCGTTTATTTTGGTCAAGTGGTGTTGACCAAGATCCGCACCATCGTCCTGCGTAAGTTGATGCTGTGAATGTGAAATTGGCTCCTCTTTTGTACTGCAAAAATGCTTCTCCCTTGTCTGCACGCATTTGATTTTTTGAACAGTCTATCTTTCTCTTTTTTTTTTCTTGTTCACTTTGTTTTACTCTTTTCGTTTTAAAACTATAGTTCTTTTAATCTTTTATTTTTGTTTCAAAATTATTACAATTTTATAATTCCAAAATATTATTAATTATTTTCTTTCACTCATATCTTTATTTAATAACTATTAGTGGAAATAGTTGACATTAATAATATAAAAATTTGTAGATAATTTATCATAAATACTCTTCCATTAAATAAGAGTATTTTAGTCTATCTATAATTATATTGTACTTCTATTAAATATTTCTTAATCTATATATATTAACTTTAAAAAATTATAGTTTTAAAACGGAAGGAGTATTAGAGAGAAAAAAAATGAAAGGGAAGGAACGAGAGAGGGCAATGGGAGAGTAAAGTGACATGTTCTCTCTCCCTCTCTGAATGTGCCTGGGTTTGTTCCCCATAGGAACGTGTTTCTGGTGGCATTTAGCATGGACCGACACTAGATTGGTCCAAGTTGGTCCAATGCACTTTTTACCCATAATAATATGTATGTCCGGTTTCTTGGTATTAATAAATATAGCCTAGAATTATGTGAAATAGCATGTTTGACTCACTAGTTCATTGAATTCCATTAGGCCCTATGCTTTGCAATGAATCACACTTTTTCCTCATCTGATTTAATTAAGTCCTACCCCTAGGACATTTAATTTAAGTAAAGGTACAACAGAGGCACCAACATCCATTAAAGTCCTTTGATTTTCACAAAAAAATAATAATTCATTAAAGACTCTTCACTGAGAAAGTAATAACGACTGCATTTCCAGAAGAACGATAGGGTTTAGGGAAGAACGATAGGGTTATCGACTGCTTCACGAGACCCAGCATTGGTCAACATTGATCATCCTCAAATAAGCATGGTGTTACCCAATTTTCCTTGAAGCCCTTCCGCTTTCATCGGAGCAGGAAGATGGGGACAATGAAGTTAACACTGATTATCTGAAGACTGAAATGCATGAAAGGCAGTTCACACGAATAAATGGTAGACTAGATGTGTTGGAAAATAAAATGAGGATTGTGATGCTGGCAATCGCTATTGTTGTATTATCCTTTTCATTTGGAAGGATAATTTCTTAATTTTTATGGGGCTTAGTAAGGGTTAAGACCACCAACAAATACTGTTCGTGGCAATTATGTACTTGATTTTAAGTTTTATTTACCTAATGAAGTATTTTCCGTTGCAATTTATATGATTCTCCCTTTGTGTCAATTTAAATCCCGTTGCAATTGTCATTAACTAATTAACTAATACATAATCGTCAAATTAAACTATTTTAGTTTTGCACTTCTCACTCATTGAGGTTTTTTTTTATTCAGTAAAATTACTATTTAAAACATGTTACATTTATTAATGAAAATTATGAATTGTAATTTTCGTCAACATCAATTCCACAACTGTTTGTCCTACCCAACACGGACAAACACGAAATGCCCAAGTTTTTACCACTATGCAATGCCCAATTTCTTAATGGTATCACCCTCTTCCACTCCAACTATTCACTCCCAGCAAATAGTCTTCCTTACTCAAACGTCTTCCCATCTATGTCAGGCAACCGGTTAACACTGGAACTCCACACAAATAATGTTGAATTTCAAAAACCCCTAATTCATCTTCACCACAGTTTTCGACCCACCGGCAACCATGTTCAATTCCTTTACACCCAACGCAAATTTGGCACGTTGGCACCTTCTCAAATTGGTGTTGTTGGTTTCTTCATAATGGAAAACGTAGCCATCGGTGCTCTCTATGCGCATCGTTTCCTCGTCGTTTTCAAATATTTGAAACAAAACAAAATTTTGATTTTTTAGCATTTTTTAATACTTTCATTCAGAAATTAAATTTTTTTTATTTAACAGAAATTAAATTTTTTATTACTTAATACCAATAACACAATTAACACAAATTTTGGGCAATTCTTGTAATTATCATTAACTTCCCGCAATATTTTCAAATAACAACATCTCCAAGACCACCTATGCAAATACCTTCAACTATCTTCATTAACCTTCCGTACAGGTATCCCAAAACAAATCTGGACCGTACCTATTTTTATATTTGTATATCAACGGTCAGAACATCATTGGACCAACTTGAACCAATCTAGTGTCGGTCCATACTAAATGGCACCCGTGTTTCTGCACCCACTGGCATTGAAGTGGGCAAACTCCAGTACCGAATCCTGGGCACTCGTTTAATTTAAGACCAAACTCGTTTCAGGGTCAAAACTCCGATTCAGCAACTGGGTCAGTTACACTCGTTTGTTTTACTTGCGTTATCTTTTCTATTTTTTATTTTTATTTTATTTTTCTGTTGCCATCCTAATTTTTATATGCATTTTTCATACTATTGATAAAAAAATATGCTTTTTTTTACTCCAATTTCTATTACCGCAATGTAATAAAATCGAGATAGAGAAGTAATTGTGTAATATGAAATTTTATCCTTTCGTAAAATAATGTGTAATAAATATTTTAAATATTTCTTAAATATTTCTTATGTAAAATTTTGCCACATAACTTCATTTCCAGCTCTGGCATACGGATGGAGGCTACTTTGTGTGATTCAGTTTCCTTTTGTTTTCATTTTCAGTTTTTTTTCTCCTGAAGTCAGATTTTAGAGAGTATATATTCCTATGCATGTGAATAGACTAATCCATTTGGGTCAGATATAATTCTATAGGCGATCAAACTTTATCATACGAAATTTAAGGCTCTCGTATTCTCGTGACATGGATTCAAACACAATTTTTGCTGCAACAATAATTTTTCAAAACATTAATTGTATTGTACATTTAGAAAAGAACAATTTTAAAATATTTTCATTAAAATCTATTTTTAAAAATAAAAATATTTTAAAATATTTTTGAAGATAAATTAATTAATTCCACTAGGTGCACATAATTTAATATTTTCTCTATACTTTCTCCCTTTTTTTCCCCAAGACAACCAATATATCCCATTTTCTCTCAAAATCAATCTAAAGTAATAATTCACTCAGTACAATTTATGTGGTAGCAATAAGCAATTATAGTCATAATACAATTACGAGAAGTTTAAAAATATTTATATCAGTCAATATGTGCTAGCTCAGTTGTCAAAGTTTAATCTTTGTAACTTCATATGTTTGTGTTTGAATTTTTCACGTAAAAAAGAAAAAAATTTACATCACCATAAATTTATTACCATTGGTATATATACCACAACAGTATGTTGAAAAACCTATTAAAGAGACTTGAAATGTCCAACCAAACACGCACTTGAAACTATCTAAAAGGCAGCCAGCCCTCTCATCGCATCATCATCTTGATATATGGGAGAATGGGACGGGTGGATGTGAGATTTATAGCTCATATTCAATGTACAATACATATATCACACAGTTTTTGACCAAAAAACAAAAAAATATCACACGGCTGCTATGAGCCTATGATACATCCACTCCAACTCTATGATCTCATATATGTACCGTACGTACGTGCACTACTCGTACACCCTATAATACCTTGAATTTATCAACAACAAAAAACCTATAATACCTTGAGATCTTTCCACTTTGGATGAGACCTTTCCATTACGCGACACATGGTGGCCTGCGCAGCTCTATCCTACATGTATATGAGGGTATCCTACAGGTATATATATCCCACATAAAGAGATGTTTAAATCATCTTGTCTCATCTCTTATCTCTTCTCTTATATTCTAACTATAAAATAATGCTCCCACACACTACATACACATCTCAACATGGCATCCCATACACCACAAACATTAAGGTTTGTTTGGATAGAGTTTTTCGATGGCTTCCATCAATATTTTAATTTTCTAAATAGAGAAGAAAGATATGAAAAACATTTTAAAACACTCCAAATTAAAACTCCATTTTTTGTTTTATTTTTTTATAATTAAACAGTTTTTTTTTTGTAAAATCAGATTTGGGATACATATACTCATACGTGTGAGTTCGGGGAGCATTTATGCTATAAAGTGGTCCGGTCTGGTGGCTGCTCCAGTGATCGTGTTCTCAATTATATTGTGACAAACAAGATATGCATCTTATCCGCATTCGATCTGTGTCCCTTTTTTCTTTTTCCCGTTATTCTCTTTAATTCGTTTTTCCTGCCATGAGGAAAAGGTCATATACCTCTCTATCTTCTTTTTTTTTCTTTTTATTTTTTTATAAGTAAATTCTTTTAACTAAGCGAAGTATATTACTTCTTGATATACGCACAGTTTAATACACTCAAGTATACACATATATTTCAGCTTTAGAAGGCCAACAACACTAGCTAGAAACGCACCTTAATTTATCATCAGGTGCAGCGGCTACCTCGTTTTTAACAACAATTCATTATATTGCGGTCAAATAGAGACCATATAATCAAGTGCCACAAAATCTTCCCCTTTCTTTTTTATTTGACGTTTCATATGTCAACTGTGTGGATGTACGTCAGTGCTGCAGGAAAATAGTTGAAGGAATAATACCAACCGGGAAGGGGGGAAGGAGCTATTTAACCGGGAATCCAATAAAATATTGTGAGTGAATGGATTCTGTTACAAGTTCAGATATGCTAGAAGCAAAATTGAAGACTCCACGACATCACGTGATAGCTTTTTCCACGGGCATATCATGTATATATCAAGAGAAACCACAAGTAACCAAAAAAAAAAAACTAAACAAATAATTCAATAAAAATAAAGCATATGAAATTTACCAAAATGGGTGCATTACATAATGCATAGTTATGAGTTTGATTACATTCTTACCGCCCCGGAAATACGTTTTGCACGTTAGGCATAGAACTAAGCTCAGCAAGTGTAGATCACATGGCATCGTTGTCCATCTGCCTGAGTTTTTTTGGATAAGCAAATGTTAGGCTGTATTTAACGGATAATTTCTTGAGAAAGAAATAATAAAGTTTGGATAGATAAGCGCCTAATCATGAGAAGCCATAAAATGTCTTTCACAGTCACTAATTATGATTCAATGTAATTAAATAGTAAATAAAATTACCTATTAAATATGATTATTAATTTATTATTCTGATTCTTAGACTATACTAATTGGCAATGAAGGATTAATTCAAAAGGAAAGAAAAATAACGATTAATTAGATGATATATCAAGTTCAATATATAACGTTTAACTATTACGAATAATTGATTTTCTTTATGTTATAATGAAAATATCCGCTAAATTAAGAATGATGGCAAAATGGTGAGTTGAAATGGAAATTGGTGTTGACTGCCACGACACGAGTGCATTGCATATAAGCGATAACTAACTTGTTTGTTGGGAGATATGCGATTGAAAAGGCGGAAGGGTAAGGCTGCAAATACAAGTAAAGTCCAAAGAGTGGGGAGGAATACAAATGCAAATGCAAATGCAAATGCAAAATTGCATACTCCTTTTTCTCTCTTTTTCTGCTAATTTTGGAACAGAATCTGAACTGTTTTAAGGAGAGATGCTATTGCTAGGCGCTAGCTAGGTAGGACCCGCTTTTTGTTGGGAGGTTTCTGGACATGTAAGTTGTTCCCTCTCAGTGATGCACGGCTCTTGTCTAAACATGCCACGCGGAACCATTCTCAGGCATTTGTCACCAAGTCTCACATGCCACGCAAGACAAATTTTGAAGACGAGTACGTGCTAAGTGTCGCAACGCCTCCTCTGCTTTTGTTGCTCCCTCTCTCACCCCCTGTTTGTTCCCTTCGTTTTTTTTTTTTTTTTGTGTCTTAAAAATCAAATAAAAGAAAAACGTATGATACAATATTCCAGTTGCTATTGCTTTTGTGTGTAACATTTTTCCATCTCGGGTAAGGAAGGAATTACAGTTGGAAACGTAGAGATTTGTCTCATGAATAATTGATTTTGCCTTCTTGCTTGAGACCAACTGTGTTGTCTCTTGCTTCTTGTGTAACAATAGATGGAAAAAGTTGTTAGGTATAAATTTTAGATGTTGTGTTGATAGTATTAACTTTACTTTCTTTGGTTTTTCACCCAAAATTACATCTGGTCAGGTCAGGAGAAGAACCATTATACTAAGGTCCTGTTTGGATAACAAGTTTATCTACTGTTTATGGCATAAGCTGTATAAGCTACTTTTATAATCGAAGAAAAATTATAGTGAAACTTATTTTATATAAGCCATAAGCTGTTTTGATAAGCTATCCTGAGTAGCTTATGAAAAATAAGCCTAAAACAGCTTATGAATCAATCATAAGCTGTGTTCATAAGCTCTGCATAAGCCAATCCAAACAGACCTTAATTTGTATATGGCCAGTCGAGTCTAATTAACTGAAATCTCATAGGCAGTGATACATGTCACTAACTCATGATAGACCGCTTTACACATTAGCCACAAGATTTGCTTTCAGCATTAATGTTGTGCCTCTAAATACACTGAGTTCTTATTTTAGTCTTTGTGCATGTTTGGATTTATTTATGTAAAAGATAAAAGTGATTTGAGAGACATAAAATTGATATTTGTTACCGTAAAACTAAACACACATTTTTCCAATGCTATAGCCCATGAATTTTTATGCTATGATAGTAAAGCTTCTTCTTTGAAAGTGCTATCATATATAGATACTCATACTTACAGAAGTGCTGGAATAGACAACACTTAAAAGCATTATTTATAATGTCATAAAAAATGTTATTTAAAGTTTTTTTTGAAGTTGACTAGTCTAAATGAACAATTCACTTTATATGATAAAGCAAATTATATGATAAAGCAAATGATCTCAACCATAGATAAGAAAGTCAATAATTGGTTTTATATACACATATATAATAAATTATGAATATATTAGAACATTGGTTGTATTTGTATTAGGAGAGTGGAGTTTTCATGTTTGGAAAAGTTGGTTAACTGATTATGAATATTTCTCTGTATTATTTGGATTGGACACTTCTTGTGCTTTCAATTCCATTTTAATACATTTTAGCTTTTAAAAAAAATAAATATATTAGAATATCAGCTATTAATTTTCTCACAAATGACTGATTATTTATGTTACTCTCTTGGTAATATTTGTCTAAAAAGACGAATGATTGTAGTTTGATCAAAATAGCCATTAAATGGGGGTTCATTTGGGCACACCAATATGTGGCCGAGGAACCTTTACCTGGCTAGCGGGGTGAAAGAGAAATCACGAGCAATACGCACTTGATTTGACACGTAAAAGCGGGTCACATTTTTCTGGGCGCAAGCAAAGATATGTTCAATTTCATGTCAATACGACCCATTCATCCCGGATAGCTTTTCTAAATAGTTAGGTTGACTACGTGCCTCTATAATTGCCATTCATGGTTTAGTGCACACATTTGACATGCATGCACCTGCTTCAAAGTCGACTGGTGATTAAAATGGCTCTGCGTCCCACATGTAATCAATTATAATAAAGATAAATTTTATTCACATATATAATTTTTACATTTTTTATTTAGGTTATGTAAAATCAATACAATTTTTTTAAAAAAAAATACAAATTTTGATTTATAATAATGAAAAGAATTAATGAACTGCAACTACAGAAGTATAGAAACTAAATATATAAACTCAGAGAATAAATGCTCTCTATGATAAATAAATACCCAAACACATGAACCTTTGCCCAAGGTTATATTAAAAAGATACTGTACCAAACAGAAAGGTTAGTTTATTTGTATAAAAAAAAAAGAGAAAGGTTAATTTGTGCTATGCATGATTGCGTCCACGAATGTTGGTGAGAATTGCGATTTGAGAGGGGCTGGGATATTTTTAGAGCGTATGTGATCGATCGTGATCGTGATCATATGGTTGGCGTACAAATATGTCAATAGCTCATTCCTCATTCCGTACGCAGAGATTCATTAGGGAATTAAAAAGGGGATTAAACTAACAATCTGAAGCAACAAAAGATCACTTCATTTATAAACCACTGCACGGTGCATGCCTCTTCATATATATCTCATCACTGAAGTGGAGAGTTTGAACATTAAGACAAATGCAGAGGATGTTGCTTAACGTATTTGCCAAACGCCACTTGTGTTCGTTAGGGACCCTCGTGACTGGTGTGTGACCATGTGCACGTGATGCCATCTAAATAAAAGTTAAACGACGGTTGAGTTGAGTATAGCCCAAGCCACATATTGCTTGTTTTACTAGCTAGTGTTACATATACATAACTTGTGTTATTGATTTTTGTCATCTTCTCGTTTCAATATTATAAAATTCCTACCACTTCAAACTGGTATCTCTATCTTATAGAATTCCCAGTTGGTTGGTTCAGATTGTGGTAAGGCATAATCAAAATTGATTGAAAACAGAAAAAATAAAGGGTAAGCGTGGGGGGCGGGGCAGGGGGAAGCTTATTTTGTTAGATATAGAAAAATCATACTCTTTCACCTAATATATAATATATAATTTATATATAATTTATAACAGGGGGACACGTGGCTGAAGCCCAAAAAATCAGAAATCCTTTTAAAAAATAGGAAGAACGTACACCCGCGAGTCTACAGCTGCAAGTTGTGGTCAACGCTGGGGTCGGCAGGGTTGTCGGTCCACATGCTGCAATGCATGCAGCCAGGACTCGTCATTGTACCGTAACTTTTGTAATCGTGAACCACTTTACCCTCTCACTAACCCTGTGTTTGGTATAGTAGAAATAGCAAAGAGAGAAATAGAGAAGAGAGAAGTAAAAGAGAAATAACATACTTCTCTCGTTTGGTTGTCACAGAAACAGGGAAGAGAGAATAAATTTTTGCGGGACCCACCACTTTTTGCAATCTTCGCAGAAGTGCGAAGAAATGGAGGGAGGAAAGCACTGCTTTTTTCTCGTTCCATTTATACCCCTGCCCCTATCCTTCTGTTTCTGGATTTTATGGCTGCCACCTGCCAAGACTTCAATGTGCAGCTATTGAAGACAACGGTGAAGCTACAATAGAGGAGGAAAAAGGAGTGGAGAAAAGAAATGGACAACACAACTAAATTTGGAAGAAGCTCTATCATATATTAGAAGAGGCTAACACACACTTGAGATGAAGGAATGGAATGCTGGTGCAGTGGGTGGCTATATGTGTGAAGGTCGGCTAAAAGGTCGATTGGGAAGAATGGTGGGTGGAGAGGGCAACGTGTTCGGGTGTGGGAGTTGAAAAGGTTGGGTTTTTTTTTGGGTAGAAAGGTTGGGTTAATTAGTTAAATTAAATATATTTTTTATAATTTAATTAATTATTAAAATTAAATTAAAATATGATAAAAATAATTTAATTAATTAGTCAAAGAAATTAAAAAAAATAATCTATTGATTTATTTATTTGAAGGGCATTTTTGTCCTTTCAAAAAGATTATCATTTCTCTCTTCTCACTTTCTATTAAACCAAACGGAGAGAGAGAGATAAAAATACTTCTTTCTCTTCTATTTCTTCTTTATTTCTCTTATACCAAACAATATACTAATTCTCTCATATTTCTTACCTCTTTCTCTCTTCTCATACTCTCTCTCATCTCTTTCTCTCTTCTCTATTTCTTCTCACAACCAAACAAAGGGTAAGTCACTATGAAGGAAACGAGTCATATACATTCCCGTCAGTTAACTCTAGGCAGCTACGTATAATAATAAGGTACAACGTACGTACCTATATTATGCAGCATACACATAACTTTTCGTGTTCGATCGTGAATCATAGCGTCCTGTCATAGTTTCTTACCATTCCCTAGTCTCTTTCTTTTTTCTTTTTTTTCCTTTTCAAAACGGATAAATACTGTAAACGGAAGATATAAACTAAACATTTGTGTGATTATTGGAAGGGCGCCGTGTGCTCAAATACAGGTATTATTAATTACTGTAATTAGTAATTACCAGTGTAATTAGTATGGTTAAGTTAGAGAAAGATTAAATTAATTTGATGAATCAGCATCAGTTATTTATTCTCTAATCTATATCTATATAACCATGAGAACGCAAGTGATTAATCTGTTTTGTCTAATCTCAGTTGATACTAGAGTTTGATTCTGATAACGGAATAATATGTGGCAGATTTTTCTCATCTATATAAGCCTTTTGTCTCCCAACTGTTTTTCCTTATCAATTTCCTTTCCCACCATCTTTCCCCCAATTTTTCCAGACTTTTTGCCATTTACCTCGTACGTACGGTGGGTGTAATTTACCTACTCAAACGTATTCGTATCGTATGTTTAAAATTTTGCTTTTAGAGTGAGGAGTCTAAAAAGTGCAAATTTATTATTGGCCAGTACAGCATGTGAAACTTGCCTTCTTTGGTTTGAAAAGTTGCGCGGGTGTACACGCCACCTAAACTTTCAGATTCTACGTATTGGCATTTAGTGGCAAGCCATCAAATAGCAATATCGTATAATTAAATGTTCACTCCTTTTTTTTTTTATTTCACGTCGAGGAGTATTCTACCGCCTGCACGACAGGGATTAATTTCCTGCGGGAGTTTGTTCGGCACTTCTAATGGATGATATCTCTCCCAGTTGAGATTTTTTCCATACTCAAAGTTTGAACCCAAGACCTTAGTTAAGAAACGAGAGACCTTAACCACTCACACCAACATCAGTTGGTTAAAATGTTCATTCCTTGTCTTTACTGAAAAACAACTCATTGGCAGTAAAGTGGTATGTACGTAAAAGTCCTTTTTTTTTCACCCATTCATTATTCATATTTTGTGACAAACTAATTAGCGGTCTCATTACGAGGCGAATCAGATATCAATGACCGAATCTGAATCCAGAACTTTAAGATAATTAAACTATAGAAAATGAAGTTTTCTTGCCAATTCAGCTGAATTGATCAATTCTCACGGATTGGCCGTGTAAGCAAGAAGTAAGTTGCTTTATGCCTCCCAGTCATGGGACAAACTATGCCTTCTTTCAACTTTACGTGCATGGTAAGTGAACTTGGCCAATTTTAACTACGAACGCACGCAGGCAAACGAAGGAATTAAGCACCCCGAAAATTACGAGAATAATAATAATAATAAAATGAAAAACAATGAAAAAAAATCTGAGGTCTAGAATGAATTTGAAATTAAGTTGGAACCTGCTGGCTCCTAACAAAATGCGACCCTAGTCATTATGTTCCCACAACTTTTACGTTTTTTCTTTATAAAGGGACAAAAAGTACTATTTGACTGTTTGAGCCAGTTCTTTTGAGCCACGTAGAAGCATGTTAACCTCGGGTTTGAATTTTACAATTTTGTAATTGAAGCGAAGTAGCACCATTTTCCTATCTTTGAGATTTATAATGCCTCGGGGTCAAGAAAATTTAGCGGAACAAAATAGATAAGGTTAAGATGGCGAGTGGGTGGAACACATTAATGATTGCAATTCAAACCTCATCCCCACACAGGCCACCATTGTGAGTGGTGGGGAATATTATGTAGCTCTAGGCTATTACCCATTTGTAAGAGCATCTCCAATGGAGGTGCTTAATAAGTATTTCACCAAACAAACACTAATGTTTATTAAGAATCATGTATTAAATAGTATTTTTATTGGGGTGTTTATTAAGTATAGGTGCTTAGTTAAGTATTTCTCCTAAGCACTCCCTTCATTAAATGCATGGTGAATCATACTTTAATTTATGGATAAAAATAATTAAAAAATAAAAAAGCTGTTAAATAAAAATAAAGTGCTGTGAAATGAAAAAAAATATAAAATAGAATTATAAATGGTAAAAGATTATTACAGCTAATTTTTTTTGGTTACAACTGCATGCAGATTACCGTTAAAATAGCCATTAAAATGTGTATGAATTAGAGCTGGAGTAGAAAAATTAATGTTAATTTTTTTTTAAACATGAATAAGAACATGTATATAAATATCTCTAAAAAAATAATAATAGTAAAATTACTTTTCTTGATGGAAGTAAAAGTAATTTTATTAATAAAAAGTATTTTGCATAAATAATAGTAAAAGTAATTATAACTTAATACGTAAATTATTGATGAAACGTAATTATGAGAAATTATTGGTGGGATCCATTTAAGAATTTTTTGAGAGGTACTGGGTTGGAGAAGTAAAATACTTATGAGGCTTTTTTATCATTGTAGCACCATTTTTTTATTATTTCCCAATCTAGCACTTTTTTTTTTATTTCCCAAAGTAGCACCCTTTTCATTAAAATATTTATTTTTATTAATTATCAATTAATTAAATATTAAATATTAGTTTAAAATTATTATTAAATTGTTAATTGTTAATTAATTGAATATTTAATTGTTAAATATTTATTAACCCAATTTGTTAACTAATTAATAATATAATTATATAAAATAGCTCACATTGATTTAAAATTTAAAAATACAAATACAAAAGTGATAAAAACAGAAATGATACAAAAGTGAACTAAATGCAAATTATAGAAAATTTTTACTGCTGTGTATCAGCTCTAGAACGGTAAGGGCATTTTTTCTTGTTATGCCCTTCATTTCAACAGAGTCCACATCTCTTGGAATGACGACTCCTTTCCGTTTGATCCATGTCAGTACGAATCCTTGTGGATTGTGGAGAGCCATTTGGATCTCTCTGCATTGTTGGATTGTGGCACAACTTAATTCCATTGTATTCTGACCAATACAAACGGTGAGGCACCGGTTTGAACTCTTCGCGGTAAATATTGTATACATTTTGCAATTTGTACTGGGGAGACACATATATCATGTAGTTGTGGTGAATTTGGGAACAAGCAGCGATGACATGCAAACATGGATAGTGTAGTACCTGAAATTCACCACAGTCACACCATTGTCTATGTAGGTCTACTTTAAATTTTAAATCAATGTGAGCTATTTTATATAATTATATTATTAATTAGTTAACAAATCGAGTTAATAAATATTTAATAATTAAATATTCAATTAATTAACAATTAACAATTTAATTATAATTTTAAACTAATATTTAATATTTAATTAATTGATAATTAATAAAAATAAATATTTTAATGAAAAGGGTGCTACTTTGGGAAATAAAAAAAAAAGAGTGCTAGATTGGGAAATAATAAAAAAAATGGTGCTACAATGGTAAAAAAGCCTACTTATGAGGTGCTTAAGTTCAAAAAGGTAAAAATGGATTATGTGTACTAATGGGACCCACTTAACTTTGATGTGCTCCATTGTGGATGCTCTAAGTAGGCCAAGAAGAAAAACAAACAAGTTAAAAAAAAAAAAGATAGGCATGACCGCACATACGCAGGTATATTCACTAGTTATGTAATTAAATACATGGTATACGGAGTATTTATGTAAGACATGTAACATTATAAATGAGGCTTAAATTTTATAGGATCATGAAAAATTCTACTCCCTCCTGTCTAAATCTTTGGTTGTTTAAGGTTTTGGCACATAGATTATGAAATAATTAATTAAACAAATTTTAGATTAAAATAACCCTATTTATTATTCATCAATTCTCAACTATCTTAATTATTTCTCCACTCAAAACTTATTAATTATATTAAGGGTATAGTTGAAAAAGGTGATAAATTATCTCTTGAAATCCTAAAACAACCAAAGTTTTATGACAAAAATAAAAAGCTAAAACTACCAAAGATTTAGACCGGAGGTAGTATCAAGTTATTTGCTTTGAACAGCTATGGTCTATTTCTAATTATCTTTCAAGTTAATTGCTTTGAAGTTTGAACAGCTTTGGTCTATATATGGACCCCTGTTCCGAGTCTCAATTACCAGCACATTTATTATTGCGGCAAAAGCCTTTTTTTAATTCGACGAGACGATAGACACGACAACAAAGTGGGATTCGATTAGGCAAGTCTGGTTTTAGCCGATAAAAACAAAAGCTAAAGACGTTTCTCGCATTATACTGATTAGTAAGATAATTAAGTTCGACGATGTGCAGAAAAAGTTTCATAACGCATAGTCGGAGACTAACCCTTACCAAAGATCCCGGGATTGGCGTGGTAATGTAAATGCACTTTCATTCAATTTACATTAACTTCTAGAATTTTGCTAGTGATTCTTATTTAAAATAAATTTATGATTTTTAAAATGCAAATTAAAAGTGCACTCTTGATCTATGAAAAATTGAGATGTAAAAGGTGTGATTTTAACTTATATGAAAAAAAATTGTTTAAATCAAATCTATAACTATTACCAAAAAAAAATATCTTCTATAAATATTTGCTGAGAAATTTATCCAAATATACTCTTTCAATATATATATTTGTTAGTTTTCTTTCCTTTTCTTTTGTTTAATTTATACTAAGCTGTATGGTCGATGGCACGCCATCCTCTTATTTTTGAAGTCCAAAGGTTCTACACTCCTACTCCTAATTCATGTTGTCATCTACATCATCTTTCTTTCTCTAAGTTATAACTAATGTTCTGATTATTCACGTTTCCTATTATTTATAATTTTTTTAGGCTTTAACGTCAGTTTTAATTAACAAAGTTATCGGAGGCTGTTTCCTATGTCACGCTTTAATTTCGCTGATAAAATATTTATCAGTATTTATTCTTCACATCTTTTTTTTTTCTTTTGGTGAGCGCCAGGGGCTAAGCCCCAAACCGCAAGAGACTAAAAGCCTCTAGGATAATCATTTTACTTATATATACTCGATCCTTTCTGAGTAGTCATGTATATCATTGTCAAAAAAAATGTAGTACAGTCATGTATATCTCTATTATTTTGTATAACGCAAGTCCTTTGAACTTTCACATCATAATTTAATATTTTTTAATTGCTTATTTAATAAAAATTAACCTTTCTTAATTAATTTATTAAATCAATGTCCAAACTTTGTATAATCAAACTTAAAATAGTGAATTGTATATATGCAATTTACAATAGAATATTTTCTATCAATTAAAATATTTTTTGAGATATTTTAAAATTAAAAATTTCAAACTCATACATGTATTCACATATATTTTATATTTTAATTTTATTATTGATGAAACAACATTTTATTAATTAAATTGAATTTTTTTTGAAGCAAACCAACTTACGGCATTTCATTAAAAACAACATCAACAATACCAGCAGGAATGGCGTTAAAGGTTTAGTTACAAGCATCAATAGAAGCTAACCTAGCAATTACATGAGTGGCTCTATTCGCTTGTCGCCTAACAAACTGAAGTCGAATCTCAGTTACAGAATTAAATAATAGTTGGGAGAGTTTTACCCTTCTAAATTTACCTACTCAGTTTGATTCATATTAGTGGGAATTCAATATATATATGACTTTTAGACATTAAGAGTCTAAAACTACAAAAAATAAATTAAACTTTTTTAAATAGTTTCTTTTTTTTAAAATTTATGTATCTTTAGTTTTGGTTAAATTCAAAGCAAAGGGTTAAGGGGATAAATAAGGAAAGAACCCGTGAATATAAGTACTAGTGTACTACTACTCCCTCTATTTTCGAATATAAGCAAAAAATATCAAAATATTTTGTTATTAAATATAAGCAAAAAAATAACTATTTCTATCTCATTTAATAATATTATTCTTATAATACCCTTAAGTTAATTTAAATTTTGTTTTCCAATGTATAGTTTGTTCCCAAGTAACAATTTCCTATGCAATCATTAAGGGAAATTTAGAGACTACACTAATTTTTTATATGAGATAAAAAAACTTAATTGCAGTTAACTAATTTTCTTAATAAACGTGAATTTAGGTATTTTTGCTTATATTCAAATACGGAGGGAGTATGTATTTGGAATTAAGAAAAAAAATTAATGGTTAAATTAAAACGTGTTGTCGGCTCGAAGTAGCGTAAATTTCTGTCATTCTTATTCCTGAATTATACTCTTACTCCCAATAAACTATGCTAATTATTGATAAAAAAAAAACTATGCTAATTAAATTGGGATTTGTGAGATTTTAGCGTAACGAACCATAAATGGGATTCAGAAGAGGGAACCAATGTTTGGGTTGTGATGTTGCTTAAACGCATTTTAGCTTTTGCTTTGGGCCCCCTTCCCTTCCTTCCTCGTATACCGAGCAAATATCCCACTCACCCCCCCTGCACGTGCTGGACTTTCTGGCCCAGTGTTTAGAGTAAGTTTCAAGCCATCTAACATTCTCTGTTATTCTCACTTCTAAGAATTAATTATTATATTATCTCACTTCACTCAAAACATTTTCCTTCTTTTAATTTTATTGCTAGCTAGAGGTATAATTAATTATTGATGATTTATGATTATAAAGTAAAATGAGAATTTTTTTATAGAAAATGAAAACTGACCAATTAAAAAGCTTTTTTGATCATGTGGGTTTCGCGTGTTGCAAATGATAGATAGGGTTTGGGGTGTCAACTTAGTTAAGATGCCTTTCTCCATAGTAATGCTTTTGCACGCTAACTCTTTTGTATTAATGGAAGGAGATCAGTCGTTTTTGTATTGATAACAATTTTGTTCTTTTCAGGTAGTTAAATCTGGGCATATTTTGTGCTCTGATTTAGTTGTTTTCTTAATAAATTTTATGCTTATAAAAAAAAAGTCAAATAGGCAAAAATTGGATTGTGGCTACCTACACCCACTAATGGTTCTCTTTTTAACTGTCATCATTCATGGTCAATAGAAAATAATTTCAGTGTCGATAATGTGAACGATGAAAATGTGAAAGGTGGATAATTATGAAGGGTAAAAGCATATTTCAATTTGATTTTCGCTTACTATAGGTTTCTACTATTGATTCGGAGGCGTCAACGATCCTCAAGTATAAGCAAAAAGCTTAATTTGCAGTTCAAATTAAGTGAGAAACCAATATGTGATGTGCTGTAGTAAATTGCTTATTGCCGGCAATTCTTGGGACACCCTTTACGTGAATGGTAAGTGAAGTTAACCTCAGCGCAATTATCTTATCATGCAAGGGTTAACAGCTGTTTTCTTTAACAAGGAAAGGTTTAATATACTTTTAATTTGTGGTTCACATATCCACAGGTAAGAGTAACTTACTCTGCGGGTAATCACAACAGGTTTCTAATTTCCCTTCAAATATTTTATTACTTATTTTTTTGGGGTTTCCTCATCTTTAACTGAACTGAGATAATGTGCTTCTGTCAGGACAATTAGGTTTACTCCTACATCTATGTTGATTAGATGTTTTAGTTAATTAAGAATAATATAATAACACACTTTGCTTCTCTAAAGATAATTAAGTTTGATTTTCAATTAAATCCAAAACGAGTCTGTTTTTTTGGGTACACAATATGAGTCCTTGTTTTGCATATTACAAATTTAAAAAAAAAATCATTAACAAATACTTAGAGAAATTTCATTTTAAGAAATTAAGAAATATTTTTATTATCTTGTTAAAAAGAAAAATAGTTTAATTTTAGAAATTTTTTAAAATTTTCTTGATGCTATACCTTCTAGCTTCTACAAGTGACTAATCACATTATTTGACATAGTTTTGTTTAATTCCGGCATGTAATAAATAGTTTTCAAGGCAGCACGGTAACTCACGTCAGTACATAAAATAAATGCATGATAAAGAAAATAAGGATGTAACATATATACTTAATTTCAAGCCTAAACAACAAAAAGATGAAACAAATAAAAAGCCACCGCAAAACTAATTAAGAAAGATATCGATGCCTCATCACATCGATCATTATCATAATTTGAAAAAGACAAACATGTCTTATGTAATGTTGAGTTGAGGGCTTGAGAGTTGAGGCTATTGTTAGCACCGTATATATGCATGCAACTTGACAAATAACATGTTATACGTCAATATCGTTGAGGCATGCTTTCTATCTAAATCTTATATAATTACGCCTACAAATGATTTGTCATTGTGAAATAAAATATGAACCGATGATTACAACCAACACGTTTGTGACCCAATTAAATGTCTAAAGATGCGTTTAATTTGTTTAAAAAATAAAGAATTATATAATACAAAATTGAAATAATATTTATATATCTTGTTTTATTTTTAATTAATTCTTAATTCTAAAAATAATCATTATAGAATTACCAACATGGTGCGACACATGTGGTAGATACCTGGGTCTCTTAAGCATAATGTCGGGGGTTCGATTAGTCTCCACAGTTAGAATTAAAACAAAACAAAAAATAAAATATAGAATTAAAATTCTTGAAAATTTTCAATTATTGTATTAAAAGCCACAACATTTTTATTTTATGCATAACATTATTCAAAAATTAAAAAAAATATCTAAATTTTATTCTTCTTAATAATTCTCTTACTTGAGTTTCCTTTTCTCTCCTTTGTGCATAGCGCGCCTACCGAATATAATAGACAAAATAAAAAAATTATCTCAACTACTTAATTATATTATGTTGTTTTATTTAATTATATTATCTATCCATATATCAGATGCACCATGACGATGAGGGGAGTTGCTGGAGTGACTAGTGATAATAGGTGGAATTAGATGTCTGGGTCTGGCCGTCCAGAAGACCAACATGTACATGTACCCCCTTTTCGAGATAGAATTGGGCAGATTAGGTTTATTAATCAACAAAAATAATACTGTAGTTGCATCGTTTTAGGTTCATACGAACACAATTATGATGCTTGGTCGGTACCTTATCTTGATTTTGTATATAAGATCTTGCTAATTAATAAGTATTTTAAGGCTAGTAGTGGTTAAGCAATTAAAGGAATGAAATTTTTATGAAATCGACAATTTAGTCTCTAGAACCGTAGAGGTCCGACAATTTAGTCTTTAAAATTATTGAAATTTCAAAATAATTCATGAAATTAAAAATACTCGATTACATTAATTAATATTTTTTGGTCAATTTTGTTAATTTCAAGAACTAAATTGCCCAGGCCGTACAATTTCAGGAATTAAATTTGTGATTTACTCTAAAAATTAAAAATGCATTATTTAATATATGAATAATATAAATATTTTACTTTTCAACAATTTTTTTATTTTCTACTTTTTAAAATAATATCCTTATTAGAATTTGCCTTCTCGATATGCATGTATGGGTTAGCTATACTTTTCACCAGGTATATATAATTAGAGGTTTTGATGCGGGAGGAATATAGATCAATTATTATTGTTTTGCAAAGTTACGTTATCATTTATTTTTTATGAGATATGAAAAGAAGATCTTATATAATTTGGCCAGATATATATAAACTTTAAATTGAGATCCTTGAAAATTCCTTCTTACCAGATCAAATGAACATTAGAGAATACAAACGAATGCCCTACCAAGAATTGCACCCACATCCAAAGACAAGCCACAATCTAGTAGTCTCTCTGACAGTTTAGGTATAGTTGGGGCCATCAACGTAGCAAGTATGAGTAATTGTGACCACAAGTTGAAGAACAAATTGTTAAAACTTAGTGTCCAATTAATTATCTGCATCCTTGCGTTGCACTCACAAACTTTAAACTTGTTCTTTACAAGCATCGCAATTGCGTTCCCGATCACATCTTAATAAAAGCTAGAAATCTTTCTAATCTTTACAAGCAAAATTGCCCCTTTCTAGCATGTGACCGTGTTATAATGAACGCTGTGAATTCAAACTGAAAAAACAGAGTGATAATTTTTTGGGTCCAACTAACCGACAAAATAATCTCAGCTTTTTTAGAGGTTTGGCAATGTTGTTAGACATAATATCAACCAAATGTTGCATAATTTAGTGTACAACTTCAGAACAAGGACACACTAGTCACTGAGAGTGTTGTTCTTTCTCCCACACAAGTCAATGATGCCCATTACTCAGGAATGCGCCTTTGCTTGTTGACTCCGCAACTACAAGAAAGGAAACGAAAAGGACCATGCAATGCATGAATTGAATGGAAATATAAGCCATAAATGATCTCAATTTAAGTGGATTTTTAAAAAAAAAATTCTAAATGCCCTGCCCTGTTTAAATTTTGGGTCTTCATTTGAAGGAATTATAGTTTTGTCAAATATGCTATATGGATGCAAGAGGTGTACGCTAAGATTCAATCAAAAAGAAATTTAGAATGAAAATTAATGTTAGCTGAGAATACCCTTTGAGGAGAAGAAAAAAAAAACTCGCAGACCCCACTTCTCCACATAAAATAGCTATCTTAATTAGGAAAAGAGTGTTTATATCATATTATCAGACATTCGACATAATTCTGTGGGACTGCTCATAGTTATATTTCTAAAAGAGACATAATTAGGAGATTGTTTCAAGGCCAAATTATATAACATAATTTCTTTTTAGCTATAATAGCAGCACTAATTGCTAGCACATGCTTGCATGAAAAAAGCATATATCAGAAAGCAACAGAGCAGAGAAATCAAAATCATGATCTCTTTATAAGGAATGCTGCTATCTAGCTAGCTAAATCCTGTCTCCATTATTGATAAAACATTGTTATGGTATAGTAGACCTCAAACATATACTGATTGCAAAAGGATAACTATCATTTGTTATAACCAACATTTGCTTCCTTAAAAGGACTAGCTAGTTTCCACTCACCAAACTGGATCCCCTGCTGGTCGGTGCTTTACATCTTGAAGCAATTTGTGGATGACAGTTCAAATCTAATTGGAGCTCAGCTAGCTAATGCTGGATCTGTTTATCAAACTTCTGTCATTTCAGATGTTGACGTTATTTATAACTCTGTTAAGAACCTGTCTGGATCCTCTGTCGTAGGAAAGTGGAAAAAAAAAAATACCGCATGCGATAAAAAGAGTAAGAGAGAGATAGACACAAAAATCTCTCTGCAGCCTCTACAGCGGCTGCAGAGGATCCAGACCCGTTAAGAACTGAATCATTTATATATATAATATCTTAATTATTAAATATTAATGTCAAAAAAATAAAATTTACTACTCGTCATATAATTTACTTAAGAGAATAGGACTACAGTACAACAAACAAATTCTGAATATATAGTTTAAACTTATAAGGTATTCAAAATTAATTATTTCAAAAATTAAAAAATTCTAAGAATTATTATAGCAGAATTGCCTTGAGGAAAAATTAATTATGGGTTACTAACTATTAACTATTATTTGTCAAATATAAAAAACCAATTAATTTTTTTGGATATTTGATTTAGAAAATTCGTTAGATCAGAACACGATTCACTTACATTGCTCATGAATAAACTCCAACAAATCCACATTATATATATATGTAGATATGTATTAAGGGTTAAGACGAGATTTAGTCTAATGTCATTCATTCATGAACGACATTATTAGATTGAAAATAATAATTAATCGCATTTGATAATCCAACTATCACTTTTAGTAAAGAATTAATTTATGTCATAGTTATGTATGTAGGAGTACCTAATCAAAAGCCCAAAAAAAAGACATCATCAGTTCAGCTAATTAGCGCATCCAAAGAAAAGATCAATCACACATTATAGACAAAGAATAGTTTTTCTAGTTATTGGAGTCAAAGTGAAGGAATGCTTTTAGTTAAGTTCGTAAAATTAGACGAGAGGGATCCCAACAATTGATACGGATTTGTGGCGGGTGTCTAATTGCAAGGCAGAGAAGAGAGGCTGGTTGATAATAGGATTCTCTGGTGTGGCCCACCAAAGAGTGTCTAATTATTAAAGAGTGAAAGGTCATTTTGATCCCTGAGAGATTTGGACGGTGTCACATTAGTCCCTGAGAGATAGGATATTAAAATTTAGTCCCTGAGCGGAACAAACGTTTTTCAATTTGGTCCCTATCGTCATATCTCCGTTTCCATTGCTTAGTTGTCACGTTAATGGCCACGTAGGATGTCCACGATGCAATCCACGTAGGATGAATTTGCCACATCAGAGGGACTAAAATGAAAATTTCTTTCATCCCTTCCTCCTCATCATCTCCTCTCTCCTACCTTTCTCCCCATCGCCACCCCTCTTTCTCCCTCTCCCATCCTCTATTTACAACGTCATAGAAGAATGAATAACAGGCGCAAAAAAGTTTTCAGCAAAACACAGGTGCTGGTATTCTTCTTCTTCTTCTTCTAAATTGTTAATGAAGGGAATTTCGGCCACTGTGTGTGGAGACAGACCAGGAACTGGAGGTTGAAAGCCATGGGAGGATTCAGTGCTAAATTAAATTTTACCACCTACATTAAAAAACAACAAACACAGTACCCTATTTTCCCATCTCCAAATTCCAACCTTTCTTCAAACCCCCATTGAATCTCGATTTTCCTCACATGTGGCTCTATCTGAATTACAAATCAGCACCTAGTTTATTGAAATGGGGTCATGCCCTCACCTTCTTCTCCACACCGTTTCTGGAACCTTCCAAGGTGGAGCCACTCCTCAGTCTCTTCTTCTCCTCCATCGGCGCCGTCTCCAACGACCAGAGCAACAAGGTCTCTCTCTTCCCCAACCCAACACCAACAATAACCCTCTCCCTAACCCCACCCTGGTTCCGCCACCATTGGAGACGAACCCACGAGAACCACCCGAGTTGGCGTTGTTGTTGTTCCGTTTCTGGTGGTGGCTGAAGAACTTGGATCCGGGTTGGGCCACACTAAGCCCGGTTGGGATCTAGATCCGGAACCCGCCGCCGGAGTCTCCGTTCCGATAGAGCTTGTCGAGGCTCCTCATATTGTCGGTGGAGGCGTCTTTCAGTTCCTCGTACAGATCGTTGTCATTTTTGATGTCGTCTCGCGGCAGTGGTTGTTGTTGTTGTCGTCGGGTTTGGGAGGGGGAGAGGGACCCTTTTCCATGGAATCCATAGATTTGAAGTGTACCCACGAGGAAGATGAGCGGGATTGTGGAACAGGGAGGGATCTAAGGTGCTAGATCTCGGATCGGAGCAGTAGCGCTTGCATGGAGCTTTTCCATCTTGTGGCGGCACTGGACGACAGTTTTAGTCCCGGGGGAGGCATTGGGCAACCGTGCCATGACAGGTGGCGGTCAACGGCTTAGCAAACCTAGAAAATGAAGCTCCACCGGAAGCAAGTGAAGAAGGATGGGGGAGGGTTTGGACAGGACCAGTTGAGAGTGAAGAGAGGATTTGGAGCCATTGTTGTTATTGTTGTTGTTGCTTTCAGGGAGAAAGAGGGGTGGCGATGGGGAAAAGGGTAGGAGAGAGGGGATGATGAGGATGGAGGGATGAAAGAAATTTACATTTTAGTCCCTCTGACATGGCAAATTCATCCTACGTGGATTGCATCGTGGACATCCTACGTGGCCATTAACGTGACAACTAAGCAATGGAAACAGAGATATGACGGTAGGAACCAAATTGAAAAACGTTTGTTTCGCTCAGGGACTAAATTTTAATATCCTATCTCTCAGGGACTAATGTGGCACCGCCCAAATCTCTTAGGGACCAAAATGACCCTTCACTCAATTATTAAATGAGGTATTAGATTTCACATTTTTTTTTGTCAACATGAACAAGTTCATAAAATAAAAGGGAAAAACTCCAACCATACGGCATCTATAGCAAGAAAAACAACATATGCAGAGTCACAAGAAATATAACTATCCTAACCAAAACACGCTGCTGAAACCTATACCAAGTTGTAACATACTACAGACAAAGAAAACAGCAAAAACTAAAAAACAAAACAGTAAAAACATAAAGACAAAAAAACTACACCTAGTACCTCAAAAGGATACCAAAAAGGATACAGACATGAAAGATATCCTTGAGATATCATTCAGTGGGTTGGGTTTGGCCCATTTGGGGCACCCAGAATCTTCTGTCTTAACTAATAAAGCTCACATGTCACGGGTCCAGAGCACAGCACACATCAATCACCCAAGGCCTCGACAGGGGCGATGCAGGAAAGATGCAGCAAAAGGTAGTGGGCCATCATGATGCACGGCGGCGAGAACATAACAAACAATAACACCAGAACAAACACCAACAGCAGACAGCAAAAACCACAAAACAAAACAACAACACGAGCAACATAAGCACAACAACAGAAACACAAACAAAAACAAAACGAACAACAACCAAAAAACCAAAAGCGAACAACACCAAACACGACCACAACTAACCACAACAACAGCCACTCCAAACACAGCAACAACAACACAAGCTCCAGCAGATCTAGAGATAGAGACGGTGACCCAACCCCTTGACAGGCAATGGCGGCGGCTGCAGCATCAACCAAGAGCCTCTACGCAAGAAGGAGACTACATCACACTCCAACGCAAGAGGAACACGGCCAACCCGCCGCTGAGTGCGGCGGCTCCAACCAAAGCCATGGAACTCTAAGATCGTAGCGGCACCAACAGGCCTTCAAGAATGACGTCTCTGAACAAAAAAAGAGGACTAAAAACCGAAGAAAAAGGGGGAACAAACCGGGGAAAAAAACAATGAAGAAAAGAGAAAAAAGAAAAAAAAAAGGGGGGTGGCTGCGTGCCAACGGCGGGGGAGGGGAAGAAGGACCAACGCGCGGCACATAGAAACAACAATGAACGAAGAAAAAAAAACAGAGGACACCAAACAAAGAACGAAAACGAAAGAGAAGGAACGAAAACGAAACAGAACAACAATAATCGTATTGGATGGATAAGTCCTGGCCCTATTTGAAGTTACAATACACACACAAAGAACTGGGTCGCGTTTGTCATTGCTGTTTCATGGGCTATCACAGAACAACAAGGTGGACTTATCGTTTTGGATCCGTTCATGGCCCAATACTCACTGGCAGAGCCCACGTGAAGAAATTTGTAGCACCCATCACCTTCGTAAATCGACCGGTGGAGGTGGAGATTATTGAACCAATATTGAGGTTGAGCAGCAATTCCAGGCACACCCCATTGTCACGTCTTTTTCAACAAATTCTTCAAGTGTTTCAACATATGAGGAACAGCTTTAGCCATGAAACAGCTCACTCAGAGTGGCAATTCTATCATATTTTTAGTCTAATAATTTTCGACCATTGATTTTTTTTAATTAATTGCGTTATTTATCAATTAACCATACGAGATAGTGCGCGTTTTTCTCCTTGATTTATCAGGACAAAACGGCGGGAAGATAGAGAGAAAGAACACCCTTTTATATTGGATGGAAAGGATTGAAGGAATAGCAGAAATCACAAAGCAGATATAGAAGAATGGCGTGCAGGAACATGCTTCGTTCTGCCATACTCGTAGAAGTACCCGTTCTACTCCGTCGTTTCAATTTCAATTTTAATCAGTTTCGTACAGCCTCATGCTACCAATGCAGTAATAAGCTCAGAACCATTGGGTCGGCTCGCCAATTTCCTCCAACCAAACCACCTCTCTCTTGCTCTTACAACCAAACGACACCGTATCACGACGATCAACATCCCCCTGGTGAAGCCCCGTTGAAGGCCATTTCTAATTCTGGTAATAATTTCAACATTTTAGTTTCTATAATATTGAAATTTTAAAATTCATAAATGTATTACCAATTGCAATGATTTTCTGTTACAAGCTTAAAATGTTGTGGGTTTGTTACATTACAGTGGTTTCCAAAACCAAAGGGAGGGCTGGCCAACCTATAAACATAGTTGTTGGAGGCACTGTCGCAGCAGATGATTCTACGAATGAATGGCTGTCAATATTGGACCAGAAGGTTGTTTCGATTGTTTTGTTGTTTAAATTTCATACCTTATTATTTGTTTACGGAAAAAAAACAAAAGACATATATATAGTTTCAACGCTTGCATTGTGAATGATCAATGGCGTGCGTGCTGGACAGGTGAACTCGTACCCAACCGTTCGAAGATTTATTGGTATAGGAACTGGAGGTGAAGATTTTGTGCAAGCCATGGTTGTTGCTGTGGAATCCGTAATCCAACAACCTATTCCTCAGGTGTATATCACAATTAAACAACTATATATTTGTCTATATATAATATGAGACGTATCAGGTTACTAAGCCAATTTTATATGAAAATGAAAGTGTAAGGAGTAAACATTAATTGATTTTATTTTTTTTAATGGCAAACTTTTCACCGTGTGTGTGTGAATGAGATTTGCCTTGAAGTGTTTGCTACATGAAGACTGTGAAAGATTGCTTGATTTAATTAAAACTTATTTACATTTGTACTTCTATGAATCCAGCAGTGGAGGCACATTTTTCAAATGGGATTTAACAACTGATCGCTTGAATTTTTTAACATCTTTGTAACAGGGACATGTGAGGAAGAGGGTATCATCAGGGGGCAAATATGTATCCGTAAATATTGGGCCCATTCAAGTTGTTTCCCGTGAACAGGTCTTTAAGATTTTTTATTTACATTTTTTAGATGTTAAACTGTAGGCTGATTCTGCAATCCTTCAATGCTGGGTGATCTTGACCAAAAAAAAAATGCTGGGTGATACATTTTTGTTGCATTCTGATACACATGGAATTTTATTGCATTTTGCAGGTCCAAGCTGTGTATAATGCCATGAGGAGGGATGACCGAATGAAATATTTTTTATAATCTGTCTCATTATTTTGTACAGAACACCGCGTTTGCAAGGTATGTAACATATGTCTGCTTTCTACTAGTTAAGCTAATTTTGTTCTTTAATTGACCCATGATATCACCGTAATCGGAGTAATCACGGTGCAATTTTGATTTCTTCTGTGTGTATTCCTGGAAGATGTAACTGTATGATCAGTTGCTAAAATATAACAAGTCTTCCTATTCAAATTGTGTTTAACTGACAATTTATTCAGTTATTTGCAAAAAATGAATTTCCTCGACCCTATTTCCAGAGTTTATATTAACTCCTTTTCAACAACAACAACAACAACAATAAGGAGTAGGCATCATTTATGAAACTTTCGAAGTGAGGCGTTGAACCGTGAAGAAATAAACAGAATGACTTAAACTGACAGTTACAAAACAAATTAATTAATGTGTCTCTCATTTTAAACCTTTCTGGGAATAAAGGTGAAGTAGGTGAGGAGAAAATCGGGAGGGAGTCCTCTCAACTCAACACTCAACTTTCATCTTATTAATTATAGTAATACCTTCTTTTAATATGCTAATGCCACGATTGCTTTCTAGCTGACTTGCATCAGCACCTTTCACAGACAAAATTTTGTTGCTAACTTTCCTTTTCACTTTGTTCTGTTCCCCTTCCACTCTTTTGGTTGCAAACTACCCCGCAATTGGCGGTTAGGCACCTAAACTGTGACTGCGTAATATTTGTCTCATCTGAACTACTTTTTTCTTTCTTTCTTTCTCATCATTGTTGTTAACAATAATGTCAATCTCCCGATTAATAGAATTTAGTGGAAAATCAAAAGGAAACAAAGGACATAGGTGATGAATTTGGACTCAGCTCAAATATAATAGGTATCTTTTATTGTTCTAACTAGTCCATAGATTCAACCCACGTAAAATATAAGTTTTTTTTCTAACAAAAATAATAAAATATTCAACAAATAAAACTATTTTAATTAAAAATAAAAAATTTATGAAAAATGACATATGTCAGAAAGATGACATATGTCACTGCCTAGAAGACTAACACCTAATTGGTAATTGATCCTGTTATTTAGAGATTACAATAGATAGGACATAGATAAAATATTGTTTTGCTCATCTGCATACTCATTTTGAAAAAAATACTCATTCAAATCCCATGTATGTGAGTAAAAACTTTAATACTCAAATCCTTATTCACTTGGTACACCCGTGTTTCAGTTAATTTTAAAATGATCTCCCATTGTATTTTTTTAACAAATTAGTGAGTGTTTGTTTTAGATTTTGGAGGATCTAAAGTTCGTTTGCAGGGGTACAAATTGATTGTACAAATTTTCATTTTTGTTTGGATGTTTTTTCGTTGGATAAAAGTGTGTTTAGGATGGCCTGAAATCGATTTTGGTAAAAGCTCACATCCAGTTGTTTTTCTGTTTAGGTTTTGTAACGTGACTTGACTCGTTACCTTTTTGGTAATTTTATCTCTCAAAAGTGATTTTATTTTATTTTATCCAAATACAATCAATTCTTCTAAACACACTTTTAAAATATCATTACCAAACACAAATCAATTCTTTTTAACACAATTTTTTTAAAATCAATTTTTTAAACACAATTTTATCAAACACAATTCTACCAAAATCTAAAACAAATGGACATTTAGTAAAACAAATGGACATTTAGTAAAACAAATACTATATAATACAAGGTTAACTATGAATAATTAATTTAAAAATATTGATTAAAAGTATAACATGATCAATTGTGAAAAGGTATTTTAACATAATATAAATTCTAATTATAATATTATTTTAAATGTTTTTATTTAACTAAATTCAAATGCAATATAATAAGATAACATATAAATTGTGTTGTGTTTAATTCAATTGTTAGGTCTCAACAATTCTGCAAAATATTTTCCAGTTTAATGAAATTTTCTATAGGCTCTTTACAAATTACAAAAATAGGGACATTTCATTTGAACTGATTTTTTTCCCGCGCAACTGTTTTAGTTCTATAAATAAAGTCAAGACCAAAAGCATCTTTGGTGTGGTCGGCAGCGGCCTGCTGCAGGGACCGCTAGAAAACATTTTCTTCAGTCCTCCAGCTATATTTCCTTAACTAACATTAGATTCCTTTATTTTGCTGATCTACTAAAATTAGATACCTAAACCATTAAGATTGGACATTTTAGACCATGCGAAGATTTGAGTAATTTGTATAAGATTATAAGGTAAGGTCAAACCACTTTACCATCACTGTAAAAAACAAACAAAATTTATGATCCTTAATCTGTATGTACTACAAGAGTAAGGAATGTTTTCTCCTGCAAGTGAAGTCAGTGACAAAACCTATCAATATTAATCAAATACTTAAATATATTTTTAGTCCCTCATATTTAACTTAAATTCATTTTTAATCCCTCAAATACCAAGAATATTATTTTAGTCCTTAATCTTTTAAAAATCAATCACTTTTAGTCATCACATGATTATTTTAGTCCCTAATATTTTAAAAATTTGTCACAATTAATCCCTCATATTTCAAAAAAATGACCAAAAGTAACTGATTTTTAAAAAATTAAAAACTAAAATAATATTCTTAGTATTTAAAGGACTAAAAACGAACCTAAACCAAACATGAAAGACCAAAAACATATTTAAGCCTTAATCAAATTATAGACGCTACTGCAAATAGTGATTTCAATATGTTTATAATCATTGTCTAATTAGGGCAAAGGGGAATTGTCTATTTTTTGCCTTTTCCCTTTACTATTTTTCACTCCATTTTTAAAAAATAAAATTTAATAAAAATTTCATTAGCCGCATAAAAGTTACTGAACCTTCCTTTTTATCTCCTTCGGTGATAAAACAAAAATCAAAATAGACGACAATTGGATTCCACCAAAAAGTGGCGAGAGTGAGATAGAAAATGAAAAACCTATTCACAGCCTGCAGGTGTCGGCAAAGGAACAGTGCAACGGTTTGATCACCACCGTCACCTGTAAACCCAGTAACGCACCGACAATCCATTCGCCACTCGTCAAACGACAAATAGAAAAATTAAAATCAAGAAAAATGATTTGAAAACAAATAAATAATAATAATAATAACCTTAAAGCTGTAACATATTATGGTACTATCGCTACTTTTTACTACTACAATGGGTGTTTGTATCGGCGCCTCGCCGCGCCACTCGTTTTGGATCAAACTCCATGGAACAAAGAAACGGAAGAAATTAAATATGAAATCGGCAATAAATATAAAAACTCTGTGAAAGGGTGAAAAATCCGAATCAAGGGTAAAACGGTAAAAAACAGTCTAGCAGAAACGAGAACCAAGAGTATCATTACCCTTGGGATGAATCTCGAAGTGCCAAAGTCTACCAACACCTTTGACCAAGTTCTTCCTACACAGAAACTCTTCAGCATAAACCTTCTCCACCTTCCGATCCACATCGTGCAGGAACACGTGCGTCACACCGGAACCCTTTCTATTCCTCGCCATAACCGACATCGAGAAAATCGCCGCCATTCTCCCCGGAGCCTCCGCGAAGTACCCTCTCGGCGCGTCGATCATAACCAGGTCCCACTCCGTCTCGTACACCTCATCGGGGAGGTTGTGGAGCGCAAGCCTGCACCGTTCGTTGCCGCGAAGCGTTGCCTTCGCCGGAGAACACGACGGCTCCGACCGGTACCACGAGAGAAGCTCGTCGGCTTCCCGGAGCTGTGTCCGGTAGTGGACGGTGTGGGCCCGCAGCTCCGGCGCGTCCTTGAGGACGGTCTGGACCCATTTTGGATCCTCCTCGAGGAATAGCGTGGTGCCACGTGGGTTGAGGCTGGCCCACATGAGTGAGTCGTGGCCCAGCCCAAACACGAGGAAGTTGCAGGGGCGGTTTAGGGATTTGAGGACGTTGAAGGTTACGCTGATCTCGGAGAGGGACTGTTGTGGGACAACGTGCGAGGTTGCATAGTGGAGGATCGAACGAAGCTGGATCGGTGTTGGGTTGTTGTTGTGGTTCTGCTCCGTGGCTCGGGTTTTGGTTCGGGTGAGAGAGCAAAGGAAGGTTTGGTCAGAGGTTTGGAGCAAGCTCACGATGAACAGTGATGCGCCGATTACGCCCAGAATCGCCAATAGCCCAACGAACCACCGTTTTTCACCAAGTAGATGATACCGATTCTTCATTCTTTCGTTTACTTGCATCGTCGTTGTTGCAAGTTTTTTTAGTACGGTAGAGATTTTGTGGGGAGAGGGATGAGAGGGGCGGTGATAACGCGGAGAGGGAGGGGTTAGGAGGAGGATGTGTTGATTAAAATAAAGGGGATAAGGGGTTCACGTTTGTTAATGGGGACAGCACCGCTCTGCAAACACTGTCGTCGTGTTATGTTGGCATTGGTTGAGGGTTATATTCAAATATTTTTTGAAAAATTCAAAAATGTATTGTCGTGATTGAGACAGGGGGGGAGTATACTTTTCTCAGCAGATTTAAGTAGCGCCACGTGGCGTTGTACTGCTACACCCTGTTGCAGGATTAATCATTTTTTATTTATTTTTATTGAAATCTGTAAGGTTACGATTAAATTTCTTCTTGGTGTTAATATATGCATAGAATATTGAGGAAAAAAAATAGTGAATTTATCTACGCAACCAAGTGACCAACTATCTCCCAGCAGTAGCTCAAGTTGTTAGAGTTCAAAGTGATATACTTTAGGGAGCGGGTTCAAAACCTATTTCATCCCTTTCTCCCATCTCTCAATAACAAAAAAAAAAACCAAATGACCAACCACAACTTTAATTTTTCTTTTTTTTTCATTGAAAAAAAAAAGCTTTAATTTTTCTTACATCAAACTTGACTTTTGTTTACTTACCAAAAAAAAACGTGACTTTTGTTTTCAAAATTATATATATATATATATATATATATATGTGTGTGTGTGTTTTATACTTTCCATGCTATTGTTGACGGGTTTTTTCTTCTAGCTAAATAACCATTTTGATTACTAAGAGTGTTAAGTAGTATTCCTTTAATTCTCGATAAACATAAAATTAAAAAAAATTATTAATTATTAGTCGTTAGTTATTTTAGTTTTTAAAAATGATTATTTATTATCATTTTAGTCCTTAAAAGTGATTATTTGCTATTATTTTGATTTGACAGTAGAGATCAAAGTGACTAATAACTAATCCCATTTAAAGATTTTTTTTTTAATTTTGCATGTAAGAGACTAAAATAATACCGCTTGACACTCTTAGAGACTAAAGTGGCTCTTTTCTCTTCTTTTAGTTTCATATATAAGAGTTTAATACCGAATAATAATATTTTATATTAAATTTTCATGATAAAAATGTTAATTTTTCTAAGACTTGATATATTATAAATTACTAACCTAATTAAAGAATACTTGTTCACAAATACTATATCAATGACAAGGAAGGATTAAAAAAAATAATGTTTTGTCATCTCATTACTGAAATAATAATAATTATGACAATAACAACAACCTTGAACAAAAAAAAATGACAACAACAGTTTTTCTACAAAGATGAATTAAATTTTTTTGTCGGTTGAATCAATTTAATTGTGCATGAATTGAATTAGTTATGTTTTTATCGTCCTCTAGATTATATAAGCTATGTTTTTTAGATTTTTTCAAAATATGACTTTATTTATTAGTTTAATACTTTAATTTACGTGTTAAAAATTCAGAATAGAAACTAATCGATGTAAAATATAATAATAACAATAATGAAGTGGACAGGGTTCCAGTGTAGTGAAGATGCTCTGGGGTTTGTCTTTCCCGAGTTAGGCTATCTTTTTTTGGTCAAATAGGTCCTATATAGCCGCTTCATTTATTTTTATATTTTTAACACAAACATCCAATAAATATTTAACTCTTTTAATTTAATAATTTTAAAAAATTTATTAAATAGATTCCATCAATAACTTTACATTTAATTAAAACTCATAAATACATATAGAACCCACAAAAAAAAAAATATTTATACAAATATCACTCTTTATTAAGTATTTTTTTTTTCTCCAATAAAAATACTTAATAAACACCAACTAAAATCCTTTTAAATGCTTTCATTAAAATTGCCCTTATTCGTTAGTTTTAGATTCTTTTGAATATAAAAAAAATGGTCAAAATCTAAACATAAAATTAATTAAAAAACGTCACTAATCGTACATATTAAAGAATATGTTTTGTAATTAATTGACGGGGCTGCATTATGCCAATGTGATACATTTTTTTTATTGAATGCCAATGTGATACCTGATAGTTTTATTTTTTATGGCGCATGACGGAGGGAATTGTTTTATTTACAACAATTATATATACACATATATTAATATTATATTATTTTTTATTTTATATCTACAGTATTCTAGAGAGAAAGAGATATCTCGACTAATTTGTGTTCGACTAGAAGATAAGTAAAGTTTAGCTAAAGATTATTCTATCACCAGATATCGAACTCCGGTTCTTGCCGAGCTCGTCCCTTGGACGGAGTGCATTAACCACTTACGCCCAATTTTGTAATTATATTAATATTAAATTATATTATAAACACACTCACATTTCGACTAATTTGTGTTCAACTAGAAAGTAAGTAAAGTCTAGCTACAGATTATTTCATCACCGAAGATCGAACTCAGGTTCTAGCCGAGTCCGTCCCTTGGACAGAGTGCATTAACCACTTACATCCAATTTGATAATTATATTGATATTAAATTATAGGCTTAAATATGTTTTTAGTCCCTCAAGTTTGGGTAATTGTTGTTTTTAGTCCCTCAAATTTAAAATACCTATTTTTTGTTCCTCATTTTTTAAATTGTGTTATTTTTAGTCCCTGAGGCTATTTTTTAATTTGAAAAGTATTTTTTAAATTTATATTTTGATCCCTCTTAAATCCTAATTCTCACCTTACTCCCTTTTCCCTAACTTCTAAGAATTTTTTAAATTTATATTTTGACCTCTCTCAAATTTAGAAAATACTTTTTAAATTTAAAATATGACACAAGGGACTAAAAGTGATATATTTTAAAATGAGGGACTAAAATAGACATTTTAAATTTGAGAGACCAAAAATAACAATCTTTCAAATTTGAGGAACTAAAAACATATTTAAGTCTAAATTATATTATATACACAATCACACAAATGACTAATTTGTTCATCCCTAGCGCCCCAAGAAAAAGTCTTTAAGGTATAGGAATTCTCCAATATTCCGTTGGTTGAGCAAGAAATTTCAGCTTCACAAATTAAAGTCAATGATAGCAGCCACGTTTAATTGTCATCTTCAGAAATTTTCCATTAATCCTTGCATTATCAGTCCGAAAACAGCACGGCAGCCACCGCAAATGCAAAGGGATATTGATCTTGTCCTTTTCAATTCTCATAAAATTATTTCATTTTCCTATATATTTTATTCATTTTTTTTTATCTATTTTTCTTATATTGAAACAAAGTGTTGTGTTAGTGTGTGTGTTTTAGATAAACATATTTTTAAATTTTTAAATGAAATTAAAAGCTTGCATTGAGTTTGTTTTTGTTCTCTTACTTTTCTCTCCATTCAAACAGAAAAAAAAAAAAAAACAAAATCCTCTATACTTTTCCCTCAAAAGTCAAGCCAGATCATTTATCAGTGAGCATTCCATTAACCCATCACAACTCACAATATCAAGAACAATACAATCTTCGGAAACTTCGATGTAGATGCACGCCTTGACTCCATCTACGTAAATTAAAATTAGAATTGTTTTATATAAATTTTTCAATATACATTCATAAAAAATAGTAAAAAATTTGTGATAATTATAAAATTTTAAATAATATTTTGTACATATTAAAATTATTTATATCTTTTTTGGTTCAAAAAAAAATTATTTATATCTTTTTTTAATAAAAATTCCATTTAACTTCTCTATAAAATTTATAAATTATAGAAAATTTTCATGAATAAAGAACTATAAATTTATTTGGATTAAAAATTCTTTTTGATGAAAACTAATACCAACTGTGTCAATCAATAAACATTGATCCAAAGGAATCTATGTGACATTAAATAACAACGAAAATGTCAAAGTGGCTTGAATTCTGATCGCTGTTGGGTTGGCAGACATATAACGAAAATGCCCAACCCTATTTTTCTGATTAATTTACTCACAAAAAATAACAGTAACACACTCTTGACACACTTTTTTAACACATTTTTTATAATTGGTTAAAATTTACATGGAATCAAAAAAAAAATTTATAGGTGCATAGATTTATACATATCACACCTTTATTAGCTTAGAAATATTTTAAAAAATAAAAGTGTGCGAGTTGGTTCAGAAGATGCATTTGTTCTCTTGTTTGTGAACCCTTACTCTCCTTAAACAATAGGTGAGGCAGACGGAAAGTCAACATTTAATTTTCAAGTATTGATATTTTCAACACTTACCTTACTCTTCTCTCCATCTCTTTTTTTTCCCCATCACATCTCTCTATTCCCTTCTCATCTTATTCATAATCAAGAGGGGTATACACTTAGGATTGAGATTGAAATTAATCAAATTATCCACTCCTATACCCACTAAAAACCAAAGTCACATGTTTCGTCCTCACCACACCACAACGCTTTCTAAGAAAAAAACAACTAAGCAAAATGACAAAGAAAACGTCTTCTGTATTTTCAAATCGAGTTCCACCATTCTGAATATGCAGTTAGCCAAATAGCATGCAAAAATATTTTCAGATCTGCTTTCCGTTTCGATATTACACCATAAGAATAAAAAGGGAAAATAAGCTTTGTCACTGCAACTAAAAATTAGGCCCTGCAAATCAGAAAAACATGAGATGGAGTCCTTGCCTGTAAATTCATTGGGTTGAAACTACTTGGGTGAGAACATTCATGTTAATCCAATGACTCGTAAGGTTCTCTGAACAATTGAAATTCACGAAAGTGATTTCTATCTTCACCGTACCCATCTAGTGGGATAATGCTTGGTTGTGGTGGTTGTTGTTGATTGCTATCTTCACAGTACCCATCTAGTGGGATAACGCTTGCTTCTTGTTGTTGATTGCTATCTTCACAGTTCGGATACGAGATCCACGTGCGGGAATTGCCTTGTTGATCAGTATGCCAATAATCCGATGAATCAACAGGTATGCGCTGACTCGTTGAATGTGTTATGGGCTGAGCGGTACTGGTTGTGCGATTAGAGTGTTCTTGAGATATGGATTTAGTCTGGTATGAACCCCATGAATTGGTTGACAGAAGAGAGAGAGCACGGTGAAAATCTTGTGTAACATTTGGATCAGAGGAAGTCATGGAATCTTCTATACCTGCAAGAGGTATTCTACCAAATTAATAATATTGTGGCGAAGGATATTACATACTTGAATTCTTTGAACTAAGATTTTTTTCAGCCCAAAAAAGATGACAATATTTGTAATTCTGAGATGGATTAACAATCAATATGACCAAAATAATTATATTATGTCTACATGATAAATGTAACAGTCTAAATGCAAAATCATGAGGCTCAATTATTAAGAAAGATGTTAAACAACCTGGACTGATACTCTTGGTTGCTAGGGCTTTAGATGTAAAACGGATGTCGGAATCATTAGAAGGCATAGTGACACTACTTGGTATCTCAATGTTGGCTTTTGCAGGCTTCAAGAGAAAATCTTTTGTCTGGGGAGTCTTGCTGCTGTGCGTGTCTTGCCAGGTTAAATTTGTAGCAGACCTTGAATAAGCAAATGGACTCATCTGTTGCCCCCCATCTGCAGAAATATAAAATATATTAGAAGATAGAAGAGAATAGTAAAACTTGCATCGTTATGAAATGAAGGATTTACAATTAACTGCAATTTACCTATTAACTTGAACAACTAAGGGCCTGTTTGTTTACTGTTTTAGAAAACAGACTTTGTTTCTTGGCTTTAGTTATGAAAAAATTTGACGTTGTATTTTTACTAAATCAGGTTTCAAGGAGTGCCATACTCATGCATGTATAAATCCCATCAGTAAAATGTCAATTCTCAAGTCCAAACAATCATGATAATTATTTGTATCTTGCTTAATCAAGGGTATGCTACCCTAGTTTCCCCAAGACCTTGGCACTTTACTATGTCTTGTACCTTTAACTGTATCCAGTATCCAGTCCACAACTATAATAGCCGTGTCCCCTCTGGCAATGAAAAATGATTAAACAGCTAAAACATTTAGACTAAATAACATGATTATTACGATTCTTGAATGCAGAGAGGCATGGATAATATGGAGTTGTTACAGCTGTACTCTTGAGCACATTTAACTTATTCATGTCACAGAAGATTAAGAATTTTTACCGTTCAGACATATGACAATTGAAAATCCAATACAACCCATGAAATAAAAGAAAATGAACAGAACTTATAAGTGGTTCAAAAGAGGGGAAATTGTAGGAAATTAGAAGTTCCGTCATGTTACATTTAATGTCTATTGGAAGGTAAACTATTAAAGTAGGACAGCATAGAAAAGTTATGTTAAAATTTAAAAAAAAATCAGCAACATTAATGGTCAATTACACTAAGCCCTGACTAGCTTGGTATTAGACTTCTAGATTTCTTTTTTCAGTTTTAACAACCAAGAACAGATAGATAAACTGCAAAACTGGAGAGTGAAAAGTTATACCAATGTGTGCTGAAGACAGAGCTGAATGACTTAATTGGACAGGTTCAGGATGAGGTTTACGGCGCCTTGCATTGTGATCTGAAAGACGTCGTCTGCAGCTTCTCTTTTTTTCATCAAACTCTAACAGAGAATGGAACCTTCAACAATATAAGCAAAGTGATAAACTTTGAACCCATTTATTCAAGACAAGCCAAAAAGACAGGAAGCTGAACAAGATTGAGTAATCTTAATTCTTAAAGATATGTTATTGAGATGTAATTAATACCAGAAAATATTACTATTTCTCAATGTAAGTTTCATTCAAACAATCAGATGTTTGCTAAGAAGATTTACCTGCTACATTGCTGGCAAAATCGACGTTCTAAACCGGCTATAACCACCTTAGGGGATTTGGAATGATTTTCACAAACTCTATGCTTGCGATGATAATCTTTAGCTGATGAAAGGTCAAGGCCACAGCCTTCAACCTGGCAGTGCGGATGTTGTATGTTCTGACCATTGGACTTACATTTCTTTCCGGTACTTGAAGATGACATGGGAGGCCCAGAGAAAGATAGGTTCTTGGAATCACTACCAGGGCACACATCCTCAAAGAAAAACCTTTTACCAAGTTTTAGAGTGAACAACGTTTCGCCAGAGACAGAAGAAGGCTCTGGTGCATGACAAGTTTCAACTGGCTCTTCTCTAGATAATTCCTTTTTACCACTGGAATCATCTTGGGAACTTTCAAAAGTGAATACAGATGTTTTGCTGTCCCTATTTGATGATGAACTGATGGAAGCTGATTTTGAGCTCATTGATGAAGAAGCGTGTATTAGCTCAGACCCAGAACAACCACTGCCACCCGGTGTATCGAACAACCCGACATTGATTTCTCGGTCTACTTCACCACTCCAGTTTGGTGGTTGTAATTTTGGATCTTCTGTTGCTTTTGTATTGAAGAACAATTGGTGCTCCCAGTCCCACTGGGCGGGGGATTTTGCATTCCACTCCATATTCAGAAGAGCTTAGAAACTGAGTAATCTGCAAACTATAAATCAAATGAAATTGCTACTGTTTCAGCATTTCTAGAAGCAAGGAAAGGTAAAACAAGCTTTTATAGACATTTTAACAAGCCAAAGAAAAGAAAACCACACACAAACTGCATTAACAATTCACAAAAAGCAAAAGGCACCAAGAATACCTGAATATATTCAAGAAAGAAATCATAAAAACGCACATATTAAGAATATTTGAAACATCTAAAAACTGTGAACCTGCTATGATTTTTAAATAGTCAACGTAATACTAATTGCTGAAGCAAAAATCGACTAATCTTTACAAAGACAACATCAAATCAACAGTGTTCACTGTTCAGCAAATCCCATCCATGAGAAGTAATGGAAGCAATTCGTTCATACTTGCTATAGCATTAGAAAGTCTTGGTCCATTTTACCTTGAAAAATTAAGCACGGCTAGAAATAGAAAAACTTTGGGTGAAAACCTAGCTTTCGCAGCGACGCCACATTCCCGAGAAAATGATAAACCAAAAAGCTACACAGACGTGTATAGGGGAAGAAAACTACAAAGATAAAGCACCTTTTTTATATATAAAAATAAATAAATAAATAAAAGTCCGGCCTTTACTTACTAACCAGACTCTGCCACAAATGCAAATAAACAGTGCAAAAGTAACCCCAACACAGTTAGCAGTATGAGTTGTAATTAATATTAATATTAATTAATAATAATAATAATAATAATAATTAAAACTTAAAAAATAAAGTAGCGAGATTCTCATCCGTCAAAGATGTTCTTATGTGATTTCCCTGATTTTAGAAAATGAAATTAAAAAAGAATTGATGGAATGGAATAGAGGAGAAGAAGGGACTTACTGAAAGGGTGAAGAGTGAGAAAGGAAGAGCGAGGGGGCATTTAAAAAAGGGCAAGTATTATGATTTGAATTGGAAAGTAGCATTCCATTTCATTTGGAATGAGCACAGAGACTGAAAATGGTAACAGGGGACAGGTGGACGCAGCAACAGCAACAGCAATGCACCCTCTCTCTCTCTCTCTCTCTCTCTCTCTCTCTCTCTCTCTCCAGTCTTCCCCACAGGCCCCACTCCCACAACACACTTATTATGTCCACTTCATGACGTTTCATCCTTTTTTTTTGTTGTTTTTTTCTCCTTCGCATACATTTTATTATTACTTTTTATTATTATTATTATTCAATTGGATCAAAGGCAACACAAACAAACTATCTTAAGTTAATATCCACGTTGAGGGCAAATAGTTAGAAGCAAATGAATCAGAACCTGAATAGCGACAATGCCGGGAGGTGAGCGGGTTCTCTTGTGGCTTGAAGATGCACTGTGTGAGTTGCCGTCTCGCTTACCTTTGTGTGATTGTTGTGTATCCTTGATCCTTGATTGTTTTGTGTCTACTTATTTATATAGTATTCAATCCCTTTTCGTTATCTTATATTTTTTCGTGTTATCTTAACTGATTTTTGAGTTTTCTGAGTTGATTCTGATATTTCATTATTTTCTTAGTTTGAAATTTTTGAATTCAATTTGTTATTCTGTTTTATTCCATATAATTCCTTTTCTGGTTCCAATCTGAAATCTTTGGTGATTTTTTATTGGATTAAATATGTTTTTAGTTCTTTATTTTTTACTGAGTTCTGTTTTTAGTTCCTATAAAATAAAATGCGTCTTTTTAGTCTCTCATTTTTTAAAAATTGCCACTTTTAGTCCCTGAGGCCATATTTTAAATTTGAAAAGTATTTTTTAAATTTATACTTTGACCCCTCTTAAAGTCTGATGTTCACCTTAACCCGTTTTTCCGTTCTCATCCCCCTCCACTGATGCACCGCAGCCCCCCATCCCCGCACGACCAAGGGAGGAGCTCCGCGCGGCCAAGGGAGGTTGCGCACAATGGCGGGAAGAGAGACGGCCACCGTGATTGTACAGGGAGGAGAACGAGAAAGAGACCGCATCTCATGGAGGCTTCGAGGGAGGACGTTAGAATTACTCCTAGCAAAGATGGGGGTCGTGGTGCATCAGTGGAGGGGGAGGAGAACCGAAAAATGGGTTAAGGTGAAAATCAGGCTTGAGAGGGGTCAAAGTATAAATTTAAAAAATATTTTTTAAATTTAAAATATGACCCAAGGGACTAAAAGTGATAATTTTTAAAAAATAAAGGACTAAAAAGATGCCTTTTATTTTTGAAGGACTAAAAACGAAACTCAGTAAAAAATGAGATATTAAAAGCAAATTTAAGCCTTTTTTACTTGATGAAAGTTTGAAATTCTAACAGAGCAACTGAACTCCTAGCAAAGATGGGGTCGTGGTGCATCAGTGGAGGGGGAGGAGAACCGAAAAACGGGTTAAGGTGAAAATCAGGCTTGGGAGGGGTCAAAGTATAAATTTAAAAAATATTTTTTAAATTTAAAATATGACCCAAGGGACTAAAAGTGATAATTTTTAAAAAATAAAGGACTAAAAAGATGCCTTTTATTTTTGAAGGACTAAAAACGAAACTCAGTAAAAAATGAGATATTAAAAGCAAATTTAAACCTTTTTTACTTGATGAAAGTTTGAAATTCTAACAGAGCAACTGAACACCATACTATTAAATTTTTTTAGTTTAATTACTACACGATAGTGTAAAAATATTTTACACAGACATTCAATTATATTTTATCATAGTACTATCATTTTATAACAATAATTTCTAAAATATGTGCACAAAGATTTACACTGTAGTATATAATTTGACATCTGTGTAGAACTTTTTTATATTGTCAGTGTATACTAATTAAATTTTTTTATATTATTATTTTGTTCGAATTGGGTTAAAAATAGTAAAATATATTTTCTTTCTTTTCTTTCCATTTTGTTGTGGGATGGGTGAAACACGAGTCTTTATATTTTTCCAATGCGGGTCTTCAAAACTAAAGAGAACCCCAAAAAATATTTCTTTTTTCTTCTTTTTTAATTATTTACTATTACTATTATTTTAAAAATATTTGGCCAAAATTGGGTGCTTACAATTCATTTTATTTTATTGTGTTTAATTATATTGGATTTAACTCTTTTAAAGCGAACATTTCATTTTAAAGGATAAAATAAGTTTTATCACATTCTAATAATGGGAACTTAATATTTATAAAATAATTTGTTAAGATAGAATATTGAATTTGTAAAAGAATCTATGTGTTAGAGAACTAATTAGTTTGTATACAATACCCCCTTTAAAGATTAAGCAATACAAATTATCACTTTTAGACACCAAATTATATATACACTTAGTATTTATAAATATTTTAAAAATTAAACATAAATTACTTGCCTAAACTTAATTTCCGTTGAAATTAATTTTGTAAAACTTTTTAAAGAAAATAATAAAATTGTGTTCACAGGCTCACATGCACATATCATACTTGCTAGTACTCTTTTCTACACATTCTCTCTTTATGGTTGGATTCATGTTAGCCCCAATAGTTTGAGAATAGATTCCACCGAATAAGAAATTAAACCCACACAATTTAATAAAAACACATAGATTTTGAACTAATAGAAGAGGATGTGTTGGAAAGCACTCCTTTCTCCCAAAGTAATTATTGTGTGAACACTCTTTTTAATAATTTATAGACACAATTAATCAATAATTTACTATATATTAAAATAATAATAAAAAGGTATCAAAATTTGTGTTAAGAATAGGAGTGATCAAATTACACCAATATAACATTAATTTGTTTAATTTTGAGATTAGTATTCACTATTCACACAAAAACTGCTCTTCTTTCCCTTGTTTTTGTTCAAAAATTGCTCTTCTTTCCTGTCCTTTTTTTTTTTGGTCCAATGCTCTTCTTTCCTATTATGAAGTACAGTTCTTTTTTTTTGGGGCCCTTTATCATATTGCCCAAATCATTTTCAACATCCAATATTTGTTAGTCCAAATAGTTGGAGTTTGATTCTTCCCAAGTACAGTCTCAAAGATTTTGGCTTGGGATTTCATCTCGTGAGTAATTATAAGGGTTTTGTTGACGAGTTTCCAAAAGACATCGATTAATAAATTGAAGCAAAAATTGGAAATTTGATATCTCAATAGCTTAAACATGTATTAATATTTTTAAAAATAATTAACTAATGTTATTCATTAAATGTTTATATGGAATGCTAAATACTTTTTTCATACAAATAAAGTTTTAATATCATCATGGTGCTAACTCATCACATTACTTTCAAAAATATTTGCATAAATATCTAAATGGTAAGATATGATTGGATGTCTGTTTCAAATTTTTTTACTAATTAAATCCTAACATTAACAAGAAACTTTTAACACAGAAGAAACATTATGCAAGCAAAGTATGCATATATAATGATAATATATATGCTTAGCTTCCAACAGCATCTGCATCTGCAAACGCTTAACTCAAATTTAACAAAACTTGAAGCACAGGCAAAGAAGGAAATGTAGAAAAACCAAAAACAAACAAAAAGGGAAGAAAAAAAAAGTACAAGGAAATTTTCTTCAACATTCAAGTAGATTCAGGGTGTTTGCACGGCGAAGCAGCTTATCCAAACTGAAATAGCAATACCTACAGAAAATATCTGCCTCGTATTGTTTTTGCTTGAAAACTGTAGAGTGATGCCATGTATCAAGCAGCATCTGATGGCAGGGTGCTCTGAATATTTGAAGGCATGAGGATGTTGAATCCATCTGCCGCGGTAGATACTATCATTCCGGGAATCTGCGCGTGCCAATGCAGTTCTTTCGGGTCTTTCTGCCCCTGTTTAAAGTTAAAAGGAATAAAATAAATAAATGAAAAAACACAATTAATCAGGGAGTTATATTCTACTACCATTCACATAAACTGTTGAGTAAAGTAATATCAACCTACCTGGTGAATAAACAATAGTTGGGGAGGCAGATCTTCAGGAGCCTTTACTTGTTCTTTGGTTTTAGCTTTAAATTCAGCCTCCTCTTCCTCATCCTTTTCTAAAGAAAGGTCCCATATTCTGTGGTGGAGGATTACAAAGCTTTTTAAATCCCAAAGGAAATGAGAAATAAAAAAAAAGGCAGTCTAGGGAAGGATCAAACCCAAAGATATAATAATAAAATAGAAGCAAAATATAATCCTAAAACTTGTTTGGAATTTGAGTAACGAAATTCTGCAGATAGTGTACTGCTATCAATATTTTGTGAGAAATGCTATATCTTCAAACAAATCCTCCTACTACTTTATAAAGTATTTAATGAAAAAGTGAATACAATTAATATCTTGAAAACAAAAAAAGCATTTAATACTTTCTCCATCTAGTAATTAGGAGGATTTGTAGGAATAAAAGGTAGGAAGATTTAGAATTATTAATATCTTATGTACTTACGTAAGCTGATGGTCAGATGATGTAACAGCCAATGAAGAGGCTTCATGTGGACTCCACTCAATGGATGTGATTGGATACTTGTGGTATTCAAAATGTGCTACCACAGAATCTCCGTCCTACCCACAAATTAAATGCACTTTCAAATCATCTTTAATAACAAAAGCAAAATAATCAGCGGGAACAAATCAGGCAATGTGAAAGTTTCTTTCTAAATCATAGTAATGCCATGATGGTTGTTCACCATAGCACATCAAGAAGTTCCTTCACAGATGGATTTACAGGCACTTGATTTTCTGTGTGGGGAAGGGGAATATTCACCAATACAGTCAGGATACCCATACCTTGAGCAATCTGAGATCACGAATAGATATAGTGCCATCGTCACTCCCCGAAGCCAACATACAACTAGCCAACCTACTCGGTACAATGAAGCACAACATAATAAAGAGTCATAGAATAACAATGAAGTTGATGGAACGCCATAAGATTAATGTTTTAATTAATACCTGTTCCATGATATTACATTCACATCAGCATTATGTGCTTTAAAAGACGCGGCAGGTGACTTCCCCAAACGAGTATCCCATATTGCTATGCTTTTATCCACAGAACATGAAGCAAAAACATGAGGTTCCGTAGGGCTCCACTGCAGGAATTTATTGAACAATACAACTCTCATTATATGTATAAATAAATAACAATAACAATTGAACTACTTATATTAGAGATTGGACTGCACAAAATATATACTCAAAACCACAAGAAAAGCAACTGTTGCTTTGTGCATTAGTACATACCTGCAGATCTTCAACACTATCGGTGTGTCCAGTAAATGGAGTATTATCAATATTCCATGTTGCAGCAGATGTAGGCTCCCACAGATAAATACGACTATTGCAATCCCCTTCAAACATGAAGATCATCATCAAGCCTCATATCTCTTGATAACTAGAGATGAAGACATGTTGGAGAAAAATATAGCTAAACTGTAAAAAGTTAACCCCAGCGATTACCAGATACAAGCCTTCCAGGAACAAGAGGACTCCAGTCTATAGCATAGCCTTCAATTTTATGTTTAAATTTTTGTAGTGGGGCCTGATTAAAAACTGCAGCAACTCCTTGGACGCCTTCTGTTTCTGTCTCCGCTAGAGCATTGAGATGAGAGCTCAAATCCCAGATCTAAAAATTGTTTATTAGATTATATACAAAATAGAAAGCATAACTCCCAAGTAAAAACGAAGTAGAATTTAATTTCTCTGATTGAAAGAGATGGTGCAGAAAAATATAAACTGCAACCCTTAACCTTAGCTCCGGTAAAATTAAAGAATTTCCAGAAACTTATATATTTTGCAATACTTAGGACCAAGTTACCCCATTTTCACTACTTTCTAATTCTGAAAACAAGGAAAGATTACCTCAAATTAAAAACCTAAACCATATGGTTGAAAAGTCTAACCTGTACGTGACCAGTTTCTGCCCAAGCTGCACATATGTGGGGATTTTGTGTCATGGAGCGTATACGGTTAACACATCCTTCATGAGTTATCTTTCGTAACTGTAGATGTGAACAGAATGAAAATTTTAGTAAGATCAACTTTAAAACAGTCAAGAAGTGAAACGATAAAAACCAAAGAGGATGTTGCCTGCAAAGTGGGACCCTGAACACCATCTTCATCTTCATCTTCATCTTCACTATCATCCTCACTATCACTTTCCTCACCGTCCACTCCAGAGTCATCAGCCTCAAGCTTAGGCACCAACTCACGTCTCTTCCCAGAAATATTGGATACTTTAAAAATTCCAATAGAATTCCAAGAATCTTGTTCTGCCTGTACCCCATAGTAACAGCCTCCAATTTGATTAATGAAACATCCTTTAAAAAAATGTGTGTGTGAGTGTGTAAGAGAAATAAAGCTAACCTGAGTTCCTGCAATGAAATATACTGTGTGGGGGAATTCTGTTCGAACTAAGCCCAGAGTGTCGCGCAAAATATCAAAGCTGTCAAAAGTCACAAAACATATTCATAACTTGAAGATCACATAAACTAAACAGAAATTAAAGCTGTTGCCAATTGTGGCCTAGATTCTCCTCTTGAATTGAAATGCTGTTGCCAACGGAACTTAACAACTTATAGTGCTACTATTTGACAATCATTCCAGCAAGAACAAACTGGTTCTGTTCATCACAAAATAAAAAAAATAAAAAGCTGAAAGCTTTGTTCTTTTCTCTTTCTGGGGTGGGTGGGGGGGGGGGGGGGTAAAAGCATGGAACCTACCTCAGACAGGGCCATCCAATATGAAAAGCATGAAGAGAGTTGTATGCAGAAGGGTCACACTGGAGCTCTTCATCTTCCTCCAACTTATCCACACCAGGTTGCCACACCTTCACTGGATGTTGTGGCCCCAAAGAAGATGAAGAAGACTCATCCTTTTTCTTCAAGCCCTGAATTTTTTATTTTAATTTCATAAATCCAAAAAAAAAAATATGAGAGGTGCCCACAAAACAAAAAAAAAGAATGAAGCAAGGTAATAGAAGGGGGTTGATAAGGCCACAAGATGATACCTTCTTCTTGCTCTTGGCCTTCATGCGATGTTTTATGCCGCGAGTCATCTCCTATTAGCTCTGAGTCTTAAGGGATGAGAAACTGAGGTGAAAATGGTAAAGCCAATGAATTATAAAGGAATCATATAACATCATATCATATCAAACTCAGAATACCAAAATACCAAATAAGCCACATTCAAACATAATTCACAACGCAGCGGGTTCTATGATGGTTTATTACTAAATGATAATAATCCAAGCTTATAGGTGTCTGGCGCGAGTGACAGCTTTAAAGCAAATCACTGTCAAATGGAAAGGAGAAGACATATACCTGTGGCTGGCTGCTGGATGCAGAGACGCTGCTGCTGTTGGTGGGAGGAAGGGAGTGAGTTAAGTTCGTAGTAGATGTGTGCCACTTCCACCGGCTGGGGTTCTAAGGGTTCTTCCTGCTGACTGCTGAGAATATAGCATAGGGTTTTGTTTGTGTTTATAAAATAAATAAATAATGCCTCTTATCATAAAAAAAAATTTGATGATTTTTTACTTGTCAGTTTCAACTTTAAAAAATAATCAAAATTTAAAAATAATCTAAAATCTGACTAAAATATAATAATTTTTAAAAAATAATTTAATTTTAATGAAATGAAAGATAAAAGAGAAGATTAAAAAATAATTTTAAAATTGTAAAAAAACTTAAATTAGATTCTATATTTCACAGCAAACGAACAATCTAATTTTAATAAAGTGAGAGATGAGAGAAAAGATTAAAAATAATAGTTCTTAGGATTGCAAATAAACACAGATAAGATTTTAGATTATTTTTATATTTGGATTATTTTTAAAAACTGAAACAACATATAAAAAATATTAAAAGAGATTATTTCTTTTAAAAGTATTTTTTATAAAATATTCAGTAAGAAACAGGCCAATATTATTATTATTTTACGAGAAGAAGCATTATTATTATTACCCGTCTGTCCACTTTTTATATTTTCAAAAGTTAATAATATGGTTTACTATTAATAATAGTTAATAGGTGAATGTATGGTAAAATATAATTATTGATATATTTAAATTTCAGAAAGTTAGTTAAAAAGATTACGATCACCGAAAGTTACTATAGGGACATTTAAGGAAAGGAAATTAGGACAGCAAATTTGCAGTTATTCTCATGTGTTTTCTTTATTATAGGTATAGATTATTATTATTATTATGTCAATGACGAAAGACCAACTGAGGTTGGCGTGAGTGGTTAATGCCTCTCGTCCTTTAATTAAGGTCTTGGGTTCGAACCTTGAGTATGGAAAAAAAATCTCCCCTGGAAAATATGTCACCTATTAGAGGTGCCAAACAGATACTCCTCAATGTAGAATCAAAAAAAATGTCAATGACTAAAGTTTTTTTTGGGTCAAATCTACGATTGATGTTTTTTTTGTCAAAAAAATCTCTGACTGAAGTTATAGAACACCTCCTCATTTGTGGATCTTGGCTCAGTTGGGTTGAAGGGGTCATAATGAGGAAAAATTGCTGAAAGAATGACACGTGAGCTGATTTGTTGATGTAGATGGGTTTGGGGCCCCAAGTGGGTCAAAACCAACCCACTCATAGTAATGTTTGGACATGTCGGGGGCTGGCTCAGTTGATGCTGTGTTTGTTCCGGTTGTTTTCGTTTTCTGTTGTGTTTAGTGTCAGGTTGTTTTATTTACTGTTGTTTTTAGTTCCTGTTGTCTTCATGTCAATTGCAGGTCCTTGGATTGTAGTTTGTTATGCTTTGCGACTTTGCATGTAGCTTGACTCTGTCCAATTAGTTGTTGGGCTGCTTGTACTGCCCTCTAGACTTTGGATTTTGTCCATTTTCCAATGAATAATCTCTACTTTGACAAAAAAAAAAGTTATAGAATAAGAAATTTGGAAGGATTTTCCAGAAGATCTATCTATTTTAGGCTGTGATCGCACGACTTCCCGGTTGCCACATTTTTCCGCGTCAGATCCGATCCATGTGCTAGCGATGGAATTCCTTGCTGACATCTCAAAGTTTTTCTCAGCATTGTGCTCAAGTCCCACAAGCAAATCCATGATTTTCCACCATAACTCTTGGACGTGCAAATTCGGGTGGCATTTATGACCCTTCTATGAAAAAATAGTACTCCTTTCGTCCCTAATTATAAGATATTTTTTGTAAATTTGTTTATTTCTTTTTATAAGAGGTTTTTGAAAATGTGTCATGCATTAATTATTTTTTACTCAAACTATCATTATTTATTGGAAGAGAGAGGTAGTAATGCATTAATTAAATGGGATATGGAAAGTGAGAAGATAGAGGTACTATTATTGGAAACGGCTCCTCTAAAGTGGAGCTTCTCACTTTAGACGTAAAGTAACTCTATATCCACCGTTAATCTAGCCAACGGTCCAGATTGGTAACATTTTAGATTTTAAATTAATGATTTAAAAAATATTAAAACAAACATTCTCCTTCCTAATCGTGCTTGCCGAAGATCCCGGGAAATTGATCACAAACTAGCACCAATCCCTCCTGCGCGCATTCAATCAATGTGTCCCCAGAAGCTTCTGCAAACCAGTGCTCTTCACAGGCCACCATAATACTTCCTCTTTCCCAGGTTCCACTCGTTAGTTGTCTCTGAAGTTGGTGCTCGACATAAAATGTGTGCCTCTTCTCTGTCATCAAGCATCCCACTCTCGTTTGGTTGGTTTATTCTCTGAAGTTGGTGCTCGACATAAAATGTGTGCCTCTTTCTTGTTGGTAATACATTGTTTTCCCTACATATATGTCTCAAAACATTGAGTGGATTTGATCCTGAGTTTAGATTTTGATCATGTTTCCCCCTTATTACTGGTTGAAAGTGTGTGATTATTGCATCTTGGTTTTTGATTGGGTAATTTGATGAACAAGCTTTGCATATTATGGTTTTGGACCCTGTAGCTTTCCATTGAAAGGCACCCTTGTTCTCTACAGAAAAAAATTAGTAATGGGTAGTAGCCTTTAGGTAACCGCATCTATGTCTCACTGAGAAGAAAACGTAAACATTAAACATGATAATTGACCATCTAATCTGTTTAGTTCTTCTACAGCCAAAATATATGCAAAGCTTTTATTAATTTCTTTATTGTTTTCTTGTCACCTGCCACAAGTTAATCTTTGCTTTTGTATTTCAGAAAGCGTTTGGAAAATGATGCAGATATAGTTACTGTCAGTTGCTAACAGTTACAGGGACTCATTAAGTTATAAGTGGTGGTGTGTATGGATGGAATCTTATGTGCAAATTAACAAGCAAGGGAGCAAATGTTCTTGGACAAACACTTTATGGCCTGATGTCTCAGATTTGATAGGATCTTACAAAGAATTGCAGAAGAGCAATATAGGCTTTGTTACAGTAGCACAAGAGGGGAACACACGGTGACATGCATAAAATTTAGTTATAATATGAGTTTTTAATTTTGTAAAATTGCAATCTAAGTTTTGCTTTGTTAATACTAGCTAGTCGTGTAATTAGGCATTTTCCACTTGTACAATTCTCCCGCTGTAATGAATAATGTTTTTTTTTCGAATTGTACTATTTCTATGTTTGATGAAGTCAATGAAATAAAACGTGTGTTGGTATATTTACATCTTTGCAATAACTAGTTTAGTACCAATTATGTTCAAAAACAGATTTACCTATGCAGAAAACACATCCTCACAACATTTGTTCGATTCTTTATAACTTTAATTACAGATTTTCAAATGACAAGGGGTTTGTTCGGTTGGAAATATAAGACATGAATCTATGTCATGTTAAAATTTCATAATTTTTTCATTGCTGGTTGAATACCAGTTTTTATTCCAAATCAGATTCACTTATGCAGAAAAAACATCCTAGCAGCATGTGTTCAAATCTCCATATCTTTAACTACAGATGTTCAAATGACACGAGGTTTGTTCAGTTGGAAAGCTAAGACAAGAATCTATCTCATGTTAAAATTTCATAATTTTCCCATTGCTGGTTTAATACCAGTTTTCATTCTATGTCCGATTTACTTATGCAGAAAACACATCCTGGCAGCATGTGTACAAATCTGCATAACTTTAATTATAAATTTTCAAATGACATGAGGTTTGTTTGGTTGGAAAGCTAAGACACGAATCTTTCTCGTGTTAAAATTTCATAATTTTCCCTTTTCTGGTTTAATACCAGTTTTTATTCAAAGTCAGATTGAATTCTGCAGAAAATGCATCTTGACAGCATGAGTTCAAATGACAAAATATACAATGATGAAGAATCTAAGGAATTGCATAATATAAATAAAAGTTGCAGCAAAATAATGCTAACGAATAATTCTAACTGCTACAAACCAAAAATCAGTCTTCAAATCTAACCTAAAAGAAAAACAAAACAAAAAACTTCCAAGTCTTGCTTCTTAGTTATCCAAGTTTGATGGTGTAACTTGAGTTGATGATGAAGGAGCAACATTGTAGCATGAATCCTGTGATGGAAAAGCATAATTTGTCCATGATATTGAAACTGGGATTTGTGACAGATTTTCCTGCAAAGTAAATAAACAATACATTTAAAAGTTAGATACTATACAAAGGGGAAAAACAACACATTTAAAATATCATAAGCTTTTACCTGGGATTGTGATTGAGCTACGCTTGAAGTCTTTCTTTTAGGTTGTTTTTCAACCCAACTTTTAAGTCTCTTTCTACCTTTCCATCCTTCTTTCTTTTTCAAGCCTTTTACATTTTCAAAAATACTCTCTGATTGACCATCATTTAAACTAGCATCGAAAACCCCTCTAGAATTCAAAACATTTGAAGAATCACCATTTTGCAATGGCAGATGAAGCTTAGTAAAAGAATCCAACTTCTTATACATTTCATTTGTAACTTGATCAACAAAATTATATGTTTCTTCTTATTCAGATGCTCGGGTAGCTAATTTGACCAATTTTGAGCAAAGATTTCTATATCGTTCATTGACATTTATTCTAGCATTAGCTTCAACAACTTTTCCATTCACGTCATGAACAACCATATCTCTTGCTTCTCTTGTCCATCTCTTCATAATATACTGATCTGGAATTTGTTTCACATCCCATATATTAAATACTTTCAAAACATGACAACATAACAAACCCATTGTTTCAAACATTCCACAACTGCAGGAAACTATTTTATCTCTTGCATTGCCAATAACTTCATATTCTCCAACTTTATCAAAAATAGCAACAAAGTATTTCATCAGTTCATCACTTTCATTGCAAGACACAATATAGGCAGCAGAACTCCAATCAAACTCATTTTGAAATAAATAAAATGCAGAAGAAGTATAAAGTTGTCCAGCTTGTTTCAACAACGGTGAGTGCTCCATCTTAAGTCGAGGTAGCTTTTTCCTAGCATTGTACTCAGCTTCTAGCTCTTTATATCGCTTGGAATCTACAACTCACTCAAAATGCTTGAAAAATTGTACTATATCAAGGCTTGATCTCACATAATTTTTCAAGTCACTGTTAAAACTTTCGCTGAGCTGAGTGCTTCGCATTCCAATAGTATAAACATTCTTCATATAGCAATAAGCCCATTTTTCCTTCACCTTAAAAATGCTCTCCAACCAAGTATTTCCATTAACTTCATATTTATTAAGCAATGCATACCAAGCCTCATGAAATTTTGATGCATCTTCATAATTATACATGCAAGCTTTGAAATCTTTCAAAATACAAGAACCATTCTTCATCATATTTCCTAAATGCCTTATAGCATTTTGCATGATATGCCAAACACACAAACCGTGATAAGTATTTGGCATCACCTCAACCAAAGCTTTTGCCATGGCAGGGTCTTGATCGGTGAAAATAGTTCTGGGATATTTTTGCTTATGAGCTGTTAAAAATGACTCAAATAGCCATGCAAAAGACTCTATCATCTCATCATACAAAAGAGTAGCTCCGAATATCATAGTTTCTCGATGATGATTAAATCCACAAAAAACACCCAATGGCCTATTTTCTTTATTTGTGCAATATGTGGTGTCAAAAGTGATAACATCACCAAATAAAGCATAATCAATAATCATTCTTGCATCAACCCAGAAAATATTTGTAATCTTCTCCTCATTATCTAATTGTATAGCATAGTGAAAAGAGGGATTATCATGTAATTGGCGTTGAAAATACCTTAACAAGCTTCCAGCTTCGCCATATGCCAAGTCTAGCTTTCGTTTGCTTCGAAGATAGTTCTTTTGGTCTTGTTTGGTATATCCAATGGCATTTCTTCCACCTGCCTGCTTACTAATCAACTCATGTGTCTCTTTTGGTCTTATACCAGAGTCATCTGCCAAATCAATTTGTAAAGCTTGCACTTTTGAAATCTTTCTTTGTGAAGGCATCATATGTCTAGTTTCTGATATTTGAAGAATATGATTGTGATTTAGCTCAAGGTCATAAATTATATACCTTCCACTTTCACGAACCAACTTGAGTGTCATTCTTACTTGACAACCTGTCCTTGTTTCAGCACAAGGAGTTTTTGTTAAATGGTCACGCTTATCTTGTCTTCGATGACCCTCCTTTGCACATACAAACCTTAAGTTATTCACACGCTTATCTACTTGACTCTTATTTGCATACAATTGTCGAATATCAAAACCAACCATTCCACCATAATCTCTCCAAAACTCCCGAGCTTGATGTATTGAATCAAACTCCATACCCAATTTTGGTATTTTTTCTGTTGCAATGAACCTAGCATAAATCAAACAGTGAACGGTAAAAAATATCAATATTATTTCAATAAACTGAGTATAGTGCATTTTGAAGAGAATACTTGATTTTTTATTGATATGATTAAAGAAATAAAAGGTAGTACTAACCTAGAATATGAAAATATTTCCAAACTGCTGTCTAGACTTGATTGATTATTTGCAATTTCTTGAGAATGCAATGAATGATTTAGGAAATGTGGCATTTCTTTATCGAAATTTTCCTCCATTAAACTTTCCTTGTGATGTTGGGCCAATGGGATGAAATATCAAATAACTAATTCTTACTGTGACCAAAACAACCAACACTAACGGGCTCTCTGGTTTTCACTTTGAAAATGGATGACAATTCTTTATTACTCCCACCATTCCTCTTATTCTTTAAAGTAAAGATGGATTGCAGTTTTCGAACAGCAAAGGATAGCCAATAGCAAGAGTGCTGAAGTTTTTTTTCCTGATGCATTCAGTTTTTGTAGAAAAACAGAGGACAGTGACAATGGTTTGCAATTTTTCCAATAAGACTGAAAATAGATAGAGGATGTAGTCGTTGATTATGTTGTTTTTAATTATCTTAAAATTATTTATTTAAATGATGCAAAGTGGGAACGCGCGCCGGAGTGATTGGTGCTGGTTTGTGATCAATTTCCCAGGATCTTCAGCAAGCACGATCAAGAAGGAGAAGGTTTGTTTTAATATTTTTTAAATCATTAATTTAAAATCTAAAATGTGACCAATCTGGACCGTTGGCTAGATTAACGGTGGATATAGAGTTACTTTACGTCTAAAGTGAGAAGCTCCACTTTAGAGGAGTCGTTTTCACTATTATTAAGGACAATTTTGAAAATACAGTGTAAATTATTGACATATTTAATGCTATAAACTATATTAACTAACTTCTTTGGTGGAAGAGAATTAGGTAAAAATATCTTAGAATTAGAGACGGAGGGAGTATAATCCCATAGTATCAACACTGCCCACAAATTATACTGTTTCGCCGGTGGCTTCTGCAGGTGGTCAAGTTTGCTTTCATGGCATTGGTCATCGAAACTTATATGTTGGTAACCCATTGGCTCAATCCTTCAACGAGTTGCCGGCTAAGTCAGTTGAGATCTGGTCTTTTCTTTTTCTCAAAATGCAATTGTTGTCCGTACAGGATTATTCATGTTTTCAAGCAAGAAGGTGCAAACTGGGGGTTGAGTTACCAACAACAATTTAGACTACAGCAGAAATTCATTCATAATTGAGGCCGCGTGAGCTAATATAGTGGCATATCAAGAGCCTTAAGCAATGTTAACCAGGCCACCCCATCAACAATAGGAACTACAAATATGGTATATTCTGGCCGCCTCATGATGCTGAGCTCTTGCTCTTACACTACTTAACACAATGTTTTACACAAATTCGCGTCATCAGAAAAGTGGGATCTCGGTTCCATACTCTATCTGTCTGCAAAATGCAAATTGTGGCTTTCGTCGGGGGCTAAATCACTTAATACAATCAGATAACTACCCCATGCAACCGGGACAACAGTAAATAATAAAATCACGCATGCACTGCTAACCCCTTTCACAGATGATTTGCACTTTTTCTTTTGAAAGCGTAAAGTTTTCTTTAACTAAAATTCTGGAAGACTCGTTACCAAATTACCATAACTAGTCTCTCACGGTTATACCCCACACGAAAAATAAGGCGTAGCAGGCATACTTTGAAGTTCAAAACCTCTTCAGTCCTTGCCATGGGCAGGTTTGGGGCTTAGAAATTAATTAAATATATCAATATATCATATTCAGAATTCATAATTCAAAACTAAATTGTAAAATCAATCCGTCGCATCCACCCCCAAAGTAACTGAGGTCTCCCAATTCCCTTCAGTAAAATTAAAGAGAAGAGAAGCAATAGTTGTATAATTAAAAATCCTTAAAGTTCATCAAAACATGAACAGGAACTGAGTCTAGTCCAATTACATGTAGTAAAGTATTGCCATTTTCTACAGGGCTAAGAAAGAGAAGATGATACAATCCAAATCAAAGCCCCTTAAGCCATGCCTCCACTCGTTGCTGTCCTGATTATCTGAAAGAGAGCTGTCCAATAAAAGCAAACAAATATGTCAATGAAACTACAAAACACAGGCCATGGAAATGAAAATGGAATAAAGGTAAATACAATCTAAAAACACCCCAAAGCAAATATCATCCAAATCCTTAAAGAGGTACTTAAAACCTTTGCTCAAGTAGCACCAATCCCCTTTGGGAATTGCTTAATCCCAAATTAAATTCCACTTTAGCAATCCCCAATCCCCTTTCCCTCCCTGCACCAGGTCTAATTCTAAATAAATAAAAGCATTTTAGTTATAAATGCAATATCCCACATTTGATTCAGCAAACCCGAATTGCAACCCAAATATTTTTCACTTTTTGTTTGGCAGAGGCCATTGGAATATATAATTCAATGCAGAGGGTTCTAGCAATAAATTATTTACTCAGAAACTTTGGTCACATAGATGTACGAATGTTCTTGTTAACCACCAATGTGTTGCAATACAAGAAGACTTCATAGTCCATTAACCAAAGAAGCAATAAAATGAAATAATGATTGCTTGCTTATATTCATGACTCGTGAGTATTGGTATCCTTGATGATCCTTCATGAGTTGCCAAACATTTATGGTATCCAGTTCTCATAATAATATAATAATGTTCAGAGTATACCAAATAAATCATCATGCAAACAACAAATATTCACAAATCATCACAGGAACAACCTTATCATTATGTCTTGTGTCAAAGAGAAATTTGGAATATGAAATAAAGACAAAAAAAATCAGTCTTAAAAAGAATAAGTTGGATGATATTGAAATGAATAGTCTTACATGATCCAATGACAACAAAGACGAAGAAACCGAGCAGCACTGGGCCAACAGGGTAGTCTTTTCCTTTCTTAGTAGTAGTTTCTGGCACAGATCCTCTTTTTGTGATGTTTTTCTCAAACTTCTCCACCTTCCTACCCGCAAGGCGCCTTGATGTTGTCTGCACAAAACAACAAAATTCCACATCTTATTTTCAATTTTTTGAATACCCAAATGTTAGTAATTAGTATTAGTATCTTACGTTAGTACAAGGATTCAAATTCATGACCTCCTTATAACTTCTACTCCTATGTCACTCTCCCAAATCACCTTATTATCACTCCCACGTCTTATTTTCAATTGACATTGCAAAAACAGAATAGATAAAATTAATCAATCTATCCAAGTTGCATAGATCAGATCAGATCAGATCCATGAGCTTAAAATTGAGGTATGGAACAATTGATCCGTAAGCTAACGAAACATTTAACAATCTCCCTTGAAACCATGAAATTCAGGAACTAATCCGATGAATCCTTTGTCAACAAAGTTATTGTTCGAGAAGTTTCTGACTTCAATTACGCATTTGCAGAAATCCGTTGACATTTGAGTGAATTCAGTTTCAAAACAACAATTCAGATTAAGAAAAATCTAATGGAAGCGCGACAAAAACAAGGCACACAAAAAAAAACTAATAGATCTAAATCGAGAGTGAAAGTCAATGGAGCTGAAGCGTGCGAGAAATAGATGAGAGGATAGACAAGTACCATTGTTTGGTTGCAAAGGGATAAGGGATCGCCGGAAAAGAGTGGAAGAAATAAGGAGATCGCCGGAAAACGAAAGACGGTGTTGGCTTCCGGCAGTGCCTCTCCAACTTTATTTTGAGCTTTGTGGATTTGCGATCCAAGCGAGCGCAGGACGATGACCCACTTATTTCCACCTTTTATTTATTTATTTATTCAACAAACATAATAATTCAGTTTAATTTAATGGATTCCCGAAAATTACGTCACGGCTTCTTCGCGATTGGCCAAAGCCATGAAAACGTGGACACGTGGCATAAGGATATTGGACGTGATTTAATTTAGTGCGTGAATAAGTCTTCCTGTTCCTGGATGATTCAAGGGTATTCAAATTTTTTTTTTCGGCTGTCAAAAAAAAATTTGTTTTTTTTAACCCACAAAAAATTGGTTTTTTTGACAAAAAATGCTGTACGTTATTAATTTATTAATTAATAATTTATTTATGAGGATAATTATTTATCACTATAATAATTTAATAATTTATTGGCCTAATATTAACTTTAAATACTTCACTTTAGAACGTTGTTTTCAGAAAAAATAGAACGTTGTTTTGTCATTGCATAGAATGTTGTTTTGTCATTGCAGGAAGGAAAATAATTTTGACTTTTTCGCATTCCATGTTCTCGCGTTATTTTATATTTTATTTTAAATTTTTATATCTTTTTTTTCTTCTTATCATACCATTTATTGTTATTGAATTACTTTCCGGCGGCTTTTGTCATTGCATAGAATGTTGTTTTGTCTCGCGTTATCTCCTTGTTGTATTGGGTCCCAACAATGAGTCATTAGGGTATTGGCCTGTTTGTAACTGGGCCGAATGGTACCGATTAGGCTGCACCTAAAGGTATCTTCAATAAGGGGATAAGAAAAACTATGGGCCTAACTCCAATTTCCTTTAACTAAAAAAAAACCCATGTTCCTTAGTACTCTTTCTCTCACCTTTGTTTTTGTCGAAAGAGTCATGCATTCAAGGGTATGAAACCCAAAGGCCCAAGGCCATACAACAAAGGGCGCAAATAGGCAACCCAACCAAGCCGGCCAACACACTGGCCAGAAAAACAGCATAAGCAAAGTCTCAACCAAATATAGCAATACATAACCAAGACTCACTGTCGTACACTAAAACAACCAAGGCCAAAGCCTAAAACAACCAAGGAGACAAACAACAAAAGGAAAACAAACTAAAGAAACACATAAAACCAGAATTTAAAACAACAGGACACCAACAAAGACACATAAACTAACCAACAAAGAAGACAAAAACAATAGATAAAACCACCAAAAGCAAGAGATAAAATCCAAAACCTAAACTGTCGTAGACTCTACAAATCGATGAAAAGGTCCTTCTTCTTCTCCATCAAGCCTATTTCACAGGTTCTTTGAACCATAGACCCAACCAATGTTTAACCTGCGGCCTCAAAAGCCAGGACATGGTGATGGTAGAGAAAGGAACATATTGAGGTTCTGCTTCTATAGACTTTTCGAACCGAAAAAAAAGTGGCAAGAACCATCGATGCTGTCAATCTCCAAACCCGGGACAGAAACGGAACAATGGATGCAACCTCAAGCAAACCCAAACACGAAGATCAACCACGATACACAGAACAGAGCACAGCAGAGCATGACCCAAATGGCAGAGAGAAGGATGCACGGCGAGGACACCACCACGGGGCCACAACAACATGGACAACCAAACACCCTAGCAGAGCTAAGGACCAAAATCGCACCCAAGCGGTGCGGCTGTCTTTTCTCTCACCTTAGTGAGACAATGCTTATGTTGAGTTGGGTGGCTTGTACCCTTTGGAGGGCCTTTGGGCCCATATCAATATATTGATGTTTATGTGATAAAAAAAATTACATCCCTATTTCAGACAATAAAAACTTACATCCCTAATTTGACCCAAAAAAAAAAACATACACCCGTAATTATATACCTCACGATGGCTAGTAAAGTGTATCATAATGTGCTTTGAATTAATTAACTAATGTTTATAATAAAAGTTTATAATTAAAATAATAAAAACGTCATCAGCTTATAATTATTTTCATGAAAAAAAATTAACAAAATCAAATTACGCATTAAGTCTATGACAACGGTTTTTTTTTCTCTTCTTTCCTAAAAAATACCACTGTATGATCTACAGAGTCAAAATGATTCTTAAAAAAAATGCTGAACAAATCAAAAGTGAAGAGTACCGCCGACAATGCCGGACCTTTGCAGTGGCAAGTGGGAGCCACGGCTCCCCCAAGAAAAAAACTTTTTTTAGAATATTTTTTTTTGTCACCCCCAAAAAACGACGTCGTTTTGGGGTGTAAGGGGATATCAGTTGCTTAACATACCATACGATACGAGTCCCACTCCCATTCAATGGCCAAGATTCACCCACAACAAGGACCACACCATTGAGCCACCAGCACTGTCGTTGTCCAATAGCTGGAGCATGGATATAGTGCATGTTACTCTTTATATGTATTTAGTATCTCTAATACTCTATCTAATACATCTTTTGGCTTATAAAAAATCTAATACATCTTTTGGCTTATAAAAAATATATATATGATGCATATGAGTTTTAATTACATTATTTTAATTACTAGCTTGTAGCTCCCCCAAAATTTTAGTCAAGGTCCGCCACTGACTGCCGACACTCTTACGAGTGCCACTGCCACACATGTAGGCGTATGAGTAATTCGCCACTATATAATAATGGTATCAGTGTTATGATCAAGCAATTTTTAATTGAAGTCGTGATAATCAAAGTAAAGATTACATATTTAACAAGGCATTTCTAGCACATGTTCGTAGTTTCTACCACCAGAATAGCGTGGAGGCATTGCCATCACTTGCCGTGCACAAGCAGGGACTACGCGCTCAGGTGGCCCTACATATGTTATTTTAATATGCATGTTTTATCAGCAGTAGTGTTCTAGTTAGGTGTTTAATCATGCTTTCATTAAATTAATCAATGACTTTTAATACCACATTCTTAGTTAGGTGTTTAACCATGCTTTTATTAGATTAATTAATTAATTAATTAATTAATTATTAATTAATTAATGGTCTTTTAATACTATATATATATATATATATATATATATATATATATCTTTCACTGTCATCGTATGACATGATTCTATATATACTACCAACGGATTCACAATTCGTCATGGTAGGTCGCGTGTCCTTTTCTGGATATCGCTCATATATTTATTTCAACATGGTTTAGTGAAGGTGTTTATATTTTGATAATTTTAATCTTCAAATGTTTACTCGTCACACCCATTGCACATTTTTTTTTAATTATGTACGTCCTATTACCTAAAGGCTAAAAGAAAAACAATTTATTATCTGTAATTCCAACGGTTAATTTAAATATTTTAAAACATTTCACGGCCCAATCTTATAAATATCGCCATAAGTTTTTCTCTTTTAGTGTTCATGACTTCATGTTAGAGGCTAAAGACTATCTATACATTTAAGAAAAATCTTAAAGCAAGTAGCTAGGTACGTTATGTTATAATCCTCTTATATGTTCTTATACACAATTAATGAACTGAAGACACCTTGATGGACTTGGGTTTATGCATGATCCTGTGACTGTTAATGTAGATCAGTGTCTGCTTGGACTCTTTCTTCTCTTGGTATTGCTAGCTCTAGCTAGTCTTCCCAAAGATTTCATATTAATTATTGCCATAATTTTTAAATGATATATATATAATGCATATGAAATGGTTGTAATATTGTACATTCAACTCAAATTATAGCCTCTAGATAAAAAAAAAACTCAAACTATAGCCTTAAAACAAATTGACTTTCTCGTGAAATATCACTTCATATATATTGTGCACTACTAGTCATCCTGAATTCCTTCTTAATTTATCTCGCGAATGATACTGACTAAAGCAATATTGATGACCAATAACTAATTGAAAGTAAGATCTTCTTATTTTATTTATAATCAATAGAAAAAAAGTTTAAATTACATTATTTTTTAACAAAGATATTTGAGGAGTACTCCCTATCCAGTTTAATAAATTAAAAGTTTGTCACGTTACAAATGTGACTATATATATATAAAGAAAAAGTGAATTATTTTTATATTGAAAAGCGCTGGGACGAAGATTTTCAAAAAGTTTTAAACAATTTTTCTCATAAATAATTTGTCAATTTGAAATATTATAATATCCTTTTATTATCGTAATAATTTTTAATTAATTTGATTCTTTTTCTCTCACGATGAGTTATTTTATATTATTCTTTCGCGTAAGAAAAAGATGTTCTTCCTGCCTCATATTTTTATGTATGATAATAATAATTACTCTAGCATTTTATTTATATACGCATAAAATTATTAAATAATATTCTAGATGTTAGTTGTGTTCCCCACTCTCTACGTAAACTTTGAATTATAGCTCAAGGTTTCAGTTTCAACCTGAAGTTGGTACCTGCTTCGTCTAATAACACGGTGGATCAGATTGTGTGGTTCATGTCATGTGTGATCCAATCAATCTTAAGGTAGTTGGTCTAGTTTGCCCAAAAGGATATTGAATCTTAAGCTTATCTCTGTCTCAGCACCCTCAGCATTGCCAGATTCCATGTCAACATGCATGATCACTACTTTAGCTTTTTGCTGATCAAAATTGACTCAATTTGCGAGAAATTACTAGCAATGAATCATCTAGTAATTAACCATCCATTACATACCCGAGTATTAATATTATGTCTAAGAGACATAAGTAGGCTTTTTCACTAAACTGGTGTAATTTCATCTGAAAATTACCAGTTTGGTGTAGATTCAAACAAAATTACCAAATTAGTGTAAGTCGTATGCTTGATTTGCGATTTTTAATTTTTTTTCGAAGTCACCAACCACCAATACGACTTTTGAGATTTTTTTTTTGAAAAAATTTCACTGAAGTCGTATGATGCATATACGACTTTGCTTTTATTTTATTTTTTAAAAAAATAGTGAAATCATATGTCAGGAAATCGACTTTCACTTTTTTTATTATTTTACCAGAAGTCGTGGAGTGAAGATACGACTTCGTTATTTTTTTATTATTTTTTTAGAAGTCGTGGGGTTGAAATACGACTTCCATTGTTTTTTTTTAAATATTACTAAAGTTGTTTAGCAAGCACGACTTCACTTCTTTTTTAATTTTTTTTAATTAACTGTCGCTTTGGAGAGACAAATAACACAACCAACAACCTCTCTTCTCAATCTCATCCATTCAGAGAAAGAAGTCATGCATGCATGCTATGCATGGAGTGGTTAACGATGATGCACATTGGCAGCAGATTGAATTCTCTCCAAGTTCTCCAAAACTTCCTTCATTGATGGGCGCTGTTTGGGGTCAGCTACAAGACATCTTGAAGCAAGCTGAGTTATGCCAAATGCAGCTTTGGGTGGATATTTTCCTCCCAATCGGGAATCCATGATGCTCTTCAGTTTGCTTCTGTCCTGTAGGTATGGATTGATCCATTCCGTTAAAAGGTGTTGCCCACTTGGACGGTCGGTATCAATTGCTCGCAGTCCTGTTAGTTGCCCACTTGAAGTCGTATGCTTGCTAAACGACTTTAATAATATTTTAAAAAAAGGACTTTGATAGATGGACTACTATACACTCACACCACATCCAATGTTAGTGTGTGAAATAGTAAATTGGAGTGTGTGTTGGGTGTATGTTAGGTGTGTGTGTAACATTTCTGTTAAAAAAAACCATGGAAGTCGTACTTCAACCCCACGACTTCTAAAAAAATAATAAAAAAACAGCGAAGTCGTATCTTCACTCCACGACTTTTGAAAAAATAATAAAAAAAAGTAAAAGTCGATTTCCTGGCCTACGATTTCACTATTTTTTTTAAAAAAAAATTAAATAAAAGCAAAGTCGTATATGCATCATATGACTTCAGTGAAATTTTTTTTTTAAAAAAAGAAATCTCAAAAGTCGTATTGGTGGTTGGCGACTTCGAAAAAAAATAATTGAAAATCGCAAATCAGGCATACGACTTACACTAATTTGGTAATTTTTTCCGAATCTACACCAAACTGGTAATTTTCATATGAAATTACACCAGTTTGGTGAAAAAGCCGACATAAGTATCTACCCTTCATACTACACCATGTTGATACATACTCCCTCTATTTTTAAATATAAGCAAAAACGTACATATATCTGAATTAAATATAGTCTAAATACATATATTTTTTTTACTTATATTAAAAACGGAGAGAGTAATAAACAATTGGTTTTAACTTCCACGCATACCTGATGAATAACTAACAATAATATATATAACTGTAAAAAAAATAATATATATAACTGTCAATTTTTATTTTTATCTCTATATATTTAACACATGCCTGATTGCCTGACGAATAAAAATAACATATAAAACTGTCAATTTTTATTTTTATTTCTATTTATTTATTTATTTTTATATTTCTTATTATCCATTTATCCTCTCTATACTGCTCTCTGCCCATGTCGTGTCCGAAAGCAAAAGCAGGGCAAAGACGCTCCGCGAAACGAAACCAACCATTGTGATTGGCACAAAATACAAAACTTGTGAGCTGACGTGATACGTCGCTTTCCGGGAGCTCCCCTCTCCAAAGGACACCAAAAAGAAGTGGGTAGTGATGGGTTCGAATGAAGTGAGTAGAATAATGGCTAATTTATTAATATTTGTCTAAAAAGGCTATAATGATTGGAATAAACTTTTTTTGTTGTTAAAATTTCATATATTTCTATCTCTATAAGAATATAAAAAAATTATGTTATCAATATTCATAAGTTCTGTTAATCAAAAAAAAAAATTCATAAGTTCTATTGAAATTTGACTTATTTAATACATACAATTATATAAATATAAATTTTTTTGGAGTTAATTTAAGTATTCTCCACGCGCAATTATAGAGATTAATCCCTCGAGATTTTGAGATTCATTTAATGGATTGATTTCTCCCAACATATATTTTTCTATATACATGGCTGGGGATCGAACCTCTGACATCATGTTTAAGAGACTCAGATATCTATTACATGTGTCACACTATATTGGTATATAAATATAAATCTTTCAAAAATAATAAAATTACATAAAATTTTAACTTGTGAGGATAAATTTCATGATGTCCTAATCACTTCGTGGCCACCTATTGATTAAAGTGCCGTCTCTATTTTTGCCCCGGCTTTTCCCTCTAAATTACCATTTTGCTTATTTTGATGCTCCCCAACGCCAACCACTTTGGCCCTTCACTAATTGTCTTCTTATCCACTCACAATTGTGCCCCTGACCTCCCAATCAATTTACGCCCACAACCAAATTTCCTGTCCACCGTTTGCTTCTTGTTGCCTCCTATGAGGTAAACACATCAAGGAAAAAAGTTAGAACCCCAACCCGGATTTCACTCCTAGGTTAGAGGCATTTGGTATACGACTTTACACATTTTGTGTACTAATGTTACAATTTACACATAGGTAGGTTTCTTTCTTTGACCTATATTATAGTTCCGTATCTAGAGTCTGTCTCCTCTCCAAGACATATGTTAAACTTGCTATTGGTGGGGATTATCCCTTTCACATAGGGTAAAAGTGTTTTTTTTTTAATATACAGTATTTAAGTGGTTTGTTGGTGGCATATTGCGTAGCCGAAAAGTCAAAACTATATTAAGAGAAAAAAGAACAAGTTCCAATGAGTAAAGACTAAAGACAAACAAATGCCTAAATTCTATCTCTCTTTTCCTATCCTTGTATTGGATCAGTTAAATTAAATATATACAGAATAAACTAATTAAATTCTTAAATAGCGTAAAGTTAAGCTAGATCTAGAAGGGTAGGCTAGCTGTAACTAAACAGTGAACAGTGGAGAGATTTGGGGGAGGAATACGAAGAAGAAGAGAGAAAAAAAAATAATTTTAAATCTTCCTACCTTGTATTTCTATAAATTTTTTTAATTATTAAATAGAAAAGATATTAAATGTTTTTTATATTTTTAAAATATTAGTTATATTCTCTTTCTTACTTTATAAAATAATTAAAAAAATTTATAAGAGGATATAACATTTCTAAAAAAAAAAATATAATAACACCTTGAGTGGTTCTAATCATGCGTACTCTCTCTCCCTGCTGAACTCTTTTGACTCGCGGTCCTTCCCAACCCAATGGGCAATTTTGATAAAGTACCCGGGGGGTGGGGCATCTAATGCCATTCTGCGGCTTTTTTACCATTTTGGTGTAATTTGACTTTGTATTTACAGATTTGGTGTAAGTTGAATTTTTTTTACCTATATGGGATAAGTCGCACTTCCCATTGTAGACTTCCAAAGTGAAGTCTACAATGGGATTGTAGACTTTTTTTTTTCTTGAAAAGCAGAAGTCTACAATGCTATTGTAGACTTCTGCTTTTTTTCGGAAGCCCTAGCCAAGTCGCCAACACCATATACGACTTTGGATGTGCTGATTAGAAGTGTAGACTTCAGGTTTTTTTTTTAATTCCATGCAAGCTAAATACCAATTTAAATACATTTTTTCAAACATAATAATTTAAATACCAAAAAATAAATTACATGTAAATTAACATAAAACAAATGAAAATACATTTAATGGTGAGATGAAGTCCCACAATGAGGTCGTCTCCTCATCCGTGCCGGCTGGACCCTGCGAGGCTGCTCTGCTTCTGCTTGGCCACCTCTTGTTCTTCCACCACGCACCTTTTGTTCATCATTGTGACCACCAGCACTATTATTGTCATTATCATCATTGCGTACCTGATATCTAATAGTAAATAAAATACAATTTTGTTACCTTATTTGAAGTAACAAAATAACGATTTGGAATCACAATTATAGTAGAACAATTAAAATAATAATAATTAAAAGTAACGACAATTACCTTGACTGAAAGAGACCAATACGTATGCAAATATTCCAACAACAAAAACATAGCAAAGTAACTTGAAGAATGACGAAGATGGGACACAACTTCATACGCTTGCTTGCGTTTTATAGACGAGCGAGGTTCATTTCTGAAATAAGTGAAAGTCGCACATGCTATTGGAGACTTTTGTAAAATTAAGCAAAGTCTACAATACCATTGGCGACTTCCAAAAGTAATCGCAGAAAATGTAAAAGTCTACAATGGCATTGTAGACTTCTACTTTTCAGAAAAAATAAAAAAATAAAATGAAGTCTACAATTCCATTGTAAACTTCACTTTAGAAGTCTACAATAGAAAGTGTGACTTATTCTATACAGGTAAAATAATTTAACTTACACCAAATCCGTAAATATGAAATCAAATTATACCAAAATGGTAAAAAAGTCCCATTCTGCAGAGAAGAAAAAAAGGTTAGGCTTATTATGCTTGTAATTTTGGTTCCATGCAGGGGTACTTTTGGCAAACAGAAAGTACAGCGAAACAAACAAACACACGCACGCAAATAGCTAGCGACTTGGCGTGAGGAAGTTGTCTACTGGCTGGCTTGGACGGATAGGGAGGGATGCGAACACAAAGCAACGGAAAGTCGATAAAAGTTGTGATTTCTGCTGAGTGGAACTATGCCTTTCTCTTCTGTTCTGTTCTCCCTCCTCTCTAATTATTAAGTATATTAATTATCCCCCAGGCTTTAAATGGTAGTCGTATTCAGTGTGTGTTTATATCGCGATTCTTAATATCGTAAAAAATAGTAAATAAATATGGTTAATGTGATTGTAATTATGGTCACAATGTAATTTTAGAGACGGCCTAAATCACAATGTCACCGTGGCAATTGGAAACCTTGATTTAAAACCATGATTAATAGATGAGCAATGATACACATACGCCTAAAAAATATATCTACCCATTCAACATATCTTATTTCTCTCTAACTATCACATCACATATCACATTATTTTATCACTTTTCTCTCATCTCTTTCTTTCTCTCTCTAGTGGTAGATTGACATTGGGTGTCCACCAATCATTTTTCTTAATAGATTATCCCATGATTAAAACATAAATATAAATAATAAAATAAAATAATTTTGTTTAAATATCAACAATGATTATTTTGTTTAAAATAACATTCATAATATTTATTGCTCTATTGTGTTTCTCAGTATTTTTTTTTGAGTGGATAGTTTGGAAAGAGACAATGGCATGTAATATTGAAAACATTTTTAATTGCTACCATATTCTTATCCTCTTCCTTTTGCAAATTCTCCTATCTCTGCTTTTGATGAACTCATTCTTATAAGCCTTTCCAGCTTCGTTTTTCCATCTCTAATTATTATCTTATTTACAGTGTGTAGTGCTGTACAGCTTATAAAATAAAAATCTCTACTGGGGTGTGGGGGAGTGAAAACCTTGAACACTCACGTGCTTTTGTTGTTCTTTGTTTGGTATTAGGACACTGCAGTGCAACTGCAAGCTAGAGTTTTCTCTTCGTTTTGAGGGATGATAAAAATCGAATCTTTTTGTAGGTTTAAGTTTTGGCCCCTCCTTTTTTGTTCTCCCTCGTCCTGGTTGGTAGCTGCTAGCTGACAAGATAATGAGAAGTATCAATTTCTGTTTTAGAATTAGAAACCCAGAATCTCGTGTGATTCTTTTATTCTTTTAAAAGGGTATGTGAATTTCTTCTCACCTGCCTTAAATTTCAGTGCTTATTTGCATTTCTGAATTTTAAGCTATTGTGGTGGATAAGACAGCATCTTATCAAGGTCACATCCCTATTATCATTATTATCATTTCTTTATTTCCCTTTAAACTGCTAAGTTTTAGGAATTGGGGAGGTGCTTGTGTAGTTCTTCTTCTTCTTCTTCTTCTTTATGTCTTGAATTTCCTTCTAAGCCTTGTGGTGTAGAGATTCTGTGGATTTGACAGTGGTTGGTTCTACTGGACTTGGAACTGTTTCTACTTAACTTGTGTTGGTTACTGTTGTGGATGAGTTTGCTCCATGTAGTTGGGTTTGGTCTAAAAGTGGGGCATCTACTTTTGGTGCTATGTTGCTGGGTTGTGTCTGTCGTTTACCTCAATAACTGGTTCATTAACAGTGGAATTATGGATTCCAAGACGTGTGGTGGTTTTCTGGGTGGTGATGGTAGTGGCAGCAGCAAGGTGTGGCTCAAATGCTTGGAGAAGATCTCAGGGCAGGGTTACAAAATCCATCAACAGTACTATCAGTATATTGGGTCCAAGAAAGTGAAGAGAGCTTTGTGGAGGAAGCTCTTATTGACATGGGTAGTGGGTTGGACCTTGGTATCTTTGTGGATCTTCTGCTACATGAGCTTACAAGCTACTGAGAAGAGGAAAGAAACACTTGCAAGCATGTGTGATGAAAGGGCTAGGATGTTGCAGGATCAGTTTAATGTAAGTATGAACCATATCCAAGCTATGTCCATTCTGATCTCAACCTTCCACCATGCCAAGAACCCCTCAGCCATAGATCAGGTACTAAGCTTTATCTCAACCTTCCATTCCACCATTCTAATCTTGCAGATCAGGACTTAATTCCTCACTCTGCAAGTTGTTAATTGCTATTTTTAGCCTTCATTTATTATGCACCAAGACATCTTGTAATCTTAATAATTGCTTAATTTGGATACTGAGGGTTCTGAGTTAATCTCATTGGCATTAATTTTAGTGTCTAATTGCATTTCTTTGCTTTTTTGGGTTCTTAATTTTTGTTTTGCTAATAAAGGTTTCCTCCTCTTTTAACCTGCCATCATATTCTCAACTCGATAAATCAATCTAACTTCTAGGACTTGCAGAGAACTTTTGCCAGGTATACAGAAAGAACAGCTTTTGAGAGGCCTCTTACAAGTGGTGTTGCATATGCTGTAAGAGTGCTCCATTCTGAAAGGGAACAATTTGAGAAGCAACAAGGATGGACTATTAAGAGGATGGATACTCTGGAGCAGAACCCAGTTCATAAGGACGATTATGCCCCGGAGGCTTTGGAGCCATCCCCCATCCAGGAAGAATATGCTCCTGTCATTTTTGCACAGGATACAATTTCACATGTGATTTCTGTTGACATGCTTTCTGGAAAGGTAGGTTTCTGTGATAAGATTCTTGTAAAATTCTGTGTGGAGCAAATTTATCAGCTGAATTGGCACACATCATGGATATTTGAACCATATATAGTCATTCACTATGCTCTGGAAAAATATTTTTGTAGGCAAATCTATATAAGCTCCCAGATTGTAACTGCTCCTAATAAGGAATAGTAAACATGAATAGTCTCTACTTTTGTGGACATCACAAAGCTGAATCAAGACAGGTTGTTCATGTTTAATATTTTAATTTTAAATGTAAGACAATTTACTTGTTCATCAACAGGAAGACCGTGATAATGTGCTGCGTGCAAGAGAATCAAGCAAAGGGGTTTTAACTGCACCCTTCAGGCTGCTCAAATCAAATCGTCTAGGAGTTATCCTGACATTTGCTGTCTACAAGAGAGATCTTCCATCAAATGCAACCCCAAATGAAAGGATTCAAGCAACTGATGGGTGTGTATAATTTTTGGAATCTGTTGAATCTGACATGCCATTAGTTTTTTTTAACCATTCATATATTTAGCTTATTCCCTTTTGATTATTTAATGTTCTGAAGTAACTAGTCTACCAAGCAACTAAACACTGCATTCAAATTTGATGGGCAAGATTCATGAACACAATTAATGTAAGAGGAGTGAACAATAATCTAGCTCTTCCCCTGTTATAGGTGGAGTCTTGAAGTTGCTAACCAACTATGAAATTCAATACTGCATGTAATTTATTTATTTTTGGCCGGGGGGGGGGGGGGGGGAATCGTGAATACAGTGAATGTAAGAGAGTAGAATTTTAATATATTCTCTACTGCTGAGCAGGTATCTTGGCGGGGTATTTGATATTGAGTCATTAGTGGAGAAATTACTTCAGCAACTTGCTAGCAAGCAAAGTGTAATTGTTAATGTGTATGACACTACAAATCATACTCAGCCAATTGCCATGTACGGCTCAAATGTATCAGGGGATGTGTTCTATCATGTCAGCACTCTCAACTTTGGAGACCCTTTCAGGAAGCATGAGATGCACTGCAGGTAAGAGTAATTCTGCAGATTCTGTCCTTCTTAATGCTCAACATAGTTTGTAACAATAAAAGTGCCACCCCAAAATAGGTAGAAGATATGCTATTATATACAAGATGATATAATGGTTAAATATGATTGAATGCTTGTAAACTTATTTACATTGTTAATGTATAATTATTATTCTCTTACAATAATTAAAATGTGAAAGTTGTCATGTGAAATTACTTGCATAGTTTACGAAGTTTAAGTTTGATGCTACCACAGGTTCAAACAGAAACCACCATGGCCATGGTTGGCAATAACTACTTCAATTGGCATTCTTGTTATTGCTCTCCTTGTGGGACATATTTTCCATGCCACCGTGAATCGGATTGCCAAAGTAGAAGATGATTACCGTGAGATGATGGAGCTTAAAAAACGTGCGGAGGCAGCCGATGTTGCAAAATCCCAGGTATGTAGTTTTTTTAATTGCTTTTGAACTTTTTGTTAACTTTTTGTTTTGGCTTAACCTGTACTAATCACGTGGACTCAATCAATTATGACTGCAGTTTCTTGCAACTGTTTCCCATGAAATCAGAACACCAATGAATGGTGTTTTAGGTGAGTTCTCTAATGTCTATGTTTTAGCATGCAGTGTCCAATTTTTAACTATATACATTCCACTAAAAGAATGGCTTCTTCAACTATAACCTTGCTCTCAATTGCATTTTCAGGGATGCTGCATATGCTTATGGACACAGATTTAGATGTAACCCAACAGGAATATGTCAGAACAGCACAGGAAAGTGGAAAAGCTCTGGTGTCACTTATAAATGAGGTTTTGGACCAGGCAAAGATTGAATTTGGTAAGCTGGAGCTTGAGGCAGTTCTCTTTGACATACGGGCAATTTTGGATGATGTATTGTCACTATTTTCTGAGAAGTCCCAAGGAAAAGGAGTAGAGGTAATATATCTCTAGCCTACTGGTGCACTTTTATCACGGTGAAATTTTCAAAATATGCATTGTCTAATTATAGATCATTGCTTTTCATGATGTATTGTTTGGGAACCACAGTTGGCAGTTTATGTGTCAGATCAGGTTCCTGAACTGCTAATAGGTGATCCAGGAAGGTTTCGGCAAATAATTACCAATCTCATGGGTAACTCAATTAAGGTAAGTCGGCAAAGAATGACTATTAGCAGAGCAAACTTGATGTGTATTTGTAGAATTAGTAATCATGAAAACAGATTATGTAATTGTTTGTTTGGCAGTTCACAGACAAAGGACACATTTTTGTCACTATCCATCTTGTTGAGGAGGTTGTCCATTCTATAGAGGTTGACAACGAATCAGACTCAGAAAACACCTTGAGTGGTTTCCCCGTTGCTAATAGTCGCCTGAGTTGGAAAGGATTCAAGGCTTTCAGTCAAGAGGGACCTCTTGGTTCTTTCTCTTCCTCCTCCAGTGATCTCATCAATTTGATTGTGTCTGTTGAAGATACAGGTGAAGGCATTCCTCGAGAATCGCAACCCCTCATCTTCACTCCATTCATGCAAGTAGGTCCATCCATTTCCCGGAAGCACGGGGGAACAGGTATTGGCCTAAGCATTAGCAAGTGTTTGGTTGGCCTCATGAATGGTGAAATCGGATTTGTAAGCGAACCCAAGACTGGATCCACTTTCACTTTTACTGCTGTCTTCACCAATGGACACCCCAATTCAAATGAGTCCAAAATTCAGCAAATCAACAACCAACCTCAACCTGCATCCTCAGAATTTGAGGGAATGACTGCATTGGTTATTGACCCGAGACCGGTTAGAGCAGAAGTGTCTAGATATCACTTCCAACGGCTTGGCATTCATGTTGAAATGGTTTCGGATTTAAACCAAGGTTTGTCAACCATAAGCAATGGGAATGCAGTTATCAACATGGTCCTGATTGAGCAGGAGGTCTGGGATAGAGATTCAGACATGTCATCTCGCTTTGTCAATAACACAAGGAAAGTTGATCGCGGGGTTCCTCCAAAGCTGTTCATTCTTGTTAATTCTAGTAGCTCTTGTAAAGCAAGTAGTGTAACCCCGGGTGTTCATTGTCCTACCATCATCACAAAACCTCTGAGAGCAAGCATGCTTTCTGCCTCATTAAAACGAGCCATGGGTGTTAGGAACAATAGAACTCCTTCAAATAGGGACCTCCAAAGTTTGTCTCTTCGCCATCTTCTTCGTGGGAGGAGAATCCTAATTGTTGATGACAATAGTGTGAACCGTGCAGTAGCAGCTGGCGCTTTGAAAAAGTATGGAGCAGATGTGGTTTGTGTTAGCAGTGGAAAAGATGCCATCTCTTCACTGAAGCCACCCCATCGGTTCGATGCCTGTTTCATGGATATTCAAATGCCAGAAATGGATGGGTATACAACAGGAATTCTTTCTTCTAAAAAAATTGGTGATTTATAGTTTTGGAATTGAATTTGAAATTTCTAAAAACAAATATAGAGAGGAGTTTTTAGTTCTTTTATTGATCTAACAGTTCACATAAAGGGAAAAGTTTTTGCATTACATTGATATATGGAACAATCTAATCTATAGAGAACACAGATGGTGTTCGGACTGTTTAACTTCTTGCCACAGAAATACCATAATTAATTTGACAATTATAAATAAAAAAAGACACAATTTTACTATCAATTTATGTAATTGTTAATTCTATAAATACAACTATCATTGTGTTACAAGTTGCTAATATACTATTCTTTTTCAACAGTTTTGAAGCTACAAAGAGAATTAGAGATATGGAACATGATATGAAAAGGGAAGTGTCTATGGATGGCTTCGAGAATAATTCAAACTGGCATGTGCCCATTTTAGCCATGACTGCAGACGTGATTCAGGCTACACACGAGGAATGCCTAAGGTGTGGCATGGATGGATATGTTTCGAAACCATTTGAAGCCGAACAGCTTTATAGAGAAGTTTCTCGGTTTTTCCAGTCATCTTGAAAAAAGAAGACAGAACGCTGATCGAAACCAGAGGATTGTTGATAATGGAAGCATAATTTTTTTCTGCTCCAGGAACACACTGAAATGGATAAAAACATGTTCAGAAGTCTCCTGACAGTAAGCTCTTCCTATTTAACAGCCAGTGCATGTTTTGATATTTCTCCACTTGAGAAAGTTTGATGGTTATTCTATAAGAGACTGAAGAATGTTACCTATCTCATTAAAAAATGATGGAAGAAAGAGGGGGATGTGGAAATGCAGAAATGGCTCATTATACCATTTTGACCCATTTCATTTTCTTGGTGCTGTTTGTGAAGATCCCTGGTTTATTGTTTTTGTGGCAGGGGGTGTACATAAGACCCAAGTTTGATTGGTTGCAATTGAGTTGTAATTGGTTGTTAAAGGGGTATCAAAACCCATTGATTCTTCCATGTAAAGTGAGTCTCTCATCTGATTGAGGGGGATTTAAAGACAAAGGGGGGTCTCTCATCCATGTGTATGTAATAATAGTAATACATCTTACAGTTGTCTAGGCTAGTCATGTAACATTTTTCTGGGTACTAATTAGGTTGATTCAGGTGAATGAAAGGAAATTTAGCTTCTTGGCAACAAAAAGGGAAGGAAGTGCACCACCATCAGCCTTGTATATGACACTTACAATAATAAAGGTGGTGATTGATGAGTACCTACGACAGCTTCACTTATGTTTGTTAATGGTGCCGGAATTCGGCTTTCAAATGTTGTAACTGATACATTAATTATACTATAGTGCTGCTCGAGTGATCCACCATTTTTTTGGCCGGTTTATAAATTTCCTGTTCTGGATTACCTTTGACTCGTTGCTTTGCCCTGCCTTGTCAGCCTTGACATGCCATGAAAAGATTCTATTGATTTGTATATCACAAGTGAATTTAGAAGCCAAAGATGTCGAATTTTGTGCTACTTTCCCAATTGAATTGGATGAGTTATTAGCTCATTGCTTCTATTATCTATTCTATTACTATATATAAGAAAATTAAAATTAAGTTTTGGCTTTCTGACATGTGGCGCGTGTCATTTCTTAGACTATGACATGTGTTACTTTTTTAACTTTTTTATTTCTAACTAAAATTGTTTTATTTGTTAGATATTTTGCTATTTTTATTTTTATTAAGAAAAAACTCATTTTATACGAATTGAGTCTATAAACTAGTTATTATATAAAAAAAAGTAAGTTTTGGTCTCTCAAATTGTGATACATGTTATCTCTCAGATTGTAACGTGTGTCATTTTTTTAGCTTTTTTTTTCTAACTAAAATTGTTTGTATGTTAGATTTTTTTTACCTTTTTTTTTGTTAGAAAAATATTCACATTTTATATGAGTCAGGTCTCTAGACCAGTTTGATTATAAACTTAACTTTGATATCCAGTAGAAAGAAAGGGAATAGTCATTGTGTTGCTTTTAGATCTGACCCATTCCAATCCAACCCAACAAAATCCAACCCAAATTGTGTTTAGGGAATTGGTAAATATACCAACAAAATTAGACATACACCCCATTTTAAAACAGGAAATTATTATTATATCTTCGTCGATTTGGTTTTTTTTTTCCTTTCAATTTCGCGTCTTTACCAGAAACTCAGTTTTCGAAATGCATTTTTACATTATTTTCCGGAAACTCTAGTTTCCGGAAACTCTAGTTTCCGGAATACAAATTTGACTGACTCCAGTTTTCGGAAAAAAATGCGATTTCAAAATCTGAAAAAGCAAAACACGATATTAAAAAGGGGTAATTTTAAAATTTCCATATTAATATGGGGTGGATGACAATTATTGTGGGGTGTATTTACCAATTCCCTTTTGTTTATATGTGGGTCAAGGGGAAAGTGTTCGGGTTATTTTCAGATCCAACCCAACCCAATACCGCTTGTGTTGTTGTGTATATTAAGAGAGAGAGAGAGAGAGACAGAGAAGGTTGAAAGTGATTGGGTTGCGTAGAGAGACTTGCAGAGAGAGAGAGAGGAGGGAGATCAGAGAGAGATGGATCCAGACGCGTTGGCGAAGGCATTCGTGGAGCACTACTACAGCACGTTCGACGGGAACAGAGGGGGACTGGCGAACCTGTACCAGGAAGGGTCGATGCTGACGTTCGAAGGGCAGAAGATCCAGGGCTCCCCCAACATCGTCGCCAAGCTCACCTCCCTCCCTTTCCAGCAGTGCCACCACTCCATCACCACCGTCGACTGCCAGCCCTCCGGCGTCAACGCCGGCATGCTTGTCTTCGTCAGCGGCAACCTCCAACTCGCCGGCGAACAGCACGCCCTCAAGTTCAGCCAGGCACTCACTCTTTCTCTTTTCCTTGTGTGTTGGGATGAATATGTTATATGATCGATCGCCGTTGATTAAGTAGTTAGTTAGTGGTTTTGATTATTAATTATTATTGATTATTGATACTACTACTATCTATATAGGCATTCGATTAGATTAGAGTCTTTGACGATCATGAAATGATTGTCATATTTGCATAGACTGCTTTTTAATTGCTCGAAGAAAATTGGTTACTACTCTGTGATTGAAATTAAGGGCAATTGCCACCCACAAGGGGCTTCAGTTCTGCTGAATTTTTAATCTATATATGTAAGCAGTTTGCATTCTGCTCTGACCTATGTGAGTAGGTGGGAATTTGAAACGGGTATTCTCAAGTTCAATTTTGAAGATCTAGCTTCAAATCTCACTTTCTTTACCAATATTATTCCCCTGAGAAGAGGAAAAGCGGCGATCCTGAACTTGGCAGCTAGTTTTGGATGTTAAAGTTAACATCCTTGAGTTGAACTTGAAGTTAACATCTTGATTGAGGAGGACTGGATAGATCGGATGAAGATAATCCAATAGTTAGAGATAGGGAGAGACTAAAAAAAAGTTGTAGGCCAGCCAAACCATTAAGCATTTAGATTTAAACGGTTTGTCAGTAGACATAATTTATGATTGGACATTATGGTGTTGTTTGACTTTAATCTATGTAGTTGACCCCCTCTAATAATAAAAAGGCTTTTCTCGTCATAAATTGATTAATGATTTATTTTTTACCCGTCCATTATTGTCCAATCCATATCGAATTGTCAACCTGAGTTTAGAGTGACTATTCTCCGACAGGGAGAGATTTATGATATTGATATTGATCTTCTCTCTAACCAAAGAAGAGGATCAGATTTGTGGTAATAGATGGAGGTGGTTTTCATTAATGTGATTGCAATAATTTATTTCTTGGTGGAACTTAAAAGAGTTTGTTTTTTAAGGCTATCACTTGAAAGTCATTTAGATTAACAATTTTTTGTCTGTATTTTTTTTATAATGATATTGATAGTTATGACTTATGATGTACTCGTTTCTCACTGTACCTTGAACTTAGAACTAAGGCAACCCACTTACTATAGTAGTATGGACCATGGAATATGGATGTTTATACCGAGAAGATGATATAGTAATAGTAATTAACTATATGGTGTCATTTTTTTGTTGTCAAAATGATGTTTCATATCACTTAAAGATGGTGTAGATGGTTAATTGTGAAATAATGGGATGTCCAAGTCAGTGTCATTTCACCAAAAACGGTGCTTACATATTGCAATTTACTAGTGTTTTTGCTTAGCATACTTTTATTAGCTGTTGTTACAGGGACAGTTATGTGTGCTCTTATTCTGGTCTGGTAGTAGTATATTTTCTGTTTCCTGTGTATTTGGATATATTTATTGTGTTCTGGTGGGCTCTTCCCTAATTTCGTTTTTCGTTTGATGGCTAAACTTGTCATTTTCTGTTTCCAGATGTTCCATTTGATACCAACACCGCAAGGAAGTTATTATGTGTTGAATGACATATTCCGTCTGAACTATGCATGAAGATAGACCATCTCATATATGACCTGAAAGGCCACAGAAGAAGTTTTCCTATAGTTGTTTCAGATTGGACATTTGAAATTGAAAATGGGTTCTTTTTGGTTGGTTGTGTTGAACGCTTAATTGTGCCTGTTGTGTTTAGAACTTTCTGTTGTGATTGGTCAGAAAACGCCTTCAAGGATAAATTGTCGAAATATTGCTGGGTATCGGAGATTTAAAACCTAAATTAAATATATTTCTGATCTGAGATACGGGGCCCAAGCATCTCTATCCAGTTTACCTCTCAACAAATTGGTTTATGCTTGTTGTCTTAATGTTTTCTTTGTATTTGCTTGCTGAATGAGGGTTTGTTTTTGTCACATAAGACTAGTTGCAATCACAAGGAACTTGGTTCCTTTTCTCTCAGTACTGTACTTAATGCAGTCTATCTTGGACTTTTTTTTTTTGAAAAAAAGATCACCACTGTAGATGTTTTTGTGTAATAATTGTGGTTAAAATGGTAGTTTTATCAAGTTATAAATGTGTTCACTTTGATAGCATTTTATTGGTGATTAATCATTTTACTTGAGGAGCAGGTTTGAAACCTCCACTGCAATTGCAAATAGAGGAATAGGGGTCATTTTCCGGTCTTTACACAAATTGAACTGTTTCAAGTTCTTTTCCGTTGCTTTACAAAATTCATAATGCATTTCCAATCCATGAAGGGAGATGATACTGAAAAGTAATGTTATACAGGTAAGTGATATAAATAAAATTCATCCTTTTCTTCTGCAATGTCAGTTTTCTTTGCAAATATGACGGTGCCAATGCCATAATCTGACTGGTTGTTTGACCAAATCCTGATACAATACCAAGAGCAACTCCTGATACCACTTCCTCTAGAAAATGCAGAAGCCATTGATGAATTTTCTTCCAACATATCATCCAATGATTCTATATTTTCGAATGCCTATAAGCTGACAAAAGCTACATCTAAATTGCGAAGATACCAAGGGTACACGCAAGTAAATATGAAAGGAGCTTAATCCATTCAATTCGAAACCAAACCCAACTTGCATTCAAAGCCAATCTATATTTTACAGAGATTAATGTTCATCATCACTATCACTATACATACGATCTACCTTTTCAAAAACTAAAATGTTAGCTTGTTCTAAGCATCTAGATACAATGATCATGGGAAATTGATCATTCAAAAGCGTGGAAATTAGTAATGCTAGCGTTGCTCCTAGGGAAATTGAAAAAAATCATCTTCCATATTGAAAAGACCATCCCCTACAGAAGTTGATGACGATGTTTCTTCACTCGTGCCCGCAAGTTCAGCCTGCAAAAGAATTGACAAGTAATGCATTGTAGCTCGAAGCAATGGCACTCTAAAGTCAAAATGGGTTGATAGATCTACATGGTTACTCAAGTCTAGTTTATCTTATTTCTGACTCTCACACTACAAAATGCCCTATGGAAGCTTCATACAAAACAATATTTAATTATTTATCGCTAATTCTTTTTTCAACAAGTGGCAAACTAACAGATGCTAAAGAGGTATAATAACTTACTGGGCAGATATAAAGCAAACAATATCATTGAGTCGCTTTGAAGACTAACATACCTTGGCTTGACGATACTTCTCAAGCATGCGATGATATTGTAGACGAGCATCTGGAGATTTGACCATAGACATCACCCTTGAAACAGCCTTTTCAATCTCTACATCTACTTTCTGTTTTCGGAACACCTTTAGAATATCTTCTTCATTTTCATTAATCTCCATCTCTGGTCGGAAACCTCGTAAACCGGCTCCTTTTCTACGCCATCGTAGCACAACCTTGTCCAATATTCCAACTGCCCATAATACCTTGTAATGCTTCCTAACCTGGTAACCCCTCACATGAGCCTGCCCAAATAAATTAGAAATAGCTGAGGTTTGATAATAATGCTGTTGAAGTTCAAAGGTATGCATGTGCATGCTTTCCTATAACTGTTTTTTCCTCTTGTCATAGAATTTTGAAGTGCTACAACTGGTAAATATATACAAACAAGAAAAATATCCACACAGTTCTAGGTATTGCATTTTGTTCCGGTCAAACTGCAAAGCTAACATCTATTACCTGTATCTTCACTACTTTTTGGCGCAATGCTAAGAAATCTTTGCGACCTTTCCAACCTCGATACTTCTTTTGAATTGATAATGCAGCGGAATTATATTCGCGTGAGTTCCGAAAAGCAAGTTTTGACATAACAGAAAGCTCTGGAATGTCGCCAATGTCACTGATACCATGTCCATTTATGCCAGTAGCTGCTTCTATCACTCTCCGTTTTCTAAATGAATGTGAACGAAAAGCTGCTTGTATCCGTGCGGCTGCCTGAGTTGCATTTCTGACAGCAGCCAAGGTATCTTTGAGCGAGGTCTGATCCTCACTGGCAGCAATATCTTCCTTGGAGACACTACTAACTGTTAAATCTGCTTGAATCTCCGCAGAACTTTTAGATAGCTCACTCTCTTCCAGTGTAAGAGATGACAGATGGCTTGTTAGAGCTACCTCTGAAAGATACCCTGCCAGACCCTTGTACCCATTGCTGGCTGCAATTGATGCAGCAGTTTTACCAATTGGATCTTGTGCACTTGGATCTGTCACTGCTCCAGCAGATGCACCAGAAGCTATAAGCGACGCAACCATTTTTTCCCTGTATGGAATAACAAACACTTCAGTGAAAAAATATCCTGAATACTTCAAAAAGGATCATCTAAATTATTAAAAGTGTCTAGAGAAATAAGGCTTTCATTGATTATTCTTGATAAGATCATAACTTCCGGCAGATGACTTAAGGAACCTATATTTTTTTATTGGAAATAAAACTAAGCGTTTGCTTTGATTGATTAGGAATCATACACATGTTCAACAATGAATGAACCATGCCAAATAATTTCTGATATGCGAAGCAATCCTGCTACATGTGGTTATTTTACCCTCTCAGTGCTGTCCTCAATTTTTACATTTGACTACTTGGCTAAGCATTACACAGACAATCAGCTAACTTAACCACAACAGTGATTTTGTTAACTTCAATTTTTGGAATTGCAGTATATTTTGATGTCATTTCAGCTGTGTACATTCTGCATCTCCAAAAATTAAAATTTCAGGCTTGAATATCTAAAACACTTATCATATATTTTGGTTTCATTTCAGTGCTTTAACCTTCCAATAAGGGATCAGATAATTTATTCTCCTTTCTTTCTCCCAAGGAAAAGAAATAGATTTATACACAGATTTTATCAAGCATATTTTGTTTGTTCAAACAATGAAACTTGAAAGTATGCATGCTTTCCTTATCTTCAGCTATAGCCTTGTATGGCAATATCAACATCTTTCACCAAAAATAAATCAATCAATTAACATAATAGCAAGCACTTTAGAGTTTTCAATTACCTTCCAAAACGGGCAGCCCAATGAAGGGCGGTCCACCCATTGATGTCACGGAAATTTATATTCACACCACAACTGAGAATAGGGTTTAAGGCCCACTCAAAACCTAACCCAGCAACCATGTGAATAATCCCCTGCTCTTTCTTGGACAGAGAACAGCCTGTCTCTTCATCTACTTCCTGGGATCTGCAAGTAAGCCACAGCTGCAGCTTATCCTTTAGAAGCTCTTCAAGAAGCCAATTAATAGTACCAGAAGAAGTTCCACTGCCAACTAGAAGAGCCTCTATTATATGGCTCCATGTATCATCATCAGCTTTCCGTTTTATGAAAGGAATTCCTGATTCCTTGTTGTCACTCTCTATAGTTGATGCAGAAAGTAGCATCTGCCCAAATCTAACAAGTAATAACAGCTCTTCTGGAGTTCTTGTGGCTTCTGTTTCCAATGGAGTACAGTGGGTGCAACTCGGGGTCTTATTATGATACTCAAACTCTCTAACTTCACTGCAGGACTCCCGGTTTCCAGAAGTAACGCACAGAGTAACCTTTCCAGAAATGTGAGGTGGAGCTTCACAACAAATTACACCATCCTGAATTATCTCAACAGGAACTTCAACATCACCAAGCATACAGGCCCAGGAAGAATCCGAGGGATGACAGAGAAAAGACCCAATAATGAAGACCTATGCATCGAGCATGGGGCTTTAGGAATCAAATTAATAATACCACATCATTATAAGACAAGAAAGTTGGGATAAACGCCCACAACTAGTTAAGATTATTAAATGTCCAGAGCCACAAAGCATGAACAACATATCCTAACTAATTATTTATAAATAACTGGGCTTAATATATAATTGCATTATACCAAAATAATTTTATATAGATTTCCTCCACGTCAAATATAGATTCTAAAGATTTGCAGGAACCTAGACAAGTTATAAGCATCAAAATTATTAATCCCAAGAATGAGCTCTTTCATTGTTCAGAAGATACCACTAACTTAAGCAGAGTCATAAATCATTGCATAAGGCATGCAAACAGTTAGCCTTGAAGGGCACAGACCTTTGTAGTCTCAGAGGCATAACCCCATTCTGGGGAGACTGCCTTAATGGTAAATTTTTGTTTTTGTGCAACAGTTAAGCTTGAACCTGCATCCAGAGATGCTCCGATTTGGCTTTGGTCAAACAATGTTTCATAGTAGTCAGAATGAATTTCTTGTGTTTCTACCATAGAAGAATATGGAGGAAGTTTGACTCCATCAACACCTTGAGATAGTGAGAAAACAGCTGGTAACATGTGAAAAGCATCAGAGCTGGAAGAAACTCTAAAATAAGCCAAAAAAAACTGTTAAATTAATAGGGTGAAAGTAAAGCATACAGTTGCCAGCATTATTACTGTTGAAATTTGTCCAGCAACAGTTTTCTGGGTTCGCAACTGGTTCCCTTTTTAAAGATGATGAATTTTCCTGCTTTTAAGTATCAAACATTTTTAGAATTGCAGAAACACATGAAAAAGTCATTTTGACATCTGAGCAAACATAAATTGCAAAACGATATAAATTTTATGAAATATGTCCTAGCAATACTTACATTTCCAGCTGGCGTGTATACATTTTTCTGTGGTGACTTGGCCACAGATGAGGACTTATACGATTCCAGCAACTCTGTCCATAAAGCCTTTTCATTTTCATCAGGGCAACCACGGTCTAGTAATTCTACAAGAATATACACCTTCTTTAGCATTTTTACTCTCCTCTCTTCACAGTTGAAGTTTAATTATAATGAAGAGGAGAAAACAAACTTCAAAGAGCTTAATTTCACTTCAAATTCAAAATATGAAAGAAAAAGAGGTTTAAATGGATGAATCACTAGCTTATGGAGAAACTTAGGGCAGAGCCAAAACCACAATAACTTCATCAGCAAACCTCTGGCAACTAATGTAGCAAACGGGTTCCTAGAGCAGGCTAAGTGTCAGACGCCTAAATGTGCAGCCCACTGATGCTGAATGGCAAGTCAGCTATATACAACCATAATTCTTTTATCAAAGTGTAGTTACAGGGTCCATAAGATATCAATGTAAAGCTCCTTTCAAGCCTGTCATTGTCGCAACTGGAGTTTACCTGATTGAGCATATTGAGCCCAAAATCCATTGTTTAAGCATGTTGTGAGGCTTTTATAGTATTTTCCTTGAATTTTCCTCAATTTTAGTATTTTTCTCGTTTAATTAGGAGTCCTAGTTCAGGCCGACTGTCACCAGTCATCACCCTATAAGCATATTACATTCTATTCTCCATAGCATCTTTTCTCTCAAACGTTGAGTTTTCTCATTATTATTCGAGGCTTAGTCAAGTGCTAACCTTGTGTTCACATGACTCATCATCCACATGAAATGTTAGAAGACAGGAGCATTTATTTTATTTTATTTTATCTATCAACCATGAAAGAAGGAAAACACTCTTTCATATATTACATAACAGCATAAGGAATTTCTAATCAAACCTTTAAAGGCTGTTCCGCATTTTCTAAGTTTTTTTTTTTTTGACATCACTTGAATTTCAATTGGAGTAATGAGAAATACAAAAAACCTAGTTGTGAGGAAGTGGTTTTAAACCACTTTATTATTATTTGTTCTGGTTACTTGGCTCACAATAAGCATCCTACATGTCTTTTATTCACATGAAAAAACCAGCATATAACATTTGGGGAATTAGGCTTCCACAAGAGAAATTTACAACAAAGAGGCAGCAAACAAGATGATCCATGGCTATGATAGCTGTTAAGAACTTAATCTAAATAGCCATGCTACAAATTCTACTCAACAATTACAGAAAACTGTCTGTGCAGGAGGAAGATGATCGCAATCATCAGTTAGATAAGTAAAAGTAGACGCCTACAAGTGAACATAATAAAATACAATATAGATTGAGGACCCAGATATTTCACTGATTTAAAGCATGTATACATTCTCAACAGCTCAAGTTTGTCTACATTACCTTGCTTTCCATTATATCCATCATAAAATAGCCCCTGATCATCTGGTTCAGAGAGAGCTGCAGATTTCTCTTGTTTGCAAATCACCCCTTGATGGTGCTGAGGGTTTGAATCATGTGCAGTTTCATGCTCATTGCAGAAAGGAGTAATTTCTTCAAGGATGTCCTCATTCAGACTTAACTGTTCCTCCAATCGGCGCAAAGCTTGAGTAATCTCAAGTTTAGTTGAGGTTCCTGATTCTGCATCTGTTCCATCCAAGTGACCCACACCATTGTCCACAATGAATATATCAGAGGTAACTTCTGCAGATCCAGGACTGGAGAAACTCTGACTAGGTTCATATGAATCATCAATAATGGATGTTGACCCTGGGTTCTGAGGAGAATATGAGCTAGGACTCTGACCGAATGCAGAAGAGGAACCTGGTGACAATTGTGTGCCAGGTCTGGAACTGGGCCTTCCCTACAACATGTGAGTGCAAACAGTAATGCGGAACTCAAAGCGGGCCGGCACAATCCTATTGCCAAGCACATGGTGAATAATATAATATGATCAAATGATTGCCATCCAAGATACCACATAAACCCAAAAGAAGATTAAGTATATTTTCTTGACTTTAGGCATTAAGCCATCACAAAATAAATTGATTAGTGCAGAAAAGCAAGAATGGACATCTAGAGCATGGACAAATACGGGTGGCATAATACGGATAGGTTTTGATACCATCTTAGAATTTGGGCTTGAAGCCTAACTCAACTCCACAAAACCGGCTTATAATTAAGTGTTGCACAATCCTTATAAGGACTATATTGGCCATATCGCTAGTCGATGTGGAATCTCAACAGGAAGTATAAAAGAATATGGAAAATGGTTGAAATTTCACAAAACGGGAAAAGGAACTAAAATATTTAAATTTCACAAGTGAACAGTGAAAATGGAGGAAATGTGTAAACTGTAAACAACTAATCAGAAACAGGTTAGGACAATGAACCATCTTGTGCAAAAGGACTCCTTTCTCCATTTTTTTTGGAAAGACACTATACACATGCTCCAAGTATTATTGTTATGCTTATCTAAAATCATGTTCTGGAGACTCACCTCACTTGTGTCTCTGTAATGCACAAGAACAATATGCTCATATGCCCTGTCATGAAACAATAGCATGAGTTATTGTGAACAACTGCTACAATAACATATGGATGAACGCATCTCAAGAATAGTTATGTTATGTACATTGAAGGTTGATTGTGTTTCAAAAGTCTAGATAATCTTGGCAATTCGTTTAATATTTAGTTACCTTTAGAATGTTCTTTTCCCAAAAATTGCATATTTGTATGTACATTTTAAAGGCTACAACATGCAGTGATAAGCTTAATAGTATGAGGGATAAGCAGTTAGCTAAAAGCTAAAATTTACTCACGGATCCAACATCCAATAGCTTCGCCTTTGGAAAGTAGGGTTCTGCTCTCCATGTGCATAGTAACAATTTAAGGCTTCAACGTTTCCAACCTAGTCATGAAGATTAGTAACAATTCAGCAGTACTAACAATTCCCACCCGCCTACATATATAATATGAACAGCATTTTCGCTACTGAGACCCCCTCTAAATACCAGTTGCCAATAAATTTTCCTTTTTCATGAATGACTAATAAACATAATAGCATAAACACTTGTAACACACCTTCAACCGTTCGTGTGCTTCTCCCACAGCTCTTCCATCTCTTTTCTTCCGCCAGGTATGACCATCCTTACGGAAGAAACGCAACACTCTTCTGTTAAACAGAAACAGGGATCCACCTGTTTAGAAGACCAATTGATAAAGTCAAAACAGGCAATTATAGTCATGCTAAAGAAACAAACAGGAACAGTGAAAGGTGTCAATTTTATATTTCTATCATCAATTGGATAAAGAGAACACAAGATGTTACTGGTTGGCTGTTGCGGGGGCTCTTGGGTGAATTGGTACTTTTCATGATTCTGTAAAATGAACATCACTTCTGCAGGCTTCAGCCATCTCCTCTGAGCTTCTTGATACAGATCATTGATATCGTACTCGTGACCTGAGACAACAATTGCTAAATAAGTCAAATAATTAAATTAGAAGCCTTCTTATCATAATTATTTTTTTTCTCCCTTCTTATTATAGTGGAAGAATATGGGAATAGTTGCAGAAAAGAATGAATCCTTTTTCTGCACTGATGAGAAATTGAGAACTCCACAATGCAACTAAGAACTTAACCTTTTTTTTTTCTCTATACAAAACCAATCAATTACTCGCAGTCACAATGTTTTTACATCACTTGGATGCAGAATGTGTTAGAGGGAGCAAAATAATTGAGTGATTTAAAGCATACTAAAAAGAACATGCTAAAAGTAAAATGCTTTACTGTGAATTGCAAAACCTTGATGGTCCCTATTGAAAGCATCTATCTCAGAAAAAGGCATACAGAATGCACAGGCGCACTCAACTACCCACCCCAGAAATCAAACCAAGTCAAATTTAATTCACCGCCAATCTCACCAAAACATCCTAATTTTTCAATTTTACAATAAATAAATAAAGACTTAATATTGATTAAGAAAAAAAAAAGGAAACATGTTCACCAGGTGTCATGGTACTGAATCTGGAGAATCAAAAGCTAGAAGCAGAAGTAACTGGAGGGATTGCAGAGAGAGGAAGAGAGCATTTTTTTTTTCCTGAAACCGGAGGGGTTACTAGATTTGCTGCATTTTGTTGCTCTACAACTAGTGAAAAAACAACACAGCAGAGAGAGAGAGAGAGGAGTGATTTGGATCAGAGAAAGGAATTGCAAAAGCAGAAAGTTAAGGTTAACGTGCTTTTATTAAACAACAACAGCTACGACCAAGACCAACGGATGTAAGAAATTTTATTTAAGATTGCTGCATGCTGTTCTCGTTTTGTTTTTCTAGCAGTTTCTTTCTTTCTTTTTTATTCTTTTTTTTTTACTTGACTATTATACCATTTTAATTTATTTTTAGGAGTAATTCAATACCGATTTTTTTTTGGTAACAATACCGATTTAAGAAAGACTTGCCCACATAAAAATAATTAATAAAGACTAAAGACTTACATACAAGTTAGAGCAAGTTTTAGACCAAAAAAAAAAAAAAGTTAGAGCAAGTTTGATTTTTCTAAGCAGTAAACACAACCGTCTCTTTTTCATAATAAGCATATGTGCAAAATATACTTTCTATCAACATTAGTAATTACCCATTTTAATATTTAATGAAATAATAGCAATGAAATAAACAATTTATTATTCAGTTAAAAGTTTAAACAAAAATAAGAAAAAAATAGAATTATAAATAGTTCTTATTCTTTAATTGTATTAGTCTAAACTAAAATATTGCTTTGATTTTTATCATCAAACTTGGTAAATTAACAAATTCGTAAAGTCAATAAATATTTATAGGAATGCAAAGTCAATAATCACTTTCTATGAAGGAGGTGATTAATAAATCAAAAGTTTGATCAAAATTATTTATTATCTAGATTCTTAAAATTATTTGACTGAGCCGAATAAACCCATGTAAAAGGATAAAACAATCCAAGACCTCAAGTCCTAGTTTTTTGGTGAATACCTTGAGTCCTCGTTGCGACTAAAATGTTTTTTTTGTTGACAAAACCACTAAGATGTTTTACTCCACTAATAAATTAAAAAAATTAACTTTATGGTAAATCCAGAAAATGCGGATAATTGTGCTAGAAATTTCGTTGCAATTCCCCTCTAAAACGAGTAATGAAAATGTTTGTTTTGGGGGGTTGTGTGTGTTGGCACTGAAAGTGAAAAGTTGTTTACCCAAAATAGTTGATGAAGTCCAAGTGGAATTTACCAAAAGAGACAGTTATTTAGCACTAACATTGTGGTTCAAATGTGAGCAAAAGTTGTTTTTCCCCCTTTTAATAATACTACCCAAAAAATAAAAGGAAAATGCTTCCTTCACTTTAGAAAGTCATATTTTTATTCATATCTTTTTTTATCAACATATTTTTATTTTTATTCATATCTCTGAAATGGTACAAATATACATGTCTTTACGTCAAATTAGTTATAATCAAATAAAAAAATTAAATATATAAAAAAACATATTTTGTTAGAAGACAAACAAACGTAGTTGTTTATTCTCTAGCCAGGGGAAATGCATTATTATGGTCTAGTCTCTAAGTTTTTGACTCTTTGCCATTTTATTTTTTTTTATTCCAATTTAATGGTATGATCCTATCTCATTAAAAAAATATAAAGACGAGTGTGTATGTTGGCAAAAAAATATCTCTTGGCTCTTGCTGATATGCTCTCTTGGACAACCGGAAGCAGGATAAGCACGCATATATCATCTGAAAACAACACCTAGAACATCAGTATCATTATTAAACACAAGAGACAAGAGTGTACTGTGGGTTGAAGGGTCAGGGCAAGTATTATCTGTGCTGGTTGGCGTTTGAGTTTTTGTTTTTGGTTGGAAGTTGCTGTTTGAGTTGATACATTGACTTTGGTCCATAATATTATTCTAAAACTTGCAATTGTGGTCTATAAAACCTAGCACAAATTCGAATTTCGATTGGAGTACTTGTGTGTGTTTATCATTTCTACTTGATAAAAAAAAACTTGCAATTGCAAGCTTTTCTATAATGATCATCATCGCATATCCATGGGCATTTGCCAACCACATTTTCCATGTCGACAAATTATATAATGTGTCTTTATTAGCTTTATGAATGTCAAGGACAAGGCACGTGCGTCCGATATGAATATTCTATTCTTCTTTTTAGTGGACAATTACTTATTATTCATATTTTTGTCGGTATTCAAGGTTTTCTGTTTTTATCTGTTTACTACTTGCCTAAAACAATTGTTCAAATTTACTCTCACTAACAATATGAAAAGGGGAGAAATTCTTGAATTTAATCGGTAAAGAACCAATATTTGATACATATAACATATATCTCTATTGTTAAGTATCCTCAAAAATCACAACATTAACCTGTTTTTCGCAAATGAAAGAATCACAGTTGATTGTACACCATACGAATCATTAGAAATAGATAATTCTAACAACACCAACATCTCCTACAAACAAGTTGGGTTGTACATAGGATCTAACATGTTATTCACTTCATTGCATGGAGGATCAAATAAAGTAGAAACAAATCCCGCTTTAGTTTTTCTTCTTCAAATTGTAATTAACAAAATTCCCGCTTTTGTGTTTCTTTATTTTATTTTTATTTTTTTGATAAGCTTGTGTTTCTTTATTTTGGCTAGAGCAGAAACAGGATGATCAATAAAGTAGAAATATATAGTGAACATTTTGCTTATCTTAGGACTTGTTCCAGTCCAGCTGGTAGAAACACAATTACTTGATGAAGATTTAAGACGATATTGATTCAAATGGCTTATTAATACCATCATCTTGATTATCATTGTATCCCAATTTTAGCACACAAAGCTTCTAATTTTTCACAACCACACTATATCAATCTGAATCTCAATCCAGGAGTCTATTTTGATATTCATTTCACATGCGGTGCATTGAACACTATAATGAGCTCACATGAACGCCCCTGTTGTTATTAGGAGCAATAATAACGGGAACAGAGCAGCAGAACAGTAAAAACGTACGAATTAAAACTAGCTAGCGTTGCAGCTGAACAATAAACGAAACAGAAATGCACATGACTGAATTGAATTGAATTGAATTCCAAAATATATAACCCGAATAAAAATTAATGATTAAATGAAATGATTAATTATTAGCCTAGCCGAGGTATAAATGGATCTTAATAGCGAGGAAGAAGACACAGACGAAACCAAAGTAGAGAAGGGAGTGAATGAGAATGGAAGCAGTACCACTGGTCTGAAAGTTCCCAAACTCCACGCACCTTGACCTCCCGGGTAACTGAAACAGCAACCCCGGCGTTAACAACACGAATAGCACCAACGACACAAACACTGGGCCCCAGTCCGACATGTTTGTTTTTCCCCCAACTTGCTTGTGTTTTTGACTTGTTGCAAAATGCTAGCTAGTGCCTGTAGGCTTTTGTGTACTTTACTGTTTAATTAGTGAAATGGTAGAACAATGCTAGCTAGCTAGCTATAGTGGGAGATTATGTTTATATATATATATATAATGCAATTATTAAATATAATGTGAGTGAGTGAGTGGGAGGGGACAAAGGCGGTATTGCGGATTCACTTGTGTGCATGTGATGCTTTGATGTTGGACTTGGATTTGGGATTTAGGAATGACTTGCTTGATGTGCTAGCTAATTGCAATTGGGTTGTGTGGCTTGGAAGCAAGGAATTTAGAGGTGCTAGCTTATGTTATTGGGCTCCTCTCGGTTCAGTTCAGACTTCCTTTCCAAGAAACAACACTAATGCAACTGGGGGCATGCTAAATAAGTATATAATCATGCGCGCATTTAAGGGTTGTCTCTCCCAAATGGTGAATTTTTATACACATGAGTCAAAAATCGAACTCCTGGCCAGAGGTGGAGACAGGGGGTGGCCCACTGGGGCCGTGGCACCCCCCAAAATTTTGAAATTTTCTTCCCCATATATATGCATGTATACATATATCATACATGGCATTTATGTACATGTGTACATACATCATACATGGCCCCATGGTACAAGTATCTTCTCGCACAGTACACTAAAAAGTCTGCTATGGCTTCTGAACCTTAACTTTCTAAAATATTAAACAATTTTTTGCTCATAGCTTCTCGGACACGGAAAGCAGCCATACTAAGGAAAAGAGGGAAACAAATTAGAGAAAGACACTACTCACTCTATCAACTGTAAGCGTGATTGGAAAATTAGCGAAGGACTTCAAACGTAGTTTTGGAAAAGAAAAAATAGTATTATTTTTACGTTGAATGACATTGGGATGTTTTTTGGATGATAATCTAAACACACACTGTGTCATCCCTGTATGTGCTTGTGCGGTGCCGGTGCTCCGGGCATAGGGAGGGGGTGACTTGGGGTTGCCATGTTCACCCCCAAATTTTTAATATCACTTGGTATACATTGTAAAAATATTTTATGGTCCCCTAGAAAAATTGAATTATCATATATAATCACTTGAAGATTGTTTTGAGTTTAACTAATTGGATATTGATTAATTATATATTCGTAATATTCTTGTAGCATCTATAATAATATAAATCTCTCTATGTTATCTTTATCTCTTCCTCACTTTTGTAGAAACTCTTCATTTTCTTCACAAATTTTTTTCTACATCATAATAGAATGGAACCATCCCAACTTTACGTAGTTTCTCTAAAAAGCTAAATTTTACAATTTATATGTCAATAGTTTCTCTAGTAAATTATTTACAAAAATTAAAATATAATTTTGATTAATTTTTTTATCATCAATAGAACTCATATTTACATAATTTTCTCATATGTATTATACACGTAAAAAATTAATTTTTTTATTAAATTATATGCTTTTTATCTTGGCACCCCTCAGGATAAAATCCTGGCTCCGCCCCTGCTCCTGACCACATGCTTAAGGGACTCAAACTGTTTACCACTCGGACCATACCAATTTAGTAGTCCTTCTGGGTTTGGTTCTTAATTAATTAGAAGTCTTTATCAATAAAAAAAAGTATTGTCATATTTGGCTGATATTGTAATTGACGACATGCAATCCTTAAAACAATATACTATCATTTTCCATCCACTTCAACCTATTTTAATTTAAAAACTGTTTTGAATTGGTGGAGAGAAGAGAGTTTACTCTCTATAGTTTTTTTTTAACGTAATATATGATAGAAAATTATTTTTGTACCCAATTGGGTGCCTTTGAAGTTGTGAGTTGAAATTTGGACAATGGTTAAATTTTAGTGTAGTTGTGATATTTTATGTACATAAATGTGGACAGCTATTCCGTTAGTTTGGGTTTTATAGAAGTCACGTGGGACCAATTTGAATTCAATATCTTAGTTAATAGTCAAGGCAAATAAATTTTCATTTGAGCCAATTAGGAGTTGATTCCTCTAAAATAAGCAACCGGTAAAGTAAATAATCTAATCACTAATGAGAAAAAAAAAATTGGTGTCAAACCTTAAGTTTAGAATACACTCACGTTATTAAGTGTATTATATTTATACCTTACTAACATAGGATATAGACCCTCTTTGGATAACAAGCTTATCTACTGCTTATGGTATAAATTGTATAAACTACTTTTATAATCGAAGAAAAATTATAATGAAATTTATTTTATATAAGTCATAAGCAGTTTTGATAAGCTATCCTGAATAGCTTATGAAAAATAAGCCCAAAACAGCTTATGAATTAGTCATAAGTTGTGTTCATAAGCTCTGCATAAGCCAATCCAAACATGCCCATAGTAGCGAAGCTTCGTTGGGCGGGCAATATGGGGCAGCTAGCTCCCCCGAAAGGTTTTGAATCATGTTCCATTACCAAACTTTCCTCGCGGGTTAAAAGTGTGAAGCCTTTCATCGCACTATAGTGGAATTATCATATGACTTATAATCTATTACAAAACTTTCACCACATGTTAAAGTCTGAAGCCTGTGATTTGATCATATCGATCACTTTTCTCTTCAAAACCAATGTCAACAACAAATCACTAGTACTGGAGTGGTGACCTATTTTTTCTATCCAAACTTGAGACTTTGTTTAAGAAAAATTAATCTTTTTGCCATTTGTGCCAATAGGCATATATATGGCTTATATTACAATTTATAGAATTAATATCTTAATAAGTATTCAAATTAATTATAACTCAGTATAATACACACCATGTTACAAATAAAGAATTTGTGATTTGATGATGATGATGATGCTAATTTATCTCGGATAATTTTACAGCCAAATCGATTTTTTTAACTAAAGGTTGAGTCCATCAGGTATAAAAAAATTTAACTATAAAGGTAAGCATCAATGTGCAAGGCATCCCTGATCCCACCGACTATACGACACATTACAAAACTTGCAAACCACTTTTTATTTATTTCTTTAATTTGTTGATGCTCCCTTTTTTTTTTCCTTCGTCGTCATTTATTCCTTGCTTCTGTTACCCTCAATCAATTGCCTCATACACAAATCAGAATCACCCCCTTTAATTCCCTATTTAACAACCTTACAGAGAGTACACTCACACATCAAGTTGCATCACCCCAATTTTATTTGTTGAAAAAGAGAGGTAGCAATTAATTTGTGTATTGTGCACAGAGAGTGAGTGATGGCGGCTGATTGGGGTCCGGTGGTGATATCGGTGGTGCTGTTCGTGCTACTAAGCCCAGGGTTGCTGTTTCAGCTGCCGGGGAAGGGAAAGGTGGTGGCGTTTGGGAGCATGCAAACTAGTGGGGTCTCTATCTTGGTCCACACCATCATCTTCTTTGGACTCATCACCATTTTCCTACTTGCTATTGGTGTCCACATCTACTCTGGTTAATTAATTAATCATCATCGCCTGGCAATTGTAGCAAGCACTGTTGCTTTATTATTCTGTCCCTAATTGGTGTTTTCGTTTTTCAATATTCTTTTTTTCATCCTGGTTTAAATTATTTGTGTCGTTTTTTTACGATGTAACTAATTAAGGATTGGTGACTTTCTTCTTTTATTTATCTTCCTCGTGGGTATATTTATATCTTTACTTTATATACGAATCCATTAAATTGTAGCATGCACTTTAAAAGGTAAAAATGATCGCATTTTAGTACTCTAATCCCTCCTTGGTTTAAAATATTGACACACATGTTAAGAAATAATTAATTGAGTAAATTTTAAACTAAAATATCTTTATTTATTATTTTATAAATTTTCATATTTTTTACTATCTCAACTATTCAAAATATTATTACTATGCTTAAAACTCGATAATTAACTAAGAGTATAATTAAAAATAATAATAAATTATACCTTAAAATCTTAAAATAATTAAAATTTTAAGATAAAATAAAAAAGCTAAAACCACAAAAAAAAAAATACAAAGGGAGTAGTTGGTATCAATATCAATCAATAGGAATTGAAAAGAAAAAATTATTTCGCCTGTTTTGATGGCAAAAGAAAGAAAGGGGAAAAGAATCTTTGTAGAACCCAACCGAAGAATTTTCTCTCCATGTTTGAAAGGAAATCAATTAAAAATGCAAATTGTCATTTTAACCATTATTATCTTGCTTCCTCCCATCATAAGGATAAAATTGTTTGGCTTTAATATGTTTTTGGTCTCTTTAAATATTAACGTTTTGAATTTAGTCCCTTTAAAAAAAGTCAAAGTTTTTTAGTCCCTTAAGAAATCAATTTTTTGATTTAGGTTTCTCTTTTGCGTTGACCGCTGACATGACACACTGAGGTCCCTGTAAAAAGCTGACGTGGCCAGTATGCAGTGCCATGTCAGCTGACACGTCATCTGTACGAAATACATGACCTATTTATAGGGACTAAAATCAAAACTTAATATATTTAAAAGGACTAAATCAAAACTTAATAAATTTAGAAGAATTATGTGACATCAATCAGACCACCACCACCCACACTCTCTCTCTTTCTCTCGTTTTCTCTCTCTCCCCACCCCGCCACCACCACCCACTCTCTCTCTCTTTCCTCTTTCCATTTTGTTTTTCTCTTTCCTCTATTCAATTTCTCTGGTTCACTCACGCACAGTACTCACCTTTTCCACTTTCCTCTTTTCAATTTTTCTGGTTTACGCACAATACGCACGCGTAACCCACCGCCGCAGCCTTCCGTTCGTGCACCACTGTGGTCATCCCTGTTCGCTGCCAACCAGCGTCATCGTGCGTGCACCATCACCGTGAACCAGTGCCTTCGATCTGTTCAATCTGCCTCCCACTGTTCAATCTGTCTTTGATCTGTTCTATTTTTGTTCAATCTGTGTAATTGTTGTTTAAATTTGCTTCATCTGGAGTTTCATTTCAGAGGGAGAAGGAGGGGGTGCTTGTTGGTGGGGGTGAGAGAGAGAGAAAACGAGAGAGAGAGAGAGAGAGAGAGAGAGAGAGAGAGAGAGTGGGCGGTGGTGGTTGGGGGGTGGGGGCTAGTGGGTGGTAGTGGGGTGGGGAGAGAGAGAAAACGAGAGAGAGAGAGAGAGAACTATTCCATAGCTGACATAGTAGCACTGCATTTTGGCCACGTCAACTTTTTACAAGGACCTCAGTGTGTCATATCAGCAGTCAACACAAAATAGAGACCTAAATCAAAAAATTAATTTCTTAAAAGACCAAAAAACTTTAACCTTTTTTAGAGGGACTAAATTCAAAACGTCGATATTTAGAGAGACCAAAAATATGTTAAAGCCAAATTGTTTTTATCCACATTTCTCTATTTACTTTTTCACTCGTTTATTTTTGTCCATCCAAACAACACACTACCCACCCAATCTTTTCATTCTCTTATTTCCAATTTCTTGTCTCCGTGTCTTTTTCTACATCCAAAGTTTAGAGCTCCCTTGAGAAAGCACGAGTAAAGCAGATTATGTTCCTAAACTATTGGTCACAAATCATTAGTTGAGAGGTTCATTAAGAGGCCAACTTTGGGTTTAAAAGCATACAACTTAAAGATGCTAACCACCAATAGTGGCCGCAAAATTACAAAAACCACGCACATAAAAGAGACCAATGGGTAAAGTGCTTCCTTTCATGTCTTTAGGTTCAGATGTGACTCAAACATTTACCAAGGACTAGAAATTGACCAAGCCTGAACAAAAGCTAATTTCAAGATCTGATATGCATTCTTCCTTAATAAGTACCACCCCTCAATGCAAGCACCAAGTGAAGTACAGAGCCACCCTCAATGTTGTACTCTTTAGCAGTTTTGTCATCAGCCAGCTGCTTACCAGCATATATGAGCCTGCAGCAAGTGGCAACAGTCGTAAGATTCTCATGTTTCCAACAGAATTAAAAAAAAAATCTTAATTTTTCATATACAGTAAATAGTGAAGAAACCTAAAAGGTATTTCTGAAACTGCAAATTAAAATCTGTCATCTTCTTGAATGTCAAGCAAATAAGCATTGTTCAAGAGATCCACCATAAATGATTCCAGTATGCAATTCAATGTCATGATACTTCTATAAAAGTATAAATGACGAGAAGCAGATTATGCACTATTACCAGTAATTTGCTAATTCAAGTGGTGCATGAATTAAGGCATGAATATTGATAAGCATTCCGAACATTCTTTAGATATATGCATACCTAGATATAGTGTCCGGCAATCATATTATACAGAGTATAGATGAATGAAAACTAAGTGATATACGAATTAAAAAAGAAGCCATAGAATATGTCCAATTTCTATCATTTGACCACTAACGAGATTACATGTTAATCCAGTTAACTGGACCACATAATCATCAAGCAAAGCCTTTCACAAGGAAGCTTTAAAAGTAAGCCAGCAAAATGATGTAATGAACCAATGACATCTACATGCATGTATCTTCTCTGTCTTTATCTGCCAAAATAGTATTGAGAGAAATATTTAAATATATGATCAGAAACACAAGTTTTGCAATAAACAAATGACATATGTTAATTTAAGAGTCAAATCATTTCCCAATGAATTAGCCAAGCTCAACTAGCATAAGTAGAGAGAGAGAGAGAACCTCTGCTGCACAGGTGGAATTCCCTCTTTTTCTTCAACGCGTTCCTTTATCCGGTCAATTGTATCAGTAGGCTCAATGTCAATTTCAATTTCTTTTCCAGTTAGAGTCTTCACTTTAATCATGGTTCCTCCCCTGAGCCTTAAGACCAAGTGAAGTGTCGATTCCTTCTGAATGTTATAATCAGCAAGAGTGCGGCCATCTTCCAGCTGCTTACCAGCAAAAATCAACCTCTGCTGGTCGGGAGGGATACCTTCCTTGTCCTAAAAACACATATTTCACTAGTAACAGTTAGAAACCAATGATGCAACTTACAAATGATAACGACACTACCATTTATACTGTAATACACCAGCTCAATCAACATTATATCACATAAAACAGATAAAGGCCCCACTTGGAAGAGCTTATTTTCAGTTTATTTGGGCTTATCCATTGAAATAGACACTTGCAAAGTATTTTTCCTATTCATAGTTTGAGCATACCGAAACAGCTTTTGTAGCTCACATGAGCTGTTTCGAGCTTAATTTCATAAGCTAAGTTGCAGAAGCTAAAAACAACTTAGGCGATTATAGCTGTTTTTATAATTATATTTTGTTGACTAGCTGTCATAGCCATTTTCACCTTTACAACGATTCAGCTAAACTAAGATTGAGAAACCACGAATACCATTGAACTATGAATGACCCACTGTGTGCTCTATATCTAAAAAGTAATTCCCACAAGAAAAACCCAAAATCCAACACAAAACAACATTTAATACATAAGGACACTATTGAGCTAAACACACGATCACATAAAGCATGAAATTTTTTTAGGGGCAGATATAACGGATGCACGCTTGTTTCAGCTTTTTGTTGTTGTTGAAATTATCCCTTTTTCTCAAAAAAAAATCTTAAAAATGTCAAAAAAGGTATCATTTCATTAGAGTAAGTTAATCCAAACACCCGTAATCATAATTTTTTTAACACAGAATATACAATTCAAGTTTTAACCTTTATGCCTCCACAAATAATTTCAACTGTGAAACCTCCCAAACACGAAATTGGTTAGAAACCCTTGAATAGATTGAGCAAGCAGAGTTAAAAAAAAAAAACCAAAATCAATCACCGGAAACCCTAACTGGACGATATTATCACCATTTTGTTTTTCTAAGAATAAGGAAATAAGAGAACCTGGATCTTAGCCTTGACGTTGTCGATGGTGTCGCTGCTCTCAACCTCGAGAGTGATAGTCTTTCCGGTCAAAGTCTTCACGAAGATCTGCATCTTCTTCTTCTTCTCTTCTTCTCGTAGTTTGTTTTTGGTGTTGTGAGAGCGCGAGAGAGAAAGAGAGGGACACAGACACGGGGTGTGTGCGTGTGTGTGGGGTGTGAGACTGTGTGTGCTTGTATTTGTATAATTGTAGGTCGTAAGTTGTAAGCAATGTGTGAGGGCCTTGGAATTTTTGGCAAAAAATGGAGGAAGTATCTGTGCTTTTGATTTGTAAAAAGAGGCTGGATTGGATGGATGCAGTGTTTCAAAGGGGCCCCAATTTTTTTTTCTCTCCAATTTATTTATTTATTTATTATTATTATTCTAGTTCTAGGTACTGTATTCTGTAAAATTTGGATATGTTATTAATATTTTAGTACTCATTTCTATATTCATATTTTTTTTTAAAATATCTGTATATGGACTCATATTCATGTTTCTTTTTTCACCCACAATATTTTAGCAAAAATTTTTTTGGGATTAAACTGTATTTGACTGGAAGATAAATCGAGTTTGGCTAAAAATTATTCCATCACCGTGGGTGAAACTCGAGTATTAGTCGAATTGATTCTTTTAAATAAACTGCATTAATCACTTGCCTCTAATATTTATTCATTGGTATCCAAATACCTTATCTATTACTTAAACACTAAGTATTTTATTAAAAATTAAATAAGTAGTATAATTATTGAAATAAACATTTAAATATAACCAAATAAATAGTATCCCATCATAATAAACAAAATAAAATATGAGAGAGCATGCTTGAGAGCATGTTTAAGGGTTCTACACAGAGTAATTAAGAGGAGCTAAATGAAAAAATTATTCAAATAGTAAGGATAAATATGAGATAAAAAAATAATAAGCTATAACTCAAATGTCACTCCAGCCAGTATCTTAAAAAACATTCTAAATCGGTGAACCATTTATCAAATACCTTTACTTTGATTAAATAAATTTATAAATTAATTAAATAAGCTATAAGTTAGCTGGTTTTTTTTGTCAAATAGAACCTTTAACAAAAGTAGCAGATAAATTAACTAAAAGTTGGAAAACTAGTTGAATGTTGAAAAGTCATTTTTTAAGCTAAAAAGCTTATAAGTGAAAGTTATAAAGTAGCCAATTCAATATGAAGTATTTGATAAAATATCTGTTAAACTAATTGATAATAATAACATGCTCAATAAGTGTGACTCAGTTGGCTATACACACTTGAGATGACCAATGCTCGATTCACACAAAAACACTTTTGGAGGACAATGAACTTAAAGTGTTACAAAAAATAAGAACATGACATAACAAAGGAAACGAGGACTAAAAAACTTATGAGCACAACACATCTGTGACAAAAAAATCTATTACTTTGTGGCATTTGTTATTTCTTCAACTATTTTTTATTTTCAATTAAAATTATTTTGTTTGGTATATTTATTTTACTATTTTATTTACGAAAAGATCGGTACTTTGTACGAGTCTTGTAACACTCTTTCTCTAAAAAGGATATTACACCATAGTAACCATGAATTTTGAATAACTTAGAAAATATTTAGTGGAAGTTGGAAATCCTTCCTTTAAAATACGGGTAAAATTTTTTGCTTTTTAAAGAAGATGAGGAGTATGTTCCCTTGATTCCTTTTTAAATGTTTTCGAAAAGGTTTTCAATGCGGAAACATAAATAAAACTGGTATGAATGTAATCTCATTTCATATATATAAAGTCATCAAAGTTTTTACAGGGAAGAATTTAAAGTAAGACAGTGAACAGCTGAGCCAATCTAGTCTTTAACCTCTACCCAAAACAATACAGTAATCATCTATTCTTCTTGGAATCCATATCAGCCTACGCAACATCCTCTTTCATATTCTTCTTCTAAGAGCTAACCCACTTCTTGGGTAAAATATCTACTCCGTCATGCATCAACGTAACAAAGCAGACAAGGTGAAACTCTAAGCAACTTAATAAGAAAAGTACAAGCACTTAAACGCAGATCACATTTCACTTACTTCATATGTCAAGGCATATAGGAAATATATAGCAGGTATAATGCACACAGCAAATGAATCATTCAGTATCTCACACAGGAAATTTCACACAAGACTTTCTATACTTTTGGGACACACCCACGAGCATCCTGCCCGCTACTCTTGGGGATTTTACTTACCCCGAGAGATTTTACGACATATTTTCGGGACACACCCACGAGAAAAGAACCCGTTGCTCCTGGAGACTTTACCACTTATATTTGGGACACACCCACGAGTAAGTCACTCGCTACTTAAGGAGATTTTACCATAGGAATTTCGGCACATAGCCACGAGCATTCAACCCGCTACTCCAAGAGATTTTACTTAGTAACCACAGACACCAACTTACGACTTAACTCTCAAATAAATACGAAATCACAAGTAAATACAGAACCACGTTTCTCAGATAAGAATACCAATCACATATCTCAGGAAAATCACAGAATTTCACCACTCAGATAGAACATAGAACCATTTATCCCAGATAACTCATACTTCATTTTTCGTTCAAATCCCAAAAATGTATCAGTATATGATAGAACTAAAAAGTGATTAATTCATTGAAAAGGGTCAAAACTGAAATATTTCAAAAATACTTGAACACCGATTTATTTTCAGAAAAAGCCCATTGAAAGCTTATTTCACAAATTTCCACCGTTTAAAAATATAGAGGATACTGAACCAAAATATATAACAGTAGAATTCACCGAGAATCCATTACCATTATATTCCCCAATCATCTTAGTCATGTATATATCGAGTCCCTAGGTTAAGAATTTCCCAAATAGCGTATCAGTACAAATCCCAGGCCAGAGAGAGACGGACTGCTTTAGCCCCTTCATAGGTCTCATTTCCTTTCTAGACAGATCCATACTAATAAACCATTTATCTTAACCATGACCTTGTATATCAATGATAGACAATATCAGGGTTTTTCACAAACTAATAAATTGTATTTTCTTTGCGGTAAAATCGTATTTACGGTAAGTCTAAAATTCGCCATTATAACGGTATGTTTACAAAAGCTCAATAGTGATTTTAACATACCCTCCTTGCTTCACGAAAATTTAACAAAATTTGAGCCTTATAACTCTACTATTATTAATTAGCACAAAATAAATAATTTAAAGCTTATAAAACAATTATTTAAGGCATAAAGGCATAAACACATAAAACATACAAGACAAGTATAAACAAGAATCAAAGTACATACTTCTCAAATTAATATTGAAAGATTAACCCCTTACCTTAGCCTTATGAACAATGAAGAACAAAGCAAGAACACCAAAGAAATTTAAGAACTAAGAGAGTAAAGAGAAGTGTTTGTCTTCAAGAGCTCCCCTTGGCTTCTTGGATGTGTGAAAAATTATGAAGCCAAGGGGTCTATTTATAGATGGGGAGGGGGCGGCCAAGGAGGGACCAAGAAGGGATTAAAATGATTTGTGTGGTAAGTCATGACTTCATAAACACACGTTTATTAATTAGGTTAAATCATGCTTTATTCTAATTGGCCTAAACTAATGACTATGCATGTGACTCATAAGGCAACAAGCACATCCAAGGGCCTTAATCCATAGTGGATGTCGACCAAGATGAGGGAGAAGGAAGACCATTTGATCATTTGCTCCATGATGTAAACCATGACTTATAAATGACTTAATTATAATTTAGTTTTAATGGATCTTTTTTCTAATTGGTCTAAAGGAGTGAGTCATGGTGATGACTCAAAATTGAGTTCTTCTCCTTACTTCATGAGGCGGTTTTGAGGGCTGAAGAGGGAGGGAGTGAAGTTACATCTTTGCCTCTAAGGTTTTCAAGTGAAAACAGATGAAACTCAAGGGTAAAACGGACTTTTCACAAATCAAATATTTCCAAAATTAATTAAAATGGTGAGAACCTATAGGAAATTTTGAAAATGACTATTAATAGTCCCAAATACTTCATACAAGAGTTTCTGGATTTTTACGGTAAAGGGTAGGCTTTACAATTTGCAAAAACAAAGGAAAACGATCGCGCCGTAAGTGAAAAACAGTAATTTTTCAGAAAATTCCAGAAAATCAAAAATTGAATTTAAACACTAATGATCTCTCTTGAATTTTGATTTTAAGCACTCACTGATCACTAAAAATCCATTTTTGACCAGAAATCCCTGCTTTTCGTACTTCATGGATATCAGAAAAGTAGCGTTTTTATCGGCTTTTCAGAAAATTACGAAATAATTCCAAAAAAATACCAAAAAATGAAAAAACATGATTCAGCTACTCAAAATCTTTTTCTGACCTCAGTTTGGTCTCCGAATCAGTTATTAGCCCTTACAGTAAGTAACATGGTCAAAACGGTAATTTCTAAAGTTTTCTAAAAATTCTAAGAAAATTTCAAAAAATCAGAAACATTAAGAGAACCAACTTTTGTGAAGGAAGTTCGTTTGTCTAAGTTGTTTTAACATACTTGTGCTATTAAAACCCTCATCCGTTAATAATGGTAAATACGGAGGTCAAACGTCAAAGAAAGAGTTACTGTTTTACTGAAATAACTTGATAGGTATTTTTTTTTTAGTGAACTTGATAGGTATTTTAAAACCTTCATTATAAGTCTAAAATAATTTTCTTAGCACTTAGATCACAAAGTTTCATATAAAATATATTTTAAACAGTAACTCAAAAAAACGGATGTTACAAGTCTAGTTATAGACTAGTATATCGTTAAACCAGTTGACAATAAGAACATGACACAATATGTGTGAGAGTCCAACCATTTTTTAACTAAGTTATAATTATACTTTTAATCAATATTCCTTGTTTGTATTATTAACTTTGTAGTTAATTAAAATTACCAATTTCTTTTGATCTAAGTGATAAAGAGCTTGATTTTTTTTTAAATAATGTATAAGTTTGAATACTGTGAATGGAAAAAAATAAATGTTAAAAGAGTTTTATCCCCTTATATAATCAACTGCTCAACTTGAATTAAACTTAGAGCTAATAAAAAAAGAGTAAATTACACTTTTATCCTCTGAAAGATAGTTGAATTATACTCTCCTCTTATCTTATGTGAAAACATATACTTCTCTACCTTGAGAAATAAACATGTATTGCACTTAAGTCCATTTTAATATAATCAAACTTTTTTGTATATTTTTTTGTTCTATTTTTTATTCTTAAGACCATTACCATATAATTTTGAATTCCCTTATTATCAACTGTGAAAAAATAAAAGACAAAAATAAAATTTTTGATCAAAGTTCTAAACCCGATAAAATGGTATTGAAAACTTTATTTTATCTTCTAAAGTTATAAAATCAACAATAAAGTGCTCAAGAATAGTATCCAATGATATTAAATATAATAAAGAAATATTTTTCTTAATAAAATGATTGTTCAAAATCGTTCTCCATTATTAAAATATTCATTTGTGTCAAAGTGAACTTAAGTGTAATACATATTTATTTATTAGGGAAGGAGAATGTATATTTTCACATAAGACAAGAGGAGAGTGTAATTCAACCATCTCTTAAAAGAGGGGAGAATAATTTACTCTAAAAAAAGTTAAAATTGGAATGGAAGTGACAAGTATAAATATGACCCATGGATAATGTTCCATATTAATGTTGCTAACCGTACTAAATCTATTCTATATATTAATGGGACCCGGATTGTCTACAGTCGGCAATTCCGTGCAGTCATGTAGTCAACGCGATAATAACTGTCGGATCACGATTTATTCTCAGTTTTATTCAAATTTTAAACTCGGATTATCCTCGTCCCTCCGATCAAAATCGACAGTCCCGATTGCGACTGCAAGACTACAAGAACTGTACCAAATCCATATTAATGCCGTCAACTCTACAATGATGCTCGTTGTTATCTTCAAGGCAAAATTACTAAATTGGTCATTTATTTGTATTTATTTTTTTAATTTAGTCTTTTATTAATTTTTTTAATAATAAAATATTTTATGCTTATTTATTTTTTCAATTTGGTTTTTTGGATTACGTATCAGTTACTGATTTGTCTCAGGTGATGGTATTGGACTAATAAAAAATAGATACATTATTAAAAAATTAAATAAATAAATAAATATAAGGGATCTTATTATTAAAAAAATTTAATAAAAAACTAAACTATTAATTTTGTATATTTTCAAGTTATCTATCCACATGTCACATCCACATAGAATAGAAGTTTAGTCGACCAGACCAGTCAAGGAAAAAGAATCAAACACCAAAAAAATTTCCACGGCTCTGAAAGTTGAAAACGCATCGTTTAGACTTGACCAGTGACCACCACCACCAAGAGCCGCCGCCACCGCCACCGCCACAAATGGAGTCAGAGCCACCGATCTACCGTCTCCCACACGACACACTCCACCAGATCTTCTCCTCCCTCCCCCTCCGCCAGATCATCATCTGCCGCTCCCTCTCCAAATTCTTCCTCCACCTCCTCACCACTCCCTCCTTTGTCCACCACATCTCCACCACCCTCCCACCCCTCAACCTCATCGCCCTCCGCCACCACCACCACCACCACAACCCCACCACCCTGCACCTCTTCGACCCTGACTTCAACCACTGGCTCCACTTCCCCCTCAACTTCCTCCCCTTCCGTTCCCCCCTCCCCGTTGCCTCCTCCCACGGCCTGCTCTACCTCTGGGCCGAGCCCAACCCTAACCCCAACTCTAACCCTAACAATCCCCAAACCTCAAAATCACTCCTCGCTTGCAACCCTTTGACCCGCCAATTCCGCGTCCTCCCCCGCCTCGGTTCCGCCTGGTCCCGTCACGGTTCCGTTCTGGTTGACTCCGCCAAGCGTGTCATGGTCCTCACCGAGCTCGCCGCACTCTACTTCTCCGGCGAGGATACCCACCGCGGCTGGCTCAAATTTTCCTCCAACCTCCCCTCCAAGCCACGGAGCCCCGTCCTCCTCGGCGACTCTGCCTTCGCGCTCTGCGACGTCGGCACGCCGTGGCGGAGCCAGTGGAAGCTCTTCTCGTGCCGCCTCGGCGCAGCCACCGCGCAGACGTGGTCACGCCTCGAGCGGCACGAGTGGGGTGATGTGTTCGACATACTGAAGCGGCCGCGGCTGGTGCGCGGCGCCGGCGGGAACAGGATCCTTATGGTCGGAGGGCTCAAGTCTTCGTTCTCATTGAACTCGCCGTGCTCGACGATCCTCATCCTGAGGCTCGACCTCGGGACCATGGAGTGGGACGAGGCCGGGAGGATGCCACCGGAGATGTTCCGGTGCTTCCAGGAGTCCAGCAAGTTCAAGGTCTTCGGCTCCGGCGATAAGGTCTGCTTCTCCGCCAAGAGGATTGGCAAATTGGCGCTCTGGGATCGCCGCGAGTGGCGGTGGATCGAAAACGTGCCTGGGAATGGCGATGGACTCTACCGGGGATTTGTCTTCGAAGGGAGGCTCGATGCATTGCCTTGAAAGTGAGGGTGAGAGTGAACTCATTCTCTGCTGCTCTTTGCAGTTATGGGGTGTTCGTGATTGGACATCGGTAATGGTATGCTCTGCTAATTAATTACTGTTGTTTGAGCTTTTTTTTTAATCAATCTGTATGGATGAGTAGCACAATTGTCAAATATGTTGTAACTGTATTGTATCTTTAGTTTTTCAATGCAATAATCAAGGAGTGTGCAAAGCAACATTGATTTGCTATTTATAACTTCTCCTGTAGTATGTCGTTCTTTCTTTTGTCTTAGTGCATGTTTGATTACATTCTGCATCTCCCAAACCTCAGCTTGGGGTTTGTAAACTGAGTTTTGTCCACAAACAACAATATGTTTGGCAAAATCGAACCGTGGGTTGAGAAAAAGCAAGAAAAAAGTTGCTTTCCAATTGGATCAAACCATGGTTCTCAAACTATTATCCAAACACCCCATAGGTTTTGCTTTGATAGACATGAGTAATGTATTGATCACTTATTAAATTGAAGGTTGAAACACTATGAGTATTGAATGGAATTGCACCTCAACCGCTAGTTGTAAACATGTCTTTATGCATACTAAACGAATGCTATAATTAAGCAAGGGCTGGTAGATGTCTATGGTCTTTTGTAGTTTCAGCCACTGTAAGGTCATTGGATTTTCCTGTGGGTTCCTGCAGAAAAGTGTTGATGTAGGGGCTCTGGTACTGGTCCAGAGGTAATGCAACTGTGGTAAAAAAGAGGCGAGTTTTTGTAAGAGGAAAGGTTTGTATGGCTTGACCTGATAAGCCAAGTTTTATGTACATTTTAGACAGTTAGCAATTTTCTGTGGTAATCAAGTGAATTTAGCATGATTGATCAATATGTATTTGTGAAAGTTACCTTTGTATGAGCAGTTGAGTGCATTTTCTTCAAGATAACTATGGATTTGATTTATTAATCACATCATAGTGGAGTCATAATAGCGTAATCTTTGATGGAAGGCCTCTATTGGTTAGTTCTTGGGCAGAATGACCCAATCACCCAAATAAAACTTCAAGCTTTCCACCAATCCTTCCAAGTTCCAACCCCGTGTTTTGCACTACCAATTCCAAAATTATTTGCAAGCTTACAATGGAATCAAGTTAGATAGCTTCTTACTAAAGTGAAAACATGACTTTTATAAGCAATTGATTGCTTTCTTTATTTTTTTATGTTTACAATGACCAAAGGACTATATACATGCCCCCGGTATTAGTTCAATCATAGGACTGTATACCTGCCATGAACAATATATCTCTTTCCAGTATTAGAGACAAAGAGTTTTCAGCTCTTGTACTTTACAAGTTTGCATTGGAGATACAGAGCCTATTTCTCCATCCCTTGAATTTCAGCATAAGAACCAACGGAAGCTTTGTATAGATTAACAGAAAAATGAAGCAGGATTCAATTTGGTCATTATGGCTACACGTTTTCATATGCTTGATGTATATATGAATATGACAGAGATTAGCTGTTGTAAACTTATAATGAATTAAAAAGGCAAAACAATTATAATTTTTCAAATTTTCTTTGACCTAATGTGTTTCACTTCAAGTTTATGATAGAAGACTAGTTCTGAAATTGAAAGGGGAATTTTATTGAATTAAACAATACACTGTTTAATGACAGTTCCAGAGCCTATGGCTCCTACAGAGAATATTTTTCGTTCAAGGACTAACAGACATCATACATAACTCCTTCTGGATAACTGATCCTCCTTCAACCCAACAAAGTCACGGTCCCTATCACTACCCCTTGCTGTAAATGTAGCCTTGTCCTCAAGGCTGAAATTGGGAAACTGATTTCACAGTAAGTAGCTCTTTGGGAAACTGATTTCACAGTAAGTAGCTCTTCCTCCCAAGTTGCATCTTCTACTTGTAGATTTTTCCATTTGGTTAAGGAGTGTCTCGTTTTTTCCTGCCAGTTTGCACATATACTTGCACTTTTGTCCAGAGTAAAGGTTCAACAAAATATGTAACTAATAACTGCATTGAACTTATGCTTCTGGTCTTATATAATTCAACAACATTCATATGCTTTTGAAATTTAAGGTGTTATTTATTTTACTGTCTCAATTCCTACCTTAATTACACCTGCTTGCTTATACAATCAAAACAAGTAAAATCTTAGAAATTCCCCCAAAAATCAAACAAATTTGAATTTTTATATGATTCTGGTTTTTGGACTTAAGCATGTAATAAGTATACTTTGGGTGACACCTGTGGGTTTATGTTCATCTAAGCCAATCTAATAGTCAAGGGGTCCCATGACAAAATTATAGTTGTGATTGACGTTGTCTGGCTTTTAAGTTTCAACAATATTTTGTCACCAACAGTTTGCATTAAAAATGGCAAGTTTACATTTGTAGTTACCCACGGGTTTATGCAGCAGTCTTCTTGACTCTTGAGTATTGGTTTGAAAGGGAGTTTAAAAAAAAAATGCACGAGGCCTCACCGATTCATAAGTTGTAAACTATTGAAATTGGGAGCTGAAATCTCCTTCCAAGGAAATAGGATTATATCAACAATAAAATGCTTCAACATATCCCCACCTAAGAAAAATGACTATGGCCACAATATAACAGGTAAAAATATTTTTCTTGAAAAGATTCACTTCAGCTGGACTTACAAGATCCGGAGCATCATCTTACTTGCACACTACCCATGGAGCCCTAATTATATATATACATATATTTTGGAATGATTGTGTTTGTAGTTTATTTTTTTATTTCTTATCTGTTACGTGCAGTTCCAGATAAACACATCTTATTAATAATAAATAATTAATAATTATTATAATAATAAGTAAAGGAAAACAGGAAAAAAATAAATAAAAACAAGAACCAGCTAAACACTGAAAAATAACGATTCCGCACTGGTATTCGGCTGGTAATAAACATCTGATCCGAAATTTGTTTCTTCCAGTACATCTCTGTTCTCTGAGGCAAATCATACTTTCCCTCTCTTTTTATAATTTATTGTGTGTGTGTGTATATATATATATATATCCCATGTTTGGAAATGGAAAAAGCAAAGAAAAGAAAAAGGAAATTCACTATATTCACAATTTACAAATGATATAATAGAGATAAAAAAAACAATTGATAACAGAAGAAAGAAGCTGCTGGGAACAACCCCTCAATTCCAAGTGCTTTAGAATTTTACTTCGCTATTTGTAAGTAGAAGAGAACAGAAGTCATGCCCACAAATTATGGTAACTTAGATAAAAGCCCGTTATCCACGATTCCTGCTTCTAATAAGAGAAGTTCCGTGATCTTCACTCTTCATTGTTCTATAGGTTCAATAATATGAGCCGTACCGTACTGCTCAACGCCTATTTATCTCTTCATAGAAGTTTCCACTCTGCAACAGCAAAAAATGAAATGATGTCAGGCTCATAATCCAACAAAATAGAGTGATACAACCAAAGTTATAAGCCGCGCAATATGTTACTGAAAAACTCTACGAGCTAATATTGAAACTTACAAGATATTGAAAACCATGCCAATATGTTATTTGAGCCAAAGCTTCCATAAGGACTCTTGTAATTTTGCTTTTGCAAATTGGAAGCTTTTACCCATACCTTGTATGGGTTATGAATCAAATCCAATTGGCCAAGCAAAGCTAGAATTTTGCCAACTTAGCAAGCTCAACCAAAATTAATGTACCAGCATCAATCATTTCACAATAAGAATGTCCCAAAGAAAACTTTAGCAGTGCTAGTCTGCTACATCCTTTCTGGTAATAGCAAATTCAGTAACTAACTACAGCATATTGAATAGTAGCTATATGGGTATTGCAAATTCTACAGCTGCTGTGGTGAGATGCAGGACATCAATCTTGCACGTGTACGGGTGTAACTAACAACTTTTTCCATTTTCTATTCCCATCCTATCCATTTGTTGGCCTTTGATCTATAAATCAATATAAGAGTGCAAATAAGTATAAAGTGAAGGATCTTTGGGTTTCGATGATTGACTCCTGAATCTTTAACAAACATGTGCAACTAAGGCGCAAGAGTAACAGGTTACCAGTGATTTTTTCCCCACTTTTAACACATATAAAGCTTGAAAAACCCAGAGGTGAGAAGAAAAATTACATTGCTGTAGGCCAAACCAAAAATCCTAATATCAAATATCAATTTGATAGATCCACCTAGAACAAAAAGAAGCATGATAAGCAAAAAAGGAATCATGATTAGAAAAAAAAAAATAGGAAGTTCAAATAACAACTTCCTTTAAAGCTTTTAAGCTACAAGTGATTTTTTGTTGACATTTTTAATCTCTAACATGATCATGTATTCATATGCTTACATTACCTTGTGCCAAAATTTCAAAAAAGCTAAATGCAGAGGTGGTGCATGTACAGGAACCAAATAGACCAATGGTTTAAATTTCTTTCTAAGTAATTATCAGTGTTATGGGTTAAACCATTTTAATCATTGAATTAAGCTTAATGCGAGGAGTTTGTAATGAACTTTTTCAGTGTGTATATATCACTGCTCCCAAAATTTATTTCAATCATGAGTTTCCCATAACCAGGTAGAGACAAAAAGAAAGATTCTTTTATTTGCGTGCACACACATACACATATAAAGTGTATATATTTGTGTATGTGCATATATATATACATCCGTACATACATGTGTGTATAACAATAACAATATGAAACAAATTAGGTCATCTGCATATGTCTCAAAAGTTCACGATTATTCCTCCAACTTCTCTGTCAAAATGGAAAGCATTGACGATTGGTGGAGGGGGGAGCTAACTGACAAGCTTCCCCTTGGTTCCCCACAAGGCTAAAACACAGAAAGAAACAGGTATTAAGTGCATATTTGGATTCACTTGCAAAAGTCATTCCAAAAACATTGTCTCCAAAAGTGATTTTTTAGCTTCAAATTTATCGTTCAACTCATTTTGATGTACAAGTATCTAAACATAAATCACTTTACATTCAATTCACTTTTATTCAAAATCAATTTTACCAAACACGCACTAGAACCAAACAGTCGGAGACAAATTTGTTGCCAAAAATAGTTAGTACTGCGATTTGACAATAGATGAGTGGTCCACTCCTACTCTTAAAATGTTAAATATGAACAAATTTCCCTCACAGTATTGATTGATTTATTTATTTAATTTTAAATAAAAAGCAAAATTCACAACTCACACGCCACACCCTCATCTTATTCCAAATTGCAACAAAAACACAACGAATTCTAACAATCAGAAATTAATAAGAAAAAAAAAACAAAGCAATATTTGTTTGTGATTTTTTCTTACCGGGAAGATCCTTGCGCGGCGCAGCGTAGCAAAGAATGGAACGACCCAATACGGAGAGAGAGGAAACGAAACCAGCAACGCAGAACACCATAACCAATCCAATAACCCAGGGCATCAGCATGAACCCAATGAAGAAAGTAACCGACCCGCACAGCATCAGAGCCACCGAGATCCCCAGAAGCAGCGACGCGAACCCCGCCGGCGTTATCTGACCCGCCGATGACGAACGCCTCAACGGCGGCGACTCCGCCGGTGGCACCGGAACGATCGGTGCACGATCGGAAAAGGACAACGGCGTCGAAGGATACCGGAGGAGGTTGAAAACGAGAGCCGACAGCTCGCAGAAAACCCTAGAATTTTGATCTTGTTGTTGTTGTCCTCTCATCATGTTTTATTCCCGAAAATCAGAGGGGAAAAAACGAAAAATTATATTATCTGCGATGCGAGAGAGAAATTTTGGTGGAAAAATAATAATAGTAATTATTATTATTATAATTCGAATAATAATAATAATAATAATAGAAATGAAATTGGAATTGGTGGGAACGAGGTGAGTGGATAGTCTCAGAAAATAAAACCGATTTACATGCGGGGAGTTGTAATAGCTTTTAACATGGTCTCACGTTTTTGTGACTTGGTTTGTTTTGTTAGGAAAACTGTTCTCTTTTATCCTTTCGAATTTTGGAATGCTTGATTGGGACGTGTTTTTTGGGGGAAAAAGACAAAGGGGCGAAAGGGAAGCAGAAAAAGGGTAGATGATGATGATTATTGGAAAGTGATGAAGCAGAGAGCGTTGAAGAAAAAATGGGGAGTTGCGTAACGTTTGGGTTTTTGGGGTGAGAACAGAAAAGGGTGAGTTTGATGGAAGATGAAGAAGATGATGAATTGAATTGAATTGAATTGGGGGTTGCTTTGTTGTGTGTGCACAAGGCCAGCACACATTGACGTAAGATCGGTATAGCAAGTTGTGTGTGGGACCTTATGACGTGGCCCTTATCTTCTTCGGTATTCCAATTCTTCTTCGTAAATGTTAAACGTGTCGATATAGGTTGTAACCGTGGATCCACTCGAGCCCATAAATACGTTGGATTGTACAAAAAATTCTATCCTATCCTATGTCAGCCTTAATTACCAAGTTGGTTCTTAAATTTGTATGGTATTATTGATTATTGATCGATTATTGATTTAGTTAATAAAATTATTAATATTTTAATTTATTTTTAAAAATTGAATTTTTTTATCATATTAGTCCCTACTTTTTAATGGATAGTTGTAGAGACTAATTTAAAATATTAATAATTTTATGAAATAAGTTAACAATATCTTATAATTTTAGGACTATTTTAGTGATTTATTTTTTTTAATGTTATTTTGATTTGCCTCGTCTAATCCGTGGATTTGGCTAGTTGGCTCATTTTTATTCATTTTTTTAGTTTTTACAAAATAAATATAATTTATATTTTTTTGCCCTTTCTCTTTTTTCTTCTTGTTTTTGATGTCTTTTTCAAAATTTAAGTGAGCAACTCACTTAAGCTCAAGCCAGGTTTTTTTGACTCACTAAAAAAGTGAGTTGAGTTGGGTTGAATCATTTTTTAACCAACTAATGGTGAGCCAATTCGAGTGAGTTGAGTTGAATCGCTTTTGACACCTCTATGTGTGGTATTTTTTTTCTATGTACGATCATTATGTTGTGTAATGTTTTATTAGAAACAATAGTAACATATTTTCTTTGATAGAGTGAAATTCTTGTATATCTTATCACTTTGGGAATGAGTTCGACCAATTTTACCAAATTTTCTTAGAGAATTATAGAGTGTATTACTAACACTTATCATGTTTTATTGATTATAGTAGATTTATTTCAAGGCATCCAAGATTATTTATGAAGAAGTGGGGTTGAAAACGTGAACTTTTAGCTACAAGTTATACAAAAATTCCTAGGTATTATTGAATTTTGGAAATGTAATTTGCTTATATTTTTTTTCTATTTTTTATGTTCATGGTAAAGGGTAAAAAAATATATTACCATGTGAATATTGAATAAAAGCTATTTTAAAATTCGTTATAAAAAAAACTATTTTAAAATTCAACCAACTATTATTTTCTACTTTCACCTCATTTTACAATTTTTTTAAATGTAATAAATTTTAAAAACATTTACATAAATATTAAATATCTACCAAACATATTTATAAGTTGTACATAGTATGTTTTGTCAAAAAAAAAAGTTGTACATAGTATGATATTTTCGATAACAGTATTTCTAATATGATCAGTGGTTTTTTTGTCAAATATGATCATATTTCGTTTTTTTTGGGTCATATGTTAAGATTTCTTGAAACAAATGGTCCACCGGGTGACGAAGATAAACGGGCTCACCTCTTTATCTTTATAGACAAATGGGCTCACCTCTAATAGACTTTAGATTAGTTGATGAAGGGACCAAGCTAGAATGTTGGTGAAACACAGGCAACGGTGCATCAAAATGGTTTATATTTGACAGAAGGTTTTGGGTGCCCATGAGGGGCCGAACCCAGCCCACTCAAGGATATCATTCATGTTTGTATTCTTTTTTGGTGCATTAGGTGTAGTTTTTTTCTGTGTTCCTTTTGTTGTTTCCTTGTCAGTGTACGTTACAGCTTGGTATAGGTCACAGCAGCGTGTCTTGGTTTATTTGGTTTATTTATTGTGACTCTGCATATGTTGTTTTCCTTGCTGTAGATGTCGTATGGCTGGGGTTCCCCCGTTTATGAACTTCTTTCATCTTGACCAAAAAAAAAATAAAAAAAAAATGGTTTATATTTATATTTACACTCTAAAAGTAATTTTAGCATATCATCTAAATAATTTTTTTTTAATTCACTTTTAAAATATGGCTTTTAATATAAGGTTTTTTAACATAAATTATTTTAATAATTTTGCAAAAATTTAAAACAAACATATTCTAGTTGCGTGGCGGTGAAAAGAGATAAACAACAATGAATCTTAAGCTTAATATCTTTGTTGAGCAAAAAAAGCTTAATATCTTTTACACCACATTTACACTCACATGAAAAGAGTTCCGATGGAACATGTAATAAAACGTAAAGAGAGAATAGAATTGTGAGATGAGTAGAAAAGTTGTGTATTAGTTCCTCCACTTCAAAATATAAATAACAAAAGACATTTTTTTGGTTCAAAATATAAACGTTCATCAATTTTTATATGAATTAAATGTTAATTTTTTAATTATACTATTTATTTAATACATACAATATTCATATTTACGAGAGACACCAAAGAGAATAATTTTAAAAAAACAATTAAAACTACTCCCTCCGGTCTAAAACAAAAGTAGTTTAAGGTTTTGACACACATATTAAGAAATAATTAAGTGTGTAAATTTTAGACTATATTACCCCTATTTCATTTTTTATAGATTTTTTCTTTTTTTGTAGTATTCAATTATTACTTTAATTACTCCTTATTAAATTCATTGAAAGGTGATATGGAAAGGTGCACTCTTGTATCGAAAAAGAAAAAAGCAAGAGTTACTTGTTGGTAATTGGTGTATTTCATTAATCACAATACCAATACCAATAACAATTAATTGTCCATCATAAATTTTTTATTAAAAAGATAATTTCATTAATTTATCTTTATAATTAATTCTAGGGGTATAGTTGGAAAAAAAAAGATAAATTATACCTTGAAAATCTAAAACAACCAAAGATTTGGGACAGAAAAAAAAAGCTAAAACTACCTTTGTTTTGGTCCGGAGGGAGTAGTAAATAATAATTAAGATTATTCAATTTTAAAGCATTTATTGGTCTATATATTTTTGTGCTATTTTGTTTTATATTTTGAACCCCAGAGAGTAATTAGCAGTCCATACCATAAACAAATGTTAGCATTTAATTGGTACTTAGTTCACTTAGAGGAGTCGAACGGTAATAGTATGCTTGAGCTAGAGCCTCTGGATGCTTAAAATTTCAAACAAAATAGAGATTTTAGAAGAGTGAGCAGAAGATATTTACTCTTGTTATTGCAGTATATGATTATAGAAGTAAATCCCTTTATACAAATTTTTATTCGCCCGAGCTCTACACTTCGGCAACCCCATAAGAAGGAACTGACTGAGTGCAACGCAACGCCTCCCAGATTGCATTAGGAACCTGCAGGGAACAGATTGTGTGGGGTCCCAACTGCTTTATGACAATCCTCAGACGGTGTCACCACCTTATCGATGTCATTAGCTTGTTCCATTGCCGCAATCTGCAGCACGTAAAAAAACTATTTATTAATGAAAGAGTATCTTCATTAAATTTATTTATAATTCAAACAGATTAAGAGATACTAATAAAAAAAAGGAGTGAAAATCATTTTTCAAATTAAATTTTAGTATATTTTATTTTTATAATATCATATTTATATTATAGCAAGCAAGTCTAAATCATTTTCATTTCGAATTTTTCGCTTTCCCTGTTTCAACTTACCCAATCAATTTAAATATCTGAAAGTCATCCATTTCAGTTCTTTCTGTATTTTCCATCTTTGGGCTAGAATAAAAAAAAATTGTATGAGGTTAAGCACACTAGACTTTCGAGTTTTTCCAGAATATACAAGTTCAAAGCGACTATATGATGACTATATTTTGTAGTTTATGTATCTAGTTTGTGAAGACTTGACATATCTAGAAAAATTCATTTTGACATCAATAAATATTAAAAATAATATGATAAATGGACCTGAATAGTTTAACTAGTTGCATAGTTCCACAATAGGTGAAGCTAAAATAAGTTTTTATGAAAGAATAGGTCCTCTAATCTCTCTCTATATGTCCTGTGCATGGCATATATTTTGGTAATGCAAAAGTATCATGTATCCAATTCGATTTGAGAAAGAGTTATCATTGTATATTAATTTTACCTGTTTCTCCAAAAGCTCATTTTCTTTTCTCAGAGTAAGTTCCTGTTTGAAGTCGCCAAAAAAAAATAGAAAGGGTTAACATAGCATATATAAAGTAAAAGCTTAAATATGTTTTTAGTCCCTCATGTTTGGCTTAAGTTTGTTTTTGGTCCCTCAAATACCAAGAATATTATTTTAGTCCTTAATCTTTTGAAAATCAATCACTTTTGGTCCTTAGGGCCATATTTTAAATTTGAAAAATATTTTTTAAATTTATACTTTAATCTCTCCTAAAATCTAATGTTCACCTTAACCCGTTTTTCCATTCTCCTCCCCCTCCACTGATGCATCGCGACCTCCATTCCTGCTAGGAGTAGTCCCAATGTTTTCCCTCGAAGCCGCCATGAGATGCGGCCTCTCTCTTGTTCTCCTCCCTGTGCGATCGCGGTGGCCCCTTCCCTTCCCGCCATTGTGCGCAACCTCCTTTGTCCGCGCGGGGATGGGGGGCCGCGGTGCATCAATGGAGGGGGAGGAAAACAGAAAAACGGGTTAAGATGAATATCAGGCTTTAGGAGGGGTCAAAGTATAAATTTAAAAAATACTTTTCAAATTTAAAATATAGCCCTAGGGACCAAAAGTGACTGATTTTCAAAAGATTAAGGACTAAAATAATATTCTTAGTATTTGAGGGACCAAAAACGAACTTAGGCCAAACATGAGGGATCAAAAACATATTTAAGCCTAAAGTAAACTTTGAACCGTGGCTATAGTTTTATATTTTATATTCAGACAGAAAGGAAAAGTACAATTATATATTTTTCATATGAATGTGAGGAAAATAAATGAACATGGTTTCTTTACATTATGCCCGGGCATGTGGGTTAAAATTTCTAGCTTGGTCTCTAGCTAATGACGCAACCTGTTAATATAATTCTATGCGTTGTATCTCTTCTCACTAGATTGGTGTCTGTATGCATCTTTTAGACTTGCACTTCTTTCAGGCATATATAGAGATGCCCGAGCATGATGCAAATTAAGAATGAACCAGCGTTAGAACGCTTTTTGACTCTCACTCGTCCATAAATTAAAGAATTTAACATAATCGAAAGGAAATTTCGTTCATCTAACCTGATTGAAAAGTCTGGATTGAAAATGGACTCAAATTTGTGTGTCCAAGTCCTCTATTTTTCGGGCCGAACTTGGATTTTAGCCTATATTTTTCGGGCCGACCCGTTCAGGCTTTGTCAGGCCGGATCAAACAAATCCGGGTTAAAAACAGGTTCAAATTTGTGTATCCAAACCTTCTATTTTTAGGACTTTCTCGGCCTGACTCATTTTGCCAGCTCTAGGCACGTTCCATGTTGTGTTAGTCATTTTAGGTCAGGAAGTAAGAGACGACAGAGAATTCCTATTTGATAGTTCACTGAGGAATGACAATAACGAGTATGACAATATTTTATATACCATTTAGTGCCTTACCATTAAAACAATAGTACTTTGTATTTTCTGGATGGGAAAAAACACCTTTGAGGTGGTTTTGTTTTTAATTTTACGTCTGAATTAATTTCAAGTTACTTGTTCACTTTTGGTCTAATTATGCATTTATCTTTATCTTCAAATAGAAAATGATTTCCTATAGGAGTAAGACACAATCTTCTCATCCTTCCAATTTCATATGCTTGTTGGAATTTGATAATAGACAAGCCAGACTTTCAAGTCCGACATTTGCCCCTTCTGGGCTTCTTCCCCACACCCCCCTAAAAAAAGTCTGACATGTTAAGAAATCACATTCTAGTAGTTTAGGTGGATAAATTTTTAATCAAAAGTTCCTGTCTAGAAAATTTATCAGAGTTTTTTCAGATACCTATTATTTAAAATAACAGTGTTTAGTAAGTGAAGTATCTTGGTCCTTTAAAAGCCATGTGTTTGGTTACTTACCATCTTCAATAGGTATGAATGCAGGGTGCCTAGAAATTTTATATGTCCACACTCTGCATATTTCATGTACTTTTTGAATAATTTTATAATTGCAATACTCAACATGAGCAACTTGAATCAATCTAAATCTAAAACTTGAGGAGTCATGTATATCATCGGAATTCCAAAAGTCTCCAACTCTCTATCCCATTAGTCATAAAACAACTTAACTTTTCCTTAAACTTCTAGCTTCAAAAAGGGGAGGGTGGGGCAGTTAATCCTTGATATAAGTGATCATTAAATCTACTAAAACGGGAAATTCAGTTCTTACCAATTGCATACCTTTTGTTTAAGGTTCGTTACCGACTCCATCATCAATCGCATCTGCATAAAAAACTTGTGAATTAGAATGGTCTTACATGTAAAAAGGTAATGAGAACAACTGCATTCTGAATAGGAATTTTATAATATGGTGGCCTAGCCACAATTGCCATCGGTTAAAAGACGTGGGAATAGAAATCTTCAACAGGTATATTTCATCAGGTATCTTCATCTGGTGATTATGTTCTATATAAGCCTGTTTGTGTAAGAGGGTATATTGAATTAGTAATTAGGAGTACATCTTGTAACAAGAATTGAAGCCAATGACATCTCTAACATGAACACTTCTTATCCTAAACTAAGTAAGACAATGTAGGAAAAAACTACTCGGAAAGAACTCAGCGGAGATTGAATTACATCTTGTGTTCAACATCAATACAAAATAAAATTATGGAGGAAATAAAAGAGATAGAAAGAGAGGAAGAACACTCAAACTTTATTTAGAAAACTCGCTTGTTTAGATCTCTTGGCTTGTTAGCTTATTTTGCAAATGCACTAATATGAGTATTTTTTTTTATGAAGACTAATATGAGTATTTATAACACAAGACCCATGAGCTTATTTAAGTTTTTTGATCAAGCGAACTTATTTAATTTAATTTTGAAACTATGATTCCAATAAACTATAAGTGCTTGAATGAAGTGCATGAACAAGCAGAGAATCAAGTTTTAATTCATTGTTCCACTAACATAAATACTCCATTTTCCAACATCCACTTTTAAACTCGACTTTTTTTGGTGACTACTTACAAAACTCTTAAATTTCAATCCTTCGTTAAAAAAATTTAGTTACTTGACCATTACGTCTTATATAGGAAAGATTAACTTCTTTATTCTAATCATTGTTAAATTAGAAAGGTTTAAATATGTTTTAGGTCCTTCCAAATTGACTCGTTTTGATTTTAGTCCCTAATAATTTTGGTCAAACTTTTTGAGTCTAATAAAAAAAAATTTGTTTGATTTTAGTCCTTTTAGTGATTTGGGGCTAAGGTGGCATGGATACATCACCTCATTAATCAGACGTGTCATATTCAAGTGCCACGTAAGCACGCCATATAATTTAAAATTTGCAAGGACTTGCCACGTGGCCCTCTCTCTCAGCACTGCCCCCACCGCCACCCACCACCTTCCTCCACACACACACACACACACTCTCAGCCCACCACCACCTTCCTCCACCCCCACCACCTCCTTCCTCCTCCCTCCACCACCTCCTTCCTCCTCCCTCCACCCACATTACATCGAAACAAAAATTCATCAACCAAAATAAAAATGGCCCACAAATTGAAAAGATGCAGACCGTATAATCAGTTTTTCATAAAATGGCCCACATCCATTATTCTACAAATCTATCTCTAATACATACATCTTATTATCCTATTTTTCAATCATCCATTATCATCACATAGCGTACTGTTTTTTTTGCCCCTTTTGATCAAAAATTCTCCTTCACTCCAGTACCACAATCTCTATTGAGCTATTATTATTTCCCTTGTGTTGATTACCTAAGATGTAAACTTGAGAATATAATCCAAACTGGTTTCTTCTATGCCCCTTCTTCCTCCTCCTTTCTTCTGTTTGCTGTAGGTTCTGGTTTTCTGTTTTATTTGATTTTTTGGGTGGTGGTGGTGTGGTTGGGGTGGGGGCTGTGGTGAGAGAGAGAGAAAACGAGAGAGAGAGTGTGTGGGTGGAGGAAGGTGATGGTGGTGGTGGTGGTGGTGGTTGGGTTTTGCAGAAAACGAGAAAAGAAGATCGAAGAAGATAAAACGTGGTTGAATCCAGTCCCTATAAATATATGAATGTTTTGAATCTAGTCCCTACAAATATGTTACGTTTTGGATCCAGCCCTACGAATATGTTACGTTTTGGATCCAGCCCTACAAATATATGAATATTTTGGATCCAGTCCCTACAAATAAGTTACGTTTTGGATCTAGTCCATACGTCTGTCCCTACGTCCATCTTCGTCACTGTCGTTGTTGTTGTTTGTGTGCTAAAAAATGGTAGAAAACAGTGAGTGTTCTCGAGCTCTCTCTCTGTTTCTATTTCAATTTTTTCGAGGAGGTGGTGGGGGTGGAGGAAGGAGGAAGAAGGTGGTATGGTGGTGGTGGTGGGGGTGGGGGTGGGGGTTGGAGGAGAAGAGAGGAGAGAGAGAAAAGGGAGGAGAGGAGAGAGAAAGAGGGGGGGGGGGGGGGGAGAGGTGGTGGTGGATGGAGAGAGGAGAGAGAGCAGGTCCCTGCAAATTTGAAATTACGTGGCAGGTCCCTCCAAATTTTAAATTACGTGGCATGCTTAGTTGGCCCAAAATTATGCCACGTCTGATGACTAGGTTGACGTGTCTATGCCACCTCAGCCCTAAATCACTAAAAAGACTAAAAAAAATTATTAGACTAAAAAAGTTTGATCAAAATTATTAGGGATTAAAATCAAAACGAGTCAATTTGGAAGGACCTAAAACATATTTAAGCCAATTAGAAAATATTTTTTTGAAATAAAAAATAAAATCCTTTTCCATCCCTCCAAAACCCTCCATCCAAATATACACTTAATGGATTGAAGTTCTATCATAGAATTTAGCACAAAACCTTTGCTGATCGGATTTGTGAAAGGGCAGTATGAATCAATTTCTCTAGTTCCATTAGGTCAGTCGCACTCAGATGCTCGAGTTCGGAAACACCAAAGTGCCTGCATTAGGATTTACATATATATTACTGACTCATCATACCTTAGCAATGTTGTAAAAAGATGAATGCAAAAGATTACCTTTTGACCAATTGAGAAAACGCTTCCCCAGACCATATATCAGCAATTTCAAAGTGAATTTCGGGCTACAAAAAAGCAAAAAACAAAGTCACTAGTGATTTGTTTTTTGAAGAATCATTTCTACGCTTGCATTTGCTTCAAATAACTCCCCTTAAAACAACTGTATGTAATACTTTCTTTCCCTCAACCACATTTTTTTTGTTCGAATATAATAAAGAGGAAGGGAGATAAAATGAGGGGTAAAAATCTATCCCCTTAATTTTTGCCTTTTCTCCAAAATTTAGGGATTCAAGGGGGAGGGAGAACCGTTTAAAATTTATAGAAACTGCTGACTAGTATATGTTTATTATATTTGTTAATTTTAAAACTGTCTTTGCATATATTATTTTTAGTGATCCTGTGTTACCAACATTAAAATTGCATGTTTCACTTTCATGTCATACAAACCTCTACCAACCTCAGTTCTAGAGCTTCTTCCTCTCAATCCAAGTCGTACTAATTTATTTTGTAAAGGTTTATTAGTGAATTGATTTTATTTTCGACCCCTTTCCCTTTTTTTTTATCCCTTTTCCTTATTAACCAAACACAAAGTCCCCTTCCCTCCAACAAACTAAAGAAGGAGAATTTATTTATGCTCACCTCCATTTTTCTCTTTCGAACCAATCATTTTATTAGACAAAAGAGAACTCGAAAAATATAAGTTCAGCTGAGCTGAGCACAATAAAACATACTTTCTCTTCAAAGAAAAAATAAATATAAGAAGATAACCATCAAACAGTAGCTGAGATTGTTCAAATTAAGAAAAGCGTTGGCAACAAACAACTCAGATATGCAAGTTTGTATCATGCCATTTCATTGATCTTTATTTATCCTCTTTATAGCAACATCAAGCTATTTAACCTCGACACAAGGACCAAGCTCCCTTAGTCCATCGTAAGTTTAATTATATTCAAAGTCGCCTAATTAATTATCCTAGCCCTCAAGTTGGTCACTTTCTCCATGATGCCTTGACAATATTGAGTGCTCTCTTTATCCTTCCAACTTCGTAATTGTCATGAGATATTTCAGTTCGTTCATGTTTACATTGAGAACTTTCTAGATGTTTTCGTGGCAGCTTTGGTGAGATTGTTAGGTATGTATAGTGCAGTATATTTATTGTACATGACATGCAATATATACTTATATTTATACATGACAAGATCCATCCGTACCTTTGAGTCAAAACCGCTTGCTCCTATATGATCATTGTATCGCTGGAAGATCTTGGCCAAACTGAGTTAAACACTGAATTTCATGAGATTTACATCCTATTAAATTGAAATTGAAATAATTAAAAAACTAAAACATAAGAAGATATCTGATAGATATAGGTGCAAAATGTTTATATATTAACAGAACCTTTTCTAATAAGGGAAGTTACTCGGAATATTATAGTTTGGTGTGCTCACATACATGATACATGGGATGAGCGAAAATGATAAGAAGGTTGTTTCTATTTTGTCTGGAAAAAAGTTCAGGGGAGGGAAGATTATCCAAATTTAAGGCATTTTATAAGCTTCAGCTAGCAAAGGCTTAATCCTTACAAATTGCTTACCAAGGGGGATTAGTTGAACTTTTGTTCTTTAACATTTTTTTTATTTCAAAATTATTAATGTTTCAAAATCAAAGATCTAATCTGGGCATAACTTTTGCTCTTGCTCTGATTTAATTGTTTTATGTTTAATAATATTTTTTACTTATAAAAAAAATTTAATTACTTTTTTAGTTATATCCCGATTCAACAATTAGTAGTTAGAAAAAAGCAAATGAATTTGTAAGGCATATCATATCATAATAGATACTGGAAATCAAATAGAGATATTTTGATCTTATTATACAACAATTATTATATATATATATATTTCTTAATTCATAGAGAACTCTATTGTCGGTGTTGCTGTTGCATTTCTAATTTTAGATTTTTATTACAATGTATTTACTTCTTGATCTATTTAAATGTCTTATTATAAAATAAAATAAAATATACATCTGCATTAGTCCTAAAGCTGGGTCAACTTTTATAAAGGAAAAAAATAACCAATGTTAAGTGAAAAAAAAAAGTCGCGCCTTTTATTTGGAAAACAAGTTACACCCGTCTAATGTAAAGACTAACCTTTCACAACATGGCATCATAATTAGGTCATCTATGACCATTCGGTGTAGAATCCGAAATTTTATAGCTCTCATTTTAAAATCAACTCCTATATAATATATACGAGTCCTTATTATTTTTTAAAAGTAGGATAAGCTCATTTTCATGCGATCATGTGTCTTACTTATCATTGTAACACGTTTTATGAACTTTTATATCAAATCAAAATAAAAAAATTTCTTCTTTAGAAAGTTATACGATGAAATGAGATTTTTAATTAAATTTTAAATTAATACTACAAATTTTTCAATCAACTATATTATATATTATATATATAATAAGATATTTGTAAATTATCATTAAAATAATATTCTATCTATTAAAGTAATTTATAAGTTTTTTTAAAAAATAAAAAACTTCAAATCTATATATGTATTTATGTTATTGCTAAAATACACTTTATTAATTAAATTAATGTTTTCTCAAATATTTTTAGTTAATATTTTCTTTTATATTTCACCTGCATTTACAAATTTACAAATTCATACAAAGCACGCAGCCACGCAAACACTTTTCTAGTAAAAGAAATTCAACATGATATTTTTTTTTTGATCAGAATTCAACATGATATAAGATAGGTCTATGTAAAAAAAAAGCATTATGTAGTTTCACCCAAAAATTCAAACATGAGAAAGTTAATTCACGACATAACTAGCAAGTATCATGTTTATATGGTATTTTTTAAATTAATAACTGAAAAATTGACTAAATTTAGGGAATACTATTTAAAAGAAATAAAAAAATTAAAATAAAATACTTTATGTAAAAGTAGGTATGTGACCAAGGTAGTCAGAATCGGACTGTTCATTGAACCGATGAGGATAGGGGTTCGAGGTTCAGAGATTTGACCAGGGTCCAACCGGGGTTCAATCGATTGAACCAAGATATAATTAAATAATATTATTTTAAACCCTACACCCTATACAATATTAAGTAAAAATTAACATAAAAGTCATAACTTTATAAAGAAAAATTAAACTTTACTATTAAATGACATAATTCATAATATAAAATATTCAAAATTACCAATAATTGAAGAAAGTGATATCTATTTCTTTAAAAAAATAAAAAAAATTGAAAAAAAGAGTGAACCGGTCCAACCCGATTTTTAACCAATTTTTCCAGTTTTGGCTAATTTTTGACCGGCTTTATCGATTTTTTATCAATTCTTGTGCAGGGCAATTTTCAGGTTATTCCAGACCAGACAAGGGTCCGGATCTCAATTCGACCGACCGGTCCGGTTTTAACTTCCATGCATGTGACACGTTAAAAGGAAGAGTAAATTGGGGAAAGTTCTCATTCTCAAAATGAAGACTCAAAATTCATATATAAGAGCTAATATTTACTTTTTTTTACTAGTTGGTCTTAAATTTTATCATTTTTAATCTCATTTTAGAGGGAATTGGTAAGTGGATTTTTTTTCCTGGACTAATGTGTGTTTACTCAAGAAGTAAATAAAGTCTGACCATAAATTGTCTCATCACTAGGGGTCAAGCTCAAGTATTAGCCGAACCTATTCCTTTAAATAAAACACATTAACCACTTACGCCCAAACATACGGTTAATACGACTATTTTTCATCAGTCTAGCCATTGTTTAAATCTACTGGGTTAGTATTTAACATTTGTGTCATATTCCTTCCCTTTGCTTTACCGATTGTCTTTGTCTTGCTTCTTACTTCGTAGCAGCAAGCTACCTGGTTTTGAGTAGGAATGGCAATGGGTAGGGCACTATAATACCTGTCCCCATACCTACAATTAAAAAAATACCCATACTCGAACCCGTACCCGCGTGGGTAACAACTTTGATCCCCGTACCCTTACTCTTTGGGTACCTAAGTACCCGTACCTATGTCTATTACCTGCACTTTAACTTTGAAAATCCGAATGCAATACATAATATTATGTCTAGAGGACACGTGAAGGAGTTCACCAATGAAAGATGCCAGAACAAGGCAAAACGGTGTCGATGCAGGAGGTTTGTCATAGCTAGTCAAGGAAGCGAGACAATAACAACGCTGGTAAATGAGGCTCATCGTCACCGGTCAATGGTGGTGAAAGGCACGATGAAGCAAGCTCGTCGTTGCCGACAATAATAACGAAAGACACGGTGAAGGAAGGCAAGGAATCAAAAAAATATCTCTCATAGTGAAGAAAAGTAAAGAAAGAAATGTATCTCACGACTATAGTGTCTTGTGCGTGGGTTATTTTCAGATTAGGGATCTAATTCATCTAAAGTGTGCAATCCACTTTAGAGTGTAAAATAAGTAATCTCAAATCAATAATTAATATTACAAGCACATGAATAACAAATCATTGATGTGTTGGAATAATAACATTTGATTTTATTATTAGTAGTTAATGTTACTTATTTTACTAATTGCTCACTTTAGAAGAGTCAAATCCTTAGCATTATGGAGCTTGCAGGTTTAATAATTTAATTAATTAAATTTAATATTATCTATACATATATAAATATAAATATTGCGGGTCTAGGCGCGGGTGGATACTAAGGTACCCGTACCCGCACCCATTCCCATCAAAATTTGTGGATAATTACCTGTACCCGTGGCGTACCCATTAAACGGGTAATTACCCTCTCCATCGTGGATAATTTTTGCATATACCCAATAGATATGAGTCCAATTTTCATCCCTAGTTTTGAGTTAGATTCATTTTCACTTTTCAATTATCATCCCTTCCAGTTTTTATCCCACTGATATCACTTTTATTAAGGTTTATCTTAAAAGGTCAAAAGTAAGAAAAAGAAGGAAAGGATTGAATGATTTTTATGCGCATTCCTTCAGCTTGATTGAGATTAACGTAACGAAAAGAAAAATTTACAGAAACAATCAAAGTTTCTTCATCAAAAGATCGATTAAGATAAATCAAATGATGTAATAACGTCAATATAAAAATTACTTATTAATAAATTTCTATATTATCAGAGAAAAAAACTCTTAATATAGTATTATTTCTATTAAAAAAATTCAACAAATTTGTCACTGTACAATACCTGAACACCTGCAAACCTAAATTAATATGATAATAAAAAAGTTGCACAAATTATTCGATTATAATTTTATTCACCATTTTTTTTTTCAATCACATCACTCACTAGTAAGATCACTCACACTTTTCCCCTTTTCTCTTTTTTTATTTCGATTACACCCTTTTCTCTTTTCTTCATCCTACATCTAACACTCCCTAGTCCCTATAACATGACTTGAGATCTGCTACTATCTTCAAATGGAAATATATATCAAAACAAAAACCTCTTCTAATCTGAGCGATTCAAGTCGGCGCTGCTACGCGCGCGTCAAGCTTAGATCAGTGACGTGGTGACTGGTGTGAGCATCTATCCCACATCCATCCATCATATCAACAATGCTGCATAAACCCACATCCATATCCATCGGTGATTTGGTGCAACAGACCAGTCCCCTAGCTTATCCTCTTTAATTAATGGTTCTTATCCGTACGAAAACCCTTCGGAAACAGCAACAAATGGCACGACTAGTAGACTAGCTAATAGAAAATACTTTTAACGGCACGATTGTACGGATCACTGGTTTATTCATTTACCTTTTTTAGCCTCCAACGAACGGAAAGCAAACAAATCAAGCACAGAAAAGGCATAAAACGAAATTAATTTGTAACTGTGCCATGCGTACGGATCCCGAGAAGTATAGCTTATGGTTTCACTCAACTATCATCGAGTACGAAAAGGCGAATCAAAGCAAGCAATGAAAGAAAACAGGTTTAGACTCTACGGTTATGTACGATTTGCTTGTACCTGTCACCGTTACAGAACTCGTAGAGCTTCCCGGGGTTGGAGAAGATGATGAGCGCCACATTCGCATCGCAGAGAACGGCTAACTCGCTAGCTTTCTTCATCAATCCCTTGCGCCTCTTCGAAAATGTTACTTGGCGACTGCTCTTGTCCTCGATTCGCTTCATCTCCACCTTCTTTTTCCCCATTCTTCTTCTTTCTTCTCGCCGAAAACCTAGCTTCTTTTTCTATTCTGATTTCTCTCCTTTCCTTTGTGCAATTATTATTATCTCTCCTCTTTTTATGTATCGTTGCAACTCAGCAGCGAGTAAACTCTGTTCTTATAGGTCTAGTGTGTCCATTCTCCACTTGACACGTGTTAAATGACATGTGATGTTCTGATTTCTTTTTTCAATTTTTTATCATTCACTTTTAGTTACACGTTTGGAAAAATGAATAAAATAAAATCTACACCATGTGCCCATGTCATATGCAATTGTACGTTGACGTTGACGTTGATGTAGAATTTTTTTTTATATATGTAGATTTTTTTTGGGTTAAATATGTTTTTGGTCCCTATAATATAGGAGATTTTTGAGTTAGGTCCTTATAAAATAAGTAAAACTGTTTTAGTTTCTCTTTTTTTTTTTTAGTCCCTGATAGCGTTGACTGCTGATGTGGCACTGTGAGGTCCCTATAAAATTCCTACGTGACACCTTATTAAGCCTACGTAGTTTACACGTCACCTGACACATACACATAAAAATAATTATAGGGACTGGATTCAAAACGTAATATATTTGTAGGGACTAGATCCAAAACGTAACATATTTGTAGAGACTGAATCCAAAACATTTATATATTTATAGGGACTGGATTTAACTACGTTTTATCTTCTTCTTCAACCACGTTTTCCCCCATTTTTTCACCTCCACCACCAACAACAACAGCAACCCCCTCAAAATAATATCATTTCCTCGGCCTCAGGTGAATTGTTTTAGTTGTTTTTAGTTTTAATGAAATTTATACATATGAGACAGAGATTGATGATGTGCTACACCGTCATCATCCTCCTGCGAATGATGGACTCAAGCTCTCGATCATATTCAGTGTCTCCACCATGACATGCTACACCATCATCATCATCACGATTACTATTATCATCGTCATCATCAAGCTCTATTCGCCTCAGTACGTGGATTGCCCATCATGCCTAGCAAGATTGGTGCCCAAAGGGAGAGAGCCCGATCGGATCCAAAATTGGTGCCCAAAGGAGGTGGAGGTGGGGGTGGTGGTGGAGAAGAACAGGGATTAAATTCAAAATACGTTTTTTTATAGGGATTAAGTTAAAAATGTGTCAAGTGACGTGTAAGCCACGTAGGCTTAATGAGGTGCCACGTAGGAATATTATAGGGACTTCACAGTGCCACATCAACGGTCAACGCTGTCAGGGACTAAAATAAAAATAAAAAATAAAAGAGGGACTAAAATAGTTTGACTTATTTTATAGAGACCTAACTCAAAAACCCCCTATATTACAGGGACCCAAAACATATTTAACCCATTTTTTTTTATATTCGACAAAGGTGTATATCATGTAGATGTAGATGTTTGTCAAAGGTCCAATGTACATGAGGACTTCAATATATCTATTCACCAAAAATAATAGAAAAATGTTACTTAGACACTTATTAGGTATATATATATTGAGTGAGAAAGAGATAGAAAAGAGATAAATGATAAATATGATAGGTAATATGATGTGATAAGAAGAGAGAGACAGATAAAGATAAGAGATATTGCATAGGTGATAAAAAAATTTGGATGTCAAAGTATCATTGTTGAAAATAATTATAGTCTTGACAAAAATAAAAATAAAATACTTTAAATCATATATAATATATTTTAAAGTTTTGTTAAAAGTTCAAATATACTTTATTTTAAAATAAACTAATCTAAATATATAATTAAACGTTTATTTAAACTTGATCTAACTTGCTTGAAGAAATTCGGTTGTGTTCAACCCTCGTGTCCAATTGGGTAGGATTGTTCTGACCTTGACTTACTCGGGTTGGGTAACGAGTTTGATGATTCTCAACCCGTTTTAGCCCGACCCACCCGAGTAGCATTAAAAAACTAAAAACTTGTATACAAAGACAACACATCCATAGACAAAACTCGCAAGCCCTTTCACACTTTCACTGCTCCCAGACTCACAAATTTTCCAAATTTTGTGCCCTAAATCACGCCGCCATCACGGACTACAACAGATCCTCCAAACTGTGCCACTGTCCTCCATCTCCTCCGACGCCGTTGAAGTTCCTTGTTGCAAGACCGCCATTCCCTGTCATGAGACCGCCATTCCTTGCTGCGAGATTGAGACCAGTGACCACCATTCCCTCATGCCTGTCGCGAGACCGTCATCCACTACTGCAAGACCGTTGTTCCTTGCCGCAAGGCCACCCTTCCCTTCCATGAGAGTCGAGACCACTGTTCCCTACCAAAAGACCATCGTTCCCAGCTACGATTGTGAGACTGCATATTGTTTGGCATCAAACTTTCCTTACCTTCCCCTTTGATCCATGTTCTTCGTCGTTGCTCTCTCTGATCTACGTTCTTCCTTTTGCTCTAAGTAGATCTGTGTTTTCCTAGTGCTTCAACTGTTGTTCTCATTTGTTTTTGGGATGGGACACGACCACCTGACCCGACCCATACCATTTTGCAATTGGGTCAAGTCGAATTCCACAAACAAAAAGGAGAGAAACCTGACCCACGTTGTTTACATATCGGTTCAGTTCATATTGAAGCCCAAATCAGACCCAATATCACCTCTAGCTATTATTGGAAGGTGCAGTTTATTCATTTATGAATCATGATGATAACTTGCCCATCCAAAAAATAGATTAGGAATCTAATGTCTCAAAATAATAATTAAAATTACTATATTTATGAACAATAACCACTAAATATGCGGAACTCATTGGCACGTAATTGAGGGCAATAAATAGGTGCAAACAATTATTATTATTATTATCATTATTCTATTCTGGAAGGGGAATAAACAGTGACAAAAGGAAACAAGAGTGCAGTTTTATGAAAGCGCACACACAGAACAGCATTGCTTACATTGTTCCTACACAGTAGATACTTGCTACTAGTCCATTACATGCCAAAGCAAATTTCTTCATTTTTTTGGGTCCGTTTTCAAATAAAATTGGAACGGCAAATTTGCTGGTGGAGTGGATCTCATGCCGGAAACGCCACCAGGGCTTCCCACTATGGTAACCATCCTGCCATGTAATTAGTCATGCTTGGGCCTGCCGTGACTACTGACCCTGGATCAGGCTGATAACTGCGCTCAAACAAAGTTCATTTTATGCGACCAATTTAAAAAGAATCATTTGACCAATTTTTTTTTTTAAAAAGAATCATTATCAAAGTAATAATAATAACTTAATAAAAAAAATTTAACATTAAAATTTTAAAAATTAAAAAAAAAACTAATCCATAGGCTAACTCGCAGACCAAACCCACTTAGCCCACATTTAAATGAACCTACATTTAGTTGGTTCATAGCCTGTGCAAATTCCAGGTTAAATGGGCTATCTGCAGTCAAAAACCCATTTACCCAATTCTAATCATACCCCCAATTTTTTTTAGATAATAACCCAAATTAAACCCATTTAATAAAAACTTGTCATAATAAATAATTTTTGCAAATGCACATTAATATTTTGGATCTAATTGTTCATATGACCCCACACCTATACAAATCATATTTACATCGTCGATGGCTAGATGCTATTCCAAAGATATCAACCCCCCGGCATCATTTCATGCCAACTAAATTCATCGCTGATACAGTTTACAAGATTATATATGATCAATCAATGATTGAGTCAAGAAAGAGTGCATACCCAATTTGTAATGTTGCATCACACTCCAATGGTTGAAATAGGGCATCACCCTGATGAGTTTGAGCTGGATGCCGGCCATATCCCATGTCGACATCGACACCCGGATTCAGCTGGAGTGGATTTATTTGATACCCTTCCAACTGCTAAAGACCAATTAAACAGAGCCACTCATTAATTTCCAATTAATGTGACAACTAGTTGAGGGATTATGTAATTTTACATAGGTTGATGAGATGTTTGTTACATACCCTTTGTCTGAGAGACCTGTTAGCCTCGCTTAGCAAATGTTCCTATACACAAGTGACATAAATTGCCGACTAAAAGCGGGTATAGCGCCGGAAGAAAATATAGCACGCGGTGGCAAAAGGAAAGCAAAATTGTACTCATACCTTACGTTGAAGATCAGAGAGCTGATCCAGCATGAATTGGGTCTGTAAAGGAAACAAACTTGCAAAATAAAATACATATACTCCTATAACTATCTGAAGCCAACTCATGTTTTCCATAGGGAGTTTAAATAATTAAGAAGAGTGTTTTTACATAGAGATTATGTACCTTTTGAGAATGATAGATCTATTTTTAGAATTACAAACCTGAATCTCTTCACTAGTCAGAGAAAAGTCCATTTGAAAGCATATAATTTTCGTTATTATTTTACCCTTTCAATTTTAATAACCATGTGCAGCCTAAAAAAGAACAAAGGACATAATTATAATTATCTTAGTTTTACATAATATTTGTTTTTAGATTGAACCCCAAAATCGTCCTTGAAAAAATTGAAAATCTACATATTAATCCTTGAGGATTCAAAAACTCTGCTTAAGGGACTATTTAAGTACCAAGGTGAGTTTTTGCAAAAGTTTGAAAGTAATTCAGTACCCTTGTTGATCTTATTTGCTTCAAGGACGAATCTAGCTGCCTTTCAAGCGACTCGAGCTCTTTGCTGTTCAGAGGGCCAAGATCTTCTCCCATAAGGTTCCTATATAAAGAGGGTAATTAACGCGCGGTTAAATACATCAGTGAGATAGTGTTGGATATTTTGTGAGTATTTCAAAAGTTTTAACTAGATATTATTATTTTTATTAGAAAAATATTTTATCTAATTTATTGGATAAGCTTTGACTTGGTACTATATGAGATAAGAGTTTACTGAGTCAATTAATTGATTTGCTTTGACTTGGTCTTATTAAGGATAAGGATTGATTTGGTCAAATTAATTTATTACTTTATCTTTATTTTTATATATATATATATATTTCCTTGGCCAAGTTATTGACGGATCACACGTTTCTACCCCACTAACAACTTTCTTCTTCCTCTTCTCTTTCTGGGTTATACATCTGCCTGTTCCAATTAATGGATTGGAGATTCTCGAGTTCTGATAGCCTCGGTATATCGATCACCGAGAAGAACCTGTTGCAACCTGGGAGATTTGCGCAATTTCGCGGATAAATCCTAAGGATAGTGTTTACACACACCTCAGGTTTCCTATTTGTTCCTATATTTTGTTTTGCTCCCGGTGAAGCTATGTTTGTGATGATCGATTGCTGGTGTTCGAAATGTTCGTGATGCCACAAATTCTCCAACAGACAGTGACTTTCGTATCAGCCATAATTTTAAAGATAAAAATAGAGCATATCATCCGTACCTCTGGGCCCGTTGTAAGGCTTCATAACGTGCCTTCAGCTTCAAGTATTCCTGTTGACTGCTTAACTCCTATAGTCATGGTTGCAAAATCAGTGCACTGACATATATAATTAAGAGAAAAATATACCAAGTGCCAAGGTATACAAGAGATGAAACTGTGCCAAGGTATCACTGTATGCTAAGGTATACAACAAGAGATGAAACTTATTATCCATCAGAGTTTGTAGACATGTTCAAACCTTTGCACGATGGGCCTAGATGACAGTAAATTATAATAATCAAGACTTCTTGGGTGTAGGCAATTATTTGGTCAAGAAACTAACAGAGTATTGTAAATAATCTTAACATGTTGAAAACAGCTTAACATAGAAATTAAATTGAAGGCAAGCGACATAACTTTGCAAGTGATGAACGTGAAAGGGAAGAAAGGCCTAAAATTCCATAAAATTGATGTAACTTTGTAACAATATCACCAAATATGACCAATGCAGCATTGTATGACCCTGGGGTACATATACAGCTGCTACAGACAGAAGACACCTTGAAACCACTATATATATATTGTCAATGGAAATAAGATTTTCATCGTAAAAGTTGTGGCAGCAGAGGATAATTAAAAAAGCTTTTTTTTTTGTGAGATTCAGTAACAAAGAAATTATCTTAATTTTATTTACTTTCTTGTGTTTGTGCTAAGTTAGACAATGCAACTCGTTAATGGATTGCCTATCGGTGTAAGTAAGAGTTCTTAAGGTAATAGATTTTATGGTACTGTGTTTTAGGATTGACACTATGACGAGTTATTGAAGACTTTGTATATGGGTTGGAATATCCTTTTTACTCCTTGTTTTATTACATTTCTTTTGATTATTAAAAAAAGAGAAATGCTTGATTTGTTTTTTATTTAGTTGACTTACTTGTGTTAATAATTATAAAAATGGTATATTATTTTTAAAGTTTACTTCTTGTTTCAAAATTTGTAAAAGAAAAAGATAAAAGATAAAAAACATTTTGGTACTTTTTTTTATCAATTTATTAGTAAAATCATATTAACAAAAAATGAAAATGAAAAACAAATCAAATACAGCCTTTTTGCATTTTAATTTTTAAATATGTTTCTTTCTAAATAACACAATAGAGTGAAGTATAGTTATACTTTATACCATACGATGGTAGTCTTGTTTAAACAATATTAAGGTTTTTTTTTTTTTTAAAAAGACAAATATTTCAAAACTCTGGACTATTCTAAATTCGTGTAGGCGTTATGCCAGTCAGATTGCAAACAGTATAGCTTTTGTTTGCGTGTAGTCTTTGATTAGTTGTTCATTGTTTTCTTTTTTCTTAATCATTTTATTTGTTTATCTCTTTGAAATTCTTCTTCCCTGCACTTGCCGATTGTATATAGATAACAATGAGCCAATTCTTTAACCTTGGATCAGTTGTAACACGGAATATTGACAATGCTGAACGTGTTATAAATCAATTTTCCCCCTTTTGTACGTATATATAAAATATAAATAAATATAATTAGTAAATAGTTGCAGCTCAGAGTCATGTTAATCCCCTTATAAGTAAAACAAAAAAGAAAAAAGAAACAAAAGGTGATCAAATTAGGCAAGTTAAATGGACAAGTAACGTAATTAAATTACGATATATATATATGGGGCTATTCATCATTACCAAGGCTTCTCGTGTAGACACATTAGGCTCTGGCGCACCATAGTTGCATTTCTGGTACCTCTCTAGCGTTTTGAGCATGCTGCAGCATGTTCACAACAACAACAAAAAAAATATTTGTATAAATTACAGAAGTGGACCAAATTTTTTTTTACAGAAGTGCTTAACACTTAAAAATGGATCCAAAATAAATTGAATTAAGTTACATTCTACAAATATAAATCATTGCTTAATATCTATATTAATTAAGGACAAATTAAGCCACATCTTTAATTAAACATAATTTTGATTTTTGCTTTATGTCCAACATCAAAGGAGGAGGAGGAGGAACAAACAAACATTTTTCCTAGCGATGAACATGAACAACTTTTAGTTAGCATTAAAAATTAAAAAAAAAAGTATAATATATAAACAGTGAGAAACTCCGGATTTAGATTCCCTGCTGTTGCTTCTTAATTTCTTCCTCTCTCTATTTGTGTTTTTTATTTTATTTTTTTTGATAAAGTAAATCAATGGCTATGATAATAGATTCAACAAATCAAATGGCTAATATTGCACTAACAGCAGGAACAGCACCAAAAATTTACAGTAAAAAATCCTGGTCCGAGAAACTCCATGGATAGAAAACAAGAGTGGGAATGCTCCTCAGGTATGTGAAAAACCACAGGCGTTACGGAAATTAATAAGCAAAAAGTAAAAGATATTTTCAAGAGAAGTCAATACTGTTTTAGGGCTATACATTATCAAAGGACATCAAATGACATCAACCTTTCAATCTCATAATTAACCGGACATAGGTTCACCAGTGAAAGAGTTTCATATTCCACAAAATTAAAATGAGCAGCAGTACCAAAAGATTTACAATTACTCACGTATTTATATGTATCATTTACCGATAAATCATAAAAAATTAACACATTTTTTTACCAGGATGATAAGAGACTGCTATATATCCTTTATAAATGTCAAACATTTAAAGGGCATCAAAGGGAGCAAATAGGACATCAATTATCCCCCATATGCAGAAAATTAGAGGAAACGGGTGTGTATATATAAAATTATATGGGGTTAGATCATTTATGTGGAGTGGCACTTTTTAAACCCAGAAGAAAACGCATGGAACATTGTACAAGAATCAGATCTAAAAGGACCAGTGTTGTTTCCGAAGGAGAATATAAGAACAACAAGAAGTAGCAGCAGATTTGAAATGCCAAGCCAATCAATAGAAATGTCTGTCTATCTAGAAAGGAATGAAGTGATTGAAAAACATGTATGGATATGTGGAAGAGGAGATAGAGATCATGTAATTAATCCGCTGAAAGGGCGAGAGAAAAGACCATTCTGAGATTCTGATTTAACAAAAAGTCTCTATCATGAAACGATCGATTGAAATTTGAAAACATCTGCTGTCAGTAACATGGGAGAATTTATGAAGCAGGTAAAAGCAAACGGGTTGACTCTTTAAGTGAGTGAAAAGTACTGAAAACACCATTTTGCTCTTTGGTCATCTGTGATTGTGGATCGAAGACAAGCCCCATGTAATTAAAGGGCTTGAGTGCTTCACCAAAAAAGAAAGCACTGAAGCTAAGGCAAACAGAAGGAAAAAAAAAGTGGAAAAAGATATATAATGTGGAATTTTTTTATAAAAAAATAAAAAATAAAAGTTGGAGCCTGGAGGAGAAGAGAACACTACAGATGCAAAGGGGGAAAATTATTTGTTTTTTTAAGAAATAAAAGAAACCCTAGACCCAGAGATGTTGCTTTTTTTTAAGGGGAAAAAATGCGTATTTTACAGTAAATGAAAGATGGATTACGTTGTTTGAGTGATTTTGAACATTGAAACCAAAAGCAATTAAACTAGCTGCTAAAACTCCAAACGGAGCAAAATTAATTGATTATATATATATATATATATGCTTCTTTTGCCCAACACCTAATTACACCGAAAAGAAGCCAGACCAGAGACTCCAAAATTGCTTTTGGGAAACGCTTTTGAACCAGATCTGTTTGAAACGCTGGTGAAGCGAAAAAATGGAAATTTCAGAGGCTGGGTTAAGACCCAAAAGAGGGAAAGAAAGAGAAAGCGGGAAGGCTTGGCCTTTGGGTATAAAAAATAAAAAAAAAATGAAAAAAAAAAAGGAAAGCAAGGCGCAGAGGGGAGGGAAAATTAAAACAATAACAAAAATAGAGTAAATACAATACAACAGTGATCTTCTCTTGTTTAATTAATTTTATATATACATCTGTTAATTGGGGCTAGCTTACGGCGTTTTCCAGTTGCAGATCTAACAACAATACGATTGCAGAAACACTCAACCTGCTAAAAACGCCGAGACATTCACAGAAACGGAAAAACCTCAAACAGTGAAAAAAGAAAATCAACTTTTCTCATGTTTTCTCAAACGAAAAAAATAGGTCTCTCTCCATGTCTCTGTAAACAGCAAAAATCAAAGGGAGAGAGACTTGGAGATCTTAATTCGAAGCAGAATAAAAAAAACATATAATAAGAAGCGATAGAGAGAGAGAGAGAGAAAGGAGAAAGGTCCTGCTGTTCCTTTTTTGTGCTTGTATGTTTATGAGCACATACACACATAGATAAGAAAAATAGAGTTTATATTTTATTTTTATTTGGTTTGTTGCATTTTAGTGAATACCTTGAGCTGCTGCAAAACTCGTACAGCTTTCCTCTATTGGAGAAGATGATGAGAGCAACCTCGGCATCGCAAAGAACGGAAAGCTCATAAGCTTTCTTCAAAAGCCCGTTCCTTCGTTTAGCGAAGGTCACTTGCCTGTTGATTTTGTTCTCGATTCTCTTCAACTCCACTCTTCCCCTTCCCATCTCTCTCTCTCTCTTCTCTTCCTCCTCCTTCACCCCTTCTCTTTCTCACACTCAAATATCCAATCAGAGAGGTGGAAATATATATATATATATAAATAAAAATTAGAATAAAACCTCTGAATATTTTTGTGTCACACATACACATACATATACATATATTTATATACCCAGGACCATAGCAACATTGTATTCTCCTTCCTTAAGAATCTGAGCAAAACCATCTTTATCAAGCCCTAATGGCAATGCAAACTCCAAAATCAAAATCCCTTTCTCTCTATCTCTCTCCACCTGTCTTTTTCGTCGCTGTGTTGTGTTTAACACACACTGCTAACCCAATGACAGTGACACGGGCGAGGAAAATATTGAAATTGCGAAAATGTAAACCACCAATGTATTGCATTGTAAGTGGGTAAGGCAGTTTTGTGATACACGTAAAGTGTACCTAATCTTAAAAGCTAGCTGCAGCAAAAAATTTATTCTCTTCTTTAATTAATGACACATGTGCATTATCAATTTAATCTCATTTTGATTTTATCAAATTCATCAAATATTTTAGTGCATCTTTGTTTTCTACAAATGTGTATTTATTCAAATGCAATATAATTTTTTAGGTACTTTAAAAAATGTACTTTGAAAGATGTGAACTTCAGTTTATAATTATGCAAATGAATTTCCAAACATAGCCTTATTTGAGTTTATTTTTAGGTCATAGTGGCGATATTGCAGGCATTATGAGACACGGAATGTGAGAACTAAAAATTCTTGTGTAGCAATTGAGGCACGCTTTTTTATTCCTGAGAAATTGAGGCACGCTCAAATGACTAGTAACACCTACACAAATATCGCTGGATTAAATTTTCTATGATCCCAACATTTACATTAATTATTGGGATAAAATAAATTACATTATACAAAAACCAAATTCATTACTAATTTATAAGAAGCTATTAAACTAATAGTATTATGTTATATAATCTTTTCTAAAAATGTTTCCTTGGTTACTATTTCGTCCAATTTTTAATATTAGAAGCCTAAGTTACACATGAGACTAACTTAATGAGTTAGGTGACCTTGACGCAGTGCCTGTTGCCAATAAATTTCCCGAAGTAATTCCATAAGACATGTGATACAATATGTGTTGCTTAAAATTTCCAATGAGTGAAAACAAATTTAACACACGTGATACAATAAAATCTAAATTTTCCAAACACGTTAAAAAAACAAATTTAAAACAACTAAAATTAAAAGACACACATTACACAACATAAGAATTTAAAAATTAAAAAAGAGGATTGCCCCACCTCAACCCACGGGTTAAGTGAGCTTCCAAACCGAGGTTTTGATGAGCCAATTCTTTATAACCCATTTGGCTCGTGAACTGGGTTGGCTCACATACTGGCTTTTTTACTATTGTAGCACCATTTTTTTTATTATTTTCCAATCTAGCACTCTTTTTTTTTATTTCCCAAAGTAGCACCATTTTCATTAAAATATTTATTTTTATTAATTATCAATTAATTAAATTGTTAATTGTTAATTGTTAATTAATTGAATATTTAATTGTTAAATATTTATTAACCCAATTTGTTAACTAATTAATAATATAATTATATAAAATAGCTCACATTGATTTAAAATTTAAAAATACAAATACAAAAGTGATAAAAACAGAAATGATACAAAAGTGAACTAAATGCAAATTATAGAAAATTTTTACTGCTGTGTATCAGCTCTAGAACGGTAAGGGCATTTTTTCTTGTTATGCCCTTCATTTCGACAGAGTCCACATCTCTTGGAATGACGACTCATTTCTGTTTGATCCATGTCAGTACGAATCCTTGTGGATTGTGGAGAGCCATTTGGATCTCTCTGCATTGTTGGATTGTGGCACAACTTAATTCCATTGTATTCTGACCAATACGAACGGTGAGGCACCGGTTTGAACTCTTCGCGGTAAATATTGTATACATTTTGCAATTTGTACTGGGGAGGCACATATATCATGTAGTTGTGGTGAATTTGGGAACAAGCAGCGATGACATGCAAACATGGATAGTGTAGTGCCTGAAATTCACCACAGTCACACCACTGTCTATGTAGGTCTACTTTAAATTTTAAATCAATGTGAGCTATTTTATATAATTATATTATTAATTAGTTAACAAATCGGGTTAATAAATATTTAACAATTAAATATTCAATTAATTAACAATTAACAATTTAATTATAATTTTAAACTAATATTTAATTAATTGATAATTAATAAAAATAAATATTTTAATGAAAAGGGTGCTACTTTGGGAAATAAAAAAAAAAGAGTGCTAGATTGGGAAATAATAAAAAAAATGGTGCTACAATGATAAAAAAGCCTCACAGACCACAAAGGGATGGTGCCAATTCATGGGTCTGGATGATGGATTCCTCTCGAAAATTTAGTGTGAAATCCACATTTTAGCATATGTTAAAAACACAAAACTTTGTTACGGTGGGGCCTGAATTGGAAAGGGCGTTTCAGGGCATTTGGAGGAGTTCTATTCCCTCAAAATGGTGTTCATTTGGAAACTTTTGTGGAATAGACTGCCTACTAGAGATAACTTAATTAGGTGTGGAATTATCTTCTTGCCACATTCCTAGTTGCTGTACATGTGTTCTGCTTTGGTTCTGATGAATCGTTAAATCATTTATTTGTTTATTGCACTTTCTCCTCTTCTATTTGGAATATGATTATGGGCTGGTTGAGTGTTGTTGGAGTGGCACCCAATGTTTGTTGTAACACCATTTCTCCAAAAAGGATATTACACCATAGTTACTAAGAATTTTCAAAATAACTTAGAAAATATTTAGTGAAAGCTCAACATTCCTTCTCCGAAAATGTGTATAAATTTTTTTCTTCTTTTAAACAAAAAGAAGGATGGAGAATATGTATTAATTCTTTTCACAAAGGTTTTTAAATGCGGAAGCCTAAACAAAACTTGTATGAATGCAATATCATTTCATATAACCATCAGAGTTTTTACAATGAAAGATTGAAAATGATATACAGTGAACATCTGAGCCAGTCTAGTCTCTAGACCTCTACCCAAAATAATACAGTAACTATCTATTCTTTTTTAAATCCCTATTCATCTATACAGCAACATTCTTCAGATCTTCTTCTAGGAGGTAACCTACTTCTTGGGAAAAACATCTACTTCATCATGCATCAACACAACAAAGTAGGCAAGGGTGAAATTCTAAACAATTTGATAGGAAAAGTACAAGCATAACCAGAACACAGATCACTCACCACCCAATCCATATATCAAGAATATATAAACAACTTATAGCAGACATACTACACACAATAGATGAATCATTCAACATCATAAACAGAGAGTTTCACACAGCAATTATCTCAAGGAATTATCAAACAAGTATGATACATTCACACAAGACTTTCTATACTTTCAGGACACACCCACGGGCATCCTGCCCGCTACTCTTGGGGATTTTACTTAATAATTTCGGGACACACCCACGAGTAAAGAACCCGCTACCCCGAGAGATTTTACGACATAATTTCGGGACACACCCACGAGAAAAGAATCCGCTGCTCCTGGAGACTTTACCACTTATATTCGGGACACACCCACGAGTAAGTCACTCGCTACTCTTGGAGATTTTACCATAGGAATTTCGGCACACAGCCATGAGCATTCAGCCCGTTACTCCGAGAGATTTTACTTAATAACCACAGACCCCAACTTACAATTTAACTCTCAAATAAACACGGAATCACAAGTAACCATAAAATCACATTTCTCAGATAAGAATATTCAATCACACATCTCAGAAAAAACACAGAATTTCACCACTCAGATAGAACATAGAACCATTTATCTCAGATAACTCATACTTCCTTTTTCGTTCAAATCCCAAAAATATATCAGTATATGATAGAACTAAAAAGTGCTTTAGTTTATTGAAGAAGTCTAAAACTGAATTATTCCAAAAATACTTGAACACCAGTTTATTTTCAGAAAAAATTCATTGAAGCTTGTTTCACAAATTTTCACTATTAAGAACATAGAGAATACTGAACCAAAAATATATAACAGCAGAATTCATCGATAATCCATTGCCATTATATTCCCCAATTATCTTAGCCACGTATATACCGAGTCCCTAGGTTAAGAATTCCCCAAACAACATATCAAAACAGATCCCATGCCAGATAGAGACGGACTAAATAAAAGCCCCTTCAAAGGTCTCTTTCCTTTCTAGACAGATCCATACTGATAAACCATTTATCTTAACCATGACCTTGTATATCAATGATAGATAATATCAGGGTTTTCACAAAAGAATAATTTCATTTTCTCTACGGTAAAACCATTTTTACGGTAATCTGAAATTCGTCATTATAACGATATGTTTACAAAGCTCAAAAATTAATTTTAACATTCTCACCTTGCTTCATGAAAATCTTAAAGAATTTTGGGCGTTATAACCCTACTATTAGTAATTAGCACAAAATAATTAATTTAAAGCTTATAAAACAATTTATTTAAGCATAAAGGCCAAAAACACCTAAAGCATACAAGACAATCATAAAAAGAATCAAACACATACTTCTCAAATTAATATTGAAAGAGATTCCCTTTACCTTGGCCACAAAATTGATGAAGAACAAAGCAAGAACACCAAATAAGAAATATAAGATTACTAATTAAAAAGTGAGAGAACTTTGTGTATAGTCTTCAAGCTTCTTGGATGAGTGAAAAATTATGAAGCCAAGGTTGCTATTTATAGGGAGAGGGGCGGCCAAGCTTAGGGAGAGGGAAGGAATTAAGAAATTTTTGTGATGTCATGCATGATGATTTTAAATAAAGCATTTTAGAATTTTAGTAAAATCAAACTAATTTCTCATTGATTCAAAGCACTTCACAAGGATTGAATCCAAGTGAAAAACTTCATCCAAGGGCTTAAAATTAAGGGTGAGGGGTGGCCATAAGGAGGAAGAAAGGAGTGATGTAAGTCATGACTCTTAAAAGGCTTAATTACAAATTAGATTTAATCAATCCTTTTTTCTAATTGGTCCAAACTTATGACTCAAGGAACCAAATGAACCTAGTCTCCTTCTTGGCATGATGGTAAGACGGTTTTGAGGGCTGGAAAGGGAGGGAGTGAAGTTACATCTTTGCCCCTAGAGTCTTAAGTGTAAACAAGATGAAAATCAATAGTAAAATGGTCATTTTACAAGAAGAATTCCAAAAACAATTATTAAAAGGTGAGAACCTATAGGAAAATTTCGAAAATGACAAATAATAGTCATAAAGACTTCATACAAGAGTTTATGGATTTTTACGGTTAGGGTAGGTTTTACGGTTTGCACTAACAAAGAAAAACGGATGCGCCGTAAAATTCCAAAAAATCACAAATTGAATTTAAACACTAATGATCTCTCTTGAAATTTGATTTTAAGCACTCACTGATCACTAAAAATCCTTTTTTGACTAGAAATTCTCGTTTTTCGTACTTTACAGGGATCGGAAAAAGTAGCTTTTGATATGCTTTTCAGAAAATTACGAAATAATTTCCAAAAATCTTAAAAATGAAAAAACATGATTCGACTTCTTAAAATCTCTTTCTGACCTCAATTCGGTCTTTGAATCAGTTATTAGCTCTTAGTGTAAGTACAGGGACCAAAACGGTAATTTTTAAAGTTTTTCAAAAATCCTCAGAAAATCACAAATATTAAAAGAAACAACTTTTGTGAAGGGAGTTTTGTTTTCTGAGTTGTTTTGATATACTTTGGATATTTAAACCCTTATTCGTCAATTACGAAAAATACAGTTTTCAAACGTCAAAGAAAAAATGACTGTTTTAATGAAATAACTTGATAAGTATTTTAAAACCTTCATTATAAGACTAAAATAATTTACTTAGCACTTAGATCTTAAAATTTCATATAAAACAGATTTTAAACAGTAACTCAGAAAAATGGACATTACATTTGTGTCACTCATTTTTTACGTCATGGGAGACTGTTTAGAGGGAAGAAATTGAGAAAAGTTAGATATCTCATTTGGAGTTCTGGTTATGAGAAATTTATGGTTAATGCTTGAACAAAGTTATTTTTCAAGGGGAGGTAGCCAGCTGGTCTCAAGTATTTACACAGATAAAGGTAATAGCATGGAGTTGGTTCATTAATAGGGAGAGTAGAAATTACACAGGTTATTCCTTTTTCAATTTGTCTTGAAACTTTATGCTAAGACGATTGTTTTGATGTATTATGGGCTTGAGTACCTCTTGCACTCTTAGTAATGCATTTTTTTTGCTTATAAAAATATATATATAATACTGGACCAAAAAAAAATTAATAATAAAACTGACAAGTCAAACGTGTTGCGCAGCGCGCTGCTAGTTAATTACTTAATGATCCAAGATTTAAAAGCAGCATTATTATCTTGCGTGTTTTCCATTGACATTATGGCATTGAGAAACTAGTGCTGGATGAAAACGTCACAAAATTAAGTTTGCGTATTCTGTAATTGTAGTTATCTAAATATTTTCATCGGTGTATAATTAAATTTGTCTTCTAAATTTTGAGATAAACAATATCGGAAGCCATATTCAATTTTTATTATTTTATTGACGTGGGTGCTAATACTACCTCGGTTCCTTTTTAATTCTCTATTTTAAGAATATTTTTACCACTATTTATCTATCTTTTTATAGTTTAACGTTATACTTTGTCAATTATTATACCTTATCACTATTATTAATTACTTTACATATTTTTTCTACACTTTAATGTAAATTATTCCTCTGGTTTAAATCTTTGGTGGTTTTAACTTTTTATTTTTGTCTCAAAATTTTGATTATTTTAAAATTTCAAGAGATAATTTATCACATTTTTTCAACTATACCCTTAATATAATTAATAAGTTTTGAGTGGAGAAATAATTAAGATAGTTGAAATTAATGTTGAATAATAAATAGGGTCATTTTAGTCTAAAATTTATTCAATTAATTATTTATTAATCTATGTGCTAAAACTTTAAACAACCAAAGATTTGGACCGGAGGGAGTAAGAGATAATAAATATGAATATAATAAAATGGGGTGGTGCAAAAATGTGATAGTATAACATAAAAAACTGTTGTTGATAAAGCTATTCCTTAATTAATGTAAACGGAGATATATAATACTTTAAGCTTTTTAATTCCACTATGGCGTGAAGGGACACTTACCGAATACCGACCTAGCTCGTGGAACTAAATTAGAAGAATTCTTAAAACGGTTTGAGATCATGTTCTGCTTCATATGAGGAAGAGAAAAACGTTCCCCTATGAACTAGACATGTTATTGCCTTTCCTGCCAAATCATGCGCTTCTAGGATTGTAGTTTTTGATGCCTTATTTTATGGAAAATTTTGGAAACCAACATGATGGCTGCAATTCATGACATGCCAAATTGATGTTTTGTCACAGAAGCTTACACAAGTATGTAGACCAAAAGCAATTAATTAATTAAAACAACAACTATTTTAGCTAGAAGTAAGAAAATAATTAACTTTAGCCAAATATGTTTTTTTTAACTACTCATTCCCTTTAGTTAAAAGTGTTATAACTGGTAAATATCAAACAAAGAACCAATATAGCATCATCTTTTGTATAAGTAAACCCGAATTTTCGTTCCTTGAAATATCTCTCAGTTTTATGTTATAATAATTCAAATTCTTCCAATTAACGATCTAATTTAATGCTTTAAAACACTTTTTTATTTTTATGGGTGATGCATTGATAGGGCGACATTGTGCACTTAGTTAGGGGATGGGGTTGTCCACTTTCGTGGAGGTATGTGGAGCTTGGTCATATACATTCTTTTGTATTTGATATTTGGATTGTGCACACTTTGTACTTTTAGTCCCATTTTAATTCAATTTGGCTTATAAAAAAAATTTAATGCTTTAATATTCAGCACTACAACTAATATTGGAGTGATCAAATTATAAACCCACAAGGATTTCATTTTCAAAAATATGATAACAAAAAAAATTAAAGAACCAAATTGAGTAATATCTTTCAATGACCAATGAGTTTTTCTGTTCTTAACGACAGGGTAACAGAAGCACGCATCCAGTTCCAAATATGCCTCAATAGATAAATAGGGCTAATTCTGATAAATATATACTTAGCTGGATAACATAAAACGAATGCGACATGAGATTAAACAACAATATTCCACGGATAATTTCTTTTCATGGGTGAATGGATGCCTGCCAGATTTGTTTCGATTCTTATTCATGGTTTAGTTCAATTGGATGAAGAAATCTGAAATAACTCTCAAATAAGCACTGCTCAATGTAAGTTATTGGAAAGGAACATAATTTTGCAGTAACTTGACATCATATATAGAATATTCCTTATCTAGTGATATCAAATTAGTAAAGTCAGTGGAAGGGTTCGATACTTGATCTTTGATCCATTTTTGTTAATTACTTGATCTTTGATCCTTGAATTTGCATGTACGGAAAACAAAAAATAGATTGGGAGAAATCCCCATCTTTTTTAAGTGCTTGACAGTACACCACAAAATTAAATCCCTCACTTATTGGGTGGAAGATACTCTCGGTTACTTTAAAAAAATAATAAGCTTATTTAGTAAACATTCTTATTTAGTGGAGACTAGAGAGTAAGGATGTTAATGAACTGTATTGAATTGATTTGGAGGAGAAAAGCCATCCAATCTAATCTTATCGATTTTTTTATTTTATCATTCGATGGGTTTAGTTTTAAATTTAAATTAGTTTATATTAGATCAGTTTCTAATCTTTTAGAATGTATCATCTGAAGTCATCTAGTTATATTAGCAAAGAATTTGCACAATTTCATAATCTCATTTACATTTTAGCTCATATCAATAAAGATATATATACATAGTCTAATAGGCTGATGCAAGAATAAGACAACTCAACTCTCAAACCCTTGCTTTAATTAGGCCTATTGAAAAGTAGCATGTGTTTCAACCATGAGAAACAAGGTTCTAATCCTGGAAAAGGAAAAACTATATTTAAATTTTTAAAGCCTCCAATTTTTCTATTATTCTTTCAACCTTATTTTTTTTTTCAAAAATCGTTTTAGACTTACAAGTATGTTAGGTTGACCCTGGTAACAAATTACTCAAATATTTACTTGTGTAAGGTAATCACTCCATTATTTGTAGCGTAAGTAAAGTCACCTCTAACCCAATCCATTTCCACCTCTAATTGCACCATTTAGATAGAAATTCTCCATCTCCACAATCTTATTCAGATCTTAATTAGAATAATCCAATTGACACATATTTACATAATCTGGACCCGAAAACAATTCTTTGACATATGGCTCCTAGATTCAGTCATTCCAAGCCAATTTCCCTAAAAAAGTGCGTAGTTGTTGTAGTACTCTAGCATCTCATACCATTATATTGATATCAAATGGCTCACATTTGGACTTTGTAATTAAATCAGATTTAAAATTCAAACTCAAAACACGAGTCATCCGATCTCGATCCAACAGTCTGAGATACTTAACTGTGGTAACTGCATACTTTTGGTACGGTAGGAAATCAAGATCCCAATCATTCCTCTTATATTTGTGTTCTAAAACTTACAATTAGCGGATCACCAAAAGTTCCTAAACTTACAATTAGAGTATTGAAGCAATGCCTGCCCAACTCGACTTAGTCACCCCGAAAGAAAAGCATATATGCAACGACCAATATTTGATCCACATTCTCTCAAATTTTACCATTCATTCATATGTTTTCTCCTTGGGAATTTGGGGAAAGAAAAGTAGAACTTCGGTTGGGCCATTCTTGCACTCCATGCAAGAATGGTACATCCTAAAGGGAAGAAGAAGAAGAAGAAAAAAAAAAAAAAAATGTTAAAGATTAACATGTACAAAATGCGAACCACTAATGTTGTTGCAATTGTGTTGAGGAGGGGAGGAACAGTGAAGATGGAAACATCATGGGGACCCAGTACACTCTGCTACACCTACATTATGTGCATGGGGCAAGCAAGACCAATATACTACATGGGCTCTTTGATCTCCGTATGATATAAGCTCAGGGGAAACTGTGATGTGGTCCTATGTTACAGGAACTACGTTGTGGACCATTGGAATTGACCAATCAACTGGGTATTCTGGCTTCATATAAAAAGTTCCAGTTCTACTTTGATGATTGAGACGCCCACGTTTTTTTTTTCTTTTTCTTTTTCCCTCTTCTTGAAAGTGAGAGAAAGATACTCTTTAACCAGTACTGAGGAACCGTGTGTCCAGATTCTTTTGTTCATTATTAAATAACCCGAAGAATAAAATATGCTTAGGCTACTTCAAATATAATGAGAATGTGCATGAAATATATAATGCAAATGGTGAGTGACGCACATAAAAGAGGGTGTGATTGGGACCTGGCGATTTGCCACAATAAAAAATGATGTAGTCACTATGCAAATTAATCCCCAGTCCATTAATTATGTCACTTTTATGTTATGGAATTAAATTTTGAATCTTATTTTGTATCAGTTTTTTTAATTAAATATTAACAACTCAAAAAAAAATTAATGAAAAAACTATTTATCATTTAAGCTTAGTTACCTATAAGATTAATTTGCTTTGCTAATAAAAAACGCAAGATTCAAAATTAATGTTAGTTGAATTAATTTAATTCGGATTAACTACAAAAATTCAATAAATCAATTTAGTGTTGAACACAATTCAACCTTGTCCATTGGGGCCTAACTTGGCCCGTACCATCGAGAGTGACCTTATCTAGTAAAACAAATAGGTTGTTGACCAAAACAAAAACAAATAGGTTAAAAATATCATCATATTAATACATGTTTGTGTATAAACATTCCATGCCATGAACATTCCTAAATTAAACTAAATTACATCAATTATATTTGGTTGATTTAACTATATATTCCCTAAATTACATCGATTAAATAATCCTAACCTCAAACAAAATAAAATACAACCCTTTGACACTACGCCTCTATTACAATTTCAACGTCCTATTGCCGTCATGAGTCATAGTGGGCCACTTTGGTGTGTGGCTTTAATTTGCCAATCTACCCAACCGCCAAGATTTAATTAATACGACGAATACGAATAGTAAGAGTTCGTCCTTAACGCTTGTTTGGATGGAAAGGAAGGACACTGAAGAGTCCATGTCAAATCATTTCCATACCTCTACTATTTTATCCGCTCTCGAGTACTGTCAGCAGCCATACAAAGAGAGTAATGGTGTTTTACATTACATTTAAGTGAGATAGATTTTGCGGAAAAATCTTATTTATTCCATAAAAGTAATTATTTACTGTCATATTAGTTTCTAAAAGTGATTATTTTTCTAACAGAAGGGACAAAAGTGACTAATGATTGATACCAATTGAAGACTTTTTTTAATTTCGTATCTATCAGAGAATAAAGTGACACCGCCCTGACACTCTCAAAGACCAAAGTGGCTGGTTTACTCATTTTCAAAAAAAATTCTCTATTCAACATTTGTAAGTTTATGTTTAGTTTACTGTTAAAAAAGTCTCAAATGTATGACCCAGAAATAATTATAGCATTCTTTTTACGACTAACAGGCATTTCAAATTAATGTTAAATTAAACCGAACATAGTATAAGTATATATCATGTGAAAACTGATCAAAAAAAATATCATGTGAAATGAATATACTTTGGTTTATTCCTATGTGGTGGAAATAATCATAACGAGCCCACCAAAAAGAAAAAAAGAAATAATCATAACGTGAAATTCTGCATGGAGTTTGTACAACTTTGTTTCTGTGGTGAAAAAAAGGGATGTAACAAAGTCAAATCTAGCATAATATTCTAGTTTTTTGCGTTTGAATAATTCCGAATTTTTTTATGATCTCGTAATTACTAAATGAAAAATAATAAATAAATTTGTAAACTATTTGATATATATATATACACACACTTTTTATTTAATACTTTTTATAAAATGTTTAGAACTCTTTAAAATAGTGTCGTAGAAAAATATAACGTACGTTGCTTTTACATTTATCTTTCAACTTCCGTCGTCTCCGACCCGTGGCTTTTCTTCCTTTTTCTTCTTCTCTAAATCACAACTCGGGAAGGACGCTACAAGTGGAAGCGCCTTTTGTTTTTGTGTTGGGGCCACATTAAGTCCTTATGCTACATCAGATCATCAATTTTTCACACACACACACACACACATATATATATATATTGGTAATTGCCATGCAACTACCCCACACACACACACACATGTATATATATATATATATATATATATATATATATGGAGTACTTAGAAATAATATTAAAGGGAAGAGATTTAGTATTTTAGCCTAATTAATTAAGGTAATGTTCCACGATCTAAATTATTTTCAATCCCTTAATTAATTAAATGAAATGTGTGCAGAAAAATGGATTTAGATATATACAAAATAGATGTGTTGGCAGGCTGTTTTTAATTTTGACTGGGTGTTGTATTACTATTCCTCAAGATCTTCTGCATGATCTAGTTCAACTTATTTGGTAATAGGTCTTTGGAGAAAATATTCCGGGCTATGACTTGGAGTGCAGTCATTTGGTTAATTTGGAAAGTTCAAAGTAAGATAACTTTTTTCAAATGTGGTAATGTGAATCTTTTCTCTCTCTTGGATCATATTAAGGTAATTGTTAATTGGCCGTAAATCAAAAGGAGGTGCTTATTTATTTGTATTGGATTAGTGTATTAATTCTAGAGACTAATATATGCGCTTGTTGTGCTTTTTATTGTTCATATTTTTTAAAACGAACGACAGAGAAAATCGATGTACAAATAAATAAGAAAGTATATGAAACTAGAGTTTGTTTAAGTTTCAAATAGGTGATTTGAAGGAAAAATTAATGCTAAGAAGAAGAGAGGAGGAGGTGAATGAGAGACAAGGAAAGTTGAACAGATGAAATGGGGTTGGGCCAATTATGAATTATGTGTGGTGGGGTCAATTGGGGGGGACCATGCCCCAGTGGGTTTGATTTGAATGGAAGGAATAGTAAAGGAAATTAAAGGGGTTAGAATATTAAGTAGAGTTGAGTTGAATGGCGTGGGTCCATTGCCAAGAAACTTTGCCATTTTAAGGCGAACACTATCTCCGTCAACCATTATAGCACGTGGACCTTATTCCATATTTGGCACTTCCTTTTAAACAAGTCACGTCGCAGCAACTCACAAGTGGGCTCACAAATTATGACTCCTCCCCCCCCCCCTCCCTCTCTCTCTCTCTCTCTCTCTCCACTAGGGTGATCATACACATACGTCCGATCACCCCTCTCACACCTCATCCTAATGAAGTAATAGGTGTGGGAGGGGTGTGGGAAGAGGATCCACTCCTCATTTCCCTTTGCTTTATACAATTTAAATTCACTGCAAGATAGATTTAAAATCATATATACTTAAAAAAAGTTAACACTAAAACTTAAATGGGGACTAAAATGCTAAAACATTATTGTCCCTCATTGTTGTTAGTTGCCTAATGCTTTGGTTTGATAAAAAAAGAAGAGAAGATAAAATAAAATAAACATGAGATAAGATGAATATAAAATAAATTAATTTTATATATTGTTTAGATGAAGAAAAGAAAGAAGTATGTAAAGTTGTATTCTTTCATTAGATTGGAAAGAAAAGTCATGAAGGTAACTTAACATTAATATTTTTTTTTCAATTTAACGAGATAAATTGCATAATTTACAATTTTTTAATTAAGAACTAATTTAAAGTTTCTTTTTTTTTGTTGATATGAAGGCATATATATAAATTTCTTAAATGCATGAAACATATGCATGTCTGCATGAAAATCAAATGGATGAATGAGGCTCAAGTTAACTTGGAAATTTTGATATGAATACCTTATTTGGGATTTTGTTTGGCCATGGTCAATGTTCCTCCTTGTTTGTTCAAACTAATAAAAAAACGATGTGAAAGTAGGAGCAGCTCACGTACAGTTTTGCGTTACATCAACAATTTACATGAGAGAAAAACAAAGTTAATTATTAAGGCTAGCTATTTTAAAAGTTTCAACCACCACACATGAGAAAAGCAGAATTTGAAAAGCGACTGCATATTATTGCCCCAACAAAATTAAAAAGATTAAGTTTTAGTACCAATTTTGTCTTGAAGCCTGCCATAATTAGAAGATCTGATTTGGATATAAATCCTGCAGCAAAGTACACCCCCAATGCAAAATATCTCATATATCATTTTATATTCATGTTTCTCAAATAATGCATGTGAGAGCCGAGAGGTACACATTTAGGGTCCATTTATTTTAAAAATTGGTAGAATTGATTTTGAAAGAATTGATGTTAAAAGAATTGATTTAAAAAAATTGAGTTTATAAGAATTGATTTGTATTTGGTAATGATATTTTAGAAGTGTGTCTAGAAGAATTGGTTGTGTTTGGATGATAAATGTAGATTTTTATGTGTAAACATAAAGAATTTAGTGGGTCTCACACCCATAATTGATTTTATTCAACGCAAAAGCTAAAAATTCTTACTTCTATCGACATCAATTCTACTCACCCCATAATCAATTTTATCTAACACGAATCTAAAACAAACACACTAGTTACTGTAGTAACCACTCTCAAAATTGATTTTGAACCCCAAATAGGATTTCAGATTCTGAAGTACTTAAAGTTCTTCAATTATTGAACTTGCTGAATATGAATTTTAATCCTTTAATTATTACAAAGCCAATTACTTAGGCTTGTCTAGTTAAGGATTCTTTTCAGTGCAAACAAAAAAAAAACGCTTTCTTACACATATTTTTCACTAAAGCAAAAGTTTTTTCATTTTTGAAACCTTACAAAAGCTAAAACCAAATTAAGAGGCTATTAGCACAGTTGACTGGCCACAAAAGTAGAGGCTCGGATCAGCTCAGATCTTCAGAGTTGAAGTACACAATTGGGTGAGAGTTTTGAGAGGACTTGAGGTCATCTAATAATACATACATAGATATACAGGGACAATCATTTTGGGAATTCTTTGAGGTTAAAGTGTTAAACAAATTTGTTCAATCTCAGGGATATATATATATAGAATTAACACCAGAGAGAAGATTTAATGAAACAAGGAATATGTCATTGACCCGTCTATATCAGCAATGTTATGAGCTGGTTAGTTCGAAAGACTTGAAGCTTTGTGAGCCTCCTATCACATGGTACGTCAGACAAAATTTGTGTCCTTTCTGCTACTGCATCCATCCATGTTCCAGTTTTCACAAGGCTGAACGGTTGAAAATAATGACTAATAAATGATAATGGTCACATTTCTTAATGGCTCCCAATAATATGTTAAAACAGTACATATGAAAGTTTGCAGATATCATAAGCGAGTCAAATGATAAATAAAATCCCCCTTTTTTAGATTCTTAATGGTCAGTCTGGTCCGATTTTAACTAGAGTTTAATTTAGATGGCATGTCTGATTTTTCATTAAATACCTAAGACTAATATTGTGAGACAAGGATGTAAATTGGGTTGTGAAGTGGAAGGTGATGATGTTATGATCAGGTGGCAACATTTATTTATGTACTTTAAGAGATGGAATGGTAATGGAGGCTCATTACATGACACATGCAAGTTTATGTGTTTGTCATATCCATTATATGAATGTCTCTCTCAGCTTCCCCGTAATTGGGAGCAAACAAAAGGTTCAAACCCCCACACATAAAGAAATTGGTGTGCAACGAGGAAAAGAGCCACAATAATGCAAAGTGAATCCAAAAACCCATTATGGTCCTAAATCTACCATCACAACCATAATGGGTCTACGAATGTACAGCTGGAATTTTGACCCTGTTGGAATATAACTCAATAATCAAGCCTTTGTATGCACATCTTTGTCTCTTTTTTTTTTGTTTCTAAATTAAATTCGTAAAGTATTTAGTGTACTTCTGATGTTTGTTTTATTTGAACTTGAACCAAGGAGATTACGGAGTACCCACATATTGTGAAGTGGGTGACCAATATATAATTGCCTGATACCAGTGTTTGATTATTTCTCATAGTTGTCGCTATTGAATAGATTTCTTAAACTTTATAATTACTTAAGGAAACAATTCTATGCTAGTGACAATAAATATCCCATTTATATTTGTACTAACCGAAAATAATACATCTTTATCACATGCCAAATTAGATCTACTCCTCTGCAACTCTTGGGCACATCTTTTCTGTATTTGCTCTTTCACTGATGTTACGTGAACAGCTTACAGCTTCACGTTTTAAAGAAGACGAAAAAGTTGTGTCCGCAATTTCGCCTTTATATATGAATAATGACCAAGTTACCTTATTCATGTATTTGAGTATTTCATTACTTTTTTCTTGACAAAAGTATTTCATTACTTATAATTATGCGTTTTTTTAATTTAATAATCGAATATCTAATATGTTTTGAAATCATGTCATTACAATTTTCTAGAATTTTTTTTAATTAAACTATCAAATCATTCATCAATGTAATAAATTAATTGTATAAAATATCTGTTATTTCTCTGGTTCACCATCGGACCATTTTCTTGCCAGCCATGTTAGATGGCATGCAAATTATGGTTTCACTTCAGATAAGGAAAAAGTGCAGTTGCGTTAGGAAATCGGTGTCTCGAGAAAATAGATGAACTATTCCATCGCCAGCTTTTAGGTTTAAAAACCTAAATATATCAATATATTTCTGTATTATAAGCACTTACATCCAGAAGTAGCTCATGTTAAAAGAGGGGGAAATCAAGTAGCTCATACTTTAGCAAAATTTGCTCTCTCATTCCAATTCCATTTGGATAGAAGAAACACCTAATTGTATTGCTGGAATTTTAGCCTCTGATTGCAGAGCTATTTAATTTAATGAAATGAATTTTACATCAAAAAAAATTCCAGAAGTAGAATAATTGTGATACCATATAATCCCAATACATGCAAAACTGGTCGATATTAATTTCAAGCAGATAGACAATTGAACACATCAATTTTTTCTTTGAAGGTTTCCCGACCTTAAATTCTTCATCTTGTCACCAGTTGAGAAGACTAAACGATTATCTCAGAACAGCCTTGCGACTATCCACCTCATCAGATATTCCACTGCGATTCAGTTTACAATCAATATTCCATCTTAATTGTCGCTTTCATGTCATTTTTACATTGTACACAATTTCCTCGTATACTTGTGCTACAAGCCTACAACGTGTTCATGAATCCTTTCAATGCTAAAATTTCACAAAAATGAAATTTGTGTCTATCTCTATGAACATTGATTAAGCGAAAACCTATCAAAAATCACTGATTTATGAAAACAGAGATTGCCACAAATATCATGATCCATTCCCTACAATAACAAACAGCTTACAACTTACAAGCAGGCGTGTAGCTACAAAGATGAACAATATAGAATGCAGCACTACAAAGTTAATAAATAAATACCCCATCGTGCTATATTCCCGACCAGAAACTTAATGGATAATAATATAACCGGAATGCCTAATTCCACCTTAGAATCACTTTGGAAGCTACGAAAAAGATTTCACAGATGTCTGTGTCTGTACATCAACGAGTAGAAGAACCACCGACACGCCTGAATGGTGTGAAAGAAAGATTTAGCCACTAACATTAAGGGAAATGCCATTTGATGCCTTTTTGTTTGACATCAGAAGGAAAGTAGGAAACAGAAGGCACAGAAGAGAATATGGGAAAAGGAAGACAGAAGGGACAGAAGTTAACCTGTAAACGGCCGCCGGGACATCACTCTTGCAATAACCAAAATTTTTAGGCTGAAGAATCCTTCTGCATTAAAAACGAAGATTATCACATTAAGCAGAACTGCATAACCGTTACAAACTTGGTAGTTAAGGGATATTGTAGAACTCTTGGCCCTTGGGTGATAACAACTGCATACATCCACCTGACATTAACCCCCCTCCCTTTTTAACCCTGTATAGTAATTGTTATAATTTGAAATTCAACAGATCCTGTTTCTGTTTAGTGTTAGAAGGGCAGAACAAACGAAAAAAGTTGTCCTTCAACCAGAGATCACATCTCTCTAAAAGTCTATTTACATTGCTACATCAATATATCTCTGTATATATCATGCCTGCCTTCATCTAACATCAGAAAAGACTACGTGGGACTTTACGACTTTGGATCTATCTAAGATATAAAAACTATTCACATTAGTATGAGGCTTGTTTAAACAAAGTCTCCTTTCATTGTCACCACTCACCATGATTAATTGATATATTTTTTTCACAAATACTTGTAGGCATATTAAGCAAATTTGTAAATTGCAATACAGGCCACAGGTAAGCATAGAACAGATTGCACTTGTGGTCTGTATTGTCAAAAAAGCATATTTAGCGCTAGTTTGTAATTGTGATTACATCTGTAATTCACAAGTATTGGTTTGAATAACAGTTTGAAAACTGTAATCTACCTTTGGCTGCAATATCTTTTGGCTGTCACTAAAGTATTGATTTGGATGGTTAATCCCAGCATCACATGGCACGCCGTGAAGAGCTTCAAATGTCAAGGTGCAAGCTAACTGCACAAACAGTACCCATATAATGAGATATCAAATCCAAAGGTTAAAACTGATAATTAAAGTTGAGTGGGGTATGCTGAGACCAACCTGATAATGTCTATTTCTCACTTTGTCCATCACATCTTCCATTGCTCCACTGTTCACCCCCATTCTGCTCAGAGCAGCTCTTAGATTCTCTTGACTGTTAAATTCAAATGGCATCAAACAAATATGAAGTCATGTCTACACAAAGAAAAAAACGTCAAAGGATGAGACTGAACAGCATAAGCATTCCCAATGTTTTTAAAAGTTAGAGTAAATTATAACCCCTTCAACTCTATTTGATGTGCAGCTTACTCCCTGAGATCTTGATTGTAGGGAACCCCCACCCCCCCCCCCCCCAAAATATCCACTTATACAATTTTATTACCAGATCATAGTCTTGGCGAAACAAGACTAGTGTAGTGACACTAAAAGCCAAAGAATCATTTATCAAATAAAACTCTCAATGGAGATAAATGTATATATTTTATATATCTGGTTCCAAAAGCTAAACTATCCATTTGATTGCTTAAATAAGTGTTAAGAGTGACCTGAAATGTCGATAAGGGCAACCATGCTGATCTCCAGCACCAGGAGTTGATGAAATAATCTTTTGACAAGAATAGGGAGTATAATCCTGTAACACATCAAAATATTAGTTTTTGAAAAACGCATAGAAACGCACTGGAAATAACTGCATGTTTTCAAATCTTGTTTCCAAGTGTAAAATGGTAATCACACTAACACCAGTCATCAGCAAAAGGAATATATTTGAAACATCCCAAAAATCAGTCAAATTTAAAACTTACAGTTCTCTTCCCTTCCTTTCCATAATTGTGGCGTATGTTATATGCATATTCTTTTTCAAACTTCTCCAAACCAACCTACAACCAGATCTTACATATGATTAATCATTAATGTAATTGACAAAAATAGAACAGTATGTACAAATATGAAATAAAAGGTAGACAGACAGACAGATTGAGAATGATCTAAAAGTATTATGAAATAATGTACATAAATTATCAAACCCAAAACTGATGTGATTCTCATTCTAATTCACCATTCACGTTACTGAAAATACACAGTTTACATATTTAACTTCAAAGTATGCAGGAGTTTGTAAGATTTCAGTTCCCAACTTTCCATAAGAATAATGTACAAGCATCATGCCTACCTTTTTAGAGAACTCAGCTCTCCAAAACGCAAGTGCATCATCCAACTTCAAACCAACACCCTACTTACAATATGGAGAAAAGAAGAAAAGATTAGAACACTGAAGACAAGGGGAAAAAGAATGAACAGTCATTGAGAAGTAAACGGATTAAGGAAAAATCTAATTGATTTTCTCTTCCAATCAAAAGCATATTCCTATTAATAAAATTAATTCAGAATGAAGGTGTATCAAAATGTAGTACTTTGACAATGCTACAAACAAGCACCAACATTTAGAGCCCAGAATAATCAAACCACCATAAACTCTTGTTCTTTAATGTGGAGAATTGTGCCTCTATACCCAAATGAAACCAGTAAGTGTGGAAGACCTTGGGTTGAAAATTTCAGAATCAGGGTGTCATGATTCATAAGTACAAAAAATCAATGTTTTCAATTTTTTAACACACTGCTGAACTTTGATCCACTTATATCTCTTGTTAATTAACATGAAACCAAAAAAGGTAACTACATCTGTCAGTATATTCTAGCCATTTATCTTCCCTTACCCAACTCAGAGCAAGGGAAAACAAAAAAGAAATAACGAAATGGAAAACGATGTCAAACTAATCAGAGAAGCTGCATAATGGACACCCATGTGAAATGTCCACTATTAAGAACATAGAGAATACTGAACCAAAAATAATAACAGCAGAATTCACCGAAAATCCATTGCCATTATATTCCTCAATCATCTTAGCCACGTATATACCGAGTCCCTAGGTTAAGAATTCCCCAAACAACATATCAATACAGATCCTAGGCCAGATAGAGACGGACTAAATAAAAGCCCCTTCAAAGGTCTCTTTCCTTTCTAGACAGATCCATACTGATAAACCATTTATCTTAACCATGACCTTGTATATCAATGATAGATAATATCAGGGTTTTCACAAAAGAATAATTTTATTTTCTCTACGGTAAAACCATTTTTACGGTAATCTGAAGTGGAAGGTGAGACAAGGATGTAAATTGGGTTGTGAAGTGGAAGGTGATGATGTATATGATCAGGTGGCAACATTTATTTATGTACTTTAAGAGATGGAATGATAATGGAGGCTCATTACATGACACATGCAAGTTTATGTGTTTGTCATATCCATTATATGAATGTCTCTCTCAGCTTCCCCGTAATTGGGAGCAAACAAAAGGTTCAAACCCCCACACATAAAGAAATTGGTGTGCAACGAGGAAAAGAGCTACAATGTAGTACTTTGACAATGCTACAAACATATTCCTATTACGGGGGTATTTTTATTAATGCCTCACACATATAAGTATTTTTATTATGCTCAGATGGCAGTCAAATACAACCTTGAGAAACAGGCCTAGTTGCATCCTCCCTCCATGCTTTAAATGATGATCTTCTCTCAGCTGCATAAACATGGTGAAATCAGAACAGATAAGACAAAACAAAAGAACAAAATGAGGACTCGATAAGAAAATGATAGATGAGTAAAGAAAGAAGAAAGAAATTATAGATGAATCAAGAGTAAGAAACACAATATATGGATCATAGTTTATGACCATCTCTAACCTTATCAAATAGGTGACGCATGCACAAAGGAAATGAGCTCTTGGCAACTTGATCAATGTCCTTTAATGATATCTCAGCATACTCTCTTGGCTACAGAGGTTCTCAATCAAATGACCATTATATTATCAATCCATCATTACAGAAACACCTAATAATAGTAAAAATGAACAAATATACTGCATGAATTACCTGAGAAAAGTCAGGACCCAGATAACTAGAGCACAAGGCTTCCACAATCTACACAAAAACCTAGTCAAGTTCAATTAAAAAAGAAAGGATATACTGATATACAAAGAGCACAACCACACTTACAGGAGTCAACCTATGTTTCTCTTGTTCTCTGATTGAAGATGTCCATTTTCTGCAACAATTTATCACAACTATAAGAATCTTAAATTCCAAAATCGCATTTGAAGAAAGAAAATTCTCCTAGAGTACATATGAAAACATTTATTGAGATCCATGAAACCTGTTTGTAAGGATGAGTGTCTTTGAAAGCTGACTGCGGAATAGTGTGGCTACAAGTGAAACAACCTGGGAATGAATCAGAGTTGAAACATAAAAAAGGTTTACTATAACCAATACTCCATGATATAAAGCAAGAATGAATAGAAAGTAATTACACTAGTCAACCTGATTCATTGCGACATATGCATATCCCTGACTTATAAACACTTTCCGTCCAGCTACAAGCTCTGGAACTTCTTCAAATGGTACCTTTATGGGAATGAAAGGCAAGATATTCAAATGTAGTAAAAACTGAGGAAAGGGGTGAAATGTTAGATAAAGATGACGCATGAGGCAACATGGCAAGTATAAAAGCACAAGAACTCCTACTTTCTACAATTGCCACTCTGTGCATTTTGTTAGAAAAATTCCTCTGAATAGATTGTTCAATCTTACATATTTATTGACATGATGGATATAATCAAATGCAAGTTGTTGGTTATGTTTTCAGGAAAAGGTATTGAGAGGTATTGAGAGATAGAGAGAAATGAAAGATGTGTTGAAAGAAGATATTCTCTCACACCCCAATGTTTGAGTCAAGATTTCCTCCGTGACAAGGAGCTATCAGTAGAATCAAATATTTTTTATTGAACAAAAGTACCTATCTTATACAGAGAAGTATAAGAAATATTTAAAACATTCAACTGACTTAATATTTTAACTTTTAAGTAGAGCTGGGGTCATGTTAACCCAGTGCATGGATCTATTCATTTGTACGAAAAGAAATAAGTAGAAAAGGGAAAACATAACACACATACCTTGTAGAAGATAGCATCAGCTGCAAAAATGTTAAAAAAGCAAAGCAAAAGATAGGCACATTAGATTTAAACAAGTAATCAAAAACAGGAAATAACTCATAACCTTCAAGAAGAAAAACGATCATAACTTTTGAAAATAATATGTTTTGACGTACATAAAGACTAGCAGCACAAATATATCACATGAAACATTCCCAACAAATCTTTTGCGGAAATTAATTCATGCAACTGCTAGTTCAGCAGTGGATTCACATATTAAAGGAAGGAAAGACGTGCCCTAGCCCTTAGGTAGCAGCAATAGCAAGTTATGTTTATGTTCCTATTTATTCAACCTCTAGCATGGAGCATAGAAATCATTTATGCTGAAAAGGAGAATGAAATCTATGCCAATATTGCAAATGACCATTGAATAGAGAAAACTATGTGTTCCTACCAGTGGGTGAAAGCTGGCCCATGGAACGTGCAACTTGTCCCAATTTCTCTTTTATGCTCTGAAAACCACAAGCTTAATTTTATTAGGTACTCAGAGGTATTTGTGCCTCTGAACTAAATTTTGCATTAAATCACTTCATAGAAACATTGACAATATAGAGCAAACAAATAAAACAAATGGCTTGTGATTACCTCAAATTCCATATTGCTAACAGCCCGATAAGGATGGTCAAATTCATCCATGACTGCCCTCTGTGTACTCACAGGCAAAGTACATGATTAATTAGTACCTAACTTGAAATGCAAAATACATGTAGTACAGATACAGACAGATTCTACCTGAGCTTCGGCAGTTAGACGCCGAAAACGGTAGCGAAAGAGTGCAGATTCCATAGAAAGAAACCATTTCCTCAAGTCCTCCCTGGACATACAGGTCAATACTCAAGTAATTAAGTATATATGGAATAATTTAGAAATGTAATTTGGATTTCTTATGATCAAAAGGTTATTTCTCAATCTTATGATTATAAGGTTATTTTAAATGGCATGGGGCAACAGTAAAATAAAAACACATAAAAGAGAAAGAGAGAGCTCTTACGTTCTGCAATAAACCAGACGTAGAACAAAATGAGATATAATATCCTTGTTCAGATCCTCGGAAGCATGCTGATGTCTCATATGCACTTTCCACATGTCTTTTACCTGTACAACGGAGGTTTACATGGAAATAGTCCACAAGGCAGAAACCTAATAAATTAATGATAAATTAATATTGGCAAATCCAGGATTTTACCAATTTTTCCATTTCTTCCGGTTTCTTCCCCCGTGACAAACCATCAGAAATCCCCCTGAGAACTGCAACAAGCAGTAAACTAATATATATCAATGATCAACCACAGCTTTTGAACTATGCATCACAACAATTGAAAAACACCATGTGTCCGCAACAACAGAAGCTGAAGAAACGCCTATGCACGATTTTAATACTAAATTAACTTATTCAAAGAAAAAAAAGACGCGCGCGCGCGCACAAATCTCTTACAGATTTCAGATCTTCACTTCAACAACACTACACTCAAATTACAGCAAGCCTATGAACCTGATTTCGCTCTTTTTACTCTCTCTCTTTCATTTCTAAAATTTAAAGAGAAAAAGAAAGATATCGGGAGCACCGGACACAGTTAAAAGCAGAGTAGATTGTTCAAACCCTAGGGACGAAAACAGCGAGCATGTGGTTGGGGAATGATCAGATCTTTAGAATTTGAAGAAGGAAGAGGACAATAAAAGCACAAAGAATAACCTCGGAGGCGGTCGATGGCGAAGGACTCGAAATCCTCGAGCCTAACTTCGAGTGGCGGAGCAGAACGATAGAGGGGAAGGGTCGGAACAGCAACGGCGTCGTTGTTGTAGGAGGGCAGCGAGTTCCTGTGACTATGAGGTCGAAAAATTTCCATCGCTTACGCTCTTCTCTTCCGGCGCCGAAGCCAACACCGTACAATGCAATCTCAGTCTGTGACGCGTTTGGAGTTGCTTCCTAGTTTCTGAATCGTCGCGCCAAATTATTGGGCGCGGGCCACAAAATGGCGGGAAACGGATCTCTCTCTCTCTCTCTCTCTCTCATATTCTTTTTTATTGGATTTTTTTGGTAATATCTTTTTTTTTACGGCTTGGTAATATCTCTTATATTGTTTTTGTTTTTTTTGTTTTACTCCCCCGTTATATGATGACAATTATACTTTTAATTTTATTAATTATTTTATAAATTTTTTATAATTTATTAATGTAGTAGTTGGGAAGTTTAAAGACTAATTACTACTTTTAAAAATTATTTTACTTTCCAAAAACATAACTTTATTATTAATATAAAGTGAAACTCTAGAAGTCCGTGAAAGATGAATTGTATAATTAAATAAAGGAATAAAAATGATTAAAATAAGATAGTAAAAAAATAAGTGTATAATATGAAAAAATTTATAAATTAATTGATTCTTTTGTTGTGGTGAAACACTGACGGATAAAAATGAATGGATGGAGTATTAATTTGTAATAATTGGTTTACTTTCTCATAGTCATGGCATGGCTCTCTTCCGTATACAAAAAAAATAATATCTCAGTCTATTTTTTTCTATATATAAAAAACTCACATGTTTGTAATAATAGGTTTAATTTCTAATGAGTTTGTTTGAAAAAATAAAATAAAAAACAGGGTAGTTCTAAACCTGACAATGTTAATATAGGTCCTGTTTAGATTCAAAAACTCTAACTTTTGATTTATGAAGAAATTAGTTCATATTTTTTTCATATATGCAAAAGAAAAAAATTTATTAAATAGTCATTAATAAATAAATAAGTGCTTATGAAGAAGTTAAAAATGATAACTTTTGAAAAAAAACGAAGAACAAAAATTAATTTCAACTTACGTAAAAAATTATTAGTTAAAAAACATATTAAAAATAATTATGGAAAAATTTATCAAAACAAAACCACATGGAATCACTCTAAATCTTCGTACTTCTTGTTCTTAGTAATATTTCTAATTACTAAATTGAAAATATATTAAACGAAAAAGATCATAATAAGAGTTGAGTGGAAATAAAATCAAATATTTTTTTTCTCATTTAACTTGAGAGAGAAAACAAAAAAGAGGAAAAATTGAAGTCAGAATCTACAAGAAAGTTTGTTCTGTCGAAATGGAAAGAGAACTCAAATTACAAGGAGATAATTTACTCTATAAAATTGTATCTATCTAACTCATTTAGTGTGTGTTTTATTTTGTGATTAGTAAAAACGACAGAAATTTTTTTTACACCATTCAATAATTTTTTACCAGATAATTGATTTCCAAAATCCACTGTTACATTAAAAGTTACTATCAAATATATCATGTTTATAAAATTTTATATCAATCTAGAATTATTTGACACGTCATTGAAACATGTCACAAATAACATCATATGCATTTTTAAAGTGTATATAAAAGAACAATTTGATTATGAAGATGTTGTTGTTTAAATTTTATAAGATTTGACATAAACAATAAAGCATCCATAGGTTTTAACCCTAAGCTTGGAAGTTACAAAGATTTAAGCTTGACATACATTTAAAGGGATCAAAATTGATGATATACTAGAGGCACATAATATCTAAAGAGAGTGTAACTTCTAATACAACATTACAACTCCTTTTCATAAACATCAAATATTTATAGAGTACAGCCGTGGCGTTAGTATCTATCTTCTACACATAAAATTTTAATTGTAACATCAGAATCGGTTGGACCTACCAATGAAGCTTGAAACTAGCTCCCTGCATAAGCGGATGTGCAAAGTAAGCTCCTAATGTTATGGTAGTGATGGTAAAGTATGGTAATCGAATAAACTCCTTGTAGAAATCTTTAGGCAACCTTTGTCTGCCATCAAGGATTGCTGCAAAAGGGACAATACTTGTTCGACTCTTAACTATCTCAAAATCTTTCCCATATCTTTTAGCCAGACGCCTGTCTCCATTCCAAACACCAAATAAATGATGTGCAATTAAGCCAATTGAAGCTGCACCAGTCACAGAATTTCCAATCCAAACTGTATGAGCAAGACACCATATAACCTGCCCAACCATCTTGAGAGCAAAACAAAACCTTCATTCAGAGTAAGTTCAAGTGCAAGAAATAAAATGTGTGTGAAACAGGTGCCACTGAGGGGGGAGGGATGTGTGCCCCCAAAATGTAGATTAAACATAGTTTAGAGTACAAATAAGGTTTTCTCCAAGCATCAAATGAAGTATGTCAAATTTGACAATATGCGTTACTATTTGTCCAAGTTACCAAGATCCCCAAATTCATCAAGTGTCTTACAATTTCTATTTTGATATATGTAAATTGTTTGGATTTATACCTGTGGATGCCTGGTTATTCTTATGATCCCAGTTTCCCAGAGATGTAATTTAGGCTTGTCAACTGCTGCAACCTCTAAAAGATTAAAGGTTGAAGGATATAGTAAAAGGAAGGAGATGAAGTTAGAAAGCCACACAAGTTGATGAACCCCAGGAACATTTTGGAGCTGCCAGAGCTGGAGTCCATCATATCTATGATTAATAAAATACACCTGCATCATAAAGCCAAATATGGATGAGCATGTTAGTTTGAATCAACTTTCATTGTCATAAGAAAAGACTCAATCACATCATTGTATAGGAGAAGCGATATGGGCATAAGTCATTGTGGATATAGAAGCCTTTTTTCAGCTTAGGAAAAATGTGTAGGAACTCACAATGGTGGTTACAGCCAAAGGTAATGATGTCCCTGCAAAAAGAACACGGTAAGCTCTTTCTCCAATGAGTTTCTCACCAGTGTCACGGAAGCTGGCCAGGCCACTGTGGACACTTGCAAATATGAGAATCAGGACCAACATTATCACCTGCAGAGAGTAACATGTCAAGGGTCACCTATGAGTTATAAATCTAAGTTGATTGCTGCTTGCAACTGGTCATGCATCATGGATGAAAAAGACAACTAAAAAACAGATATTGTTAAAAGAATACATAATATCTGCATGAAAACTGTGGGTTAGACATTATATATGCCTATGAGATGAACAATTTCAAGTTAAAAACCAAAGGCAATAAGACATGGTCTCAGCCATCAGGTCTTAGTTTAGCAGACTCATGGAAAAATTGTTGGTGAAAGTGTGAAACTATGTTGTTTCCCTTGGCTATGATTAACCTTGTCAAGCATGTATTGAATATTTCAATAAATTCAGCATGAATTACTATTAACAATTCTAAAATGTTCTAGGTTTTCTGTGAAGTAACAACCATGAGAAGTTCATTTCCTCTCATCAACACTACTACACGCTCTTTCCATCTTCCATGGCAATTTTTTTTTCCTTCCACTCACCACAATTCAAAAGTACAATTTTGGTTTCCTCAACAGAAATTAGCAGACAGCATCCTGAAACGTTAAAAGCAAAGTCTTCAATCCATCTAAGCCACAAACTCTGTTCCCTAGGCAGGTGGCTCTTGCAAATTTCTCTTTCTGTTTTTCCCCCAATTATTATGCAACCACACAAGCTATTTCAGAATACAATGAGCATGTCATACAGAAAACAATATTAACCACCCTTCTTCATATGCCTATATAGTCAGTCACCTCACATTAATATATTCATCCATGTAAAAGGAAAATCGATCACCACAGAAAATGCATCAAGAAAACAACAAACTGGCCGTCTTCATTCAGTCTAATTTCTAAGAACACACCCTTACCACATTCTCATTCTCAACCTAACCACTAAAATGGATGCATTCTCTTTTCATCGATTTCAATTGCCAACCAGATAATAGTTAAGATAAACAGTGTTACTACTTACTATGTTAGAGTCCAATCCGCCCTATTTTTTGTCTATCCAAAACAAACATTAAAAACCAACAGAAGTTTTTTTTTTCCAAAAAAATAAAAATAAAAAGGGAAAAAAAAAGAAGAAATCACCTCGTGACTATCTGAAATCCCTGAAATGGCATCAACAAAGGGCTTACCGAACCCAGTTGAAGCATCAATCCATGCCACGTTGAGAACGAAGAGCACCACTCCCAAGATTGCGGTGAAGTAAAGCCAGGAAGATATTTTCTGATTCTGAAGGTCAAACGCGGCAGAGTCCTCTCCCACCAAGCCTGAATCTCCGGTGGTGTCGTCGTCATCAGCATGGTCTTCTCCAGCAGAAGAAGAGACACGTGCGATGAGTTTCCGAGGAAACAGGAATGGCTTTGAAGGGAACTGGGAGAAGCAACTCTGTTTTGGTTTAGAGGGTGAAAATGATAATGGCAGAGAATATTGAAGGGATCGATTATGATGATGACGATGAGGTGTTTTATTGTGGGAAGTGTGGTGGTGGGGTATGGAAGGGAACAACACGAGAGGTGAAGCCATGTTTCGGACTTCAAGACTCTGCTGAGTGACTCTCCTCCAGCAAATAAATGAGCTTTTACTCAACTCAACTTCATGCTATGTGTGTCAGTGTGTGTGTGTGGAGTGCGTGCGTGCGTGGCGGGTGTGTTGAAAGAGAGCATCTGGAGAAGGTTATGCTTGGGGGTTGGTGTTTTGGAGTGCGTGAGTGGAACGGTGTGTGATGATGGGAACGCGGAATTGGAAGATAGTTTGATCCGTTATGCCAATTTCGGCGTGGAAAAAAGTAGTAACAAATACCTGAATTCAAGATTGATCAGGAAATTTTTTTAAATCACTTGAATATATTTTTAATCCCAATAAAATATTATTTTTGTTTTAGTCTATACTAAATTATTCTCCTCCCTTTAATCCCTAATTTATTCCACGTTTCTACAATTGGTCGTCGCTATTAGTTTGCTTGACGTGAATGACGGAGGTCCCCATCCGTGCTTGCCACGTGAACAATTTTAATGATACGGCATCCGCATGGCAAGTGATTTTTTTTAAATTATTAAATAAATTTTAATTTAAAAAGGGTCTAAAAGTAATATAAGAGAAAATATTCATGAAAAATTCAGTATTGTAAATGTAAAATAAAAATAATAAATAGATAAAGCTGGGTGTTGTCAATGGAGTCAACCTTTTTGGTAAGTTGTTATTAATAAATAAATTTAATTTTGATATGTGGGCGGCTTGCAACATTTAATGTTGTCATATTCCAGAATGGAAATGATGGATGTATATAAGATAATAATAATATAAGAGGTCTGAGTTTATTTGTTAGTATATATTTATATATTTAACCTTCTCCACCATTAGTAGTAGTGGCTGGCACCCTACCAACTTTTATTCCAACCGTTTTTCGTTACCATTTCATTTCTAGGCCCCACATTCGCCGTGTGCTACTGTTCTCTTCCCTCAAATCTAATCTTTTGTATAGTTGCATACACATTCCAAAACAACACACACACCCCATTTCTGAACTGAAGTTGCAAGTTGATTCTATCTTGTTTCTGTTTCGGAGGTTGACAATAATGTCTGCTGCTGTAGGAGCTGTGTCCGCAACCAAAGGTGTTCCCTTTAATGCTCATTTGGAGGAAGACCACAAAAACAACAACGTTGGTGGGGAACCAGACCAGCTCCCTTATGATGATACTGCTGAGGAAACTGAGGCAGAGGAAGACTCCAAGTTGGAATTGGATCTTGGCCCTCAGTTTTCCATCAAGGAACAGCTTGACAAAGATAAAGTAAGCTTCTTTCTTCTCTGCTCTTATTTTCATTTTCTTTCTCTCCATCTGTTCTTTGATGAGAAAGCTATTTGGTAATTTTCTTTTGTATTTCAATTCAAAGGATGATGAAAGTTTGAGGAAATGGAAAGAGCAACTTCTTGGAAATGTTGATATGTCTGCTGTTGGAGGTACTTAGCTTCACCTTCCGTTTTGTTTTTTCTTATGGAACAATTCTGTAAAGGACAATTATTTCACTAGAGATAATGTGATATTATTTAACATCACTGTGACATGACAGTGAATCTGCATTGAAAACGCTTGTTGAAGACCCTCTTCCTCCAATTTAATTGTCTTTGTTTACATGAAGCACTATTACAGTACTCTCATGTTTATCATTTACAAGATAACCCATTTTTCTTCCAAGGATTAACTGAAATTAAATTCTGTTTTCTAAGCCTGCTCCCCCCCCGCCCCCGCCCCCCTCCAAAACATTAGTTACTATGTTATAAAACTAAGTTTAATACGTGTCACCTCTGAAAGGCTTCTCTATTTTCTAGCGTGGATATATGTCATCTCTTTAGTGTTTTTACTTCTTGCCAAAATTATTTTATTTATTGAGTTTTATTTGTTTTACCGTTTATGTTAAAAAAAGACATACTTTGCATGAGTCCTCTTGAATCACCAACATATTTAAGTTCCATTCAGCTCATTATTTAGTTTTTTGAGTCCTGAAAAATTGTAAAAGTCCTTTTGTTGTTGTAATAATCCAGAGAAAATAGAGCCAGAAGTGAAGATAGTGAGCCTCACCATTATATGCCCAGGCAGGCCTGACCTCATCCTGCCAATTCCATTCACTACTGATTCCAAAAAGAGTATCTTCACCCTTAAGGAAGGAAGCCAATACCGCCTGAAATTCTCCTTCACTGTCTCCAACAACATCGTTTCTGGCCTCAAATACACCAATGTTGTTTGGAAAACTGGGGTTAGAGGTGAGACATACATAGACCTCCTTTTAATTGTGTTTAGTTAGATCAATTAAACAGCTACATATATATTTTGAGTTGTCTTATAAGTTATGTGGCTTTCATGAATTTATTGGAAATAGTGGACAATACCAAAAAAATGTTGGGAACTTATAGTCCACAGCAGGAACCATATACATATGAATTGGAAGAAGAAACTACCCCTTCAGGCTTGTTTGCTAGGGGAACCTATTCAGCAAGAACCAAGGTGAAGAAGAAAACTGTTTCACAAATTTTTCTTGTTGTTGGGTTTTTTTTTTAATTTGGTTTATTTGTGATTTGTAAAATTAACTCAATTTTATTGGTTCAGTTTGTAGATGATGATCGCAAATGCTACTTGGATGCCAGTTACCACTTTGAAATTCAGAAGAATTGGCCTACATCCCACTGAGATTCAATCTTAAGTTAATTTATTGGTGGATTTTCTTCCTCTGTCAATTTTGTATCTTTATTATGGGAAATCCAACTTTATGTTTATTAAATCCAGTTAATGCAGTTGTGCACATGCATATCTTCCCCTTTCTATATATTCTATGGTTACTTTTTCTTTTAATGTATTCTAATAACTAAAATTTCATCACATAAAGGAAAGGCTCGTGACAATCGCCCTCATTCCACCTAAGATGCCTCAAAGAGTTAATTGTTATAATCTATTAAGGGAGGGTGGGAATGGACCCCATGTGGATAAAGAAACAGAAATCAACAAATATCCTCAACTACTCTCAAGCAAATGGCCAAAAAGGTCCATCATTTCTTTGGTGGTCCAAAAGCTTTTCTCATATGATGACCACATGCTATTTTGCTAACCGTTAAAATCAGAAAAATGAAGAAGTGAAAAGTACAAATTCCAATGAAATAGTTTTTCATTGTAATCAGATTTTATTTATTTTTTTTTAAATTTTTAAATTCTAATTATATTTAAAAGCTGAAACAATCATACAAAATACCCTTAAAAATGATTACTTCTTAAAATAACTAATTTTTTTCGTAAATTAATCTGGAACAAGACTTATTTCTCATTTTCTGGTAGATCACAACTTGGTCAACGGTCGTTATGGTGAAAATAACCACCATTCTCAGCGAAAACAACAATGAAATAATAATAATAATATCAGTGACTTAATAGAATTATTGAAGTTTGACAACATTGTCGTCAATTGAGTGCTGTAAAAGTCCTACAAACAAAGAGGACCGGTGTTTGCACACACTTCTTTTCTCTCATTCCCCGCAAAATATTCTTGTTGGGCATCAAAGGTTTGACCCTATATAACTAAAAGACATCCCCCATTATGCTTCCTTTCTTTCCAAGTAAAGTTGCATGATTAATATGATAATGATCGCGACAATCGGAATCAATAACATAGGAAATAATTAGAAATAGTTCTTAGGCATGTATTAGATTCACAACCTTGCATAACACTGCATAATTTGATCCAAATTAAACCATGCATGGAAAAAGTTTATAATGATAGGGGCACGTGAAGCCAAGTACAATTATATTTAGGTAGTAGCATCATTTATATTAGTTATCTTATACTTTATTTCTTTCAACGTTTTTCATTTTCTTTCTTTCTTTCTGTTTTCAAACAAGAATACATACTCGTAGACAAGCAATAAGAAGAAAGCTATGATGCATTAGGAAGAGCCTCCAATTAAGATTATATTTCAGGCAAGCATGTAATTGATATGATCACGGTTTCCTTCTTTCTAATGTATCATCTACATCCTCTTTATTTTTCCTTTTTTTTTGCTCAATCTCTTTATTTTTCCTTAAAATGATTGCTAATGCATTAATTTTCAGGTACAAATAATAAGGTAAATATAAGCAAAAACTGTCCTTACCATGCAGACACACTTCAATACCAAAATACCAAACACACACACGCACACAAGGTTGGATTGATAAAATCCTACATTTATAAGAAGACATTAAATGAAATAAATATGTCAGTACTTCATTTTAACACCCTGTCTACTCTTTCCTTCTTATTAGGGCTATGCTGCAGCTGGGCCCAGATTGATTTGCAACATAATGTTGCAATTTACAGTTCTTTCCCTTAACTTAATGTTGCAATTTACAGTTTTTTCCCTTAACTTTTTCACAATATGTGGAATATGATGATCATTATAATCCCAACACTGAAATGTGTCCAGAATAGCCAAAAATTAAATTTCCATTGCCTCATGTCAACAGTCACTCATTTTGTATACTGTACTGTACAAAGCCTTTAGAAATAATATATACATGTAACATGTAGTTTTAAAAAAAAAAAAAATTAAACATGACAACCTTTGATATTCCTCTAGATGGAGTAGCAGCCTGAAATCACCAGTAATCTAACAGTGCAAACTTCACCTGTAAACCAATCTTACCACCCTCAGTCACAAGCTTAGCAGCTGTTACCAACCAATGGCCTGGAGCATCATGAGGGCCTCGCACAACCTCAGTCGTCTCGACATATTTAAGTAGTTTCCGAGAGCGAACTGGAACAGGTGGACCGTTTGGATAAATGCCAGAGTTGAGTGCAGTTGGAGCCTGCTTTGGTGGAGCAGTGGTGGTGGTACTCTGCTGTGTGAATGAAAATGTTGTACTCAAATTTGTGAGGAAAGATGATTTTCTTGAAGACTCTGGTGCACCAGCCCACTCTGACTTCCGGATACTGCAATTGGGTATATGAGTAAAGAGAAGACGCAGATGAAGCACATTCCTTGGCCAACTCCCTTTGCTAATGAGTTGTGCACCGGTTACAATATAAACACCACTCGAGTTATTCAACCAGTTCGGGTCGTGCTTGACCACTGCTGTGCACACATTTGAGAATCTCTTCCATCTGATTGGTTCCAGAAATTGGTCACTGGATTCATGGTCATCAGATCCTCGCCACATGGATGGCGTGCTCAGGGTTGAGGTACCTGAAGAGAGGATCATCTTGTTTGGGAGGCTTGAAAGATGATTTATATGTAAAGCAAGTCTGTCACTTTTCCTTCCCTCCAAGTACAAGCGGAGGCCAACCACGGGTTTTTGTTCACTTACCACCTGGCATTTTGTATAAAATACCATAGTTAACAAGAAAATATATAATGTTAACTATAAGAATAAAGGGTCGATAACCTCAAGATAGCTTCCAAAGAAGATATAAGATGGGTCGAGAAAAACAGAAGTGATAAATCCCTACAAAGCTATGCAGCACATATTATGAAGAAAGCTGAAAGAACAAACACATAGTATGAGCTTTTTGGCTCATAGATTTTAGGATTATGGCATAGTGGAATGGTGGAACTGAGTACATTTCTGAGTTCTCAAATGCCAAATTTAAAGGTGGTTGCAGTATATACAGTAAATTGGTTTGTATTGTTGGAGAGGAATGTCGAGTTTTAAAAGATAATTTTTTTATGTTAGATCTTTAGAGGTGGTTGCAGTATATACAGTAAACTTAGAGGTGGTTGCAGTATATACAATAAATTTATGTTATACAGTATATACCAAACCCTCCTCTAACAATACATATCAAACAAGGTGTGACATTAAAAATCAAGAAGGGTAACAGCTAAAGTATCCGACAAAAGACTTAGGCAGTAGTATGAATCAACCATCTCATAAGCATAAGCTGATAGGTGAAGAGTGAACAAACATAACATGAATGGTGTTATATTACATATTTAACATGCTCTCTACCTCAAAGAGCCCTTTGGACTTGAAGCATGGACAATGCACAGGAGTAACAGGACCACCAACCTTGTGTTAAAATTAGCTTTTTATTTTAAAGAATGGGGGCAGCAAGGATCTAAATCTAGATCTCTTAGTCATAGAGGCTCTGTTACCATGTCATGAATTAACTATCTCATAAGTTTAAACTAATAGGTGAAGGGACATAAACAGTTTTATGTAATACATCTAACTGGCAGGATGGAAACAAGTATCTGGTTAAATAATCCCCTAAAGTTATACCCCAGCTAAATTTATCACCAACCAGAAGTGACAGGAGAAAATCCTGACATTAATTAAGAAACAATTTTGCCAAAACAAATATTAAGCTCGAATATAAGAGTACAGTCCAACACATGCAATACTTATTTGCTCAAACAGGAGAATTTGGTAAACAGTACCTGTGTGGAGCTGATATGAAGCTTTGGACCCATGAAACTAAATTGCAAGGAAAGGGAAGAGGTCATTCTCCGCTGATGCCTGAGAGGCAGCTCGCAAAACATGGGCGCCCATTGCCTTGGAATTTGAAACTCCAAAAAATATTGTAAATCTTCACGAGAAGGCTTATCTGTAGAGAACAAGTGAATCAATGAAGTGTTGCATATCTTAACAGTAAAGAAATGAGAGAATGATATGGTGCAAGAAGTGAAGGCTTGAAAGTAAAGCATGACAAGGATAAATCAAGAGTCCAAAACATATTAGTTTTGGACTTTTGATTATAGTATCTGAGAAGAACATACAGCGTAAATATAAATTGATTGCATGACTAAGATAGCCACTTCCAGGAATGCCAGTCAGAAGTGAGGAAATAGGAACAAACTTGAAGAGGATCGCCTCAGGATTAGAAGGCACCGTCTGGAGCCAATTTGAGTGATTGTGCTTGTACACATCTCCTCCTCTTTTTGAGCAAATAATAGTAAGGCCCTGTTAAATGATAAAGCAACATATTATATTCACAACCTAGAAATTTTACTTATTCCAAATGGTGAATGTTTCCCTTTTGGGCCTTACGTCCTTGCTTGATGTTTCTGAAATACTGGTAAACTGCATTGTGTTTGATTGCATCACACGATTAAAGACCTCAGGGACCTACATGAATAGAGGGATTGTGTCAGCAGAAAAGAAACATACATGTTGAAGTTACAGAAGATAAAGCACTATACCTTGTGTTTGCCATCTGCCGCCTTCCTCTGTAGTAAAGAAGGGCTTCTTACATCCGAAAACAAAAAATCTCCAAGATCCTCTAAATGTCTTCTGAGGTCACCAGGAGGAATCTTTGATGAATGTTTTTGTTTGACACAGATTACATCTTGACCCCCAACAGCCATGCCTACTATTATGTGTGTACCATATGTCTGGATGAACCTGCCTAACAAAATTGATCAGCATCATATACTCATCAACCCAAAATTACACACCAATCAAACTGTCAACTTCAGAGATTGTTTCACATATAAAACATCCAAACATGAATGCAACAATTTACATCGACTGAAACAGGCACTATCAAGGAGAGAAGGAGTTCATCCACAAGGTAAATTGAGCCTCATGCCAAAGGCAAGAAGATATTAAATTCTTTTATCAAATAGTTCTATCTTCATTACCAAAAATGCTAAATTTTGTAGGGATGGTCAAAATGATGAGAGCATTAAAAAAAAAAATCCAACAAGTTGAATTTATTAAATTCAATTTAATCTCATGAAAAGTTATAGAAGGTAAAGATAAGTTGTTTGTTTACACCAGGAAAACACAGATCCCATCATCTGTCTCTATCTATCAAGCATTGTTATGGCGTAGTGTTTACCTAGACAATGCAGCTGGATCCCACTGAGCTGGAACAGACTTCTTCACTTCCTCATGCAGTATTAGTGGAGAAGCTGTGAGGTGCAAATAGTAGAGCGAAATGAAATAGCCATCAAAGGCAAGATACTTGATGTCAGCAGCATCACGAAACCAATCACCACTCAAATCAAAAAGAGCATTGAAATAGCCAGAGGGGATTTTCCCTTGCACTGCTGATTTCTGATTAAGCAACTCAGACATCTGCAAAGGAAAGACAAGAGACTCAGAGAGATATAACAATGCACAAAAACACATCAAATCAGGGACACAGAAAGCAGAGATCTTAATTCAACATGATATCTTTCAAACTCATTTGCTTCTTAGAAGAAGAAAAGGGACCTACCTGGTTGAATTCAAGTACATCAGACTTGAAGCGTAATCGATCCCCTTTGTCACAGCGAATATTCTCAGAAACCCCTTTAATGGTGGATGAAGCTCCTCCAGCTCCAGGAATCAAAATATCCCTCTTGTTGTGTTCATCAAGCACCACCAACCTCCCACTCCCACCACCCTTACCACCACCACGAATTCCCTTGGCAAACCTCAAACGAAAATCACTGGCCAAATCGAACCCTTTACCCAGAGACTCCAATGCCAACATCTCAATACTCTCCTCCACCGCCATATCCCCACAATCAGAAACCACAACCAAAATTAACCAGAGAGATAGAGAGAGTGTGTGTGTAAATGTGTTTGTGTTATAAGGTCGCGAAACAATAGGGTGGGTCTACCCTAGTCCACCGAACAAATGGGTCGCTATGCCATGTGGGTTTTTGGGTCAAGGGTGGGTGGATTTACTGCAAAAAGGGAAGAGGTCAAAGAAAGGTGTTGGTTTTGGGTGTTTTTGAGTAAATGGGTGTACTGCTATTATTAACTGCCAAATGAAGGTTCGAGGTAGGAGAAGATGAACGTTACGTAACGTTAAGTGAGGGAGGGAGGGAGTAAGTGGTTTGGTTTGGTTTAGAGGAAGGGAAGAGAGGAACTTGGTGTAGCAGCAAGTGCAAAAGGGTTGTATTGTATATTTATTTATTTATGTCAAAATGTTGGAGTTTGACTGTGTCAGTGGTGGTATTGTGAAAATGGCAAAGGGAAGAAGACCGGGAGAGGATAGAGCATCGCCATTTTATCTATTTATCAATCAAGTTTCAACTCTTTCAACCAATGAATCGATATTTCAAAAATAATGGCTGTCTTTCAACTTCACTTCATCATCATGTGCTTGCCTTTATTTAATTTTACTCTTTTCTCTCTCGTTGAACTTTACCTACTACTCTCGTTTACCCGTTCATACTCCTGCTTCAAAAAATAGAAAATATTGAAATAATAGATGAGTAATATAATAATAGATATTAACAAGCAGGCTATACCAATTAAGATTGACGTGAATAATTAAGGTCTCGTATCCTTTAATAAAAAAGATATTAACAAGCTGGAAGAAAAAGGGGACCCATCTGGCATTTCTTATATCTGTACTGTCTGCATCATTTGCGGACACGGGGGAGGTAACATTGAAGAAAGAAAATTCAATTCGTACAAAATAAAATAATGAATCAAATAAAAAATGAGACACGTATGATTTAATGAATCATACTTAAGTTTCACTTATTTTACGACGTTAATTAACTAATACTGTTTTTTTTTTGTCAGTATTATGTTATACTGTTTTATATAGAATTTTGCGGGAAGAGTGATGACATCCTTTACCCTTTTTCCTGAATCCTGATAGCATCTCCTTAAACAGTGGCCCTCTTTGATGTCTGTGATGACTCTATATCGAATTGCCTGTAATAGAACAAGCACCCTAACTTGAAAATGTTATTTCAAGACATTTTTCAAAAGAAAAATGTTTGATTGATGCATAATGTTTTTAGAAATTTTGGTTTACTTTTTTTTTTTATGTAGTTAACATGTAATTTTTTCAAGATAATAATTTTTTGAGTGAATTTAGCTTTTCAATTTTTGTAATAGTTTAATCAGTAATTTTTTTTACAAAAGCGGGGGTATAAAAAACTTATACAAGGATTAAAAAAGAAGTTTCATCCATAAATTTTCATTCCTAACTCATGGGAATCTAGTTTCCCAATGTCTCCGAATGAAAAGAGAGATATTTTTTACTTTTGAATTGCTTTTGTATGTGGGATGTGCCCAATATTTTAGTGGCAAACAACTTTTTAAAGTTTTGTTAAACATGAAATGAATAAATATTTATATGTGCCTATACTATTATTGTTGTTGTTCTTCACATCAAACCAAGGTGAGGCTTTCTGGCTTTGCTCTCATTCAAACGCAACACGGGATGTCGTTTTGTTGTCTGAGGAACGTTGCACAATGCACACTTGCTCTAGTGGTGACGAGATGCTTGCAGGTGGATAAGGTGTTTACACTAATAACCTCTCTAGTCTCTAGTAATTTGGATTTAAATTCATTGTAAATGCATAATACAAAGTCACAAAAACCTTGATGCAATGAGTACTTATTAATAATCAAAGGCACAATCATTCTAAACCTTATTGCCATAATTTTTGTCACAATATTTTATTGAGCGACAAATGCGCATAAGTAACTTTTACAAGCAAATGTTTGGATTCACATTATAGAAACCCCTAAACAAGATTTTGAGTGATAAAATCATTCATTTTGCATTAAGAACACGTGTTTTACTATTTTTAATCATTACCAAGTTGATTCATAATTAAAAGCACGATCGAGTACCCAATGTTTGCCGGCGTAGTGGTTTGGCACCTCGTCATTTAATTAAGTATTTGAGTGTTTGATCATTGGGAATGAAATAGCAACGTGAGGTAGTATTTTACCTTTGATTGACCAATCCAGTGCAGAGTGGTTGCACACTTGTCACCATTTTTAGATTTAGAAATGTTACACATACACCCGACACACACCCTCATTCTCCATTTCACTCATTAGCATTGGGTGGTGTGTGGGTGTGTGGTGGTCCATGTATTCCCACTCTTTTAGATTAAAAAAAACACTACTGAGTACAAGTGAATAGAGAACAAGTATAATAATTTCTATGCTAAGTTAGAAATTTTATAAGTTTCACTACAACTTATATTTTGGACATAAAAATTTCTAAACTTAAATTGTTTTATTTTATTTCAAACTTCTAAAATCAAAGTAACGCTCACTTAAACACTTCAGTTTATTTCATACAACAATAAGTACTCTTGCAGTCTGCTAAAATTCAAGCTTTACATTTTGTTTTCAAATTTAAAGCATTATCACTTGAAACTTGAAATTTTCCAAGGGGAGGAGGAGGCTTTCTGATCATAGTTGCTTGCTCAAAGGAATAAGCAATTTCGATCAACTTTGGCTCAGAGCCTTTCAAACCTCCAAAGCAAATTCCAAATGGCACACCCTCTTCATACCCTGCTGGAACAATCACTCCAGGATAGCCTCCAATAGCAAGTATGCTCCTAAAGCTTGAAAAAGGTATCACCACGGCATCAAGTTTATTTCTTTTCATTAATTTCTCAAACCCTTCTTGTGACAATCTTGTCATGTTTAATAATGCTTGTTTCTGTGCTTTCCCAATTCCATTTGTCTTCTGAGCTTGCACCATGAGATCTTGGCCATACTCAAGTTTCTCCTGCAATTTTTACACCACAGCTAAGTTGCTATTTTCATATTTATTGACCTTAAACAAATAATTTAACAAAAGGGGCCTTCTAACGTAACTCACCAGTTTTGGGTGTTTATTATTGAAGGCTATCACATCAGCCAAGCTTCTCACTGGGGAAGCAACTAAGTCCTTCAGGTATGCATTCAAGGATAATTTGAATTCAAATGCCAAGGCAATACCTTCACTTTGATCACTAAGAAATTCATCAAAGTTATCTATCTCCAAATTGTCAACCAAAACTGCACCTCTTTGCCTGAGTTTGAAGGAAGTACTATATATGAGACTTGCTAGAAAAGCTTCACTATTAGCAGTTTAATAGTTGACACAAAAAGTAATCTTTGTTACCTTAACGTGTTTAGGTGTAGCTTAAAATTTTCATGCAGAAATGTGTCATTTCCAAAATTGTAGAATGATCTCACTACACCTAATCTCTTTCCTCTTAGCCCATCTTTCTTTAGAAATTGAGCATAGCCACCTTTCGGGATATACTTTGATGCTTCAATTGTTGCCTTATCATTAGTGTCGATGCCTGCAATGGTTTCAAGAACATAAGCAGCATCTGATACAGTCCTGCAAATTGGTCTATAGTACCAAACCATAACCATACACAAAATGTTACACATTTATTTATTATAGCAAAATGTCTTTTGAATGGGGAAATTGTGCTCGCAAGTTGCAAAGGTCGTTGATGTGAAGAAATTGGAGCCATAGCCAAAGACTTACCCAATTGTGTCTTGTCTTGGACTAATTGGAACCACCCCTGCTCTACTAGTGAGACCAACTGTTGGTTTGATGCCCACTACTGAGTTTGAATGTGAAGGGCATAAAATGGAGCCATCGGTCTCACTACCAAGGGAAACTGCCACCAAATTTGCTGCCACTGATATTGCTGATCCGCTACTAGACCCACATGGATCACCCATTGTGTATGGATTCTAAAGAGCGCAACAAATCACAATGGTGAGTAACTCCTGATTTTTAAGAATTATTCACACCACAGTATATATATAGTCATCCTGCTATTTTCCATAGCTTTTCAATTAGGTAATTCCTTAGTAGCATCCAGATAAACCAGAATAAGTAGTCAACTATACAGAACTATATGATTGATTTATAAATGTATCAGATAACTATGATCAGGTTGGCAGACACATCAGGGATAAGGATATGCAGTGCTATGAGAAAAATTTTGAACTGGGATAGACTTGACTTGAAAAGCAAGAACAAACTGTGATGGAGTATAAGACGTACTCCATCTGGATTCAAATATAAGCACAAAATAACTCAAATGTGGTGGCCTCAAATATAAGCAAATTTTAACTAACTACACCTTATTTAATGATTTCTTCTACAAAATACTCTTTATTTAATGCAGATTTTAGTTTCAATGACTCCTTTTTATAAGGACGGTTTAAAAATAAAGTTCATTTTTTTTATAAGATCAAGAAAATTAAATAATATTAACTAACTTTCTTAATCATTAGGTATTTTTGCTTATATTTGAGTCCCGAAGGAGTAGTAAATTACCTTTCCTTGTCCACCTCTAGCACTCCAACCATTGGGTGCTCCAGAAGACCTGTAATGTGACCACTCACTCAGGCTAGCCTTCCCTAATATGATAGCCCCAGCATTCCTTAACCTGGTAACCACACCAGCATCTCTTGGCACCACAGAGCCCAGCAGTGCAAAAGAGCCTGCAGTGGTGTTCAGCTTATCCTTAGTTGCAATGATATCCTTAACCAAAATGGGTATCCCATGCAATGCTGAAAGTGATGCCTTATTAGCCCTTCTCTCTTGGTCAGCTCTGTCTGCTTGTGCTAGTGCATCTGGGTTCACCTCCAATACCCCTTTGAGAATTGGGTTTTGGGTTTCAATTTGTTTGAGGTAGAACTCAACAAGTTGCCTAGAGGTTAATTGGTTTCTTTGGAAAGCAAGTTGGAGATCATACACAGTTGCCTCCTTGATTGAGAATCCCTTGGCCGTGGTAGTTGGTAGCAAAGAAGAGATTGTGACTAAAAGTACTGTAAAAATTAATTGGAATAAGAAAGAGAAACCACGTGCAGCCATGAGAGCACCCCACTTATTATCCTCAAGTAACCTCAGTGTTCTTCATGACATTGTTTGTATTGATATATGCTTTAATCATCATAGACGGAAAAAATATCTAATACCACTTCATCATGTATCACGTGTGGTGCCCCATGTCAGACCAACATGGTATAGCACGGGTGGTAGATGCCGAGTCCTTTTGAGTACAACGTCGGGGGGTTCGATCTCTCCCATGTGTATGAACAACATCAATAAAAAAACATGCGCTGCCCCACATCTAAATAATAGAGTACTGGAGGTTGCTCCTCAGCATCCAAATTCTTGACAAATGGGAAGGGTCCACATTCCACTAACTCCGTAATTGGAAGGGTCCACAGTCTTCAAACTAGTAGCACAAGCGTGCGAACCCATTTTGGGTCACCGCAAATGTGTTTTGGCGGTAAAGAAAATGGACACGCAATGTTCCAATTGCAATGTGTCAAACATAACTTATAAAAATTTAGTTATTAAATTAGTTGATACGGAATATAAAATAGATATCGATTTCTCTTTTGTGACAATATTATAATCTTTTACAAAATTACGGTGATGAATTTGATAACGTTTTAAATATTTAAAAACGTGCCAATGGTGGAGAGTTTTATTTTAATATTCTTAATTATCATTTTAGTCCCAGCTCTCTGTTTCCATGTCTCTGTTCCAATTTAAAAACTATGCATTAGTATAAACCTCTAGTTACAGGTATTCCACTTCAGCTTGTAAAGACGTTACCCACTTTCCCATTTTGAATTGATGAACTGAAAAAGTGCTTGATACCACCGGATATTGTTCGAGGTGTTTGGCATGCTGACTTGATTGCTATAATAACATGGTAATGTTTCCATGGAGTGAAGAACACCTATAACAAACATTCGTAGGACTTTAAAGAACTATCTTTCAATATTTGTGGATGAAATTAGTTTCTATATCTTAACTTTTTTAAAAACTCTCTCGTTTAACTTTTGTACAAACACCTGTGAACTTATAAGGACTTTTTTTAAGTGAAAAATCACTTCCCGCGACTTTCTGATTCACTAACTCCGGTAGGCTAAATCTGCCTATTGAAATCAGGCTTTGGCGTAAGGAAGAGAGATATTTGGGAGGCAAACACATTTTATATTGCTTACAGTGATCAAGAATGAGAGAATACAATTATTTCTTTGAATCATATGAACAAATGAACACAAAATGTTATTTATCGAAGTGTTATTATTCTATATGTTGCATCTATCATAACCAGAGAACCATGATTGTTCTGCTAATTTTGCAAGCTCACTATCCTCTTCATTATAAAATCGCTCAAGTTGATTATTAACACTCTGTGGTACCTTGGTGTCATCATAAGTAGGCATGACAAAATCATTATCAGTAGGTTGTATTGCTTCCTCAGGCAAACATGTTTTGGCAAGGAGCCCATTAAGTGTGCTAATCTCCTTCTCGTGTTTCTTCTTCAATTTGTCAATTTGTTTGTAGGCCTTTGCAGCTTCTTGCTCTGCATCCATTGCCCGCTTCTGTAAATTACATCTAAGAGTCAGCCTCAAAGAATGAACTGAGTTAGAGAGTGTGTTGCTAACATTTTTCATCTAAAAATAGTATAGAGGAAACCTTTTGCTATGACCTATTTTAATACCCATTTCCCAACCCCCAATCAACATATGGCCCAAGTAGTTTTGCATACTGAGTTGGTGTTTCAGTGTCACTTTATAGTCCTTTGTCCTCAAATTGAATAAGAAAGATATTGATGATTCAGATCGCATTACATTAAATAACTAAAATCATCAAAGACAAGGAGAACATTGGTGATGTAGTAAATTTGGGAGGACAGCGAGATGCTGACAAAAGCAACAGATTCTAGTGAAACTATTGAAAACACGTTTAGTTTTAAGTGCTCCGTTGATAAGAAACATCAAAAATTAAAAATACTACAATAATTCTTTACTCACCTGTGCGGTAACGACACCTTCTTCAGCTTCTTTAAGCTGCACAAGAAGCTCACCTGCAGCTTGCACTGCTTCAGCAGTATCATTCAGTTGAGCCTGAAGCCCTCTATTTTCATCTATTAGGATTCGCCTTTCCTTTTCTCTTTCTGCTTTTAATGCTGAAATTTCTGCAGCAAGGGCATTTATTAATTTAGACTCTTCACCTCTTACTCCTGCTCTGGAAGCCACTTTCTTGACATCGTCAATTCCATCCAGGATCTTTCTATGCCTTTCAAGCAATTGGATATGTTTCTCTTCCAAATCTGCATACTGTTCTAAAATCCGTGCATGGCCTTCTATAGCTATTTGCATTGCTTCCTTCAGTTCCTTGGTACACTTCCTCTCAGCATCTAATTCCTGATTCCTCTTTTCAGCTAATGACCTATTAGCTTCAACTTCAGCTCTCAATTCTTCAGAAAGAGAAATCCACCTGCTTTCTGCTTCAGTCCATTGACTTCTTTCCATTTCAAGTTTTACTTTGGCACTGTCTTCAGTTGATTCTGGATTTGTATTTGCCTCAGCGCTAGCCTCAGTTGAATCTGGAACGGCAGTGAGGTTTTCTGCCAACCTGGGTTCAGATTGCAATAGCGGACATTGCTTTCTTGCAGACGTGGATGAAGAATCTATATAAAAGTAAAGCTGATTTCTTAAACTACATATCTCTTCCATCAACACTTCCCTCTCCCCAAATTTATAGAAATTATGATACTCTTGTAGCTCATCTTGTACTCTTTTTAACTCTATCTTCATCTTCAGAACTTCCGGATGATGCTCATAGTTCTCCTTCAAAAGCTGTTGAATGCTGATAGTAGGTAAGTCTTAAATATAAGCATCAAACGTAGTAATCATAAAAGAGAAACCTTAAAAAGAACTTATTTCTACCTTGTGTTCATGTGTGAGGGACACCAGCTCTTCGTTCATGAATTCCTCAGTGGGCAAAACACCATCCATAAGGCTCTCAAGGCGAAGAATTTTATCTTCCCTTGTCTGTGCTATTATGGCACTGCATTCCCTCTCATACTTGTACTGTTGCAACTACAAATATGATTGAAAATAGTCACACTACATGATGAAACAATGACTGCAGATGGTTGTTGATAAACAAACATAAACTTACTAAGTAATTAAGCTGCATTATCTCAGAAGTCTGCTTTGCACAAAACTCTTCCAGTGCCATTTCTCTCCTTATGGATCCTGCCAAAACCTTCTCTGCTGCCTAGATCACAAGAGAGAGAAATTATAATCAATATATTGAATTTAAGCTACACCAAAAAAATGCATCTTAGATTCATACACTCACTTTGAGAACTTGCTTCTTTGGCTTATCAGCAGACTCAGGGCAATCAGCAGGTACCAATTGCATGTTTGAGTTATTGACATCAAGCTGCATTCTGCTTTTGCAGTTATTACAGGGAAACACAACAGAATCTTCTTCTCTGGCATTATCATTGAGAAAAGTCTGCACTCCCACATCAACTTTGTCCACTGGAAAAATTAGCCTGGAATCTTTAGGTCTTGATGGGAGCCTCAATGATGACTTACCCAGAGCTGCACCATGACAGCGGCTATCAATAATTTCAAGACCATGGCGGATGCTTAGTGCTAAATTTTCAGTTTTAGTAAGGAAATTTGGAGCTGTCTGACTAGACAGAGCATTAGATACGCTTTTCTGATTAATAGTATTTGTGTCTAAGTCACTTTCACTATGAAGATTACTTTCAGATGGAGACAGCTTTAATGAGGTCTTCAAACTTTTCCTGCTGCTGCTGATTGTTGGCAAAACACTGGGAGTTGGGGATTTGAGGATGGGGGATGTATCGCATTGGACAATGCTGAGGCTAGCAGGATTATTGCAATTCATTGCAGCACTGGGAAAATCAACGGATCCCTTGGTGGCAGAAAAACCAACAATGCCTTCCCTGGAATTGGGGAGAACTACAGCCTGGTCCTCAACACCTTCCTCGTCAATCTCCATCACCTCATCACCATCATCATCAACATGAGGAAGTGATAATGGGCGATTGAGGCTAGACTGCAATAAATTCAAACTTCTTCGGATCCAAGCTGCTGAATGACCTCCACTTCCATCACTTGGGCTGTAACCGTTTGTTTTAATTTGATGCAGTTCATCCTGTTTGATTTTACGATTCTAAGTTATTCAAAAGAAATTTCATATCCTGAACAGGAAAAAAGAATATTGATAATGGTGGAAGAGATATACTTTGAGTTGACGTATCACTTCTCGCAATTGGTTCACATCCTCATGCATTACTTCATTAACAACTGCTTTGTTCTTGATAGCTTTGACACGTTGTGCAAATCTCAATGTACTAAAAGTTTCACTCCTACAACTGCAATCCCAGTCATGTAAAAAATTCATATTCCATAACACAAAAAAATTCAAATCACCATGTTTACATCTACCTTTGTGCTGGGGAAATAGCACAAACCAATGCTAATTTTGCATTTCCTCCAAGAGACTCCTGCAATAAAAATGTCAGCCTGGAGTCTCTATATGGTATATGCCGCTGCTTTCCTGTTTGAGAAACTTCAGCAAGAATGTTGATCAAATTCCTGCAGTCCAATTTAGCCTAGATAAGTACTTGGAATGATGGGAATGTGACTGTAGAATTCAGTAGCCCGGAAGGTATTAACATGATGAATGAGTAATAAAAACAAGAAGATATAAAAAATTTCAGCTTTAAATTCTATACAAGCAATTGTTAGAGAAAATCATGCGCCATGCCAACAACTCAAGCATTTTGGTGTAAAATGATAGAACGATGTAGAATTTATATTTATATTTCACAGTCCTTGTTTCCGTTACATGCTTATTGAAGATATACCAATAGCAGGGTTTGATAGAAAGACAGAGGGAAACAAAAGATCTGCACACGGTTTTAATTGATATAGAAAAAAGTCTTATGGCAGTGTGCCACAAGAAGTCACGTTGAAGGCTTTACAAAAAAAAGTAGTTTGCATTACATAAGAGCAACTATACGTAAAACAGAAGCATATTAAATTATACCCAAGCTGTGAAAGTGATCGATTAATATTGCCAGCTTCCTTCAAACGGTCTCCTGCAGCACCTGTCAATTTTTGTCGTTCTGACCCTGCTAAATCAACAAGGTTGATTTTACTTGTTTTAAATCTGCTTATACCATCTGCGATGCTCTGCAAAATGAAAATAGTATTTCAATATCTCTTCTATATTTCAGTTCTGTTGTGATACTGATAAACTGAATAGAAGTTCTTTTAGCAAACGGGACAAGAGAAGCAGAAGTTCAGGATGGCTAGATTTCATAATCCAATATAGCACATCGTTTCTTGTAAAATCATCTAATTAAATACCATCAACGGTCTGGACTTGCAACTATCTGCATCCAACCCATAATAATACAATTTCACTGATATTATTAAAAAAATATTCGACAATCTCTGGGCCACGGAATAAGAGCACATCACCTTGCATCGAGATTCAACAACACAAGTAAAAACAGTATGTGAACGGGAACTTTCAGAATTTATACTGGTTGCACCTACTCTCCTGTTTAACAATCCCTGCATAATGAAAGGTACATTATAGTAAAAACACAAAAGATTTCTACATAGGCGAATATTGTTATATATTTCACCTTAGCAAGACACTCAAAAGTGAGGCCATAAAAGAAAGAAAATACTAATAGTACAAGTATGATGAAGCACACCTTTATTAAAAGCCGAGTCACATCCTTCATTGTACACACATGCTCCTCTGTAAGATTTTCAACATAGACTCCAGATTTGACATCTTCTCTAATCTGAATAAACAACAAAAGACCAATTCCAGTATAAACAAGTTAAACATGACTGTTGGAAAACTATAATGGTTTTGCTTTTACCTGTAGGTTTCTTTTATTCGGATCTAACAGATCTGTTATTTGCTCGTTGTATATCTGCGAAACAAATTTGCACATCAAAAGGACTACATAACAGCAGGCTTAAGCAGGCCAGGAGCATGGAAAGAAATAGTTAACAGCCATTGAATTTGACCTCAAGAAAAGAACAGTGGCATTGATACTTGAGTTGCTCGTCAGAATGCTTAGTTTGCTCCTGTGCAGGAAACACAACAATAAACATTGTAACGAAATTCACAGAGTGATCAAAGTTTAAATCAGGAACAGCACTTGAGTTGGATGCTTACTTCATTTATGCGAGCAAATAGTCGCTCGAAAACGCGAGGCGCGAGGCCTTGTTGGTCATCTGTTGTATCGTCATCCGACAAGGCATTGGGAGGACCCCACATGGTGTATGTCTTTCCACTCCCAGTCTACATGAAATGAAAATTCTGAAAATCAATAATCAGGAACAAGTCAACAACAAGAGCAACATCATGCAGCGGGAAAAACGGGAAGGAACCTGCCCATATGCGAACACGGAACTATTGAACCCAGCCAGGCAATTCTCCACAAGGGGCACCCCAACAAGCTCAAAAATATCTACCTGGAAAACCGGACAAGAAACAGCATTACACAACACAGGAACCGAGTAATTGGCATGAGAGAGACACGGAGAATGAACTCAGTGGTAATAAATCATGCCTGAGTAGCGTCGGTTTGAGCAACTGAATCAAATGTGAAATTATGACCGTTGATGGACAAGGAATCAGTGGATAACTTCTGAACTATGGAATCTCCTTCATCCTTATTATCACCGCACGATGGCCTCATCCTCACAATAACCTAGAAAGTAGGATATAAAATCTATCGATTATCAATTACTATAAAAGAAAAACAGTCTCAGCTTGAGCAGTGTCACCTTTCAGAGACACGTGTTGTCTTCTCATACATTTCTAGTTTTCACTAAAACTATTTTGGTTGTAAAACTGTTTATGTTAAGTAAAAATTCATCCAGTCTATCTTCTAAAATGAAGAAGAAGAAGAAGAAAGAAGTACAATCCCTAATTGTTGAAAAGTAGAAGAGGGAAAGAGAAACCTTGACGCCGGAATCGGAGGAGGTTGAGGGGAGAGAAGAGTCGAGAAGGGAAGAGAGCTTGCGCTTGAGAGGGTTTGGAACGTTGGAAGAGGAAGAGGGAGGCCTAGGGGGCAAGAGGTTCCTCATAGGAGGAGGAGGGTCGTTCTCTTTGTCCTTGGAGGGTGTTGGGGCTTTGTGCTTTCGAATGGGTCTGGGTTTGGCGGGGGAAGGAGTGTGAGTGTCGCGCGAGATTGCATTTCTTTGCAGCGTGGAGTGCTTCATTGCACTTTGCCACGGGAAGGACAGGGTTGATTCTAGACAGAGAAACAAGAGAGAGAAAGAGGTAAGGTTTGGGTTGAGACTTGAGAGGGTAAAATGGAAGGAAGACACACAACACAACACAACACAGGGGAAGCGTGCGTGAGTGAGAGAGGACGGAAGTAGCCGCTCTGGGAGTTGGGATTTGAATGTGCTGACGTGTCCGGATCTTCTGTGTGTACGTAAGATGCGAAGAGAGGGAATGTACTAATTTTGAATTGAATTGAATCTGGAATTGGGCATTCGGATTTGGGCATACCAAAATCGGACTGGATTTGAATGTGCCTGGATTGGTTTATAAAGTTTATTTAGGCTTATTTAATAATGACATGTTTGTTTTTGTGATTACTCTACCACCACCGTGCAATAATGGAGAAGCTAGTAAGACAAGCTTCTGCGATTAGGGCCCTGGACGCGCCGTAGAAGGGAGATCAATGCGGAACAAAACACTCTATAACATAAACACTTGTCAACGTGTTTTACAGAGTTTATGAAAAAAATTTAAGATTGGTACATAAATTATTTTAGGCTTAGTTTCATAAGCTCTCCAAGATAACTTATGAAAAACAGCTTATAACTTACAGGAAATCAATTTTACTACATTCTCTTTTTTATTATAAAAATAGAAAAATTTATGATTGGTCCATAAATTATTTTAGACTTATTTTCATAAGCCCTCTAAGATAACTTATGAAAAGCAACTTATAACTTATAGGAAATCAATTTTACTACATTTTCTTTTTATTATAAAAATAGCTTATACATAAATATTTATGTCATAAGTATTTAAATAAACTATTTATTCAAACAGATTTCCAGTATATCAATTCAACTCTCATATAAGTTGATAAAAAAAACTCTCGGATAAAATTGTTAGTCTTTCTCTAAAAAAAGTGAAAAATTTAACAAATAAATTAATTTAATTAAAAATAAATAAAAAAATATTAATAGAAAAAAAAAGTTATGAGAAATAATACATGTCACTTAACATATGTCATATCCTAAAAAGTCACATCCTGAAAAAATCAAGGTTTAATTTTCTTAGATAGTAAAATAGAGTATACAGTTTCTTCATTTTTTTTTTGTGATCCCTATTACACAATGTATTAATCGATTCATACAATGCATAAATTTTGATATAGGAATGATAACTTAAAAAATTCACTCAATATATCAAATTTGAGTTATCACACAACATAAAATCATATATATTATATGTTATAATAAAGATTTATAGTTTTATATTAAACCAATTTAATGGAAATAATATTAACTTTTTAATTAAGTTTTAAATTAACTGAAATTTTATTTTTCTTACTTTTTTAATCAACACTTAAAAAAATTCAATTAGAAATTAAGTATGATATAATAATTATAAAGAATCATTAAATATTAAATGCTTTTAATACATGTATTTGTGTATTTAAATTATTTTTTATTATCAAAATAATTTTATTAATTAAATTATTTTTAGGATACCTTTTAAATTTTCTATTTGTGCCTTTATGCAAAAGTGTTTTACATTAACTTGCCGGTGGTTCAAAATGAGATCTGAGATATAATTTATTAACAAGTTATAAAAGATTTTAGGCTTAATTGTATTTTTTGTCCCTCTAATATAGTCGTTGGGCAATTTTGGTTCCCCAATTTCTAATTGCTTAATTTTGGTCCTTGTACTTTCAAAATGTGCAATTTTGGTCTCTATTAACTTGACATCCAAAATTTAACTAAAATGCTGACGTGGCGATTTAGCATTGATATGGGTGTGCTTAGCTTACGTGGCTTTGGAAATTTGGGGTTTTAGAAATTACAAAATGCTAATTCTATGACTTGAACTCATCACCACATGAATAAAAATAAACAATAAAGTCACTACACCACATGACTTATTTGGTAATCACATGACAAAACTACTATCTATGAGTTCTTAAAAGAGTTTTTGGAGATCATAACAACTAGATGTAAAAAAATAATAAACCACAAATAAAATAAAAAATCCAAAAATGAAAACAAATTCTAAAGAAATTTTTAAATTTGGTTAATGTAAATAAAAAAATAAAGATAAAAATGAAAATAATTTATTTTAGATTAATTGATGAAAATAAAAGGATAAACTAAAAAATGTGAATAAAGTTTCTTTAGTTAAAAAAACTTTTAATATTATTTTAAAATTTTATACTATAATTATTATAATTCTAGTATTATTAAAATATGAGCCCTTAATTATATTTAACACTATAATTCTAGTATTATTTAAAATATGAGTGTTAATATTAGTATTATTTTTTAATTAATTATTCAATTAATTTTCTATTTTTAATTTATTTAAACAATACTTGAGATATTTCCAAATAATATTAAATATAAAATTATCTATTAATTATTTTATTTTTGAATTATTTCTAGTTTGAAAAATTATTTATAAATTATCTTTGGCTTAAATATGAACTTGGACCCTCTAAAAATTTGAGTTTTGAATTTAGTCCCTAAATTTAAAGTCAATGGTTTTTAGTCCTCCTAAATTTTAAGTTTTGAATTTAGTCCCTCATTTACGTTGACCCGTGTCATGTCACCCCAAAAATGCCTACGTGGCACACTGTTGGCCACGTCACTTGACACGTCATTTATTTACAGAGACTAAAATCAAAACATATAATTTCTAGACGGACCCCCACCCCCACCCCTTCTTTCTACCCCCTCCTCCTCCTCCTCCTCCACCACCACCACCCCCTCTTTCTCCTCCACCTCCTCCTCCTCCTCCACCACCACCACCACCGCCCCATTACTAAGATTAACATAAACAACACAAATAAATCCCCAATGTGAAACCTAATTTGACTGGAGCTTCACGCCTTCGTTGAGAGCTGCTGAGAAGATGAAGAGCTATCCGAAGAGGAAGAAACAGAGTCGGAATCATCATTCCCCATTTACAGGCTCGGAATGTAATCATGAGAGATTTTCTTCTCTTTATCATATTTTTTTTCCTTGCAATTCCTCTGCACAAACCCCACCACCACCACCACCACCACCATTGAATCTAAACATCACGCCACCCCCTCCAAAAAAATAAAATTTGATGCATTAGTTTGTGTTGTAATCATGAGAGAATGGCAAAACCGCAATGTGCAACCTAATGGCTTAGAAAGTTAGTTTAATATTTTGTGCTATTTTTTCCTTTAACAATGTCGACACATGCATATATTTTCATGGAATGTGTTGTTTGAATGGTACAGGGGTGATAGTGATGAGAGGGAATAGAAAGATTCAATAGATTCCAGTCTAGATCCAGCAAACTTTCTTCTAGTAAGCAAAAAAGCAGTGTTCATCCTTCTTCCTCTGCTTCCCCTCCCTCTCTCTGCAACCGACGCCAACAATGCCTTCTTCATTCGAACGCGTCCTCCTTGGATGATAGACGAGGGGATGGGGGTGGAACAATAAAAGGGTGGACGCGTATGCAGCAACATGTGGGGGAAAGAGGAGGAGAGAAAAGGAGGAGAGAGAGGGGTGGTGGAGGAGGAGGAGGAGGAGGAGGGGAGAAAGAGGGGGTGGTGGTGGAGGTCCTTGTAAAAATTATATGTTTTGATTTTAGTCCCTGTAAATAAATGACGTGTCAAGTGACGTAGCCAGCAGTGTGCCACGTAGGTGTTTTTGGAGTGACATGGCACGAGTCAACGCAAATGAGGGACTAAATTCAAAACTTAAAATTTAGGAAGACTAAAAACTGTTGACTTTAAATTTAGGGACTAAATTCAAAACTCGAATTTTTAGAGGGACTAAGGTCATATTTAAGTCATTATCTTTTTTAAATTACTTTTTCATTTTTATCTTTATTTTCTTATTCACATTAATTCTATTTAAAAATCTCAATAAAGATAAAGAAGAAATAATTTTTATTTTTTGGGGGTTAATTATGTAGTTTATTATTGTTCACACTCTAATTAGTTACCAACGGGGGTTGGGTCTAGCGGAAGGGGCTAGTCCTCCACAACGTGGTGAACCACGGTTCGAATCCCCGCTGGGAGAGGTGCCCACATTTAGTGTCCGACCGTGCCTCGAACTGGATTGCCTCCGATTGGAGGATACCTGTAAGAAACCAAAAAAGAAAAAGAAAAACTCTAATTAGTTGTGTACTCTCTCCTAAAAAAAATTTAGTTGAGTACTCTATAAACTCCTTTAAGAACTCTATAGTCTATATATAGTGGTTTTGTCGTATAAATAACAAATGGGTCATGTGGTGTAGTGGCACCATTGTTTTATTTGTATCCATGTGGTCATGAGTTCAAGTCTTAGAATTAGCATTTTTGCATTTTCTAAATCATCGAATTTCTAAAGCCACGTAAGCTCCACAATGTCAGCACTCTAAATCCACGTCAGCGCACAATGTCAGTACTGTAAGGTCACGTCAGCACACCCATGTCAGCACTACATCGCCACGTCAGTATCTCCGTTAAATTTTGGATGTCAAGTTAACAGATGGACCAAATTTGCACATTTTGAAAGTATGAGGACCAAAATTGAGCAATTAGAAATTGAGGGACCAAAATTGCCCAAACACTATACTAGGGGATAAAGAATGCAATTAAGCCAAGATTTTAAAAACAAATATTAATTTTTTTTAAATAATCTCACTTTATTTTTATGATTGATTATTGATTGTCCTTTGTTCGTTTTTGTTCATGTTTGGTGCGACTATGTCAGTACATCATCACTTGATGAGAGATCAATGACCAACCCTAGCCGCTAGGAGTAAAGCGAGAATGAGTGAGTTGACTATCACCCTGCCCTGCCTTCCTTCTTATACTTAGGTCTAGAGGCTTGATTCTCGATGATCTTCCTTCTTGTCATAATGGTGCCATACATGCCTGCAGATCTCCTTTCCCAATATAGGGTGTGTCTTCTATTGGTGCTAACTCGGTGTCATAAATGCCTGCAGTTCTCCTTTCCCAATATAAGGCGTGTCTCCTGTTAGTGCTGACTCAACGCTTGGTAGATGCCGACACATTACGATCGATCGACCGGCTACTCTCGGGGAGAATGTATTTCGCGACCTCTGCTTGCCTTGACCCCTTTCCTGCATGGATCGGTTGGTTCATGCTCCAAGCCCATCGTGTTTTGGTCTTAATTAAGCTCATGGGCTGCATGGTTGGCCAACCCATGATCTAGATGGTACACAGTCCATTGAGCTCCGAGTCTAAAAAGCAAAAGAGGTCCAATAGTTGAGGTCGGATGGCCTGAAACCCGGACAATATAGTTTTAATCATTTTTCTTAATTGTCCATTTCTGCCCGACTGCACCTTAAGCAAAGTTTAATTATTTATCGTAATTGTCTACTTCTACACCCTAATCAAAGTCCATAGGGATGGTGTAGCGATCCAGATCATCATTTATCTTGATTAATCTTTTCCGTAGATTTTAAAGAGTACACGAGGTTAAGTAATTTACTTATGTAAACGAGACATTTGGTAAATTGTATGAGGCTATGAGCAAGATGCAATAGAAATCGCATTCTCGTTTTTATTTTTTTAATGTTTTATTTAACAAACCAGATTTCACGACAAAGGGGAAAAATTCCCCTGATATTCAGTCACTCGTGGTTTCTAATCCGAGGGTTGAACTTGAACGGTTGAACCATATACCAAACTAGGTAGAAGTAACCAAAGAGCGGCACTCTGCTAAGATCGCAGCTGCATACTGGGAGAGGAAGGAGCAAAGTGGAGAAGCTGCTTGGAACGTTGCCACGGCTTCACCACCACCACCGATTCGAACATTCTCGGACCTCCATCGCTCTGATCCACTGCCCGTATCTTCATGTAGTACTTGATCCCAGACACCACCTGCTGCTGCGCCTCCACCACCTCCACGAACCTCAGCTCCTCCTCCTCTTCCTCCCCCCGCATCCTCAGCCTCCGGTTGTACTCCTCCACCGAGAACCTCCCTAGCTCCTGTATCTCCTCGTTACTCCTCACGTTCGCCACCTCCGTCTTCCCACCCACCAATCGCCCCTGCGACGCCGTACACACCACCCACGCCAAGGACGCCACAACCGCCAGCAATGTCACCGCCGGTGACCTTATCGACACCGCCATTGATCAATTATTACCCGAAACGACGAGAATGTCGACGGAGTTAGTTAATTGTTATCCGACGCCGTTTATAGTACTTTGGACACGTAATTAAGCAAAACTAACCGAGAGAGTTACGAAACTCGAGAGAGCGAAGCAAACGAAGGTTTGGATGGGAATTTGGGGGGGGGGTGTTTTGTTTTGCCTTTTAAATGTCTGATGGATGGATAGGTCATGGGCTTGAGTTGGGAGATGCGAGAGAGAGAGAGAGAGTAAGCAGAGGTGAGGGACTCATGCATGAGTCATGGCATGCATGCGCAATAGGTGGTGTGCTAGGCTTACCAGAAACTGACACGTAAGCCCACACCCTCCTGGGAGACTGCCACGTTGGATATGCAATTGGCATTGCTGTTTAGTCCACCACACGTGTGACACGAGAAGATTTTCCACAACCATTGCAAAAATATTTGTTTAGGGAAAACCAGTAATTTGGTCATTAATTTAATAGTTGATTTTAATTTGTTGTTATAATTTTTTTTTAAATTGGTCTCTTATATTTTTTTATTATTATAACCATATATATTGTCTTTATTTTTGTTTATATAATTTAATTTTGATTTATTTTAATCTATTTAAATATTTTAATGATCTATTTTGATCAATATATATACTTAATTGTGTTAAAAAAATTACTTAAATTTATTTTTAAAATATAAAAGATTATTTTGTTAAAAAAAAATAAAAAAATTAAATTAAAAATAAAATAAAATTAAAGGACTAAAAATTTTACCGAAGAAAAAAAAAATCTTGTCTCCTTGGTCGTTACCCAAAGACCAATGTGTTAGTAAATTATGGATATCCTCCCCTCCACATTTGTACTGAAGCTACCTGGAAGAATAAGAGATTCATACAAATGGAGTGTTTGAAATCCCCCTTCCTCTTCTCCACTCCACTCCCACCGAAGACGACAAAGACAAAGAAGAAGAAACTCATTCGCATTCACTCGTCTTCGGTGCAACGCGACGACCCTTGGTCCCCCAGAGAGGGAGACCCCAGAAAACCGAAGAACCCTCTCTCGGACGACAACGCCCGGCGCATCATAAAGGCCAAGGCCCAATACCTGAGTGTTCATCGGAGGAACCAGGGCCCACAGGCCCATAACCCTCGGTGGATCAAGAGGACCCCCGAGCAGATGGTTCAGTACCTGCAGGACGACCGCAACGGCCACTTGTACGGCAAGCACGTGGTGGCCGCCATCAAGAAGGTGCGTGCCCTCACGCGCGTACCCGACGGTGACTATGACATGAGGATGGTCATGGCTTCCTTTGTTGGTAAGCTCACCTTCAAGGAGATGTGTGTTGTCCTCAAGGAGCAAAAAGGGTGGAGGCAAGTTAGAGACTTCTTTGCTTGGATGAAATTGCAGGTTACTTTCTTTTCAACCCCCCCCCCCCCCCAACTTCCACTTTCAATAGGTTATGTTATGTCACATAAAATATGGTTAGTTAATTGCAACGTGTTTTTCTAAGTGATTCAGGAGGCGTTTGGGTAATCAGCTTAATTAGTGCTTCTGTTTCTACAATCGAAGAGGGGGCCACTTAGACTATGCACAAGCTATTTCTATAAGCTACTTTGAGAAGTTCATGAAAATAAGTTAGAAACAGCTTATTTGCATGTGGTAAACTATTTTTATAAGTTCTTTCAAAAGTTATGTTAAATGCCCCTAATTTGGGTAGACATATTTAAATAGTGGGTGTAAATGGCTTGCTTAATTCATTTTATTCTGAGAAACGTGAGCAGCACGATCCTTTCAATATAGTGAATTTCATGCGTGTCACTAAATCATGTGGAAATCACTTCTTATTTGGTGGGGCCTCTCCCTATATAGTGAGACTCGCGTAAATTTTTCAACCTATAGTAGAGAGAGTATATTGAAAAGAGTATATTTCGGAGTGTGTTGCTAGTTTTTGTGTTTTATTTTCGTTGTTTTGCTTCAAAGTATAGATATTGATACTGTGTATTGATAGTCTGGTGGTTCAACAGCTGGGCTACCGTCCGAGTGTTATTGTCTACACGATAGTTTTGCGCCTGTATGGGCAAGTTGGAAAGCTGAAACAGGCTGAAGAGGTCTTCTTGGAGATGCTTGATGCAGGTTGTGAACCTGATGAAGTTGCTTGTGGTACCATGCTCTGTTCGTATGCCAGATGGGGACGCCATAAGGCTATGTTGTCTTTTTATTCAGCCGTAAAAGAAAGGGGAATCATTCTCTCTGTTGCTGTCTTCAACTTCATGTTGTCATCTTTGCAAAAGAAATCACTTCATGGAGAGGTTGTACAGGTGTGGAGGGATATGGTAGGAAAAGGGGTGGTGCCCAATGATTTTACTTATACGATAGTCATTAGCTCTCTCGTCAAAGAAGGGCTGCACAAAGATGCTCTCAAGACTTTTGAGGAGATGAAGAATAATGGATGTGTCCCCGAGGAGGTAACTTACGGCTTGCTTATAAATTTAAATGCTAAAAATGGGAACAGAAATGAAGTGCAAAGACTGTGTGACGATATGAGGTTTCGAGGAATAACTCCTAGTAATTACACTTGTGCAACACTTATATCTTTGTATTACAAATATGAGGACTACCCTAGAGCTCTCTCGCTCTTTTCAGAAATGGCAAGAAGCAAAACTCCAGCTGATGAAGTCATATATGGTTTGCTTATAAGAATTTATGGAAAGCTTGGTTTATACAGGGATGCTTGCAAAACATTTGAAGAGACAAAGCAGCTAGGCCTACTCACCAATGAGAAAACATATTTGGCAATGGCACAAGTCCATCTTACTGCGGGAAATGTGAACAAAGCTTTGGAAGTTATTGAACTCATGAAGTCGAGCAACCTATGGTTCTCTCGATTTGCTTATATTGTCCTGCTGCAATGTTATGTGACGAAAGAAGATGTTGTATCTGCTGAAGGAACATTCTTAGCTCTATGCAAGACAGGACTGCCTGATGCTGGCTCTTGTAATGATATGCTCAATCTGTATGTGGGACTTAATTTGATGCACAAGGCAAAGGAGTTTATTGCCCGAATAAGGGAGGACGGGACACATTTTGATGAGGAGCTTTATAGGACAATTATGAAGGTTTACTGCAAGGAGGGAATGCTGCCAGAAGCCGAGCAGCTGACCAATCAAATGGTTAAGAATGAATCTGTTAAATATTATAAATTCTTCCAGACATTTTATTGGGTTCTCTGTGAACATAAGGAGGATGCACAATCTGATGATAAACTCGTGGCCATTGAGCCTATGGACAAACTTGACACTACAGCTCTTGGGATGATGCTCAGTTTATATCTGACAAATGACAATTTAAGTAAGACAAAAATATTACTGAAACTATTGCTGGGTTATGCCGGGGGATCAAAAATTGTTAGTCAGTTCATCATCAGCTTGACTAGAGATGGTAAATCTCTACTATAAAATTGATCCTACCTCTTTCTGTTGACATTTTTTTGAAATTTACATTTTCAACTCTCTTTCTTTCAGGAGAAATCAGCAAAGCAGAATCACTCAACTATCAATTAATTACGCTTGGCTGCAGAATGGAAGAAGCCACTGTGGCTTCTTTAATTAGCCATTATGGCAAACAACATATGCTGAAACAAGCTGAAGATATCTTTGCAGAATATGTAAATTCTCCTACATCTAGCAAACTGCTGTATAACTCTATGATTGATGCATATGCCAAATGTGGCAAGCAAGAAAAAGCATATTTGCTATATAGGCAAGCAACTGAGGAAGGGCGTGATTTGGGTGCTGTTGGAATTAGCATCGTTGTAAATGCTTTGACCAATGGAGGTATGGCCATGGTAAAGTAAACTAGATTCTGATTCATATATCAACCTACCACATGCAACACCCTGGCCTCTCACAGAATTCCACTGATAAGATGGAATATGCTATAACAACTCCTGAATTATTGTCTTTCACAATCTAAACTTGTTTGGTTTGGAAACAACTGTGCAATACTTTGGATGTTTTACATAGGGTCGGGTTTGGAGAAAGACGGTGATCCCAGTTTTCTTTTCAGCATGCAGTTATTTAGCTTAGTTGATAATTTTAAGCCTAATTCTTTTTCAGGAAAACATCAGGAGGCTGAGAAGATTATCTCCCGGAGTCTTGAAGAAAACTTGGACCTTGATACCGTGGCTTATAATACTTTTATCAAATCCGTGCTGGAAGCAGGTTGATATCAAGCATCCTGCTTGCATAGGAAAGAAGAAAATGAAACAGCAAGCTTGCTAATACTATTGTTATCTGTTGTAGGCAAGTTGCATTTTGCATCTAGTATTTTTGAGCGCATGTGTTCCTCTGGTGTTGCTCCATCAATTCAAACATATAACACAATGATAAGGTTATAGCTTTTATAAGCTGTCTTGCTCTGATAAAAGTTTTCATATCTATTCTTTCGGTGCTAATTTTTAGACCAATTGTTAAACTCCTGTCTCCTGATGTAGTGTCTATGGACAAGATCAAAAGTTGGATAGAGCTGTGGAGATGTTCGAGAAAGCTCGCTCATTGGGTGTCCCTTTGGACGAAAAAACATGCATGAATTTGATAGGCTATTATGGGAAAGCTGGTACTGGGCCACTTCACCTTAGATGGAATTTTGATAATTCTGGATGCAAGCTTGTGTATTTGTGAATGCCATTGTACCTGGTTTCACGTGCATAGTTTTTCTTTCACACATACTGTGATTGCACTTCAGTTTCTAAAATATGTATGATGATTGGTTATTAGTTCATTTACATTCTCATGGTTGGTATTCTACAGTGTTGCAATCAAACTCCTAATTGTTTATTTCGTAGGTATGATGCACGAAGCTTCACAGTTGTTCAGTAAAATGCAGGAAGAAGGGATTAAACCTGGAAAGGTAAAGTTGACAATTTCTTAACTAGATTCTCAAGAGTCTATAATTGGCAACTCTTAATGGCATTGACGTATTGTCGAATTAATTTGTTTAAATGCTTAAGTCATGTTAAGGCCCAACATATCTCTTAACAGTTGCCCCTTTTTTTGTTGTGCAATCACTTTGCTCAAGACATTATCTCTTTTTAAAAATGGAAAAAGAATTCCATTTTAGGACCCCATTTATGAGTATATCTGTATTGCAGTCAGATGCAGTGAATGTAGTGCACTGGTTCTGCAATATTACATTTCCAGCATTAAACAGCAAGGCATATTTTATATTTTGTGGTCCTTATAGTAGTTTTAAATTTCTGAACAATGACTGTTTAACTGTATTGGGGTTAACTCTTTGCCTTTGCTGGGGAATACAGGTCAGCTATAATATTATGATCCATGTATATGCAAATGCCGGAGTTCATCATGAAGTAGAGAAACTTTTCCAGGCCATGCAGAGACAAGGTTGTTTGCCTGACTCTTTTACTTATCTCTCCCTTGTCCAAGCATATACGGAGAGCCTAAATTACTCTAAAGCTGAGGAAACCATACATGCTATGCAGAGCAAGGGCATTCCACCATCTTGTGCCCATTTCAATATTTTACTCTCTGCATTCACAAAAGCTGGGCTGATTGATGAAGCCAAGAGGGTTTATAAGGGACTATCAACTTTTGGTTTAATTCCTGATCTCATATGTTACCGAACAATGCTGAAAGGTTACCTGAGATATGGGTGCGTGGAAGAAGGAATCAACTTTTTCGAAAGTATATGCAAGTCAACAAAAGGAGACAGGTTCATCATGAGTGCAGCTGTGCATTTATACAAATCTGTGGGAATGGAAAGCCAGGCTAAAGAAATATTGAGTTCAATGAACAAGATGAGGATCCCTTTCCTTAGGAAACTTGAAGTTGGAATGGCAACAACAATAGCAACAACAACCAAGCCTTATCCCACTTGAAGTTGGAACGGCAGAGAGAGTGAAAATCCCTCGAGAAATATATGTGCGCACACATGATGACGGAAAATGGTTGGTTTTTACCATGGAACATGTATATAATTTAATCAACCTGGTAATGGTGATGGTGGAAGCCTGATGATAGCTGCATATACGTTTGCTGGCAATGATGATTGGACTCGTAGTTCAGAATGTACTTCTGCCAGTAATGATGAGGACCTGATCCACGTTCACTGTAAGTGATTGACTCAATTGAGTCTGAATATGCCAAAAAAGTTCCGATACTCAATACCAACCAACTAAAGATAGTTGAAACAAGAATAAACAGTGCAACTATCAAAGGACCTGGAATACATATAGGGGTTTGTTTAGTGAGGTTTACTTGTGAAAATTTATTTGGCCGGACCGTAACAGGTCCAAGAATTTTCCCCAATTTTGAGTTCACACTTTGCTTCAAATAATGTAAAGAACCATAAATGAATTTAACTTGCGGAATATTTTGATTCTCTCAAAATTGTATATGTACTGATATAACTATGACTATTACATTGTCCTGTTTGTTCCTTTTTATTTAAGTGCGAACTATAAGAGTACTATGTAATAGACTCTGAAAATCCCAGTGATAAACCCTAGATTCTACACGTGCTGATTTACAGAGTTTCATTGAAATTCCATAAATCAATTATGTGACAACCTATGGAAATTAAATTACCAATGTCAATATAATAATACTTATAGTTGAGAAAATTCTATTTGCAAAATAATTCAGCATAACACGCGGATTAAATCTTATGCCTGCAGAAAACCTGAGGGATCCATACGGAAAGCTGTCATTGAAACTCGATTGCCATTGTTGGTAAGAAAACCCATCATTGCAACCTTAGAATAACCCAGGGTAAAAAGAAACATATATATCACCAAAACTTGATTACTTCATTCCTTATTAACCATCAGGTTACATGACTTGAGGTGACAATTGAGACCACAATCATTTTTCATATCACATAAGATATGAACAAAGGCTAATTAAGGTACCAAGACTAGACGGTGACCACAATGCAATTGCAGTATATAATACAAGTATGCAGAGATGGACACAGACACAACATAGCTCCTAAATTTAAGCTTGACTATCAACTGTCATTGGCACAGGTTCCTGTTTTGCTGCTGCAGTTCTTGCTTGTTCTACTTTATTCATTTTCGCAAATATGCTGCCGTAAAACTGTGCATCCTTCTTGTTGTATTCTCTCACTTTCTCCTTCAAAATTTTGTACTCCATCTTCACATCCCTGCAAACAAAAGAAATTCGAATGAATTGGGACACTTTCTTCAACCTTACCCTTTAGAATAAGGTATGAACTGCATATGCAGGTTAAGGATCATACAAGAGACCAATAGCATACCTGTTGTCTGGCTCAATCTCAAGGGCTTTCTTAACATCCATCTCAGCTAGATCCAAGTCAACAAGATGAATATATGCTTGCGCCCTCCGGTACAGTGCTTTTACATTCCTACTATCAAGCTCTAACACCTGTAGAGTAAAACGAAAACTCTCAAAAGGTTAGTGGATTTCACTCTATTCCCCTTTGAATTCAACTATGGAAAGGTGAGACAAAGATAAGCAGAATCAGAAATTTTCAGACCTTTGTGCACAATTTCTCTGCCTGTTTGTAGTCCTTGAGTTTCAACTTACAGGCTGCATTGTTGAGATTGCATGTAATTTTCAGTGCTTTGGTCTGATGTTTCTCCTCATCACTGAAGGATGAATCATACTCAATATACCTTACGGCCTGTCACCCAGAGAAAAAGATCATCTATTGTTAGCTTATATTCTTACTACAACATTACTGTCAGTAGCCAAATACCTTCAACATCTTTTGGTTTTTGTAGGGATACCTTTTCATATCTCTTTGATGCTCTTTCATGTTTACCAGACTTGAACAATGCATTCCCTTCTTCCTTTTTCTTCCCAGCTGCCTCAATCTTCTCTTGTGTATTCAGATCCCATGATTCCTTTTCCTGCACCCCGTTTTTTAATAATCAAGTATATTACTTTCAAATTTGTGAAAACTAGAAAACCTTGGGATTATGAAGATATAATTCTCTTACCTTTACAAAGGAAACCAGCTCAACTTCGTAATACACTGTGGAATTGGGAAGAACAGTAGCCAATTCCTGAGGAGACCCAGATGGACCAAAAGCATACTCAGGCTGTATGATCACCAATGCAATTTCCCCTTTCTTCATGTTCTTCACAGCTCTATCAAGCCCGTCAATTACTTGCTCTACATGGTGCACCCGAGATACAACTTAGTATTATTTTTTAATATAGAAGAAAAAGAAGTGCTGTTTACCGTAGTAGCCTATTTAAGAAGTTAGAGCAATTGTTTAAAGTACCTTCGTCAATTTTGAACTCAAATGGTTGTTCATCATCGTGACCCTTCTTAAGGAAGACAGTCCCATCTTGCAACTTGCCAATAAGTTTCACTGAAACAATGCAAATAATGCATCTATTCAACACTCCAATCCAATATACAAAACAAGGAAAGGAAGAAAAGGAGAAAAGGCTTTGAAAAAGCGTTTAATCAACAAAATTATACCTTGAACCACAGCTCCTTCATTTGGTCGTTCATATCCCTCTCCTTCCTTCAATGTCTTCTTAAGGACCTTCCTATCCTTGGTAATGTCAGATACTGTCTTCCACGAGACTAACTCTAGATCAATTTGGAGCGAAGCATTTGGAGGTACAGCACCTTCATCTCCTGATGCTGCTGGCCTTCCACTCTCACCAAATGCATCTGCAAAAGGTAAAAACTGTAAATAAACCTGCACAAGCAAAACGTGTATTCCTGTAATTCTGATAACAATAACAAGAGTCTAACTCACACTGTGGCTTAACATTCAAGAGAACTTTCTCTCCTTTCTTCATTGTTTTCACAGCCTTGGCCAAAGCAGGACAGAAATAACCTGTATCAAAAGAAATATACATCATATTCATATGTGGTTTCCCAGAATCAGAATTCAACTACAATATTAAGACAAAATTTTCAAATATTAAAAGCATGATACAGAGTACTAACCCTCTTCCACAGTGAATTCCACCCCATCAGATTTGGAAATGACTGTCCCATCTTCAAGCCGAGCTTCATACTTAACTGCATAAAGGAGAAAAAGAAATAAGCTCTGAGACAATAGTGATCAAGGTTGCCAAAGAGGTGAATAAATTGATCAAAGACGAGAATGGAATGAATTGGGGTTACCAAACACTTCGTCGAGGTCCTTGGGATTATCCCATTTCTCCCCTTCAGTAATGATGTTCTTCAGTATCCCTCCATCCTTGGAAATGTCCTTCACGCTCATCCAAGACAGCAGCTCCACGTCAAACTGAAGAGTGGCGTTGGGGGGAATGGTGGGAGGAGAGCCAGACTCTCCATAAGCCAATTCAGGGGGTATTGTGAAGATGGCATTCTCACCCTTCTTCATGGTTTTGATCCCTTCATCCCATCCCTTTGTCACTTGCCCTGCATTAACAATATAAATGGAATATTAATATCATATCATTTTACACCCCCAAAACAAAATTTGACAACGAGAGAGAAAGAAAGAGATTAATGAAGGAATGTTATGTTAAGTCACCTTGGCCAAGCTTGAAGTTGAAAGGGGTACCCCTGTCACGGCTAGAATCAAATTTGGTTCCGTCGAGTAAGGTTCCCGTATAATGCACTGCAACGAGAAATCAGAAAACACAGTCATGGAATGACGGCACATCCACATGGGAAAATTAATATTTTTTCAAGTTTTAGCCACGATATCTCAGGAAAAGAGACCCTAAAATAATCTGTATTCGATCAAAAATTAAGTAAATCCTAACAACTAATTGTTCCATCATTAGGTTCGAATTCAATATCGATAGAGTCCATCCTTTTAAATAAAATACATTAATTACTTATCTCCAATCTCGTAATTACATAGGTTTAAGTATGAGTACCTTCAACTTGGTCTCCAGTGTTAGGGGTTTCCCAGCCTTCACCTTCCTTGAGAAGCTTCTTCTTCAACCCATTCTTCCCAATCTCCTTCTCCTCCCCAACCTTGAGCATCGGACCCAACTCCTCCTCCTCGGGCATTTCCATGTTGCCCGCTGTTGGGAACTCGAAATCGTCCTCCATTGCCAACCCACAACAACAGATTCAAACCAACCAAATGCGTATGTGGTGTATTGAATCAAACAATGCTTAGATAGAGAGAGCTCTTAATTGATGCAGAAAATGGCGTTATGTGTGCGTTATATATAAAGCAACGTGAAAATGGGGAGAGTCAGTGTGTCTAGAGAGTTCTGTAATCCATAGTTGTCAAGATGGTTCCAGAATCACCCTCCTTTCATTCCTATTCTGGTCACATCACAATCACATAGTTATTATTAATATATTAATATAAATTAATAAAGTACTATAAATGTTCGGAATATGGGAACACAAACTTTTTCAAGTCTTAAGATCCAACCATAAAGGGGTAGTTCGTTATTTGTCAGCTGGGAATGTAACCGAACGTTGAACTGTTCCTTCCTTTTATTTTCACAACAGTTTTTTTTTTTTTGGTCCAAATTTTCACAACAGTTATAATATAACTAACACAACACTCGTAAAAATAAATTTATTTTATTTAATTGAAATTTTATAAATAAATGTCATGAAAAATTTATCAAGTTGAAAGTGGGGAGAGGGGAAATTATGAAAAAAATGAATAGTAAAACGAGAGGAGTTAATTTTATTTCTGTAAAGACCCATGATCACCCCTTGTTATATGTTGATAATTATATCAAAACTGAATAGTAAAACGAGAGGAGTTATTTTATTGTTCTTAAAATTAAAATATGTTGATAATTATATCAAAACTATGCCAAAAACCTGTTTATCAACAATGCAATTATTTTTAACAAATGAGATAATAATAATTTTAAATGAAAATAAAAAAATGAAATATAAACACTTGAAAACTAAACTACAATAAATAAAAAATTATCTATGTTTTGTTATTTGATAGGCATTCAATCCAAAACTTACATATGGAAAGAGATATACAGGGAATGCATAATTCTATTACTTTCGTTAGGGGTGGGAATTAGTAGGCCATGAGTTTTGTGAAAAAGGCCACTGATATATACAAATTAATAAAAATAAAAACAGAACTGTATATGGCATTGATAAGAAAGAGAATGAGTCATGTGGTTGTTCCATTGTTCCTCCAATGATATTTGAATGAGGCAGCAACAATGCTCTAGCAGCAGCACCACATGCACGCAATGTGTTTGAATAAGAAGTAAGACAAACTTTGGAACATTCACATCTATTCTCACATATTTCCTCAGCTCTCATCCTATACTTTTCATTAGTACTCAAGCCATAGCCATACACCTTCTTCTTCTCTGTAGCAAAGACCAAAAGATCACCATTCAAAACAGTAAAGCCTGTAACAATAGGATCTCTCTCCATCAACCCCAACATTGCTTTCACCCTCACTTTCACAACCCTTTTCCAAGAACTTGTTTCATACTTGGTCAAAACCCATATCGTAAACACAGACTTCCTCAACCTCACCAAACAAATGGACTGAGTAGTTGAACACGTGGCTTTCCCCCATTTGAAAATTCCCATTTCACAACTGTAATCATGAGAACCCCTTCTAGCTTCTTTGGGCACCCTTAACATTGTTGACATTCCACTCTCAAAATTGTATGACATAATGTAAGGCCTAAAATAAGGACTTCTTTTGTTGTAGGATTTAGAACAATCTGAGATGAAGTGAAAGGCTCCATTGTGAAAAACAGGCATGTCAAATCTCAAGTTCCTACCACCAGTGAAGAATCTTTCTTCCCTTGTTTTCCACACACCTTCCTTGGTTTGGTAAACTTTGCAATCCAATGATTTCCACTCATCAGGGTTATTACCATAGAAAAGAAGCACCATGCAGTTGTCGTTGTCACACTCAAGAACAATTTTGATTTCTGCATCAGGATATTTCTGCAGATGTTCAAGGGTTGGAATTGGAAACCAAGATTGTGTTGCTGGGTTAATAATAAAAAGATCAACTTTGTTCCAACTCCGTGTAGCACGACAAAGAACCAAGCCATTACTTGAACACAGAATTTTGGCAGAGTTGGCAAATAACCTTAAAACATCATTAGATACTCCAGATGATGATGATGATAAATCCTCTCCGGGTAAAGGGTGTAACTCAGTGTTGCCATTGTAAGATGGAGATGAATTTGGGTGAATGAAGAAGCATGAATCGTCCTTTAACAATGCATTCTGAGCCTGCCTCATTGCAAAATATGTTTCCTCTGAAAACTTTGAGAATAACTTTGCAGTAGATTTGAATTTGTAAATAGCTTTTGCTGGTAACCAAGAGAATATCTCGAATAATGCATCATCATGGGAGAATGTCATGTTTGGAAGGAGGAAAAGAAAAAGAAATATTTCAAGAAGGTGAAAACAATAGAACTACACGATGAGAAAGGAGAAGGAACAAGTCTTTAGCATTAGAGTTTCACGTATATATATGAGATGAGATTCTTAATTGATAAAGTCACACGGAAATCTCTTTTTTATTATGCAAATCTTTTTGAGATAAATTTTACTCAAGTTTGGTGATATTTAATTTCCTTGAGCATTTAATAATGGTGGCATCCTAATCTAATCGAACAAGTATGAAGTATCTAATAAATATCGATCATATCTTTTTCAATAAAAGATAGGATTAGTTGATCTAAAACACGATTTTAATTTTTGATCTGATAACGTTTCTATCAAATTCTAAATTTGAAAGATTTTAATTTTTAGACCGATAAGATCTAACACTGCATGAAAAATTGATAAGAAGGAAAAAAAAAATTTCTTTAAAAATCTCACTTTATCCCTCTCTGTCGATTCTAAAATTACCATTAAAAAGAATAAATATAATTTTTTTATTCAAAATCTTTCAAATTTAGATAATGATAAGATTCACGTTTTGAATTATTTGAAATAAATTAAGATTCAGAATTATTTGAATTATTTAGATAAGGCATTAAAATAAGGATGAAATACAGTTCTTTCATTTAATTGAGTTAAATTAACTCTGGTCTAATATATAAAAAAAAAAGGCTTAAATGCACTTTCAGTCCCTCAGGTTTCACGTTTGTGCAATTTTCGTCCCCCAGCTTTAAATTTAGCAATTTTAGTCCCTAACGTTCTACTGTTGGTGCAATTTTCGTCCCATTTTGCCGTAGATGGCTGCTTGATGGAGGGACGAAAATTGCACCAACAGTAGAACGTTAGGGACTAAAATTGCTAAATTTAAAGCTGGGGGACAAAAATTACACAAACATGAAACCTGAGGGACTGAAAGTGCATTTAAGCCAAAAAAAAAAAACTCTGGTCTGTTTAATTTGATTTCCTGTCAAGTCATTAAACCCTGCGGTTAATGTCTTAACCCTTACGGTTAATGTCTTTAAATAGAACGAAATAGCGCGAGACTCTTCAATTTGCTCTCTCTGTGTCTGTCTTATCCAATTCCATTTGCCTCCCCTCTCGTCGAGCCTCTTCGACGCCGAGCCATCTGCGCATCAAGAACCAAACGGCGTCGTTCACGAACCCTCGAGCCCCAGTAGCAGCACTGCCACAAGCGGGTCCCAGATTGAAGAGGTGGTTCAACGCGAAATTGACGAGCTGAGTATCCACGATTCCCAAACCGCCTCCAACGATTCCCACGCCTCCTGGGAAACGACATCTCGATGAGGTATGTATGTATACATAAATGCTGATTCGCAATTTATTCATTGCAAACTTGCTTTCGCGTTGTTCTCGTTAGTCAGTGTTAGTGCCGTTCACGCACTGTTAGGAACAACCGATAGTGATTGAGTGATTATTACAGTTGATAGCGTGATGAGACTAACACGTGTAATCTGATGCAATGTCATTTACTTTTCCCCACCCTTGAAAACCGCTTCCTCACTTCTTTGTGTTCAGTTGTCCCTTAGGTATGGGGATTATATGTTGGAGTATAGGGTTTATTAAACAAACAACCCCGTTATCAAATTTAAAGTCACTTGACTTTCCATGCCGAGTTGACGATGATAATTTTTTTGAATTTATTAGATTAGATAAATAGAATCTGTAGTTAAATAAGCAATAGTGTAGAACCACTAATGTGCATTGGGGGAGGGGGTGTTAGAAGCATGTCTAAGAATTTTCTATCATACTTAAGATTGTGGTCACAAAACACAATTGAATGCATGAGTAACAATGAAAATTAAAATGAAAAGAAAAGGCATTGGAAAATAGGAATGAAGCTGCGGCTTACCTTTAACCATGAATAAATATTATTTTGGTTTCAAGAAGCATTAACTTCCAAACTCAAATAGCTGTTATAGATAATATGAGCTACTCGGCAATTCTGGCTAAATAATTTAGCTTTGCCGATACAGTCATTTAATTTCAAATTCATGCCCTATGAGGCAGTACACTGAAGATACCTGTAATACTGTATCCTGTTTGATTAATGAATAAAGTACAGGATGATGCTTCTATTTCATGGAGGAAAAGGAAGAAGCATTTTTTTGTCCTAAGTCATTCTGGCAAACCAATATATTCTAGGTTAGTGTTAATCAACTCCCCACATGAGCTTCTGTCAAATACTGTTCGTAACTCTCTCTAGGATTGCTGCCTTAAACTTATCTCCATTCCTCCTCCATTCCTCTGTTTCTTGTTTCATATTTTTGTTTGTTCCAGGTATGGAGATGAATACAAGCTTGCTGGTTTTTCAGCAACTTTGCAAGCAATCATTTCCTTTGTGGAGAATAGGTATTGTAGCTGTCTTTGTTCTGGTTAATTATAGCTTGATAGATTCTAATTACAACGATACTCTTAAATATATTTGATTCCTTATCTGAACATAATTTGAGAGGGAATTTTCATATATCATTTTTTTCTATGTTTTCAGGGGTGACCGTGTCAAATTAATTGGTGCGAGCTGGTGAGCATCAGGTCTGTTCATACACTTTTCTCTCATAAAAGTTTTTGTTCATGAATATACAGTTTCATTTGAGCATTATTTCCTTATAAGCCAGTATTTCAAGCCACCACAATATTATGTTATGCAAAATGATATTTCAATCCTTGCTTAGCTTTAAAGTGTAAGAAATACTGGATGTATGTTTTGTTTTTTGATTGCTGAGCTGCTCATATTATGTTTATAGTTTTTTAAGGGAAAGTGGATTTTATCTGTTAGGCATTTCTGGAGCAATACTATGCTTTGGTGTTGTAAAATCTTAGTTTAAAGTTATGGTGCAGGTGGTTTTTCTTGTCAAAGGACCAATTTACCTAGTCTGCATCAGCTGCACAGAAGAGCCTTACGAGTCATTAAGGGGTCAGTTGGATCTTATTTATGGCTAGGTATAATTGAGTTGGATGCTTGTATACCAAAAATAAAATCTGGATTCATTTGCTTGCTCACTATTTCTTCTTCAGATTCTATGTTTCTCAATTCACTATTGCATTGTCTTTTTTATCATTCAAATGGACTAGTAATGTTGTGACAGTTATATGATACATCCCTGTTGTTGATACAATGCAGATGATTGTTATACTGGCAAAGTCAGTAAACAGATGTTCTGAGAAGAACTCAAAGTTTGATATGACACCCTTGCTTGGTGGAACAGACGCTGTCTTCTCTTCGCTAATCCACTCTTTTAGTTGGTTTGTTTCTCTGCTCTGAGCAGTCTAGTCTTATTGTCTCAAAGGAGAAAGACAATAAATTATTTTCTCCACGATAGGGATCTTTTAGATGCTTTTTCTGTAGTCTTCTGTACATTTCTTTGGTGGTATGGGGAGTGGAGGCTGTTTGTTGGTTTAATATTTCTGATTTCCGAACACCCTATTCTGGATTTCAGTAGTGAACGTTGTTATTTGTGTGATCATATCAGGAATGCAGCTATATTTCTTCATGCCTATACTTGTCTTCCCCTTGCATATGCAACAACAATAATGGAGGTGGATGACGGGAGTGGGTCGACGGAGGAGGCAATATCGGAGTTCATTCCAAGGTTGCGTGCACCGAGGGTGTGATGGTGGGGAAGAGACAGAATGGTACTCTAAGGGTAGCAGGAAGAGGAAGAGGGGCAAAAGGAGGAGTAATCGTGGAGATGGAGACAGAAAGGGGACTCTTGAGATTGAGAGTGATGAATCGAATAGGGTGGTGAAATCGACACGAGAATCTGAATGGGGACTGGTTGAAGTGTTCGCAAAACAAAGTCAACACACAGACACACGCATGCAGAAGCTACAGTGGCACCAAGTGAGCTACAAGAGTCACATATTCATGGTTGATAGATTGAAACTTTATATCTTTATCTGATAACCATTTCAATTTTTCAATAGTTATAAGAAAATTCGGTATTTTACTCAACCTGACAAACTGTACATTATAAGATAGCTTGCTTACCATCATAAACATCAAAACAATACAAGTCTTTTATCACTATGCTACACGGGTCATAATGTCCCACCGTGAAAAAATTATAAGCACATTGAAAAAAATTCCTCTGAAGCATGTGTTATTCTTCAATTTCTTTCACGATAACAAACCCATTTATTGTTTACTTCCTTCTCTTTTTGACCTTATCATCAACCTTACCATTTAATTACATTATTTCCTGAAATGTAAGTGCATACCCCCTTCTCTTTTTGATTGGACTATGGATATACATATGAGAGATGGATGGGAGTGTGAGTGCGATGTTAATGCCAGTTTCGATTATGTGTTATAACAGAAGTGGAGCAAGGGAAAGCAGAAGAAGGTGAATAACTTGGTGCTGTTCGACCAGGCCACTTATGACAAGCTCCTCTCAGAGGCACCCAAATACAAGCTCATTACCTCTTCCATTCTCTCTGATCGTTTGAGGGTACCCCTTCTTTTACCTTTGTCCCCCCTTTGTTAAAAGGATCACTCCTATTGATGGGACTGTTTGTTTTGGTGGTATTTTGATGCCTGTTCTGTATATTGTAATTGTTTAAATTAAAATTGGAATGATCAGGGTTAAGATGGGATTAAGGAGTTTTTATTGTTAGAGCCGTTGCTTAATTGGTGATCTTGTACAAGATCCACATTCTTTGACTGATTATGGTTTTCCATAGAATATGATTGGCATTATGTTCTTAATTGGGATTGGCTGATTGGAAGAGATCTAACTCCAACCATAGTGCACTTGAAACTTCTTTGATTTTGTGTGTTATCGTAGTCATATTACAAGCTGTAAATCTTGTTTATTTGTGTATCTGCCTGCTCTGTGCTACCTTTTATTGGAATAATTCCGGAAAGATTGTTTTATTCAAACTCTTTGACTGTTTCGCGGACATGGGTATGACCACATTTTCTTGCAATGATCTTTCACACTTTTTGATGTAGGGTTCTTCACTTGTTTGTGGAAACCTTCTTTATAATTATAGTTGCTCAGAAAATCCAATTCATTGTGAATATGGTAATTTACTAGCTTTAGGACTGAGTTTATCATTTTGTCAATAGAATGAAGCATTTACTCGGGTGATTGGTGACATTGTAACCTAAGCAAGGAAGTCAATGAATGACCTGAAAATGCAATTAGCAACCATTGTTAAGAAACTTAAACATAAAAAGATTTAAAAAGTTAAATAACAACAAAAAAAATTCTTAAAACACTTGTATTATCAAACACTTTGTTGGACCTTCAGCTGTGCCTCTCCGTTGGCACCAGCTTGAACTCGCTGCAAACTAACAGCTTAAGCTAAGCAAGGACGTCACTGAATGACTTGAAAATGCAATTACCAACCTTCGTTACTTAAGAAACTAAAACATAAAAAGAATAACATAAACTAAAATATCTAAAAAGTTAAGTAACAAAAAAAATTATTTTTTAAAGCACATACGTTATTCAAGCCCTTTGCCAGGCCTTCAGCTGTACCTCTTTGCTGCCACCAGCTTGAACCTGTTGCAATGTAACAACTACAGCCAAGCAAGAGTGCTATTGAATGACTTGAAAAAGCAATTACCAACCTTCATTAAAAAAACTAAAACATAAAGAGAATAACTAAAACTAAAATCTCTAAAATGTTAAATAACTACAAAAATATTTTTTAAAGCACTTATGTTATTCAAACTCCTTGCTAGGCCTTTAACTATACCCTCTTGCCATCGGCGTGAACCCGCTGTAAAGTAACAGCTTCAACCAAGCCAGGGCGTCATTGACTGACCTGAAAAAGCAATTAGCATTTTTCGTGAAAAAACTAAAACAAAAACAATAACAAAAAGTAAAATCTCTAAAAAGTTAAATAACAACAAATTTTTTTTTTAAGGCACTTACGTTATTCAAACACCTTGTCGGGCCTTCACGAAGAACGCTAATTGCCTTTTAAGGTTAGTCAATGACGCCCTGGCTTGGTTGAAGCTGTTACTTTGCAGCGAGTTCACGCTGGTGGCAATGGAGAGGGTATAGCTAAAGGCCCACCAAGGAGTTTGAATAAGCTTTAAGCTGTTACATTGCAGCGGGTTCAAGCTGGTGGCAGCAGAGAGGGTACAGCTGAAGGCCTGGCAAGGGGCTTGAATAACGTATGTGCTTTAAAAAATAATTTTGTTTTTACTTAACTTTTTAGATATTTTAGTTAATGTTATTCTTTTTATGTTTTAGTTTTTTAAGTAACGAAGGTTGGTAGTTGCATTTTTAGGTCATGACGTCTTTGTTTAGCTTAAGCTGTTAGTTTGCAGCGAATTCAAGCTGGCGCCAATGGCAACGACAACGGAGAGGGCACAGCTGAAGGTCCGGCAAGGTGTTTGATAACGTGAGTGTTTTAAGAATTTTTGTTGTTGTTATTAACATTTTAAATATCTTTTTATGTTTTAGTTTCTTAACGATGGTTGCTAATTGCATTTTCAGGTCATTCATTGACTTCCTTGCTTAGCTTATGCTGTTAGTTTGCAGCTTTGCCTCTAGAATTCTGAAACCCACATGTTTTCCCAATACATGTATGACCAAAGAGCCACGCCACAGTTTACACCACTTGCGAAATTTAGCATCATCGATAACCATCTCCTTGAATCTGGCCTTATCAGCTTCACGCAGGAGGACATTCTTCTTGATCATTTGTATCATACCATTTGTATTTTTTCATTACAAAAACTTGTAAAGTCTAGAACCCCATCCAAAGTGTGCGTCTATTCATATTTTTTTAGGGGTATTTTTGTCATTTTGAAAATATTTTAAGTGAGGGAGGCAGGAGAAGAAAGGGGTGCCCCTTGTTTTTATTCCAACAGGATTATCTGACCCAATCCAACTCGTTCATAATGGAGTTTGGTCAAATCAGGTCATATGTATGCAGTGTTTAATTTTTTATAATGTTTGTAGTCTTTTTATTATTTTCTTAGATCAAGATGTTTAGTTTTTTTTAATAATAGATGGGGCTAAAACCCAAGAAAAATTACATCACTACTACGCTACGCGGGATAGAGACCCCAATAATATCACTAAGGAGAGCACACTCAAGCTGACGAGGTGCTTGCTCATAAACAACCAACCCAATCTCATGCTCATATACCATCATAGCAAGAATGTTAGCACATTGATTTGCCTCTCAATAAACATGACACACTCTAACTCTTTCAAAGAATGAATGAGCTTAACCTCAAGACAATACTCCTTCCTGCCATGTTGCCTGAGAGGTCTCCCAGCTAGAATACCCGCAACCACTGCATAATCCACATTTAACTCCACAGTCGAGAATCCACGAGCCACATCAAATTGGATACCTTCCAAGGCTCCCCAAATTTCTGCCATAAAAGCATGACACTATGACAGCCACCTAGATTCTTAGAAAAATCGCCCAGCCACCTTTCTGTATGATCCCTAATGAGACCCCCACATCCAACATTGCCCAATCCAGATTGAAATGCCCCATCTGTATTAACACGCACCCATCCAAACTGGGGGCAACCATCTCACATCAAGCCACCTGCGTTCCTTACTATTCCTCACAAATTCCTGTTTGAGGCCTAACAATAATTTTTTGATGTATTGCAAGAGGATGTTGGTAAATACACCCCCATAATTGGTCATTTGCCCCACTTTAAACTTGAAATCCCAAAATTACCCCTTCTTAATATCACGTTTTCTTTCTTAGAATCGCAAAATCGCATATTTTTCTGAAACTCGAGTTTTCGGAATGTAATTTTTTTATTCCGAAAACTTGAATTTTCGGAATATATAAAAAGTCAATTTTTCGCATACTCCTGGAAACTCGAGTTTCCGGAGTATAAATTTTGTATTTTGAAAACTCGAGTTTCCAGAATGCAAATTGTGTATTCCAAAAACTCGAATACAAAATTTGCATTCCAGAAACTCGGTTGTGTTCGAGTTTTCGGAATGCAAATTTTGTATTCTAGAGTTTTTGGAATACAAAATTTGCATTCCGGAAACTCGTTATATTCCAGAAACTCGAGTTTCTGATAAATATGTGATTTTGCGATTCCTGGAAACAAAATGTGATATTAAGAAGGGATAATTTTGGAATTTTAAGTTTAAAGTGGGATGGATGACTAATTTTGAGGGTGTATTTACCAACACCGATTGCAAGATCACCCTCCAGGGGAACAAAGGACGAATAAAGTTGGCCTCATGCAACTCTGTTTCTCCACATCCACTATAGGTAACAAGTAGTTAACCATTTCGAAGACCACACTTCTTCCTGACCCCAACAATGAGTCATCTTATTATCAATCCAGCATTGAAGATCTCCATAGAAAACCAGTAACTCTTCCATCATGTTTCACCAATGTTTTCAAAACATGAACTGCTAAGGGACAGTCCTTCAAAACATGTTACACAGACGTTCAATCATATCTCAACATGTAGATATTTGTAGAGATATTTTAGGAAATAATATTATTAAGTGGCAGCACGGTGAGATATAATTAGATGTATGTGTAAAAAACTTTTATCTGTCAGTACATAGTTATTAAACTCATAAATTTGCAATTTGAAAAGAAATTACGAATTCAAATTATTAAATAAGATATAGTTGAATACTTGTTGCTGCATAACATTAATAAAACTTTAGATTGAGTTGTTTGAAATAAGATTTTTCTTGTTAGAAAATCGGCTTTCCTAACATTGAAACATTTTCTTATTGAATTGAAAAATATATAGTTCAGATTAAGTAGAAGGTTGATTCCCTAAAATTTAAATTTGAACTTAGTGGCTGAAAATACGGGTTTGCTTAGCTAGCAAGTGCGATTAGTTTTATAACAACAATGTTATTGAGTTTGATTCGTTTTTATTCCAAAGAACGGGGTTAAACCCCGATTAAAAACCTCTTGGAAAATATGTACCCAACATGTCAGCTCTAACAATAAACATGTACTATGGCTTTCAAAAATTAAGTTTGATTACTCTAAATGAGAATCGCACTTCAGAGAAAAATAATCATTAATTAAAAATTCAACACCTGAATATATAATAAATTACAAATTATTTAGAATATGTTCCTTAATCTTCCACTCAGTTATAACTCAACACTTTATGTTATAAAATGCTTCTTTACTTTGTTGAGTCAAGTTGTCCAAAAATTATACATGAGAATTAAAACAATAAGTGGTACTCTATTCCGAGATAACAAAGTACACTCTCTTAAGAATGTCACGTCATTCCTAAACAAAAGAACTGCTACAAACTCCGCCAGAACCGGTTTCAAAACAGATAAAAATCTTATCTCTGTACCAATGCAGCCTCATCTTAAATCAAGCACCTTGATCCTTTCTTTCCTTTCATTGCCTCACTATGAAAAAGATACCCACAATTTCGATTTCGATTCAAATATGCAACTAGACTGTAGAAGGATGGCTCACAAAACAGACATGGTCCCTAGCAAATGAAAAGAATGCTATTAGAATATAGATCATCAGAAAGCATCTTCGACAGATAATGACATGATGAGTAATCTAAAAAATACTTATGCTGGGCTTTCGTTGGAAAAGGGCAATCAGAAAATGGCGATGTAAGCATAAAGAGTCTAAAATGCACCTGATACGCATTTTGCATTTTTGTTGCTAAAACAGGTAAACTTTATTCAAGTACTAGATAGACATTGATTATAATGGCTTACTGGATTGCAGGAAGCATAGAGCAAAATGGAAAAATAGAAGAAAGCTAGGGAGGAAGAACTGTTACCATCAAAATCTTATATCTCACTGCAATAGGAAAAGTGAGGAGAGGACTGAAGGAGGTAAAAACCATAAGCACTAACTTAGTTGTGATCCCCATATTGCCTAAGGCTTCCTGTAAAGAAAAGTGAAAAATATAGCTTAAAGATTATTACACATCTAGACAATGACCCTTGTAAGCTACCAATAATTCCACCGCATTTTCTCTGAACCGGGATATATACTTGTCCAAGAACATCTCCTCAGACAAACATAACACAGAAATATAACTTGGGACCTTCTTACATAGTTTTTTTGATATTAAGAGCTGAAAAACTCTATATCGAGGAATCACCCGATCCTCGATGCTATACATTAAAATCATAGGCCGATGAACCAAGACTGACTTTGACAGCATAACTGTATGCAAGAAGAATTCCACTCCAACCTTTAATTTCTTCTCTGATGTTCTGAGCAAACCTGGAGACCTTTTGAACATTTGCAGGCTCTCATCTTTAGAAAACCCAAAACACTGAATTAGCTCCAGCTTTCTACTAAATGTTTTAAAGCTCAAACCACATATTGTAAGGAGCGCATGGACAAACATTCTTGAGTTTTCATGGAAACCCATGTCTACAGCACGCAAAGCATAGCTTTTAACTTTAGATTGTTGTGCAGTCAAAAGTCTTGACTGTCGTTTGAGTAGCATCGAAAGCTGAGACCCAACAATGCCCAAACTCTCTAAGAAAGTAATGTTGTCCACAAATTTTCGGTACTTTGGGAGTATCGGTCCACATTTGCGCAAAACTTGAACAAATTCTTTCTCATCGTGCACAATTCTCCTAATAGCCTCGACAGAGGGGACCAATGCTTTCTTAAGACTAGCAGTCAAAACAGTTGGGTTCTTGGAAATAAACATGCATAACTCGGAACCCTCAAAACCCGATCGTTGAAATAGCTCAATTTTCGGTCTCAGGGTCTTATCAACATCTGAAAACAATACTTGAGGTCTCTGAAGAATCATATTCCGGATCTGGGTTTCAGAAAATCCAATTTGTTTGAAAAATCTCATCATGGACAAGGGCTTCTCAGGGAAGGTGGTCGCTGAAACATGCTTTGCGATATAGACAGATTGGGATTTTGAGAACTTGAAGTTGGCATTTAGGTAGTCAATTAGAGAAGCGCTTTCTTTCAAGTATTGGGCTTGGGTTGATAAAGAACCAGTAGATAATGACATGAGAAAGGACCTGACTGAGTTAGAGGACAAGTGATTCAAAAGAGGGTGTGAATAGAAAAGAGCAGGGCTTAACTTTAGGGATTGCATTAGCTTTCTGTACTGTGAATATTCGCTTTTATAAACTTTTACATCAATAAGACATTAAACACTCAAGAAAGGGGCTTTTAAGTTGCCTGTTTTGGGTTTGCAACTAAAAAAATTGTTTCATAAATTACCACCAAAGCCTCCCAAATGCAAGATCACAGTAGGGGGCCATTACATGCTTACTTCCAAACTGATGCTTATGATTTGGTTGTGATTATCTCCTGCGAGACAATGAAGAAAACAAAACGTTAACAATATGATGAACTAACATGATGATAGTTCAGAATATGACAACATGTACTAGAAATCAGCTATTCAGAAACTCAAGTGCAAAATCAGATAATCGAGAAGCAGTACTTCAACTTATGAAATAAAAATTGTATACAATAAAATACAACAGTTAAGTTGTATTTGTATTAATATTAATGTTCAAACTCCAGAGTTTAAGTGAACTCACTAACTCAGACTTTTTGTGGATTAGACTCTCAAAGTCAAAAATCGTAAAATTTTACCAACAACACAGTAAGCATTTGCGTGTGCTCCAATCCCCAATTGCTTGGAGTTATGTATGTATTTGAAAGTACATAACAGACAAAATAGATTTGGATTTCGAAAACAAAACAAAGAGGACCTGGATTTGGACTTCAAGTCGCACAAAGCTCCTTCACGACACGAACTATTTGCAGAAAATGGAGCCCTTTCATCATGCACCTTGCAGGGTTACCGCCGGTGCGGGCAAAATCTGATTTGTTTTGGTTCAATGGGGGAAAAAAGGGTTTACGGGTTAAATGGGCTTGACCCATATACACAGTTTTACTTTTAATTACTTATAAATTTTCAGGTTTTTTTTAATTAATGCTATTTATTACGAAATATGGAGTACGAAATCATCCAGAAAGTGTTTTTAACGGCTTTGATTCAATAAACTTTTGATAATCAGTTAGCAAAACAAAAACAAACCGCAATCTAAAGGCTATAATAGCTTTGGTATATTTCATGTTCATAAAAACAATCATTTTTCTTTTTTTTGACAAATATAAATTTTTTGGTTATAAACTTATTTTTCTTTAGATTTTATTTCTGTTCATTAAAATAGTATTTACTTACGGATTCTTTTTATATTTATTTGTTCACTTAAATTTTCAGATTATAAAATTATTTTTTATCAATAAAATAGTATTCTTTGTTTTTGGAAATTTTCAGATTACAATTTTTTATTTTGATTTTATTTTTAATTAATAAAATAATATTTGATCACAGGATTTTATTCATCTTTCTTTATTTATCAATTTTCTTTTGTTTGTAATCAATAAAATAGTATTTATTTATGGATTCCATTCACTTTTCTTTTCTTTCATTTCATATCATGTATAAAAATGAACGAGACACAGTGCGTTGCACGGGTCAACCGTCCAGTTTATAATAGATAATAAATTCCGCAAATGAGTTCACATCTTTATTTTTTTGACAGGTTCACATCTTTATACTTTCATTTATATTTATTTTTATTTGTATTTTAACTTTGAAATAATAAATACATAAAAAAATAAAAAGTATTAAAAAAGATAAGAAATGTATAATATTATATAAAATGATGAGAATTTGTTTTTATTTCGATTCAATTGAATGGATTGAAATTCGTGTTCCCTCCTTTTTTTGTGGATGGTTCTACTGAGCAAAATATTTTTTAGATGTTAAGAACTCAGTTCTTGTAGAAGAATCAATTCTATTCTCCAATGGTGAAATTGGTAAAAACCAATTTTTTTTTCTCTGGAGGTAAAAACCAGTTCTTATAGCCAAGAAGCCAACTAAGAATTATCATTGGAGATGATTTTACGTGTTCAATAAGCTTAAATATAACTATAATAAAACTTATATTTTAAGTATTCACTCATTTTACCTAAAAAAAAGAGTATTCATATATCAAAAAAAATAAAGAGTATTCACTCATTTAAATAATACTATATGTAAGTTATTATTTATTAAGATAATAACAACAGTATGCTTCTTTATTTATAATTCCCTTAACACCTCTGTTATGTATAAAAAAAAATACATGTTTTAATTTTATTTATGGTCACACCATGAGCTCTCTTTTTCAAGTGGGACTTAGAAAGAGGAAGAATTCTTTTGATGATATGAGCTCTGATTCAGAAGTGGGACTTTAGAAAGAGGAAGGATTATTTTGATGATGATGAAGAGAAACCTTCTTAGTACAAATGATTCACTATTGCCCATGTTTTATTGATGATCATTATCTTATGGTCGAACAGTGGTGGCTAGAGTTTTTTTTCCTTTCGAGAATGAGCTCAAGTCAGAGTGGCAGTTTGGAATAGAACTCCTTTGGCGGATTGAAAACGTTTTGGGGAGTATGGTTAACACTGATTGTAACACCCTCAAAGAACGTGAAGGAGGGGAGACTTTTTCACCAAAAGAGCAAATCTGCAAGGACTTATACTGAAGTAGATCTTTGTAAAATAATAACTGAAGATGGTCAACAATATACAACCAAACTCCTAATAGGTCATGAAGAACAATAGAGGACACCTCAAAATATGCACCTAACATATATGGCAGACAAACTAAAGAAAACAAAGAACAATACAGCAAATAGCATGTCAATAACCAGAATCTAACAGCACATGACATGAGAGTATAGAGCAGTGTCAACACCACCTAGCAATCTTCTACCTTCGCCGAGGATCCACTGCTGAGCAGCATACCAACTGTATCCAATATGGTCTGCCCTTTAATTTCCTTTTCTCTCTCTTGATGTTTGCAGGATATCTTGCCGGAGAGTTCCATTCGTTCGCAGCCTCTCCTTTAGCAACTTGATCCGCAGGGGATTCAGGACCAAGAATGGAGTTCACAGTTGTCAATAATCCAGAACCACTGTTTTCCGGGACTTTACCGTTCCTCTGACTCACTGAACTTTCTTCCATGTTTGGAGATTTGGGCTTGTTGTTGCTATGGGTAGCCTCACCCAAGAGGCTCTTCAGAGGTGTGTGCTCCTTACTTGTGCTCCAGTTTGTTACCTTGGCTATTATTTCTTCATTACTCTTTCTCCCTTGAGACTCATTGATGACCTGATTTAGTGTGGGGAACCAACCAGCCTGGGAAGTGGAACTAGGCTGTTGGGGGTTCTGGACAACTTCGGAAGCAGCACCTTTAGGACTAACCGCGTGGCTGGATTCGACCAGTGTCATGAAAGATGGCGGTTCAAACATTTCTGGTTTTCTGGACCACTGTCTATCGGCCGCAGCTCGTGGGGTGTTCGAGTTTGATTTACCTGCTTCTGTTGATGCCAGTGAACCAGTTGTTGGTAAAATTTCAGCATCGGTAACAGCTGGTGCATCGGATTGCATCGAGAGAACTGTTTGATGGATCATGAAAAAATTCATTAAATTATTTCAGCATTAGTGCTTTATACAAATAATGCAAGGCAACAAGGATGGGTCATGGATCATCTTTCCCCTCCACCTTCCCACAATGAAAAACACTCATAAATAGTACATAGTATATTCCAAACATCTGGGATCCAAAGAGGCCTACAGCTGAGATTGCAGGAGATGATTAGATATGGAGAAGCAGTTTGAGGGCCATGGTTAATAGCGTTCGAATCACAAATCTCTAATCTCTAATTAAAAACATGGCAAGAAAAGAAAAGCATGACAAAAGAATAGCATTTCAGTATAGCCACATGGATCAACAGATAACTTCTTTTTGACAAGCACCAGTAATATATTAGCTAGCTTCAATGACCAGCCTAGCATAATGCAATAGCCCAACAGATAATGTTTCTAAACCCGGTACAAATCCTCTCCATACAAACAACAAAGATGATGCACATACCTGAAACAGATCCCCAGTTGCCTTCCAAACTGTCACACCGGCTACCTGAGTCAACTGAAGCATCAATTCCAGATGAACCAAGTTTGCCCAAGTTGTTACTGCTTTGATCTTGAGCAGGCACAGGCACAGCAGTAATTCCAGACACTTGCCCACTAGGCCTTCCCCCTGAATTATCTTCAACAGCAGAATCACGTTGAGCAGAAGGATCAGTATTCATAGAAGAATGTGATGTATACTTCCTGGCGAGGTCTTCTGCGGCCTTCACTAATAGTTGTGCATCTGGTGCTTCATGTGAGTCAGCAGAAGTACCAACAGATCTGTTAGATTCTTCATAAGGTTTGATATTGCTGTTGATTTCATCTTCAATTTTGTCTGATACTGAATCTATATTTGTGCATTCTGTACCATTCGACTTTCTTGCAGGCCCATCAATCACAACATCTGAAATAACTGGGCTTTCAAAACGAAAGCTGGCAGATTTAGGCATTGAAGTATCTCTCTCAGTGGGCAGTTCTTCACATTGTTCAGTTTTACCCATTTCACCAGCAGCATCATTCTTAAACAAGCCACTTGATTGCTCGACTTTTGATTGCAAGAGGAGGTCACTGGGTTGAAAATCTCTCAATATAATTTCCGTATCATTTTCAACATTAGCTCCTACATTCTTTCCATCTACAGCTATATCATTTATTTCAGTTCTGTTTTTCATGTGGTGACTTGTATTGTCGATGTCGATTACACTAATTGTTTCACCGGTCGCTGACCCAAAGGATGCATCACTCTGGCTCTCATTTGATGAGACCATTAAACTACCTTCGGGTTGTGAATTTTTATGATCATCAGGTTCCTGCTCTTCAGAAAAGTGATTCTCATTCATCTCAGTTTTCATAGATGCCCCAATTTCATGTGATCTATGATAAGTCGAATCAATTGTGGGCTTGACAGGAGAAACTTCATTGCAGTCTTCCACATGGATGTCTTCGGTCTCCATCTTCATGGTACTATCCAAAACATGCATATCTGAAGAGAGGATGCCAATTTTTTCACTCAATTGGCTTGTGTCGAAATGAAAATCATTTTCCTCAGTAACATCTTCCTTGTGTTTCAATGACTCGGACGAGTGTGCGCTTAAAGGATTCTGGGATACCACTCCTTCGTGATCTTTAAAATCTCCATACTCACTCTGAGGATGTGCTACATCAGGACGATCATCATGTATAGGAAGTGGTTCAATATTAACATTCCCTTCTTCCTTTTCCTGCAAAACCTTGACATCACTACAAGTAGCAAAATGTATCACATGTGCAGGTGCTACATCAGGACAATCTTCATGCATAGGAAGTGGATCAATATTAAGACTCCCTTCTTCCTTTTCCTGCAAAACCTTGACATCACTACAAGTAGCAAAATGTATCACATGTGCAGATTCTACCTGAGCATCATTTGTGATTATAGACGAGTTTAACTCTAGAGGAAGGTCATCTTGGGGAAGCAAGGAAAGGAACTCAGGTCCCTCCTTTTCCTTTGGATTAACAATAACAGCTTCATCGCCAACTTCATGATCCAAGGAAACTGCATCACTAACTGCTATTTTAGACTCTCCTTCACATGTTTCACCTACAATGTTCTCAGATGAGTCCACAAATTCCACCATGTCTCCTTCTGATTTTATCTCATCCTTTCCTTTCAAATTAGACTGCTCTGCAGCACATATCAAACTGCTATCTGTCACATTTTCACCAGCATTGATGTTTTTTTCTGGCAATACATCTGGCATGGCTTCAGCTTTGCTGGGACATGAGTCACTTGACAAACCAGAAAAATCATCACCATGCACAATAGTCAATTCTTCAGTCCCCATATCTGCAACTGAACTTGTTAATGGATCTGAAGTAGAGCCTGATAATTGACCTTGGAACCCCACTATGTTTCCCACGTCAACACTTTCACTTGGCAAAATTTCAGGATTTTGGATTTGGGAGTCATTGCTTGACTTGACAATTAATGGACTCACATCTTCAACTGTGAAACCAATTACCAGACATGATAGAATCACAGATAAGAAACAAATCTTGTAGTGAAATATTGGTGGATTTCATTTTTGGAAAATAAATGTGTAGTCATGTGTGCATCAATACACTACTGCTATTCTGGATTTTTGAATCAATATACTTCCAAAAAATTTAAACATGTGAAAACTCTCCTTTTCTTGTTTCAATTTTAATGTGCTAGCAACAAAAATAGTAGGAATGTTCGAAAAACCTATAAAATGCAAACATTGATTGTGCATGTGGGACAGTGGGAGGCTGGTTGCAGACCAACGATATTTTGACAGACTCTAAGAAAATAGATCCAAAAACTATTTTCTTGTTGTACCAAACCTTTCCCTCAAGCAATGAATCATTAGATTTTCAACAAGGCGACAACCATCGAGCTTAATACTCACACATCATGCAAAGACACATTTTGCCAAATTTTTAAATAATCGGGCATGAGTATTGTACCACAATGTCAATTTTAATAAGAAGAGGTATTGATGTAAAACCTATCTTCTTCTTACCATTAAAATCACTATGCTCGGAAGACCCTGAAAGTTTTTGTTCTGTTGTGTTGACTTTTTCCACTTCAGTACCTGAGTCCAAACTAACTTCTTGCAAACGATCCTTGACTCCAGGACTTAGTCCACTATCCGAAAAGTCGGCAACTGCATCTGAATACACATCATCTTCTGATCTAGTTAGTTTTTCTCCAATTCCATCACTACCCTTCTCATTGTTGCCTGTCTCCAAGGCATTTGAACCTGACACAACCAAACCTACAAAAAAATATCAACACATTATATAAAGCCTGAGTATTTTGGAATACAGTACTAATTCCAAAGACTATGCTGAGTCCGGATCAGTACTTAGAACTAGTTCATTTTTCCTACTATTTCTCAGTAACAACAATGTTAAACACCGCATTGATAAGAAGGAAATTCACCTGGTGTTTTCACTGTTTTTTGATCATCATCAGAAACACGCTCATCATCTGAACCGTTCAAATGGGTTTGTCTGTAACCTTCAATGGTTCCACAGATCTTCTTGTGTGCACGCCTGTGTTTAGCACTTGGATGTGGATTCGGGAATGGCCATCCACATTTGTGACACACATAAACTCCATGATTCTCGTGCCCTTCAACATCCACAGAGAAAGAGAGAGAGAGAGAAAATTAGTAAATAAAAAAAAGCATACAAAAAAACTTCCCCACACACAATTTCCAAAACCAAACACCCGAGACTTAAAACCCAGAAAGACAAAGACTTTTCATAAGAAAAACAAAACCTCAGAAAGAGAAATGATATAAAAAATAAAAGGGAAAAAAATGGAGATGAGCACAGCGACCCTTTAAAGAGAAAAAGCAGAAGAAGAAGTAAAGGCACCTGGAGTGTGAGTTCTTCTCTGATCTAATTGGTTATCCATTTCGCAGGACTAAAAGTCAGAGGAAAAAAAAGGAAGAAGTCAAACAAGTGAAGAAACCGGGGCGAGAAGAAGAATGGAGATGCTAGAAAAACCAGAACATTGGTGAAATGGAAGCAGAATAAGAAGAAGAGTTGGCAGAGGAAGATAAAAAAAACACAGAAGTTTAGTTTAGTGAGAGAGAGAAAAGAAAAAAAAAGAGGGTGTGACAGTATAGTAGTGTCCTAGTGGAGTGGTACAGTACAGTACACTGGTTTGGAACAACAACACCACCGTAGAAAAAACATAGGGCCCGCACCCATGAGTAACATACGATACGACACAGTTCATGGAACACGCACGCCTCTTCCTTATACAATCTGTGTGTTTTCTTCCGCTTCCAACGCTTGTACGTGAAATGGGCATTTAAGTCTTTTCGGTCGTTTCTTGAGGGCATAAAGTTGGATGGGGTTGTCCACATGCGTTGCACGTGCCCTATGCCCGTGACCTCCACCGCTGCGGATAACAGAATATACTCACAGGGCTGTGACGGTGGGTACAAGGACGGCCAATGAGGTTGAACGGTTGAAGTAATAAGCGTCCCAATGTGAGAGAAAGTGTGTTGTCCCCTGGGTACGCTGCAACCATTGGCTGTTTGTCTTGTATTAGAGAGACACAATAGTTTAATTATTTTTGGGTATTAATTTGTTTTACGCCTACTGTTTTTTTTTTCTTCACATTTTCGCATTTTTTGTATTTATCGGAGTAAAACCTGATATAGTGTTGTTACGCATCAACACGGGTGGCCTCGAGGGTGGGTAAGAGGGACGACTGTTCAGGGTTCCATTTTTAAAAGGATACCAAATTTCTTTTAGTTAGTATATATATTAAGCAATTAGCCCACATAATAGAATATTTAAGTAGTATAAGCATATATAAGGAGATTTTTGGATTTTTATTTAGTATTAAAAAATTTAAATCATTCTCTGATGATTGAAATTATGTTGCAAACATCTTGAAACTTATATAAAACATGATAATTCTTATGATCTTGATGGTGAAATTCTATTTGAAAAATTAAAAGTCATTAGAGGAATTTTAACAGTTGAAGCAAAATCAAATTTTATGATATTGAGTTATTTGAAAATATTTAATTGTTTTCCTAATGTATATACGACTTATATAATAATATCAACTGTCTCTCTTAATCTATTATTGTTGCATTTGCTGCCACCTCTAGGAGAAGCAAGGGATGGAGGAGGAAGGAAGGAGGAGGTGGTGGAGGAGGAGAAAAGGGGATTAAAATCAAAATCTCAATTTTGATAGGAACTAAATTTAAAACTTAAAATTTTTATAGGGATGTGTCTAGTGCTGTGTCATTTATGTAAGCCACGTAGATAGGCCATATCAGCGTTTCGTGCCACATAGGCATGCTGACTGGGTCATAATGTGCCACCTAGCAAATTAAATCACTAAAAGGACCTAAACCAAAAAAAAATTAAAGGACTAAAATTGTTTAATTTTTTTTAATGGACTAAAATCAAATTTTGAATATTTACGGGGACTGAAAACATATTTAAGCCTATAAAATAACTTGAGTTGATTTCCGTACATAATTGAAGTTATCGTTATTTAGCATTTTGTTTACTTAAAAATAGAATAGTTAGCGTATTTTGTTATTATTAACCTTATATTTTCTTATATTGCATGTTTATGGACAAAATTGTGAAAAAAAATTTAATGTTGATTGAAAAAATAAAATGACATTTTATATATATATTTTTCTTTTTTTAATATGACACTTAATATGCACCAGAAGCATAATATTATTATTTTTGGGGAAGTATAAGTTTTGTATTTATTAGTACAATAGTACTACTATTATTTTTCATTATCTTGGGGACGTTGGCCCCTTCTCTCACATATGACTGAGTTGGGGAGCATTAATCAATTCTTTTCTCCGTTGGGTTTGGTTTCGTCCAATTCTGCTGTTGACCGATGACCTGTGACTTTTCTTGTTGTCAGAGAGACAAAAGCCTTTAGTAATTGTCCTGTTTGGATTGATCCGCAGTTCACATGTCATTATCATGATTTTCTTCACTGTAAAGCTTCATCGTGAAAAAACCCATCAAATAATAAGGGTATATTTGGATTGGCTTATGCAGAGCTTATAAACACAACTTATGACTGATTCATAAGTTGTTTTGGGCTTATTTTTCATAAACTACTCAAGATAGCTTATCAAAACAGCTTATGACTTATATAAAATAAATTTCACTATAATTTTTTTTCGATTATAAAAGTAACTTATACAACTTATGCCATAAGTAGTAGATAAGCTTGTTATCCAAACAGGGCCTAAATCATATACTAAAACAGGTCGTTTTTAAAATTTTATCTTCGACTTAAAACAAGTCTAATGTAATTAGTTCTATAGGTTAGTTCAATTTCTCTTCAAATAGACTGAAAAAAAAATCTAATTATACCGATTCTAAATACAAAATGATTAAATAATTGTTTTTTCTCTTTAAGGAAGCCAATATTTTGGTGTACCAGAAGTTGTGTAAACATAAAGAGATTCCAACTTAGGAATGGGCGGTGACGGTCACAATAATTTGGTGAGTTAAGTGGTGCAATAGGAACCCCACCAAGTGGTTGCCTTGGGGATCTTGTGGATAGAATCATTTTTGCCTAACTGGCTGATCTTTAGAAAATTTAGTTATGGTGGTTAGTGTTGGGGCGTGCCTTAGAAGATAATAAATAAGTATTATACTCACATAACAACAAGTGTTGGTACTTTAATTGCATCAAAAGATGAAATGATTAGGGAGGGTTTGTCTCATTTGTGACGTGCTTTCTATATTGAAGTCGTGCTTTGGATTGGGCCGTCCCATTATTATTCCTACATTTTAATATCCACTGAGTTGGCGTTTGATTGGGCCGTCCAACTTCGTTGAGTGTTTTTGACCAAAAAAAAAAAACTTCGTTGAGTGTTTGCGGGAAAGGGCTTCAAATTTTGATGAACAATACGGGAAAGTATGTATTTTTTATCTATACATATATGACGCGGAATTAATTCGAACATATACTAGCATGTAAAACGAATCAAAAATACTTGTGGAACTATTAGTTCTACATTAAATTACAACGTGTGGAACTAATAGTTCTATATTATGTATATTTTAAAAAAAATATTTACAGAACTATTAGTTCCGCATTAAAGTATAACGTGCAGAACTATTTATTCTGTATCATATATGTGTGGATAGAAAAGTATAAATATATTGACAAAGAAATTATTAAGCTATATTTGGCAATTAGTTATACTCGGTAGCAAACCTTTAATGTGCAAATCAGAGTTGATTTTGTTAATAGCTAATTAAAGGTTTGCTACCGAGTATAACTCATTGCCAAATATAGCTTAATAGAAATAAACCCAACAAATAGTACGGGGGATAAAATGAAAAAGACAAATTTGCAAATAAGTAGAGTGACAAATAAAGTGGTTACGAAGCTAAACTAATGAAAGTGCGGTCAAAAGAGAAAACGACAACTAGAACCAGGAAATGGCAGTTGAACAACACAGGCAAAAATAAAAGTGAATAAATCGGCAGTAATCGAATAAGTTGAAACAGGTACAGATAAATAACAATAAATACAGTTGATGGAGTCAAATTGACGACAAAATAAAAAGCGTGACAACAAATAAAATGCTTTAAATGAAACATAATTAAGCTAGTGGGATGTAAAAGAACGACATGATAAAGGTGCAAATAAATGAAACCAACAAGGAAATAAATGCTAGAAGATTGAATGAAATGGTTGTGAAAAATGGAAAGAAAGTGAGATGCAACAATAACCCGAAAGTAAAGGAACTTAAATGTGAGAAAGGTGGTAAAGTGCTGGTTAAAGCAAAGATAATAAAGATTTAAAATAAAAATGCTTGAGAGAACAATAAATAGAAGTGAGTAAATAAGCAAACAATAAGGTAAATTGCATTACATCACATAGAAAATAAACTACAAGTGTTGGTGTCCTACTTTTGTTCTATACCTATAAATACCTATATATAATGAAAACACATCAAAATAACTATCTATTTGGTGTCCTATTTTTGTTCCAATATTGCCTTTATGTAACTTATTTACAAGTTTTAAATTTAAACAAACATACTTTTTAAAATTTAAATTTAAACAAACACACTTTCTCTTAATAATAATTAATTAATCTATATTTATTTATAACCAATCAAATTTATACATTATAATTTTCATATTAAACAATTGAGCAATAATAAAAAAAGCAGACAGTAAGATTTGATTTAGAGTCTAGTTATCCACATAATAGCTAAGAGTTGCAGGTGTTAGTCAAGGTTGTCAGTCCTTTGTTTATTGTTTAAACTAGTAATAGATAAAAAAAAAACCTACCTAAGTTTTGGATTATTGGATATTGTATCTAACAAGTGTGTATTATTTTCGAAATCAAATAATATTCATATAAAATTTTATTTTTGGGAAGTCAAAACTTCTACTCTAATTTTAGTTTGAGAATTGCTTTTGGTGATTTGTCACTATTGAGTTAATACAATCACTTGTTACATTAATTACAATAATCTTCCCCTTTGAATCTGAGTAGTCATTAGCATATAAACCACCTTTTTAATGGTCGATACCATGCATAAATACCAATATTGATATGGCAGTGTCAATCTTTTTTGTTTTTTTTTTCAAAGTATTGATTGATAGAAAATGCTCAATAATACTTACAAATTTACATGATGCTAAAAGAAGATTGTTATAGCAATGTACAATATATAAACAATAAACAAAGTACGCACACTTCAAATAAAAATGATTAGTCATGCTGAAACAACAAATGAAAAAACAAAATAACCACATTTTTTTTCTTTTTCCTTTTTGGTCGAAAGAGTCATTCATTCAAGGGGATAAAACCCAAAGTCACAAGGCCATACAACACAGGCAACCCAACCAAGGTGGCCAACATATTGGCCAAACCAGCAACATAAGCAGAGTCCCATTCACATACAACAATACATAACCTAGACCCGCTGCTATAAACTTAACAAACCTAAACCAAACCTAATCTAAATCAAGGAAACTAACAACAACATGAAAACAAACTACAGGAAAACGATAAACTAATAAACAACAGAGAAAGACCAATCAGCAAGAGATACCTATCCAAAAACCCAAACTGTCCTAGACTCATCAAATCAACATAAAGTTCTTCCTCTCCATCAAGCCTACACACGAGTTCTTTGAACCGTATGCCCAACCAATGTCTAACCGACAGCCTCCAAAGCTGGGACATAGTGATGGCAGAGAAAGGAACACATCGAGGATCAGCTTCTATAGGCATATACCAGCGATGGCATCGATCTTCAAACCTGGGACAGAAGCTGACTGATGGATACAACCTCACGCAGATCAGAACAACGACGAGATGGATGACAACGCAGTAGGGACACCACCGAGAGTCCTCCACGACAACAGCATCAAACAAACAACCTAGCAGAGCTAGGGACCCAAAACACTGAAGCGGCGGCCTTACAAAACCCTAGTGGCAGACAACATCAGAAGGGGGGGACCCTCTTCACCCTCCACCGCCCAGCAAACCTCTTGAAGCACCTCGACGTCGCTGCTGCGAGGCCCCCGCTCTCCTGCACGGATCTCGAACCAGCAGCGCCCCACGCCAACAGAGACGAGACAGAACTAGAACAACAGAGGTGAACCAGAAACGGAACGACAGAGGGAAGAGGTGAAGCGCCATTTTGGATTGATCGGGGACAAAAAACGAAGGGTCAAAGGTCGGTGTCTCCAAGGGCGGCGCTTTTTGGTTAGGTCCCCATTTAAACTCAACCCATATTTTTGTTCAAAAACACTCAACCCATTTAAGGTTTTTTAAATGGGCCTAATTAACTAACCCACGAACCAACTCAGACGGAACCGTCCCCGTAACCCACCTCTACAGAAACACCGTCCAAGATCGTTGAAGACCCCTCTACACTACTACGTTGCCTTCTTCTCACTTCACCTCTCTGCAGTGCACAATCGCAGCACAAGATGAACTTGGAGAATTTCCAGAAAGCTCTAGCGGACTTTCAAAGCCACTGCACCAACCTGGTCCACAACCTGACCCATCCTCCTCCTCCTCCTCCTTCGAGGGGAACACTATCAACAACAGCAAGAGCAAGGCCACCACCGCCATGGGCTTGGATGGCCCAAAACGGGAGCAGGCCCATGTCGGCGGAGGCAATCGAGCAGCGCCTTGAGGGGGTTCCCGTGTACGCCCTCAGCAACGCCTCCGACGAGTTCCTGTTGGTGTCGGGTACTTCCAACGGCAAAAACCTCGGCCTCTTCTGCTTCAACAAGGACGACGCTGAGGCACTCCTCCACCAGGTTACCGATATTGACCCTCACATGCGTCACGGCTCCAAAGTCGTCCCTGTTGCTCTCAACAAGGTAACATGTTCACTCTCTCTCTCTCTCTCTCTCTCTCTCTCCCTCTCCCTCTCTCTCTCTTTCTCCATTACCATCATTTGTTTGTTTGTTTTTTCTGTCGCGTTTTGTAGGTATTTCAGCTCAAGGTTAATGGTGTAGCCTTCAGATTGATACCTGAGTTCTCTCAAGTAAAGAATGCCCTCCATGTGAGTCACTCTCATTTCTCATTTCGTTTCTGTCTTCTTTTTAGAATTCCATTCCCATGCTTGGAACCCACTCCTCTAAAAAATATTAGGGCTGTTCAATCACCCTTTCAACTTGGCCTCCTTTCTGCAATTGATTGATTCTACCATCTAATTTCTGCTTATGCTTGAAACAAGGCCTTATTATTACTCCAATGTATGCATATTTTTGTATATTTTAGTGGTCATATCAAGCATAAGGATATTAAATTTTAGGCATTTGATTAAGTGGAATGTGATATTTGTGTATCTCCCGTGCTGGTGTTAAAATGCCAGAGTACAAACTCCCATCAAAATTAAGCCTGCTGCAATTTCCAGTTGCCATCCTCTAAGAAGAGTCTTAACTATTGAAGAATTTTAAACTTCCAAACAGTACTCTAGAATGAAATCCTAGCCCAAAATGCCCTGTAAACCAAAACCTTGAAAGTAGTAATAACTGTTATGTGGAAGTAAGTATAACTAAACTGATTAGTTATGCTTGTCATTTGAACTATACAGTAATGGTTACCTATGCTTGTGCTTTACAGGAGAGAGAAAAATCTGGCTTTCCTTCCAGTGACTTTTCTGGTGTTCCAGTTTTCCAGGTTCTTCTTCTCTCTGCCTTTTTAAGTCTTGATATGTCATTTGTATCTTAGTTCCTGTGCTGCAAGCAATCTAATGATAGGGGGATTAAAGGAATGTTTTTCAATATGTTAATAATATATAAATATAAATTTCAAGGGGGGAAATGAAAATTACAAAGAGAATAAATAACCAATGTTGCTTGGAGTACAGGTCCTTGTCTCAACAATGACAGCCTTAGTTCTTTTGCAGTAGGGAATGCAAAGCTTCTATGTTGCTTATCTGTTTATAGGTAGAAGCAAGATTGTTGCAAAATTGGGTGAATGATCAAGGACATCCATACAGGCAAATGCATAAATAAAAGGAAATTTTTTTCAAAGAAAAATAAAAATAAAATGATCTTGTATCTTAGAAGCACATGATTATAATAATGAAACCCGAGAATTTCAAAACTTGTGGGTTGACATGGTCTTCACTTGTAAGGCATTAGTGAACAGGTGATGCTGAGTGGTCAAATGTGAAGTTGTCTTTGTAATGTGTGTATATTTCTTGTGTACATAAATTGTATGTTTGATTTTATTTAAGTAAGAAAGGGAAAGAATCAGCTTATCAGAAATAGTGAGAGTGAGGGATACACTTTGTAATCTTGTCTTCTGGCATTGGTATCAATTTAATATCAGTCCAGGAGGGAATTCCTACACATTTCCAGTTCCTACCATATGCTTTCTGTTTTGTTGTGGTGGTCTTAATTGTCGTTGCCTCGTTGGGTCATATCCCTGAACTAGTCATATCTTTGTTGACTCTTCAATTCAAAACACATTTTATGTGTTGGGGGAAGATCTACATTCAAGGCTGGGGTTGTGACCTCCCTTCCGTGGCACAGGAAAAGTGTGAAAGTTTCCACACATGGCTAAAGTCGCTTAGTCTGCCCCCAAGGAACTTATTAATAGTCCTCCCTAAAGAGAAAAGTTGGGTGGCTATCACTTACACGTAAGGCTTGGTCATCAATGAGAACAAGTTATTTATTAGAAATTTCTTAAAAGTATATATTTCAGATCACTTTTATTTCTTAAGTTTAATGTATAGTCCCTTTAAACTTTTTAAATTAAAAAAGTTACAAGTAATCTTGTGTTGACTCCGTTTTGTACATCATGTATGTTCATACCTATGTTCATTCTCTGTTCAACATTTCTGATTCTGTCTCCGATGTGTTTCATAGAAATTCTTCTTATAAGGACTGATAAGATACAATCTCAACTATGAATTGTGCTGAGATTAATAGAGCTGAGAATTGTGAATTTGTGATCTGTGTTGAGTTTATGAGATTCATTGGTTTAATGCTTGTGGGTCAAGTTTTCTTTCTTTCTTCCCCCTTTTTCTTTCTTGTTACAGTTTCATGATGTAAACTTTTCATGTTAATGACATCCTGGAATTCTCTGTCATTGCTTGCTTCCCTAAAAAGTACTCATTCTCTCTCTGAAAGAAAACTGTTAATTTTTTTTTTAGTGTTTTATCGATAAAGCCTTTAACTATAGACCGTGTAAAATTCTTGTAATTTACTGCTCTACCCAGAAATTCCTCCCAGCATATGCCTGGAGTCCTGCCTCTCTTTCATTTCACATATTAGCCTCCTATTTATTAATTCCTTAACCACAATTCCTTTCTTCAACCTTTTAAAATCATGAATGCCTTACACCTATTACTGACCATCAGTCGGCAAATCTTCTATTCCAGTCCTGCATCTTTGCTTTCATTCATTAAGATATGAACTGAAACTGTAGGTATTTTAAGCATGAGTTACATACAGACCTATGGTGACCTAAAAATCTCCTTGGCCATTGAATGTTTAATGGATTTATTATGATGCTTATGTTCTGGAGAAAAAAAAAACGGCTGACTTGATACTATATTTATAGACACTATGGACTGGATTTCTTCAAATGTCCTACAAATGTATTTGGGATACTGATTCTTATAATCTTGTTATCATAATTTGTGATTACACTTCAATTATTTTCTTGCTGGAATCCCTGAACTAGTGTTTTGAATTGCTATATTGGTGGGTTTCAGTCCAGAAATCTGATATTGAAGAGCCAGAATAAGAGATACCGTCCACTCTTCTTCAGAAAGGTGTAGTTGATGCGCCTGCATTGAGTTACCCGAGTTTAGGTAGTTGTAAGTGAAGCTGAGAAATTGTTTTGCTTCTCAAATTTTGAATTTTTGACAGGAGGACTTAGATAATTCACTTCAAAAGGCATCCGGTCAGCAGAATAAATTACAACTTGCTATCAGACAAGGGGATATCCAGGTATAGACTTCAACAGTCCTCTCTCATGCACCTATTGTTTCAGTAGACTTACCCATGATTTATTTTTTAGGTTGCTGCTCTAGAGGATGTAATAAAGGAAATGAAGGTGAGTGTCAAAGTTATGCTGAAAATGGAATACAAGGGCATAGATTCATGCAACCCATCCTATTGTTATTCTCCCTATTTTTTGGGGGAAGGGTTTATTTTTGCTATGTCTATTCCTTTTATATGTAAAGAGTCTATTCTGTAAATTGAAACTAACAATAAAATAATTTTGCAGGAAAATTCTACATCGGAATGGAATGATGTCATTTTTATACCTCCTGGACTTGATGTTTCAACTGACCCCAACCAGCAATAGTGCAGGATGATCTGTAGATGAAATTGATCATTCATGTGATCATATCACCTTCTATACTTATGGTATTAGCTTAACCCATGACACATGGCAAACAATTATTTAGATCCTTTTCATATGACAAACTTCTGATTGCAAACTCTTGAAAACTAACTGCAAAACGAAATCTTATTGGAAAAAAAGGATTTTTCATTTTTCTTCTTTCGTTATCATAATCAAGTAGGTCATGCGTTAAGTGCATCAACTGAAATGTCTTGTGCACTTGGAGATGCATCAATTGATGGTGAGATTGCTAACGATTGAATTTAAGGCTATAAGATGTCGCATGGTTATCTCTGACCTTATTTATCTCACAAAATTGTTCATCTATAGTGTTTCGGATGGATGCAAGAAGAAAATGGGAGAAAAGAAACTAAGTAGAAAGAAAATGGATAAAAGAAAGAAATTTGTTTTTTGAAGAAAATGGGCTATGGGCTAAACGGGCGTCTGCAAGCCGAGACCATATACCTGTTCTAACTACAATGAGCAAACCCATTGAATTTCCCATGTTACGACTCTTTAAGTCAAATCGACCTTTTCCAGTTTAATGGAGGTTCCCATTGAGATCACACAACTAAATTTCAGAAGGTTAAGTGATAAGTGATTAAAAAAACTTTTTGTAGTGGTCAGGTCAGGTGGTGTGTGCATGTAACTCACGTCTGATTTAAATACAAAAAAGGAAATATTTTCATGTGAATAAACATCTAGGAAATTAAGTGATAAATCGATAGCCTAAAGCGGTGAGCTAAGAAAAAGGCTACATTTTAGGAAGGTGAAATGTAGGTTACGCTTTGACAAATACTGAACATCTTTATCACAATGTGATCTCATTTAATTTTCTGCAAGTCCCTGCTTTTTCATTTGGTGCATTTTTGGATCACCCTAGATGCCCTTACATTAGTTTTTGTCTCTGAAAAGTAATTTTAGTAAAAATTTAGATGTTTACTGTAAATCAAGATTATTTTTGCTTTCAAATATTGATTTGTCTGAAAGTAATAAAAAGTAGTTTTTGCATTATATTAAAAATTTACTCAAAATTTTATATTAAACCTCTAAAAATATGTAGATATAATTAATTTCACTTTAAATTTAATTTAAATCAAATGGGTTTTTATTTTGTGAAGGTTGGTCACTTGGTTATAAACATTATCATGTATCATTTGGTTGGACGCTACTTGTGCTTCAATCTCATTTTAATGCATTTTGGCTTTTAAAAAAAAAATCAAATGAGTTTTACAAAATTAAATTCATTCAAGATCACCTTTGATAAACATTCACCAAACTCACCTTGGAACTTATCCGGAGTGACTCATGCACAATTATAAACAATAATTTTTGAACCAATGCATTATCAAATTTCAATAGAGTTCCTCTATGTAGCATTGCTGTCTTGGAATTACTTGCCACGGGAAAAAGATGGTATACCTTAAAAAAATCAGCAAATTTTAATCTTCACCAATACCATAGAAGGCTTTAAATTGACAATTGCCTTGAAGAATGGGGCAGTGGGGTTTATATAATATATAAATCAAAGACAAACAAGCGGGCTCCTATCCAATCCCAACGGCAGAAACAGATGTTGTACTACTGATTTGTAGACCATATATTAAAATCAGGTTAAAGTCTCTGTGGGAATGTGATGGATTGGCTATTTACTTTTTGTTTGTTGAGTAGATTTTCATTCTTATCCTTGAAAGGTCGATCCTCCATTTATGGAAGATATTAATATTAAGAAAAATGCTCAATAGTATGAAATCTTTTTACACGATTCAGCGTGAATCTGCTGTTGACATTAGATAATTAACCTTTTTATTCATTTTCCCCGTGTATGGGTACATATTTTCCTTTGTATGGTTATTATATCAATATCATAATTAAATATTTCTCTTTGCCACATTTTGATACATAACTTTCCGTACTGTATGTAGTAGTGTCCTAATGTTAAACTTGTTTTTAATAATAATTAATGTCGTAAATTTTGATCATAGAAAAACCATGATTTGAAGACACTTGGATGATATTAGTTTTTCTTTTTTCTTTTTTACAATGATATTAGTTGTTACTGAAGGTTGCTTTGATGTGGTTATGAAGAGATTATATTATCCCTTTGATTCTTCTCCTTTCTCATTACATGTTGAGGGGAAAAAAAATCATTGAAGTCACGCGTTTGATGTGAGTCGGAGTCCCCATTCCAAAGGAATCTCTCAAGCTCAAAAGAAATATGAGTTACCTATGCATAGCAATGAGACTCATTGATAGGGTGATGGACCCACCCCAGCCATGTACGACGTGACTCCGTGCTTGCAAGATTGATGGGTTTTCATTTGGTTTTTTTTTTTTTCCAATTTTCGGTGACTCTCCTATGGCTATGCAGAGAGGTCTCTTTCTATTGACTTGCCCACCGATTGAGAAATTCGGGACCAAACAAAACAACACATGTCAATTGTCAAATACGTATTCTAATTAGGATCTTTGTTAAAAATTTAAAATTATTTTTTTAAAAAAGGTACAATATTTTAGTATTGTAACCTTCAATAAATATTTTCTGTTTGTAGATTTTTCAATAACAGTCCTCGGACAATAGCTAGCTAGTGGGACTAAAAAAAAACTTATTTATGAACTAGTGATAGCACCCGTGTTTTAATTTATACTAAGAATATGTATGTCCTTTAATTTATCCCTTCAATTGTATGTTTATTTATTTATTTATTATTTATTATAGTATAGTATTTCAAAAATTTAACCGAGGCTTAATTTGTTTGGTATGAAACTTTGAACAGAACTATATATAGAGATTTCAAATTTCATTCCCACCCATTCTGGTTTTTAAACGTTCAATTCACCGTATCTGCCAGCCCAACTTCTGCTGTCATTTTTCATTAAGGAGACTGTTAGCTCAAAGCTAATTCAGCAACAGTAGTTGTTTTGGTTCCTGGATAATCACTGATATTAAGTTCAAAACTGCTATTTGATGTTCCATCTCTAATACTCCTTTTAATATTGATTGAAATTCATGTGATCCCACCTAGACCCATATAATTTAGTGGAATCTATCTGAATTTCAATTCAAATAATAATAGAGAGAATGTTGAGAAAAGAGTATGGGAAAGTGTATTACTAGTATTCTTCGTGACTTAATTTACCTGGAATGTGTCCTCCTCCAAAGAGAATATATTATATATGGTTACTGATTAACTACTATCATGATATATATTCATGATATTTAATTCCACAATTATTCTCATTAATTATTGTCAATACCCACTAATTGATATGCACCTACTTTAATCTTCACCAAAAGCATATGCCATAAATTAAAAGAATGTGAGAAGGAGCCTCATCATTGAGCTAACATATACTAAGGGGATGAAATCACACATTTTTTATGATCTATCTTTTCTTTTCATGAAAGCTGTGATTAATTTGATGAGGAATAAGTAGTTCTGATTAATTAATGCATCACTCTATGTGACAATACATGTCACCTGACCAACCAATTTAGTTGCATTCAGCAATTTCACTGTCTATTAATTCTATATTCACATTCATCTCATTGTTTAGTCTTTTGTTTCATTTAAATTTTCTAGTCACTCGCGACACCAATTCTTGTTTCATCTATTTGGCTTTCCTTTCTAAAATATACTCGTCCTTCCTCAACCCCCCAAAGTTTCTTTATCGAAAAAGAAGCATAACATAATTGCCGAAAGCATCATTCATATGCAATCGGTTTATGCTTGTTGCTTTCTTTGCAAAAGAAAACATGCTTTCTGTTTGATAAGAAATAAATCAGAAAAAAAGTGGAGGACATCAATTAATTTCGCAAACCATAGTATATATATTCACATAAAAACCAGGGTCCATTTTGAGGTGCTATACATTCTAACGCTCATTTTAAACAAGGCATATCATCAATCATCATTTTAGTGACTTTTCGCAAAATAAAGGTTGGAGATTCTGCTAGCTGGTTGCCATAAGTTGATTCCCACTGACTCTCTCCCAATAACCAATAACCAATAAATATGTGCTTCTCTTCATATGACTAGTTGGTGAAGGTTAATTAACATTTGATGGATGGAACGCTACCCTTAACCGGTGATTCGCACTAATGCATAGTTTTTAAATATCCATATATGTTTGCGTTTCTTAATTTCCTCAATAATAATAAAGTTTACATAACTTTTTAGTGCTTATAATATGAATAATTTTTTTTACTAATTTAGTTTTTATAAAAAAGTTGTTTTAGTCTCTGAAATATCAAAAATTTATTTGTTGTTGTTGTTGTTTTACTATGAGTCCCTATAATATTTATTTAACTTAATTGCATTTTTAATCTTCCAATTATTGTAATTGTGCAATTTGAGTCCATTGATTTTTAATTGAGCGAATTGAGTCTCTCAATTGTTTCAATCAAGTTCTCATGTCACTATGTCATCTAATTTTTAACACATATATGACACACGTAAGACTGATTTACACTAAATTTGGCATGATGTAGGTAGTCAAATTTTTTTCAAAGCAAGTCGGGTAACACACGAGATACAATACATATTGCTTAAAATTTCTTACTTGTGAGAGTCTTTGTCATGTCATCGGTGCTAAAATATCTCGACTCAGTGCTAAAGTGTTTCGTGTAAAATCAATCGCCACGTGTTCCACGTAAGCTGCAGGTGTTAAAATTTGAATGACATAGTGTTAGGGGGGAGACTTAATTGCAACATTTGAGATAATTGAAGGACCCAATTTGCTCAATTAAAAACTGAGGGACCCAAATCGCATTAACGCCCAAAAGTACAATTAAACTTATTTGTTGGCTTTGTTTCTATGGAAATTAGTCCTTATATAGTCCATATTCCAAATAGCAAAATCAATATCATAGAAACTAAAATAAAAACAAGAAGAAACAAAAGCAAAATTTTCTATATTATAGAAACTAAAACAAAAAAAGTTTAAGAAACTAAAAATAATCTATATTACAAACTAAAAAAATTAATAATAATACTTTGTTTCGGCGAGGAGATCATTGTCATACCTTCTGATACTGCACCATTATTGATACCCTCATTCCAAGGTTGATTTTGGAGGACTTTCTTATTCAATATTTGGACAAATTATCAGAAAAATATATCCCTGGGCCTGGCTGTTGAATTTGTAACATTGAAGGGGAGCGGAGGCAGGGGTTAGTTCATGCACCATTATTTTTTTTGTCATTTTTTTTTGATAAAAATTATTTTTTTTGTCATTAATAATATGTCATACCGTACTCGTGAGAAATGAATGCATATTGGTTTGAGAAATTTTTTCAATTCGTTGTCACTCACATCCAAAGTTGACTTGTTGTCAGCATTGGAAAAGACAAATTAAAACTCAAACTACATACAACAACCAAAGACAAAACCGGAGGAGTTATCAGCATCACCCAAGTGGATAACCATGCCATATCTTTTGCAGTCTCGTGACTATATATTTTTAACCCCTACATTTTTTTTTGGTAAACTTTTAACCCCTACATTGAAATTTCTTGACAATTCTTGTTATTATTACTCCCTCCGTTTCAAAACTATAGCTTTTTAAGGTTAATGCACACAGATTAAGAAATATTTAATAGAAGTAAAATATAGTTATAGATAGACTAAAATACCCTTATTTAATGAAAGAGTATTTATGATAAATTATCTACAAATCTCTATATTATTAATATCAACTACTCCCACTAGTAGTTATTAAATAAGGGTATGGGTGGAAAAAAATAATTAATGATACTTTGGAATTGTAAAATTGCAATAGTTTTGAAACAAAAATAAAAGGCTAAAAGAGCTATAGTTTTGAAACGGAGGGAGTATTATTATTATTAATTATTAATATATACATTTAGTAACACGGTAATAGCATTCAAACTCATGTTCTAAAGGGTTAAATGTAATTTGTTTTTCATAGGGATGGAAATAAGCCAGACCGCTCGACAGGGGCCTATGGCCCAGCCTACATCAGGCCTAGGCCAGGCCAGGTTTTTCCATGAAATATATCAGGTCAAGGCTTTTTTCAAAGCCTATTTAGCTAAAAAGGTCAGACTTAGGCCATCTAAAAAGCCTTTTAAGTCTAACAGGCCGGCCTATTTAAGTAGACATCGATATAATTTTTATAATATTATCATTATATTAGATTTTTTATAATATATTAAAATTATATATTTATTTACATTTTAAATATTTAAACACATGTTGATCTACATAAATAATCAAGTTTATAAAGCTTATTGAAGGATAAAGTTGTGATTTATTTAAAGGTTTTATCACAAAAATATTTCATTTTTACTCGCCTTTATGTCTCTATCATAAATAAGACTGAATTTAATTGTCATATTTTATAATTTGTTATACATAGCGATTTTCTTCATTAGCCTATTTAGGAGTAGGTTAGACTATTTTTTTTTTTCAGTTGAAGGTCGGACAACTTATTTGAATGCCTTATTAGGAATCGGGCCTTTAAATAGGCTAAAAGGCCAAATCAGGCTTTTAAAAAGGTCAGGCCAGGCTTAAAAAAAAGCCTATAACAGGTAACAGACCAGGCTTAGGCTTTGAAATTTTTAGACAGACCAAGTCTATTTAGACAAAGCCCAGCCCAGCCCAGCCCAACCTACTTCCATCCCTAGTTTTTCATAATATGATGAGAGTATTCAAACTCACTTTTTGGAGTATTTAAATTTAATTTTAACTAAATCAATTTCACAAAATCAATTTTATTCAAAATCATTTTTAGTAAACACTAACCCTAACTTGCACAAAGAAAATTTAGAGGGAGTGGTAACAGCACAGGGCAATGGCTCATACCACGTGGCATCATCTTATTGGATACATAATTCATGATTGGTGGTCCTGTGAAGTAGTAAAATACCTTCATGGCTTTATTCTCCTTCCATACCACACCCAGTTGGCATCCATCACCCAATTTATTTTCATTTTTTTAAAAAAGAATTCTTTTTTCCAAATCATACAAAATTGGGTCTACCCCTATATACATCAAGGATACTTTTTTTTTTCTTCCTAGTAATATCAGGGACACAATCATTGCTCATACTGAATATAGCATACTGTATACAAACCCAAAAAAATATAACCCAAAATTCATTTAAGTATAGCCAATTCTCAAACAAAAAGCTTCCAGCTTTTAAAGCTTGCTAAGCTGGCACCAGCTTTAGGCCCCTCTCCAGCCCCAAGTTATTGCTCCTTCACGTGTCCCACCATCCTACTACCATACCCAATCCCTTCCTCTCTTTCACCCTTTCTCTTATGTGCATATATATACCCCTTTTTCTAACACATTCCCTCACATCACAACAAGCTCAATTTCTCTCTCTCTCTCTCTCTCTTTCTTTCTTTCTGTGTCCAAAAAATGGCTTCTAGTTCTACTCATAGTGGGATTAATGTGTTTATGCTGGTTGGGGTAGTGGTAATTAGCTCTATGGTGGCTACCTGTGCTGGTAGCTTCTACCAAGACTTTGATCTAACATGGGGTGATAACCGTGCTAAGATATTCCATGGTGGCCAGCTTCTATCTCTTTCCCTTGACAGAGTCTCTGGCTCTGGCTTCAAATCAAAGAAAGAGTACCTCTTTGGGAGAATTGATATGCAGCTCAAGCTTGTTGCTGGCAACTCTGCTGGCACTGTCACTGCTTACTACGTATGTTTTTTTTAACAACAATAATTTTTACACATCATTTTTCATCATATACTACTTTTTTTTTCTTGGATTATAAAACAAGGAAAAACATATATATATATTTAATACACACTCTGTTTTATTCCCCCAAACTACAATAGTATAAAAATGATGTACAATGTGTGGTCTTGGAATTTGGGACTAGACATCTAGAATGGTTCAATAATGGATTTAAGATAGAATTTAATACCATCTCAGAATTTAAATTTTTAAATCTAACCCAACTTCACAAAAGATAAACTTATAAAGTGATGATTTTATAAAAACTACATTAACTATATTTCTAATTGATGTGGAATACTCAATATGTGGTGTGCAAATACCTTTTCTCTTTGGGGTATGCAATCATTACCCTTGTTTTTACTTTCCACTATAACAAAATTATACTCATTTAATTTGATCAGTTTTTTCCCCCTCTTCCTCATGCTAGCTAATAGAGTGATAGACTTTGTGTGCGCGCGTGTGTTAAGGTAACTTTAGCATTGATTCTTCATGAAAGAATATGATTTATCTTGTCTTCAAATTGACTTGCTTTTTACACTTTAGAGACGATCAACCTTTGTCAAACTCCTCAACTGTGCATTCACGAGAAGTGTTATTGTAGGAAAGCCACAGAAACAAGTTAGACTGCAGAATTTCACTTTGTCAACAACCTATTCTTTATTTATTCATTCCATGTTGCTTTCAGACATTGATTGACGTATACACATTAATCAAATTGGTCTATTTTTTAAAACGGTGAATTTAAATTGCGCGTGACAGGGGAAGGTAGCTATGTTGACTTTAGTCCAAAACACATTTTTTTATATTGGAAACTTCAGCTCGTAGCATAATTTAATGACAACAAAATAAAAGATAATGGACAAAAAATATTAAACAGCTTCAGAGTGGTTAAACTCTTCCTATGCATGCATATAATTTCAGATTCTTGTTAGTAAAACAATTAGACAACAAAACTCACACTTTCTCATGCTGCTGCCACAACAAAGGCCATATAAAAGAAAAAAAACTTAATAGTATTTCCATTTGCTTCTGAACAGTTGTCATCCCAAGGGCCAACACACGATGAGATTGATTTTGAGTTCTTGGGAAACCTAACTGGTGACCCCTATATTCTTCACACAAACATCTTCACTCAAGGCAAAGGTAACAGAGAGCAACAGTTCTACCTCTGGTTTGACCCCACCAGAAACTTCCACACTTACTCCATCATTTGGAAGCCCCAGCACATCATGTAAGTGACTATATATATACATAATAGGCTTAATTGCATTGTTGGTCCTCAATTATCGCAATTGTACAATTTTGATCACCAATTTTTAATTGCGTCAATTGGGTCCAAATATCCCACTTACAATCAAATCCTCTGCCACATGTCTGATTTTTAACACTAGAAGCCTGTGAGATACACATGAGATTGATTTGATATTAAATCAAACTATCTTGTCTGATGTTAAAAATTAGACGATATAGTCGTGGAGGGACCTAATGATAATAATTGAGATATTTAGGGTATCCAATTGGCACAATTAAAAAACAGGCACCAAAACCACACAATCACAAAAAACCCATGTTTTGTTTATTATCTCTTATCAATCTAGTTGTCTATATACTTTACAACCTATCAATAACCAATGGATCAATTGGGTTAACTGCAGATTCTTGGTTGATAACATACCCATCAGGGTATTCAAGAATGCTGAATCTGTTGGTGTTCCTTTTCCAAAGAACCAGCCCATGAGAATCTATTCTAGCCTGTGGAATGCTGATGACTGGGCCACAAGAGGTGGATTGGTGAAAACTGATTGGTCCAAAGCACCCTTTACAGCATACTACCGTAACTTCAAAGTCACTGAGTTCTCATCCAGGTCTTCCATTCCAAATTCTGGTGCTGAGTGGCACACAAACGCGCTTGATGCTTATGGCAGAAGGAGACTGAGATGGGTCCAGAAGTACTTCATGATTTATAACTATTGCAATGATCTCAAGCGATTCCCACAAGGCCTTCCTGTTGAGTGTAGACACTAATTAAGGTTCTAAGAGATGAATGAGTTGGATTGGAATAGAATGGTCTTTGTAAAATATGTTTTAGATTCTTTAATTATCACTTGCTTGCTCTCTTCTCTTCCCTTTCTTTTTGTAAAAAAATAAAATATATCTACTTTATAGTTGTTAATGTACATTAAGGGGTTATAATAAATAAAATTCTTTGTACCACTTCTCTTATCAGTATGGGGAGTTGATCTCTCGTCCACTCTGAAGTTGATTATGTTTCATATAATATAATAAAAAGTTATAATAGGCTACAAATTCATACTCTTCTCGTCTCAAATGTCAATATATATTTAATAATCTTGTGTCATATTAAGGACCATATTACATAAGAGGTGTAGACCTAAAGCAAGATATTATGCAGGAAGCAAAATCAGCAATATCAAATTCTTACTCTTAACTGCTTCTCAAAAGTATATTTCTTAATGTTAAAATCAAACAGACTGTCTGTTTCCTTCTTTTGTCACAAATAGGATAATTCATGACCTTGGGTGGGATATAGAGGGATAGGTGCCTTAAGAGTCAAAGACTTTCTTTAAATTTTTCTCAATTCAATTCAATATCTGTTTTTATTATCACTCCCTGGACTCAAACATCCACATGATTAGTTTGTTAGCACGAATAAAATAGCTGGTAAATTGAATGGCAAAAGTTTTCTGCCAGTAGGGTCATAGGGTGTGCTTCCTATTGATGAAAAAGAGACATTCAAAAATCAAAACCAAGCCTAAAGGATAAAAACAATAGGAGTAAAGATTATTCTGTGCATTATTGGTAAGAGAAAAGGAAGAGGGAATTCAAATGGGTGGCCTTTATTTGCACTGGTTCAATTAGTACATTATATTCTCTTCCCAAACATGTCAACATTGATCAATTAGATTTATTAATAAGATGGGTCCCAAGAGAATTTACCCCTCAAATGGGATTTTGGACCTTCCTGTGCTATCCCAAACAAGGTATTAGCTATTAGGCAGTAGCATTTCAATATCGTTATGAATAAGCACTTGATTTTTGCCAGTTGTATAAGCAGTCCCCTCCACTATAAAGGAAAACAAGATCCATGAGAAGAAGTTCAAAGAACATGACAACCCTTCCAAGTTCCAATAGGGAACATGATTTGAATCTGTCACGGTAATAATGGTTTACTAACAAAACGTGCAAAGCGTTCCGATGGAGCAACCAAACCAACAATTAACCGGCCACAATAATCTGGTTTATGTTCTACGTGAAACATATTTTCAGGATAAGTTTACCTAGTAGTTTTTTTTTTACTTCTAACACTGTTTTTAAATAAATATTTATCAAATGTTTTTTTTGTAAAAAATGTATTATAGAATAGTTAATCAAAATAAAAAAATGCACAGTCAAACTGGCTCAAATACTCTCAACGTTCATATTTTATTTAAATTTCATATAATAATATAAATATAATCTGATGGCATGTGTTCATATTTTATTTTATATCAGAATATATGAGATTTTTTTCTTTCCCGTGACCGTCGTTGCATGGTTTAAACTACGTATTCTGTTCACTCTTGCTTGATTGAAAAGCAAGAGTGAACATCAATAAACTATATGCTAAAAAACCATATACTTTTATATCAACATATGACAAAAATGAATGAATAAACAAATAGCACAAGTGTCTGATGTTTCTGTACTAAAGGCCCGCTTTAGTTTAGGTAACACAAACGAATCCATATAGCTTGAGAACCTGTGTAAATATATAACCTAATCTCCTCTTGCTTGCCTCTAAGTCAACATGATAAGAATTTTAGGAAACTTTATCTTTTTCGGTAAATGGGGATAATTTTAGGCAACTTAAATCAGGGATGAATAGTTCCTAATTAATATTTCCCAAAAAGATAAAAAAGGAAAATACATTTTATCTTCGGTGGGAGTGATCAACATACCTAATACCTTGATTGAGCTAATGCTGTCCTCTCAGCCAAACATGACATTTTTGTTGTTTATCTATCATTATTGTATTAATGATTGTACTTAGAGATTAACTCTTCCTAGATAGAGAGAGACCTCTAAAATATCTGAAATGTTGTAAGGGAATTGGTAAATACACCAATTTTTTTGGACATACACCCCACATTTAAAAAGGAAAATACCATTATACTCTCATTGATTTGTTTAATTTTTTTTTCAATTTCGTGTTGTTACCGGAAACTGAGTTTCCGGAATGCATTTTTGCATTCCGGAAACTCCAGGAAAAATTTACATTCCGGAAACTCCAGTTTCCGGAATGTAAATTTGTATTCCGGAAACTCCAGAAAAATTTACATTCCGAAAACTCCAAGAAAATCCAGTTTCCGGAATGCAAGCAAATTTGCAAACTCCAGTTTCCATACAATTTGTATTCCGGAAACTGGGGGTGTATGGCCAGTTTCCGGAAAAGAAGCGAAATCAAAAAAAAGAAACCCAAACAATGAGGGTATAATAGTAATTTCCTGAATAAATGTGGGGTGTACGGCAAAAAACTGGGGTGTATTTACCAATTCCATGTTGTAAACACGTCGGTGTGAATGGGTCTAGATCTCATCAACCAGAAAGCCCAAGTCATTGCTCCTTGGTTAGGAAGTCATTTGCTCGGGACAACACTACTTTGTCTTTGAGCCTAAAAGACAACAGAACATGGTTAAGTCATTTGCTCGCCTGCTTAGCTAGAAAAGCACACAACCCCTTGAAGTCTTTGAGCTTTAAAGGGAAAAGAGCTTGGTTATGTCATTGCTCGACTAGGCACAACCCTCAATTAAGCCATTGCTCAGAAAGGCAGAATGATAATACAGTATTTAGAAGAGCTTTTGTTTTAGCTTATTTAGACGTATTTCATAACATAAATAGTTGAGTATTTAGAATAGCTTATAAAAATAAGTCATATATTTTGATATTATTTTAGTAAGTTTTTCAAGACAGTGTATAAAAACAGCTAGCTTATGCAAAATTTGCTTCCCGTCTCCCATTTTTTTTAACAAAATGTAATGAGCATTTTTCAACAAATATATAACATATCCAAACATAAATGGTTTATTGAATTTAAGCATTTATGAATAGAAGTTCATTTTTTGGTCCACGCATTTATGAATAAGTTATCATATTATTATCATAAGCAACTTGGGCTTACAAATCTTTTTGAAGTGCTCGATGCCAACCATTAAGAAAAACAAATCAAATTTTCTTGAATATATATGAAATTAAATATTCACAACATCTAAAAATACATTTATAGCAATAGATTAGAAAACAAAAAACAAAAACTGGATCAAAAAAAGATTAGAAAACAAAAATGGGACTAAAAGTAAATTATCTTCCTCACTTTTTTTCTGTTGCTCGAAGCACCAGCATACTTCCCCGGTATTTGGTTTTCCATCACTACCTGGTATTTGTTTCACTCCTAGAAACATATTTCCATACTGAGGATTTCAGGTGTACGATGCAATCCGCACTTATCTGTCTGGTTGAATGAATTTTTCTTCAACATGGTCTGCAAATCTAACCCTTGGTCGCTGCAAGCTCTGTACAAACAAGCTTAAATAAACTATTTGTTCAATTGGAGGAATCAATTTTGGGTATAACAATGCACATACCGATATTCTGCAATGGATGTTAAGATCATCGTTCATCTGGCTAAGGCGATCTTTTGCAAGTTGTTCTGTTTCAAATGCTTTCCTGCAGGCTTCTTTCACCTGAAAAATACATGGATAAAGATGCCTTAGTTTGATTAGTATTCTCCTCTTATTGTCACGTTAAATTATCACTATTTTGCACATACAGATGCGGAAAATGGCTGAAGTTATTTAGTTACACTGGCGATGAACAAGACAAAGTCTAGAAAAATTTATGAACAAACAATAGGAATGCAATTAAATGATAATGATAATGAAGCTATATTTTCATTGCTCAAACGCATTAAAAAATGGCGAAGTTTCTGTGAATTTGTCAATACAAGGGTAAGTGCCCTCGTACTATAATAGGGGCAAAATTCACATGTACTTTCTAACTAAAGGGTGAAAGCAAAATATTATAAACTCGTCGGAAATGAAATTTTCACCTAACAAGAAAAATTTATATCGATCTCTCTTGATAGATTTTCACAAAATTTGGTAAGACCTCACTTATTTGATGTCTAGCAAATAAGAGAGAGAAATAGATACAGAATTTGTGAAGTGTAAAAGAAAGTAAAAGGATCCATCCCCAAACTTGCCGGATGAAGTAATTATCGGAATTGAAAGGCATCAAAAGATTCAAATGTCCACACAAGGAGAAATAGTGATCCAGTGATCAGAGAAAGAAAATCAGATACGAGTTACGGATCATGTGGCACTCACCTGGCTTCCATCGAAAACAGGATTGCTATTGACACCATCAGTACATCCTTCTAACATATTTCTTAGATGAGATAGTTCCTTCATAAGGTCTTGGGCAACCTCTTGGGAATCTAGCAACTGATTTCTAGAAAATTCAAATGCTCTTTCTGCATGAAGGCGAAAAGAAGTACAGTTCAAACATGTGCAAAGCCCTCTGCATCCTCTTGGATTTCTTTTTAAAATCCCTTGTTGGAAACCAACGGCAGGGACTCTAAGTTGTTCTGTGACTTTCAGCTGAGACAAGCTCTGGCAACATCCATGTGCTTCAGGTGGCTTCTCATTAGAAGATATCGGGAAAGAACCATTCCCTGTTACTACAGAGTAAACTGATGACTCGGACAAGGCAGTTGTAACCTCTTCTTCTCTAGAGATAACTTCATCGATTATAGTTCGTAAGGGTGTAATTGGTAAATTTTTACGAACAGAAATTGGTAGATCAGTAGAGCTCTCCAGCTTGCAGGGTCCATTTAATACAACCTGTTCATCTAGTATCACTTTGCATGAATCATGTGATGACTGAACTTCAGAAATTTGAGATCTTGGGCTTGAACTATCAGTATTTAAATCACAAACTTGCAACCCAGTTTCTTGCTGAGCACCAGAATTGCCTGTACAATGGTCCATAGGAATACAATCATTTGAATCACTAATGGGAGTTACTCGCAAGTTTAAATCTGAAATTGGCAGAAGTGGTGTTTGATCCAAAGGCTTCTGAAGTTTTGGGTAATGATGATTTATTGAAGCACCTAGAAGGCTAGAAGTATTAAAAGTTTAGTTTTGAACTACCACTGCAGTGGCCAATAAAAAAATTGAATAAAAATTTAAAAGCTGAATGTTATCTTCCAAAAGAATAAGAACCAATACTTACAAGAATTATACTCCATGTTATTCAAGAAAAATGGAAGCATTCTTTTGTAGCTGAAAGATCCAGCATGTTTCAACAACTTAATCCGTGGACAACGATTTAGAACCTGTTTTAAAACCACATAATCAAACATATTTCCAAGAAATATAATAACATAAGGATTAAGGAAAAAGGTATAATCAAATCAATGAGATAAAATAATGTAGATTCCTAATTTTATTCCTGCAAGTCTGAAGGAAACATACAAACAAACAAAAAACATTGTCCTCACCAGTGTGGTCTTGTATTCAGATCCATTTTCGATTTCACCACCACATCTGGCATCTTTGTTATTGCTTCCTTTTGAAGGCATCCTTGAACCATAAACTATGTCTTTCAGAACACTTTCTGCTTTGTCACCACTATGTGCTGCCATGTCTGGTTTGTCAGAGATAATCTTCTCTGATGATGGTCTAAGTTCTTCATTTGAAACATTGACATGATTTAAAACCACAGCATCGTCAGATTTGCTAATTGCACGGCTGCTTGTTTTATTATCCCCCGCTTCTTGCATATTAGAATCCGATTGACTTGGACTCTGACCCTCAGGAGGACATCTGCTAACAGATTCATGCTTCTCCAGATTCACAAACTGCTTTCTTTCATCATAATCGATAGTGAATCCTTTTTCCTTTCTTGAATGATGCTCAAATGTAAGGTTAGAGACATCATCATTAGAATAAAGCATATTTTCATTATTTTGGTCTTTGAGCGGTGACTCACTACAGTGTTGTCCGGATATCTTATTTTGTACATGATTAAAACCATCATTGTGTACAGCGTTTGCAGCAATCTTAGCACAGTGAAAATTCACCATTACTGAACACGGATCAAACTTTGATTCACTCAAGCATTCATCTTTAGAACCAATAACAACTTTCTCCTTATGTTCCTTGACAGAGGGTGCAGATAAACACTCATGAACCACTTCTTTTGCATCCAATTGCATTGCCAATTCATGGAAATCTTGGGAAGATGTCAATTTTGGCCGATAACCATGAGATAACTCATTAGCAGGATTAACTAAAATATTGTTTTCCAAAGCATTGGACTCAACTGTGTCATGCATAGGGCCACTGACTGTCTTTTGTTCTTTTATAAAAGCTTCTTCACTTTGAGATGTCAAAGGAAGTTGGAATCCCTTTGCACACATGTTCGCCTCATCTTTTTTGTGATGAGTCTGATGACCAAAATTTGATGTACCTATAAAATCAACTAGCTCCTTCATTGTCCTTATCTAATTAACATCTAAAGTAATTATATTATATAAGTGGTTGAAAACACAAAATGGCTACCTGAGTCATCTTTGGTAAGATCCATTAAAAATGGAAGGAACCTTCTATAGCTGACTGAACCTGGGGTTTTGAATAGCTTCCTGTGCAAATGTGGTCTAGGCACCTGCATAGCCATCCCAGATTATGTCTAAATTACCACTAAATGCAAAACCATATATATATTACCAAAAAAAACACAGAAGGTATTAGAGAGCTCACTAGCTACTGCGGTAGAAGTTTTAATATCTCAATATATAATCTCCTAAAATATTTTTGTCAGCTAAGGTTTTGACCTAATTGTATTAGGTAGCATGATTATAATTTAGTAAAGATCGGTAACAAAATGTCTAACCTATAATGGGTAGAAAACCAAGATTAGAAAACATGACAGATTCTTACAGATTTACTCTTAAGAAGAGGGTCATTTCTCTTATCAGCTTTCGGGCAAACCCCTTCAATAGCATTTTCATGAGTGCTTCTGGTCAAATCCATAGGTTCGACGTGACACGCATCCTGGGGCATGCTCTGTAATTGGTCTACATTGACCACTGAATTATCACACGTCTTGGCATCAGGAGTTGTCAGTATACAATCCTCATTCGAAGCATCAAACTGCTCTGAGCCACAACCACTGTGATTAGTAGCCTTAGCATTATTCTTGTGGATAGAATTTTGCTTAAAGTCATCATTGTGCAAAGCATTTCCCACATCTTTGACACCGGCAAAATCTGAAGTTGGACCAGACGCTTCTTCCACATCTAATCGCATTGGTGAAGATGTCAATTTTGTCCCAGTAGTATCACGGACTGTGCAACTGTCGGTCTTAAGTTCACGATTAGAAGCTTCATGACTTTGAGACGACAAAGGAAGTTTGAATTCCTGTCCATCCATACCCTTCTCATCTTTTTGGCAATGGCCCAAATTTGGTGTACCTATAAAATCATTACGCCAATTAGCTCCGTCGCACATATCCTAACTAAATCATCATATAATGCAATCAATAAATAATAAGGGGTTTGGTGCGCAAAACAATTACCAGAAACATCGCCCATAATATCCATTAAAAATGGAAACAGCCTTCTGTAACTGACTGAACCTGGGGCTTTGAACAATTTTCCATGGAAACGTGGTCTGAGCACCTGCATCAAGATCCCAATCAAACAGTGATACCGATTGAAAAACCATATTATCAAGGTAACAAAAATTTTCAGTACAAAGTATTGTTGTTTTAACCTAGAGTCCAACAATAATTCATCCAACCGTAATTAAAATTTTAGAGCTAACAACCTAGGGACAAAATCTCTAACTAATAACTCAAAAATGATAAGGAAAATAAAACTGGAAAGCATGACAGGCCCTTACAGATTTGCTCTTAAGAACAGAACCATTTTTCTGGCCATCTTTCCCTGAAAAACCCTCGCCTGAATTTTTCATTGCATTTCCAGCAAAAGACGCATCTTTGACACGTAGCTCCTCTTCCCTTTTCCCCACATCTCCGTCATCCTTTGAATTGCCGCACATCTCAGCAATAGCATCAGGTGGTGTCGTTAGGACGGGTTCTTCACCCAAAACATCAATCTTCTCCGAACAGTCTCCACCGTTTTCTCCATCAATTTTCATGTGATCTTCCAATTTCATGCTCTCCTCTGGCGACTCGGTGTTTCCACCGTCGAAACTCCGATCCTCGCAAGAAAGCCCCAAATCGGGACTCTCAGTCTCTTCTTCGATCCTCGCACTCATCGTCACATCGTCGGCACACATGCCACCGTTTTCCGCACTCGCCGGCGATCCAAACCCTAAATCGGCTGTTTTCAGATCGGCGCAATCGGAATCGACAGCACTCTCCTTTGGGAACGCGCCATCGATCAAATCGGAGGAAGCAGCACCACCGGCGCTGGATTGCGGAGAATAAACTCGCCTCGCGCGGAGGTCCTTCGTCAGAGGGAGAGATAGGTCGCCGCCGTCACGTTTCGCCTTCTTGCGAAGATCCTTAAGGAGAACCGTGTCGTCTTCCGAAGGTCCTTGCATTGTTGTGCCGTTTCCACAAAAGCGAACGAGTTCGGAATAGGGTTCCTCCTGCTGACTCGAGCGGGGATCGGGGCTGAGTTGACCGGAGCGGTTCCGGTGAAGAAGGAGCCGTGATCTGCTGCGGGTGAGTGTAACGGGCATGGATGGAGATCGGCGGTTCCGTTTGCGGGAGATTCGGATGGCGTCCATGGCTGCTGCTGCTGCGCTCTCGAACTGTGAAATTTGGCGCCATGGTTATTTATGTGTGGCTTGATGGCGGGAACGAATGGTTTCTTCTGGCGGGAAACTTGCGATAATTCAAATTCCAATTCCTATTGGACGCTCAATAATAATCAATTTTAGTCTTTTGAAATTGGAGAATGTTATTGACTTAATAATTGAAATTATTAATATTTTAAATTAGTTTTTAAAATTAAAAATAATTAATCATATTAGTTTTTATTAGATAATTTCAAGACAATTTTAATGGCTCACTCTACAATATTAATTAACATAGAGTATTAGGAAATCATCTTGACGATGAATAAAAAAATTCACTAGATAAAGTTGTAAATCCAGCAGGAAATTAATGAGAATGGCGCGATATTATTTTAAAAACTTTATGAAAAAATGTAGTTCTCTAGCATTTTATTCTACGAATCAATTCAATTTATTTATGGTGTTTAATTCTTAACAAAAATTATATGCTAATAGATTATATGCTAATAGAAATTGATGGCCTATTTAGATTAGATTCTTCTTAACGTAACAGTGTCAAAATAATGTCTTCCAAGACATATTATACAAAAAGAGCTTTGTCCCTCCTTTCACCGAGAGAGTGTCCTGAGCCCGAAATGCAAAAACAAACAAGTCGTAACTAGCTTATAGTATTTACAAGTTAAATAAATGAAATTGTTTCTCTGCTCTTAATAATGTGCAATGTGGATATTAATGTATCCATACTCGCATATACTTGATATACAAAACTTAAAGAATTATTATTCTTAATTTTTTTAAGCATGCTTGAATTGTGATGAGTATGATTTAATGATTTTTGTTTTACTTGTGGTACTAAATGTACTGAATTTAGCTTTTAGATTGAATTTTTGGATTAATATGTTGTTCAATATGTTAACAAACGTACTAAATTAGGTTTTATTTTGATATTTTGTATTTTAATGTTAATACAAATTTTATAATTAAGAGAGAGAGAAATAGATCCAAAATTAAAGACAAAGGTTCAGTTTGGCAAAAAAAAGTATTGTACGGGCATCTTTTTTTTTTTTGACAAATGTACGGGCATCTTATTCTTCCCAGTTAAGTGTTTGAACACCTTTTTCTAGCAGAAACAAACGAACGGATGGGTCCGGATTCTCTGCTGTGGAGATTCACGCTGTTGATGCTTATGGGAGATTCTAACCGTTGGATAGATATCGGAAGGTCCATGTTTTATGTACTAAAACAGATTAAAAAGATATACTCGAAATGGAAGCCGTCCGATTTCTATCCAACAGTCCCGATCTCTCTCAATAGCATCAACAGCGTGTTTCCCCTGCAGCAAGGAATCCGGATCCTGAAAGGGACACTCCCCTCCCCTGTCTTTCTAGTTCCTTGCTACCGCCTTCTCCTCATTTCCCTCTTATTGTTAAACTCTCTGACATAATACCCACCCGACCAGCCGCATTTACTCCAAATGCTCCGAATCCCATTCTTCTTCTTCTTCTTCTTCTCCACCGTCATCATCGCCGCCGCGGCCGACGATGCTGCCGTCATGTCGAAGCTTCTCGAATCCCTAACACCGTCTCCCCCGGGGTGGTCTCCGTCGACCCCATTCTGCCAATGGGAGGGCATAAAGTGCGACTCCTCCTCCAACCGAGTGACCACCATAAGCCTAGCCTCCCATTCCCTCACCGGAACACTCCCCTCCGATCTCAACTCCCTCTCCCACCTCACCTCCCTCTCTCTGCAAGACAACTCCCTCACCGGCCCACTCCCTTCCCTCGCCAACCTCTCCTCCCTCCAAACCGCCTTCCTCGGCCGCAACAACTTCACCTCCGTCCCCACCGCCGCATTCTCCGGCCTCACCTCCCTCCAAACCCTCAGCCTCGGCAACAACCCAAGCCTCTCCCCATGGACCCTCCCCACCGAGTTGACTCAGTCCCCAAACCTCAACACCCTCGAACTCGGAACCGCAGGTGTCACCGGCAACCTACCCGACTTCTTCGACAAGTTCCCATCCCTCCAGAACGTTCGTCTCTCCTACAACAACCTCACCGGCGAACTCCCCCACTCCCTCGCCGCTTCATCAATCGAGTATCTCTGGCTCAACAACCAGGAAACCGGGTTAACAGGTAACATCGACGTGCTCTCCAACATGACGCAGTTGTCTCAGGTTTGGCTTCATAAGAACCAGTTCACCGGTCCCATTCCCGACCTGTCACAATGCGAGAGCCTCTTTGATTTGCAGCTCAGGGACAACCGGTTAACCGGTCTGGTTCCGGGTTCTCTAACGGGTCTCTCGAGTCTGAAGAATGTTTCTCTTGACAACAATGAGCTTCAGGGGCCATTGCCGGTGTTTGGTAAAGGTGTGAAAGTAACACTTGATGGGATCAATAGCTTTTGTCGTGACACACCTGGACCCTGCGATGCCAGGGTTATGGTTTTGCTTCAAATTGCTGAGGCATTTGGGTATCCTATTTTGTTAGCGGATTCGTGGAAAGGGAATGACCCTTGTCAGGGTTGGAGTTTTGTTGGGTGTAGTAGTGGGGGTAAGATTGTAAATGTGAATTTAGCGAAGAAGGGTTTGCAGGGGATCATTTCGCCGGCATTTGCCAATTTGACTGATTTGAGGAACTTGGATCTCAATGGGAATAATTTGACTGGTTCTATACCTGAGAGCTTGACCACTTTGTCTCAGCTTCAGACCCTTGATGTGTCTAACAACAACCTCTCTGGGGAGGTTCCGAAATTCTCACCAAAGGTGAAGTTGGTGACTGCGGGTAATGTTTTGCTTGGCCAAACTCCTGGTTCCGGAGGTGGAAAAACCTCTCCTTCTGTGGGGTCTCCACCCGATGGTGGAAGTCCCGGTGAATCGGGAAATGGTGGTGCTTCGTTGGCGCCCGGTTTGATTGCCGCTATAGTGATAATTGCTTTGTTTTTCGTCGTGGTGGTCTTGTTTGTGTTTTGCAAGTGTTATGCTAAAAACAGGCACAGGAGATTTGCTAGGGTTGATAATCCTGTAAATGGGAAAGGGAATGTTAAGCTTGATGTGATGAGTGTTTCTAATGGATACGGTGGTGTTCCGACTCCGAGCGAGTTGCAAAGCCAGAGCAGTGGAGATCATAGTGATCTTCATGTTTTCGAGGGTGGAAATGGAAATGCTGCCATTTCGATTCAGGTTCTTCGACAGGCGACAGACAATTTCTGCGAGGACAACATTTTAGGCAGGGGAGGGTTTGGAGTTGTTTACAAAGGGGAGTTGCCTGATGGGACTAAGATTGCTGTCAAGAGGATGGAATCTGTTGCAATGGGAAACAAAGGGATGAATGAGTTCCAAGCGGAGATTTCTGTTCTTAGTAAGGTTAGGCATAGACATTTGGTTGCTCTATTGGGATATTGCATCAATGGCAATGAGAGGCTTTTGGTGTATGAGTATATGCCTCAAGGGACTTTAACACAGCACCTGTTTGAATGGCGTGAACATGGGTATGCTCCTTTGACATGGAAACAAAGGGTGACAATAGCTTTGGATGTAGCGCGGGGGGTGGAATATTTGCACAGCTTAGCTCAGCAAAGCTTCATCCATAGAGACTTAAAGCCCTCAAACATACTATTAGGTGATGACATGAGAGCAAAGGTTGCAGATTTTGGGTTGGTTAAAAATGTACTGGATGGGAAGTATTCTGTTGAGACACGGTTGGCTGGAACATTTGGATATCTTGCACCCGAGTATGCAGGTATAGAAAGCCTTTCGTTTTGAGCTCGTGCCTTACTTTTTGAAGTTCTTATCAAGTGCCTTGTTTGGTGGTTATAGCTTTAGGTACCACTTCAATTTCATGCTTTGGTGTTGAGAAAATTTAGGTAGTTTGAAAGAGTAGCCTCTTAAAAACAAAAGTTGCAAGGAAAAGTAATTGATATTTAATCCCTATATGTGTTTCTCAGAACTCTTGTGTGGCAACTTGTTTTCAGTTTTGTTTTTTTACCTGTTTCGTGAGTTTTATTCAGTTGCATTGTGTTTTCATATGATTCTTGGTGGTGGATAGTTGCAGGCACATAATATGTTGTGCCATGTATAGACAGTTGCATGAGTCAACCCCCAATTGTCCTTTATGATATGATGAATACTCCGGTTGCATTAAATCTTGGATTATTGTATTTATGGGTTTAGTTGGTAGTACTCTATTGCTACTAATTACTGTTGCATAATCCATCCTCCCATGCATCCCATTCCTTTGTGGCTTGGTGCATTGACAGACATATCTTTAGTTAAAATTAGTCAATTTTGAATGTTATTTTATCGAATCGACTAGCAGTAAAATTTGTACACTGTAAAACGTGGTAAAATGTTGTTTATCTGGTCTAATTTGAAGATAGTTACATTATAGCATACGCTTCATTGTTGTTATGACTTATGATTGCTTGCTTTTGATTCATGCTAGTCTATTCCTTTAATTTGTAATTAATGTAATGTTGTTTCTTTGCAGCTACTGGAAGAGTGACAACCAAAGTGGATGTCTACGCATTTGGGGTAGTTTTGATGGAACTGATCACCGGTAGAAAAGCATTGGACGATAGTGTGCCTGATGAAAGGTCTCACTTGGTTACGTGGTTCAGAAGGGTGCTGATTAACAAGGAAAACATTCCAAAGGCAATTGATCAAACTCTAAACCCAGATGAGGAAACCATGGAGAGCATATATATAGTAGCTGAGCTGGCTGGCCATTGCACTGCTCGTGAACCATACCAAAGACCGGATATGGGGCATGCAGTGAATGTGTTGGTACCCCTTGTGGAGCAATGGAAACCTACTACTAGCCACAGAGAAGAAGATGGTTATGGCATTGACCTTGAGATGAGCCTTCCCCAAGCACTACAAAGGTGGCAAGCCAATGAAGGCACTTCCACAATATTCAATGACATGTCCTTCTCACAAACCCAATCAAGCATCCCCTCTAAAGCTTCAGGATTTGCTGACTCCTTTGGCTCATTGGATTGCCGGTAACCAAATTGATAATAATGAGACACCATCCATAACCAAGGGCTTCTTTCTTCCTTAGTCCTTATGAGAGTGGAAGAATTGCTTGAGGTAAAAAAATACCCAAGAAAACCGAAGGTTAATTCAACCTGTTTGATCTGGTAGCATCACCAAATTGTATGCGGAAATTTTTTTTTATTAATTTTGAATATGTCATTTTTTGTGTTTTTGAAATCTCCTTTAGTGAGATAAGCTAAATATTTAAGTTTGATGTTCTTTATTGATTCTTTTAAGCTGACGGATGGATTTTAAAAGATGATGGGAGCATTACATAGTTAGGATAATTAGTTTTTGAGGAAGGGGAAGGACCTATAGAAATCTTAATTGTATTATATTCTCTATTTTTTTAATGAAAAATATATCTATCCCTTGTATATATTGGAGTAATTTTTTTTAGTGAGTGGGCGTTATTCTTATCTTTTCTGTTTTGACCAAGTATTTGTAAGGTCAAATGTGTATCTGAATCATGCCCCAATTAATACCTGGAAATCAACAGTAATTAACCAAATGTTATTTTCATTATTTTTTACGCCAAACTTGTGAAAAATAAAACAAAATAAAGATAATATTTTTATAATTATTAACAAATCTAAAAATAAAAATAGGAAATAAATTCTTAAACTAGAGAGTTCTTAAGGTCCTTACTTTGTGTTGATGAGAAAGATTAAACCTTTTCACTTTGTTGTCTTTGGTGGAGAAGGAAACACCAAATAAGATATCAGCTCATGTGCACAAAAGAAATATTTTAAAAGAAATATCAGCCTGCACTCTACGTGGGCGCACGTATGGCGTATCAAAGCTAGACCTTTATAAAAGCTCAGCACATTAACATATATAAAATAGGTTTAAATACCTTTTTTGTCCCTATAAAATGACTGAATTTTATTTTTCGTCCCTGTAAATTTTTTTTGTTTATGATCTCTGTAAAATAAAAAGTTTTATTTTTAATTCCTGTAATATTGTTTCAGTTCCTGTAAAATTTAGATCATGTTGAATTAGTCCCTATAATATTTAGATATTTGCCAAATTAGTCCCTGTAAAATAAAATTGATATATTATGATAGGGACTAAAAACAAAATTGTCCACATATTACAAGGATTAATTTAGCATGAATTAAATTACAGGGACTAAAAACAAAACTTTTTGTTTTACAGGGATGATAAACAAATTTTTTTTTTACAGGGACGAAAAATGAAACTCGATCATTTTGCAGAGATGAAAAATGTATTTAAGCCTATAAAATAACTTTCGCAACAAATTAAAGCACATGTTGTGGGTACCAATTTCTGTATTCTTAATTGTGGTTCCATTTCCCGTATCCATGTTAACTTGCACACTACCTTCTATTCTAGACGTGATTTTGGCTGTTGTGAACAATATATAGAGCTGATTGAATAGTTGAAAATAATTCACTATGGATGATTGAGATTTGATGATTATATGAAAGGGAATATTTCAATTGTGAGAATTAATTCGTCATTTATTTTATTATGTGCTGGTTTACATTAGAACGTGCAATGCAGGTGCATTTTCTATGAGAAAGACGATATCTGGCAGGCTATTATAAACAAAATTTGAAGTAAACTAGCTGGTGTGGAATTTCATTTCATGTGCTTACAATCGGTGGAGAGGTTAGGTTAGATGGATCCTCCAAATTTTAATTACAATATTTTTAGTAGGTAACACGACGACACCCCTTTCTCGGAGATAATCTTGGGGTGGACTATATATGGTCACGAATTAACCATATAAAATGAATAAGAGTTTGTACCATATGTGTGTGTATGCATAATTAATTTCAATTTTGATTTCTTTTTTTTTTATAACCTCAATTTTGATTTCTTTATTAAGGATAATGTGACTTTTAACAAAATATTATATTTTTTTATTTTATCTTTACCCCAAATTAATGTGATGATTTTTGAACACTACCTTTTTTTTAGAGATTGAGAAAGAGATCAAAGATAACATAATACTATTGATTGATAGTTATTAATAGAATTATTGATTGATATTTTAGGTATGATTTAATTTGATTTCAATCTTGAATTACAATAATATAATTAAGTAATAATATTTTAATTTGATTAAAGTCGATATGTTTTTTTTAAGAAAATTAAAGTCAATATTTGATTTGGTATACTTATTAAAATGTTTGAATAAAGTTTTCTTAAAAATAAGAGTAAAATACACTTCTCTCCCTTGACAGATACAACTATTACACTCTCCTCCCCTCTTGTTTTAAAATATACAATTTAATCTATTTAACTTAACACCGTTAATGAATATTTAAAAAAAATTAAAATATATACTAAATTATTGGTATTTACCATATTATCCTTTCTATTATTTTAGCTGCAAGAAAACACACCCCTACATAATTCTCGAAGCCATTGGCCCATTGGGATATTGTTGATGTTGTTCTTGGTGTGGTGGCTACTGTTGCTGTTATCGTTGGCGTTGAAGAAAGAGGAGAATCATGATTTGGGTGGCAAGAAGGAAGAGGAATCCACCAAAAGATGCTCCATCGAAAAAGAAGCAGGAGAACATTTATTGGGTCTGCACACAACATCCCGGCCCCCTCCCCCTAACCCACCATTCTCTCTCATCCTCCCTGTAGAATTCGGCATGGATGGCGATGATCACGTGCCCAACGTCCTTCAATTTCAATCAGCATCTCTCTGCCACCCCGACGTCGTGCGTTCCGTCGTCGACTGTGAAACCCAACGTCCACCACTTCGTGTCACCGCCATGGTTGCTTTGCTTACAACGTGAATTCAAGTGCCCAGATGACGTGTACATTCTTGACCACGCAGCGCAAATCAACGGCGGCTTTATTCATACCTGTGTTGCTTTCCCCATGTCTACCGTTTGTTTCAAGTATAATGTTTATTCATTCGATTGGGATCCAGCATAAAACTAATGGTCTCTCACAGAAGCTATATCAGAGTCTTAGGAGTACCAAAAAATATGTTCATTTCAGATTTCTATAGTGGGACTTTGAAGTCATTGAAACAGAATCGCTAGAGGTGTGAGGAAAAGACAATACAAAAGTGAGAATAAGGGTATTTTAGTAATAGAATTTTTATTAGAATTTTTGTCTAACAGAAGTTAACTTAAACTTAACAGAAAGTTATAAATGGACTAATTTGTGTCATATTTTTATCAATGAAGGGCGGGGAGTATATGTTTTGAAACAAAAGGGGAGGAAAGTGTAATATCAGCGTCTTTTAGGGAAAGAGATTGTATTTTACTCTAAAAATAATCATAAAAAAAGATTTATTAAAAGATAAAAATAGTTTAGGTAAAAAATAAATGAATGTTTGTCTATCATGTTTGATTTAAATGCATTTATTGCACTATATGCTATTACTTTTTTTTTGGCGAGAATTACATTGTCTTGATTGATTGCATGAACGTCAAAATTGTTCAAGACAAAAGGCACTAGCTTTGACAAAAGCATTAGCTAGTGTACTTTAAAGGATAAATTTCGACAAAAAAAAAATGGAATTAAGTGGCCGGCAGTAAATCGAAATACAATTAAAATTGGTGACCAGTGAAAATTTATCATAGATCGATACTGAAGAGTCGATTAAAATTGTTTATCCCTTTTTACTATAGACATATAATATAACATTTTTATTGATTTAAAAATTTGACCAGCATTAATTGTTTCTCCTCTGAATAATTTTACCATGCCAATGTTTAATTCAATAAAGGTGGAAAAAGGAAGTTTTCAAGGATCTGCTTGATTTGACATGAAAATATGATTTTTTTTATTTTCTATTTTTACTTTTAATTAAAAAAATGCCATATTATTTTCTGTATATTTTTCATTTTCAAATATTTTTATAAGAAAAGTGAAAATATTAAAAATTTATTTTCACTGTTTTTATACTAATGCTTTAAAATATAATATAAAGTAAAAACAAGACAATATTTTCATAATCGAAAATAAAAATAGAATATATTTTCAGAAACCAAAAAGACATTTAGACTTCTAGTTTAAAACTAGAATAATTAGATGTATTAAAGAAAGAGAAACGAAATTGAGAGCATCTATTTCTAGTCTAAGCTTATGCATTCAATTTCTTCTTTCTCATAATTACAGTTTATTTTCCCATAATTCTATGTCAAAGTTTTTTTTTTTAAAAAGAGATTATATATTAATTTAGTGTGGGTCAAAGGTTCAAAAAGATTCTACCAAAAAAAAGGTTCAAAAAGATTACATATATAGAAATATAATTTCTCATCAAAATAATTGCTTATATTTACTTCCCAGTATAATCTTTCTATGGAAAACAATAAATCACATTGACCAAATCTCTTACAATTCCTGTCTCTCTCTTTCTCCCTCTTTTTATTCAAGTAATTTGCTTCTCTTGCCATATCTTTGCCGAGATGCAACCATCCCTTTAATTTGGTATGCAATCTCTGCCGAGAAATTCTCTCTCCGATATCAAGATATTATTCACACTAATTTGACAGAGAAGGTAAGTAATTATTTCTTATATTTTTGCTCTAATGAAGGGAAGAAACTACTCAAATTTCCAACTTCCAATTCCAAAAACAAAACAAAAAATTAGCAACGTAATTTATCTATATAAATAACGCAACATACAAGCATTATATATGCTTTGCAACAATACATAAATTCAAGAATTGAAGCTATAGCATCTGTGGGGTTAAATAGAAATGGCTGATTCAACCAAAAAAATGCTCAGCATAGTTTGCTTCCTTGTCCTTGTTTCCCAAGGTAATGTTTTCTCCCAATAGATGAAAAACTTGAAAATTTTATAAATTGTTGTTTGTTCCTTAACTCTTATTATTTTCACCCCATTAGGCTATAGTCAATGCTTCTTGAAGGATCTCTCAGTAAGCCAGTCACAAACAGGATCAAAAGTGCAGGGAAAACCAGAGTGGCTTGTGACTATTACTAACAATTGTCCATGTGTTCAAATGAACGTGAAGCTAAATTGTCCTGGTTTTCAAAGCATTGAACACATTGACCCTTCAATTTTGAGTGTTTCAGGCAATGTTTGTCTTGTCAATAATGGTCAACCTATCTACAGAACTGCTGTCACCTTCAAATATGCTTGGGATGAGCAATTTCCATTAAATCCAATTTTCTCAGAGATTAGTTGTTCTTAAATACTCAGAATTATGTCTACCATTGTAGTTTGGTTTATTATTATTATAGGCATGATTATAATTGCTGAATAATTAATTGATAGTGCCTGTGGCATGTATCAACTCTTTATTAGAGCTTAGTATTTACCCATTTGGATTTGAGAATAAATCACTTGATTTGGATTTTGAATATCTGGTTTTTTTTGAAATATTGTGTTGGGTTATTGGCATTGCTAGTGAAGATTACTTGTTGGGTTATATAGGACCATAATTAAGCACTACATGGCTTCGTGTATTGAAGCACAATCATCTTATCAAACCATAAGAGTATTTAAGCTTAAGTGTGAATATTATAAATTTAACTTTTATATTAATAAAAAAGAACAATGAATGATCGAATTTTAAATCATGTAGTCTAGATGTTTTTATAGTTTGTCATGAATCAGTAATCGAAAACGCTATGAACCATAGACAAAGTGAAACTAACAGAACAAGAAGGAACTATGAGAGGCATCGCAGGCTTCATTGTATTGCGCGGATGTTTGCCGCAGTAATTTTGCAACGTTCCAATTTTTATGTTTAAAGACCATTGGAAATATATTGGAATATTTGAACAAAGCATATAGTCGCGAAACTAGGTTTGAAAAAACTCAGGGTGTGGTTGTTTGAGAAAACGTTTCTGGTTTTGGTATGACCTTGCTTTTTTATTTAGCTTCCCATTTTTAAATATTTATATTTTCATATACAAATATTTGAGAATTGGAAATAAAATGAATTAGTAAACTGTGATGTGTTTAAAATTAAAAATTGGAAATGTTTTCTTAAATCAAACATATCCGTAGATTTTCAAACTTATTTTGCAACTATTATGTAGGTAATTTTGTTTCTAATTATAATAATCTAATTTTTTTTATTTATCAAATATCCTTTTAACTTATGCTGTTCATCTTTAACTACTCTATACATTCGAAGGTAATTTTTACTTTTCTTATTTTTTACTTAATATCCGAATTTATTCACCTAACACAATGAAATAGTAGCAAATTATCAATAATTATATTCTTCTATCAATTAAATTATTTTTTAAAATTCAATGAACGTCGTTAATTAATACAATAGGACATTTGAATGTTTTAGCAACAACACGGTCTCCGCAATTTTGTTCTCCCTTGTTTGCGTGTTACTCACGGTGCCGCCACCACACCCGACCCTGGCAACAAAAACGAGCTAAGATTGTACTTGTTGCCCGGCTCATACTTGGTGAGTGGCCATACCATCACATAAGTTGTAATAACAAAAATGATGTTTGGACACATGTGACACGTATAGAGACATGGAAAGAAATAGAAGTGTCCAATGCGTGTTAAAAATGGAATGAGTGTTCAAAAATCAGAATTGTTCAACTAATTCATGGCTATTCTGGGGCATTTAGGAGGGAAAATATGCATAAATTATTGCCTAAAAACAATGGCTTTTACCCTTTAAGTTTTTCATAATTTTCATAATTGTTTTAGAATTTAATTACCATGCATTGATTGTGCACATAAGTTTTGCACGGACGTTCAATCATATTTCACTATCTTCTTGTGTCATATTCTATCATGGTGGGTGTCTTTGTGGTGTAACAAAATAGTAAAATATGATTGAACACATATGTAAAACATGTTTACACTATCAATGCACAATATTGGATCTAGATTTCCTATAGTTTGGAAAAAAAAACAAATACAATTAACGCGATCACAAGATTGGAACGGTCGGATCGAGATACTCATATTTCTACTTTACCAAAACAAATTTAAAACACGTACTTAGAATATGAGCCGTTCGATATCTATATCTATATATCCAACATTTTTGATGTCATAACTATGTTTGCCATGTTACATTACACAAATATGTCCAATCATATTTTATTATCTTATCACACCATATTTCACATAGTTGATGTTTATTTAAGTGTGGCAAAATGTTAAAATATGATTTAACATATGTGTGTGAATACAATTAGTACATGGTGAAGGATTTAGAATATATTGTAGTATTTTCTTAATCGCGATTCAAGAAAATGCAAAAACGCCACTGATTGGGTTCAAACTCAACCTGAATCTGCACAATATAAAATTGGATTGGAGGAATGTTGTGTCCAGTTGTAGGTGATCCCCTAATCCATTATTGGAAGAGATTCCACCAGAACCATCAAAGAAGCCATAATGACATGGTTGAAGAGATCTATATATAACAAGACAGAAAAAAAAAAAACAACGGAGCGTGCTGGTAGTATTAGTAATGTATTGATTCACTCAGCGATTGCAAATGTAATTATTTACCATTACCATTGTAGCAGCTGTGTACTTGAAGAAGTGGTGGAACCCGTCAGCCAAACACAGTAAATTTGCACATATAACAATATAGAAAACAGTAAGTTCCTGCATGAATTAAAAAAAGAAGAGAGGAAAAAAAAATGAACTAGGATTCTCTTCATGTTTTTGGTTGAAAACATTCCAATAGGGACTGTATAGCCAATGCCATGCAAACTGCAACCACTTATATATTTTTTTTTTGGGGTCTATACCAGGGTATCCCGCGCGCATGCGGGGTCTAAACCTTTTGAGCCGAATAGAGCCCAGGCGACAAAGCTCTACCACGCGAGTTTTATGGACTTGTACTCATATTTCAATTATTATTATATAATCATCAATAATGTTTCCATGTATTTATCTGCTTTTCCTTTGAATAGACCAGGCCAGTCTAGTACTGCTGATGACTTTGTAAAAGAGGATAAAGGAAAAAAATAAAACAAAAAGTAAGACTCAAAATTGAAGAAAAATAAAGTAGTGGGTGCAATAAGCGTGGGATGATGGGTCTGGGAGTCTAGGTCTACATTAGTACGCAACGTTTGTGACCATAATCATTACAATATACCTTTGAAAATCATTGATAGCTACAGTTGAAATTTGCAAAATAAATCGATTGATTATCTCTGAGATTAATATATGTCTCACTCGTTTATGCATAATTTTGATTACTTTATTAAATCCCTCAAGTAAATGTAGTGTACTAATACCAACATACATTCCTCCCTAATTAACACATTACTGGAGTCTGGAGTTGAGCTAAGAAATTATTTAAAACAAGTACATTTTTGACCAAATTTGACTGAAACAATTTTTTGGGTCCTTCACTTTCTCTAATGTGACACTTTCCACTTCATTCACGTGTGGGAATTCTACAACAGGATGTCAGGGTTTGCTAATTGCTGCAATATTGACAAAATAATAAACAGAAGCAATAGTACACATGATGATCCTTGCTTTTATTAAAGCTTGTGAAATTACCAGTTTCAGTGCCTTCTATAAGCTCTATATACCATGTCATAGAGATTATAGCATTTTAACATTAATTAAATCATATTTCAGATGGTAGGTAGGTACATGGCAACTCTTGTTGTGTAACTGTTATCTTCCTTTTGTTAATTTGTTTACCATTAAATTTGATTGGAGAATGTTGTGTCCAGTTGTAAATCACCTATTCCATTATTTGAAGGAAAGATCCCGCACGAACCAAACCAAGGGAAAATGACATTGGTGATAAAAAGGTCGAGAGAGAAAAGTGGGCCTAAAAAAAGCAAGAGAAAAAAAAAGTAAGGAAAAAAGAGAAAAAGAAAAAAAAATGATGCTACATAAATTACATGAAGGAAATAGCAAACAAGAAGCTCTTTTTTAGAATTTTAAAAGAAAAATAAGAGAAAAAAATGCAATATGCATCCTGAGTTTTTCTGGTTGAAAACATTCCACTGGGGACTGTAGCCGATCCATTAACAGGACCATGCAAAAACTGCAACTACAAATTTCAAAATTGTTTTGACCAAAAAAAAATTTCAAAATTGTCTTGACCAAAAAAAATATCATAATTGTCATATATATTCATGTACAAAATTTTATTTTATTTTTTCCTTTTTCTATAGCATCCAACTTCCTTGAGGTTCCACGCCCTCAAACCTCATGGTAGTTTCTGTTTGCTATGCTTTACAATTTCCTCATCAGCAATGTTGCTTTTCCTTTAGAAAAAGATCAGGCATGGTCCAGTCCAACTAATGACTTTAGAGACACAATAAAAAGTAACATGTTCACCTTGACCAAAAAAAAAAGAACTCAATAAAGGTGGGATGATTGATAGGTTTGGGACTACATTGGTACACAACCTTATGGCTAGAATCATCATTTCATTTGAATATATACACTTGAAAAGCATTGAGAGCTACAGTAAAAATTGACAAATGAATGGATTAGAATTAGAGATGTATATATGCAGTCATTCAAAGTGTGATAAAATATCTCTAAAACTAATGCCTCAGTACTTTATGTATTATCCTAAAAGCACTAAAGTAAAAGTAGTATCCTGAATACACGAATAGATTATACTTTCCTCCCCAAAGCACTCTGGTGATGAAAATCAAAAGTGCATTTTGGCAAAAGAAAAGGACTCTTATCTTCTCTTATTTTCAAAATGAACATCATGGATACTGACAAGGCAGCAGCCTTATAAAACACAGGACAGTCTCAGCAACTTTGTATGTTTTTAAGAATTTGGAAAGCCTTTGAAGCCTTCCTCTAATTAGATAATGGACACCAATTCAAGAAACTGGAGATGTGCAAGAAAGGCCCAATTGCTTGTAACTTCTGCTCTTCTTTTATTGCAGAACTTTCTGATCATCCCTGAGATATTTGCAGAGGAAACAAGCTCTGTGAGTCCAACTTTAGTTTGTGATTCTTCCTTAATATACATATCCTTTAATATACATATCAATACATGTGAACAATATTTGTCACTTGAGCACAATCAATCATTAAACACATGCTTCTAGGTGCATATTGTCTACATGGGAGAAAAGACATATCACAATCCGGAAACAACTAAAAAGTATCACCACAACATGTTATCTTCACTCCTAGGAAGGTATGGCTTGTAATCTTCACATACTCGTTCTCCAATAGTGCCGAACTGCTGATATTTATCACAGCAATAAGAGCCAAGAAAATAATGATGATAACTGTAAATGTCTTCTTTTTGTTCTGAAGCAAAGAAGCTGCAAAGAATTCAATTCTTTATAGCTATAAGCATGGATTCTCAGGGTTTGCTGCAAGAATGACAAAATCTCAAGCAGAAGCAATAGCACGTATGAATATGATATGATCCTTGCTTTAATCAAGCTTCTTCTTTTTTTTTCCTACCCAATTCAGCACCTTTAAAAAGCTATATACAATGTGACACAGAGTTTCCTGGGGTAGTTTCTGTCATTCCAAACGGCATTCACAAACTCCACACAACCAGAAGCTGGGACTTCATTGGGATCCATCATTCCTCCTCCTCAAAAACTGGTTTCACAGAAAGCAACTTGGGTGAAGGAACTATCATAGGTGTCATAGATACAGGTACTAATTAATCATCCTCTTACAAATATCCAACCAGGCACTAGAAAATGGCAATGTAACCAATGATAAAACATGATTTTGTTGAAGGCATTTGGCCAGAGTCTGCAAGTTTTAATGATGAAGCAATGGGGCAAATCCCATCAAGGTGGAAAGGAGTTTGTCAAGTGGGGGAGCAATTCAACTCCACCAACTGCAACAAGAAGATAATCGGCGCTCGATGGTTCCAGAAAGGAATAAATGATCACACTAAGGAACGCATCCATGGAAATGGCACCAATGAATATCTCTCAGCTAGAGATGCTATTGGCCATGGCACTCACACATCTTCCACAGCAGCTGGTTACTTTGTAGGAAATGCAAATTATAGAGGACTTGCTTCTGGTTTAGCCAGAGGAGGAGCACCCTTGGCTCACTTAGCCATCTACAAGGCTTGCTGGGACGATCCTTTTGGAGATTGCACTGATGCTGATATCCTCAAAGCTTTTGACATGGCTATACATGATGGTGTGGATGTCTTATCTGCTTCTATTACCTTTAGTCTTCCTTTGCTCACCTATGTTGATCAAAGTGACTCGATAGCAATTGGTTCCTTCCATGCAACTTCCAAGGGAATCACAGTTGTCTGTTCAGCTGGAAATTATGGCCCCGCGTCTCAAACCGTTATGAACACAGCACCATGGATCATTACGGTTGCAGCTACAACAATAGACAGGGCCTTTCCAACAGCCATTACCCTTGGAAATAACCTCACTGTGTGGGTATGCCACAAATGTTTTTCATATCAAATTGGTGAGAAATGCTATCATGGTAACATTCGATGCAAATATTGATATAATGTAGGGTCAGTCCATTGACACTGGAAAATATAATCTTGGATTCGTGGGCCTAACATACTCGGATTACATTGCTCTTGACCCATCAGATGATATAGCGTAAGACCTCTCTTCCTTTTTTTTATTATACACACACACACACACACAAAGAGACAGAGAGAGTTTAATAACTATATACTGAGAGTATAAGTAGGTTCTATGCAGACATCTCATAATCCTGTCTGCATACATTTTGTATTAACTGTCTGTGTCTTCCTTTCAAGCAAGGGTTGTCAGCCTGGAAGTCTGAATAAAACAATGGCAGCAGGCAAAATTGTTCTATGCTTTTCAGAACCAGATCAACAAAATATTTTTTCTGCATCACTTGCAGTAAAGAACGCTAATGGAGTTGGACTAATATATGCACAGTCTCAAGAAGATGGATTCGATGATTGTGATTTGTTTCCATGTATTAAGGTAGATTATGAAGTGGGGACAAAAATATTAACCTATATAAGAAGAGCAAGGTGAGGAAATTAATATGCATAGATTGACAACATTGACTTCTGAAAGTTCATTTGAGCTCTAGAATTAATATCAAGCTTATGTGGAAGGTTTCCAACTGCAAGCCTGAGTTCTCCGAAGACTGTTATTAAAAGATGGATATCTCCCCGAGTTGCATCTTTCTCATCTAGAGGACCTAGTAGCATGTCTCCCACTGTGCTAAAGGTATACTCTGCCAGACCAAACCTTTCCTGAAACTTTGAGACACAAGTAATTGAATACATTTTATAACAATAAAAGATTGAACTCAATTTTTGAAACTGATGGAGAATTTCTGACTAGGGAATCCTTTCAAAACAAAAGCATAATGAATAAGCCATATCTTCAAACAAATGTTGGCAACTTATAATGAATAGAATTACCTAAGATTTTACAAAATCATACGTCTTCACCTACCATATTTAAGTTTTTGAAATAGTTGGTTTATGACAAGTTCAAGTTCAGTTAGAGAGAGCTATATATGATTATATTCTATTTCTTAAAATATATGGCAGTAATATGTTTCCAAGGCATTTGCAATCACGGAAGCAATGTATTTGTAACAAGCAATTTTGATTTGAGTGAAGGCAAAGGAACTAAAAAGAAATGTCTATCTGGTGTGCTATTCTATAAATACTCAGCATCTTACTATGAAACAAACAAAAATCTACTGCTCTTACTCAGTTTTCAATTCATGATGTCTGTCATCATAATAACTTCAACTCCGGGGATGATTCATGGAGGTAGCCTGACATAGCTGCACCGGGTGTGGACATTTTGGCTGCAGTTCCACCTGAGGGCACTGCAAGGAGCAGTGGTTTTGCATTCATGTCTGGAACCTCAATGTCTTGTCCCCATGTGGCAGGAATAGCAGCCCTCATCAAAACCAAACACCCAACTTGGTCGCCTGCTGCCATAAGATCAGCTTTAGTAACAACAGGTGAGTCAATGAAAATCAACACCCTCAATGAACAACTATTGTATAAACAAATCAATCAAAAGCTTAGTGTTGATGTCTTTTGTCATTATTATTGTTACTCTTAGATATCTTGAACTTTTCCCAAACACTGTTTATCCAAAGTAACTAGTTAATATGAAAAAAGTGCAGCCTCCCAAACTGGAAATGATGGAAGAGTTATATGTGAAGAAGGTTCCACACTTAAGGAAGCAGACCCATTTGATATTGGGGGTGGACATGTGGACCCCAACAAAGCAATGGATCCAGGACTCATATATAACATCACCACTGAGGACTATGTTCAGTTCCTATGTTCCATGGGTCACAGTAGTGCATCCATCAGCAAAGTGACCAAGACTACTACAAGTTGTGATAAGAAAGGGAAAAACCAAGCACTGAACCTCAACCTTCCTTCCATATCAGTTCCAAACCTGAAGAAGGCTGCAACAGTAGTGAGAACAGTGACAAATGTGGGGAACGTAACTGCAGTCTACAAGGCTCTAGTGAAGACTCCATATGGCATAAGAGTGAGAGTTGAACCTCAAATCTTGTGCTTCAATTCAGACACCCGAGTACTTACCTTCAATGTCAGCTTCATGTCAACTCAGAAGTTGCATGGAGATTACAGATTTGGAAGCCTAACATGGACAGATGGCAACCATTTTGTGAGGACCCCAATAGCTGTGAGAGCCATACCATTTGAATCCTAATTAAGAGGATGTTGCTATGGACTGTTAAGATTGAAGACGTTAATTTCTTGATATTGCAACCAACAATTTATCTAGCTTTAACAGAGAATAAAAACTGGCGTAAGAGTTACTCACTTCCCCAGGGTTCTCAGCATCTTCTTATTTCTTTGCTAATTACACATGGTCAAATTTTGGTAGCTGTTGCATAAAATCTTGAGGTGATGCACAAACCTGCTAAAAAATTACATCAATGTCAGGCAAAATGCTACACTCTAAAACTAGAAACTGCATAATTAATTAAAATTGGTTCTTACTCATAGTGGTTCTGCTGGCACTAGACTTTCAACAGGAATATCAGACAGTTCTAGCTTTAAACCAGACTCCCTTGCAAGAATTAACACATACAAATGCTATCACGAACAATGGTGTATCCACCCTCAAATTTATTTTCACTGTTTTTATACTACTACGTCCCTATTATAAGAGAATATTAGGTTATTTTTTTAATCCAAAATACAAAAAACATAGACTCATTTTTAAATGCATTAATTGTTAAATTTCTTTTATACCCTTATTTTATTATGAGATTTATATTCCATATGCAAGTGAATATAACTATTTTAACCATTTAATAAAAGTATTTTTGTAGTAAAATTTAAATTAATTAAAATTAACTAACTTAATTGCTTCTCTTTGATCTTGATGAATTTGTGATTTGTTTCTTATAACAGGGACCGGAGGTAGTAATACTTTAAAATATAAAATAAAGTAAAAACAAGACAATATTTTTATAATTGAAAATAAAAATAGAATATATTTTCACAAACCAAAACGACATTTAGACTTCTATTTTAAATCTAAAGACCCATGTATTCGCACGGATCTGCCAGTTGGTTTTTACATATGACATGAAACGATTAATTAATATAGTAATAAATTGATATATAATATACCATAAATTTATAACAATGTTAATTTTGTAACATTAAGCATGAAACTTTACAGGAACTAAGAAAGATAAATAAAACTCATAAACAAATACTATTTTATTGATGAAAACCGTAAGAAAATATCATTTTATTGATTAGAAATGAAATCAAAAGAAAAATAATTTTGTACCATATAGTTGTGCTTTCAGAAAATTTATAGGAACAAAAAATTATGAATGAAACGTGTAAAATCGAAAAAAAAATTGATAACCCGTAGAAATTTATTGGAACAAATAAATGAGCGAAACCTGTAAGCAAACACCGTTTTGCTGGTGGAAAATAAAATTAAAAGAAAAATAAATTTATAGTCTGTAGAAAGTTATTGGAACAAATAAATGAGTGGCAACGGTAAGTAAACACCGTTTTGCTGGTGAAAAGTAAAATCGAAAGAAAATTAAATTTATAGCCCAAAGAAAATTACTGGAACTAATATATGAGTGAAATATATAAGCAAACACCATTTTGCTGGTGGAAAATAAAATCGAAAGAAAAATAAATTTATAGTCCATAGGAAATAAATGAGTTAAACCTGTAAACAAATATCGTTTTGCTAAACGAAAATAAAATCGAAAGAAAAATAAATTTATAGATCGTAGGAAGTTATTGGAACAAATAAATGAGTAAAATCAATAAGCAAATACTGTTTTGGTGATTGAAAATAAAATATAAAAAAATATATTTATACCATGTAGAAAGTTATTGAAGTAAATAAATGAGTGAAACATATAAGTAAACACCGTTTTGGTGATCTAAAATAATAAATGAGTGAAACATGTACGCAAACACCATTTTGGTAATTGAAAATAAAAATCAAAAGAAAAATAAATTTATAGCCCATAGAAATTTATTGAAACAAATAAATAAGTGAAACACGAAAACAGATACCGTTTTGCAAATCGAAATTAAAATTGAAAAATAAATAAATTGATATCCCGTAGGAAGTTATTGAAACAAATAAATAAGTGAAACACGAAAACAGACACCGTTTTGCTGGTGGAAAATAAAATTAAAAGAAAAATAAATTTATAGTCTGTAGAAAGTTATTGGAACAAATAAATAAGTGACAACGGTAAGTAAACACCGTTTTGATGGTGGAAAGTAAAATCGAAAGAAAATTAAATTTATAGCCCAAAGAAAATTACTGGAACTAATAAATGAGTAAAATATATAAGCAAACACCATTTTGCTGGTGGAAAATAAAATCGAAAGAAAAATAAATTTATAGCCCATAGGAAATAAATGAGTTAAACCTGTAAGCAAATATCGTTTTGCTAAACGAAAATAAAATCGAAAGAAAAATAAATTTATAGATCGTAGGAAGTTATTGGAACAAATAAATGAGTAAAATCAATAAACAAATACTGTTTTGGTGATTGAAAATAAAATATAAAAAAATATATTTATACCATGTAGAAAGTTATTGAAATAAATAAATGAGTGAAACATATAAGTAAACACCATTTTGGTGATCTAAAATAATAAATGAGTGAAACATGTACGCAAACACCGTTTTGGTGATTGAAAATAAAAATCAAAAGAAAAATAAATTTATAGCCCATAGAAAGTTATTGAAACAAATAAATAAGTGAAACACGAAAACAGATACCGTTTTGCAAATCGAAATTAAAATTGAAAAATAAATAAATTGATATCCCGTAAGAAGTTATTGAAACAAATAAATGAGTGAAACATGTAAGCATATATCATTTTGCTGAACAAAAATAATATCAAAAGAAAAAAAAATTATAGCCTGCAGAAAGTTATTAGAGAAAATAAATTAGTGAAAACTATAAACAAACACCGTTTAAGTAATCGAAAATAAAATCAAACACATGTAAGCAAACACAATTTAAGTGATCAAAACTAAAATAAAATCGTAAGAAAAATAAATTTATAGCCCGTATAAAGTTATTGAAATAAATAAATGAGTAAAATATGTGACCAAACACTATTTTGTTGATCGAAAATAAAATCAAAAGAAGAATAAATTTATGGCATGGAGAAATTTATCGAAACAAATAAATGAGTAAAACTATAAGCAAATACTGTTTTGGTGATAAAAAATAAAACAAAATTGGAAAAAAAATTTATAGCCGTTGAAAGTTATTGGAACAAATAAATGAGTGAAACATGTAAAAAAATATTGTTTTGTTGATCAAAAATAAAATAAAATCAAAAGAAAAATAAATTTATAATCCGTAGAAAGTTACTGGAACAAATAAATGAGTGAAACATGTAAGCAAACACCATTTTAGTGATCGAAAATAAAATAAATAAAAAATAAATTTACAGCCCGTATAACGTTATTAGAATAAATAAATGAGTGAACATGTAAGCAAACACCATTTTGGTGATCGAAAATAAAATAAAAAATAAATAAATTATAACCCATATAAATTTATTGAAAAAAATAAATGGGTAAAACATGTAGGCAAATACCATTTTGTTGATCGAAAATAAAATAAAATTGAAAATAAATAAATTTATACTCCGTAGAAGTTATTGAAATAAATAAAAGAGTAAAACATGTAAACAAAAACTGTTTAGGTGATTGATAATAAAATAAAATTAAAAAATTAAATTCATGGTTCGTAGAAAGTTATTGGAACAAATAAATGAGTGAAAACTTTAAGTAAACACTGCTTGCTGATCAAAAATAAAATCGAAAGAAAAATAAATTTATAGTCCGTATGAAGTTATTGGAAAAAATAAATGAGTTAAACATGTAAGGAGATACTGTTTTGCTGATCGAAAATAAAATTGAAAGAAAAATAAATTTATAGTTCGTAAAAATTATTGAAACAAATAAATTAGTGAAACATGTAAGCAAACACCATTTTGGTAATAAAAAATTAAATCGAAAGAAAAATAAATTTATAGCTTGTAAAAAGTTAATGGAACAAATAAATGAGTGAAATATATAAGCAAACAACATTTAGGTGATCAAAATAAAAATAAATTTGTAACCCGTAGAAATTTATTGGAACAAATAAAATTCTGAAACATGTAAACAGATACCGTTTTGGTGATCATGAATAAAATAAAATTAAAAAATATAAACTTATATCCGTGAAATGTTATTGGAACAAACAAAAGCAAATACTATTTTGGTGATCGAAAATAAAATAAAATCAAAAGAAAATAAATCTATAGTCCGTAGAAAGTTGTTATAACAAATAAATGAGTGAAATATGTAAGCAAATTCCGTTTTGATGATCGATAATAAAATAAAATAAAATAAATTTATAGCCCGTAGAAAGTTATTAGAATAAATAAATGAGTGAAACATGTAAGCAAATGTCGTTTTGGTGATCGAAAATAAAATCGAAAGAAAAATAAATTTATAACTCGTTGAAATTTATTGGAACAAACAAATGAGTGAAATTTGTAAACAAATATGGTTTTGGTGATCGAAAAGAAAATAAAATTGAAAAAAATAATTTATATCCCGTAGAAAGTAATTGAAACAAATAAATAATTTAAATATTTAAGCAAATACTATTTTGGTGATCAAAAATTAAATAAAATTGAAAAATGGGGAGTGGAATAAACATTTTTTTGTTATTACAATATTTTTTGTGAAACAAAGGGGGAAATCAACGTGGTGTTTAAATGAATTGTGATTCTTTTATACTTGATCTGATATTACATGTTTACATGGTGGCTCCATCTTTACAATCCTATGTCGTGCCACCAACTTCTTCATGTCATTTTTAAATTTTATTTTCCCATGACTCAATTGATTTTATGTCCGTATCAATTTAGTCATTTAACATGTTATTATGCTTCTTTCTTATAATTTTTGACCTTTTGATTTTTTTTTACCAAAAGACCATTTGATTTGTTATATTTGTTATATCATGTATGTATAATAGACTCATATTTTTATAATATGTAATAGGTTCATTTTCAATCAAATGAATTCATTTATCTAACACGTCCTCAGTAAACATTAAAATCAATATAAAACCAAATAAAATTTTATATTAAGTTTTCATATGAAATTATGACACATGAGATTATCAAGGTGTATTAACTTTCACATTAAAGGTATATTAGTTTTTTTAAGCTAGTTATTGCTCTAAGTTATTGATGTAACTCTAATAAATGGTAGTTATTGCTAGTTATTGCTCTAAGTTATTGATCTAATAAATGCTAGTTATTGCTAGTTTCACACACGGGTTATCAAACTAGTTATTACTCTAATGAAGGGAAAAACTCAAATTTCCAAATTCCAATTTAAAAAAAAAAACAAAAAAAAAGCAACGTAAAGTAATTTATCTATATAAATAACGCAACATACACGCATTGTGCTTTGCATTTTGCAACAATACATAAATTCAAGAATTGAAGCTATAGCATCCGTGGGGTCAAATAGAAATGGCTGATTCAATCAAAAAAATTCTCAGCATAGTTTGCTTCCTTGTCCTTGTTTCCCAAGGTAATGTTTTCTTACAATAGATGATAAACTTGAAAAGCTTATAAATTGCTATTTGTTCTTTAACTCTTTATTATTTTCATCCCATTAGGCTATAGCCAATGCTTCTTGAAGGATATCTCAGTAAGACAGGATGGGACAGGATTAAAAGTGCAGGGAAAACCAGAGTGGCTTGTGGCTATTACCAACAATTGCCCATGTGTTCAGACGAGAGTGGAGTTAAACTGCTCCGGTTTTCAAACCGTTGAACCCATTGACCCTTCAGATTTGAGTCTCCTGGGCTATGCTTGTCTTGTCAATGATGGGGGCCCTATCGACGAAGATGCTGTCACCTTCAAATATGCTTGGGATGAGCAATTTCCATTAAATCCAGTTTCCTCAGAGATTAGTTGTTAAATACTCAGTATTATGTCTTCCGTTGTAGTTTGGTTTATTATTATGGGAATTAAATACTTAGTATTTACCCATTTGGATTTGAGAATAAATAACTCGATTTGGATTTTGAATATTTGGTTTTTTTGAAATTTTGTGTTGGGTTATTCGCATTGCTAGTGAAAGATTACTTGTTGGGTAACTTGGGTTATAGGATCATAATTAAGCACTACAAGGTGGCTTCGTGTATTGAAGCACAATCATCTTATCAAACCATAAGAGTATTTAAGCTTAGTGTTAATATTATAAATTTTAATTTAACTTTTATATTAATAAAAAAGAACAACGAAAGATCGAATTTTAAATCATGTAGTAGATCTAGATGTGTTTATAGTTTGTCATGAATCAGTAATCGAAAACGCTATGAACCATAGACAATCCAAAACGTAAATGGTAAAACCTGATAACAAAGTGAACCTAACAGAATAAGAAGGAACTATGAGTAGAGCTGTTAAAATAGGTCACCCGATCCGTTGGGCCAAATTGTAAAATCGGATTGGGTCGGGTCAACCCATATTCTCATAGGCAACATATTTAGTGGTCCGACCTGGTCTAAAACACACTGGGTTGGTCTTGGTTCAGCCTAGCCTACATCTTTTACGAAGACAAAAAAACACTAAAATACTATGAAAGTACAAAAATTCAAACTGGGCTGGGCCAAAACGACCCGATCTATTTCGGATCCATGATTATCGACGGGTCAGACCAATTTTGGCACTATGAGAGGCATCGCAGCCTTCATTTGTATTGCGCCGCGCGGATGTTTTTCCGCAGTAATTTTGCAACGTTCCAATTTTTATGTTTAAAGACCATTGGAAATATATTAATTGAGCAAAGCATATACATCATAGTCGCGAAACTAGGTTTGAAAAAACTCAGGGTGTGGTTGTTTGAGAAAACGTTTCTGGTGTTGGTATGACCTTGCTTTTTTATTTAGCTTCCCATTTTTAAATATTTATATTTTCCTATACAAATATTTGAGAATAGGAAATAAAATGAAAGTAAAGTGTGATGTGTTTAAAATTAAAAATGGGAATTGTTTTCTTAAATCAAACATATCCGTAGATTTTCAAACTTATTTTGTAACTATTATGTACAAAGACCAAATACAATACATGGGGTAATTTTGTTTCTAATTATAATAATCTAATCTTTGTATAAAAAAAGTTATAATAATCTAATCTTTTTTTATTTATCAAATATCCTTTTAACTTATGCCGTTCATCTTTAACTACTATATACATTCGAAGGTAATTTTTACTTTTCTTATTTTTTACTTAATATTCAAATTTATTCACCTAACATTAAACACGATGAAATAGTACTGGGAGTGATAGCCTTAATGCAGTCAAGATCCCGAGAGAGATTAGTCTCTGTGCTAGTAGCTGAATGATATTTCTCTCAATACCATGGTATCCAAAAGAAACACAATGAAGTAGTAGCAAATTATCAATAAAATATTCTTCTATCAATTAAATTATTTTTTAAATTCAATGAACGTCGTTAATTAATACAATAGGACATTTGAATGTTTTAGCAACAACACGGTCCCCGCAATCTTGTTCTCTCTTGTTTGCGTGTTACTCACGGTGCCGCCACCACACAACGGCAACTAAAACAAGCTAAGATTGTACTAGTGGCGATACCAACACATTTTTACTAACAAAAATGATGGTTGGACACTCAATCATAATTGACCACTCGAGAGAGATAGGAATATAAGATATAAGATATAAGAGTGATAGATGTGATAGAAAATTGATTGAACAGGTAAAAAATATATATAAAGAAATAGAGATATTAGATGAGTGTTGAAAATGGATAAATATTTAAAAAACATAACTGTTGTACTAATTCATGGTTAGGTGGGAAAACATGCATAAATTATTGCCTAAAAACAATGGTTTTTTATATTCTCTTTAATTTTTTTCATAATTTTTCATAATTGTTCTAGAATTTAATAACCATGCATTGACTGTGTACATAAGTTTTACATGGACATTCAATCATATTTCACTATCTTTTTGTGCCATCTTCTATCATGGTGGGTGTCTTTTCGGTGTAATAAAATACTCCCTCCGATCCTATATATAAGAAACAATTTACTTTTTTGGTTTATTGAATAACTCATGTATCTGGACTATATTATAGACCAGATATATGAGTTATTCAATGAACTAAAAAAGTGAATTGTTTCTTATATATAGGAGAAGAGGAATTAGTAAAATATGATTGAATTTCAGTAAAACATGTTTACATAATCAATGCATAGTTATTGGATCTAGATTTCCTGTAGTTTGGAAAAACTAGTACAATTAATGCAATCACAGGATTGGAACAGTTGGATGGAGGTAAGACAAATAATATTTCTACTTTACCAAAACAAATTTAAAACACATAATTATAATATGAGCCGTTCGATATCTATATATCCGACATTTTTTATCTCATAAATATGTTTGCCATGTTACATTACCCCATATTTTATTATCTTATCACACTATATTTCACATAATCGGCATTTATTTAAGTCTGGTAAAATGTTAAAATATGATTTAACATATGTGTGTGAAACATATTCATACAATTAGTGCATAATTATTAAAATAAAAAAATAGGTGTTAATTTCTGTTATATATTATACTTAAACAAATTGAGGGGAAAAAAAGTAGTATACACCTAGGATTCGAACTTAGTCCTTGTATATATATACACATAAAAAAAACAAGTCAATTTTTGCTCATTAGTGAGACAAAAGGAGCTTCGAAAAAATGGGTGAAGTACTTTTTTTTGTTAACCATGTTATTGGTGCGAAATATTTATCTGTTTTGTCTGGTTGGCCACTTTTACTGGTTTTCCCCTCCCAGTCATGTTTTTTTAAGGTGATTACTATGGTATCTAGAAAAATTTAAGGGTTTTGGTACCTGACGAATAGTATTTTTCCATGTGCATTCTGCTAGCCACGTCACTTTATCATTTTTATTTGTAGATATATCCCTTTCTTCTTCTATCTCTGTTAATTAATAGTTGTTATATCCCATGTCAGTATACTCCTCAATTTCCCTCTTCGATAAATCCTCACTCAGTCCCCTTTCGTTTTTTTCCTTGCAATTAGGATTCCTCATTTCGTTTATTGCTCCTTTTTCTATTGCTCTCTCGTGATGATTTTTTCTTCTACTTGTTGATCTATAAAAGTTGCAAGTGCATACACACGGTCGTACTTAATTGGCATAATCTTGATTAAATGCGAAAACTTGTTATGATATTTTTTCATGAGAATTGATTAGTTAATTGAACTTCATCGTTGTGCTTCTTAAATTGTTGGCAAAAATAGTGTTTGATAACAATATAATTTTGACATTAGAGGAGGAGATCACTTATCAAACAGTTGGCGTACACGTTAGAGGAGGAGATCACTTATTCAAAAAATAAAAATTTGAAACTGTGTCAGTCAAACAAACACATACGATAGCTATTAGAGGAGGAGATCACTCTCCAATGATTATCCACTGGACCGACTACATCCACATTCAATTTGTACTAGTTGCTTGGCGGTAGAATCCATCTCAGAGTTGGGGTAGTGTGCAGTATATTTTTCAAGCTATTGCTATCCAACAGAAGGCCAGAATTGTCAACCCCTGTGGTCACCTTAAATTCGCTGATAGAAGAACATGACCGACTCAATGCTTTTCTTTTTCAAAAAACCACTAAAGATAAAAGTTATGGTTTGATTCGAAAATGCCCAAATTGATACATGAGAGAGAGAGAGAGAGAGGCCGGTAGAGATCACGTTCAGAGCCACACTTGAATCCTTCCTTCTCCAAAACCTCACTGAAACGAAAATAAAAGGATATATTTGTAAATATATAAAAATAAAAGTGATAAAATGACGTGGTAGAAATAGTACACGGAAAAATATTATTTGTCAGGTATCGATACCCATAAATTTTTGTAGGTACCATAGAATTTATCTTTTTTTAATCCCCAAAACTTGAACCCGATACCTTATTTAAGAGATCCAAAATCAATGCCACTCGAAGGGCAAACATAATGTTGGTATATATTGTAGCACTTTCTTAAACCACAATCGTGATTCAAGAAAATGCAAAAGCACCACTGATTGGGTTCAAACTCAGAACCTGATCATCTGCACAGTGCAAAATTGGATTGGAGGAATGTTGTGTCAAGCTGTGGATCCCCTAATCCATTATTGGAAAGAGAGATTCCACGAGAACCAAAAGAAGCCATAATGACATGGTTGAAGAGATCCAGAACAAGACAGAAAAAAAAAAAACAACGGAGCATGTTGGTAGTACTAGTAATGTATTGATACGCTCAGCGATTGCAAAGGTAATTATTTACCATCCATAGAAAACAATAACTTCCAGCATGAATTAAAAAATAAAGGGGAAAAAACAAGAGGAAAAAAATGAACTATGAATTCTCTTCATGTTTTTGGTTGAAAACATTCCATTAGGAACTGTAGCCAATGCCATGCAAATTGCAACCACTTATACTCATATACTTCAATTATTATTAATTATATTAATGTTTCCACACATATATATATATGCCTTTTCCTCGAATAGACCAGGCCAGGATGACTTTTTGTAAAAGATGATGAAAGAAAAAACGAAATTACAAAGCAAGACTCAAAATTGGAAACAAAAAAGTAGTTGGTGCAATATGCGTAGGATGATGGGCCTGGGAATAAATTAGCACACAACGTTTTTGGTTTCCTAGGGTATCTTCCGCACACAACTGCAAAGAAGACTAATCCCTTTGAGGATTTAGAGTGCATTTAAGGGTTGCCTTCCACTTCTTTCACATGTGAGAATTCTACAATAGGATGCCAGGGTTCGCTAATTGCTGCAATATTGACAAAATAATAAACAGAAGCCATAGTACACATGATGATCCTTGCTTTTATTAAGCTTGTGATATTACCAGTTTCAGTGCATTCTATAAGCTCTATATACCATGTCATAGAGATTATAGCATTTAACATTAATTAATCATATTTCAGATGGTAGGTAGGTCCATGGCAACTCTTGTTGTGTAACTGTTATCTTCCTTTTGTTAATTTGTTTACCATTAAATTTGATTGGAGAATGTTGTGTCCAGTTGTAAATCACCTATTCCATTATTTGAAGGAAAGATCCCGCACGAACCAAACCAAGGGAAAATGACATTGGTGATAAAAAGGTAGAGAGAGAAAAGTGGGCCTAAAAAAAGCAAGAGAAAAAAAAAGTAAGGAAAAAAGAGAAAAAGAAAAAGAAATGATATTACATAAGTTACATGAAGGAAATGGCAAACAAAAAGCTCTTTTTGGAGTTAAAACAAAATAAAGAGATAAAATGTAATATGCATCCTGTGAGTTTTTCTGGTTGAAAACATTCCATTGGGGACTGTAGTTGATCCATCAACAGACCATGCAAAACTGCAACTACAAATTTCAAAATTGTCATATATACTCATCTACAAGATTTTATTTTTCCCTAACACCCACAATTTCTATGCTTAGGATTTTCTTATAAGCAATTTTGCTTTTCCTTTAGAAAAAGATCAGGCATGGTCCAGTCCAACTAATGACTTTAGAGACACAATAAAAAGCAAAAGGTGAGACTCAAAGTTGATAAAAGAATTCAATAAAGATGGGATGATTGATGGGTTTGGGACTACGTTAGTACACAACCTTATGGCTAGAATCATTTGGATATACACTTGAAAAGCATTGATAGGTAGAATAGAAATTGACAAATGAAAGGATTAGAATTAGAGATGCATATATGCAATCATTCAATATGTGATTAAATATTTCTAAAGCTAATAAAATCGCTAAAGTAAAAGTAGTATCCTGAATACACACACTCCTCACCAAAGCACTCTGGTGATGAAAATCAAAAGTGCATTTTGGCAAAAGAAAAGGACTCTTACCTTCTCTTATTTTCAAAATGAACATCATGGATATTGACAAGGCAGCAGCCTTATAAAACACCGGAGAATTTCAGCAACTTTGTATGCTTTTAAGAATTTGGAAAGCCTTTGAAGCTTTCCACTGATTAGATCATGGATACCAATTCAAGAAACTGGAGATGTGCAGGAAAGGCCCAATTGCTTGTAACTTCTGCTCTTCTTTTATTGCAGAACATTCTGATCATCCCTGAGATATTTGCAGAGGAAACAAGCTCTGTGAGTCCAACTTTAGTTTGTAATTCTTCTTTAATATATACATATAAATACATGTGAATAATGTTTGTCATTTGAGCACAATCAGTTATTAAATACATGCTTCTAGGTGCATATTGTTTACATGGGAGATAAGATATATCAAAATCCGGAAACTATTAAAAAGTATCACCACAACATGTTGTCTTCACTCCTAGGAAGGTATGGCTTGTAATCCTCACATTTTCATTCTCCAATAGTGCTGAACTGCTGATATTTATCACTGCAACAAGAGCCAAGAGAATAATGATGTTAACTGTAAATGTCTTCTTTTTGTTGTGAAGCAAAGAAGCTGCAAAGAATTCATTTCTTTATAGCTATAAGCATGGATTTTCAGGGTTTGCTGCAAGAATGACAAAATCTCAAGCAGAAGCAATAGCACGTATGACTATGATGTGATCCTTGCTTTAATCAAGCTTGTTCCTATTTTTACCCCATTTCAGCACCTTTTAAAAGCTATATACAACATGCCACAGAGTTTCCTGGGGTAGTTTCTGTCATTCTGAACCGCATTCACAAACTCCACACAACCAGAAGCTGGGACTTCATTGGGGTCCATCATTCCTCCTCCTCAAAAACTGGATTCACTGAAGGACACTCAGGTGAAGGAACCATCATAGGTGTCATAGACACAGGTACTAATTAATCATCCTCTTACAAATATCCAACCGGGCACTCGAAAATGTCAATGTAACCAATTACAAAACATGTCTTGTTGAAGGCATTTGGCCAGAGTCTGCAAGTTTTAATGATGAAGCAATGGGGAAAATCCCATCAAGGTGGAAAGGAGTTTGTCAAGTGGGAGAGCAATTCAACTCCACCAATTGCAACAAAAAGATAATCGGCGCTCGATGGTTCATCAAAGGAATAAATTATCACACTAAGGAACGCATCCATGGAAATGGCACCAATGAATATCTCTCAGCTAGAGATGCTATTGGCCATGGCACTCACACATCTTCCACAGCAGCTGGTTACTTTGTAGGAAATGCAAATTATAGAGGACTTGCTTCTGGTTTAGCCAGAGGAGGAGCACCCTTGGCTCACTTAGCCATGTACAAGGCTTGCTGGGACGTTTCTTTTGGAGGTTGCACTGATGCTGATATCCTCAAAGCTTTTGACATGGCTATACATGATGGTGTGGATGTCTTAACTGTTTCTGTTGGCTATAGTCTTCCTTTGCTCTCCTATGTTGATCAACGTGACTCGATAGCAATTGGTTCCTTCCATGCAACTTCCAAGGGAATCACAGTTGTCTGTTCAGCTGGAAATTATGGCCCCACGTCTCAAACCGTTACAAACACAGCACCATGGATCATTACGGTTGCGGCCACCACAATAGACCGGGCCTTTCCAACAGCCATTACCCTTGGAAATAACCTCACTGTGTGGGTATGCCACAACTGTTTTTCATATCAAATTGGTGAGAAATGCTATCATGGTAACACTTGATGCAAATATTGATATAATGTAGGGTCAGTCCATTGACACTGGAAAATATAATCTTGGATTTGTTGGCCTAACATACTCTGAACGCATTGCTCTTGACCTATCAGATGATTCCGTGTGAGACCTCTCTTCCTTCTTTACTTTTACTATATATATATATACACAGAGAGAGAGAGAGAGAGTTTAATAACTATAATGCTGAGAATATAAGTAGGTTCTACACAGACATCTCATAATATTACTTCTCAAAATAATTTAACTGATGTGAAAGCATAGTAAAATATGATTGGATGTTTGTGCAAAACTTGCTTATACTCTTTACATGGTGTCAAACTTACACTTTCAATGTGTAGCTATTAAACTCTATACATAATCTTAGGCAATTTCTATCTACACATACATGTTTTTCTATCAACACATACATGCTGCGGAACTATTAATTCCGCAGGTGTATTTTTTTTCTGACACACACATACCGCGGAACTATTAGTTCCGCGGGTTGTAATTCACCGCGGAACTAATAGTTCCGCACGTTGTAATTCAATTCGGACACACACATAACGAATAAAAAATGCTTGCGGAACTATTAGTTCCGCAGTGAATTACAACCCGCGGAACTAATAGTTCCGCGGTATGTGTGTGTCAGAAAAAAAATACACCTGCGGAACTATTAGTTCCGCAGCATGTATGTGTTGATAGAAAATCATGTATGTGTAGATAGAAATTGCCTAATCTTATCTGTATACATTTTGTATTAACTGTCTGTGTCTTCCTTTCAAGCAAGGATTGTGAGCTTGGAAGTCTGAATAAAACAATGGCAGCAGGCAAAATTGTTCTATGCTTTTCAGAACCAGATAAACACGACATTGTTTCTGCATCGCTTGCAGTAAAGAACGCTAATGGAGTTGGACTAATATATGCACAGTCTCAAGAAGATGGACTCGATGATTGTGGTTTGTTTCCATGTATTAAGGTAGATTATGAATTGGGGACACAAATATTAACCTATATAAGAAGAGCAAGGTGAGGAAATTAATATGCATAGATTGACAACATTGACTTCTGAAAGTTCATTTGAGCTCTAGAATTAATATCAAGCTTATGTGAAAGGTTTCCAACTGCAAGCCTGAGTTCTCCAAAGACTGTTATTAAAAAATGGATATCTCCCCGAGTTGCATCTTTCTCATCTAGAGGACCTAGTAGCATGTCTCCAACTGTGCTAAAGGTATAGCTGTACCTTCAATTCTTACTTGCAGGCATGATTTATTTCTATTCAACCAGACCAAATCTTTCCTGAAATTTTGGACAGAAGTTATTGAAAATATTTTATAACAACAAAAGCTTAAACTCAAAATTTTTGAAACTGATGGAGAATTTCTGACTAGGGAATCCTTTCAAAACAAAAGCATAATAAATCAGCCATATCTTCAAACAACTGTTGGCAGCTAATAATGAAATTAATTAAATTAGATTTTACAAAACAAAGTATATATGAATTCATACGTCTTCACCTACCATATTTAAGTTTTTGAAATAGTTGGTTTATGACAAGTTCAAGTTCAGTTAGAGAGAGCTATAGATGATTATATTCTATTTCTTAAAATATATGGCAGTAATAAGTTTCCAAGGCATTGGCAATCACGGAAGCAATACAAGCAATTTTGATTTGAGTGAAGGCAAAGGAACTAAAAAAAATGTCTATCTGGTGTGCTATTCTGTAAACTACACTTAGCATCTTACTACGAAACAAACAAAAATCTACTGCTCTTACTCAATTTTCAACTCATGATGTCTGTAATCATAATAACTCAACTCTGGTGATGATTCGTGGAGGTAGCCTGATCTAGCTGCACCCGGTGTGGACATTTTGGCTGCATTTCCACCTGAGGGCACTGCAAGGAGCAGTGGTTTTGCATTCTTATCTGGAACCTCAATGTCTTGTCCCCATGTGGCAGGAATAGCAGCCCTCATCAAAACCAAACACCCAACTTGGTCACCTGCTGCCATAAGATCAGCTTTAGTAACAACAGGTGAGTCAATGAAAATCAACACCCTGAATGAACAACTATTGTATAAACAAATAGTATCCCTTGGGGGAGGGAAACCAATCAAAAGCTTAGTGTTGATGTCTTTTGTCATTATTATTGTTACTCTTAGATATCTTGAACTTTTCCCAAACACTGTTTATCCAAAGTAACTAGTTAATATGAAAAAAGTGCAGCCTCCCAAACTGGAAATGATGGAAGAGTTATATGTGAAGAAGGTTCCACACTTAAGGAAGCAGACCCATTTGATATTGGGGGTGGACATGTGGACCCCAACAAAGCAATGGATCCAGGACTCATATATAACACCACCACTGAGGACTATGTTCAGTTCCTATGTTCCATGGGTCACAGTAGTGCATCCATCAGCAAAGTGACCAAGACTACTACAAGTTGTGATAAGAAAGGGAAAAACCAAGCACTGAACCTCAACCTTCCTTCCATATCAGTTCCAAACCTGAAGAAGGCTGCAACAGTAGTGAGAACAGTGACAAATGTGGGGAACGTAACTGCAGTCTACAAAGCTCTAGTGAAGACTCCATATGGCATAAGAGTGAGAGTTGAACCTCAGATCTTGTGCTTCAATTCAGACACCCGAGTACTTACCTTCAATGTCAGCTTCATGTCAACTCAGAAGTTGCATGGAGATTACAGATTTGGAAGCCTAACATGGACAGATGGCAACCATTTTGTGAGGACCCCAATAGCTGTGAGAGCCATACCATTTGAATCCTAATTAAGAGGATGTTGCTATGGACTGTTAAGATTGAAGACGTTAATTTCTTGATATTGCAACCAACAATTTATCTAGCTTTAAAATGAAATGGTTGATTCTGTTGAAACAAATGCAAGGATTAGAATAAAAAAGACCACTAATTTGAAAGTGGGTCTTAAAGATACTCTTTGTTAAGGTATGATGGTATTTATATGATTTGTAGTTAACGAAAACTATATGCAAAATATCAAACTTGAGTATTGACAATTTAGTATAAAAAAATAATGCAGAATAAATAAATTAATTTAATTGTTATTAATCAAGGAAGCAAATCAACAAAATAACACTCCATAATTGAAATGACCATTCACAGACAAATTACATTCACATTAACAAATTCAAATTAAAAGAAAAAAAACAGCAATCTATTGATACTTGACCCTTGTGTTTAGCTTTTATGAATAACTAGACTAAGACTTTAACGGATAAATAATTTATGACATTGATTATACAGTAGTTAAACAGTAGTTAGCCAGCGACTATTAAAACATTGCATTGTTTCGATTTTACAGCTATATTTTTAAAAATTAGGTAGTATTGACAAAAGCAATAATGTGTTGCTTATTACATAATTGGACTTCTAAACTCATGCCAAACATTATCAATGGAACAAACACAGGCTAGTGTGTTTGGTTAAGATTTCATTGGAAATGAAATTGAAAAATTGAGTATCGAAGCAAAAATGTGCTGTGTAAAATTAAATGCGTGTTTGGATACAAAAGGGTATTAGGTAAAAATCAATTTTGGGATGGATAAAAATTAATTTTAAGAGAGACAATTTTTTTTTAACCTTTCAATTGAATAAACTTAATTCTAAATGTAACACCCGCAAAATTCTTTACATTTATACATTTAAAGCAATTCTAATTACCAGAATTAATTCATCTTACACTTTTAAAATATCATTGTCAAACATAAATAAATTTTTTTAACCCCAATTTTTTCAACAACAATACTTTTAAAATCACTCTACTAAAATTTAAAATAAACGGACTCGAGCCTTGTTGCGTGAAACCTATGATGGAACACGGATGATACAAAATTTATTTATGCTTGTAGAATGACACCACACCTATGATGGAGCACCTAGATATGAGGCAAGTCGTAAAACATCACTAAATATTCCACCAGCTGTGACTTGAGCACCAGCTCCTGGCCCGCGAACTATCAGAGGCTGATTCTTATACCTTCTTGTCGTGAATGCGATTATATTATCTGACCCATTCAATTGTGCAAATGGATGGTCCTTCTTGTATCTTCGCAGTTCTACCACTCCCTTTTTATTAGTCACGTCCACCACTCCCACGTATCTCAATACCTTCATACATGGCAATCTCAGAGTTGTATTTGTATAATGTATATATATATATATATATATATGTATGTATGATGATGATATCAACAAGAGAAGGAAAAGAAAAATTTAACCTTGCTTTTCTCGGCTTGTAGCCTTAAATTTTAAATTCAAGAAAAAAATGTCTGTAATATGGTATCATCAAAGCCAAACACAATTTGGATGTATCATGCACGGACGATGCAGCTATTCTTTTAGATACTTTAACAGAGAATAAAAACTGGCATAAGAGTTACTCACTTCCCCAGCGTTCTCAGCATCTTCTTGTTTCTTTGCTAACACATGGTCAAATTTTGGTAGCTGTTGCATAAAATCTTGAGCTGATGCACAAACCTGCACAAAAACATCAATGTCAGGCAAAATGCTACACTCTAAAACTAGAAAGTGCATAATTAATTAAAATTGGTTCTTACTCGTAGTGGTTCTGGCACTAGACTTTCAACAGGAATATCAGACAGTTCTAGCTTTAAACCAGACTCCCTTGCAAGAATTATCACCTGTAGAACCACAATGGTCACAGTCAAAGGAGGATATATGAAAGCATACAAATGCTATCATGAACAATGGTGTATCCACCCTCAAATTTTAGTAGAGTACGTCGTTAGGATCATGATGCACTTTAAAGTAAATCGATGGTGGACCCTTGTCCATAATTATCAGTTTGATATTACAAGGTTAGTTACAGGTAGACATTTAAAATAATGTGAAAGATTCAACTTTTAATTTGCGTTTTTAAATCTTTAAATGGTTTTATCATATCAATTATAAAAATATCATATTTGAGCTTGAACTCAAATACTTGATGTATTGATATGTAAATGTAGATAGAATTTAAATTCAAGCCTGCAACTGAATTCAAGCTTCAAAATGTTTAACCAAATCAACCTCAAAGATCCAAATATTTAATTTGAAACATTTAAATTACAGCCCTACTCATAAATCGCAAACACAACTGAAACTCGAGATGTCCAAAGCACAAAGGGGCTTCATTAACATTGGACAACAAAATTCGGAACATGGTGTACCTTTCTAGCAACATCTGTTCCAGACAGATCGTCCCTTGGATCCGGCTCAGTATAACCTGCTTCCTTTGCTTCACCAACTACCTCGCTAAAAGCCCGGCCATCTTTGAAGTTATTAAAGATATAACTCAAAGTCCCACTGCAGAGTCACGGGCAATACCTTATGGTGAATGCTTAAGATCAATCAATAATGGCTATAGCCATGAATAATCCTTGAAATAATATTCTAGTTTATTTTTCTCTTCAAAATGGAAAAATTGTAGAGGGTGAACAAATGACATTGAGTGCAAGAGCATCATTAGTCTCCAGGCCTAGGAATTTAGGCTGTGCCAATACAAAAATTAAGACATACAACAACAAACCTGAAGATGCCCTCAATTTGCAAAATTCTGTCTCCAGTTTCAAGGAGGCCACGTAAAGTGCTGACAATAGGAAGACCAGCTCCAACAGTAGCTTCATAGAAGTAGTGAGTATAGGATTGCCTTTGAAGAGCTCTTAACCTCAAATACTGGATGTAGAGAGTGAAGATGTGAGAAAGCTAAAAAATTAGTCGTAACTACGATTACAAAGTAACCAACAATAGAAGTAACATGTACTAGCAACAGCTGCTGAAGCTTAGAAGAAGAGAAGCACTACCAAAATTATAAAAATATAATTTAAAAAGTCTTCAAAGTACTTGTTCCATGAGAAGAGCATGATCCTCAGCTCAATTACTAATGCTGTTCACTGTTCCGGTTTATGTTAACAATAAACTTTGAAGGTAGATGCCTAAGTAAATTGATGAAACATCACCCAGTGTACCGGTAACAAAACTTCAAAATATAATGAAAGATGCATAAGTCTTAGAATTGGGCTTATGGCCTAACTCAACCCCACAAAACCAGCTTGTAAGGTGAGGACTGCTCAAGCCTTGTACTATAAGGACTATTTTGGCCATATTTCTAGTCAATGTGGGATCTCAACACACCCCTAACGCCTAGAAATAGACATCTGAGCATGGAAAAATACGGGTGGCCCAATAATAGATCTACGATATAGGCTCTGATACCATATTAGAAATTGGGTTTACGACCTAACTCAACCCCACAAAACCGACTTGTAAGGTGAGAGGACTACCCAATCTCTAGGCGATATGGGACTAAACATCCGTCAAACCCAGCACAATGAAGGTGTTGGTGGCTGCAATGAAGGCAGCTCAAAGTGGAGGTGGATTTCCAACAATAAGAGAAGATGTTTTAGACTAGCTAACATCCACAAACAGCTTCTACCTATAAATATTTGTATTTTACTTTACAATTAATTATTTTAAGTCCTCATTCCTCAGAATGAGACCCTATTAGAAAACACTTGTGCCTCTAGCCCACAAAAACAAACAACAGAATTTACAAGATGACATTTTGGTTTTCTTAAAAAGAGACCGACGAGACAGCAGCTAGTGGATGAAGGGTACAGCATAAATGACAAAATAAAAGAGTAAAAGCTGCTTCCTCTCCAAATATGTCGTATTGATAGTGTAATAATGTGGTTTTTCTTTTCAAACAAAATCACAATCAAAAGTTCTCCTTTCCTTTAATTGATTTATTATTCATTTTTTCTCAAAAAGAAAACAACTTGAAAAACAAATGAACCTAAATGTATGGGTATTTCCATTTCAAGCAGAGTACATGATGACAAAATAGGTTTGGAAAATAAAAAACCTACGGGACTAATTACAGGACATAAGTAAAAAACAACCAAGATCATTCTATTTATCAAAAGGACAATATGGATTCCTTTACCTGATCAAGTGGTCCTGAGTTTGCCTTCTTATTGGGGGTAACTACATGTATTCCTTTGCGTAACCAATCATAGTAATAGCCAGCAATGACAGAATCAGCTGTGCAGTCCACTAATGCCGTGTTTGGTATAAAATGATTTCCATGCACATGCTGAACAAATTTTTCCAAATTAGCCTCCTCTCCTCTTTCCTCTCTAAGTTCTCTCCACCTTGCTAAGTCAATACCCCTGCAAAGAGCAATTACAGTATAAAATAATTGAACAAGAACCAACTTTGTCGATAGTGCACAGTTAGCCAACACCATAAGCCAACAAATCACATGATGCATTCTGCAAATGTAGCTACATGACCATGTGTTGGGCAAATAATTCCTCTTGTCATCAGAGGAACTTCATAATTGTAATTGAATCAATCATCAAAGTTGAAGTAGAAGTCCTAAAATCACCCATACCAAGAAGCATATCTCCCCAAAAGTAAGCAGGTATCACCTACATTCTGCATTTATTCCATCTAGCAGACTAATAAGGTTGTTATGGCTTACTCAAAAAGTAAAAGAAAAAAGGGCAACACCTCTAGAACTGATGAAACATCTTCAAGAAGAAAGAAAAAACAACTGATAGTAGAACCACTGTGCGACACTGCACATCATTTTTGGTTAAACTATACATGTCCACATAGCTCAGAGCCTAAAATGTCAACTAAGTTCATAGGTTCTAGCAGGTAAAATGTTATGGCTATGTGCCTTGTTGATGTCCTATGGTGTTTTTCTTTTTCTGGAACAGAATGATCAGATATTTTACGGGGGAATCATTGCAATCAACTTACGGGGGTAACGATTGTTCTCATGCTTTCTCTTTGGTTCTTTTCAGGGTTTCAGTTTCTTATAGGAATTTTCCTCTTTAGACATGCAGAGGGATTGAAAAGAAACTTCGTATTTTTTTTGCCTTTATTTGATTTTTCTTTCAGGAAATTCCCTTATTACTTTTCTTTCCTTCTAATAATATTCTTTTACCTAAAAATAAATGTTATATAATAAGCAATATTGCTTTTCATAAAAAGAGAAGGAGAAAAGTTAAGATGAAGTTTGCTTTCTTACATAAAATGCTATATAAGCTATACACAAGCAGCAAAGCCAAATTATGTATCATACAAAAAAAGAGATAGTCAGTTCAGAGTGATTTGACTTACACATCACTAAGAAGCATTGACTTTGAACTAAGTATGCCCATCACACGCAAGTCAATGTTAAATTCTTCTTTCAGAACTGAAGCCTGCATTGAGAGAATTGTTGCTTGAACTTGCCACATATTTCAAGAAGCCTTCTAGTATGTTAACAAGAGGAAATATCCCAAGATACCATAATGACTATGTTTAGCATACAAGGAGGCAAAATAAATTTCATTTAATAAATGATGTGATTGAATTTGTATTATATGTTCTATGTTCTGTTCTATGTTCTATATTTTCTATTTTCTATTTCTATGGGATCTCAATTGTTACAACCTTGCATACATGCAGTGGCACCCTTTTTTTTCTTACATTGACAATGGATCAAAACCAAACTCTTTAAAAAAATGTATTTTTATGTTTAAAAGACAAAGATACAATACAACTAGTGCAATTTCAAAATAAAACAAATTATTTGTTATTAAAAATAAACTTTATCCTTCAATTATAAGCATGATTTGATTGATTTCCCTGAATACAATTTTGTAAGTTAGAAAAAAAGAGTAATTGATTTCACACCAAGGACAGCAAAAGGTGAAGTACACACCAAAACATAAATACAGGGTAGGACAAAAGTAAAGCAAAATTTTCTATGGAAACTGCACCTGGTCCCTTAGTTGGTCAAGTAGTGTGCTCCCAATTAATCCAGGTCCAATAATGCCCATTGCTATGGTGGTTCTTGAGAGATAAAATCTGGAATGGACAGCCCGTAAAGCTTTTATGCAATCCTCTCGCTTAACAACGACAGTGATATTGTACTCAGAACAACCTTGTGCTATAGCACGGACATTTATATTGGCCTGTTCATGACAAGTTTGATCATAAGCAAGTGAAAAGAAACAACAAAATATGCCAAAAACTCTAACCTAAGCAATATCTTGCCATACTAATAAGATAAGCATAATTTCCTAACCTTAGCCAATGCATTGAAAAGGGTGGCACTAACTCCAGGAGTGCTTGCCATTTTCTGGCCAACAGCAGCCAAAATGCTACAATTTGGGACAACTGCAACCTGCGAGGTGCTACATAATTTAGAATGTAAAAGTAACAAAATAACTTAGCAAGCTTTAAATTTCAACAGCATTCAATTACATATACTAATTTAGACAGAAGAAATGAAATGAGTCAGCTCGAGTTTGTATTTCATGATAATGATAATTAAGAAACAAAAAAAATAAGCACATAATTTTACAAAAAAAAAAAGTGTTCCATTGGAAAAGGACAGAAGAGCAGATTCTAATAGAGAAGTAAGAGTGGATCCTAAGAGACCATGCATTCCTTTTGATTACGAAATAAATTATTGCAACATTTTCCATAAAACAGAGCAACACAAATATGGTGGACAGCATTGCAGCCTATGATGGAAACATGGCAGTTATAACAAAAATATATTATATACACAAAAGTTATACCAAAAAAACTGCAGAACACAATAAAATAAAAGTAAAAACATATGTCAAAAATAATAAACTAAAAGCATGTTACAATAAATAAAATCCACTAAAAACATGCATCACTGATATTTGTTTTCTCTTTTCCACACCATGATAAGTGGTCTATTCCTTGAATATTTATTTTAACACTAATGTGCCCTTATTATTAAGTAAGACGGAAAAGACAACACTCACATGATAAAAACAAAGAATATCAAAGACAAGATAACCCCCGACTTTCCATTCTTAGGTGTGTGACATACAAATGGTTCATCTGGTTTTCAAACCCACAGAATGTATAATAATAATAAATAAATTATCAGTCTTAGAATTAGTTGTCTTAACAATCAGACAGAAACTTGCATTTGGTTACAGTAGAAATGTATAATTCAATTTAGCACCTGAGAAAGACGCCCGTTTTCCAAGGCTTGACGAAATCTCGATTGCAATGCCTCAGCAACAGCTTTTACTTCCTTCTCAGGCACAGCAAAGCATACAGAATGCTCACTACTAGCCTACATAAAAGCTGTTAATGATGAGGCCAATTTCTCATATATCAATGTGGACAACTAGAAAAGGTACAAAAGATCACAAGTGCACCTGAGATATCATGATAACATTAGCTCCAACATCTTTCACTGCACCAAAAATAGCACTGGCTGTACCTGGAACACCAGCCATTCCAGTTCTGCAAAAAAAGCAACAGAGAAAAACACATTGGAATGTACAACATGGATGATTAATATAGGTTACAGAATAACTGAAATCAAATAGAAATCATCAAGCAGCAACAATGCAAATCAAAGTGTAAAGTGACTGGAATTCATGGCTCACCCCTCAACATTTACAAGTGCCAAGTTGTCTATTGTTGCAAATCCTTTCACATAATTTTGCAGGTTCATCTTATCTTCGTTATCATTAACAGAGGGATGGCAGATCATTGTTCCAGGAGCAGAAAGGTTGAAGATATTCCTTATCAAAATGGGTATGCGATGCCGCATCACAGGAATTATTGTGCGGGGATGCAAAACATTAGCACCAAAATAAGACTGTACAAAAGGTGGTTTGAAAGTTAATATCCTTAATTTTTATGGGCACAAGGGGGCATAGAGACTTTCCAGAGTCCAACTCACCATTTCCCATGCCTCTTGATAAGACAATGTCTTCAAAATTACAGCCTCGCTAACTGCAGAAGATATCATTGTTTCTACTGAATCAAAACTTCATGTTAAGGCAGTCAAACATACAAAAGAAAGCATCATCAGTATAATAGAGATAGAACTCCATCTCAGTTACTTTTAAAAAAAATTAATCCACTCACTGTTCAATTAGCACATGAAATAAGGATCAGCACAAACCTTTTCTAGGATCTGCACTATACACACCATCAACATCTGTCCAAATTGTGACCTGACGAGCCCTAAATAGAGCACCCATAATTGCTGCCGAGAAATCACTTCCATCTCTCTTCAGCGTAGTAGGAATTTTTTGAGGTGTGCTTGCAATGAATCCAGTAGCAATGATTGCCTTACATGGATTCAGAGCATACCATTTCTCAAGTCTTTTCTCGGATTCCAAATAGTCAGGATCAACTTGGTTAGAACCAGTAGGATTTACAATCAGAACTTCCCTTGTATCCATCCATTTGCAATCAGTCCCATTCTACAGAACCAGAAGGGAAGCATGATGCAATCAGCTCAATAAAGAAAAATACAGGGAAAAAAGCAGATCTTTTAAAGTAAAACAGCAGACCTTCCTAATAACTAGAGACAATATCTGGGCAGACCATAATTCCCCATGTCCTACAACAAAATCTGTAAAGGATTCTGTTGCATGACCAGCTGCAAGATATTAAGAATGTTAGTTGCGCTGATGGTGTAATTCCTTAATGCATAAATACATTATTTGCAACAATTATACATTATTAGCAACAATGTAGGCACCTTTCTTCATTTTAGCTTTTCTACCCTCGCCCTGTTACTTGAGTTGATTCCCTACCTCTTAACACTTTAATGGCCCAGACATAACTATTCTAACTAACTACTCTCAGACCCTATTATTGAATTCTTGACAAAGAACCTAACAAGAAAATTGTACTTCTCCAAGGACTTACCCTTCACAAAGGGATTTCCCTTCCCACAACAGAGCTAATACTTGGTTCCCAAATGATAACAAGTTAGAATGCCTCCTCTTCTACCCTGAGTTCCCAAATGATAAACACTTTAACCGTCCAAGCACAACTATTCTAACAAACTACTCTTGGGCCTTATCATAATGCAATGTACATTTACATCAATACTATTATATGCACATAAAACGCCAAAAAGTGAAAGATCTCAATGCCAACTTAATAAGAAACTAGGACAATATGATGACATCCTAGATGCAAATGACAAAATCTAAAAGAAATAGATTACACAAAGAAAGTGAGATAAACAAGTAAAGAAAAATAAATGGCTTTTTTGGGGCCAAAAGTAAAAGGGAATGAAGCATATCAGAGCAGATGTGTCAATGACCTATGTATATTGCACGAAGCATCGCCTTTAGGTTATTGATGTCTTGATGCAATTGAGACAAGAAAGTAGCAAGATTATCCTCATCAAGTATGTCACGTGCAGTTGAACTATGCTTCTCCAAGACAGCATCCAACGAAGATATATAAGACTCATCACGCGATTGAGCCTTGTGGATAAGGTCAAACATCATATCTGTCACCTTTGACATTGCAGAGACTACCACCAATTTCCTCTCCGAATCATCATTGAGAATTATGTCTGCAACATTCTTTATTCTTTGTGAGCTTCCCATACAGGTTCCACCAAATTTGTGAACAGACCAAGTTTCTCCTTTGGGTAGCTGTTTTTCCTCTACCGACACAGTCGTTGAAACATCTGCCAGTAAATTAAAAAAATAAGACAAGCCACTACAATAGCCTTCGTCAAAATACGAAGCACAAATTCCAGCATAAAACTCAGTAGCAACCTGTGGATGAAGCACATATCCTGGTGCTTGGTGACTTTCTTCCCCGGGGTAAGGTAATACCCTTTCTGAAACATGAACCAAATCACGTAAAAATGAGTTGAACAATAAATTTGAGACTAACAATCAAGTTTAGAGGCAAAAACTCCAAATCTCAGCTTCAAAATTCAATTCTACTCGAATACACGCAAACATGTCAAAATTAGTTTTGTGTCTCTGATATCACATTTGTCTCTCACACAAGTGAATCCAAACACGAACACACAGCATTTCTCAATCCATAAAAAAGGATCATCATGTCAGACTAAAACACAGTAACAAAACACTGTAGTACATGGCAGAAAATCCGAGTGAAGGAGCTACGCAACCATTTGCGTCACGCGATGATCTAACCTGAAGCGGATTATAGCACCAACGAAATAACCTAACTATCGAAACAAGAAAAATATACCGAAGAGAATGGGAACGGCGGCGCGAGAGGAGGAGGAAAGGGCGGCATTGTGATTCGGAGATCTTAGAGTCGTGTTGGAGGGAAGTGTTGTTGGTCGGTGAAATGCGAGCGAAGTGAGAGAGCGACGCAGAAAACGACGCCATGACTGTTGGCTTGGCTGCAGAAAAGCGAGAAACAGAGAGCAAAAGGTGCTTTAGGTTTCAGCTAAAGCTGCTACTTAATTAACCACTAATCTAATAACTGTGGATAGTGGATACAGTGGAACCCCCAGTCGCATGCAGTGTAGCTTTTTAAGAGCTGGTTTGTGACTTCTTGTCTTACTTACTGATCAATTAGTGAATGTTTCGATTAGAAAATTGCAAAAAGTGTGTTTGAATTGAATGTAATTATTATAAATTATTATAAATTATAAAATATTATTATTATAAGTTATAAATATAAATTTCTTTGAGGCAAATGTAACATACATTAGACACTTGATTTAATATGAGTCAAACTAGATAGATTCACATAAAGAGTAAAGAGCAAATCTCTCTCTGTATTTATTCTCCTTCCTATTATTTCAAATAATTAAAAAATTATTTCATTTTCTATTCTTTTTTTCTTTTCTTATGCTTCCTTTCCTTTCACTTGCTTTTTCTTTTTCACTTTCTTTTACTAACCAAACATAGCCTTAATGTCACATATAGCAAGTGTTAGAACCAAATTGGTTAAAAGTATTTTTAATACAAATACTTCCTAAGTGATTTTATGGTTTTGATGATAACAAAATGTATTAAGCTTTTACAATGTATAACAAAGCTGTCTAACTAAGTTTATTGAAGGATGTTGCAGTCTGCGACCAATAATAAGTTCATCATGACATTGGCTCATATTCAAAGTCTGAGAAGCTTTGCGTCCAATGTTAAAGACATCGTCCAATGTTGGCACTGGAACATATATGGACACCAAGAGTTCTGCGTCCAATGATCAGTATTGGGAAATACTGTTCATCGTCCAATGATTCTCTGCGTCCAATAAACAATATGAGGCAATGATGCTCTGCGTCCAATAATCAGTAGGAGGCAATGCTACTCTCTGCGTCCAGTGTTTTCTAAAGAAGCAGAATCGCAGAAGTACAAGGAATCACTCATGGAGACAATACTACTCTCTGCGTCCAATGATTTCCAAAGAAGGAGAACCAGTGAGTATGCGTCCAATGTATCAGAAGGACAAAAGTCCAATGATCAGCATAAGGCAATATGCACAACATTGCCTGCGTCCAATGAAGCAGAATAGGACAAGTCCATCAGTCAATTGTTCTGCGTCCAATGAAGCAGAAGAACAAAAGTACAACAGTCAACTGCTCTGCGTCCAATGGAACAGAATTGGAAAAGACCAACAATCAACTGCTCTGCGTCCAATGGAACTGAATGGGAAAAATCCAACAGCAACTGTTCTGCGTCCAATGTAGCAGAATGGTAAAAGTCCAATAAAACTTCCCTGCGTCCAGTGGAACAGAAAGGCAATGGCAAAAGTCCAATCATCAGCATGAGGTAATTCATTCCAATACTGCCTTGCATTCAATGGAACAAAATGGTAAGCAAAGGTATGCGTCCATTTGTTAAAAGGACTAAAAGTCCAATACATTCTACATGCTGCGTCCAATACATTCTATATGCTGCGTCCAAAACGCAGAGTCCATTACTTGCTATTTATTGCTCATGCATTTAATATGGAACATATTTATTGAGCAAATGATTTGAAATAAATAGTTGTATACAATGCTTTTCTGTACAACCATTGTCAACGTTTTTGAACGTGCATTAAATGAAAAGCATAAAGCACTGTGGAAAGTGTACTAAGAGAGAGAATGTACCCTGATTAACACTGTATATCTCTGAACACATCTTTCTACTTTACACAGTGTATTCTCTCTGTCTCAATAAGTTATTACTATTAACCACTGTACAATTGAGACTTTGAGTACAGGTTACTTCTGATTAAGGAGAAAGAAACGCAGACATACACACTGAAGTAGATCTCCTGAGAGCAACGGGAAATTAACATTTAATGCTATTAGAGAACGGTCATATTTATGAAGGCTGAAGCTGAGCTATTCGAAGAACAAATCTGAAGCTTCATCAAAGCCTATAAATACCGTGAACAAGAAGAAGAATACAAGAGACTGAACAACGAAAAAGAAAGAGCAAAAACGCTGTGCAATTTGTTATACTCTGTATAGAAAGTCTTGTATATTTTCTATCTTCTTGTAAAAGAGAGTTTGCTTAACTCTCGAAGTGCTTTAGTTTTCATATCCTCACTTGTGTGAGTTAGACAGCACTTGAATCAAAAACACTCTGCTGAGTCGTTTAGCCTGAAGAGGCTGTGTGTAAAGAATACTTGGGATTTAGCCTAAAGAGGCTGTGTGCAAAGAATACTTGGGATTTAGCCTGAAGAGGCTGTGTGCAAAGAATACTTGGGTTATAGCCTGAAGAGGCTGCGTGCAAAGAATACTTGTATTCTATCTGGTTTGATAGTGAAATCTCTCTCGTTTGAGGGGACTGGACGTAGCTCTTAGGAAAGAGTGAACCAGGATAAAAACTTGTGTTATTTCTTCTTTCCCTTAACTCTTTTTATATCTGTGCTTATTACTAACCAAAGGGATTGAATTGATTTTATTTCAACAAGTTTTTCATACCTTTAAATCGGACAAAGAAAACAAGTTTTTCAAACTAAGAGGGAATCCTCTGCGTCTAATATTTCTGTGAGTCCGATATTTTACAACTATGTGAGTCCAGTGTTTTAAGCACTCTGTGCGTCCAATATTTTAGCACTCTGTGCGTCCAATGTTTTAACATTTTAAGAGTCCAATACTTCAAAACACTGTGAGTCCAGTTTTCACATTTGACTGTGCGTCCAACGATCTTTCAAGACAGCGTCCAATATTTCGAAAAGTTTTAAAAGCTGAGAAACACAATTCAACCCCCCTTCTTGTGTTTCATCTTGTTAACTACAGCAAGGTTTAATTAAGATTATTTAATAATTAATATTAATAATAGAATAAAAAAAGTCTGTGATGAAATGAATAAGGCAAACACTTGTTAAGAGAGAGAGAGTTATAGTTAGATGAATTGAATAGCTTTCCCATTTTGTACTAACTAAAAATGAACAATGATTCATTGAAAAAAAGTCAACAATGATATTTAGATATTCACATATTCGCAACACCCATATAAAATTTCTATTTATTTTTATATTTTTTTTATCATATCATTTATCATTTATCACTTATCTATTACATTTATTATTCATCTCTTTTTTATCTCTCTTAACGTGTCTACTAACATCTAAGTGTACAAGAACTATTTTTCTTAAAAAATAGTGCAGTCATTAGTAAAATAATCGGAATTATCGGATGAAGTCACATTTTGAGTTCATGTTTTAAATTTCATTTGCTGAGGTTGAAATGAGAGCAATCTAATTTGTTATTGAGTGACACTTATTTATCACATTATATCTTAGTTTTTAAGCCAAGTGATATATTCGTTTTATATCTGTACTTAGCATTATGACATGCATATAAAATGGTATGTGTCTTTCTTTATTATTTAAAGAAAGTCGCATTTTAAACCTGTATTTATTTAATAGTTTAATAACTATAAAATAACACTTTAGTAGTTCTAAATTATTTTTTTTAAATTCAAGGACCATGGGCTCGCCCTGGCCTTAGTGGGCAAGGTTGGGCTTAGCTGATAGCTCTAATGATACCTAACCCAGTGTATTTTTTCTACACTCTTTAGATTTACTCGCTCTCTATTTTTTTCTCTCACGCTCAGAAGCTAATGCGCCTCTCTCTCACTTCAAATATGACGCTATATTTTGAGTTGGAATATTCTCCATTTGTTTTTCTCTTTATTTCTTCTATTATTATGCTTTTGGGAGAAATAAATTATATAAATATAATACATAAATAGTGGAAAGTATCATTTATTGCATTTATTCTTCTAAAAACATAATAATAAAAAAAATAAAAATAAAAACAAATAGAGAGAAACTTAACTCCTATATTTTGCTTCAATTCTCGGTGCTTTCCTTCATCTGCCTTACCATCTATTTATTGTAGATAAAAGGCCATGTGAACATTTGATTTCAAAATCTCAAATTTTCATTTCTATAAAAAAAAATCTCAAATTTTCAACAAAATCTCAAATTTTCATTTCAATCAAAAAAAAAAATCTCAAATTTTCAACAAGTGCTGCACCGTAAGCTACACAGTAGCACTGCACTTCACCTCCCTCTATGTTTCTTAGGTGGAGAAATTTCTTCATGCATTAAATGAGCACACACTCTTTGACCTTTAATGCATCAATTTGGCTGGAACCTCACAATTCTCCCCCTCCAGCCAAAGGGAAATATTCTCCGATCATCAAATACGATCCATGCCGATCAACTCGGCACAAAGTTGAAGCTTTTTACGTGCTACAACTTTTGTCATCATATCAGCAAGATTTTCATCTGTGTGAATTTTTCTTATGTGAGTAGAGTCTTCACTCGCCATTTTTAGCTAATCATATTCGAAATGACGACGATTCCTGTTCCTACCATCACATACAGCCACAACAACAACAACAACCATGCTTGGACCTTCTCTCACCTTGATCATGCACGTGCACATGCACATGCACTTCCTCTGTTCGTCACACGCCGCAAAATCACAGTTACTCGCAGCAAATATGGTGGTGGCTCTGCCTCGTCCCCTCCACACTCTCATTTTCGCGTGTCTTGCCAATCCAAGGTAAATTCTTCTCCACCCTTTTGCGCCAGCCACAGCACCCAACGTGTTTTTTCACCACAGCAATTCAATTCATCGAGGGAACAGAGTTTAGATTTTTGTGTTAAAATCTCATTTAGAATTTGACCTCATCCTTCCTCTTGAAGAATCGCCATATATTGCTTCACTAGTTTAATTTTCGCATACAAGAGAGAAATAATCATTAGCCAACACTTCTTCTGGACTCGAATATAAAAAAAAATATTTAATTCACCATAATTAAGAATGTTAATTAATTCATTTAATTTTCGTAATCTCAATTGAAAAATAAACTTTATTACCTAAATTTCCCCTAATAAAATGGACCATTGTAACTAAAATCTAAATTAAACAAAGGGTATTTTGTAGATAAATTGATTAAATAGGATGAGATTAGTCGAGATTTGCTTATATTTTAGACTATTATACTTGAATTATTTTTTACTTATATTCGAGTCAGACTGTGTGTCAAACAACTGTGAATGAAACAATGCCTGTAGTATTCATTCACATGTATAGCAAGTGTATCTAGAGTGTGCTAATGATAATAATCTCGTGCGTGTAGACAGAGACAGTGCAGATTAGGAGGTGCTCCCCTTTTCTAGAAAGTTCCTTACTTTCTGGCAACGGTGCTGTGGCCTCAGCAGATGAGTGGAAAGCAGTTCCTGATATTTGGAGATCTTCTGCGGAGAAGTATGGTGATGAAGTAGCCTTAGTAGATCCATATCATGATCCTCCTTCAACTATGACATATAAACAGGTCTTTTTCCCCTGCTATTCTGTACCCTTTTGCAAAACTGTTTTAATAATCATACACACTGAAAATGTTTTAGAAGATTTTGCTGGTTCCCTATCTCTAATATGGAGGCCATATGTACTACTATTTGCTGGCTCCCTATCTCTAATATGGAGGCCATATGTACTACTATGTAACTATTTCTTCTTAATTCATATATAAGAAAGAGTTATCATGCTTTTTGGGTTGATTGCATGACAAATGGCTATGTTGCTGCTATTGGAATTAAGTAATGATTAGGGTTTGAGTGATTAAATAAAAATTCAAAACTTATCAAATATAACATTTGTCACATTTTTATTTAGAAATTTAGCAACACATGCCAAACTTGGGTTGTAAAATTTGATGATTTTTTTTTTAAACTGTTGAACCATTCTTAGTAGCTGATAATATGTTCAACTTGTAACATAATGCCTCTCTCAAAGTTTTGGAGCTTCCCAGGTTGTAATGGGTATCTGCTACTCTCAATGCTTACTAGAAATTAAGTTGCTATTTTGATTCTTTTATATCTTTCTTATACTTTGTTTCTGTGTCAATTTCAGTTGGAGCAGGCAATTTTGGATTTTGCAGAAGGCTTAAGAGTTATTGGGGTAAGACCAGATGAGAAGATTGCACTTTTTGCGGAAAATTCATGTCGTTGGCTTGTAGCAGATCAAGGTGAGCAGTACTTTTATTTTCCTCTTTCACTGTATTGAGTCTAGGAATTGCCAGTTGCACAAATCTTACGTGCACAAACTTTTCAAAAGCAAATACCAATTTATAATATGGTCGTAACTTTCATAAACACAACAGTAAATTCTGAAAATTATACCTAAAGTTTGTGAATGTATATGTGAAGGCAGTGTTACTATCATGTTCTGTAAAAATTATCCCCTTGTTTTGTGAAAGTTACTTACATCAGTAAGTGAAAATGAATTTCTAGTTTTCAAACCTGTATATATGCCAAGCTTAATGGCAGATTTGCAATGTTTATATGCTCATAAGTTGCAGAAGTGCTCAATTAGTTTGCTTTATTTGTATTTTTTAATCCTTCAAAGTGATATTATGGCATCGACTATTTTCACATTTGATACATGCATATGGATCCTTATCACTTGTAGTTTCAGTCTGCTATAGTACTTGTGCTTTTTTAATCAAATCCATGCTATATTTTTAGTCTAGGCATGATGGCAAGTGGAGCAATCAATGTGGTAAGAGGCTCAAGGTCATCATCAGTTGAAGAGCTACTGCAAATATACAACCACTCTGAAAGGTTTGATAAATGCTTCAATTCAAACAGCCTGTATCTTTGTGTCAAAAAGAAGATCTAAAAAATATTTAACCTGAAGAATTGAATGGCACTAGTTACAAGAATATATAATAGTGTTTTACAATAGGAACAGAGGTTAGGGGTTTGTTGGATGCAGCAGGGATCTTCGCACACCCATATTCTGTGACTAGATTGTGTGTTTTAATTGGTTCCAATTCTCAAATTGTCCAAAATATGTTAACCTTTTTGTTTTCACATTCTTTTTAGATACTCAATCTTCATTGGTAACTCATAGACTTTGCTGACTTCTGCTATTGTTATTCAGTGTTGCACTAGCCGTGGATAACCCTGAAATGTTTAACCGGATTGCAAAAACATTCTATTCAAAGACTAGCATGAGATTTGTTATTTTGCTTTGGGGAGAAAAATCAGGCCTGATTGCCGAAGAAAACAAGGAGGTTCCAGTCTTTAGTTTCATGGAAATCATAGATTTGGGACGAGAGAGTCGCAGGGCATTGTCTGATTCTCATGATGCTAGTACGTTAACTGATTCTTTTCCTACAAACTCAGGTTATATGTGCACTTAAGAATTGTGTTCAGTCCAAGCCTTTTTTTTTCCCTTTTAAATTGAGAAAGTATCAATCAGTGACACTTGAAAATTTAATAATATATGCAACTGCCAAAGCATAATACCCCATAGCAAGTTGGCAGCTCCCAAAAGTAAATCATAACATCGTTAGTTTTATAAGTTCCAAAGCATGTGAAAAACATATCAGATGATAATGCTTGATGGAGGTTTTTAATTTGCAATGTATTGTTCAGATTATAGTCCAATTGCTACTTACATTAACCAATGCTTTAACCTTTAGAAAGGAAGCAATCGGATTCCTCAAAGGATGAGGAATGAGGAAGTTATCTGTATTTGTTTGATAAATCTTTTACCAGTCTGTTTTTTTGAGTTTAATATTCTTTTTTTTCTCTCTTATTGCCCTTTGTACATTTTTTCTTAATGAAGTCGTTTTATTATTTAATTATTTTTTAAGAGACAAGATTTCTCTTAATCATCTAACGAAGCAACAATCAGATTGTTTGCTACTTTTCTATTTTGTACATTGATCGCAGAGAAACAATATGTTTATGAAGCAATCAACTCAGATGACATTGCCACTCTTGTATACACAAGTGGAACTACTGGAAATCCAAAAGGTGTTATGCTTACCCATCGGAATCTTCTGCATCAGGTTTCATTACAAATCTTTACATTTTAATTTCAGTTGAAGATGATTCTTTGCTACATCTTATCATTGATGCCACATCATTTGTTGATAAACTTTTAGATAAAAAATCTTTGGGTCATTGTACCTGTTGAAGTTGGTGATAGATTTCTAAGCATGCTGCCATCTTGGCATGCATATGAAAGAGCTTCTGAGTATTTCATTTTCACACGCGGTATTGAGCAAGTATACACAACCGTGAGAAACCTAAAGGTATTATTACTTTGATCATATGTTTGAAACATTGTATAAATGTGGCTTCTTACGCAGTTATAATGTGACTTCAATATTAGGGTTTGAAAAATGAAAAGCTCAAGGATTGATATTTCTTGAAATAAAGTCAATAACATATGGATTACTGTTTCAGCTCAACAACTTACTAATATTATGATGATGAATCGATGATGTCATAATAAAAACAATGGATTGCTGCATGTGCTAAATTGGTTATTTTATTATTTAAAAACACATGTACTGATAATCTGATGTGCTCTTCATCTTATATATTTTGTAGGATGATTTGAAACGTTACCAACCACATTACTTGATTTCTGTTCCTTTAGTTTTTGAAACATTATACAGGTAAGTCTCCTCTTCCAGAATTGTATGAATACACCTTGAATTGAGTATATATCGTATGAGAAAAAATTGCATTTGCTAATAAGAAATCAGGTGTATTTCATCAAAATTTAAAGCCATTCTTCAATAGGATGCATGAATTTGGCTTTTAAGCAATATTTTGAGGCAAGTGAATTACAAGTATTCATGAAAAAGACAAGTGGGAAATGCTTGCAATTTGTAGTGTGATATAATATGAGTGTTCCTGTGGGAAATAATATGATGCTAGAATCCTTATTACATGAATCATTTTTCATATTTTCCCATTAGAAAGATTATGTATCTCAAGAGTCAGGATCAGGATTATCACTTTCATTGTCTTTCTTGATTGTTTTCTATGCAGTGGGATCCAGAAGCAGATATCTACTAGCCCCCTTGTTAGAAAGCTTGTCGAGTTAGCATTCATAAGAATCAGCTTAACATACATGGAGTATAAACGTATTTATGAGGTTTGGTCATCAACCCTTCTTTATGATATTTGAAGTGTTTAGATTAAAAACTAATGAATCATTATCTCTCTTTTCCATACATTCTTTTTTCCCTCACTTTAGGAACATGCTCTCTAATAAATTCTTATTTTATCCAAAATAAAAGTTAAAAAATGATGATTGCCATTGAGTCATCTTAAATATCTCAGAATTTTAGGTAATTGTTAATAATATTGCTACTTATTGTCAATCAAGACTTCTGAAACAAATTGCTTGAATATTTTGCTAAGAATTTTTTTGCAGGAATTCCTTCTGACTTAATATTTAATATGCTGATGTAGAAGGTCTGTAGTTGTGAATCATCTATCAATTAAATGATTTCATTGCTTCATCTACATCTTATACAGTATCCTAATTCCTAGATCAGAAGTTATACTTTGGAGGCTAAGCCATGCTAGTTGATTGTAAAATTAATTGTTATTACTTCATTTAAAAATTTACTTTTATATCAGCATCACTTCTTTTCTCAATAAGTTTAAACAAGTATACAAATACTGTAATTACTAAATCTCACCAGAGATATTGCTTTAATGCTTTTGCTAAATTTCAAATATGTTTGTAGGGTAAATGTCTAACAAAGGATACGAAGCAGCCTTCATATGTCCATTCAATGTTGGACTGGTTATGGGCAAGAATTATAGCCACAATATTGTTTCCAATTCATATTCTGGCAAAGAAACTCGTCTACAGTAAAATCCATTCATCTATTGGAATATCAAAGGTCTTTTATCCTTCATTTTTATTGTCTTCTAATACATTGTCTGTATTTTATTGTCTCATTTTTACTGTCTGTCTCTCATTTTGCTGATTACTTAATTGAGTGTAATCAAGGTTAAATTTGGTAGGGTGTAATCAGGATAGACTATGATTGTAGAGCTGAACCTTATGATAGACTACTGGACCGGCCCTTGGTACCATGGGCTGACATATACTATTAATCTGAACTCTAAACTATGCACGTCATCACTTATGATTTTGCAAAATTGAGGTTTGACAAGTGACTTTGTGTCACTCTACAGGCTGGAATAAGTGGGGGCGGTTGTTTGCCTTTGCAAGTTGATAAATTTTTTGAGGTCTGATACTCCACACAAGTGTAACTTGCAATCAATTTTACATTTTTTTGGAATCCAATTTACATTGGTGTTTTTTTTATAATGTACAGGCAATTGGAGTGAAAGTGCAGAATGCATATGGTTTAACAGAAACTTCACCAGCTATTGCTGCTCGACGATTTAGATATAATGTAAGCAATGTATCAAATGTATTGAAATTTTGCTGTCTGTATATACCAATATGTGTGTAAGTGTACACTTGCATGAAAATTGTTTTTTTATTAAAATCTTCATCCACAATTACTGGTTATGGAAAGTCTTTCTTTTTATTTTCCCTTGTTTCTTTTGGTATTTTTTTAGCAAAAGTACTTAAGCTGTTAATAGCTCAATGTTCAACTTTTTATTATAAGTCTCTATCTAGAGCACAGCATTCATAATAATTGCATAATTTGCGTTTTTTTATTAGTTTGTAATTGAGTTTGCAAAGGGTGGTGCTTCTATCTAAGAATGTTACAGATGCAATCTTTTGAAGGTTATTGGATCCGTTGGGCATCCAATTCAGCATACAGAATTCAAAATAGTAGATTCTGAAACTGGTGAAGTTCTTCCACCTGGTTCAAAGGGCATTTTGAAAGTCAGGGGTCCACAAGTGATGAAAGGATACTTCAAGGTGATATGCTTTGTCAAAATGCGAACCTTTTTTTGTTTGTTTGTGCGTGTGTGTGCTGTGTGTGTGAGAGAGAGAGAGAGAGCGAGCATGTTTTGTCACAAATTCATAGTAGTTTTATTTTGTGGGTACATACAGCAGACATGAGAGATACTTCATACTTCCTTTATACTGAACCCCAAGGCCCTTTTGTCAATGTTGTTCAATCATACGGTTAAGCCAACCCTCATTGGCATTCATGAAACATTAAACAACTTTTCGATTATATTCCAACAACCTAAGTCAAAAGTGTACTTCACATACACATCATGTGATTTTTAAGTTTTTTATTGATGTTTTCTGGATAAAATTGTGACAGTTACGTGTCATATTCTTGTATTTAGAATCCATTGGCTACAAACCAGGCCTTAGATGGGGATGGCTGGCTGAATACTGGTGATCTAGGGTGGATTGTTCCCCACCATTCAATTGGGCGTAGTCGTAACTCTAGTGGTGTGATTGTTGTGGATGGCCGTGCTAAAGACACTATTGTGCTTTCATCAGGTATAACAAAAGTTTCGTTATAGTATAATACATTTAGCTTTGAATCTTAAGAAATTCAGTAAATGTTGTTTGTGATTTACTTTACTATGTGGTGTTCTTGTATCTGCATGACTTGTAATTAACAATTGGCTGTCTTAGTTGTTATTGGTTAACTGTGTGGCTTGAGACTAAATTTCATGTTTTGAACCTTAACTGCAAACTTTACCCTCTGTGAAGTCCCCACTCTTCTATTCCCCTTACTTAAGTAAATACTAACCACTTGTTTTAATAAGAGAAGGTAAAAATGTTGAACCAGCAGAACTTGAAGAAGCTGCCATGAGGAGTAGATTAATTCAACAAATTGTTGTTGTTGGCCAGGTGAATTCTTGATTTCTTTCAAATTTTGATAGCACAAATTCTATTATTAACTGCTGTTAGATAGTATAAAATGTGATGAATCTACTTGTTGAGAATAACTGTAACATATAGGATAAGCGACGTCTAGGAGCTATCATCGTTCCTAACAAGGAAGAAGTTCAGAAGGTAGCAAGGGAGTTGTCAATTATAGATCCCAACAGTTCCGATGTTGTTAGTGAGGAAAAAGTGACGAGCCTAATATATAAAGAATTAAAGACCTGGTAAGACTTGTCTCACTTCTGTTTCTTGTAATGAATGCCAGACAAAGTTTATGCCTTTCCAGATATCACTATGCCATGTTAGTGTTTTATAGCCAAATTAGTTGTTTTAAGAGGGAAACAAAGATTAATGGTAACGGCGACTAAAAACATATGTAATCCTTTCTTAATTGATTGCAAAAGGTAGAAAGTTATGTTTCATTATGACAAAAACAAAATGGGAAAGAAAGAATAAAATCACATGTTCCCTCGTTGGTATTTACTAATTAGATTCCTTTTTTATAACCTGATCTTGATTGATTTATTTGCTTCTCCCCCATTTTTCCTGTCTTATTCATCATGCAGGACGTCAGAATCTCCATTTCAAATTGGACCAATCCTTCTTGTAAATGAACCCTTCACGGTTAGATTTGGAATTCAAAGCAGTATATTAGTATCTTTTATGTTATTATTCATATCATAGATTTGACATATTCGGTTTATCCTTTTCTTCAATGACAGATTGATAATGGTCTAATGACACCCACCATGAAAATTCAAAGGGATAGAGTTGTGGCTCAATACAAGGAGCAAATAGACAATCTATACAAGTGACAAACCCCCATCACCTATTTATAAAAGTCTCCAAATAAATGGACCCCATAATAAAAGTCTGTAAATCTTATGAGTATGTAACTTTTATTCTTAACCTGTAATTTTTACTATCAGTTTATAATTATATTTGACATTATATAATCATGGGGATCATTTGGAATATATTATGTTTGCTTTGAAAGTTGCCATTGTTTTCGATGTTCATATACTAATCATGATTGGCATTAAAGTTCCATATAGCCGACTCCACCTAGTGGTTGTTGTTTTACTGATCTAAAGTTAATTAAGAGATGATGATGATGATCTTAGTATACCCTGATTTATGCAGCTCATGAGTCATGTTAAGGCCAATGCAAGGAGGATTGAAGCCTGTATCTGTATTGATGTTAAATTGCACTTGTCCAGTTGTAATTTTTATATAGTTTTATGTCTATGGCTTGTGAATTGCCCTCAACTGAAACTCAGTATCATCTTGAAACAAACTGGTTCATATTATTGATGAGAAATTCTCTCATGAATGCTATGCAGCGTGTGTAGATTCAAGCCTGTGCAGTGCAAGCTGCTTTTTGTAATTTAAACTAAAAATAGAGGATGGAAATGCTTGGAACCACCTTTGATTAACACACTCAAATCAAGAGTTGCATCCTTGGCTTTGCAAGTTCCACAAGTGCAACAATTTGAGGTTGTGAAAGACTGAAATGAACTCAAGTAATGTCCTCACTTTATCAGAGTCAAATGAAATCCATATAGGACCCAGCGTATTTTAAGGTCCAACGACTGAAAAGACTGTGGTGTAGATGGGGCAACTTGGTGGAAAATGTACCGCATACTTTAGGTGTATGATTATATCAACAGAACTTTGCTTCTGTTTTCTCCTTCCAGGAACCACCTAACCTCAATTGTCTCACACTGTTCTGGGGATATGACCACTTATTGACAAAGTAAATCATTAGTCTTACTCTTCACAATAAAGAAAGAAAGAAAGAAAAAAACCATCTTGAGCACATGGAAAATAACAAAAATACCATGTTGTCCATAAAGTTAGGTAAAGTGCGCTCCATCATCTTATCACTAATGCAGCCTCCACTTGCACCTTTCTCTAAAAGGTGGTGCTATATATTATTTTTCTCTATATAGTGCTTCTGAGTGGTTAAGGGTACACATCCAATGATCCAAGACACAAAGAACAGAAGAATGGGCTCAAAATCTACCATTAGACTCCTTAGGTTCTGCTGCTTGATGATGCTCTTCAGCTTTACTTTGTTGTCATGGACGAGTCATGCAAGCACACCATGCAATGGTTCCATAGCTGAATGCAATCAAGAAGACGAGCTTCTGATGGAATCAGAAATAAGCAGAAGGTTTCTGGAGGAGCAGAAGAGATACATTTCTGATGGAGCTCTGAAGAGAGATAAACCAGTTTGTAATGGTGGTGCCACTGGTGAGGCTTATAGTAAATCAGGAGGGTGTCTTCCTCCACCCTCACATCCTTACACTAGAGGCTGCTCTAAGTACTATCGTTGTAGGTCTGACTCTTGATTGGAGCATCATGCATAGATCTTTAATTAAGGGTAGTTGATGAATCATGCATTCATAGAATCTTTCTGTTGTTGTTGTTGTCCATTAAATTTGATGGGACTTTCTGAATTTTGGAATTGTATGAAGTTATGCAATATATTCTGTAATAATTAATGAATTCTCTGTGGGAAAAGAGTTCTTACCTGTAGCTGCACTACAACATGGATCAATTGCTATACTACGATTTTATCAGATTCTTGTCAACCAAAGATACAGGGTACTAGGTTGTGCTAAGTTCGCATGGAATTTTCTAAACACACATACATACACTTCTAAACACACATACACTTAAATATAAAAAGACCAAAAGACCCTCAACCATACACACGCACTGTTCACGCGCACACACATACTCACACCTAAAAATTTTTACATTGCAGAACTATTAGTTCCGTAGTGTAATTACATTACGGGACTAATAGTTCCGTAATGCAAATTTACATTGCAAAAAATTAACATTACGGAACTAATAGTTTTGCAATGTAATTTACACTACGGAACTATTAGTTCCGCAATGTAATTTTTTTGCAATATAAATTTACAGTGCGAAACTATTAGTTCCACCATTTAAATTTACAATGCGGAACTAATAGTTCTATAGTGTAAATTTACGTTCAAAAAAATTACATTGCGGAACTAATAATTTTTTATGCGTGAACCTGTATGTGCACATGAACAGTGTATGTGTGAATATTTGAGGATATTTTGGTCTTTTAAAATTTAAGTATGTGTATTTAGAAACATGTATGTGTATTTAGAAAATGCCAGTTCGCATTTAGATGGTCCATACCTATTAATAAGTTCAATTCAAAGGTGATACAGTAATGTCATTGCCACCATTGATTGGTTTATTGGATTCCTTATCTCCACCCACCATTTCTGTTTTAATAGCCATCCAGGTTTGCTCACTTGTTTATCTCCACCCACCATCTCGAAATACTTGACATGAGAACTAATTTAATCGACAAAATACACATTTAAAGACTTCAAGCATAATTTTAATCATTTTAGAAGCATAATTTTAATCGTTTTAGGACTAGGCCTGACATAACTGACACTATATCTTCTGAAGATAAATTTGACTAAGGGCCTGTTTGGATTGGCTTATGCAGAGCTTATGAACACAGCTTATGACTGATTTATAAGTTTTGGGTTTATTTTTCATAAGCTACCCAGGATAGTTTATCAAAACAGCTTATGACTTATATAAAATAAGTTTCACTATAATTTTTCTTCGATTATAAAAGTAACTTATACAACTTATGTCATAAGCACTGAATAAACTTGTTATCCAAACAGTAGCTAATTACTCAAAAAAAAAAAGTGGCTCCAAGAACATCAATACAGGCAAACTCAATAGAATCCACACAACAGCCAGTAACAATGTCAAAGCGATGGTCATAGTCATAAGTGGTTAAAGAAATTAAACTGGCAGGACCCTTAATCAGGCATGATACATTAACTGAGGAAGAATATCCGGATGAACTTTCAGTCATAAATTCCAATCACAATCTGCATGAACTTCCCTCAATGATCCAAAGCATACATGCTTAAGCCATGATGAACTACTTTAGATTCCTGTTAAAGATATAAGCATATATCGGATAATGGATAGGACATATCTAATCTGGTGTTTCTCTATAGTCTAATTATTGAGAGGATAAGATCTTCATATGTAATTTCGCAACTTCAAATTCATCGAGATTCCCAATCCTTCAATTTTCTGCTTCCTTTAGGTTTCGTTATAGGTGCGTTCATTGCTGCCATTTTGTCATTATACTTTGCACGAAGTGGATCATTGTAAGTCCACCTGTATTACAAATCAGCATTAACAAGAACATTAGAGCATAATATTACAGCGGTTATCCAAGTATGAAATGCTCCTTGCAGTGCCAGAAAAACCCTTATTTGCTCAGGGAAAAGGGTAGTCTAGAGGTTAGTCGCATGGTATAAAAAATGGTCGGCAGTATAAAGACCAAGAAAAGTACTCAGCAGCATAAAGACCTCAGAAAGCCATTTTACTTTAACAACAACAACCAAGGTTAGCTCCATGGATCATATAATATTATATAATCCAACTTAAATGTAAATCTATATTTTTTTTTAAAATATATATATATATATCCATGGTGATGCAGAAATTTCTATGACAATGCACGTATGCTCTACCTAAACATGCTAAAGCCAATCATTATCAACAAATACTTATCATTTAGAGGAAGACAAAAAGAGAAGATATAGATGTCAGGGTGAAGTCAAGAAACTAGGAAAGTTGTAGACTTCAAATAAGGTACACGTTTCTACAAAATGAATACCAGAAAAATAAAATAGGATCTATGAGAAGGCATAATTCAGCTTTTCAAATGAAATATGTCTTTTAACTAGATTACTTCCAATCAATTCCCTCTTTAGCCTCAATCTCATGCATAATCAAGTTCCTTGAAAACAAAGCCATCCTTCATAAAAAATAGTACATCACATTCTTCTGATGACTAATGAGCATCACACTTTTCTAGATCCTAAGAGATAAATAAATCGTAAATCAACATTTCAGTTTAGATCTAAGCTTCCCAATATCATACCAAGAATGTAAAAGTAATGTCCTATACCATTTTTATTTTGGACTGTCATATCAGATGATCTTCAGAAGCAAATGTGAAGAGACAAGCAATATATGTTTTGGCAGAACAAAAGAACAAAAAAAGAATATCAACACATAGAACAAATAATCTACCACTATTCTTGAAAGATATAGAACATAAGGAAAAGTGAACTTACGGGTTGTTCCAATCGGTGGTGTCCTCATTAACAAGATGGGTCCACTTAGTTCTTCCACTACGACCAAAGTGCTTGACTTGCATAACCTTAGGCAATATTGTCTTGTCCATTTTATCTTCCCCAGTTGGAGCAGAGAAATCACGTCCAAAAATATTGTCAGCTCCAACAGTTGCAGCTTGGTCATCAGGATTAGACTGGAAGAAAGCACCCTTGTGATAGTATTTCTGCATAAATCTCCATTTCTGCTTTGGTGGTGGAGCAGGTTTTGGATTCTTCCTTTCCCACTCTCTCCTCTCTTCCTCTGTCATGTTCCTCACCCTCTCAATCTCTTCTTTTTCCTTCAACATTGCCTCCCGGTCCTCCCTATCCCGCTTGATCCTACCGATCTCCCTCACTTTCCAAGCTTCATATTCCTCTGCCTCATTGACTTCATCATCAGTATCCACATCAGCAATGTTCGCCTCCAATTCAATATTCTTTTGGATTTCTTCATCCTTGCGGATCTCCTCAACAACAATCTGCTTTGTCTCAATTCTCCTTTCCTCCAATCTCCTTTTTATTGCTTCCTCACGGGCCCGCTCTTCAGCTTCAAGACGCTCGCGCTCAGCGACAGTATCTCTCTCCGTCTTGGGAACAAACACAGGCTTCACCATAGCTACCCCTGTGTATTCCTCATCAGAGTCAGTCTCATACTCGGATTCCTCCTCCTCCTCCTCTTCTTCCTCTTCCTCCTCCTCCTCTTCCGGAGGAAGCGCTTCCTCCTGCTCTCTCTGAAGCAACTTCTCTTTGAGCTGTCTTCTTCTCTCCGCCATAGCATCCTCATCTTGCTCCTCTAATTCCAACCATTCCTGCCTCCTGGCCTCCTCCTCAATGGTAGAAACAATCTCGGCTTGCCGAATGCGGCGATGATCAGCTCTAACTTCCTCACGATTATCTATCCGGCTCTCAGCCAATCGGCGGAGCCTGCGATCATCCTTTCTAACAATAGCAGTATCTTCCTCGTGACGAGGAAATGCTTTCTCCAAGGCAGCTTCCTTGGTGGGTCTAATATCACCGGCGGCCTCTTCATTCTCATCATCAGCCCATTCGGGAACTTTACCAGGCCAATAACGCTTCACTTTTGTTTGGCCAATTTTACCTCTGAGCTTATCCCTTATAGCTATTACTGTATCACTAACACCTGCTGTCACCGACATTGTTCTTCTTCCACAATTCAACACCAACAGAAATAGGAAAAAGTAAAAAGAAAAAGCCAGTTTCGAATCCCTTCCTCCTTCAAACCCTAGTTTCAACAGATGCATAACAATAAGTAAAACTTTCACAAAACAACAGACAATTTCATATGAAATGAAAAGTAAAAGGGAACAATCGGGGATTAAAAAAAAAAGCATTGAAAGAGAGAGAGATCGGGTAACAGCGGTGTGGAAAATATAGAGCGTTGATGTGATGATAGATATTGATATGGGAAACATATGCGAATGAAAGCATTACCGGAAGCGGTTTCGAATCAAAAGAATGAAACTTCAATTGAAAGGGGAAAAACAAATAACAGACCAGTTGGGTTCCAACGGCTTACAGTTGGAGAAGCGAAGAGATACGGCGACCGGAAAAACAGTGTCCCTCTTTGTCTCCGGCAGTGTCGCCCTCGCCCAAGTTATTCTGTTCGGTGCAGGGAATATACATAATAATATAATACTAGACAGGTTAAGGCCAAACATGAAACAAGACTTCAATTAAATAGATGTGATCTATTTGAAAAATTGAAGTCACAAATCTGTATGGTGTTTTCTTTTTTTGATATTATGACCTATGGTGTTTTTAATTATCTCTAAATAAGTTTTTGTCCTTAAATTTTTTTTTAAGAATATTATCTAACGTATTACCATCAGTGCAAATGTTAGGTTAATTATTCAAGTTTTGATATAAAAAAAAAGGTTAATTATTCAAGTTGAAATGATAATTCAATAAAGTCCTATAAATTATACTATTGTATTTCCTGACATGGCTTTGTTTGAAAAATCAGGCCGATAAGCACAAAAATAATTCTAAATCTTTTTATTTTTTATTCTACTAATTTTTTAATTATTAAATTGAAAAAATATTAAATTTTTTTTTTATATTTCTAAGGTATTAAATGCTTTTATTTTTTATTTAATACTTACTTTATTATAAAATAACAGGAAGAAATACACGACGATTAGTTGGAAGACTAAAGTAGGTTACCGGTAAAAAATCCTCTCCTCACCACCCTCTTTGCCTGTTAACTATTTAGGTTGAAAAATGGTAAACCCTCAGTCTCAGGAGAAGATTTTGCAACGAAAAGCAGAGCATGCTGTCTCTCGTTGACTGTTGTGTTGTTTGTTCCGTTTTAGATTCTTTCTGGTTCTGTTACGAGGAACGACAACGGAGGCACCACCAACGTTTGTAAATTGGAACCAAAGAGGAGAAGGAGAAGTAGAACCTCCCACCAGAGACAGAGACGGAGACAGAGACACTGTTTTTTTAATGCTGCGAGGAATCTCGTCTTTCTCTCGTTTTCGTCTCCTTCAACACATAGGTGCCGTTCCCACTCACTCTTCTTCTTCTTCTTCTTCTTCTTCTTCTTCTTCTCCTTGTTGTGCAATAATAGTACATTGGAAAAAGCAAAGGTATTCCCCAATGAACTATTTTTGCACAACCACAACAAACATTGATGATGAGATTGAGTGGCATAACAACAGAACCCAGTTCCTGAACTCCATGAGAAACCAGTGCAGGTCAGGTAAAGTGAGGAATGTTGATCAAGCTTTGAACTTGTTTCATGGTATGGCTAGAATGAAGCCTCTGCCTTCTGTGGTGGACTTTACTCTGTTGCTTGGGGTGATTGTTAGGATGAAGCATTACACAACTGCTATCTCTTTAGTTAAAGACATGCATTCTTCTCTAGGCATAAAAGCTGATACTTTCACTCTTAATGTTGTGATCAATTGTCTTTGCCATTTGAAGTTGGTTGCTTTTGGATTCTCGGTATTGGGGACTATGTTCAAACTTGGTTTTGAGCCCTCTGTGGTGACTCTTACCACTCTCATCAATGGGCTTTGTGTTCAAGGCAATGTGGCTCGGGCCGTGTTGCTGGCGGACCATATGGAAAAGATGGGGTATCCATCGGATGTTCAGACTTATGGGGTGTTGATTAATGGGTTGTGTAAGGTGGGTGACACTTCTGCAGCTGTTGGGTGGCTAAGGAAGATGGAAGAAAGAAATTGGAAGCCTAATGTTGTGGTTTACAGCACAATTATGGATAGTTTGTGCAAGGATGGATCGGTATCTGAGGCGTTGAATTTGTGTTCAGAAATGAGTAGCAAAGGGATTCGGCCTAATCTTGTCACTTACACCTGCTTGATTCAAGGTCTTTGCCATTTCGGACGATGGAAAGAGGCCAGTTCACTGCTGGATGAGATGATGAAAACAGGAATGATGCCGGATTTGCAAACACTTAACATTTTAGTGGATGCTTTTTGCAAAGAAGGTAAGATTATGCAGGCGAAAAGTGTGATTGGCTTTATGATTCTGACAGTAGAGGGGCCAGACATCTTCACCTATAATTCGTTGATCGATAGATATTGTTTGCAAAATCAAATGAACGAGGCCACTAGAGTATTTGATTTAATGGTTAGTAGGGGCTGTTTACCGGACATCGTAGCTTATACTTCACTTATCCATGGATGGTGTAAGATTAAAAACATTAATAAGGGTATGCACCTCTTGGATGAAATGGTTAAGGTGGGATTTGTTCCTGATGTTGTCACTTGGACCGCTCTCATTGGTGGGTTTTGTCAAGTGGGTAGACCTTTAGCTGCAAAAGAACTGTTTTTAAGTATGCACAAATATGGTCAAGTTCCCAATCTTCAGACTTGTGCCATTATATTGGATGGCCTATGTAAAGGCAATCTTCTTTCTGAGGCATTATCGTTGTTTGAGGCAATGGAGAAGAGTAATCTAGATCTTAACATCGTGATTTATAGTATTTTGCTTGACGGAATGTGCAGTGCTGGAAAACTGAATGCTGCATGGGAACTCTTTTCTTGTTTGCCTGCTAAAGGATTGCAAATTAACGTTTACACTTATAGCATTATGATTAATGGTCTCTGTAAACAAGGACTGTTGGATAAAGCTGAAGACTTACTGATGAATATGGAAGAGAATGGCTGCCTGCCAAATAGCTGCACTTACAATGTCTTTGTCCAAGGCTTGCTAACAAAAAAGGAGACGACAAGATCGATAAAATACCTTACAATAATGAGAGACAAAGGTTTTTCAGTAGATGCCACCACCACAGAAATGATTGTCAACTACTTATCCACTAATGTGGGAGAAAATGGGTTTCGAGAATTTTTGTTTCCAAAATGATAACACATTTCAAGAGTGACATTGATTTAAATCCAACCTCTCAGTTCATCCATGATCTATAATCCATAGCATAGGACACCATAGTGAGAACTGGCTTAGGCTTCAAAACTTACATTTTACCAAATAATACAAGACCATTACCATTCAAGTGCTTCCACCTGACAATTTATGTGATCTTAAGACTTGATCTTTAACATGGTATCAGAGCCTTTATTTAGGTGTTTGGTACAAATCATTCTTCAGCTTCCATCCAGCAGCTTAAGCTTTTAGCAGAGTTGTTCCCAACATATTTAATGGTAAGTATTTCAATGTCTTCTAGCACATTTATTATATATCCACAACTCAATTAAATGGTCTTAAGAGTATTCAAGTTGATAAATTTCAAATATTAGTGCACTATGACATCTATCCTATACAAAAGGGGGATTTTTGTGGAACACCTGAGAATTTTCTCTGTATCATGGAACCTTTTCGCTAAAATATATTGTATTATGAGCAAGTGTTCAGTAGCTTCAGTTCATTGTATTGCGGTAGGTGCATTTGGAGTAGATTGCCAAAATTTTAGCCTGAGATCTCTTCCTCCTCATCTTTTGTGGGATAGGCCTTTTCCTTTTAGCTTTTCTTTGGGTTTCAAGAGTTCAGTGAGGTTTGGAAAGAAAAGGTAATTTCTAGATTGCAAACGGTGGCTTATTTTAATTTTTGAATATATAACAGAGGTTTAGAATAGATTTAGGACTTGTCTTGAATGAGCTCTGGTACTGATAGAACATAGTTTCCTGCTGGGGCTTTTAACCTTCCTGATTCTTCAGCAGGGGCTTTTAAGAATGATCTCATTTCATTCTTTTTGTTTTTATTTTGATTTTATCATGTTAGAAAAAGTACATAGTTGAACAACATCTGAATCTCTTGTGGAAACAATGATTTCTTTGCATGGTTGTTTTATTTGATACATATTAGTTTTTTTATAATGATGAAACTAACAAAAAAATCTCATAACATTGGATTCTAATCTAGTATCATTTTTTTTGGGATAACATACTATTATATCGTAACAGTGCTTTGTCAGTTTCTTCTTTTTCCACCCACAAACTTTAGCAACATACTGATTTTGTTCTCTGAAACAGAGTGAGAAGCCTAAACAAAACAAAAAGGGTCAAAAGTTTCGTGAGGTTCGCCAATGGCCTTGGAGTAGATGGACAGTGGAGATCCAAGACCCTCTGCACCGTACAAGAGTGTGGCTAGGAACTTTTGACAATGCAGAGAAGGCTGCCATGGTTTACGACAGGGCCACAATCGGTTATAGAGGCTCCGATGCTATCTCATCATACCACCATAGAAGGAGAAACCTGGTAATGAGGCATGTGATGAAGTTGAATGTGTTGATTGTGATGATAACAAAGGGACAACCATCTTCATCTACATTTGTTATTCTCTTTTGACATTTTGAATCTACATTTTTTATTCTATTTCGTTTGGAGTGAATGGATGCATGTACAATAATGGTTTAGAGTTAACTGGAGAACACTGCGATGGTTTTATGTTTTTAGATTCGCTTGGTTCTTGTTCCCATTGTGAACCTCTTCTTCCTCTGACCGTGTGGCATTTGCAAAGGGTGTTTTCCACAAAATGCAATCTCTGACCTATTGGCATTTGTCCACAAAATGCAATCCCTTGACCCATGTTCTGCTGCTTAATGAGCTCATTCAGATGAGAAGAAAGAGTTTGTGGAAGCTACAAAACAAGAGTTGCTTCTGTCATGGAGTAAAAACAAAGGGTTTGGACATTACAAGATTAAAAACCAAAAAATAATTTACAGGAACTAAAAGCAAAAATTAGTATATTTATAGAGATGAAAAATATATTTAGGCCTTTATGATTACCTATGTAATCACCCATTGAGGTTTGTAGCATGCCTTAATCTTGATACTTCTGCTTTTCATTTTAAATTATTCAATAAAATTACTAACCATGTTAATAATCGATTCATTCTCAAGTAGATAAAGTATATTTCACCAACTCTTGTCACTCAAATGTTGAAGGTTTCCTCGTTAAATGAGTTACGGAAGATGGATGACAAGAATAAATAATTATCACAAAAATAGCCTTAAATTTTAGGTTTTTCTTTGCTTACAAAATTGAGCACATGTAAAAAAAAAATAATCCACTTGTGAAATAAAAAGACAAGATTTAGGCGTTTGCAATGATCAAGATCAAAAGTTTAACAAATGGGTTACAAGGGGGGAGGTATTAAATTTCGTTTATGTTAATTTTTGGTCGATTATTCTAAAGCTGAATGTTGAAGCCGCGTAGTATTGGGCAAAAGTACACGTCAGATTATGAATGTGAAAGTACAAAGCTCCAGTCAGGTTTTGAGCTACACAGATAATTGAGCCCCGTGAAGGTTTCAGACAACACAATTCTAACAGCACAACAGAATGGATTCTAACAAACCCTAGTGATCCTGATACTCCAATCAGTCCCCACTTGCACAGCCCTTGCAACCACAATGAACACACTCTATAACCTTCTCCTCCCTAAGTTGCTTGGGTACTCTGCAAACACAAGTGGTAGCAAAATTGTGATCGCGTGGCTGCATGCACCTCAAGCAACATAGACGTTCATAACCGGGCTGCAATTCAAAAACAAAAAAACACAATGATTTAAGTACCCAAATCCAAGAAAGCACAAACAAAAGCACACATCAGACAAAATAAACAGCACTATACCAAAGAAGTCATATTTTATCAGTTCTTAGAAATAAAATCTTTGTAGTATGTGACTTCTTTCCTATGGGACAACCCTTTAGGATTATCAATGAGCACTAGGTGTTCTACCTACTCAAGCAATTATTTGTGGTTCTATAGCAAATCTTTGACAAAAACAAGGAGATTAGATTTTATGGCAGTGTGCATTGTTTGCAGTCCTTTGGTGGGTGTGGTTGACGAGAAATACTCATATTCACGGGTTGCTATCTCAGATTTGGATTTCTTATTTTCCTCTTGGTCATAATTACTCTATTTTCTCTCAAATGAAATTTCTTCTCCTACCAAAAAAATGGAAAAACAAAAGCACTTTCAAATAAAATAACTCATGATAGGTACCTTCTTCCATTTTGCAATTAGATTGCGGTCAGCATATCCTTGATCTAAACAGAATTCATATAATTCTTTGGAAATTTCCTTCCTCCGGTGGTAGAGGTCAAATATGTAGCGGCTCTTCTGGTGTGCAATTTTAAATATAGGCCACAAAGTCTCACATTTTCTTTTGCCATCATGTGGATCATTCTCAGCTGCCACATAAAGGATATAAAAATATTACTTTCATATACTTCAGAAGGAAAAAAAATAAAATATAGTAAGGCATGCATAAGATATAAAATTCCAACCTTCCCTCATCTTTGCTTGAAGTTCGCGCAGCGTAGGCTCAATTAATTCCCATCCTTCAGGGTATTTAACTCGGTTTGTCTTTACTTTTGGCATTTTTTATCTGAAAACATGATATGGAAAGGTCACTCTTCATACATTCTACCAAGCAACATAAATGGCACTTAATAGGGACAAGCTATGAAGTTAGTAGTTGATAAGCAAAGATGAAGAAAAATCACTTACGAAACAAGTTATTTATAAGTTTCAATTAACTCCATGAGACAAAAAGTATTTTTTACAATGATAAAATTTATACTCAAGCTAGCTGTGAAAATATTTAAAAATAAATGAATAAATTTTACAATGTCAATCCTGTTCTGTCACCACACATTCTCTAAGTTCCAAAATAGAGTGGTCAAAACAGGACATCTTAAGAAAAGATGCAATATAAATTTGCTTGAATTATTCAAGACATTTTGACATACAGGATCAATACTCGATTCGAACATCATCAAGCTATAAGCGTCTCAAACTACAAAGTCAGTAAAGTTAAAGAATAAAATTTTAAAAATAAGGGCAAAAGAAACTTGACTACAAGTTTAATTAGAACCAATGTAGGAGAGCCCAAAAAAAACACATAATTTCCATTGAAGAACAGGCAGTGTAATATTTACACACAGATACAAAGCCAAAGAAAACTTCAGGCATGCTGAAACAAGAGCAAGGAACATCAACTACAGTTCAAGCTTGTTCAGATCAGAGTTTTTCGAAGAGTCAGCACTATGTAGTAACCACCAGGAACATTTCTAACCCAGACTTGGTTAAATTTTCAGATCAAACAAATGAAACCAATTTTGAGCAAAAAAACCCTAAAGTGCAGCATTTGGCCATAAATAGTGCTAGGGAAAAAATCCAACGACGCATACATACCTCTCTTTGCCGATTTCACTTTGCTCTGAGACGCGATTCTGAAGATAGGTTGAGAGAGAGAGAGAGTAATCAAATATGAGAGAGAATGAAAATCAAAGGAGAAAAGAGTTTCAAAAAGGTAAGAGAACCAACCTCACACGGATGGGTCACGATGCCGGCGGCGACAACTACGGCGGTGCAGAGGTGTTGCTCAGGCAGTCGCGGCCGGACGCAAAAGAGAACTGACTCGAGAGTTTTCTGGAACGTTGGAGGAGCAGAGGCAGCACAACGTCCTTCTTTGGTTTCACGCTACTGAAATACTCTCGCGGTTTCTCCGATCCATCGAGTAATCGATTAACGAGGTGAAATAAAATCATGGATTTATTTATTTATTTTTATTTTTATTTTGGATAAAATATCATAAAAAATTATTTATTTATTTAAATGCAGTGAGAGTCGAGAGTTTAATAATTATTAGGGGAATTCGTGGATTAGATTGGATCAGTTTTAAAAGAAAAAATTATCCAATTCAATTATTTTGATTCTGCTCTTTTACTATCCGATGATTTTAAAATCAAATTTGATCAAATTTAATCTAATTTATTTTAGTTTGAATTGGATTAGTTTTCGATTTTACAAGAAAAATTATAAACATTTTTAAAATGGACAAAAGAATATGTTAAAAATTTATTTTTATTCTTTATTTAATAAACAACGCACAAATAAATAAATAGAATATAATAGCAATTGTAGAATCAATACATCACACATCACATTATATAATATATTATCTTAACATTTCTCATATAAAAATATAGGGCAGTAGTGTAATTTTGAAAATAATAATATATGTATTTAGAATATCGGTTTGGATTGGATTGAATCGATTCCCACTATAAGATCCGAAATCCGATCCATTCCAATAAAAAATCTCATTTTTTTTTCAATTTTTTATTTTTTCAGTTCATAATTTGTTCGGTTCTCGGTTATTCGGTTCGGTCACCGCAGTTTACATTGGATTAGATCGGTTATAAACACCCCTAATAAATATGCACTAACAATATAATTTTGTTTTACACAAACATACAATAATATATTACCATAATGTAATATCGTAATAATACTTCTTAAAATATTTGTATCGTTAATAACTTAATTGTGTTTAAGTTCTTTTCTAATTGTGTTTAGGACATGTTATAAATAAATTTTCATGACTATACACTAATAATAAAAATTTTTATTTTTTATTATTGTTTTGTCATAATGTTAAAAAAATATTATAATATGACAAAACAGTGAAATATAATTATATATCTGTGTAAAATAAATTTATATTTATATTTATATGATTATTAAACTCTTAATATAAAATTTAATACGATAAAATTTAAATGTAAATATACTTTTATTGATATACTTCAGAGATTTTTTATTTATTTTAGTGAAACTTCAGAGATAAACTCACTTAACAATATCCCATTATGCAGAAACAACTCTTGGTGCAAGTGGCAAGAAGTTTAATTCCCCTTATACCAAAAAAAAAAATCCACTATGCATAATAATTTTTAAGAAAGAGAACATTATGCATTTCTTCGTTTAGTGTATTTGCCAAATTCTAAATCAAATAAGTACGTAAAATGAAACTTGGTCTTAAAATCATGAGTGAAGATTTACAAAGATTTCGGGTGAGGCTTTAAGAACCAGGAAGAGTTTACGAGTCTCAATGGAAATATCATGCAGGAGACATCCTGATTATTGACTATTGAGGGTCAAAAGTCTGAAGTTACTTAACAGTTAGAATAAGAAAACATTATGCATCTTGATCATTCACAGAACACCACGGTTTCAAAGCTGTGTTAGTTGCCGATTCCATCACAACTTTCCATCCTGTTATGGAGTGTAAAGTTCATATTCAACGAATAGCAACTGTATAGCCATCCAAGCAAACATGAATAAAAACAGCATAATCAAAGACTTGAGTTTACAGTAATACTTGTGAAAAGCATTCAAAACTTGAATATATACAACACTGCCAGGCAGCTAAGTAACTGCATCCGTCCACAAAGGCCAACATATTTTTTTACATGAAATAGTTTCAGCCCCTCACAACACAGTCAAGTTTCAGATTATATTGATATCAATCATGAGAATCACACATACCATTAGCATAACTGGTGCTCTGCTCCAAGACAGAATGCTCAAAGTGTGAGCTGATCCATGCTCTTAATATTTCTAGAGATTCCATGAACTGACCGTCCTTCCTCTTGCTCATCAGATGGATTTGCTCGATAGTTGGATATCGCCTCTTCATTGTCTGAACACCCTGGTCTTTCAGTAAGGAACTGTTCCCAAAACACATCATTCACTCTATCTGGAGCAGCTGGGTTAACTTTGTGGTTGCTTGGAGCCTCCTGCGACGAAGCTAAATTGGTAACCTCATTAGCTACATTTCGGTTTGAGGAAACTCCATTTTCAGATGCTTTGCCATTGGCTTGAAATCTTGATTCTGCCAAATTGCCAATTTCTTGACAGTCTATTTGAGGCGATCTGGCCGAGTATGAATTTCTGTTGAATTCCAATGGACAAGATGCCAGAGTTAAATTTAGTTGGCAGGATAAATGACTATCACCTTCTTCACTACTTGGCTCCAAAGTGTGAAGTTTTAGGCTCTCAGCAGATGTTGCTCTTCGTGATAAACATGAATCCATCTTAAAGGTAAAAGATGCCCCAGTATCTGCAAGCTCCAATGTTTCAGGTGCAAATGCAAGAGCTGTTCTTGTCCGCGCTCCTTCCAGTTCTTCAGACATCTTCTGTGGGCTTTCCCCGTCTTCAGTTGAACTTTGTGTGCTCCGTGATACCAAGTTCATATCTGAGACGGCTGGTGACAATTCCAGTCTTAGTTTATTTGAGAAATCTTGATGGAAAACGTTGCCAAACTCCATTCTAAAATTGCTGTGATTGTCCACAAAGCTACTTTCGGCAACAGGCTGCGAGTGATCGACCTCAGGCAATCGCCTTTTCTTATTATATGCTGATAAATCCATGGACTCGATTTTGCGTGAAAGATGTTCCACAAAATTAGGATTCTGAAGAGCCTTCTCAAAGAAGCTCAGCAAATTTTTCTGCCTCTTCTCCATATTATCTAATCGCTGCTGAAAATCTTCCAGTTGAAGCTTTGCTGTTGGCTGATGTTGCTTGAAGTTTAAAACACTGGATTCAAGAGAAGATTTCTCACGTGAAAGTTTCTCTATCTCTTCTTCAAATGCTGCCCTTTCTGGATCTACAACAGAACCCGGAGGGTGACTATGACTGTGGATAGGTTTCCTGCGGTGTATATTCTTGAGAAGATGCTTTTGATCTTTTATAAAATCATCATTAGCAAACTCCCACCGCTCAGGATGTATTTTTCGAAATCCCTGATAATGAAGCACACATATATAAACCACAACAAAATAAAACCTAACAATGTTTTTTCTAAATGCCTGACAATATCAGCAAAAAGAAGAATAAATGCCCTTTGACAATTTATTATCATTCAAGCTATAAGATCTACAATCTTCTTTGAATGATTTACCATTAAATCCTTAATAATAGTATACTCTCTACAAAAAACGAAACCTCCAGAAACAAAAATCCGGCAGTGGAACTCAATTTTCAATCATTGCCACATGTGCATGCATGATTTCTATATTCCAACCCTATCTAAAACTCAGATTATATCAATTTTGACTCGTTCAATAAAAATTTACAAGATAAGTAATCTTAGTTTTGTAATCTTTATTTTCCCAGTGTCATCGTATCTATAAATATAAAACAAAATGTTTGAGATGCCTAGGATGTAGACGGGTTAAAGAATCAACAATTCAGGTTAGAGTTTGCAATGAACAGAAAAATTTCAGGATTGGGGTTCCAACCATCTCAAAGAAAACATAAAGTACATTGAAAATAAGGTAGTATTTTTGTAATTATTAGATTAGAGAAAACAAAAAACAGGGAAAGAAATTTAAAAAACAAACAAACAAGCCCAACTTAATTCTGTTGCATTTTATTTGAATATTGGATATACCAAGATGCTGCAGAAAATTTTCTCTGATAACCTTCCTGGGTGAATTTTGAGTCCCAAATTACCTAATTCACACTCCACAATCCACATATCTCATCTCACCGCAACATTGTCAAAACCCTAACTAAGTTTTTGCCACAGATAGATTCCGTCATCAGGTCCAAATTTAAGCTCTCCCTATCTCACAAAACAGTATTTTTTTCCTCCTGTCTCAATCTCACATCACAACGATGATCACCATACATATCCGATTATAAAATGATTGAAATTCGATCATCGTTATTTTTTTCGGTCAAGACACAATCACAATCAAATTATGATGCAGATAGATATAGCAAAGAATCAATCAAATCAAACAACAGTCAAACAAAGGCGGTACTAATCAGAATAAAATTTCTGGCATGTAGTGACATACGTAGGTGTTGAGCTGTCGGATGAAGCTGGAGAAATTGTTGTGCTTGAAATAAGTGGGGAGAAGAAGGCGAGCGAACTCAGGGGGGTTCCAAACGACGAAGCTGGTGTTGGTGGAGCTCCACGAAACGATGTCGTCGGTGGAGGAATCGTCCACCATGTCGTACGTCTTCAGGAGGAACGGCGCCGGACCCCCGGCGCCGGCGGAGGAGGAGGGCGGTGCACCATCCATTATTTCGCAATTCAGAGAATATCCGAATGGATCTTTCTAGAATCTGTTGTGACTTGTGAGAGAGAGACAGAGAGGTGTTAGAATTCCAATCCCGAAGCCGAAGTGACCGATCTAGTCCCAATGTTTAATGCGTTAAATTTGTTATTAGAGAGGTGTTGACTTCAAAGCTGTGTCTTCCGTAGGCTGCTGGTCGTTGCGGGCGTTTGCTAAAAAGCGAGCCAGCTCTCCAAACAAACCAAAATCTATCTGTCTCTCTCTCTCTCATGCCCTTCTTTTGCCCTTTTTCTACGCCAAATTTTAGAATGGGCTCTTCTAAAAGAACAATGACATCATCTGAACACTCAATTTTTTTTATCAACCATACACCACCTTTTATTTTTATTTTTTATTTTTTTCGTCACATCATATTACCTATCATATTTATTATTTATTTTTCTTCTATATGTTTTTCACTCAAATTATATACACCTAATGGGGTCTAACTAACATTTTTCCTTCTAAAATTATTTGTTACAGTGATCAAACGAGGGTATTAACTAAATTTATTTCTTTAGATGAATCACATTGACTATTGTATCCAATATCGTGATTCTTATGACTGCTTCATAATAAAGCAAAACTAATTTTGTATCTCTATTATATTTAATTTAAGCTTGTTTGAAATTAATCTAAACGTACATTTTTTTTTTGTTCACCTAATCTAAACGTACATTTAGGTTAGAGTTTCAATATAATAATAATAGGGACATTTTAATAAGATTATTGTAAGGTAAATATATTTAAATATATGTTTATTTTTTAATTTTATTCTATTTAGGTTACAAGGGATTTATTTAGAAAAACTACTATAAAGTACTTTTAAATTAAATTAAGATAAATGGTAACTTCCTGATGCAAACTTCAGCTATGGCAAAATTCAGTGAATGATATAGGACTCATTATGGGCCTTCCTTCTGGTCTCATACACATCATATTACTTGGCCCAACAGAAAATGTAATCCTACTTGCACTGCTGCACGTTGCCCCGCTCCCTAACAAAGCTTACACTGTTGTGTTTAGACCAAAAAAAAAAAGCAGCAGCTTATACTGTTGTGCATAATTGTTGAAGAATGTTGATATTTAGACACCTATTAATCTCCTACACCTGTCCAACATCTTTAATCTCTTTCTATCTCTTTCTTCTTATCACATCATATCACCATCACATCTATCAATTATCTCTCATTTATTTATTTATCTCACTAGGTGTAAATGAATTTGAGGTGTCTATGAAACATTATTCATTTGGAATTTGTAGGAATAATTTTCCAAACACACCCTAAATTTTTTTATGGCCTTTAGAATTGGTTCAGACAAGAAATAAATTTTGTTTATTCTCATGTCAAATCCTAACAAAAAGAAAAACTTTTTCCAGAGCTGGATTCAAAGAACAACAAAACCCATCAAGGTAGAAAAACATCTCTAACTTCAATTTCTATTCAATTACTCATCAAGGTTATGAAAATCAACAATCCAGCTGTAACACTAATCCATGAACTGAATGAATGTGATTAAAAATAGTAACTGCTAAATTGAGGGGATCAGTCAACATGAAATAAGAAATATAAATTTAAGCATCTAAGCCTTTAAACAAAACAAGTCGTAGACATCCAATTTTGTCCGGATTCTTAATTATTTTAAAAATTTCCAAAAGGAAAAAACGCCACAGCTCCACCGTAAGATCCATGCACCGCCTACACCCTAGCCGCGCCTCCAAAGAAGAAAGAGAACTCTGAATGCGGAATCAGCTTCGCATGTCCACCGTAAGGGTCCGTACACTTTGCTGCATGTTAGCAACATCCCTTTTGAGTGAGGCTGAAGCGCATAACGCGTAACAAGACTGAGTCTCCACCGTAGCGTCCATACGCCCTCATGCACCATAACATCCACTCGAATCTCATCTTCACCCAACGTGCAACCTTCTCTCCGAATTTCTCTCCACCTTCAGCTTTTAACTCCCCTTCAACTCCACATCCAGCCGGTTATTCCCAAAAATATCTCATCCAATTTCCTCAAATCTCTCCACTACAGCATTATCTTCCCAAGATTTCAGCACCACTTCCCCTCACCTCACACAGCAAAGTTTCACTATAAAATGATAGACACGGTTGGAATAAAGGGAGGGAATTTTTTTTGGGGAAAAGGAAAAAAACAGTGTGAGAGGTTTTTTTTTTTGGGAGAGATTTCTGAAAGAAAAAGGAGAAAGGTCTTAGAGAGAAACACAGTCAATTGGTGGATACTATTTCTGTTCACCAATTTCTAGAGAGTGAAAGGAAGGAGAGTGGGAGGATTGCACCCAAGAGTGAAAAGTCCCCCTAGCAGAACTCAGGGGAAGAAAAGGGGGATTTTGCAAGAGAGGAAGAACACAGTCATTGGAGAAGCAGAGCGCACTACCAACCGTTCTAGCCGCAGTACAGAGGTAACCCCTTCTATTGTTCTCTGTAAGAGCTAGTCCCCTGCGTTGCCATCATGTGTTAGTTCTTCCATGGGCTGCTTTGCCTTTACTTCAGTTTGTCGCTGCAGTTTTTTTTCTTTTCCTTTTTCTGCGTGTTCACTATTTCCTCGGTACTGCGTGTTCATAATTTTCTGCGTGTTCTTCCATGTGCTAGCTTAATGGCCGATTCAGTACCGCAGTTTGTTTTGACCTTTTGTGTCTTATTACATTTGTCGGCATCATCATTTAGTGTTAAAAGCTTTGTGTATGGGGGCCAGTATGATAAAAGCCAAATTTTTGGTGACAAGGATCCTAAACGGGACGGTGTACAGGATTGGAAAAAATCAAAGTATCCTTGATTTATATATACTTTCTACTGGATGGGTCATCCGTTTTTTTTCAATCTTGTGTCAATCCAAAAATAACAAGTTAGAACCAATTTTTTTTCCTGATTACACCAAACTTCACAAATTAGTATTTACTAAATTAAATTCTAAAATTGGGATTAGTTTGAGCATTACGCACTACTAATCCCATAATTTTTGGGAAGCATTTGAGTTATAAAAGCTTAGTAATTCCCGTTATTTTCTAAAGTTTGGGTTAGTTTGAGCAAGACGCACTACTAATCCATAAGTTTTCGGAGCTCTGCCTGAGACATGACGACTTGGCAAACTTCACCAAAAATATTTTCAAAAACCATTCGAACCAAGAACTACATAAGCTTTGAATTCCTCATTGCACCCGAGAATACGTAGGAGCAGGTATTAATCCTGTCAAGCCAAAAAAATAATTTCTCAACGTTTTCCTTCTAAAAATAAATTCCCAAAAAAAACAAACAAAATATTTTTTTAATCTGATAATGAGGGTAAAATAATTTTTTTAAAGTTAATATAATTTGCATATTTAATTAAAGGCAACCGTTTTTTTAACGGACGGCGTAGGGTGCTAATACCTTCCCTACCTGTAATCGACTCCCGAACCTTACATCTCTATCGTAGACCATTTTTGGGTTTTTCTAAGGTTTTTCAATTAATAATAAATCTTAATAGCGACTCCATTGACCGTCAAAAATCTGGTCGCGACACAAGTCTAATTATATGACTGATGATAAAGTAGTTTATATTGTACTCTCAAAGTACAGCTAGCTTAATGTTACACATAGACCAGATTCTGTTAGCATAAGGGTCATGTTAGTCTACAAACATGTGCTAATCTTAAAAAAAATTCACATAACATGACAGTAACAGTAGTAAATCGTGCACTGTACCAATAGAAGTTACCACGCTATGAATTTCCCGGGAAGTAGATAGTTGATTTATATTAATAATATAATAAACATAAAATATTGAAATTGAATGAGTTGTTTAAAGAAGATATGATAGTCTTGCTTATTGCTTCATCTATTATAATCCAATCAAACCTGGTAATGAGAGATGGTCTTAGGATTTGAAAATCTTAACCTTGACAATGATATACAACAAAAGGGTCAAATTTAGAGCCAAAACTGAATATGAATGATGTATGCGTGTATCTAATTGTCCTCCTCAGCCAAGGCATCAGCTTGTTGATATACAGCTTGTTGCTTAGTGCTGCTTCTTAGTGATTGAATATTATATATGGCATGCGATAGATTTCATAACCAAGTCTAAAAGCCACATGTGAATCTGACTCCATGATTATTCTTGGGAAACCACTATCTCAAAAAACAATTAGAGCCAACCTAATGGCAGATATTTCACATTTCATGTTTATTGTCTTTACATAAAATAATGCCATAAATTCATTTATATTATTATTACTTTTTTTGGTCAAATTTATATTATTACTTTAAATAGAAGTGTGAGGCCACCCACACCTTTGGGAGTTTATTGTCTCATATGCCAATGCACCTACCACCCGCAGCCCACCAAGCTTTGGCTGTTGAGATAGATTACCAAACCTACCTTCAATATTCCTTGCTATTATTTATTGTATTGGTGAATAACAAAGACACGACTCTTTTACTTTCCTAATAAATCCACCCTCCACTGCTCTTCCTTTTAGTCCCTTTTTGTCTTTTTATTGCCTATTCTTTGATATCCAAATTTCCAGCTTATTTGAAAAATTCTCATTATAAGAATTAGGGAAATATCATAAAACTTTAATCAGATTTTGAATTTTGACAAATGAACCACTTATTTTTTTAAGTCATTATTACTGTTTAAAGAAACATCCCAATAATCACTTTTAATTCGATCAATCTTCACTACCATGCATGCTCATACTTGTTTTCTCCAACCAATAACTTTGACTAATTGATTCTCATAGATTGCACATATTATAAATTAAATCATCATTTTCAAATTTCAACATGCAAATTCTGAAGAGTTGGCTACTAGTCCCTTTTCAGACCGGCATCCCGTAGTTCAGGACCACCTTCCATCCTTGTGTTGTGACCTAGGCAAGGGTTGTACCTGAGAGGTATATAATTTTTTTAGATTTGTTTAACAAAACCACCAACTACAATGGCATTTTTTTTTTTTGATGACAAACAAGGGGCAACTACAATGGCATTGATGCTGCACAAATTAGCAAGGCCAAGCAACGAAAGCCGGGTGACTGAAATTAATAATTGTAATTACCTATTCCTTTGGTATTGTAATCGTGTCATTTTTTCCATTAGGTCAAGTTAGCTTAGCTACATAGATCTTAAATATACTTTTTTACGGGTTTTTTTTTGTATATATTCAAATCACCTCTTTCATTTTTTTTCTTCTTCTACTAATTGCATTGTAACAATGGGAATCATAATCTTTCAGAGTCTACTTTATCAGAATGAGCGATCCTTCATTTAGCATGAAAAAAAGTCACGAAATGGTTATTTGATTCGAAGCATTGATTTACAAGAACATGCACGATCATTCCTTAATATACGAGAATGATCATATTGCATGTTCACCTAAAATCATTTTATTCCATATTAGCCGATACGATATCCTGCATCGTTCATGTTTTAAATAAATAGTACACAAATTTTGTTTTGAACACGGAGCATAAGGGCAAGAAAACTTTTTTTTTTTCTCATTTTTCTTTGTTATATTGAAGATGGACACAGAAACACAAATTCAGCTTAAATGAGAATGCACACAGCCCCCAACCAAAGCCTTATTCAAACCCATTTGGTCTCATTCAACAGAAACCAATAGATTACCTTCCATTCCCCCGTCCCACCCCACCCCACTAAAACAGAAAATCAGAAACTACCCATATTCTTCTACCACAATCCTGAAGAGCCTAATGACAAAAATCCAAAAAGGCAAATGAAACAATCAAGCCAGCCGATTCTTGAAACAGTTTTTTCATTTCCCTCAATCTCCTCATATCACCTTCTTGATCATCTCAGTACCTGTAGTGAGCAGGCTTGTATGGACCCTCAACTGGCACACTGATGTAATCAGCCTGGGATTGGGAAAGCTTGGTGAGCTTAGCTCCAAGCTTGCCAAGGTGAAGTGCAGCCACCTTCTCATCAAGGTGCTTAGGCAAAACGTACACCTTCTTCTCATACTTGCCACTACTCTTCTCCTTCCACAACTCAAGCTGAGCAATGACCTGGTTGGTGAAGGAACAGGACATCACAAAACTGGGGTGCCCCGTGGCACACCCCAAGTTCATCAAACGACCCTCGGCCAAGACAATGATGCCGGTGTTGGTCTCAGGGAAGACCCATCTGTCAGTTTGTGGCTTGATGGTGATGCGCTTCACGCCAGGGTAGGTCTCAAGGCCAAGAATGTCAATCTCATTGTCAAAGTGACCAATGTTGCAAACAATGGCATTGTTCTTCATCTTCCTCATGTGGTCAACCATGATGATGTCCTTGTTGCCGGTGGTGGTAACAAAGATATCGGCCTCAGAGACAACATCCTCCAGGGTCAGAACCTGGAAACCTTCCATGAGGGCCTGAAGGGCACAAATGGGATCAATCTCGGTCACAATCACACGAGCCCCAGCTTGCTTCAAAGCAGCAGCACAACCCTTCCCAACATCTCCATACCCACAGACCACACCAACTTTCCCAGCAATCATAACATCAGTGGCCCTCATCAGTCCATCTGGGAGAGAGTGACGGCATCCATACAAGTTGTCAAACTGTTCACAAACCACAAACTTTTGTTAGACCTAAGAGAAAATGACACACAACACGCAAATTCACATCATAATTAACCAGATCCACCAACCCCATAGAACCATCAGCAACCCACACAAGTAATGTACTTAAATTTAATGACCCAGATCTGAAGCATGGCCACATCAATTGCACACACGAGTAAACAAACCGACCAACAACCCACCACATGTAGTTTACATAAATTCATTGACCCATTTGATGTTTTCGAGATCTGAAGCATGGCCACATCAAAGTAAACAAACAGACCAAAAACCAAAGCTTCTTTCGAGACATATGGCAGATTCAAAACCCAACACTCAATCTCACACTGCATCTAAGCTCTCAAAACCCACAACACACGACAGATCTGAACCCAAAAAGCTACAATTTTTACCCAAAGTAACAAAACCCCGGATCCATTTTTTTTTTTCAAAAAAAAAAAACTAACAAACAGATCTAGACCACAAAGTAAAAACACTAAAAAAACCAACTGACCTTGCTCTTGGTGACAGAGTCATTGACATTAATAGCAGGGAACAAGAGAGTCCCATTAAGCTGCATCTGATAGAGCCTCTTAACACCAGTAGTAGTCTCCTCAGAAACCCCAACGAGCCTCTGCTTCATCTTACGGTACCTCTGAGGGTCAGTCTTCAACCCATCCCTAATAATGGTAAGCACGATCTGGAACTCAGCGTTGTCAGTGGAAGCAGGGTCAGGCAACTGACCGGTCTTCTCAAAGAGCTCCTCAGCCTTAACACCCTCATGGATGAGAAGCGTGGCATCACCACCGTCATCAACGATGAGGTCGGGTCCACCGGTGGGGCCCCAATCGAGTGCCCTCTCGGTACACCACCAGTACTCCTGGAGGGTCTCACCCTTCCACGCGAACACGGCGGCGCTGTCACGTGCTATGGCGGCGGCGGCGTGGTCCTGTGTGGAGAAGATGTTGCAGGAACACCAGCGTACTTCGGCGCCGAGCGCTGTTAGGGTTTCGATGAGTACTGCGGTTTGGATTGTCATGTGGAGGGATCCGGTGATCCTTGCTCCTTTGAAGGGTTGTGAGGGTCCGAACTCGGTTCGGCAAGACATTAGTCCCGGCATCTCTACCTCCGCAAGCTCGATCTCGAGGCGACCAAAGTCTGCCTGAGAAAGGTCCTTCACCTTGTACTCACGTCCAGTTGAGGTTTTCTCTACTGAGAGAGACATGGTGATGGATGGCGGTTGGTGAAATGAAGAAGAAGAAGAAAGGTTTGAGTAAGAGAGAGAGAGGGGTGGTAGCAGTGAGTGTGAGGGGAAATGAGAGGATGAGGAGTGGGTATAAATAGGCAGCTAATAGGGGTTTTGGGAGTTGGTGGACTGGACTGGACTGGAGTAGATCTGTATTTTTTTCTAATTTCATTCCCCTTCATGGACCTAACTAACATTTTCTTTTTCAATTCTGAATCAATTGGCCATATTCAACCGTTTGATTTTGTTTCCCCTCTCTCACTCTTGATATGGCCATTTAGTTTAATATCTATTAGAGCATCCAAAATAGAGTTGTTTAATTTGGGTTGTTTAAGTTGCTTAAATAGGCTCTACAATGCTACATAAATTTTAAGCAATATTCACTTATTTTTACTCTAATAGAAGTTGCTTAAGTGAGTCCTACAATAGACCACACATATTTATATTTTAATTTTAAAAATATTTTTAATTCAAATTAAAATATTAATTAATATATATTTCGATTTTAAAAATTAAAAATTCAAAAAATAAATAAATATTACAAATTTAATTTATTTATCACAAAAATTTAAAAAGATAAAAAATACATAATATTAAATAAACATAAGATAATTGAATACATAACATAATTTAATTAAAATAAATGACATAATTTAATTTAATGCATAACATAATTTAATTAAAATTACATAAAGTGTTTTCATGACATAATTTAATTAAAATTACATAATTTAAGTTTAATTTTAATTTTAATTCAAACTAAATTAAAATGTTAAAATAAATTGTAGACTTCCCCCTAAATTTAAATTAAATTTGTTAATAAAAATATTATTAAATTAAATTTAAGATTTTTCCCCCACCCCATCTCAACCCCCCCCCCCCCCAATTCTCACTTTCTTAGTTTTTCACGTCTCTGAAGTTTGATCTCTCTTTCTTAGGCTTGGCAATGGGGCTCGAACCCGTGGGGTACCTATCCGAATCCATCCCGACTTTGACGGGGAAAACCCGTTTTGACTGGGTCGGGGACGGGTTCGAGTTTTCCCCGCATTTCAAAGTCGGGGTTGGGGAAACTAATACCCACCCGAACCTGCCCCGTACATTTATTACATTTATAATATAATATTTAATGCATTAATATTATAAAAAATTACATTTTCAATTCTTTATTTCTTCATTATTATTTGTCTAACAAAATATATTAAAAAAATATCTTAAAAAATAGAGTATTAAATTTCTTTAATTCTATCAAAATTAAAATTCTAAAATAAAAATTTGGATTCTAAAATACTAGGTGCGGGTGCGGGGAAACCCGACACCCGCCGGGGCCGGGGATGGGTGTTGATTTTTCAACCCGACCAAGATCGGGGGCGGGGCGGGGAAACCCGAGCACTATCGGGGGCGGGGACGGGGGAATGTAAAACCCGCCCCCGCCCCGTTGCCATGCCTACTCTTTCTCCCTCAACCTTCCCCCCATCCTCTCAGCCCCCCCAACGCCTTTCACCCTGTCCCCTTCCTCTCTCAGCCCCCACACCTCTTATACCTTCCCTCTCTGCCACCTCCTTTCTCTTAGCCCCCCACACCTATCTCTCAACCAAAAGCTTCACATGGTGGTGGCTCGCTACCACAGGATCCAGCTGGTGTTGGAGAAAAGCAAGAAGCGATTTTACCCCCTCAACCACAACTGAGTTCAAATGGGGCTTCCGGCGCGGTGGTGGGGCCTGACTCTTGCTTCTTCGAAATAAATTTTGTCTCTGTTTTTTTTTGTAATGTTTCAGATCTAGTTTCTGTGGCCGTGTGATCTGGTTTTATGGTAATTGTAATTTTTTCTATTTTTTGTTTTTGGCTTTAATCTTGTTCTGGATCTGTTTTGATCATCGGTTATTTTCCCTCCCCTTTCTGTTGATTTTGGTTGGTGTATATTTTGCATTTTTTATTGTTAAGCAACGTCTCTTATGCGAAGAGCAAAGTTGCTTATACAAGAAACACATATTGTATAAGAGACGCCAGCTTATATGCTCCAATGGTGAAATCAGTTAAGCAACGTTGCTAAACTGTTAAGGAACACCGCTGGAGATGCTCTTAGTACAATACAATATCAAGGGTTTTTTTTTGGTGGGCACAATATCAGTGCTTTTGTACTAGTAGTATACAACATGCTATAAACAAATTCTCTTTATACTCGATTTTTCTTATTTATTTGTAGATATTCTTTTTTATTTTCATTTAAGACATGTAAAATTAGGATTTGGATCCTCTCTATTCTCTTTATCTCTCTCTTAATTCTCCTTTTTTCTCTTTATTATTTCTCCATTTTTTCCATCACCTTCTCTCTCCTTTCACACTCAATTTTTCCATTGGAGAGAATCCCTTTGGAAACTGGTCCTTTTCGCCCGCCAAGGTTGGTACACCACGAAAGCTCTCTTTAGCTGATTCAGCTCTAATGTGCAATCAATGGACAATGAACATGGCTCTAAAGAGTCTAAACACCTTGTAAGAGTCTTTATGGTCTCACATAAAGCCTCCTTTTCCCCCCTTTCAACCACAACAACGGCTTTTTTTATCTCTATAGCACTCTTTTTATTTTTTTTATTTACCAAACTAGCACTCTTTTTTTATTCATGTACCAAAGTAGCACTTTTTTCAATTAAATATTTATTTAATTAAGTATTGATTATTGGTTTAAATTTGTGATTAAATTGTTAATTAATTAAATATTTAATTGTTAAATCTTTCTTAACCTGATTTATCAACTAATTAATAATATAATTATAGAAAATAGCTCAAATTGATTTAAAATTTAAAAATACAAATCTTTAACTGAGAACAAAATATTTTAACAATTGAGAAGTTGATCCGTCCACCATCGAGCCGACATATGGGGACATTCAAAGTAGACCTATATAGACAATAATGTGATTGTGGTGAATTTTAGGCACTACACTATCCATGTTCGTATGTCATCACTTAGTGGCGGATCCAAAAATTTTAAGTTGTAGGAGCAAATTTATAAATACAATGTCTTTTTAATTATTTTAAAAGATAGAGTGTGATAAAAAAAAAGAGTAATATTAAAGGTAATTTTATCAAATATAGAGACTAACTATTTAGTGGATTAAAAGATAAATGGGTTGTGGAACACCAAATATATAATACAATATGAATATAATATATATATATATATGTATGTATAAAATATTACAAAGATACTTAAAAGATAGTGGGGGCAAATGCCCCCAAAACCATCGATGTGCGTCAGCCCCTGTCATCACTGCTTGTTCCCATATTCGCCACGACTACATGACATTTGTGCCTCTGCAGTACACATTGCAAAATGTATACAATGTTTACTGCGAAGAGTTCAAATCAGTGCCTCATCGTTCATATTGGTCAGAATACAATGGAATTAAATTGTGCCACAATCCAGCAATGCAGAAAGATCTAAATGGTCGTCCATAGTCTACACGAATCTATACTAAAATGGATCAAACGAAAAGGAGTCATCATCCTAAGAGATGTGAACTGTGTTGAAATGAAGGACATAACAAAAAAAACCACTCTCACCGTTCTAGAGCTGATACGCAACACTAAAAAATTTCTATCATTTGTATTTAGTTCACTTTTGTATCATTTCTGTTTGTATCACTTTTGTATTTATATTTTTAAATTTTAAATCAAGTTGGGTTATTTTCTATAATTATATTATTAATTAGTTGACAAATCAGGCTAATAAATATTTAACAATTAAATATTTAATTAATTAACAATTTAATCACAATTCTAAACTAATAATCAATATTTAATTAATTAATAACTAATTAAATGAATATTTAATTAAAAATAGTGCTACTTTAGTTTAAAAAAAAGAGTACTAGTTTGGTAAATAAAAAATAAAAAAGTGCTATAGAGATAAAAAAAAAGCCCCACAACAACACTACTTAGTGAGTCACTCTCATGGACCTATCGTCAATTTCTCTTGTCAACACATCAAGTTCTGCAAAAAAATAGTTTATACATATAAAGATCTCCTGGTTGTAGTAGTAATTCGAAAGATTAATTTCACAGTGATGCTTATATAAATACCTTGATCAAAGACTAAAAACATATTTAAATTAGAGATCGGCATTTAATATGAGATTGTGAGTTTTGGTCTCATCAATGGGAAGCAGGTCAGTTACCTGATATAGAAGATTGTACAGGTTAAAAATAATTACATTGTACTCCTGAAAAGTATAGTTATTTCATTTGCGAAATATCACCGGCGAGAGCAGCACGACAACCTGGACGGCCTTGAACGAACCTGACGGCCTTGAACGACACTGTCTTGAAGGTCCGAAGCGGGACGAAGTCGACCTGGACGCGGATCCCAAGCTCGTGAGCGAATTGGTTGAGATTATCGCATATGAAGCGGCTCTCGATGGCGTACTCCTCCGGCACGACGGCGGTGATACAGAGGAGCAGCGAACCATTCCCTGCCTTCTCGGCGATCTCCTTCATCAGAGAAGCGTATTGGATTCCCAGCCCGATTTCGAAGTCGACGACGTGCTTGAAGGAGGAGCCGTCTAAAGCCTCAAGGAGCGCTTGATTCGTGGTGAAGATGGTAAACATCACAATCGGTGAAATTCCCGAAAAGGCCTTGAAGATTTTTATGGTTTGCACAATCTCCGCCATGGAGGAAAGGCGCGGGGCATTATTGGTCCGGTTTGAACCAGAGAGAAGGAACTGAAAAGCGTCTTTAAAGTGAAATGCTACTCTATGGAGCGGTTTACCCAAGGGCGATCGTAGTCGTTGATTGAGCCGCTCCAATATCACCTGAGCCAATTGAAGATGGTTGTTATCGAAGCAATCGGCTGCACGGATAAGCTCTTCAATGAAATCCCAAATGTTGTTATTGCTGTTGTTGTTGAAGTCATGGTTAACCAAATGGTCCAGGGTGGTGTTGGTGTTTGGGTAGTTGTAGGCCAGGTTTTGATTGGAGTAAATATCAGAGAGACTGAGAGTAATGGGGCTGGTGTGGAGTGTGACAAATAACTCTGGGAATTCGCCCAATATTTTATAGACCCATATTTGCAAATAGTGAAAATTCATAATGTAATCTATCAATCAGGTAGTGGGTAACAAATCTACACCATTCAATTTTTTTATGTATATATCTATGGTAAAAATAGACTTTCCCATTAGTGGGAACAAAAATGACAAACTCATATTAAGTGTCACATCTGTTGAATAGGAATTACAGGATTACAGAGTAGAACTTGTATGATTAGAGATTTCTTTTCCTTCCCAACGTAACAAATTTATGTACAGTGGTACACTTCCCAAAAAGAAAAATGTTCGAAAAAATGTTACCTGAGTTGTTTTTTTTTTGGTTATATATAGCTGAAAGGGAAATTAGAATTCATTATGAGTGAAGTGGGTCAAATTCACGTAAAGACATATCTTTGACAGATATTTTTGGGAGATCTTTTGGTTTTAATATTTGCCATGATTGGGTACAAATAAAAGAAAAAGTATAGGACATGGTTGCAGGAATTTCAATTTCAATCAAGTTAAAGCACATGGCAAACTTCCTCCTTTACCCGGATGCCAACGGAAAATGGAAAAAGAAAGACCGTCACTGGAATGGGTTTACTTCATTTAGATACTAAAAGCCATCTCTAATAGAGTATCTCTTTTTAGGTATTTAAATGGTCTTATATGTACATTTTATTTATTTTTATATTTTTTAATATAAGTATCTAATAAGTATTTAACTCCTCAAATCTAACAATTTCAAAAAATTTACTAAATGGATCTCACCAATAACTTCACATCAAACTAAAATCCACAAATACATTTGGAATTCGCTAAGAGAAAAAAGAGATAGGGTATTTATGTACCATTCCCTATTAAGCACTCTTTTTTTTCCTCCAATAGAAGTGTTTAATAAGCACTCATTAAGTATTCTCATTAGAGTTACCCTAACGTGCTATTTACTTTATGACTTAAATATGTTTTTAGTCATTCATTTTTTATTGAGTTCCATTTTTAGTCCCTCAAAAATAAAATGCGTCTTTTTAGTCCCTCACTTTTGAAAAATTGTCACTTTTAGTCCCTGGGGCCATATTTTAAATTTGAAAAGTATTTTCTAAATTTATATTTTGACTCCTCCTAAAGTTTAATGTTTACCTTAATCTGTTTGTTCCGTTCTCCTCCCCCTCCATTGATGCACTGCGGCCCTCATCACCGCGTGACCAAGGGAGGTTGCGCACAATGAAAAGTATTTTCTAAATTTATATTTTGACTCCTCCTAAAGTTTAATGTTTACCTTAATTTGTTTTTTCCGTTCTCCTCCCCCTCCACTGATGCACTGCGGCCCCTCATCACCGCGTGACCAAGGGAGGAGCTCTGCGCGGCCAAGGGAGGTTGCACACAATGAAAAGTATTTTCTAAATTTATATTTTGACTCCTCCTAAAGTTTAATGTTTACCTTAATCTGTTTTTTCCGTTCTCCTCCCCCTCCATTGATGCACTGCGGCCCCTCATCACCGCGTGACCAAGGGAGGAGCTCTGCGCGGCCAAGGGAGGTTGCGCACAATGGCAAGAAGGGAGGCAGCCACCGCGATCACACAAGGAGGAGAATGAGAGAGAGACCACATCTCATGGCAGCTTCGAGGAAGGACGTTGGAACTATTTCTAGCAGGGATGGGGGGTCGCGGTGCATCAATGGAAGGGGAGGAGAACCAAAAAAAGGGTTAAGGTGAAAATATGGCTTATGAGGGGTCAAAGTATAAATTTAAAAAATATTTTTTAAATTTAAAATATGGCCCAGGAACTAAAAGTGACAATTTTTCAAAAATAAATGACTAAAAAAATATATTTTATTTTTTAGGAACTAAAAACGGAACTCTGTAAAAAATAAATGACTCAAAACAGATTTAAGTCATACTTTAAATACATCACCTGAGACATCAACATTTTATTTACGTCAACCAAACCCTCTCTCTCTCTCTCCTCCCCCACCTTCCCTCCCCCCCCCCCACGTCTACCGACTCTACCCCCTCTTCCCCCAAGTCCAACCTCCTCGCTCCCTCCCTCCCTCACCACCACCTTCCCCATTAATATTTACAATATCTATTCAACGTACATTTTTCTATTTTTTCTATCTCTCGTTATTTCGTCTATTATTTTTTTGATTTTGATTTTTACTCAAGATGTCTATTCGATATGAGAGTGTCCAATGATATTTGTTATTGTCAAAATATCAGCGGTGTACCAATAATACACACACACTCCCCTCAATCAATCGCTCGTGAGTGTCGCCACTATATCTTGAAAACGAGTAGTAACCATATGAATGGAAGACGCATGGCAAGAAAAAACATTGTTGTGTTGCGAAAAAAATAAGCCACCACTGACACCATTCATACATAACCTAACCTGTGGTCCCCAGTCATGGAGCGTACCAAGACAACATGGACCAACCAAAAGATAGACCCCACACAATCACAGTTATAGAAAAAGATATTTTACCAAACCATAGCACGACTCGACTCGGCGTATTGCAACCGCACCAAATTCCTCTGCGGGCCTCGCCTCCTGGATTGTGTAAGCCTGAATTAAACTACGAAAACAGTTTTGATTCCTCTTTAACTCTCACTACCGGGCAATTTTTAGTGTTTATATTGTTAACCTTTTTGGTAACATATGAGAAAAGAAAAGAAAAACAAAAAAAAAGCACGCAGCAACAATTAGCCACGCGCAAAAACTACACCCAAAGCATCAGCAAGCGGCAAAGGGTCAAGCGATGGAGGAGGCTGATGAAGCACCACAAATTTCTCATCTGAAGAGACTCCTGATTTTGCTTACAAATCCGCACACTGAGATTGTTAACCTAATATTAAAAAATCTTAAACAAATTTAAAATACTATTAAATTAAATTAAATTAATTACTTCTTGCAAGTAACATGTTCATTTTTTATTTGTCTTAGTTAATTCATTTAACAGTCTCACCCGAGACAAATTCACCATTCAAACGCTCCAATTTGTTATAAATAAATTTGTTTACATTTTGCAATGTATAGATGAAAAGAGCAGCTACCAGCCAACGTACCACGAACAACTGTTTATGGTATACTATGGTCTATCATCTATGGAGTGAGTGGAAATTAATTAATTAATTAGACTTAATTGTATTTTTAGTCCCTCATATATTCTTATTATGCGATTTGAGTCCTTCTATTTTTAATTGTACAAATTAGGTCCCTCATCTTTTCATAATGTTACAATCAAGTCCCTTCGTCGAATTTTTGTCAATTTACTAACGGAAAATGCTAACGTGGCATGGGCTGAGACACGTGGAATCTGAGTTAGTACTACATGACATTTGAGTTGGCATTTAGTCGCTAACGTGGCAAATATGTGACATATGACATGTCAATTTTCACTGACATAACACCTTGGTAGAGAGATGTTGACACATGGCATCTGAGTTGGCATTTAATCGCTGACGTGGCAGACATGTCATTTATTCACTAATATAGCAGGCAGGAAAATGTGGGAGAAAATTAAAAATTGCATGACATAGGAATCAAACACATGTCTTGACTGATACAAGACTCAACCTATGCCACTAGGCCAACTAGAATCCACGGTATATTTGCGTAAACTAACTAAGATATATATTACAAAGTTGATTATTCTAAATAAATGAATTTATTAATATACTAATTTATGTATATTCATTTTATTATTACATATTTATATATATCTTATTAATATATAAATTTATTAATATATCATTTATGAGTACATTAACAAAATAATATTTGAAGTATATAAATAATAATGAACTATAATTAGAAGAAAATCTAATTATATATATTACAATATTTTACTACACAATAGAAAACTTTTATTTTAATTACAAACTTTTGATGATAAAAAATTTATTTAATACAAGTTATTTTTAATAATTAAAATAAAGTTTTCTATTATGCACTACAATTTTTTAATATATATAATTATATTTTTTTCTAATTTTTTATGTAAATAAATCTAGAATAGGGGTGGCACTCCCCATACAAAGATTAAGGAGAACCACAAACCTCGGCAAAGATTTATTGTGGATGTTACGTATAGCCTACCAATAAGATAATTATTTTCTTATAATTTTGGTTTATTATTATCCATATACTTCATATATCATTTTATCAAACTATTAATAAATGTTCTATTAATAGACTTATATATTAATAAAATATATAAATATGCATTAATAAAATTAATATATATAAATTAGTATATTAATAAATTTATTTATTTAGAATAATCAACTTTGTAATATATATCTTAGTTAGTTTACACAAATATATCATGGATTCTAGTTGGTCTAGTAATATAGGTTGAGTCTTGTATTAGTCAAGACATGCGTTCGAACCCCATGTTATGCAATTTTTAATTTTCTCTCGCATTTTTTAGCCCGCTATATTAGCGAATAAATGACATGTCTGCCACGTCAGTGACTAAGCGTCAACTCAAATGCCACGTGTTAGCATCTCTCTACCAATGTGTCATGTTAGTGAAAAATGACATGTCACATGTCTGCCACGTCAGTGACTACGTGCCAACTCAGATGTCACGTGTCTTAGTTCATGCCACATTAACATTTTTCGTTAGTAAATTGATGGAAATTAGACGGAGGGGCTCGATTGTAACGTAATGAAAAGATAAGAGACCTAATTTACACAATTAAAAATAGAAAGACTCAAATTACACAATAACAATATATGAAAGACTAAAAATACAATTAAGTTAATTAATTAATATCCGAAAGATTTTATAATTATAATTATAATACTACTATAACACATTTTAAAAAAGCAAAGTACTACCGGAAATCGGGAAACGAGAGCCTGTTTGTTCGTGGTATTGGTTTTTTTTTTAAAAAAAAAATCACCCATGTGCCTCTTTTGTCGGCAGTCTGAGGACTAAGGCAGGATTTGAATTTTCCGTTATAAGTAAAATAAGTTATTTACGTATTTAACAGGTCAGAATGTTGGATAGAGATCGAATGACTCATATTTTAAACATTTATTTTTAATTTATTTTAGCACATAAAAATATGAATCATCCGATCTTCACAATCTCAATCTCTTAATGACGTGAATAGCAGAATTTTGTATAACAGAAAATCCAGGTCCAATGAGGCGTCCCTTTCTCAGAGATTGACATAATGACAACATTCATCACACTATTTTTTTAAAACAAAATATAACTACTAGTCTAGTACATAGATCTGACCCATAAATTTGAATATTTTCTAATAAAAATAATAAAAAGGTTCAATAAATTAAATAATCTTATTGGTTAAAAATAAAAAAATAAAAAAGTGATACGTGTCATAATTTAATAGATAAGGGTTAACTTTTTTATATAGAAATAGATGTTATTATTATGTTAAGATTTTTCTCTGTTAACTGTTTATATTATCGTTTTTAAAATTAATTTATTGTTAATTGTTTTTTATTTATAAAAAGGATATTATTTTCCTTTTTTTGTAATAAAAAAGTTCAAGATCTGGGACTTGGAAATAGTCGCATCAATTATTATTACTAGTTAGCATTACTAGTAAAAATATTGTTGAAGTAAAACAAATCAATGGCCAAATTAATGTAAAACAAATACTAGATCAAAAAACTTGGCATAGCTTTGGGCATTTGATCATAAAGTCGGGTATTTATTCGGTTAAGCTCATAGCCTAGATCTAGATGTAGTTTGTGCCACGTTCTAATTGAATATAAAATAAAAATAAAAAATATCATACAATTCAGAAATTGTGAGCACAATTGGGGCGACGATCATGAATTAAAAATAATATTGGTGGTAGGTACTTTGGAGCTTAATTAGAAGTTGAGACGTGCCAGCCACAAACAACATAACGCGGTTGAAAACCTATTACAAATTAACATGGGTTTTTTAAAAATGGACCAATATATATATATAAAAAATTAAATGTCTTAAAAAATTCTGTTGCTAGCTTTTTTCTTATTAAAATGTGGTTATAAACATGGGTAGTATAGTTTTCTACACAAAGTGATCTATTGATAGTTTTCTACCATGATTATAGTTTTCTATCATAGAACTCAGTTGGGTAACTATCTTATTAATAAAATTCACCATTATTTATCTTTATTAATTAATTAATTAAAGATGCTTAAATTATCTCGGACTTGTTTGGATGAAAACATGAGCTCCTGTTGGCTAGTTCATCAGTGGTTAAATCTCGACTTCAATGTAAATTAAAATGAATCATGGACCTATTGCATTATTTAATATATGCTAATTCAATTTCATACATCATGGGAATGGGGACAAAAAGAAAAAATATTTAGTAGTTCCCAGTCATACTAAAAAACCCGCCCCATATAAGTTACTAACCAAAAGTGTGGGAGAAGAAAAATGGTCGCAATTGGTGCAGCAACAAGGAAGGTTGGTGTATATAAAATGGCAAATTTGCCCCCCACCAACCCAATCACCACTCACCAATAACACTGAGAATAGATAAACCCAAATTTTACAGTGACCTGCATACTGTGGCATCACATTCAAAGTTTCCAGTCAAATATATCTAGAATAACTGAATTTCTGGCTTTATATATCCATGCAAAGTAAAAGAAGTGAGGTTAACACTTGCATTTGCACGAGGACCAAAAAAAGAATAAGCTTGCAAATTGTATATGTAAGCAGTTACCAAATTTCAAATGAGAATTAATTCTTCCCATGGCTAAGGCTACAATGGTTTGAGAACAAGTCAAACTTGCAAACCTATTGGCACGTGCGAGAGTGCAAGCATCACACTGAGTTAGCACCCTTGATAGGAATTTATGTTTGTTATTGGTATGCATTCATTCATACATCTACTAAAGTATAAACACAGAGTAAATTGTGTTTGAGTAAATAATTTAATTAAAATTAACTTAAAATGGTGCCAAAATAAATTTTATATTTGTATGGTGACAAAAATTAATTTTAAATAAATTAAATTTGTAAAGCTAATTCTAATTAAGAGTGAGTTGAATGTAAAATGATTTAGACGAAGACTGCGGTACCTCACATTATTTCTGGGTAGCAGTACCAGTATGAGATGGACCAATTAAAAGTCTACATATGTATCTCAATAACCAGGTCATCAAAAGAAAAGTAATTGCAAACAAATTCCACTTTTTTTTTATTTTTATTTCCACCCCAGTTTCTCTCTCCTCTTATCTCTGAGAACAAGAGCTACTGGATCGGCACTTCAATCCCCCCACTGCCATCAATGTCCACTGAGTATCAAGCTGGTTGTTGGTGTTGGTGTTCTGTTTCAGGTGGTCGAAGAACTTTGATCCGGGTTGGGCCACGCTCACCCCGGTCGAGACTCCTCGTGTTGTCAGTGGAGGCATTTTTCAGTTCCTCATACAGATCGCATGTAGATCGAAGTCGTTGTCGTCATTGTCGAGTGTTTTGCAGTGGTTGTTACGATTGTTGTCGGGTTTGGGAGGAGGAGGAGGGCAGAAACAGAGATCAAACGCGCTTATCGCCTCCTCACTCGCAAGGTATTCAAATTCGCTTCCCAATTTCAATTATTGGTTGGCGTGATTTTGTAATTTGGTTTCGTGGCTTAAAACAAAGCCGTGATAATTTGTAAACCGTTTTTGAACCGAACCTTGCTCGATTGCATTTCTCATTCAAAAAGAATCCGCGCTTGTAATAATATATCCAGTGAACTTTCAACGTGATTTTGATTACCGATTGGATTTGGAAAAAAAATTAGGAGGTTTTAGGAAAGGTGAATTCGGGTGTCTTTTGATTGTTTGTTTTGCTAGGCATCACCTTCTTTAATTTTTGAAATTTCTCTCTAATCTTGAGCATTGACAACTCTGTAAACTTGATCTTGTTACTTGTATTGTAGTTGCTTTGTTCTCTATTTAATAAAAAGTTAAAATGCAAATTATTATTTCAACTGTGACTTCATGATTTCAATTTGGGCAACTGATCCACTTAAGTTTTCAATATGGGCAACTGAACCAGTACACATTATTTGTCGAAATTTGACGGTAGAGCAACTATAAAAGTATGATGATTGAGCAAGAGAGAGAGGGCTTTCTCATAGAGGGAGTTATGGGCAACGCAGGAGAGAAGGGCTGGCACAGTGGTAGAGTCAGTGAGGCACCGGCGGAAGAGCGAGTCGTGGTTGGGGAGGGCGATGGTGGGTGATGGGTGGTGGAGAAGAGTGGAAGTGAAGAGGACTCTAACCAATTTTAAAAAACTGAAGGATTCTTAAATAATAATAAAAATATGACACGTGTATTATTTTTATTCGTCCATGTAATATAGGTACCGGTACCCATAAATTTACTTGGGTACCATAGATTCTACCAATGATTTATTTATATTTTAATATCTCATATTCAAGTTAGATTAGAATCAAGAAAAGAAATCAATTTTATTCGAAAATCCCATGTTCATTTATAAAATGCCGTAAATAAATAACGGGGAAAGAAAAAAGGGCAAAACGAGAGTCCGAACAAGAAGCTCCTTTGAAGCTTTAAGAATAGAAGTTAAAACAAGTGGATGTAATTTATTTACCAGTAACCAGCCACACTCACCAACCAACCATCGCCGTCCCGTCCCGTCCCATTCACATTTTTTGGTTGGTAAGTTCTTCCCTTTTTAAACACAAACACACATTACAGAGAGACACGCATTCCCCATTCTTCCCAATTCCACCGCTACTACAAACAAACACTGACTTCTCTCTCTCATTCAGATTCATTTGGTAATTTCTATTTCCATTTCAGAAATGGATCCAGTGAGCGTGTGGGGAAACACACCCCTTGCCACGGTGGACCCAGAGATCCACGACCTCATAGAGAAGGAGAAGCGTCGTCAATGCCGCGGCATAGAGCTAATAGCGTCGGAGAATTTCACCTCCTTCGCAGTCATCGAGGCCCTAGGAAGCGCCCTCACAAACAAATACTCCGAGGGCATGCCGGGTAACCGTTACTACGGAGGAAACGAATTCATCGACGAGATCGAGAATCTGTGTCGCTCACGCGCCCTACAAGCCTTCCACTGTGACCCACAATCATGGGGCGTCAACGTCCAACCCTATTCCGGTTCCCCCGCAAATTTCGCCGCATACACCGCCGTACTCAACCCTCACGACCGCATCATGGGACTCGATCTACCCTCCGGTGGACACCTTACACATGGATACTATACCTCCGGTGGGAAGAAGATCTCTGCTACCTCGATTTACTTCGAGAGTCTTCCTTATAAGGTGAACTCTTCCACCGGTTACATTGATTATGACCGGTTGGAGGAGAAGGCCTTGGATTTCAGGCCCAGGATGATTATATGTGGTGGCAGTGCTTACCCTAGGGATTGGGATTACAAACGCTTCAGGGAGGTTGCTGATAAGTGTGGCGCACTCTTGCTCTGTGATATGGCTCACATTAGTGGCCTTGTCGCTGCTCAGGTATAATAACTAATTAATATATTATTATATGCTATTCCTGAGTGATTAATGCGTTGTATCTAGAGGGAGGAGCTTGACCGGTAACCGATTTCCATCCTTAGTGATGAAATAATTAGTGGTTAGATTTTATTTATCTTTTAACCGAACACAGATTAGTCCATGACCCTTTTCTCGTGAAGACACAAAAAAAATGTTGTTCCTGCTCTTGCCATTTTTCTTTCCTAATAGATCTGCTGCTAATATATCCTGAAAATAATCAAATAATGAATCTGCATTCCTTGTTCGTGGCAACGGAGTTCTGTGAGTATATGTTATCGGTTCCATCTGGATCTATTATTGTTCTTGACATGGATTAGCTAACACAATTAAATGTTTAAATCTTAACTTTTATTTTATTAGTATTCTTCGGGCTTTCTACTTTGATTGTCATAAAATTCTTAGATTTAGATTGTACTCTTTTTTTAACAATGTGTCATTTTATTTTCAATAACAAAAATGTTTTGTTGCGGTTAAAAAATGTTGCAACAAGTTATATTTTTTAATAATATTTTTTGTTTTTAATTCCTGTGCCTTAAGGACTCGTTTGCTGTTGTTTTTGAATTTGACTGGTTAGCAGGTTTCACCTCGGTGATGTAAGGAGAGGTTTTATCAAAAGACATGTTCATTTATGCCTCAAAGTTTGTTACAGTATAGATAATAGTGTGGCTTGTTTTGTTTGGTATGAATGATGGTTTATTTTTTCTGTCTACAGGAAGTTAATAACCCCTTTGAGTACTGTGACATAGTCACAACAACTACTCACAAGAGCTTGAGGGGCCCTAGGGCTGGTATGATCTTCTACCGGAAAGGACCTAAACCACCCAAGAAGGGCCAGCCCGAGAATGCAGTTTACGATTTTGAGGACAAGATCAACTTTGCGGTCTTCCCCTCCCTTCAGGGTGGTCCTCACAATCACCAGATTGGTGCCCTTGCTGTCGCTTTGAAACAGTCCATGTCACCTGGGTTCAAGGAATATGCCAAGCAAGTTAAGGCCAATGCAGTTGCCATTGGAAATTACTTGATGAGCAAGGGATACAGTCTTGTAACTAGTGGAACTGAGAACCATCTTGTATTGTGGGATCTCCGGCCTCTTGGATTGACTGGTAAAGAATACCTCACACCTATTTTTTCCCTTATCTGGTTTAAATTGGCTGCAATTTGTTTAAAACATAAAATCGCTGCTTGATGTTCTTTGCAGGAAATAAGGTGGAGAAACTTTGTGACCTCTGTAACATTACAGTGAACAAAAATGCTGTTTTTGGTGATAGCAGTGCCTTGGCTCCCGGTGGAGTACGAATTGGTAAGAAACTTTATATGAAATTGACTTTGCTATGAGAATCTAATCTTGTGATGTATTGATAGAAAGTAAAGGCATCTTAGAAAGTTGTTGTAGATTATTACTGGAAGCAGTTTCATGGATGATGTGTTTTTAGTGTTTTACCAAGGTGTATTGGTTTCAGCTGAGCAAGCAAACAGGCCTTATTAAATCTCTGGGAACACGTTACATCTTTTTTATTTTCCACTGGAAAGCCAAAATTGGAAATTGTTGTTTATGCGACCTGATTGCCATAGAAAATAATGCATTTAAAGTTTGTTTTCTAAATTTTTTTATTTTCTTTCTGATTTTTGAATATATTATAAAAAATGCATATTTTTAGTGTGTCAGATAGTAAATTTTAATCTTGTTACATGAGTGCCTGACTGGAGTTCTGTTAACAGGTGCACCAGCCATGACTTCCAGAGGCTTGGTTGAAAAGGACTTTGAGAAGATTGGCGAGTTCCTTCATCGTGCTGTGACTCTCACACTGGAGATCCAGAAGGAGCATGGCAAACTTCTGAAGGATTTCAACAAGGGCTTGGTGAACAACAAGGCTATTGAAGAACTCAAAGCTGATGTTGAGAAGTTCTCTTCCTCATTTGATATGCCTGGCTTCCTGGTATCTGAGATGAAGTACAAGGATTAGATTAAATCATACAACTTTACACTCAAATGTCTCGCTCAAAGCTTGGGACAAGGTGGAGAGTTGGAGAAGAAGAAAAGCAGCGTCTTGCCGTCTTCCTATCTTGGGTGTGATAGATTTACCACGGTGGTGTTTCAATTCAAAAATTTGAAGTTTTTGATACCCCTTTGTTTTCATGTTTTTGTTAGCCTAATATCATGTATTTTCTTAAATGCAATCGAAATAATAAATGTGTAATTTTTCCTTTTCCTCAGAGGAGTGTGATCTTCTCATTTTCACCCTCCATTCTCCCATTGTTCTTCAAAAAAGTGTATATCAGTGATTTGATCATTCAGTTACTTTAATTGATTACTTATGTGTAAGGTTGCTTCTATAAATTTCAATTGATTCTTACTTGGCTATCCAATGGCTTTTAACATATTAACACGGTTGTTAACAGATTAATACATGATTTTTACTGTGTCAATTGAAGCATAAACTTAGCAGCGACTATCCCTCCATTTTCTATGAGTAATATACGAGGAATTGGAGCTAAACCTGAAAAATACATGCAAAAATTATCCATTATGAATAAAGTTTTGATTATTGTGCAATTTTGGTTCTCGGGTCTCAATTGTGTCAATTGGATCCCTAAGTATTCCAATTGGTACAATTAAGTTCATCTTTCACAATACTATCCCATTTTTAAAGTTGGGAGCCTATGTGGCACATGTGACCTTGGCACCAATGACATGGTTCAGTGTCAAACCGGTTCCACACGTGCCACATAGGTTATTAATGTTAAAAATTGGACGACAGTGACCGAGAAAGTGATTGTAACAATTGTGATATTTGAAACCCAATTATCGCAATTAAAAACTATGAGATCAAAACCGTACAATCAACATGCTAAGTAGGTTTAGCTAATTGGGCAACCGGTAATCAAAAGAAAAAGAATCACAAAATTGAAAAAGAAAAAGAAATAAATAAAAAGGAGTGTTTTTAAAAATTAAAAGCTAGCCGTTGCAGCCATCTCTGCTTAATTGTTTCCTTTCCCAACGGTCACATGGCCCACCAGAGCAAGTGGAGTGGTTTGGATGCTGATTAATTAGCACCAAAGCATAATCATCATCATCTATAATAGCACCTCAAGTTATCCATATCAGCATCACAACTAATTGAACTTCACATTCACATATCTCAGAGCAATACATCATCATATCAAAATTAGAGGAAATTAATGGGTCAACAACACCACCACAATATCCACAAGGCGTTCCTCTTGTGCAACTACATACTCTTGGGTGCAGCCTCTAGTTGCATCTTCCTCACACTCTCCCTCCGCCTCATCCCTTCAATCTGTGGCCTCTTCTTCATTCTCCTCCACGCCTTCACCATTGCAGGAGCAGTTTCTGGCTGTGCAGGAGCTGTTTCGACTAGCCGCTGGTACTCAACACACATGGTAGCCACTGTTCTAACCGCCATATTTCAGGGTTCAGTTTCGGTGCTGATTTTCACAAGAACTGGGGATTTCCTTGCCCAGTTGAAATCCTATGTGAGGGAAGAGGATGCCTCTGTCATACTTAAACTCGCTGGTTCCCTCACCGTTGTCATTTTTTGCTTGGAGTGGGTGGTTTTGACACTTGCGTTTTTCATAAAGTATTATTCTTGCCTTGAAGCTCATGGTGGGGCTGTGCCTATGAGGAGTGCCAAGGTGCAGCAGGATGAAGAGGATTTGAAGGATTGGCCATGGCCTTTCCATGTTTAGTTGATAGAATCAAAACAGCACTGTTGTCAAAGTGCCAATTATATTTGATTCATTCATTTGTTGGATTTGGAGTGGTATTTACATGTTTGATTACTCAGTTCTTTCTTTTTTCTCTCTGTTGTTATTTTTTTCATTATCCTTTTTACTCTTGATGGATGTTTTTATGCATTGTATTATCCATTTTCATTATCCTTTTTTCATAAAATGAGCAAAAAATGGAACATCTGAAAATTGGGGGGGGGGGGGGGGGGTTATCTTGTCACAAATCACTACATGAATTTTGATAATTTCTTTTTACTGTGATGGTTAGGGTGAATTGCCTTGCCATGTTGGTGAAATAGCAGTCCTGAACAGAGAGACTAAAAGTGTTACCTTCACACAATATATATAGTGTCAAATGTCAACAAATAATCTCTATAGTGTGTGTTCTTATTCATGATTGAGTAGGAACTACAGTATAGAGAAAAGGCCACTACATAAAATCTTTCCCCCATATTGCAAACATATGAAGTTTACAAATGAATTTGAAAATTAGAGGGAAAAAAAACCGCATATATTGTGTAACATGGACCTGGTAATGTTAATTTTTTATTGGCCGTTCATAAAACTAAGTACAAATAAAAGTCAGAATTAAAAATATTATTTGATACATGTCACTTTATTATGTCATATATGCTCTACTACTGATATGACCAACAAACATGCAGATCAACTGTGACTTAATAAGATGGGCCACCAAAACCACCATCCCTTCGATAACCACCAGAATATCAAGGTCCCGCAGGTCTATCGGTTGCATAACTCACCCGAATGCTTCGCTGATTTAGCTCCTAAATAACAAGAGCATGTCAGTGCAACTAGCAATTATTAATAAAACAATTTTCACTTTTTAAATTTCAACTTTATTATTATTTTAGAAGTACAATCCTTCTCCCCCTATGAAAAATTTCCTTTGCAATGACTGTACGCGTTTAGTTTTCAGTTGGAAGATTGTGAAAATATGTTTGAACACAAAGTAATTATAAAGTTTCTTTTGGATAAACTTACTTTTAGACACAAACATACGTTTACAACTGAAAACCAAATATGTTCAATAACAGAAAGGCTTTCCAACAATCCAACCTGCCCATCCATTGCAGAGAGTGCTGAACTTGCAGACTCCACACTGGAGAAGTTGACAAATCCAAAACCCCTTGACCTGCCAGTGTCCCTATCAGTGACAACCTTTGCTGTACAACACAACCAAATCATATCAGTATTCATTCCTTAAACTACAATAATAAGACATGGTAGTCCAGAGACAGACTTCATTTAAGGACAAGCACAAGATCTCACCTCTTCTAGTGCTCATTACAGTTTTAAAATACTAAAAAAAGAAAAAATTGAAGCATTTACTAGAATACGCCATCTCAAATCACACAACATGCCCTCAGGAATAATTTTCTTTTTGTAACTTCTACACTATAAAACAGACTACAATCTATATATACTATGATTAAAAAAAAACTTGGAAAAATCCCAAAAAACAGAATGGCATAATGACTTCTAAATGCAACAAATATCTAACAGGGCACCAACATCTATATATCAATAGTGTATTTCAATGATACCAAAGTGAAGTGGCAAATGGCAACGGCATGCTAATGGGTTTGTAAAAGCATATATGTTTCTTTCTGATGCTAAAACTATGTTGCTTCTTTATTAATATAGATATAAAAATCAGGTGGCTAGTTTTTAACTTTGCAATATCCACTTATTTAACAATGTCAACACAAGATTAGTACAATAATAAAGCAAGCTGAACTCACCCTCCTCAACCACATCTCCAAAGCCGGCAAATGCTTCCCTAAGAGACTGATCATCAATACCATATGAAAGGCCTAAAATAGCAAATGCCAAAATAATAAACCATTAGAAGATTATAAGTATGCCCAAATACATATATGGTTTTGCAATTGCAATTTGCACCCATAATTCCTTTCAACAACAGTAAATATCAATATATACCTCCGACGAAAAGCTTGGTCGAAGACATGCAGCGACCATGATTAAGCATGGATGTAACAGGTGCTTGTCTGTTCTGAGTAGCACTCTGCCTCAAGAGTTTTCCGAATTTATTACACATTGCCATTACGATTGTGTCTTCTTCCATACATGACAAAAAAAAATCTAAGATGAGATTCTACGATCTTCTCAATTAAAAACAATTCATATATAGCATATATAATTAAAAAACATAAACAAAAAAATGCATTGAAATAATGTATAATATATGTTAAGATTTAAGATTAAGGAAGAGATTCACCTCAGAGAAGAAGGGCTGCTAGGGTTTAAGGATTTATTAAGGTAAGGAATTTTGGGTGAGTAAAAAAAAAAAAAAAGGCATGCATTTTATAGAGTGAGTGAAATGTGTTATCATCAAGTGCGTGTTATGTTTGTTCCAACTTATGACCGCTTCTGCTGTGTTCCTATCTATTTGTTTGCCTTTTGACTGTTGACTTACATGGTCAACGGATACAAATTGTTCTGGCGTTGGAAATCTTTTTTATCAAATTTTGAGGGCGACATTTTTTTTACTTATCTTTATTATTGCTCTCACAAAAATTCATTCCTGATTAATTTACTGCCCGGTTTGAAAGAGATTTTCTTGCCACAAATCGTCGAAAGTTCTAGACAAATTTTTTTATTTACTTAAAAGCCATTTAGAAAAGTTGTTAATTTTTTTTATATAGTCTCCATTTAATTCGAGTTAAGTCGGGCGGGTGAAAATGATTTTATACCTTTTATTAATGATAATAAATGAGGTTTGAGCTTATGACTTATGCTTTCTTCAACATAATAATAATTGGTTATTGTAATTAACTGGCAAGTCAAACTGATACTTATAAGAACATGAGAGAATCTTGTGCACTCCAAATCAATGAAAAGTTATTCTCTCATGAAAATAAGTCAACTCGTCCCAAGTCTACACATCTTATTTCACTATCAGCACCCTATTCCATCAAAAGAAAACAGATTTATAAATTATTAAACTAGAAGAATCTGTGCATGCGTTAACTAGCTAGTTTGTGCTACTGGCTTAATTAACACTTGGATGAAAAAAGCACTGAAGTTATGGAATTGGAGCTTCTTATAGTAATAAATCCAACCAATATCCTAAATTCATTAATTTGATTGTCTTTTGGAGAGAAAAAAAAATATGTTTTTTTTTATTTGAATTGTTCTTTGTTCTTATTGGAGAATGTGTGGTTCAACTTTGGACAGCTCCTTTCTTATAATTATCGCTTCACTCAAATGGAGAAGAAAATTGACTCTACCATATACTTCATATGGGTTAATTAGCTATTGATGTTGGATGCGTTGAACTTGGGGGCTCCTTTCTTATACATGTGTCAGTGTTAGTATCGTTGCTTCGGTGACAACGATTGGTTATTGTTAATTATAATGGTTGCTTTATGACAACGATTTTCTGGTATATTTTCCTTAATTAATTATTTTATGAGAGGTTGCCATCGTTTAGATAATATTGCTATTTAAAAAATGGGTCATAGGGAATGTTGTTTATTACTTTATATGCTAAAGATGGATTTGCAAGCCACGGGGTCAAAGGATCAGAATAAAACTATATATATACTTCTGATGATGTGCATTGCATGAATTCGATTCTCCTTTTAACTTGCAATTCCACCCTTGTATATGTTGTTGGCATCTTACAATCAGTAATGTAGAAATAATAGTGTTCATATATACTCCATCCGGATTGGATTAAAATATAAACAAAACAGTACATGTATTTGGATGGTCTAGATACAAAAAGAAGTATAATGTTAGTTTTGGTTTCTTTACTATAGTTATGCGTGATTTAATTTAGGTATCAAACAAATAATGGTACAATACTAAAGTCGTTACTCATGCAGAGTATATATGTATTTTTGAAAAATACAAATATGAAAACAGATCCTATAATACCATACTTATCGAATCTCATTCCTACCTTCGGACCAAATTAAAAGACTAAGAGCGTAATTAAGCATAGTAACATACTCATTAATTTAATTAATTAAATATTTGCAAAAACTAATCTTATACATTGTGTCCGAGTTATGATGTGACACGTGTGTGGACAGATAGAGGTGGTGATAAGCTGGGGTGGCGCCACCTGGAAATGTCGCTGCAGTAATTAATGGGAACCAAAGCACATGCGCTTTGGCAAAAGGCTTTTCATATATGCGCTTTGGTACCAATTTTATAGGTTGTTTAGTTATCAGTTTTTTGTTGAATTTGATCTTTTATGATGACAACAATGGTTTGAAACTACATAGCTCTGAATTAGATATCCCTGCTACTAGCATACTCGATAATGGATTTGGTTTCTCTAAAGTGGATAAACCGTTTTAGAGTATAAAATAATTAATCTCAATCATTGATAAAAAAAATAAAGATTAATATTATAAATACATATATAACAAATCACCTTTAATTTTTTTATTAATGGTTAAAATTACTTAATTTACATTTTACTCACTTTAGAAGAGCAATTAACCCTCCAATCAAAAGTAATATTGATTAGGTAAAGCTATCTCTAGAGTGACAACTCCAAAATTAGAACGTTTGCAAGTAAAAACCATCTATATATATGTCAAGCTAGTTTTTGCAATTGATTATGTAAAAAAAAACAATAAAACAAAGTCCCATACCATTTTTCGGCCAAAAAAAAAAGACCCATACCATTTAAAATAATTCATGTTCAATGATTAATCGCCCTCTAAAAAAAGTCAACATTTTTCACGATAATTTGTTATAAAAACTTTTAACAAATTTTGAGTAAAAATTTTAAATATTTTGATGAGTAAGTTTTTGATTTTAAATATTTGAAGGATTTGAAAATTACTAAAATAGAATTGGTCACAACGAGACTGGCAATTACTTGCAATGTTAAACCACGGTAGGTCTATTTCTCCTGTATTGTTTGTTGTTTGCATGGCAATGTATGTATCCCATATATCTATTACCTATCTTCTATTTCATTATCTATCTATTTATCTCTATAATAAAACTAAGTTCTAGTCTCTTTGGGTGGGACACCTGTCATCTCACAGAGTGAGATTATAACATGTGTTATTTTTCAATTTTTTTTTTAACTTTTTATTATTTTTTTAAAAAAAACTCATATTTTATATAAATCGGTCCATAGATTAGTATTACCACAAAACTAAAACTAGATATACCCATGACATGTGTGTGTCATGTGCACATGCTTTTGCCATAGCATCTCATGTCTCTCTTTCTTTTTTCTTTTTTGGTTTTAATTTTCGGTATTTGGGTTTTCTAATGCTTTTTCATACTCGCGTGTAACTTCCGAACACAAAACAGCACATTAGCCATTAGGAATAGAAAGAGCATAGAAAAGTGAGAGAAAAAAAAAAGGGAAAGAAAGATCAAAGATAGAGAAACACATGACCAATAATAACACTAACAATTATGATGATATAAATATTAGGGACAACACCACTCAAGCACACAAACGCTAACACCCGTAAAACCAGAGAGAGAGAGAGAGAGAGAGAGAGGGCACACACATAGAGAACAAAACAAAAGGGAGAAAAAAAAGCAGTGGGCAAACAGAGAAACAAAACCCAGAATCCTGAGAGCGAAAACAGCTCTAGCATATGAATAGCACATACCTTAGCAACAAACACAGAACAGAGAAAGAGAAAGTACTCACCCCAAAACCATATATTATTATATTTTATACATAATATACATAATACATAGTTTTTTGTGTATAATATTAAGATTAAGATTAAGATTGCTCTTCTCTCTCTTATATTGTTAATATTCATGTGAGAGAGAGAGAGAGAGAGAGAGAGATCTTGTCCTCCTACAATGTCCACTTTGTAGAGGACTAGGTATTCTCTTATAACGAATTTCACTGGGACTCTCTTTCATCACTCGAAATTTCACGTTTTTTTCTCGTTAACTCTTCGAATCAGAAAATCAGAGCTTCTTTTTCCCTTTTGATCGATACCCATTATTGCTTAGGTACCCAAAAGTGTTTGATTCTCTCTATTCCGTTCAATTTGCTGTTTTATGCACTTTTTTGTGTTAATTCAATAAAAGTTTTTAAGAATTGGGATTAGGGTTTTCTCTTATTGTGGGTATTTCCCGGCATGTGTACTCAGCTTGTTTGTTTGTGTTGGTGTTTTTTTTTCCAGGGTTTCATTGGATCGTAACTGGGCACTTGCCGAATTTGGAAAATTCCCAGTGATTAGGGTTTTGATCAGAGACTGTGATTGAAGGGGAAGATTGTGTTTGCTCCTTATCTGCGTGATCCTGTGTGAAATGGGCATAAACTCTGATCTTTTCAGTGGTTCAAATTGTGGATTTGGAACTACCTTGCTTGAGCACTTACACTTGGAGTTTGCTTAAGATGGTGCTTAACATTGCTTCTCTGAGCATGGAAGAAGATTGTATATACCATTCTCAGTGATCAGGATTTTGAGAACCGTTTTTGGACACAGTGCAAAGGCCATCTAGGTCTTCATTTTTGCTAATTTTCTTCTTCTTTTGCATCTATTTTGTCTTTGCCGGGGAATGATTTTGGTTTTGGACCTTGACTCAGGAAAATCTGACGATTCTTTGTTGGCCCTCAAGGAATCTGAGAGTATCCAATTTCAGTGGTCCCTTTTAGTTCCTGAATCAGCCCTTTGGATTGAGATAGTTTATCCAAGCTTAACACGGTACCACGGTGCTCCTAAACCTATATTGATTGGGATTGTGTCACTGTCAAGCCATTTACCGTTGTATTAGGACTTTGAAGTAGTTAGACTGAGTGGTTGCCGTGTTGCTCATTGATTCTGAATCAATTTCCAGTAATATAGGCTGTTTGATTATTTTGGTGAAGGGAAGTCAACATTGGTGGTTTCCATAATTTGTGTTTCTAAATTTGTAATGAGTAAGAGGTCCATGGAGGAATATTAAAGCTGGAAATGAATGTGGTGACATGGTGCATGGACAGGAGCTTAGTTGCCGGTTCGTTCCCTTTCTGGAACAGTGCTACTGGAAACTAATTGAAGCACTCTCAATTTTGCAAGGATTTTACCCTAGGCATATCTGGATTTTGTGCAATGTCGCGCTGTTTTCCATTTCCACCACCAGGATATGAAAAGAAGACTAGAACGGATGGAGTTGACTTGTTAAAAAAGGTTAATATGTTTTTCCTATGTTTTCATTACACATATAATTTGGCATAACACTATTTGTGAGATAACAAGTGGAGTTTCCTCTGAGTTGCAGAGTGTTGTGCATTGATAAGGTCCATTTCCTGAAAGGAACATTAAAATGTTTTGTTAGAATAGATGCTATCATGTTCAATTTAATTGTGTAGTCTATAATGTTTCATCTGTTTCTTCTGAATAATGGTATAAATTAGTTTTGGATATCATTGTAAATTGCTAACCTAGAAACATTTTACATGACCTCTTTCAAATTGACAAATACACAATGAAAGTATAAAGGATCTTGTTCAAATGAGGTATAGCTGAAATTGAAGATAATTGGAGACTTACATGACAATATATTTTCCCTTGCCCATGTTGATCAGTAGGGCGTGTACACTGTTTGTTGATGGAAGTTGGTTCATCTGATTTGCAACTTTCCATATTATATGTTGCCTTCTGTCTTCTTATACGTTAACTAGATTCATGTTAGGTTTTTCTGTATTGTGTCCAAAATTTGGATTTTTGGACTGTTGTGCTCTGCTATGTGGTACTGAATATATAAGTTCCAAGAGGATTTAGTGGAGAAATTATGTTATTGCTGGTGCAGAGGCAATATATTAAGATGATTAAAACTTTATATGCTCTGGTTGTTTTATCCACATCCATCTTTGCACAGACTTCACAAATCCTCGTCATTTACTGCCTAGCCTTGGCAATTTTACTTACTGTTTTGATAGTAAGCAATGGGCGTTTATCTTTTGAAGTGAATTTGCTTTGTACTTTCAAACTAAATGCATACTAGTGAAGTCAGATCCTCATAATATATAAACTAATGTTTATCTTGTGTTTTTTTGCTTGTTTTGTTGGGGTGTGGTGTGGGTAAAAACAGACTGTGACTAAGATTGAATAAGTAATAATCAGTAATCAAGTTTTGAATTCTTTTGTCGTAAATCAACAACCTTTGAGACGATGGTGTGCCTTCCATGTGGCACCTTTGGTAGTGAAGCAAAGATTTAATGTCAGTAAAGATTCTGGCTAGATCAATTTATGTGCCCTTTGAGTTCATGTCATGTTTAGCTTCATTAGATTAATAAGTACATCTTTTCAGATTGTTTTTATATTAGGAATGGATGAACTGATTTAGTATTTTGACTGACAATGATGCAAGCCAACTTTTTTTTCTTGTTAAAATGTAAATGTCAAAATTTTCCTTTTTGTAAATATGTTAATCTTCCTGTTTTTTGACATGCTGAATTGTTAGCATAGCTTTTCTTTTCAATTGTTATGGTGCATGTTCTACCATATAACAACATAGTTGATTATTTCTTCCGGTTAATAGTTTAGGTACTCAGGATCATAGCTATTAGTATTGAGCCAGCTGTAGTACTCGCAAGATACCTCTTTCTGCACCTTTTGCATTGCAAATTTCATGTAGAAGTTCAATAGCACATGCTTTGTTGTGTAGAAATTTTTGAGGACTTTTAGAGAGCTTTTGGCTAGGATTGTATTTCTTTTCGTAAGCCAAATAATTCCCTTTAAGAATAATTTTAGGTACTGAATTGGAATTTTTCCCCGAGTGAGTATTGCCTTTGGATTATTTATATTATAAACAAGAAAAAAAAGGAATAATATTTTGCTTGAAGTATTGAGCATTAAGTGGGAATTATGTGTTGAAGATGATTAATGCTTTAGTGTTGGGTTTGATACTTTTTGTCAGATAGAAGTCCTTCAATTGACCTTCTATTTTTCTAGCCCTGTTTCCAGAACCTCGACCAATCTCCCTTGAATAGAGGATGTTTGTAAAATAAGTTTGCAAAACTGAGGGTAAAAGATCATGTGGGGACTTTTCAAGGGGGGTAATTGTAGGTCCCGAGGGACATTTGTATGGGTTTTGATATAGAATGGAGGCTAAAGTATTTAACTTTTCTCATAACATTTTCCAATTGGTTTCAACTTTCAAATATTTGGAGAATTGCAAGTTTCTCTTCATTTACAAAGACTGATCCTGTTAGGCTCTGCCCCCATGTTGCATTAGAGCTTGTTTCTTTACTCAATTTAGTGCTGATATAAGAAGTTTAGGTGATGAAATTGATTGTTTAATACATACCAAATGAATTTAAGTGAAATGTTAAAATCATTCAACTTATGGGGATCACAGATTGCATTCAGCTGCAGCCTGTTCCTTATTTTTGAAATGATTAAATTACTTTAGTTTCCTTTAACTTTTTCTTTTACCAAGCATTAAAATGAAATTATTTTAAATATGAGCAGTTCAGTTTGTCAAATCCACCATGTAGGTATGCCTTGTGGGGGATATTAGTGTCATTATTTGTTCTTAATATCTCTTTTCACCATACGATTTGCAGGAAAAGCAGAAAGAAAGAAAACATAAAAAAGATAAGAAAGACAAAGAGAAGAGGGAAGGTAAGGAAAAGAGAGAGAAAGAAGGACGGGATGGCAAGCATAAGGAAAAGGATAAAAAGGAAAAACACAGGGAAAAAAAGAAAGATAAGGACAAGGGCAGAGATAGAGATAAAAGCAAACCGAGTACTGCAGATGACAAAGGATTTCCAGGACAAGCTGAGGGTCCTAATGCGGGTAAACTCCAAAAGGAAATCAAGCATGATAAGAAGGATATCTTTGTTGAGAATAAACTTACCAAACAGTATGCTGGTAACAATGGGGAGAATGCTAGAGAGAATAATCACTTGGCTGAGGAGAACAAATTCCTCCGGGAGTTGGACAGGAGGATTAAGGATGATAATGGAGGAGCTGGGAAGCCTTTGGTCCATAACCATAGAAAGGATGAGGGGACTTTTAGGTTGGTGGCTAAGGGTAGTGGCACCTGGCCTGATGGTGGGGAAAAAATCAAGGATAAGGGTTTGGATGCTAAGAAGATTGATGGGAAAGGAACCAGTGCCAAGGTCCGACCTATTGGAAATTCAACAGTTCAGAATCATGCTGGAAACTTTCACCCTAGAGCTGATGGAATGCCCAAACTTTCAGGGAAGTATTTTGACGGGAATTTGGAAGCAACAGCCGAAGGAAAAGAAAAGGTTAAGGAAAAAAAGGCTGAAGGAAAAGAAAAGGTCAAGGAAAAGAAGGCCGAAGGAAAAGAAAAGGTCAAGGACAAAAAGGCCGAAGGAAGGGAAAAGGTCAAGGAAAAGAAAGATGATAAACGGGGAGATAAAAGGAAAGATAAAGAGGGGAAGAAAGGGCATGGGAAGGACAAAGACAGGGATAAAGAGAAGAAAGAGGAGAAAACTAAGGAGCTTTCTGAACTTAAAACCACGGTGCAGAATAATTTAAAAGAAACCAACAATGTTGGCCTTATAGATTCAAATTCTTTCACACGGATTAGCAAGAACAGCCACGAGAATGCTGTTAGTGGGGAAAATCTCAAGAAACGGAAGGACATTGAGTCAAATGGAGTTCCATGTGGTGAGTGTTATTTATGACGAGTCTTGTTCTCATTGCTACTCCGTGATCTATAAGTTGTATTTAAATACACATAAGATGTTTATCTTATTGGGTTTGGAGTAGTAGTATTTTGCTGACCTAATAGGCTTATACCAGATATGCTGTGAGATATAATGGTGGGTTTTTCATGATGTCATGTGTTTATGTAGATATTTTAATTCTTGTTATTTTGTTTCGATTTTCTCGAATTTATACACCTTATTTTTGCTGTTGGCTGACAAGTTATGATCAAATTTTTATTACAGCCAATGACACTTGGCCAAGTAAGTTGCCCAGGTCATCTTCCTCTCATCCATCTAATGAAAATGGAAGGATATTGGAACCTTGCCAAATTTCCATTCCAAATGCTTCAGATAGGCCAGGAGGAGGCAACAACAGTGTTAAGGTAGAAAACAAGGCATGCAAGATAAATGGCACCATTGAAGCTCGGCCATTTGTAGTTTCCTCAAACAAGACACACACGGCAACTGTGCCAGCTGACCCGGTAACTGAAGCACATGCAAAACCACCCCATCCGGATACCAAGTACCTAAGCCAGGTATATTCGGTACCTAAAGTGGAGGAGTGGTCTGGTGGTTTTGATGATCAAGAATGGTTGTTTGGCAGCGGTATTTCACAAGAAAGAAAACCCGCGGTGGGATCTTCAGAGGCTGGGGAGACACCGCAGGTATGGGCAGAAGCTGTGCACATAGAGCCCGCTGATGTTTTCGCTCTGCCATATGTCATTCCATACTGATTGATTATTTGATTGGCATACGATACTTCGATTATAAGGGGGGCCTCCTTTGGCATCATGCATAGGGACTGCAGCACCCGGGCTAGAAACCGATTCCAGATTTCTTGATGCATTCCTTTGTTATTTGCACTATGGCAATTGGCAACAAGTAATGAGTGTGACTGGTTGCATTGATCTTGGTGACTTCTGCCTGGACTAATTGCCGTGATTTTGTACTGATTGGAAGGGAAACATTGTTGCATGCTTGGTGCATTGCGTTGCTGCAGGCCAGTTTGAGGGTTTTGTGCATCTTACTTAATTCATTTAGACAGAGAGATTTGATTCAGGCAGCCGTACAGATTGTGGAGGAATGGAGGAAAGAGGAAGGAACGAGCTTGTGCAACTTGTTTGTTCTATTTTTACCTAGAGCTGAATTGCTCTTTCTAATTGAGAACGAGAATGTAAGTGAAACTAGATGTGGTCTTTATAACTACACCACAGTTTTGATTTGTAACATAGAAATCTTATTTACAAGAATGTGTATGATAGAGAAGGGAAAAAAGAGTAATCGGATTCATTTATTCAGTTCCCTGTAAATTTTATTGGCTATTTCCTCATTTTGCAAAAGTGTGAATGGTCATGGTTGAATCAAATTATGAGATAATTTAACTAGACGGTCAAACTGTTTCTTAGATATTACTATCAAAATATAATTTTGAAAGAGATAATGATTGTTTTAAATTGAATAAAAAGATCTGCATAAGAGCATGTTTGGATGCAAAAGTTCTAGTTTTTGATATAGGAAAGTTAGTTTTATTTTGTATTTTATTTTTTTTATATATGCACAAGAGAGAGAGTTGTTAGATAGTCATTTATAAATAAATAGGTGCTTTTAGAAAAGTTAAAAAAGATATTTTTTGAAAAATGTGAAGAGTAAAAGTCAATTTCAACTTATGTGAGAAGTTGTTAGTTAAAAAATACATACTAAAAGTGCTTATGGAAAAATTTATCCAAACTAAGCGTAAGCTGAATCGATTTCAAAATGCTTTAGTGGGGTTTATTACTCCATATGAAAATGTGAATTAAACATATCAGTGTCATTACTTTGTAAATTTCCTTTGCATATTTTATGTATATGTTGCCATACTCTTGCAAAATAACCTCAAATACTCTAGAAATTGCATTGAAAGGCAAATTGAAATTGGTGCAGCCATTTATGGTCTTTGGGTTGTATGCAGGAGGGTGTAAAATGTTGAGTATATCTATGTATTAAATTGTAGATTAACATGTTAGCATAACATGAGGAGGAGAAACCAATTTAGATTTGAGAGTCGGGGGAATTGTCTCACACTCTCAGTCTCACTCCAAATTATTGAACCTTCTGTTTGCGGGCCGATTATGAAATTCAGGGGGCCTCTGTAATGTATAGATATGACGCAAAGATTCAGCAGCAAAAAGAAGAAGCTACAAGGTGCAAAGTCCTTTTCCATGCACAGCCATGTTTCTGTCACTCCAAAGAAATCCAAATCATCTCTGGAGAATGTTGAGGATGATTGACTTAACCTTTAGCTATATAAGGGATGATTTTTTATGCAAGACTTTTGGACAAATCACAAAGCTCTAAGAAATCCCACATTATCACAACACTGAGACATTCCCCCCTATAGGAGTATATGTATTACTCGGGTAACAACCCATGTGATGTAATTAGTAAAACTGATTATGTTTGTTAATAGTTAGTTAGAAGGTTAAGAGTTAGTTAGGCTTAGCTAGCTCACAGTGTTACTATAAATATCAAAAACCATGTGTTATGTAATTGGGGAGTTTCATTATCAATACAATCAGAGTTTGGTTTCTCGTTTCTCTCTCTTTCTCTCCCTTTCCACTTCTCTCTGAAATTGAACATGGTATCTAGAGCTTCCATTTTGGGGGCCTAGCTTCGCTGTGCTTTCCTCTCTGATTCGCTGTGCTTTCTGCGTGTTCTTCTGCAACGTGTGTTGTTGCTGCCATGGCTGATTCGATTTCCCCTGTTCAACCGTCTTCTCCAGCGCCTCACTCCTTCACTCATTCGCTCTCGTTGAAGCTGGATGACAAGAATTTCTTGCTCTGGAACCAGCAGGTGGAGGCGGTGATTGCTGCGCATAAACTTCATCGGTTCGTTGTGAACCCTAACATTCCATTGCGGTATGCAAATGAGATGGATCGAACCCTAGACATTGAGACTGAGGAGTACCAGCGCTGGTTTGTGCAAGATCAGATGCTGTTCACGTGGCTCCTCTCCTCTTTGTCAGATTCAATCCTCCCTCGTGTAATTGGCTGTAAGCACTCTTGGCAGGTGTGGGACAAGGTGCATAAACACTTTTACACACAGCTGAAGGCGAAGGTGAGGTCTCTCAGATCGGAGTTAAAGACCACAAAGAAAGGCACAAGATCTATTAGTGAGTATGTTTTACGAATCAAAGCAATTTCTGATTCCTTAATTGCTATTGGTGAACCGATCTCTGAGCAAGATCAAGTGGATGCGATTCTGGATGGTTTGCCTGAGGATTATGGTCCTTTTATCATGATGATGTATGGTAGAAGTGATTGTCCTTCTGTTGCTGATGTTGAGAGCTTACTGCTTGTGCAAGAGGCACAGTTTGAAAAGTACAAAAGTGAGTTGTCTACAGGTTCTGTTTCCATCAATGTTGCTCAAGGACCTGGTAACCGTGAGTCTGCTGATGAACAGAATTTCAATTCAAATAGAGGTGGTGGTAGAAACAATAGAGGTGGTGGTAGAAATGGCAGAGGAAGAGGTGGACGATATGGCAATGGTCCACGTCCAACCTGTCAAATTTGTTTTCGATATGGCCACGATGCTTTTAGATGCTGGAACAGATTTGATCAGGATTATGTACAACCAGATCCACCACCTGAAATTGCTCAAAATCTGAATCAGAATCAGTCTCAAGGATCAAACCAGCAGGCTAATCAGCAGGCAAATTCACAGAGTCAAGCACCTCGTGTGTATGCTGCCACTACTCAAGAAGTGCAAGTTCCTCGCATGTTTGACTCTCAAGTCTGGTATCCAGACTCTGGTGCTTCACACCATGTGACAGCAGATTCACAACACCTCACTCAAAGTGTGCCATTCAATGGATCAGACCAAGTGCTCATGGGAAACGGACAAGGTTTAACTATTTCTTCTATTGGCTCATCTAGTTTTACTTCACCTCTCCACCCACATATCACCTTGTCATTAAATAATTTGTTGCATGTTCCTAATATTACCAAAAACCTTGTTTCTGTGTCAAAGTTTGCTCAAGATAATCATGTATATTTTGAATTTCATCCTAAGTGTTGCTTTGTTAAATCTCAGGTGTCCAATAAAGTACTTCTTCAAGGTACTTTAGGTCCAGATGGTCTGTACTGTTTCTAGCCACTGAAATTCCTTCAAGGTTCATCATGTGGTGCTCAGTTTCGATCTCAGTCAAGTCCTATAGTTGCTACTACTACTGTGTCATCTGATACTTTGTCAAATAATACTAGTTTGTCACACTCTTGTAATTCATTGTCAAATTCTTGTAATTCTTTTTCCACATTTTCGGTTTGGCATAGACGCCTTGGTCATGCTCATAGTGAAGCTGTAAAAACTATACTCAGTTTATGCAATATTGGATATCAAAATAAAAGTGTATCAGATTTTTGTAATTCTTGTTGCTTGGCAAAGGCACATCGCCTATATGCACCCCCTTCCAAAACTGAGTATCATGCACCTTTTGAATTAATTTTTAGTGATCTTTGGGGGCCTGCACCCTACCAATCTACTGGTGGTTTTTCATACTATGTCACTTTTGTTGATGCCTTCACACGGTTTACTTGGATTTATTTTCTCAAAAACAAGTCTGACACATTCACAGCTTTTAAACAATTTCATGCTCTTATAACTACTCAATTTCAAGCTAATCTTAAAGCTGTACAAACAGACTGGGGGGGGTGAATACCGTGTGTTCACAAAGCACCTAACTGAAAAAGGAATTATTCACAGGTTAACCTGTCCACACACTTCCCACCAAAATGGTACTGTTGAAAGGAAACACCGTCAGATTGTAGAAATGGGACTAGCTTTGTTGAGTCAAGCCCAGCTTCCTTACACCTACTGGGACCATAGTTTCACCACCTCTGTCCATTTAATAAATCGCCTACCTACTACTGCTTTAAAGAATTTCACCTCACCTTATCACGCTTTATATAATAGACTTCCAGATTACCACAGTTGAAGGACCTTTGGGTGCTCATGCTTTCCTTTTCTTCGCCCCTATAATAGACACAAGATGGAATATAGGTCCAGTGAATGTGTGTACCTTGGCTTGTCCCCACATCACAAAGGCCATAAATGTTTAGCAGTTGATGGAAGAGTGTATATCTCAAAAGATGTGCAATTCAATGAAACACGTTTCCCTTATGAGCATCTCTTTTTGTCCAATGTATCAAGTCCAAGTACTGTTGCTCAATACCCCTCGGTTATTCCTCTCACTTCTCAGTTGTTGGACTCTAGTAATGTAGCAAGTCCTTTGTCTGATGCTTCAAGTCAGTCCTCGGGTCCTACCACCTCAAATCAAAGTCTCAATGTGTCTTCAAGTCCTACACCCACTACTAGTCCTTCACCTAATCCCACTAATTGTCCTATTAATTCAAATCAAGGTCCCAATGTATCTTCAGACCCTGTTGAGTCAAGTCCCACTACCACTCCTCCATCTCAAACTTCCTCACTTGAATCTGCACATGAACATGTCCCACCCGAACCTGCACATGTCCCTCTCATTCCACCCTCTACTAATACTCACCCAATGGTTACTCGGGCTAAAACTGGCAGTCTCAAGCCCAGAATATTACTTGCCCATTGTGAGCCTCACACTGTTAAGCAGGCTCTTGCTAGTCCAGAATGGCTAGCTGCTATGAAGGATGAGTATGATGCTTTGATGAAGAATCAGACTTGGTCGCTGGTGGAACTTCCTACCAACAGAAAAGCGATAGGATGCAAGTGGGTTTATCGCATAAAAGAGAATCCTGATGGCTCCATTAACAAGTACAAAGCTCGTTTGGTAGCCAAAGGTTTTCATCAACAGCAGGGGTTTGATTTCAATGAAACTTTCTCACCAGTGGTAAAGCCTGTCACAATCCGGTTGATTCTGACTCTTGCTCTTACTTATAGATGGCATATTCAGCAGATTGATGTGAATAATGCCTTCTTGAATGGTCTGCTAAGTGAAGAAATTTATATGCAACAACCACCTGGGTTTGAAGCTTCCAACAAAAAGCTTGTTTGCAAGTTACAACGTGCTCTCTATGGCCTGAAACAGGCGCCTCGTGCATGGTATGAACGACTCACTTCAGTTCTGATTCAGTTTGGATTTAAGGCTAGTAGGTGTGACCCCTCCCTGTTTACGTTTACTCAAGGCAGCTCACACTTGTATGTCTTAATCTATGTTGATGACATCATTATCACTGGTTCTTCTTCTGCTTTGATCTCAAGTCTAATAACGAAGCTGAATGCAAAGTTTGCTCTTAAGCAACTAGGGGACCTGGATTATTTCCTAGGTATTGAGGTAAAAAGAACCACCACGGGATCACTACTACTCTCTCAAGGGAAGTATATTCGTGAACTACTAGCCAAGGCCAATCTGTCAGATGCAAATCCTATCAACTCCCCTATGATGAGCAGCTGTAAACTCTCAAAGTTTGGCACTGATGCTCTCTCAGACCCTCAGCTCTACAGGTCAGTGGTGGGTGCCTTGCAATATGCAACCATCACTAGACCAGAAATTGCCTACAGTGTAAATAAAGTGTGCCAGTTCATGGCTCATCCCCTTGACACTCATTGGAAGGTGGTCAAACGCATCTTAAGGTATCTTAAGGGTACCATTACTCATGGTTTGGAGCTGAAACCTGCAGACAAGGTTACCTCTAGTTTCCCCCTTACTGCATATTGTGATGCTGATTGGGCTAGTGATCCGGATGACCGTCGTTCTACTTCCGGTTACTGCATATTTTTTGGGCCCAACTTAGTTTCATGGTGTTCAAAGAAGCAAGCTCTTGTGGCACGGTCCACTGCTGAGGCGGAGTATCGTAGCATGGCACATGCCACCTCTGAGTTGTTATGGATCCAATCATTGTTAAGTGAGCTGAATGTTCCCTTTTCTAAGCCATGTTTGTATTGTGACAATCTAAGTGCTGTGTTGCTTTCCCACAATCCCATCTTGCATGCTAGAACAAAGCATATGGAGCTAGACATTCACTTTGTTAGGGAGAAGGTGGTCTCCAATGCTCTATCTGTTGTACATGTGCCTGCTTCCAGTCAGATAGCTGATGTGCTAACCAAACCGCTCTCATCTTCTCAGTTTAGCATCATGCGTGACAAGCTCAATGTGCGGTCCTTTTCTCCCCCACCTTGATCTTGCAAGGGGGCTATAGGAGTATATGTATTACTCGGGTAACAACCCATGTGATGTAATTAGTAAAACTGATTATGTTTGTTAATAGTTAGTTAGAAGGTTAAGAGTTAGTTAGGCTTAGCTAGCTCACAGTGTTACTATAAATATCAAAAACCATGTGTTATGTAATTGGGGAGTTTCATTATCAATACAATCAGAGTTTGGTTTCTCGTTTCTCTCTCTTTCTCTCCCTTTCCACTTCTCTCTGAAATTGAACACCCCCAAAGACATAATATTTCATTGCTTTGTGAATCACAAACCTTTTAGAGAAGGCATGGTCTCATATATATCCACAGTTAACCAAGCTATACCATTTTAAAAAAAATAAAATAAAGCTTTTAACAAAAAATTAATAGTGGAGCCTGCAGCAATTAGACAGAGCGAGTTGCTGGCTGCTATGATTCTAATGTTTACAGTACTACAAACTAGTTTTTATATATGTAATCGGATAGTAAGTTTATATAGCTAAACCATTACGTGTCTAATTAAGCATTTATGGATGAAAAATTTACTAACAATCAAGTTTGTTCCTTCAGTTAATTATCCTGAAAATGCTCTAAAGTGTCACTTAAATGCAGCTCAAGTGATTGAGTGAATGGGGATTTATATAAAATTCGTTTATTCTAGTACCAAAAATCATATATTCAAGTTGTGTTAGAAATGTAATTGGGAAAAAATGGCCCAAGTTATGCGGGATGCATAGTAAAAAAAAGGCTTAAATATATTTTTTGTTCTTATGATATAAGTGTGTTTTTGTTTTAGTCCCTAAAAAAAATGATTTTCGTCCCTTAATTTTTTTTTATTCTAATCCCTGAAGCCTGGAGTGAGTTGATCTCATTTAAATACTAATGTGACACACTTATGACCACCTCACCTTGAACATCTCACCTAACACGTCAAGATTTTTTCCACGTCAGCCTCTCTCTCTTCCCTATGAAGCACTTTGTGGACTTTCTTTTTTTTTTGGTCAAAGTGGACTTTCTTAATATTTACCTTTAGTATTCGGTAAAAAAAAAAAGTAACCTAAAGCAAAGGGAAAAAAAGGCTACAAAGAACCTAATTTTCCCGAAAAAGGAAAGCCCCTAGCCAAGAGCCCAAGAACGACTCGATGATACTAGCTAGGTTTTTTTTTTGTCTAGACCGGGGTATGTTGCTGTATTTTTATGGCCTAAATTCAAACTTAGGACATCTAATTAAATTAAGAGAGACCCGTATCATCTCACTCAAGCCCCCAGTAGTCAATAGGTTTTTTTTTGTTTGACCAAAAAAAAAGAAGTCATTTTCCCTTTTCGTAATATATAACTAGGCAGACATGTCGACACATGTTAGAGATATAATGAAGCTACTCATGCATATGTACTTTTAGGAGAGTAAAATGCCATCAAGATAATTTCTTGTCCCTATGATTCACTTTCCTGAAAATTTAATTAGTTGGTTTAAGGGTTTAAATAAATTTATCACATGTCTAGCAGTTTGAGTCTCACCTTGCACTTTTACCAATACATGTCAAAGTCATGTATATGCATGTACAAAAGTTTAATTTAGACTTTCATAAAAAAAAAAGTTTAATTTAGACGATAAAATTCCCCCTATAAAAAAAATTTAGACGATAAAATACCAACTTTTTAAACAAGAGTTTACAGTAGAATTTTAAATTCAAGTATTGCAATTATGATGACAAAGGTCAAACGGACAAACAGAGGTTATCAAAAACCATCACGGGCTTAAAAGAAAAACAGTAGAATTTATGCTATACTTACCTCTTAAATTAGCTTCTAGTTATACATCTGGTACACCATATGCGCCAAAAGCACTAGTCACTGATCAAGGAAAATAGCCTTCCCCAAACTTCTCCCTACCCAACTCTAATAATATTTTTGTGACCTTCATATTGGCTCCTATGTATGTTTTTTTACATTCTTACAATTAAAAAGCACGTTTGCTTAAATTTAAATAATAACTCTGAGCTCGTGCCTGTGATTGGTTAATTCACCCAACATTTCCCTAAACACCAATAGTGAATAGTTTACAATTTTTTTTTATCAATAGTGAACAGTTTACAATTTGTTGCCGAATCGAATATATATGCCTTTCGCAAGAAACTCACATCGTTGGTAGTGTCCATGCCACTTCACATTTGGATAATTAAACCGTGACTATTTAACAATTTTTTCTTTTTTAATGAGAAAAATAAGAATATAATACAAATCTAACTTTTTCATAAATTAGAAGTTTGGCTTCTGACCCAAACATGATCATACTTAACTATTTCTATAACATTAGTTGTCACTAATTATTTTATCCAGAAACCACTATATAGACATGTTACCGGTTTAAATAATTTATCAGGAAAATTTGCCTCTGTGAAACTAAGCAGAGAGTTAATTATATGCACAAAGCCACATAGTTATTTACCTTGAGTGTGTTGCAAAAAATTAGTAGTAGATTAATGTCAACTATAAATTAACCAATTATTGCATAACATATATATAAACAAAATTTAAGTTTTTTTATGGTTAGTTAATATAATTTTGATCACCTTGTAAAACACACACACACTTTCAGTCTTTCACCATGTTTCTAGACTTTAATTATCCACTTTCACTAGATGAGTGGATGATAATTGTTCACCCTAAAGGTAGGTACTAGGTTGGGGACCAATATTGACAATATTGTCAACACATATATGTTGGTGGACCAATGAAAGGTGTTAGAAGACTCCGTAGCAGCAGAATGGGAGTGTTTGGCAGTGTCGAAACACTTAAAATTTTGTAGGCAAACAGAATTGGGTAATATTGGACAGAACACGCATCAATGCTGCATAGTTTGGTAAGGGTGGCTGTCACTAGTAATGATACTGCTACGTAATGAGCGTGGTGCATTTAACACTCTACACTTCACTCACTACATTTAACATTTTCATATGCTGTGCTAAATTAGGAACTAAATAAATACATAGTTGGTTATAGTTGGACTTCCTTTGGATTAATTTGGAGAAGAACCTTCATAGGTTGCAATGCAAATGCTGTTGTCAAAGGGTCTTTTTGACTCTTCTGCTTCGGTTGATTAGATCTTACTTTGCTGTAGTTCTTTTCCTGTGCTTGGATTTTGCAAATCATGGTAGCTAGACAGATTTTGATGCAGGACATTTCTATTGGTGGTTTGAAAAACTTCTACAAATAAGTGGTTAATTCTGTTGGGGGTTACTTAATTGAATTTAACTTTGATTGTATGGTTTGATGGTGCATGTTAATTCCTGTCCTTCTTTCCTATTTCTGCATAGTGGACTTTTGTACATATTGAAACTGGTAAGAAAAAATGGAAAGAGAGACCAACTAGCAATTTCTGCAAGTCAGACTGCTATTTCTGCATGCATGCATCCAACTGGTGTCCTCCTCCAATCATTTTTGTCTGATTTCTTCATAAACTATAGATTGTTAATTCTATGAACTTAGCACATAAAACCGATGCAAATATTATTTAAGCCAATAGCTACTATAGCATTTAAAGGTCCTCGGTAAAAAAAGAGGCATTTAAAGGTCTAGAGTTTCACCCAATAATAGGTGAGTGGCAATCTTGGAGTCTAAGTATGGTGATAAAAACCCAGTATGGAGATGAAAAGAGCTTCATCTATCCGAAATCTGTCTATGAAAATTGACACTTGACACAATTGAGTGGTGATCATTTTTTTCACGTTAGCAAAATCCTCTCCCACTTTCCCATCGCCCAGAGGTGTTCATAACCGATCCACACTACTAGAACTTTGTCTTCTAGCGTAGGCCAAAATTTGACACCACAAGCCAAAAGCCAATGCTAAAGTTTTAGCGTTGCTTAGGCCTGGCCAATGCTATTATGGATGCTAGTGTTTTAGCGTCAGCTATGCCTACGCTAATGGCAAACTAGCATATGAGATTTTACTTTTAGCTGTCACTAAAAGATATTCATCCATTAATAAAAGGCCATTAGTGCAAGAGCAACCACCTATTAATTGTAATATGGAAAAAAGTTATAGACACTTGCTCAATTGTAAGAAGCAAATTATAAACATGGCCAAAAAAGAGAAAGTACTGTATATTCAACCCAAGACCATATCACATGTTATGGTCATTTCCTAAAGTAAATGTGTTCCTCAGGTGCCATTAAACGACAAAAATATATTGCACTTATTGGCTACAAATTTAATCTAAAGTACCTTAGTAGTCATTGAGCTCACTGCCTCAGCCGCGAGAATTGAAGCACATGGAGAAATTAAAACAAGTTAAACAACAGAATCACTTCTAGCTTGATAACACATTGTTTCTTATAAAAAGGACTAAAGGTAGTACTAATTACTGATTGCCTATAAGACAAATCAATACATTAATCCATTTTGAATATTGAAGAAGGAATTTGAACATACAAAAGCATACCTGTCCTTTACTTTACAGGGAGCAGAAATGCAGGAGATAAGTTAAGTAAATACATAGTATATATAGAATTGAGAATTGAGAAACGGAAAATCACTAACAATAGGTCCTAGCCTGCAACCTTCTTCCAAGGGATCTGAAATCTTGATCATGTTTTTGATCTATTTCACAATTCTGTTAAAAAATTCTGTTGCTATGCTTTCCTGAAATAAAAAGAATATCTTAGTTTATCAGTTTTCACAAATGAATGCCGATAGAATTCCCACCAAGTTGTATGACAAAATTTTAGCACAACTGAAGCCAACATGATCATTCCCATTTGTGCAGACTAAAGAAAAAGCAAAAACGAAAGTTACAAGAAACTTTCTTCTTCCCTTAGAGTTCATCCCTACAAAAAAACACATTTTATATTAACTCAACACGATTAAAAAATCTTAAAAATTAAAAGAAAAAGGACAAGAAGATTAAAATAATACTGGAAGTTTGAAGAGTTCCATCGCCTTGAAACAAATGCATCGTGACCGACGCTATTCTTTAGCAGCTACAAGCCAACAAATTACCCCTCCCCCTCGAGAGAAGCTTGAATTATGTTAAAATATATTATTGTCCTCCCTTAAAAAGTAAATATAAACTACACTTTAGTTCAAGACAATCAAACTTGATCTTTTGCATTTTTTTTATCTACTTTTTATCCCCAAGATAATCAACATGTAGTTTTAAAACTTTATTTTATCTTTTAAATTTCCAAAATCAATAATAAAGTAATAAAATATAGTTACTATTGACATTGAAATTTATAAAAATAGAATATTTTTTATAAAATGATCATTTAAAGTCTTTTGTCACTATTAAAACATTCATTCGTGTTATAAAATAAACTTAAAGTGTAATACATATTTATTTTTCAAGAAAAGAGAGTATATAATTTAGCATAATATAAGAGAAAAGTGTAATTCAATTATCTTTCATGGGATGAGAATGTAATTTACCCTTAAATTAAAGGAAAGTTCCTATAAATTTAAGAGGACTTCTACGGTACAGTCGATAAAACAATAGTTTTGAAACCGTTGTTTTATTAACCAATGATAAATGAGAATCTTGCCACATTAAATTATTTCTTTTAAGAACTACAATTTTTTTTATATTATATTATAGTCCCTCATTTCTTTTATTTTATCGTTACTCTCTCCCACTTTTGCATTGCTTCTACTTCATTTATTCCAGATAGGCTACCAAGTATTGAAGCAGAATGTTTTTTGTTCTTTCTGGAAACTGTAATCCCTAATTCGATTTCAAAATCCCAACATTTGAGAGATGGTGTCGACACCGGCAGCGATGACGGGTTTGGATTTGGGTTATCATGCGTCCTCCCTCAACACGTGAATTCTTTCTCTTCCTACTGGAGCAGTGGACCTTGCGGAGCGTAGGCTGCGAACTTGCGGCCGGAATGGGGAATGGCTGCCGTAGCGGCGGCGGCGGCAGAACGAATCTTTTTCACCCTGTTATCATGGAATTTAAAATTTGAAATGAAAATAAAATCTAAATATTTAGGGATTGAATTGCAAAATAATTTTATCAATGATACCGAAACCGTTGTTTTTATAATTGCCTAAATTTAAATACAGACGAATGGGAGTCTATACTATCTCGAAGACTCTAACCGTTTATTTAGTACGAACCAATGAAAAGTTGGCAACTATACGCACAATAAGTTTCCATTAAATCTCCAACCATACCCATCGTGTGGTTGTTCCCAATATTCTCATCTCAGAGTACCACCACACCACACCACTCCCTCTCATTCTCTCTATAAATTATCCTTAGCAATCCCTCGCTATGGTATACAAGTACAACCACGCACCCAACCCAACCCCTTTGATCTTAGTAATTAATTTAACACTATGGTTTTCCCAAACGAAGAGATGACGATGAATATGAGTTTAGTCTCCGATGTGAGACTATCCTCAGTTGGGCCTGCACGGGCCACCGGGTCGGACGTGTTCCACAACCCGAGTGGGCTTGACTTGGCCATGAAACTCCACTACCTTAGGGTTGTTTACTTCTTCGACAGCGAGGTCGCACAGGGCGGCCTACTAACCACCATGAAGATAAAAGAGGCCATGTTCCACTGCTTCAACCACTACTTCATCCCCTGTGGCCGATTCCGCCGATCCGAATCTGGCCGTCCATTCATCAAGTGCAATGATTGTGGGTGCAGGTTCATCGAGGCCAACTGCAACAAAACCCTCGACGAGTGGATTGCCTCCAACGATTGGCCTTCTTACAAGTTGCTCGTTTCTCAACAAGTCATTGGCCCTGAGTTATCTTTCTCTCCTACTGTTCTCTTTCAGGTCAGGTGCTTAATTTTCCTATCTCTCTTCTCTTTTCTTTTCTTATCATATCACTCATTTATCACATTTATCTTTTTTATTGGGGGTTAGGTGTCTAAAAACTATTTTAATTTATGCATGACACGTGAAAATACACATATTAATGGTTTGGATGATGGTTTTTCCTCTTTTACAAGTATGCTTAATTATAGGAATATTTAGTCATAGGCAAAAAAATTGAGAAATGAATTTTACCATAGAAAGACAAGATAATTGTAATCATACAAAACCAGAATTTTATACACATATAGGTAAGTGAAAATGCCGGTCAACATTATAAATGCATGTCAGTCAGCATAAATGCATGATGTTTTAACCTTACGACGACAACAGAAGAGCACTTAATGATTCCGAAAAAAAAAATTATTTTATTTTATTTTTCCTTTTTCTTATTATATTGATGAAAAAACTTACTTATCGTGAGATATAAATGAAAGTAGAATAGTTAAATTATAATATTTTAAAAATACAGTTGTGTTAGTCTATAAATGAATGGCCAAAATTACATTCACGCATGGTCTCTTTATAAGATGCATTTAATCATTAAATTAATCTTCAAATACTTATTCATTGGTCAAACAAGTCTGGCGATAAGTCATCAAAAAAATAAATAAGTCTGGCGATCGAGATGAAAATTAACTTGAGTAAAAAAGATAAATACTTAAAGAGGAGGGATCAAATTACACCAGTATAACACTTTGGTCAATGTTACACCGCTAATAACTTTTCAACGGATAATTATATTCTAAAACACACCGTTAGATTAAAAGTTATTATCATATAGATCATTCCTGTAAAATTTCACATCAATCTAAAATCATTTGATGTGTCATTGAGATATGTCAAAATTCATACACTTTAAAAGACATTAATCTTAATGTATCTCAATGACACATCAAATGATTTTAGATTGATGTGAAATTTTATAGGAATGATCTACATGATAGTATCTTTTAATCCAACGGTGAGTTTTATAATATAATTATCCGGTGAATAATTATTAGCAGTGTAACATCACCCAAGAGTTACACCGATGTAATTTGATCTCTCCTCGTACTTAAATCATTAAATGTAATTTTCATCATTAAGAAAGACCCTTGCCATAACGCCATCCTTGGTTGGCCGTAGTTGAAATAGTGAACTGTATAGTTAATGATTAGCTCCCCATCCCTTTTCCTGGTAGATACACGTCCTATCTTGGAAAAAATTATCCATATATATTCACAACCTATATACAAAGTAGAGTTTTTATATTTTCATGTTCTTTTTTCTCTGGAATCATTTTTTTACTATTTTACTTCTTATTTTTATATTATATATATATATTACTCATCAAATTTATTTTTTACCTTAAATTTTTTTTTAATTTCGTTCCCTTGCTCTTTCCATCTCTCTCTCTCGCTAGTAGTGAGAGTAGCGTTTTCCCATTTGGTATGGTGTGGTGAGCCAGTCTTTTCCTGGGTCCTGACATGTCCCGTGGTTTATGCTGCTTTCGGTCTTATTAATGCTCGGGAAAGAGAAACCACGTATGATCTTTCATGCAACTTACACAGGCTGCACTGTTCTATATACTGGTTTTTTCTTTTGTCATGAGAGGATCTTTAATGTGAATTGTTTAAGGAGTTCATAAAACTTAGAGCATCTCCAAATAGGGAGAGTTTAGTGATTTCTTAAATTTGAGGAATCGTTTTTTGTATAGTTTACCATTGGAGTCTAGTGACATGCCATCTAAATCTAAGTTTTGTTGTTTATATAAGCTCCGATCTTTAAACAATAAAAAATATTTTTTATGTTATCAACCACTGAAATTGAAAGTGAAGTGAAAATAAAGATAGGATGTCATTTGTGGTTCCCATTTTGGGTTCTTAAATATTTCGCCATTGGAGTGAAAAGTGGTTGGAGTTCTTAAAATATGATGTGGCATGATAGGACCCACCAAAGTGAGTTAAGCAACCTAACTTGAGTTGCATCATTCGAGATGTAACTTGGGTTCTTAAAATATGCTCTTAAGTAACTGTAATTAATTGATTTCAGCATGGGAATGTATCTAGGTGGTATTCACATGTGAGCAACTCTATATAAACAATTCACATATTGGGTTTTATTATTAGAGCAAAATTTAGTGGTGTTCTTAAATCTCACATGGTATTGTAGGACCCACCAAAAGTAAAATAAGCAGCTCTCATAAACACTTTTTTCTAAAAACTCTACTTCCTTTGGCCAGAATTAATTCTGGAAGGAGATAAATCTTAACCAAACATACTATTAATTCTATCTTTGTAAAAGCTTCATGAAAATAAAATATATGTGAAACTACCATTACTCACAAATAATACAATGCGTTGAATAGAGTTACATCCTACATTCAGCAATAAACACACAAAGGTGTACACCAAGTAAGAATAATACTTTTTTTTTAACGGTAAGTAAGAATAATGCTTTATGTGAGAAGAATAAATTTTGTATCATCAATCATTATGTGTTTATACTTGATCATTTTTCTTACTTTTATAGAAACCAAATACGAAAACATTATAACCATAGCAAAAAAGAAACCAAATTCGAAAATGTATATTAACAAACTTTGAAAAAGTTGATCCGCATAGCCTTTCCTTCATACCTTTGTGTGACTCAAAAGTATATTTTTATATGTTAAATTAAAGCATACTCTTTTGAGAATTAAGTTTTTATTTAACTCTATGTTAATGAATAACATATCTCTCTTCTTTTTCATTTCAAATTAATTGAAATTATTTTGAATTAGTTTTGTGTGTATCCTTTATAATTTTAAATACTTTTCTTTTTTAATTAATATATATACTGTCTAAATTGATTATATATATTTGTTATAATTTTGAAAAAAAAATAATAATCGAGATAATTAATTTGTAATTTTACTAATATAAAATAAAGAACACTGCCATGGATCCGCAAAGCCAAGTAGGAATGATGGGCAAGCAAAAACCTCAAAGTTAGAGGAGGGGCTCACATTTAATTTTGGGAATTTCGCAATTTATTTATTTTAAGAAACATAGAGCAAGAGGACAAAAAATGAAGAATACCTTTGTCCAAAACAAAATGAAGAATACCTTTCAATCAAAAATCAGTTTCCTCATCTATAACTATATAATAACAGGGTAATGTCAAATCAAGGGAACAGTGTGCCCGCTCTCAACTAATGATCATTAGTTGAGCAACAATAGTCATATCATATTAGCATTACAAATTAAAAAGATATCGGTTACTATATTAAAAAAAAGGATCCTCAATGAATTATAATCTTTTTCCCTTCAAATTTTGCAGTTTGATCTTTTTTATTTTATTACCAAAAAATTATTTATTTCACTTAAAAAAGACATCTAATTATATCTTATTATAGTGTTATTTCGTAATAATAATTCTTAAAATATCTATGCAAAGATCTAAATGGTGAGATATGATTGAACGTTTGTGTAAAATATTTTTATAATTTCAATGCATACTGATTAAAATTCTTAGATAATTTCAAGTTAACTATCGGTACAGAATTCCCGCACAATAGCAATCCTTTCTGTTTTAAATTTTTATTTTTTTCATTAATTTTCAATTCTTTTTTAATTAATTAATCATTTATTCTATCTATTACCTATTTAAAAAAATTGAATCCGCCAGAACACGTGTCAATTTTTATATTTCCCAATTTATCACTTCTTTTTCAACATTGCATTGTTGCCTCAATATCACAATATTGTATCTGGTTATTTTTAGTGCATGCTTGTAGGTTTTATTCATGTTTATGTTCCAATAAATTTCAAGTTAAAAAATTATTTTTATTTATTTTTATTTTTTGATAAATAAAATATTATTTGCATACGAGTTTCGTTCAAGTTTTTTGTTTCTATAAATTATCAGATTGCAAAACTATTTTTCTTTTTGTTATTTTTATAAATAAATAAATAAATATTTATTTACAAGTTTTATTCATTTTTTGTTCCTGTAAATTATTAGGTTGCAAAATTTTTTTAATCTTATTTTTGATAAATGAAATGGTATCTACATATAAGTTTGATTCATGTTTTTGTGTTCCTATAAATTTTTAGATAACAAAATTATTCTTCTTTTAATTTTAATTTTGATAAATAAAATAGTGTTTGTTTAGGAGTTTCATTCATGTGAATTTTTATGTTACAAAATTATTTTTCTTTTAATCTTTTTCAATAGATAAATTAGTTTCTACTTACGAGTTCTATTCAAGTTTTTGTTCCTATATTTTCATGTTACAAAATTATATTACCTTCAATTTTATTTTCTATGAATAACAAGTTTTTGCTTGAGTTTCATTCACTGTTTTCCTATAAATTTTTATGTTGCAAAATATTTTTTTTGAAATTTACTTTTATAAATAAAATAGTATTTGCTTACTGATTTCATTTATGTTTTCTTTATGGACTACAAAATTATTTTAATTATTTTTCTTTTTTTTTGTTTATCTTATTTGGACTTTATTTTTATCAATATGAACAATTGTTGAATGCTTATAACATGAAGTTTTCATATTTAACTAAAATGTAAAATCTCAATGTCACATAACCAACACTATTATTAATTTAGAATATATCATATCAAGTTATTACTATATAAATAAGTTATTTTATATTATATGTAAAAATCAACGTGACCTGCCAACTCGTGCGAATGCACCGGTCAATAGTCTAGTTAATAGTACATACTACGTAGTTGTGCATTAAACAAGAGCCATGGAATTCATGACAAACGTTCATTGTTCATAAGAGTTTTCTCAATTTGCAGGTAACCCAATTTAAGTGTGGTGGAGTCTCATTGGGTCTTAGTTGGGCCCATGTACTTGGGGACCCCCTTTGTGCTTCTGATTTCATCAATGCTTGGGGCCATGCCATCACCAATAACTTGGAGCTAAAAATACCCATCAACATGCCAGGATCCGCCCCAACACCCCGCCAACCCGGACCCGAGAAGGATCCCGGTTCGGTCAAACGGGTCGACCCGGTGGGTGACCATTGGATCCCAGCCAACAACAACAAAATGGACACATTCTCCTTCCACATGACCAGCTCCCAGATGAACTACTTGCAAGCACAGGTATGGGGTCCAAGTGTTGAACAAACCCCTACTTTCGAATCCCTATGCGCGATGATTTGGCGCTGCGTGGCCCGGGCTCGCGGAGGATCCGGACCAACTACCGTGACCGTTTGTCGAACCGACCCAAACTGTAAGGGCAGCAATGATATCATTGGCAACAACCAAATGATATGCAAGGTTGAGGCTGGGAGTGAGTGTTCTATTGTTGACGCTGATTTCAGAGTTTTGGCTAGCATGCTTGCGGATCAAGGTGTGGATGAGAGGGGTCAAATTGAGGAAGCAGTGGAAAAAGATCAAGGGGTGTCTGATTTATTTGTGTATGGTGCCAATTTGACATTTCTAGACTTGGAAGATGTTGGTGTGTATGACTTGCAATTGAAGGGACAAAGACCAAAATTTGTTTACTACACCCTTCAAGGGGTTGGAGATGAAGGAGCCGTTTTGGTGATGCCCTGGCCAAATAAAGGTTCTAACAAGAATAATGGTATTATTGATGGGAAGTTTGTGACCATAATATTGCCGGAAGATGAAATGGTGAAGCTTAAATCTGAGCTTAAGACGAATGGTATTCTCCTTGAGGGTGATTTCTAAGGAATGATATTTAGTATTTGCATGTAAGAACAAATAAATTTCGTTTTGTTTGGTGTGTTTCCGAGCAGGGGAAAATCATAGTTTGTAGTATGCTAGTCTATTGCCACATTTGGGCCCCCTTTTTAGGGTGTGTTTGGGAGTTTTGGAGCGGAGGAGAGAGGAGGGGAGATGAGGGTTTGCGATCAATATTATATCTATTTGAGTATTTAAAAAGTATGTTAAAACCCTCCATTCTACACTCTGAGAATAAGAATATAAAAGAGATAAATGATAGATGCGTGATGTAACAAGAAGAAAAATATAAAAAGAAATAAAGGTATTGGATAAGTGTTGAAAAAATATAAGTGTCCAAAAATCAAAACTCAACAAATTATTGTTTACTTTCTTTTTCTTTTCTTTTTGATTGAGGAATGGCTCACAAGTGGTCCTAAAGTGATGCCTTTCGGGCCATCAGTACTGATGAATGTTTTAAAATCAATAATATATATATTTGTGAAATCTTATTTTTACGGATGTTGTTTATAGAGCGATTGTAGACATACGTGGCGTTCTAAATTTGCTTTTCTCTATTTTTTAATTATAATAAAATTAAATTTGTGATGGGAGATCTCTCCTAGAATTTATCTTTTTGATTTCAAATATTCAAAAAACGAAAGAAAGTAGCCAAAATTTATGGATGAGATAACAAATCTTCTCGAAAGAAATATACAAGGCAAAATGCAAATGAAATAATAATCCTCTCTCCGAGCTGTAAAAAAATAATCCTCTCTCTGAGAATTTTATTGACACTATTCAAATTTGTTTGACCAAGTCATCTCTCTTTGAGAATTGTATAATAAGTTTTAAATTTTATCCAATCCCTCTCCAAGAATTTTGTTGGCACTTTGCTTTCAAAAAAAAATTATTGGCACTATTCAAATTTAATTCAAATCCTCTCTCTCCGTGAATTTTATAATAAGCTTTCAAATTTTATCCAATCGTTTTTAAAAATTATGCTAATCGATGTTTAGCCTTTACTTATAAAAAAGCAACCAAATCAAAAGCACTTAAACAAATTTCATCATCTCTTTCCTAATTCTATTGGTTACTCCGATATTATTCTACCAATTTGTTAATTAACGTAATCAATTTAAATTGTGCCCATAGGTTATGGATTTCTATAACAAATCTAAAACCAAGTCTCACAATTCTATTATTTTTTAAATTAATATAATATTTTAAATAGTGGGGCAGGTGCAAGTGTGCAACATCCCCTCTAATTATTATTTTTTAATTTAATATAATATTTTTAAATAGCGGACAGGTGCAACATCACCATCAATGTCTTTGCATTTGAAAAACGAAAAAAACCTAAACTCAACCACAGATCCCGTCAAGGCAAGTTATCCTCGACAAAGTTGGGGTGATTTCGGATAAATACGTGCGGATTTAGGTTTTTGACATGTTTATTCACATCAACTATTTAAACTATTTTACTACTTCAATCATAATTTATATATTTTTTTTGCTGTACTCTAATTTAAAATTAAATCAAATAAATAGTAGTCACTATATGTCTCGTGCATGACACGGGTATATATATATAGACACACACGAGGTATTGGGCGGATAGTTATCCATACCCATGTGCATTATACGAGTAATTCGTTGCGTCACGAAAACTAAACAATAATTGTATTTAATAATAATTTATGTAATGAGAGTAGTTGTGTATTTAATAATAATTTATGTAATGAAAAGTTAGTTGAGACCACATATGTGGGCACTTCAAAATATCGGTGTGCTTTGTGAGGTTTCTTCAACAATAATAATTTATGTAATGAGAGTAGTTGTATTTAATGTTGATGAAATATATAAAAGAAATATAGGTGGACGTATACATGAAATGTCAAATATTTATTAATGACATTTATTTTAGTATTTATAATAAACAAATATTTGTCACTCTGAATACCGGTATTTTTATTTTTGTGTGTGTACAATGGTGGCACTAAATGCACATATCAATACAACCAAAGCTCCTAATACCACTTTGTTGGGAAACTGAGATAACCACCATCAAAACGTTTTCGCTTTGATACCATATTAGTATAATTTAGTATCTTTCAAGGCGGTTTTGTAGAGAACAGTTGTGTCACTAAAATCAAAGATAAATAAAAAGATATCTGAGTGTTATAATATAAGCATTAATCTTATATCTGATCTGATCTTTAGAGTATGAGGAGATACATATCTATAATCTATAATCTATACAGTTATTATTATACACAGAGAGAACAGAGGGAAATCCTAGTCATAATTCTTCATTTGATGATTCATCCCTCTGCTGGCGCATTCGAGCTGCCCATGACATATTATTCCCTCCAACATCCTTGCTCTTGCTTCTTCTCTTCAGCTCAGACAGTTGAGATTGCCAACGACCTTTCCATTCGCTTTTTTGTTCACCCACCTGATTGAAAATCAACAGCTTAAGATCAGTAAGCAAGTAAGACAACACCAATTGTTTTCCTCTTCAATAAAAAATAATAAAGATGAAAAGCTCTATGAGGATAATCCAGGGTAAGTTGGACAACCGAACAAGCAAGCAAATACAATAATTTTTTATTAAAAAAAAAAAAGAAAATCCTTATCTCTTTAGAAGGCGTGATGCATGAATCATCTAGGTGTTTTGTGAATAAAGAAATAGCTTAAGAAGATCATAGTTGATCTCATCAGAAGTTACTCTTTGTCATCATTATTTTGTCTATTGTTTATATCTGTTGGCCTTGTTGACTTGTATCGACTTTCAATGAGCTGAAGAGCCAACTATACATTTAATATAGCACTACATCATTATTTATTAACTTGTTCAGTTTTTGTGGTGGTGTGAGCTGGGATTGAAGTTGACATATCCCAGAAGGAGAAAAAAAAAAAAGGAGAAAATACAAAAACCAGAATAGAAACCGTAACACGATCTATTCATAGCAGCAAAAAGTCACAAGGAACAATCTTCCATATTCCTCATAATCCATAAAAATAGAATAGCCAATAGGATATGGATACGGAGCGCAAGTCAATGTTGTAATTTTAATAGATATAGACATAGTCTCAGCTGGAAGAATTTATGATGCCATCATGAAAAAGAAATGCCAACGGAAACAGGGCCAGCACTAGAACTGTTAAGGGCTCATTTGATTAAAGAAAACTTTTCATATGATTGAAAGTTATTTAATAATCACATGGCCACTTAAAAAAGTCACACGACTTTGTGATTTAATTTTAACAATTCATGATTTGATCTCACGGCCAAGATTCACTACTCTTACTCTCTCATAATAAAAGCTCTCACACTTGATCAGAAACCAGTACTTTATGTAAGAAAAAAAGACAAAGTTGCATAAAAGATCAAAACATGCATAAATTTTATAGCATAACACCATAAAATATAAAAGGAGTAAAATATTTGTAGATTGTCATGAAAACAGCACACAGCTCAGAAAATGAATTACCCATGCTTCCAAGGTTTTTATTTTCTATTTTCACTTGTTATCACAAAAATGTCAGTTTTTAGATATTTGTATAGGAAACAAGACACCAATCTTTGAAAACAACGTGAAAATAGGAAACAGTAAGGTGACATTTTTGTAACTAAAAGTAAAAATAGGAAATTAAAGCAGAAAATGTTTTCTCAAACCAAACAAACCCTAAAATTTTTTGAACTTGAGAGAGAGTACAGAGGAGTCAAGTTCCCATTAATAAATCACAATAAGCACCCAGAAATGTCAGAAATCAAAAGTGCATGATGACGCAATTTTCATTCCAGCTCAAAATTGTATAATACTCCTACAATCCATTTCTTTGTTTCCTGACTAAGGGAACCAAATCAGTAGGAAAACAATTTTCAGATTCAAACACAATAGTCCCACCCCATCACTGAGATTCTGTGAAGCCTATCTATCTCATCCATAATTAATGGAGCAATCATGCTAAACTATTAAACTAATATACAAGTACAATGGTTTTGAATTGTGGCTTGCAACCGCAGATGCAACATGTTTAGCAACTTCGTTAATTACAAAGCAACCGCAATTTTGAATCAAGATAAGGACAGGGGTTTATATGATGAAACCATACTCTATCATGCAAACAGAATTTAGAATTCTCATTGAACTTTTCACAACATGTTTAGATCAGCTCATTTTGCACTGAAAAGCTTCTTTTTCAGCCAAAAAAAACTCTATCCTGGACATATATTGATTAATTGCAAGCTTTCCAAGGTGAAAAAACAGAAATAAATCCAAACATTTAAATTGTTAGGTCATTATGGAAGACTCGAATAAACAAACAAGCAAACATAAATCCATAACTGAAGCTGCAGAATAATAACCATAAACAGACAAAACTTAGAGAACAGTTTCTTAACAAGTAGCAATCAGTTACTGGGTAGAAAAGCGAAAATAGCAACCCAAAATCAGAACCTTGACACACCAACCCTGAACAAGCACGAAACTCAAACCAACAAAAATAAAACCACCCATAAATTCCCAATTTTTTTTATAAAAAAAAAACCCATTAACATAAGAAGTCCAAAAACAAAACAAATGAAGCACACCCCAGTAAGAAAAAAATCAATTTTTATCAAATTTAAACCCACCCACCAAAAAAGGAAAGAGGAAAAAAAAACAGCGATATAAAAAAAAAACCTGATCAGAGTGGTAGGAGCGTTTACGAGCACTGAAGGCTAGGTGAATGCCTCTGGCCATGTCTCTATCATACATGGCTCTCCTTGTGGGATCAGATAAGGTTTCGTAAGCCTCGTTCACCTGAATGAACCTCTTCGTGTACTCGTCGACCCGACCCGGTGGCGAAACGTCCGGGTGGTACTTTCGGGCCAGTTGCTTGTACGCGTGCTTGATATCCGTCAAGGAACCCGATTCGGGTATGCCCAGAAGCTCGTAGAAGCTCAATTCCTCCGCCACCACGAAGCCGTCGTTGAGCGTGGCCTTCGCCTTCGGAAACCCTAACCCGAATGATATTCGGGTCGTGGGCCGAATGGGCCTCAGCGATACCGGAGTTGTTACTGTGGGGACGCCGAAGCGATGGTCGCTTCCGGGGATCGTTAAGCCATAACACCGCATCTCACACTCACTCTCTCTTGTTACTCAATCTGTATCTGTATGTATCTGCTGCCGTTTTATGATTTATAATCGGGTCGTTCTAAGGATTACTTTAATTTAATGATTTTAATTAGATAATCTTAGATAATGTTATATTTTTAACGTGATAAATCTTTTATCAATATTGTTTTATTTTTTAAGTCAGTGTCGTACATATATTTGTTAAGGCTCTCTCTCTTCTATGATTTTATATGGTCCTGATTTTTATTTTTATTTTTGTGTGTGTGTGGGGATTTGGTTGGTGAATGGTGGTTGTGCTCCTCCCCTCCTTCCTATCTTTTGGGCGAGGAGCGAGTGGGAGGGGAAGATTTGGAGTTTGTAGTTTTTACTCTTCGAGTGGATCGAGAAATTCGGGGATACATTACAAACCATGCCCGTAAAATCAATTAACTTTAAGGAGATGGAGTAATTTTTTTTTGACAAAATTTCAACGTGATAATTACATTACATATACATAATACTAAAACAAACTCTATCCAATTTTTTTTTTCTTTTTACATAAAACAAACTTTATTGTAGCATAAAAACTTTATAAAGTAACGACATACATTCTGATTAGCATAATTTGTAGAGGAAGTCAACTTATGAATCAAAAAAATGTAAAAACAACCACTTTTAATATATCAGATAAAACAAGATCTTTGCATAGAGTTTTATTTCACATGTCATCGTTTTAATCATTTTTTGGGGAAAAAAACTTGTACGATAAATTTTTCCATTTTAATAATTTTTAATCATCTCTTAACAAAAAAAATAGGTGACATAAAAAAAAGTAGGTGATATAAGTGCTCAACACATGCTTGCGTCCACGTATTTAACTATACATATGACATACGAGAGACGCACACACTATTTTTTAATTGATGCAATATTTTATTGATTTTCAAAAAAATAACTCACCTGTGTGACAAGAGAAATAAGATTGTGTTTTTTTTATCAAAGAAATAAGATTGTAGTTGGTAGTGGTCATTATCTTCTGCTAGAGATGACAATATGTAATAGATTCAATTGTAGTAAAAAATTTCACTTCGCTTAATAGGTATGAGTAAAAATATTGATAATTATGTGTAAAATTTAATGTGAATGAGTGCAGATATGGTACCAAGTAGGCAAAATAATATTATTGTTAGATCAAATAATATTTATACTTGAAAGATAAGTGTTTATTGTCTTTTCACTCTAATTCTAATGATAAAATAAAATAATATAATAATTTGTGTTATTAATTTTAATTTTACAATGACAACTAATTAGTGTAATTCATCATTTAAAATAGATTTTTAAGAGGGTCAAAATTTACAAATTTATGAATTTATTGTTATGAAAATTTATTGTGTTCAACATTCAAACATACAATTATCACCATATTCAATAACTTTATTATGCTATATTTAATTTAGTTAAATAGTTCCGAGATAAAAAAACCAATTAATAGATTTATTCATAATATTTTACTAATAAGTTTGACTTTTAATAGTTTTTGAATAGTTTTTTAATTGAATTATAGTTATATTTATAATCAATTTATTTTATTTTAGTTATTGACTTTTCATAGTGAATTAAAGTGGAGATACATGTATGGGACATTGACTTAAGTTATCCTGTTGACTCACCAAACAATGGATTAAGACAAAATATAATTAGTTTTGCCTTCCCATATTTTTTTTAACAATATTCATCATTTTCTTTAAAAGTCAATATCAGTTTTTTTCTGTTTATGATAATCACAGTTTATACATGGGGTTTTATAATCAATGACTATTTTATCTTACTCTTGTAGAGTGGCATGAAATTTCTATTATTAATGAAATTTATTGTATCAATGATAAAAAAAACTATTTATTGATACAATAAATAGATAAAATAGCAGCCCCTGTATTTTATCTATTTATTGTATCAATGACTATTATTAGAGAGGCACGGGAGTGCCTGTCAATGCCTTTTTTTTCGGTCAACAGACTTTATGCCTTTAGTCACGACTTATTTTAAAAATCAGCAACTTCATCCAAGAGACAACACCTACCGACCCAATAATGAGTGTAAAATGGTATGGAGTTTTCTCATAAAAAAAGAAGGTGGAATGGAGTTTCACCGGATATTAGACAGAGTAACTCTAGCTAAAGTTACTAAGGTTATTAGGCGGAGTAAATGGGGTGTTATTAGGCGAAGTAACTCTAGCTAGAGTTACTTTTAGAGTAAACGAATCCCTCCTATATATATATATTGGGCATGTTCTACGGTAGACATTTAAAAAGGTGTTCCGATTAAAAAATATATAGAATTTACGAGTTCTAAACATAGATATGCATCAATCATGGAGCAAGAAATAAGTTTAATGACAAAGATTTGATTAGGTGTTTGTGTAAAGTATCAGTGCATAATAATGCACTATTTTACCCTTCTGCTCAAATTCACCCTATTTGTTTACAATCATACCTAAGCATGAGTCATTTAAAGTGGTAGAGGGCATGCATCAAAAGGTTTTTTCTTTTTTTGGGTCAACACATGCATCAAAAGGTTGAGAGCTAGAGAAGTACGGCCCTTTTCTGAGCCCTTGACCTCATAATTTATTTTTCTTTTATTATACTAAGCAGAACTAAGAACAAACAATTTGCAAAGCCTGATGTCCTAATCTAAGCGCCAACTTGATAGGCTGCCGTCAGTGACCAAACCAGTTGATGCAGAGACAAGATATTATTAGGAAATTTGACCCTAAAATATAAGAAAACTACAACACAGAGAACTTCTAAGGAAAAACTTCACACAATCATCTGGTGAGGAGATTTCGCAGCTGCTCATAAGATCATCATATCCAATGCTTAACCTAACCAGAAAAAGGAAAAACGAGGAAAGAAGGGGGTGGGAAGAATGAGAAAAGAGAGCAAAAGAAAAGGGAAAAAAAACCTTCAGATGTGATTCACAATCACAAAAAAAATGTCTCATATCTCCTCAAGAAAGGAAAAACCCTAAAGTTCTCCAGCAGCATCTCTTAGCAACAAGCTCATATTTTCAAAACCACAATCATATCAATCAACACAACAAAAACTCATACTACAACATTGAGATGAGATGACGGTGAAAACCAGTCAATCAGCATATAATTGGAATTAAACATCAATGTGAACAGAGAAACATAAAAACTAAATGAAGCACAGACATATAGCGGATCCTACACATATAGCGGATCAACCCAATAGTTTCACGGAGAATTACCTGTTGAAATCATTTGCATTTCAGCACTTACTTAAGAATAAACTGTAAGTCAGCCAATTGCTCAAACGCTACATGATGTAACTCATTGCAGCAACATCCATGTTCAGTTGACCTTATATAGAAGCTTTACCTAACCATGACAATTTCTTTGGGGGAAAAAAGAAAAAAAAAAGAAAGAAAGGAAAAACAAAAAGAAAAATGAAAAAAAATGCAGGACAACATAAGACACCAGATGATGGAAAAAATATTGGCAAACAGTACTTAGAGCAAACGCACTCGTACATACAAAGTTAAGCAGCTCCCATTGCTGTCAACACTTAATGGGGCAAAAAAAAGATATGCTCTGAACCATAGAGCATCAGAATCTGACCGCATACCTTCATTTATACAAGAGAAAATCAACCCAGCAAAACTGTATCTCAAAGCTCCAACAGATTTCAATGTGAATATAACCTGCATTGGTTTTGGATATAACATTCCCACCATACGACAACATGAGTAAATGAAACGGAACCTATGGTTGGCCACATAAAAGAATGTGGCTTGCAACTAAACATGATCATACTACGAAAATTCCCTGAAGGGTATATAATCTAGATATAACACAGACTAACAAGACAAGATGAACTAAAACATCACTAGAAGATTCGGTCCACACATTAATTCTACCCTTAGTTCAAAAAAATTTAGATGTATATAACAAGGAGACTGGTTAGAAGGGTATCCTGTTCACACTGATAATTTATGAAGGATAGAAACCAAAAATATTCAGAATCCATCATATTTTAAAAATAAATGTCAAGACCCAACAAAGTAAAATGCAATACCTTTAATAAGAAGAATAGTATACTTAAAATAACATTCCAACATACATCAATCAAGCAGTAAAAGAACCATGATATAGTGCTGCATGGTTGATCATGACAAAAGCGGGACACTTCTTGAAACCTTAAAACACATCAACAGCTGTGGGATTCTACATCTGATCTTTTTCCAACCCAACCTGCAAAAAGAAATAAACAATCGAAGATGTTCATAAGCCAACAGGGAATATGCTGGGGACCCAATCAAATACTGGAAGCATCCTCTGAGAATTGCACTTCTCCTAAGAGGAACAGTCTATTTGTTGCATCCTTAATTAGAATATGCTCTTATCCCATAATCATTGACAAGTGCAAAAATCCTCAACCATAGACAACCATGATTGGTGCAATGCTTTTTTGACAAGATTATGCTCTAGTGACAAGATATCATATCAGCCTCAGGTGACACAGCTTCTCTGATCGGCACTTATAAGCAAGGAACTTTGATTATCCCCTTTTTTTTAAGTACTTCTGATTTGGGATGAAATAACAGAAATCTATACTTATAGCTATATTGTTAGCGTTGTCAAAAGCCAGGTAGAATCTTTGAAATCATTAAGATCCAACACTCCTGTAAAGCACACAGAAATCAACTTAGCTTTACTAATCATATCAGTGCATAATCAAATTTGTCATATAATTAAGGTCATTGGCTACTACCAAGGAGAGTTTGCTTAACATGTCCCACTTCCCACTTCTTCCATGCATTTCCACCCTGTATCAAAGAATAATTTCAGAATTAGTAACATCTAACCTTAACATAGTTAATGTCAATGTTTGATGATAGAACTTGCCATACCTGGGTTATCACCAGCTCCTGCATTTTCAGTTGACCCATCTAACTTGTAGTTCTCGTTCAATGAAATCAACATCCCATTATCATTCAGGTTTGTTGAGTCCTTCATATTTAAAATTGATCCCTGCATGGCATTTTCAAGAAGTTCTGAATTTTCTTCACTGGATGCATTTTCTCCATTATTCAAATGATGCTTAACTTCTAAAGATCCAGAATCAGATTTTGTTATTCCTTTTGATTCATACTCCTTGAAATTTCTTGGGGAGGGCCCACTCCCAGCACATTGCTTATGATTTTCTAATTTTGATTTAGACAGGGTTTTCTCTTGATGCGCTGGTCTTTCATCTCTGTTTCCATATTTATCACTGGAGTATTGCTTGCCCTCAGGGGACTTTGACCTGAATCGTCTGTGTTCAAAATTGCTCTCATCTCTATGGGATGAAGTGCCTCCTTTGACATGCTTACCTTCTGATGATATTGACCTTGAACGCCTTCTATCACGATGCTTTGATTTCTTATCTTGGCTTTCACCTGATTTATCTTTGGAACGATGCTTCTCTTGGCCAGATTCTGACCTGATCTTTTTTGTATCATGATGTTTTGACTTTTCATATTTGCTTTGGTCTTCTCTGCCATCACTCTGATCCCTGTTTTCCGTAGATCTTGATCTGGAGCGCCTTTTATCACTATGCCTTGACCTTCTATTTCTGTTGTCATCCAATTTCTCAGTCAAGCGATGCTTATCATCCACGGATTTTGACCTGGACCTCTTGTGCCTGGATCTGCTTTCATCCACTTTTCTTGGGGATGATCGGCTCTTTCTGTGAGGCTTCTCGTCCACAGATGCTGACCGGGATCGTCTTCGCTCTCTATGTTTAGACTTTCCGTGCAAAATTTCTTCATTTTTGTCAAAGGAGTTAAGCTTATCATCTGATGATCTTGACCTTGAGCGCCTTCTGTTTCTTAGTTTTTTTTCATCAATCTTTGGAGAAGACCTACTTCCTCTGCAATGACTTGGAGAACCAGAATCAGCACGTGACTGTTTCCTTCCTCTATGAGATGAACTTTCTCTGTGACGTTTTGGAGAAATGGATGATCTCTTTGCATGAGGGCTCACACTCCTACTTCTGTTTCTTCTTGAACCAGATGAGTGATGATCAAGCAATCTATCTGAATCTCGTCTTCTGTACCTATCATTATGTTCCCTGCTGTCTCTATAGGACCTCCGTTCCCTTTCATAGCTAGACTGGTGATGGGACCTCAATGGTGACCTGGACCGACGATCCTTATAATGGCGAGCAGGAGAGTAGGAACGGGATTTCCTCCTCCGGTAATTGATAGGAGATCGTGACTTTGATCGTGATCTTCCATGAGGGGGAGAAGGTGATCTACAAATGGAAATTAAATTTTACTTTTAGAGAGACCTTTGAAAAGAAAAACATAGCGTGAAAATGAAGGATACACAATAAAAAATACATAAAACAAGATTTTGTCACCATAGTTTATTTCAAAATAAACATGATCCGTGATAGACTGGCCAACTGCCAGGCCACCAACAATATGTTCTTTTCTTCCACAGAAGACACCTGTTTATTCTAAATACAGAACTCATTAAACCCAATTCTTCTTACCTTTTTAAATCTTGCTGGCTTCTTTTGACTTCTATATCGATATCTATAACATAACCCTACCACTTCTTGCTAGAACAAAAACTAGGAAATTCATTTGATTGAAAAATTTCAACCTCACTGCCCTGAAACCTATAATAATTTTGTCAGTCATCAAGTCATGAGCTCAGTTATGTACTTTAACTGAATTTCATATCCAATTGTACATAACTTTTCTCATGAAAAGTCTCCTTTTTGCTGACAAATAAGAAAAACATATCAAGCAACGTGGAATTCTCCTCAATATGTCAATTCCCTATAGTATTGTTGATTAACCTGAATGAACTCCAATATTCCACGAGAGCAACCCCCCCCCCCCCCCCCACTCAGCAACTTAGTAATGCAAGAGTAAGTGGTTTGTGTACCTACTATTCCTTATCCACAATACAGAGAGCACTAGATAACCACAGTCCAACAACATCCAATCCGTAACTGCAATGCAAATTAAGAAAATTATCTAAGACGAGTTGCTTTTCCATACCAAGTCCCAGGGAAAATAATGTCGAATTCCTTGTCAGGCCTGAGGAAATCTTAATTGAAAGCATGCCTTTTTTACAGGTATCGAAATTTACTTTATAATCTTCAGTAACAATAGTGTTCCATTGTCCATGCACCATTCAGATCTTGGACACATCTTAATAATGAAGAGCAACTCAATTTTTATTTAGTTACAATAGAAAAGGGCAATCTGGTGCTATAAAATTCCCACTATAGCAGCATCTATGGAAGGGTCGGACCCATTGTTCACACATTGGAAACATTTTATAGTGGTCATGATGCATATAAAGAACACACATTTTTTAGGTAGGCTATAAATTGATTATTCTATACTATCTTGATATTTAAATGTAGTATACTGTTCTACTTTACTTAATGCTCTGGCACTGTCATGATATTTAAATGTAGTATACTGTGCTACTTAACCTCATCCTGTGCCATAAAACAAAGTATTTCTCCAAAGGAATAACTGCCTAATTTGTAACTTTGCAACTTTATACACACAAGTTAAAGGCTTCTTTGCTCAATTCTATGTCTTAAGCTATTTCAAGCACTGCATCATGCGTTCATGATTCCTAAATTTCCTATGCAAAGCATGTTAGCCAAAAAATATCAAAACAGCTACAACAATAAATTTTTTTGAAAGAAATTGGACAAGGAGCAATAATAGAATATACTGTCCTCAAAACAATCGACAAAAAAATCAAACCTGGATTTCTGTTTTGTCTCTTTCTCTTCGCTTTCAAGTCCATCAGGTTTCAATTTCTTACTTATTTCTGCAGCTCGTGCTGCTGCTAACTCTGTGGCAGATTTCATGGTTGCAGCTCGGTTAGCAGCCTGCTGTGCAGTCATAGTTTGTTGCATAATCAGCGCTTGCTGGAATTGCATCTGTTGCATGGCAACAGCTTGCTGCATCATTAAAGGAAGAGAGGATGAAGCAAGTGAAGAATTCACAGGAGATGGTTTCTGTGGAAGAGATTTTGCCATTTCAACATTCAAAGGGCGCCCCCCAACGTCTATGTTGTTTAATGCCAGAGCGGCAGTCGCCTCTTCAGGTTTTGAGTATTCTATATAAGCAAAATGCTTTGAATCAGTGATTGTACATTCAACAACAGTGCCACAGAAACCAAATAGTTGTTTTAGCTGTTCCACAGTGAGAAGTGGGCTAAGATTGCTAACTTGAAGAGTTTTCTTCAATGCCTCCACCTTACTAGCTTTTTCAGGTGAACCTGATTGTGGTAGCAAAATCAGTGGTAAGAAACAACCAGGAAACAGCTAAAAGACAATAACAACAACAACGGGAAAAACAAAAAGAATGGAAGCACAGTCACAACCAAACATGGTGCAAAATCAAGGAGAGGAAGTATTCATCACGTAAGAGCTAGTCAAGAAAGAACATACCACCAATACAAAACAACAATTTAATATAGCACACAGCATACCAGTGGAATCTTTCGCTGACTGAGCTTGCACCTGAGCTGCATGAGCTTGAAGGGCTTGGGCGGCAACTATTGCCTGAGCAGCGGCCATTGCAGCAGCAGAAGGAGCCATAGGAGCTTGGCTAAGTGTTCCCATTGAAGTTGTCGCAGCTAAGGCGGTCATTAGCAAATTATGAGGTGGGTGATTCAGCTTGCAATCAACTTTTGCACATCGCCCACTAAGGTAATCGCGACAAACTTCCCCCAGTGAGGCCCCAATTCCTGGCAAAATAGCACCCCCAGAAGCTCCAGCAACAATCCCTGGAATCATTCCCAACAATCCTGGGAATGCCCCAGAAACAGACCCAGAGTAGTTTGGCATGTTGGGCATAGTTTGATTAACCATATTTGGATACGTAGATGAAGGAGCTAAACCCAGCAGCCCTCCGCTACTATTACCTACAACGAAACAAATCAAGGAATTGAAATTTGACCAAAATGAAGATTATCACAAGCCAAAAGACAGATATATATGTGCAGCAATAAGGCCATCTTAATTTATCTTTTCTAATGCAGGATTGCATAATACAACATAACACAGATATCAATAATAAAAAAGCTGCAAGTCTAGCAACAGGGAATTTTCTTTTTAACTTTGATATTTGTCACTCTATTTTATTACAGGTTAGACCTTTCTGTTCCACTCATGACTATATAATACCACACAAACCAAATGATACACATAAAAGGCAACCAAGTAGAACTGCTAAGCAGGAACAACTCAAAAGAACCACATTGCAGATATACATATTGACGGACAGTAAGTAAACAAGTGTGCTATAGTATTAGTAATGATGAATACCTGCACTGAAGAACACAGGGAAGGGACTACCCATGATTGGCCTGCCATTACATTCAACACTGACCATATAATTCCCTCTCTTTGGCACCACATAAGTAACAGTATAAGTTCCATCACCCATATCCTTGACAATCCCTTCTTGGTCAGACCCTCCAACACCCAACCCGGGCGTCACTGTCACCTTGATCTGCGCACCCCCAGTTGAAACCTTCCTCTCATCCGCATCCTTGGTCACCACCGTGAACGAAGACGGAGCACAGGCCGTTCCTCCGGCGATCCCGGTGCCAGCTGCGATGCACTTCGAAGGATCCACAGGCCCAATGGGCTTCTGTGACAGGTCCTCATACTCGTCTGATTCACTGTCCGAATTAACGGTCTTCTTCTCACGACTCTTCTCCAAATCCCTGAACGTTGCTTCAAAAGCTGCTTTGGCTGCTGCAGCTTTCTCTGCCTCGCTCTTCAGCTTCGCCTCCTCGGCTTGCTTCATCCAAACCGGCTTCGCAAGGGCCAAACTCCGATCAGCCATCAACCCTAGCTTCAAGTTCAACCAACAAAAAAAAAAAAGTTGACGAATCCCCAAATCAAAGCCTAATTAGTGGTTCAAATCTTCGAAATAAGTGTTCAACTCAACGACATATCAAACAAGGATCCCTCGAATTAGGAGGGGGAAAAACTATGAAAAAATGATAAAACAAATGAAAATAACTTGAATCTGATGTTAGCTGCGGGGAGATTCCCAGATTTGGAGGATTGAAGGTCGGAGAATGAATGAAGTCGTTCTCAGAATCTCGGGAACGAGGAAATCGCGAAGATGGGGAGGATAAGGGGAAAATTTTCTCGCAGATTTTCCTAGTATCGAAACCAAAGGGGGGTAGAATGGGAAAAGAGTAAATTAGCGGAAAAAGGAAGAAGGTATGTACCTCCTGTTTCTCTGACGGCCAAGTTTGGTGTTGGACAGGGATGGAAAACAAAATCTGTACCTGCGGATATTCGTGGATAAAATTTGTTATGGGTATGGGGTGGGTATCTTAATGGGCACCCACAGGTAAATTAAATGGGTATTTAAGGTACCTGTTAATAAATGGGAATGGGAGTAGGTAGTGAGGTACTCGTACCCGTAGATACCCGTATCCGTGAGTAAAATTACAATAATTATCTTTTTATTTATATACATATCTAAAAGCCTAAAATATCAATACACAATTTGACAAGTATTAGAGTGTGATGCATTACTTTTAGTTATTGTCTTGCTTTGTTTTAATATTGAACAAAGTAACTCCAAAATATGTATTATTGTTGTGTCATGTATTAATTCTCACACTCATATTTTTCATTTTATAGCTTTATTTGTTTTTATTTAATTGAACAATTAATGATATAACAATTGAGTTAAAATTATATGATTGGTATAATTTAGTCTTATTAATATGATGTCCATTATGACAAATATTGTATAGAATCAAATTTTTTTTAATAAAAATTTTATAGAATTTTTTAACTTTTTAATATCCATGGATATCCACGGATTTTACGGATATTCGCTAAAACCTAAGTGACAGATACTGCCCGCCGCTCCGCCCCATTTACATCCCTAGTGTTGGAGCTTTGGGCTTTCCTTTCTGAAACCTGATAGACGAACCGGGTTCGAGGAGATATATATACGTGAACATGCTTACCGGACTTACGAGTTTTTTTTTTTTTGACAAGCTGTGCCTTTGCTTTTTATTAAAAAAAATGTTAAAGAATCAACGACATTAGGCAAAATGAGTTAACTCGTTTTTTATTTTTTATTTTTTTTTAATTTGGTCTTTTAGAAAGAAAAAAAATTGATAATAAGATCTCTTATGTTTATTTATTTTTTTAATTTGGTTCTTTTTTTCATTTTTTTAATGACATGTCCGTTTCTAAGTAGCCCAACACCATTATCTGAGATCAATTAGTAACTGACACGTCATCAAAAAGACCAAATTGAAAAAATAAATAAATATAAGAGACTATATTGTTAAAAAAATTTAATGAGGGATCAAATTAAAAAAATAAATAAAAATAAATGATCAGTTTACTAATTTTACCAAAAAATTATTATCAATGATTTAAAACATCGTTTTGACTAAAAAAAAAAGGATTAAAACATCATTTTTGGTGCCCGGAACGTATATGGGTTGGGTAATTTTTGAAATAAGAAAAATCGTTGATCATTAAAAAGTAGGTTTAATTGCATTTTTTTATTCAATGGAGGCCTAGGCCAATTTTAACTGCACTTTCGTCCAAATTATTGTGATTATATAATTTTGGTCCCAGTTTATAATTGAGTCATTTGGGTCTTTTAGTTTATCAGTTATTACAATCAGTTCCCTTTATTACTATGTTATCTAACTTTTAACACCTATAACTACGTGGTGTGCGTCGAATTGATTTGATACTATGTCGAGCCACTTTTGGCACAATGCAAGTTGTCAAAAAGTTTTCAAATCAAGTTAGTAACACATGTGTTGTTTAAAAATTTTGACGTGTGAGGTTCTTTTTTATGCCATTAATGCCTATTTAATTTAGTGTCTCACGTGTGTGGTGTGTCACACAAGTTTCAGGTGTTAAAAAAATTGGACGACAAAGCATCGGAGGAATTTGATTGCAACAATTGGAAAACTAAGGAACTCAATTGGCTCAATTAAAAATTGGAGATCAAATTTAGAGCCCGTTTGTTATTGATTATTTTTTAAAAAAAATATTTTTTTTAAAAAAATAATTACTTTTAATGATTTTTTATCTGTTTGTTTTTGCTTTTAACAATAATCAGAATCTAAAAATAATCAGATATTCTGATTAAAATGAAAAGCTATCTAGAGTTGCTTTTCAGAATTAATCAGATTTTAATGAAGAGAGAGAGGAGAGAGAAGATTAAAAAAGTAATTTTTGAAATTATAAACAAACACAAATTAGATTCTACTTTACGTAAAAATCTCTAAAAAATAATCACTAAATTATTTTATATAAAAATTACTTATTTTTTAATCAATAACAAACGGCCCTTTACACAATCACAATAACTGAAAACCAAAAGTGCAATTAAGCCTAACAAGTACCAAGAGAAAGGGTGATCTATCGATTGATTTAAAGCCTTTTTGTTTTAGATATTACTTGGTATATTATCCTGTTCAAAATTCCGTTCATTAAAAGCTATAAAGAGATACTTTCTGAAATATGTCTCGAGGACTCGGCATTTTCCCATTCACGGTGGGCAAAGTCTAATATACAAACAAACTCTTAATCATTGTGTGTTACTTTTGTTACTGTGTTAACGTAATTGTGCACATGACACGCTAAGTGTTATGTTGTAAGTTTATGTGATTTGTACTTTTGAATTTCTTTTTTAGTGACCAAATAACATTACATGTCCCAAATTCATCTCTCTCTCGCCCCATAAAAAAATTTCCCCTATATTACCATGTCCTAGTAACTTGTCCTTTGAAGCGCTCATTTATGTAAACGTCCCAAGGAAGAAACTCACATTAGAAGGATCCCATTTGTTATTTGTTAACAGTGTGTTTGGTTGATGCCAATCTCGTGTCCTGAGACATCCTAATGTGGAAGCTCTTCTCATGAGCTTTGGATGAACGTGCGGCACAAACGCAAAATCAAATAGAGGCTAATTAGGATCAGTGGAATAAAAAAAAAAAATACTGAAGTTTGTGATTCCTCAAGAGAAAATGGCTCAATCCTCAAGTTGTTAATTAGGAGATTGGAAGGTATGTCATCTTTTTTCCAAAAAAAGTTCTGTTGTATTTTGTAATTCATATCGTAATTGAGGTTTGTGGTCCTTAGTATGGTGGTCACGTCCATTTGCTTCGAATATTGTTGATTTGTTGTTTATTGTGTCCCTGATTTCATTGCATGACACATGTCCATGTTTTGTTCTCTACTTTTTCAAAATAATAATTGTTACGTTGTATGTGCAAAACGTGCGTCATTTGAAAATAACACTTGTTTTGCACCATGGATGGATGTTTGTAAAAAAAAAAATGAGAATGAGGGGGCTTGAATATTATGTGGGTGGAAAAATAAATGCCTGGGAGGAGATAAACACATACCAATATACTAGTATTTTCATTAGTAGATACTCCCTCATGGTCCAGATGTATGTATTCTTTTTCTTATATTTGAGACCGAAGAGAGTATATGCAAGCTACATGTATGATTGGGCATTATTTTTGGTTGGTGCCCGAGCAATACTTGGAAATTGGTTTTAAGGGAGTTGAAAGTGTGCATTATTGTTAAGCGCAGTAATGGAAAGATTTATGTGTATTTGAACACTCAAATGTTGATTTACATATTGAAAGTCAACCTAACCCCTCACATGAAGTAGTCTAACCTAACAGCTGAATAATTATCTCACTTATTAGTGGATCATCCATTCAACTTTGATGATTTAAACCAACACATCCCAAATGATAACGAGTCATCAGCTAACTATAAAAGTGTAGAAGATAAACGCTACAGGCCTTTTTGTAGTTATGAGTGGAGACGACAAAGTTCATTTTGACATAACGACAAATAATAGTGAAAGGGAAAACCATTATATAAAACAATTAGAACGTGGTAAGAAATGTACAAAAAGGGCTAACACAATGTTATTATTAATTAGCGTAAGCATGTATAGCTGAGGATAATTTTAACGCCAACAAAGATATTTATTTTGACAAATACAAATTTTAGCTTCGAACTTTTTAGTATTGACTATGAAACTGACACCAACTAATTAAACTATTAGCATCATTTTTATGTTCTCTATAGTATTTAAGGAGAAGAAAAACAAAAAAATAGAGTGTAAAAATACTGCCTAAGAATGAAAATGGAAACCAAGGTGTAAAGATATTTGTAGATGTGTTTTTTCTCTTATTTTTTTTTATCTTCATTTTTATTGAAAATACAAATCTATAAAAGCAAACAAGCTTCTGTTAATCAATCCCCAACTTAATTTTAGGTTCATTCCGATGTAGTTTTTTTTTTGTTTTTATTTCTAATTTCTAATAAAAAATATAAAATAATGAAACTAGAAAACACAGAAAACACGAAAGATAGAAGTGACACGACCCATAAAAAAAATGACAATTTTTAAAAATTATAAGACACAAAATGAACTACAATACAACACCTAAAATTAGTATAAAACTAATATTAAAGTACAAATTTGAAATAAAAAGAGAATCAATATTTTAAAAGATAAAATAAGTCACTGTAGACATTATAAAATACCTTTATTTATTTAATTATTGTGATGTTACCATGTGTTGATATAGATGTTTTAAGGATTAAAAAAAGATATAAAATATAATTAAAACTGGATTTTATTTTGCTGAAAAGGGTATGTGAAATATTCAATACTAACAAAGAATCGGACACAAACACGAAAAGACACGATTGTTATTTTAGAATGTCTGTTCTACACCATAATCAAACCCAACTGGATTTTTGATTAATTTCGACTTTGTTTACTTTTGTTTCTTGTTCCAGTACATAACACAACTTGGTTCAAAAGAAAAAAGTACATATCACAACTCCTCCGTTGAGGGGAAAAATATTGTAAAAATTTTAAAAAGCAAAACAATTAAAGAGAAATTTATTTAATTAATAAAATATCATTTCAAAATTAAAAAAAGATTAATAGTAATACATGTTACTGTATCAAGATAAAAATACGTAATTTAATTAAAATAAGATATAAAAATTTTAGTGTTCTCTTTCAACCAGGTTTTTTCTATACGTTAAAATCAAAATTCAACTACTTGTTCAAGAGATTGATCCAAACTCATCCTTGCTTAAATCAACCACTTATTGGTAAAAAAACATGTAACTTAATCTTAATGAGATAAAAAGTACGGTATGATTATTTCATTCCAATTTTATTACACTAATTTATGGAAAAAATTCAGAGTATTGAGAAAATTGCCATAAAGATATTATGCAAATCTCTAATCATACATGCTTGAATCTCGTGATTCCATCAATGTGATGAAAACGAAAGGGGGTGATTTATGGAATATACCAACAAGAGTGGGATGAAATTCAAAACAACAATTATTATTTTTAATAATAATTAATAATTAATAAGTACTACCTCCGGTCTCATATATAAGAGAACTTATGGTTATTTTTTTTGTCTAAATTATAAGAAATATAGACCCATTTTAAATATATTAATTGTATAAAATTCCTTTTATACCCATTGGAGAGAGAATAATATGCTTGAGAATTAGGTGTGATTTAATGTAATGTATAAGCCACTACTTTAATCATTTATTATGAATGGTAATCTTTGAATAAAGTTTATATTAATTACAACTAACTCATTTAATTACTTTTTATTGGTCTTTATAAATTAGATATTTATCTTTTATATATAAAACCAGGGTTAGTATTATCGTACACACACATCACAGCACATCACAGCACACACCACAGAGCACATTGTTCATGTCATGGTTATTACGAAAGGGCGTTGGAAGACGCTTGTTGCGGCCAATCATAATTTTGAAGATTATTGTTGTTTCTGTCTCTGAGACGCATACGTAACAGCTACAGCCACAGCCCAATACGATTCCTTCTTCGGTCTCCATTTCCGTCCACATGCTCTCTTCCTAAATCACCCCTCTGCTTCACTTTTTCAATTCATCCTCAGATTAAACAACACTTTTGTTTTTAAATCTATTCAATTCCCCCATGCTTTTTTAGCTACCAACTCAGTTTTTGTTAGGTGCCAAGAAGGTACGTTACGTACCCTTAATTTTTTTTTACACATAATATCGTGATTTCTATATATGTTTATATTTATGTCACTATTTTTTTCTCCTATATGCATGTTGAATTGCATTTTTGTTAATTAATAAGATATATTAATTTGTGTTACTTTCTTTTTATGCATGTTGATAATCGATGGCTGAAGGTCTAGGAATTTTTTATTGGACATCTTGGCCCTGCAATTGCTTATTCCCTTCTTCACCAGAAGAAGATCACTTTTTCTGGGTATCACTTTTTTTTTGTTCATTGTGACAAATGGGGATATCCAAAGACAACGTTACTGGGCTCATCCTTGCTGTCTCTTCCAGCGTTTTCATTGGCTCTAGCTTTATCATTAAAAAAATGGGGCTAAAAAAAGCTGGCACTACAGGGAAAAGCGCGGGTTCATCTTCACCTCCCTTATTTTGATTTTGTGTTTTTGGCCTGATTTTTTCATCTGGGTTGTTTAAAAGTCTTGAACTTGCAATTCATTGAGTTGTCATTTGTTTAACCATTACGTTTGTTTTTGCTTTAATTTGATCAGCCTCGGGAGGACATGCTTACTTGTATGAACCGTGGTGGTGGATTGGAATGGTCTCAAGTAAGTGATTTTCAGGGTTTTTCTCTCTCTCTTTTTGGTACTCCCCTTTACTGAATTAGGTGGGATGTTTAGTACAGTCTACGTGCAATCCCTTTTGATAAGGTGTAATATATAAGCTACCTATTATTATATATAACATTCTTTGTGACAACAACGACAAACTTTACCCCTCGACGTCATAATTATCTCTATATAACATTATTTTTGAGTTGTGACGAATTTTGTTGCACGTTGGACCCAATTCATGTTTAAGCAAGAGGTTAATTTTTTTGTTTGTTCCTGAAATTCCTTTAACTGTGTAAGTTGTGTTACTTCATGATAAATTTAATCTTTCTTTGGTGTATGTTGTGACACATATACAATGCAATTTTTAAAAAATTTTAAACAATTATATCAGAAGTGTGCCGATTAATAAATAATTTATGTGCTTCTGTTCCCACCTGTCCTAGGAAAATTTCATTGACTAATTCTACATATTATGCTTAAATTTTTGTAGTGATCGTTGGGGAAATCGCCAATTTTGCAGCTTATGCATTTGCACCTGCACTACTTGTAACTCCTTTAGGAGCTTTAAGTATAATTTTCAGGTAAGAAACATAGTATAGTATTCTTCACAACACAAATTCTTAGTATGCTTCTATTTTCTCCGACACAAATGTGGATGCACATCTTCTTCCATCAAATTTTTATCTGTATGCCTGCATGAAAGAAATAGTTACAAACTCATATCATGGTGCAGTGCAGTACTAGCTCACTTTATCTTGAAAGAGAAATTGCACATGTTTGGTGTGCTTGGATGTGTTCTTTGTATGGTGGGATCTACAAGTATTGTTTTGCATGCTCCGCATGAAAGAATCATTCACTCTGTTAAGGAAGTGTGGCAGCTTGCGACAGAACCAGGTATTTTTTAACCCTTGATTGCTTGGCTTCAACACTTTTGCCCATTGAATTTTTGTCAAAAGTCAAAGGAGGAGGGTCCACGAGTGGGATGCATTGTGGTCTTAACGTATTTGAGGCATTCATCTATGGTTAATTAAGCTAACATTGAATTCTTTCTCTCTTCATAAACAGGTTTTGTTGTCTACACTTGTGCAGTTGTGATTCTTGTTTCTATCCTCATTTTCTACTGTGCTCCAAAATATGGGAAGAACCATCTGATCGTATATGTTGGAATATGTTCTCTCACAGGCTCACTCACGGTATTAATTATATCTTATATACTCATGTGTCGTGGTTGACCATATACCTGCCCTCTATAAACTTAATGCTGATCCTTGTTGCATAGGTTATGGGTGTGAAAGCAGTGGGAATAGCTTTGAAGCTTACATTTGAAGGCATGAATCAATTCATTTACTTTCAAACCTGGTTCTTTACAGTGGTTGTGATAGGATGTTGTCTTTTGCAGATTAACTACTTGAACAAGGTAAGCTTTGGCATTATATCTGTTAGCGCATGTAATTGTTGGCTTTCCTCTTGCTGTGTCTTCCAGTATAACTTAAATGACTATGAACTACGCTTTCTCACTCTTTGGGGCTTAAATCATCAGTTAAATGACCATGTTTGTATTTCTAATATCTAGTATGTGGCATTTGCAGAAGCTATAAACAAAGGGTTTCTCGCTGCTTTTTCTTAATTAGCATTGAACCGTTTCACTTCCTTCCAGATTAGTTACGGATGAATAAGGCTTAACTTAACACACAATATTCTAGGAAAGGCATGGCATCCTTTTTGTGCTACTGATTTCCAGAGACTAACAATTGAACTTCATTTCAGCACCGTCATAGAGTTTCTTTAATTATTAAAATTAGTAGTGCTGGAATCCTGACAATAAGTGTGTTAGAGTTAGTAGTTCAAGATAATGACTCTACCGACTATATTGTAATGCTATTTATTTAATTTGGAAACATGTTTCAGGCCTTGGACACCTTTAACACAGCAGTCGTATCACCGGTTTACTATGTCATGTTTACAACACTAACCATCTTTGCCAGCATAATCATGTTTAAGGTGACTAATTACCTTCTCTGGTTCTGTATATATATTTTAAATTGTGTAATTTTGTTTACTATGTACTTGGTGATGCTACTAAATTATTGGGATAAATGGTAGTTTACAACAACAAAAGCCTTTTCTTTACTATGTGGGGTTTAATTAAATAGACCAAATGACACCATTATGTCATGTAAATCATATAATTTTGGCCAATCATTGTTGAGCCAGCTATCTGCTCCTTGTCTTAACTGTTGTTTGTCGATGCCACAAATGATATTGGTTGGTAGTTGTTCAAAGAAGAACATTTCTCCTAAAACTGTAGAGAGAATCTGAGTGTTTGAGGTAAACTTCTGAATTTTGTTATGATCAGAAGATATGAATACAAAGTCTGACATATGATTCTTGTATCTCCTTGTTTGTTGTTTTTGGTTAGACTACAAATAACATAAAACTACCAAGTTGTGAATAAATTAAAGGAAAAGATTACTTCCTTGTTGTGACTTAATGACTTTTTACTTGTCTAATTCCAAATAGAGTGGTGACATTTGTAGACTTCAGATTGATTAAGGTTCCGTATCAGACAGTTTTTTTCAGAGTGGAGATGTTAGTGATGTTAGCATTGCTATGTTGTCTTGTTGGACTCATCTACATTACTAGTCTTAATAATAACTTCATTGGCAATTTGCAAATGGGATTGTAAGTCATGATCTGTTTTGGTGCTATTTTTGTTATTTGCTGCAGGACTGGGACACACAAAATGCATCACAAATTGCCACTGAGTTGTGTGGCTTTGTCACAATTTTATCAGGGACCTTTCTCCTTCACAAAACCAAAGATATGGGAAATAGACCCACAGAACAAACTCCTGTTTTTTCAACACCAGACCGTGATCATAATAACTCAGGCACCTGAAAAGCCATGGACTTTTGAATCTAGGCAAGGACACAAGTGGTGGTCTTTTCACCTTTGATCCCAAGCTAAAACACAGCTTGGAAAATCTGATAAAGGTTGTTATGCTCTCTGGTCTTTCAAAGAGAAGAAAGTCAGAGAAGGGGCGAGTGGTATTGTCTGGCTGGAACAAACAAGCTTGTAAAATGTTGAAAAAAGGCAAAGTGGAAAGTATGATATTAATGTGAGATAGATTACAGGACAGCATTTGTGACAAATTCAGATAAAAAAAAAGCACCGCAATTTATTAGTTTCTTGTAGTCATTATCTTTTGATTTTTCCCCACTCTTCCAGTTTTTATGTGAAATTGTGAATAGCTAATAGCCAAAAGGTAATGATCAATAATATGAGATTATGATCCTTGGAACCCATTCATAGTTCCCATTATGGTCTTCACATGCTTCAATGCCATCCTGATTGATGAGTAAAAGCAAACTTTGAAATATTTAGGCCTATTCGTGGATTGGATTGAATCGATTTTGAGAGAAAAAAACATTCAATCTAATCACTTCGGTTTTATTCTTTGACCATCCGATTGGTTTGATTTTATCCGTTTAATTTATTTCGATTTGGATTGGATTTTGGTTTTTAAAAACTCTAAACATTTTTTTATAAACAAACTATAAATATTTTTAAAATGGACAAAAGAATATATTAATTTTTTTTATTTTTCATTTCATAAATGAGGTACAGATAAATAAATAGAATATACTAATAATTATAAAATCACTACACCACACACCGCATTATATTATATTGTCTTAAAATATGAATTATCCTAACATCTCTTGTATAAAAATACAAAATAGTAGTGTAATTTTGAAAAATAGTATAGGTATACAGGAAATCAATTTTGATTGAATTGGGTCGATTTTTATTATAAAATTTGAAATCCGATCAATCCAATAAAAAAATTGATTTGTTCAGTTTCTAGTCATTCAGTTTAGTTACCACAATTTACATTGAATTGACTGAATTATGAACACCACTAAAAATATTCAATTGGCTCCATCACCAAACAAGGATAAAGTTAGTTTTTTAAGCTTTTCCTTTTTGTTTGGGCCACATGAACTTATATTTTGAGTCTTTAATTAGTCCAAAATCTAGGGACAATCAAGAAGAGTGTATAATACTAATCAGTAATCAGTAATCACTACTTCTGACTACTAAAGCCAAACGAAACCTTTTTTTTAGGTCAACAGCAAAACGAAACTTTGAAACGCGTACAAAAAAATAAAATAAAAAGCGTGAACAGCAGGATTCGAACCTGCGCGGGCAGAGCCCACATGATTTCTAGTCATGCCCGATAACCACTCCGGCATGTCCACTTCGATGAACACAGAGGCCTTACTACAAATTTAACATTTAACGTAACTACTAAATCCAGAAAATTCAGTGAAAATTAAAGTATTATTATTCTGAAATTTTTATTTTGGCTTGGCTGGGAATTTTTCGCTCTCGGCGTTGTAGTAGCTTCGTCACTTCATTCCCCGGTTAGCCAGATAATCCACTGTGGTATATTTTCTCGGGAAAATTTAACTTTCCGGGAAAATCAGTGAGTGCCTCAGCTCCTCTCGCGCGGTCCCGAATCCGACAAGGTAAGCAAACGCCATCCTTCTATTCTGTTGAATTTGAGATTTTCAGAGAGAATTAATCAATCGCTAGGTTAAAAATCTGGATTGAAAAAAAAAATAAATTCAAACGAGTTGCACGATCTTCGTGTTCTCGATGCAATCAGAATCGCTATCGGAAAAGGTTTTGGTGCTTGAGGAAGAGGAACAGGAGGAAGAAGAAGAGGAAGAGGAAGATAGCAATAGCGTTAGCGTAGGGATTGGTTGTCGCCAATGATTCCTCCGAGAAGGAAGAAATGGACCGAGGCGGAGGAGAAAACCCTAATCGACAAGTACGGCGAGATGGTGTCGGATGGTTCACTCGCGAAGATGAGAACCCGCGAGAAGAAGTTCAAACCGATCGCCTGTCACGTGAACTCGCTCCACCACCTTCGCGATCCCGTGGCGTACCCTTGGCAGTGGACTTGGAAGGACGTCTCCACCAAGGTGCAGAACATGAGGCACCAGTATCTGCTGGTGAAGCAGAAGATTAAGAAGCCCGAGTTCTCCGGGATGGAGAATTCCGGAGGAGGGGATTGTGATGGGAGTAGTGAGATGTTTGATTGGGTGGAAGGGCTTACTCATTGGTCTAACTTCCTTAGGTACAAGGAAGTGTTTGGCGATGTTGCACTTGTTGTTGGCGGTCATGCTCAAGGTGGCAATGAGTTGATGGGGATTGCGGATGGGGATCGCGACGGAGATGGGTTTCTTACTGCTGATGGTGGTGGGGGAGGAGGAGGTGAGGGTGGGGGAATGGATATGGTTGAGTTTGGCCAGATGGGTGGTCATTCAGGGGATGCGGACGCGGATGGTGATTTTGCGGCTGCTATGGATGGAGTTGACAATGAGGTGATGGGTTTGGGGTTTGAGTATGATGCCGAAGAAGGGGAGGTGAATTATAATGGGGGTGGCCGGACGACGAGGGAGGATGCAGAGAATGGTTATGCGTATGAGGAAGGTGAAGTGACAGGGTTGAATTTGAAGAAGAAAAGGAAGGTGGTGAGGGGGATGGAAAAGAAGGTGTGGAGGATTCTTGCCAACCAGCTGGGACAGTTGAGGGAAATGGAGGCTCGGTTTGAGCAGCGCGAGATGGATAGAGAGCGGGAGAGACAGAGGAGGGAAAGCTTGCGGGTGGAGCTTGATAAGCAATGGGAAAAGAAACTGGAGGAAAGGGAGAAGGAGAGGGAGGAGAGGGAGATGGAGAGGGACAAGCTGAGGAGGCAGAGAATGTCCAAGTGGGAAGCTATGGAGAAGGAGAATGAAGAGATGGAAAGGAAGAGAAGAGAGGAAGAGTTGATTCACGAGAGGGAACGGGAGGAGAGAATGAATTGCAGGAGGCTAGAATGGAAGAAGAGGATTGACGAGATGCTAAATCAGCACCGAGCAGAAATGGGCCAGATGCAGACTCGTATTCTTCACGAGCAACAGAATCTTACCAGCCAATTGCTTGGTATATTCTCACAGTGGACTGCCCAGCCTGCTGGCCTATCTGATCATACTAGTGCTAGCAACCATTACCTTTCACAAATGATGCAAAATTTGCATCATGTAAATGGTATTGTTCACAGCGACACTAGGGTTGAGGGGGATAATCAAGAAGATCAATTCATTGTTGATGGATGATGTATCTCTGCCATTTTGTGTTTCTTTGCTGAGGTGTCCGGAAACATTTCTGTCACAAGAAGTGACACGTAAATTGCACATAACTGTTGAATGCATTCATAACTGTACTCTCTTCAAACAGGTATTATTGTATACTATGTCTAGTTTATGATATTGTTAGTGTAACTAATCTATATAATAATGCATTTTGCTCCTTGTTTCCCTCTGTATTGAGCAATGAAACTGTGAGTGTAAAGGTCACATTTTTTGTCCAGTACATGTTTTAAATGCTTCTATTCAAGCTGTCTATTGCATAAATCCTCTAATACACATAAATTGAAGGAGGAATTTTCTATCGGTTCTTTAATATACAATCCAACTCACTGTAATTCCAATGCAACAGCAGATGACATTCTAGAATCAGGAGTGCTATATTAATCCTTTGTTTTTGTTTCCTACTTAGTCCATATGCTATATTCCTTCCAAGTATTCGCCATTCAGCATAAGTTAATTATGGCCTTGTTTCAGCCTTATGTACATTGCAGATGTGTTACTGTCTGTATAGTACAATTAAAATGTTGAGGGGAAACATGGAGAAAAGATATTGAGAGATGTATCTGGGTTTATATTTACTTCATTTAATTTCTTAAACTTTTTTGAATTTCACCCATGCTCTTGCATGTAATCCTTGAATTTCCTATGTAATCTTTAGTTACTGGATCTTCTTCATATTAGGATTCCTTGTGTTCATTTTGTATATATGGTTTATAACATTATGGTAAAGAATAAAGTCGATTCACAACTTTACTAGAACTTTTTCTTTTTCATATTGGTATATATGGATCCATCTCGTTCCCACCCGAATAGGAAAGATTCTTTTATGCTCGCCCCTTGTTGTATACATACCTAAGTGAAGTAAATGGAAGCGAGTGTTCACCAAGCAATACCCATTCAGGAATCACGAGTTCAACAACTGAATGGTCTATTCCTTGCAAACCTTCAGGAAAGAGGTATCAGACAACAGAGAACCTGAAGATGCAATTGCAGAATACACAATCTAGCTTCTGTAAAAAATTTATTAGCTACTGCTATGTGTTGGATTAACGCATTATTATTATAGATCAATTATCGCCAATTATTTGAGGCAAACCAACCAATGCTTGATGCAGCATTGAAATCAAACCAATGCTTTGTTTGCTTCTAAGATTATGCTTGATGCTTGAACTGTTGAAACAATAGTTTCAAGAGTGACATACCGAATACTATTTCTTCTACAAACTTGAAACTAAGGTGGATTCTAGGGTGGACCACTAATTGTAAAACTTATGGTGGTGCATGGTGGACCATTAATTGTAAAACTTTTACAAAACTTTAGTAGCCATTAGATTTATTAATAAAAAAAATCAATGGCCCAAATTAATTGACAAAAAAGTGAGAACACACATTCTCCCACACAATCACACCCCTCCCCCTCCCCCACCTCCATTGTGCTGCTCTTGATCTTCTCCGGTAAAGTCACCACCAGGTTCTTTGTCTCCGACGACCCACTGTTTGTGTGCTACAGTGTTTACTGTTGTAGCCCATGTCATCTCCTTCACTCCTTCGTCGTCTTCCTTTGGAGAAATTAAACCCCATTATAGTTACAGAAATTAAACCCCACCACGACGACGGCTCCGCGAGACAATGGGTGGACAATGTGCGTTTGTTTGTGACAGTGTGCGTTTGTTGTCTTCCTTCCTCCATCCATCGTCTTCCCAACTCATAATAATTTCCCCTATCATTTTTCCCCTTTCTCCCTGGTCCCTCTTCAAAGTACACACACATTCACCCTCATCACAAAACAAAAAGGGTGAGAGGTTAATGAGTAGTATTATTCATCCACCCATCGCCACCACCACAACTTTCCCCAGATATTATTATTCCCCAAAATTTCCCTCATCATCACCAACCTCACACACTCAACTCCTTCCCCTCATGATGCCAACTTAACACCCTGTTCCCAAACACCCTATTAGTTTTAAGTAGTACTATTTTATTTTGGGAAGTAGCAGCGTAACACAGCATAGCACAAAGCAGCATCGAGAGCCCAAGGAGGAGTTGTTCACATGGGATTATTGGGAACAACTCAGAGAAGAAGGAGAAAGATCCAAAGTGGTTGTTATTGTTGTTGTTGTTGCTGTTGCGAATAGCGAGTAGTAGTAGAGGATGTCTTCGACAGCGGAACCCAGCAACGAGGTGCATGGTGTGATAGAGCGATCCTTCGACGACCATTACTCATGCCACTCGCGCAAGTCGCTCGACGAATTGCCTGAGAATTTCACCATCACCGACCCTTCCGTTTCGGAACACCCAATCGTTTTCGCCAGCCTCGGGTTCCTCAAGATGACGGGCTTCGAGCGCCACGAGGTTGTCGGGAACGGAGGGGGCATGTTTCAGGGCCCTCTCCGTTGAGTGTTGTTGGGACGGCGGCAGTGGCTGAAACTCGGTGTGGCTGGGGTATATGATTTGGTGTGGAGGATGCACTACAAGATCTAGTGAGACTAATCAATCAAATGGTTATAATTAATGTAACTATTTTCACTCAAACTTCACCACGGTGAACCACTAGACGGAGCCCGAAACTAAACTTGTTTGCTTGAAAACAGAGTAAGAGGAGGTTTGATCTAGTGAGTGGGGGGACTACTATAGCTCCACTAGCTCATCGGGTAGGGAGGAAGGTTGGCGATAGCAGAGCATATTGATGTATTATACATATATTTAAAAATCTTATTTAATTCAATAGTTAATTAAGGATAAATCAATATTGCTTTGAGTTGATTTAATATGAAAACTCTAAATATCAATTATATATAATATTATAATATATGAATGACAGATGCTTTTATGAGAATCAAAGTATGATATGATTTTGTATGATGAGTTCAAATTCAATACACAAGGGTGGATTTTCTTTTTAAAAACAAAATATCCCATTGTCATAGCCATTAATTGGCCAGTGACTGTCATTTCCAATTTCTGCAAAACAATAACGATGCTTTTATACCGTGATAGAAAAAGTTACTAATATGCACAACAAATTATTAATTAAAAATAAACATAAAACTACTGTATACCAAAAATAAGCAGAAAAGTATTAAATAACAAACAAACTTACAAATAATAATAAAAAAACCAACGTTACGATAAAAAAATACTATTTAATTTCCAGGCCAAGTGTCTGGTGATAAAACGTTCTTCCCCGTTGTTTTTCTTTTTCTGTTCATCCTTTCCTCTAAGATCTGTTAGAATACAATAATGTATCTTCCCATGTTAAAATAAATACAAAGAATCTGCGATAATAAAAAAAGTGATTAGTAATAATGGAATTTCAGAATGCAATCTTGACTGTTATATGATGATAAAGTCTAAAATCGTAACTACTTCAAAAGAAAAATTAAAAATAATGTTTATTGATGCATTACTTGCACGAATGTATAATTTTAACTAATTTTTACTCTTTTTTTTGACAAACTAATTTTTACTTTTCTTCTCTCTTTATAATTGCTATTTTCCCTCTTTCACAAATTAGTGTTGATTTAATTTTGATTTAAAACATTAAAATCTTATCTACTAAATTTAAAAAACAAAAACATCCTTACAAGTTGATTTTAAACTCAAAACCCACTTTTTTTTTCCGACACTCGAAGGATATTATGGAAAGCAATGGCAATTGTATAAACTAAGAAAAAAGTGGATAGCAAAACAGAAGTTAGCGGCTCATAAAAGCTCATGTTTTTGGGTCCTACTCCATGGGTTGGTATGGATGAGACTATACTATTTAGTCTACTTAGTCATGCTGCGCAGCCGGCAACTAGTGTCAACAAGAAGACTCAAAATTATTCTTATTATTATAAGGAGTAAGAACAACATGCCACGAATATCCATCGACCCATCTACCCACTTTCCAGCATCTATATATATAGATGCAATCTTCCAGACAAATTTGCAACACCCCTCCCAACACATTCTTTAAGCCTTTTATTTCTTTCTCAGCATTAAGCCTAACCTTTTGGGCGATCAGATTCTTTGGCACAAGCTAGTTTATATCAGAGAAGATGGTGAGTGTTGATGAGATCCGCAAGGCACAGCGTGCTGAAGGCCCTGCCACGGTGATGGCAATTGGCACCGCAACTCCTCCGAATTGCGTGGACCAGAGCGCCTACCCTGATTTTTATTTCCGTATTACAAACAGTGAGCACAAGACAGAGCTCAAAGAAAAATTCAAACGCATGTGTAAGTTATATATCTCATGCTCTTCATAATTTGTTTATGTGCTTTTATATATCAATCTGCTATTTAACATAAAGAGATTTTCTCTCAATTTTCTTTTTCAGGCGAAAAGTCAATGATCAAGAAGCGATACATGTATTTAACAGAGGAAATTCTGAAGGAAAATCCCAGTGTTTGTGCTTACATGGCACCATCACTGGACGCAAGGCAAGACATGGTGGTTGTAGAGGTACCCAGGTTGGGAAAAGAGGCAGCAACAAAGGCCATCAAGGAATGGGGTCAGCCCAAGTCCAAGATTACCCACCTCATCTTTTGCACCACAAGTGGTGTGGACATGCCCGGTGCTGATTACCAGCTCACGAAACTCCTAGGACTTCGTCCATCGGTGAAGCGCTACATGATGTACCAACAAGGGTGCTTTGCTGGTGGCACGGTGCTCCGTTTGGCAAAGGACTTGGCTGAGAACAACAAAGGTGCTCGTGTGCTCGTGGTTTGTTCAGAGATCACTGCGGTCACATTCCGTGGCCCTAGTGACACCCATCTCGATAGCCTTGTGGGACAGGCCTTGTTTGGAGATGGTGCAGCTGCAGTGATTGTTGGTTCTGACCCATTGGCGGGGGTTGAGAAGCCCTTGTTTGAGCTTGTGTGGACTGCACAAACAATCCTCCCAGACAGTGAAGGGGCTATTGATGGACATCTTCGTGAAGTTGGACTCACATTCCATCTTCTTAAGGATGTTCCTGGACTCATCTCAAAGAATATTGAAAAGGCCTTGGTGGAAGCCTTCCAACCCTTGGGCATATCTGATTATAACTCTATTTTCTGGATTGCGCACCCTGGTGGACCTGCAATTCTCGATCAAGTTGAGGCCAAGTTAGGCTTGAAGCCTGAAAAATTGGAAGCCACTCGACATGTGCTGAGCGAGTATGGTAACATGTCCAGTGCATGTGTGCTATTCATTTTAGACCATATGAGGAAGAAGTCTACAGAAAACGGGCTTGATACAACTGGCGAGGGACTTGATTGGGGCGTGCTATTTGGTTTTGGCCCTGGACTCACTGTTGAGACCGTTGTGCTTCGAAGTGTGGCTGTTTAATAGAACAAATCATTTTATTTCCATGTATTTTGAATATTTTCATTTGAATAAAGGTATTCTTTTTATTTATATTTTTGCTTTTTTCTCCCTTTCCTCACCCGTTTCTTAATAAAAACATTTTTCGTATACCAATAAAGGAGAATATGTCATATTAATTTAATGGAATTAAGCTTCCATGTTGTTGATAATTTCAATTGCAAGAAAACATCAAAATTAAAACTCATATAGAACAAATGAGATGAAACTAAAATTAAGGGTTAACTATTTAAAGAAACATAAAATTAAGTACCTTGTAAAATAAATATGTGACTTTTATAATTAAAAGTTATAACCACTTGAAAAATAGTTTGTATATACATCTTCTGGCATGTCGTAACATGGTCACTTTGACTGATGAGAAACAGAATTGTTTTCTCATAAGGGAGTGCAGACTTCAATGAAATAATGCACTACATAAAGTTGTGGTCTTTTTTTTTTTTGGTCAACATAAAGTTGTGGTCTTGACACTGGTATATGGCGAAAAATATGGGTGTCAAATATACTTTTCTAGACTGATGTCAGAGTCCAATCTCATGTTTGCAAGGTAGCTCTCAAATATGGCTAGCTAATGGTTCTTAGCAGAGGCGATATCTATTTTGTGCATATAGCCCAGCTCGGGTGGGGGCCAATTTAATTTATCTAGGTCAATTTAGTGGGTTAGCTATAACCAGAAATCTTACCCAAAAAAAGAAGAAGCTATAACCAGAATCAATCAAACCATGGGTGTGTATCATTTGACAGGTGTGAAAGGCTCTGGATTGAAAGTCTGCATTTTCTTGGTTGAGTCTGACCGTTTCACACCCGGAGCGTGAATTTGTTTTTCAAGGTGTGAATTGATCTGGATTGGAAGTCTGCAATTTTGTTCTGGTTCTGACGATTTCACATCCGGGATGTGAATGTTTCCACAACTGTTAAATTCTCCGGATTGGAAGTCTGCACTTTTGTACTTGGGTCTGACAGTTTCACACGATTGGGGTGAATGTTTTCACACTTGTGAACAGCTCTGGATTAGGAGTCTGCATTTTCGTACTTGGGTCTTACGGTTTCACACCAGCTGTGTGAGTTTCTTCACAACTGTGAACAGTTCAGGAATAGAGGTTTTCATTTTTGTGTTTGGATCTGACGATTTTATATCAAGGGTATGAATTTTTTCACAGATGTGAACGGCACTGGATTTAGAAGATTTGTTTTTATGTAGATTTTGTCTGATCGTTTCACACTTGCGAGGTGAATTTATCCATTTGTTCTCATTTCTGGGTATTATTTATGTGTAGGTACAAATGGTTAGATTGTTGGCTGGGGTTTTCTCGGGTCTATTATTTTTTCCCGTCAATAGCAAACTTTTGTATTGCTTCAATAGATTTTGCCACAAAGTGTACGTGGGGTAGATAGGCTTAGAAGCTAATTTTTCATCAAAAAAAATTTGTCATTTGACGATGAATTCTAAAACCGTAACTATAATTTAATTAATATGCACTGGTAGTATAAATTTTTTTTACACGGACGTCCAATTATATCTCACTAAGTAGATTTTTGTGTAAATATTTTAGGTTGGACGTAGGAATAATTTTTTTAATATTATCGGTGCATACTAATTAAATCTTTGTTATTATTCCCCTTTTTATACATGTTATTATTCCCTCTTTCACAAACTCGTGTGATCTAATTTTGATTAAATTAAAAATATACTAAAATTTTATTCTAAATTTTAAAAGAGTACATCTTTGCACGTTGATTAAAAACTCAAAACTCCCATTTAAAATTCTTTCCCAGACTCTGAAAGAAACTATGTGAAACAATAACAACTGGAAAATCTAAGAAATATGAAAAAAAAAAAGGCTTTAAAAAAATGAAAAAAAAAACAGTAGCCGATTTTTTGGCTAATACAGTAACTAATAAAAACACGTTTTTGGGTCCTTGGGTAGGTATGACTTTATGAGGGATAGTCTTCAGTCTTTTTAGTCATGCGGCGCAGCCGGCGTCCTTGTTGAGAAGACTCCAAATCATTATTTATTCCAAAATTATTATTATAAGGGTAAGACCAGCATGCCACACATATCCATCGATCTACCCACTTTCAAGTATTTATATATATAGATGCAATTTTCCAGACCAATTTGCAACACCCCTCCCATCACATCCTTTAAGCTTTTTGTTTCATATTCAGTATTAAGTCTACCTTTTGGGCGATCAGATTCTTTGGCACAAGCTAGTTTATATCAGAGAAGATGGTGAGTGTTGATGAGATCCGCAAGGCACAGCGTGCTGAAGGCCCTGCCACGGTGATGGCAATTGGCACCGCAACTCCTCCGAATTGCGTGGACCAGAGCGCCTACCCTGATTTTTATTTCCGTATTACAAACAGTGAGCACAAGACAGAGCTCAAAGAAAAATTCAAACGCATGTGTAAGTTATATATCTCATGCTCTTCATAATTTGTTTATGTGCTTTTATATATCAATCTGCTATTTAACATAAAGAGATTTTCTCTCAATTTTCTTTTTCAGGCGAAAAGTCAATGATCAAGAAGCGATACATGTATTTAACAGAGGAAATTCTGAAGGAAAATCCCAGTGTTTGTGCTTACATGGCACCATCACTGGACGCAAGGCAAGACATGGTGGTTGTAGAGGTACCCAGGTTGGGAAAAGAGGCAGCAACAAAGGCCATCAAGGAATGGGGTCAGCCCAAGTCCAAGATTACCCACCTCATCTTTTGCACCACAAGTGGTGTGGACATGCCCGGTGCTGATTACCAGCTCACGAAACTCCTAGGACTTCGTCCATCGGTGAAGCGCTACATGATGTACCAACAAGGGTGCTTTGCTGGTGGCACGGTGCTCCGTTTGGCAAAGGACTTGGCTGAGAACAACAAAGGTGCTCGTGTGCTCGTGGTTTGTTCAGAGATCACTGCGGTCACATTCCGTGGCCCTAGTGACACCCATCTCGATAGCCTTGTGGGACAGGCCTTGTTTGGAGATGGTGCAGCTGCAGTGATTGTTGGTTCTGACCCATTGGCGGGGGTTGAGAAGCCCTTGTTTGAGCTTGTGTGGACTGCACAAACAATCCTCCCAGACAGTGAAGGGGCTATTGATGGACATCTTCGTGAAGTTGGACTCACATTCCATCTTCTTAAGGATGTTCCTGGACTCATCTCAAAGAATATTGAAAAGGCCTTGGTGGAAGCCTTCCAACCCTTGGGCATATCTGATTATAACTCTATTTTCTGGATTGCGCACCCTGGTGGACCTGCAATTCTCGATCAAGTTGAGGCCAAGTTAGGCTTGAAGCCTGAAAAATTGGAAGCCACTCGACATGTGCTGAGCGAGTATGGTAACATGTCCAGTGCATGTGTGCTATTCATTTTAGACCATATGAGGAAGAAGTCTACAGAAAACGGGCTTGATACCACTGGCGAGGGACTTGATTGGGGCGTGCTATTTGGTTTTGGCCCTGGACTCACTGTTGAGACCGTTGTGCTTCGAAGTGTGGCTGTTTAATAGAACAAATCATTTTATTTCCATGTATTCTTGATTATTTCATTTGAATAAAGGCATTCTTTCTTCTTTTTTCCACTCTTTTTCTCCCCTTCCTAACTTGTATACCACTACCAAATAAACAAGAATTTGTCACAGTTATTGCAGTTAAGCTTCCATGTTATTGATAATGTCAATTGCAAGAAAACATCAAAATTAAAACTCACATAGAACAAATGAGATGAAACTAAAATTAAGGGTTGACTGGTTAAAGAAACATAAAATTATAAGTACCTTTTTCTGAAAGAATAAAATGAAGTACCTTGTAAAATAAAAATGTGAGTACTTTTATAATTGTAAGTTATAACCAATTGAAAAATAGTTTTTATATATTTTTAAATTTTTTTATACAATCTTAAAATCACCTTTTTTTTTTGGTAAAGTGTTAATATGAAAGTGATTCTATGCACTTTTTTCCCCCTATTTTTATCAAGGATACTTTTGAAAAAAATTAATTATATTCGTGATAACATTCACGTGATGTTATTTTCAGAAAAATAAATGGTAATAATAAAAATAGGTTTATATTTCTTGAACGTGACACATAAACACACACATCCAACAAATTATAAATAAGTCGCTTTCCCGTAAGAAATGAATTATAGAGAACTTAGAAGAAAAGACTACCTCTTGCCTTGCAGGAAAAAAGAAAAAAGAAATATCCACACTCTAATGATAATTAATTGTTAGGGATGAAAAAATGACTTTTCTCTCGCACAAGAAGTCTATCTTATCTTAGACCCCAAATGTGAGGTGCCGTTTAGGGTGGGAAAATTTCAAACTGTCCCACCAATGGGAAAGTCTCTTTTAACCATAGATATATGTGTTAAAAAATTCAATGTTTGAGATTTGATACCCACAACCTGTTAGATGGGTTAATTAGAGAATTTGCAAACATAGGGTCTCCACCGCCAGCAGCATTGCTGCCACCACTCCCTGCGAAACATCTAACAGTACTGCCTCTCAAACCAAGTTGAACCGAGTTCCTCGAAACCGAAGCACTGCCTCCTCCAAGAACCTTCTATGTGCTTAAATCTAACAGTTCTGCCTCTCAAAGTGCTATTTGACATGGATGGTGTGCTCTGCAACAGCAAATAACCTTCTAGAAGAGCCGTGCGATGTGTTTGCTGAGTTGGGCGTCCAAGTCACCATCTCTCGCTTTCTGATTTTTGGTTTTACGTGCTTTTCTGAACTCCTTGGTTCAATTTCTACAGAAGTTTCTGAATATGTTTTTCTGTTTTCCGCTAACATTTGTGTTCTTGGAGTAAGAATACTTGCCCTCACTGCTCCTCTATTTTCTAATTTGGGTTTGTATTTGATTTTTCGAAACTTCACACGTATTGAGATATGCTTTTGCTAGAATTAAAACATGGCTTAATTTTGAGTCTGAATAAACTTTACACCTTTGTAAATCTAGTGGCTTTCATAATGACATGGCCACAATGGTAGTGTATAATCACGCGTTGATCAAAATTAAATCCAACTATATTAACTTTTTCCCCACCTAAAAACAAGCACATGCTTCACAAAATTGTACGCTCGTGATAATATTGGTGACAAACTAATTGTTGCGGCTCCTCCTTCTGTTGTTGCAAATCTCATCATCAAGTTGGGACCTTCTTCACCTCCTCGGTTGTTGTTAGCAGAAAGAGCGTTGTTCTGGTTGGTGCAAGCCAAGAAATCAGAGGAAATCAATGAAGGATAGTATTTTTTTTTTGTCAAGAAACAGATTCATAATAGGGGTAACCCCCAAGCCATACGGCATCTACAGCAAGGAAAACAGCATAAGCAGAGTCAAATATACAACATTACAAACCAGGACACGCTGCTGTAACAACCACCAAGCTGTAAACTAGAAAAGACAAGGAAAACTAAAAACCAAGCAGCTAAAGCATAAAAGGACACAGAAAACAAAACTCAGCACAACACAAAGGATACCACAAAGGATACAATCCAGACATGTAAAAAACAACATTGAGGGGGGGGTTAAGGAAAAGGCCCATTTAGGGCGTCCTAAACCTTCTGCCTCCACTAATAAACCCACATGTCATTTCAGAGGACCCAGAGATAGTGAAAAAAGCTTTGCAACTGAGAACTCAAAATGACCAAAGCAGCTTGGCAAAGACCACTCCTATCAAAGACTTCGACCCGACAAAACTGGCACGGCAGAAAAGAGAAGAGCAGCTCCCGAACAACCAAACACGACATCAACCAGACACAGCAGTGAGCCCGCAACCATCTCACAACCACAACGCACGACACACCTGAAATCGAGCCTGAGGGAGACAACACCACCATCCCGACGAGGGGGGAAACTCGTCCAAACCCTTGCCAACAGCGGTGTCCCCCAACAACAGAACCCAGACAACAGCCAGGCCGCACCCCCAACAACCACCACGGTCACACCGCACCACCGCTGACCCATCGCCACCACGGAGAGATCGGGATCCTCTGCCTCTGCTCCTTTCCTCTGCACCACACCCAGCCCAAACCGGGACCCCTACCACCAGCACATCTCCCCGGACCGCCACAGTCGCCGCCGCGAAGAAGCTCCCGTCCGCCCTCACAGCTCACGAACGTGCGCTGCTATAGAGAACAAAGAACCCAGACCACGAGGGACGCCTGGGGACGAAACGAACCGCTCCTCCTCAAGCACCACAGAGCCGCCGTCGCAGCAAAGATCCTATGCCCGGAGCCAAGCCACCGCTACGAAGCTCCCAGCCTCGGAACGTGCAACCCGAGCCACCTCCAAGACGAAAGAACCAGCCATGTGACAAAGAAGAAAAACGAGCTGAGGAAGGGGAAGCCTTTGCTAACGGCAGTGGAAGAAACTGGGGGCCACACGCGCGGCGGCCCCAACTGAAAACGCGGGTTTTGTGCTCTTGGCGGCGCTAGGGTTTCAACAAACGCAGGTTTTGTGATAGATAATGAAGGATCGTATAGAGAGGGTAAAACTGCAATACCAAGGCAAAGCCCTTTGGGCTCAATCTCAATGATATGGGTAATGGGGAGGTGCAGGTGGTAACCAATCAGGGCTAAAGGTAATTCATTTACTTACTGCTGGTTGGTTTTGTAATTATAAAACTTCAGTGGGGGACAACATAATAAACACAAACCGGGAATACTTATTATTAAAGGTTAAAGGTGACTTTCCATTGGTGGGAAAGTTTGAAGTTTTCCCATCCTCAAAGCCAAGAAAATATTGTTTCCGGTTGAAGTTGCTGTTTTTTCCTTCATAAATAAAAAAAAGAAGAGAGCATATTGTTGCAATTCAGTTAATTCTTGAAATTGTCAAGATCAATCCGAAGATTAACGCCCTAAAATATAAAATAAAATATAAAAAAAAATTGGATAAGAGCACACGTTTTGTTTTTGTTTTTGTCTTTATAGTAAAAGTTAAATAAGAACAAGAGGAGGAGGAGCTTTCTATTGTGAAGGGTGGTTGAAAATGCGAATTGCAAGGAAGGAGAAGAAGAAGGGATAAATAAGAACAAGATCATCACTGTTTGCAAGTTGCAATTTTGCAATTCCAAAGTAGGATTAGGAAGGATGAGATTGAGGGTGTTGGTGTGGGCGTGTGTCACTCTACTAGCAGGAATTGAGTATAGTGTTATAAGAGTGACAGAAGCAGCAGAATGGTTCAAACCCTTCAATGTGAGCTACGATCACAGGGCTCTCGTCGTCGACGGCAACCGCCGCATCCTCATCTCCGCCGGCATTCACTATCCCCGCGCCACTCCTGAGGTCTCTCTCTACTCTCTACTGCTTTCCCTCAAAATTCAACCCATTCTATATTTATCATTCATGAAATGAGTCAGGACTGTGCCAATTCAGCTACCTTCAATCTTGTTTGGCTTTGTTTGTTTTATCACATGCAGATTAAGAAGTAGTACAATTAATGTTTTTTTTTTGTCTAAATTAAAATTATTTTTTTAATTTCCTAATGGATTCCTAAAACAACAGATGAGTTAGAATAAAAAACGGCACTTAAAAATCAACGGAGGGAGGGAGTAGGACATGAAAGAGTAGTAATTGTTAGAGATACAATGTAAAAACTATTCATGTGTTTTCTCCTAAAAGCTATAATTGGTTCATGATCAGGTATTGTTTGGATAAACAACTTGTTTATCACATGAGAGCTTATGTATGTACCTCATAAGCTCTATATAAGTCACTTTGATAAGCTATTCATGAGAGCTTATGAAAATAAGCTAAAAACAGTTTATGGGTCAGTCATAAACTATTTTCATAAGTTTTCCCAAATAAATTGTTCATAAGCCAATCCAAACAGGCCTAGTATAAGAACCCTTATAACAGTGTTAGAAATATAATATAAAAACCATGCACTTGTCTTTGCTTAACAATTTAAGCTTTTGGAATAGTGAGTTCCTGAGAGAGATATTTAATTTGTGATGATAACTTTCTGAAATTCAATTTACTGTTTTTGATGTGATTTTAGATGTGGCCTGATCTGATTGCAAAGAGCAAGGAAGGCGGGGCAGATGTAATTGAAACTTATGTTTTTTGGAATGGGCATGAGCCAGCCAGAGGACAGGTGCGAAATTGTATTTCTCCCTGCTATCATGGCGGGTAGCCTTGTCTTGTTGCTTCAACTGTGTGTTTGATATTTACTTGTGTTGTTACTGAAACACTAATTTCTTTGTTCATTTAACATGCTTGAACCTTGTGCAGTATAATTTTGAAGGGAGATACGATCTCGTGAAGTTTGCAAAGCTGGTTGCATCCAATGGACTCTATTTCTTTCTCCGCATAGGCCCTTATGCATGTGCTGAGTGGAACTTCGGGTCTCAGCCTTTACTCATTATTATCTTATGCTCAAAGTTTGATATTTCCATTCAGATAAACAACTTGGAGAGTAGGACTTGCATTCTTTAATGGCCATCTGAATGCACTCATGATATAATGATAATTAATTAATCACACTTCTAAACGGGAAAAACCCCCTGTAGTTACCATGGATTTGTTTATGCTACTTTCTAGGATCGTTTGCATTCATATGATCATATCTAGTTGAAAGTCATTGCTTTAATGTTTTGTAGTTTAGTATAGTTTACCTTCTGCATAGACAAGAATTCATGAGTCACGACTCATTTCATTGTTTTTTTCTTCTTCTTTTTTCTTGTTGATATTATATATGTCAAATTGAAAGCTAGTGGTTCTAGACTGTAAGTTATTGATGGAAAGAAGTGTTAAAATACAATAGAGATAATTCCAACCTTGTGAAAAACAAAAAAAGTGGATATAGCTTAAATTTTAACAACTATATCATTGCATCAGCAACAATGAATTGTGCAAGTTGTACCTTAACTCTTGTAGAGGATTCTCACTTTTTTTTTTAGTTTTAGAGCCGTGATTTCATAAATTTATTTGAATTGTGAAAATCAATTTAAAGTTTATTGTTCATATAAAAAAAAGGATTAGCTGGTCTTATTCTGAAAGAAGGCTCCCTTTTTTTTTTTAAAAAAAAAAAGTTCAAAATCATTGTAATTTCTGCTTTGTACAAAACAAGACAAAAGCACAAACTCTGTACAAAGCTGTCAATGTTACTGGTACTTAGAGGCAAACATAAATTATAAGCTATTTTATATGATCAATACTTGTAGTCGAAGATCTATCTTATTTCTCTATTTGGATATTACCCTGTTTTACAGTATCACTGTCTTGATGCTATCCTTCTGTTATCCACTGAAGCTGATATACAGTTGGAAGAATATGCACAGGAATTTCGTATTTGGCATCCCTGCTCCACTCCTAGTTTAATCTGTTTCTTTTCTTTTGTTTATGTTTTAGTTATTTAGTTTTTTCAGCTCTTAAGGTTATCTTTTCCACACCACTGGTTTACTTATTTCTCTTCAGTAATGCTTATTTTTCAATAAAAGATAGATACATATTTCTCAAAATTTTCCTTGATTTGTGTGAGCCATGTTTGCAGGGGTTTCCCGGTGTGGTTACGTGATATCCCTGGTATTGAATTTCGAACAAATAATGCACCTTACAAGGTAGAATTCTTTGTTGGTTGACATTGCTTTCTTTTATTTTCCTTAATTTAACTTGGAAAGGATTGCCTTAATATGGTTTTGATGAACTTTTTGATTTTTTCAAAACCTAGGAGGAGATGAAGCGGTTTGTCTCCAAGGTGGTGAATCTCATGAGAGAGGAAATGCTCTTTTCTTGGCAAGGTGGACCTATAATTTTGTTGCAGGTTAGAAGAGAGTATGGAGTTTGGGCTTTATGTGCATTAGTTGATACTTCCCAATTTAACACTTACATTAAAAATCCTAACTGTTTACATGTAAGTGTTAAATTTGATGCTTCCTGGTAGAATGCAATGTTTAACAAGGTGTGTGACTGAATTTTATCAGATTGAGAATGAATACGGGAACATTGAGGGCTCCTATGGCAAGGGAGGTAAAGAGTATGTTAAATGGGCAGCTAGCATGGCTCTAAGTCTTGGTGCTGGTGTTCCATGGGTCATGTGCAAGCAACCTGATGCTCCATATGATATTGTAAATTATATCCTGTTTCACTATTGAAAAGAACTGTCATTTACCTCTACTTATCAAAATAAAAATAAATGTTTAGGTCTCTCTTATTGATCATTAAAAACAACAAAAGGGAGATGTAGTTGAAATATTTCCTGTCTAGAATAACTAATGATTAAATTGGTTAATTAAATCGATATTCTTATTCATATTCATAGATTGTATTGGTGTCCACAGATTGATACATGCAATGCATACTACTGTGATGGATTTAAACCAAACTCTCGTAACAAACCAACTTTGTGGACGGAGAACTGGGATGGATGGTATGAACAAACACAACCTTCAAGGGATTATCTTTTAATATGAGGGATGGTTGTCAATAGTGGCTGTAGCAGCTGCCGTTGCAGACCGCATTAGTGTACTGGCCACCAATAGCCGCTATTCCCTCTCTCTTAAAACCCTACCTTTAACCATGTCTATTGGCTCTTTACAGAATTGGAGCCCTTTAGTCTGCTTTCTTTGCCATAGTGGCTGCTTCCTGATCTACTGCTGTAGCATTCTAAGGGGGTAGCTGCTCCATGCGGTGTTCTGTCATTGCCTACTTTTCTTTTTATTTATGCGATGCAGACTTGTTCAATAATTTAGGGAATTATTATGTGGTTAGGAAGGTATTTACTTGTAGGTGCACTGAAAGTAAGGGACTAAAAGGTATATGTATCAATATATAGTTAATGACAGTAATATACACAAGTTTAGGAGTCATATAATAAACTGTTCATAAACCTTTCAGGTCAGTCTATATATTTGTGTTCTGTGCTTCTCTCTCTGTGTTTGTGTGTTCGCGTATTGTGGAAGTGTGTGCTCCTATATATGTTGAACTGTTGATAAGAAATAGAAGGTTAAAGAAGTATTGTGTTGACAGCTTATTTGGTATTTGGCTGTGTGGTGATAAATATTTTCATTGCTTCCAATTGACTTTTGAAGGTATACACAGTGGGGTGAAAGATTGCCTCATAGACCTGTTGAAGACCTTGCATTTGCAGTTGCACGTTTTTTCCAGCGTGGGGGAAGCCTTCAAAATTATTATATGGTATGATGATTGATGAGATTTTTTATTTGGACTAAATGTTCACTTTTGGCTTCTCTGCTGTCTAAGCTAATCGTTATCTCATGGAGGATTTTTGTCCAATATTTGTATTAGAGGGCTTTACTATATTGCTGTTTCTTTTACCACTTCTTATTCTTTATGTCTCATGCTTCTGCTTTTTATATTTTTTTAAGTATCATAATGAAACTCAATTGTAAGATGTGAAAGGCCATTACCAGGTTACAGGCATATGTAAAAAGATTTGCTTTCTTAAAACTGGAAATTCTGAATAAAAGCGTGAAATTCTGAAAACTGGAAATTCTTAAAACTGTGAAATTCTGAAACTCCTATTTATGTTATACTGGGTTTATCTATATTCGGTGTATATTTTGGTTTTTGTGGATATGTGAGTATCGGTGACCTGCATCTTGACGAGATTTTTTGTTACAGTATTTTGGTGGAACAAATTTTGGCCGCACTGCAGGGGGACCCTTGCAAATCACAAGTTATGATTATGATGCTCCAATTGATGAGTATGGTATGTAGAAGAATAACAAAGGACTTTTTGTTGTTCGGGTGGTAGCTAATTTTGGGATTCATATAACTGTTGACATGGTTGATTACATTCAATTGATGAACCTTGGTTTTCTAGGTCTGCTGAATGAGCCAAAATGGGGTCACTTGAAAGATTTACATGCTGTTTTAAAGCTTTGTGAGCCTGCTCTAGTGGCTGTCGATTCACCAACATATATAAAATTGGGTCCAAAGCAGGAGGTTTGAGCCAAGCCCAAAATAGTTATTTTATAAAATTTTCAAGTATTATGGTTGATTACATTTAAATTTTATTTGGTGTTACAGTCGAGGACCAACTCTCCTAGAGCTTAAGCTATTAGGTGAAGGCTCATTAGTGGTTTCATATCTCTTCCATGCCTCCTCACACAAGACCCTCTGGGATTGAGTGTATACACTGCATAGGCTCTTTCTATCTTGTAATGAAATTCAACTTATAAGGGTAACAAAGATTGAGCTCCCAACCATTTGGTCGTGCTCTTATACCGTATTAGGGACTAACTCTCCTAAAAGCTTAATTTATTAGGCGAAGGCTGATGGATGCCTTTATATCCCCTTGATTTTCTGATTTGTGTTTCTTTTTAGTGAATTGCTGTTTCTTGTTTTCTCATCTTATGAAAATGGCCATGGCTTGGGAAGCAACCCTAGAAGGGTCCTTGGGGGGTCCTCCAAACTTGAAAGAGTTATTCAACCATCTATGGTTCGTACCTCTGGAGACACTCATTCTCCCCAAATAACCCTACAAAAGCTCAACACAAACACCCCAAAATCCAATTTCTCCACCTAAACTCAGCTTTTTGTATCCAAAACTTTATACGGAAAGCTCTAACTCACATGGTCATAAGCTTTCTCAAAATCTAACTTAAAAACCAAACGGGTGACATTTCTTCCTGAATTACTTTTGTTCATCAATTTCAGGCACATGTGTACCAAGCAAATGTTCACCCCGAGGGATTGAACTTGTCTCTAACTGAAGTCCCTAGCATATGCTCAGCATTTCTTGCCAACATTGATGAACAGAAAGCAGCAACTGTGACCTTTCGTGGTCAAACATACCGCATACCACCATGGTCTGTGAGCATATTGCCAGATTGCAAGAATACAGCTTTCAATACTGCTAAGGTTGGTTTACGCAGGGAAAATGTTTGGAATTGTCTTTTGGAAGGTTATGGATCCCTTTTTGCAAGGCATACATGTGAAAATGCCTATTGTTAAACTTACAGGAATGTTTATATTATCTTGGGGTTGTCTGAAACTTTCTTCTTTAAATTTACACAGGTTGGAGCACAAACTTCAGTCAAACTGGTAGAGTCTGATTTGCCACTTGTATCCGATTCTTTTCCAGCCCAGCAATTGATGCCCCACAATAGCATTTCCCACATCTCAAAGTCTTGGATGACTACGAAAGAGCCAATCAATATATGGAGTAAGAGAAGTTTCACTGTAGAAGGTATATGGGAGCACTTAAATGTAACAAAGGATCAATCTGACTATCTTTGGTATTCAACCAGGTAATTATGCACTCCTGAATACTCTGCTGTGGGTATCATATACCTCTTGTTTTACTTTTAGTTTCTGACATATGTGAATATACTTGTTATCCATAGCTCTAAGTTTCAAGGATCATTTTTTTTAAAGCGTAAGCTTTTAGGTGAAAAGTCACGTAGATTTGCAGACAACACACAGGCCCACGCTACCTTATGCTTAAATTCAACTTTTTTACTGGGATAGGGGCAACAAAGATTAGACTCCTAACTAACTTGGTCATCGAAGCTTTGTTACCATGTCAAGGACCAACTTTCCTAAAAGCTTAAGCTAGGTGAAGGCTTATGAATGATTTTATATCTAACAAGAAGAAAAGAGTACTGGAAAGAATATGGAGAATAAGATATCTTTTATACCAAAATTAAATGAAAAGATATGAGATTCATAAAAGACCCCAAAACTAAAGAGCACTCTAGTATTCCCTTTGTATATCTGCCAAAGGGGTTTCTTGGAAGAAACCATGTTCTGAGTTCCATAAAGATGCAATGAAAAATTATTTCCTCAAAAGTTTATTCAAATATTAATTCAATGGTTTTCTAATTGCATTTCCATTTATCTGTGTACAAAATGCAGAATATATGTTTCAGATGGTGATATCTTGTTTTGGAAGGAAAATGGTTTTCTTCCAAAACTCACTATAGATGGTGTCCGTGATATACTGCGTATATTTGTCAATGGCCAGCTTATAGGTAATTTATCTAATGGTACTGCAAACATATGCTTTATTCGAAGATGAGCATGTTTTACGTTTTTAATACTTAAATAAATTAATGGAAGTTTTATTCTAGATGTTGAGATCTCACGTTGACTAGAGATATGGCCAACTTGAGCCATAAATTGGCTGACTTTGCTTACACTAAAACCAATCTCTGATCGAGTAACACTAGCATACTGCAAAGCACCAATGGATTGGTAGAGTTGAAGATATATGGTATAGGATCATCACTGAATTTGGACAATTTACAGTTTCCAGACATAGGTGTAGCAATAGGTTTTGATTCAGCCATATCAGCTTTGTGGAACACATCTCTGATATATTTTTATTGAGAGAGAAGTAAGGATCAATTAACCTAGTGTTTTGACTTGAATACCAAGAAAATATTCCAGGGAGCCCTGCTGTTTTAGTGCAAACTCAGTGTTTAGTTTCTGGATCAAGTTCTGAACTATTGATAAAGAGTCACCGGTAATAATACTGAATGACATCAACATATATGCATCTCTAACTTTCAATGTACCATCAGTGAAGCTTAATTGGTATAATCTAATTTCTTGAATAAGATATGAAATATAAATATAAATATTATTTTTGAATGAAATTTTTTAAGATTTATTCATTTAGAAAATTCTGGCCGAAATCTTCTTGTAAGGATACAAAAATGGGTCCTTTTTTCCCCAGATGGAAGCATAAATTATATCATAATTGTTATGCTTTAGAGTTTTAATAATTATTTCTTTTGTCTATATATTCATGTAGTTCCATTTCTTTCCAAGTGAAGGTAATGTTGTTGGTCATTGGGTCAAGGTGGTCCAGACTCTTCAATTTCTGCCAGGATACAATGATTTAATACTGTTATCTCAAACAGTGGGTTTGCAGGTGAATCCCTACCGATCTTTTAACCTGTATCCATATGTATAATTCCAAAACCTTAAATTATTTAAAAGCACTGTGTTGTGTGTGTGTTTTAACTGACTATGGTGCAAGATTTCATAATTCATACACTTGCATCATTGTATAACTTTACATGGAATTATATTTTTTTTAATCCAACCATTGAATTTTTAAAGTTTAGTTAGATTAATGGAGTACAAAGTAATTCTTGATTAGTAAAAAAAATTATGAACATGTTATGCGTACTGGGAGCTTTTAATTCAACAATGGATTTGTTTTTGAAAAAATTTCCCTATAAAAAGCTGTTTAATGATGTGAGAATGATTTTGTTATCACCGATGTAAATTAGTGTTAGAGATATACATGTGTAGCTCAGTTGTTAGTAAAGGATTATCCAATGTGTACACATAAATATGCATATCGTATTCTTTTCTATCTGTATGTTTTTTGGCTTGTTTCTCTATTTTCTTCAACTTACTCTCCTATCCTATCAAACAACTGAGGGATAATGTTTACTGACTCTACATATATTATCGCACTTTTTGAAACAACGTTACAGAATTATGGTGCCTTCCTTGAGAAAGATGGAGCAGGAATAAGCGGTACAATCAAGCTCACTGGATTTCAAAATGGAGATATAGATCTTTCAAAATCATTATGGACCTACCAGGTATGTATATAATATTTGAGATCCTTAATTATCCTAAAGAACTATGAGCCAGTTTGGATAATTCATTCTATAAGCACTTATCATGAGTTTTTTAACTAATAGCTTCTCATATAAGTTGAAATCAACTTTTACACTTTAGTTTTTTCAAAAGCTCTCATTTTTAACTTCTTCATAAGAACTTATCTATTTAATAGTGACTATTTAACAACTTTTTCTTTTTTCCATATATGAGAAAAATAAGGATGCAAAGTAAAGCTAACTTCTCAGAAGTTGGGCTTTTGAACCCAAACAAGACCTATGTGAATTATTTACTAGTTTCTAGATTAAAATACTATTAGATACAATACACTACAACTGTACTCTCTTTGTACAGTTGTATGTTACAGTAAGTATGCAATCCCATACATGTGTTATCTCTTTCTCTCATTTTGTACACGGCACCTTCTGGACATATTACTATTGGCTTTCTAAATTGAAATGACTAGCTAACAAACATTTTCACTAAATCTTTTAAAGTCCTTCGATCGGTTATGTATGCATCAAGATTGGTCCATACATAATTGAAGTACTATGTATACATAGCTATGCTGTCAATTACGCTACAGTTGTACTCTATTTGTATATTTGTATATAGACTTGTGTAGTTAGTATAAATATCATAGGTATGCTGTATGCAAGCCAAACATGTGCATGAAGTTACACTCCAAATGAAACTTAAAATGCTGCTTTAGCGGTTTGCTTGTTATGTTTCGGTTTCATTATCTTTGTTCCAAGTTAATTTCCTTTTTCTGTAATTTTCATCTTCAGTGCTATCAAATTCTATACTTGTGGAATTGTTCTTTTTATACCTTTCCTTAAAATACTAACTCCAGCATATTCATTTTTATCCTAGGTTGGGCTTCAAGGAGAGTTTTTAAAATTTTACAGTGAAGAGAATGAAAATGCAGAATGGGCAGAATTGACTCCTGATGCCATTCCATCCACTTTTACATGGTACAAGGTAATTCTGAGCTGTTGAAGTGTTATATCTTTCAAAACTGTTGTATGGTAAAAACAATTACAATAACCAAGTCAAAAATATCCTAATAATAATTATATGAAGTTGTTTTTAAGCACAATGGTCATTTTTTCCCTAAGGTGCATTTTTTTTTATCAAAAATATCCTAATAATAATTATAACCATCTATTTATTCAAGCAGACATATTTTGATGTCCCTGGTGGTATAGATCCAGTTGCTCTTGACTTGGAAAGCATGGGGAAAGGACAAGCTTGGGTGAATGGTCATCATATTGGAAGATACTGGACTCTGGTCTCCCCAAAAAGTGGATGTGAACAAGTCTGTGATTATCGCGGGGCATACAATTCCGACAAGTGCACAACTAATTGTGGAAAACCAACTCAAACCTTGTATGTAATCTTAAAAGTAGCTATAACTGTTGGTTTCATCTTACTACAAATTCTTCATATGAAAAGCCATTCAAGGCAACATTTATTCCATGTTGGTTTACACCTTTAGATCCAATGTTGTACTAGAATAATTCTTAATTCTCCTAACCAATCCTCCTAATAAACCTTCTAATTACTAAATAAGTAAAACATTGTGTTTTTTTTTTATGTTCATGTGATTTTAAATACACCAACTTTTTAATGAATACTTTCTTTATCAAGTATTAGGAGGATTATTAGGAAGAATTTTTAGGAGGATGTAACATTACTCGTTGTACTACTAACATATATAAATTCTCGATACTATTCTTAAATTTGCGTCATTGCCCATTGGTCAATCTCCAGGTACCACGTGCCACGATCATGGTTGAGAGCATCCAACAATTTACTTGTTATCTTGGAGGAAACTGGAGGAAATCCCTTTGGGATTTCTGTCAAGTTACATTCAGCCGGAATAGTTTGTGCTCAAGTGTCAGAATCCTACTATCCACCTTTGCAGAAGTTGGTGAATGCAGATCCCATTGATCAAGAAGTTTCTGCGAATAATATGATACCTGAAATGCACTTGCGTTGTCAAGATGGACACACAATTTCCTCCATAACATTTGCTAGCTTTGGAACTCCAAGAGGTAGTTGTCAGAGATTTTCTAGAGGAAACTGTCATGCGCCTAGTTCGATGTCTATAGTTGCCAAGGTAAACTCTACATCGGGTACCTTTTTACTCGTCACAAGTACTTTTGATAGATTTACTTTTGACAGAACTCCCTGGAAGAAAGCAAAAGCTCCACAAGGGTTTGGTGTTATGGACTTGAATTAGAAATGACTTGGATAAAACTGATGAGGCAGGATGTTTTTCAAAATGCTTGATTAATGATTTATTGTTATAAGTGAATAGACCTTTATGTAGGACTAGAAAATTGATGAGAACTTGTGAAAAGAAATGTATTGGGTGCTTGGCTTATGTTAATACGTGGGCATGGTTTACAAAAACCTAACTTTTTTGTGCCAAAATTGATATGGCCTTTCTAAGTGATCGTACCTAATTTAGGTTGTATACCCTCTAAATATACTTTTTTACGTTTTGCAGGCTTGCCTAGGGAAAAGGAGCTGCTCCATTGAAATCTCAAACACTGTATTCGGAGGTGACCCCTGCCAGGGTGTTGTTAAAACGTTGTCTGTGGAAGCAAGATGCACATCGGTGACATCACCATCGACTGATGGTATGAATCTAGTAAATAGCTTCTAAAATGATTGGTATGAACATTGTGTACACAAACAAACCAACTGAACCTCTGAAATGGCCCTTATTTGTGTTCACTGTTTGATTGTATAAATATGATACTTTACTGGACTGTGTATAAATAATATACCATCCTGTTCGATCCGATTATTAGTCAAGATCAAGGTTACAAGATTAGCACCTCCTTTAATCCATAAGATCTTGTAAACACGAAACAATCGAACACTTCCCACCGATTCTAATTAGGGAGCTTATAACCAAGGCAATGCACCCTTTAATCTTGACAAATTTTTATAAGCTATATCTGTTATTCCACCATACAACAGTTTCTGTCACCATTAGAGTGGACAGTGAAGCCATTCTTGTTTGAATTTACGTGTGAACTGAAAGAATAAAGATGTTAAATTTCTTGTTCCTCTATTTTGTAGGATCATGTTTGTGTTACATAAAACATCTAATTCGAATAATGAATTGTCTCCCTTCCCGGGTGTTATAACCCTGTTTAGAAGAGAAGAAAAATAAAAAGAACTGTAAGTGGAATGAAAAATGACCCACTAAATTTGCCATTTTGATTCTACACCATTGAGGCTTGCTAACAACCGCCACAAGACATTTTCCTAAAAATACCAGGAATTACCTAAACATTCATCTTCTGGAGACGGGTATCGACAATTTATACACGAACAAGCTTTAAAAAAAAAACTATTTCCAGGATTTTTTTTTTCCAAAGGCAGGCCAAACAAGTCTTGACGGAAACCAATTCCTAGAAAGAGAGTATTCCAAAAGCAATTATACATCACCCGACAAGTACTTGATTGATACAAGACAATCCAATCCAATCAGCAGATCAATGACAAAAAAATAATTGGCTCTGCAAAATCACTTCTACCTTCACAAAGATGTGAAGAGATTCATTCCCATAAAGACAGTTAGGAAGGAAAGCTCTGTTTCACTTCAAACGTCTGATCTTCTTGGCCGCATTAATAATGTTTTCACCAATCTCCGGATGTTTGAACTTCAATAGTTTATCAAGTTTAAGAGAAGCTTCTGAAATGCAGTTATCCTCAGTACATGACTCCGATTTGAGAGCAAAATGAACCTCATTGACGTCCTCATCAAGCTGAAGGCAAAAGAGGTGGCTGAAGACCTATGTAAAGATAACGGAAATAAAACAGTAACATTACAGAATAATCAGTCTCTGGATATAGTAAACATCATGCGAGCAAAGGGCGTGGGGTAAAAAATCTTTACATCATCAGTAGATCAAAATTCAATACTAAATAAATAGTTATATATTCGATAACAACATCTAGGGTGCAACATTCTCAATAAACAAGAAAATGCTTCCTCTAAGTAAAGAAAAAATGAAATATCATACTAGAAAGAATGGGGTTAACATTTTTTTGTTAAAATTTGATACAAAAACAGTTTACCCTATTATTATTTATATAATAATTTATATAATTATTTGTTAAATAATTTTGTAACACCTTTACATAATAAACAATAGGAATGAGTTAGACTTGATTAAAACTAATTTTGGCTTAACATTCTGACCACAAGGATGCCTTTAAAGAGCTCCTTATGTGTTGTTACTCAACCAGGGACACCCTTGGGCAACTATAGGATGAATTTTGTTTCTCATTAAGAAAAGGAAACAAAAACAGGATATAGAATAGAGATGTTTTTAAACACAGTTGAAATAAATCTATAATCAAACAATAAGATACAGAGCCAGACAGCGAAAAGCATAGTCCCAAATGAACATCATTGCACTAATATTTGTTTTTTTTACCTTTTTCATTCTCATGAGAACCGTGTCCTTAATGGCTTGGGACCGCGACACCAAATTGACAATAAAGAGACCTTGATCAGAAAGTGTATTCTTTACAGTATCAAGAAAAGACTCATCCAAAAAGTCTGGAGCAGGGCATGTCAGTCCAGAGCTGTCCAAAATATGTAATGGATAAGTAGGATTCTTTAAATTATAGAATACATTATTTACAACCGTTTATAGACTAACACCCTTTTTTCTTGACAAGTCTATAATAATAGCTTAATGTAATAACTAAATGCATAGTTCAATTCACCTTGGGTCTGAAGAGTCAACATCAACAATAACTATATCAACTTTTGTAGCTTCTACACCTTCTGCACGAGAAGCAGTTGAACTCCCATTTGAAGAAGACTCGGCATAGCTAGAATCATTACATTTTCCATGAAAATGAGCTGCTCCAGAACTGGCAATCTCTCGAACAAACTGGATCCCATCAGCTATATGCACCTGGATTCCCAAATAATGGGATTTAGTAAACAATGTTTTGAACTCCCAATGCCAAGATCGATAAAATCATCATTTACAGTGTGGTTTGGTTCCTCCTCCCTTTCCCTGGCTCCCTCCCAAAAGATAAAAACTGAACTTGGCTTCATCAGCTGTTACCACATTTTTGTCACTCTCCATACATTTTAATATTTCAAAACCAGTGTTTGAAACTGCATAAAGAATAACAAAATCAAAGTATCTACTTGCAAAATGATTCAAGTAGGGATAAAAAAAACCTTTTTCTTAAAATTCTTTACCGTTTCATGTGGGTATTTCCTTTTGTATGTTAATAATCTGGCTTTACTTCTTCAGTTCATGCTAATTTGGATTTAGAGGTTATTCTCAATATTTTTTGGTGTCCTCTGTTGATAGAGTATGTGATTATGAACACCAAGTAGTGTTCCAGAATAATGAAATTCTGAACTGAGGGAAAAAGATAGAACTGAAGTGAAAAGTGGGATTATGATTATTCTGCATATCTTACATTGAGCACAGGAATTTGTAGCTAAGCATTCAGTTAGTGACAGCTGTCACTAGCTCTAACAGAATTATAACTACTCATAACATCCTAACAGAATGACAGCTAAGCATAACTAATTGTAGAAGTAACTGAGAATACTGAGTGCAGTATTCTGCGAGACAGAACTAGAGGGAAGGAGCATTACACATACTCCTATCACAGAGCTTTACAGTCAATTAACTTATCTTGGTGTTCCAGAACTTTCCAGTCAGTTAGCTTAGCTGGTATAACTGATAATCAGTTATTAACAAACTAGTTAGTTAATAGTAGTTGTTAGTTATGGTTCTACTACTTTGAGCAGCTTGTCTTGCAAGCTTCAGTAGCTATAAATACAGTTGTATTCAGTAGGCCTATTCTAAGAGTTTCATTTGTTGATGAGTTTAGCCAATATGCATGACATATTTTAAATGACCAATTAGTACCACGAAAACTTTAGAAAGTATATTAACTACCTTTAAGCGTTTGTCCTCAACAAAACTGAAGTACTCCCTTGCAATATCAACAATTACAGGGTCTAACTCCACTGCCTGTATATATAAATTAATATCAAGCCAAGTGATATTATATAAAATCATTCAAAAGAAAAGACCATTTGGAACAAGGTCTGAACAATATTTATTTTCCCTTTCCTTCTAACTGGAAAAATATATATTACCTCAATTTCCAAAATAGGGATACACCCGTGAAGAAACATGGGAAGTAAACCTGCTCCAAGACCTATTATTACTGCTTTTATCTGAGATAAGCCATTTGTATGTATCAGCAATAATGAACAGCAAAAGAATGTTTTAAAGCATAAAAAAATGTCGCAACAAGTTAATTTGCAACTATTTTCTCAAAGTAAAGAAAACAGAAAATGTTTTCTCAAAGTAAACGGGCCCTTAGTTTCTTGGAAATATTTTTCAATACATTCATATCAAACACGGGAATCTAAGATCCCAAACTACGATTTCTGGGAAACCTCAAAAATCCCTCTGCCAAATGTCCCCTTAAAAGAATTCCTCAAGCAAATTGAAAATAAAAAGGAAAATTACACTAGAAAAAGGAATTCATGGTATACAAAATCTAGATTATAAACAATCAATCACTTGTCAATAAGCAATTACTCATGAACTACTTTTTGAACATCCTTAAGCATACACGGTAAATTTTTCCTAATCAGGGAATATTTTTACTCGATAAGTTCCTTTTTTTTGTTGCAATTTTCCCAAATAAAAGTTAGAAATACTTGCCATTTTCCCACTCGATGCCACACTTTCCATGTAAGAGGATATTAACGAGAATCCTGAAATAATCCCTGCATGATAAGAGCTAGCTAAATAGCCATGATAGACGGTCAACTGGCTGTATGCTCCTGCAACATCAACAAAAAGAATTGAAATGTCAAGAGAATGAAGTTAAAGAACAATGTTGTGAGCAAAAGAAATGAATAATTTTGAAATTTTAAAAAGACTAATAATAATGGAGTTAATTGAAAATCCAACAAATGCTAAAAAAGATGTCCTTTTCATCCAAATTATTTTTGACACTACAAAAGGCAAAAGATGATTGCAAATTAGAATTATTTCATGAAAGTAGAAAATGTATATCAATTTAACATTGGATTGAAAAGTAGAGTTTCAAATTTAGAGTAATATAAAATTTAATGCCAAAAGATTTTACAATAATTCCATGTTTAAATTTCGCATGACATTCTTCAGATCATCATGTGAGCAATGTCTAATTGAACCCTACAGTTATCGCAAAGACAAGGAAAGAATAATGATGGCAATGTTTGGTTTAATATAATTTCCATAAGAGCCTTCCAACACCCCAACATTGACTACACATTATTGTGGCAGAAATTTCCAACCAGGCACTACAAGGTTTGGCCTATCATCACCGGCAAACGAAGCACAGCAGAGAAGTATGCACAATATTGATAGCAAAACATTTCCAAAAACACTTATTTAATGAGAAAACTTTTTATTAGAGAAATAGAGGGGAAAATACCATGAGAGAAATCCTCATTCCTCTTAATCTTATAAAACAATATACTAACTAACTATCAGGAATTGACAAGTTAAGCAATGAACATTAAACAGTGATTTCAAATAATACCACCATTCCGTCTCTGAGACCCACTTTTCCTTGATTTAGAGGATGAGTTGGTTTTGTTCCTTTCTGTCTCACCAACCAATTTGGTAGGTAAATGTTCATCTTTCAGCAGAGCTTCAGACTGCACCAAATTTGCAGATCTTTCAAATACAAGGCGTCGAAACACCAATTCTCTAGAAGGAAAAATACAACTGACTTCGCTATCAACATCTTCATAAACTACATCTTCAACCATAATTGGTCCAGTTAATGAAGATGTGATCTGCAAAACATGTATATAATTATTGATGATATAATGAGAATATGAGAATCACTTAAAATCAAGCAGGCCATCACAAGAACGAGCATCCATATAAAAAGTGGAAATCACAAAAGCAAAAGACCAGTGAATTAATACTTGTTTCTTTCTTATTGATAATTTGCGGTGTTTGATAAAAATTGATAGAATAAAGGGATAAGATATACTCTTAGATCAATAAAGCAGGGGGATAAAAAGATGAAAAACAAATTAAGAACATGGCTCAGTACAACCCTTCCCTCCCTCTAATGATAATGAAGAAACAGTGTGAAAAAAGCAGCGTTAAAGGCTTTCAGAAATTGAGGCAGAGTAAAGGAGGAGAGAAAGTAGGGTTAAAATATCATTAATTCATAGGATGAAAAGCTACCTCGTATAGGGAAACACTCACTGTTATAAAGGCAGCAGTGAGTGTGTTACTGGGCCTAGGATACTCAGCCCATACATATTAGGTCAAAACATAAAGGACCAAAGCAGTAAAAACAGTAAAACAGTAAATAATAAATGAATTACAGCAGTAAAAAGTACTATAACACTAATATCTCTAATAGTCTCCCCTTGAAACTCAGGGTGGATGGCTAGGAGCAAACTTGTCAACCACCTTGAGCTTATCACGTAGAATAGAAAACCTTGCACTAGAAAGAGGTTTGGTCAAAATATCAGCCCATTGATCTTGAGCTGGAATGTGGCAGATTTCAAGACTTTTGCTGATCACTTTCTCTCTAACGAAGAAAATATCCAACTCCATATGCTTTGTTCTTGAATGAAGAACAGGGTTATGAGATAGTGCCACTGTACTTAGATTGTCACAATAGATTCTTGGAATAGTGAACTTGCATCTTAATTCAGTCAACAAAGATTGCAGCCACAAAATTTCTGAGGTAGTGTTGGCCAAACTACGATACTCAGCCTCTGCACTCGATCTGGCCACTAAGGTTTGCTTCTTTGACCACCATGAGACCAAATTAGGTCCAAGAAAAATACATGCTCCAGATGTGGACCTCCTATCATCAGGATCAGAGGCCCAATCCGCATCACAGAAACCAGTAAGATGCAAAGGCTGCTGTGTGGATGCAGGCTGCAATAATAAACCATGATTTTCTGTACCCTTTAGATACCTTAGGATTCTTTTCACAGCTTTCCAATGCTCCTCCAGAGGTTGGGAGAGAAATTGACAGGCCTTGTTAACAGAATAACTGATTTCTGGCCTAGTAATAGTGGCATATTGCAATGCCCCTACTATAGACCTGTAGAAAGTAGGATCAGCAACATGATTTCCTCCCATCTTTGATAGTTTTAGATTAGAAACCATTGGAGTAGGCAACCCTTTTGCTGAAGACATGCTTGCTCGTTCAAGCAAGTCACGAATATATTTGGATTGGGACAACAAAATTGAACCATTCTTGAGGTGCTGCACTTCAATTCCCAAGAAGAAATCCAATTTTCCAAGTTGTTTTAGAGAAAAGGCCTGATTTAGTTGTGTAATGAGACTCTGGATGTGAGACATAGAACTCCCTGTCACAATTATATCGTCTACATAAACAAGCACCAGTAGACAATAGGTAGGAGCATGAAGCATGAATAAAGAGGGGTCACACTTGCTTGAGGTAAACCCGAACTTGAGTAGGGCAGCTGTAAGTTTCTCAAACCAAGCTCTAGGGGCTTGTTTTAGGCCATAAAGAGCCTTATTTAATTTGCAAACCAGAGAGCGATCTGTGACTTCAAAGCCTTGAGGTTGTTGCATATAGACTTCCTCAGTAAGAACCCCATTTAAAAATGCATTATTTACATCTAGCTGCTGAAGGGGCCAGCCTCTAGTAATAGCAATTGTGAGGACAGTTCTCACAGTGACAGGTTTAACAACCGGTGAAAAGGTTTCGGTGTAGTCAAAACCAGGCTGCTGATGAAAGCCCTTTGCAACCAACCGGGCTTTGTACTTATTTATGCTGCCATCAGGGTTTTCCTTTAGCCTGAAAACCCATTTACACCCTATGGCCTTCCTATTTGAAGGAAGAGGAACAAGGTCCCATGTGTTGTTTTTCTGCAGGGCATCAAATTCTTCCTGCATAGCAGATTTCCACTTTGGATCTGCAAGAGCTTGCTTGACATTACAAGGTTCCATATGTGTGAGTAAAAGAGTAGGTTGCAGCCTAGGCTTAACTATACCACTCTTAGACCGGGTTTGCATGGGATGACAATTTGTGGGAAGAACAGGAGGGGGAGGAGGTGTGGGTGAATCCAATGGGGCTTGAGTAGACTCGGGTATGGAAGGGGAAACCGGGGCAGAATGTGGACCAGACCTGGGTGAAGAATTAGGAGATTGAGAAGGGGAAATATAGGAGGCAGATTGCGGGTCAGACCTGCGTGAAGAGACATGGGAAGGAGTAGAAATTTGGGACAAATCAGGTGGAGATAGATGAGTAGGTTCGTGAGATGGTGGAGTAGGAAGAAGCGGAGGAAGAGATGATGTGGGTGGAGAACTTAAAGAGGAAGGAGAGGTGACAGTATGTGATGTGAACATTTCAGGATAGGGAAACCTCATTTCATTAAAAATAACATCCTTTGAAATAAAAATTCTACCTGCTGAATTCATACATTTGTACCCCTTATGTGACAAAGAATACCCCAAAAATATGCACTCTTGTGAATGAAAATCCATTTTGTGAGAATTGTAAGGTCTGAGAAAGGGGTAACAAGCACACCCAAAAGGTTTGAGAAATTTATAGTTGGGATGCTGTTTGTAGAGAAGAAAATAAGGGGAATGATTTTTTGAGCACAACTGAAGGTAGTCTATTTATAAGATAGGATGCTGTGAGAAAGGCATGGTCCCAAAAGGTGAAGGGTAAACATGCATGGGCTAAAAGGGTTAGCCCGGTTTCAACAACATGTCTATGTTTACGTTCCACAAGACCATTTTGATGATGTGTGTGAGGACAAATGAGCCTATGAGTAATTCCCATTTCAGCCAAGAACTTAGAGAAGGGGCGAAATTCTCCACCCCAATCAGTTTGGACAGATTTGAGCTTAGAGTTAAATTGCAACTCAGCCATGGATTTAAATTGAGAAAAAACAGTGAATGTGTCAGATTTCTGTTTTAGTGGATAAACCCAGGTAAAGCGTGAGTAAGCATCAACACATGTAAGTAAATACTTATACCCACAAGAGGATTCTATGGGAGCTGGTCCCCACAGATCACACACAACAAGTTCAAGGGGATGATGATATTCAGTGGTGGAAGAAGGTGCTGGTAGGCGATGTGCCTTACCAAGACAGCAAGCTGAACAAAAATCCAGTGCTCCTTTGTTAGGAACCGAAATATTAGTTACTTTGAGTGCCTCTTTAAGGGCCTCATGGTGAGGATGGCCAAGGCGATAATGCCACAAAAGATAATTAGAGAGAGAGTTAGAGGAATTTGACACAGTGATATAAGTCTCAACTTTTTCATTGATAGTGGATGAAGGTACATGAGAGTCAACTATTGAATTTGTATTACAATGAGTATTCCCTACATGTGTATTATTACAACTAGTAAGACTAAGTATGGCTGGATTCTTGGAATGGTTGTTGAGACTCTGGATGTTGTCAAATTTGTATAGGCCATCCTCACCGACATTTCCTCTCATCAAGACTCTAGAGGTACCCTGTGATTTGACAAGACAAAAGGAAGGGTGAAACTCAAAGAAAACAGAATTATCCCTAGCAAACTTGCTTACACTTATGAGATTTTTGGTGATTGAGGGGACAAGGAGAAGGTTATGTAGGGTAAGTTTGGTGTGTGGGTGAAGAGGTGATTGAAAACACATGGAACCAGAGGAAAGTGCAGAAATACCTTGCCCATTTCCCATCATCACTTGGTCTGAACCTTGCAGCGAAGTGCTCTCAAAAACATTAGTTGCATCAGCTGTAACATGGTGGGAAGCACCAGAATCCGGGTACCAAGCCTGCTGAGAGTAATGTGAGTTGTCAGAATGAGCAAGGAGGGCCTGGGCCTGCTGTGGATGCTGCCTTGGAGCAGAGGGAGGCAGAAATTGGTGGTTGGGTGTAGCAGGACGCTGCTGATGCCAAGTGTTAGAGCGAAACCCACCAGGAAAAACCTGAGGTGGTGGCTGAAACTGCTGATAAGGATCAGGGGTCATGCGATAATAGCAAACACTAGCATCATGATTCCAGCGGTGACAGATTTGACACTGAACAGAGGACCGGCCACCTGACCTGCCACCACGTCCGCGGTTGTTACGACCATTGTTTCTGCCGCCACGACCTCCTCGAAAGCCACCACGATTTCCTCCATTTTGCTGAAACTGATAGGAGTCAGAATCAGCGTTGTCTTCATCAGTAGAGTGAGGTTTGGAACCTCCTTGAGTCAGATTTACTGTGACAGATTCTGTCACAGCTTTCTTATGTTTTTCCAGCCTTGACTCATGAGCAAGAAGAAGAGATTCAAGCTCATCAAGAGAGCAGATTTCAGGTTTGCTAATTACAGCAGCTACAGCAGCATCATAGTCTTCAGGAAGAGCTTCAAGAACAATTTCAAAGAGGTCTCTAGGTATAACCGGGTCTCCAATGGAAGCTAGTGTGTCAGCAATGGTGCGAACTCGCACAAAAAAATCAGCAATGGTGCGAGTTCCTTTAGTTAATGAACGAAGCTCGGAGCGGAGTTGACGAGTCTTGGTCTTGGTTTGATGATGGATGTAGGTATGAACCTCATCCCACAGCTGCCATGAGTGGCGACAAGTCACAAACTTGGAGAGAAGGCTTTCAGAGATAGAAGAAAGAAGCCAAGTGCAGAGAAGGGAGTCTTGCTGCTCCCAAGTTGTGTAGGCCTGATTCACAGTGTCAGACTCACGGTCCTCCTCAGTAAGATAGCGAGGAGGTATTTGGGGAACAAGGAGGAAGCTTTGGAGCTTGTGGCCACGGATGACTCCCTCCACTTGTTGCTTCCATTGCAGAAAATTTTTGTCATCAAGCTTGACAGAAATAGAGTAGGAGAAGGTATGGGGCGCAGAGGAAGGAATCCGATTTATGGGGTCAGCAAAAGGATTGTCTGCCATTGATTGGACCGTTCAGGCTCTAGATACCATTTCAGAAATTGAGGCAGAGTAAAGGAGGAGAGAAAGTAGGGTTAAAATATCATTAATTCATAGGATGAAAAGCTACCTCGTATAGGGAAACACTCACTGTTATAAAGGCAGCAGTGAGTGTGTTACTGGGCCTAGGATACTCAGCCCATACATATTAGGTCAAAACATAAAGGACCAAAGCAGTAAAAACAGTAAAACAGTAAATAATAAATGAATTACAGCAGTAAAAAGTACTATAACACTAATATCTCTAATAAAGGCAAGGGCTGAACACCACAAATAAAATAGCCTGGTAAAGAGTTAAGAATGTTTGAGTGTAGTGTTTACTGTTAGCCTACTGTTCACATCCAATGCAGACAGTGTATCTAAATTACAATCATTAACTGCAATCCAACTTAGGAGATACACACAGCCCACGTAGACAGAGACAGAGTTCACTTCATCAAAATAACAGCAGAAGAGGAATAGCATTATGTATTTTGTTACTCACCCGGTGAACAGTGTTTCCTTCCTTGATCCCATCACTTGCCATCATGAAACTGTAGGCATATATTCAAGAATTTATGAGAAAAGCCACAATTCATGAAGTGTAAGCATGAAAACAGCATCTGTAAAAATAGCTTAGAATATAGTAAAAACTGTAACACATAATAGAACACATTTAATATTTTAGCAATCAATAGAATAACAGAAAGTACTGAATATTTAGATTAAAATGGTTCAAAATAAAGGAAAAATCACATAAAAAGCAGCTGGTATAGATACAGACGGTATTTGAGCTCCATTCTCATGATCATGAGGTGCCAACTGTTTAACCAATGGAGACAAATCCTTCTGAAAAGGGATAACAAAGACAATTCAGCAATAGTTAACCTGTTAGAATGGCATGTCCTGGGATGCACAACTTAAGATGATGTTTCTACCTTAATCTCATCCATGCTGGCATTTGTATGGCTAGCATCCAAGAAAACCTAAAGTTGCAGAGATTTGCTTAGAAGATTCAATTAGAAAAATAACACAAAAGCACTCAAAAGTACCAGAAAATGTCATTTCATTAAGTTAATACCATAGTACCATTATGAGACGAGCTGCTTTGGAGCTTCTGACCACCATCCATTGTCCTTCTTCAGAAAAGAAAAGCCATTCGCGAGCACGAGTCTGAGATTTAACATTCAGACATGAAATTGAAACAGGATAATTGCATAACTCAGAGCACTTGGGTAATATACACACATGACCCACACACAAAAAGGAGTATGAGCACCGTGCGGAGCTGCTGTCCGATCTTCTTTGTAATGCATATTGATATTGATGCCAGTATTAATCCAAAAACAAATTAGACAAAACAAAAACAAATAAAGGAAGAACATAAGCAATGCTAGAAAGTCCTTCCATCTGCCAATCAACGAATCAGTATCTCTAAAGTCTTTAATTTTGAAAGAACGGATATCTGATTTTTGTGCGACCCACATCACTTGGCAATCCAATCTCACTTGAACCTCGCTTTCAAATCCAACATCTTTAGCGTTGCCTATGGTTTCTTCTCCAGCAACCACAGGCATTTGTTCATGATTCTTTTTAGTTTCAAGAAATATCTTCAGCAATAGATTCTAGTTAAATGCAAATTGGCCACTCTTTCTCTTCTGATAATTAGTTCCCATTTATTCATTTGTCAAAAGTCGAAACCACTGTGCATAAATCGCAAGTGAAGGATCACTAATTCATTGTGAAATTCGTGAGCTGATACGCTAAGGGAAATTTATTCTTGATATGAAGTTAGAAAGAATGCAAGAGCAATAAACTAAAAGGGATCTCTGATAGGACGCACCTTAGGCACAATGAAAATTCCACAGTGATATGTAAATGGATCAGACTGTTCCTCAGCATCAAGAATTACAGCTCTGTAAGAAAAAACAGAGCAACCATGCCCACCCAAAATTAGCTGCAGTCGCCGGCCTTGGGAAAGATTTTTCAGTTCCTCTCGCAGATCTTCCGCAGAGTATAATACATCAGAGCTACCGGAGTATTTTTCACGAATTTGATTCTCATTTTGAAGAGCTTCGTTAAGTCCAGAAGCCTTGCAAAAATGGAATAAAAAACAAAACACAAACGGAATATAATAAAAGAATATATTAGAAATAGCATATACTCACAAAACATCTTGTAAAATCTTCAGAGTAATTTTTGAATTTTATGCATCTACTATAGGATTAGTCATCTAATCGAGGGGCAACCGAAGGAGTTATCCCTAATCCCTAATTCTATTATGTTTACTGATCTGTTTTCCTAAGTCGATTGGTTTTAGGAGTCTTACTGTATTAGTGGCCTTGGACTTGTATCAGTTGTACTATTACTACCTAGTACAGTTGTACTATTACTACCTAGTACATGACCTAACTTTCTGTATAAATAAGTATTACTGTATTGTTGCTTAGTATTTTACATACATCAAATCATCCATAATCGAAGTATTCAGAGCACCTCTCTCTAATCTACTTGCCCTCCCTATCCAGACCCTACAAAATTCAACAAAATAGATAATGATTCTCTACAACCATAACATTTAACACCCTAGCAACATTCCTGTCTATGCAGCTAACAATGTTACATTAATCATCCATGAATCCTTATTTCAAGAAAGCACTTATGTCCATGAGCAACTGAACAAAAAGGCAGAATTGGCCAGGAAATTCTACCTGTTTTGAATTACAATGAAGTGAAGCATTATGAAGTGACGATGTAATCTGGTGCACTAAAGTAGACAGCTCCTTCTCCGCAACCACCATAAATGTTTGAAGGTTAGGTTTACTAGAAGAACTCAAAGGTATGACATCAACACTCATTTTCCACCCAAGTCGGAACTTTGAGAAAAGTAGATCTGAGAAAAAGTGTGAATTAGTTATCTTCATCCTTTAGCCATGCAAAACCAAGCAGGACAAAAATGATAAAATGCAAAAAAAAAAAAGAAGTTCCAGCAAATCATTCAATTCCAAGTAATAAAGCTCCCTGTATAAATCAATATAAAAAGAATTTTAAGCGATTACAATGTTTCTTGAGAGGTACAGGAGATAGGAAGAGTTTTGTGCTAAAATGTTAACATGGGTTAGCAACATCAAAACAAAAATTATGACTCCACATTAAAAAGGGTTTGGAAAGTAGGCACCCCGTAATGTATGAACTATGAACCCTCTTCCATGTCCATGTATAGTGTTTTCAATTTCAATTATATTATTTTCAACACAACACATGTTTATCATTTAAATAAATTGACTAGTTGAAGAAACTAACCCACCCAGTACATGAGATTCAGCCAAGGTAAGGCACACATACTTCCCCCCAGGCTTTAAAACTCTCTTAACCTGGAATATAAAAAACCAGGTCAAGTCAGTCAACAAACACGAGATAATAATATCAATCAATCAGTGTATACTATAGCATTATTTATTTATAGAAGAAATAGACAAAACCTCAGAGAGATACTGATTTCCCAACTTAGGGCCAAGCTCAGGCTCCATTAAAGCATCCAATCCACCTTTATCAATGACGGCACTGAATGTCTCATCTGGAAACTGAAGAGTAGCGGCAATGAAAGTAAGTGAAAGCGATAGTGCAAAACACAACACCAACAAACTTTTATTGAAAATAAATAAATAAATAATAATAAACAAATGGTTGGAAAAGGAGTGAGTGTGTAACCTGCATGGAGGTCATGTCCATGACGCGCCAGAGCATGAGGGGGCGATTGCGGACGTTGCGGCGGAGCATGTCGGAGATGACGACCTTGGAGAAATCGATGTTGGTGATGGAAGTGAAGCCGGCGTCGTAGAGGTGCTCGGAGAGGCGGGAGTTGCCACAGCCGGGGAGGAGGAGAGAGGGAGGAGCAGTGGTTGTTGTTGTTAGGGTTCGGAGGAGGGAGAGGAGTGGGTCTCTCAGTTGGGGCCATTCGGCGTACCACTCGAAGGAGTCACCGCCGCCACGGATGGTGAAGAAGTTGTCCCAGTTCTCTTTGCTGGTGAAGTCTCCCAACGTACTTTCCAGAAGATGAACACTATTATCCTCTGATGATGGTGATGCTGCTTTTTTCTCCTTCGTCTTCGCCGCTTTGCTCTTTGATCCCATTTTTTTCTTCAACCTCTTCACTGTCACATACTGAAATCGGAGGAGGCAGGGTTTTAGAGGCCAGACCGGAATAAGACCAGAAATGCCACGATACAACTCAATCGACACGCGTGCAACTCGGGGTAAAATTAAATTAAAATAGCTAAAATAAAAACATAAAATATTGTAATTTATGATTTTTTTTTCAAGAATTAGTAATTAGTAAAGAATTATTATTTTAAAAATGAAATTAAGTTAAATTAATATGTAATGTAAAGGCATGATTTTAATGAAAAATAATATTTTACAAATAAATGAATGTAAATTTTTTTTTTGAAAATAAAGGCGTGAAAGTATTGACACTTGAATGTCATGATAAATAAATGCAAAATATTGATTATTGATTATTTTATAATTAAATTGTTTTCATTTTTTTTTACAGGAAAAGTTTGTGACATGTTTTTATTCTCCCATCACAAATAAAATTTAAAAAACATGAGTAGTTAAAAAATGAATTGACTTCATAAATATCATTATAGAAAAAAATATTAAAAAAACATATAATTTTTTCAAAAAATAATCTTTTCTTAAATCTTAAATAAAAATTACATGTAAATATGTAAATATATCTGTTAGATCTTATCATAATGTTATTAGTTTTTATATAAATCACCATAATTAGGACATTTAGCCCCTCCGTTTAAGGCTATTTATGGAGATTGAATTTTAATATTTTTATTCACAAATTCAACGTATATTGTTAATTGAGTTATATTCATTAATTTTCACGTCATTATTATATGCAAATTCAATAAATTTTAAATTTAAATTTACTAATTCATTCATTGCTAATTTAAAATATATAAAATATAAATATAAATATTTTCTCATTTCTTTTTTGGTTACAAAATATTTTCTCAATTGATATTTCATTCAAAGACTCCCATGTTAAGTAATAATTCATTTTGATTTTTTATATGGGTTATTTTTATACGGGTTGAGAAGGTGATGCGAATTGCGAGTCAGCTTTTTTTTTTTTTGAAAAAAATACACAAAAATCTAAAATCAAAACCTGCTGAAAAGCGGAAACCCGTATTGCCCCTCGCCCGCGAGTTCAGAGAACGTTTCATTGCTTTCCAGCGTCCTTATTCAGTGCCGCCGCCGGAGTAACAAACACCGGCGAGTGAAAGCGCTTCATAGCACAGGTAACTAACTAACTTCAACTTTGATACTCATCCTCCCAATCTCTTCTATTTCTGAATCTGAACTGATTCAATTCAAACGTGCAATGCTCTGCTGATGCCAACGGCTTGAATGAATCACTTTAATCACTCTCTTTAGTGCCGATCTCGATGCTTAGCTCATTGCCTATTAACTGTTCGATTAAACTTCTGTGTTTTTTTTTCACAGTATGTTGTTTAAGCTTAATGGAATGAATGCTCATAAATTGTTTGATTGTAGTTATTTTCTGCTCAATGTTTTTTAATTTTATTCCTTTACCTTTTTATTTTTTTTGGGTTCGATCCTATCCGTGGCTGCGCCATATTGATTTTTTTTTTCTTCATATTTTATTATAGACGCTCTTATGCATATATCACAATAATTCCGTACTAGTGATAACATTCGTATTTTATAAATGCATTAAACCTTTGATTCTAATCTCTTTTTTTTTTGTTGGCATAGTTTGCTTCCGAGATGGGAGAGCTGGTTACTGAGAAACATGTTAAATATATATTATCAGTTGAAAAGGTGTGCTTCCCATTCATAAACTCTTCCCATAAAGAGAAGAAAAAAATCTTATTGAGTGGATGTATCATGGGTGACTTGCTGACTCTTCTTTTATGCTTCCTTTTTTCATATTCCTTTTCTGGTTTCCAGAGGAAAGATAATTTTGAATCTGTGGTAATGGAGCATCTAAGAATGAATGGGGCATACTGGGGATTGACTGCTCTGGATATACTGGGAAAGCTCAACACTGTGGATGTTGATGAGGTTGTTCCATGGATGATGAGTTGTCAGCACGAGTCAGGTTGTTCACTGTGAGAATTAGAATTTGTAGACATTAGTGACACGGATAATTTCTTGTCTTATGAGATATGTGTTGTTATGAAGGGGGATTTGGTGGAAATGTTGGACATGACCCACACATCCTGTACACACTGAGTGCTGTGCAGGTGTTGGCTCTCTTTGATAAGCTGGATGTTATTGATGCAGATAAGGTGACAAATTGTATCCTTTGATGCACATATTGGCTGACTTTGAAGGTTCTGTAACCTGTATTCACAAGTGTTTTGTGAAATAGGCAAAGCTCTGTTCTTTTTGCAAACTATCATACTTCTGTTTGCTTATCAGGATGTGTAGCTTTGATTGGCTATCATACTTTGGCGTTGAGCTTAAATGGCTCAATACATTTCATAAAGAAATCAATAAAAAAAGTTGTTTGTTATGAATTTTGATACAGTTAGATAGATTTGTTTCTAAAATTGTAATAGGGAAATTCAATAAACTATAAAGTATACTGGATCTTGTGTTTCTTAATATTTATGTCAGATATTGTCAGCCTGCAAAACGAAGATGGATCATTTTCAGGGGATATGTGGGGTGAAGTTGATACGCGGTATTTTTCTTACGATCCTCTTTGATTGTTAAATGTGTATGAACTTACTGTATTAATCCACTGACTAATTTGTCTTAGGTTCTCATATGTTGCTATTTGTTGTCTATCAATATTACGTCGCTTGGATAAAATCAATGTGGAGAAGGCTGTGAAGTACATTATAAGTTGCAGAAACATGGATGGTGGTTTTGGTTGCACACCTGGTGGGGAATCTCATGCTGGACAAAGTACGTTATTTATTATCCATCATCTTTACTTAAATATTACTTTCTCTATGTTACTCAATGCGTGGAGTCGTGGACATCTATTCCATCCGAAGATCTGTTGTTTACTTCTTTCCCACATGAAGGGAATGCTTTCTGTGGTTAGGGCATATTTTGAATATGCTGTTCAAAGCTATGGACACAAGAACCTGTGTTCTTCTCCTATGCATCACACTAAGAGAGGGCTAGAACTAATATTTTCATTAAAAAAACTTTTCTTCTGGTTTAAATCTTGGGACTAAGGCACACTGGAGATGAATATCATATTTAAAAGTCATCATTTTGCCTTTAGTTGATATTTTCTGGATTTATAAATTAAATAGTGAGTATCGATCACACTAATGCTTTAACCTATAAGAGGTTAATTCAAGTGCTTTAGATAACCTCTTCAGGAGCCTAGTCCCAACAGTTGGAACTCTATTTTAGCAACATTTACCCTAACTGTTGCACAGTTCGGTGATTGATTGATTGATTTATATGGTATTTGAGGATTAGACAGTGTAGGGGTTATTTAGGGAAATGCTACAAAGTTTATTTAGGATGTGCGGAAAAAGGAAAAATTATTCTTTAAAACTAATAATTAGTAATTGTAGAAGTGCTTGCCATACTCAAAAGGTCAAATATGGGATCAGTTCACAAGAAGAAATTGTTTATGAAGACTGCAGAGAATGAGAGGGAAAGAAGGAAAACCATTGTATGGGAATACGTATGTATATTGGACTTACAGAGTTATTGCATTTATGCTAATGAAGTCTATTTTCATAGAGAATACAGCTTTAGTAAAGCTGCAGTACAACTCATATAACTCAACATCCACCCCAAGCTGGAGCATATATAATATATCCACCAAACCTATTATGTATAATTTGATGATCTTTGAGAGATTTTGCTTAAGTGTCTTCTACCTAGTCATTTTAATGTGCAGAGCCAGGAGCAATATATCCAGAAAGTATCCTCTTTCTAATGAAATGGCATTCAACCCCAATGACTTAATCTTATGAAAAACTGGATTGGAGGTCATGTGTATTGCTGCTTGATTATCACACACCAGCTGCATCTATCTTGCGTCTCCAAAATTTTGTTCTTGAAGTAGTTGTTTTTTTTATATAAGCTTGCAAGTTGCAATGGCCATCGGCCTCATCACTTGAACTTGATAGTTGTTCCTCATAGTCATTACCTTGTCCTACACCCACTTTTCAGCATAGGCATGCCATAATAAATATAGGGCCAATAAACTTTTAGAGTAATATTGAGAGGACTGCCAATAACAATAAAGAAATACGCTGTGATGGGCTTTTAGGCCGAGACATGACCATTTGGATTGCAAGGATCCTCAAAGATTGAGTAACATGTCTGAAATACAAAAAAATCACTAAAGGGGAAATCAATCACCATTACTAGTAGGAAAGAAAAATGCCTGACCTTTGCTGAGACAATGGTGTTAAGCTGATTTAGCCAAGTGATGACTGACTAGGAGCAAGCAAAGCATGTGCCGCTGGTGTATGTGTCTTAGTGAAGAAGAAGATGCAGCTTGAGGGGGAACATGAGAAACAAGTAGGAGGATTGCAGCCTGTATATGAACTGATTGGATGATTCTGATAATGATAATGGTTGGGCTCAGGATCCAAGGGTTGGAAGGTCACGCAGCCCGAGACAGAACACACTGAATGAAGTAATGGTGGGATGATGACTGAGACAGCTGGAGTGACTCATAGGCAATAATAATATTTGATACATTGTATTGTATTTACTGTTCGCTCAAGGAATGTATATAACAAAACAAATTTTTCAGTTAGTGAAGGCGTGGCTTGATAAGTCTGCTTTGATTTCCCCATTTCATGAAAGAATGCAATGAGCTGTAGAGTTGAAGTATCCTTGTAAGATATTGCTTTTCCTATTTTCAGTTTTCTGCTGTGTGGGGGCCCTTGCTATAACAGGGTCACTAGATCTTGTTGACAAGGACCTACTTGGTTGGTGGTTATGTGAGCGACAAGTTAAATCTGGAGGTCTGAATGGGCGTCCCGAGAAACTCCCTGATGTGAGCAAATCTTTTCAAATTTAGATTTATTGCTTTAAATGTTCATATCGTTTTTCTCAGTTTTTCTTACCAGTTTTTAGATCATGTCAGGTATGCTACTCTTGGTGGGTTCTTTCTAGCCTGATCATGATTGATAGAGTTCACTGGATCAGTAAGGAGAAGCTTATAAAGTTTATCTTGGACTGCCAGGTAAGTTAGTTGAATGTCTTTTTTTGTGTTTACAAATCCGCATGTTCTTTTTTCTTCTTTTGTGGTGTATCGACTGTTGTGAGGTTAGTATTTCTGAAATATTATATATGTTGGAACTGTAAGGACACAGAAAATGGTGGAATTTCAGACAGACCAGATGATGCTGTGGATGTCTTTCATACGTACTTTGGAGTGGCTGGTAGAGTACATCTTTTGCCCCTTTTTGTGTTTCATTTGTTCTTGATTTAACTGTGCTAAAATCTTGTCGTCTGGGTTTTCTTTGGTTAATACATGTACTGGAACCACCACACCTCTCCCTTTCTCGTGCATTTAGATTATCCTAATGTGGGAATGACAGTGACCAGTTACTTCATTTGGTCACGTCATTTCAGGAGAGACAAAAAGCCATTCTTCATGAATCCTAGTGAATTTTTGTTCTTTATTTCATGTTTAAATAAGATTAAATTATTAATAATGTCATGAACCAACTATCGCAAAAGTTTAAGTTGTTTAGTGAAAGCACATGAGTGGTTTTACATCTGACATCCCCCTTCATGCAATAGCTCTTTGGGACTGAAACATGGATAATGCACAATCCCACCCAGTTGTGTTGAGATTTAATTTCTATTTAAAAGAATGGGGGCAACAAGAATCGAATTCTAGACCTTTTGGTCAGAGAAAATCTGATATTATGTCATGAACCATCTCAAAAGCTATTACGTAAAAGCAGGAGCTTATAATGATACATTAGAACCAAACATGGTAAATGTTATTCTATTTTTATTTTAGTTGTTTGGAAGTTTTGTAGTAAAAAGAGTATATGAAATGTAAGTTTAGCAAGAGGATACAAATTCTAGCTTTACGGTGAAAATTGGAGAACATACAATACCACGAGTTTCAAGGTTTAAGTATTTTGGATCCATCACACAAAATGACGCGAAGATAGAGGAGGATGGCCTAGTTTAGATTAACTTCTAGCTTATAGGAGCTTCTCAATTAAGATAAGTATTTGATTTTTAACCAACAAAAATGCCCTTGTAAGTTTATAGATGACCATGGAGAAGTTAGGTGAGAGAGTTTCTAAAAAATGTTGAGATGCAAAAGCTCATTTCAACTTATGCAATGCAAGGCACTATTAGTTAGAAGACTCATAATTATTGTAGGATTGTTTCAATTTTATTTTCCTATAACTGCTTGTTAAATCCAAAATGACTCAATGTCAACCATAGGGTTCAAGCAAGGTGGATGAAATGGAGGAATGCTTTTGGTGTAGTTTGTAATAGAAAAGTAGCATTCAAGTTTGAAGGAAAATTTTATCATACAACTATAAAACCTATAATGTTATATGGGATTAAATGCATGGTGGTAAAGAGCCAATGAGAAAGTAAGCACTATGTTGCAAAAATGAGAATGTTATGATGGATGAGTGGTCACATAAAACAAGATAGGAGGATTAAGAATGGAAACATTAGAGAGAAAGTTGGGGTTGCACCCATTCTAAAAAGATGGTAGAGTCTCGTCTTTAGTGGTTTGGGCATTTATGGAGTGGACTTGTAGGAAGCATCCATAACTAGGGTATACCAGGTAAAGTATAGTTCAATAGTTAGAGGTAGAGGGAGATTAAGGAAAACAATAAGCCAAACCAGGCTCTGATACCATATTATGATATCAGACACAAGGACGTAAACTGAATTTCATCTGAATTGAATTGATTAAAGTCACAATAGAGAGTCCCCTTATATAAGGGAGGTTGTGACTTATGGGTCAAGCAACCGAACCTATTAACAAACTAAACAACAATAACTGACTAACCCTATCCACTACTAACAGATTGGTAACAAACTTAATCTGAAAGGGAGGATAAACTATTAAGTAACTAGATATGCTAATAAGATATTTGGACTTAATGATTTATCATTAGACATATTTCATGATAAGATGTTAAAGCATCAATTGATCATGTAACCAAGCCCAATTAGTCGAAAAAGGTTTTGCCTGTTGTTTGTTGTTTGAAGCGAGCATATATGCGAATTATAAGACTTCATGTTGCTATACCCTTCATTTTTGTATAGCTTCCCTGTCCATCCCACTTTGCATAATCTCTCTCTCGCTTTTACCCCTTTATAGTGCTGGTCATATAACATATATCATGTCCCAAATTCAATGTAACCTATAATGGGATGTGACTTAGCAAGGCATCTTTGTTTATCCTTTCTTGACAGCACAATTACTTCTATCAATGTGTTTCATATTCCCTTTATTTATACAATAAACTCAGGATGCTGAAGTTGTTCTGTTTATTGTTGCAGGACTTTCACTTCTTGAATATCCAGGACTGAAACCGATAGATCCAGCTTATGCTTTACCTGTTGACGTTGTAAATCGAATTTTCTTTAGTAAATAGGGATTTGGAGTCCAACGAAAGTTATCAAGAAATGACAGTGTCTTGAGTTTAGACTCATTCTCGGGAGTTGGATCTGCCCCCCTACACCCCACAATGATAAATCATATCTGTAATTCTCTTAAATACTTTGTATTTAATTTTTTGTGAATAACATCAACTGTTAGAATTTGAAGTCAAGGGTGCTAGCTCAGTTGGTAGACCTTAGCATTTGTAACCTCAGATACCCGAGCTCAAATTCCCTTCCCTATAAAAAAAAATCAACTGTTTGAACATCTTTTCGTTGAATTTGCAGTAATACGACACCTGAAGTTTGATCATTATCCATTAAATTTAGGTTTAAATACATTTTTCTTCCCTGCAAAATGACTGAGTTTCATTTTTTGTCCCTGTAAATTTTTTTTGGCAAATTCTATCATACCCTTACAAAATTAAAGGGTATCGGTACCTGACCAATATAATTTTTACATGTATACTACTATAGCTATGTCATTTTATCATTTTTAATTTTATCTATTTGCAAATATATCCCTTTATTATTTTGAATAAAAACCTGAAAAATTGCTCAATTCTGGAAGACGCTCTTTTTAAGTTTTCTATGTATTTTATCTCTTTTTCAATATCTTTTCTCTTATTTTCTTTTGACACGAGAAGAAAAATAGTTTTTTGAGTCTCATTATAACACGCTCTTTCTTTCTCTGGGCTCTCCCTTCCCTTTTCTGCCCAAAGCAAAGAAAGGGTGACCATATGCAAAATGCAAACCATGGTGTATATAATTAATCATAGATTCATAGTCACTCAATGAACAGTATCGCACAAAGTTGTCTTTCGCAGTTTCACGCAGCATGTGAAACAGAGCACGGGCTTCATCACTGATCCCCTGTCCCCTTGTGATATATCACCTCTACACTCTCATTAACCTCAGTACAGTCCTTTTGTTGTATCGTGTATTCTAGGAGATAGTACTAACAATAACACGAGCATTTGTTGCTCATAAAAACTTATAAAATCAGAATGTTAAGAAGTTTAAGCACTACTCATGATGAATTTATTCTCTTCACTGGCATCTATACCAAGTAAAGCATTCATGACTCATAGAGAACACTTATCAAACACTTGGTGTACACATTAGAGTAGGAGACCACTTATTTAAAAAATAATAATTTGAAACTGCCTCTCTCAAGCAAAACAACAAACACATGTGATGCAAAAGCTATTAAAGTGTAGGCGATTCATACAACCTGCCCATCTCATTCACCGATTGGTATCTCGACAATACAGTTGCAAAATCAATGATGCAATGACATATTCAGCAACTCCCAAACTATATCACACATATTTCACAAACTCCATAAGCCCAATGAGAACTTCACCAGAATTTAGAAAGATGTGAAGATTTTCACAGCAAAAAGAGAAGATGCGAAGAGTGGAGAAAAAGGAGATAGAATGCGTAGTTTAAGCATTTTTAGTGTTTTTATTCAAAAATAATAAAGGGTTATATTTGTAAATAGATAAAAATAAAAACAATAAAATGACATGGCTAACAAAATACACGTGGACAAATACAATTGATCAGGTACTGGTACTCTTTAATTTTTCTAGGTACTATAGCAATCACCATTTTTTTTTGTTTATGATTCCTGCAAAATAAAAAGTTTTGTTTTTAGTTCTCGTAAATTTAATTTAGACCCTAAAATATTTAATTCATAATAAATTGGTCCTTGTAATATATGGACAATTTTGTTTTTAGTCTCTATAATACTATATTAATTTTATTTTACTTTATTTTACAAAAACTAATTTGATGAATATATAAATATTATAGGGACTAATTCAATATGATTAAATATTTCAGAGACTAAAATAAATTTGCAATGACTAGAAACAAAACATTTTATTTTGCAGGGATTATAAACAAATTTTATTTTTTACATGGACGAAAAATGAAACTCAATCATTTTACAGGGATGAAAAAAGTATTTAAGCCTTAAATTTATGTTACTGCATAGAACGGGAGAAATATAATTTCTTTTGCTAATATAGCTGGCATCTCCTTGTCTTCGTGACTTCGTTCTTTCCTTGATGATATTATTTTATTTTTTTTAAAATCAAACAGAAGAATTTATTCACTAAATAAAATTATTAGGGTATTATTTTATTTATGAAAAATAAAATTTAAAAAAATAATTTCATAATCTAAAAATTAAACATAATACAAAAACATAAACGGAACCTATTATCAAATATTATTTTATTTATAAAAATAAAATTATAAAGTAATTTTTCAATCTAATAATTTATCATGACAAAAGACAAATGGAACTTGTTTGCCAACACTATTTTAGTTATAAATAAAAAAATATTTAAATAAAAATAATTTTATAACCTAAAAATTTATAAGAATAAAAAAATGTGAATCAAACTTGCTATAAACACTATTTTATTTATAAAAATAAAAAATTATTTTATAGTTGACAAAATTATACATTTGGTCCCTAATCTAAATTTGCAAACAACAAGGTTCCTTAAGTTTCCAATTGTGGGTATTTTCTAGTAAAAGGTGACTGAATTATTCTTTTAACTTTTAAGTTAATTTCTAAATGGTTTCATGTGTTATGATACAATTTCAGCAAAGCCTTTTATGATTTAAATTAGTCTCATTGTATTTCATACTGTTGAATCTAAAAAAATTTCTTGTAGGATTTATTGCCCATCTTGGATGAGCTACTTCTAGAGGTTGATTAGAGATTTTGTGTACAACAACTTCAGGAAAAAAAAATCAAAGTAAACATCTAGTTAATGCAATTGACGAGAGAGAAAACAATGTTCAACGTTGGAAACTTAAGGGACCTTGTTGTTTAAAAATTTAGATAAGAGACCAACTTAAAAAAAATAAAATAACTAATGGAACCAAAGGTATAATTTTGCCTAACTTTTACAAAATATAATATTTAAAATAATTTATTAAAGAATAATAGAATATAAGGAAAGAAAGTCTAACAAAAAAGAGAAATGTCAAAAAATAATATAATAGTATAACATTTTAAAATAATTGAAAAATAAAAGTTAAAAGAAAGAAGGGGAAATGAAAATTAGAAGGAAGCGGGAAATGAAAAGAAGGGGAGGGGGTAAATTTCCTAGGAAGGGTACAATTTTTTTGGTATTAAGCAGAAGCATAGAATCTTGCCAAGATATGGGTAGATCATGGTTTCATGTATTACAACATGTTTTAATAAAGTAATATTAATTTTTAAACTTGCCAAGATGTATGGTGTCTTGTTGCAATGGTGTCAATTGATTCTATCCTTTATATATCTATATTACATACACATATTTGTTTGTGTGTGTATGTTTGTAGATTGTTACTACTCCAATATTGTAACTAGTAAGAAATGTAAATTAATAGAGGATAGTCTAATAATTAGATATAGAGATAAATCATTATGGGAAATCTGAATTTAAATGATTTATCTTTAAACATGAGTCATGACACATGACATGATATTATGAGATTATTAGTTTGATGTAATTGACCTTACCTAATATCTAGTGAGAAAGAATTTTGATGGGTATGATATTTTTGGTGTCTCGCTCCCCTGAAAAAGATAAAGAATTTTTTTTTCAAAAAAAAAAAAGCCTATGAGATCTTGAAGGGTTGTTATCCATGTGACTAACATTGATTTCGAACATTAGAATTGGTATTTAAACCTTGTTTTTCTTTTAGAAAAATATTTTTACACAAATTTTCATTTGCAGAACACACTATTGTTTGTGCAAAAGTTCACAAGTCTTGCAAAGAAATAGTCCGTATCTTTCATTTTCAACCTTGTCGTTAATTGACACAATTGCAAGAAAGAATAAGGATAAGAATAAAAATGTGTAGTTAACACGTGCTGAAAAAAAAGTGTAGCTAACTCTTGTATATATAAGAAAAAATGTACATAACTTGTGCTAAAAAATAATAACCACACTCCTTTCTCTTGTATCTTCTATATCCCTTTTCTTTTCCGGCTCTGTCTAGCGTGCGAGACTTGCCGTGCGAAAGATTATGAAATTTCTGACAAACTGGTGATAGCCATAGATATAACAATATATATAATGAGCGGCTAAGATGGAAGACCGGGTAATTGTTGGAAGTTGTAAAGAGAAGGTTTCCAGTTTTTGCTATAATGTCCTTGTCCTTTTAATAGCTTTTAATATTTTTAAACTTGTTAATATTTTTTAATATATTTAAACCTTTTAATATTTAATATATCTCCGTTTGTCGTCAAAAACATGCCACCTGAATAAGGATTGGAAGTGGGTATTTATGCAGAGGCTACCCGAAATAGGAATTTGCCGTGGGTATTTATGCAGAGGATGGAAGAGGGAGATTTCTGCATCATTGATGAAGGTTTTGAAATGGGTTTGGTGAGACACGCGACCGAATAGCCATGAAATTGGTATTTCTGCGTTCTTATGAAGTAGGGCTGAGTGGGGGGTGAGATTCAGTATACGACGGTGGACCCACGACGGTGTGGTTAAGGTGGACTACAACCCACGCACAGAGGGTGACTTGATTCGTTGAATGGCCTCCAACACAGATTTGTGTCATTTGCTGCTAGTGCGTTGGAAGCGACGAAGGAGGAAGACGGCGCACAAAACAGCAAATGGCAACACGTGATTGTGTCATTCGTTCTCTGAGTGTGAGTCCTTTTTTAGTGGAGATATGCGTAATTTGCTTATGAAAGTACAGAAAATATATTAATTATTTAAAAATAGTATTAGTAATTATAGCAAAAAGTAGAAAGGTACCTGTGAGTCGTGACATGCACCTGACCTATTTTTATTGTATTCATGTTAAAATAAGTGATATTAATGTAACGGAAAAAAGTCACAATATAAGTGTTATTTTATTTGTTTTAAATGAATTATTTTATTCAAATGTTAAATTAAATAATGTGTTTTAAAGTGTTGTATTAGTTATCGAATATCATAAATAATAAGGATAATTAATTCATTAATTTATTGGTTTACTTAATATGTGTCAAAAATTGTAAATGTCACTTATTCAAAAATTGTAAACGTCACTTATTTTGATTTTGATGATTGCATGAAATTTATGCGAGATTAATTAAAGGTTTAAATATGTTGTTAGTCCCTCAAATTTAAAATGTGTATTTGTGGTCTCTTATTTTTAAAAATGTGTCACTTTTAATCCTTGGCTATTTTTCAATTTGAAAAGTATTTTTTAAATTTATATTTTGACCCCTCTCAAATCCTGATTTTCATCTTACCCACTTTTTTCTAACTTCTGAAGATTTTCTAAATTTATATTTTGATCTCTCTTAAATTTGAAAAATACTTTTTAAATCTAAAATATGGTCACAGGGACTAAAAATGACACGTTTTAAAAAGGAGAGAAAAAAACACACGTTTTAAATTTGAGGGACTAAAAGTAAACTATGGCGATCAAAACCGCCTTATTATGATTATAGATTATGTCGGAACAAAAACTGTCGTAATTTACTGTAGATAATGGCGGTTTCATAGAACCTCCTTATTAAAACTACCACAATTTACGCGATTTTTTGTCATGAGTGATTAATTATGAATTTCATTACTTTATGTTTCATAAATGTAAATTTGAAATTTGCATATGTAACCCGTGCAATGCACGAGCTAGATAATTTCTTTTGTAAGTGAATGAGAATTGAATAATAAATTTAATAATAAAAAAATGTTTGCATATGAAGTAATAATCGGAATCACATTAATGTTAATAAGAATGAAATTATTGCATATCAATTAATAATTAATAATGTGAAACACAATGTATTTTGGACACAATGTACTCCCTCTGTCCCATAAATATAGATATTTTCTTGTAAAATAAAAATTAAATCTTCTTAGGTTAAGAAAGTATTTCATAAATTAGTTGGTGATAAAATAAAAAATAATAAAAATGTATTTATATTAAAATTATCATAAAGTAAAATAGAAAAATATTTCAATTATATTATATAGTTTAATTCTATAAGTGATTCACGTGTCAATAATATTTCAAGTAAAATATTTGACACAATGATATAGCTTCAAGTAAAATGTTTATCACGCTCGTTATATTTTATTTTTAATTGTTACATTAATCAATTTACAAATATTAATTTATAAAAACACCAAATTTTCTCAAAAAAATAAAATGATCAATAAATTAGTTAGATGGTAATATTAAATTAAATAGAGAAATATCTATTCTCAATTTTTGTAATTTATTCATACTTTTTAATTTACCAATTTATTTTTAGACATTAATGAGAGAAAATTCAAATTTATTTGGACGAAATATAATATTTAATGAATTAACCATGTAAAAATGCCACATTAAAAAGAAATAATGATTATAATATTGAATAAGATGAAAACAAATGTTTTTTATATCTTTTATTACTTGTTCCTAAATATCAAAATAAAAATAAAAATTTAAAACTCATACTAATTTTGAAGATATAAATTTTTTTGTGACCATATTAGTGCAAAGTATCTACCGCATTGTATAAAAAAAAATATTCACCACATTCTCTTATTTATTATATGATATAATATTGATAAAAATCAAATTCAAAGGAAGATAAAATAAAATTAATTTTAAAATTTTTAAATGAAAATCAAATCAATGTTGAAGAGATCATTTTGATTTATTATATAATTTTAAACATTCATTTCACTTCCTAAAATTAAATCTTAAACCTTTTTTGACATCCTAAGATTATTATCTAATTTTAAACGTTAAAAATCAAATCTTTTTAAATTTTAATTTTTTTCTTTATATTAAAATGATCAAATTTGAACTCATCAAATATTTTTTTACCCTCTAAAAAACTCAATACTGGTGTCGCCTTCGAAACATAGACCTAGGTATCATTGTGCGATTCATGTCTGTGTATTTTTTTTACACGTATCACATTCTCACTTCCTCAGCAACCTCAACCTCAAGAAAAAAATCAATTAAACAACTAAAATTTACATACTTATTTTCATTTCAAAATATTCATTGCATGCCTAACAAAACCGAAAATAGAAAGGAATCAATTAATGTATTTAATCTACAGTCTATTTCTATTTCCAAATATTCATTGCATGTTTAATAAAACCAATAAAGGAAATCAATCAGTTAATATTTAATCGATTGTGATTCTTCGAAATATTCAATGCAAGCCTAATAAAATCGATAAAGGAAATGAATCAATTAATATTCAATCGATTGTGATTCTTGGAAATACTTAATGCAAGCTTAATAAAATTGATAAAGGAAATGAATCAATTAATGTGTTTAATTGCGACTGATCCTAATTGCACAATTATCTTTCCAATTTAAGCAAATTATTCTAATGTTTCGTTCTTCTATTGCCTTTTTTCGCTTTGTAAAGATAAGTATCAAAATATTCTCTAAAAATAAATCACTAAAAAGAGGAATGAGATGATGCTTATAAGATCTTTAAAGATCATTTCGAAATTGAAAAGAAGCAAATTTTTATTATAAGAATCAATCAATCAATTTAAATACAATTGATAATTAATAAATATATTTGAATCAAATCATGCAGGATTAAGCATTGAAATGCTCCTAGAGCGATATGGTAAAAGTGAAGGTAGTCAAAACCGGACCAGACATTGAACCGGTGAGGGCAGGGGTTGAAGGTTCAGAGGTTCGATCGCGGTTCAACCGGGATATAATTAAATAATATTATTTTAAACCCTAAATCCTATACAATATTGAGCAAAAATCAACATAAAAATCATAACGTTATAAAGAAAAATTAAATTTGACTACTATACGTCATAATTTATAAATAAAATATTCAAAATTATAAATAATTGAAGAAAGTGATATCTATTTCTTAAAAAATAAAAAAATTGATTTTTATGAATTTAAAAAAAAATAAAAGAAATCATTTAGCTGCCCAACCGGTTTTTAGCTGGTTTTCTTGGTTTTGTCTGATTTTTGACCGATTTTTCCAATTTTAACCGATTCTTGTGCAGGGCGGTTACCTGGGTGTTCCGAACCGGACTAGAGTCTGGTTCCTGATTGGACCAGTTTGACCGGCCAATGCAGTCTGATTTTGATTACACTGGTAAAAGTCTTTCTTGAGATGGTACGTCTTTATATATATATATATATAATTATAGATTATAGATATACGATTAATAGACTAGTATTGATATATATAGTATAGTATTTTTATTTCTCAAAACCAAAATTACTACATATGTAGTGTGGTAGAATTTCCTTCGTTGGTAGGCTTGTTGGTAATGGGTGGATACGTTTATTGTCACAAATTTGTTTGATAAGATAGCTGTAATAAAAAAGTGAAACACAACTGTTGCACGGAGGACTGTATTAACTGTAGCGCTGTGGAATGCTCTGTAGCGGTAATAATGGCAATGGTCCAAAACTACCCTTGGGGTGTTTTTCCCAATTGTAAATAAAATAGGGTAACTTCATAATTACATATAAAACGGTATGCACTTTTTATCACCAGTTTGTCAGAAATTTCATAATCTTTCGCACGGTGCGAGACGCTAGACGGAGCCTTCTTTTCCATTGTATCACGGATCACACCTCCTATTTTCTCTCTCTTTTTCTCTTTCCGTCTGTGCCTTCCTTTGAAGGACCGAGATTGTGTGTTGCCCCTGTAGCCCTACAGCAGATATCTCAGCCGTTGGATTAATAGAGGATGGTGTTCCTCCTACCTACAACTCTCACTCACACCCCAAAATGGGATTAGAGAAAAATCCATTTTGGTGTGTGAAAAAAGAGTGAAAAATGATTAATGGACACCCAATTTCCATTCAACACCCAGAGAGAGAAAGGAATAAAAGAGAGATAAGTGATAGATGTGATAGATAAATGATGTGATAGGAAGAGAGAGATAGAAACAAAAATAGGTGTTGGATGGGTGTTAAAAAAAAGTGAGTGTACATGTATAATAACCCAAAAAGAGTATATATACTTTTGTTGCTGGCCTGCTATGCGTCTTTGACTTGTTGTTGCACTACCAAAACACCAGCCCGAGTCTCAAAATCAGGTGAAGCAAGCAAATCACCAACGACACCTAACTCAGAGAACTCACTCCAGCTTGTAAGCCCTTCTATCTGAGGCAACTCCAATGCATGTCTTCTCCCAACCATGAAAAAGTCATGTTCATGTGCTATATCACGCAGAACAACAGATGTCTCTGTACCACCATTCACTGTCACTTTTTTATACCTCACATTATAATAATGTGGTTTTTTCTTAACATCTTCCAGCGCCTCATCGTCTAGTAGATACTCCTCCAAGTCTGGCCGCATGTGATTGTGTTCCTGATCATCAGGAACAAGGTGGAACACAACCAAGTTGATCCTCGGGTTCCTCATTGCCCTTTTGGCTAAGCACAGAGCCTCTCTGTCATCTTTCCCACCCAAGTAAATCATGGCCAACCGAATTATGGAGGATGAGCTGTTGTTGTTCTGTAAGGAGGAAGAACGGGTCACAAGGATCCCCACTGAGCATGGAGCTATCTCTAGTACCTTGCAGTTTAAGGACCTTATGTTCTTGTCATCAGATTCAACGCCACCATCAATAGACCATCTTCTGTGGAATGGAAGGAGTATGATGGATGAAACTTTGTCCAATGCAAGCTGGCACACATCCTCATGCATCAGATTTGGTGGGGATATGGCAGTGTAGGTGTGTACAGTTGCTGCACCACCATTGTCATGTTCATAGAGGTCAAAGCAGAGGATGACATCATCTGAGTAGGACTTGTGGGAACCCGACAGTGATTTCTGGAGGCGGTGGGAGATGAAGATGGGTGAGGTCCTCCCAACTAGCTCTATGAGGTGCATTGCATCCACAATGATGGGGTGTTCTGTTGTTGGGGAACAGAGGTCAAGGACATCTGTTGTGGCAACTATGTTGTATTGCTTATGGATGCAGGCAAGTATTCTCAGCTCTGACTCTGGTTTTAGGCTCATGATGTTCCTTCTCTGGTACCCAGCGTATTTTCTTAATGGGTCATACAATAATTTCACACACCATTTCACTATGCATGCTATCACCATCACGCTCATTATCATTACTCCATAAGTTAACCCACTAATAGCCTACATACATAGATATATAAACAAATTTTTATATTATACATCATCATCATAATAATAATAATAACAATAATAGTTGTTGAAATTGTAAGGTGTTGTCAACTTGGTCATTAGAATTATTAATATTACAAATTAGGTCTCGGGTCAAGAAGTTTGAACCTCAAGGACCAATGTAGAATGTTAATAATTTTAGGGACTAAGTTGATTTGTGATTCACACATACATACATACATACAAGATTAGTTCAAAACAGTACAACAAAGGATTGAAAGGCAAATTAAGGTGGAAAGTAAGGAATGGGATAGTGTTAGTATAATTAGTACCATTTCGTCATATAAGCCACCGAAGAAGCCGACATCCACTACGCCTTTGGCGTTCAAAATGAGGGAAAGAGCCAAGGCATCTTTAAGGGGGATCTTACAAAGGAGGGTAGGTATAAGGCATGCTATTATTTTGATGAGGTGGGTAATGCCAATGAAGGCAGCAATGCCAAGAGCTTTATATGAATGTTCCCAGGAAAACTCTGCTTTCATCACACCACAAGTCACAAATATTGGCAAGAACAAGTATTGACCAAAGAATTGAAGCTTCTTAACCAATGCAGATCCTAATGGAGGCCCTTCTGGCACAGCTAGCCCCAAAACAAATGCTCCTAGGATGAAATCTTGCTTTATTTTAACTGCAACCCAACCCAAAGCAAAGACCATTACAATGATAACATAGATGTAAGCATCATCCACGGGTCTTCCTTCTTTTGTATGTTTTATGACCCAGAACATTGTTGGGCGACAAACCAATGGAACAAAGATCACCAAGGCAATCAATGCCACAAACGCCACTAAAATCTCTCTTAGCCCCTCTCCTTCGTTGGTTGTGAATGTACGGCTAAGACTTGCAATGGTTGCGCCAACTATGTCACTCACCAACACGGAGGACAATGCCAATCTGCCAAGTTCGGAGTTGAGGATTTTGAGTTCGTTGAGGAGGGAAGCGACCACCGCGAATGAGATCACGGTATGTGCCACGACGACGGTAAAGAGCTCTTCACTTTGTTCTCCAAGATAGTAATCTATTGGCTCAAACAAGTGTGCCATTGTTGGGAAACAAATGAGTAGAGGTGCAACCAATCCAGTGATGGCAATGGTCCAAGCCTTTTGTCCTGTCCTGGTTACCATGCTTAAATCCATTTGCACCCCAGTAGTGAAGATGAAAAGTGCATAACCAATTGATGTTACCGCTGCAAGTGTGTCTTGACTTCCGTATGGAAACAACATCCTCTTATATTTGTCCAATGCCTCTAGCTTAATACATGAGCCTAGAATTAGGCCTGCCTGCAGTGCACATATATGAGAAAAAGGCCAACATTTTACACAATTCAACTAGATTCAAGAGTGATTGTTGGATAAAATATAGAGGTAGAGACCATTAATCTATCCAAGAATATATAAAAAATATATATATATATGCTAACTCATTTCGTCAAAAATTCTATCTTGGATTTTGCTTTGAGGCCATGATGTATAGACAATAAGGATGTAAAAGTCTTTCAATGTTTAATTTGAGTCTAGTTTGTTCTCTACTTTTTGTGAGCAATCTCAAAGATAATAAAAATATGTAAAAGAAGAAGAGTACTTACAATCATTTGTGAAACAAATTCAGGGAAATCCAAGTGCTTTAAGAAGAAATTGCAGATCTGGGTGATAGCAAAAATCACAAGCACTTGCAGCTCAAACACTGGGAATGAAGACCTCATTGGAGTCCTGCCATTTGTTTGGCCACCCCATAAGCCATCTGAAACAATATTGGGTGGAGCAGCAGAGCAAACATTGTACAAGGTTCCATTGAGTTTCTCAACTTTCAAGAATAAAGACTCATTTGCAGTTATATTGAAATTCATTTTTGTTCACAACACCAAGTTCTCACAGAGAGAGATATGTATGAAAATTAGAATTAAAATTCAGTAGAGAGAAAGATATTCATATAGAAAGGAAGATGACTCAATAGCCATATAAGTATCTTAACTTTTGCTTCATCTTATGTTGTCACCAGGTTTTGCTTTGATGTGAACATGATAGAGTTTGTGATCATATACTTCGATGCTGTGATGTAACAAATACGGTTACAACTAGCTAGATTCCAAGTGTGGCCAGAGAGAAATCATTATCAATCGCTTCCAATCCCACAAATAACTATGTTTTATTTCAATAACCGCTTGAGACAGAGCATTCTTATCAAGAGTTGAGACCAATGCAAAATTGTATTCAATTTTTAACCGTATACTTTAATTAGACATGTTATTATGGTTACAAGTAATGTTTTATGCTCCCTTAAAAAAAAAAGTAATGTTTTATGTTTTGAGAAAATAAATAGACATATGAATTGTCTTTTTGCCGGTATGCTAAAATTAACCATTTTACATCTGTTATCTATTATAATATATTAAAATAGACTCCAAAGTCTTGGCGTTAACACATCATCTATAAGTGTCACATAATAGCATTTGTGCTACCTCATTTGTCCTCCATAATCTACTTCTCTTTGCCACCTCTTTCTCTTCTCTTCTACCACTTCCCTATGTTAAACCATGTGTCTTTCCCAATTTAAAACCAAGGTAGTCAAAATCGGATCGGTCACTGAATCGATGAGGGCAGAGGTTCGAGGTTCAGAGATTCGATCGAGGTTCAACCGGAGTATAATAAAATAATATTATTTTAATTATAAATATAATATATAATACTATATATGATATGTAATATTATTTTAAACCCTAACCTATACAATATTGAGCAAAAATTAACATAAAAGTCATAATTTTATAAAGAAAAATTAAAGTTTACTACTAAATGTCATAATTCATAATATAAAATATTCAAAATTACAAATAATTAAAGAAAATGATATCTATTTCTTTAAAAAAAATAAAAAAATAAAATTTTTAAAATTTTGATTTTTAAAAAAAATAATAAAATAAAATTTTTAAAATTTTGATTTTTAAAAAAAATAATAAAAAGAGTGAACCGGTTCAATCCGATTTTGACCGATTTTTTTCCATTTTTGACCGGTTCTTTGACAGACCAGTTTTCAGGATGTACCAAACCGGACAGGGGTCCGGTCGGACCGGTCGGTCCAATTTTAACTACACTGTTTAAAACGCACAACCAACCACTAGAATAACAACAGACCTTGATTCTAATATGACCTGTTATCAAATAGCCTATTGATCAATGTCGCCATTTAAGTTATGTTCTTCCATATTTATAAAATTAAAAATTAATCTATTTGTTCTGAATAACATACAACAAAAAATATTTAAAATTAAATTGGAAATCATAATGTTTTGAACAAACAAATTGAGTGACGTACACCCAATGAAAGATCCACAGCAAATTAACAACAAAAATTCAAAACATTACGAATTATAACAAAAAAATTAAAAAACTATTAACTTAATTCTCACCTTCCACAATTCCTAATTCCAAACTCTATTTGGACAAGTATTTTATAGACCGGCAATACAAATAAATATATGTATATGTAAATCAATGACTTAATTATATTTTAATTATTATGATACACAACAAAAATCAATACTACACGACGGGAACTAATTTCTCGTTGGAGTTTATTTAGCACCTCTAATGGGTGACATCCCTCTTAGCGGAGATTTTTTTCATACCCAAGACTCGAACCCAAGACCTTGGTTAAGGGACGAGAGGCCTTAACCACTCACGTTAACCTCAGTTGGTATATTATTCAAGAATTATATAGACATCATGCTTAAGACACCCGGGTATCAACCACATGTCCCACACTATATTGGTACATTTTTTAAAGAAATGCAATTATATAAATGCCAAAATTCCAAAGCAGGAGAATTGAATAATTACATTTATTATGGAAAGCATGCAGTTTTGCATCTCTCCTAGTGTTTGCTATGTCGTCAACAACTCGACAATCAAATTGGAATCGTACTATGTTACATGCAAAATTTAAACAAGTTTGTATTTACACGTTCAGATTGACCTTGAGCTTCTCCCAGTAAAACTAAAAAATGGGTTCTTCCTGGGCAAGAGCAGCCAAAAAAACTAACATAACAAATAGCTGAAACTGATAGGAACCTCTTCTAAACTATTGAAGCCCTGCATGGAAAGTGCTGCTAGAGTACTCCCACACTACTTGCCCATGTATCCTTCTCCATGGGGTTACTTCTAGATTACTTACTGGTATATGCAAAAATAAGATATTGGGTACAAGTACAACAGCTCACGTGATCAACAAATCTTGAATATTGCACTAAGGAATATCCAGTATCCACTCCATTAATCTTCTCAGCCATTCAAGTAAATTACCAACACACATGCCTCTGGCAAGCCTGGATGCAAAAGGTAGCTTCAAAAGTCAAAAATGGGGCTTGAGGCTTCGTCAAGTCCATCCACACATTATGATGAAATGAGAATGGGAGCTACGAGACAACAGAGAACTGCTTCTGTTGTTTTGGTATCATAACAGCCAATTGCAGCTCACCTAGCTGGCATAACTTCACTGGATCTTTGAATGTAGTGATCCTTGCAACATTATTTCCCATTATTGCAACAAATGCAATGCTAAAAGATTCGCCTTTATCGATTGCAAACTGCCACTCTCTCATTGATATGTTGAACCAGTCTTTTCTTGGAGACCTGGTTGCTTTAACTTCTATGAACTCTTTGGTGGCATCCTCTCCAATGACTATATCATATGGAAGTCCTGTTTCATTCACTTCATTAACCCACCTAACAGCAGTCTTGCCAACTTTACCCACGAAGTATTTGTGTGCAAGAAATTCGCCTAATCTGCCAGTCACCTTTGCTTGTGCTGCATCGAATGTACCTGTTTGAAGCCGATCTCTCTTGCTAAAAGCTGCTGAACTCAAGTGAGCTTCATCCAGAGATTCATCCATATCCTCACCCAAACTAACAGGATCAGATTCAATATGCATACTAAAAGCAGTCTGCTCGAAATCATGGTAGGATTGATCTTCAAAGTTTTCATTTTCATGCAACACCAATGACACTGAACTTGTGGGTGGATCATCTTTAATATTCCAGTCAACAGCAACCGATCCTTGTTCAGAACAAGCTGGTGGAGCAATAATGCCTTCAGAATTATCATCCTTCTTCACTTCAGAAATGTTGCTAATCTGGGCAGGTTTGGTCTTGAAACCATTGGCACGGGCATAATTGAAATCTGGTGCAGTTTTCCAATCAACAGGTGGCCAGCTTGAGCATAATCCAGTCTTCCTTCTTGGAAAGATCTGCTCATTCGTTGATGGAACATGATCTGAAGGGTGCGACTTTTCAGCCTCTACCTGTGAAGACACAGAAGATAGTGCCCAAACAGGTTCTTCATCTGGAAGTTTAGGCATCTTTTGGCTATTCAGTAGGAAAAATTCTATTTGCTCCTCAGAGGAACCAGATTCAGCCATGGTTGTTATCATATGAAGGAAATTTGCCAAGTGTAGTTCAGAAGTCCCATCAAACAACAAACTAGAAAGCTCCATAAACAAGGAATGATGGTCTGCTTCTTGAGTGGTGTACAAAATGTTTCCCTGTAAGAGACACACAAACGTAAGATAGATATATAGGTTCTATAGGTTCTAAGAGAAAAACTTGTGCAAGGAAAAGTTGAGAATTGCAATATGTAGCCAAACTGTTACATGCTCGTGTTCCAGACACAGTAATTGCTTGATACATGCAAAGAATGAAATCATCAATGCTCTAAAATATTTTAATGGCACAGTACTGAAATCTTACAAATCTCTTGAATTATTGGAGGTTAATTGAGAATCAAATTGAGTACAAGAAGTGTCACCGAGCAATAATCCAAAAAGGGATGGAAGTTGGTTGAATTGAGGAAATTCAAATTGAGAATTAAATTGAGGATCAAATTTAGTTAGAAGTTTGAGGAAAATCTGTTTCGCATTCAAGATCTCATTTAACCAGAAATCCAATCCACGCATGCAATTAAAATCTCTTGTCTAGGTGAGCAAACAATTGGTATTTCAAACTAAAAGCAGTCCGTAGTTTTCGAAATTCTATATTTGAATCCAACTCCAAGTGGACACTTTCATCAGGTTTATTGTTCAGTTTCCGTCATGGATATCCATCCAAATAATGAATGCAGCTTTTTGATATAAAATTCATGAATTACAATATACCTCCAGAAGACAACTACATTCGACCCGTTTTGTTGACACACTGCCACAGTCTTTTATAACATTCCTGTAGAACAGCTTCTCAACAACAATGACTTTAAGATGATTCAAAATATCGAAACCAGACTCCTTGAGTTGAACATATTTATCACAATGATGTTTATGAATGTAGCGCTGAGCATATGGAAGAGTCCAGTTTAACAATGACTCTTTCAAGCTACAATCAGCTAGACCATAATATATTGCTTCACGAGTTACAACCTGCAAGAAGTCAACAAGCACAAAGGTAACGCCCTAAATTATAAAAATATCACTTTTCTCTTTCTCAAGTAAACAAATTTATACTTGTCCATTTTGCAAAAGACAACTGAATGTTAGTTTTGAATCCATGAGTAAGCAACTTTTGAAACTTACTGTATGACAATGAATCTGCCTGTAAACTCGTAATAATCCTTTTAACCCCCATTACAAGACACATAGGACAAGTTGAAAATTCTAGGGCGTATTGGGAAAAACCCAAGTCCCACATTGACTAGAGATAAAGCCATACAAGAGTATATAATGTAAGGGCACCCCTCACCTTACAAGCCGGTTTTGTAGGGATGAGTTAGGCCCACTACTTCTAAGAGTTTTGTGCACCAAATTAAAAACAATTTGGTATAAATTTTTCTTTGGACAGAGAGAGCCTTGCTGCTCAATTGAAAGTTGAAACGCATGGAGTGGTGTTGACGGCTAAGTTGAGGTGGCGGCAACAGCATTGTTGTTGGGTAAATGTCTAGACTACAATGAATAATATGACTGAGAAAAAGAACACAAGAGAGAGAGTGATCATACCTCCGAGATAGTAGGAATACCTAAACTTTTCATCAGGAAGGAAATTTTTTCATGCACCATTTCTTTATTATTATCTTCAGTGAGTTCACCAAAATAAAGAAAGTCAAGGTTATCCGAGTGCTTAAATTCCTTTTTCAACTTCTTATCATCACACCAGCAGACAAGACCAAAGGAAGGATGCAATGAAACCCACTTATCTTGGACAGTGGGAAGCACTGGAAATTCTAATTTTGAAAGACATTCTTTCAGATGCATGACATCCTCAACACTCAACAAACCAGATTTTAGTCCATCTGCCCACTTGAGGAAAACTTGGAAAATCTGGAAAGAGAAAAGAGCAGGGTAAGAAGGTTTTTTGTAAAAGAAATCAGTTATAATTTATTGCTCAAAACTTACTTTATCTGCTGCTTGTGAAGGCAAAGTGACAGTTGATAACTGCAGCAAAATTTCAATATAGCTGTGTAGAGGAGGTGCCTCTCTTACTCCACACTCATCAACAAAGAAACCACGAAGGCCAGGGTAAATGTTGCATAATGACTTGTTTATTGGGGAATGAGATGAGTTGCATTGAGGATGAAATTCCTCCATCTTCTGAACAGAGCCAGTTGAATCGTGCCAATAGACTTTGTTGGGATACACAAACGTACCACATACATCATCATCATGATTATAGGCAGATGAGTATGGGATAAATATAAAAGGTCCAGACATCAAATCTTCCATGGTTTTCTGCTTGGAAGTTGCCATTTCATTCCAAATGAATGCATATAATTTGGACATTTGTCTTATGCTGGGAAAATGAATACATATTATTGGTGAGTGAATAGTGAAATTTTAAAATGATGAAAATAAAAAATGCAAGCACAGATAGTCAATGTTCAGCCAACTCAAAGACAGCTACATATGTGTGTGCTTTTTTAGCAACTCATCCTTTTCTTCCCTAGGCCCTACTTTCTGTCCGGCACAAAACTTCCTTACAAAAATTACAATAAAATCATATCATGTCAAAACATCATTATAGCTAGAAAGTACGGACACAGGACACGGTTACGATAAATCAATGCTACAAGGATACAACAAATTTTAAAATTTATTGGACAGACACGACTGTAATATAACATAAAAAATTAATATTAAACACAAATCATTAATAAAAAGAGATATTTTAATAGTTAGCATGGTATTATCATATGGATTTGTACAAAAATTCAAAAAATTGAAGGAAAATAAAAAATCCAAAATGCAACTAGAAGTGTCCAATACAAATACATATCTGATATAGATACGACGTGAGACATCTAAAAGCAGATTAATTTCCTAACAAAAGCACAACAACTTTGAGGTTGATATCTATGAAAACATCCCATCTCAACATTGTTGTCTCAAATTCTTTTCCTGGCTACCCACTGTTTCAGGGGTTATCTTATCCCATACTATCCAGTTTATTAACGAATTAATTTACCAAAAGAATTTGTTCTCTAACAAGAAACAATCAAAATCATGAGTTCAAAAGTACTTGGGAAGATGATCCCATATTATCATCACTTGCTCTCTTAAATAGTAACTGTATGAGGACTCATACCTGGCCTTGAACGAAGTCTTTGATGATTTTCTCCAGGATTTAAGAATATCCAAAATGTCACCAAGAGTAACTCTAGTCTTAAAACCAATATCGGTTACAAATCTTTCACTTTTCACCTGATTGAATACAGAAAAAATAATAATAATATCAGGTCCCACTGTCATTATTCCTTTTTTTGGTCAACAGACAACAATATTACATCATTCAAAATCCAAATATACACACAAACACTAATGTAGAACAGGAAGATGCTCAAGGAAATACCAATAAAAAAAATCTCAAGTATTCAAAAAATCAAATTCAATATTAAGCTCAAATCCTTAAGACAAATAATGTGCCTTGTATAGACAACCCTAAATATAGCAGGACAAACATATGATGAGAAATAGAAGTAAATAATAGGAAATAAAATCGTAATCAACATGTAGATAACAGTCCCCCAAGACATTGATAATTAATCTCTAAATCCCCAATTACAAACCCTATTTCCCAGTTTGCAATCACATCATAAGCTAAATTACTTCGTCACACTGCATTACACAAATGTACAAAAATCTAACCTTTGGAACAGCATATGGCGCAAAAGTTCCTAGGATCATCCGGACTGCTTCACAATCAAAAAATAAATCTTTAGGATAGTGTAGCTCACCATCCATGGTTGACACCACCCACTGGATATCACACAAGTTACATATGAAAGTAGACTTAAAGGGATGGCTATCTCCGACAGATTTAGAGCAGAAATAACCTGTAGTTTTATCACTATAGCAAGCATCCCATAATGTATCAAGAACCTCCAAGAGATATTTACAATTTTCTTGATTGCCACTTTTAGACAATAAGGATACTAATAGCACTATTTCTGGGGATTCCCAATCTTTGACTATTGAGTCGGCAGATATTAGACCCCTATCCCACATCACCTGTTTAAAAGTTGCATCACATATATCAACAACACTCTTATCCAGCTGAACTATTTGAGCAAAATCAGTGATGCCAATTTCCTCAAAAAATTCCCTCCACTGGATCTGTCCAGATGAAACCGACTCATTTACTGGGTGCTTTAGATAGCTTATGTCAACCTCATGCCACCTCATATTCACAGCATCCGCCAACATTTTTGGAGTGACAGGATTCCCATATCCTGTACAAAAATGAATTGGTACCTCAGCAGGACATTTAAAACCACAATTTGTCAATATCAAAGATTTACATCGTAACTCTGACATTATATGCTCCCTTTCAATATAACAATCAGAACAGGTAGATTTCAGGTGCAGCATTACAAAACATATATATTCTATCATCAACATTTTGTTCTTGTTTGCCATTGTTTCATCAGACAACACAGGTAAAATATGCAACTTCACAACATCATGTACAGACAACTGTTGAACACCAATAGTCTGAAGTAACCGGGTAACATTGTCCAAAGATGCCACCTTCAAGCTTGGGGTACCAGAAGCTGCAGAAAGAAGGGAAGGACTTACAGTCCGTAGTTTAGCACATATATTAGGGAAAGCTTCAATTTTATGCACACCATCAAACCCTGTGTTTGAAGTATTGGACTGCAACCATATAGTTCCTTCATCCACTGAACTGTATGTACCATCTGAAAGTGGAATGAATGGCATTTTTTTAAGACGTTTTAGAATATCTTCTCTTATTTCAAAATTGATTGACATTGTGCCACATGAATCAAGAATCATTACATAGAGTGTATTTAGACAAGAAGCTAACCAACTCATGCCCATTGATATCAGCCCATTCTTTGTGCAACACAAAGAAGACAGTACTCTAACAAGAACATTAGGCCCAAAATCCTCAATCCCTAGTTCCCTTGCCAGCATATCTGACAATACTACATTTTTATTCAAGTATCTAAGCCCTAGGTGTTCAAAGAGTATGTTATCTGGAAGAAGACGGCGCACCTGCTCAGTCCAACCTCTCAATACCTTGCATGGAAGGGCCCATTCAGTGTTGTCACCCTCCACGAGTAAACAATTCATCATACGTAGTTTAGAAATAATCAAAATGCGAAGGCTTGAGAAAAATCCATGAACTTCCCCAACTAAAGGAACAAAGCTCATGAAAGCAGACAATCCCTTTCCAGGCTCACTCCTAAAACAGGGAAGCTCACAAAACTCTCTCTCTGCTCTGACAAACAAATTAGGATACTCTGACAATAACCATTGGTTCCATGGACTATCTCCATCAACCTCCTCTCTAGATGAGGGAAGAACAAAATCACCTTGAAGAATAAATTTCAGGCCATATATTCTTAAAGGAAGGAATGCAAAAACAGGCTGCGGATCTAAACATGGACTGTAACCATTATCTGATTCCTGCAGTGGAAACGCCAATGAGATTTCAGTTGTTTGCACGTCAAAGCGAATGGAATTTGTCTGCAACTTCTGAGATACTACAAACCATGCCATTTTCTCTTTCCCATAAGAAACCTTAATGATACCATCTCCTGAAATTTCCTTTTTCATAACAATAAGTGTCTTATTAAGAAAGTTTTTCAACTTGATACATTTAAGGCGGTGAAGGAATAGTAACAATGAAGGATGAAGATCTGAAAACATAGTCATGATACTATTCATGACAGTTCCTTCTGATAGATGAGATCTAAATGGAAGCAGAATGCATGTGTTCCAGGGATTATCATCATATGAATCAGTATCGGTAAATGCCGTCCTACTGAGCAGCCCAATATCACAAGGAGGAACTAATGTCGGTAAAACAAAACCAATCTGGCCTTCACTAATATCAAATTTAACATGAAAACCGTTGGAATGAATCTCTGGGGAATCTGTGACCTGCAGTGAAACCAACCAAAGTTAATGAAACTCATTATCTGAACTAATATATAAAATAAAGGTGTAAAGATTTATGTGTAATCGCAAAAGCATTTGCAATCCAAATATAAGTTCCACTGTCAACTTACACATTTGCAATATAAGATAAAACTTGCAAAAAGAAAGAAGAAAAGAAGACAAAGTGAAAATGAACAGAGGGGACTTCAATGCAACACCTGTCATCTTTTGATGAACAACAGGCTTATGATATAAATGTATTATGTGTGTGTTTGTGTGTAGTAATAACTTGATGCCTTTAATAGCAAACTACAAAAGACAGAACCACATGGCCAGAACCCAGAAATTAAACACCTGTCATCTTTTGAATTGTGATTATGGTTTGATTACATGTGGCTAAGCACTAAATCTTACCCTAATACTAGACTCCAAATCCTAATCAAATAAGGAAACTAATCAAGTTAATTACTAGATTCATAACCTTATTAAATTGGAAAACAAGTCAATAAATATAAAGAACACAGAAACTAATCCTAAGACATAATCTAAGATACTCTAAAATATTATAAGATACAACCCAAATAGTATCAGATATTTTTCATATATTTTAATAACACTCAAGAAAAAGCAATGGATCGCATACAGCTTGCAGAATCCAACAAATATAAGGAAGAATACAAATGAAACCAAAAAGTACCATCAAATAGAACTGATAAACAGAAGCACAATACCACAGAGGAAAAGTATAAAGATGAACAGAAATTCAGAAAATAAATGAAAAATTACAAAGAAACATGGAGAAGGAAATAAAAGCAGATAATAAAGGAACTATTAGATCAAACTCAGGAACAATATTAGAAGTGTTGAACTAAACTCATGAACTATCTGAATGTCTTTGCTTTTTCAGCACTCATATTTGAAAGAAAAATGCTATTATAAAGGAGAAAATGAATTAAAATGTTTCCTCAACATACTCTGAACACAGACTTGAAGCCAATGCCTTTCTTCCCTATGTATCCAGCATTGGACCCTTTTTTCGTTGAATTTCCAACATCACAAAGTGCCCTCATATTCTGAGCAGAGAAACCTTGCTCATTATTCAATACAACAATACCAGAATCCTGAAGAATAAAAGCAAGAGTCGGCTCCACATTCTCTGGATAATTATTATCATCTGCATTTTGAACCTGAACCAAAAGGAGCAATTATTAGATACACGTTTAGAACAATAACTCTCAAAGCAACCAGCAGCCTCACCAAGTACAAACAACAACAAACAGAATTTCCAATATTGAGAATGGATATTAAATGAGAATGATTTATTAATCATGCCTTCATAAACAGTTCAAAATGACGCCAAGGATTTATACAAACTTCCTATAAGATAGTCACACTCAATTGATCCCTCTCTTACAGAAAATGAGCAACAGTCTAAAAATGGATATTCCAAAAAAATAAAATTCAACAATACATGAGAAAGATTTTCAGCACATTACCACCGCCTCACGTCTAGGCAAAGATGTTACTAAGCTGTCCATCAGATTATAGAGTTTCAAGATCAATCACCTTAGATTCTGAGTACATTGAATTTACAAACAATAACAGAAAAGAGGCATGACAGAATCACTCTCCATTCCTCCTACACTCCTAAGCACAAGAAAAAAAGATAAAGGAAGATCCTCACCAACTCAAGAATAAAATGTGAATCTTGAGAATATAGCTCTTGTGAAAGACAATGCAGTGCTCTCCCTAACCGAGCATGTTGCTTCTTCAGCATGCAACTCTCAATATCAGAAAGACTAGGATCTAGGCCAAATTCATCTTGCCTAATAGACTTGATGACCAGAGTAGCATCAATATCTTCACCATTTCGAAAGGAATCTTCCAGGCAGCTAGTGATAGATTCATCATTAGACTTTTCTCTATCAACTGTTTGACTGATTTTAGTACAACTCTCATTGAGCCCACATGCCACAAGTGATGTAACCTTATTCCTTTCAGAAACAAGAGAATTATCCAAGATATCTTGGTCATGCTTCACGCCTGTTCTTTTTTCAGTTTTGGCATCTTTTAAGCATGAAGCACGAGCACAAAACGGGTCAGAAGTGCCATTTGAAAGAAACGCATGGTAATCATTAATCCACTCAGAAATACCAAGAGACAATCCTACTTCATGAAGCATGACACGCTGCTCCATGGTGCTGCATTCACATAAAATAGCTGAAGCAGCATCCTTGAAAACAGATTGCATCCCAGAAAGCAACACATCAGAAGCAAAACTATGAAATTCAGCAGGTAGATTACCAAGACAATCAAGGACAAACCTTGACAGAATCGACACTACCTGATTCACTTTGTGCAAGTGTTTGTTAAATTCACTTCTCACTTTAGTAGTTGAAATTTGGGTTAAAATTGTTGTTTTACATAAAGCTTCCTCAGACTGGAGAGCATTCCCATCATCACCAACTTCAATATCTTCTAGAAAGTTTCTAAACATGACTTCAAATGCATGACAGGCGTGGCATTTTAGAAGTGACAATGGAATATATTTTTCGCCCCCAACTAGTGAGATTAGAGATACCAAAGTCACTGCAGTTTGGAAAGCAGATCCTTGAACTGCAGCCTCTAGGAAGGAGTCCAAGGTAGCAGAATGATCTATCCGTATCACCTTTCCATCTCTGGTAACCAAACACAAAAAATCCTTGGTATTTACATCATTCAGCAACCATGAGATAAGCGAGCCTAGGGAGGGTGCAAACTTTAGATCCCAATGAGACCACTTGCTCAAGTCAGACAACATTGGTGACTTAAGTAGTATTTCAATTGCATTTTTCGCTGTAACAGTTTCAGAGCTTCTTGTTTTCTGGCTCATCTCGGACATATTGGTGATTTCAGATCGACTGTTGTCTCCATCACTTAATGAGTCTACATGGTAGTGCTTTTCAATCATGGTTGCAGAAAATAGAACACATTTTGAAGTCACGCTAGATTTATGCCCCCGAACAGCATCCAGAAGATCCTTTAGAGGGCTACTTTCCATAACTTCAAAACCGATTGAAGGAAATTGCCTCATAAGCAGGATGGAAACCATTTGCTTGGTTACTGTTTCATTCTCCCACAAAGTACTGAGAGCCTGAGATACTAGAGCAGTCAACTGATTTGAGGACATGCAGGCCTTGAAAGAAGAATTTTCACACTTGTCATTAATCAACAATTTGAACAGCTCATGAGGCAACTGGTAAACATGCTTCTCAAGGAATGATAAGAAATCCCCATGACCAAGAGAATTAAAGTTCTTCACACCAAACTGCTCAGCCATCCAACTTTCACAGTTGCAAAACTTCCTCAAAAACATAATTTTATATTGCACCAGTGAATCACTATTTCTATATATTTCATGATCAAGGTCAAAATAGGTTCCAATTTTTCTGATGACATCTTCAGCAGAAATGCCTGTAATATCCAATAATAAGTTCCACAATGTCAGGAAGAGTAGAAACAAATTGCATTTAGAATAAGGAAAAATAACTAAGAAGAAAGAAGTAACACAAATAATGCTTGTATCCCTGGGAAATTAAGAGCCTGTTTGTTACGGATTATTTTATACAAAAAATCACCTTTTTAAAAAGAAATGATCACTTTTAATGATTTTCTATCTGTTTATTCAGACTTTGAAAATAATCTGAATCTAAAAATAATCTGAAAACTGATTAAAATGAAAAGCTATTTGGAGTAGCTTTTGAGAAATAATCTGATTTTAATGATGCGAGAAATGAGAGAGAAGATTAAAAAAGTGATTTTTAGGATTGCAAACAAACACAAATTAGATTCTGCTTTACAACAAAATCTCTAAAAAATAATCACAAAATTATTTTACATGAAAATCACTTATTTTTTAATCCATAACAAACGGGCCCTAAAACAGAAGAAAAGACGTTTCTTAAGTGCTCATCAAGTAATTTTTAAATCATGGACATATGACTCTAATATAAAAATATAGGCAATAGGCACATAAAACTCCACAGAAGTTTAAGCTATATTATGTTCCAAATTCCAATGCAATTTATTTCCATAGCTTGAGTAGTCGAAATTCTTTCAAAAGGAAGATAACTAAGTAAGCCGATGCTTGATTTAAAGCAAAAAGACTCACACTTTGTATTCTCTGCGCTATCCGTTGTTATCACTGGTACATTTTCCAGGCTTGGTCCAACATCTATGGTCTCATATTCAGAACTCTTGGTCGGTGAGTTAGTTAACACATTACAGTCGATGGCTTGGAAGGTATCATAGATGCTGTTCCACATTCCAGATTTGACAGATGAAATCTGCAGCATTAAAAAACGAGAATTTCAATGGATGATATCATACAACTTTGCCAAGGAGCCTATAAGAAAATATATCTATTCTAGAAGGAAACCATACAACCAAGAAGAAAAGCCCACAAATATAAAGAAAAATAATAGATGAACTATTTATACAAAATATAACTATTAGCAAGCAAAAGAAAAGAATGGATTATGAAAAATAATAATAATGTCCTCCCTGACCACAAGAAAGAAAGAAAACATCAACGTGGAAGAGCTTTTCAATCATCAATTCCAACAACCTGATAAATCCTGAAAACATCAAAAGCTTACAGCCAAGAACACTACAATGAGTGCTTGATATTGACCTTAAATAATTCTAGCAATGAGAACAATAATCACCAAGTCTTTTCCCACTAGGTGAGATCAACTACATGGATCAATCAACACCATAAAGCCCTGACATAGTGACATATATTTGGTCTAAAGAATAGACCATTTACCTTAAATCTCTCTTAACAGTTTGGCCTATGATTCTCCCTGGTCTCCCTCTACCTCTAACTATAGGATTGTGCTCCATCTGGTCAACACTCCTTACCAATGCTTCTATAGGTCTTCTACACATGTATCCAAACCACCTAGGACAAGACTCCACCATATTTTTACAATGGGATTCACTCCAATTTTCTCTCTAATGATTGTATTTCTAATTCTATCTTTTCTTGTGTGATCGGTCATCCAAAGTAACATTCTCATCTATGCGACACTAAGTTTACTTTCTTGTTGGCTCCTTACCGCCTTGCACCACGGTAGTGGCGGAGGCGGCATTGCAGGGCAGAGGGGCATCGCAGGCGGCAGTGCAGGGCAGAGAGGCCGCTTCAGCCCAGCTCGTCAAGACTCATCTGGGATAGTTTAATCCCACACTTCCATGGCCAAAATCGTGATTCCATGGCAATCCTAGGAGCTCCCGATCCCATAGACGATTCAACATGGTTTAGGGACAAAAACTCCCCAGTTGTGACGATCCTACGAGGTGGCTCGCGATTTTGACAACAATGCCAACCTCAACAATGGCCTATACTTCCACTCACCAAAAAAAAAAAATCTTTGGTATTTGGCACAAGTAAGACACCAAATAAGGGAATTCTCTTTTATATATAAATTTCCCTGAAACTGTGTGCAAATTTATCCTCTCATCAAATCAGAACTAACAAGATATAAAATGATACTTCTAAAAAAATTACAGTTAGAAAAAAATGAAGTCGTAAAATGTAGTCAAATGAACATATTTACCAAACAAAAATAAGTCAACCATTAACAACATCAGCTTAACGTAAGTGAAAAGGTTAGGTGACTTAGGTCTAAACTTAAACTGCTAATTACAATATATAATTAACTAATATACCATAGGGCATAGGCAACATAATGAAGTCGACAAAAAGAAGCTTACAGCAGCATTTAGTAACCCTATGAAGGGATATGATGAGAACATCATTCGGATTTTCCTCCTTCGCCGGGGTTTTACTTCATAGAATTGAAGCATCCTCTCGAAAACCTACACATAAATTGTGATTTAAAAACTATATTTCTCATATTTAAAAACAATTATGCAAAAAGAGTTTCGAGACTATTAACTGAAAATGTAGATGAATAATAATTCATAGAAGAGTATTTATTTTTCTAAAAAAAATCATAAGAGAAGAGAGAGAATGGAGTACAGGAGAATAAAAGAAGCCATTCTAATAGAGAAAAAAATGAGGGTTTGAAATGACCTTGGGAAAAACACCAAATAGGAGAAAAAAAATTTAATTCCGTTTCCAGTTCGTAGTATAGTAAATTAAAGGGTAAAGAGACAACTATGAAGATATGTGTGAATTGTGATCCACTTCAATCAAATGCAGCAAAAATTGCACAGAAAGCAATTTTCTATGGAAAATCTTACAAAGCTAGGACATTTTTACATAGGATTCATAAACTTAAGGGGAAGATAATGTCTTTTTCTTAGTAAATAAAAAAAAGAGCACACAGCAGTAACTGGAAAATAATTAACTACCAAAAGAAATTCAAGGCTGCTTATTGCTACGAGTCCTAGAGACCACTTCCTAGTTACGTTTAACATGCTGACTATTTTACCCCCTTTAGCATCACATATGGCAAGTTAGATGGCTGGCCTTTTGGCATTTTTTACAGTTATGAATAAGGAGCTGAAAAACATGCCCCGACTAAATGGAGAAGCTGGGAAACATAAGGCACCAGACGCATGGCCCTCTTAAGGGGCAGCATCTCAACCAGCAAGAGAAGATGAATATTCTTATGCTGCCTTCCCTCAGTGAGTGCCTTAGGAATGCCTTTTGGCACAGACGACTTGAAATTTTTGAGATATAAGAAAGAAAATGGAAGGAAAGAGGAAACATTAGAACATGAAGAACCAGCAACTATCAGCCCTCAAGCTTGAAAAAAACACATTCATTCATGTTTTCAGCTCAATATCATGATGAAGAAAACCAAGACTCAAACAAGCCTAATTACATTGACACTTGAACATACAGAGAGAGACTAATAATTCACCAAAAATGAAAGAGAAGAGGAAGTGGTCGAAGCTATGGAACAACGTGAAAAATCAAATCCTCAAAATGTGGTTTGTCATAATTATACAGTGCAATTTTATACCAGACCAACAAAATGAACTATCTCCAGGGAGGAGCAGGGAAGAAATATGGCTATAACTATGTCATTATCATCTAATTTTAGTGATGTTAAATACCTACCTCCACAACATTGTGCTTCCAACATGCTTCCTTCCAAGTTGTGACAAACATCTGCAAAGAATCATTAGAGATTGAAAGATCTTCATCCATATCATTTGATACCTTGGTCGTGTTACCATTCTTGATTGGGGTCACATCAACCTGAATTTTGCCTTTCTTTAGCAATTTAGAAGGAGAAGGTTTTATAGATGTTATATTTTCAGATTTTCTTTTTTTTCTAGGGGGCTCAATAGATCCATTCTTAAGGTTGCTATTAGCAAGGGAGTCTCCCCGCATATCACCCTTCACCGCAAGCCGTGCCATCTCTTCAGTTGCGGATGGGTAGGGACAGCTACTCACTCGTTCTGAACTTTTGCCAAATTGTGATGACGAGTTTGACCAGCTGCCCATAATAACGTTATTATTCTGATCATTATCTGTAGAATAATCAGTACCTTCATCTTCTGAGCCTGACGACATAAATCTTATATGCTTGCCGCAAAATGACTTTTTTATAGAAGAAAATGACTCAACACGCTGAGCAATGGAACTAAATCGTTCGTCTAACTGTTTTTTCTGTGAGGAAGAAATAGGACGCTTCCTGAAGTGGTCACTTTTCAATCTTAAGGTCTTCATGCATTTCTCTAATGTTGATTCCTCTGATTTTCTAGCTTCCCGTATGGCAGTAATGTGCATTCTGTGATCATAAAAATCAGCAATTAGGATAAGATAGCCTATTCAAGTCCAAATGTTAAACTTGCACATAACAGATAACAGAGATTAAATACTCTGACAAGATAAAAGCAATCATTTCACTCCTCCATGAGTGTTTGGGAGGAGGGGGAGATGGATGGTGTGTGCTAATATTACTGCATTGCCATAGTGAACTGCCTATGGGCATTTTGTCTTCATAACAAAAAAAATATGTGTCAAAATTACATACAATATGGTGTTAGACCTCCCATTACCCATGTGTACAATAGGAAGAAGAAGCACGTGAGCAAGGAGGAGAATGGGTATAGCAACAAGCAAGAATAGGGATTATTGTTATAACGCATTGTGTGAGCAGAGAAAAGATAAGCGGGATATGTTATGGGTGAGTTAAGGCTAAGGGAAGGGGGCATGAATTCGGTTATTCAGTTGGTGGGAAGGTAGCAGCCCCTCAAAGTGCTGCTTATTCAGTCATTTCTATTTTTTTCCTTTTTCTATTTTTCTGTTCATCATTCCCCTGTACTGATCATCTTATTCCATTGTTCACCCTATATCAGTGGAGGTAAAGGGATCTTTATTGTGAATTCAATTAAATCTTAGTTTCCTGTCCATATATCATTATCACATAAACATCTTCGACCTATTAAGTCCTCTGCCTCTTTCTAATACTATGCACACCCCTTCCAACAAAATGTAGGAGGAATAAGACATAACGTACCCCAAGTTTTGAATCCGAATCCCGAGCCATTCCCTGCATTTAACCGATCGCTTCTTGGCAATAAAATCCAAAAGCTCTTCAACCCCGACGACAGCCTTACTTTTAGAAGCGTCTAAAAACTCACTCAACAACTGGATTATCTCCTCGCTGGTTATCTTAAACACTTGGGTCACATCGGAACGAACCGAAAAATAGTGAATAACCAAAGGGTGCCGCAACAAAGGCCCCAATCCCAGCTCTTCAAAGTTATCAACACCCTCATTTTTGCATATTGCCACTTCCAAGTCATATAACGAAGTGATTCTCCTAACCCCAACAAAGCAATGGACAAAAGCATTCACCTGCACACAGCAATCAAAATAAAACATATAACAGTGAATTCAATTATTTTCTAACAGCCCAGATTCCTTCAATTAAATGAATACCAAATTTTCCAAATGAAAAACAGTTATATACCTTTCCTTCAGTGATCATAAGGCGGTGAAGCGAGGGAACCTGCTGCATTTTGATGCCCAGAGAGTTCCAGGAATCAACTTGGAGAGTTAAGAGGGCGTTCTGGGACACCTTCCACGCGGAGACGGAGTCGCCGGTGGCGAGGAGGTCGCGGCAGGCCTTGGAGGCGGTGTGGTCGGCCATGTCGATGGCATGTTTGGGGTTTTGCTGCGGCGGAGGAGGAGGAGTGAAGGCGAGCGGGTTTTGGGGCGGAGGGGGGAAAGGCCACGAGGCGTTTGGCGGCGGGTGGAAGTTGTTGTTGTGCGGAGGGAAAGGCAAAGACGCTCCTCCAGATTGGAAGAACGCGTTAGGGTTTGGCGGCGCCGGCGGTCGGGGTCCGCCGCGGAAGCGGGGAGGGTGTCCGTACATTCGCGGGAAAAATGACAAAAAAGAGGCGCAGTAGAGAAAAGAGAGTAGAGCTGTAGAGAGGCAAAACGAAACGAGGTAAGGTTTAAGAATTTAGAAGAAAGGTTTATCAAAAAAAAAAAGGAATTTAGAAGAAAGGATTTTGTTTAGGAGAAAATTACACTCGGCTCAATTGATTAAATTTCATTCATCTTCTTTCTTATGTTATATAATATATAATATATATATATATATATATATATATTATTCTTTACTTTATTTAATATAATAAAAGTTTTTTTCATATTATTTTACTCCATCGTTAATTTTCAGTATTATTATCATATAATTTTGAGCCTTTTACTAACAACTATGAAATAATAAAAAGATAAAATAGAAGTTTAGCCAAAATTTTAAAGTCCATAAAATAGTATTTGAAATTTTATTTTATTTTTTAAAATTATAAAATCAATAATAAAATACTCAAAGATAATAATTGATGACATTAAAAATTATACATAATGGTTTTTTTTTATAAAAAGACCGTTTAAAGTTGTTCACCACATTAAAAGATTCGTTCATATTAAAATAGACTGAAGTGTAATGCACATTTATCTATTCAAGGAGGAGAATATATATATATATATATTTTAACATAAGAGAGAAGGAGAGTGTAGAGGTGACTTGCCCAAGATTTACTCAATTAAACATAAAATATAATTAAATAATTGTAAATAATCACTAAAATATTATATATTTTTAGGATTAAATATATTTTTATGCCCTATTAAATTGGTCAAACTTGGTTTTGTTCACTATAGAAAATTTTTATACTTTTAGGTTATCTATGTTTCTTTGGTTATAGTCTTAACGAAATTTTTGAGTACTTTGACAATAAAAGTTGGTTAAACCAAATACATTTTCTATATTTTAAATGAAAATAACAAATTAAAACAAACATATTTCCAAAATGTTGAAAATTTGAAAATGAAAACTATTTTCAAAAAATAAAAATAAAACAGAAAATGTTTTCTCAAACCAAACGGACACTAAAATTTCCACATAAAAAAGTGGAAAAAAAAAGAGTAAATGACATTACTGATGAAAATCAATAATACCTAGGATTTTAAAGCTCATGCAAAGCATTGAATATTACATTCCTAATCTCACTTTTTCAAGAATATTTTCGTATAGCTTGAAACAAATGCACCTTTGGTAGCTACATTTTCTCGCGTGACATGTATGTTTGTCATATTTTTCTTCAGATACCGTACTAAACTCTACAAATATTATTATGCACTGCTGCTAAACATAATAAAAAAAACACGAGCATTGGCTTGAGGGGCCAAGCACTTCATAAATCAGAAGTAAGGTGGGAGTAGATCTGCAAATTACACGGATTTGGTAAGTTCCAACTCTAACTAATAACTAGTTTAAAGCATCACATAAACTGCTTCAGAAACTCTGTAGCCACGAGCCTTCCCCGTGTGTTCACTGACATTTTGAGCTCGCTTATCTCCTTATCAATGTCCTGTAATTTGAAAGACATTAGTATACTACTAGATGAGAACAAATCAACAGAATTACAATAATGGTAGAGAGAGAAAATTAATATTAACTTAGCCCCTATCCATGTCTGGAAGGTCATAGAAAAAGTAAGGCGGGCATGCCTCTATAATAAGTCCACTATACCAAGTACCAACTACAAGTACTAGTAGGGAAAATCTGTAAGCAAGCCACTAGCACACCTTGCCTACCCCGCTTGAGAGTTGAAACATATGGTCTAATAAATAAAAGAATATCAAAATCTTGTTCTTTTTTCAGCTGCATGTTATGCCATTCTCTGCACAACTAGCCCGGGATAACCACCACCTATCAAACCTCGTGCTCATGTTTTCTATATGGTACAGGTCCTGATAATTACTTAACTATTTGTAGCATCCAGGTAAATGACATTTCAAAGTTTCGAATTCTGATATCATTTCACACAATATCACTATAAGCGCAAAATGAAATGCAAATCCAAGTTATAGGGTAAATAAATTCTTGCCTCCATAAATTGCACTATAAAATCTATGAGTTTGTGCTTCTGCATCTCCTCACAATGGTAATTTGTTATAAGGAAGCTAATGTCATATCCCTGTCCAGAGAAACAGCAAAAAGATGACATTCTGCATTGCCGTGACTTGCAGTAATAATTGCCCCAAAACATTGATTGCAAGGCAAATAATCCAGCACACTGAATTTAAAAAGACAAATCCTAACCAGTGGCATAAGGGCATTTAAAAATTGATTTTAATAAACACCATGCAGTATATTCTGTATATAAAATGGTGCCCGAGTAGAAGGGGGAAAAAAGAACTTAACCTAGGATTATTCTCAAGTCCCCACTTTCTCACCTGCCAAGTGAATTGTGTGTGAAGAGGATTTTCTCTCACCTTTTCAACCAAGGGTTAATTAGGAAATGAACAGGAAGAGTCTTGATTGTAGTATGTTTAATGCTTTTGTCTACCCTTAGTAATAATGACAAGGCATCAATCCAAGCACAACCTTGGAAACATGCAATACTCAATATCTATAAAGCAACCTCAACAAATATTTTCCTAATCAAAAGATTCAATGAAACTTCACATAAATTTATCCCTCTTTCCTGCAGCCTTTTTACCTATATCAAATAGATGCCAATTAACAAGAACTAAACATTATGTTATATGATCAAAAAAAGTATCACCAGAAACCGTTGTCAAGTTTAAAAGAAGAAACCTAGTTTGATTGGTGAATAGATATAAACCTGCACAGGCTTTCTCCTCAGTACTTGGAAAGCCTCAGCTCTCATTGACAGAAATCTAAGAAATTTCTTGGTCAGTATGTTTTCAAGTTCATCAGCCTGCTTCACCTGCACAAGATGAAATGAAATAAAATAAAAATAAGGAATTAGGATATTTTTGGATATTTCTTTAGGATGTTGGATATTCTTCAAATGGACTATCAGTATGTTGAAATTTCTTAAGTATATTTTTGGACTAGTTGCACAAAGTTTACATGTGCAATTGTCCAAGTACTAGCATCTCAGTTCCAGTAGGCTCCCACCTGAACTTTTCTATTTTAACTTCAGATTCAACCACCTGATAATCAGTTGTCTGTCTAACTACCGTGCAATTATTTTTTCCCTCTTATTTTGCCACATTCTACTCATCCTCTCTACCTATCCATTCTCTATGTAGTTATTCAAATACACTATCAGTTTTTTAATGAAGAAGTGCACTATGAGGTTTATACTTTATGCTATCCATTAGTAACAAAACTTACAATTAGTTAAAATGTAGTATGTCAACAGCAAACTAAACAAAGGAAACCTACAATAAAAAAGGGAACTGTATGGAAAAATCAAAAGTTCATGAAAAGTATCCTGAGCCTGAACAGACAGTTCATGTCTTAAAGAAACACCACAAATTTAGTAAGCCTATAACTCAGAGAACTAATCATCATATCATCAAGGGTAGAAAATAATTTCAGACCATTCCAACAAAACATCATAAAAAATAGTTTCACAATAAAAGAAAGGTGGTTTACCTTGAGGCTTATCCTTAATGAATTGATAGATGTCTCTATTAAGCATTTCTCAGCCTCATTTCGGCATATCAAGACCTGTAACAAAAATTGCACACATTTTTTCTACAAAGCATTGGTGCAAAGACAATAACTCCTCTGAAGTATACATCATTTAGAAAGGTACAGACAGCAAAAGAAAAAATTATTAAGGCATAATTACCACCTATATAAGAGTCAGCTTAATCCTAATGAAGTCTACATCATTTAGAAAATAATAATTTTCTTTGAAGCATACATCAGTTATAAAGGTAGAGTAAAAGGAAGAAAGTATTAACACACAATTACCACATATAAGAGTCAACTTAATGCCAATGAAGACATTCAGAAATCAAAGACCATTCCTATTTATGCTAAAGATGAGAAAAATAGCAAGAGCTAATATAATTGAGGAGCATAAATCCGAGAAATCTTAATATCTAATGCAGCAGAGAACATTTTTAATGTTCCTCCTTTCTGATAACAATAAGCAAATATTTGTTATTATCCAGAATAAAGGGGGAAAAAATGAAAATCTCGCAAGCGAATAGGCTGGGAAAATGTTTTAAGTAGGAAAGTAGAGTCATGGTGATATGAAAATGAAATGAAATGGATCTTACAGGATTGAGCAGGAGTTCGGGGCTGGTCCTGCACATAAACATTCACAGTAGAGAATTATACTATATTGCTTTCACTTTTATTATTATAAATAAGAAGAACATGACATCACGCACGGACATGGATACAATTGCGCTAGCTCCTATCTACTTAATCTTTATTGTTATAATTATTATAGGTCAGATTCAGACGTACATAGAGTTTGCATCAATCTGAACATCTTTATATAAATATATTTGGATTTTCTATGGATTAGATATAATAGATGAGAAAAGGAATAATAGATACTAGGATTTACTTGAGTTCAACTTCGGGCTTGTTATGCCTTTCGACTTCTTGACAAGGAAAGTTCTGCGAACAAACAAACAAACAAATGAATGAATGAATGAATGAATGGAGGCGAAATGAAATGAAAATGAAATGTTGGGAATTCGATTCGAAGGTAAAAGCAAAGCTAAACCTGAAGGCACATAGCGGCCTCGAGTGTGTTGCGAATGCAGGTCAAGTATAAGCGCAATGTGTTGCTGCCCTGAAAAATGACAACACGGAGTGCAGTGGTCAACTCAACTGCGTTCGTTCAAGACGAAGAAAAAAAGTGCGTGGACTGCGTACCGTACCATGAGTTAGAGTTTGAGTTTGAGTTTGAGTTGGAAATCAATCAGTGATTCAATCGTACATTGATCGATGAGAGTAGAGTGAAAGCGAAGCGAGGATTGAGAAAGACAAAGCGGGCGCGTAAAGCATAATACTGGGTCCGTCCGGTGTTACTGTTGGGGATCCGATCGAATATCATAACTCATCAGTTCACCTTGCTTGCTAGTAGTACCTTTGTCTGCCCTACCGGCTTGGCTTGGCTTGGCTTGGCTTGGCTTGCCTCAAGTTTGAAAAACATGAGATGATTTGAAGTGTTAAATATGATGATGATGATGATGATGATGATTTTAATTTCTATTTCTATAAAATTGTATTTTAGTTCTTAATAATTTTTTTGTTTTTTCACAGAAATAATTTTTTTTTGTTTAGGTTTAATACTTTTTTTTTTTACCAAAAGAGATATTCATTCATTCAAATTGGTAAAATACATCAAAAACAACACAAATTTAACATCGCTAAAAATTGAAAAGAATAAATCTGCGAACAAACTCACAGCACTCAGGTTAATACCATAACACGAAAAAATGCCTACAAATGTGACAAAATCAAAGTAACCGGAATACTCATGGCTCCGGATATGTAACGTTGACGCCCAAGTCTTGATTGAATCTGTAATTGATCAAAACTTATCTGCCAATTTGAACCAAACGAACACCGCAACAAAACAGAAAACCAAACGACGCGCACCAAGACGACGAACAAAACACCGCCGCACGCAAACGACGAAAATATAGAAAAACACGAAAGAAAAAACTAGATTTGTGTGAAAAATACACTTATTTAGATAAAAGAAGAGAAAAAATGATATAGATGGGTGATTCTAAACCAAAAAAATGATCCAAAACCACCCCCTCCGATGGATGAGGAAATAAGTAGAGGGAAGGTTGAGAGAGAGAGAGTTTAGGTTTAATACTTATTTCACGTGTTAAGTGCCATTCATGTCATTTTAAGATTTTATTCCCATAAAATTGTCAAATAATTCCATGCGTTAAGCCAAAAAATTATTTCTTCTTTCGATCTTGCCACTCATTTTCATTGTCAGTGGACCCCTCTTTTAATTCTTTCCATTCTACCAGCCAAGAATCCATAATAATTCTCAAATCCAAATCGACTAATTATTCTTGGATAGCACCAGCTCCACTAGAAATTTCTCAATTTCAAAATGTATTGAGACACTGCTTTTAATTTTAATCTTTGTAAAAGTCAAATTTTAGTTCAGATCTTTATTTAATTTTTTATCTATCCACTTATGTCTTTGTAAAATTCTCATTCTCATGTTAAAGAAGGAGAATTTTACATTCACATAGGAATAGACATGATTTTGAAACTTTTCCATTTATAACTTCTTAGTCTCACCTTATTCTACCATATTTTAAAAAAAATTCCTATCACTTAAATACTTACCAAACAATTACAAATTATTTCCTTGAATATCATAGCTGAGAATAGTATTCCCATGAATATCATAATACTCTTGAAAAAATAATTTTATAACCTAAAACAAACATCTCCTTCTTCATCCACCTCCACTTTTACCTCACCAATATGATCACATGCACGCTATCATTTATTAGGGTCTAGGGACAAAAGGAGAAGTAAAACCACATAACCTTCTCTGACCACAAATGGTGACTTAGATCGGGACAAGGTCTCAGATTTCTTTGAATCGTAAAAGAGAAGTCAGGAAACACATCAATGCTGTGAATTAGTTTTGGAAACACAAGGTCTCAGATTTACACAAATACTCATGTCAGATTGAACAATTGGAACTGGGGAATAATTTTAAAATACTGTCCTCACTTTCACAACTGAATAATATAATTTTCTAATAATTTCATATCATAATTTTATCCAATGTCTCGACAAGCTATTGTTCTCTGAAGAGTGATCAAAAGTGCATATAGGCATATTTCACCAAGCTCAAATTGTCGGAGGAACCTTAAAAAAAGATGATTAAACAAGTTAATGATTAAATAAATAGTTACTGCAGCCTGACATTTAGAGTCATTTACAAGCATTGCATTTCAAACACTGAATTAAGAGATACAAAAGCAAAATGCTAAAAATCAGGGGCGATAACCATTAGACTGACTGTACACGAAACTTATTGGCAACATAGAGCAAATGACTAATGTTTGTAGTGGGGTAATTTTGCAGCAACTTGAGATTTGAAGTGAAATCACCCGCTAGGAGGCGCTTACGAATGAGAACTAGCATGGCACAACATATCCGGAGAAGAGTCTCCTGCAGAGTATTGTGTCAGTTTTCCTATATTTCCATTTTATAAAAGAACTATAAAGTGCTTCGATGCAAAGAAAATAAACAGATTATCCAGGCTCATTGACCTCCTGATCTACCATCAATCCATCATCAGTTCTATTTACAGTTTGAGAAGTAGCAAGAATTTAAAGTAGCACGCAACAGTCACAGGAAACAAGTGACCTATGGACACACTCAAGCCAGCAAAATATAAAGGAACTTTGATATGCTCTAATGTTCCAATAATATAGCCATTTGTTGTGATGAATCTTTCCTTCACAATCGGGATCCTCTAAAGTGGTTAGTGCACTTAAGAGTAGAAATGCAAAGTGAAACACTGATGAAAAAATCAACATCAGTCTGAGCCAAAAAATAAAGTTGCTAAAACTATCTTGATTTTCGCATTAATAGTTGCTCTTGCTCATCTTCACTTTACTCGTGTAGAGCCAAATCATTCCCTTACTTTTGCTATGTAAAAGTAACTCAACATTTTCTATCCAAAAAGTAACTTCACAACTTCAAATCCGATGTGACCTCTTATCATTGTCATCAAAGAAGTGGCAGAAGATCATAAGGCTAAATGCCAGTCCATTATAATACAAGGTAAATAGGATTAGGAACAAAGTTGTACCTGTGGACCCTCTGGATCACTTAAAAGAGTGTCCCAAATGTGAAGGCTGTCAGCAAAATTGAACTCCTGAGTCAACAGGAGAGTGATCCACCTAAATGCATAGAATTGGGGATTCACCTGGCATTCAGAAGCAGAAAAATGAGCCATTTCTGATAAACTGTTTAATAGCCAAAAGCAAATACATGGTTGAATAATCTGGCAAGCATGCACCCAAGAAAGTATACTGACTGATGAAAGGCTCTGTCACTTAATTGGTAGAGAAACATAAAACCATATAAACAGACAAAAACTAATGGCCAAAATAACAATTCTAACATAGAAAAAGGTCATGTCACTAGAACAACGAAGCAGGAAAGAGCCACACTCCTCTGTTTATTTATTACTTAGCTTATTTAACAAATTTAATATAAGAGTAGTGCACAGAGTCCACAAACAATTGCATAACAGTATATATCATAATGTGCAAACGAATAATTAATGGCTAACTGTAATATCAAGAACAAAAACAGTTTAACGTAGATCGGTAGATGCATACGCTACTCAATATTTCCAAATTTAAAATAAAAGGAAAAGTTAACAATATAGATTATAGACTATATCTTAAAAACTGTTAACAATATAGATGCATACGCTACTCAATATTTCCAAATTTAAAATAAAAGGAAAAGTTAACAATATAGATTACAGACTATATCTTAAAATCTCTTACTTTAGAAGTGACCTCAAGATGACGCCACAGTTCTTCATCATGTTTTCTTAAAAGCTGGGACAATTTTGTAATAGTTGATCGGATTCCCACTACACTATTGTCTAGTTGTTGAACAAAGTTATCTCGGAACCCACTCAATAGCTCAACAAAACAAAAGAATGCATCAGCTTCAGCAAAGGCCTGCATATTGTAATAGGGAGTTGTTAAGCACAAATAACCAATAATAAAATTGAATAAACTGTAGCATGAATCTACATCACTCCATTATTGCTATCTAAGCATGGATTACAAACAAGGTTAACAACAGGGAATCAGGGGTTTGATAATGCAATCCCATGATAGATCATATAATGGAAACATAAGAGATTACGAGAAATCAGGAATATATAATATACTCACTGAATTTTCCTCATCAGGGTCATTTTTGAACACATAGAATAGAGGAGCCAATATCTCATTCATCCCTTGAACATATCTTACCCCTGGGTTTAACTTTGCAAAAATAATTAAGATGTTCTTTAAAGCCTCCTGAAAATGTCCCCCAAAAAATGATAAATCAGAAGGGCATGTCAGAAAAGACTTGAATTTTGGAGATTATATAAATTTTGAGACAAATAAAGTAACGACCTGATTAGATTTTGCAAATTGAGAATCACCAGAGAAAAAATGCATATCAGGATGAGTGCGCTTTACGTCTCGGTCAATCTGATCTATGATCTCCGTGTCCTACAAAATGCAAAGAAATCATTTACTTCATAACAGTCTTTGCATAACAGAGTATTATAGTGCATTAGCATCAGATTTCTATTGTTGTGATACAACAAACAATAGAGTTCACAAAAGATTAACTTATTGACAGCAGCAAGATCATTAATAGCATATGTGGTAATAAATTTGCTAAGGCCATTTTCATAAAGATGTTCTGTTATTGGTACAAATTGACCATGAGTTACTCACATACTGTTTAAAATTTTAGAAAAGTGTCTCACAGTAGACAGTAAGTAACTATCATTACGGATACAGCAAATGTGTATTAGCAATCCACTTCTTTTTTAGGCAAAGGAAGCTTCAAGTAGAAGGTTTTTTGGTTGTCACACATTTAAGTAAAATGATAAGCATCATGGACTGGTGTGTCATCTGAGGAGTTTGATATGCAACATAATTAATGCATAATCAGAGATTTCACGATAGAAGTATCTAACAAAAACAAATGCAGTGTAATTGGTATATAGTTTTAAGCTGATAGGTATCTGATGATTCATTTTCCCTTGAAATGATATGTAGCAGTGCACTTTGTATCATACCTGGAAGAACTGATTCCATACGCTGGTCTTCCCAAGACTCAAAGGATGCTCCCCATGAGTGATTTCTGATCTAGAGAGCAAGGCCCTCTCACATTTGGCTTCATCAGTATCACAACTTGCAGAGTTGTACATCCTCCTTGTGATTTCTGACTAGCTAGTCACAGAAACATTCAGAGAGCCAAATAGATAAAGCAAATAGAATATGCATTAAAAATCACTGATTCAGCAAAGACTGCACTTGGACAAACATGCATCCTATATAAATGTAACAGAAAAAACCAAGCAAAATCAGATCAAATTCAAAAAATTAACATGACAACAGATTCTTTAGAATTATCTCTCTTCCCCTAGTCCATAGTTTGATGTAAGAATCAACAAGATGTGAAAAGAAATGCAATTTGATTCTACAGCTTTAGTTCAAGCACTGACAGTTTTCAATTATTGATTTTATGATCTCATCACAATTAAGGACTCTTTCAAGACACCCTTCACCACCCACCCACTCAAAAAAAGGTTTTAAGTTTAACAATATGTATTTACACATATGCATAGGCTCCCTAAGCAACTAACTTACAGGATTCATGAGAATTTCCTCTTTGAATTGTTTGTATTGGGACCTCTTCTTTGCTAATTCAGATGGCCAAAGCCCTCGATCTGGCGGGAGATATCCAAGCAAAAGCTGCAAATGTCAATCAGCATAAGTTACAATAATATACTATGATATCAGTTGCTTCTTTCCATCAATAAAAGAACACACTCTAGACAAACAAAAAGCACCCAAACCATATCCCTATTTAGAAGTACATAAAACCTGTTTGGTGGGAGGGAATGAAGTGAAGTTCAAAGAGGAATGAGTCATCTGCAATCTGCATGTTTGATCAGGGATGCACATCCCTTCAATTTTTAGGACCAAGTATATTGTGCATCATAAAAGCAAAGAAATCCCAATTCCATTTTGCCTAAACAAATGTATTTTACCTATATGAGAATGTTGCGATGAATGAGTAGCCACACAAGACAAGATGGCATTGTGAATGAAATTATTAGAGAAAAAGTCAAGGTAACTCCCATTGCCAAAAAAAAAAATGATAAGAGTCTTGTCTTGGATGGTTCGAATATATGTGGAGAAGGCTTGTAAACTAGATGGAAGAGATTCCCATAGTTAGAGTGAGAGTGTGTGTGTGTGTGTGTGTGAGAGGGAGAGGGAGAGGGAGACCAAGGAAAAATATAGTTCAAAGTATTAAGAGAGATTTAGTTTTAAATACTCTATTTTTAGACATGGTTCATGATAAGACATCTATGAACATGAGTAAGAGAAGACCTTGATTATTGTTCTTGTACATCTATTTTACCTAAAAAATCATAACCTATTTTTCATTCTGTTCTTTTTAAAAAAAAAAATCAATTCTAGCATTTCAAATACGGGAGCGCAAATAAGGCATCATTGCTTGCATTCCCATCCATACCATAGCAAACGAAACAAGGCAACGAACACTCCACTCCCATTGTATCAAAAAGTCAAAAACCTTTTACATGATTAAGAATAAACAGCCACTGAAGCTGGATCACAGTTAACACACGTGAAAAATAAGACATCAGAGACTAGTGGAAAAGAAAATCGCACCTTCCACACAGTAGAACGTATTCCAGCGGCATCAGGCACACCTTGACACGCGAGCCTCCGCAACTCCCGTATATCCATCACCTTCCTCGACAACTGAAACCAAAAGTAACCATCACAAAAACCAAATCAATAGTTCAGCAAAACGCAAGTGATAATCAACGAGAGTTAAAGTTCACATCATCGTTGGAGAGCGGAAAAACCACCTCGGACAACAATTGAGCTTGGTTAGGGATGTCGTGGACGGAGGAGGAAGACGCGTCATCGTGATCATCGTAGGTTCGCGAATCTTCGATTCTCTGCTTTGGCGGGGGATCCTGGACGACTACCGGAGGAGGGGACGGAGGTTGCGGCGGTTCCGATGGGCTCACCACGACGGGGGAGCTGTCTTCGGTGGCGGCGACGGAGGAGGGAGGGGATGTTGGTGCTGACCAGAGGGAGCTGTTAAGCCAATCGGGGACTTTCTTCTTCACCATTTTGTTCGGTGATGAGTGATGAGTAGGTCTAGGGTTTCTGGATTTTCATTTCATTGAGGAAAGAGGAGCAACATTGAAGTTGAACAACACACAGGACGCATCGCATCGAATTGCATTGGTAACCATCAACACACACCAGCTGTGTATGAATCTTAATTCCTAAATTAGTAATTAATTAATTTAGAGAGTGTGTTGCTAGTAGTGTCCATTAATTAATTATTATTATTAGTTCTGGAATTTCGAAATTACTGTCAAAAAAATGATATTAATTTCGAAATTAATATCAAGTTACTGTAACAAAATTTAATATCAAGTTATTTATTTTAAAACTTAATTATACTTTTAGTCTTTATCTTTTATGAGGTGAAGTCTAGGGTGAAATTGTTTTCATGTGATGTATGGTGGAAATGTTTTTTTAAAGTTTAGTAACAAAGTTTAGTAACCGTTAGATCTTATAATAAGAATATCAATGGTCCAGATCAGCTAGAAAACATATGAGAACACCAACACTTGCCCTCGCACAACCCTTATCCCCCCACCCTCCCCCACCTCTCACATTCTCTCTCTTCCGATTTTTCCTCCGCCATCACCTCCCTCTACTCTGCCTCCTCCATTGTCGCCACCCCCTCCAAGCAACGTTGTCACATAAGCTTCCCCCAAAAGCTTTCCAAATAGGAGGCTGCACCAGTAGCAACACCTGCATCATTTGACGGTTGACCCCAACCCCAAAAAAAAACTCATCCCCTCCGTCTGGATCAAAACACCCCTCCAACTCCAAACCCTATCAATCGCACTCCTCTTCCTTCTCTACTCCATCCTCTCCCTCTCATTCGTCGATCAAATCTCTCTCTCTTGTTTGCTTGCTTCTTATCTATAGTTCAGAAGTTCCTCAACACCAACCAAGCCAGCATGAATAACGAGTTGTAGCAACCTTATTAACTTGCCTGTATTCTTTTGACTCTTTTGTTTGTTTTTTCTTCTTTTTTTATTTGATTGGCGATGGGTAACGGATTGGGAAAGCAAACGGTGTGTTTCATGGGAAACGGCGGTGGTGGACGGAAGCATGACATATCCATTCTGATTACGGAGCCACTGGCTAGATCGAGGCGGGGATTGTCGACGAGGACGGAGAGGGGGATGCCGAGGGAGTGTGCCTGCTCCTCCATGCACTTCGAGGTGGGGACGCCGATGATGTTGGTGAGCTCGCCGAAGCTGAGGAGGGTGCCGAGCTTGGCGACGACGAAGGCGGCGGTGGAGCCAGTGCTGAGGCCGAGGACCATGCTGCTCTTGACGGACTCCACGGCCTTGTCAACGGCGAGTTTCTTAAGTTCGTCCTGGGTGAGGGTTATGGCATGGACGGCGAAGGGGCGGGGTTTGCGGGGGTTGGTGCACAGTTTAAGGGAGCTTGGGGTGCGCAGGATAAGGTGTGCGGACTGCGGATGCAACATTGTGGCATGCAACTGCTGCGGAGGAGGATAGAGAAGAAGGCGATGAGAGGGATGATAAGGAGAAAAGTTAACGGTGTGTTTCATTTGGGGGGGTGGGGGGGATAAGGTTTGTGTGTGGGAAAGGGTTGGTGTTCTCATATTTTTTTAAACTGATCTGGATCATTGGTATTCTTATCACAAGATCTAACGGTTACTAAACTTTGCTACTAAACTTTAAAAAAACATTTCCACCATACATCACATGAAAACAATTTCACCCTAGACTTCACCCTTTTATGATTGTGCAATTCATCTTTCCCGTATGTTATGCCAAACCACTAATTTTTTTTACTTATGAGTGTGTTTGTTTCAAGGTAATAAAAAATATTTCTGGGAAAGTTGATATGGGAATGTAACATTCTATGTTTGGTAGAAGTTTTAAAAAATTATTCTCGGGTATCATTAATTCCCGGAAATATATTTTATTCATGGTTTCTCTCTTTTCCATTCCCATGAAGAAGGGTGGGTATAGCATATTCTCATAGGAATATAGGTAGTTTTAATATTCAACCAACTATAACTCCCCACTTTCATCACATTCTACCACATTTTTTCTTATTTTTGATTTTTTTAAATAAATGAATTTTAAAAATATTTCAAGGAATATTAAGTACTTACCAAACATTTAATTGGGAATCGTATTCCTGGTAATAACAGTCCCAGTAATGTCATTCCATGGAATATGCTTTTATAACTTGAAACAAACATCCCCTATGTTGCTAAATGGTATTGCAATTGTGGAAGCTAAAACTAGGGATTCTTGGATTAATGTCAAATGTGATTTCTTAGTTAATATCGTCCGACCACGTAAGCCAAAATGTGAGTGATTTAACGAAAGAGACCCAATTGATATAGAGGAAATATGAGAACCTAATTTGCTCAATTAAAAATTGAGGATCAAAATTGCACAATCATAAAAAAAATTTGGAGAACAAACAGTGTAATGAAGCCTTTTTTTTTAATACTAAAAAGTTAAGTGTGAATAAAAAACGGACCTCAAAAATTAAATTAGAGATTAAGTTCCTAATTTACCCTAGTAGAACTTATGTTCGTGCGATATGGAGATGCAAAGAAGTAGATGGTGAGTGATGACTTGACTTGTGGGAAAATTACTAGAAAAATGCTACTCATTGTTCATTGTGGAGAAATTTTTATACTAAAAACGTAACATATAATAATATCACATGTACACTTTTAAAGATTAATAATCAAGATGCACAAGTAGAGTAGTAGGACTTCTAGTAATTAAGGATAAGTGTTGCTTTTACACGACAAAATTAGGAAGATTTTCGCTAAATGGAAGGTGATTGATATTTGCTAAATGCTGACGAGTTTTTGCATATTTGTCTTTTTACTCCATCAATCTACTTCATTGAAATGTATAAAATTTCTTAAAAGTATTTGAATAATTGAACCTAAACTTATACTATACTTTTGACAAATATATGATATTTAAGTTGCATATACTATATAATGTTCTGTATCTTGCATGCACCATCCACTGTGCATCAAATGTATGCCTTGGTTTTTTCAATCAATATGTTTAATCTTTTGTAGAAGCAATGTAGTGAAGCAAATGTTTAGACAGTAATTCCAATTGTTGTAGAGCTACATTGGATTGCATTGAGAACATATTTACAAGTTTAATGCTTGAGATTTTTCAGGATGGGAAAAGTGATTTCAGTAATAGAAGTCCAGTATATGACTCGCGTAATCTAAATAAGTTTAATTTTGTAAAACTGAATTTGAAGTAAAAAGATTTATGTTATGATGTTTTTATTCTAAAAGATATTTAAAAATATGTATTTGGAAAATCGCTTGTGCGAATTCCAAAACACTCAACTCAGTGAATTTTGACCAAAATACTAAACCAAAAACATGCTTTTGAGTCAAAATTCAATTTAATGCTTCGAATTCATATAAACAGTTTTCCAAACACAAGTATACACATTTTAACTTAATACAAAATCTACTTCTATATCACTTTTAGTTTAGTCAAATTGAGGTTTAGAGGTAAAATCAATTTTGATTCAAAGCAACTAAATATCTAGACTTTACTAAAATCACGTTTTACGGATTTTGACATTCTTCACATTAAATCCAAACACAACCATAACAGTCAGACAAACGAATTCACAATTAAAAATATGCCATCTATTGTGCCATATATATCACCCCTGGTAAAAGTTAGGAGCTGCAAACACCACCTCCTGTTTGGTGTTTCGCGGCTAGGATGTCAGCACCATTTTCCATGTTGAGCTGAAGTTACATTAACACAAAAAACAAAACTATAAGCCAATTGAATCAAAATGAGAAATTATGAGTAAAATGAGATCTAAACATTACTTCTATACAAGCAGTAACGATTTAAGATGCACGGTAAGAAAGAGATCACAACATTAACGAAATTGAAAAATAAAATAGAGGGTTGACTGTTAATCCCATGCACATTTCAGCAGCTCATTAAATTCATGGCCAAATAGTTCTACTAATTCCAATTCTTATGTCCAGTATTACTGATGATATACAAATATGATATATGTGGAGCCACTTAGGATCAATTTACCTAAGAGTAGCCATTGTAACACTTCTGATATATTTGCTGCTTGGTCAAGGGGGTGAATTTCATTACCACAAATTATAGTGTCATATGAGATGTAAAGAAGACAAAGAAATATATGAATTGATGTAATTTGAACATGTGTCCAGAAATTCATGCAAGAATATTCAACAAACCTCCCTGTTTTATTGTGCATTAGAAATTATCAACATATATTGTTGTTTTTAACACAAAACACAGGATAGTTCAAAAGTGGATGCGAAATTTTTAAACAATTTTTCTATGAAGCTCTAAGGTAGCAACACACTTGTCGCAGCGGGATCCCGTCAACACTTTTTTCAGCACACTTTTAAACACATTCTTAATTATTTGTTCATTATACGATCTAAAGTGATCTATTTAAGAGAAAACTAAATTGATTCATATTTAGAAACGAAAGAAATTAACCATGAAAGAAACCCATGTGGTGGCAAGTCAATCATGAAAGAAACTGACCATTTTTGGCGTGTGACGTTCCCCTTTAACATATACACCGTCATATAAAAACTGCATGGTCTCATATTCCAAGTTAAACTTATCACAGTAACTTTTGAATACCTTAATTAACCTCACATCCTGGTTCACATTGAAAAACATCTGACGCCCATCCTACAGTTTTTTAGAAAGGCAAATGTTCGTACTTAGTATGGCATACAGTTGAACGAAGAGTAACATAAAGAAAGAAAGAACAAAAAGGTGAGAGCTCCAATGTTGTACTATAAGCACTCTTCGACATTAAAGCATATGGAATAGCACTAGACACCATTCTAAGGTATACTTTTAGTAGTATCCTTGTATATTGTTGTTGAGCGAATTACTCTTCCTTCAATTAATGGAGGAACAAGCTACAAGTAAATCCAAAATGCTGTAAGGCCAAAGACATCTTTGTCATCCATTAATGTGATTAGCATAAAGTGTTGCATAATAAGATGAGGTTGCATGTGTGGTGTTTAGTGGTTCTGGTTCTCAATTATGTGTCTATTTTTTAATTTTGTTACATTTTAAAAGACTATGCAGTATTCATAGTAAATTTTTTTGAGGGGTTGGGTTAGTGAGATTGGATATCTATTAGATACTTGAGTTGAAAAAGTAAAAATGAGTGATGTATACAAGTGGGATCCACTTAAGTACTAAAAAATGAGTACTCCACTAAAGATGCTCTAAGATCACTACCGAGGAGAGATTTATCTACCACTCCCGACTCAAGATCACATAAACAATGGATTATTTTTTTAAAAATGAAAAGGCAAATAAAAGGATTATTTAGGAAAATCTAGGGGAAATAGAATTAAAGAAAAGGAGTCATACATACCTGATCCGTAATTGAAATGGAGACATGAACAATATCATCAGCAACTTCATCTTTGGCCTTTCTCTTGCTACCAATGGGAGCCATGCAATTATCTACACATACAAGGAGAGTTAATTGTAAGATCCACCCTTCAAAAGGAAAAACAAAACAAAAAAACTCTACCAAAGATTTATTTCTTTCTTAACTTCCCTACACAGAAGGACACACACAAAAAAAAAACCTATTTTATATATTAATAACTATAAAGACCACAAACTAATTAAGGTCCCATATTCCCTTATAGCATTTGACAATTGCAAAAAACTTTTGAGTGAGTATCATTCACCATGTGGTGGCATCTTCTACTATACAATGAGATTAACCATCAAAACAAATAAAAAAAATAACGCTTTCTTCTGTCACAAAGTGAAACAAAAATCTCCAAAAACCACAAACTATGTTGAAGATGTGTAGAAGCAAATTCTTTTCTCGGATCAGAAAGAAAGATAAAGATGGAAGAGAAGGGGGGGGGGGGGACACGAACCACGGGAGAGGAACAAAAATAAGAACCAAGAGGGCTTTGTGGTGTCACAGGACAGTAAAGGTGGCTTGTGTGTTGAAAGATAAACCATTGATAAGCTTGTGATTTTGTTTGAGTAGGGAGCAAGCTGTCAGTTTAATTTCCCAAAAATGTCAACAAAAGAGAGAGAGTGAGAGAGTTTCTATGTTTGCATTTCCGTTCCAAATTCTTAAAACTCATTATCCCACTGTATTTATTTATTCTCTTTTTACAAGTGTCTCAAAAACTGTTCAAAGTAAAGTCTCTCTATTATAATAAATTTATGTTGAGAGTAAAATAAATTTTTGGAAAGTAGATGGATCATAATTAATCCATCTTTGAACTTCTCAACTATTATAATTAATTTTATAAAAAAATGTGTAAAATAATTAATGAATATAAGCGTATAATTGATAAAATGTAATTTTAAATTATCAAAATGACATATAAATAATAACAATATTCTTCTTAAAGATAGACAATTAAAAAGAAACACACGTAGTAGATGTTTTCGATTTCTAGTTTCAAGAGTGTAACATAACATATTATTGCTGAAGGAATAGGATCATATGTGTTCACGTTAGAAGCCTAATACCACCTCGATTCTTAAGAGAGTTCTTATTTTTAAAAATGGGTTCTTACCACGTTCACCATTGGATGGCTGAGGTGGCAGCCAGATGGAGAACTGGTTCTTCAAGAACCTAGTTCTTAACATTAAAAAATTATTTTACTTGATAAAAATAAAAATGTGAGGTCATTTGTGCATCTTGTTTTAAGTTCTTAAAAGAGTTGTATCATTGAAGTAAAAGATGGGTAGAGTTATTAAATATGATGTGATATAGATGGTTGTGTGCTTCCAAGTATTTTTTTTTTAACTAAAGCAAAGAAGGGTAAAAAATAGAAAACTGGCGTGCAAGTTCAACAATGAGCAATCACATCTGCTGGTCATACCTTCCCTTTTCAGGTGGTGAAGTCCCTAAGTGAACCATGATACTCCGGTGGGCCATCACCTTCTATCAAAGGTAACTGTATTTATTTGAAAAACACCCCACATGTTGTATTTAATTGTGTAAGTGACACCAATATTTTTTAAATTTCTAAAAGTAAGCCACGTAATAAATTTTTTTACGGCTTAATTGCACTTTTGGCCCCTCTATTATAGTGCTTGGGCAATTTTGGTCCCTGTGTTTTTTTTCGCTTAATTTTGGTCCACACATTTTTCAAACGGGCAATTTTGGTCCAACCGTTAAGCTGCTATCCAATTATTAACGGAGTTTGCTGACTTTGCATTTGGAGGTTGATGTGGCATGCTCACTTGGGGACACACATGACTGCTGATGTGGATTAATGAAGTTGAATAAAAAAAATGAAAAAGAAAAACTGAAATCTTGCATGTTTATCGTGTTGAGATGAAGCTTTTTGGTTTCCATTTGAAGGCAGCCAGTAAGGACGACATCTCCTCAGTCTACCAGTGCCGTTATTGTCATTACCAATTCTCAAGTGTTGGGGGCCACCCTTTTGACTCTGAGTGTTACGTATTTTATATTTTTGCAGATAGAGGGGAGAAAGGGATGACTTAGGTGTAGGGTTCTCATTGGAGTTTTGAGTCTTTTGACTAAGGTTATGTCTACAATTGGTGTCTGTAATGTCTTAAGTTGAGTAGAGAAGTTATGGTGATACTGAAAGTGTTTGATGTAATGACAATGTCTGATGGAACTGAAAGTGTTTGATGTAATGTTTGTTTGATGGAATCAAATATTACTATCTTTGTAATTTTAGCAAGAGTGTTTATGTACTGTAAATGAAAATGATTTGCATAGTAATGGATTTGAATACGTTGTGCAAAGTGATTTAGTTTGCAAAATGGCAAAACAAATTGCTCACAACTGCAAAATTGATTACAATGTAGAGGCATTCACAAGGTTCAGTAATGATGATTTCGGTTAACTTTCTATTTTTTTAGTTAATGATGATTTCGGTTTTTTTTTTCTTTTTCATTTTTTTATTTAACTTCATTAATCCACATCAGCAGTCATGTGTGTCCCCAAGTGAACATGCCACGTCAACTCCCAATTGCTAAGTCAGCAAACTCCGTTAATAATTGGATGACAACTTAACGGTTGGACCAAAATTACCAACCAAAATTACCCGTTTGAAAAATCTGTGGACCAAAATTAAGCGAAAAAAAACACAGGGACCAAAATTGCCCAAGCACTATAACAGGGGGACTAAAAGTGCAATTAAGCCTTTTTTTACAATTATTAATTTAAGCAATTTTTGTTTAAAAAAGAAAGATATTTGTAATGTTTTAGAAAACAGTGTTTTATCTTGGTGAGAAAACAAAGTCCAAGAGAAGTAGATGTCGTCGCTCCCCACCGCTCCCCTCCGTTTGCCGCTGATATCTTACCGTCGTCCATTGTTGTATTTTCGATTTCGCAGTCCAGAGCTCCATTGAAGGACAACGCCATTTCGCACGATTTGTTTATTTTCACTATCGCATCTGGTGAGTTCATATAGTCGTTGGAACGAATTTGTGTGTTTTCGCATTTTTGTGTCTGGTTGAGTTCGTATCTACTGCGATACCATTCAACAATAAAACCTAAAAAAACTACCTACTTAATCTTATAATTTAATTTACCTGCAAGAAAAAACAAGGTTATAACTTGATGATTTGTTGTTATAAAAGTACAATTGTTGATTTATTTCCTTTTGTAATTGAAATAAAAATTTTAACCGGTCCCTTATAATATTTACATGAATTTTAACTACTGGAGCAACTTTTGTAAATATGAAATTTATAATTTAATTCGTCTAATTTAATAACTCTTCAAGTCCTTTCTTGCAAATATTAAAAACTTGTAACTTTACCTGTGCAGCAGGTATACCATACGCAATCTACACCATCCCAATAATAAATTGTTATATATCAACGGCTATAACATGTACTTGTGTATCATGGTCCATTTAAGGAGTTGACCACCTGAAATGCCACCTTCCTAAGGTGACAAGAGGAAAAGGGTGCAATAGAGGGAATCAAATTTCCCTGTGTGGCACCATGGGACAACTTTGCTTTCACTCTCATCGATCCCAAATGGAGCAAAAAGACTAAATGAACCTAGTTACTAAATTTAACCTTTAATTAATTACTACGTCTTGCACTTTGAAAGCGATTGATATTTTCACATATTTGTAAACAAAATATTACTACTACAAGTTGTACCGTTGTAAGAGAATTTATGGGAGAAAAAAAAAAAAACGTTTCACATGCTGTGCATAATTTATGAGGAAAAAAAAATCTGAATGTTATCAGAATCAGAGCTAAACTTATTGAAAACGAAAAAACATGAATAGCTTCAACCCATTGCTAATAAGTAAATATGGATAATTGGTAAATTTGATTTATACGGATTGGATTTACTATCGGTTAATAATAAATGAATTAAATTGGGTTGAAATTGTCAAATTAAACTTAGCTCATGTTTCCATTGGTGGCAAGTTAACGAGTTGCCCCATTTTTTTTTAAAGGATTTTTCTTTTATTAAATAAATTATATAGAATTTTTCATAATATTTAGATATCTTGGTCAAAAAAAAGATATCTTGGTCATTACTCATTTGAGTCATTTGAATGTAAAGTTTTTTCACTCTATTGAGTCATAAAGCAAATTTTAAAAAAAGGTCAAAATAATATATTTTTTTAAAAAAGGTTTGTTAGTAGGCTAATGTAATAAGTTTGTGAATTTTTAATTTATGTTTGTTATGGTCCCTATTAGATGGGTTCGTTTTATCTATCAATTTATTAATTTCATTTGATGTTTAATTTTTCTCTTTTAATATATAACCATAATAATATCAATATCTAGTTGACAGAGAAATGGTTGAGATCCTCCTGAAGTAAGAAAACTCCAGCAAAAATGTATGAATCCGCAAGAAATGTATCTGACATGTTCTTCACAAAACAATATATTCAACAGCTGTGTATATTTTTTAAAGAATACCAAAGTTTTGATTCAATTTTGATAACAATGCTACATTGGACGGTGCACCAAAAAAAATTGCACCCGTGTAAGAATTAACAAAAATCAATTTACAAAAAAGTTGCATCCGAGACAAAAATACTAGATCAAGTTGTCTATAAAAGCTGAAGACTGGATGGTTCTTAAAAGCTCCCTCAAATTAGCCAATACATGGCGCGGTCCCAAACTCTTGGAACCAATGAAATTCAAAAGCTGCTCTAAATCCTACAATCAGAAAAGCATATGGGAAAGGAGAAGTAAGTCAAGGTTAATCAGAATGGGTATTTATTTACCCACAGTAGTATAGATATAATATCCCCCTCTAGACAACCACGCTTCAAGAAGAAATTAAAGTTAGCAAAGAGTGGGTAACTGCAAAGACATTCCGCATGTTTGAGATAACACAGAAGCAGCCACTCTACCTGACAACGCCAATACAAAACCAACAGCCTTTGCACAAAGTTCAAACTAAGCATTAAATTCAAAGCTTGAGAATTGCTACAGCCTACAGGGCAAATATAAATATATACCTTATTTAGCAAGAATACAGCATAAGCTGCTCTTGTTGTATCTTGACCTTCTAAAAAAAGGGGGAACTCTACATGCTTGGCATTTGTGAAAGACATTGCACTTGATGAAGCTTCAGAAGATGGTAGCTCTATTGAAGGTGCATTGTCAATAATATATGAACGAGAGGCACCCAACCGTAAAGGGTACCGCAAAGGAACTTGCAAGTATGAGGCTATAAGTGAAACAGCCTGCGAAAAAATCAGTCTAGTAAAAGTATATTTCAACAGTTATTAGGTCAACAGTCCCACATGAACTACAATTAAAAATACCATAGTTGGAACAGAACTACAAAAGTTTGATATGAGAAATGTGACAATTGAGAAACTGTGAGTCACATGATTATTGGAATGGATCATTAAAAGCACAAGATAGAAAATAAGTCATCAACAGATCAGATCTGAGGCAAAAAGGGTCAGGGAGGTAGTAAAACTTACATGTGCAACATATCCTAGAGCTGTAGCAGACCTCTGAATTTCCTTTTTATCAGTGAAAAAACTCACCTTCCTAAAAGATAGCATAGTTAAATGCAGACCCTGAATCGTCAAGGCCCCTTGATTAACTGGTTTAAGTCCGGGAGGAGTCCCTGGGTAATGTACAATGATTCAGAGAAGGTACCATTTATAAATGCAGTAAATATTATCCAAAAATTTGTGATAATTTAAATTAGCGCAAGAGAAACTAGACTTAACATTTAGTGAATTGCTATGGTCTTCTAGTGCATCCATGCCATATCGTAAAACATCCCATAAAAACCTCTTACAGTACGAAGAAAAGTAATAAGAAATAACAATAGTAACAATAGTACTAATTGATTGGATGAATGTTCAAAGGGTCAGTGATTTTGTTATTAATCTTTCAATTTTAGGGTTACAAATAAATATGAGATTTAAAGCAACAATAAAAAGTGAAAATGCCACCATGACAGCCCCAAAAGACCAATGATTCACCCTACCAGTACCACCTCCATATAGAGCAACAATGATGTGGTCTACAAGTTATAGCTTATGATACCATGCTAAAAGAAAATACTACCCCTTTTTTTTATGAAAAACGAAAGAAGAATGTATGAGATAAACATCTACTATTAATTAAGGAGATGACATTGTAATTTTTTATTTAGCAATAAAAGATAAAATTACAATTTAAGGCAGTAGACATGAAGCAAAAACTATGCAGAAGCATCAATGAAAAGAACAAGACGTGAGGCACATCAGGCAGATGAAGTACAGAATGAGAGACATCCTTTTCAACACAACAGCACAATTTAAGGAAACCAAGGGAGAGCGACTGAACCATCTCAGCACCTCAAGTTTCATGGTTTACTTAAATTGCAAGTTTCTTCTTTTTATAAGCTCAGTCATTTCTTACCATAGGGGTACTACCCACATGGAAAAAGACTATTATTGAGCTAACTATTACCTGCCGGGCAACCTAAAGGATATGCTTCAAGCTCTTGCTCTTGTGCTGGTCCAACCAAGATCTTTACAGGATATAACATTGAAATTTGAGATGCCATGTATTGTTGCCTCATCCTTAGCATCTTCTGCAAGTTTCTCAGACGAACATAACCATCTTCTTCTGACAGTAATCTATTTGATTCCTATAATAACAGCATCATCAGCTTTCTAATTACAATAACTGTAGTAACATATGACTCTACTACTTTTCCCCAGAAATGAAATATGGGTGGACAAAGAAATAATGATAAGTTATTACGAGATGCTATTTCTTACAGGGACCAACATAGAAAAGGCCCAAACAGACTATATAAAACTTGAGCAATCCTCACCACAAGCCGGTTTTGTGAGATTGAGTTAGGCCCACTAAATCTACCATACAAAAATCTAAGAAGATTCAACCCATGCCCTCCCAATTAGGTGTTGACATTCATTACATTAGCTACATTTTTGTTTTCAGGAAGTTCCTTCATAATTCCTATTAAAAGAAAGAAAAACTGATAGAGCCTACTGAATTTTTTACTTTTAATTATTCCAACAAAAAAAATGAAGACACTATCCACTAGAAAATATAACATAAAATTCACCTGAAGATTTCTGCTAGCTACAGAGAGAGTACCGCCCGCCACCAAAAGCGATTGCACTGCACCACTAAGCTGCTCCTCCTGCTTGTTAGCATCCTCCTTTGTCATCCTAGAACGTATAGACATATTCTCCATCATCATTTTCTTTGATTCCAATTTCTGACGCATCCCCTCAAGTTCATCCAATCGACCCAATGATTCAGTATTGACCTGCTCACAAAATCATTGCCCGCTAATACGCGGGCTCAATAATTAGGGACAAACAAGTATAATATTTAAAAACAGAACCAACCATACACTCATACATCAAAAACTTCGACAGTACTGGTTTCAACCAAGACCAATAATCAGGGCCATAAATCATAAATGGCCAAGATGGAACTGAAGTGTAGAAGATTAACCAGCAATATCGAAAAAGGTTAATCTAGAAAACTTAATGGAAGTATGAAACAATTGGCTTCTGTTTTAGTAGATTAGTAAGTATACTCTTGTTTATTAATTCTTTTATCAATGGAATGTCCTGCCCCCACTCCCAAATCACCATAATAAACCCACGTCGATGTTTGTATAATGCCTTGGCCTTTGAATGGGGTAGCCTTCCTCCCCCTTAACTTTTTATAATCAAAAAGAAGAGAAATGAGAGATCACCCGGTCCAGCCATAACACACCCCGACGGCTCGACTCCACTAGAGAGTGATTGACTTCAAAGCCTCTCAGTAACCAACTCAAACACCACAGTCCAAACCACCACTCTGAAAAAACCCTAATTGTGAACAGATGGCTCTGCTTATATGGAGAACCCTAAATGGAAACTGGACCAACCACTAGGAAGTAATGAACAGGACAATAAATAGTTTGCTTCTAATCTTACACGAATTTGTGATAAACGCAAAATTGTCCCTCTTCCCCAGATCCATTCCCCCTTTTTCCAATAATTTGTAATAATCAAATATAGAATGTGATTTCATTCCCCAAACGAGTTCATATTCTCTGTGAGACTAGAGGGGCTTTCACCTCTTACTTTTAAATCTTAATTTCTCTTTAATTTACAGTTAACTAACCAACAGCACAAATGCAATTCCCGAATTTCCAGAAACCAAGTACTCATTCAGCAACCACTAAAACTCTACCTGGATGAGAGCCTCGAGCTTCTGCTGAAGACTTCGCTTCTTCTCCTTAGCTTCGTTGAGTGCAGAAGAGAGACTAGACAACCTCGCAAGATCGTGCTCGAAGTCCTCCCACTCAATCACTTTCGCATCTTCTGGATCAGTCGTCGTCGTCGTCCGCAATGCGAGATTTTGGTTTGGTTCCATGAGGGATCGACCTCATCATCGTCTTGGAGTGGTTGGTTGATCACGGTACGAAGCTCATCGATCCCTCTTCTCCTGTTCCTAATTTTCTCGGGAAAATGACTGGATTTTCTCGGGAAAAAACGCGTCTCGACTCAAGGAATGTTTGTTGCAAAGAGTTTGGTTTTTTCAGTTGGAAAATAAAAAACCGTATGATAATGGACACGTGGAACGCGCGCATGATACTTTAGTGGAATCGACTTTTTCTAATTTTCTCCCTCTCTTACTAAAGTCATTAGCGGAACTCCAAATCCGATGGTAGTATTTAAAGGATCCCACTATTCTAAGGTGACTAATTTCATTCTAGAGTATAAAGTGAATAATTTTAACTAATTAATGAATAAATTGCCATAAAAAATTATTAATGAATAAAGTAATGATTGTTATTACAAACACATATATAACAAATCATGTATATCAATAGTAACTTAGCCACTGTAATGAGATTCTCAATTCTCAATTCATGAACAAATAATGTATTAGCCACTATATTGAGATTCTCAATTCTCAATTAGCTCATACATATAAGTAAAACTATGAATATACCTTATAAGTGAATCTCAATTGTTTCGATGCCCATGTTGAGTTTCAGAGCTTGGACTAGACGATTGATTGTTAGTACTTCAAAATTGTATATGTAACGCCGAATCTTTTTTTACCTATAATATAAGTGAATTTGTGCACCATACTTATGCTTACTACCTCATTTGAATTGAATTGAATGAACAAAATGAAGAAGAGATTTGTGATTAGCGACTTGTTTATAGAGGAAATATGAAGATGAAGAAAGATTAAGGTCAAGGTTGAAATTTTTATTGCTTAAAAAAAAGAAATGTTTATATATTTACCGATTTTATATTATTATCATTAAATAAAATTTGTTTCTGTATGGATATAGGAGATTAATTAATTAATTAATAGATATACATAAACAGTGTAAACAAATTTTCTCTCTACATACGTAGTTATATTTTACTATCTTGTCAGTTGCCACATTATAATGTAGTACTATCTTGCCACCATCATGTCGATTCCACCGTCGCCTGACCATTATAAGTACCACACCATCGAGATTTCCTCTCCCAATGTTAATGCGATGCATTAACCATGAGCATAAGAGACATCAAGCATTGGTTTTGAGTTTTTATGCATGTTTTTTTAGGTGACTTCTAAGCATGAGAGGCCTTGCAAGACCCTCATCAATAAAGGGTCAAATATTATCATTAGATATAATACTAAAATAATTCTACGGATGAGATTGATTTGAGTAACCTGCTGATTACCTGATATCTTAGGTTGCTAAAATAGTTACAATTTGGTCTCTCCATTTGCTACAATTCACTTTTTGAAACTCATTCTTTATCTTCCTCTTGCTCTCTCTCTTCCCCAAAATCCTTTATCCAGAGAATTAACCATCTATGAACACTTTATCCAATTCACTTTTTGAACTCATTCTTTATCTTCCTCTTGCTCTCTCTCTTCCCCAAAATCCTTTATCCAGAAAATTAACCATCTATGAACACTTTATCCAGAATCATCCAAATCAAAATAAATGTTACATTGTTTATTGTTTATTTTGATTATAGTTAATATTGAATGGTTTGATGGTTTTAGCTCTTTCAAACAAAATCCCAACACTTCAAAACAACTCTCACCCAAATTAATCTTGTTTGTGGTGAGCTCTCTCTCTCTCTCTCTCTCTCTCATTGTGCTAGATCTCTTGCAAATTGCAATGGTGTTGGGTTGGTCAATTTAATTTGTCAACTGTCATTGCATTAATCCAAATCATCATCAATTGTTTGTATCAAAAAAAAATCATCATCAATTGTCCCCACCCCACAATGTCATCTATCTTTCGGCAATATACCTATGACGACTCATTCGAGCAAGTCTTCGTCTCTAGCAAATTCCTAAAGGAATACCAAATTGCCCTCACATACGCCAACGCCAACGACAACCACGGTTCTCCCACCAACGGCAAGTTCAGACCCACTTGGGACCTAAAAAAGCCACACTCGTAGCAATCGCTAAGTTTAAGGAGAAACACCCCCTCGTTTGCTACCAACAGCGAGAAGAAGCACAACCAAGGACGACGTCGTTTTCTCCCCGACCAAAAACTCGGCGATTCCGGACCTCCTCACCGGCGGCGTCCACCACCTCAAGGATGAGGACCGTGAGCTTCTGCTTCCACTTCCACTATCGCCGTCATCGAAGGATGCCGCCGACCGGAGCTTTGACCAGCAGGTGTCGGTGCAGCGGTTGTTCTCCCGCAGAAGCAGTTATGCAGTGAGTTTGTTCATGTTGGACGGCGGCATCGCCACTTTCTCCAGCGTCTACATTACGAAGGAAACAAAGAGTTTTGAAGAAGGAAAACTGCATTTTTTCGATGGAATCAGACCTGTATTTATTTCACTGGACTGAGTTCTGCATTTTTTAAAAATCAGCGCAAACATATAATAAAATACTCAATGGACTATTTTGCAATTTTACCAATTTTTACATTTTTGGCACTATAAATTTTAATATTATGAATCGTACCCCGCGTTACCTGCTACATCAGGTTATTTTGCCCCTTGCAAGGCCCCTCATGCTAGAAGCCACTATTTTTTTAAGGGTTTTTTATTAGCTCACAGTGATTAAATTAATCTAATGGCAGATATTTGAGAGAGAAAAAAGGTTTACTAGTGGAGAGGATCCGAAATAGGGGTGCTCATAACCCGATCTGATTCAAAACAAATCGTGGTAACCGAATTGAATAACAAAAAATCGAGAAAATAAAAAAAATTGAAAACTAAAAAAAATGAATTTTTTTTATTCAATTGGATTGGATTTTGAATCTCATAATGAAATACAATACAATCCAATCCAAATTGATATTCTATATACATATACTACTATTTTAAAAATATAGTAATTATCCTATATTTTTTATAAGAGATGTTAAAATAATTTATATTTTAAGACAATATATTATACAATGTGATATGTGGTTGATAATTCTATAATTACTAGTATATTCTAGGGGTGTTCGCTGTTCGATTCGATTTTGAGGTAAAAAGTCATCAGATCCAAAGTTTAAAAGGGCATGTGGTTCGGTTGGATTGTTTAATTAAAAAAAAAATCCAATTCGATCCAATCCAAAATAATGCGGTTTAAATTGATCAATTTTTGATTTTATGTGGTTATAATTTTTAAGATAAATAATTGAATATCAACTTATATCCACGACTGATCTCATGCTAAGTCAATATCATGGTAGTGGTGTTCATCCAACACATTGATCTCATGCTAGAATGTCATCGTTTTAGTAAGTAAAAAAAATTGTGAAAAAATATTTGATTTTTTGTATAAGTTACATTTCGGTTCAGTTCGATTTTAGTGAATAGACTTGAAATCCAAGCAGTTCAATTCGATTCTAAAAAAAATCCAAAACAATTTTTTTATTTGTTTTTATTTTTATCATTTTGTGGCTATTTTTTTGGATCGATTCGATTTTTTTTTCCAATTAGTCGGAGGCCTCAAGGCCACTACCTCACTATACATATCAGTTCAGTTTTGAATACTCTTAGTATATTCTATATTTATTTATACCTAGTTTAAGAAACGAGGAATAAAAATAATTTTTAATAATTTTTTTGTCTATTTAGAAAATGTATATTTTTTTGTGAAAATAAAAAACCAATCAAAAAAATAAAACGGATCGCATTGGATTTTAAAATCAAATCAAACTGATCAAATAACAAAAAAAAAAAAACCAAATGACTGAATTAAATGATTTTTTCCCTCAAAATCGATGGAATCCGATCCACAAACACTACTACTCCGCAAACACCCCGTTTTCCACTCGGACACAATATACATACAGACGTGGTTTTACACGGCAGCAATGGCAGGCGTTTCACTCAAGTGCGGTGACTGTGGAGCTCTCTTGAAGTCCGTAGAAGAAGCACAGGAGCATGCTGAGCTCACCTCCCACTCCAACTTCTCCGAGTCCACCGAACCCGTTCTCAACCTCGTCTGCACCGCTTGCTCCAAACCCTGCCGATCCAAAACCGTCAGTTCTCACAATCACATCCATACACGTGGCAATTCCTGATCGAATTGATCGATCTGATGACAATCTGTCATCTTAGGGTTTATTCATTTCAATTAAATTGATCTGTTTTGAGAATCTGAATCCGATTGTGTGTTACTATTTGATGATGTAGGAGAGTGATTTGCACACCAAGAGAACCGGCCACACAGAGTTTGTTGATAAGACTTCCGAGGCAGCAAAACCGATAAGTTTAGAGGTTCCCAAGGTGGATGCAGCTTCACATGATGACACTGTCGGTGCATCCGCTGATCAAAACGAAGGTGATGTTTTTCTTTTTCTTCTTCTTTTTTTTTTCCGTTCAAGCTTACCTCAGTTAATTAAGATATCAATATTCCGTAATGGATCATTGTGTTGTCAGATTTCAGTTTGTGACTGCTTCCTATGCTTTAATTTTGTGAAATACAGAAATGGTTGTTCCAGATGTTGACAAAAAGCTACTCGAGGAACTTGAATCGATGGGCTTTTCAACAGCTCGAGCAACACGGGCACTTCATTTTTCTGGTGAACTTACACACACTCCTAATTTTTTTAACATAGTTGAATGGTTGAAGGCAGTAATATAATTTCAATTTTGGCACTTTTTTTTTTTGCCTTGTTGTTGTTTCCGCCCCCCCCCCCCCCCCTCTCTCTCCTTTTCTGTCTTGTGCGGGAAGACCAATGGAGACTCATGTAATTTGAGTGGATCAAATGGATGATGGTCCAACTAAAAGGGGTAGTGGAAGACTTGAATTAACTTTACCTTGCCCTTTTATTATTGAAAATTGGGTTTTTCAATAGAACCTAGTGACGTCGATTGATCCTTGTAGCTGGTTTCAACTACCAGGAGAAATAAACCTTGATTGGTGTTGTTGCTTTTTATTTGTCTGCTTGGAAAGTTAATTTCTTCTTATATCGGGTGGGAATGAAATAGTTTGAGGAATTTTTTTATGATTATCAATGTATCATGGGACATTTATGGAGTATGTTAGTTGTATCTTCATGTGTCTGTAAGTATTATTCATTTATTCTGAAGACTATCTGTCATAGGACATTCTTCGAAGTTCACGAAATAATATAGTCATATTTCCATTAAATTGAGATTATTATTTGGATTATTGATCATTATTGTGCCACATAGCATTTATTTTTGCCTTTTGAAGGACATTTGATAAAAAATTGTTGGATTATATGGGATGGGTTTACCATGAACAATATATCAAGGAGACAGACTTAGGAAGAATATATCATTCAAAGTTTATAATACTTGTACATGATAAATTAAATTTAATAAATTATTAGATGCAAATCCTAATTTTCATATTCATGTCTTAAAGTCTCTGGATCTAGGATACATATAATAAGCAGTTAATTTATAGGGTATTTTCAATACATTATTTATTTTATTTATACTTGGAGGACATTGATGAATACGGACTCTCTAGATATTGAACTTAGGCTTCTCTCTTCTACAGGTAATGCTAGCCTTGAGGCTGCTGTAACTTGGATAGAAAACAACGAGGATAAACCTGACATAGACGAGATGCCCTTGGTACAGCATTTTTATTTATTAATATGTCTTATTGTCGTCATATGTGCACTGCTTCATAAGTTATAATTTTTAATTTTTAATGTTGCAAACTTCGGTAAAAATAAAGATTAGTTCTTGTTGGGAATAAATTCACTGTAATTAAGTTGCAATCTCTACCTTCTGACCTGATGGTTCACTCAGGTACCTGCCAGCAACAAAGCCAAGGCTACTAAACCCTCTCTCAGCCCAGAAGAAGCGAATGCCGTACTACAGGATCTAAGGTATGAAACTGAATGGCAGATAAGATTCACATTATGGGCCAAGTTATGAAGCTGTTTCAGAGTTTAAATATTATTATGGCAAAGGAGTAGGACTAGGGAGTCATTTTAACTGTTTATTGGTTCAAGCAATGTACGATGGCAAATGATAATCCCTTATATAATTTCACCTGACCTCAAAAGGAGCAATTACTGTAGTGTTGAGGCATTCCAGTAATTTCTAAAGTAGCTTAGGCTGATGCAGTGAACACTTGATAAGATAATCCATAACAAATGGGCTCCTCTCACTCCTCATAATAAGAGTCCCCCCCCCCTCTCTCTCTCTCTATATATATATAGTGTTAGACATGCTTGTATATCTTGTGTCCGGAATTATGGTTTGCATTACATATAGTTATTTTTTGAGCCAATTTATTGTTACTAGTCTGCGTAGTCATTTAATTTTTTAAACTATATTCTTAAGGGAGAGGGCTCGCAAGAAGAAAGAAGAGGAAGAGAAGATAAGGGAGAGAGAGAGAGAAAAGGTATTTTGCAAATTCATCCATCTGCTTCTCACTTATCTCATTGACTTTCACTACTGATATATGTGAGTATTTTAAAATTTTATATTTTATGATATTGGGGGCATGCATGTGCGTACACATTGTTAGAGACATTAAACCAGTCACGAGCATCCACCTAAGAGCTTAAACTTTTGGGAGAGTTGATCCTAACATGGTATGAGAGGTTCCATGATCAACTAGCGAGTTCAATCCTTGCTGTCTCTATTCTTCTAAATAAAAAAAAAAGTTAAATTTCTCCTTCAGGTTATGCGTGCCTACGTGATTTGTAATTTTCTAGTACTTAAAGACTCAACCTTATTTTCCCTCTTAGTCAAGGTTTTTAAATTCAACACATAAAGTCATAGTGATACATTGTTGTTCTTTTCTTATTTATGCCTTAAAATTAAAAGGGAATAAAAAATACAGCATTTATTGAGAAAAATTCTAATGTATATGATATACTTTCTAATTACTAATTGCATGAACTATTTTCTTTTGACAATTGTTATATAATCTTTTCAAGATTTTTATGCTTCGGATCAACCCGGTCCCGTTCTATTTAAACTCAATCTTAATTAGGTTCATCCATCATTGGGTTTCTTTGGGTCGATAGATGGGTTTGAGTCTAAAGAATTGGCTCAGTCAAAAAGTTAGGGTCGAGTGAAGGACAAGGAAAACCCATCTTAACTGTCCCATGAACACCCCTACTAAACGGGACAAAAGCCTAGCCGATAAGCTATAAATTGGCTTCAAATGCTATTCAACATTTTTCCTTTCTGATTTTAAAGCACCTATACAGAGCAATCTCCCACATCATGAATAAGACTAGCATAGCTCGTTAAAAATATATAAAGTTCATAATATCATTGTACGAATTTCAAGCTGCCATGTATATGTGCTGTCCTTCATATACCGTAGTAGCAGGTATTTCTTCATTTATCTTAAAAATTCATGGTTAATTTATTTAATATAATTGTTCTGAGGTTGAACCAGTACCACATATCTAGATACATTTGTCCGTATTTGATAAGTAGTTTATCTCAAATATATGTTCTTATTCAGGAGAGAATTCGTGTTGGCAAGGAGTTGCTTGAAGCAAAGAGGATTGAAGAAGAGAATGAGAGAAAACGGTTTGGCTCACCTCGTTGTCTTATATCCTGTGCTTTATTTTGAATGCACCCAGCTACAAGAGAAGTCTGCTTCCTTTTGCAGGTTGTTGGCTCTGAGAAAAGCAGAGAAAGAGGAAGAGAAAAGGGCTAGAGAAAAAATCAAGCACAAGTTGGAAGAAGACAAGGTTTAGACAATTTATAATTGTTTTGTTCTTTCTCTTGTTATTTTGCCAAGCCTGTTCTTATCCGACTTATGAATCATCTTCCTCAATTCTTCATACGAAGCATTGCTAGATGTCTGCCATGTCAGGTCATAAATAACTGTATTTAATATATGCGTGCCAAATATGTAATTCCCATACTTAAATCCTTATCCCTGACCTGTATTACATTCCTTTTGTAACTTACATATTTAATCTTAATCTTTTGCCATCTGGTTGTTATTGGATACCTATACCAGTTCTTGAGATTATTTTTGTTTCTAAATTTTTCCCAAGGTCATTTACCTTAAAATATTATGGTTTAATTTATTCTTTTGGTCTTCCGTAAATTTTCTCACTAGGGGGAAGCATATAGTGCAATAAAGGTATTTAAAGACAGGCTACCCATTTGTAATACACGATAGTCAAAATGTAACAGTATACCTTTTGTCTTTGATGACCAAGTTAAATAATGAAGGTCAGCTGGGAAGGGAGGGGCTATTAGTATTCATTATGAACAAAAAGTTTTGGCAAAAAAATGCAATTTTGGTGCCTGCTAGGAGCTTTAGAGGACTTTAGCCCAAGTTTTTAGGAATACTCGAATATTGAATATCTGTTATTGGGGTATTGGAATGAAGTCACTTTATTTCTCTATTATGACAGGCTGAAAGAAGAAGACGACTTGGATTGCCTCCAGAGGAGCCTTCAGTAGCCAAACCTTCAACTGTTGTAGAGGAGAAAAAAGTACGATCTTGTCCAAAAATGATGATGGTTTTTGTTTGTTTCTGATACCTATTTATTTGAAAATCTGAAATATCTGTATGCAGAGTTTTCTGCCAGTTAGGCCTGCCACAAAAGCTGAGCAAATGAGAGAGTGCTTGCGTTCTCTTAAGCAGAACCACAAGGTACATTCTATGCCCCCTGCTGATAATTCTTTGGTACATCTGCCTCGTTGACAGTGTTAGTAACTGTTGGATAGTTATTCGACTAATGTCAATTTAAAATCTAATGGTGAATAATGTAGGAGGTACGATAGAAACCTTGATCACTTATTGCTACACAATACATTACTTGTGCAAATTATGTTAGGTAGAGGGCTTGACATCCAAAATGACTTTGCTTCCTAAATCTTTCTATTTATGGCCTGTTTGGTTTCAGAAGAAGCTTTTGATTTTCTGTTTTCACTAATAAATACAAAAGTGTCAATTTGTTTTCACTTTGTTTCATATTTTTGAAGATTTGTATAGAAAACATAATGAGTACACTTTAATAACAACATCATCAACGTATCCACTGGTGAAGATGCATCTCAAACTTCTTTCAGCTTCATGCATTATCTTTATTCTTTTCAAAGGAGGAGTAAATTTCTGTAGATTGATCTGTCTAGCAAAAGTATTTGATTTTCTTCTTGAGATAGTGCCAAAGAGGTGTATATATTTTTAAATATAATTGTCATGTTCATACTTGGCTAATGGTGTCAAAAGAGTTAAGAAATTAATTGCTGGATTGTTGTGGGGTTTAATCATACATCATACATTGTTACAAAATATCAATGCTGCAACAGTGCACCTTAGTAATGATAAAGTACGCCTTTGCAGTAATTCTAGTAAATTTCATCGATTTTTCATGGCCAAAAGCAGAAATAGCAAAATTTTGACATTTTGCAACTAGAGTGTTGAATTGTAGTTTTATTTTATATTTTTATTAATAACGATTATGTACTGATACTTTAAATCATGAGTAAACGTCTATTTTGGTCTTCCTAAGATATATCATATTGTCCTCCATTTAGGTGGTAACATCAAATTATTCCTTCAATAATATTTCCTGTCATCGATTTCCTCCTTCTGGGACCGATTTGATGACTTTTAAAGGACCAATTTGGTGCCTTGGTGGCAAAAAAATGTGACATTTGAGGACTGATTTGATGTCACATATATCTTTGAAGGACCGAAATGTATACTTTTTCTCAAAATAAATCATAAACTGCCTGCTATAATTTCAATTATTTTCATTTTGCTTCTAGTACTTGCACAACAATAATTATTGTGTAGCCAGAGAAGTATACCATGTATTATACAACATGAAAAAAATGAGTCAATATTATGTATACTGTGATAATATTATCAACTGCATTATACATTGATGTTTACTGCAGAGTAATACTTCTCAAGTATTTATAGTGAAACGGCGCCTTCTGCTTAAATATTGTTAAGCCTTTGCATATTTACATGTTTGCTTATTCTTGGAGCAGGAGGATGATGCCAGAGTAAAGAGAGCATTCCAAACTCTTCTAACTTATGTGGGGAATGTCGCCAGAAATCCCGATGAGGAAAAATTCAGGAAGATTCGTCTTAATAATGCAGCTTTTCAGGTAAGAAACTCAGTTGGGTTTGACATCTTCAGGTAATTCAGCATGTGCAACTACGGAGAAAAAAAAACAGCTTGATGAACCAAAAAAAGAAAAGAAAAAATGGATTCAGTCAGACCAAAACTCTAAAATTTGGGATGGACATTATAAAAAAGATTGGGACTTTTTTTTGGTCAAAGGCTTCAGTCAGACCAAAGCTCTAAATTTTGTTGAAGTTTATGTGTTATGGAAAATAGTTTCCGGAATTCAAATTAATGTATTTTGGAAATAAATTTCCGGAAACTTGAAAAAAATTGACTTCCGGAAATTAGTTTCCGTAATTTATTTTTTTAATCCGAAAACTAATTTCCGGAACACATAAATATCTACAAATTTATGTTCTGGAAATTAAAAAATTAATGAATTCCAGAAACTAATTTCCAGAAGTTAAAAAAAATATATATAGCTTTCACTTCTGAAAATCAATTTCTGGATGTGTTCTGAAATTAGTTTTGAAAAGGCTAACAAATCATGAAAAAATAGGAACAGGAACCGGAACAGGGTATTGAGAGAAAAATTACGAAAAAGGGGAGGGGGTGTGGATAGTACTGTAGTAATTTGGGGGAGGGGTGTGTATATAAATTGCCAGTATGTTTCTCAATGTTTACCTGCAGCTAAATCATTTAAATAAGCTTTGTTTATAATAAGCTCGTGTTTGTATTGTGTTTAACAGGAAAGAGTTGGTGCCTTGAAAGGTGGCATTGAATTCCTCGAAATTTGCGGGTTTGAGAAGATTGATGATGGTGAGTTTTTGTTTTTGCCTAGGGACAAGGTTGAGATAGCAGTCCTGAATTCAGCTGGATCTGAACTAGACTCTGCAATAAAGAATCCCTTTTTCGGAGTTCTTTAGTTGAGGCAATTGTTGTAATCGGAGGCTTGATAATTATAGTTTGATGTTTCAAGGTAGAGTACTGTCATTTGTTCATGAAACTTCGTTATTTTACTTAGCTTGAAGATATTTAGAGATATTTATGCAGTTTGTAGAATGCTGTTTACTTAGCTTGAGGTGTCGTAATGTTTTTTGTGGCTTATAGAAAGCTGTTTTAAACAATCCATGTTTCACTGTGTTGCATTCCATCGCATCTTATTTTAAACAATCAATTATGATTCTATTTCATTCTGTATTTTAACTCCATTTCAACCCTTTATACCAACCCAAGGATAGTTCACATTTCACTTTTTATTTTGAAAAAAGTATTCTATTTTCCTGGAGAAATAAATGTGTTATACTTTAAAACATTTTGATGTGAACGAGCTTTTTAGGGTCGATATTTCTTTCTATAACTTGAAGCAATATCGCGGCAGTCATCTGTCATTGACATTAGGACCTTAGAAAACAAAAATAGGAATTTAGTCGAATGCCAATAGTAAGGGTGTTCAAAATTTTATTTCCGTTTTCTAAAATTTGAAAGTTGATAGCGTAATGATATTGAAAGTTGCCTTGAGAAGAAAAAAACCATTTTTTTTTTGTCAATGGAGGAAAAAAAAACCTTTGAAAAGCTTGTTCATTGTTAATCGTTTTTAAGAGATCCATATACATCAAATTGGGATATATTATAGCACACATGTCTTAGGGAAATGAAATATGATTATTTAAAAAGAAAAAGTGATGGTATAATTTTAACGCTTAAGGGGAGAAAAGTGTGATTTATCTTAATTCATTTAATAAAATTATTGATGTAGCTCATACAATGTTCAACGTGTGTTGATGGAATTTTTAATATTTGTACTCCATGACAATGTTGCAAGAGTAATGTCCATTACATATAAATTTACGTCCGTCTGTATTCACATATTCAATTGCACCTCGGATGGTCCTGTTTCAGTTATTTGTTTAATCCCATACTAAAATCTTGAAATTGCAATCCACACTGGTAGGAGCAAATATCCTTCTTTATTAAAAAAATGTTATTCTAGTTTTAGGTACTATGTAGATTTTTCCTCGTACAATTTCAGAGCTGGGAACCCATAACATAATCAAATTGATGGCCCTTTAAATGACTGTACTCGTATAGCACAGTGCATTTGTGTTGGAGGAATTGAGGATTTGAAGGGAATAAAAAAAATATGGAGGAATTGAGGAATTAAAGAAAATTATTTTTATTTATAAGCTAATGATACTGCCTGTTTATGAAACATACTGTTCGCAAAGGGAGCAAATAAATTGAGCTATTGAATTAAATATGAGCCTTAATATAAATCAAGAATTTAATTTCATGGCCTTGCTACAGCCCTAGCTATGCTCTTGCCTGCAAAACCATATGCCCACCCTGCTTAACTTGTTCATAACCTTGTACGTTGGAGGATTTAAATGGTGGGTATGCATCAAGCAAGGTTATAAACAACAAAAGGCTCCCTTTTAACTTCTTTCTAACAAAACTGTAAGCCTTCCCAATATCATAATACACAGGCTAAGAGATAATGGACAGAATGAGAAGAAGAGAAGAAAAGAGAACTAAAAACCATGTGGCTATTTCCTCTGAAGGTGCTCTAGAACTGTCAGTGAATGGTGTGCTCGTTCCTGGGGTTAGGCCACCGCCATAGATTGGTGTTGTTGTGGTAGATGTTGGCACATTTGGGTTGTTCATTGGAGGCACTGTGCTTGGTGTATTTGGTCCTCCAGCAGCACTAAATATTGTAAGAAATCAAACAGTTAACCTTTGTTAGACTCCATAAAGTACTACTAAGCATAATTAATTCACTCACTGAAGTGAAGTGACCAATTATCCAAAAGCATTCTCAATTCATGGCTTAGCACAAAAATTAATTTCCAAAAACTAGATTACAATTAGTTAACCTTTTACTCTCCTTCCTTATTGCTGTTAAAGGAACAGTGCAAAACTGTAAGCTATAAAGCGGAAGAGGAAGAAAATTTGTGTCATAAATGGATTAACTTAGGTAATTTCACCCTTAGCTAGGACCATATAAACAAGTTCTAGAATTATTAAAAAAAAATAAAAAAGAATCAACAACCTTTTACATTTTTTCCCTTCTGCCTAATAATTTTAAAAAATTATTTATTTCTTGTTCTTCAACTGAATCTCTTAATTTGTCTCTCTCCATGGTGCTACCATTCAACCTACCATGTGAAACATAAGTTGTAACATATTGAACTTTTTATATTGTAGTGACCATGTAGGTGTGACTCCTCGACAAACGATAAAGACTCATCATGACACATGGGAGGGCAAAATGAACCTAGAAGTCAGACCAGTATGTATGGTCCCACCAACATCTGTCCCCAATCTCCATCAACAATTTTCTCATTACATTACCAAGCCTGAGGCACAAGGAATCAAAATTCATGGTGTCAAACACATTACAAGCAATGATTCCATCACATCCATCATCTATTTATATGATCCCTTATTGTGTTGTACTACAACAACAGGGCATGGTTTGCCTTGTTGCTTTGTCTAATGGACCCCCTAGACCTACCAAAGGAGACACAAGGTGCAGGAACCTTTTTAAGCACAACAATTACTTACACTTACAAATCAAGTAAACATTTGAAGGTGATTGTTCATCTCAATTTCAGTAAGCAATTAACAAGTTGTCATTACTTAGTACCTAACTGTAATTATCCATATAAAAAATTTCCTTTCATGTAAGTCACCCTAACCACCGAACCATATCTTCAATAAGATAAAAAACAATATCTAGTGACATCAACTCCTCTTCCTCTACCTTGTATCACTTTTTTTCTTTCCTTCCCTCTGCCAATCATCAACACCGAGTGGCCCCTTTGGCAATGTTGGTATTTCTAGAGTTAATAGCTTCCAGATTTAGTCTCCTCCATGAAGGGCAGTATTATCACCCTCCAAATGGATATTATACTTGGATGGTGCTAAAAAGCTAAAAGACTTAATTCTACTTTTAATTCCCGGTTATCGCGAGTGGGCAATTTTGGGTCCCCCAATTATTCTAATTGTTGAAATCAAGATCCTCTGTTACTATGTTGTCCAATTTTTAACACCATGTGCCTACGTGACCTACTTGGCACCGATAACATGACAAAGACCCTCACACATAAGAAATTTAGTGTGACATAGGCTCCAGATGTTAAAAATCGGATAACACAGTGACGGAATGACCTGATTGCAACAATTGAGATGATTGTGGGGCCCAATTCGCTCAATTGGATACAGGGGACCAAAATCGCACAATTGAGATAGTTGAAGGACCAAAAGTGCAATTAAGCCAAATTTAAAACGTGGATAAAGAGAATATTTCAGTTAAGTAATGTGGGCATCTAATAAAATGTGTAGGATGGGTCAATTTTTGGGATTGAGAGATAACAACTGAACAAGCTTTGTGGCATTTATTAATTAATGATGGAAGACAAGAGGTGAGTGTTGAGCATCAAAGACTGCACCATTGCATCAGATAGATGCTCCCTCTGATATCTCACTGCTCAGTCACTTTAGCACTGTAAAGCAGCAACATATGATCAACATTATGATTCTTGTGTGTGTCAAAAGAACCAAAACGTACGACCAAGATGAGCCTGAGCCGTTGGATGGAGTGGACCCCGGAGACTCATCCAACGGTCTAATTACAAAGCGCAGGAAAGTAGCCATTGCCCAACAGTAGACCCTCTCGCTCTTGGGGGGCGTTACACAGACACAGCGTGTGTGTCACTGTCAGTAAAAGAGTACATACAACCAAGTTGTGTCACCCAACCCAACCCAAGATTTTGAAAATTTGAAGAACCACAAAGAACCAAGAGGCACTCTCCCGGGTTTGATGGCGGAAAATAAATATAAATAGCATCAGCAAGAGATATTTTTTCCATGCATTAACTAACTCTTACTATATCGGTTATTATTTTTGAAATATTCAATCAAATTTCTTTCTTGTTTTATCACAAAATAATAAATATGGAAAAAGATGTTAAAAATGACGCTAGACCCACTCATGCATGGAGACACGTGCCACACACCCACCTCTCCTATTCAATTTCACACACTCACTCACTCACATCCAAACACTCCCTCTCTCTATGTCTCACACAAACAGAGAGAAAGAGAACAGAACAGTGAAGCACAGCGTGTTTGTTTCTACGGCTCCCATCCCATGTCACCGTTCTATCGTATTTGTCAAGCCATTGGGAAGAGACGAGACAGAAGAAAAAGTTACCATAGAGAAAGCGAAAAATAAAATAATAAAAATAAAAAAGATACAGTACAGATTAGATTAGATTTGGGAATGAGAATCCATTTGCTTCAATATCACGGAACAGAAATCGTTTCACTTTCTCCGCCATTTACCATATATATATATATATATAACAGTAACAACACATTAAATCAAGTTGGGAAACGGAAACAGAAGCATACCTTGCAGCAGATGGGTACACACAAGATCCATAGCCTATATAAATAATAAATAAAAAAAGAAATAAGATCAACAAAATAATCCACATTATAAATAAATGAATAAAAAGGGGGTGGTAATGGTAATGGTAATGGGAATGGTGTAATACTGGGATCGGATTGGGCAATGGTGGCGGTGCCAGCAAAATCACAGGAACCAGGGGCTCTTTTCTTGAGCTGGTAGTAGCTGTTGAAGGCATAGGAAGCGTGAGCCTGAATGGTGTTAGGGAGAAAACAGAGTCCATCGGGCTGAAGTGGAAAACAATCAGCACCAGCACCACATGCATAGTCCAGCGCTGTTTGCAATGCATCGTTGCTGGCGTCACTCCTCGCCACGCACCAACTCCCTCCTCCTCCTTGTTGCTGCTGCCCTCCCAGTGGCTGTGCAACAACACTACTCATCATCATCATCACATTCATGAATATGATGATGGCTGCTGTAACAATGGTGGTGAATATTGGTGGTGCCGCCATTGAAACTGAGTTATGATGTTTGTTTGTTATATTAATAACAAGGTGGTGGTGTGGTGTTGTTTCTACTTGCTTAGTTGGTAAAGGAGGAGAGAGAGTGAGTGAGTGAGGGGAGGAAGTGTTTGGAGGAAACAGATAAAAATATTATATAGTGAGTGATTGTGTGGGGATAGAATAGAAGCCGCTTTCGCTTTCTTTTTGCCTTCTCTTTTTCTTTATCCTTAACTCACCATAAATAAATAAATAAATAATAAAATTAAGGTGTGTTTGGGTTTTCTATGTTGTAACGTTAGTATCAGCCTGCTCAGCTCAGATCGAATTCACCACTAGCTAGCTAGTAAAACACAAGTCCCCGTAGCTAGCTTGTTCTTTTTGTGAGATTGTGAGAAAAAAAAAACAAATTATCATAATCGCCGTGCCCTGTCGGGGAATAAACATTACTACTAACATGGACGTGCTTTTAAAGTTTTAATCATAAGAAATAAAAGGATATTGTTACTTATCAATATTTGGTAGATGTTCATCTCGAAAAAAAAATAGATATCGATCAAGATTTGATAAAATAATGATCAGATCATGTTATATTTTTTTCTTTATTAAGAGAGCAAATTCTGTTACATTATTTCTCTTATTAAGATATCATATTCTTTTACATTGTTACTCTTATTCAAATAAGATCTCTACCATATTTAAATTAGGATTAACTTTTTTAGTGGCTATATATATTGACCCCATTGTACATAGTTTGGCATCCAAAAATAAAATATTTTTTTATTTTCTCTCATTTTTTTTCTCTTATATCTATTATTCTATATCTTACTCTTATTTTAATTCAATAAAAGATCTTTTTCCTTTTTATAAGACATAAATTATTATTTTCAGCCATATTAATTGCTCAATTATATTTTTATACTCATTTATTATGAGATCACTCTACAAGGAACTCGCATATTCCCTATGCAAGAAGAATATGAAAGAACATCTATCAAAGGATATTTTTGAAAATAAATTTCAAATTATAGTATTATTTAACCCGCTTTTTGGCGGGCCGGATTGAGGTTCTCAACCCACAAACCCGTTTTGGCCTACCAACCCGACGGGATTGGTTTTGACAAGCTTCACTTACCATTAAATGGGACATGGTACATTTTTCAGTCCAGCCCGCCCCACCCCGTTCAAGGTTGTGGATGAACATTTTCAAAAATTACAATTAGTTGATTTTTTAATATAAATTCCACGTGGCATCTAAATTGTCATAATATTGACACGTGGCAATGCTGAAGTGGATTTCTGTGAGTCACCTCAACTGTTAACAGTAGAATCCTAATGGCAGTTATTAAAACAAAAAAAAATATATTACAAAGACTAAATCAAGAAAAAGATTTAAAAAAACTAAAACGAAAAGATATGTATATTATAATATAATATTATAGGGGCTAAAAATATATTTAAATCTAATTATAAAATATATAATACGAGACATTTATAATGTTCGAAAACTCGCAATATATCGAACATTATTTTATTTTATTTTTGAAAAAATCGAACATTATTTTATTATTCCTATTAAGAGCACATGGCCAAATCGCACAACTTATAATGTATACATTGATAAGAACCATGACACTTTAATAGGTTGAATCATTTTTTTCTTCTTCTTCTTCTTCTTCTTCTGTATTGTGGTAATTAGGTGGTGGATGGCACATTGGGGTTGTTCAGTGCAGGCGTTGTGGTTGATGAATTTGCTCCTCTAGCAGCAGTCCTAAACATCAAAAGAAAAAGAAAAAACAAATAGTTATTCATCACCAATTGGTCTCCATAAATTGCCAAGTATAAATTCATTCACTGAAATGACCATTGTAATTAAAAAGATGGTAAATATACCCTACAAAATTTGCCATATTCCACTTCACTTTAACCTAGAAATTTTAAAATTATCCCATTTTAATATCGTGTTTTGTTATTTCAGATCCTGAAATTGCATTTTTTTTAAACTCCAGTTTTTGGAATATATATATTTTTTATTCCAAAAACTTGAATTTCTAAAATGTATAAAAACTCAATTTTTCGCATATTTTTGAAAATTCGAGTTTTCAAAATACAAAATTGTATTCTGAAAACTCCAGGAGTTTCTGAAAAAATGCAATTTCGGGATTTTAAAAAACAAAATGCGATATTAAAAGAGAATAATTTTAAAATTTTCATATTAAACGGGGGTGGATGACAAATTTTGTAAGGTGTATTTACAGCACCCTTAAAAATCCATACCTTGGATAAGTTGGGTACACACATGTTCCATAGCCTATACAAAAATTACAAGGAAAAAGATGAGATCAAACTGATCCACAATATATAATTAATCAACATTATTGCAGTGTGTATGTTCTCAATATAGGAAAAATCAAAATTAGGAGGCCGGATGCATGGCAGGGTGATATATATATATACACACACACACACACAAAACACACAAAAAATCATCAATTGGTGTAGGTGTAAGAGTTTACCACCGGGTGTTATTGGATGTATATTAACTTACTGGGATCGGATAAGGCAACCATGGCTGTGTGACGAAAAAAACAGGTGTCAGGGCCTCTGTTTGTTTTTACGCTGGTAGTAGCTATTGAAAGCATATGAAGCGTGGTTTCGGGTGGTGTTTGGATTAAAGCAGCTTCCACCGGGCTGAATGGGCCCGCCCGCAATCAGCTCCAGATCCACATGCTTGCTTCAATGGTCCCTTCAGTGCCTGGTCCGTCACATCAAACCTCGCCACGCACCATGTTAATGTTGCTCCTACTCTCATCACATCCACGACCATGGTTAACAACACAAGAGAAACCAGCTTTGGAATTGGTGGTGCCATTGAACTAAGGAGGTACTGGATCGATGTTGTTACTTTTTCTTCTTCTTTCTTAGCAGGGGCTTTTGTCCTCTGTTTGGCTTCTTCTTTATTATATATAGAAAATGAGTATCTCTTCATTTCTATGTTGAACATTAATAGAGTTTAATTAATAATTATATGAATTTAATTACTATGCACTAATAATATAAAAAAGTTTTACATATACGTCCAATTATATCTATACGTATCTAATCATATACTCCATCCGGTTCAAATCTTTGGTGATTTTAGTTTTTATTTTTGTCTCAAAACTTTGATTGTTTTAGGATTTTAAGAGATAACTTACTACATTTTTTCAACTATACCCGTAGTATAATTAATGATTTTGAGTCGAGAAATAATTAGAATAGTTGATAATGATGAATAATAAATAAGGACATTTTAGTCTAAAATTTGTTCAATTAATTATTTCTTAATCTGTGTGTCAAAACCTTAAACCACCAAAGTTTTGAACCAGAGGGAGTAGATGTTTATAGCCTAAATAGTAAAAAAATATGTTAGGAAATAAAATTCTATTAATAATTACTTTTACATTTTTATAAGATAATTACTTTTATATTTAATGTTAGATATACTATATTGCATGTAATGTATTAATTGTAAAGATAAACATTCATTGTATTTCATTAAATTAAAAATCTATTAAATGCTGTATTTATTAAATATTATAATAAATATCAATTAATATATATAATGTGTAATATATTAATTGTAATATTATACTTAATTAACTATGTGCAATTACTATCACTCCCTCTGTTCAAATAATGTAAATTTTAACTTACAATTCAAAGTTCAAATAACTAATTTTTTTTCTTTGGTCGTACTAAAATATTATTTAAGTCAATAGATTGACCCAACCCAGCTCGTATTAGGCTAATAAATTTTTGGGTTACTCTGGATCAAGTTTGAAGAATAATTTCAAACTTAAATTTTTTTTAGGGAAGACTTAAATTTTTGTTAAATAAATCCAATTTGATATATCAAGTTAATTGGGTCAGTCCAATACCACCCGAACTGCTAATTAACTTGATTTATTATTATGTATGTATGTTGGAAAGCAAGCTACCTTCACAAGATTTTAGTGTACAATCTTAATGGGGTCACTCTCGAGTTAGAAAATATCAGTTTTTTCATTATATTCTTATTATAATTATTAAAAGTACACGGCCAAAATGTATACAATATATAATATATTGCAGGAGAAAATGAACAGCCATGCATGACTCTTTGACAGTTTGAGTCATGACTCAATTTTTCTTTCTTATGTATATTGTGGTGGTTAGGCGGTGTATGATACAGTTTCAGCGCGCTTCGAATTATCCATCGATCTTTCTTTCATGTTGGCACTAACTGGTGTCACATTCGGGTTGTTCGTAGGTGTCGTTGTGATTGCTGTATCTGCTCCTCCAGCACTCCTGAACACCAAAAGAAAAACAAAATCAAACGGCGTTAATTACCAATTAGTTACCTTCACCAAACGCTGACTATTAAAAAAAGCAACTTAAGGAGGAACAATAACTCCATATATTATGGTTTGTCAACAAAAAAAAAATTACTCCATATATTATATACCTTGTAGAAAATGGGTATACACATCGTCCAAAGCCTATAGACACCAAGAAAATAACAAAAGATGAGATCAAATTATCCACAATACATAATTAATCAACCACAAGGTTTTAAACTGCAGCCACAATTGTAGTCAATGCAGTCACAATTGCTTGCAATGCACTTTTTAAAACTTTTAAAACCATAATGTTGCTATCGCAATCACGATAACTGGCCGCAATTTAAAACACAATGTATGTATTCTCTATATACAAAATTAAAATTAAAAGCATGGAGATGGGGTGACACACACACACATATATATACATATATACATACTGGGATTAGTTACGGCAATGGTAGCTACGCCACCAAAAGAGCAGGTGGCGGGGGCTGCGCCGTGGCGCTGATAGTAGCTGTCGAAGGCATAGGAAGCGTGATTCTGGATGGTGTTTGGGTAAAAGCAGATACCACCGGGGTGAATGGGCCTGCAATCAGCCCCAGCACCGCATGCATAGTCCAGGCCTCTTTGCAGTGCCTCATAGCTCGCATCACTCCTCGCCACACACCATGTTTTCGCCCCTACACCCATCACATTCATGCTGATCATGATGGCCACCACAAAGGTTAACAACACCATCTTTGGAATTGGTGGTGCCATTGGACAAATTAAGGAGGTGGATTGTTGATACTTACTTAATTAGGATTTACGAGCCTCTCTACTTTGCTCTTTTCTTACCTGCAGCATATATATAGAACATGAGTATCTCTTCTTGGGTCTCTTAAAGTTCGGACGTTATTAATTGTACGTGTTTCAATATTTTTAGTAGTCCTAAGGGTCGAGGTTAATAAAGCTCTAATAAAAAATAATACATTTTTTATCAATTGATTAATGCACATATATTTAATACCTATAAAGAAAAATAATTGACTATTGTCGTTTATATTAAAAGTAGTAATTGTCTAACTTATTAATATATGATTTTTTCAGTATCGCTTTAATATATTATATTCACATTTCTCTATCTTATTAATTATGCGAAGATAAGAGTATATCGAAAAAATAGTAATTAATATTATCTTAAACTTCTAAAAGGACAAAAAAATAAATAAAAAAATTTCTGCTAAAACTATATTATTTAAGAAGGAAAGCCACTTTGATTGGGCTAGTGGTGAGGAATTTTGGTAAAAGCATTTATAGCTTCAAATATCAGTGTCACCGTTGTACACCAAAAAATATACTACCTCCGATCTCATATATAAGAGACAAATACTTAATTCACAAAGACTAATAAAAAGTAGTTAAGTGAGTTAATTGTAATTAATATAAATTTTATTCCAAGATTACCCCTCATAGTAAATGATTAAAATGGTGGTTTATACCTTTAATGACGTTAAATCACTCCTAGTTTCCAAGCATATTATTCTCTCTCCAATGGGTATAAAAGGAATTCTATACAATTGGTGTATTTAAAATGGGTCTATATTTCTTATAATTTGGACCAAGAAAATAACTCTAAATTCTCTTATATATGGGACCGGAGAGAGTATTATTTAAGAAGGAATGGAGGTTCCATTTATTTAGACAAATGCTTCTGTCCAAAAACTTTGATGGTTTTAGCTTTTATTTTTTGTTCCAAAACTTATTTTTTTAGCATGATGATTAAACGCAAATAGGTTTTTCATGAGTTTAATTAGTATGTATGTGAAATTTTTTTATACACATTCAATGATATTTTAACATGTAGATTTTTGTGTAAACATTTTAGAAAATAATGTTACAAAATGTCACTGTAACAATGTATGATTGGATTAAAAATTTTAAATTGTCAAAGTGGGTTAAAACCTGTGAGCCAACCAACTGACGGGCTAAACGAGTTGATAAATATGGACTCACCAAGATCCCGAGTCAATATATATAACCCTGCTCACTTAGCTCTAGGGTTGAAGCTGGTCAACGCGTGTAAACAAGCCCAAATAAAAATTACAAAAAATTAAAAGACCAAAACATATTTAACCCAAATAATACCTATATGAGATAATTATTACATTTACAATTTAATAGTGTATAATAAATATTTATTATAATTAATATATTTAGTATATTATGTTATATATTTAAGACATATAATATTTAATAGTAATAAATATACATATTAAATTTCTTATTGTAATATTTAGTATATTTATTATATTCTATTACATATAATATGTATTATATTCATTAAATATAGTCTTTAATATGTATTATATTCATTAAGTATAGTATACTAATGTCCATTTTATTTCTCAGAAATACTATTTGTCCAATTAATTTCCCACATTTATATATAATAGATAATTTGAGTTATTTGAAACGATTATTATATTCTTTGAATGACCTATAACCAAAATAATATTTTTTAAATAACTGAATTTACTTTTACGTACCTGTGACATAATTGTAAATAAACCGCTGTGTTAAAATTTTAAGGATCACTTTAAATTTTTTTTTTAACTATGTTATTGGTGCGATAAAACTACAAAAACTAAACTAAATTTTATAGAGTTGAACTTTAAGATTAAATAGTTTAAAATTTTTGCATTATATAACATTTAGAATTTAACATTGTGTAATAAATATTAATTACAATGTTTAATATATTATATTTAGTAGTGATAAGTACATATATTAATCTTCTTGTAGTATATTATATATATTATATTCGTTAAATATAGTATTCGATACAATTGTCAAGTCAATTTTACTATATATAGATATTGATATAGATATAGATAGATATATAGACGATTTGAATTAATTAAAACAATTATTATATTATTTGGTTAATTCATAAATAACTGAATTTAATTTTATTTGAAACATAATTTTTTAACACTACATTAAAGTTATAAGGACCATTTTTTTCCTTTCCAAAATATAAAATAGTTTAAAACTACAAAAACAAAACTAAATTAATAGTAGAAATATAAAATTAAATAATTTAATATTAAACTAATACAGTTTTGTTTAGTATTTAACATTCACAATTGACTAAACATTGTGTAATAAGTATTTATTATAATATTTAATATATAATATTTAATAGGAATAAGTATATACATGTTAATCTTCCTATACTATATTATGTATTATTTTTTTGTCAAAAAAATTATGTATTATTTTGTCAAGTAAATTTTACTATATATATATATGTGTACGTAAATAGATATAGATATAGATTTTTCTAGAGAAGAATATAAATATAGGAGGTATTAGGTAACATGAACCCACCTATTTTTTGCAGAAGCCTTATTGTTTTTGTGATATATACATTAAATTGAATAGAACTAAATTAAATTAAATATATAGAAATAAATAGGCCAGAAATTACGTGTATAGCTTTCTCTCTTTCCATTAAAATTCTTTTGGTATTTCATAATTAATTATACTTTCAATGTATGTGGCTGCGTTTAATGGAAAAAAAAATCATTTGTTTTCTTCATAAAAAGAATTATATATTAATTAAAGTATGCAATTTAAACATTTTGTGTAAATTACGATTTTATCCCAGAATAGGTGTTCAACGTGACTACGTGAGTGTATATATATTGTGCTATTTGCTGTGTTTCATTGCAGTTATATTTTGATCTTGGCCACAAGTGCTGTAGCAATTATCTTCATTGGAAAGGCTGAAAGATCAAAACAAGGCAGCTTTATGGCTAAAATTGTATGTCTCAGATATGTTTTTCTCTTCATCCTCGCCGTTGCTTCTGTGATCCAAGTTGTTCGTGTGAGTTTTCTCTCCGCTCTCTAGCTTGCGTCACCCTTACAATCGCATCAAACTCGATTTTTCATTTTATAACTCAATTTTCATTTTATTTATCCTTTTCGTAAATACAAGATACACTAAGATTTTAACCCAAAAAATCATGGGTTGTCCAAACCAAAGAAACATCTCAACTATAATCAAATAAGGGAACATACGAGTCTCAAACAGACGCACAAACCGTGCTTACAATAACCGGTAAAACAATTGAGCACCAATGCTTACAAATGTGAAATAAAAAATGAAAATAACCGTTGAAAACAAAAAATCACATGTCTTGAACCTTTTGCTCAAACCCGATCTAAGGGTGAATAAATCTCTAATCACGATATTACGGTGACTGCCAAGTGAGTATGCGAGTTGAATTTTTCTTCTCTTATCTCACTAGCTAGTAATTAAATGATAAAGTTTTTAGAAAAATTAAGGATTAGAAAAAATTATTTCAGCTTATGCCAAAAATTATTCTTTAAAAGACTCAAATATAATCACGGTAAAATTATTTTAATTTTTCTTTTTGTGGGTGTGTTTTTACATTTTACACAGCAGAAGAAAGTATATATATATGTATTTGTTTTCTTCTTGATTGATCAATTTGACGTTCGTTCGTTTAATTCTTTTTCCTTTTGATTTTTTTTTATGAAATAAAAATCCACAGGCTGGTGGTGAGGGATCACTTCGTCCAGAAGGTACTAGCTAGTTCAAAACTTCTCTTTAAATAATTTTAAACAATATTAATTTCCCAACTTAATTGAAGGATCAAATTGATGGCGCGATAATCTTGATTACATATTTGCAGAGTGCGCGAATGCATGTGATTATCGTTGTTCAAAGGCAGATTATCACAAGAAGGCGTGCTTGTTCTACTGCAACATGTGCTGCCAGAAATGTTTGTGTGTCCCATCTGGAACTTATGGCCACAAGGAAGAATGCCCTTGCTATAACAACTGGAAAAACAAGAAAGGAGGCCCCAAATGCCCCTAGCTAGCTAGTTCAACCATAGTACTTTTGCTCCTGCAATATTGCATTAATGTAATAATAATGTGACATAAATGTTTCTATGGCCGCATTACAGTTATCTATTATTATTATTATATATACTTTTATGAATTACTAGCGGTTACGAGCCATTGTCCCTAATCATCGACTCGTTTTGAATTAAACATCCCACACCTACCCCCTCTTTTATATCAATCCCCACACGCACCTCAAAGATGGATGGATGTAGCTTCTTATAATTTAGAGATGAATAAGGCCGGGCCCTTTTCAGAGTAGAAACTTTCACTGATTCCATGGTGTGATCTCTATGAAAGTTTTTAATTAGCATTATGGTCAGAATTAAAAGCAATATTTCTTTTTGTATGAATATATGGAATGGGTCTAATACACTCTCTTTCGAGGGGAAAAAATCTCAAATTCCTCTCGGTTCCACTTTAATTAAAGGAGGAGAAAGAATGGAAGTAAAATTCCACCAGTTTTGTGTAATTAAATTTTTGTGACAGATCTATGTATGCAACTCATGAAATTCACCAGAACAAAAAAAGTCTGAGTTTAATAATTCTATATTGACAATATAATTTCTTTTTACATATATATTAAATCATCTTAATGCAATGTAAACATATTTTAAAAAATAATATTATGATGTGATCAGTGAAATACAATTAAATTTCTATGTAATTTTTTTTAAACTTGTGGTGTATAATTATTAAACCCTTGAAAAGAATGTGCAGCCAATACTTCATATATAAGACAAAAATGTCATTCATGCCTTGAGAGAAATTAAGGATGACATATGCCATTTTTTTATAAAAGATAATAGATTAAGAAATTAAATTAGGATATAGGAAATACTGGATTTTTTTTTGTAACCATGGTATTGGTATAAATTATCCACCGACTCCGCTGCCCAGCTATATGTTTTTTGCATCCACAATATACTCAAAAATGAGACATTTTTCAAGGAATCCAAACCCAATTTCACTTGGATCAATATAATATCTGTAGAAAATATTTGATAATACGATCAATAGAAATATGTTATACATAATCTGAATAATATTTTTTTTTGGTTAAAAACATAACAGTATTCATGCCATTGATTTATTAATTTTTTATTCTATTTATCAATAATAATTATATAAGTTTTTGTTAAAGTCACATCAATCATATTCCCACCTCGATCCGATGCACAACTCTGGAGAGTTCCCAAATTTTAAAAAAAAAACGTGATCTAGTTTTGCACGAGAACGAAGGAAAAATTGGGTTCATCTATCTAATACGAATTTATGCTGTGGGTTGGAATAGACAATTCATAAATTTTATTATAAATTTTCTTGAGATTGATAGTTGGCTCTGGCCTTATATGGAGTCGGTCATTGCCATAATCTAAACTTTTTCTTTACCAAAAAAAAGAAGGAAAAATTGGGATAGGGGAGGTGGGTATGGTGGTGTGGTGGGGAAACTAAAAAGTATAATTTAATTATATCCAATTATCAAATTTAGGTTAAATTATTTAATTAAAATAAATGCAATTAAGTAATTAATTAATTGAATTGTTTACTTAAATAAAAATTAAAATTAAAAGAATTTTGAAAGAAAATGAATTTCAAAACAATATAAAATTATATGTTGCTTTATTTAGTTTATATTTATGTTTTTTAGTAAATTTTCAGGTAATTTTTTTTAATTTTATTCCTATAAATAAAATAATATTTACTAACAGTTTTGATTCATATTTTTGTGTTTCTATAAATTTTTAGGTATCAAAAATTATTTTTGTTTAAATTTCATTCTCGATAAAAAAACAATATTTACATACATGCTTCATTTATTTTTTTTACTCCTCTAAATTTTTAAGTTGCAAAATTGTATTTCTTTTAATTTCATTTTTGATAAATAAAATAGTGTTTGCAACATTATTTTTTTTAATTTATCTTCAATGAATATAATAGTTTTTCTTTATGAATTTTATTAACTTTTTTTGCTCCTATAAACTTTCAAGTTGTAAAATTGGTTTTTTAAATTTTATTTTGGTTACAAGTTTCATTTAGGTTATCTCTATTAAATATAACAAATTACTATAGACTAAAAAATTATTTTATTTTATTTTCTCTATTTGTTTTGTTCCTTTCATTTTGCCTTCATTTTTTTTCAACATGAGCAATTTATTTTTTTACAAAAACATGAGCAATTATTGACCGCAAAAAACTTACAGTTTGCAGACACAGCTCCGCATAAATAGAATCGATATATTATGTATCAAGTACGATAAAAAGAAAAATGCGGATATAGTTGAATGGTAAAATTTCTCCTTGCCAAGGAGAAGACGCGGGTTCGATTCCCGCTATCCACCCCTGCCTTTTTTGTACTGAATATTAATAGTATAGTAGTATATTACTATATATATTATAAAACATTTTATAGAGTTGACATATTTAGCTAACATGCATAATGTTATATCAAATAATATTGAGAAAAAACTGACAATATCAAATAATAAATGTAAAAACAAAATAAAAAATATAATGATAACACTAAAAGATACGACAAACAAATAGTAAATTTTGATAGAAATCAAATTTGTTCTTGAGTGTTATACGTGGTTTGAGCACATTGTTTTATTATAGATTAGCTGACTGATGGATCCATACAAGTACAAGTTTTTTCTAATATAAAAATTTATCAAATAAAATCATTTTAGTGGAATAATTAAAAGAGCTGGAAGGATATATCCGGTTAGAGGTGTCAAATAGAGTTATTCGGCTCGGTCTGGCCCATTGAGCAAAGCGTAAAAATGGATTGGGCCAGGGCTAGCTCGTACAATTTTTGGATCACATATTTTCAAGTCTAACTAAGCCTAAAACACATCGAATTGAACCCTACTTGACGTGAATTTTTTTAAACAAAAAATAGCTCAAAATACACTAAAAAAAAGGGCTCAGTCTGGTCTAATGAGCCCATAGGGCCGGGCCAAAGTGGTTCAGTGTCGTTGGGGCCTGTAACTAACGAGCTCAGCTCAGCCTAAAACATAGACCCATCAAACTGAGTTAAAATTGACAGCTCCAAATCCAACCAAGACCTATTTTTGTTGTATAGTAACTGATTGAACAAACAGATTAAATGAATATATAGAAATCTACCTGTCATAAATCAGAATCAACTGGCCCATCCTTTAGGCACACGAAGCCGTGCAAGTGCATTCAATAGAGTCACAGCTAACAATTAGGAAGGGAAAGCAGAGCATAGAAAAGGAGAAAGGGCGGTGTTGCAATTCCATATTCCCATCTAACTCTTTTCCTCTCCTTTTCAGGTATAACCCTTTCACCACTCACCATCTCCCAAAAAAAAAAAAATGGGTTCCAAGAGAGCGACGAATCTAGCACTCTCCTCAACCCTGGTGGTGCTTCTGTTCTTCTTCCTCTGGGTTGGTCCTGCAAGCTCAGACTTGAACCAAGACAAAGCAGAATGCACTGACAAGTTGCTTGCTTTGGGGAATTGTCTCCCTTTTGTGAGTGGTGAAGCCAAAGCACCCACCATGGATTGCTGCACTGGTATCAAAGAGGTTGTTTCCAAGAGCAAGAGGTGTTTGTGTATCCTTGTCAAAGACCATGATGACCCTAACCTTGGCCTCAACATCAACGTCACTCTCGCTCTCCAGTTACCAAAGGATTGTAAGGCACCCACTAATATATCTGAGTGCGTTGGTAAGTAGTATATACAATAATTCGTGGTCTAAAATATAAATAAATTTTAATTGATTTTATCTTATTTAATAAAATTTTTATAAAATATTATTTATTTAATGTAGATTTTAATTTTAATAATTTTTTATTAAAAGTAGTATAAGAAATGAAATTCAATTTTTTAAATCAAGATAATTAAATGATCTTAACAAACATCTTTTTTTTTTCCATTGGAACTGACATTCTTAACTAGTATGAATTTAAATATTTTTATTTATATTTTAGTCCGGAAGAAATATCTATTTTTTAATCTATAACCCTTTTGTTCCTCTTATTCTCATGCCGCGACCACTTCATGTTGCATATGTCGTTTTCAGATCTTTTGCGTTTGGCACCTAAATCTCAAGAAGCCAAGATATTTGAGGGATATGAAAAGGCCTTGGAGAAAAATAGTTCCTCCACACCAGTTCCCAGCGGTAAATTATACTCTTGATTAATCTTTATTTTGATAATTCCATCCTCTACTCTGTTTTTCTTTTGCACTTTCTGTGTTGTTGCTTATTGTCAGTTCGCTTTGATAGACTATTTCTTGTTTTCATTTGTTTTAGTTTTCACCGATTCATGTATAAAATCTTTAAAACAATAAACAGACCAAAAACAATATGATAATTTTGTGGTTAACTAAAAGTAAAAACTCTCAAAATAAATTGATAGTATAGTATTTTTTATTTTGCTTTTTTTTATTTAAAATATACTGTGTGAGGTTGAAACTGAAAATTCATTGCAGCTAGTGGTGCCACTGGTGGTGGTGGAAAGGGAACAAGCACAAGTGCTCAGGTCAAGAGTGGTGGCGGGTGGGGAAGGAGTTGGCTGGTGACAGAGGTGCTCTGTTGGGTTCTACCACTTGTTCTCATCTCTCACTTCTTCTTCCTTGTTTGAACTGTGACTTAAGAGGTCAAGATTCAATGGTAGGATATTTTGGTATTTGTGACATCACACCATGTAATGTGACACTCTCCCATAAGTTTTACTCTGTAATAAGAAGTGTTTGCAAGTGTACGGACATGTTTGGTTTTCAATTATAAACATATTTTTGAGTAAAAAAAATACTTTTATCGAAAAGAAACTTTATAATTGTTTAATATTTCTATCCAAGTTTCTTATGTTATGCTATATATATTGGTGAATGCAATTCCTGTAATTTTTAAATTTAGAGTTTAAGATACTAGGTGCTATATGTATTATTTCTTTACTTATTTCCAGAGTGTGCCCATTTTCCCTTTGTCTGTATGATGATTAATTTTCCAACTAATTGATTGATTCAGGGACCCATGATTAGACCTCAAGATCGTATGCTTTAAATATCTCTCTGCTGGAAAAATATGGCCTCCTCTTTTATATCCGGCATCTAGTTAGTTACGCGTGATTCGTTGGGTTGGATGGATGTTGACATTGAGTTTTGTTTGTATTAGATTTTGATTTTGATTTTGTTTATGTTCAAAAATTAACTTGCATTTGGAAATAGAAAGTTAAAATTAAAAAAACAATTCTGTGTTGTTAATAAAATATAAATATAGATAGGTATATTTTTAACAATTTTATTTCTTTAAAAATCAAATTTATAGATCTTACATCTAAAATCGTTATTACTCACCATGAAAGTTAAAAAATAGTTACTTCAATCAAATGATTTCTCCTTAGTTTAAAATTAAATTTTAAAATAAAAAATTTACTAAAAATACAATTTCGTATAATATAAAACCACTTGAACAATGATAGCAATACACTCTTTTTAATATACTCCCTGTTATTGATTAAAATTTACATCGGTTCTATTATATCATGTGAATTTATTTCCGATTTGGGGAATATATTCTCAAAGTGGTGAGATTCACATATGAATTTTATCCAATAATAAAGAATATATTGAAAATAATGTGATAAAATTTGTTGCCAACATTTCTCAAACAATTTTGATCGCCATAAATTGAATTTGCAATATAACAAACCGAATGTTAGTGTGATTCATTAGCCATTTTTTTTATAATCAAAAGCAATATATTAAAGTGAGTACAAGAGATACTCCAACCCATTACACATAATTACAACAATCTAGCAAAGAGACACGAAAGCAACTCATAGGACAAATTACGCCAGTCTAAAAAAGAGAGACTTGTTTTCTATCCTCTCTATGAATAAATCACTTACATGAAACAACCTTAATTTGAGTTAACCATATTAAAACAAACTATTTTATTTTATTTGCACTAATTTATAAGAACTCATTGTGCATTTTCTTTGTTTTATATTTTTAATGTTTGATCTTTTAAACATTAAAAAAAGTAGAAGACACAAACCACCGTACCTAGCTTACTATATTTTTAATGCACATTTTAACTTATATTAATTAAATAAATAAAATCGATTTAGCAAGTTCAACAATGAACCACTAGTTTTAGTCGTGACCTATATTGACTTCACATTCCAACTAAGTCAATAATTGAACTAAAATTTATAACATTAAAAAAAGTGATAATCGTCGTGAGTAATTGTTTTCCAAATTGTAGCGTTCACACAAGCAATTACAGAAAAAATTGCCGAAAAAATGTGTTGTGGGGCATACCATATAGACGAGTCCTTAATAAACAAGCATACATTTCAAGTTAGATTTTGAATTTTGATAAAACAAGGAAACGTCTTCACTAAATTCCCACGACTCTCATGACAAAGAAACCCATCACATATGGTAAATACCATACTGAATAAGAACAAGTACAAACGAAAGCTTCTTAGATAACTATTGCTAAGTGGTACCATTCATAGCCATAGAAGCATTTGAAGTTTGATGGGACTATATATCAAATAGTGCCATTGTAGTGCATGGCCCATAAGGATGTCCTATGAGAGTGAGCACATCGGCAGCTATAGCAACGAGCAAAATAAGGATCAGAAATCAATTTCTTCCAGTGCTTGGAGACACTTCTGAACCTGAACAAAGATTTTATTGGAAGCCTCACTAGAATTTCCATTAGAACAACTTCTGGCAAGCCACTGTTGTTCACGGTTATTTGCTCCTTATTAACTCCATCTAGCATTTGAGAAACCTCTTCCATTTTTGAGTGCCTTCTTCACTTTACCAAGCTAGAACTATATATGTGTGGCTAACTCATTCTCGCAAAATCGACTTATAAAGTAAAGATTGCTCAAGCTTTATAAACACTACATTAATCATACACTAGTCGATGTGAGACTTGCAACACATCTAAGTTTTTTTTTTTGTCTATGCATTTACTATTAAGGGAGTAGAAACCCGCAATTCAGGATATAATAAATTGAGCATTAATGTATATTTATTTATTTATTTATTTATTTATTTATTAGCCTCTCTATATGACATTGGACTTTTGTCTGGAAGAGGTTACTTTTCCCTTTTTAACAAATAAAAAAATTAAAAGAACACAAAGTCAAGATAAACGTTGCTTATGTTTACGAAGTCAATTCACACTATAATGAACTAAGGGAATGACTTTATGGTTCAAAGCGGGGAAGGGTGGAGATGGATTTTAAGAGAGAATAGAAATGAAAAAAAAAAAAGAAAAAGGATACTCATAGTTAAAAACAAGAAAATAATGGTCAAAGTCACAAAAAGTTGTGGTGATTAAAGTTATAGAAAAAAATTATGGTAAATCTATTTCCTACCAGATTAGTTCCCTGTTTGGATAACAAGTTTATCTACTGCTTATGGCATAAGCTGTATAAGCTACTTTTATAATTGAAGAAAAATTATAGTAAAACTTATTTTATATAAGTCATAAGCTGTTTTGATAAGCTATCCTGGGTAACTTATGAAAAATAAGCCCAAAACAGCTTATGAATCAGTCATAAGCTGTGTTCATAAGCTCTGCATAAGCCAATCCAAATAGACCCTAGATTAATCAGTTGGGCTTATTCAACCATGGATTGGGCCCAATGACTAGTCCAATCAACTGCATGGACCAGTTATGCTATTGTATCAAATATTGTGTCAGTTGGCCAAAAAAATAATTAAATATTGTGTCATTGAAGTGACTGAGAAGTGTTCTGACCAAAAAAAAATAGTGACAGAAGTGGAAAGGAGAAAACCTATCCATTTTATCATACTTGAGATTACCCTGGAAAAATCCCAAATGTGTGAAAGCAGGAATTGAACTTGTGTCAGTCCTAGAAGAAACATGGGGAAGTCATTGCAATGAAGATTCCTTTAGTATATATGCAAAGTTTAACACACACACACACACACACGTGTGTTCGACCAGTGGTTCGACTAGTGACAAATTAACTCAGTATTCTAATCGAGTCAATAATTGGATTGGTTTATATAACATTGAAGAAAGTGATAATTGTAGCTAATAATTGCTTTCCAAGATAGTTGAGGTCATGCAAGTAGTTATAGAAAAACTGTCATAATATGTGCTATGGGCACCAACATTAGTCCGAGTGGAACTAAACTCAGATTCCTTAAGCAATGTTTCGAGTTCGAGCCTTGTGGATAGAAAAAAAACGTAGTTGGAAGGGGATAATCCACTAAAAGTGGCCAGTTGTACCAATAACATGGTGACCCAAAATAAATTGCCATGGGACATATTGAACCGACAACTCCTTAGTAAAGCAAGTAACCAACATACATTCCTACTTGAAATTTAGAATTTTAATAAAACAAGGAAGCATCTTCACCAAAATGGCATGACTCTCATGGCAAAGAAACACATCACAATTAATGGCAAATATTGTACTAATTAAACAAGAAAAACTACAAACAAACTCAGATTCTTAGCTAATAATTGGTAGGCGGTGCCAATCATATCCATAGGAGCATTTGAAGCTTGATGTGATTCTCAACTGGTGCCATTGTAGTGCCTCGCCCACAAGGATGTCCTATGAGAATGACAACATCGACAGCTATAGCAACGAGCAAAATAAGGATCGGAAATCATTTTGTTCCAGTGCTTGGAGACACCTTTGAACCTGAACAGAGACTTTATAGGAAGCTTCACTATAATTTCCGTTAGAACATTTTCTGGAAAATCACCACAGTTCAAGGTTATTTGCTTCTTCTCATCTTCATCCACCATTAGAGAAACCTCTTCCATTTTTTAGTGCCTTCTTCGCTTTACCAAGCTGGGACTATATATGTGTGACTACCATCTAAGCTTTTTCAATATATGCATTTTTTTACAACAATATATGCATTTACTATTAAGGAAGCAGAGACCTGTAATTTAGGATATAATAAATTGAGCATTAATATATGTTTATTTATGAGCCTCTATATATGATATATTAAACTTTTTTATGGAAGAGGTTACTTTTAAAAATAAAAATCAAATACAAGGTCAAAATAGACGTTAGCGTTGCTTACGAAGTCAATTCAAAGTACAATAAATTAAGAGACTAACGTTATTGTTCAAAAGGAAAAAGATGGAAACAGATTTTAATGGAGAGAATAGAAATAAAATTCTTTTTTTTTTTTAGTTTGGTTATAGGAGTGAGTAGGAAAAATAAATCGATTCACTATTATACCCTTATAAAGGGTGGATGAATGGAAGCAATAGAAATCTTGACTAGTATGACTTGAGTTGTTTTAAAGAAACTTCAAAATTAAAGATTTGCTCACATAAAAGTAAGGAAATTTGAAGGACAATTTGAGTCAACATGATATATTTAAAATGTTGAGTAATTTTTCCTCACCTCCAAATCCTTCTATTTTTTGTAACCAAAAAAAATCCTTCAATTTTTGAAGAGAGACAAAAATTAGAGAGAGAAAAAAAAACTTTCCTCCCATCCCCCTCCTCCGATCCCCTCCAAAATTACAAGTCAATACTTTCCTTCGCTCGCTCCTTCTTTGTTCCTCTTAAACAATATAGTATATAGTACTCCCTCCGGTCTAAAATATAAACAACATAGTACCAAAATACACAGACTAAAGAATGCTTTAAAAATGTGATAATCATAATTAATACTCACTAGTTTCAATTTTTTTCCAAAAATATTCCCTTTGGTGTCTCTCGTAAATATAAATATTACATTAAATGAATGGTATAATTAAAAAACTAACATTTAATTTATTTGAAATTGGTGAATGTTGTTTATATTTTGGACCAAAAAAAGTATATTTATTGCTTATATTTTGAACCGAAGGTAGTATATAGTATAGTATATAATACAAACAAAACTCACAAAATCAGAACATATGTTCTAAACAATTTTTGCCTCTTGACCAGAAAAAAAACAATATTTGCCTCCACATTTTTCTCTCAGTAAAGAAACAAGCAAGCAAACCAAGACACCAAGTTCAGCATTATACGATAAAAGTTCTGAATCAATTAGCCATAATATATTCTGACCCAATTATCCCTCCATATGCACTAAAAATAAAAAGTCAAAAATTTATTTGAATAGTTGTTTTGTAATTGCTTGTTTTCAAAACTTATTCTTGTTTATTTCTTAGAACAAAAAATAGAATAACCTAGAGTTGTTCTATCCTCCCTTTTTATTTTTTTTATTTCTATTCTTGCGTGTCATCTCTTGACACTCTTTTATTACAATAATTTAAAAACATTTATCAACATATTCTTAAAATATTTAAATTTTAATAAATTACAATATAATAAAACCTTCCTTTTATAAATAAGTTTGGACTTTGGATATAAAAAAAATAGAAAACTCATGCAATGCACGATCATTATCTCTCTGTATTAAATGCATATAATAACTACCATATTATATACTTATATAATTTTTTTTGACAAAATATATATTGCTGATAATCAAAAAAACATTGACTATTACTACCTCCGTTTCACATTAAGTGTTATTTTGGAAAGAAAAAAAATCATATTAGTTAGGTGTCATTTTACGGGTGGATTTAAAAGTTTTTTAGAAATTGACGAAGCTATCCTATCTCAAACGTTTACTTAAAAAACTTTCGACTTCAATCTGTGATAGATGCACTTAAAGCTGATTGAAATATACACAGACAAAAGGATAGTCATATAATAAAGGCATTCCATTACTAAAAAGAAAGCAAAAATACGATAGCTATCAAATTCACAACATATAATCAAGATGCAGAAACAAGGAAGCAGTGCTGAACTGGAGACTATACAGACAAATGTGAACATAAAACCAAAAAAAGAGAAAAATATCGAGAGACTTCCATACTACCAATTATAGACAAGCAAAGGCATGAATGAGAAATTCTATCATTCAATGCTCTGCTTTAACCCTCACATCTCCATTTGGTAGTACACTTTGTGCCTGCGCCATACGTTTCAACTCCTACATACACACAATAAGGCCATGATTTATGTTAATGAAAAGCAAAAAAGCAAAACAAATTGTAATTCTTAAAATTGACTCAAGGATTCAATGTTGTCGGAGTTTCTTGAAGGCGAGCATCCAAAGTGAACTTGTTAGTCATGCAGAATAAGGGGCCATCATTAGGCACCAAACACCACACGGATTGAATGGTTTGACTATGGGATTAACAGAATTCCCACATGGAAAAGAGAATTGAGGAAGGTATGATCTACTGGTGATCATTATTAAAAGCAGAAAGAGGGAAGGCATGAAGAAATTGAGTGGGAAAGTGTGAAGGTTTGCAAACCCTCTAATAGCTGCATTATCCTTTTTTCTGTATTTTCTTTTTCAGCTTTTTGGAACTTATTTCTTTCTCTTCTCCTTGGATTGATATTGCTTGTTTGCTTCCATTATCAGTTAAGGAAAGAAGAGTAGTATAGTTAAATTACAGAAATACCAACTCGGGTTTCTATTTACATATCAGAACTCAAGGGGATGCAGGAGCACATGCAGAGAAAAACCTCATCACTACGAGAAGTTTGAAGAAGACAATGAGGGAATTAAGTGGACAGGTTGCTAAGATGGCTACCAGACAAGAAATTGTTCATTCCATTGATGAAGGTTGAGAAAAGAACAGTGCAGAAAGCAAAGGATGTCAAGATCATAGATCATGCCTAGGATTGGTAACAAGAAACATAAGATCCTACCTATCATACAAAATTTATTAAGAATATTATATAAGGGTTCTAACAAGTGAGAGCACGAGATGTGCAAAGAGCCAATCTTGGCCATACAAATACAACCACATGATATATGGATTAATTCATGTATGAGATTAAATGGTCAAAATTTGCCCTTCTCCCACTCGCACTAAATACACTCCCTATACACACACACACACACACACACAAATAAGGCATAATAAAATCAAGTTATAAAGCCACAACCGTAATGCGACAAAAAGGGAAACTTGGTCTCAACACACAGGAACAAGGAATGAGAAAAACAACATCCACAACCATGAGGAGGAAGGACCACAAAACCCCAATCAAAACTCACTCCAAATCACAGTCCCACAGCCCAGGTCACTTGGTGAAGTCGCACAACCCATCCAAGGCCAGAGATAAAGTCACACAACCACAGCAACAATAGTGTGTAACAGACATATTCAATGATAGGGACTTGGGTATTATGGGGTGCCCAAGTCCCACATCGGGTAGTATGGGATGCTCGGTGGAGTACTTAAGTGCTTGGTTCTTCCCCCTTGATAGCTAGCTTTTCAAGGGTGGGTTCCCCAAGTGCTTAGGTACTTATCAATTGGTATCAGAGCCTGGTTGTCGGCATCTCGGAAAGGGCTACCCACGGAGGGTTCTGACCGGTGGAGGGTTCTGACCAACAAGGAAGTTGAGTGAAGTGCCACCGAGTGAAGTGTCGTGGAGTGAAAGCCGCCGAGGACGTCGGCTCTCAGGGGCGGTGCTATGATAGGGACTTGGGTATTATGGGGTGCCCAAGTCCCACATCGGGTAGTATGGGATGCTCGGTGGAGTACTTAAGTGCTTGGTTCTTCCCCCTTGATAGCTAGCTTTTCAAGGGTGGGTTCCCCAAGTGCTTAGGTACTTATCATTCAACTTTAAAAGCTATAAGTGATAAACTGGGGAACAAAGCAACAACATAGGAAGGTCTTTTCAAAGTTTCTATTTTCTAATCTACATTGAAATAAAAGACCAAATAAGTAATACTTACAGCAGCAGAAGCAGCACGACTCTCTCTAAAAGTTTCAACCTCATCAGGGAAGTTCTGTTCCAATTCCTCCAAAAGATTCTTGCGCAAAGTCTGCCCCAAACAGAAATGCTGTGTTAGACTAAAGCCAGCTCATTAAATATATGAGAAGACAAAAAAAAGCATGCTTATCTAATAAAAATCAAGAATCAGAATCAACCTTTAAAGCATCAGTTTTTCCTTTGGTGATCTGATTCTTTGCAATACAGTTGTTTATAACATCTCTGGTAAATTCATCTGGATTCTTCCCATCATCAATTAAACTAAACCCAGCAATATATCAACAATTAAATTCAAATTAAAAGAATAAAAAAAGATATTACATCATAAAAAACTATAGGAGCACATATAAAGGCAACAGACTCACTTCACAACCTCCATAGGAACCTGAATGTTGCACTTTTCTGCCAATTTAACCATGTTGTCAAGCTCCGCAACAAGACCATTGCTGGAACATTAAAGTAAAAATATATGATCAATTTTGGACATGGACAAAAAGTAAAACAAACAAAAATGTGTTATAGGAAAAGGGTTTGAGAGAGATACATGCGCTGGAGGAGAGGCATTTGAAAGGCGGCATTGAAGGTAGAGACTGTAAGGTAAAGCTGATGGATAAGGCCCAAGGTTTTCTGAATGGAGTTGCTGACCTGGTTCAGCTTCTGCATAGAATCATCAGCTCCTGCTGCAGAAGCTGCTTTGTCATTAATTTGAGAGATCAGCGTCCCATTTCCACCACTCCCACCATTTCCCCCAGCAGCTGCACTTTGTGATGAATCCATTTGTGTTTTTCTATAAACTGAAAATTTATTGAACACATTCAATCCAAAATGCAAAAACCTAACAATTGTAAAAGCAAGAGGCCAAGAGCAATGCTATGTAGCCTGGAGACTACCTAGCATTTATCTTAAAATTGAATTATATGGAGCTATTGTACAAATTTAAATATCGTACAAAAGGTTCTTCTAACACATGTATACAACCATTGGCAATAGGTGTTGTCATGACCACCCTAAAGGGAATCACAATGATAACATTGAAAATATATATACAAAAATCAGGATTGTCACCAAAATTATTGGAGGAATGGTAAATTTTTGGAATGGCATGTGAGCCAGATTAAGTTTGAGAGTCGAATCATGTGTAAGTAAGGGTAAAGACTAGAGAATTAGGGTCCATTTGCTTGTTCTTTTTAATTAGGAAACATGTTAAGTGTTTTTCTTCAAGAGCTAGAAAGAGTAATTTTTTAGAGAGAAAAGAAACTATATCATGAAGCGCCATTTTCAAAGTTTATCCAAATGCACCCTAAATCCCTCTAGCATTCTCACACACCCGGATGTCTTCCTTCTTTTAATGTTTTTCCTTCCTTTTTCTCTTTTTTGAGTTCATTTATACTCTCAAATTCGTCTCTCTTGTTTGTTTGGAAGTTAATGGAGACCTTTGATCCTTCTATAAATCAAAGGAAAGTAAAGGAGAGAACACAGTAACCAGAGTTCTCTCAACAACCCTGTGTACCGCATACTGAATTCGCCAACCATCCCATATACTGATTATCTAGCTCACAGTCTAATGGTCCAGTAATGATGTGAGACATCATGCGTAAATTTTTAAAAAATAATCTGAAATTGTCGAGCATAAAATCATTCCAACAAATCAAAACCCTCATCATTAGTCAACACATGTTGCAATCGGTTCATAGCCTTCTATCGATGGGTTAGGCATCCACACTCAACAATAAGAAAAGAGTCCCAATACACAATTATAAAGAGAATTAGGTGCAGAGAATATAAAAATAAACGAGGGAATCGAAAAAGTGATTCATTTTAGATTCAGAAACAATCGGTTTCCACAGATATAAGATGCGAAGTGATGAATAGATTCAGCAAAGTTCAAATGGGTTGAAGTGAATTCTCCTGAGAGCTGTGGTGGATTCTCGCTTACCTGAAGGCTCGGCGAAGGGTACACCCACTGAGTCGCAGCTTCGGGAGAGAGAGACAAACAGAGCGGGAGAGAAAGCACCGATTAGAAGAAGGAAGAAGGAAGTAGTGAAAAATTGATGATATAAGGAATTTGGTAAGAAGTGAAATTAGATATTTGAAGAGATAAAAATTTGAGGTTATCAAATTTTAGATGAAAAATGTATGTTATGATTTAGGCGATAATTCAATGGTTAAAAAACTAATAAAATATTTAATTATGTGGTTAAGACTTGAGCTATATAAAAAGTAAATTCAAAAAAATATATTAAAGAATCAAAATCAGATATTAAAAGGCATAAAGAAACTAGAATTATATCTAAGCCAAAAAGGGTTTTTTTTCTTTTACACGTATAGTGTAATTTGCTTTTCAAAATTACCAAACTAGTATAGGTTTTAAAAATACTACCATATTGGGGTGAGTCCTTGTAACAAAAAAAAATATTGGGGTGAGTCCTTGTAACAAAAAAAAATATTGGGGTGAGTCGTAACTTGTAATTGAAGATTACAATTTATTATTTCACATGAGAAAGTTGTACATGAAATAAATAACTTGTTCGTGTAAGATTTATTACTCTTATAAGAAAATCGTATTTCATGTGTATGTCTTGTTTTTAAATTTTTTTTTTTAAAAAAAAAATATAAGTCATATTTGACATGTATGACTTCTTAACTTTTTAGCTTTATGTGATCCTTATAATAACAAGTCATATATATAATATACGACTTGCTTACATTTTATTTTTTTTAAAACACAAAGACATAAAATAATAAGTCACCATTGTGGTTTAGGACTTACCTCAAGTTGGTAATATTTTCAAAAGTATATTGGTAATTTGCTTTGGAACCATCTCAACCTCTTAGTAATCTAAGATTAAATCCAACGGCCATCCATTACTTGTGCACCCATACACTTTTTTTTCCTTATGCTCCCTAGCCGTGGCCATTTTTAAGTCCTTTTATTATTTTTTTCAATTTTCAAAACTCAATTGTAGGGATGTAAATGGGGCAGGGTGGGCACGGATAGTAGCTCCCCGCTACTCGCCTCGTTTAATATATCCACTACCCGTATCCGCCCTATACCCATGCGGGTACTTGTTACCTAGATTTTAGCGGGTATCCATGAAATCCACATGTATCCGCGGATATCCATGGATATTAAAAAATTAAAAAATTCTATAAAAAATTTATTAAAAGAAATTGTTTCCACACAATATTTGTCATAATAAACATCATATTAATAAGACTAAATTATACAAATCACATAATTTTAACTCAATTGTTATATCAATAATTGTTCAATTAAATAAAAACAAACAAAACTATAAAATCAGTCAAAACTAGTTAAAATCCAATCTGATCAGCCAGTTCATCTTATTTATTTAACCCATTGACCATTAATTCACTTTTTCTCCACCCCGATTTCTTGAGTTCTATCCTTTTTTAATTGTAAATTCAAAATATCATTCAACTAATTACATTTTTTTTTTAAAATATAACTGAATTTAAAAGAACACATGGAATGCACAAACACACATGAAGTCTGTTGTCTCAGCAAGATCCGATTTAGCCATCCATTATAAAGCACATATAAATCTTACCAGAAACAGACAACACACATGAAGTCTCATAACTTAAATATGTACATAATATGTGTTCATAATGATAAAGGTCTCGTGAGGATATAATATAACGCAACCAGACTCGAGATTTGTGAGTCTAGGCTCTTGATTTATAAGCTACTAGGCAATAGAGGTACACTGACAGGTTAAGATGTCATTCCATTCCATTATGCCATACAATAGCGAGTATAAAACGGCATCTACTCTGTGAGTAGCATAGGAATTTCCTCCAGTGGAGCAGGAAGCTGCAAGTTGCAAAAGATTTGTACAAGTTAGTTTTTCTCTAAACTTGTAAGAACAGTTCAAGCAAAAACATATCAAGACTGAATAAGTTGCAGATAATAATGAGTTGCATGATCATATCTTCAAACTCAATAAGCGTGTGTCTCTAATTCGCAAAAAAGTTGCAGTTTTGAGAAATTCTGCACATTTACAAGGGCAACAAATGATTGGAAAGCAACCACTACATGCTCACATCACATTGCAGATACAAACTCATATCAGGGACGTTGAGGAATCCTAATATTTAATCGGTTACTACAGACTCACAGTTAGCCCCAGGGAGAATGAATTCTATAAGGGTTATAAGATATAACATCACTTCATATTGGCTGCAAGATTAATAGCTGCCTGCCTATTATAAAGGGTGCATGATTTGCTAAAAAATAAAAGACTAGACAGCATAAAAATACTTATTCTAAATTTTGTTTTAAAAATAGTCATGGGATGGAACTTTTTCCCCCTCTTGTTGCTTGTTAGTTGTTAGTTTTCTTCACTTAGTCCTTTTCTCTTCCTCAACCCGATTCCTCCATCCTTTATACCCCTTCTCTCCCTCAAAATTGTTTGGGTTGTTCATCAACTATCAAACAACAGATGGAACAAAATGACTATGTTAGGAGTCTTATCCCAATGGCTGAACCCAGCAATATTTTTCAATGTTGTGCCAATTACATCCACTGCATTGTCTGAGCTCCTTGCACTGCCTGTGAGGCATATACTGATCGCATTGACATTTTGACAATGCCTTCAACTTCTCTAGAAACCAGTGTACTTTGAATTCTCCACTTATTGTTTTTATTCACTAAATTGATCTACCACTCCTAACTAACATACACAGTACACCCATTTATGTAGAAACCTTGAATCTGATAGCATAAATCACACCTTTCAGGAAACTAATTGCAGATGATTAGGTCAAACTGAAACAGGAGTTCAAATATTCCTGTGAAAATTCAAATACACGAGACACAAAAGTCAATTATCTCTTTCCTATACTTAGCTTCAATGCTTACATAAGCATGTTTGATCTGAAATCATACACCTGGATCAACGATTTTCCCTCCCGGGGAATCTAAAGGCATCCTCACGGCATCAACCAATGTTTTGCCTCTTCTAAAATAAGTTCTTACTTCAAAGGGAGGAGTTGGAATCTCAAACAGTGATGAAAAATCACCTATTGAAACTTCCTCACATGCATGACAAATTGTAGATTTTTTCATAATACAATCCTTTAATTTTCTCATTAACAGACAAGAATCATGGGATACCTCAGGCTTTCACTTCAGAGAAGTCAAATCCAATTCTCTCTACTCAGACTCTCTTCCTTCTATATTTAAAATTGCAATGACCATTTATTACAAATTTACAACTACCTATGTTTACTCCACCTTAATCTGACACATCAGTTAAAAATCCATGCTTCGCAATTGGCCAGAGTGCCAAACAACCTAACCTAGTTGTGAAGATCCTGAAAATAGTAAAAGCCAGACAAAACAAGTTCCAGTTTTGGCAATACAAAGAAAGGGCCTCTCTCTCTCTTTCCCTCTCTCCTATTTCCACTAACTTAAGAAAAAGCAGCCCCTCTCCTATCAAACCTAACCTAGTGTTCAAAACAACTAAAACCTAAAACTCACAATCCAAAAATACCGAATGCCGCTATTTCAGATAATGGAGGACAAAAATGAAACTTTTTAAAATTGGAGGACCAACATTTTCTTATTTACCAGAGTTAAATCATATCATATTTAATACAAAATTATAAACATTAATTAATTAAATGAGGATTAGTGTTGAAACAATAAAAATAAATCAGAAAAAAGGATTAAAATAAATAAATAAATAAATAAATACCAGGAAGGAGGAGGAGGGGAATGGTAGTTTTCGGTGGCAGGGAGAAGATCGGAGGGAGTTGCGGCAGGAGTGGACGGTTTTGAACTGGTCAACGTTGAGCTTCTTGTTGATGATGCCAACCTGGAAGTAGATGTTGTTGGAAGGGGGCAAATCGACGCGGATCTCGTCGACGTTGAACCAGAAGAGGCTCTGGACCTGTATTCCCTTCAGGCTGCTGATGGAACCGTAGCTCAGCTTCCCCGTTATGGTCTTCTCGTAGTACACCAGGTAGTCGAACTGCACGTAGCACGGCTTGTCCAAATGGACGACGAATCGACCGTCCTCCTCCGACAGCGTGTAGTCGGTGACTGTGTCCGGTAACAGACCACTTGGGAGGCCGTATTTCGGGAGCACCTCGTACACCGTCTCTTTGGCGGTCGTCGTCGTCGTGGCGACACAGAACAGGGCCAGCGTGGCCACGACGATGAACATGTCTGGTTTTTTTGCCATGGCTTGGCGGCGGTTGGTAGAGAGAGTATGTTATGTTATGTGGTTGGTTGTGCCAATTGCCGGTGGTGGCTGGCTGCTAACGATGCTTAATCTCTTGTCGTCTCTGGAAAGGACTCGCCTTTGAATATATCTAACCACCCAACCAAAGTTCCCACCCAGCCTTACTGTCAAAAAAACAAAAAAGTCACCAGCCTAGATTTTTTGTTTTCTTCCAGGTTGAAAAATGTAACAGACTTACCCACTCTAATTGTAGAAGATTATCCATTTAATTCTTAAAAATATTAATATTTTTGGATTAATTTCTAAAATTGAAATATTAATAAATTTAACACCATTTTAGTTATTTACATATTATTTTTGGCTTAAGTATATTTTTAGCACATGTGAAAATTACCTTTTTGTGTTAGTTGCTGCAAAAAAAGTTATTTATGATCCATGAAAAATACAAATTTTTATTTTATTCTCTTTAATATTTAATTCATGATAAATTAATTATTATAATATTGGATAATTTTACTTTTAGTCTCTAAAATATGGTATTAATTATATTTTATATGGACTAATTCCATGTTATCTAAATATTACAGGGATCTTGAAGCTTTTGTATCCCAACGTCAAATTAATTGTTCAACTCGCTCAAAAAAAATAAATAATAAAAACAATTGCTTAACTCACATTTATGCAAATGTATCCAAATATAAATTATTTTATATTTAATTTATTTTTAATCAAAATCAATTTTACAAAATTAATCTATTTAAAATCATTTTTTGTCACCGTAAAACCAAACACACACTAAATACACGGTGTAATAATAAACTATATTTTATTAAGAAGAATTTTTTATTATTGTATCCAAACTCGTGGGATGCGTGATCTTATGTGTCAAGAATTTTTATAATAATAATCTAAATAGAATATAATTTTCGGTTATTAGATGAACAGTGTTCCCGCCAACCAATCTCCATTTTTTTAATACTACTATTATTAACACTATTACGTTGCTTTTATTTAACTCTATTTCAAGGATGTTATAATGAAATGATCAATAAATTATTAATGGATATTTACTTTTTAGGCATAAGATTTTTCTAGAAAGCTCTATTCTTTTGTCCCTTCCATGCCATTTTATTTTAATCAATTATTTTAATAAATAGATATTGAAAATGTTATCTATTACTAATGTAATTTTTAGTTAATTTCTCAACAGTATTCCTGCCAACAACTTCTCCCTTTTTTTTAATATTAATCAAGTAGCTTTTTAACGTGTAAAAATGTTATGTTTTTAACAAATTGATCATGAATGCAACGAAGCTAATTGGCCCTTAATGAAGCTGTATATATATATATATGGGATTTGCTAATTTACTCTCACTTCAAAATTAGATGGAGTAAATTAGCAATCTATACCTTTTTATTTGGACAAAAAATCCATCTTTTTTATTTAAAAAGGCTTAGTTTAAAGGACATGATTGTAATTTAAAAGTTAATTAATTTTAAAAAAACACAATTCCCTATGTTCCTGTGATATTTACCTTTCTTCTTCTCTATCTCTGTGACTGGTACGTAGCCATCGCCATTGCCACATTCTTGTGGGTCTTGTATAAATTTTCTTTCAATACCTCTATCATAAAAAGAAACATTGACATGCTTCGATTCCATTAGTATATATACCGGAATCAATAAAAAGACACTAGCAAGCAATGTAGTTTGTCCCTGGATAGTTGGTGGGTCTTAGTGTTGTAATAATAAAACACAATAGAAAAACCTTTTGGTATTTCATGAAGGATGTGGCGATGGCTACCAGTCACAGAGATAGGGAAGAAGAAGGGTAAATATCACAGGAATATAGGGAATTGTGTTTTTTTAAAATTAATTAACATTTAAATTACAATCATGCCCTTTAAACAAGCCTTTTTAAATTAAAAAAATGGATTTTTTGTCCAAATGAAAAGGTGTAGATTGCTAACTTATTTCTTCTAATTTTGAAGTGAGAGTAAATTAGCAAACCCCTATATATATATATATAACTTTTCATCTTTTAATTTTCACTATTTGACAACTTGTGTAACTAGCAACAGAATATTTAAAAGAGTTAATTACTGTGGAATGACAGTGTAAAAATAATTTACATATACATCCAATCATTTTCATCATAGTGTCACTTTATAACAATAGTTTTTAAAATATTTACACAATAATCTACATGGTGTTTGTATAAAAAAAAGATCTACATAGTAAAATATTATTAGAATTATGTGTAAAACTTTTTTACGTACCGTCAGTGAATACTAATTAAATTTAATTTAAAAGTAACATAGACGTGAATAAATTATTTTTCTTTTTCTTTTTGTATTTGATAGTTAAAATAATATTTATTTATGAGTTTTATTTATTTCTTTTGTTCACGTGAACTTTTAGCATGTAAAATTATCTTTCTTTTAGTTTTATTTTCGATAAATAAAATAGTGTTGACTCACCTGTTTCATTCATATTTTTATGTTTGTGTAAATCTTTAGGTTGTAAAGTTGTTTTTATTTTACTTTTATTTTTAATAAATAAAATAGTGTTTTTTTTGTTACATCTGAGAAAAAAAATAAAACAATGTTTGCTTATATGTTCATTTATGTTTTTTGTTTTTATATATTTTCAAGCTATAAAATTATTTTTGATAAATAAAATATTATTTATTTACAGGTTTCATTTATATTTTTTCTATTAAATATAACAAATTATTGTACATTGCAAAATTATTTTATTTTTGTATCAAAAAAATTTATTTTATTTATTTTTCTCTATTTGTCTGATTTGACCTTTATTTTTATCCATATGTATGAGTAATTATTGATTACTTATATTATAGAATTTGCGTATTTAACTAATATATACAATGTCACGGAATCAATATTGTTATAAATTTAGAGTATATTATATATCAATTTATTACTATATGAGTAAATTATTTTATATCATAAATAAAAACTATTGTAATCTCTGTTAAAAAAAATCAACGCAACACGTGCATCGCACGGGTCAACTATCTAGTTATTATAAATAGAAACTCCTCACAACTCTCAAATGCGAGTTCTCTTCGAAATTTTTAATATGAATAAAGTTACAATCACCTAAATAATAAATGCAATTTAAAAATAATAATTCAAATGTCTATTTAAAAGGATAAAAATATTTTAACAAAAAAACTTGAAAAATATTTTTCATGGAAAACTACTTACCAAATATGAAAAAACACCAATATATATATATATATATTTATAACTATTAATAAAGAGGATACAGCCTTTTGGTGTACACATTTTTTAGACCATTTAACTCCTATTAATCACCTTAATAATATTAAATGTCCCCTTAAATGACAATTAACTATAAAAAAACTGTTTTTATAGAAAATAACTGGAAAAAAAAAAAAGAATGGTGGGTGCAGGCACTCACTAGTATATATAAACAAAAACAACAACTCATATAATTATACCGAAACCTACTAATTTTTACAAGGTGCCCCAATATTTGAACTTCTACATCAGGTCTCTACACCTGATATTTGGCAATTTTAATTAATTAAATAGCTGAAAAAAGATGTAGAAGAGGTGATGCGGTGTCTATATGTCATTTCTCTTTTACAAGTACACATGAAACAATATTAATGGTGCGGGGAGTCGGTTCCATGAATTTGGACAGGAACCGTTGCAAGCAAAAAAAACATATATATCATGTAAAATATGATATATATTAACATCGATGATATATTATATGTAAATTTTCATCATTATACAGTCAAAAAACAATTTTTAGTATTATATGGTTTCAATCCACTAAAAAATATGAAATAAAAAAAACTTTATCTTATGTCAAAGTGACATAAAATATTATAGCATATATTATATTATATATTTAACAGAAAGATAATTATAATTAATTATAAATATAGCGAGTATTAGAATCCCCATCTCCACCCATGGTCTCCCCTATAGTAGTAGGTAATTCCATGCAGATATTTATGGGTGCAAATATTTCTACCATCCCAAATTGCGATCGGTATTTTATCATTTTGTCAATTAAAATATGGATTAGCACCTTGATAGTTTTAGTGTATATGATGATCTGAATTCTGAAGCATTTGTGTTTGGTGGATTATAAAGTCTTGTTTCCAGGAGCTTGCAAGGTATATATTTTTTGTCAAAAAAAAATGTATAATGAACTTTGCTTATGAAAAAAATATGCCAGCTCGTGGGACACGTACGTCACGTTTCAAATGCGATTTATATAAATTTAAATTCTTAACATGACGCAAGGGTTCCTAGATCAAGGGACAAATAGCTTATTTAAGCACTTATAACATACATATTTATGTATAAGCTATTTTTATAATCGACAAGAGAATATTAGTGAAATTGTTTTTATATAAGTTGTAAGCTAGTTGTTTGAATAATCTATCATGGAATATTTTTATAAGCTCTGTCAAACACACTGACAAATGTTTATGTCTATATATAAGCAAAAATAAACTATGCATAAGTCAATCTAAATATGATCATAATGACTTAATACATAAACCGTGTTGAATAAAATATCTTTCATTATTTCTTTTTTATTTCACGTATCAGTTTTAAAACCTTTTAATGTCAACACAAGCCATACATATAGAGCTGGCAAAATGGGCTGAGTTTGGCGGGCCGAGTTAAAAAAGTTCAAAAAATATAGTGCTCGGATACACAAATTTGAACTCGTTTTCAATTTGGGCCTTTTTGGCCCGGCTCGACAAAGCTCGAGACCTAAGCGGGGCACCCGAAAAATATAGGCTAAAGGTCGAGCCCGAGCCCGAAAAGTGGAGGACTCGGACACACAAATTCGAGTCCGTTTTCAATCTGGGCTTTTTGGCCCAACCTGATAAAGCCCAAACCCAATGCGGCCGGCCCAAAAGCCCATTTTGTCAGCTCCACATACATACGGTCAAGATTTATTTTTTAAGATTATAACAATAAATTTTGACAAAAAAAGATTATAACAATAAATTACTTTTATTTTTCTCCCCTTTCATCTAATCAAACCAAGTAAAAAGTTTCACTTTTTATTTTTGACTTTTTTATTATAAAAATATCAATTTACATTTTATTTTCATAGAAATGTACTAAAAATAAAAAATAAAAATGAACAAAAAAATGTACTAAAAATAATGAACAAGAAAAAAAAGGCATCTAATTGCCTCCCTTCTCCTATACTCAATTACACAATTTCCTAGTTCCCTTCCCCCTTTCAACCTTTTCCCCTTCTTCTTTATCTCATAACCAAAGGGTATATAAGGAGCAAATCCAAACTCGACATCCAACCAAATTTCAAATTTATTTACGTCAATCAATCATTTGCAATATTGCAGGGTGTGTCACGCAATGTCCCCAACCACCTTGATCCTCTTATGGTTGTGCTCAACATTCGTATTCGAATTCCAACATGTGAATGTGATAATAGCAACTCCAACTTCCAATCCCACAGACATCCACGATCTGCTACCTCAGTACGGTTTCCCAAAGGGTCTCCTCCCAAACAACGTAGCCTCCTACACCCTCCCTTCCTCCGATGATGGGTTCTTCACCGTCCAACTGCAATCCCCATGCTACGTCCACTTCTCCGACCAGTTAGTCTACTACCACTCCCTCATCACCGGATACCTCTCCTACGGTTCCGTTTCCGGCGTCTCCGGCATCCAGGCCAAGATGCTCTTCCTATGGCTCCCCGTCACCGGAATCACGGTCCACCACGATTCCGACATGCTGGAGTTCTTCGTCGGAGCTCTGTCCCAGAATATACCCGCAACCCGGTTCCAACGCGTGCCTGGGTGTTCCCCCAAGGCTTGTAAAGGATCCGCCACCACAATCCTCGTGGATCGGATGTGAAGTTGTGAACACAAGTCAATGGCCTTTCTTCGTCTTCCTTCAAATTCAGTGTAAATGAAATTTTGTGTTGGGCCGAATTTAAGCACCAGTTTGGTGTAAAAGATCGTTTTTTTATTTTTATTTCGTGTTTTTACTTTTAAGTTATCATAAATTTGTCATATTATTTTTTATTTGTTTCCTGTGTCCTGTACAAATATAAATAAAATTTCGTTTTCATTTCAATGTTAATTCAAAGGCTTAATTACACACTTGTAATAGAGGTCCCATTGGTACACCCAAATATTCACATATTATAATTATAATATTATTATTAGTCTCTATGTCTTTGTGATATTTTTATTTTTATATGTTACATGCAAAAAAATACCAAATACAAAATAGCGTTATGGTTTTATTTTTGACGAATAGCATCATGGTTTATTCTTAGAAAATGTTGTTTTTAATTTTTCTTATTTTAAAATTGAGATAATATATTATGTTGTTGTTTAAATGAGTCACATTTGAAGTATATAATTTTATATTTAAGTGATCAAGTGTATCGGTGGTGTGAGATCATGTTTTATACGGTAAATAAATTTACATTTTACGTTTACATTTGGCAGTAAGTGAACTACTTTTTTGGTATTCAATTACTAATTGAAGTTTCTTTACGCCAAAACCAACCATATGACGATGATTGATGAAATTGATGGATGAAGGCACACCACCACACGCAAACCTTCTGACCAAACACGCTATAATACTCGCCGATCATCGTCTTCACCTCACTTTATTCTATTTTTTGACATACTACCTCTGGTGTAAGATATAAACAATAAAGACATTTTTTTGTCTAAAATATAAATAATATTTATCAATTTTAAATAAATTAAATGTTAATTTTTTAATTATATTATTTATTTAATGCAATATTTATATTTATGAAAGACACCAAAGGAGATATTTAAAAAAAAAAATTAAAACTAATAAGTATTAATTACGATTATCACATTTTCAAAGCATTCTTTAGTCTGTATGTTTTTGTACTATATTACTTATATTTTAGACCAGAGAAAGTATTTCACAACCACCATCGTCTTCGAATGTAGCACATAGTATTGTAGTAAAATAATATTTTCTTTTATACGAGATTTTCTGTATTTAAAATTCATATTAAACCTGATTAGTTTGATGAGTCAAGTCTGGCTTTAGTTCTTTACTACTTAATGCAATAATAGAATGTATGAAAAAAAATATATTCAAATCTTGTTGCCACTGTTATACTCAAAATATAGTATTAAAGTAGTATGTATAAAGTATTTTGTATACTATGTGAATATTTCTATATAAATTAATTTTTTACATATATTAAAGAAAATGTGTTTTCAAGACTACAAAAAATACATATTCAATAGAAAATAATATAAATTTAAATTTGAAAAATAAAACATGTCATCGTTTAAGAAAAATATAATAAGAAATTAAATAACTCTCAAAAGTATATTTCATTTGATATATAAAGTTCGAGAAGACCAAACGAATGGTTTTGGAGAATGAGAGAAGATAACAAAATGGCTGACTATAGAACCAGTTTGGGTTAAGATTATTTTGGACATAAATAAGATAATTGTACTTCCTAAAACACTTTTTACTAAAGCAAGTTTTTCTTATTTCCACATGAATTACTTTTGAAATCACTCCGAAGCTAAAACAAACGAGCTCGAATCATCAACAACTTCTGCAAACAACTGATGATTGAGAACAAATTAAAAAAATCACAACAACAACAAAACCTTTTTCCACCGGATGCAATTGGCTATGAGAGTGAAAAATCATTTAAACATTCAAAGGATACGGTAAACTGAGGTTCATAAATGATTTCAGCAGTGGCTAAATAACAATGTAATTACTAATTATTGCTACACCCAAAAAAAGGTCTATTTATTTCTTAAGACTGAGAACAATACAATAGTGATAGATATAATTTTGAGATTCATGGAAAATTCTTCAGTAATTCAAAGTTCACATCTCTAGTCTTCAAAAACAATCAACAGACTATCAAACCATGCACTGGAACAGCTTCTGATATGCTCTTCTCCCTACTACTAACTGAAATAAATCAACTTGACTAGAGATACAACTATGAAATGTTGTTTTCAAATAAATCATATACAACAGCAGTGCATGCCTTACAAACCTAATATATTATTGTAACTAAAGGAAAAAGGCACAGCCTTAGAGTGAAACAACATTTACAATATCTGCTCCCTATTCATGACTGTGAAGGAATGACCTCATTCTATTGCCAAAATCAACAATTAACCTCATCTTTACAAGAAAAGCATAATCTGAAAGTGGATAGACCGACCTGTTTCCATTGATTTTTGCCCCAAAAAAACCAACAATTTCTCTAACTGTATAACCAAGATTATTTTAGAACTTTTGCAACTCAGGCTTGAAGAACTTGACAGTGAACAATGTGACTCTTCAAACCACCACGCCCTGCTATAGTTGACCACAAATTTTTAACTATAGACCTGACAGGACCTTTTCCAGCAATATTTTCCCAAAGGTGAGGATTGCTTTCCACGCGTTTGTTTGGACTCAAAACATCGACTAGACTGATGCTCATATTGTTGCGGATGATGCATAGCTTTCCGTTAAGGGGAACAAGAGCAGCGGCATCAAGAGCACGGGAACTACCTAAATGAAGCTTGCTATCAATGAACTTCTTCCATGAATCTGTTGCTCCATCATATACTTTGAGCTTGCAGCCATCCTGGCAATCAAGTGCATAAAGTTGTCCATTCAGTGAGATGCTAGGATTACGCCACCCGTTGACCATTCCATTACTCACCGGAGTCCAGGTGTCGGTTTCATGAGAATAGGCTTCACAGATGACATTGCGATTTGACCCTAGTCCCTTCAAAAACCATGTTTCATTATGAACAACACCGATAAAGGGCACCATCGCTGTGGTCATCTCTGAGATAAAGCTCCACCGGTTCCGGTTGGGGTCATAAACTTCGGCAGATCGAAGAGTTCTCTGAATCCCCTTACATTCCCCACCGGCAACATAGAGACAATTGTTTATTACACAAGAACCAAACAGATGACGTTTCCGCAGCATATCAGGTGCTCTGTGCCATTTATTTGTACGTGCACTGTAGAAAATGACGCGTCTCATAGATCCCTTCAGTGGATCTCTTCCACCAAATAAGTACAAGTGGCAACCACTAAGAACTGCACAGCCAAATCCTAATGCTTCAGAGTATTCCACGGGAACAGGTGGAAGGGATTGCCATAGTTGGTAGATGGGATCAAAAGCATGCAATGAAATCTTTCCATCACGATCTCGTTTGATGACGTAAACCCATTCTTCTGCCATTCCAAGACTTTTCCTGAGCGAATAAAAGAAATTTCCAGACAGAAGGCGATACCATCTCTTGCAAACCAGACGCAGTTTACTGTGCTCAACCCGGGGTACGCGAATCAAACAAGCAATAGCAAGATCATCAGGAAGACCAGGTAGGAGAGGAGGCTGAACTCTTGTCCTCTCTCTACGCAAGTTTTTGTTCCTATGTGCATTCGGGTTTATGTCAGGTTGGATACATATCTGTGATCCTGGAACAAATTTTCTTGCCCCAGCCACTGTTTTCAGGCCTGAATCTACTTTACAGTAGCATGAAACAGAGTCCACCTGTGAAACTTTCCATGTTAGTATCTGTTGAAACTTGAAAGTATCAAAATACCAAAAATATGTACATGCATAATGTCCAAGAGCATATACACATGTACACAGTAAACTTTACATATTATCTCTTTTCACCCTTCAGGTCCCAAAGAACTAAACAGTTTTGATACTTGTTTTCTCCGCAAATAACTTCACGATCTATTCACTTATCAAAAAATAAATTATTTATTGAGCTGAAATTTTTATTTTCTTTAGAAAGCTCGTATTCATTTTTAACATTATTATATATGAAAGTATACATTTGTGTTTTCCATGCTACAGGTGGGGCCGCCGTGAGGTTGATCGGTGATAAAAAAACCAAGTCATTCCCTCACATGCATCTTGAGATCATCAGACAAACCAAGGTAATATTATTTTCATTATTAATTGAGATTTAATTCAATAAAAAGAAAGAAGTAGCTGATGCATACATACACCGGAATTCACCTTCACAAACTCAGATTTTGTGAAGCCTAACAGCTTGAGTTCATAGAATGGTTTTAGGCAATTTTTAAGAGAAATGTGGAGACAGAGTTAAGATAATGTTAAAAGATACAAACAGATATAATTGACCAGATAGAACCCAATCACCATCAAGGTGATTTAACATTTCAGGGTGAAGAATGACAAGTATCCCATATGAATGCTGCAATGGATGTTTAGGCAATGGGAAGTCTTGTCGAAGAGTCAGGAGAATATCAGAAAAAGGGCAGGTACCGTTGGGGATAAAAAAATTCAAACAACGTCCATATTGTGACAGTTCTTGTCATTCCTTAATGTTACTGTTAAACATTCTATGCAAGACGAGATAGTTTCATTACAAACAATTTAACTAAACAAAAATGTTATCTAAAACATCCAAACCAAGCACAAGTGAATAAGGATAAGAAAACATATACTCCTATGGATTCTGCTTCCCATTCTCAGTTTCTAAAGCACATATTACAAGTGAAGAATGGTCGATTCATATGCAACATCAAAAGCCTAGATGGTTGGGCAGCAGGACTTGAATAGAGATTGCACGTCTAATTCTTGACATACCAAAAGGATGGTCAGTTGGTCACATTAAGGAATACAAACATCACCAGGTAAAATAAAAATTCAGAAATGATATAGTAGTTTGATTATTTTAGTATATTACTTTCTATCAAGCGGGGAATTATGTATGTTTAGGTACGATTAGAATTTAGGAAGCCAACATATAATGTATGCTGAGGCAGCAAGTAAGATCAAATTTTGATTTAGTCAGAACAAAAAGCCCTAATAATTAAAAGAGAGCTTCTTCCCATTTAAGAAGTCTAAGGTTTATAGAATACCCAATTAACTGAAATCACAACTTATGATCAACTCAGTTCTTTGCTTGTGTTTGATAGGAGCCAAAACCTCAAGCACACACACACAACAACAACAACAAAAATTGGAGTCAACTGGACTAACCAGTGGAGCTTGAACTCTAGAAACCCTTTGAGCATTTGCAGAGCTTTCAACTAACTGGTTCATCTCCGAAGCTGAGTCTCGTAGTTGAAATGGCTCAAAGCAAATTAAGCATCTTTGTGCAGATCAACACAACCCCTTTTGAACCTAACCTTCAATTCTCGGAACCCGATCTAGCAATCAGACGAGGAAAAAAAAAAGCTTCTATTTTTACCTCTGAAACTGCAAAAGCAAGGCAAACAAAGAGGGAATTGGATTTGGTGCAGTACCTGCAGTCATGCAGTCAGAATCAGAACCGTTGAAGAGAGATGGGTCATTGGCGAATGACAAGTTTCAAACAACTATGAGCTGCAAGGGGGCACCTTCCGTTGAGAACCCACACCACAACTAAGCTATGTTTCACAGAAATTGTGTGGTTTTCTTTCTTGGGGATTTGAGAAAATTAATGGCTTTTTTAAAAAATGTTAAATTGAGTTCAATGAATTAGTGAAATTTAATTTAATAACTGCCGTTAGAGGACACATAGCTTTTGTGACGGTGGTCCTCTTTCAATAAATGTGTTGCAGCTCATGGGTCAAACCAACCCAACTTTGAAGGCAAAAAGAAGAGAGAGAAAGAAAAGTCAAGAGTTTTTTTTTTTTGGGGGTGGGGGGTTATTGATCGCAGATATATCATCCATTTGTGAAATTGTGAAGATTGGTCATCACATGGCTCCTTCAAACAGCTTTTTTATTTTGTCTTTATCTTTAATTCGTTTGGGCTTTTAAGATTTTCTTTTTAACTTATGGTGAGCTTGATGTTTGCATTGTTGTGGATATTGAGGGGGGAAATTTTGAATTTACAATACCACTTGAGAAAGCTTTTTTTTTGGTGAGTCACTTGAGAAAGCTAAAACCTAGATGATATGTTTACTTGATACAGCTATCCTATCTCAAAGTGAATTTTGTCCCTACTCAAAAAAATTAATACATTAAACTAGTACTCCTTTTAGTCCTTTTTACAAGAAATATAATGAGTCATTTTTATAGTCCTTTTTATGAGACCTACAAAAAAAATATAAAAAAACATCAATCCCACAAAAGATGCTTTTAGAAAATTATAACATTATTAATTATATTTAATTCATTTCAATACACTTTATTGGTCTTGATGATTTTGTCTTATATTTTTTATAAAAAAGACCGGATGGAGTAATATAAATAATATTCAGATATTAATACTTTGATACAATATTTTTTATAAAAAGGACCGGATGGAGTAATAAGATTAATTGGGTTTAGGAATACAATATTGAAAATAGAATTCTCTTACTTTCATGTCATGTGCTTTTATTGTTTTCACAATTCAATCAAAGAACACTGGTCCAACCCTGATCGTCTTTCATAATAATAGAACCTTTCCATGTAGAAGTTATTGATGATTATTGATTATTATTGGACGGTGTAATAAATCACATCCAGACACCTATACATAAGGGTCCCGTTCTATACGTAATGTAATTCTCCTTCATGAAAATCTTTTTATTCTAATCGGAATTAATGAATTGATCACCAATATAGATATTAGATAGATACATGGTCCACTTCACTCTTCTCTTTAAAGACCTCAAGCTATCTTGAATAGACCCAAACTCTTTCAAAATTCAAACATACAATATTTGAAATATGAATAGATAATTGCCCGAACTCTAAAATTGATTAAATTCACAATGCTAAATTGGGGTACATAAAACCTCTACCACCCGGTTTGTTTCTTTTTCCATTTTGGTTACATAAAGAATAATGAGCATAACCGTGGAAAAATGCTCAAACTTAGAAACTACCTAGGGTTCCCTCACTATTTTCATTCAAGATATTACCATGTCATTATCATAACCTGGCCATGCATAAATAACACGCGTAGGCCGTAGAGAAGGAACCTACTGCTTGGTAAAGGATCGAGTTTGGGTGGGGCACACTCAAAAGGCAGGAATCTGCTCTTAACTTTTTATTATAACATTTTTTTTTTGGTTTAAATATGTTTTTAATCTCTAAAGTTTGAAAAATTATTGTTTTTGTCTCTTAAATTTAAAATATTTATTTTTTATCTCATTTTTAAAAATATATCATTTTTAGTCTCCGAGATCATATTTTAAATTTAAAAAATATTTTCTAAATTTGAGAATAGTCAAAATATAAATTTAAAAAATCCTTAAAAGTTAAAAAAATAAGAGTAAGGTGAGAATCAAAATATAAATTTAAAAAATATTTTTCAAATTGAAAAATAGTCTCAGGGACTAAAAATGACACATTTTTAAAAATAAAAAACAAAAAATAGACATTTTAAATATGAGAAACTAAAAACAACAATTACTCAAACTTGAGAGACTAAAAACATATTTAAGCCTTTTTTTAAACAAGAAAAAAGATATTCTTTGATGACTTGAAACACCATTTTACAGATTACAATGTAAAAAGATAGACAGATAGAATTGAAACACAAGTACAAATATAATCACTAGTCAGCTAGACAGTAGACTCATTGGTATAATCAATAATCAATTGAAAACATTTGGCAGGAAAATTTTCATTCATTTCAGCTACCACTATAAGTTTATAATAATGTTACAAAAACCTGGCCCATCAAATAGGGAATATAATAATATTCCAACGTGTATTGGGCTGAAACTAGATAGAACATGCTCAGGAGAGAAACATGAACGGCTACAAAGAAAAGCTCAACATCTCCCATTGCATACTCTACAACCAATCTCCCACCAAAATTACCACCCAAAATGGATAGGACACAAAGTTGTCGACAAGAAACTCCTAATATGTTAGTAACCACCAATGCCTACCAACATTGCACAACCTTTATTGATGTGGCAACTAGACCACATATACACACTCCGATCCCCCTTAATGATAAGCATTGTAAACAGTACAAGATTATGGGGGAGAAGAATTATCCTATAGGTGTGTATCCGCACCTATACCTAAGACAACATGTAATGCTATCAAAAGTTGAAAGTCAGTCCCATGCACTAGTGACCCCAGGACCATACCCTCCAGCGTATCCACCACCAGAGGCCCCATATCCACCACTGTTGTTTCCTGCATTGTAGTAATCCGAAGCACCTCTACTAAAAGAACCCTCTCTCCGGAAGTCACGGCTACCAAACCGCCCATTTCCTGATCGACGGTTCCTTCCTCCGCCATAAGATCTTGCAGCATACCGTGAGAGCCAAGCAGGAACTTCTTGATTTGATTCTTGCATCAGATCTGCTAAAGCCCTAGCTAGTGACGCATTGTTGTCATTAAAGAATGCAGTGGCAAGGCCTTTCTTTCCTGCTCGTCCTGTTCTTCCAATTCGGTGCACATAATCATCGATATCATTTGGCAGGTCAAAGTTGACCACATGAGCAACATGAGGAATATCAAGTCCTCGTGCAGCCACATCAGTAGCAACCAATATGGGGGTGTTACCACTTTTAAATGACCTTAATGCCAATTCTCTTTCCTGCAGGTATTTCAAAATTGATAAGAGCACACAACAAGAGCATACACAAAACCAATAACTATAATGTACAGTTAACACAAACAACAGAAAATCAGTAATATTATGAAGTAAAATGCTTTCAAGTATAACAATTACAGGCAATTCAAAAGCAATTTCCTATAGTACTAACTATCAACCAATAGAGAATGGTGCAAGAACCCAGAACCATTGACCTATTAATAAACAACCAGGGACTAATAATATATAAGAACATTTCATCCAGAGACAGTATGACAATTGTTAGCTTAAGCTTCAAACAAACTAATAATAACATCAGAGAATGACTGCAAACCTGTTACCTTAAGCCTCAAACAAACTAATAATACTAACCTGTTGTGACCTGTCACCGTGAATAGTAGTTGCAGGAAAACCATTAAGACACAACCAGTGTTCCAGTGAATCAGCTCCCTTCTTTGTCTCCACAAAAACTAAAGTCAAAGCTTGCTGCATAAAACCAAAATCGAGTATGAAATAGTCTCTATATTTTAGCAGAGGAGTTTACTCTAAGAAATTGATAATACTGCATAATAACTGGAACAAATAGACTATCCACACTATATATTCACCATTTTAGTTGTTCTGGGCTATTCTTTCCAACCCAATGGATGTATGCTTTAGCACAACTTGAATCAACCCACAACATCTATTTGGTTTCTAAGAACACATTCGTTAAGTTTTATGTAAGTGAAATACCTTTCCTTGTACACCATTTTCCCTCTGTGCATGAAGAAGGTCCATGAGGTGACTTCGCTTATCAGACTCTTGAACATACTCAACTCGTTGGACAATTAAATCAGTACTTGAACCCACTCTTCCGACAGCCAGGAAAATATACTTTGAAAGGAAATCAGAGGCCAATCTCTGCATATCAACCACAAATTATAATAATACAGAGGCCATGGAAGTTATAATATACCAGACATATGCATGCATTATTTATACTCTCAAGCCACTTATCTCAAATCAAATTAAAAGAAAAAACAAATTACTTTTGATTCTAAAGGCACTCTTTCTAAGAATAAAGAAGTAGGTAGATTGAGGGTAAGACCCCTGGAGAGAAGTATGTGATTCACAAATACATAAGAAAAATGCAACTAAGAGCAATAACCGCCTATAATATAAAGCAAAAGCACATTTCCCACACATAGATGAGTGAATCTACTTACAATTCCAACCAACACTTAAAGAGCGAATATGTCTGCATTCCCCCAAGAGACATGGGGGGAACAAATGAATAAAAAAAAAAGTAAAGCAAGTCTAACTGCACCGTTAAAGTAGGAAAGCTAGCAAGATTCAGAAACATGTGCTTAATAAAAATCGCATCCCAAATCAGAGCATGCTTCACTTGAAAGGATACTTTACAGATTAAATCATACCTGTATCTCTTTTGGAAATGTGGCACTGAACAGCATAGTCTGTCTGACACCTGGTGGAGGCATGTCCATTTTTTCCACAATCTTCCTTATTTGCGGCTCAAAACCCATATCCAGCATCCGGTCAGCCTCGTCTAAGGCCAGATATCGGATCATCTGCAGTGAAACTCTAGCCCTCTCCAATAAATCTACCAATCTTCCAGGAGTTGCAACAAGAATGTCCACTCCTCTCTCAAGATCCCGCAGCTGGAGAAAATATAATTTGTTAAGATCTGTAAATCTAAAAGTTCTTGCTGTGATTCAAAGGTAAAATTTGATAGACCATTTTAGATTCGGGATTCGACCCACTCAGCAAAATTTGCAACAGGACTGAATCTATAACATGCAGCTAAAGTGACAAGTTTCAGACTCATTATACAGGATGCTTTATTCTATGACCAGAAGAATAAAGCAAACCGCAGTAAAATCCCAGGCATGAATATGTGCACACAGAGGACATATTTACCAATGATAGCCATCACATACATTCAAAGCCATCTTCAAAAAGCAAAGCATATGCACTTATACACGGTGCAGCTACAACCCAAAAGGCGGACAGGCCCATAAAGGGATGAATGAAACAGTGTAATAGTTGTATAAAGAGAGAATTGGGAAGGGGAACCTTACATCCTAATCATATATAAACAACTACCCTCCAAATGAAACCATTAAATCTGCATTGTCAAACCCATTATGACCTTGTATTTCCTTGTTCGGTAAGGTACATGTACAAACTTTAAGCAGTTAACATTGTCTAATTAGAGACAGTAATGCACACCTGATCCATATGCACCCATCTAAAAATAACATAAGCATGACTAACCAAAAATATAAATTTAAATAGCAAGCAGATACAATAACGTTGTTTCAAAACTAAAAATAATCCGTATCTGCTGAAATTATCCATCCTAGCATAAATAAAAATATAAGCTGTACACAAAGGAGAAGTGGAGCATCACTTGGATCACTAGCTTTATCAGGGTACATCAATTTCTTTTTCCAAGAAAGATCAACCATCTTCAGTGCATATAAATACCAAACAATCTTTTTAACCCCTTAATCCATCAAATCTAGAAAGAGTTGGAGGTGTATAAGCATACCAAATAAGGCTTAATAATAAGGCCATCATAAAATGCAGGCATTCAGGACTTTAAGCAACCAGTTAAGAAAGCTAAAAGACAAAATAACTCAAATATACTATATAAATTCAAGATAAATAATCAAAAAACACATTGGATCCCAATCCAAATTATGTCAAACTTGGTTCTCATGTGAACTAACTTTGCTAAGTAATTGGAACACGGTGTCTACCCACCAGAGAAAGAAAGACATACAGCGTAATGGCACTGTGCATGTTACACGGTCTACCATTTTAAGATTAAAGATAATAATTGAAACATTTATCAAGAATATCATCATAAGGACATATTATCAGTTGTGGGGAAAACAAAGTAAATAACAAAGAGAAGCCAAGATTAAAGAAGGGACAAAACCTGCTGGTTTATTGGTGCTCCACCATAAGCAACAACCACCCTAACCCCAGTTTGGTACGAAAACTTCTTAGCCTCTTCATGTATCTGAAACCAAATTACAACATTTTCAATATATTTTCATTGCAGAACTAGGTCCAATTATAAGTAGGTCATAATACATGATCAATATAACTGACTCACTTGCATTGAAAGCTCCCTAGTTGGCGAGAGAACAAGTGCAAGTGGATACACTGTACGCACCCCACGAGGTGGCCTCTGCACAGGTTGGCCCCTCATGATTCCACTGATGATTGGGAAACAGAAAGCAGCTGTCTTTCCAGAACCAGTCTGTGCACAAGCCATTAAATCCCGTCCAGCAAGAGATATTGGTATGGTATGCCGCTGAACAGGTGTTGGCTTCACATATTTGCACCTTCTTATATTCTGATTAAGTGCTTCACCTAAGTCAATCTCGGCGAACGTATTTACAGGTGGGGGCACGTTATCACCACTGGTCTCCACAGGAATGTCTTCATATGCATCAAAATTTATCCCTGTATTCTCCTGCTCACTAGGTGCCTGTTCTTCATTATCCTCGTCTTCAAAGGGATTGACTTCCCGCTCCCTGCCACGATCCCAACCACCACTTCTGTTTCCCCATCCACCCCGGCCACCACCGCCATACCCAGAACGATAGTCATTTCTGGGTGGAGCCCAACGGGATCCAGCATTATCAACACCAATAGCAGCACTGGAACCAGAGCCAGAAGTAGGGCCACTATGTGTTGGAGCAGGGGGTTCTGCTGACGGCGGGCGGTTCCTCAGATGGGGAGGAACATAAACCGGTCGCGAAGGAGCTAATGTGCTACCAGTTCCAGCACTGTTGGCAGAAGAACCAGGACCTACATTTTCAGCTGCAGAATTTGCAGCCAAATCTGCCCATGAAGTTCGCATAGTCAATCACAAATTCTTGTTCTCCACAGCTCTCCACAAAATTCCAAAGGAAAACTCCTCCTTTTGCAGAATAGCAATAGCACCCTCACAAAGAGCCCCAATAAAGGAACAAAAAAACAACCCTTTCGCTCAGAACAGACAAATACTATCCAAAGCGCAAAAAAACAATTGTTCAGAACCAGCACCGCAACCCAATGAGTTCCAATCAGCAAACGTCTCGAACCTGCTGACATCGTAAAAAGGGGGAGTCAATAAGCAAGGCACATCAAACACAAACGACAAAGACGCAGACAATGCAAAGAACAAACTAAACAAACGAGAAAAACGAGGTAACAGAAGCAAAAAAAAAAGTCCATTCCCCTCCGAATCTCAAATACACGACAGCAGAAGCAAATCTGATCTAGAATAGCGAACCAAACACAATGTCTTTGGAAAACAAGCTACACGACCAAAAAACAAACAAACAAACAGATAAAAAATAAACCAGACACCTCGACCAACCAACGGAATAGTGATACTAAGAATAAGAAACGCATGCAGGTTGAGGAGAGAGAAAAGCGACGAATGCACCTGTGTTGTGTTGGGAAGAGTAAAACCCTGAATCGGTGAGGGAAGTTGGGAATGAGGAAGATCGAGAAACCCTAATTCGGTCTGATTGCAGAAAGAGAAAGTGAAGGAGGAGGAGAAGGCGCCTTCGAAGTAGGAAACAACAAAAATATCTTTGCTTTCGTGATGTTTGATGTTTCTCTCTCTTTGAAAAAAATTGAAATAGATTAATTAAAAATGTTGACTTAAGGTGTGTTTGGTTGAATGGAGTATAGGAAAAGGATTTTAATCAGGGTGTTCAAAATCAAATCGTACAAAAAAAATAACCAAAACCGTTCAAAAAAATCGAATACTGATTAAAAAAATGTTTTTTGGGTTTGTTTTGGATGACTTTTTTTAAAAATCGAATTAAATCGATTGGCTTTTTGATTTTTTAACTAAAACTAAACCTAATCAAACTGAATCGTAACTTATAATGTTATTTCTTTTGGATTTGGTTGAATATATTTTTAATTGTTAATTGTTAATTATTATCCAGCATAGATTACTAATTAATTGTTTGTGTGTATTGGGCTTTCGTTTTTAGAAGTGGCTTTTGCAATACTGTGTGTATTAAATATTAATTAATTCACAGTGACATCTATATGTGTATTAAATATTATTTCACATTTTTCTTTTTATATGTTTGGAATTGATTTTTGAAAGTGATGTTTCCCTGTAATCCATTTTTTTAGAAATAGTTTTTGTATGTTTAGAAATCGGCTTTATAAATTGTCTTCATTTTTTTATCATTAATGTTACACACACACCCACCACACACCCATCACACACCCCATTCTCTCATTTTACTCATTGGAGTGGGGTGTCATATGGGTGTATGGGTGTCCATGTATCATTGCTCTTTTTTTATACGAGTGATCAATATAACTTGCACTACACTAAAAATATATTCCATCACAAAGTTACATTAGATAGGTTTGGCTAGGATTTGTGTTTGATTCTTTGTGATGAAATAATTTGTGACTAAATTTTATTTACCTCTCAATCGAATATAGATTAGTCCAATGACTCTTTTCTCATCGGAACACTTTAGGTATAAACTAAACGTATGGCATAGCATAAAGCATCTAATGAATTTCTTTAATACGAAAAAAACTTTTGTATAAATTTTTTTTAATAAACTTCCCAATATAACCAGCTTCAATTTTTTACTATATTTCATAATTAATACTATTTCATTTATTGACATATTCTTTATATACATAATATGTATTCCCATTTTACATAACTTTCAAACTACAACTTTTAACAAGCAAATAAAATTAAAAGAATACAACTTTTATAAATATTATAAATAAAATATAAACAAATATTGCAATGGACATTTATATTTATATCTAATATAAAAGTTTTTTTTTGCAGCATGTGCTTGTTTTATGTTTTTTAGTGGTAACATTGCACTCCATAAATGAAAACGGATTTATAGTTATTTTGTGTGAAGTGTATTCCAATCTAGATAATAAAGTACGAGATTAATAATTAACAAATGAGATTATGATTAAATATATAATAAATTATTAAATTATTAAAATATTAATCACTAATGAGGTCTATATCATTGAGGATTATGTAGTAAGAGACTATAACTGCTCTATTTATCACACATTGCATGAGGACAACCACTGTGTGAATCACTTAGCTAAGTTGGATACACCTCCAAAATTAGGCTTGTTATGGCTCAGCAGCCACTTCGTGTTCTTGCTAGTTGCTACGATATTGCTTGTTGAAGCCTTAGGCATCTCTTTTATTATAAGACACTAGAACGTGACCCGTGCGATGCCCGGGTGTTTTCTATGTATTTTTTAAATAAATATTATCTTAATTTTAAGCTTTTTAATATTATATTTACACTAGAACGTGACCCGTGCGATGCCCGAGTGTTTTCTATATATTTTTTAAATAAATATTATCTTAATTTTAAGATTTTTAATATCATATTTTGACCATAGTTAGTTTATTTAATTTACAAAAGTAATGTTTCATATATAGTAGGTTGAATTTTAGACGTATGTCTAAATTTTACAAGACTTGTGCATAAAATTTATTTTATTTAACAATAATATGATAGGTGGGTTATTAGACTATTGCCTTGAAGTGAATACCTTTGTAAAAGAGTAATATGATTAACATTTAGTGTCCAATATTGGAAGTTACATCATGCAATGGGAAAAATATGTATCAAATTGAGGATAAACAAATTGATCATTTATTAATTTGCATCATGAATAAATATTTTATGGAATATTACACTAACATCTAAATCCCTATGAAAAAAATTATACTTTATTATAATTTTAGTATTTTTTTAAGACCACCATTAAAATAATTTTAATACAAATATGTCTATAAACATTTTTTACAAATTTAAAAATCATGCACCCCATGAAATGTATGGGTTAGGTTGCAGTTTAATTGCTTTAAAGTCCAAAAGATAAAAATATAGAGAATTTGTCCTATTTTTTGAGCAAATTTTCAACTAAAAAATTTATTTTAAAACAAATTAAATGCAACTTAAAGCAAATATTTTTATTTCTTATTCATTATTCTCTTCCTAAACAATTGACCAATAGATAGAACATGTTAAAATTTTAAAGAGAATAATGTAGAAGAAACATTAACCCTTGTTTTTGTGACCAATTTAAACAAACAAATTATTGATTTCTCATATTTTCAACTTACTTTCATTGTTTATCAATATATTAAAAGTTCTCCAAGCATATATTGACCATAGATAAAAAAAAGTTATAATACAACAATGGTAGAATAAGGTCAATCCAATAATTTGTTCCTAAATGTAGAAACTGTATAATTTTACAGGTGTTGTATGAGCAATGTAACAAAAGGTATTGTGTGAGCAGTATATACAAACAAAAAAATAATAAAAGATCAAACTCATAAGCTCTCCCAAAAAAAAGAACAAATAATCGCTAGATAAAAAGGCAATAGGCAGTAACCCATTTTTGAATAGGTTTGAAAATAAAAATTCACCCCTAGATGAATTCCCTTTCCCAGATGCATGCCCATTAATAATTGATTTTTTCCTCAAAGATAATGCAAAACAAATAAATTAGTAATTCAACTGTCATCATAAGGTGTTTGTAAAATCTGATAATAGACTTCTTGATAATTTATTAACCAAGAAGCTAATACAGAATACAGAATAGATGACATCAATTTCAGTATAAAAGTCCAAGTGCATAATCTAATCGAATATCACATAACCATAACATGAAATTTGCTGAGGAAAACAAAGCCACCAATTCTTGGAGAAGCAAGATTGCTCCTCTTGCTGTCCTTTTTTTTTTGTCCTCTTTTGCCCACTTTTTCTCTTTAAGTGCTCATCTCCTTTCTCCGGTTTCTGCTTTTACTATCACGGGTCACCCCTCCTTGATTCCACCTTATTCTGATGGAAATTGATTTTAGGAATTGGAGAAAATATTTATACCAATCTTGTTCTGACTTTTGAACACCTGTTCAACTATATGTATCACTTTCCACAAAAAAATGAATACTTACACATTTAGAATTTGATTCAAATGGACGTTTCAACTTTAAAAATATAATAAGAGAGCTATTAGAAAAATAGGAAGTAGAACTATTAGTATATATCTTTGTTATAACCCAACAATATGTATGACTACTTTTTTTTATCCCAACAATATATGAGATCTTATGGTAAAAAATATGCATGACTTTCTTTGTTCCCATGCGTTACAATTGTTGTCATATTGTATATTGTACTATTAATGTTATTTGTTATTATTATTATCATTATTATTAAATAACACCAATAAAAGCTAGAAAACCATGGTAACTTACTTATTTGCCCCTGACTTAGATAAAAATATCCAAACTACTCTGGTGAACACTCTTTTATATAGATAGATAGATAAATAGATAGATAATTGTTATATTATTATTTAATTATTTTCAATTTTAAATATTATCATTTGACAAAAGAATTAAGAAATTGTAAAACAAAAGTAAATTACAAAAATATATTTAATTCCCACTACATAAAAAATGTAGAGCAATAAATACAATATTACAAAAAGTTAAATTATTACACTATTTTCAAGATTCAAATATAAATATATAATTGTTATATTATTATTTAGTTATTTTCAAGTTTATATAATATTATTTGACAAAAGAATTAAGAAATTGTAAAACAAAAATATTTAATTCTCACTATATAGAAAATGCAGAGCAATAAATACAATAGTACAAATAAATTAAAAAATTTAAAAATTAAAATGTCAAAATTGACCCCACAATCTTCTTTAATTTATATCCTTTTACCAAATTACCCCTATTCTACTTAAAACATGACAATAATACCCCAGCAACATTCTTTTTAATATATATAGATAGATTAGCTTTGCTGTTTCTTTTTGTTTTATTTTTCTGCTTCTTTTTGTTTTATTTTTCTTGATCTTTATAATAAAAAAATCGCTTTTGTTTAGTTGCATTGCAACTAATTATGCAATTCTCCCTCCTCCATGGATATAACTCATTTAACTTGTGTATGTTTGAAGAACCTCCCTTAATCATGTCTTTTTTTCATAAGAATCAATATGATCTTTATAAGATTCCTCTTCCAAATGAAATTCTATGGGATCCACAGTGACCATGTCTTCATCCATAAGATTCTAAATACTTGGATCAATCAAAAGTTCAATTTTATTTAAACCGTTCATTTTCAAATGATATCTATGTGCTCACAAATAATCATTTTTTATCTCAATTTTTTCTTATAATTTAATCCAGAAACACCAATCACTTTAAATACAAGAAGTAGAGTAGGTGGATTGGCACAATCAGAAAAGAAAAAAAAAGATTGAATTAAAATATTCATTTTTCTAAGAGATGGATAAGATATCCCGACACAGTATCATCTTGATACCACTTAGAACGATAAAACATAGGAAGCAATCAAGAAAAATGAAAAAAATTAATCCATGTTATATCACAACTACCAAGAAAAAGCATTTTATTTTGATTCAACATATCATTTAAAGTAAACACTTCATTTTAAAAAGTAAAAGTAAATAATTTCTGTGTGAAGTGTATTCCAGTCTAGATAATAAAGTACGAGATTAATAATTAAATGATATTTGATTAAATATATAATAAATTATAAAATTATCAAAATATTAATCTCTAATGAGGTCTATATCACTGGAGATTATGTAGTAAGAGACTATAATTGCTTTATTTATCACACATTGCGTGAGGGCAACCATTGTGCGAATCACTTAGCTAAGTTGGATACACCTCCAAAGCTAGGCTTGTTATGGCTCAGCAGCCACCTTGTGTTCTTGCTAGTTGCTACGATATTGTTTGTTGAAGCCTTAGACATATCTCTTATTATAAGAGATTAGCTTTGCTGTTTTCTTTTTGTTTTATTTTTCTGCTTCTTTTTGTTTTATTTTTCTTGATCTTGATAATAAAAAAATCGCTTTTGTTTAGTTGCATTGCAACTAATTATGCAATTCTCCCTCCTCTATGGATATAACTCATTTAACTTGTGTATGTTTGAAGAACCTCCCTTAATCATTTCCTTTTTTCATAAGAATCAATAAGATCTTTATCAGATTTCTTTTCCAAATGAAATTATATGGGATCCACAATGACCATATCTTCATCCACAAGATTCTAAGTACTTGGATCAATCAAAATTTCAATTTTATTTAAACCGTTCATTTTCAAATGATATCTACGTGCTCACAAATAATCATTTTTTATCTCAAATTTTTCTTATAATTTAATCCAGTAACACCAATCACTTTAAATACAAGAAGTAGAGTAGGTGGATTGGCACAATTGAAAAAGAAAAAAAAATTGAATTAAAATATCCATTTTTCTAAGAGATGGATAAAATATCCCGATACACTATCATCTTAATACCACTTGGAAAGATAAAACATAGAAAACAATCAAGAAAAATGAAAAAAAAGAATCCATGTTGTATCACAACTACCAAGAAAAGTATTTTATTTTAATTTAACGTATCATTTAAAGTAAACACTTTATTTTAAAAAGTAAAAGTTAATAATTTGTAGAATCTATAACTCCTATAACTATATACAAAGAGAATATCCCATTTTAATTATCAACTGTTGTGTCCTACTTTTTATTCCATCATTGCCCTTATATCATTGAATTTTTAAAATCTAAATTTATTCTTTTACCATACATCCATCTAGTAACTGTTATCGATGACAAACCATATTATTAACTCAAAAATAATAAAATAGACAAATGGGAATGGTAGCTCCCATCTCCCGCTAGTAAGTTAATAATTAATATTATACACACATGTTAGGATATCAATCAATCGTATAACAATTTTCACAAAATGGTTAAAATTACTTAGAGTTGATGATCTATTTATCTAAACATTGAATTTTCTTTTTCTTATTAATAGCAATGTTCCGTTAACAAAACTTTGGTGCTTCAAAAATTTGAAGTAGATTTCTCTTTTTTATCAATAATTTTACAAAAATTTCTCTTCTTATCAATAACTTTCACGTAGATTAGAGGAATATGAACACTTATTAATTTTTAACATTTATAATAAAAAAATTAACATTTATGATCTATCTAACATCTCTCATTTTTTATTATCTCTTTTCTTGTTATAATTATATTATAATATTATAATATATCACATATCACATTCATTACTTACCTCTATTCAATTTCTTTATCTCTCGACATATATACACTCCAATCCAATGGTTGTCTAGAGAACATTAATCCCATTGATAAATATGCAAAATCTCTTATTTCACTTTTTGAACTCCAAATATCATATTTGTTTAGCTAGCACTGCGATTATTAATAATTTCATTTTGGCCCCGAAAAAGGAGTGGTTATCGAACAAAACGAGCCCAGCGAAGCCTCCAACGCTTTGGTTTCTCCATCACCACCACCCCGCTCTCTCTCTATCTCTCTCCTCTTTTTCTCTCTCTTCCTCAAAAACCAGAAACAACAAACAACAAACCGAAAAGGCAAAACGGGGTTTTCCGAGTGAGATCTAGGGTTTCCATCGATTCGGAGACTGGATAATTGATCCAACAACAACAGCAACGAGCAAGGTCGTTTAGGAGGTGGAGGAGTTGAGCATGGATTCGGTGCCTTCCAATTCACATGGAAACCTCGATGAGCAGATTTCTCAGCTCATGCAGTGCAAACCTTTGTCTGAGCAAGAGGTTATGTCATTTCCCTTAACTGCTTCATTTTGCTGCACCATTTCTCCATTCATTGTTTTTTCCCCTTCTGAAATGTGACTTACGGATCGGGAAAACCTTGCTATTTTTTTTTATCGGATTTTCTACTTTAGCTGGAATCGCTTCTCGCGAATCGATCTGTTGCTTGCTGTAGCGAAAATCGTATTCCGTCTCTCTTTCGTGATTTCTGGCTTATTTTCGAAACGGAAATGGCGACTAAAATGCGCGTTTATTTTAATATCCCGTCAGATTTGGGGAATTCGTTCCAGTGATTGTAGTTTTTTATTTTGTTTTCGATGTGTTTTCACTGTATCATGTCGTTTTGGTCGTGAAGGCTTGTTACTTTCGGAGCTAAGCCAATTTATTTGTCATGATTAATATTGTAATTTCTGTATTTATGGAGTGGATAGGGTAGGTTGTTGACAGTGACTGAGGGTTACTTGAAAACAGGGGGAAAAATTTCCCTTCTATATACTTGTGTTGTGTGTCATGTGTCGCTGAGGATTTTTTCAGATTGAGTTATATGACTTATGCTAGAGGCAGGCTGACTGGGTCGTTACTTAAGTTTTTGACCAGCTTTATTGGGGGGAGGGGAATAGTTGTTAGGGAATTAATGCTTCCTGTTAACTCGCATGTCAAGACGCGTTTCAAGCTCCGGAGAAGTGGAAGACGCACGTTGATGGTTATATTTCCATCACAAAAAGTTAGGTGAGCTGGATATGTTCAAAATGTGTTACTGGTATCGGTGGAGTGTTGTCGAGTTATGAGTTACGACTCTATGCTTAAGCAAAAGTTATTTTTCTGTTTTAGCCATGGTTGGTTGGCATTGGGTTTCGAAGAAGTTTAGAGCTTTTTGAAACTGTAATCTCTGGGTTAGGGCTACAGCCACAACATCAGGTCCTTTGCATGTTTTTTGCCGTTTTGGATAGTCTCTGATAATTTCAAAATAGCAGGCATTTAATGACAAATTTATTTTGTCCCCTTCGAGTGTGGAAGCCGCCAGCAAAGCCAAGGAGAAATACCAAAAAAAGCCGGTTCCTTGAGTGCACTTTTTAATAAATAAAATATGGTCAAAGGTTCATGTACCACTTATCTTATAAAGCATCTGTAATAGTCAAGTTAAATATTTCCTTTTTGTTTCTTTTGGTTTTGTGCATTGTGCCAATGTATTTTGTCGGTAGGTGCTCAGAGAATTAAAGGGCAGTACTACCCAGGTGTTCATGGTTTTGGATCGATTTTTTTTGGCAGAGTAGTTAAAAGCGGCAAATTGCATTGCTAAAGTGCCGATGTGGGGCGCAGCAGCCTCTAGCCACTTTAAATTCTCTGCCCGCATCGCTTTTTTGCACGGCATAGGTCACAGCAGAGATTGAGGCCTTCTGCAGACAAAATCACACCTATAGCACAGCCGCAACTCTGAACAGGGACGGAATCCTTGTTTTGTCCACTCCTTTCACCATTGTCTTCATTTCTATGGAGGATATTTGTGGTTTTAAACTTTTTTTAACCAGAAGGATTTTAGGGTTGGAAACTTGGTAACTCTTTATCCGTTTTAAAAACTCAGCCGCCTTAGTCCCCACAACCATTTCGCACCTTAATGTTCCTTCGATGCATTTTCCGACTACCTTCTGGCAGCCTAGACATGTTCTTGGCCAAACCCTCTGATAGAGAGATGCAATCATCCTCCCTTTTTCTGTCTGCCCCAGCCTCTTTTTTCACGTCTTTGCTCTTATGCCTCTGTTACATGCAGCTTAGTTGTTCACGACTTCCTCTTTTGCATAGCACTGTGCTTTTACATAACACCTATGTGTGGGGGCATAGGTGTTACTGCACCGCAAACACTCCACATATATACCTTTGTCCTTACTTCTCTCAATCAAAGGAAAGGAATGCAACCTTGATTGAATATGATAAGTTAGGTTCAGAGTAAATGAAAACTATAAAACTAAATATAATAAATCGATTTCATGAGAAAGAAAACCAAACATAACCAGATGTAATCTGTTGTGTTTAGTTTTTTTTTTTGGTCTAGATTGGTATGTTTTGATTGTGGACGACCCACTGTTATAGTTTCTGTAGCTTAGGTGATACAGTCAAAATCCTTTAAAAATTAAGTTTTCTATTTTATTCTGCTTTCTTAATTTCTTTTAAGACTGTAGTCTAGTTTCCCAAAAAGTAGTTTGATAGTCTATGATGGTTGTTCTTGTAATCTTGTATTTATTTATTCTCTTCCGCCCTCCCCCCCTAAAGAAGTCTTTTCCCATTGAGATAATTTGGTTCTTTTAAATTTCGTGATCCAATTCTGACTTCACAGTTGCACTTATATATGCAGGTAAGGGTTTTGTGTGATAAGGCAAAGGAAATTTTGATGGAAGAGAGCAATGTCCAGGTATGTTTGTCTAATTTTTATCATTTATGTCAGCATGTTCTATATGTTTGTGCTTGCCAGTGTAGGGATTTTATCCATTGGTTTCATATCTTGCCCTTTATACACCTCCCCCCCCCCCTTTCAATTTTGTCGTTTGTCAGTTGAGGAGTTCTTATTTACTGTTTGGGCTGTGCTGGGCATTCCATTTATGGTTTGGACTTTGTTTTGAAAGTGCATTTATAGGGCTTCAACTTATGATGGTTTTGAATGACTGAAAAGTCTAACAAGTTATTTCATTTGCCAACAATTGCAGCCTGTGAAAAGTCCTGTTACAATTTGTGGTGATATTCATGGACAATTTCATGATCTTGCGGAGCTTTTTCGCATCGGAGGGAAGGTATTTTTTCTGATTCAGCATGTGTTTACTAAGTTTATGAAGACTACATAATTTTTTGATGCACAAACTAAAAAATACTTGGAAAATCAGGAAATCTCATGCGACTTCATGTAAGTATTGTGAAATCAGGTTTGGCTTATTTCCTGTTTCACTGTAGAAGAGCCTTCCTTCTTCAAAGTTTCATGACAGTTTAGTCCTTCCAATAGCTAGATGATGTTCAATTTTGGAAATTTGATAGCAGGAATAAAAATATTTTTCCCTAATTACCTTGTAGTGTAAAACGTTCTAGATTTTTTAAATTTGCATGAATAGGCTCGGGTTGAGGGTTGTACTTTTACTTGGGTTTCTATTGGTGGTATACTGCAATCATGTGACACCAAGGTTCAAAATTATTTTCACAGGGAAGTTTTCTTTTCTTTCTTGGCTATTTGTTTCAGAATACATGACTGTCTTTTTAGTATCTTTGGTCCCTCTTGACACTAGGAGCAGTCAGATCTGATTTTAACTTTCTAATGTAGCTCCTCACAAAGTCTTGTTTTTAATTTAGAAACAGCCTCCAGTGCTGATTGCCATCAGAAGCCTTACTTATTCAGTATCTCCTAGCCTTATTTCATAATTGAGAACTTACGTGCTACGTGTTTATTTTTAGAATTTTTTCTGTGTTGAGCCATTATTTTTTAGCATTACTTCTTGCATATTTATATATATTTTCTTGCTTCTAATTGAAATATTAAATCTGATGATTGAATACTCATTTCTGGTACAACTTTTCTTTGGTAGTGCCCAGATACAAATTACTTGTTTATGGGAGATTATGTCGACCGTGGCTATTATTCTGTCGAAACTGTAACGGTAAATATGAACAATTATGCCCTTTTTTTTTTTGGTATTTGAAAATGAAGTATTTCATTTGTCATTATTTTTCTTCACAAGTCTTTGTGGGATTATTCAATTAGGGTGTTCCAGTGAAATCTCACAGGTCTTAGTCTAGAAATGACCAAGCTTCAATTGTATATTTTGTGTCAGTAGTTTGAAATCTGCTTAAAGGAGTTAAAATTTACTTAATCCATCAGTAATTTTTTGCTGTCTTGCAAATTTTTGTTTTCTGGACCTTCAGCTCAATATTCCTTTCCTTGTGGCATATTCCCGCAGTGACAATGATGGATTACCATTTGTTCATGCAATATGCCATGTGTGTGGGGATTATGGCTATTTGTTGGTGCCACTATATAATTAAAGTAGTTGTGGTGATACACCATGCTATTAAAAAAAATAGAGCATATGATCTTGTTGCATTTGTAAATAAAGCATATGCATTATGTCTATAGAACACATGGGATACTGTAGTAATATACCGGCATGGAAATAAACATTAATGTCAGAGATGCCATGTATAACATTCAAGATATTTGTGGTACAAGTTTATAACTGTTATTTTTTAAATTGCATATTTTAGATGGTGTTTCTTTTGTCTGCAACATTTTTGGCGCTAACTAAGTAATAATGCAGCTTTTGGTCGCCCTTAAAGTGCGTTATCGTCAGCGTATCACTATTTTGAGGGGAAATCATGAAAGTCGCCAGGTTTGTTCTAGTTTTTATCATGTAACCTTTCTGACAGTAGTGAATTAAAGATGATATTAAAATCCTAATTTGGCCTTCAGAGACATTGTTAGTATCAATTGATTTCTGGACATTTTTTTCCTATCAATTACTACTAGAAAGTTCTTATTGCCCCCAGTTGAGTGCTTTCACACATACTAGATGAAGGAAACAATGTACCATCAAGGACACAATTGATGCTTAATACTCTGTTTGAGGACCAAAATATGCTCGTTTTAAAAGAATGATACCATTTAATTTGATAAAGTAATTGTAGAGTTCGAACTTATTACTTTTAAGTGGCTGAAGTTAGGTTTATGGTACTGACTACTGAGTACAACTTGACTTCCTGGTTTGTTTAGTTGTTGTTTTTGTATGTTTTAGCTTCGAACAGTAATGGCTGATTTTGGCTTTCTGCTGCAGATTACTCAAGTTTATGGGTTTTATGATGAGTGCCTACGGAAGTAAGTACCTGCTAAATTCACTTTTGGTTTCATTTCAAAACTTTCATATCTGAAGTTGTGCAATCCTGTATCTGTGAATATTTTTGGTATTTGATTTGCAGGTATGGCAGTGCTAATGTTTGGAAGATGTTTACTGATCTGTTTGACTACTTCCCGTTGACAGCATTGGTTAGTATACTATTATGTCATTTTGAACAGGACTATAGAATATTTTGTTTTAGCCTCTAATTGGAGTTATTAGTATGTTGGTTGGATTGTCATTATTCACAGCTCCATATTGTTTTGATCTTAGTAGTCTTTCTTCTGCTAGCTTCTTTTTTAGTTGTTTCTAGTTACTTGTATCTCTTGTTACCTTCTGAAAAAACATGCTCCTGATTCTAACTCTTATCTTGCTCTGTAAGCTTCATGATATGCCTCCCAATTAATTGCAATTCACATATTACACCAAGGTTTCCAGGTTTTAAATAATTTAATGTTTCTAAAGTGAACATTCTTCTCTTTTGAAGGTTGAATCTGAAATATTTTGTCTTCATGGTGGGTTGTCCCCATCTATTGAGACCCTTGACAACATTCGTAATTTTGATCGTGTGCAAGAAGTTCCTCACGAGGGACCAATGTGCGATCTCCTATGGTCTGATCCAGATGATCGCTGTGGTTGGGGTATCTCTCCTAGAGGTGCTGGATACACCTTTGGCCAGGTAATCCAGTTTGTACTGTATCAACCTTGTATTGTTTTCACCCGTCGTCATTGATTTTTGTTGTTTGTTTATGTGTATTGCTTTTATAGGACATATCTGAGCAATTTAACCATACCAATAACTTGAAGCTGATTGCTAGAGCTCACCAGCTGGTCATGGAAGGATATAACTGGGGTCATGTAAATACTTGATCTCATTTTCTCTGTTTTTGTTTTCATTCGTGGTTGTAAACTGCTGATTTATGGTGCCTTTTTGCATTGCAGGATCAAAAGGTAGTTACCATATTCAGTGCACCTAATTATTGTTATCGCTGTGGGAACATGGCATCCATCCTTGAGGTTGATGATTGCAAAGGACACACATTCATTCAGGTTGAGCTTTTTTTATTATCTACTCAACTACTTTTCATTCAGTAGTTCCTGCAGTTATTTTTTAGCTGGCTAACTTCAAATCAATATAGTGATTCCATAACTCAATACTTTTAATCCTATGTTTAGTCTTTGGTACATGAAGTTAGCTAAATTATTTTTTAATCCCAGTTTGAGCCAGCTCCAAGGAGGGGAGAGCCAGATGTAACCAGGAGAACACCCGACTACTTCCTATGATACAACTTTGGTCGAGTTGCTATTACCAGCAACTAGTGCCCTGCAGTAATGTGCAAGCTCATCTTCTTGTCCAAATCAGAGCCATGAATCAAATTGATCCTTATTTTTGAAGTTAGGCTTCACTGGATATGTTATTTACTTGAACTATAATTGAATCTTTCCAAGAGGAAGCTGAGGAGCAGGCGATGCTATTGTGGGCATGTGTACCATTCCAGCATGCAATGTATCAATTTTAATGTTTCTCCAAATTTTCTTTTCCTATTTATTTTCAACTCTGTTGACCGTTCTTTTCTCAATTTAGGATCATCGTTAAGGGGGATGGGTTTCTGTAGATGGATAATGCTTCAACATATCTTCCAATGGGTGTTTTATGATTTTCTTTACCGGTCTTGTGAGAGATATGTTCTCATAGGTAGTCTCGTTTTCTTGCTTTTACTTGAAATGAATTTTATTTTTGCAAATATTTATATTAATGCTAATTAATTTTGGCTATTTCTTGACGTGAATGGCAACCGATGATTTTTCCCGCTGAGTATGAGGAAATTCACACGATTGATTGGGATATTTGTAGCCCAAGTTAAATTTAAACAAGTGGAACATAATTTCTAACAATGCCTTAGTAATGTTTGTTTTTATCTTGAAACATTATCATCTTTTGTTCTTGAGGACTTATTATTATTACGGATAAATTTCTGATTCTACAATGTCTTTTTTTTTTTGGTCAAATGATTCTACAATGTCTAAATACATTCATATAGCTTAACTACAATTTTACATGAACTATTTAGGTCCAGCACAGGTCTCGTTTGATAACTCAGTCAAGCCTAATCTCATATCTCATGTCTTGATTTAAGTTGTCTATCATTTTTTGACCAAAAAAAAAGTTATCTATCATTTTAAAGCATAAGAATGATATGATATAAAAACTGATACAACACTATTTGCGCCGAACAACTAATAAAGTTATCTGTCAAAAAAAAACTAATACAGTTATAACATTGTTTTTTCATAAAAAACATGGTTTTTTTTTATAGACCATCGGTTTAATTCGACTTGAGCCAGGTGGACTATATAAGGGGAAAAACTCTATTAATGCCTATTTTCTCTAACCACAAGATTTGAATTTAAGACTTTGCTTAAAGATAATCAAGCTTCTTATCACTTGGACCACTAGTCATTTGTTATAACATTGTTTTAAATTATCATATCATGCCTAATACAACGTATCAAACAAGTCCACGTATAATATTCTCTGTAGAAAAGTATAATGTTACATATCAGTATAATATTCCTTGTATAAAAAAGTATAATGTTACATATCACTTGGTAACTTCGGACCAGGCGCTATAGGCTTAAATGCAGCCAACACCACAGAAACCTTGCATGCAAGAAACCCCATCATTCCAACTATGAGATCTTTTGGTGTTATGCTCACTTGAAGATCATCTCCTGAGCCATATCTCACTACAAATACAGCAAAGCCTACAGCCAATGCCACGGTTGCTATTGGTCCCTTCAATCCTCTGAACAATGCATTAGTTCCTCCCTTGTTGCTTGTGATCAATTCTGAAGCTGGCAATCCATCCACAGATCTCTGCAACAGTAGCAGATACAAGAAGCCTCCAATCCCACCAATCAAGAAAGCAAACCCAGCATTTTCCCCAGCTGAGAAGGAAGCAACCGATGTTCCAAAAAATATCAACACAACATCATAAAACAGCAATGAGAACTTCAAGTTTGCATATTCCCTCATGCTCTCTTCATTTGTGATCTCAGGACTTTGGAGCAACAAGGATTGGTCATAAAGTCCTTTGTTGAACAAGGTTATAGGATCAGTCCCTTCCAGCTCAGTCACAAGGCTTGGTCTTAATTCCAACATGGAAAGGTCACTTCCCTCACCAAGCAATACATCCTCCTCAATCTGAAAATCATACTGAAAGCCAGTGTACTGTGGTAGTACCCCATCTCCTGGCGATGTCGGTTGCCATTCACGACTAATGACCATTAAGGAGACACTTCCTAGGCGCCACTGACCTGACCTTAGAGGGAGAAGAAGAGTGTTGTTAGAAAGCCTTGGTTTAAATGGATCAATATGGGATGAACTCATGTTATCATACCGACAATTGTTTTTCAAGTTTCACAAATACCATTTTACATATATTGGTTGTGCAATGCTTTTAAAAACTGGAATCGAATCCTAAGATGCCAGAAGAAATATAACTTTACACAGGCTTCGAGCAAAGAATGCAAAAGGGGTACTTTCCTCAGTACTTAAAACAAACTTGAGGGTAGACAAATAGCCAATTTGGATAAATTTTTCTACATAGGTGCTTTTAATATAAGTTGAAATCAGCATTTACATTTCAATTTTTTCAAAAGTTCTCTCATTTAACTTCTCCATAAGCACCTGTATATTTAGCAGTGACTATTTTATAGTTTTTTTTTCTTTTTCATATATGAGAAAAATAAGAATGCAACCCAAATTTAACTTTTCCATAAGCTAGAAGCTGAGCTTCTAAACCCAAACAGGACCAAAGATGTTGATTAAAGGTAATTCAAAATTGAAGGTCAAGGATGATGTCTACTGAATCTTAATCACTCCAAAAACAAATAAACAAGAATAACATACCCGATTCAACACTGACCCAAAGAGCCTCGAGTCTTGAGATTTTAGGACCCTTAAAAATGAATTCATCAACAGAACCTCTTTGGAAATGAAGCATGTCACTATTAGTCATATCCCCTGATTCTGTAGAATGATCCGTCATCAAACTCGCAGGGATTCTCTGCAATATGGAATTTCCATCTTCATCTATCAAGCATAGGAGAATTCCAGCATTGAAGTCACTTATACTTGAGCCATATAAGTTGCTGGTACCTAACTTGACCCTGAATAAGGATTTGGATCTATCCTCCTTCAGGGAAGATGGAATAGTTTCTACTGATGTATTTGTGTACACTTTCACTTCAGATGCTGGCAAAAGACGTGAAGGTCTCGCATAACTCTGAAAATCTGTGGCACAAACCAGTTAGTGCTGGGAACATCAAAGATTGGCTAATTAATTAAAATCTCATGCAAAATAAATTACATCTTTAGAATATTAACGACCAAAAAGCACTATGGTGCTCACATACTAGCTCCATAGTTAACAAAAAGTCTTTGGTGAAATGAATAAATGATATGTTATGGCTTATGAGGTTGATAACACCCTTTCCCTCACCCCCATTTTGTCACAAAACAGTAATAGAAGAACATAGAACCAGTGCATATGAAGGAAAAAGAAATGACACGGGTCTTGTCTGATAAGAACATACTTAAAGTTAAAAGAAAAATGGGCAACCAAGAATTAAAACAATCAACAGAAGAGGAACTAACTTTGATTAAATTCAAGAAGAAAGTACTTTTTGGTCCAAAATACATGGAAAGCAAGTGTTAGTTGGTATCAATCATTGCATCCAAGAAGCATGGAACTGATTAGTTCTGTCATCCATCCACTTAGGCCATGCTAACAGAAGCTGGTTAAATTCAAGCAGCCTAAGTGTCTAACTCAACGTAAAGCTAAGAAAAGAAAGTACAAACCAGGATACTATAAGTGATCAGTAAATACAAATTTTGTACTTCCACATAAACTACCTTGTAGATACAAATAATTTGACGGCCAAAATCAACTAACTATGATCTTTTGAGGCACCCCACACTGAAATATTTAATTTGCTAAGCCTTGCAAATTATAATTGCAGCATTAAAAAAAGTAGGTTGCTTTGAAACGAGGTAAAGATGTGACCAACACTTCACCCAAAAGAAATGGCATAATTATTGTTATGATAATTGAAGTTTGACAATTGGACAGATATATGCAAAATCAGTGTGAAATATTATTTTGTTCTCAAATCCTTCCAAATCAATCACTTTTATTTTTATTTTTCCTTTCCAGTTCATAAATCATAACATAATATCACAAAAACGTTCAAGTATGAATATTATATCAATCCCAAAATAAAGAGAAGAGATTAAACAAAAAGCAATTAAAATCCATCTAGATGAAGCTAAACGTTCAAAGTTCAGAATTTGAATAGTTTTTTCCAGAAATTGTTAAGTGGGTACCTTGAAAATTAGTATCAGACAATTTGGCCCGATTAGCAAAGCGTAATCTGTTGTGGGTTGAAGTCCTTTTTGTTAATGGATGAATATGTGAGGATGAGAGTGTTTTCTTCCTTTGAAAACCATGACTGTGACTCGCTGAAGTCGAAGCTATCATAGTCCTCACAGGAATTGCCTCCATAGCTATGCACGCAGGAATTGCATTGCAGAATAGGCACACAAGCAAGGTCCAAAATTTGAATGACACAAAAACTACTCAAGAATATTATATAAACGGTTGAGACTGTATCAACAACCAGCGTTTGTAGTCCAACGGTTAGGATAATTGCCTTCCAAGCAATAGACCCGGGTTCGACTCCCGGCAAACGCATTTTTACTTTTTTATTTTTTTTTAAATATCAATATTTGGATTTACATTCTATGTGTGATAACTTGTAAACATGAACTGTTGTCGACAACAACCTTGTAAAACATGAATTGCTACAATACAAACAATAACAATGAAAAATAAAGAAAAAGCATTATAGCAATATTCAAAAGCATAATTTCTTGACCAAAAAAAACATAATTTTAAATAAATAGCATTATTTTATGTTTTGTTTTTAAAAGTAAAATAATATTCATATATTACTCTTTTCATGAAATTAAATGTATTCTTAATTTAGTTTAGATATTATTTTAAACGCATTATAAGGTAATTTTTCATTTTCAATATTGTTATAAATATAATTCCTTTTCTCACGAGTATTGCATTTTGAAATAGACCATACATGTCTTCATTTTATTTAACTTAATTCCTTTTAAATAAAAATTTCTGACTCTCTCACATTATTTCTCCTCCTCACATTGATTAAAAAAATTGATGTTAGAAATTTGATTTGTATTTAATAACGATAACGATATTTTAAAAATGTTTTAGAAAAATTATTTTTTGTTTGGATAATAAAGTAGAATTGGTTTTGATGCATAAATATTAAAAAAATTGTGACCTAAAATCAATTATACTGAAAAAATTATAATTTTTTAAAATCAATTTTTTTCACTCAAAATTGATTTTATTTACTACAAATCTTAAACACCAATGGTTACTGTAATAATTACCTTTCATATTCAAAATTCGGTTTCACTACTCTTGGGAATCTTAAATAAACTCACTCATGGTGTTGGATGTTTTATTGGTATTTCAAAAAATTTAAAATCCCATATTATTAAGTGATAAATAATAAGAAATTATTTTCAATTGAAAAATTAATTTTATCTAAATAGTGTGATAAGTGTTGACTTGATTTTGATTAGATAAGGATTGATTTGGTCAAACTTATTTTCTTAATCTATCTTTAGATTTTATATATATATATATATATATTTATTGACTAGTTTATAAACCTATAATACATGTTTCTATACCACCGGATCACTTTCTTCTTTCTCTCTTCTCTTTCTTGGGTTATGCATAGTTTGTCCAAATAATAGATTCTCGAGTTCTGATAGCTTCGGTTTGCCGATTGTCGAGAAAAACATGTTGTATTTTGAGAGATTTGCACAATTTCATGGAGAAATCTTTTAGAACAGTGACTACACGCCTCATGTTTCATGTTATTGATTTAATGTTTTAGAATTTAATTAGTATGTACTAGTAGTGTAAAAAAAATTACACAAACATTCAATTAGATCTCACAATGTAGATATTTGTATAGATATTTAAAAAAATATTATTATAAAATAGCACTAGACTGAGATATAATTAAATGTATGTGTAAAAAAAATTTACACAGTGGATAAAAATTAAACTCAACGTTATATACCAAAGTATTCATGTGTTAGTGTGTTTGTGATGATCTAATCGGTGGTGATCGTGGTGATGCTACAAATTTTTCCAACACATAGCCCACATTTTCTCTGTACTAATAGCACACATGGATAACACTTCATCATTTCGGTGCTCTATCAATCAATTTATGAGACCTTGAGGTAATTGGAAGCGTGCTACGTATACGCCTAGACAAGGTGTTAGGCACCGATTTAGTAAGAGACAACTATAGGTCACCAACCTTATGAACGGATATAGCTAGCTAGCTGGCGATTGATGAAGTTGTACACCTATCGATTTGGGTAATGATCATTAATTATCTTCGTGCGTGTCCAAATTGTTTAAAATCACACACACACACACACACACATATAAATTTTTTGTATAATTTTTTGGTACACATGTTTGAATTACTTTTTAAAATAAAAGTTTATGATCAAAATATTGCTCAATAACAACTTCGATTGAGTTTTTAAGTATAAAATCATTAAATTCAACATACTTTTAATTTTATAAAAATGTAATATAAGAACCCATTTCTAAAATTTAATAATTGTATAAAATTTTATTTATCTTGTTTATTTTTGACAATATATAATGAATAAATATAATTAAAAATAAATTTCAATATAATAAGTTATTCTATCATTTATTTATTATCAACATAGATTATCTTTGGCAAAAAATTGCTTATCTATAAATTTTATGATTACTGTATATTTAATAGTAAAATTAATTAATTATTTCTAAAGGTAATGTTTCATTCGGTAATAATTCATTGCAATTTTACTATATAATATATGGTAAATATTTTTCTTCACTTAAAATCTCAGCATTATATATATTTTCATCGAGAGTGTTTCAATTCTATATACCAAACGCATATTAAGTAAAAAAAAAATATATATTGGTGGACATATCATTAAGTAGTTTGAAATTAATTAAAATTGCCTTTTGATTCGGGTCAAGTTAGCACTCATGAGAAGGAATCAATTAATCCAATATAATTATAAAAGGGTATTAGAATACCTTATATCTTTACCAAAGAAAAGAATAAAATATCTTCGATATTTAGCTCCAGCATGTAAGATCAAAGGATCAGGATGAATCATTTAATGGGGAATCAAATTTTAAGCATACATATAATGACTCTTGAACCTTAACCCCGTGCTAAGTTGAGTTAGGGTGTGTTTGGTTTTGCGGTTATGAGAATTGAGTTTGACAGAATTGATTTTGTAAAATTGATTTTGATTAAAAGTGAGTTGAATGTAATGTGATTTATGTTTGGATATGTTTCAAAAAAAGTAATTTTTATCAATTCATATTGTTTGGATAATTTGTATCAAAATTGCTTTTGTGTGTAAAATTACTAAAATGGGTCCTCTACACCACATCTATTACTTGGGTCTACCCGCATTAGATGCACCACCACTTTTTTTTCTCCCACTATACCGCCCTGATTATTTATCCAAAACAAAGCACCAACCAATACAAAAAAAAAAAAAGATAAGAGCACCACCAGTGACTTGATCAAAGCCATGCAAGTGTCCCTTGTTAATATTATGACTTAAATAATTTTTTGGTTCCTATAATATAAGGTTATTTTATTTTTAGTCCTTATAAAAAAAGTCAAACGCTTTTGGTCTTTGTAAATTTATTTTTTTGCTTTTAGTCCCTAGCTTGGTTTGACCGCTGATGTGTTCCATTTTGAGCCCAGTCAGCACGCCTATGTAGCCAAAATAGTTGCCACGTAAGATCCACATCAGCATCTCTCTCTCTCCCTTCCCTCACTCCACCCCCACCACCACCTCCTCTCTCTCTCTCCTCCCTCCACCCCCACCCCACCCCATTCACGAATAGTGCTTGCTTTGAGCAGAGTGGGAGCAAGCAAAGTTTCTGCTCCAACTGAAAGAAACGCAGAACCTCCCACCGCCCTTCCCCCTCATCCTTTTTCTCTCTCACACACACAACACCACCGTTGCTGAGATCTAGTTCAGAGGATCTTGAGGTTTTCGAACTTGTGAGGGACGGTGCCCCAAACGAACACAATATAATTTCCATCTCCACTCATAGTTGTTAGTTTCTCTTTCTCTCTCCACCGTGGTTCTCTCCAAGACCGCCTCCGACAACGACGTCTCCGTCCACTCAACCTTTGCTAGACCGCCTCCGACTCCGACGTCTCCGTCCACTCAACCTTTGCTTCCCGCTATATCAGAACATCACTTCCCAGGTACTCCACCGCGCTCTCATTAATTCAACCCACTATATTGTTGACTCTGTTTCAGAGTTGTGTGAAACAGTTGCGTGGTGGTGTTTCAGAGTGTGGGAATCACAAAAATTTCACCTTTTTTGCTAATCACAGTGTATCTCAATCAAAGTTTCAATCCAAGTTTTAATTTTTGTTTCTGGTTACGTTGGGGGGTTGGGAAGCAACTAGCTTTCCTTTTCTTTTTCGTTTTTTATTTTCCTTATCTTGTCTCCATTCTCCAACCCAGATATCAATAAATGAGCATGAAACACAAAAATGAGCTCAGAACCGAAGAATTAGAAAAACCCAGAAGGACAAATCCACAAAGGGACAGGAAACAATTGAGCATGAAACACAAAACCCATGTTGCTAAAGTGATAAATGGAAGATAAAATTGGAACTTGCATCTTATCAGCTTCCCATTTAGCCTGAGACATGGTTGTGGAGCCTAAATTAAAAGGAGACCCTGTAGAGGAGAATAATATTGTAGAGGGTGCTCGATGAATGAGTTTGTTTGGGTGTTGTGAAAGTGAGACCCAGTAGTAGCAGTAGCGGAAGATTTTTTTTTACAGAGAGGAGGTGGTGGAGGTGGAGGGAGGAGAGAGAGAGAGAGGAGGTGGTGCTGGTGGGGTGAAGGGAGAAGAGAGAGAGAGAAAGGGGTTGATGTGTCATGCTACGTGGCAGTTTTTTGACCATGTAAGCATACTGACTGAGTTCAAAATGGGACACATCAGCGGTCAAACTAGGCTAGGGACTAAAAGCAAAAATTTTTTTTTTACAGGGACCAAAAGCGTTTGACTTTTTTTATAGGGACTAAAAATAAAACATCTCTATATTATAGAGACCCAAAAGTTATTTAAGCCTTAATATTATCTACCCAAAACCTATGGTGTTGTATGTGAGGTCGGGAATGGCATTTCCTGTGACTTTGCTCTGACTGTTACTTAATAAAATAGTTTTAGTATTTTTAAAAAAATTATTAACCCAAAACAAAGCACCGATGGCAAAAAAAAAAACCAAGACAAACATCAGCGACTTGATGCTTCTCCCTCGGTCACTTGTTGGAGGCCTCACTGGTTATGAATCTTATGATGCTTATGAACTTTGACACACGTGTCTCCGTCGAGATCTTTGTGTTCGTCGGCAACAATGGCCACTCCAGCGGTAGTAGAAGAAAAACACCAATGGGAAAAACACCAGTGGGAGAAAAAAGGGCAGTGAACGGAAAGAATAAAAATATATCTATCAAAACTTCAAAATCGATTTCAACCCACCGTAGAAGCTATAAATCCCAGCTTCAACTAGAATTGAGTTTGAGTGGCAAAATTGCTTTCACTTTAGAAAACCAAACATCTTCACAAAAGCAAAAATCGCGTTAGAACTCGCCGAATGTACGTTGGACAGCTTCCACCGCGGTTCCAAACAAGCACTTAGAATGCTTTGACAATTGACACCACTTTTAACTACCCATTCAAACATTACTATAATGTAAGATGCAAACGCAAAACATTATTTAGTTGTTAAGAATAATCCTTTCTTTCCTTTTTTTTGGGGGGAGGGGGGTCAAAATCCTTTCTTTCCTTTAGATATTGTCATTTTCTTTCATATAAATTCTATCCAAATCATGTGATAACTTATAAGACTGAGTAGGGTAAAATCATGTCCGTTCTGTTCACAGCGTTTGGACCAAAAGACTCGCCAAGTCACTATCCATTTTTCCTATCGCCTTGTCTTTATATATCATTATATATACACTTTTTCAAGATACTACTATATCTTAGCATCTTTGGTTTTGATTACTTTTTCTTAAAATGGAAATAAATTTTAGGCTTAATTATGTTTTTAGTCCTTTAAAAATTGTCAAATTTGAGTTTAATCTTTTAAAAATAAATCAAACTTTTTTAATCCTTTAAATATTTTTTTATTTGATTTAAGTCCTTTAAGTGAGTTGACTTGCTAGGTGGTACATTTTGACTCAGTCATTATTCCTACATGGCACGAAATGCTGATGTGGCAATATTAAATTTTGAATTTAGTCCCTCTAAAAATTGAGTTTTAATTTTAGTCCCTTTGATTTTCCTCTTCCTCCTCCAATAGCTTTCCCCTCGTCTTCCACCCTCCTCCACTCTAGCCCCCACCCCTCTCCAGCACCACCACCACCACCACCACCACCACCTCCTTCCTCCACCCACACACACACTCTCTCTCTCATTTTCTCTCTCTCTCACCACACCCCTCGGTTTCTACACACACACACACACACGAAATAAGAGACAAATTGTGGAATCGGAATCTCCAAAAAATATATCCAGCTATTAGAAACCGAGGGGCTATGATGAGAGAGAGAGAGATAGAAAACGAGAGAGAGAGAGTGTGGGTGGAGGAAGGTGGTGGTGGTGGTGGTGGGGGTGAGAGAGAGAGGAAACGAGAGAGAGAGCGGTGGTGGTGATGGTGGTGGGGTGGAAGAGGAAGGGGAAGTCATTGGAGGAGGAAGAGGAAGGTGGTGGAGGAGGAAGAGGAAAACCAGAGGGACTAAAATCAAAACTCAATTTTTAGATGGACTAAAATCAAAACTCAATTTTTAGAAGGACTAAATTCAAAAGTTAATATTGCCACGTCAGCATTTCGTGCCATGTAGGAATGATGACTGGGTCAAAATGTGCCACCTAGCAAGTCAACTCACTTAAAGGACCTAAATCAAACAAAAAAATATTTAAAAGACTAAAAAAATTTGACTTATTTTTAAAGGACCAAACTCAAATTTGACAATTTTTACCGGACTAAAAACATAATTAACCATAAATTTTATTTCATGAACTTCTGAATACCTGGTGAAACTACTGTACATTTGTTTTTGTGTCATGTACGGTATATTTGTTTTTAAACATTGATAGTCTGATAGTTTCAGAGTGTTTGTCCAAGTTATATATAGTGCGTACGACACACTGACAATTAAACGGTGACCTTGCTGATCACTACAGTATGTACGACACAGTAAAATATTACTCCCTCTGGTCTGAAATATAAGCAACAAAAACACTTTTTTCTTCTAATAAAAAAACACTTTTTTCTTCTAATAAAAAAAACTTTTTTCTTGGTCCAAAATATAAGCAACATTCATCAATTTTCATATAAATTAAATGCTAGTTTTTCAATTATACTATTTATTTAATGCAATATTCATATTTACGAGAGACAACAAAGGGGATAATTTTGGAAAAAAAATTAAAACTAGTGAATATTAATTAAGATTATCCAATTTCAAACCATTCCTTGGTCTATGTATTTTTGTACTATGTTATTTATATTATGGACCGGAGGGAGTAAAATTCACAAGTTGCAGGCCATGTAATCTTCTGAGCCACAAGACTTAATAACAGTGGTTGCAATAGTAAAATCAGTCCAGTATCCAATTTTGTTATGTGAGATATTGTTTGGACTTATTATATAATTAATCTACTCGACTAAAAATACTAAAATATATATTTTTATGTATTAAATTAATTATATGTATTCTTAATATATTTATTTATTAAAAAATAAGATAAATATTAACAACACGCTCTTTTCAAATATTGTCTATGATTAGTTGAAACTCGTGGGGTCCTATTTCTTTATGTATGAGTTAAAATATGGTGTATGACTCATATGATTTAATAAAATCCACGTGAATTCTATAGATTATAGATTTTTTTTAAAAGACTCAACCAATTATAAATAATATATCGAAAAGAGTGTAAAAATCTTGTGCATAGCACGGGTAACTTTGTAGTGTAGCGTCAATACCACACATGCGTAGGCTACAGTAATTTGCAAAAGTCATATCGCTACAATAATGCGAAACAGTATGTTAGGTAAAAAAATTATTTTGATTACGAATTTCACTCATTTATTTGTTGTAGGTTTCACTTATTCATTTATTCTAATAACTTTCTACTAGCTGTAAATTTATTTTTGTTTTGATTTTTTTGGATCACGAAAATCGTGTTTGCTCATGGATTATACCCATTTATTTGTTGCAGGTTTTACTTATTCATTTGTTCCAATAAATTTCTACGAGCTATAAAAAAAAAATTGTTTTGATTTTTTTTCACCATGAAAACAGTGTTTGCTGACAGATTTCACTGATTTCTTTGTTTTAGTCATTTATTTGTTGTAGGTTTCATTCATTAATTTGTTCCAGTAACTCTGTACGGGCTATAAATTTATTTATTTTTTGATATATTTTCGATCACGGGCTATAAACTTTGTACGTCTTTCATATTATTAAAATGTATAAAAATAAAAACAAATATTATAATGATGTTAATTTAAATTCCAAATCAGTAACAAAATGATAATAAAAATGTATAAGTCGAACAAATGTTTCCAATAAAAGATGAAGTTATGTAACTTGATCGATTATTGTGTTGTGCATGCATATAAATTTGGTGTATTTAAAAACTCAATTTTTGAAAAAAGTCCCATGAGTCAATCCGCTAGCGGTATGACTTTTGTGAATCAGTGTAGCCTACGCATGTGTGGTATTGACGCTACACTACAGACACGGGATTTTTACACTCTTTTCGATATATTATTTATAATTAGTTGAGTCTTTTAAAAAAATCTATAGTCTATAGAATTCACGTGAATTTCATTAAATCATATGGGTCATAGACCATATTTTAACTCATACATAAAGAAATAAGACCCACACGAGTTTCAACTAATCATAGACAATATTTGAAAAGAGTGTGTTGTTAACATTTATCTTATTTTTTAATAAATAAATATATTAAGAATACATATAATTAATTTAATACACAAAAATATTTATTTTAGTATTTTTAGTTGTGTAGATTAATTATATAATAAGTCCAACCAATATCCCACGTAACAAAATTGGATACTGGACTGATTTTACTATTGCAACCACTCTTATTAAGTCTTGTGGCTTAGAAGATTACGTGGCCTGCAACTTGTGGATTTTACTCCCTCTGGTCCAAAATATAAGCAATATAGTACAAAAACACATAGACCAGGGAATGGTTTGAAATTGGATAATCTTAATTAATACTTACTAGTTGTAATTTTTTTTTCAAAATTACCCCATTTGTTGTCTCTCGTAAATATAAATATTGCATTAAATGAATGGTATAATTGGAAAACTAGCACTTAATTTATATGAAAATTAATGAATGTTGTTTATATTTTGGACAAAGAAAAAAATATTTTTGTTGCTTATATTTTAGACCAGATAGAGTAATATTTTACTGTGCCATACTTACTATAGCGATTAGCAAGGTCACCGTTTAATTGGCACTGTGCCGTACGCACTATATATAACTTGGACAAACACTGAAACTATCAAACTATCAATGTTTAAAAGCAAATGTACCGAACATGACACAAAAACAAATGTACCGTAGTCTTCACTGCAATAATATTAGGTAGAGCATCATCGAACGCTAAGATCAGAATTAAGTAGAAAATATGGCACCTATTAGTTTTAGGGACCAAAAATATTTTTACAAAATATAGGGACTGAAGATGCAAATAAATGTTTTTAAAGACTAAAAATAAAATTTATTAATTTTATAAAGACTAAAAACATATTTTTCTAACAAAAAAATATATCAAGACGTAATGATAATGTTGTGTTTGAAAAGGGTTGGGCTAGCTTCTCCGTGAAGAGATTAAAGTCTTTAGCCAATAATCTTTAGGACATATTCTACATTGACTTAGAATATTTAGAGGAAAAAGAAATTAATTCCTTCAAATGCTGCACATTCAATGTTCAAACTATTGACCAAAAAAAAAATGTTCAAACCTAAATATTGATATCATTTATAATGCCTTATAAGAAAAAATTGTGTAATACTTCCTTCGGTTCAAAATATAAACAACATAGTACAAAAATACACAGATCAATGAATGCTTTAAAAATGTTATAATCTTAATTAATACTCATAGTTTCAACTTTTTTTTCTTCCAAAAATACCTCCTTTGGTGTCTCTCGTAAATATGAATATTGCATTAAATGAATGGTATAATTGAAAAACTAGCATTTAATTTATTTGAAATTGGTAAATGTTGCTTATATTTTGGACAAAAAAAAGTACCTTTATTGCTTATATTTTGGACCGGATGTAGTATTTTATATAAAAAAAAAAGAAACAATTGTGTAATATTATAATATGTTCTAATTCGCTACATGCCTTTTTTCTTTTGAAAAAAAGTGTAGCTAGTAGCTAAGAAGGATAAAACTCCACCGCAGGCAGTGATTTAAGAGGTTCTAGAATGTTGAATTACAATACCTCCATTGTATATTGAACTTAACAAAATGTATATATTTGCAGCATTAGCTCTCTCTTCCTCTGAATTTCCTTACAAGAAAAATATTCTCTTGCATTTGTATGTGAGAATAAACAGAAAAGTAAACAAAATTCTCTGTACAACAACTATATATTGAGATAATGCAGCAAAATTAATCATTTTCTTATGTAAATAAACTGTCCCAGATCTGTATCATCTCTTTCTAAAACTTTATTTATTAAAATAACATAATTGAAAAGGAATGATGCTTCTTTTGCACTACAAGTAATTGTGAACAAAAAGTTGAATTGCATAAACATGTGCAATTTGATATTATCTAAATAAAATATATTTTATAAAACTAATTGAGAATTGCGACTGGGAACAACCATTCCCTTGTAAACATCGAGGATAAAGCAAGCACATGAAGGAGAACAGAGCCTTTACCCTACTAACTTAATTGAATTGAAGCTTCCTCAATTTGTCGCTCTTTAGCACTTTTTCTCCTCCTCCACCAACAAGCGACAGCAACACTCTACAACTGATAGCCTAAATCCAATCAAAATTGAATTTCAAATCACAACCATGTGAGCTCCCAAACTATATAAATTATTACTAGTCGATAAGAACAAAAAGGAAGATATGACATAAGACAAACCAATATATAATTAGAAATATAGGCAAGCCAATAAATATAAATATCAAAGACAAAACTAAATTTTATATCCAAACGATTTAATTTTATCATCAATATCATGATTTATTATAAAACTTTATGAGGTTAATTATTTGTTTTATATAATCAAACTTCACCTAATGAGAAAATACTTCAAATTGTTAATTGTTATTATAATATTTAATTTAATATTTGAATACAAAAAATTTAAAACTTACAAAAGAAAACATTTACTTCTTTCTTGAATAATTAAAATTACTACTACTTGATATAGAAGATCATTTAATTTCTTTGTTACATGGAAACTGAAATGATCAAGATTCTGCCCCCTATAATTCGGTCGCAAGTTTGACGTAATATTTCAGTTGAAAAAACAGAAAGGTTTGACGGAATTAAAGCCTAAAATTGATTACTTTCCCTACAAGTCCGGGACCAATACCATATCTTCACAACAAAAATACACGCTAAGTAATAGTAATAATTATTATACATATTACATGGTGTAGTAGTATAGTACACACAACACACACAAGCACCAAAAATGTGATGTGAGTTAGATATACGCAAAGAATTGGTATCTTACAAGAATCTTAATTAAACAATTGTCAATTAGAATCGACATAAAACCCCTTTGGTGTTTGTTCCCAATTTCCAACAAGCCAAATCCACACACTAAACAAAAAACCCAACATGGATGAATCTGAATCCCTTCACCACCAACATCTCCTCCAAGACCACAGGGCAGAAGCAGCTCAGGATGATCCAACTTCTTCAAGCCCCAAATCACACAAGAAGAAGAACAACAAGAACAAGAAGCTAGCTCTTCTCCCTCTAATCTTCCTCATCTATTTTGAGGTAGCCGGTGGTCCATATGGTGAAGAATCAGCAGTTGGTGCAGCAGGGCCACTCTTTGCAATCCTTGGCTTTGTGGTATTCCCTTTCATATGGAGCATCCCAGAGGCACTCCTCACTGCTGAATTGGCCACAACTTTCCCAGGAAATGGTGGTTTTGTCATATGGGCCAATGAAGCCTTTGGTCCCTTCTGGGGTTCCCTCATGGGCTATTGGAAGTTCTTCAGTGGTGTCATAAACTTAGCCTCATACCCAGTTCTATGCATAGACTACATCAAACTTGTTATCCCAGCTTTGTCCTCAGGTTTACCTCGCTACGTGTCAATTTTCCTCTCCACTTCTTTGCTATCCTTTTTGAACTACTCTGGTTTGGCCATAGTTGGTTACACTGCTGTTGGTCTAGGTGTTATTTCCCTTTTGCCCTTTTTGTTGATGTCTTTGATTTCATTGCCCCAAATAGATCCCACTAGGTGGCTCAGTTTGGGCCAAGAGGGTGTTGAAAAGGATTGGACTTTATACTTCAACACCATCTTTTGGAACTTGAACTTTTGGGATAGTGCTAGTACTTTAGCTGGTGAAGTTGATCAACCCCATAAGACTTTCCCAAAGGCTTTGTTATCTGCTGGGTTGCTTACTTGTTTGGCCTATATAATTCCCTTGCTTGCTGCTACTGGGGCTATGCCATTGGATCAACAAGATTGGGTTGGTGGGTATTTTGCAAATGTGGCTGGGGTTATTGCTGGGAAGTGGTTGAAGTATTGGATGGAAATTGGTGCTGTTCTTTCAATTGTAGGGCTTTTTGAGGCTCAATTGAGTAGTGCTGCATATCAGCTTTTGGGTATGTCTGATTTGGGGTTTATACCAAGAATCTTTGGTGAAAGGTCAAAGTGGTTTAACACTCCTTGGATGGCAATTTTGGTGTCAACGGTTATAGCACTTGCCATGTCATTTTTCACCTTCACTGATATCATATCTACTGTGAATTTCTTGTATAGTTTGGGGATGCTTTTGGAGTTTGCTTCTTTCCTTCGGTTGAGGAGGAAATTCCCTTCTTTGAAAAGGCCTTTTGAGGTTCCACTTGGGTTCCTTGGTCTTGTCCTAATGTGCTTGGTTCCTTCAGTGCTTTTGGTCTATGTGATGACTGTTGCTACCAGAATTGTTTATGTGGCTAGTGCTTTCTTGACATGCTTTGGGATCGTGTTGTATTATTTTATGAATCTTTGCAAGTCCAGGAAGTGGATTGAATTCAGTGGCGTAGGAGATAAATTGGATGAAGATGATGATATTATATAGAAGTTGGGGGTATGATTGCTGCTGTTTGCATTATTACTTTGGGTTAAGCAAATTGGGTAGTAATTTATTTATGTAACATATTGATTGATGTATTTCTGGTAGAATAATTTGTTGATTGTATTGCATGTATAATTGTATATGTATATTTCCGTAGGAGAAATTGGATTCTCCTCGGTCATTATTTTTTAAGTTTAGTTTGTCATGCAAATGTCTGAATGACGATGTAGATTCCCTGATCAATTGGCAAAGCATTATTGTTCTAGTTTCAATTAGTATTATTTTATTTGAAATGGGGATTTCTAGATTCCAACCTTCTGTGTTATTAAATTGTAAAATATACCAAAAGTCACGTTAGATTCTGACGACTGATTCACTTTGAGTTACAGCTCTTCATCACTTATTTTTTTTATTCATAAAGTTTTTAATCCAAATTCTTACTTAAGAGAAATTAATAGGAGAATAAAAGGCAGTTTAATTGTTAAAAATAAAGAGAGGCTTAAATAAGTTTTTAGTCCCTGTAAATATCCGATTTTTGATTTTAGTCTATTAAAAAAAAGTCAAACAATTTTAGTCCTTTAAATTTTTTTTTTGTTTTGGTCCTTTTAGTGCTAGGTGACACATTATGACCCAGTCAGCATGTCTACGTGGCAGAAAACGCTGACGTGGCCTATCTATGTTTTGAATTTAGTCCTTCTCAAAATTGAGATTTTGATTTTAATCCCCCTTTCTCCTTCACCACCACGTCCTCCTCCTTTCTTCATCCTCTCTCTCTCTCCCCCCTCCTCCACCACCACTCTCTCTCTCCCCACCACCACCACCACCCAAACACACACACACACACACTCTCTCTCTCTCTCGTTTTCTCTCTCTCTCTCTCTCCCCCCACCACCACCACCACCACCTCTCTCGTTTTCTCTCTCTCCCCACCACCACCACCACCCAAACACACACACACACACACACTCTCTCTCTCCCCCCACCACCACCACCACCTCTCTCGTTTTCTCTCTCTCCCCACCACCACCACCACCCAAACACACACACACACACTCTCTCTCTCTCTCCCCCCCACCACCACCACCACCTCTCTCGTTTTCTCTCTCTCCCCACCACCACCACCAAAACACACACACACACACTCTCTCTCTCGTTTTTTTTCTCTCTCTCTCCCCACCACCCCCACCACCACCACCACCCAAACACTCTCTCGTTTTCTCTCGAGTTCTTGGAAGTTCTGTCTTTCTTACTTTGGTTTGTGTTGCTATGCTATGAGAGAGAGAGTGTTTGGGTGGTGGTGGTGGGGAGAGAGAGAGAGAGAAAAAAAAACAAGAGAGAGAGAGGGGGTGGTGGTGGGGGGTGGTGGTGGAGGAGAGAGGATGAGGGAAAAGGAGGAGAGAGAGGGGGTGGTGGTGGAGGAGGAGAGGGTTGAAGGAGGGGACGAAGGGGAAAGAGGGAGGGGTTGATGTGCTTTAGTCCCTATAAAAATTTTAAGTTGTGTAATTAGACCTTATAAAAATTTTAAGTTGTGTAGTTAGACCCTATAAAAATTATGATTTTTGATTTTACTCCCGTGATAGGAAGAAAGTCCTAGTCAGCAGGTCCTTATAAATTTTAAATGACGTGTCAAGTCATGATAGGGACATACATATGCCACATCAGCGCCACATCAGTGATAATTCACTAAAAGGACTAAAACCAAAAAAAAAATTTTTAAAGAACTGAAATAGTTTGACTTTTTTTTAATGGACTAAAATCAAAAATCGATGTTTACAGGGACCAAAAACTTATTTAAACCATAAAGAGAAATAAAAAAAATAAGTTAAACTAGTTTAAAATTTTTAATTTAAATAATTTGTTGTCTGACAAGATTTATAATAAATAAATTATAATGTCATTTCATTTACGTAATTAACTTGAATTTTTTTTTTATTTTTGTTGTCCACAACCTTTATTTAAGAATTAGTGTTTATTCCACTTGGTAAAGATTCTATGACAGCTGCTGAGGTCAAGTAAATACTAAATGGAGGGTGAGTCAGCACAATCAAGAGATACCTAACTGCCCCCTCTATGAGGGACCTGGTCGAAGGGCCAGCTAGTTCGAGAGTAGAAAGGAGATAGAAAATGATAATGATTTTTTTTTTTTTTAGATGATTAGAAACTGGTGATAATGATAAACTCTTTAAACAATTGAGTTACATCACCGGAAAATGGACGAAGATTTTTTATTTTTAAATTCAATAGAAATATGTTTTTGCTGTCAATTTTTTTTTTAAAAAAAGTAAGCCTTGAAATTTTGCCCGAAACACGTGTTTCCGTCATCAACTTCCAACAATTTTGGATTAAGAAATTTGGAGAATTTTTTTTTAAAGAAAAAAGTATAAAATTTTCAATTTTAAATTCAGAAAATTATATAATATTTATAACTTTCAATAAAAAATAAAACATCCAAGTTTCATGATAATTTATTTTTTATTCTTCTTGTTCTAAAATTTTTATTAAATTAAAAAGTACTTATTCAAAATGAAAATTTCATTATCTTCTCTCGTCACAAAACTTCCGTTCAAACATATTTCCTAATGAGATTTTTGAGAGGGCAAATGCGACGTGAGCCAACAATTAAAAGCATATGAAGAAAACATTAATTCTCAACAGATCGGGGCATTAGATTAAATTCTCAATTTGATAATTTGAAGATTAATATCCCACCGCATTATTTCATCAATTATTTTACTATTGAATTAGTTCCTTAAAAATTAACACACAACAATCGTTTTTAAACCAAATTAGTCTCTTACAGATTTAAGATATTTACCACATGTATCTTGTTCTAGAGTTAAAGTGACAAGAAGAGAACAAATTTGAAAGACTACGAGGTGACATGCTGACCACCCCTCCACTGCAAAAATAGTTAAAAAGCGTGAGAATAAATGAATTATAAAGCAAGCATCATAAGCAAATAGAAATTCACCGTCAACATTATCATCACTAGATCTCAAAAAAAAAGGGCAAACAAATAAACAAAAAACAAAGCAAAACAATAAAAACATATCGATAGTACAACATTTGATCAATTACAAAACTGATGGCGCAGGATCATACTGCTTTAGTTCAGCAATAAGATACCAACCGTCAAGTCTCTTGTTGTAACATGCATTTCAATGGCAGAAAACTGTGATTAAGAGGAAACAATCGGTAGTTCATTTATACAAATAAACAACACCGATTGAAGCAATTTTCAAACTAAAGTTGTAAGAGAATGAAAGTGCAAAGGACAGAAATGCAAACTGGAAATATTCAAATTTCTTTGCTCCTCCTGCCAAGATATCACCAAATCATAACTACCGCCAGCAAAAAAAATGCAAAATTTGCACCAAGCAATGCTGAAGTAGAACAAAAGTCAAATTGCTATGTGTTTCTTCACCCTGGATTTTCACATCTCAGGTTATTTCTTGGCCAAGACCTCCCCTTTGCACTCACTACCAGCAGTGACCACGAAACCTGCTCCAACCTGCCAATATAGGTAATGTCACATTCCTGTTTAAATTGTAATCATGAAAAATATCGAAAACTGAGGAAAGGAAAAATGAACTACTTGACAATCTTTTAATACAGCACGTTCTTGGAGCTGTACATTGCTGCAGATGACAGAACCTTGGATTGAACAACAGTCTCCAATGGTAACATGGTTCATAACTACCGAATTAACAATCTGCATACATAAAAGCAATCGAAAGAAAACTTGGACATAAATATTACTGAATACAACCCATTAGTAAACCAATCATTGAGTCACAGATAAATCAAAAGATGAAAAGCTAACTTCCTGTTAACATGCAAGAATAATATATCATCCCACCTTAACATTGGCACCTATCCTACAGTGACGGCCAATAACAGACCGTTTGACACTGCATTTGTCACCCATCTGTGAACCTTCTCCCAGCATACAATGTGGTCCTACCTAAAACAAATCACAAATATATGAACTTTAAAATGGGAAAAACTAAAGCAATGCTTCTGAAACTGTAAGCCATGTAAGCCAGACAGCACGACTAAAGTACAAACAGTGTAATTAGTTGTGAACTGTCTGCATTCTGCAGTGTGTTTTAACTAACTCACAGTTGTTTTTGCCCCAAGCTCTGCAGAAGGATGGATAATGTTGTGTTGAGCAGAGAAGGAATACCCTGACAAATGACTAGCTTCTCCTATCACCTGTCACAATAAAAAATGAATAAAGCCCAAGTAAGCAGAACTGTACCCTAAGAAAAATGTAAACTATATCAAGTGTCTGATAAAAACCATAACAATATAACAAACTTACGTCTCGGTTGATGTCACTGTATGCTTGTATAGAATTTAGGCGAGCACAGTACTTGCTGGTTCCGGCAATATAAACACAACATTTATGGGTTCTTCGAACAGAAGCAGAACCATTAGGACACAGTGCATGCCGTAGATGAAAGGTTGGTTCAGATGCATTAGCAAGTATTTGAGATAGCATTTGTTGATTGCTTTGAGAAATAACCTTCTCAGTTCCATTTTCTTCTGCTTGTAGTATACCATTTAATAATACTTCCGATTTCTAACTCTCATTTAGAAAATTTGAACCAGGTTAGAATCCTTAAAAAGTTTAGTGTCCCTTAATCTATCTCTGTAAAAGCCTTAAACAACTAACCAGTTGGCTACGGACAAGATATGGCAATACATCATGCTTTAAGCTATGAAATGCATCTTTCTGATCTAGAACTTCTTGTAGAACTGATCTGCAAGAAAATTATGTTTCAGGATACAATCATGGGTAATTTAAGATTTAGAACATAGAAGGCAGTAAAAAAGTAAATGAACATACCTTTTGAATGCATACAAGTGGGCATCCATTAGGTCAGCTCTTATTTCTATCTACATGAAGAACAAATAACAAAAAAACAGGAATCAAAGATAAATAAGAACATTCAAAAGTCTTTCATTTAATTTTGTATTACTCAGATGACAAATTCATATTTTCACAGAAAAAATGTCATTTCTATAACAAAGAACATTTTTCTTAATCTGAATATAAGCATAATATTAACTTTCCATCTCTACACAGACAAAAAAGAACTCCACTAATAGTGCTGGTCAATGTGCCGGATAAGAGATGCGATAACTGTATATAAGCATAAAAACGTGCTTGAAAGAAATGTGTTTTAGAACTAACACTTAATTTTCACACTAGAAGAGCTATAGTTTTTATAAAATCAGAAAAATTCTAGGCAGGAGGAACTCGGAAGGGGAAAAAACCTGGCCAACTGCACGGAGTATCCCCTTCTGAATTCGAAGATCTTTTTCAACTTCAGCTCCTGAAAAGGGTTGTGAGATTCAACTTGAGAACACATAAAGTAAATGCTATATATAAGGGAAAGCTTGAGATCTAACCAGTTGCTATGTGAAGTAAAAACTGTTTTGTGGGGTCCAGCCCTATCAAATCATAGCGGCCTGGTTTCTTGGCTTTGTCTTTCCCACCAGAGGATACTGACTCTGAAGGTCCACTTACAGGAGCAGGGCAAAGCATAGCAGTGACAACCGCATCGTGCCGTCTATGAGTAGCAGCAACGGCACCAATTGGCACATCAGAAACAAGATCACCACTGACAACCTGCAGAAAATTAAAACACCCATAAAGATCAATATCATTTAGATGTCAGGGTTAAGAAACAGGGTAGAGGGATAGTCACCAAAATGTCTTTCGCAGTTAGGTGGTGCGCAATGGCCCGAATTGCACCAGCTGTTCCCACATCCTCAGGAACTGCAGCAACCTGAGACATTTTTAAACACAAATCATCACACACTTGGATAGAGTATCAATACTTTAAGGTAAAAAGTAATTAAGAACAATAAGCATATGTATGAATATAGTGACTATTAGATATATATAGAGACAATCAGCTTTGGAAATACCCAAAAAGGCAAAGATTGATAGCAGAACAAAGCAATTTAGTTATATAAGAATAGTAAAAAACATTTTACTCCTCATTGTTAAGCTGCAAGGCCTCCAACTATTTAACATTTCTGGGTTATATTCTAAATTTGATTCAATGACAATATGAACCCTTATGGGGTCAGGAATTGAAAATTAGTCATAGAAGTAGATTACCTCAACATGGAGGCGATCAGCATAAGCCCCTGAAATCCAACCCCCAACATGAAGAGCCGCATCTTCACCTTCAACTACCTACTCAAAACTTCACCACTCATTCATTGAAAACGCTATTCCTCCCTCTCTAATATTCAAAAAAAATAAATGCAAAGAATAAAAATAGAAAAAAAAAAGGAAATAAGGGGAAATTAGAGTAATCGGTACCACAATGAGATCCTTAAGGTTGCTAAGCTCCAAGAGCTCGAGAGCGTAAGAGAGAACCGGGCGGTTCGCCACCGGAAGTAAAGCGTTTGGGAGCTCCTGCAAACCGAAGGCAATGAGTGAATGAGAATTCACACTCGCATTCGCATTTCAAACCAAACAGAAGAATGAGAAGAAAGAGGAAAGAGTGTACCTTTGAGACGAGGGGGAGGAGTTTCTTAGAGACGCCACCGCCGAGAACGACGACTTGAAAATCCATCATACTCATCGCAACAAACCAAACACGGTTTTTTGGGGGGTTTTCGGAGGGTTTTCTCTTTCTTTCTCCCAAATCAAATCTCCCGATTGAAAAACGAAAATTAAAGCACAGAGTGAGACTGAGAGCACCGGTTCGAACACCCAAACCCAAACACCACCACTCTCATCTCATTTTTCTCGATTTTTTTTGGTCCAATTTTTTCTCGATTTATATTGTCTAATTGTCTAATATCAAATCTCTTCAAAAAAAATGTCTAATATCAAATGCACCTTCGTTAATGGGGCCTGGCCCCTCCAATTAATCAAATAAATAAATAACCTTCGTTAATTTTTATCCTGTCTACAAATTTTTATTTTGTTAAATTTATTTTTGTAAATAAATTAACGATATAGGTTGTCGTTTTTTTTATAACAGATATATGTTGTCGTTTTACTCATTTAATTAGCACTCCTTGAAGTGATGATGCAAAAAAATATTTTTACACCTTTTTTTCTAAAAAATACTGTCAATTTTTCCTTCATATCGAACTTGTTTTCAAGATTGACACGCTATATACACAAATTTTTTTCATGTGAACATGTTTACACACTAAGTGTGTGTTTGAGAGACTAACACACAAAAGGTTGGGCCAGCATAAATGGCACAAATCTCTTTATTTAACACTATGCCTCTTTGAATAAACAATTTATTTAATTACTTATGTCATAAGTGTTTACCATATAACCGCTTATTTATAATCGAAGAGAAAATGTGATTACATTGATTTTACATAAGATGTAAGCTATTTTGATAAGTTATTCTGAAGAGTTTATAATCCAAAACAGCTTATGAGCCCGTCATAAGTTATCCCAAACACCGTTACAAGTGTTTATGTTAGTAGATTAATTCTACATAAGTCAATCCATACATGCTCATATATTTTTAAGCAACTTCTAACTCCAACCAATAAAAAAAAAACTTTTGACTTCAAGACTTTCAATATGTTGATTAAGTAATGAGTGGTGCTAAGTGCGTGTTTGGATCCACGGTAGAAGACCTAGACATGCGGTGAAAGACCCTGAACGCAAAAGCTCTAAGTCATAGCTTCTCCCTATACATGCAATTGCGGTGGACCTGACCTGCAACCAAATACACGCTAAATGGACAGTAACATGAAAAGAGAAAGCCCTCGTTTTAAATTGCAATCTTTCCCATGGAACAATCTTAATTGCCAACTCATTGCATGTTCGAGACTTGGGACCATCCTTTCTTACCCATCCAAATCTTAATTATTGGTGTCAGTGGTACCTGAAGTCAAAGAAAATTGTTAATCCATTGCAGTTGTGAAAATAGTTTGAATTCAGTTACTACTTGGCAACATCGTACATCCTAATCTATTGTGACATTGAGTTTTTTTTTTATATTTATTCTGATAACATAAAAATAACACATGTTTCCCTCCACGAAAAATGCATCAAATAAGCTGAAATAACAAGTCTAAACTTCCACAAAATAACAAATGACAAGCTCCGGTAAAAAGAAGATTTCACCCCTGCCTATCAATAAAAAATCGATGAGAAGTTCAATAAGGTCCATCTAAGAAGACAAGGATGAATCAGCATACTATCGTCAACAAACAGAATAATGGATTCATGTTATCCGTTTTGGTCTGTGGATCCTCTGCAGCGCTGCAGAAGGATCCACCCTCTCTGTCTCTCTCCTGAATTTCTCTCTCCCTCACCTTTTTCTCTCTCTTCCCACTCACAAGTCCCTGCTACAGAGGCAACAGGGCAATAGAGAATCGGAGTTCAATCAAAACATTTTCTTGTGGTGTATGGCAAGGAAACATTTTCTATTTTTGTTTTTATGTATAAATACAAAAATATTTGTCTTATGTTTTCTTTATTTTTTAAAAATTGTACATACCATTATCGAAACAACAAAATTATTATTTTTATCATTTTATATACAAATTATTTAAAAAACAAAGTAAAAAATATATAATTTTTTTAATAATGATCAATAAAAATAAAAACAATAAATATTTTCCCAATTCAAAAGTTTTCAGCAAACAGATGCAGGGGCAGCATATCACACTATCATTATACTTCGTCGCAAGTGAACGATCGATCACGGCTCAGAAAACTCAGATTACATTACAATGCCAACGTCCTTCTTCAACTCAACACTACAAATAATAATAGTAGTAGTAGTGATAATACAGTTACAATAGTCTTACCCCATTTTTGAGTCGAGTCTATCACAGGTTTTGACATTTCCATTTTTCTTCAAAGCAAAATATTTCTAGTATATACCGTAAAAAAAGAAAGAAAGAAAGAAAGAAAGAAAATCAGGGTTATATCCTCTCCTAGAAATGCTTTCCTATTGTGGAAGGTGCGTGTGTGCGTCGCATCGCAGCGACGCAACACCCACTCAAAAGTGTTTTCCTTTTAATAACTCACTAGATTTCAACACAGCACCCTGATTGAACAAACCCAGAAAAACCATCAGGCACGGTTATCTTCGTCAATTCACGGTTTTGCCCTTCCTCTATTTTCTCCACCAAATAGAACCCATGCGGTGCCCCTTCGCATTCGGATCCAGTCACCAAGGTATTCCCCGACCCAACCATAACCCCACACACCCCAACTCGGAGCCCCATATCCACCTCACTCCGGTTCACCACTTTCCCATTCTTCCCAACCACAACACACGACCTTGGGCACCGACCCGCTTCCCATACCCCATCGACCCGTCTCCACTGACCCGACCCGATATCCAACACATCCGCGGACCCGTCAAACATCCCTTGCCTATCGGTGGCGTATCCGCTCACCACCCAGAACTCGCCGCCGACCACCGCTCCCTCGCACTCGTCTCGCTCCCGGCTCATTGGAGCCAGCACGGTCCACTCGTCGCGCCACGGGTCGTAGGCCCATGCCGTGCACAGCGCGTTCTTGTTCTCGTCGTGCCCGCCGGCGACGTATACCCGACCCTGACCCGACCCGGTAGCGAAGAACGACCTCTTCTCCGGCATGTCCCTCCCTCGCCGCCACGCGCTCGTTCGGAAGTCGTATACGAAAACCGCCGTCAGGGGCTCGTAGCTCGCGGGGTCCCACCCACCCATCAGCACGAGGTTCCCCTCGCAGCTCGCCAATTGGCAGAACAGTGGCAACCCGAATGGGTATTCGGGAACCGGGACGACCCGGTCCCATGACTTGCTCTCCGGGTCTAGCACTGTGATCCCGTAACTCGGTGGCGATGACCCGGTTGGTTTTTTCACTTCGGATTCAGAGTGTGTCGGTGGTGGTGGTGGTTGTTCGTGCGCCTGAATCAAACAAGCGACTTTTCGGGTGTGGCCGGTTTTCTTCCTGTGGCTGTAGAACTCGTCGCTCTGGAGCAAGCAGCGCCACTGATTGCAGACTCGGAGGGCGACTCGGTGTGCCGAGTGAGGCAGGCGAGTCAGGCACTCGAGTCCGAGGTCGCTCGGTAACCCGGGTATCAACTCAATGAACTCGGAGATGTCCATTGCTTGCTTCTTGTTTTGGATTTTTGCTTTGAGACTGATGAGAGTGTGTGTGAGAAATATTCAGTGGCGTTTGGAGCATTTATAAAGGCAGAAGCCGTTATGGATAACTCGTAAGTCACGACATAACCAAGCAATCGCGTCCCACTTTTTTTTTTTTGGGTGAGATAATCGCGTCCCACTGATTGGCTGTAATAATGAATAAAGTGAATCACCAATTTATGTCTTTTTTTTTTTTAGTAAACCATTATTTCAATACTCGAAATTGTAGGGGCCGGCAATTTGGTCTTTGAGATTAAGAAATAGGCAAATTAATCTCTAAAATTGAGAACTGTCTGTCAAGTTTGGTCTTTGAGATTAAGAAATAGGCAAATTAGTCTCTAAAATTGAGAACTATCTGTCAAGTTGGTCATTCCATTAGTCTGACTCAAGTAACGGTAACGGACTCGATGACGTGGCACATTAAGTGCCTAAATGGCACCCACAGAGGCTCCAACGTGGCAGCCCAATCATTATACCAAAATGACAGCCTGTCATCAACTAACGTGGGCTCCCTCTGGATTTCTCTCTCACTTTCACGGCTTCCACTGTGCCCCCTTCCCTCTTCCTCTTCCACATCTAGTGCCACCCTCCCCCTCCTCCAACCCCATACCTCTACTCCCTTGCCACCATATGTGAATGGATCTTCTGGGAAAACCACAATCTTCCACATCAACTGTTGCAGAATTCAAGCACGCAGTGGAAGCGGCTTTTGGTCCCACGCCTCAGAAAGGGCGAGGGAAAATATCATGGTCTGTCTGTCTATTCATTCTTTCTTTCTTCATCCTGCAACATGTTTGTACTGAATATGTAATTTCACTAATTTTGATTTTGGAAATTATGCTTCTTCGTTGTTAGGTTTAATATTCAATATTCAATTTGGATTCACATACTGTCTTTTCCCCTTAACCTCATGGAACAGAAGCGGGTTGTGATATATTTAATCATAAAGTTTCTACTTACTAAATTACCATAATCTGTTTTCTGAGTTTTTTTTCTTTTTCCCTTTGTGTAGGCCACATGTTTGGGGGCAATTTTGTTTATGCTATTAAGGACAAAAGTTAGTTACAGAAACGAATTGTCTTAGAGATTATGGCATCAAAGATGGTGATCAGGTTCGTGATTGTCAAGTCTTACTAGTTGAGGAAAAAACTTGGGTCAAATGATCACTCTTAAATTTCTCTGCCACTGCAGTCCTGTAATCCTTTTTTCTATATAATTCATAGACTCCAAATAAATTGTTAATTTATAATCAGTGATAATCAGTGATATTGGAATGGAAGGTTGGTTATGATTATGAATCGAATGATATAAAAGGACATGAAACTGCGTCTGCACCAATTGTTTACTTTGGGGTTGGGGTTGGAGGAGGGGGAGGGTGGCACTGGATGTGGAAGAGGAAGAGAAAGAGGGAAGGGGGCACAGTGGAAGCCATGCCAATGAAAGTGAAAGAGAAGACCAAAGGGAGCCCACGTGAGTTGTTGACAGGCTGTCATTTTGGTCTGATGATTGGGCTGCCACGTTGGAGCCTATGTGGGTGCCATTTAGGCACTTAATGTGCCACGTCATCGAGTTCGTTACCGTTACTTAAGTCAGACTAACGGAAGGACTAATTTGATGGACGGTTCTGAATTTCAGGGACTAATTTGCCTATTTCTTAATCTCAAGGACCAAATTGCCAGCGCCCTACAATTTGGAGGACCGAAATGATGGTTCACTTTTTTTTTTTTGTTGTGATGATCACCAATTTATGACTATGAAATTTTAAGATTGAAAACTTTTTATAATAGTCGGACAATTTTAAAAATTAAATTGATTGACCAAAATTATTATTGAGATCGAGAACTTTCAATTTTTGTGATTAATTTAAAATATTTTTTATATAAAAAATATTATCAATAATTTCACAGATTAAATTAACGGTATTTTGCATTTTTAAAGACAATGTTAGTGGTTTACTCAATAACTAATGAATCTAGTAGATTTAGATATTTCCATGCTACATTTAATTTTTGAGTTGGACCCTTGTACGAGGAAGTTGCACTTGACCCATTAAGAATTGAAGATTTTATTTGAGAAAACAATTAAGGTATTTACCATTTCCCGTCAAATCCAAATAGGATGCTTGCCTCTGGAGCCACCAGCGGTGCAACATGGAGCTCCGCTAAGTTTTGGAGGCCGATGGCTCATCTTGGGCTCGGATGCGATCCGCCCTTGTTAGAAGCGCTCCACCACCTCCTTCCTCGGCTTGGAGGCTCCTCTTTGTGGGTCTAGTGGTTTGCTGAAGGTAGCTTTTTGGCTTTTGGTGTTAATTGGTTTTTTGTGGTTTGCTGGTGGTTGTCTTTGTTGTTGTTGTTTGTTCTTGTTGTTCTCGTCTCTCTGTCAGTTCGTCCTTTGTTGTGGTGGTTGTGACCGCCGCCGTGCTTCTGTTTAGCTGACCACCTCCCTCTACGTACTGCATCTCCATCTCCGCCCTGGTCCTTGTAGCTTGATGGGTACTGATTTGCTGGTTTGAACTCTATAAAGCAATATGAGATTGGGTAGCATTTCTGGTTTTTCTGACCTTGGGTTTATGTGTGAAGTCTTGCCCTGTCAGCTCCCATGTCCCAGCTTTTGAGGCTGCGTGTTAGATATGGTGTTTCAAAGAAACAATGTTCAAAGTAACCATGTGGCTTGGTGGGAAAGACGTTTGGTTTTTTGGTCAGATTTGGGCTCTTGGGTTGTCTTAAGGGATTGATAGTTTGGAGGATGTTGTTTGGTGGTGTTCTGGTTGTGGTAGATTGGTGGTTTTTTTCTTCAGTTTTTTAGTTTGTTGTTTATATTTGAAGTCTGTTTTTTTCGTTCTGTTAATTCTGTGTTCTTTAGGTGTTTTGTGTTGGTTGGTTTTGGTTTTAATTGTGATTAGCTGGTTTATGGGTGATTTACAGCAGCGTGTCATGGATTGAAAAGCTATATGTGTTTAGACTCTACATATGATGTGTGTTTGACCTGTGGGTTTGGCCCTCTGTTTGTAGATGTCGTACGGCGGGGTTTATCCCCTTTCTATGAATATGATCCTTTGACCAAAAAAAAAAAGGTATTTGCCATTTAAAACATGTGTTAGTTTTTATAGTGGTGGAGCTTGGACTAAAAATCTAGGGGCAAATTTAGGGTACATTTAGGTAAATAGGTTAATTAACTTATTGAACGACTGTTTATCATATAAGCACATATAAGTTGTTTCTATAATAAAAAGGGAATGAGATTAAACTATATTTACATAAACAACAAATTAATTTCATAAATAATCATGGGTGGCTTATTGAAGTGAGCTACAAATAGTTTATGGACGTGTCATACGTTATTTGCATAAACTCTCTCAAATACCTACACAAGTATTTATATCATAAAATAATTCCATAAGCCGTAAGTAAGATCTTCCAAACACATAAATGAAATATGTAATATCATATTATATATCTAAAATTTAAATTGCAATGTATAAAAAAATTGAGCATAAAGATAATATTACATTAATCAACTAAAATCCATTTTAATGTGATACTCTGTACTTTTTGAATGATTTAAAATCATCAATAGTTTGATCATAAATAATTAAAAATATTTTACTTCTTTTACTCATGTTATATATATATATATATACATTAAAAATTAAAAAGCTTTTAGGGAAGGGCCATGCCCCCTAAGAGCATCACCATTGGTGGGTACCTATGGGTACTTAATGGGTACCTATTAGGTACCCCCAATGGAGGAGAATAATTTTGGGTACTCAATGGGGAGGGGTGCTTATACAAGCACCCTCTCTCTCCTCTCTCATTGTGGGTTCTATGTATTTTTGTGGGTTATAATTAGATGTAGAGTTATTGATGAGACCTATTTAGTAAATTTTTTAGAGTTGTTGGGTTAAAGGGATTGGGTACCTATTAGGTACTTAAATTAAAAAAATAAAAATAAGTGATATATACAAATAAGACCCACTTAAATACCCAAAAATGAGTACTCCAATGGAGATGTTGTGTCCCTTAAAAGCTTTGCCCCTCGTTTTTATTCTTTTATTAATATTGTAAGGTCATATTATAACAATATAATAGAACTCTAATATCTATGTAGAACTTGATAAAAAAGTTTTTGGTATAATATAGTTTTATCATATTAACCAGGGCGAAAGGGCTTCAATAATAATGATGATATTGTCATATTAACAAATGAAAAATTAATTACTATAAAAATATTTTATTGATAGGAAAAAATATATATATAAAAAATATACACAAGTGAGACTTTTAGTTTTATAAAATGAAGTTGACTATTGAGATGAGAAATACTAGTACATTTTAAAGAATATAATACCGAGCTGTGGTTAATGATTTTTTTTTTTTGGAAAGGAGCTACGATTAATGAGTGGAAAAAGTATGAGATTTTAACAAATTTATAATTTGTTTTAGCTTGTTCCATTGTCTTGGGTGAAATTTTTTGAATAAATTGCATTCCATTGTCTTGAGATATCTCAAAATGAAAATGATCATTAAATTTAACTCTCACTTATTTTATCAAAGACGTATCAGCGAAGGAAAATGCAATAAAAGTTCAAAATGCTACTGATAAATTGCTTCAAAAAAAAGTTACTGGTAATTCTTTTTAATTTTTTCCGTACATCAAATTGTTATTTTGTTTTTTGTTTTGTAACAAACAAAATTGATCTAGCATTATTGGACTTTTTTTATTTGCTTTTTCTTGATAATTAGCGTAACTGCCAGGTGGGTCCAGTGAGTTGATATTTGAGAAGCGGAATCGGATAAGGTTGCATACGTGTGCCGGGAAACGACATTGATCAGACCGCGCTGAGACTTGACACGTGGCAGATAACCTCCAAACACCCTCATTCATTCATGGCAGATAATAATTTAAACACTCACTCATGGATCGTCGCGGTTCAAGGTACAGGAATTTAAATTCGAGTACCGGTACAGAAAGATATTATAGCATCGATCTGTTGAGTTTAGTGAGTTTTCCTCATACAATTTTTAGTGGGTTTTTAAGTTTAATGAATCATTCTTTGCATAATTTACCATTGTAGTTCAATAACATAATATTTAAATTTAAGTTCAGTTGTTTATATAAGTTTTGGTCTTTAAACAATAAAAAAAATTATGTGATCAACCACTGAAATTAAAAGTATAAGTGGAGAAAATCCAACTGAGTGGAGTGAAAAGTGTGTTCTTAAGAATTTTACAATTGAAGTAAAAAATGATTGAAGTTATTAAAATATGATGTGGCGTGATAGGACCCACCGAAGTGGATTAAGCAACCCAACTTGAATTGCACCATTTGGAGATATTCTTATATTATTAAGGAACTATTCAATTTTGGTTATTTAAATGAGTATAACTTACACATATCACTTATTTTACCTTTTTCACGGACATTTTTATTCTAGTTAAAATGTAAATATAATTAAAACGTGTTCAGAATTAGATGAAAAAATATATATATAGTGTTCTGGCCTCAAGTCTACGGAACTATTAAGGCATCGTTTTTGGCGTATTGTCTGCTTTGGGTTTTGTTATTAAAAGGCGTCTCAGCGGGTTGAAGGGAGGGAGTGTTTATAATTGACTCCTAAGCAATGTGAGACTATTTTGGTCTTCTGGAAGAGTAGCCCCCCGGTCGAGGCTAAGGGGATAAAGGGTCTGTCAGCCCTCTTGTGTGGCTTAGGCCTTCCTTTTAGCGCTATTGTTCTGACCTCAAGTCCGCAACATCGTTATGGCACCGTCTCTAAGGTATTGTCCGTTTTGGGTTTTGTTCTTAAAAAAAAGCCTTGGAGAGCTAAGGGGAGAGAGTGTTTATAAGTTGTTATTGACTTTGACTCCTAAGCGATGCAAGACTATTTTGGCCTTCTAGAACAGATAGCCAAGCTCACTCCTTCATTAAAGAAAAAATTATTCATTTTGTGACGCGATGCTGGAGATTTTTTAATAAAAAATGGGAGTTGAAGTATTATATCATAATATATATAATATTAAAAATATTAGAGAAGAGGGGCAAAGTCCACACTTTCCCCCTTGCATCCATCCATGCTTGTGAACCCATAAGTCAAAGTGACCTGAAATTCGTTGAGAACAACACACAATCTCCTAAGCACCAAGTCTGAAAGGCAGGGTGGTAGACCCGAAATTTGGCCAGAATAGCACAATATTCATTGGCCTTAAGGGCAACTTCAATGGTGGATGCTTAAGGGGGGAGTACCTATTTGGGAGGGTTCCAAATAGATACCCCATTGTGGAGTTTCAAAATGGAGTGTTTAATAGGGAGGGATGCTTGTATAAGCACTCTCTCTTTCCCCCCTCCTCGCAGATCTCGTATTTTTGTGGATTATAGTTGAATGTAGAGTTATTGGTGGAATTCATTTAGTAAATTCTTTTGAGTGAAGAGATGACACTAAATCGGGTCATTTAATTGGCTTGGTGTAGGTTCTCAGAAAATTATTCAAAGCATGTCGGGAAGACGTGTGATAGAATACATGTTATTTAAAAATTCTTATGAGGGTCTTTGTCATGCTATTAATGCCAATATTGTCTAATTCATTGTCAAAGTGATTTGATTTAGTGTCAAATCAGTCTCATGTGTCACGTAAGCTCTGAATATTAAAAATTGAACGACATAGTGATAGCAATAATTGAAATAATTGGAGGACCCAATTCACTTAATTAAAAATTAGGTGACAAAAAATACAATTAAACCTAAATAAAACATTTTGATAAAAAATAAAAAGACATCGTAGTTGAGTCGTTGACACATGTAATAATATATAAAATTATATGTATCCTCACTAATAACATACTTTTCTTATATAATAATATATAATTGATTATCTGGATCACTTGGTATCAAATGAATATTGTTTAGAATGATGGTATTGAAGTTTGAACCTCCTCATGCTCATGCCCAAACTCCTCACCACTATCTCAATCCTAGCCCAATCAATTGAATATTGTTTAATTCAACCAGCAATAGAGTTCGACCAAAAAAAACCCAGCAATAGAGTTCATTTATAAAACTATCCACTTTAAAAAACCCACCTCTAATTTTTAGTTAAGAGATACCAAACTTCCCTTAATATAAAACAATTAATCTTTATCCATTTTCAAATGAGTCTTTGGAACCACGGATTTTCTTGATATATCATTCTCGTTCGTGTCACGTGATTGAAAAATCAGAGAATTAACTCTTAAAAAGTAAAGGACACTAATGTTGAGAGTATATGTAGTTGTGATGCTATGTAATAATAATTCAAAGTGTAAATATGGTGACGAATTAATTGATTTAAATAATAATTACATAAAAAGAAAAGGAAGATTGACTCATAAAAAAGTAATAGAAACAGAAAGAAGGAGGGGAGAAGGATTAGGATGAGAGTGTTTTTGTGTGATTGGAAACTTGAAATTCAAAGAACTCGATCGAGACTGCTTGGGAGAAAAATATGGGGAAGGTAGCGTTTGGGAGTAGTGAGTCGTAGTGATCGGTTTCTGATTAATTTCAAGCACTTTTTCAAATATTTGCTTGTTTCATGAAAGCTACCACAAGTGACAAGACTGTGGAGTATGAAAGCCATTGCATTGATATTCATTATATGCATGTGAGCCTGTGACACATGCTTTGCCTTTTCTCTTTCAATATTAATTTCATTTCATCTATATGACTTAATTAGCACGGATATAGTCAAAATATCGGCCTAACTGGAAAATCTTAAACTTTTCTTTTATGTCATGTTTGGATGGGGATTTTAATTTGGAGTAGAAAAATGAGGGAAATATATATGTGAAAGTTTTCAGGAAAAGTCAGAGTTATTTAGGATTTTTTTTGTTTTGCTTTTTAATGGAGATAGAAATGATAAAATTATTATATAAGCCTTAAAAAAAATTCTTAGTAGTTTTTTTGAGAAATTCTTAGTAGTTGTTATAATCATTTTCAAGTTTTTTCAACTTGGAAACTTTGTAGAAATGAAACTTATAATCTCTTCCTTTGTTCCCCTTCTGTTTCCTTTTAAGTCCATTCTCAGTTCCAAAACAATATCTTTTAGAGAGTGAACTCAAATAGAGTAGAATAAAATAAAACAAAATAAAGTGAAATAAAATGGAATAAACAAATTTGATTTTTTTATTATTTTGAATATTTTTATAATTGAAAGAGTAAAAAACAATAGGTTCTAATATGAACCCACACAGATAATTAATTAAATCATTTTTCTCTTGCATCTATTTTATTATAACTCAAAATTGCAGGCTCTATACCTGTGGGCAGAGAGTGACACATACGCGAGTTTTGTGCAATCAACTGATATAAGAAACTGGAATTAAAAATCACAAAAGTCATGAAAAAATAAACTAAGAAGTGAAACATTCATCCATCATAATCTTTGAGCCAATAGCATCACAATTCACTCATGCAAGATATGATTTTTGGATGAAATAAACTTGCATTATATTCCATCCATTTTTTTCAAGTGTCGTATTATTATAAGGTAATAATAATAACTCATTAAATATATAATTAATATTTTAATTTATATTATTTTGTATGAGGATATATCAAATTATATTGGTGTAAAACTTTAAACAATGTTATACCATTAATAATTTTTTATCAGATAATTATATTCTAAAATTCATTGTTAGATTAAAAATTACTATCACATAAATTATTTTTATAAAATTTTATATCAATATAAAATTATTTAATATGTTGAGATACGCTAATATATCTAAATTAATGACCGGTTTAAAACCGGTGCATTCACCGATTCAATGAATAATGCAATTTTGAAAACATAGATTTACGTGATAAAATATGATTAAATATATGTCTAAATCATTTTACACATTTCAGTGCATGAAAATATGACATGTGCATTCTTCTCAATCCTTATCCTATCCGATAAATAGAAGGAAGAGCTCTTCTTTCCAATATTAAATCTGTTACTAGAATTTTTGATAAAAAAAAATGTGTTAGAATTTGGAAACATTCATACAGATTGCGGGGTAGTTAATATCCCAAAAACGGCACATCATAACCCCATATATGTTATTGGGTGGATTATACAATGCACAAGCAAATCTTTTTGTACATGTGCACAAGTGGACCAGAAACGGGTAATAGGCAGTTTGATAGATTTTGTATATATTTCAATTTTGACCCACAAAAGAATTAATAACCTACTTATTGGCCCAATATTTAATTTATTAATTTTGACCCCAAATTAGAACCCCGGTTGTCCATATATTTCAATAATTCCCTACAAAACAACTAGTAATCTAATTATGTGGCCCAACCTTTCATTCATTAATATTTTAACCCCACAATAGAAATTGAATTCTTCCCCTGGTCCCCAAAAAATGAACAACACGCAGAGTTTTCCCCAAATATTCCAATGTTCGTATTTCGGTTCCCTCTCTTGCTCCCTCTCCCCCTCTCTCCCCCTTTCTCTCAAGCTCTCTCCCCCTTTCTCGCTTCCTCTCTCTCACTCTCCACCCTCTCTCTTGCTCTCTCTCCCCCTACTCTCTCTCACTTCCACTCTCTCCCCCTCTCTCACTCTTTCTCTCTTACTCTCTCCCCTTCTCTCCTATGCTCTCTGTCTTCCTTTTCTCTCTCGCTCCCTTTCTCCCCCTCTCTCTCACTCCCTCTTTCTCACTCTCTCTCTCTCCACCTCTCTCACTCCTCTCTCCCCCACTCTCATTCCCTCTCCCTCCCTTTCTCTCTCCCCCTCTCCCTCTCTCTATCGCTCTTTCTCTCCCCTCTCTCTCACTCTCCCTTTCTCTCTCTCTCCCTTTCTCTCCCTAGAGAGGGAATGAGAGGGAGGGAGCGACATAACGAGCAAGAGAGTGGGAGAGTGAGAGAAAGAGAGAGAGAGAGGGAGGGATAGGGAGAGGTTTTTCATAGAGCGAGAAAGAGATTGAGAGAGAAAGAGAGGGAGAGGTTTTTAGAGAGCGGGGGAGAGCGAGAGAGAGAGGGAGTGAGAAAGATAGCAAGAGGGAGAGGGGGGAGAGAGAGAGCACGAGCGATAATAGCATTAATTAGGGTAATAAATAGAGTAAGTTAGTAGAAATTTCCTTGACAATAAATATAATTTTTAAAAAATGTAGGCAAAAAATGATTTTTTTCAAAAATGTGTTCAAAATTTTAATTTAAAAAAATTTAAGCTTTTTTGGTAATTAATGCCTTCTCTAGACACCAATCAGCATATCTTTAACAAACTTCCACATTACCTTTTAAATAGGTTACCCTTCCCTAATCTTGACCATCAGATTTAAAAGTACAAAAATCAATGATTTGTAGACCATTTGTGCATGTGCACAAAAAAATTTGTTTGTGCATTGTAAAATCCACCATGTTATTGAGCACCACATCTTATCTGCGCCCGTGAACTTTCCCTTTTGCAAGTTGGCTATATATGTTGGCTGATTCTTTTATCTGAACAGAATGAAATGACATTTCATATGTGCCAATCCAAATCCAATTCAATTTCATAATATCAGTTATGTATAAATTACAAGGGATCAAAGTGAACTAAACCTGGCTTGAAATCCTGGGTTCGATTCTCTCTACCAATGGAAGGACCTAGTTGGTAGGCGATATGTAAGTTCTCTATAAGTGTTCTCTAAGTTTTAGTGGCTTTCCCTGGCCCTGTAGAACCATTGGGACCTAACTCCACTAAACTTATTGTTATAAAAAAAAGTGTACCAATTTTAAAAACATAAAAAAAAACCATTTTTTTAAAAGCTAAAAAATGTAGTAAATATAAATTTGCATCAGCTGTCCAATATTGTTCACTTGTGGGATTATTAATATCCAATAACTGTCTAGACAAACCAATTATAAGTTCCTAGCTGATTGTCTTCCACTGAAGCAAGTTGAGAGATTATATATATCACATAGGAAGTGTGATAAAAACTGATCTGATTTGAGGACTGAGGACTAGGAGTAAATATCTTACTCCATAGTCAATACTCAATAGTATCATTTGACTGGTTGTTCTCATGAGAAAATCATGTAACTATGTTTGAACTTCATGGATCAATTTGGCTCACTGGGCCCTCAGTACTGGCCAAAACATCAAACAGTGATTAATGTAATTTGCTTCTAGCTAGCTAGCACCCACTGAGATGTCCCATTTTTTGTGCCTGTGCATATTGCTATCTTGTAACTAAAAAGCAGAGACATTAAAAACTGGAAATCAAACAAATCCTGAAAACATGGAATGAGAGAAGATTAATGGATGAGAAAGTAATATAGTCAAATCAACTTATCTTTTTTTGAACTTAAGAGTGTGTATTGACTTTTTAGATCTTTATACAATTTTGTACTCCAATAAACCAAGTGAAACTAAGATTTAATTGCACTTTTGACTCCTTTAATTTAAACTATGTGTCATTTTGATCCTTCAAGTTTTTTTAAACTAATCAAGTTTCTCTATCTTTTAATAAAAGCAAATATAGTCATGTCATCAATTTGTCTTTTTTTTTTTCTAAATTTTTTAAATTCTCATTTATATTTAAATATTTGGGAGGGGGTTTATGATGTATTTTGGGTATATTTTTTTAAAATAAAAAAATTTAACAGAAATATGATAAAATCCGAAGGAGTTTATAAGATGTGAAATTAGAATTTGAAGAGAGGGAATTTTTTAAAAAAAAAATTGAGTGAAATTTAATGAATTTTTAGCAAAATAATATTTAAAATTAATGATTTTTTTGATTTATTATGTAAGATTTGAGAAAAAATAAAATTGAGAAATTATCCAAAAATCTCACCAAGGAGATCCACCGATAAAACATCCACTCAGCATTTACCAGTGGAGTCGATTAGGGTCCCTAAAAGGATTTCACGTTCAACCATCTTGAAGATAAGTTCAGCAGCAATAAGACAAGACAACACCCTCAAGCAAATCAAATGCTTTTGGCATGTATTTATTATTATTATTATTATTATTATTATTATTATTATTATTGGAGATTCGAGTTCTATATTCAAAGTAGCAAACAATAGCTAACTTGTTAACATTACAAGTCACACGACTCACACCCACATTGATACTAATGCCACGTCTCAAACGAAAGTTGCTTTCGGAGCATTACACTAGGAGTACACTAGAATTTTCATTTTCATTGCATAAAAGAGTTAACTGTCATTTTAGCATTTGAAATTGTGAAGTAGTCTCATTTAGGTCTCTGAAATTAACGAAAATACAATTTAGTTCCTGAAATTGTAAAACGTCGGTCAAGTTAGTTCCTAAAATTGTAAAACGACGGACTAACTTGACTGTCGTTTTACAATTATAGAGATTAATTTGACCGACGTTTTACAATTTCATGAGCTAAATTGCATTTTTGTTAGTTTTAGGGACCTAAGTGAGACTGTATTACAGTTTCATGGGTCAAAATGATAGTTAACTCTTGCATAAAATTTGATCAAGATCAACGACTTTATCCGGCAAAATTATACTTTTAGAGTTAATTGTCATTTTGGCCCCTGAAACTGTAATACGGTCTCATTTAGGTCCCTGAAACTAATGAAAAGGCAATTTAATCCCTGAAATTGTAAAACGTCGGTCAAATTAGTCCCTAAAATTGTAAAACGATGGTCAAGTTAGTCCATCGTTTTACAATTTTAGGGACTAACTTGACTGACGTTTTACAATTTCAGGGACTAAATTGCCTTTTCATTAGTTTTAGGGACCTAATTAGTGAGATTGCTTTACAATTTCAGGGGCTAAAATGACAGTTAACTCTCCGCTTGTAATAATTTTGATTAATTCATCGATCAGTTAGTTTTCCACAGTTAGTAAAATTAATTAGTTTCAGTTGGTTACCGAGCATGTGTACTATATATAGAAACCCATTTGTAATTAGGCATCAATTCATACTTCATTCAATGAGATTTCCTTCTCTCTTTCCCAATCTCCTGCTGGTCTTGATTGTAAATAAATTGTAATGTAATGTAATACTTATACTTATCTCTGATCCAAAATTGTAATACTTATCATAGTGAGTATCAGAATATTTCCACATGAAATAAACTAAATCTTGATGCGTGCGTGCGTGCCCTGGTCTATTGCGAGTCAATGATGGCGGACCTAGATACATTTGCAATATCTAACTTTGATAAAATTACAAGTAAATATATTGAGTTTTTGTATTTTTTTTATACATTTGAATGCAATGTTTAGCCTTCTATTTAATTTTAAATTTATTTATTTTATTTTTCTTGAGATTTTTTAGTCTTAATTCTGGCCAATAGTCAACCCAATATCTCAATTTTTTTTATTTGATTTTAAATCTGTGTACTTTATTCTACTTGAGATTTTTGAACCTTAATTCTAGATGATAACCAACCAATTAGAACCCCAATATCTCAAGCTTTCTGTCCAACATCTCAATCTTTCTATCCTAAATTTGTTAACATATCTACTGGCTTTTTTTTTCCCCAGCAAAATTATACACCACCCTCTTTTCTTCAAATTTCATCACAAAAACTAGTCTAAGAGAACATACTTCCCGCCCTTCATCTATTCTTTTTCTTCAATTTTCTTTCAAGCATCATATCCCTCTTATTTGAATCAAAAATTGTAAGGTGTAGGGGGTGAGTAAATCACTTACCTTTATCTTATTCTTATTTATTCTTGTTTTATTTTTGGATTTTCATTAGGTTTAACTCAAATCTTATTATTATTTTTGCTTGATTGTTGTGAAAAATAGGTTGTGTAATCAAATGAGAGATGCATAAACGAATGATTATCTAGTGACTTATATTGAGAAAGATGTGTTCAATAACATTGAAAATGAGCTTATCATCCAACTATTTCAAAACATAAAATCACATCGCATAGAAGACAATTATAAGGTATATAATTTATTTGATTAGATATATTAAGATTTTTTTATTTTAACATTTATGTCATTATTTTCATATATATGATAATAATAATAATAATTTTTTACATAGATTGTCCCCACTAACTCAGAGTCCTAGATCCGCCAAGTCTACTATGAAGTGATAGCTCCTTTCATTTGATCTCTCAAAACTCTTCTTAGTAATTTGTTGGAAGCTGTTCTAGGAAATTCAGGCACAATTTTAACAAAGCTTACCTGCAAGGTAACAAAAAGAGTTGAGAACATCAAATCGATGAATCACCACAAGTCAAGTTAAAATTCCAATAAAATTTGCGTTTTCAGTAAAATGATGAATTTTGATTTTGGTCTTTGTAAATTTTTTTCTTTCATTTTCATCTTTCTAAAATCTAAAATCGTATTTTTGGTTCTACTGTTATGTGATATTAATTAACTAATTATGTGTCTGGCGAAAGGTCAAAGTCATCACAAGTGACACATACTGAAGTCTGTGTTACTATGTCAACATGTGAAACCCCAAAATGTTTTTCTTAAGTTCTAAAATGAATGTTATCAATCTACCCTAAGATAAATGCTAGGGACCAAAAATAATTATTTCATATTTTAAAGGGATGTAAACCAAAGTAAATATTTCTAGAGAGACCAAAACCAAAATATGTTTATTTTATAGGGACTACAAATAGTGATTTCAGATTTTGAAAGGATGAAAACCAAAGAAACAATTTTATAGAGACCAAAACTAAAATTCACTTATTTTATAGGGACTAAAAATATATTTCAGCCAAATTTTAATTGCCCTTCAGAACTCAGAATTTGATGAACCTATACGTCATTTTTAAGTTATTGCTTTTCATATAATAATAAATGACATTTAATTCATAATTGTAACCGCTTAAAATCAACTCAAACCTTGAACAAAGGGGTAAGGTTGCTTTGAATGGCCTTAGAGAATTTTTTCTTTAGAGCTTCCTCATCGGAACTGTGTCCCTTTTTTAAAACTACAAAAATAACCAGTTGTTCTGGGCCTCCATTTGCAGGAGCAACACTGATTGCAGCCGTCTCCAAAATGCATTCATCAGCTTTGTCACATACACGCTCAATTTCTACAGAACTTGTCTGTATATAGCACAACAGAAAATTCTAAGAACAACCAGTCCAAAAAAGCCAAAGTAAGAATTTAAGAATTTCAAAAGAATTTATGATCAGTTACAAAGTCCTTTCCATTCTCATTAGTTTATGCAGGCCATAGACATGGAAAGATACAGCATTCCTGTACCATGTGTAACTAGCACTCAGTTCTAATGGATTCTCACATTTAACCACACGACTTTTCTGACTAATCATGACCTCTTTTACTTTCTATTTTAATCCTTATTCTATTTTTCATTCTAATCCTTCTGCAAGTTCAAAATTCAAATGTTAATTGATCTCCTAATTTATCTCACTCACAACTCACAAGCTACCACATGGTTCTCTAAAATCTAGTACGTGACCTCTCTTGTGTTTTCTTTTCTTAATTATCCCCTTATATTAGCATATCACATTCAAATGCAAACTAATTATCCCTTAATATCCATATGTATTGAATTCAAAATGTCAATGAATTAATTATCTATCTATAATATTGAAAACTAATCATTAACATAATTGTTTTTTTTTTTAAATATCAACAAAGTAAAGTTTAAATTTATAACATTTGTATATAATACTTAAATCTAATTAATTCACACATAAAATATTTATGTACAAAAAATAATAATTTAAATATCATAAATTTAATTGGAAAAAAAATGTGGATTGCACATGCTATATACTAAACTAACGTAACTAGTTCCTTACAAGCTTCAACCCTTATCAGTGTAGATCTGGGAGAAGGAGCTATAAAAATAAATATTGTAGGCGATGTGGTACCTTTATTCCACCAAGATTCATGGTGTCATCAGCCCTCCCTTGTACAATGAAATAACCTCCTATAGTTCTTTTGATTAAATCTCCATGTCTCCTAAGAACCTGGGATTACATATGTTAGACATCACAAGTTATAGACAAATAAACTGATTGAAAAGTATATGAATAATATAATGAGTAATTAAAATTATGATGCAATCTAATCAATTATGATGTTATTTACGAAAGGATTATCTGAAAATCTTTGATGTGGATCTGTCTAACCTAAATTACATTAAATACTGATAGCTTACATAGGTATTAACAGCACTCAGTACCCAACTATTCAAAACATCCAAAGTTTAGAGTCAAAATAGTATTCATATCTTCTATAACTTGTGAGTTTTCTCTGTGCAATTTGGCAAGTGTGTACATGGAAGAATGTGCTTGTGCAGTAGGATCTCAAAAAGAATTTAGAATGTAATGAACCAATTTATTTAGGACCTTAATAAAGCCGTCAGCATGCAGGTAATCACAAAAATATTTTCAGATAACTAATATTTCAAACTAATTGTATCTAAATGTGAAAATCATTGATCACGTTGGCACTAAGAGTGTTAATTAAAGTAGATACCTTTCCTTTGTAAATGGGCATTCCCTTAAAGTAAACCTCCTCATTATCAGCGTTAAGCAATCTATCAGTTGCTCCCATATATATAGGGAATAAGGCCATTTCACCAACACAAGGAACATCCACTGGCTGTCATATTGGCCAAAGAGATCAAATAAATCAGAAAACCTACACTTGTCTATACCCAAAATTAAGAGTGGTATTATATAAAATAATGAACATTTATTGTTGTTTGGTCATCTACTAGAGGAAATGCAACCCAATTGGGAAGAGAAAAAAAAAATCTCGCGATAATTGAAGAGGGCAAAAGAGAATATATGTTACAGGAAGAAATTGTGGCAAAGGGTTGGCATGAGAACTAGACCATTCAAAAACAAATGATGAAAGACAATTCCTGAGGAAATTTAGGAGTTCAGGCAGCCAATCTCAAGATTGAGACCAGGGATTCCGGTTAGCTATTATTGGTTAGTATGGATTATGTAATAGGCACTTGACATTCATTATCCATTGCAACAACAAAATTACACCCAGGAATTGGACTGATGGAATGCAGTGTCAAGTAGGTGGCAGCATGAGTAAATAAAATCAATCATATGATAAAAAAATAGAAACAATCCAGAAAATTTTCTTACATAAGGAGCTCCATTTTCATCGAGGATGACGAAGCCAGTTGTCATTGATGCTGTGCTAAATGCTCCAAAAGCTTGAGGTTGCAGTGGGCTTCCCATGATGTAACAAGATGCAAGCTCAGTGCCTCCACAACATTCAATTATTGGTTTGTAATAAGATTTTGAAGAAAGCCAAAGGTCGTCATCAACATTTGAAGTTTCTCCAGTCAAACAAAATGTTCTGCACATAACCAGAGTTTGATTCATTTTTCATGAGTTGAGTGGTTATTTAAACTTATGAGATTGAGAGATATTACTTTATCTTTGTCCAATCCAAGCCCTCCATACATTGTGTATTCTTCCAAGCTTTAACTAAACTTGGAACTGTTCCCAAAACGGTAACACCTGCATCCTGAACAATTATAGTTAAATGAATAATGCATGCACTGGTGCAACGTGTTGAATTCTATCAATGCATAATACAAGATCTAACATAGTAATTATTATGACACTGTATTTATGTTTGACCTTCCCCACCCAGAGCTTATTCAACCCCTTTGTTGTTAAGTCAAGTGCTAGCAGTGCAAGTCTTACCTTCTTAAAACATACCCCTTCTTCAGTTTGCTACCAAAATGAATCAAGACATAGCCCTTCTTCTAGCCCTCCTTCTATTTATATCCCAACTAGTCCCAAAATTACAACAGTAATTGTCATTTAACTGTCTAACTACTTCTCCTCTTCCACCTAGTGTAAATTTTGTATTTTCAATATAATACTTTCCTTTTCATTAAATACTTTCTATTTTGCTTCCTTAACCATAACCTTCATCAACATTCTCCATATGAGATTTGGAGGAATCACCTGAACAAATTTTCCAAAATCATGACCTAGAGGAGATCCATGGTACAGAGCAAGAGTTGCACCAGATAAAAAACATGCATATAAAACAGTTGGTCCCACCATCCATCCTAAATTTGTAGGCCAGCAAAAGACATCTCCAGGTTGACAATCAATCAAAGCCCATGCATCAGCAGCAGTTCGTATGGGTGAAAGTTGTGTCCAAGGAATTGCTTTTGGGTCCCCTGAAATGTAAAAATGGAACCAGAAAATCATCATAATGGTAGTCCTTAATTGATGTGTTTAAGGGAGAATATTTACCTGTGGTTCCAGATGAGAAAAGTATGTTGGTGATAGAATCGATTGATTGGTAGACTGAAGAGTAATGATTTGACCTGCCAAGATTTAAATGTTAAGTTGAGATAAAACACAAAAGAAACCATGCAAATTCTTTCCTTTTCAGCTTTGAGAATCTTTAACAGTTGCTATCTTACTTAGGAAAAATTACTATTAGTGTGTAGATGAAAATATGGGTTAATAATATTCACATTGTATTGCACATTACCTGGAACGCTGTCTGCTAGAAGAAAGAAAAGCTTTCCATGACAAGTCCTGTTCTCTTAATTGTACTCCTACATCATCCCCTATCACAGGGAGTACGATAACTTTACATGCAGTTGCCTCGATGACTCGACTGGAATGAAAAAAATGTAGAATGAGGCCAGTGGTCTACTGGTAAAAAGAACAGCATTAAATTTAAACATGACTACAGGCAAGCTCGAGATATTTCATCTGTTTAAGTTTGGCATGGTGAAATAGTTTGAGAGAGGCTTCAAAGCATATAGAATACAAACTTTGGCGAATGAGAGTCGGTAGTGCATTTGTTTCAAACCAATATCTACTAAGGAAAGTGTATACAAATCAAAATGCTAAGAAAATATCATACAAGAAATGGGACATTTCAGGTGGAAGAATCAAATTCAAGCAGTATGAGGCCCACAGTTACGGAAAGGACGAGGAAAGATGTGAATGTGATAGGAAGAGGTAGAGTAATACTACACACCATCTAGCATGGAAAAGAATAAAGTATTCATTCGATAGAATCCTCAATTAGAATTCGAATATAGGTAAAACAAAATGACTTACAGTGACTGGGATTAGGATGTCTTTTTTATTTTATAAGTGGAATTTTTTTATTTGTCACAAAAATCATTCTTTTGTGATCCTATCAAGTTCATACCTATAGAAAATGCCATAAAACAAAGTGCAGCAGAAATGAGAAAAGATAACAGGATTCATAAAATACAATAAGAGGAACATATTATTGAAACATTAACAAATGTTGAATTGGCAATTGTAATTGAAGTTGAGAATAATAGGAAATAATCTTGACTTTTGAAACTTAAGATGCCAGTTATCATCTTTGGAAGTCTGCACAGATAAAATAGAGGCAAACATCATAGCAGTGGTGCTGGTATAGAATATGATTTTCATATTGCGACAAGTATAATGCTAACAAATTTTTTACCTGTACAAAGAGAGTTTCTTGCCACCTCTTAATATGAAATCCTTTGAAAAAAAAAAAGCATAGTGAATGACATTTATACACAGAAATTGGTAACTAAGAAAGAACAAAGACAATTCCAAATATTGAATATTTTTCACTTCGATCAACAGTAGCTTTACCATTAAAGTCATACACATGGTACTAAATTTTAGAAGATCACCTGTGTGAAAATACCCTTTGCCTTGGAAACACGCAGGCGGGTTGCAATTTCTTTTGGCGCAAAGCTATCAGCTATAGATACCACTACACATCCAGCTAGAATAATGGCTAAGTATATAACAACAGCATTGACTGTCATTTGCATGTCAATTGCGATTGCATCACCCCTTGAGAATGTTGTATCTATTGCATTTGCCACCAACCTGGAAATAACACGGCAAAAACATAAAGAAAAAGGAAAAAAAACAAATTCATAAAGAAAGTATATAAAGGGATTATAGATCGAAAACCACTTAGTCTTCAAGTGTAAATCCGAGCAAAGACAGAAAAAAAAAAAAGTGAGACACGGATAGGAAAAGAGTGGAAACAAAGAACAGCAAAATGCTGCACGAATTGTCCCAACTTTAAAGTACAATATCCAATGCAATATTACAATTGAAAAACAGCTCTTCAAACGGTTGAATTAACTGACACAGCACAAGTTACAATTCAATAAGGAATCAAGTCTCAAACCAACAAAAGAGGGTGAGGGAAGAGGTTACTGACATGACTTGGTGTCGAAGTTGTTTGAGCGTGATGCGGTTAACCTCGGAATCATCAAAGCCCTCACCTCTCCAAACGATGGCAATGCTGTCGTCGTGTCTGTTTGGGTGGGAGGAGGGTTGCAAGCAGCACTCTGCAATGTTGAGGACAGAGCCGGGGAGCCAAGTTCCTCCATGTTTGGATGGGTCTGAGGTATCCAAAATGCACTTTGGAGGTTCAACAAATGAAACAGAAAGTTCCTTCAGAACGAGGGACCAGTACACCTGCAATTGCAAAGGGTGATCAACAGAGAGAAGAAGAGGAGTCGCACCAGCCTATTTCTTTCTCTCTCTACTTGTATTTTTTTACTCCCTCCGTCCCTAATTATAAGAAATTTTTACCTTTTTTTTTTTTACCAAGAAAGTTAGTTAATATAGTTTATAGCATTAAATATGTCAATAATTTACATTGTATTTCCAAAATTGTCCTTAATAATAGTACATCTCTCTTCTCACTTTCTATCTCTCATTTAATTAATGCATTTCTACCTCTCTCTTCCAATAAATAAGGATAGTTTGAGTAAAAATTAATTAATGCATGACACATTTCCAAAAGCCTCTTATAAAAAGGGACAAACAAACTTGTAAAAATCCTCTTATAATTAGGGACGGAGGGAGTATTTATTTTTTTGGGACAAAATGAATTAATGGTCAAGATTTAAACTTATGCAAAATCAATGATTAAAATAGCAATAACAGTAGTGACAGCACCGGATTGCTATAGCAAGCATAGCAATCCGGGTCCATGATATTAACACACTTTTTTTTAACACATTTCATATGATTGGTTAAAATTTATGTGAGTTCTATTAAATTATATGAATTCTATATTATATTTGGTGAAATTCATTTTCAAAGTGTGGGATACACATAAATTTTAATCAGTCATGTAAAGTGTGGTAAAAAAGGTATGTTAGAAAGTATTTTACTAGTATTTCTCATAAACTTGTTATATAGTATCAAAAATTAATATTAAATATAAAATATATTATACACGTAATCAAAACCAGTGTTATTAAACTCAGCTCAGACCGACCGGTCTGACCGAGAACCGGTGGTATCACCGGTCCGAACAGAGTGTTAGATCGGAAATATCAAAGACCCGACGCGAACCGGTGCGAACCAGCCGGTTTTCTGATTAAATCGGTGACTCGCGAGTTATTGTGACAGACCGGTTTTGTCTATGCGTTTTTCCTAGACCACTGTTGCGCGTTCTGCAAAGCACTGCTCCTGCTGCGCACACTTCCCAAGTGCTGGCTACTGCACGCCCAGGCCTACTGCACGCTTCCCAAACGCAGAAAAACATTAAATGCTACTGCTACAGTGCTACATTGTTAAGAAATATGAAAAAAAGGCACTCAAAATTTCCACGTTTGAGTGTTGAACACAGGTAGTCAAGCATGCATTTCACAAAATTACCACTGTACCAAGCATATTACTTGTGCAGTATGCGAAAAATATAATATTTATATATTTTTTATTATAAAATTAATAAATTTAATATACATCGATTCATGCGGTTCAACCAGTGACTCACCGGTTTGACCAATGACCGACTGACCCAGTACCTCAACCGAGTCGTTGACAAGTCCAAGTTTAATAACATTGATCAAAACATTAAATATTAAATCTACTTGATGATAGTATCAATTATTAATCATAGGTTGAGAAAGACATAATCGAAAAAATAATTAAATGATTTTATAAATTATCCAATTTTATTTTTTATTTATAATTAAATATAATTTAGATTGAATTGAAATTATCGATAAAATTATAAAATAAATAAAATATGGAAACAGTTATACAAGATTTTAATTTCTAGAAACACAATCCTAATATGATAAAATAAATTAAATGAATGATATTTTGTACTCTATTTTAAATGATTTGCATGTAATTTTTGTATCATATATTTAAACTTAAACTAAGATTTATATAAATATCAAAATTTAAATATTGTATGGTAGAGTTTTGCTGCCTATAGAGTCCTATCCGGCTCGAAAGAATTAGTCACTGTACGCGCGATGGGAAACCCTGGTCTAAACCAAAAATATAAATATCAAAATTAAGAGTTAAATTAAAACACACAATTATTAAATTTCAATTTAGTCAATTTGAATTATATTTTAGATAAGCAATATAACTTACATTTGATGCACACATTAAATGTGACGTATAGTTGTAACATACATTTAGAGTTTATGATCAATTAGACCTTGATGATGTAATATTTGACATTTACATATACATATTGTGCAAATATAATATATATTGCAATGTCAGAATAATGTCAAGGGTTGAAAATTCTTATCGTTAAATAGAATGAAAAATATGTGGACTACTCTTAGTCGACTATCATGGAATCACATTAAAAAAAGTATTTACCTTAAAATATTTGATATTTTTTCTCAATATAGTTTGTCTTTTGTTATATTACAGGATTGACAATTATTATTATTATTGAGCATGATAAAATACACAAGTCACATAAAAATTTAATTGAAATAAATTATTTAATAATTTTTTTTAATATAAGCACCTTTAATTATTTCATTACATTATATATTAATAAATTTAATTTCTTAATATTTTTTAACATCTGATTTGCAATAGTTTTTACATGTTTTTAAAATATACTTTTCAAAGATCATTAACAATAAACTATAAATAAAACACGTGAGTAAAAGGAAGAGGAGAGGGGGCACAAGCACAAGGTACTTGCCTCAGGGTGATCAACAGAAAACTTGTGAAAGAGAGGATAACTAGTGATGGGGTCTTTGTAGGATGCTCCTAAAAGCTCAGAACCGTGAGTTTCCATGAGACGACCCAGGTTGGTGCATTTAGACTGCTCTCTATGTATATAAATACCAAACAATAAACATACATGAATAATATATGAATGAATGAATGAACACAGATACACACACATGCACTAACATATAAGTAAGACAAACATACAGGGAAGGGAACCAATAAAGAGGAAGAGGAGCTGCAGAAGAATGGGACGAGGAAGAAGTGTGATGATAGAGAGAGTAGAAGAGAAGTTGATGCAAGGAATGAGGGTGTGATGGTTTGAGGACTCTATGAGTGAGGAGGCGGCGCCAAATGTCAGTTGGGTCATCAGAGGAGAGGGAAAGGGAGAGCACGTCCCTGAAAATAGCATTGAATTGATTGGCATCTACCAGTGACAAGCCAGCATTCACAAAGTCCTCCACTCTCAACTCCCATATGCTCTTTCCCATACCCTCTTTCTTTTCTTTCCCACTTCAATACTTCAAACTTGAAACCTTCCCCAATTCAATGGTGTTCTGGCAAGGTAATTTTAAGGAGACTTTTCTTGTGAAGTGGTAGTTTGTGGAGTTGAGGTTGAGGTCACCTGAATAGTGGTAGGTAAATAATAATAGTTAGAAGTGTTCGTGGATTGGATTGAATCGGTTTTGAGAGGGGAAAAAAAAACAATTCGGCTTATGGAACTAATGGAAACTTATGGAAACAATTGAAAAAAATACTAAGTGATCAATATATAGAGTACATAGTCACACGTGGTAATAATGATAAAGAGAACAAAATCTCTTGTAGAAATAAAAATTATCAATAATTATAGAATCACTATGTTATACATCACATTATAGAATACATTGTCTTAACATACAAATTGTCTTAATATTTCTTAAATAAAAACACATAATAGTACTGTAATTTTGAAAATAAAAATGTGTATAGATTAATTTGGTTTGGATTTGATTAGATCGGTTTTCACCATGAGATCCGAAAACCGATCCAATTCAACAAAAAAAATCTATTTTCGGATATTCGATTCAGTTACCACTATTTACATTTGATAGGATTCATTGATAAACACCCCTAATAATAGTGACACCAACAAAAAGAATATAATTATGATTTTTAAACACCCGCCCACCCCAACACCCATCTAACAACTTTATCACTTTTTATCCCTCTACCACATCTACACTTCTATTTCTATCTCTCTCAACATATTAAATCAAATTTGAGTGTCCTAACTTTTTCCATAAAAATATAGTAATAGAAAATGATGCCTGGTTGGTTGGTATGGTAGGTAGGATTGCATTGCATTGCAGGAATCACCCGTCAGCTCTGTCTTAAAGGCTTTTTTTTTAGTGGTGAATTGTCCACTCTTCAAAATTCAACAACGGGCCCGGCCTAGTCTAATTATTTCTATGTAAGGAATTTTTATTTTTTTTTACTTTGCGGAAGTTGGTCCAGAAGTTTGTTTAGGAGTTGCAATGTTTGTTCACTTGTCACATGTCTGTATCATTTTGATTTACTGGGCTTTGTTTATCTGTGTTTCTTTGTTGTTTGCTACTTTGGTGTTTTTGCTTTTGGCATGTTGGTTGTTGTTTTCCTTGTCTTCGTTTGTTTTCAACGGCGTATCTTGGGTAGTATTGTTGTATCTATTTAGATTTTGCATATGCTATATGATTCGTCTTTCGATGTAGATGTTGTACGACTGAATTTTTACCCGTGTTATGATCTTAATCATGTTGACCAAAAAAAAATTAAATAAAAGAAAAATAATTTCCAAGTTATGTAAAAAAAATTCTTAAAGAAATTACATGAAACAAATTATTTACTTTAAATTATAATTATAAATTTCTTATTTCTCTAATTTAATGTAAAATATTATTTTGAAAAACTAGTCATAAGTTTTTCTAAAAAAAGGAGAACTTTTTGGTATATTATAATTTTATCAAAGTCTCAGTAAAATCTAATATATTTTTAAAAAGATAATTTTATTGAAGAATGATTATTTTATCAGTAATTAAGATATAAAAAGGGGTTATGAACAAGGAAGGGATTGTTTGGCACACTCTGTCTTATTGGCTTTATTTGTGAGTGGACCAAAAGGACCACCTTTCTTCACAGTTCACATTCAAAATGTAGAGTGGCCCAGCAGTATTGATGATCCAATTTTAAGTTTTTTTCCCCAGAAATGTCCTGTAATTGACTTGATTACAATTATAACCCCCCCAAATAATGTGCCACATTGACCAAGATATAGGGTCTGTTTGGATAAACAACTTATTCAAGTACTAATGACATAAATATCGAATAAACGCTTATGTATAAGCTATTTTTACAATCGAAGAGAGAATGTGATTAAACTGATTTCATATAAGCTATAAACTGTTTTGATAAGCTATTCTAGAGAGCTTATGAATATAAGCTTAAAACAGTTTATGAGTCAATCATAAGCTATTTTTATAAGCTCTCCCAAATATTCTAACAAGTGCTTATGTTTGTAGATAAACCCAAATAAACTCTGCATAAATCAATCCAAACAGAGTCTTTATGTTGAATGGCTGGAAAAAATAATGGTCATGGGAAACAGTGTAATCGGTTAAGTAGGTAGGTGTAAAAAAATAAAATTTGAGAAAATTAACGCTCTACTAGTATTTGATTGCCTGTACGGTGACGGCGGTCAAGGCGATTGCAATTGGTTCCAGAAGTGGATTTCAACATCAAGTTTTCGTATAGCTTGGGTTGCAATAGTAGGAGTATAGCACTGCTGTTATGGCACTACCTTTATTGTTTTTTATTTGGTCAACACGCTACCTTACCTTTATCATTCTCATTCACATAAATATTGGAACATGACATGTAAGAAGCAGAAAAAAGTTTAACAACAAACTATACAACAAATTCTTTCCAAGACACTAAAGTGAAAAATCACCTAATAATAAAGCATGCATTGGAAAGAATGTGAGAGAGGATAATGCTAACATTCTTCTGTTATACCAATATAAAGGCTCTTACATCATATTCACTTGGCAAATCGGACAGTCCACTCTGCAGCAATTTCATCATGTTTTGCTCTGTCTCCCAAATACAAGCGACCAATGCCAGGGACAACAGCATTATCTGCATCAACAATGACAACTTTACGTTCCAAGATCATATATGGCTATTTGGTGTATCGATTGATTGTAAGTGCTGGCATTATTAATATTGCATGTTTGAAACAAGAACATAAGTTAACTGAATCCGCAGTGTCGAAAGACATAATCATTAGTTGGTGTCCTGTTAAAACATGCCTCTTCCCCTACATTTGAAAGTAAAAGGCTGAAGTATAATATATTAAAAAAAAAGGATGAATTATAAAACTACCATGTAAACCGTCACCAATTAACATCTTTTAAGAACAAAATGGATAGCAACGAAGATAAGACAAATGAATAAAGTAACTTAAGAAGTCATAGACAAGTATTATTCTAGAAGTGAATGGACGAACTTACAAGGGTCAGGATTTGACAAAATTGATCTAACCGCAAGTAGCACCTTAGTAATTGTCAGTGCTGGACTCCAATCATCCTTCAATATCCCCATACTAACGTGGCCGTCAGGTTCTACATTGCAGTGGTAAATGCGAGTTTTGAATACTACCTGCAAGCTCAATTCAATAAGACAGTAAGAAAACAATTAAATTACTTCAGCCATTCTACATTTTCTGTTTTGTCCGCATATTGCCCCTTTATTTTCAGAAGTTATACCAAACTCTTTGAACATTTGAAGTTCATGAAAAATCATGAAAACCTGAATAGAGGACATGAAAAATTACAAAATAGAGGGAAGGTAACAATGATTTACTCCAAAGGAAAAAAAACGGAAGGGTGACATACAATTTTATGCATTTATTCACAATTACACTTGATATCCCTATTCATAGAAGGGGGTGATGCATAGCCGAAGAATGGTCCACGGAACCAATTTGGTTTCCCTGAGGGGACTCTATCCCAGTCTTGACTTTAATAGTTATGACTCAAGCCCATGAGGAAAACCATCCCAAAATACTAACCTATGAGGTGAGAGTGCACTCTAGCTAACCATTCGAAATTGTGTTCATTCCAACCCTTCTGGTACAGGTAGCCATTTTTCTTGGTTGTTCCTTTTCAGGTTGGCCCTTCTTGGTCAACTAGCTCTCAATGAAAGCGCCAATTGTTATGACCGAGTCCCAGAGGAAAAGTCCATCCCAAAGGACTAGTCTATTGGGTGGGAGAGCCTCACAGATTAAGCACCACAGTCAGCCTCTATCTTTACTCAATGTGATGCACAACGATAAGACAAAGACAAGTTCGTTGCCTTACAAAACCGAGCAAACGGAGTGATGAACTGATGAAGCAAGTCATGCATACCCCAAGGTGGATCTGCTGGGATGACCCAAGTGCTTTGGCATGTACACATTTACTAAGCCTATCTTGGACTACATCCAATCCATGTCAGCATAACTGCTGCTAATAAGTGGTGGAATGTGGAAGTACAACTTTACGCCAGCCATCAGTAATAAGCATGTATTTCAAGGAATTTAATCCAGGTCTAGGCATTGCATAAAAACACAGTTTCATGCAAATATTCCCACATGCCAATGCAAACACCAAGTTGGGAAAAAAGGAACATTAGCCAAAAAAAAGATGTTACCCTTAGCTTACTAATAACTTGCCACCCTTAGTAAGATAGGTAATAGTTCACACTTCACAGTCACAGAGATAACAAAACTAGTCCCCACTGGTCTAACTTTTGCAAATATGCGCTCTTCAAATAAACAAACACGCAAAAATGGGATAAACAGAAGTGCAATGGAAGACTGAAATTGAAACTTCTATTTTATTCTATTACTATTACTATATAAGAAAAATAGGTCCAGGTCTTTTCGAGTATAACACATGTTACTTCCCCTCTCTAAACTAAAGTTATTTTGTTTATTGTCCCCTCCATTTTTTTACTGTTTTTATTGAGAAAGACCTATATTTTGTACGGGTCGGGTCAACATACTAGTTTTACACTTTCCTTGGTAACAAATAAACACTTATATCATGAGAGAAGAATAGACTAGAGAACAAGAGTGTAATAATATGGAGGATGTAGTGGCAGACAATAGTATAGTATACCTGGGGAGGGTGGAAGGGATAATCAGTTGGGAAAATGATGTCAAGGAAGAAGATGCCAGCTTGGTAGGGTGTTCCAGGGGTACCAATAATGGTGGCGATCCAGTGGTAGAGGTTATCACCCTTGGGGCCAGCAGAGCAATGGGGAGGAGGGTCGTTGTTGAGTTCCACCATTTCCCTCTGTATCCTCTTTCCCGATGCCGACGCCGACGTCGCTGGTCCCCATGACGATGTCGAAGATCTTCCCCCACCCGATATCATCACCCCCCTCTCTGCTATGCCTATGTCCCCCCAAATCGATTGATTCTCTTTTAGTTTTTCCTTTTTCTCCTGATACTCAAATGGCTCAGTCCACCAATCTCTAGTCTAGTCTTCACCCACTTCCTTTGCTTTTTGGGGTGTTCAAAACCGAACCGATTCAAAAAACTAACCGCAAACCGATCTAAAAAAATCGAAAACCAACAAAAAATTCTTTTTTTGGACGTCTTTCGGATGAGTTTTTTGCAAAACTGAACCGAATCGCTCGGATTTCGGATCTCTTTACTAAAACCGAACCGATCCAAACCGAACTACAATTTATAATGTTATTCCTTTTGAACTTATTCGAATGTATTTTTAATTATAAATTGTTGTCTAACATATGCTATTAATTAATTATTTGTGTGCGAATTTGCTTTTGTAAGTATTATGTGTGTTAAATATTAATTCATAGCGGCTTTTGTGTGTGTGTTAAATATTATTTCACATTTTTTATCTCATTTAGTTAATAATTGTCTTTTGAAAGTATTGTTTTCTATAACCGTTTCTTTAGGAATGACCTTTGTGTGTTTAAATATTGGCTTTAGAAATGGTAACCCAACAAAAATTATTAAAACGAAGGTCATTGATTGATATTTGATAATTAAAACGTAAGCGATAGCATTGTAGTCGATATTTATTTTTAAAAAAAATTACAACTGCAAAAATTGAAAACCGATCCAATCTAAACCGCATTATTTTGGATCGAATCGGATTGGATTTTTTTTGAGAAAGCAAACCGAACCGCATGTTCTTTTAAACTTTAGATTGGATGGTTTTTTATCTCAAAACCGAGCCACGAACACCTCTAAACTTTTCACCCCATTAATATTTCTTACCCCTCTTTAAATTTCATGAATCTTAACAAATTAAGGTACTTATATGGGATATTGAAAAATTAAGAGCAAGTTTGTTATGGATTATTTTATGAAAGAATTATTGATTTAGAGAAATAATCACTTTTAACGATTTTTTATCTATTTATTTTAACTTTTAAAAATAATCAAAATCTAAAAATAATTAAAAATTTGATTAAAATAAAAAGTTATTTAGAATAGCTTTTGAGAAATAATTTAATTTCAATAAGATGAGAAATGAGAGAAAAGATTAAAAAATGATTTTTAGAATTCTAAACGAACACAAATCATAAAAATCTCTAAACATTTTAAATACACAAGTCTACCTCTAAATAGGCCTTAGACTTAAGTTTTTATGCAGATAAAAGAGTCTGACTTTTTTAAATAGGTCAATAACCATATAACTTCAAGAAATTGCAATAAAATTTTAATATAAAAATAACAAAAAATTAATATACCATTTTTATTGGCATCAATGGGTCAATCTCTCATGTCTAAAAGACTATTTGAATTGCTTGAACACAACATTTTTTGCTTTAAAAAATGTGTTCACCTGACTTATTTAATAAATAAATTTGACTCCTCTAAAGTTAGTAAAGTATACAATAAATAATATTAATCATTAATGAAAAAATCAAGGAATGATATTCAATCATATTCATGATTTGTTATGCATGTAGTTATAATATCAATCCTTAATTTTCTCATCAATGATTAAAATTAATTACTTTATACTGTAAAATGAATTATTCACTTTAGAAGAACCAGATCCCGTAAATTACCTTTTTTTTTTGGTCAAACCGTAAATTACCTTAAATGAAATCAAATCTCATTGAGGCCAAGGCATGGGCCCAAACAGGTCGCTTCAATATTTATTACCGCCCCACAGGCCATAATTATCAATTATAAACACTCACATTAAATGTGACCAAAAAAAAAACACTCACATTAAATATATAAATATAAGGAGTTGATTATAAAAGGGAATTTCTAATAATACATACATAATTTTCTATGTGCATATACACGTCTGCAAAATTAATAGTTCCGCATTCAACAGGTTTATTTTTTTTTAACACACACATGTCCGCGGAACTATTAGTTCCACGGGTTATAATTCTCCGCAGAACTATATTAGTTCCGCGGAGAATTATAAATCCGCAGAACTAATAGTTCCACGGAGAATTACAACCCACGGAACTAATAATTCTGCAGATATGTATATGCATATAAAACATGATGTATATGTTATTAGAAATTCCCTTATAAAAACAATGTAAAGTAAGTATGTCGAAATAAAACTGGGAATTATATTTGAATATTGATTAAATAAAGTAATGAAAAGTTAACCGAGTGCCTAGCTTGTAATCACTTTGATTCGTTATTTTATCGATTGGTTAGTTTTTCCACAGTTAATTAGCAAAGTTAGTTACAACTTACAATTAGCGAGGTTAGTTCATTCAATGAGATTTCATTATTCTCTTTCTCAATCTCTTGCAGGTCTCTACATTGCAATACTTATTATAGAGAGTATTTTAATGTTTCAACATTAACTGAAATAAAGCTTGATGTCTGCTCTGGTCTGTTGTGAATCAATGATGTCACTAAAGTTTGCTATGAACTGATAGCTCACGTTTCATCTGATCTTTCAAAACCCTTCTCAGCAATTTGTCTGAAGCCGTTCTAGGAAACTCGGGCACAATTTTAACAAGGCTTACCTGTCAAGTAACAAAAAGAGTTGTGAACAGCAAATCAATAAATCATCGCAAGCAAGGTTAAAATTCCAATAAAAATTGAATTCCCCTTCAGAACTCAGAAACCTTCAGGTCACAAGGCAACAACTTTACCGTTATGCCAAGGCTCGCCCTCTGCTTTTCATATAGTAATAAACAGCATTAGTTCATAATCGTAATTACTTAAAATCAACAAAGGGTCAAACCTTGAACAAAGGATTAAGGTTGCTTTGAATGGCTTTAGAGATATTTTTCTTCAGAGCTTCCGCATTGGAATTGTATCCTTTCTTTAAAACTACAAATATAACCAGTTGTTCCGGGCCTCCATTTGCAGGAGCAACACTGATTGCAGCTGTCTCCAAAATGCATTCATCAGCCTGGACACAGACGCGCTCAATTTCTACGGAACTTGTCTGCATATTACAACAAAAATTCTAAATAAAAATAAAAACTAGTCCAAAAAAGCAAAGAATTTAAGAATTTCTGATGCATCTACGCTCTGTTACAAAGTACTCTCTTCTTATTAATTTATGCAGACCATAGATATGAGAAGATACAACATTCGTACACCATGTGTAACAAGCAAACATATGCATCCTATTAAATGTTACACACTAGGTGGAAATTCAAGTGTGAGTATCAAGTCCCACATTGGTTAATATTTAATAATGGGTTAAGTGAGGGCAATATAAGTGTAAAGACCCATATACTCATTGCCTATAGATTTTGGCTTAAGACGTATCATCGAAATATAAACAATTATCCTTTAATATCTATGTATTGAATTCAAAATGTCAACGAATTGATTATCCCCTAATATCTGTAATATTGAGTTCAAAACTAATTATCAACATGATTTTTAAGAAGTTAAATATCAACTAAGTTTGAATTTATAATATTTATACATAGTATTTTATTTATATCTAATTTACTCACACACAAAAAACTATTTGTAAACAATAATTTAAATGAAAAAAATTATGCATTGCACGTGCTACTAAATTAACTAGTCCTTAGAAGCCTCATCCCAAATTAATGTACATATGGGAGAAGGGCTGAAGGAGCAATAACATAAATGTTATGCGCGATGTGTGATACCTTTATTCCACCAAGATTCATGGTGTCATCAGCCCTCCCTTGTACATAGAAATAGCCTCCAACCGTTCTTTTGATTATATCTCCATGTCTCCTAAGAACCTGGGATTACATATCATGTTAAACATCACAAGTTATAGATAAAAAAAACTAATTGACAAATTAGATGAATAATATAACAAGTTATCAAAATTACAATGCAGTCTAATCAATTACGATGTGGATATGACTAACCAAGTAATTTAGATTATAGGGTTGGCAAAGCGGCCCACCCCGCCATCAACAGGACGGACTGGCCCGCCAAAAAAAGTGGGTCAAGGTATACTAGCCGGGCCCGCCTAACCAGCCCAAAAAACAAAAAAAAAAGTGTTGTAGAAGTGGCGGGTTGGCCCGTCTAACCTGCCCAAAAATCCGAAGAAAAACACAAAAATTTTAAAAAAAAGGAAAAAGGGGCTGGCGGGCCAACCTGCCAGGCTAGCAAGTTTTTAAACCGCCTTTGGGCAGGCCAAAACGGGTTGCGGGCTGAAAACCCCAACCCGACCCACCTTTTTGGCGGGTTGGGCGGGCTGGCCCCACCCAAATTGCCATCCCTAATTTAGAATATTGATAGCTTACATAGGCACTAACAACACTCAATACCCAATGGTTCAAAACATCCAAAGTTCAGAGTTAGAGGGTATTCCTTTCCTTTCTAACTTATAAATTTTCTATGTGCAATTTGGCGAATGTGTACATGAAAGGATGTGCTTGTGCAGTAAGGCCTCAAAAAGTAATTAAGATGCAGTGAACCAATTTATTTAGGACTTTAAATAGCTGTCAGAATGTAGGTAATCACAAAATATTTTCAGATAACTGATATTTCAAGATAGTTGTATCCAAATGTGAAAAATTGAAAATCATTGGTCCCCTTGGCACTAAGAATATTAATTAAGCTAGATACCTTTCCTTTGTAAATGGGCATTCCCATAAAGTAAACCTCCTCATTATCAGCATTAAGCAATCTATCAGTAGCTCCCATAAATAGAGGGAATAAGCCCACTTCACCAACACAAGGAACATCCTCTGGCTGTCATATTGGTCAAAGAGATCAAATAAATTAGAAAACCTAGATTTATCTATACCCAAAAATAAGATTGTTATTATATAAGATAATGAACATTTATTGTGGTTTGGTTATGTACTAGAGGAGATGTAACCTGATTGAGAAGAGTAAAAAAATCTCAAGAGAATTAAAGTGTGTAATAGGGAATAGGTGCTACATGAAAAAATTGGTTGCTAAAGGGTTAGCATGAGATCTAGACAATTCAGAAACAGATAGTGAAAGACAATTACTGAGGAAATTTTAATTGACGATCATTAGGAGTTCAGGCAGCCAATCTCAAGATTTTGAGACCAGAGGTTCCAGTTAGCCATTATTAGTCCCAAGTCTGGATTATGTAATGGGCACTTGATATTCATTATCCAATGCAACAACAAAATTACACCCAGGTATTGGACTGATGGAATGCAGTGTCAAGTAAGTGGCGGCATAAGTAAATAACATCATATGATCAAAAAATAAAAACTATGCAGAAAATGTTCTTACATAAGGAACTCCATTTTCATCCAGGATGACCAAGGCAGTTGTCATTGTTGTTGTGCTAAATGCTCCAAAAGCTTGAGGCTGCAGTGGACTTCCCGTGATGTAACTAGTCGAGAGCTCAGTGCCTCCACAACATTCAATTATTGGTTTGTAGTAAGATTTTGAAGAAAGCCAAAGGTTGTCATCAACATTTGAAGTTTCTCCGGTTGAACAAAATGTTCTGCATATAACCACAGTTTCATTCATTTATCATATGAGTTAATTGGTTCTTTAAGCTTACGAGATATTACTTTATCTTTGTCCAGTCCAAGCCCTCCATACATTGTGTGCTCTTCCAAGCTTTTACCATGCTTGGAACTGTCCCCAAAATGGTAACACCTGCATCCTGAACAATTATAGTTAAATGAATAGTGCATGTTTTGGTGCTATCGATTGAATTCTATTGATGCATTATACAACATATAATATAATAATAATTATTATTATGATGTAGTGCAACTCCTTTGTTACTCGGTCAAGAGCTAGTAGTGAGAGTCTTGCCTTCTAAAAATGGGTAATATCACAATATGGTGCTATAAAGCTTCTACCATGGCAAGATTTAGGGAAGGGTCAAATCTGTTGTGGGTTTATTGTAGGCAGCTTTACCTTACATTTGTAGGTCATTTGCAAGAGACCAGTTCTATGACTTAGAATCTATGACCTTCTTGTCACACAACAACTCCAACCGTTGCACCGAGGCTTCCTTTCTCTTGCCTTCTAAAAGTACTTTTGTTTTCTTTCCTTTACATTATTAAGAACACATTTGACCTAAATACCCATTCAGGTCACATGTATAAACCATTCATTAGTAGAATTAAGGGCACCCTCTTCCACTTTGACATATGAGGTGGAACCATATGGAAGGTGATAACATTGCCATCAACATCCCACTGTATCACAAAGGTGATAGGACTGGTTGCATCTAATTAGTTCATTTCATGAGCAACCACTAGTCTAGCTTTCACTCAGTTCTACTCTTATTACTAAGTAGCACTTATTTGGTTTGCTATTCCAGTTTCTTTGGTGATTAAAATAATGATACTTTTATATACTAAGAAGTACTATTATGTTAAGCTTAAACAAGATAGGGAAGGAAATATTGGGTGGGTCTTGTAGTGTCCTAAAGGCAAGAGTTAATGAGCATTTAATGAGTTAATTGTTTCCATTTACTCAAAGAAACAAGTATTAAATTATTTGTGTTTTTAACATGATACTTTCTTTTTCAATAAATACTTTCTATTTTGTTTCCTTAACCACAACTCTCATCAAGATTCTCCGTATTAGATTTGGAGATCAAGATTCTCTGTATTAGATTTGGAGGAATCACCTGAACAAATTTTCCAAAACCATGACCTAGAGGAGATCCATGGTACAGAGCCAAGGTTGCACCGCATAGAAAGCATGAATATAAAACAAGTGGTCCCATTGCCCATCCAAAATTTGTAGGCCAGCAATAGACATCTCCAGGTTGAACATCAACACCAGCCCACAGATCTGCAGCACTTCGTATGGGTGAAAGTTGAGTCCAAGGAATTGCTTTTGGCTCCCCTAAAATGCAAAAATGAACCAGAGTCATCATAAAGGTAGTCCCTAATTGATGTGTTTAAAGGAGAATCTTTACCTGTGGTTCCAGATGAGAAAAGTATGTTAGTTACAAAATCGATTGATTGATAGATTGGAGAGTAATGATGTGACCTGCCAAGATTTAAATGTTGAGGTGAGACAAAACACAAAAGAAACTATGCAACTTCTCTCCAACTTCTCTCCTCTTCTGCTTTGAGGTACTTTAGCAGTCACTTTCTTAGTTAGGAAAAATCATTGTTTGTTTAGATGTATTAGTTTTTGTATCTTAGATTTTAGGGGCCTAACTCAACTCCACAAAACTGACTTGTAAGGTGGGAGTTTCAATGCTTTATAAAGACTATTTAGGCCTTATCTCTAGTCAATGTGGGACTTGGGTTTTTCCCGATACACCCCCTCATGCCCAGCACTATTAGGCTTGGTGCATGGATAATATGGTGAGTGGCCCAATAATAGATCTAGGAGAGGCTCTGATACCATATTAGTTTTTGTATCTTAGATTTTAGGGGGGTCTAACTCAACCTCACAAAACCAGCTTGTAAGGTGAGGGGTGTCCATGTTTCATAAAGGCTATTTAGGCTTTATCTCTAGTCGATGTGGGACTTGAGTTTTTCCCAATAAGATGAAAAATTGGTTTAATAGTATACATATTGTATTGGGCATTACCTGGGGTGTTGTCTGCTAGAAGAGAGAAAAACCTTCCATGATAAGTCTTGTTCTCTTATTGGTACTCCTACACCATCCCCTATCACAGGGAGTACGATAACTTTACATGTAGCTGCCTCAATGACTCGACTGGAAGGAGAAATATGCAGAATGAGGCAAACAGTCTACTTGTAAAAAGAATAAGATTATTTAAATTCAAACATGACTAAAAGCAAGCTCGAAATATTTCATCTTTTCAAGTTTTGCAAGGTAAAATACTTTGAGAGCGGCATTCAAGCATTTAGAATACAGACTTTGGCGAATGAGACAATGTAACCATTTGTTTCTAACCAATATCTACCGAGGAAAGTGTATGCACATCAAAATGCTAAGAAAAAACATACAAGAAATGAGACATTTCAGGTAGAAGAATCAAATTCAAGCAGGACTAGACTCAAAGTTATACTTATGGAAAGGAGGGGGAAAGATGTGATAAAGAGAGGTAGATGTATACTTCACATCCATCTAGCATGGGAAGGATTACAGTTTTCATTTTATTGATTCCTCAATTAGAATCTGAAGAGGTAAGGTGAAACAAAATGACTTAAGAGTGACTGGGATTAAGATGTCATTTCCGCTTTATAGGTTAACAATATATATTTGTAGCAAAAGTCATCCGTCTATGATCCTGCCAAATAACTAGATTTGCACCTATAACAAATGCTGTAAAACAAAGTGAAGCAGAAAGGAGAAAAAGAAAACAGAGTTCTTAAAATACAACATGGGTTTGATGATTTAACAATATCTCTATATTCAACTTGTTCAACTTGACTCCTATAACCTTGACTCATAAAATGAAGATGCCAATTATAATCTTCTAGACAGATAGAATAGAGGCAAACATCATATGAGTGGTGCTAATAAAAATATGATTTTCATACCCTGACAAGTATAATGTTGACAAATTTTTACCTGTACAAAGGGAATTTCTTGCCACCTCTTGATACAAAATCCTGAAACAAATTCAAGCAGGGTGAATGATATTATAAACAGAAATTGGTAAATAAGAAATAACAAAGGCAATTCCAAACATAAAAATAGTCTCACTTTGATTAAAAAAAAAATAGCTTTACTATTAAAGTCATACACATAGTACTAAATTTAGAAGATCACCTGTGTGAAAATACCCTTTGCCTTGGAAACACGCAGGCGGGTTGCAATTTCTTTTGGTGCAAAGCTATCAGCTATAGATACCACCACGCATCCTGCTACAATAATGGCTAAGTATATAACAACAGCGTTGACTGTCATTTGCATGTCAATTGCAATTGCATCACCCCTTGAGAATGTGGCTTCTATTGCATTTGCCACCAACCTGGAAATATTACATACAAAAACACATAAAGAAAAGAAACAATTTCATACAGGGAATAAATAAAGGGATTATAAATTGAAAATTACTTCAATTTTATTTTTGGTGGAAAACCAACAAAGCATGGTGAGGGGGAGAGGTTACTGACATGACTTGGTGTCGAAGTTGTTTGAGCGTGATGCGGTTAACCTCGGAATCATCAAAGCCCTCATCTCTCCAAACGATGGCAATGCTGTCGTCGTGTCTGTTTGGGTGGGAGGAGGGTTGCAAGCAGCACTCTGCAATGTTGAGGACAGCACCGGGGAGCCAAGTTCCTCCATGTTTGGATGGGTCTGAAGTATCCAAAATACACTTTGGAGGTTCTACAAAGGAAACAGAAAGCTCCTTGAGAACGAGGGACCAGTACACCTGCAAAACATAATTGAATGAAACTGTAGGTGTCGTATCAATTATCGTGTGGACCAGTCCATAAATTGATCCACCATGGACAAATGCAGTTTTACCTTTAATAGTAGGTGCATCCAGTTTTAGCATAATTACACAATTTTCCTAGATTTTCTGATACTTTTAAAATGGAAAAATTTGTTATTACACAATTTCTGATATTTATGATGATTGAATAGTGAGTCGTGACCTGTGATGGGTTAAAATTTAAAACCCAAACATGATGTTTGATAATATGCAAAGTTTTTGGTCATTTTTGTAATAACAATAAACTAATTGCTATTTTGGTAAATATACAAAACTTTAATATTCAACTTTTCAGACACCCTTTCTGCAAATAACATTAAATTTTCCCATTACCGTGCCGTGTCAAATGTTTGCAAGTCGGGGCTTTTTTACCAGTAATTTGATTTGGTATTTACCAATTTGGTGTAAGTTGACTTTTTTTACCTGTATGGGGTAAGTCGCACTTCCCATTGTAGACTTCCAAAGTGAAGTCTATGAAGTCTACAATGAGATTGTAGACTTTTTTTTTGTTTTTTTTTTGTAGACTTCTGCTTTTTTTTGAGAAGTCTACAATGGCATTATAGACTTTAGTTTTTTTTTAAATACCAATTTAAATACATTTTTTCAACCATAATAATTTAAACACCAAAAAAATAAACTACATGTAAATTAACATAAAACAAATAAAAATACATTTAATGGTGAGATGAAGTGTCACAATGAGGTCGTCTCCTCCTCCGTGCCGGCTGTGTAGGTAACAAGATGAAACACAAGAAGGGGGGGTTGAATTGTGTTTCTAAGCTTTTAAAACTTTTCGCAAATGTTGGACGCTGGCTGTTAAAAACTTTGGACGCACAGCTTGGTTCAAATATTGGACGCACAGTGTTTTCTGAAATATTGGACGCACAGAGTGCTAAAACACTGGACGCACAGAAATGTGAAATATTGGACGCACAAAAGATTGGACGCTGAGGCTTTCCCTCTTGGTTTAAAAACTTGTTTTCTTTGTGCGATTTGAGGTGTATGAAAAACTTGTTTAAACAAAATCAATTCAATCCCCTTGGTTAGTAATAAACACAAATATAAAAGGAGATAAGGGAAAGAGAAATAACACAAGTTTTTATACTGGTTCACCATTTCCTAAGAGCTACGTCCAGTCCCCTCAAACTAGAGAGATTTCACTATCAACCTGATAGAATACAAGTATTCTTTGCACACAGCCTCTTCAGGCTAAAACCCAAGTATTCTTTGCACACAGTCTCTCCAGGCTAAAACCCAAGTATTCTTTGGACGCAGCCTCTTCAGGCTAAACCCCAAGTATTCTTTGGACACAACCTCTTCAGGCTAAAACAAGTATTCTTTGAACACAGCCTCTTCAGGCTAAAACACAAGTATTCTTTGGACGCAGCCTCTTCAGGCTAAACAACTCAGCAGAGTGTTGATACAAGTGCTGTCTAACTCACACAAGTGAGAATATAAAATCTAAAGCACTTTGAGAGTTAAGCAAACTCTCTTTTACAAGAAGATAAAGAAATACAAGACTTTCTATACAGAGTATGATAAATTGCACAGCAGTTCAGCTCTTTCTTTTTCGTTTTCAGTCTCTTGTATTCTTCTTCTTGCTTCTCGGTATTTATAGGCTTTGATGAAGCTTCAGACTTGTTCTTCGAATAGCTCAGCTTCAGCCTTCATAATATTACCGTTCTCTAATAGCATTTAATGCTATTTTCCCGTTGCTCTGAGGAGATCTTCTTCATTGTGCATGTCTGCGTTTCTTTCTCCCAAATCAGAAGCAACCTGTACTCAAAGTCTCAATTGTACAGTGGTTAATAATAATATCTTATTGAGACAGAGAGAATACACTGTGTAAAGCAGAAAGGTGTGTTCAGAGATCTATAGAGTAGTTAAAAGTACATTCTCTCTCTTAGTACACTTTCCACAGTACTTTATGCTTTTCAGAAGTACATTCACATACGTTGACAAAGATGTACAGAAAGCATTGTGTACAGCTATTTATTTCAAATCATTTGCTCAATAAATATGTTTCATATTAAATGTACGAGCAGTAAATAGCAAGTTTATGGATTCTGCGTATTGGACGCAGCATATAGAATATATTGGACGCATACCTTTGCACTTACCAATTTGCACAGAACTTATGCAAACATTGGACGCATCTTTATGCTTACCAATCTATTCCATTTGAATGCAAGCCAGTATTGGACTTTTGCCATTTCCATTGGACGCAAGGTTGATTGTTGTACATTTGTTCTTCTGCTTCATTGGACGCAGAACAATTGTTTGATGTACCTTTGTCAATCTGCTTCCTTGTGCTCCATTGGACGCAAAGCAATATTGTTGTCCTTCTTATTTGTTGGACGCAGAACAGTGCTTGAGTAACTCTGACTTCATTGGACGCAGAGCAGTTCTTTTGTTTGTTCAGTTTCATTGGACGCAGAGTTGCACTCTTGCTCACACTGAACATTGGACTTTTATCCTTCATGCTCACTGAATCTGTTCCTTTGAAAATCATTGGACTCTTACTGCAATTCTGCTTCTTATACAAATATTGGACTCTGCCAGTATTGCCTTGTTCTTATCATTGGACTTATGCCAGTCTTGCTCTATTGGACGCTTACTGATTCTGCTTCTTTGGAAAACATTGGACGCAGAAAGTAGCGTGTCCTCAAGACTTGATTTCTTCTACTTCTGCGATTCTGCTTCTTCAGAAGACATTGGACGCATAACTTTGCTCTTGCCTTGTGCTTCAAACATTGGACGCTGGATTCAGAATTCTTCCTTCTGCTCAAACATTGGACGCAGAACTTTTGTGTCCATTCCAGTCCCAACATTGGACGCAAAACTCTTCTCAGACTTTGAATATGAGCCAATGTTATGATGAACTAATTTATTGGACGCAGACTGCAATAAACTTAGTTAGGCAGCTTTGTTATGCATTGTACAAGCTTAATACAAATTGATTATCCTTTGTAAAAACCTTAATACATTTTGTTATCATCAAAACCATAAAATCACTTAGGGAGTTTTTGTATTAAAAACACTTTTAACCAATTTGGTTCCGACAGGCTGGACCCTGCGAGGCTACTCTGCTTCTGCTTGGGCACCTCTTGTTCTTTCACCACGCACCTCTTGTTCATCATTGCGACCACCATCAATATTATTGTCATTATCAGATGATGAGAGTAGTGATGATAATGACAATAATATTAATGGTGGTCGCAATGATGAACAAGAGGTGCGTGGTGAAAGAACAAGAGGTGTCCAAGCATAAGCAGAGCAGCCTCGCAGGGTCCAACCGGCACGGAGGAGGAGACGACCTCATTGTGGCACTTCATCTCACCATTAAATGTATTTTTATTTGTTTTATGTTAATTTACATGTAGTTTATTTTTTTGGTGTTTAAATTATTATGTTTGAAAAAATATATTTAAATTGGTATTTAAAAAAAACTAAAGTCTACAATGTCATTGTAGACTTCTAATCAGCAATGCAAAGTCGTCCATGGTATTGGCGACTTTGGTAGGGTTTCGAAAAAAAAAGCATAAATCTACAATGACATTGTAGACTTCTGCTTTTCAGAAAAAAATAAATAAATAAAAAGCAAGGGATTGTAGACTTCACTTTGGAAGTCTACAATGGAAAGTGCGACTTACCCCATATAGATAAAAAAAGTCAACTTACACCAAATTAATAAATACGAAATCAAATTACACTATAATGGTAAAAAAGCCGCAGGTCGGTGATCATGACTGTTGCTTTTTTAAACTAATATGATCTATGGTTAAATTGCATTAGTCCTATACGCCGCCACCGATATTATATTATAAAAGGAAGAAGAGAGAGTCGGGGAGAGGAATTGTGACTTGCCTCAGGGTGATCAATAGAAAAATTATGAAAGAGAGGATAACTAGTGATGGGGTCCTTGTAGGATGCTCCTAAAAGCTTGAAACCATGAGTTTCCATGAGACGACCCAAGTTGGTGCGCCTAGACTGCTCTCTATATAAAAACCAAACAATGAATAAATACATGAATACGATGGACACACATGCGCGCGCACACACACACACACACACTGAGAGGCATAATGAATAAGACTTACAAAGAAGGGAACCAATAATGAGGAGGAGAAGCAAAAGGGGTGGAAGAAGAGTGATGATGGAGAGAGTAGAAGATAAGCTGATGCAAGGAATGAGGGTGCGATGGTTTGAGGACTCTAAGGGTGACGAGATGGCGCCAAATGTCAGTTGGGTCGTCAGAGGAGAGGGAGAGCACATCCCTGAAAACAGCATTCAATTCATTGGCATCTGCAATTGATAAGCCAGCATTCACAAACTCCTCCACTCCCAACTCCCTTATGCTCTTTCCCATTTTTGATTTCTGTCTCTTCCTTCAACTTCCAATTGCAAGCTTCAAATGCTCTTCTAGCTAATAAAAGTTCCTCTTATATAGTTGTGGAACTGAGGTTGACGTCACCTAAATGATCTAGATAAGTCGTAGGTGATACTGCTACGACAACTTAGGAGTAGAAAAAGCTAGCAATACCCACGTTAGCTTAAGGTGACGATTGGTTGGTTGACCATAGGCAGAGACGGGTGTAAGGGAGGAGGCAGGGGCTGCACCCCCCTTAACTCAAATATTTTTTTTCATATGTTATATATATGCTATTTATATAATTATCAAACTAATATCTTTCATTATGTTATATATGTTAAATATGTTATATAATTTTTTTGTTAAACTACTGTTAGAGCCTTTGACCCCTGGTTCGGGGCTTAGTTACACTTAAAACTCTTTATCACTATCCAAAAGTGTGTTTTGTGATAATCGAATTTTGGTTCATTCACCCACAAGTCAGCGTGTGTTGTCAATTAAGTCACATCTATTATATCCTAAAAAAAGTATGGAATGTAAAACGAGAAGACTTGCGAACCACTGCACCAGCTTTTGACTTGTTTCTTATAATACGTGAATAATATTATTTAGATTTCATATTAATATTTTTAGTTTATATTATAAATACGCACATATAATTTTAGTAAAAAAATTACATATTTCACTTATCCACCTCTCTTTATTAAATTTATTATAATATTATATATTATTATTTTGTAGAAAATTAAATTAAATTTGAACAAAAACAAAATATTGGAATTTACATAAAAATTGAGAGATCAAAATTGAAAAAAGAAAATTGCAACTTAGTTCATAAAAGAGAATGTTTTTGTATAGATTTAAATCAACCAATCTAAAACTTCTTAAAAAATCTAAATTGTCAACAGATTTGTTGGGATTACATTAACTTAGCTGAAAAAAAATAAAGCATATTAATATCAAAAAAATAAAATAGAGCATAAATGATAAAAATTTGCAACAATAATAAGGTTCTATTGCAATTTATTCAAAAACTAAATTTTAAATAATAAAAAATCTTATTAACTCTAACATATATTATAATATTATATATGATAATGACAAAAGTAAAAAATATTTTTGCATAACAAAAACTCTACCTAAAATTTATTCAAAAGTTAAAACTTCTCTAGAAAGTTAACAACCAACAAACCAAAAGGCAAAAACTTAAAGCTTTAAGAGGCTAACGGTGCGTACGACACTCTCTTCACATATAATATTTATATTTTTGGTTTAAATATATTTTTAGTCCTTTTAAAAATTTCAATTTTGAGTTTAATAATTTAAAAATAAGTAAAATCTTTTTAGTACTTAAAAAATATTTTTTTTATTTAGATCTTTTATGTGAGTTGACTTGCTAGATGGTACATTATTTTTACATGGCACGAAATGCTGACGTAACCTTCTACGTAGCTTACACGTCACCTGACAATCCTATAAAAATATTAAGTTTTGATTTAGTCTCTTTAAAAAGTAAATTTTGATTTTAGTCCCTCTAAAAATTGAGTTTTGATTTTAATCTCTTTGTCTTTTCCCTTTCTCCTTCACCAGCTTCCTCCTCCTCCAATGGCTTTCCCCTCCCATGACTTCCCCCTTCTCCCCCCACCTTTCCGCCTACCCACTCCCTCCTCCCTCCTCCCATGGCTTCCACCCCACCTTTCCTTTGTAAAGGGTTTTCTGAATCGATAGGAACATGTCCTGAAGTGTGTTGTGATGGGTTTTGGGACCCCAAATGGGAGAAGGATTATGAGGAATACTAAGAGGGAGATTAAGATCCAATGGCGAAGAAATTTGAAAAGATGAAATCTTTGAGCAAAGTTCGCCTCTTTCCCTTTCTGGGTACCTTCGATTTGGGATTTGAAGATGGAAGGGTCGATTTTGGGGACCAGTTTCCTCCTCCATGCCTAGATGAGAAGGTCATCATGAAATTGATGATGATGATGATGATGTTCTCTCTCTCACTCTATGTGTGTATCTCTATAGCAAAATTGGGATGAGAAAAAAAAATTGAGCTTTTTAGTGGGGATCTATGTTGCTGGATGAAGCAGAAGGTGAGAGAGAAAGAGAAGAAAAGTGGAACCCCATTTCGGGAACGGTGAAGGGCGGTGAAGTGGAGTCTTCAAAATCAAGTCTTGGTAGTGGAATGGATCATGGGGAGTGCGGTGGTGTTGTTGTGCAGCATCTCATTTGGTTGAAGACTTTGGAATTGTCATGAGACCGAGGGCGGCGGTGGGAGCCATGGGAGAAGGGAGGGGGAAGGTGGGGGTAGAAGGGGGAAGTCATGGGAGGAGGAAGGTGGAAGAGGAGGGAGAAGCCATCGGAAGAGGAGGAAGGTGGTGGAAAAGAAAGAGAGACTAAAATAAAAATTCACTTTTAGAGGAACTAAAATCAAAATTTACTTTTTACAGGGACTAAATTCAAAACATAATATTTTTATAGGATGTGTTAGATAACGTGTAAGCCACGAAATAATGTACCACTTAATAAGTTAACTTACTTAAAAAATCTAAATCAAAAAAAAAATATTTTTAAATAACTAAAAAAATTTGACTTATTTTTAAAAAATTAAACTCAAAATTAAAAAAATTTAAAGGGCTAAAAATATATTTAATCCTATATTTATTATTAAAAAAAATTAGTCCCTCATTGATAGTTTTTTTGAATTCGTTCCTGACCATAGGAGTCAACGTTGTTAGGCTCAAGTTGGTTCCTTCTAAATGTTAGGGTTGGTCCATTTTTTAAAATTGAAGCACGTGCCTAGTCTATTTTTTTATGTAAATATTTTTAAAATGTGATTTAACTTCTGACTTTTAGGTAAATATTTAAATCATTCAGTCTGCATGATTTAAATTATTCTTAAAACTGAATGATTTTATATGTCTAGAAATGTTATATTTTTTTATAAATTTTTTTATATATTCTCTTACTACTTTATAAAAAATAAAAAAGAAAATACAATTAATATCTCAAAAATATAAAAAATATTTAATATTTTTTCTATTTAATAGTTAGAAAAATTTATAGAAATAAAAAATAAAAAAATTTAAAATTATTCTTTATATATCTTGTAATCTCTCGGTCACCGTCCCTGTGAAAAAAAAAATGGAAACGGTGACACAAACAATTGTATGCATTTTCCAAGAACTAGGCTTGATATCCCTATTCATAGAAGGGGGCGATGCAATGCAATGCTGAAGAATGGTCCATATCACCAATATTCAAGTCAAGGTAAGGCTAGGATAGGGAATGGTGGACCTGGGGTACCAATATGGTGGTGATCCAGTGATGGAGGTTATCACTCTTTGGAGGAAGGTCGTTGTTGAGTTTCCATCATTTCCTTTTGAAATCCTCTTTCCCAGTGTCAATGTTGGCGTCATCGGCACCCATGTGATGTCGACGATGTGGAAGATCTTCCTCCGCCCGATACCACCACCCACTCTCGATTCCCTGTGACACAAATTAATCAATTCTCTCTAGATTTTCTTCTTCTCCTAATATTCAACCGACTATCTTAAAAGTTGCATTTATTCCTGTGACTTTCGAATCTCTCCCTCTCTACCAGGGTTTCTGAAACAAACCCTAAATTTCATGAATCTTATCCTCCCTGCCATATTGCTGAAACACTAATGCTAAATCGCACGAAAAGTAACGGCACGAAAAAGCAACGAATCAATTTAATTGGTTAAATTTTCGTAAAAAAATATTGTTTTCCGTTTCTGAAATTAGTTGAGTAATTCAAAACTAGAAAGCACTTTTACGAAATATTAAACAATTAATTCAGAAATACATTTTTAAAATGATTAATTTAATTTAGTTTAATAAAAATTATTTTCATGGTCATAAAATAAATTAAAAATATAAGATAAGATGAATACATAAATGGCACGTTAAAAATAAATACATAAATATAAAATGAATACATAAATTTAAAAAATGAATACATAATTAATTTAAATTACATTTACATTTTTAGTTTCTCTATATATACATTCTTCAGTTTTAGTCCATACAAAAGGTTTTTGCTGGTTTTAATCCCTGAAAAATAAGAATATTTGTTTTTTAACCTTGTTGTTTCAAATTTACTCCTTGTAATCTTTAGACTTTAATTAGTACATATTGAACTAGTTCCGGTAACATTTAGTCTCTCTATATATAATATGACATCAATATTTTATTGTATAAGAATTAATCTAACATGAACCTAGTATTACATTGATTAAAGTCAAAATAATAAGAATTAAAAGCAAAAATACTGAAAAAAAATTATATAAAAATTATAAAAAAAACAATAAATTTAGTCAAAAAAGAGGACATCCTAATTTGGTTAGAATGATTTTTTCACATAGAAAGACTAGTAAGAGATTAAGGGTTTGACAATTTGAGAGGAAAGAAAAAGGAAAGTAAAGAGAGGATAGTCTTCTACCTTATATGCACGGGTTTTTTTAAATTATATGTTTAATTGGGGGCTTCTATGGTCTCGTTGATAAAATAACAGTTTTGGAACCGTTGTTTTATTAACCAATGATAAACGAGAGTTTTGCCATGTCAAATTATTATTTTTAAGGACTATAATTTTTTTATATTATATTATAGTTCTTAATCTTTTTTATTTTACAAATTTGTCCGTGTGAAAAAGAGCTATGTTTGTAGGTGAAAGTCCTGTTTTTCCCTCTCCTGTTTCAATTTTACGATCAGTGATCCTCCATGCCTGATATTCTGTTTCTTATGGCCTCCGATCAACCACCGACGAAGGTTGCCCTCTCTTCCGCCGACCTGGTCTCCGATGACGACCGCTCCATCACCGCTGACTCATGGTCCATCAAGACCGAGTACGGCAGTACTCTCGACGACGACCAACGTCATGCCGACGCCGCCGAAGCTCTCTCCAATGCCAACTTCTGAGCTCCCTCCCTCTCTCTCTCTCTCTCTCTCTCTCTCTCTCTCTCTCTCTCTCTCTCTCTCTCTCTCTCTCTCTCTCTCTCTCTCTCTCTCTCTCTCTCTCTCTCTCTCTCTCTCTCTCTCTCTCTCTCTCTCTCTCTCTCTCTCTCTCTCTCTGAGATCGCAATGAGGTGTGGTAAGAAGTGGAAGTGAGGTGTAGTAAACTAAAATTGTTAACAACAGTGACTCTGAGTTACACTTTCGATTTTCACTGTTTGAGGTTTTTAATATTATTTTGTGTTTCCAGATGTTTCTGTTTCAGAATGAGCATCTGAATGCATTTGAGCTTTTTCTTCGTACTATTTAGGTTGAGCACCGGAATGTTTCTGAGCTTTTTGGGATAATCAGTTTTTGCTTATGAGGGAAAAAATAATAATTGAAGTTTTCAATGGTTTATTGGAGTGATATATAACCAAGTAAGTTGAAATTTAAGTTGTGGATGTTATCTCAGTATGCTTTATAATTTGGTTTTTATAGAAGAGCTGCTTCTTTTACCCTGAAAGGGAAAAGGGAAAAAATATGGTATTTTCTCCATTTATTTATGTTTTGTGCATTAATAAAAGGGAATATCCCCTTTATTATATATATACATATGTATAGAAGATGTGTAGATAAACAATAATTATTTGATATTTTTAATTCTTTACACTACCTTAGATTAAGGGTCTGTTTGTTATAGCTTTTTTTATTACAAAAATCACTTTTTTTTCTAAAATAATTACTATTAAGAGTTCTTTTATGTGTTTGTTATATATTTTAAAAATATTCAGAAGTTAAAAAAAATCTAAAAATTGATTAAAATGAGAAGTTATATGAAGTAACTTTTTAAAAATTATTTTTAGGATTATAAAAAAGACAAATTAAATTCTACTTCGGATCAAAATCTATAAAAAAAAATAACCACTAAAGTATTTTTTACATGAACAGTCGACCTTACACCCGGGGTGTGAACCGAAAAGTTTTTTACACCACCAGTGGGATGTCACCAGGGAGCACAGTTGTTCGTGAATTGTACCTTCCAAGGACAAAATACCTTACACCCGGGGTGTGAAATTAAAATTATTTCACACCACCGGTGGGATGTCGTCAGGGGCACACTTCGGTTCGTAGATTGCACCTTCCAAGGACAGAGGACTTTACACCGGGGGTGTGAAACGAAATTTTTTTCACACCATTGGTGGGATTTCTTCAGGGGCACAGGCTGGTTGGTGGATAAGGATTGTACCTTTCAGCGACAGAGGACCTTACACCCGAGGTGTGAAATTAAAATTAGTTCACACCACTGGTGCGATGTCGTCAGGGGGCACACTTCGGTTCGTAGATTGCACCTTCCAAGGACACATGGGAGAGATAGGAGATACTTTGAATTTTACCGTACTCCGTGCTTCGAAAGAGATATGGGTTTCATGAGAGAAAATATGAAAATTCATCAATTTACCTGTAATTTTAAAATAAAATTTGAAATAAAAATAAATCTAAAATTTAGGGACTAAAGTGCAAAATATTTTCGCCAACGAGACCGAAACTGTTGTTTTTACAACGGGACCATAGAAATTGCCTCATAATTTTATCTTTTTTCTATATTTGTGGAATTTATTTACACAAATTTTTGTGTGGAATATTTAAATTTTTTTCTTTTTTTTCTTTCCAAAGCTTTTGTAAGGTAATCAATTGCTTCACTTGTGCTAATTAATTGTTAAGCAATTTCCTTAATACCTTTTGTTTACTGCAATTTCCTTAATACCTATAATTAAAAGAATCATAATATTATGTCTGAATCATATAATACTTATACAGATAAAAGAATCAAAATCTCCAACGTAAGGGTGCGATCAAATGCAACACGTAATATTATATATGAAAATTAAGTAAATTTTACCACCTATACTAATAAGGTTCTAAAATACAATTACCTTAAGTTCTATATTATGCGGGTAGCAAAGTTGATTGAACCTCATTAATATGCGTTGTAAAATTGAACAAAACATATTATGTCTGAAATGTGGGTAGCAAAGTTGATTGAACAATTACGTTAGTTAAACAAAGCCAAATTCACATGGCGTGGGGGTGCGGGTGCTAACAACTGACAGAACGTAAACTTTCACTCACATTGGAGTCGATCAAAGTGGGCCTCAAGTTTCATTCATTCATCACATAATAACGTACATAAACGGGAGTGATCCTATGAGAGTGTATAATATATAGTGAACCGAGCTTGTAAGCATGTAAAATGCATGTGAGTTATTTATCCTAAATGGCAAAAGTTAGTTATAGTTAGTTATGGCTCTCTGCTGTAAGAACACTTTCAAACTCTCAGTGAGTTGAATCATTTCAAACACTTTCAAATATTCTCTCAAACTCTCGTCTCTGTTTTCTCTGGTTCTCCATTTCGTTTAGATCCGTTGTGTGTCGCCACTTTTCTTCTTTCGTAGTCTTGTTCATTTAGTTTGCAGAAGGGAGGAAAGATGGAAGCCATGGTAGCTTTATCTGTTCGTTCACTTCACATCCCAATAGCACCTGCAACAACAACAACAACCCCACTTAGGAAGTCCATGTTCTTGAGCACACAAGCCAGTTCACCACTTCCATTGGTTCGTGGGAACAATTCAAAATCCAAGCTTTTCACTGCCTCATCACCCTCTCCAATATTGACAGAGCCCAGAAACCTGCAGCCTGAGGATGAAGCAGAAGTTGAAGCAAGTGATGAGAAATTTGACTGGTACTCACAGTGGTACCCACTGATGCCAATTTGTGACCTTGACAAGAGGGCACCTCATGCCAAGAGGGTGATGGGAATTGATGTGGTTGTAGGAATGAGGGTGCTTGGAAGGTCTTTGATGATGCTTGTCCTCATAGATTGGCACCTTTGTCTGAAGGAAGGATTGATCAATGGGGCAGGTTGCAGTGTGTTTACCATGGTTGGTGTTTTAATGGGTCAGGAGATTGCAAGTTCATTCCTCAGGCACCCCCTGAAGGACCTCCGGTAATTTATTCTTGGTCATAATTTGTAGCCAATATAATGATGTGACGTACATGTGAGGGAGATGACAAATTTTTTGTTTCATGTATTGATTTTTAAAATGGTCATGAGACAATAAATCTAAACTGAGGCACAAGACAAAACTCTGAAATTTTATTACTCAACAAACTATGAGAGACAACTTCTTGTTACCTCCTAGAAAACAAAAAATATCCATTTTTTTATTTTCTATCAACAAGACAACAACTATTCTCTGTGTCTAAAAATTTGGAGTGGTCTACTTTGCACTTTATTCATGTATGTTGGTCAAGAGGGTCTTTTGCATGAGCAGGTTGTGTTTTGTGAATCTCAGGAGGTAAATCACACATGACCCAATGTTTAAGTTTTGTGTAATAGACACGGATTAAATTTCTTCTACTTGCAATATCTTGCGCAATCAACCAACCAGAACAATGGAATATAGATGGGTTACAATAGATTGATTCTTATTTCTTCCATTGCTTGTTATCTTGTCATCCTCATCTCTGGCTAATAGTAATATGCCAACTTCACGTGTTGGGGGATACTCATCTACTTTTGCATAAAAAATGCGCAGGTTCATACGTCCAAAAAAGCATGTGTAGCTGCTTACCCAAGCACTGTGCAAAATGATATTTTATGGTTTTGGCCAAATACCGACCCTCAATACAAAGATATTATTGCAAACAAAAAACCCCCATACATACGTTTACTAGCATAATGGGCAACAGAGATCTTCCTTTTGGGTATGATTTTAAGACCAGATCTATAACTAGAATATAATTTGCATGCTAGGCCATAAAACCCCACTCAGTATATTTTTCTAATTAAATGAATACGCAATTTCAGGTATGAGTTATTGATGGAAAACCTTATGGACACAGCACACGTTCCATATGCACACTATGGAATACTGCATACTCCACAACCAAAAGGCAAGCATATGAGATAAGTCTTTTTTAACTTCAATAAATTCCTATTTACTTAATAAATTATGACACTTACATATAATGGCTTAATTAACTTAACAGTGAAAGCTGATAGAGAAGGGGGCAGTCCACTTGAATTGTCAATTGAGAAGTTAATTAGATATCAATGGCTTCAGAGCAAATCAGGGTTTGAGCACGAGCAAATTTATGCCACCATCCATCTTTTATGCATATACTAATCCAGATCAACCTGCATCATCTACTGAAACTCAGGTAACATATTGAGTAGATATGATCTTCAGATTACAAAAAATACCCAGCAGTTTTATAAGTTTGTTGCTTAATACATGTTAGTGCAGAAATCATCAGTTGAGAAAAGACGTGCTTTAATCTTAGTTTGCGTTCCAGTTAGTCCTGGTAAAAGCAGAGTGATATGGGGCTCCGCAAGAAACTTTGGACAGTGGATTGAAAAAATTGTACCACGATGGATATTTCATGTGGGACAAAACTTACTTCTAGATTCAGATTTATATTTTCTCCATGTTGAGGTAATTGCTTTCATAATTTTCAAATTATTTATTCTGTTGACTAGTTGGTTCCATCACTCTTTTTGAATAGTGGAAACCTTGCTTAACAATGATGCGAAGTCTCAATAATTTGTTTTAACAACCAAGTCTAGTTGCCACTAGTATTAGGTTCTTTCCTTTCTTTCTTTCTCCTTCCTATTCTTTTCTGGCCGGTTTTATTTTCCCCGGTTTAGGTGTTAGCCTAGCAAAAGTAACATATCCCTGGGAAACAATTTAAAAGTTCGATTCCTCATATTATGTTATTAAATTCTTTTGATAGGAACATAAACTAATGGATGTTGGTCCAGCCAATTGGCAAAAGGCCTGTTTTGTGCCAACAGAGTCAGATGCCCTTGTGATTGGTTTTAGAGAGTGGTTAAAGAAGTATGCAGGTGGTCAAGTTGATTGGAGAGGAAAATATAGTAGTGGGGTTCTTCCTCCAACACCTCCAAGAGAACAGCTCATGGACAGGTACTGGAGCCATGTGGTGAATTGTCCGAGTTGCAGTGTTGCTTATAAGAGCCTCAATGTGGTTGAAGTCATGCTGCAGATCCTATCTGTTGCCTCAATTGGGATTGTTGCCACAATGAAGCATGGTGTGACCTCAGCTGCAAGAAGAAATTCAATGGTTGTGTTGGCAGTGCTATCATTTGCATTGTCTCGGTGGTTAGCTCACTTCATATACAAGAACTTCCATTATCATGGCTACAACCATGCGGTTACGGGTTCTAGTTACTTCTCTATCATAATCTTTTATTTGATTGCAGCGGGGAGGATATTGTAAAGTGGTGGCTTCCGCTTTTTCACCAAATTAGTGTAATTTCAAGTTGAAATTACCAATTTGGTGTAGTTTCTAAAATATTTATCGATAAATATGAGGTAAGCCGTACATCTCATGTGCGACTTTCAATTTTTTTTTCCAAAGTCGTGAACCACACATACGACTTCATAATTTTATTATTTTTTTTTAAATTTATTATGCAAGTCGTACATGTCATATATGACTTTAAATATTTTTTATTCTTTTAAAAAAAATTCATGCAAATCGTATATGACATATATGACTTTGCTATTTTTTTAAAAAAACTTATGAAAGTCAGACTTCACCGACACGACTTCAATATTTTTTTTAATTTTGATTGCTTTCTTTCTTTCTTACGTAAATATTACTGTGAAGCTAAATGTAGAGGCTAGCTCTTATAAAAGGTCTTTTTTTAAAAGCATTAGACTTGATGTCTTGATCCATGACGGAGTTCACTCGGGAAACTGTAAAATGGGTTACTTCTTGGCATGAGCAATAGCAATGGGCTAATGTCTACGTGTTACGGTCATGCCATGGAATTGGTAAATCATGCATTTGAACTACATTTCAAAATTTTCTGAAACCTAGCGCTGCGGCGCTGCTTCTTCGTCATCCCCACCCCCTTTTCCTTTCTTCGGCCTTTGCTAGGGGGCTGCTGCGCCGGATGGTTTTTCACCGCGCGCAGCCCCCCCCCCTCCACTTTCTTTCCTTTCGTCCCCTTCTGTTTTTTTTTTGTTTTGCTTTTTTTCGTTCCCTGTTTTTTTCTTTTTTTTGTTCCTTTTTTGTCCCTCCACCGCCGGCGGTTTCAGCTTCACCCCCCACCGCCGGTGGTTTCTCCTTTCCTTTTCAGTTGTTTTTTTCTTTTCTTTGTTCTTTTTTCCTGTTTTTTTCGTCCTCTTTTTTTGTTTTTACAGAGGCGCCACTCTTGGAGGTTTGTTGGTGTCGCTGTGATCTCGAAGTTCCATGGCTTTGGTTGGAGCCGCCGCACTCAGCGGCGGGTTGGCCGTGTTCCTCTCGCGTTGGGGTGTGCTGTCGTCTCCTTCTTGCATGGAGGCTTTTGATGGATGCTGCAACCGTTGCAGCAGCTTGTCAAGGGGTTGGATCACCGTCTCTTTTTCCAGATCTGCTGGAGTTGTGTTGATGTTGCTGTGTTGCTGCGTTTGCTGGTGCTGTGTTTGGTCTAGTTTTTTTTGGTTCCTGCTGTTTGTTTTTCTGTTGTGTTTCTGTTGCTCGTGTTGTTGTTTAGTTCGGTGGTTTTTGATGTCTGTTGTTAGTTTTTGTTCTGTGTTGTTTTGTGTTGTGTTCTCGCCATTGTGCATCATGAGGGACTGTCCTGCATCGCCCCTGTTGGTTCTGTTTATGCCAGGTTCTGGGTGGTTGATGTGTGTAGGACTCTGGATCTGTGACATGTGCGCTTTATTAGTTAAGACAGAAGGTTCTGGGTGCCCCAAATGGGTCAAACCCAACCCACTAAAGGATATTCTTCCAAGAATATCCTTCATGTCTGTATCCTTTTTGGTATCCTTTTTGATGTGCTAGGTGTAGGTTTTTATATGTTTTGTTTTTTAGCTTTGTTGTTTTCTTTGTCTGTAGTATGTTACAGCTTGGTATAGGTCCAGCAGCATGTCTTGGTTAGAATTGTTATATTTCTTGTGACTCTGCATATGCTGTTTTCCTTGCTGTAGATGCCGTATGGCTGGGGTTTTCCCTTTTTATGAATTTATTCATGACAAAAAAAAAAAGAACTACATTCATAAATACAGCAATTTTTTTAAAATGGAGTGAATCACTATTTAGAGAAAATTCCATTTCCCTTCTATTGAGGCTTGAAAATTGAAATCATAATACAAACATAAAAAAAGGGAGTCATAAGAGGTTCAACTAAAAGTTGTTCATGACAAATAACAATTCCCACAACCCAAATGACAAATAACAAGAGCTATCAATTTGGCAAAGGCAAGAAGGGACTTATGCCGTGTGTGTTTCATGTGAGGTGAACTACCCTGCAAATGATCTAACTTCACTATTCCAGAATGTTCAAAGTTCTTGTTCAGAATATACTTCCATGCAGTTGTGGATGCTAGCTTCTGCCTCTAACAAGCAAGCCTGAAAAGGTATCATGGTGAACTGCAACATCTAATCACAGCTAACCTTCTTTTCAACACTCGAGTTGCTGAGTATTACTACACCAATTATTATGAGTAAGGCACCTGCAAGCCACTGTAGAACAGTTATTTGCATTAGAGAATGCATGAAAATCAAAAAGTTGAATACATACATAACCAACCAAGGGTTCTTTGGTGATTTGAACCCTAATGATAAATGGAAGTTCAATTAGGGGTTGGCTGCCTATGGATACGAGGTTACAAGTTGGTTAAAATTGCAATTGCAAACATTATTATTTAAAATAGAAGAGAAATAAATAAATAAATAATAAATGTTGTGGTTGTTATGTTACCTGCAGAGAGAGGGGTTCGTGAAAGAGGAAGAGACCGGCTAAACCAGAGGATATGAAATTGGTTGCGAAATTGGTGACAGTTGCTTGAAGAGAAGAGAGGGCTTTAAGACTGTTGACATAACATGCCCACATGGTGACATTGAACAATACTACCAGCCCGTACCTAATAAACTGTTATTACCAATTACCAATACAAATACATAAGGAATAGGAGAAGAGAGAAAGAGGCATTGGTGAGTGAATGGGTATAACAGTCATAAATGAACCTGGTGAAGGGAGAGTTTTGTGGAAATGGCTGCAAGAGCGGCATTGAGTCCCGCAGATACTGCCCAAGCGTACCCTTTTGAGTTGGGGGCTGAGGAGGCTCCCTCCATCTTCCGATGAATCCGATCACAATCACAAGTTCACAACACACAAAACAAACAAATCGTGTATTTTTCACTGCTATTTGTATTTGCTAGTTACGGCGGACATCAAATCGCACAATATTGGAACTCCCTCCTGCCCCCGGCCCCAGCAACCAGCAATTCTCGCCAAGAGGAGAGAGAGAATCCGGACTACTTCTTAATTGCACTTTTGGTCTGTCCATTATCTTCAATTGTGCGATTTTGTCACCTAGATTCCAATTACTCAGCTAAGTTTCACAACTTAGCGGTTTTGATCCCCCAAATACCCTCATCGTTACAATCAAATTTCTTTGTCACTATGTCATTTTTAACACCAAAAACCTACGTAGCTCACAGATAACCTGATTCAACATCAAATCAATTTCATGTGTGTCACATAGGTCTTTTGTGTTAAAAATAACAATTACAAAGGATCTGATTGCAATAATTAGGATATTTGAGAGACCAAAATCGCACATTAGAACTTAGAGGACCAAAATCGTACAATTATGATACTGGGGACCAAAATTACATAATCATAATACTTAGGTGTCTGTGTTATGAGATGACACTACGATAAAATATAATTAGATGTTTGGGTAAAATGTTTTTACACTGTCTGTGTATACTAATTAAATTCTTATTTTTAAACAATTTTTTTACAATATTTTTTTAAAAACAATAGAAGTATAAAACCTCACATAGACTTATAGGGGTGGGCACGGGTTCGGGTAAACCTGCGAACCCGGCTGAACCGAACCGATCCAATGCGTCACAAAACCGAACACAAGAACCGAGACATTGAACCGAACTGACAGACACCACCCTGGTCAAAACCGGATTGGGTATCGGATTTGCAAAATTGTAAACCGAACCGGAAGGGTAGCTTAAGAAAAAAAACGCGTCTGAGCCTCAGTCCTCATGCTCTTCCCCTTTCCATTTCTTCTTTCCCCTTTGCTCTGCTCCTCTTCTCACAGCGCCGCCCCCTCTTCTTCGCACCTCCTCCTCCTCTGCAAGACGTATGACAACAGAGATGCACAAACGCTCCTCTTCTGCTAGTCACTGATTGAACCTTCTTCTCTTCAATTTCAAATCGAAGATCTGCAACACCTTCACCATCGATCTACTCTCTTCTCCCATCAACCCCACATGACACCGCCCCAAACACCGCTCTGACCCACCCTCAGTTGCAACCCCAACGACATCATCGCTACTTTGTTTGCAGATCGCAGGAATCTTTGAGGACGAGGTTGAAACCGCAGAGATCGCAAGCGACGAGAGATGGCATTGCAGATTGTGGCTTTTTTTGTTATTTTGTTGCAGATATGTGAAGCAGTGAAACAAATCACTAAAACATGCCTCTACTTTATTTCATGGTGGTTTTATTTCTATTTTCCCTCTGATTGTTGTTGTTGTTGACATCCCCTTTGGTTGTTGTTGCTATACTGGTCTCTTGAAGCATACCAGTTTTGACCACACAAAAAAAAAGCATAAGAGTTCTGTTCCCCTTCTCCTTCTTTTCCCCATTTTCACGATTTTTCAGTTTTTTTAATTTTTTAATAATATACCCGAGACTCGATCCGAACTAGCAGGGGTTGGTTTGGTTCGGGTTTGTACCCAAAAATTACAAAAACCAACCCAACCCGTACATACTTGATCGGTTTGGCTCCAAAAATACCTCAAACCCGAACCGAATCGACCCGTGTTCAGCCCTATAAACTTAAATGGGTAGGGATTTTTTTCCTAACCCAAAAGGAGGTAAAAGAAATGGCTACTGTGTGTGATCACGACTCACGAGTGCACCGTTTGTTTGTTAAAAAACAATGATTCCTTCGAGTCCGAGACCCGGTCTTCGGGTTGTCTCCTCTAGCTAAAGCACTAGATTTTAGCAACTATCTATTGTAAAAGAGAAAAGAGATAAATTACAATGAAACGAAATGCACAAGATGGGACATAACTACGAAGAATAAAATGAACAAAAGAAAAGTTAGAAACAAAATCGATGAAAACTACATTCCGCGAATAACTCGAATGCAATGTTAAGTGCATCAACTCTTTGGTCATAACATCACCAGAGCAAATAATACACCAATAGCAGATATCAAATACTGAAGGCTAGACACTTGCAGGTTCACACTGGCTCCCAAGGGGCTTGAAGGTCCAAGTGCCATAGGAGGTAAACTCACCGCACTAGCATTAGAGCTGATATCAAAATAATTCATGATCAGATAAGAATTTTAAAGAGAAACAATTACTTCTAAATCTAATTAATCATGGATGTATATAGGTTAAGATTATACCTTCCAGTGAATATACAGGATCCATGACCTGCAACGGATTACACAGCATTAATTTGTTAACTAAAAAAATAAAAGCGGTAAGTGGTCTAAATACTGAGCTTTACAGCAAGAAATCACCAACTCAGATTTATGGGGATATTAGACCCAAGATAGAATCAGAAATGCAAAGAGATGCATCCAGTCAACAGTGACACTAGTACTGATACAACCAGCCAGGCTCTGGACCATTTCTATAATTTAAGTAAATAGATAATGGAAGAGTAACATATTAACATTATGACTCCAATTCAAAATTATCAATCAATGAAACTGGATCCAACTATAACTTTGCATTTACATTATGGTTCAATAAACAAGAAAACCCTCCATGTATTTGAATATCCTAAGGAACAAGCTAATAGTAAACAAAACAGGACCTATACTTGAAGTAGGGTCATTAAAATTCAACAGGGTAGCAATAATGGTAACTAAATCCAATTTGTACATTACAAACCTACAATTTTACATCATTCTTGATTCAACGATTAAATTTCTTTCGGTAATTTATATAATAATTAATGGATAATAGAAGATAAATTTTTTTAAATGACATGAAAAAATCCCACATTTGCATGGGTATTTCAACTAGTATAGAAATAATAAAATATCACTTTAAATTACAAATACTTTACAAAATACATGTAGCTTCAATATAATGATCAAACAAATTTAAAACTATGTCATTAACCTAGTCAAACAAAGAAGGAAAATATATACTCCCTCTGTCCCTAATTATAAGAGGTTTTTACCTAATTCTCTTCCACCAAGGAAGTTAGTTAATATAGTTTATAGCATTAAATATGTCAATAATTTACATTGTATTTCCAAAATTGTCCTTAATAATAGTACCTCTCTCTTCTCACTTTCTATCTCTCATTTAATTAGTGCATTTCTACCTCTCTCTTCCAATAAATAAGGGTAGTTTGGGTAAAAATTAATTAATGCATGACACATTTCCAAAAGCCTCTTATAAAAAGGGACAAACAAACTTGCAAAAAACCTCTTATAATTAGGGACGGAGGGAGTAACTAATAAATTTTAGATTAATCAGGATTTTAGGTTTGAATCAAACAAACTGCAATTGCTTTCTTGCCCAATTAACAAGTCAAATAGAGAAGTGGTCACAACCAATGACTTTAGAATCCGTAATTTTATCATCCTGGCCTATTTTGAAGGAGGGCAGAGATTTTGTTGTATTTGTTCAACCTTCAACAATGTGGACGCATGTAATTTGAAAAGCACATTGCCCATAAATGCCTATAACTTGAATAGTTATTATAAGTAACATAACTGCCTTCATTCCAAATGAGATGATAAATCAATGACTTTCAAATCAATGTCTTCACCTAACAGCTTAAGTTGTTGAAATAGTTGGTTTATAACATGTTCAATTTAAAAAGGACACAGTTAGTCAGTTACACATGTTCGACAGTCTAGAGAAATAACCTGAAGTGTTACAACTTACAAGAGTACCATACCAGAAATCTTTAGTTAAAATAAAAATAAGAAGTCATATCAACTTACTTGGATCCCGGGTAGTAATCTCAGCAGTACCATCAAAGTCACACGTTCCACCAGCACTACGCTTTTTCTGATAATAATCATTATAAGCATAAGAGGCATGGCTTTTCGGATTATTGGGGAGATAACATCGCTGCCCTTGTTGAATAGCAGCACAGTTTGCTCCACCTTGCCCGCAAGCCCAGCTCAGGCCATCTTGCAGCTTATCAGTGTCTGCTCCATCTTTAGCCACACAAAAAGTAGCTGAAGAATTTCCAATGATCCGGCCAGAAGCACTATAACTCAAAGGATAAACAGCACTTCCATTAGTAAAGAAGATGCCCCAGTTTTTCTCCGAGATAGGCCCATTCCTCTTGTCTTCATTAAATAATTCATATATGTATGTATTAATGGCTATGTCCGAATGACTAGGCGGACCTGAATCATTAAGGACCCGTCGAATCATATTATTATTGTAGGTCTCAGCATTTTCTACAGTAGCATCCCGCTCATTTGCTCCACCAAACCATGGCCAGCCAGTCTCTGTGACAACAATGGGTATATCTTTGAAATTTAAGGCTTCTATAGAGTAATAGGTAGCATCCACCATAGCATCAAACATACTGTTATAATGAAATAGTGTATTTGGATCAACAATTTGCTTCACTGAAGGAAGGGGTCGGAAAAGAGCATATTCAATAGGGAAAATGCCATCTCCTTTAGTGTATCCATAATAAGGGTAGGCATTTAACATGTAGGAGGAATTTGTGTTTTTCAAAAACTGGAGGAGTTGGTAGATTGTAGAGTTCAGTGAAGAGTTAAAGGCGGCAGTAGAAGGAGGAAAAGGCTTAGGGATAATATCCATAGACTGGGGTGTTGAAACTTTGACACGGAAGTTAAGGTTTGCAGCAACCAGGGCTTTGTGAAGAGAATTCATGGCAGGAACCAGAACAGGGGCAACATTTGGGATCGTGGAAAGAACCTCACTGCCAACAGCTATCGCCGTGATATTGGTGGATGGTACATAAGCAATTACATTTTTATTGATCCAGGCTGCAGCTGCTGATGGAGATTCTCCAATCCTCAGTACCTCCTCATTGGTGACACCAACAATTACATCAATACTAGTGTTTGCAAGGGCTTGCAGTAAGTGTGCATTGGCATCATACAGACGGACATGAGTAATTTGATTGGCTTTTAGAATGGCAATGACATTTGAAGCAGATGGCATATCAGAAACATCAGTGCCAATGTTCACCCCCACAAATGCACCTACAAATTCAACAATTTGATCCAACATCAATACACAAAGATAATATACATTCAATTATCCGTCATGCATCCACATCTCGTAACCGCTTCCCCTCGTGGCAATCTTCACCGGGTTAGCATGGCAATTTGAGATAGATAAAGTAATTAAGAAAAAAGAAACGAAGAGAGGATAGATATATTACCTAATGTAGTGGTTAACATGGCAATAGTAACCAACAAAACACTTCCAAGCCATTTTTTAAGCTTCATCACATCCAATATCACCTAAGCCAGCAAGTTTCAGCCCAACACTGTTGCCAGGCAAAGCCTTAACTATCAAAATTCTAGCAACAAAAATGGAATAACAATTTCAACAACTAAAGTTATCAACATAAACAGAAAATAAAAAAAGATGATTAAACAGAGTCCACCAGTTGGTTGAAACAATAAGAATCGAATACATTCAACAAGAACAATTAAGTTTTAAGCACAGAAATTTGCACATCAGAAAACAAGCAGTGAAAACTGGAGAAGAAACTAGGTTTCACTCTCATCTAAAATTGATGTACACAAAAATCAAATTTAGTGAGAAAACGCTTTTTCATGGTAAATCTTCTGGAATCACTAACTACGAGTAAGGATTGGCTTTAACCTAATGGGTACATTGTTGTACATAATTAAATAAAAATTACCACAAACACACCAAAGCTTAGTTAAAATGACCTGATAACTAAATTAACAATCAAACATTTGCTCTTTTTTAATATTTTCTTTAAATAAAAATAAGAGCGAAGAAAGGCCTCAAAAGCAAGTAAATGAACCGGAGGAGCAAACAAGCATCCGAGCCATATGAAGACAGCAAGCTAAAAATAGGGTGAGGGAAAACCCCCTCGTTTGCCACGTCAAAAAACAGAAACCCGCAACAAGATATGAATGAATAAGCAAAAAAGGAATGGTAGTAAACTAAAGAGAGCATATATACCTGATCTATAATCCCTGTGAGAGTTGCTGTTCACTAATCACCACTAGTTCGGACTGAGTTGCGGGACAACAAGACGACACAACCCACCCTCACCAACAGTAAAACCCTGTAACCATTCAATTCAGAGCTGAGAGCTCAAACCCAAGGGATTTATTTAGATTGCAACAATGTGAATGAGTTGATGCATCTAACTCTTTTCTGTGCTTTCCAGTGAGGCTTGCAAAAAGTGAGTTAGGACATGGGAGGAGAGTGAAGAGGCAAACAAAATGTAAAGTCCTACTTACTTTACTGAATCACTTGTGGTCTGGACACTAGTTACGGTGACTTTTAGGTTGGACCACCTCCAAGGTTCACCACGTGGTCCAGTACGGAATTTTACCTAGGATATGAGGTTTGTACGGTTTTAATGAAATAACATATTTAACCCATAAGTTTGAGGAAATAGTGTTTTTGACCTATTTATTTCCACTAATTTGGTAATTGACCACAATTATTACATTGACCTATTCCTTAATTATTTGTGTTTTTATTAAAAAAATCATTTATTTTTGGGACCAAAAAAATTATCATTATTTTTTTACCGAAATATAAACTTCATTTATTTACCAAAATAATGAAATTATAAACATAATTAAATGACCACTATGAACCACTGGACAACGTAATTTCCTTTGGCGTTCAATCTAAAGCTTAAATTTTACGCTTTTCATTCAATTTATGAGTCACTATCTACATATATATTACCACCAAAACACAATACATTTACAAAATATAAACATCATTTTAAGTCACACTCAACAAACACTATCTATTCAAAACTCTTTAATTTTTAAAATGATAAATCATTCCATTACTATAACGCTGTACAAAATAACTTGCAAAATAAATTATCCCTAAAAATAACATTGAAACAATAATTAAATTTCCAATTAGGGTCTGTTCATAAATAACACATTAATCTCTCAACTTTTGTTATTACTTGCAAATACAAGCTCTATTCTGCAAATAACTTTTACGTACACTATAACCTATTCTACCAGTAGCCCTTCACAAATCCTATCCATTCAATATTATAATATTATATCGATGGTCATGATGTTAACTTCCCCGTCGTGGTGAACCTTGGAGATGGTCCAAGCTAAACGCCACCTTATTACTACTGGACAACAACGCGCCTAGTTCCTTGCCCTTCCTTTGCCCCTCCTCCTTTTCCTTATTCTAATCACTTTTTTTTTTTGGTTTCATTTTATTTTATTATTATACACACATGTAAGTTATAACTTTTAATGACTTTATTATAATCAATAATTTTTTGTCATGTTAAAACTGCACTATAACCCAATAAATATAAATAGGCTTAAATATATTTATAGTCCCTGTAAATATTTGATTTTTTATTTTAGTCCATTAAAAAAGTCAAATAAAGTTAGTCCTTTAAAAAAAAATTAGTTTAGGTCCTTTTGGTGAATTAACTTGCTAGGTGCCACATTATGACCCAGTCAGTATGCCTACGTGGTAGAAACGCTGATGTTGCTTATTTACGTGGCTTACATAAATGACACAACACCAGACACATCCCTATAAAAAATTTACGTTTTGAATTTAGTCATTCTCAAAACTGAAATTTTGATTTCAATCCCCCTTTCTCCTCCACCACCTCCTCCTTCCTTCCTCCACCACCACCACGCACACACTCTCTCTCTCTCTCTCACCCCACCACCACCACCCCAACCACCACCTTCCTCCACACACACACATACACTCTCTCTCTCTCTCGTTTTTTCTCTCTCTCACCACAGCCCCCACCTCTCTCTCTCTCTCTCTCTCTCAAAAATAAGTTTCAAACAGCAAACTGATATCTCTCAATCTGATTGATGAAAATTTGTTAAATTTCAGTATGTTGGTCGATATGTCATGGGAAACAAAAGCCCTAAACAAATTGCAGTGATCGAAGCACCATGTGAGAGAAATCTAGCTTGAAGCTGTTAGGGTTCATCGTGGAAGAACGTGATTGCTATTCGAAGGAGAAAATGACGCAAGGGACCTTTATGTTGAGTTTAACATTTTAGAAAATGAATTATATTTACAGGGACTATTATATGAACATTACATGTTTATAAGGACTAAAATCAAAAACCATAATTTTTATAGGGACCAAAGCACATCAACTGAGTCCAAACTTCCATTGATACTTTCATAAAAAAATTCGAATAACAGAAACTCAGACATGCGAATAACAAATCCCTTTTCCATTGATACATGTACGTTTGGTGGTGGTGGAGGAGAGAGGAGGAGGGAAAAGGAGGTGGGTGGTGGTGGAGGAGAGAGAACGAGAGAGTGTGTGTGGTGGTGGGGGCTGTGGTGAGTAGGGGTGTTCGCGGCTCGGTTTGGTTCAGTTTTGAGACAAAAAACCATCCGATCAAAAGTTTAAAAGAGCATGCGGTTCGGTTCGGTTTGCTTCTTCAAAAAAATTCGATCCGAATCGATCCAAAACAATGCGATTTAGATTGGATTGGTTTTCGGTTTTTGCGGTTTAATTTTTAAAAAAATATATCAACTACAATGTTATATTGCTTACGTTTTACTTATAATATATTATCAAATACCAATCAACGACCTTCGTTTTAATAATTTTCGTTGAGTTACCATTTCTAAAACCAATATTTAAACACAAAGGTCATTCCTAAAAAAACGGTTATAGAAAACAATATTTTCAAAAGACAATTATTAACTAAATGAGATAAAAAATGTGAAATAATATTTAACACACACACAAAGGTCGCTATGAATTAATATTTAATACACATAATACTTGCAAAAAAAAATTTGCACACAAATAATTAATTAATAGCATATGTTAGACAACAATTTACAATTAAAAATACATTTAAACAAGTTCAAAAGGAATAACATTATAAATTGCGGTTCGATTTGGATAGGTTTGGTTTTAGTAAAGAGATTTGAAATCCGAGCGGTTCGGTTCGGTTTTGCAAAAAGACCATCCGAAAGACATAAAAAAACGGTTTTTGTCGGTTTTCGGTTTTTTTGGATCGATTTTGCGGTTAATTTTTTGGATCGGTTCTGTTTTGAACACCCCTAGTGGTGAGAGAGAGAGAGAGAGTGTGTGTGGTGGTGGTGGGAGAAGGAGAGGGTGGAGGAGGAAGGAAGGAGGAGGTGGTGGAGGAGGAGAAATGGGGATTAAAATCAAAATCTCAATTTTGAGAGAGACTAAATTCAAAACGTAAAATTTTTATACGGATGTGTCTGGTGCTGTGTCATTTATGTAAGCCACGTAGATAAGCCACATCAGCGTTTCTGCCACGTAGGGATGCTGACTGGGTCATAATGTGCCACCTAACAAGTTAATTCACCAAAAGGACCTAAACCAAAAAAAATATTTAAAGGACCAACTTTGTTTGATTTGTTTTTAATGGACTAAAATCAAAAATCGGATATTTACAGGGACTGAAAACATATTTAAGTCATATAAATATTATCAATAATATTATATTAATTTTTTTAATCTTAAAGTGGGCGCCATGTCAACGCACGGGGCATATGACGCGCTTTATAAAAATTTATAAAAAAAATATGTTTAAACAATTATAAAGGATTTGAGTTCTTCTTAAATTGTATAATGAATTATAAATTATCGTTATTTATTGAAAATAGTTAGTTAATCATTTGATTAATTCACAACTTTAAAGTAGAATACAGTGAAAAAATTGTATATATTATGGTTAAAATAATAAAATAGTTTAAATAGTTGTGAGTAGACATGACAAAAAACCTGGAATTGCAGTACCCACTTGACTCATCCTGACTTTGATGGGACAATCCATCGACTGCAATTATTTATAAATTTATATCATAAATTTTCTCTAGTTGTATCAATTATATCTATCGAGTATAGGCCAAATTGTCATACATATTCAATTAGTAAAAACTTATTACATAATCTATTTTCTCATTTAACACCGTAAATAATTCATTTTTATTACCAAAACAACTCACCACCTGTAAACTTGTAATTTAAATATTCATGTTTTGTTTTATTTTATAGATAATAGTGCCAAAAAAATTCAAATTTTATTGTATCTAGAAAAATCTTCAACATATTAGTTAGGTAAGAAAATAATAGCAAATTAAGAAATAAATATGTTTCTATTAAATATTTTAGAACAATGAATTTAAAAATATCAAATTGTGTTCTCGAAAAATAATGAAATTGTAATAAAGTGTAATTTTGAGTTGCAATTCATATGTTAATATGATTTAATATAAAATATTCATTATCATATATTAACTTTAATTTTTCCCTATATACTTTTTTTCATAATTTCTCCCTGTATACTTTTGTATATTTCTTCGCCCCCGTGTGTTATGTTTATCTATTATTTCTGGTTAATCAGTTTATATATACAAACACACACACAATAATATGACGAAAAAAAAACTTAATTTTCTTAGATTGTTCGACTATGAGCAGCCTCCTATTTCACGTATTTATATTAAAATTATCATAAAGTGAAATAGAAGATTATTTAAATTATATATTAAAGTTTAATTCATTAATTCATTAAATAATTCACATATAATGAGATTTCACGTAAAATAATTGGCACGGTGTTGTAGGTGTAATTTTTTTCTTGTATACTTTCATGTAAAATCTATATTATGTGTGTTATGTTTTATTTATAATTTTTACATCAATCGATTTACATCTATATATTAATTTCTAAAATCTCTTATTTCTCTCAAAAAATAACATGTTCAATAAATTAGTTAGATGATAACGTAATAATAAAGAGAAAAAATTATTCTCGTTTGTTATGTTTTATCCACACTATTATTTTAAATAAATAGTGTGAATAAAAATGAGAAACAAATATTTTTTATTACCATTTAAAATGACAAAGAAATAATAATTACAATTAATGTACATCGATTAAGATGAAAGAAAATATTTTGATTACCATTTAAGGTTTCGCGTTCTAAAAGCCGTCACTATCGCAAAGATACAATGTTTTCAACTACGATTTTAAATTAATTTCCACAATAATGATATGTCTTTTATAAAGTTCAACATGATCCCAAGAAATACAATTTGTATCGTTCGAAAATTGAAACATTTATTATGATTCTTATCATAAAAATTTATAAAACTGGTCCACATTACAAAGATATAATTTTTTTCAGCAATAAAAAAATATCTTTTATGAATTAATTCGTAATGATCTCTACAGATATAATTTGTATTGTTTGAAATTTGAAAATTTTATAAAGACTTTTAAAATTGGTCTCTATCATAAAGATATAATTTTTTATCTACGATTTTAAATTGATTCCTATAATAAGCACACACCTTTTATGAATTTGAACCTGATCCGTAGAGATATAATTGGTAGAAAATTTAAATTTTTTTAATAATTTCTATAATAAAGATTTAGAAAATCGGTCTCTATCATACAAATACAAATTTTGTAACTATGATTTTAAATTAATTAATGTAATAAAGACACTCCTTTTATGAATTTCAACGTAATCACTAAAGATACAATTTGTATCATTTCAAATTTAAATAATTTATAACGATTCCTATCATAGAGATTTTTAAAATTAGTCTCTATCATAAAGATACAATTTTTTCAATTAAGATTCTAAATTGATTCTGATAATAAACCTGTCTCTTTTATGAATTTCAACCTAATCCCTTGAAATACAATTTGTATCTAAAAATTTTATAACTAGTATAGTGGCCCCACGGGATAAATATTTCGTATAAAAGTTTATGTATATATATATATATATAATTAATAATTTATATAACTTTAACGAAATAAATTATGTGCAGATATTTTTATGCTAAATGAATTATAAGCTAACAATTTCTACTACAACTGTTAAAAAAATACAATTTCTACTACACCTTTACCACTCTAGTGCGTTAACACGTACAATGCACGTGATACATAATAAATATTTACTATTTGATTAATTTTCAACTTTAATGTAGAGTATGACGAAAAAATGAATGAATTATGGTTAAAGTAGTATGATAGTTTAAATAGTTGATGTAAATAGGCATGTCAAAAATTTAAATATATGAGTACTCATCTGAACTGTCAACTTTAATGGGTTTGGGGTCGAGTTTCGATTATCCTATTTTTCAAAGATATAGACATTGGTAGGGATGTTGTACTCACCCTAAAAATGATGGATTTTGATTTTCGTTCTTAGGTTAGTTATAAAATTTTCACTTCTCAGAAACTATTGTTAAGCTTGATTCTCAAATTGTTTCTTATTAGGTTCTTATGGGTCAAGTTTCAAACTAATTTGTTCAAACCCTGCCACATGGAGAAGGGTTTCCACTTGATTTGTCTGTTAAACATATCTATCAAGAGGAAAATCGTTGTGGAGATTTTTTGGCGAACATGAGGTATTCAAGTCATTTTTCTTTAACAGTTTTAGAAAAGACTACTTCTCCCCTTAACTTGATGTTTTAGAGATGATGTAATGTATGTTGTTTCCCATGTCGCATTTGTTAATATGTATTTTAAATATTAATATATTTTAATGCAGATATTTTTTATGAAGAAATATTTTCATTTAGATATTAATGAGCTTTCATGTATAAAACATTGTACATCCCAATGTGTTATATTTTAACTTCCATGTGTGTGTATATATATATAGATATAAATTAAATTTTATCTCATGCATTGCACGTGTTACTGTATAATTTTAACTCCTTTACTCTATATTTTTATCCATATAAAAATGTGTTCTTATATCTTTCTTAAAAAATTATCTTATATGGTTTTATCCCCATGAAATAATACTTGTCAATATAAATATTTACATTTTTATATGTAAATATTTAATATTTTTTATATTAGTCACTTTATGTATAGAAATTAATGTTTAAAAGAAATTCTATTTTATAAATTATATATAAATTAATTATAAAGATACTGCTAACTGATTTGGCTTAATATTGATTTATATTTGTATATATGTAATGAATATGGATAAATGTTAATTAGGTGACAAATGGTATAATATATCAATTATTGGGAAAAGCAATATTTATTGTCAAGTGTCTAAATAGTATAAATTAAAATGTGTAATTAAGGAAATCTATATTAATCCATAACATGTGGACCCAATTTAATTTGATTCTATTAATTAACAAATTGCAAAAAGGATACCAATATTAATTAATTTATTTTTTGCTTGAAAGTAGACCTTAAAGCCAATGTTAGTTTTTTAATATTATTACCGTAATGGAAACCATATCGTGAAATGTAATCAATTCAAAATTTAAAATATTGCAAATCAATCATTATTGTGGTGGCAAAAGTAATATCTTGTCAAATGTTAAGTAGTCATTTAAAATGTGTAATTATGGAAATATATATTAATCCATAACCCGTGTAATAAATTTAAAATTTAAAATATTGCAAATCAATCATTATTGTGGTGGCAAAATCAATATCTTGTCAAATGTTAAATAGTGATTCAAAATGTGTAATTATATAAATCTATATTAATTCATAACCTACCGTCCCAATTCAAACTGATTCTATCAATGAACAAATTGGAGAATCGAAACCAATATTAATTTATTATTAGTATTATTATTACCGTTGTGGAAAACTATAGCGTCCAATGTAATCAATTTAAAATGTGGCAAATCAATCATCCTAGAGAGATCAAATTTGAATCAATTACATAATCTTGAAAAAAATCAATCTTAAATTAAGATCAAATAAATTATCACCCAAGTTTGAAAATCAAATTCAAATCAAGATGTAAGAGATCTTTTATATTTTTTGATTTGGAGAGATCTTTTATATTTTTTATCAAGTCTAAAACATTAAATTGAAATCAATTTACATTTTGAATTTTGTCCTAATTCTAAAAAATCATATTCAAACTCATCAAAAAAAATTCCACCATTTCCTTATATCTATATTAATCCATAACCTATGATCCCAATTTAAACCGACTCTATCAATAAACAAATTGGGAATTGAAACTCATGAATTTATTATTATACTCTTTTATGAATTTCAACCTAATCTATTGAAATACTATTTGTATCTAAAAATTTTATAATTATTTCTATCATAGATATTTATAAAATATGTACAACCTTTTTCAAATATTTTTACCAATGCCTAAATATTTCACAAAAGCCCAAATAGTATAAATAAAAAATATATACATTTTCAAAAAGTTAAATTAATTTAAGACATTCCAAAAAATTGAAAGGCATAACATTTATATCAAACCAAATTTTCCATAATAGGAAATTTGAATTGAAAAATTTAATAATTTATATTATTTTCAATTAATATTTTCTAAAATAAATCTACCCTAAAAGATATAAAAAACTATAGAATTATATTTGTAATTATAATTTCTTGAAAAATATTAAAAAAATAATAAACAACTAAATTCTTGTGATATATGATACTTTTTCTTGTTTGATAGAGAATAAAAAAACTAATCACAAATGAAAATCGAAAATAAAAAACTTGATAACGTAAAATATAGAAGCATTAATTCCAAAAAACAATCAATAACTAAAACTGAATTAGTAAAAAAGAATAAAAAAATACTTGTCTTAGAAGAGAAATTTGCCTTATAGGAAAAGAACAAAAATCAAACAACATCGACGATTTGAAAGCTATAAGAATATTAATAAACACTAAAAAATAATAAGTGAAAACGATTAACCGTAAAATAGAAAAATAGCAATAATATGAACTCATCTTAGAGGCTATAAGAATATTAATAAACACTAAAAAATAATAAATACAAATGATTAACAATAAAATAGAAAAATAGAGATAATTTGAACTCACTTTAGATGATAATTTAGTGTTGATAGAGGAATAATAATAATGCAAATGCTAAAATAAAATGAACAAATAAAATATATGAATACATGCAGATATTAAGATTTAAGATTAAAAATCCAAAAATTGAAACATATAAAAGATTAACCATGAAAAAAGAACACACAAAAATATCATTTAATCGAAAATCTCAAATGTTAGTCATCGCAATAGATGAGAATAACGAAGAGGAAAATGTATATAAAATGAGAGAATTAACAAAAAAGAGAGAGGATGGAAATCATACCAGAGAATAAAGAGCTGAAGAGACATAAAAGTTTGCCGATGCGAAATGAAATTAATTTAATAAAATCTTAAAAAATAAATAGGTAGAGATATAAGGCATGGAATGCAATTTTATGCATTCTACAAATTAATTTTCAAAAAGTAAAGAAAAAAACTTGGGAGGGGTGTTATATGTGAGGTTATTTTAGGGACAAGTTAAAAAGACAAAAAATGGGGCATAAAAAGTAAAAAAAAAAAAGTGGGCACAACAAGTAATCTCTAAAGATTCTGTTTTTTTACTGGAAGTAATCACTAAAGATCAATACTAGCAAATTTGACTTTTTTAGAGTAGAGAGAGGGTAAAATGAATAATTTTAATCGCTAATAAAAAAAATAAATGATTGATGATCCAACACAATCATGATTTGTTATGTATATTAACCATTGATTTATCCAACAATTGTTGAGATTATTTACTTTTACATTCTAAAATGAGTTATTTGCTTAAGAGGAATCAAATCCCTATATGTCGGTGAACCCAGGTATCATCCACGCACAACTGTGGAGACTAATCCCTTGAGATACTGAGATCCATTTAAGGAATTGACCTCTCCCAATATATACTTTTTCATACACATGGCCGGGGATTGAACCAGCGACATCTCATGTTTAAGGGACCGGGTAAAATCCCTACATGTCATTGCTACGAGGGTGTTGTTCAATGAATTGTTCACAAAGTGCATGGAGACCTTGGAGAAGTGACTCTTTGAGTGAAAGATTGATACATGTCATTGCCACGAGTTTGTTCCTGTAGGTGGGTCTACTATAATCCCAAAGGTTCAACGACTTTTAAAGGACATATTTAGCATTAATGGCAAAGGCAAAGAGCTTTGTGAATACACCCAACCTCATCAACACTACTCGTAATACTTCTAGAAATTTAACTCATCCATACAACACTATTAGAGTATTAGTGAACACTTCTGGAAACGGGTGGTATTCTGAAATAAAGTTTTCAAAACATAACATTAACATTTTCAAAAATTAATTTACGAAAGTGTGTTGTTATCTTTTGGAAACTTAATTCCGAAACACAACTATATTTTATTTCAAAATTTAACTTTTGGAAATTATTTACATGCATTCCAGAAAATAAATCTTGGTAAGTTAAAAAACTAGAGAAAAAAATATTGCGCAATAGGTGTCTCATGTGTGTATATGAGAATATCTTTTATTTTATCAAGGTAAACAAATTTAAAAACAAAAACAGAGAGAAAAGAGATGTGAAAGGTAATTCCCTTGATCTCATGCACAGAAATAGGGCCGTTTTGCTAAATTGGGCCTAGACTCCTCTTTCGCCCCATGAGGCCCAATTCCATTACGTTTTGCTATCCAAAAAACCCTAGAATCGGCGCATTCCGTTTCAGTATAATAAACCCTAGACGCAGCGCTTATATATAGCAGCAGCTACTCCCCAGAATACACACATCAAGCTAGTTCAGCAAAAATGGCTGTGCCTTTGCTCTCGAAGAAGATCGTGAAGAAGAGGGTTAAGAAGTTTAAGAGGCCGCAGAGCGACCGCAAGATCTCTGTTAAGGTATACATGTTTAGCTTCTTATGCTGCTGATTGAATATGCACTTCGATTTGTTTTTTTTATTTTATTGAACTGTTTTTGAGACAGTTCGTTTGCTTTCGAAGCTGAAGTGCAAGTTTGAGAATTTGTATTTCAATCAATTAATAGCCATGTGTTTAATCATATTCGCATGGTGTTTTGGAAAGGATGTGATGATAGTATTTGTCGCCCCAGTCTTAATTTGCACCAAAAGGTGTAAGATGGTGACTGACACTTTATCTGATCCTGCTAATTTATCTTCTAATTGGTATTGTCAATTTTATTATCCTGAAGTCGAAATAAATGTAAGTTGTCTTGCTTTTTTTTTTGTTAGTTCGACTGCAATTTTTTGCGTTTTGGATAAATGGGATATGAGGATAATCATTTCAATGTGACACCCAGTCTTACTATATTTCATATGTGGTGAACGATCGACTATCTGATCCCATCTACCAGACATGAATTATAGTTTGTATTGTAACAAGTGGAGTAGCTCAAATTTTTTTTAAATATTATGGTTATTTTGTTGAATTTAATTTTCCTTTGTAGTGGGATTTGATGATAAGTTTTAACAATGTGACATCCAGTCTTACTGGCGCCTTTGGTGCTTCATGGTGAAAGTTAAAAACTGTCTGATCCTGATTCCTTAATCAGTATGCCTAAATACATACCTTGACTTGTATATTCATCAATTTCACTTTGTTTTTAAAGTTTTGCCATCTGAGTTAAACTAGATTTGTTTTTTATTATCCAACGTTTATTTTTAATCTAGAAAAATGTCAATTATCTGAACAATTGTGTTTGGATTTATGATTTGATCTTAAATATATTGTCTCTATAATATTCAATGAAATGCAATGAGATATGATGATATTTATCCATCTATTCTGCAATTGAATGATGAATACCAACATGCACTACCATCTGATCTTTTGCATTTTCATTGCTTCTGACTAATTTGTGACCAGTGTCCGTAACTTACCATAATTGTTGAATTTGCCGATTCTTTTTGGTTACTTATTTTTTCGTGGAGGATTTTTATTTTAAAATTTGTAAATACCGTGTTTATTTGCCCATGGTATCTGATGTCCAGAGTAGACCCTTGTCTTGTTGTAGCTGGACATTTCGTTTTTAAGGGCATACAGAGATTTTTACAGGTCCTGCGACACAGTTGGCTTTATATATAATAAGCCTTCTGTTACTATTTTCCTGTTTACATCTTTAATAAAAATTATTAGGTCGCATAAGAGTTGTTCATTTCAAATAATGTTTCTTCCTTGTTTAATGGAGGACCTTATTATTTTTTTGCCTTTCTTAGCTAATTTACTGGTCTGCAATCCATGATGCAATTTCATAAAATATTCTGATTAATCTGTGATTACTATCCTAAAAATCACCATCTTTCGGCTGAGATTGCATGTCAAGGTCGTCATTTCTTATTAATTTCTTATCTTGGTCTGATTTTAAACGTATTTTAGCCCATATATCAGATGTCGTTTTTTGTTTGTATGAAGGGCATGGGATTTCAAATAATGTTTCTTTCAATATTAGCTTTAAAGAATCGCAATTGTGTTGTTTTTTTAACTGGATCATGTTTTGTCTCATTGAATTTTAACAGACAAACTGGCGCAGACCAAAGGGTATAGATTCTCGTGTTAGGAGAAAGTTCAAGGGATGCACGTTGATGCCAAACATTGGTTATGGTTCAGACAAGAAGACTCGTCACTATCTCCCTAACGGGTTCAAAAAATTTCTTGTTCACAATGTGAAAGATTTGGAACTGCTTATGATGCACAACAGGTGAAGCATCTCATCCCGAATTGATTCTGAATTTACTTCTTTGAAACTAATGTCTTCTGACCACATAATTTTGCTTATCATTTTAGGACCTATTGTGCGGAGATTGCACACAATGTATCCACAAGAAAGAGAAAGGACATTGTTGAGAGAGCTGCCCAGCTTGATGTTGTTGTGACAAACAAAACAGCCAGACTACGCAGCCAGGAGGATGAATAGTCTGAAGGACTGGTTTTTTGTAGTGACTATAGTTGACACCTGTGATGTTAACTTCGATATTTTTTATTGTCATATATAGCATAGCATGATATACAATCAACATGATCTTATTTTTCACTTGTCTCGATATTAAGGTTTTGTTTGTTCCCGTGTGAACCATGTTCCATATTCGTAATTATTTGATTTGATGATATAATCGTACAAAATGAAAATGAAAAATCTAATTCAAATGATACTATCAATCGTGATGACGTTGTAGATTATGGTTTTGAAATCAATTTGAGGATTGATTTTGCAGTGCATTCACGTCAAATTGAGGATTGACTCATATTTTACAATAATGATTTACGTGGTTAATCCTCCAAACAGTTCCTAAATTCCAAACGTAGAAAAGGCCTTTTGCAGTTTTGTTTTCCCGTTTGCAGTTGCACTCAACTTGAAAACCAGCCTATGGCAAGATTTCTCTCCTTCCAAAATCATTTCTGTAACTTATTCTCATGTGTAATCATCATCGGTTTGTTCATATAAATGTGTCTTTTACGATATCATAATGCGCCTTTAAGGTGGAAATAGAGCCGCATCAATCAGGTCACATGGTGTAACTTACGTTGCTGGCAAAGATTTGGGTGGAGGTCATAGTGCTAAAGAAGATTTTATTTTATATATAAAGAAACAGCACCATTAAGCCCTCTTTTTAAAAGCGATTTTTTTATTTGATCGGAACACCAGTTATTGGTTGCCAATTTTGCTGATCCATTGGAAACAAATTTGCTCACCCTTCTTTCCCGGAGGCTTAAACTAACATACCAATCTATACCATCTTATACAGGAAAACACGCAATTTTTTCACAGGCCAAACGAAAAAGGAAAATAGAAGGGAGGCGACTTGCCAAGTGCAGTACAATTGACAAATCACAATGCAGTTAACTACCGGTAGAAAACCAGAGATGTAGAAGTGATGTCATGTAATTAGCAGAATCCAAACATAACTGATAAGGAAGGTATCCTGGTCCATTTTATTTTGTAATGCACAGCTGTGCCTCTAATGTAAATAAGTTCTGAGACAATTTTACCCCAATACAAGATTTATAACAATTCTCGCTCAATGCTTAACAAGATTTCTGTCTCTGCATAAACACAAACTAATGGGCACCAAATTAGAGATGGCACATATCAGTCAGAAAGAGCATATCTGTAGTGATTTGGATTCTCAGTGAAACAGACGTTTGATGGCCTGTTGATGAGTCGTGCAAGCAAGGCAAGAAAAATGCACACAAACTATAGTTCCCCTAGATTGTTCTAAAATGAATTTTATCCTCGAGGCATAAGAACGAATTCAAAATAGCAACATTAATGGATGGTGACATGGGGGTAGTAGTCTGTCATGAAAATGAAAATTCCTAGCTGTCAAAAAGATCAGTTATTCCAATGATCTACATACAGAAATGTGTAAATAAAGATAGACGGTGTTAGATTTTTTTCTTTGGAGGTGGGGGGGGGGGATTACTTACAGTCATTTAGAGCTTGTAGGACTGAGGTAAAAAATAATTTGGTCCCAAGATCAATCAGGGTGACAATTTGTGTCTAAAGATGAAATAATGTGAGTATTCATTCAAATATAAAGCCACCACCCAAATCAAAACGTCAAATAGAATCTTAAAGGGCTGCAGCCAAAGCCCTTCTCAATTTACAATTTGGTTTTGGTCATTCTGGGAACAAATATTTAGACGAGAAAAGAGATGAACACAATGAAGGGAGGGATTGGCAGCTTCTGAGAAAGTGCGTAACTTAAAAAGAGGAGAGAATGGCATTCTATGATATGTTGTATACAAAATCATGATAATCAACACGAATCATCAATCATCAATACAATAAAAGAACAAGAAAGTACAACAATGAGATTAAATTTACCCCCCATGGTATGAACCTGAAACTGAATAAAAAAGGAAGGCCTGAGTGCACTATAAATTCTGAATAAGCATCAAAATCAGTAGTACCAAGTGCCAACCTGATCAGCATGTATTAACTCCGTCTTTGCAATCTCTAGTCAAATTGTAGAATGTTTCCACACGGGTCTTTCCACGGTAAAAGACCTCTGTATCAACCGCAACTCTCATGTACCCATCAAACTCAACAGGCTTCCCATTGTTGAGAAGCCTCGTTTCATTGTACCACTCACTTGTATCACCCCACAGTTCCTTATAATCATCAAGCAAATGGACCTTGTAATTCGATCTCAGTTTATCAAAGTAATTATAAAACGGCTCATTAGTGGCGATATACAAATTCCTCCAAGGCTGAACCATCCCTTTAAGCTTCTCAACAAGCGCATCCGGCGACGTATCGGAATCCAAATGAGGCCACAGCTCCTTGTTTCGAGCTTTCTCCCCACGAACCACATGAACAGCATCAAAATCCCAGTCCAACCTTCCGCTGATCTCAGTAACAATGTTCATCAACCTCTTGGATTTCCACAAAGCATGCCAAGGCCTCTGAATATACTTTGCAGCCTGACCCTCACAGACCCTGTACCAATAATTCTCAGGCTCAGGTGCATCAAACTGCCTCCAAATGATAGTGCTCTTATCTTTCTTAAGCTGCATAGGAGTCACCTTGTGAGTTGCAACCTTCCTAACAGGAACCTTGTTCTTCTTCTTAACATGTGTCTTATCCCATTTCTTCCAATCTCTCAAGAACTCACCCTCCTCAACAATTGAAGCCACCTCCTTCAAATGCTCAAAATCAAAGTAGTACCTAAAATCCTTCCCTTCCTCATCCTTATTACTAGGGTTATAAGTTGAAGCCAAGCAAACACTCAAATCCATAACAAAAGTCCTATTCAAAAACATAGCCTCACCCAACCCACACAAGAAGCTCCACATATAATGATTCATCCCCTTGCAATAATCCCCACCCCGCGAGTAATACAAATACCTCCCATTCCTGAAGTTACTCTCCGATCCCAAACTGGGAATCGTGTCATTGATCTCATCATCATGGTTCGAAATTCGCGGCACGGTTTTGCCCCTAGCATTGCCATTGCCGCCGGTTCGGGTCCGTAGCGCAGGGTTTCGCCGGGCGTTGGCGCCGGAATGCCATCCTCCGGCGTGCACCACCTTGTACTTGCATTCGTCGGTGATGGAGATCCTGAATCGGCGGAAGTCGCGGTACTTCCGCCATGACTTCTCCCGCTTGTTGCGGAACCGCCACGCGACGTCGCACTCGCCGGGGGAGGAGCCGTTCACCGGCGTCTGGTACTCGAAGAAGGAAATTGACTTGAAGGCGCGGAGGTTGAACCTCTCGACGGCGATGAGGACGCGAGGGTCGGAGCAATTTAGGGTTCCGCAGTCCGGGGAGGAAGGGGAGGGGACAGGCGCGGAGGAATTGGCGGCGATCCGCTGCTCCGCCTTTTCGATTAGGGCTTCGGTGACGGCGGGGGCGGCGGCGACAGAGGGAGGAGGAAGCAGCGGTGGGTCTTGCGGAGAGGCGGCGATGTCTTCGCCGGTTTTGAGAATGGAAGTGTCGATGTGGAAGGTGGCGTTTTCGGATTGGGTGAAGAGGTTGGTGAGTGCTGGGGAAGATTCGAGCCATGGGTCAGGGGGTTGGTAGGTTATGGCTATGACGGTGAAGATGAGCACTGAGAACACGAAGAGTGAGAAGCATAGGTTGCTTATCAGCTTTATCAGGTTTTGCCCTATGGGCTCTGTTCTGCTGCTGCTGCTGCTGTTTGAGTTTGAGTTCGAGTTTGAGTCCTTCATTATTTTTGTTGGTTTTGGGATCTGAATTGTGAATGTGGATACGATGATGAGATGAGATGAGGTGAGGTGAGGTGAGAGAGTAATGTGTAGTGGAGTAAGAATTAAGGAATGAAGAGTGAGTTAGGAGGAGGGTTGGTGAGTGATGATGGCGATGGTGGATCTGAATCTGATGGCCACTCACTCTCAGCAGCACCGAAGTCGAACCATTATGTTCTGTTTTGTTTCACTTCATTCACTCACCTGGTTCCGTTTACTGTCTGGTTTCTCCACTGTTACGATTTCCCAGTTATCCAAAACAAGGAAGCCTCTAGCACATGTCACTCATCCACACTTTGACCTATTTCCATTGATATAATGTTAGAAAAAAAAAAAACAATGGCCAGGATTAGTGGGGTGTAACCCACTCAGCAAGTTATGGATAGTGTGAAAATTTATTTTCTAATAGGGGTCCATGGTTTTCTTATTTACGAAATCCGGCTATAAATTTCAAAAACTTATAGACGTTGTCCTATGAAATTATTTGCATATAAAGTCTATAGTTTTTATGCAGGAGGAGCCAGCCAAACAGAAATAAGCATTTCCGAATTGGGAAATGAATGCATAATGTTCCATACTACTAACTGAAATAGATGAGACATGATCTGGATTTTTATATCACATTACTGGGCTTCTACTTCCCCACTAAATGTTTTGATAGAAGATATGATTTCTTTTTCTTTTTTGGTCAAAGATATGATTTCTTTGATTTGAGGTATATTTGTAGATTGGGTCTTCAACAACAATTAGCGAGGTAGAAAAATTTAGTGACCCATTTTTTTGAGGTAGAGAAATTTAACAAAAATTACACACAAATGGCTTATCATATGAAAAGCCAAAACTAAGTGACCCATGCTAGCTATAGAGAAGCCACCACTTTTACTCTATGATCTCCCCGCTGCAATCAAATAAAAGAGTATGATAGAAAAGTAACTAGAACCAGAACCCATGACCACCCTCCCCACTTCCCACAACACAAAGCTGCCACTCAACATACTAATCTTATTCTCCAGTTGGGTCTTGCCCTCTTCTTTTTCTCCGTTTCTTTCCCTCTTTTTTATCTCAAAGTTTTGGTTTTTAATTAGTTCCGATCACTTTATTGTATTGTTTTCGTTCTCAGTTTAGCTGTTAAAAATGTGAGTGTCTTACCATAACTGTGTGTGCATCTTTTTCTGACCAAGTTATGCAAAAAAAATGTCATTTTTTCTTCTTATATTTCTTCTTTTTGTTGTACAATCGCAGTGATGATAACATGAAGAAAGAGTCAAATATGGAGGGTAATCTTCAAAAGTCCTCTATCTTTACACCTAAATCCTAGAGGAGATCCACATAATCAAAATCCACAAGAGTGAAATCCCACCTCAGTTATATCTTGAAATTCTAAAACAACCAAAAATTTTGAATAATAAATAAAAGCTAAAAACACCAAAGTTTTGGGACGGAGAGAGTAATATGTAATACGCAGTTATGTAATACATGCACAAATGTTCCAAAACTCCTCCGTAGTACCTATACTTGGTGCCTTTGTTTTTGTAGAACTTCACCATATATACATATAGCTAGACACCAATGACTATGGAAAACACATTTCAGCGAAAGGCATGGTTGTAATCATGATAATGGAAGTTCTTGTATATGAAGTGAGCTAACCACCTAGACAAAGCAAATGAAAGTACTGCCAACACAACCATTGAGTTTCTTGTTGCCACTGAGGTCACACCATGCTTCATTGTGGCAACAATCCCAATTGAGGCAAGAGATAGGATCTGCAGCACGACTTCAACCACATTGAGGCTCTTATAAGCAAAACTGCAACTCCTGCAATTCACCACATGGCTCCAATACCTGTCCATAAGCTGTTCTCTGGGAGGTGTAGGAGGAAGAACCCCACTACTATATTTTCCTCTCCAATCAACTTGACCACCTGCATACTTCTTTAACCACTTTCTAAAACCAATCACAAGTGCATCTGACTTTGTTGGCACAAAACATGCCTTTTGCCAGTTGGCTTGACCAGCATCCATTAGTTTATGTTCCTATCAAAATGAATTTAACAACATAATATGAGGAATCAAACTTCTAAACTCTCTTCCAGGACTTATAGTAAGTTATAGTAACTTCAAGGGGGAAAAGCAGAACTTACAGAACCAACTGGTCAACAGGATAAGTACTTTGTAAATTATAAAAGGAATTACCTCAACATGGAGAAGATATAAATCTGAATCTAGAATCAGGTTCTGTCCCACATGAAACATCCATCGTGGTACAATTTTATCAATCCACACTCCGAAGTTTCTTGGGAAGCACCATATTAATCTGCTTTTACCAGGACTTACTGGAATGCAAATAAAGATCAAAGCAAATCTCTTCTGAACTGATGATTTCTGCATTAACATGCATTATGCAACACCCTCATAAAACTGGCTGGTTATTTTTTGTAATCTAAAGATCACATCTAATCAATATGTTACCTGAGTTTCAGGAGATGATGCAGGTTTATCTGGATTAGTATACGCATAATAAATGGATGGTGGCATAAATTTGCTTTTGTTCCAACTTTGTTTTGCTCTGAAGCCATTTATATCTAACTTTTCAATTGACATTTCGAGTGGCCTGCCCCCTTCTCTATCAGCTTTCTCTGTTAATTAAACCCTACATATGTAAGTATCACATATAAAGCAATAGGAATTTTCTGAAGTTAAAAGATTTATCTTATACGCCTGCCTTTTGGTTGTGGAGTACGCATTAATCCATAGTGTGCATATGGAACATGTGCAGGGTCCATAAGGTTTTCAATCAGTACTTCATACCTGAAATTGCATTTTCATTTAATTAGCAAAATATACTAAGTGGGGGATATGGTTTTTATGGCCTAGCATGCAAATTATATTCCTTTTTCTTGCAGACATTTCATTACATCATCATGTCAAAGATGAAATTCAGAAAAAATCTGGGATCTGCATAATGTAATTCTTGTGTCTTCATCTTCATCTTGTTCTCTCTGTTTTTTTTTTAGATATTGTTATATAATTAGATGATAGAGTAATTTTTTTTTTACAAAAGATGATAAAGTAGTTGTGATTATGGAGTAGTTATTGATATATTGTGGGTAGTTATAAAAAGGGCAAAATCGGAATAGAAAAAGGCTCTACCAAAAGTTGGTATTGCCATTATATATAGTATATAGTTATAGATTATAGATTATAGATATATAGTTATAGATTACCAATCACAAAAAACAATCACATTAGATGAGCTTCCACACTTTTTTCCCAGGTAAAAGAAAGTGATCCACATACAGATGTGCTAGAGTTCTACAAAAAAAAAATCATAATTTCTAGTCTTTAAAACATACCCATAAGGAATTTCTCTGCTCGACATTGATTTAGTATACGATGGATCATCTATTTCTGGTATGTATGGGGGTTTTTTGGTTGCAATAATGTCTTTGTATTGAGGGTCAGTATTTGGCCAAAACCACAAGATATCATTCTGCACAGTGCTTGGGTAAGCAGCTACACATGCTCTTTTGGAAGTATGAACCTGCACATTTTTTTTTTATGAAAAAGTAGACGAGCATCAGATTGTCTTCAAACACATGAAGCTAGCATATAAATCATATTACTGTTAGGTTGAAAGGATGACATGATAACAATACTCTATAGTTCTAGTTGGTGTCAGTTACAAAAACTCAAACTTTGGGTCATAATGGGGTAAATGGTACTAACAAATTAGAATCTTCTGATTGTAGGGACTGCAGAAAATATAATAAAAGCAAGCATTTTTCAAATGTGTTATGTCTACTTGCTACACAAGAAATGAAACATAAAATGTAGGATTAATTGCATTTTTTGTGTCCAAGTATCTCAATTGTGCGATATTCATCCCTAGTTTTTAATTGCACCAATTGGGTCTTTCAAGTATCCCAATTGTTACAATCAAGTCTCTCCTTTCTGATTATAACAATTGAGATACTTGGGGACCCAATTGGCGCTAAGGGACCAAAATCGTACGATTGCAATACCTAACCATTAAAAGTGCAATTAAGCCTAAAATGTATTCAATTTGGAAGCCATTGTACAACAATTTATTATTATTGGCTACAAATTATGACCAAGAATAAATTACCGGAGGTCCTTCAGGGGGTGCCTGAGGAATGAACTTGCAATCTCCTGACCCATTAAAACACCAACCATGGTAAACACACTGCAACCTGCCCCATTGATCAATCCTTCCTTCAGACAAAGGTGCCAATCTATGAGGACAAGCATCATCAAAGACCTTCCAAGTACCCTCATTCCTATCCCACCACACAACCACATCAATTCCCATCACCCTCTTGGCATGAGGTGCCCTCTTGTCAAGGTCACAAATTGGCATCAGTGGGTACCACTGCGAGTACCAGTCAAATTTCTCATCACTTGCTTCTACTTCTGCTTCATCCTCAGGCTGCAGGTTGCTGGGCTCTGTCAATGGAGAAGGTGATAGTGCAGTGAAAAGCTTGGATTTTGAATTGTTCCACCGAACCAATGGAAAGAGTGAACTGGCTTGTGTGCTCAACAACATGGATTTCCTAAGTGGGGTTGTTGTTGTTTCAGGTGTTACTCGGATGTGAAGTGAACGCAAAGAAAAAGCTACCATAGCTTCCCTTCTGCAAACTAGAAGAGAAGAAAAGTGGCAACAGAAAACGGACACTCCAAAGTGAAATGCTTCAATTCAACAGATGTTGTTGAAACTAGAGGCTCACGTTTGGGTTGTTACTTGTTCATTTTTATGTAATGAATCAATGAAATGAAACTTGAGGCTCAATGTGAGAGAAAGTCCATGTTTTGCCAGCACCCACCATATGATTTGGCTTCGTTTTACCAATTTGCTTCTTCAATGAACATTTCGATTTGAAATGAAACTAAAACAGACAAATATTGAGCACCTTATCACTTTGTGGCATTTGATCACAAAGCCACGTGTGTGACCAAGAGCCTGGAACTCTGAATGGACAAAAACAAATCTAAGTAAGGATGGGGATCAATCACCAACGCTAAGTTTCGTTAACAGTCAACTAAATTGTTCCTTAAACACCAATCCTCATGGGAAAGTATTGGTTCAGTATTCATAGATTGTTTATGACCGTGTTTTTTACATAAAAAAAAAAAGATTGTTTATGACCGTGTTTAAACTTTATTTTTTTCTCTTTCTTTTTTCTTTCTCTTTCTTGAAAAGTGATTTTAAAATTTTGTAAAATAGTATTCCTTTTTTAAAAAATTTATGTATGGTAAAATTATTTTTATTTTGGTTATAAAATTAAAAATATTTTTTATTTTAAAATGTAATTATACTTACAATTTTTAAAGTCTTTTATTTGAAAATATTTTTAAAATAATAAGAAATTTGTTTTTAAATTTTAATTTTAAAAAAATATTAGAAGTGATTTTTTCATAAAAAATAATAAGGAACTAAGACAAACAGATTCTATGTTTCTCTTTCTTAAGTAAATTAGCGTCTTTGAAAAAACAGGTTTGTATATTATTAAATCTTTTTTTTGGTCAAATATATTATTAAATCTTTAATAGTACAGAAAACAGTTTCATCACTTATTCCCCGTATTTCCAATGTTATGTGTTTTTATTTCTGGAGACCAATTTTTTATACATATAAAAAGATGTATATGTAAATATACAATTTTGAGAAAAGTAATCTGTTGTGATAATAGAAATAAATTTAATAATTAAATATACACATAATTAATATTAAAGCATAGATACTTTTTAAGTAATCATATAATTCAACCATTTATCAAGATTATCCTTTTTACCTATCCATCTACTTCTCTCACAATATCTGCTCTATCACATGCTGTGAAAATGCTCTAACAAAATGAGGTCCTCCTTTTTTTTTGGTCGTCTGAACACTTTACATTTTTAAAAAATACTTTTTATCAACAATTGCTTTTTTTTGTCACACTTTCCTTTTTTTTGTCAAACATATAGGACTTCAACTTGAGCCCAATAACTTTTTCCAATCCAAACAACCCATTTCAATGCAGCCCAGCCCAACCCAAAGCCAAATGGTCTTTTGTTCTTAAACTTCAAAGCTGTTGGATCTTGACCCAATGGACCAAAAACAACTTCAAAGCTGATAAAATTTTGACCAAAAAAAGCTAATAAAATAAGTTGACTGAAAAAAAAAAGCTGATTCTTGACCAAAAAAAAAAGCTGATAAAATAAAATAAAACAGCGTCTGAAGGCTCCATGACCCTATGATTGATGTCTCTGAATGAGGATATACAAAAAACAATAGAGAGATCTATTTCAGTATGAAAATTCAATGCAATCCCTCTTTGAGCTTCAGTTGATTACATTCTCAGGACCATCAATTTTAGTTTCAGTTATCTCTTTTGTTGCTGGAAGTGGAACCCAACATTGCACATAAATCTATCTGTTCCTCTTTGTCACTGTCAACAAAACCATCCCCTTCATTCACCACCGCCAGGTACCAACTTCTTCTCTCGATTTCCATGCATCCCTTCCTTCATTCACACTTAAAAATTGATAGTGATGCACCATCTCATATTGCTTCTCTTCCCCTATTTCGCTGGTTAATTATGTGCTTCTGCACCCTCTTCAAACACCCCTCACCGACACCACCCTCCCCCACAATACAAAGTTCCCACTCTGTATACTAATCGTATCCTCCATCCATTTGGGTCTTACCCTCTTCCTTTTCTCCCTTTGTTTCTCTCCTTTTCATCTCAAAGTTTTGTTTTTTAATTAGTGCCGATTGAATATTTTTCGAGGAATTTATGGGGTAATTAGTTGCTATATGGATTAGTTTCTTGTATTGTTTTTGTTCTCAGTTTAGCTGTTAATAATGTCTTACCATAACACTGTGTGCATCTTTTCTGACTCTGACTCCCATGAGTTATGCCAAAAATGTCATGTTTTTCTTATATTTGCTATACAATCGCAGTAATGATAACTTGAAGAAAGAATCAAATATGGAGGGTGATCTTCAAAGGTCTCTATCTTTGCGCCTAAATCGTAGAGGAGACCGAAGTAATCAAAATCCACAAGCTAAAGGTGAGGAAGGACTGTTTTCAACTCTTTTGATTCTCTAATCTGTTAAGATAGCAATTGGTTCTTTTTTGTTTACTAGATGACATGACAGTGAAGTAAATAATTAGTTTGTTATGCTAGATAAATTAAGTTTGTTTGTTGGTGATGTAGATTTTGAAGTGGGCTTCTTTTCTTCAGGGAGGGTGCCTCAAGATTACCCCATGAAGATTGTTTGGAAGAAAGGGTTTATTCGATTGGTTCTTGTAGCAGGGATCTTGTGGATGTTGTTAATTCTTATTGCATTGTTTTTCCATATATGGTCTTGCCAATCTTCTGTCTCCTTTTTATCAGGTTAGTGAACTTTTTTATACATATGGTTACTTCTTGGGAATTTTTCCCAAGATCATCGGTAGTCGTTAACCCTTCTTAATTGTCATAACATAGACTCTTCATCTAAATGTATATGCATAAAATTATATTTTGGGAATTGGGTAGAAAGGAATAAATAACATTATTTTATAGTTTAGCTTTGATCTTTGTAGCTGCATCATGCCTGTAGATTTTAGTCGTCCCAGCCTGGTATTAGAAAACCAACAGTTAAAGGAAGTTTCTTGCCGGTTGGATTGGAGCTTCATTTCTATCTATCTCTCTAACCTATAAGTTGTAAAAATAGCATATTTCTTTTGTAATACTTTCTGTGGAATAGGAAGGTAAGGAACCCTCTAGTTTCTAGTTGCAGAAAAGAATAGTAGAATATGTCTTGGTACTGAAAATTGAACTCAATTCAATTTCTTCTTGTTATTTTTCCTTTCACTCTTTGATGGTTGAGAGGGGGTTTGTCTGCGTACTTGTCTTATACTTCATCTATATTTAGTTTTTTGAAACTAACTTTGGAAGTACGAACATCCAAAATCTGATTGGTGGATTTAGATGCAAAATTTCAAATTTGCTATGTGTAGGAATATAAGATAATCACTTGGTGGGAGGTTCTGTTAGGTTATTAAAAGGCATGCTTCAAGGAAAGGTTGTTCAACAAAAACATTCTGTCTTTTATTTTCTTCATCAAAACTGCAATTTTATGTCATCATTTCTGAAAATATAGCAATTTTCTGCTTGACCTGCAGCCATGTGTAACAAAGATAGCAAAGTTTACTCCATGTTAGACACTATGGGACTTGTATCAAAACCTCACAGTAAGATTTTGGCGGTTTTGCCTCCATCCATTCTTTTTAGACTTCATCAAGTAATAAATAGTGTTCGGTATTGATTCTTCCTGTATTCATTAGGATGTCCGATTCCTGTTTCCAATGACCCTGATAAAATAGCTATCCCGACTGGAAAAACTTCTGACAAAATTGTCAAAAACTTAGTGTATGTTATGGAAGATGAGGTTCCCAATAATAGTTCCCAGTCATATCCTCTGTTTGGAGGCCATCAAAGTTGGAAACAGAGGGAGGAGAGTTTCAAACTGAAGTCAACTATGAAGGTAAATTAATTATCATGATGTCATTTATATTTAGTTCAATTGCTTCACAACTTTGTGAGATTATGTTGCCATTGCCTCCATTAATGAGCAATGTTTCCCATGTGCTCCACCCCTCAGGTACACTGTGGATTTATCCAAGGTGGTGGTGCTGAAATGGATCCTGTAGACATCAAATATGTAAAGAAATGCAAATTTGTTGTTGCATCTGGCATTTTTGATGGCTATGATTTACCACATCAACCATCAAATATAAGCCTCCGCTCAAAGAAACTTTTTTGCTTTCTTATGGTGGTGGACGAGGTATCTCTAAAATTTATGAGGGAAAATGGTACTGTCAAAGAAGACAATGCTGGTGGGAAATGGGTGGGAATTTGGCGACTTATTCCTCTTAAGAATCCACCTTATGATGAACCAAGAAGGAATGGGAAGGTTCCTAAAATTTTAACACACAGGTTGTTTCCTCAAGCACAGTATAGTATATGGATTGATGGTAAAATGGAGCTGATAGTTGATCCATTGCTTATCCTTGAGAGGTATTTATGTCTGTTATCATAGTTTATGCCTGGTCTTTATTTTAAATCTGTTTCTCTAGATAGGTGTTTAAACTGCCATGCTTTTGCTTCTTGAGAGAGGTTAGAAAGGATAAGGGGAAAAAAGGCATTTGGTTTTGAATTTGATATATTTCATGTCCTTACTAGTTAGTTACACAATAACCATTCCTAGGCACATCGATTTAAAGGGTTCAATTTTATGGATATCTTGTGTTCCCATTCGTCTCTTGTACAGGCTTAGATATTTACAATCATGAAGTTGATGCATTATAGATGCAAAATTTTGGTCTGCAAGGGATTTGCTTGTCACGTGTATATGGATTTTCTTTTGGGAAAACTATTGCTTCACTCTTGATAATGGGTTTTCTCAGTCAACCCTTGTGATTTAGTTTGACACTAGCACTCCCCTTCCCCCTTCCCAAACAAATGAAAAAAAAAAATGTTATTTGAAATTGATAATACTAATGCTTTCTAGCAGAATGGAAAGCCGTTTTTTTTTTAAATTGCTAGAGCTGTGTTTATCAGCATTTGACACTTAGATCCCTTATGTAGTATAGTGGCATATCTAATTCCTGTGGAAAACACTAGTTCATACATATTGTACATACCACAAGGGATCTTAGTTTCCAAAATATAAAATGGGATAACTTTTAAAAAGCATTTCTATTTCAACCAACAGGAGAAACAACACTAAAACTATTTGCTGTCAAAAAAAAGAAACAACACAAAAACTATTTGCCTGATCTTGCATGTTGAAGTTTCATCTTCAGAGCTTACAAACTGTGTCTGCATAGTTGTTAAAACTGCCAACCATATCTGTGCAAGCCTTATTTTATCAATGTTAAGATTCTTTATAGACATGCTAGTTGGGATGAAAGACATTCCAGTTGGATACATAGCATAAATGCATAATAGGTTTTAAAGCTTGAAACTAAGACACTTGTTTACAAATTATATGTTCAGTTGGGATCCTGATGATGACAGATATTGTGGATGACCAACTTTGTAAGACTATCTTTACTATGCAGATACCTGTGGCGAGGGAAGCATACATTTGCCATTGCTCAACATAAGCATCACCGTAGTATATATGAGGAGGCTGATGCAAACAAGAGGCGAAAGCGATATGCACGACCCCTTATTGATCTCCACATGAAAATCTACTATTATGAGGGAATGAAACCATGGAATTCAAGTAAAAAAACTATTAGCGGTAAGACAGGAAGTGAAATTTTCTTGTTTTGTGTTTTATTTCTACTGTTTGATTTCAACAATTTTGGCATGTCATTTGACTTCTGAGATGAAAAATCTTTAGGATTTTTGCACTTGAGCCATGGTAAATCTGTCAAAATTACCATGAAAAGTAAGCCTGTGGACTTAATTATCATTAAAAATTGTACTTGAGGTAGAGGGAGATAAATAGCCTTAATTTTTGCACTTCTCATTCTTCTATTGAGAAAATGGATAGACCACTTCCCTTTGTCTTCTGGTTATGGAGAACTGGAAGTACGGGGTTACATTTATCCCAGAATAAAATTTGCAGTTGAAGTCTGATTCATTCACCACTGAAGGGACCATACCAAGAACACGAATCACGCGGAAGAACCTTCATTGCCACCACCACAAACTTTGTCCAAGAAATTTGGAGGATTTTTTTTTTTAATTCAGTATAGTCTTGCATACATCACTTTCTCTAATACATGATGACAAGACACATTGAATCACTAATTATTGAACAAATTTCCCTCTTTATGATGTTTTTAGATGATTGTGAGGATAAAAATTGGGTTCCTGTCAGCAAATGGCCTCTGTTGTTAGGTTCAAATGAAAGGTCTCACAGAAAACACCATATGAATGTATGAGCTTGTCTATATTTCTGTGTTGACTTTAGTTGTTCTGTATGGTATACAAATGTCAATGGTCTATGTAGGCTCTAACTAGTAAACTGCATATGAAGAATTACTATGCATAGTAATTTTTGGTGATGTAATATTGTTAACGGTAATTTATGATGATATTTCAGATGTCCCAGAGGGAGCCGTTATCATCCGGGAACATACCGCGATGAACAACTTGTTTAGCTGCTTGTGGTTCAATGAGGTTCACCTCTTCACACCCAGAGATCAACTGAGTTTTGGCTATGTTGCATACAGATTAGGGGACTCGTTCAAATTCTTCATGTTTCCCAACTGTGAATACAATTCACTGTTTGTGTTGCACCCTCACACAAGAGAGCACTCTTCTCCCATAGAATGGGTTAAACAGTTGGATCAACTTAAGAATAGCAATTTAAAAGAGAGTAGAGGGGGATTGGGCTTGTTTACCCCTTATCCTGGGGATCTTGATTCAGTTGTTCTGCCACAGGTAACAAGAACATCAAAAGCAGGATGACATTTTTGTTTATTGTTTTTAACATATTCATTTTGTTATGTATTTTTTATTCCAAGGATTTCTTGTTGATGCTAATTTTGTTTAATCTTAATGATAGTAAAGATAAAGCTCTTAATACCGATTTCAGGATATTTACTCTCTAATATTTTTGTCAGTCATGGATGTACTAAACAGTTGCTTATCAAATGTGCCATAGGGATAAAAAAAGATTGTTTGAGGAAGTCGTTGGTGACAGATTGGAAAACAAGAAAATAATAGTGCAAGAAAATTTAGAGAGATTGAAGAGAATATTCTTAATGCTAAAGCTATTAACTTGAAATGTATTAGAGTGAACGATCTACTTATAAAGGTCTACCACAGCACAATTACATCTGAACTATAATAGACGATGATGTCAAAGATCTATCGAATTATGTTACAATAAAATTCTATTACTACTCAACTTAAGAATATCAATTTTACACGAGACTAGTATAGCAACGGAAAAAAAAAACTCGAGCCTTTAATAATACTTATATTTCCATATTAATAATTTCACATTCAAAAGTGGTTTTTATCAACATTTTTAAACTATTTTTGTGTTAAAATCACGTTTCATTTAAATTTAATATTTATAAATAGTAAGATGAAGACAACCAAGAGGGCAAGAGCTAAGCTGCATGTTCACCGTACCATATACATAATGCAAGAGACGGTAGCTCATGAAACTCCTGAAAATGAAAAAACAAATGACCACCTCAAAAATTGGACCTGATAGAACATGGCATTTGCTATGTTTGATTTAACATTGAAAAACCCTTCACCCTTGAAGAACTCTATCGTTGATTTGGAGCCAGACTTATGTTCGAGGTTTTTGTTTAGTAAGCCAAACACGTACACAATCAGTGGCTGAATGAATTCACATTTAACACTATACTCAGTAAAAAGTTAAACACAATGGAGGGCGAAAAATTATCAGTTGCAATACAATTTCACTGAACCAAATCATCCAATAAAATGAAGTTAAATAATCATTAAAGTGTCATCATAATAAACAGCAAAGGTAAACTTTTGTAGCTACATAACACAGACTATTATATTCCCTTCCCACTCATTGTGGTGGGTTATTGTATGTTGACCATCTTTGATCACGCCAACGCAATTGATGACCAAGAATCCTTCTAGTTGAAAAAAGGTTGTTCCGGGGATTGCTCTGAGTAACCTGTGAAACCCGAAACATCCTTGTTGAAGGTGTTCTGACCCCTGGGCTGAACTCTCTATAATCCTGATGAACACCGCGAGGCATTCTTGAATATGGTAAATTTGCTCTCCATCTAGCCGTACGATTTGCCTCCAGATCAGTAGGGGATGATGACAAATTAGTTCTCCATCTGCCTCTATGACTTCTCTCCAGTTGATGAGATGAAGGTAAACTGGATCTCCATCTAGCTGATTGATTTGTTTGTGCATCATTTGATACCCTGTGCATTGTTCCAGACCTTCTGTCATGTAATGGTACTCTAGGTCTAGAATTAGACAACAAACTAGTCATCTGATCAGCGTCTTCAATAGAGGAAAAGATTTCATACAAGAACAAGGACATCATGTCAGCAATACTCCCAGGCCAAACTGTTTCTCCATTGTATTCTACCACAGAACTAGCATTGATTGAGCTAAAAAGATCTTCTAAGCTCCTTTCGTGTTCCATCCTTAACCAATCACACTGTCGGGAGGGATCCACCTCTGATGGTCGAACAGAAGGATGCTCCAACCTAGCATGCTTCCTGAGTTCTGGATATGTACCCTGGAATTCACAGGTCTCGGAAGAACAACTCCTCGGCTTAGAATTCATATACCTTCGAGCAGGCTCCAAAACCATATATCCATATATTTCTCCCCGGCAAAGAGGGCAGATGAGCCTTGGTTGCAACTGGCTCGCAAATTGAGAGGTGTGCCCAGGCTCTGACTGAACTTCCCTACCATGAGAGGTGTTCCCAGGTTCGGACTGAACTTCCCTACCATGAGAGGCTGTGCCTGTGAGAGGAATTTCTTCCAGTATTGCTGATGAGAGATGAGAAGCAAATGACTTACAAAATTGGTCGAGGCAGTTGGAGTGCCGATAACTGGTATTGCACATATAAGGACGGCAACCCATCTCATAGGAAGAACATTTCAGAAGAACACTGTTATGAGGGGATTCCATGCAAATAGGACACCTAGTATCGTCCCATTCTTTCATTTCAGCAACTGATCCCAAATTCATAGGTTTAGGCAACTCAATGTTTCTGGAGGTGGAAGGATAAGGATATGATCTACTGCAATCAATAGATGGGGACTGCACTCTTCTAACTTTTGGCATTTTTGAAACTTAAGATGTTGCTGCTTAAAATAAAACCTGCCTTACATTAAACAAGAAAAAAAAAGAATAAGGGATGAAACGCCAATTGTAATTCAATAATTAAAGTGTAACAAGTCAGAAATATTAATTGCAAAATTCAATCTAAAAGTTTATTTATATTATGAACTTTGATAAGTATTATAGATATCTACTTAAACAGAAGCCTCGAAACTTAATTTCACAAGGTATACATGACACAAGGTAATTTATCTGCAGATATTTAAGTAATAGTATCAAAGGAAGAAAACCAAAGCTCCAAAGTTCAAACCTAGTGGCCTTGCATCATAGAAAACACAAATAGTGCTCAACTAAAAAGAAGATTCTGCAAACCCCTGCACAACTCTTACAATTATTTGATACATTAATAGCTGGAGTGATCTAATTATCATAGAAAACACGGGAAATAAAGGGAATAAAAGCTACCAATGCCAACCAAAAGAAAATGAGGTGGAACTAAACATGCTATAACAATTTTGGTTGGTTCCCTCTCTTAGAGGCTTTTCCATGCCTTTACTATCTCTCTACCTTGCATGAATATCCCATAAAATAATGTTCTATACAAAGATAAAATTTCTTGTCAGTATGATGAAGTTCATGCAATAGAATTTTGTGTCTTTAACTATGCGGTGCACCCGTGAAGAACCAGCAATTGCATGGGAAAAAAAACACACAAAATCGCAAACCAAGTTTTAGAAGCAATTTTTATAAAAATCGCAGAACAAAACAGTCAACACTGCTCAGCAATTTGTTCAGCAGAAAGCACCGAATCATGTAACAACATAATTTGCGCACACAGAATCACCACTGATTACCTAAAGTACAAGCTTGATCTTGAACAACAACACAAAAAGGAAAATAAATCGAGAGAGAGAAGAAGAAGAAGAAGAAGAAGAAGAAGAAGAAGAAGAAGAAGAGGGTAAGAGTTAGGGTTAACCTGAAAATCGGGACGTGAAGATAGCAGTGATTCGGGATCAGCAGCACAATTAAAAAAAGGGGGGGGGGGGGGGGGGTTGGATGTTGAAATATAAAGTCCCAATTACAATCACTCCGAATCCCGAAGTTTCCGATTTCGGATTCGATATTGATCGAGTAAATTTTGAAAATTTCGTCTCTAAATTGCGATTTAAAACCTTTAGTCGGTAAATAAGCGATGCCTAAACTCGGTGTAATTGTCATTTTTCAGTATCAAAAATTTCAGTTTTTTTTTTTGGTCATTTCGCTCTTCTCAGTTCTCCGTTAGTTTTCTCATTTTTGGGCCTCTTTTGGTCCTGAATACTGCTCTTCGGTCTCAGGGGAACTAGTTTGGGCCTTGATGGGGTTCGATCCCCCACCTCCCCAAATCCCCCAAATGACCAAAAAAAAATTGGTGGATCAATTTTTTAAAAAACAAAAACGACTTAGATTTACATCTAATAAGCACAAGTAAAAATTAATCATTTGACCAAAAAAAAAAGTAAAAATTAATCATAATATGTAGAATTTCTATTCATCAAATGGGTTAAAGTCAACTTTAGGTAAATACTTACAATATTTTTAAAAATCTATAAAACCATTATTACAATATTTTTATTACAATAGTTAAATCTCTTTATTTTATTATTTTTATGTTTAATTTTATTAACAAAATCCACATTTTAGCTCCTTTTCATCCATTCATTTATGATTCTATATGATCTTTGATGCTTTTTGCAGGCCTTTTTTAAAAAATTTATAAAACCTATTTTAGAGGTTGAATTATTGAATGAAGTCAAATAATATTTTCGGAGATAATATTTTTTAAAAGCATTTTTAAAACCTCTTTTTACTGTTGATTTATTCAACAGTGTCATGCATCTTTAACTTCACCGAGATCTACAGATGAGTAACCATCTCATTGGTCTTGCAATTTAAAAAGATCCACGGTGGATCGCAGAGGAGGAGAGAATAGAGGAAAAGAGAGAGACCAATGAGAGTAGGGCCAGGTTTTTTCATTTTTTATTTTGTCCTTCGTGCACCAGTTCCAGTAGTAGTGTATCATATATTGCCCCAGAAAATATACATATAGTTCAAGTTTTTATTTTGTAAATCTTGAACCGTGTAAGATTATGACATATGCATTCTCTACCCTTGTCACCATTTCAGAGAGTAAATTAAGAGAGGTGTTGTGTGGAGAAAATATAGAAAGAAATATGCTTAAATATATTTTTGATCCCTGTAAAATATAGATATTTTATTTTTAGTCTTTATAAAAAAAGTCAAATGTTTTTATTCCCTGTAATATATTTTTTTTTGTTTTTAGTCTTTTAAGTTAGTTGACCGCTGACGTGTCTCATTTTAAGCTCAGTCAATACGCCTACGTGGCCAAAACAGTGACACGTAAGACAACACGTCAGCAGCCACCAAAGAGGTTGAGAATTCTTAAAAATATTCTTAGCATATCATTTGGAACACAATAAGGAGTTAATTGAAGTTAGAGATTTGGAGGGTAAAGTTTTGAAATATTATCATGTTGCAATCTTCAACGATATGTTTACTGGCATGATGCATGATCCATCTATGTGGGAAGCAAAATAATTGAGGCTTTTTTTGATTAGTACCACGTTTGAAAGAATTATTTTGCCATATACCACGGTTTTTTTTTTAATTAGATTTTTATCATAGTTTGCGTTTTAGGTGAAAAGTCCTATTTCCAAAATTGGTCTTCTCACCATTGTTTTAATTTTTTTTTAAATGTCTATGAGAAGTTCTATCCCCAAAACAGGACTTCTGAACACATTTTTTTTTTATTTTTTTTCCAATTTTTCGTTTAATTATGATGGTTTAGGGTTTAGTTAAGGTGGTTTGTGGTTTTAGGGTTTAGGTGGTTTTAAGATTTTGGGGTTATTTAAATTAATCAATTTATGGGTTATTTAAATTAATCAGTTTATGACTTAAACGTAAATAATAATACAATAAGATCATTACATTAAAATTATAAAAGGGGTACAACGGTCTACATTTCTGGTTAGGACATTTATTGGCGCTATGGTTACAAATACACCATAAGTTATTCTCCTAAATGGTGTCCTGTTCCACACCTTGGTGGAACATTTTTAAAAATCACCTAAACCCTAAAACCACCTAAACCCTAAAACCACAAACCATCTAACACCATAAACCACTTTAACTAAACCCTAAACCATCAGAATTAAACGAAAAATTGGAAAAAAAATTAAAAAAAAACGTGTTCAGAAGTCCTGTTTTGGGGATAAGACTTCTCATAGACATTTTTAAAAAAAAAATTAAAACTAGTGAGAAGTCCGATTTTAGAAGTAGGACTTCTCACCTAAAACGCAAACCATGGTAGAAACCTAATTAAAAAAAACCGTGGTATATGGCAAAATAATTTTTTCATTCGTGGTACTAATAAAAAAAAACCAATAATTGAATCAGGTGTAACTGATTGGTGGAAGTATTCTTTTCTGAGATTGTATATTTTACCCGATACTAGGCATATTATAGAATCTAATACCATAGTTTCACATATTTAGGCCATGTTTGGATAACAAGTTTATCTACTGCTTATGACATAAGCTGTATAAACTATTTTTATAATTGAAGAAAAATTATAGTGAAACTTATTTTATATAAACCATAAGCTGTTTTGATAAGCTATCCTTGGTAGCTTATGAAAAATAAGCCCAAAATAGCTTATGAATCAGTCATAAACTGTGTTCATAAGCTCTGCATAAGTCAATCCAAACAGACCCTTATACTTGTCTTTAAATTACTTATTGCTAATGCACAGTTTGGTGGATGGGTTCTAGAGAGTTAAGAAAAGTACTTTGCTTTGGATTATGGGGGTGGAAGAGAGAGAGAGAGAGAGAGGAAGGTAGGAGGAGGTTGGGGGAAGGAGGTGGTGGTGGTGGTGGGGGTTGAGGGAGGAGGTTGGGGGAAGGTGGGGAAGGAGGAGTGAGGAGGGGGGTGGACGGAAGGGGAAGGTGGGGGAGGAGGGATGAGAGAGAAAGGGGGCAGGAGGGAGATGACGTGCCGTCTTACGTGTCACTGTTTTGGCCATGTAGGCGTGTTGACTGGACTCAAAATGAGACACGATAACGGTCAACTCACTTAAAGGACTAAAAGCAAAAAAAATATTATAGAAACTAAAACTGTTTGACTTTTTTTATAGGGACTAAAAATAAAACATCCCTATATTATAGAGACCAAAAACACATTTAAGCTAAAGAAATAATATAATGGTTCATGTGAAGGTTGCACTGATATCATATATGCGGCTTTTTTGTAACAGTACCACGTTTGAAAAAATTAATTTGCCATTTACCACTGTTTTTTTAATTAGGTTTCTACCACTGTTTTCGTTTTAAGTGAGAAGTCCTATTCCCAAAATTGGACTTCTCACTATGTTTTTATTTTTTTTTTCCAAAATGCCTATGAGAAGTCTTATCCCCTAAACAGGACTTCTGAACACGTTTTTTTATTTTTTTCAATTTTTTGTTTAATTTTGACGGTTTATGGTTTAGTTAAGGTGGTTTATAGTGTTAGGTGGTTTGTGATTTTAGGGTTTAAGTGGTTTTAAGATTTTAAGGTTATTCAAATTTATTTATTTATTTTGTTTATTAATTCAATTTATTATTTAATAATTACTACAATTAAGTTAGTTTATGACTTAATAGTAAATAATAATACAATAAAATAATTACATTAAAATTATAAAAGGAGTACAACGATTCACATTTCTTACTCATGTGTGGAATGTCTAGGATTGTAATTAGGACATTTATTCCTACTATAACCCTAATTTCGACACAGTCCACACCTTTTAGGGTGACGACGCCTTTCTACCTGATCCATGTCAGTGCGAATGCGGATAGATTGTGGATGACCCTGTGGTAGCCTCTGTATTTGTGGATCATGGCACACTTGAGGTCTAGTATATTCTGGCCAATATTCTTCGTTGGGCAACACACTGAACTCTTCATGGTAAACGTTGAAGATGTTTTCCAACTTGTACACATGAGGCACATATTGTACCTATCTACTCCACTACAACTGCAAGACCCTCACTGTTATGTATAGAACCCTCAAGGTGTTGGACCTAGTATGCCCACACAACGACGTCCACGACGTACTACACGCCGACAACTTAGCCCCCCTGTTGCTTTCACTCTGTCGCAACAACATTTCGACCCACCTTGCCATTCATTTTATTGTATTATTATTTACTATTAAGTCCTAAATTAACTTAATTGTAGTAGTTATTAAATAATAAATTGAATTAATAAACAATAAATTAATTAATTTAAATAACCCCAAAATCCTAAAACCACTTAAACCCTAAAACCACAAACCACCTAACACCATAAACCACCTTAACTAAACCCTAAACTGTCAAAATTAAACAAAAAATTGAAAAAAAAATAAAAAAAATGTGTTCAGAAGTCCTGTTTATGGGATAAGACTTCTCATAGGCATTTTTGAAAAAAAAAATAAAAACATAGTGAGAAGTCCAGTTTTGGAAATATGACTTCTCACTTAAAACAAAAACTGTGGTAGAAACCTAATTAAAAAAAAACAGTGGTAAATGGCAAATTAATTTTTTCAAAAGTGGTACTGTTACAAAAAGGCCCATATATGCATCATCTTTCATGCAAGTACTAATACATATATGATAGTAAATAAATACTTTATGGTGTCAATTAGCATATATTGTAAGACTTTTGTCAATTAAATTGCTAAAGCATTAAAGATTTGATTTCTTGTGTATTTGAAAAAAATTGTAAAATGTAAGTTCCAGTACATTGTTTACATATGGAGTAACATGAATTTTAGGCATGTCAAAAGAGCTTGTGAGAAGAGCAGATTGGATCCTCTCTTGTCATCCTACATTATACATGAGTGAAAAAAGAAAAAAAGAATGCCTATAATGTGATTTAATGGAAAGAATAACAAATTTTTTATATTTGTTACCTATTCACACAAAAGAATAAACCAATATTGGGGAATCCTATTCACTCATGACATACGAATAACTGGTATCACTGATGTTCCTCTGATCAAGGGGGAGAATTCTGATCTTGAACTGAGCTCACTTCTTTGAGACATACTTTGCTGTTCAGCTGCTGTTGTGTCAACAAAAACACTCAAACTTGAAAGAGATGAAACACTGGAGCTCAAACCAGTGGTGCTTCTAGGAGCAAAGCATGATTTCGCGCGTGATCCGCTTCTTGGAGACAGATTAACTTGCTCCAATGCTCGGAACTGGAGCTCGCAAGGGTAATCCCTTACGCAACCGATGCGCGGTCCGGCTCCGGTTGTCCACTTGCAAGACAACTGCTTCCCCAGTTGATATGATTTCATTCCCTTATGTGAGTTGATTCTCTTGAGTATTGACTCTTCTGGAATGGTTTCTATGTCATTGTCCTCCTCATCTTTCTCTTCAGAGAAGTTTTTCTTTGGAGTTGTGTGATCTAGCTCAGATTCACTTGCTTGTGCTGCTGTTTCTTGATCTTGACCACCTGTATGAGATTCCATTTGGAAACTCGCATAACCTTGCCCGGCACCTTCTTTCTCATTTTCTAGTCCTTCGAATACTTGACCCCTTTTCGGTATATGAAGATTGATCAGTTCTCTTCCAAGCATCTGAAATCGCCTTGTGCTAGGGGCCACCGATGCAGACTCCCTCTCGGTTTCTATTAAATCGGCCTTCTCTGCGACTGAGCCTTGGACGTTTACAATGGTCTCTTCATTAATCCCCAGGCCATTCATGTTCTCTGTGAAGTCCTCTTCAGATGAGTGGCTTCTAAGATGACCACTGCTTCTCAGTGAACGGAATTCATCAGCCTCATCAACTGGATCCATCTGCATACAAGTAAATGAATTTCCTCAGAATATACTCCTTGACATCTTCTGATTACAAATCTAAACCACAACAAAATAATGTAAGGCCTTTGTTTCAAGTTTACCTTGACATCTGAAAGGTTCACATCGTTCTCCTGAAGGAATGAAATGAATTCCTTAAAGTTTTCTTCTGTTGGACGATAATGACCACTGTGAGGCCAAACTGCCTGTTAAAAAGAAACAATAAAATTAGTCTTAACTAAGCACATAAAATAGAAGAAAAGAAAAATTAGCCACCTAAGGTAATAGGAGACCAGCAAAAGAGTAAAAAACTTATGAGCCTTCTGCCAGATTTATACCTTTAAGACACCATTTTCAATCACCAATCTCCCAGCAGAAGATGTAGCTCCTCCAGCCAAGAAGCTAGAATGCTGAAATGAACCTTTTGACTTCTTGCCAACATACAATGTCTTAGATGTGCTAAGGACAAAAATCCACTTGGCATTTGAATCTTCTTCAGTAGTGTGAAGGAGCTCTCCTGACTGCTTGTAGAAGAACTTCCCATCCTCCACAACAACTTCATAAGCCAACCTTTCCATCTGGTTGAAAGAAAAATGAAAAGTTAATAAATTTTTTAATCAAAGATAGCTCAATTGTAAATATGTCTAAGAAGAGGATGTTCACATCAATGGAGGAAACCTTACCGGACCGAGATATTTAATACACTGCAGTTGAAGTTTAGAACGAGGGCATTTCTCAAGATTTACTTCCCTTCCTTCTCCTATATCTAGCCTGCAATTTCAAAGAAGAACCTTAAATTCAAACTTCTGTGATTTCAGATCTATATAAAACAGTAGCCTAAGTTGTAACCAGGAAATAATTTACAAAGAATATTTACCAGTAGAAGAAGGGCTCTCTGCTCTGACACTGAAGCCATTTATCGTAATAGAAGTGTAGATTATGTCCATAGCGATGGCGCGGGTCAATCTATTACACAATAAATACATTTCAGTAAGTAATAATTGATGAATGACCACCAGATCAATTCATAAGATAAAGAACTAGTGAAATCGTGTCTGACTAACCGCTTCAAGCCAGTGCTGTAGAGCAAGTTTTTGAGCTTTCTCATCTTTTGATAAACCTTTTCCAACCTGCAATGACAAAGAGAAGTTTAATTCAGTTTCTTACAACTTGAACATTTGAACTTAGAAAGTGAGAGCTTCAGAATAAAACTTCCTAAGCAAAATAACATTAAAAGTACCTTAGCAGCTCTAGTTCTGGCTCTAGACCAGCGCGAAATGGCAGTTTCATGTTTCTCTATGTCAAAGAAAGATATAGAGCTGCGCTTGAGTTCAGCAAAATCTAAGAGCTTCCACCTATTTATAAAATTAACAGTCAAATAAAAACACGTTAGAAATGGATGGAGTTTTGTAAAGAAGGAAAGACTAAAGAAGTTCTCAGGCCAATAGATATATAAGTACCAGCTTTGTTCAACAAGAATTGCACAATCTGCTAGCTTTCTTCTTGTGCGAAAGCTCTTGTATACTTTCTGCAATTTAAGTGCAGCAATGTGTTTGGGGTTGCTTGGATTCAAAAGTGCAGACTGGATAGTTTCCACTTGACATTCACATTCTGACTTAAAAGACTGATCAATATCATCCATTTCTCTACTCTTTTTGCCAATTGGCATGTTTGTCTCTTTGTCAAATGAGAGGGTGTTGTTGGTTGACATAATGTTATCCACACCCTTTCTTTTGAAGCTCACAGATGCCTCTATTGTCATCTTTCCAGAACCTAGAGATTTAAGGATGGTTGGTTCTAAATCCTGATTTTTGAAACTGACCGATCGCACCGGAGTGTTGATTTCATCGTTGCCAAAGTTGATGGATTTCACAACCATGGAGTCTAAGTCATCTTCCACATCATTGTACTTGGCAAATGGACATGAAAAGGAAATCCCCATATGACAACAGAAACCAATCTGCAGAAACTTTTGGAATCCGTGGTCCTGAAAATTTGCAAAATGCACTTTTCATTAGTGGATGGAATAAAGTAAACATATCAATGCTATGAAATACGAATGTTGCACAGTCACAACTACACAAATCCATCAAAAAAATTGGCAGAATATGGAAAATCAGAAAATACAAAAGGAAAATCTCAAGACCCATTTTTTAAAATGCAGTATTCTATTTGTTATTATTATGTTGGTGAGAACTGAGAACAGAACCCATTCTCATCAAAACTGATCATGAACTCAAAACTCATGCTGCTACAACCGTCAAAAATTACCACGGATCCGCAAAACCCCATTAACAAAAGCTTCCATTTTTAGCCAAACAAAAGAAAATTCCAAATAAACCAAACCATCTTCCATATCAAATATCACAGATTAACTCGGTTAGAGAAGAGCAAGGATCTTATTTTTTTAAAAATAAAAATAAAACATTTTTACCAAAACATAAATATTAAAAAAATCATATTTCCTTCTGTGTGGATTTAGATTAGATACCCAGTAGTGATCTAAATAGCATTCAAACATTTATCAGCAGAGTATGCAATATGCAGAAATGGTTATTTTTTCTTCCAGAAAAGGAAATAACCATTAAAATGGGTTGTTAAGAATAAAAAGGGAAATGAAGAGGAACAAAGTGAGTTGAGGGGTAGTAGGTTGGTTACCTGAAGATTCGAGAACAAAAAACCAGGTAGGAGATAAGAATCTGTAGTGGGTTGGGTTGGGTTGGTTTGTAGGAGCTAGCTAATGGAAAACTATTGAGGGGAATGAGATGAGAAGAGATGTGATATGATATGATAGTCTTTGGAATGGTAATGCAGGGAAATTGAACTAGCTAGCTTGTGCTTGTAAATGATGGCAATGGGATCCTTGGCTTCAAATAATTCGTTTAAGATAGATATATCTATATATATTTATAAGCATAATAATGTGAGAAGATACAAAATGAAGAGAGAAAAGGGAGGGAGACAGTGTTGAAGAGGTAGGAGGAAGTAGAGAAAGACAGAGTTTCCAACCACGTGGAGTAGACAAGGAGACTCTGATTTTTTTATTTTATTTTTTGTGATCCTTCTTCGTGAAATTCTTTTCTTATTAAAAAAAACTGTATTTAGATTTTAAACTACACTAAAAGATAAATAAAGTCTAACTATTTAACTACATTTCTTTAAATGAAATGCATTAATTACTTGTCTCAAATCCCTTGGTTATAAAATTGAATAATTCTTATTATCAAAGTTTTTTTTGCACTTTGATGTATATATAGGTGTGAGTTATTACATTACATTAAGTAAAAATCTTGCGTGTGTAGATATTTATATTTATATGCCCGGTATTATTGATTGATCTCTTTTTTTATTGCAATAAATGAAAACAATTATGTTATAAATTTTATATTCGTTAATATTTAACAAAACAAATGAGTATACATACAGTAATCAAACCAATAGAGCACTAAAAGATAAAACGAAAAAAGAAACTTCCAAAATGGGTTAAAAGTGGATAAAATTAATTTAGCTTTTTTTTTATAGCAGAAATGGTCAATTAAATTGCGGTTCACGACCCTTTAATTTAACGTGTTTGTTGGTTATATGGATTGATTGATTCGTTTGTTAGTATATATTAATATTAATAATCAGTATATCTACTTTGCTTTTGGCCATTTTATGACTTTAATTAGGTACTTAAAAAAACATTTTTATGATTTGACTGTTTTTTTTTCTTTTCTTTTTTAGCGTATCCTCCAATAAAACTGTTCATAATTTCTAGAAAGAGTTACTCTCATTTTAATTCTTGAAATTGTGAAGTAGTCTCATTTAAATCTCTAAAATTAACGAAAAGATAATTTAGTTTCTAAAATTATAAAACATCGGTCAAGTTAGTTCCTAAAATTATAAAACGACGGACTAATTTAACTATTATTTTATAATTTTAGAGATTAATTTGATCGATATTTTACAATTTTAAAGACTAAATTACTTTTTTATTAATTTTAAAGACTTAAGTGAGACTATATTATAATTTTAATGGTCAAAATAACAGTAAACTCTTCTAAAAAATAATGTTCCTCGTTTATTTCCTCTCTTATATATGAGGAGTCATTTTCATTACAAAAGTCTTGAAGTAAAATCCAATCCAACCCAAGTGAGAATGAGATTGACTTCATCAAAATCAACCTGCTTAGGTCATCTCATACAATTCTCCTAGCTATATACCTCCGTCAAAGGGGTAAAGTAGCTTAACCACCAAGTTTCTCATCCAATTCTCATATAATTTAAAGTATATCTAATTGAATTCGTGGCATGAACTTTCTGCCAGCTGGCTGACTTGGTTTGAGCTAATTTCTGACGAAAAACGTTTCAATTTTTTATACTAGCATGGTCACTCGTGTAATGCATAATGCATACGATGTGTTTTATAAAAAAATTATAAAAAAATATGTTTGAACAATTATAAGCGACTTGAGTTTTTTTATACTAGCAAGATTACCCGTGCAATGCACGATGTATACGATGCACTTTATAAAAAAATTATGAAAAAATATGTTTGAACAATTATAAGCGACTTGAGTTTTTTTAATTATGGTTCATAAGTTATATAACAAATTATGAATTATTGTTATCTATTAAAAATAGTTAATTAATTCATAACTTTAAAGTAGAGTACAACAAAAAATTATATAAATTATAGTTGAAGCAATAAAATAGTTTAAATAGTTGTTGTAAGTAGGCATTATAAAATCAAATTCAAATGAAGATAAAAAAAATTATTACCTAAATTTTAAAATCAAATTCAAAGCAAGATGGAATAGAACATTTTAATTTTTTATATAATCTTAAACGTTAAAACCAAATATTTTTGAATTTTTTTTCTAATCCTAAAAGGATCAAATTTAAACTCATCAAAAATATTTTTACCACCTAAAAAAACCAAAAAAATCAATAATTTAGAGGCTATAAGAAAATAAATCAAGAATATCAAAATATGAAGACCTCAATACTATTATCGCCTTCAGAGTAATTCAAACACAAGATGTCATCATGCCAGCCCATTTTTTTACACCTGTCACATTCTCACCACATCTCCGACCTCAACCACAATAAAAGAATTAATTAATCAATCAATGTGTTTAATTTTCATTCTATTTTTCATTTTAAAATATTCATTGCATGCTTAATAAACCTGAAAATAGAATAAATCAATCAATTAACCAATTAGTGTGTATAATCTACATTCTATTTTTTATTTCGAAATATTCATTGTATGTCTAATAAAACTGATAAAGGAAATGAAACAATAAATCTTTAATTGACTTTGATTTTTTGAAATACTCATTGCATGCCTAATAAAATTGAAAAAAAAATGAATCAATTAATGTGTTTACTTGCATGCAATTCTGATTGTGCAATGATATTTTTTCAAATTACGCAAACCATTCTAATGTCCCTTTCTCTATTGTTGCTTTTTCCTTCATGTTTCTTTTTATAAGTTTTTATTTTCATTTTTAGTCTATTCCTCGTTAATGACATCCATCATTTTGAATTTCACATTCACTATTTCTACAAAATAAATTATTTCCTTTTTAATTTGCTCGCTATCATATATATTTCTATTTGATTTACTACTACTAATATTAATTTGATACACAATTACAAATTAAAGACAAACCATTTACATCAAAGTAAATTTACCGAAATAGAAATTTTGAATGAAAAAATTAAATAACCTATATACATTTTTTAATTAAAACAACTAATATAGTATTACATATATTTTTATGCTAAAAAAGTATGATATATATTTTTCAAAACAAACCTAGTAATATATATAATAATTATTATTATTATTATTATCCCGTATATAATTTATTGGAAAATATTGAAAAAAAATAAACAACTAAATTTTTCCAATTTATGATGTTTCTTCTTGTTTGAGAAAGAATAATAATGTATCTGTACAAATTAAAAAAACTAATCAAAAAAAGAAATGAAAAATAAAAAAACTTAGAGATATTAATTCTAAAACGACAACTGATAACTAAAAATGATTTATAAAAAAAAAGACTTGCCTTATTGGAGAAGTTTAGCTTGATAAATATATAGAAGAGTAACTATATTCGGTCTTCGATAAAATCAAAATAAAAATCAAATAACATCAATGGTTTGGGAGCTATAAAAAATAAATAGACACTAAAAATAAGTAAAAATGATAGAAAAAATAGCAATAATTACGAACTCATCTTAGATGAGAAGTCAATGTTGATGAATAGAGAAATAACAATAATACAAAAGCTAAAACAAAGTGAACAAATAAAACATATCAATACATGCATATATTAAGATTTAAGATCGACTAAAAAATACAAAAATTGAAACATATAAAGGATTAACCAAAGTTTCAAGTGATAGTCACTACAATGAAAAATAATAATGAAAAAGAAAATATATATGAAATGAGATAAGAAAACAAAAAAGAGAGAAAACATGAGAAGTTAGTGTTGATAAATAGAGGAATAACAATAATACAAATGCTAAAACAACGTGAACAAATAAAACATATCAATACATGTATGTATTAAGATTTAAGATTAAAAATACAAAAATTGAAACATATAAATGATTAACCATAAAAAGAAAACAAAAACTAACATTTAATCGAGAGTTTCAAGTGATAGTCACTGTAATGGAGGAGAATAATGAAGAAGAAAATGCATATGAAATAAGAGAAGAAGAACAAAAAAGAGAGAAGACAAAAAAGTCATACCAGAGAAAAAAAAGTTAAAAAGACACGAAAGTTTATCGATGCAAAAGTGTAAGAGTTTAATAAAATCTTAGAAAGTAAATAGATAGAGAGATATGTATGAAAATATTCAATCAATAAAAAGAGGAATGAAATGGTATGTATGAGATCTTTAGATATTATTTTATAATTCATAAAAAATAAATATTTATTATAAAAATCAATTAAAAATATTAGTAGAAAATATTAAATGTAGAATTTCCGTTTATATAATATCGATTTGAAATATCTTCTAAAAAATTAAATACAATATCAAATATAATCAATAATTTTATATAATAATTAGATACATTAAATTTAAATCATAGAATAATTAATTAATAAACTTGTTCAAATCAAATCAATTCAATTATACCTTAAAATACTCACAGAGTAACACATATAAAAATTAATCTCGAGAGAATTCGTCTTTATATATATTATAGATATCATTGATTGATTGATCCTTTACCTCCAAAAAGATATATAGTTAATCTGATTAATTACATTAATGAAAATATTTTGGGAATGTGAAAGCTAAAAAGAGTTGGAAACTTCCTCTCAGTCAGTGTATTCTCAGTGTGTCCCACACAGGTACACTATTAGACTCGAACTTGTATTGTTGGCTAATAACAACAAAAACTCTTTTTGCTTGCTGTCTAGATAATGTCAAAAGCGATCAACCCTGCGGTGGCTCTTCAAAAGAAGAGTATATTATTTTTATTAATTAATTAAAAAACCAACAATTTCAGCAAATTAAATTTGTCGCGTCTTTTTAACATATTATTTGGGTTTGATTTTGACTATATGTATAAGAAATATATATATATTTAGGGAAAAGAAAGATATTCTTGTAAAAGGCAAAGTACGTCTCGAAAATAATTAATCCCTAGCTGTTGGCTGAGGGATACATAAGTAATTCACCTAAAAAATATTAATTAAGTGCATGTATCATCTTACATATTTGGTGATGGAAGACAAATTTTGCCGTACTAGTATGGTATGCATAATATATCCATACATGAGTATTTTATATTTCTTTCACTTCATTTTAATAAAATATTAAAAAAATTATTTCTTTTTACAAACAATATTAAAAAAATTATTTAAACTTTGCCCCAAATAAATATGATTTTTTTAGCACTACTTAGTAGTGTATTTTAATTTAGAAATCGAGAAAAAATAAAAATAATTTAATTGAATTATATCCACTCTTTAAGTTATTTATTATTTTTTTAATCATTGTAAAAAAATCTTAAATGTAACTTATTTTAAAATAAATTAAATCACATAGACTTGTATTCATTTACATTTTTGTATAAAATTAAGTAATTAATGTTGCAATTAAAAAGGATAAGTTTATTTACAATTTAAATATAATTATTGAATAAGCTGAGGTAATAAATTTTTATTTATTTTGAAGTTTAATAATAGTAATATTAATTAACTCATTCTAATAAAACTTTCAGAAACGAATCAATTGACTAAAAATTGATTTTTATGTGATTATCCAGCTTAAAATGATTAACGCACCCCACCCCACACAAAAAAATAGACACGAAAATTATAATAATTGTGTATGTGAGTGTACGGTGTCGGAAAGTGCTATACAGCATATGCATATCAGTTTTTTTTTTTAAAGAAGCATATGCATATCAGTTGTTGAGATGATAATATTTAATTAAGCTAACTCGTCTTTCTTTCTTATTGTTTTCTATTATGAAAATTGAAAATGACTCCTTTAGGTGGTAATTAAGGAAACATTTGTAAGGAATCCGCGTGTGTGTGTGTTTCAACTTTCGGTCATTTGACTCTTTTTTTTTATATATTTTTCCGATTTAATTAAAAAGGTTTACAAGCTAGCCCGATCTTAACAATATTTCAAAGTCAAGAGGACTAAGTAAAAGTTTACAAGCCATGGGTAAAGTATGTTTAACAATTTTAGTAGAAAAATTGAAAAAAAAATGAAACGAGATCATTGACCATACATGCACGGTGGAAATTATAATGATCATGCTTTTATCTTGATCATTTTGCGTATATGTAAAAAAAAAACATAAATGTTACTGGTTTTATTAAAACAGAGTAGAAATTATTTTGGTTTTCGTGAGCAAAATAGAGAGTTGACCATATTGTATTGTATATGTTTACATGGATTAATCATTTACATTATTATTTGAGAAATATTAATAAATCCTGATAAAAATAATATAAAGCCAAAACAAATCTACAACAGTTATTATATTTTTGAAACAAAATACGTGGACGATTATGAAGCCTTAAACTTTGATATAAGTGCAACACGTCTCAACTTGAGCCACAGGGGGAAAATATTAACAAAGTGACACTCCATAGCAACAAAAATATTATTTTGACAAATATAGAGATCAAACCTAGTCCCCTGTCTCCTCTCAAAAGCTCAGTACATAAAACAGTGACATCATGCATGCACATCTAGAATGGATACCTGTAACTAAGTCAAACCAGGGAACGGAGAGAGGAAGGCTACGCTATTCGCTAAGCACATTTGTGTGTTGGTGTTCTTGTCTGTTCTTAATAAGTAACGATAAATTATTTCAGAGTAAACTTTATTTATATATATATATATAAATGGATTTTCGGGATTATTTTAAAAATGGTAAAATATTAAATTAGTAGTAAAATTGAATGAAATTATTAATCAATTAATCAATCGTTTCTAAATAGATACGGATTTTCCGAAATTAATTAAAAAGAATGATGAGAGACAGAACATTGTCACTTCACTTCCAACTGTCATATTTCAGATCTCCATGCATTTGCAATATGCATCGCGTGGTTGAGGAGTACATGATGTGCACGTGTCACATTAAGAGTGGGACCGCGAGACGCTGCCCAACATTTCTCGTAGCACCGTACCGTTTCTCCAGACCAGCAAATCTCTTCGATCGCCAGTTGCTGCTGGATGCCCCTAATCGTTTAAAGATCTACGACTTGCGTTTGGATTAGATGGATTAATTTTAAAAAATAGCTCTTAGCTATTATTACGAGCGTGTTTTGAAAAATAGTTTATTTAAATACTTGTGGTATAAGTGTTTATTATGTGTAATCTATTTTTATAATCGAAAAAAAAATATAATGAAACTGGTTTCATATAAATTGTAAGTTATTTTGATAAGTTATCATGGGTAATTTATAAAAATAAGCTCAAAATAGCTTATGAATCAGTTATAAACAGCTTATGAACCAGTCATAAGCTATTTTCATAAGCTCTGCCAAACACACTAACAAAAGTTTATGTCAATAGATAAGTCTAGATAAGCTTTGCATAAATCAATCCAAACAAACTATATATTTTTACAATTGTGGTGGTGAGCTTTGAACCAAGTACCTCATACTTATTACTTAAATCTCTCACCACGAGTGCGATGATCTAGTAGCTTGAATAGCTCTCAGCTTGTTATTTTTAGTTTTTTTTTATATCCACTATATTCTAAGAGAAAATGACACATCGACTAATTTGAATTCAGTCGAGAGATAAGTAAAATTCTGGTCATAGATTGAGTTCTAACCGAACTCGTCCCCTTAAATGAAGTACATTAATCACTTGTGTTCAATCTCGAGGCTTGTTATTTTTAGTTTTTTTTGATCAATCGGAAAACACTTGTTATTTTTAGTTTGCAACATTAGTAGCTAGTAAACTTTTTCTAGAAAAAAAAACTTTTATCGTCATTTTGATTATTGACAGTTATTTTTAATAAATCTTTTCTACTCTCTCCAGTCTCAAATATAAGAAAAAAAGTACATGCATCTGGACCAAATTTGGTCCAGATGCATGTACTTTTTTTCTTGTATTTGAGACCGGAGGGAGTAATTTCTGGGAGTTAAATATTATTTTTAGTTTGTATCTCAAATGAATACTTGTTTTAATCAGTTTATACATTAGTGGTAATTTATAATATGAAAATAATTTTCATACAGTTTAAACCAATCTTTGCCTTAAAATTATACCATTGAATTAATACACACATTAATTTTTTTGTGCACATAATTTACCAAAATTAGAGTGGAAAAAAATAAGTTTGATCAATAATTCTGGCGTCACAAATTTTATATAGTGACAGAATTAGAGATGAGTTCGTTCCATATTTCTCTCTTATTAATTTTCTATCACTAATCAACCAACAAATGAACAGTGTAGTATTGGCCACCAAACCAAAAACGGAGCTGCGGTGCATGCATGCTTGTGAATTAAATAATGCCAGCTGGTCTGTAAAGTGTGATGGGGTTTTTCCTCTTATTCTAGTCTAGTCTCTTTTATCGTTGTCACTAGCTAGTCAATGTCTTACTGCATGCATGCCTAATGTGAACACAGAATTAATGAAACTGAAGTAGACCCAAAAGTAGGGGGAGAAAACCACAACGCGCAAACAGAAGATGAGGCAGCAAAGGGCAAAAGCACCGACTCTCACTCAAACGCTAAGCTTCTATTCTATGGGATGAGTTTCTGTTTTGACCTGCACGGCAAGTGTGCCACAGTGGAACAAGTCTCTCGCAAGCCACCCCCAAACTCCAAACATACGTACGCAGAAGTCAAACTCTAGCCACCCCATTAATTAATTAATTCTTATGTTGACGTTTGCTGGATTTGCTTTCCTTTCTAATTTGATTCTCTTCTACGTTATCGTATTTAATTTTCTAGCTCTTCTACCGCCAAACCATAGTACATTTCTACTCTTATCTACTTGAGAATCACATGTAATGCAGAATGAATCTTTTTCATGACAAAATTTTGTACTATCTCGATTTGTTTCTAAAATATAAGACCCTTATGTGAATTTTGTTTTCCTTTTTATAAGATTTCCTTTCAGAACATTTGTTGCATTAATTATTTTTTAACAATATATCCTTATTTATTGTACAATTTTTAATCAATAAACCATAAATGTTGTAAATTTATGAGATATTTTCTCTCTCAATCTCCTATGAGAATTGGAGAAGTTTAAGAAATAGTGAGAAAAGAGAGATTATAGGCCTAAGGACAATTTTGAAAAAATTATATAAATTATTAAAAAATTTAATGTTACTAACTAAATTGACTCACTTTCTTGAATTAGTTAAATGGGAAAAACTATAACCTTTAATGGATTTATATTTATACAATATCCATAATATATAAAATTTTCTCATAAATTAAAGTTATATAAGAATTGAATGCATATATAAATATGTACTATATATGACAATTTATTATTTCCTTTTATCAAAATGTCATTTAAAAATAGTTACTATTTTTGTCAATTCTACTGCTATCTTTACTTAAGTAACCAATAAGGAGAACCGTAGAAATATATACGTGATATTTGAAGAAGTACATATTAGAAATTAAAATTAGCTATTTTAATATGTCAAATTAGGACTAACAGTACTGTCTTGAATGCAGTGGTTATAGTTTTAAAAATAGATTGAAATGTGTAACTTCTAGAAGAAAAAAAGATTTTAAAATGCTTCGAGAGCATTTGATGTAAACTAAACTACGACAAATTAAATACTAATTTTGAATGGAATGACGTTCGTTTGATCTCACGTAAAACAAAACCAAATTAAGAAGAATAGTAACGGCGGCAGGTAAAGGCAGGAACAAAGGTGTATTGATGAGTGAACCACGCACTAAGTTGTTACTTGAAATTAAAGGATGTTGATAAATTAAGAAAATTGATAAAAAATTAACTATTTTTTTATTAAAAAAAAAATAGATTAAGGGAGACACACTCCTATGTAAGGTCAGAAAAAACCACTAATCTCAATGAAGATTTATAGTAGAATTTACGTAGAGCCTACTGATAAGATATAAATTGTGAGTTATTTTTATCTAGACGTTACTTTCTACTTTCTAGATCTGTTAGCAAATATTTCAAATTAATTGAATATTTAAAACCAAATTATTCTCTACAAATAGTTCTCGTAATTATTAGTTAATTTTTAAAAAACTATCCAGATGATCATGTTGGATTAAAATGACTAATTAATAATCTACGGGTTTAGAGATGTTTTTGTCAATTTTCAATTTGAAGGACTAACTTAATAACCTCCAACGATTTGATTTTTTTTTATAAATCAAATTGCATTAAAACAAGACAAAAAACACAAGAAGTGTTCCGTCCATAAATGAATACAAGAAGTTGTTTACAGGCCCATCTCTCTACCAACTCAAATGAACAATTTGATAAACTAAACTTGATTAAAATTTACTCGTTTATTAATACACATATCACATATTTGCCGGTGACGATGTAAAGTACTGCTTCTTATTCCTTAATCACTATATATATTCGTAACAACAATAATATTCAGTTCTTGCGTACAATAATATATTAAAACTAAGCATAATTTGTGTCTATACATCCCCATTATATATTCGTAATCAATTGAGTGAATAGTCAAAATGGCCCCCGAAATTGTAGGGCGCTCTCAATTTAGCCCCTGAAATTAACAAAAATTCAAAATAGTCCCTCAATTTGTAAACCGTTACTCAATTTAGTCCCTCCGTTAACCTCAGTTAGTTAACGTCGTTATTGAGTATGACGTGTCACGTTAAGTGGCATGCTGCCTCCCACGTGGCGCACACGTGTTCAGGGACCAATTTGACAGCTGGTAACAGGGACTATTTTGAGAGTAGTGAATGTCAAAATGACCTCCAAAATTGTAGAATGCTCCCAAATTAAACCCTGAAATTAACAAAATAATCCCTTATATTTTGTCTAATTGCACTTGTCATCTGCATGACATTAATGAACGTTGGTATCATGATATACCAAATGAGCTCCAACGTTACAATCACTTTTGGATGAGCAAAAAATGATAAAAACACAAATAAGACTATAATTGGACACCAAAAAAGAAGTTCATTTTTTGCTCATCCAAAAGTGATTGTAACGTTGGAGCTCATTTGGTATATCATGATACCAACGTTCATTAATGTCATGCAGATGACAAGTGCAATTAGACAAAATATAAGGGATTATTTTGTTAATTTCAGGGTTTAATTTGAGAGCATTCTACAATTTTAGGGGTCATTTTGACATTCACTACTCTCAAAATAGTCCCTGTTACCAGCTGTCAAATTGGTCTCTGGACACGTGTGCCCCACGTGGGAGCCAACATGTCACTTAATGTGACACGTCATACTCACTAACGGCGTCAACTAACTGAGGTTAACGGATGGACTAAATTGAGCAACGGTTTACAAATTGAGGAACTATTTTGAGTTTTCGTTAATTTCAAGGACTAAATTGAGAACGCTCTACAATTTCAGGGACCATTTTGACTATTCACTCGTAATCAATTACTAGCTGATTGGAAAACAAATAGGCAAATCGATGCTACAAATTTGATTAATTGTTCAGATTATTTTATTGAAAAAACCACACCAAAAAACTTATAACAGTTATCTTTCCCCCATTGATCATGACTATAATATAGAGAATGACAGTGACATTTGTACGTTATTTTCATTTTTTTAATTATGCCTAATAATATTGGTTAATGTTACGGTTTATAGAGACAAATAAAGTGTGAACTGTGAAGTACGTAAACGCAAAAATTGATGTATACTATCGTTTTCGTTCAATCCCCACCCCACCCCCTTTTTTTAAAAAGAATAAAACATCGTTTTCATCGAGAGATTATGTTGTTGGGAAGGAGGATCGAAAGTCATAGACATGTCCGGTTGAAGCCGGTTTAGTAAAGACAGATTCACTCAAACTAGTTCCACTCCCTCAACTCTCAACCATCATCCACAAGGCCACAAACAATCTCTATTTTACCATAAACCCATCAAGTACCCCTCCCCCAAGTTTTTTTTTTCCATGGCTCCTATACTGATTTGCATAAAAGTGATACCAATGATTATTTAAATTATAAGAATCCTTTAATTAATTTACGGAAAGTAAAAAAATTGATTAATTTAGTTAGTGAAATTGTTAACACTTTATGTTATTTTTCAAAGTTACCCATAATATTTTTAGGACTCATCGTCTTTCTCTTTTTATCTAATTAATGCATCTCTATTTTTCTAGCTCAATCCTCATAAATTTACAGTATTTTTATATACAAATTTGCAGTATTTATTGTTTATTAAATATTATTTATTTTATCCATTAGTTTTTTCTCATTTTTCTCGCATCCAAATAAAGATATATATATATTTAGTATAAAGCATATAAAAAAGTCAATTTTAATTTTTTTATCTTTTATTCCTATAAATTTTTCTATTTAAAAATGAAGAGGGTGACAAAAAAGTAAAAATAATTTTAAATTTTTTTATCTTTTATTTCTATAAATTTTTCTAATTATTAAATAAAAAAACATTAAATATTTTTTTATATTTTTAAGATATTAATTGTATTTATTTTTTCATTAAATACTTAATTTATAAAATAATAAAATGATATGTAAAAAATTTCGTAAAAGGGTGTAACATTTGTCAAAACAAAACAGCTCGGAGTGACAGCAAGCGAGGTTCAGAAACCTATTCGCTACAGTCAACGCCAACGGCTCACTTTCGCAGCGTCGGCGGTTCCTCGTGTTCAACATTAACTCACTCACCACTAGAAATATTAAATTATAATTAAACATTGATTAAATGCCAAGTGTCACCGCTAAAGTCTATTTTAAACCTAACTAATTGAGATATGGTTCAGTTCAGGGGCAGCCATGGTTTTGGCAAGGGGGGAAAGGAAGTCGTAACAAATCTGGTTAGGAGGATTTAGAAGTTATAATATATTTCATCAATAGATATTAATATTTTGAAGTTTGACATATTATATATAATAATCCTTTTACTCTTGAATGGATCTTACTTTTGTTAAAACCATTAACCATACCTCAATAGTAAGAATATATGTCTACTTTATTGATCTCAACGATCGACAAATTATATATAACAACGAATTAATTAAACATTATATCCTGACTCAAAATTTTAAAATAATGAGTATCATTTTCGTTTAAGAGTTTTCTAATGCTTCAGTTTTCAACGACAACATTGTAATTAACTTTGCATAATTGCATATGAGTGATTTCTTTAATTTTACTTTGAATATTATTTAACCTAAGAATGTAGTTTAATAGTTAGTTGTAAACACTTTTTTTTATAAGCAAAAATATATTAAGATGGGAACACTATATATAATTAAGTTATAAACACTTAATTACTGATATCGCCAAAGCATAATTTTTTTTTGTTACAGAAACCATTTCAATAGTCTGACCACATATTGTTCCGTCACCGGGGATCAAACTTAGGTCTTAGTCAAGCTCGTATCTTATATGAAGCGTATTAACCACTTGCGTCTAACCTTGTGATTATATTAATATTGTATTTTATTGTAAACACACTCACACATATTTTATCATTGTATAATTAAATGCTATTGTGATAACTAATTTGTTTATTGTTACACTTGATATTTAGATACACAATTTAATAAGTAATAGATTTTATAAAAAATATAATAAAATTATTTATTTTTAGTTCAACTTTCAAAAAAATTTGTACGGATTATTCAATATAAAAAATTTATGAATTAATAATAATTTTTTTATCTCAATAACTTTTTAATCCCTCTCTTAACAAATTTCTAGATGCGTCGTTCAGAGAGACCATAGAAACGAGTAAAATATGATCCACCGGATCCTCTTAAGTTGTAAGCACCCACTAACTTTCAACTACATATCTTTTTCGTCCAACTGGTGATACTCAACACTGATCCATGCCCCTACTATCGTGCACTTGTCAATCAAGAGTTTTGGGTCTGATCACAGACCAACAAAAAGTGCACACATATTAACAAGTAACAAGGTCACTATTAGAAATATTATATCCTCTTATAAATTTTTTTATAAATTTTTTTACTATTTTAAGAAAAAAATATAATTATGGCTTAAAAATAATTTTGGTCTCTGTAAAATATTAATTTTTGCTTTTTCGTTCCTACAAACTTTTTTTTTATTTTTTCATCCCTGCAAATTGCCCTGTCTCTGTTTTTGGTCATCGACGTCAAGTTTCGTTACAAAAAAGCTGAGGTGGCTGACGGTTGATGATCTGTCAGTGCCACGTAGGGTAACAGAAGCCATGTGTCACGCCAGCTGTCATTGCCACGTGGACAAGCTGCTGAGTCAGCATGATTAGCATTTAAAATGTGATTATTAACGTTAATTAAAACCCTAAACTAATTAAAATAAAAACTGAAATAAAATAAAAACAGATAAACACTATTATTTTATATTTTAAATTTGAAATAAATGAAAAAAAAATTTGGGGGTCACAGGGTTCAAATTCTTCAGAACTCAGAGCCATAATCTGGAACAACAAAACATAATAGCTACAGAGAAAGGGAGGTAGGGGAAGGCAACTAGCTGCTTGTGGGGTTGAGCCGCCGGCCACACGGTGGCGAGCTCAACGACGCACGGCTTGGCAAAGGCCACGTGCGCAACGGTGTCCGCAACCAAGAAGACCTGCGCGACGCCGTGACTCAGAGGGGAACGGCTCTATCGCGGCCAAGGAGACGATGACGGACAGAGAACGTGGGTACTGGGGTGTAGCAGATCCAACCAGAGAAAGCCATGTGAGGTTGAACGGGTAAAGCCGCGACGACGCGGTCAACAGAGTTGTGGCGGTGGCTGACCACTCGTCGTCATCGTCTAAGGCAAAAGATGGTGTCTTTGGGTGCTTGCAACTAAGAGGATCTAGTTTCTGGGGGATTGGATTTGAGGGTCGAAAGAGAAGAGGGAGAGGGAGAGGTTTCGCGACGGAGTCTCCTTTCCCCAAGGGATTGTTGGACAAAAGCAAGAAGTGGCCTCAAAATGACCCTTGACAAGAGCAAGAAGTGCATATGCAGAATGATGATAGAGGGGGGGGGGGAGAGAGAGTCGCGATGGTACCAGCAAAAACAGCAGAATGATGATGCTAAAAGAATGGAGTTTGAAAGGTTCTTGGTTGAGAGCTGTGATTTTTGTTTGCACTCCGTTGGGGATTCATACACGAGGAGGTCTGTTTTTGGTTCAAACACGAGGATGAAGTTCAAGTTCAAACCCAAAACAACAACACAGAACAAACAAACACCCTCTCTGCTTCAATTTTTTTTGGTGTGTGTGAGTGTGATGACTTCGCATTAAGAAAATGAGGAACAACTTCTTGTGCTCAGTTGTTGGGATTCATACAATTAGTTTTATCCTGGGTTTCTTGTGTTCTCCTTGCCTGAGATTATCTGGTTTGGTTGCTGGGTATTTTTAGCAAATGGATTATGGGTTCATAAAGCAAATCGAGTTCTGGGTTGTGAAGCAAATAGCTGGGAGAGGTGAAGAATAAAACTAATTTAGTGTGTTTAATTTAGTGCTTAATTAATGCTGATTAGTTTAGGTTAATCACCATGTTTAAAATGTTAATGATGCTAAGTTAGCCACTTATCCACGTCATCGCGTGACACATGGCCTTTGTTACCCTATGTGGCACTGACAGATCATCAACCGTCAGCCACCTCAGCTTTTTTGTAACGGAATTTGACGTCGAGGATAAAAAATGGAGACGGAGCAATTTGCAGGGATGAAAAAGTAAAAAAAAAAAAATTGCAGGGACGAAAAGCAAAAATGAATATATTTGCAGGGACCAAAATTATTTTTAAGCCTATAATTAATATCTTAAAAACATAAAAAAATATTTAATATTTTCTCCATTTAATAAATAAAAGAATTTATAAAAATAAAAAATTTTAGAATTATTCTTCTTTGATTTAGATCCATGACCTCTCTTTTTTTCTGACTAAACAGTGATGTCGTATTATGTCTGTTTTTATAACTCCTGTTGAGCATTATTAATTTTGACCAGTTACCTCGCAACCTATAACTTTGAACCCGTCAAATAAAATTACAATAAAATTATAAAATTCAACATAGATAAATAACGTTCGTCTCTATATTGCCGTGTTTACATGGAAATTTTGCACTCATATTATTCTGAAAAAAAATAAATTAATCCGGGTATGTTGTACGTGCAACTGTAGAAATTAAACTCTCGAGGTAATGAGATTCATTTAAAGAATTGATATCTCCCAACATATGCTTCTTCGTATACACGACCGGGGATTAAGAGACCTGCGCGAGTATCTATATACCCCTGTGCCACACCATGTTAGTATATTATGCAATCTTTTTAATTAGTACTCAATTATATATCCTAATACACTGTCTTCTTATTTTCCTTTTCAACGAAATTCACAAATAAAAAAAAACGTGTCATAATCACTGAATCAATCCTTCTTCACTACTATTTTCTTCCTTCCTCTCACATTAACAATAGATCCTTTATATTCTTCCACTGCATATACCAAATCTTATCTGTGTGGTCGGTCCATGATCCTTGCGATACAAGTCGGTGACTTGGTCTTTTATGTGTTTTGGCACTTTTACAATAAAAGGTTTAAATGATATATTGAGGAAGTATCCACGAAGATGTATATACGTTTGACTTGATTTGTTTGTCTAATCTGTTTGTCACAGCAAGAAATAAGGATCTAGATCACTGGTATGCTGGTGTAGCTAGAGTGTTAGTTAGATATTTTTTGGTTCGGAGGAATCGCTCTTATCCCACACAGTGTCCTAACGCTTTCAACGAATGACTAATCTATATTCGTGCGTTGCGACGAGTACTACACTGGCCAACGTTGAATTTTAACGCTGCAAGAATCGAACTTGGGAGCTCCAAGTCAATCCCGTGCGTCCTAGTGGTAGCCAAAGCCACTGGACCAACAACCTTGGTTTAGTTATAGATATACACGTATATATATAACTTCTTGTATTTTTCCCTCGTTTGTTTGGGTGTGGAGTTGACAAGTGTTCAATGCACAAATTTAAGGTCAACTTACCCATTAAGCATTTTTCCCATAACGCGTGCCTCAGTGTGTGTGTGAGAGAGTCAGTGTGTGTGTGTCTCTGTGTGTGTGTGTGAGAGAGAGAGAGAGAGAATAATACAATTAATTGACATATATAGACAAGGCCGACCCTGAGATTTTAGGTACCCTAGGCGAACCGATAAAATGATGCCCTATCACCTTTTTGTAATTTTTTTTGTGAAATCATTAATAATATGTTCATAATCAGGGTTCTTTAAAAAATTATTTAAAAAAAAAAATCAAAGCAAAACTATTTAATCTACTTGGTAATATAGTAGTCGCAAATAAAATTTTAACAATTTCAATTTAGAAAATTTTCTTTTAGCAGATGCAACAATAACCGTGATAATTAATATTATTCTATAAGTTGTACATACATTAGGTAAATGTCTTTAAAGAACTCAATATCATAAAGATTGATTTTGATTCAAGTATTAAAATCTCTCTAATGACTTTTAATTATTCAAATAGAATTTCACAATCAAAATCATAACAATTATCATGTATGTTTTAGATAAGTTTCAAGATATTTGCAACATAGGCCCTATTTGTATAAACTTCTCTATAAACACTTCTAACAGATGTTTTTTAACTAATAACTTCTCACAAAAGTTGAAATTAATTTTTGTTCTTCACATTTCTCAAAAGCTATCTTTTTTAACTTCTCCATACCCACTTATCTATCTATTAATGGTTATTTAACAATTTTTCATCTTTAGCATAAATGAGAAGAATAAGAGTCCATAAGTTAAAAGTTGAAGCTTTTGCATCCAAACAGGACATTAATTTCAAGTCCTAATTAGAAAATGATTTAAGTCTTTCAATACTAAATAAAATTTCAAAAATCTCCTCATATATATGTGTTATACTACTCCCAATATATATAAGTAGTGAAACTTTTTTGGTGCCTTCTAAAAATTGGGGCCCTAGGCGGTCGCCCCTCTTACCCACCCTCAGGGCCACCCCTGTGTATAGAAGTCAACATGTGATATGCTACTAGTTACTAATTTGCCAATTGCAAATTGCCAAATTGTATAACTATACTACAAGTCTATACTTAATTCTAAGTATGGAATTTTCGTGTGTGTGTGTGAGAGAGAGGAACCAGAACATAAGCATAAATAAGAGCAAAAGAGTATGGTTGAACAAATGATAGAACCATGTACTTAAAATTTAATTAAATAGACTTAATGTTACAAAGTGGTCACGATAAATATTAACATGAATTTATGCAGCATGCCATGCATGCTTGGCATGCGTGCAGAATATGTATGCAATAGCGAATGAAGGAGTATGATTTCGTGAACACCTACAGCTAAAACAAGCGGAAACATGTCAATTCTTTGTCAGTGGTTGAACTAAGTAATTTATTAAACCAATTATATATACGTTCTTTAATAATTCTCCCATGATTTTTGTAACCCAAAATAAAATTTGCTAGTTCTAATTGTGTTATGAATCATACATTTATTAATAAATTAGAGGTTAAAAAAGACTAATTAAGGGGATCATGCAAGTTTAATTAGCTGCATATTATTTCCTCTAAAACAACGCACTTAATTTCATGGCTTTTTGTTTGTATCAATTTGTAATTAACCAATAAAGATCTCTAAAATTTGACCAAACTATAAAATTAATTCAATCCTAGATCCCAAAACAAGTTCATTGTTTTGCATTGTAACTTTTACAAGTTATCTAAAACTTGTTAGAAAAACACAAGTTAGGAAGTGATTTCTGCCTAAAGCTCAGAAGTCACAGGATAGGGTCAACTATATAAATAAACCACACCAAATGAACAAGCTGGCATGTATGATTCATGCACAAATTCCACACCTACCAATTGTACCATCCCTAATTCCCTATCGGATAACAATAGGCATTAATTAAATTTCCATGATTGCATGGGCTGGATCAACATACACAGCTTGATGATATAATAACGAGTTAGTTGTTTCAATTAAAATAAAAAATATTTTTCATACTCCCTGCTTCCTATAATGGATACCCATGTGATCATTTTCACCCAAAACATTGGTATTGGTATTTAGTTTTCGTTTTGTTTTAATTGTTATTTTTACCATTTCTTCTACCAATTTTTGTAAATAAAAAATAAAGTGAAAATAAGGTAATTTTTTTATATATATTTTTTACTGTAAGCATAATATATTTCCTTTTCGAACAAAATAAACATGTCCTGGGTAGTGTTTCGTTTGTTAAAAGATATCACATTTTTTGTTTTATATTTATGAAAAATTGATTAAAAAATTCATAAAATCTGAAAATAAGAAAAAAAATAAAAAAAAGGTGATATTTTTATAATTATTAATGAAAATATATCAGTTGAAAATGAAAACATAAAATAAATCAAACACTTTAAATTCTATTTCCGCAGGAATTAAAAAAAAATAGAGACAGAAGCCTAAGGATCTGCCTAAGTATATCATAAAACATTGTGAAATGTATTAAAATATACATAGCGAGTAGTGGGTGCTCATTTTTTTTGTCTGTGATTATCGTATTTCATCATTAAGGAACCATTACTGCTGAGGAATCCAAAACATAAATGCACAGAATATGAAGTATGAATACTAGCAAAGCAACATGCAGAAGGTACAAAGCCAGCATATATATGGTACTACGGAAAATCAGATCTGACAATTTTTTTTTTAATAAGGTCCCTTTGGGACGTGGAGCACATGGAAATTTACTAATCCATTGTTCAAACTAGTTTCTGAATTTTCCAGCATGATGGTCGGATTTCAGAAACAGCTGGCTGCTATGAAGTCTCTGCTATCTTCTTATTCCGCCCATAATGTGCTGCTGCATGATAAAACAAAAAAAAAAATGAAAATATGAAACCAATTGAATCCAAGGACGCGAAATTATTATTTTTTTGATACAAAGGACGCGAAATTTTAATCAAAATAAGCATGAGCTTATAAATGTTCAGCTTGTTAGAAGTTAATCCGATAATTACTTGTTATTTTATATAATAATGAATTCCATCAAAACTTTAGCCATATAATTTATCACGTCAAATTTGAATTAGCCAAGCATCAAATCAATAAAGACCAAACTCAAGTTCAAGGCATAACGCTTAGGAGTGAAAAAGCTCTCAAAAAGTCCAAGATAAAAGATTCAGAAGAAATCCAGAAATTAGTAAAATACAACTAATAAATCAACATGAGAGCTACCAAGTCCAAATCTTTAAAACTTTATTATATATATTAATATAATATAATGCATGATGTTGAACTTAGAGGTTGAATCCTATTCAAACGATTTTCCCCTTTCTTTACCCTAGTTTTGTACCCGCTATCCTACCTCTATCAAATTATCAAATCACGTGAATTTAAGGAACTGTCGCTCTTTAGTTCAATTGTGTGTCACATTTCCCTACATACTTTACGATTCATGCCATATAGCACATATACGACTACGATTAGCAATGACAATTTTCCCTGCGGGTATTTCCAAGACAGTTAGAAAGATGATCCTTTTACCAATTCTACACACCAGACGTAGTTTACAATACTTTAATACGTGATCACTGATCAGCCATTCCACCCTCTTGCACTCAATGCATAATTGCACATACCCTTACAAAGACAATGTCCAAATTAAAACAAGTCGAGATGGGGAGAAGTTTGTCAAGAACCTCTTGAAAAGCTATATATACCTGAGGAATGTTTACAAAATTCAGCTCATTTTATCATTACGTTTTACACATCAATACGAACTCGGGCAATCTATTGCAATTTGCAACCTAAAAAGCAAAGAACTAATCATACTTATAGCGCAACTTGCCACCATGGAATCCTATTAAACTGGTAATGTCTGTACTCTTAAGTGCTTATATTTCTGCTCTTTGTTGAACCTTTTTTCACTCTCTGCCAAACCTTTAGATAGAAGGAGCTTCAAGGCATCAACCCCCTCTTGCAAAGCCTCATCAATCTGTCCAACAGGAAAGATATGAGAAGAAACATTGAAGAGATGAAGAAGATTTTTGTAACTTGGCCCATTTTCCATATAGTGCGTGTAGCCTGATGTAAAAAAACATGCAAATACACCAGCCACAAGCTCACCACATGAAAGCTGCTATAATATAGAAGTGGCATTGTACGTTTGTACCCATATTGCATGCTATTAATACCTATGGCTCCCATTTGCCCTAATCTTTTCCAATTTATTACATTTCTACGCAGTAATTAAAGAGCCACCCAAATGCAGACGATTAGTTGGAATGTCCCGCCATCAGATTTGTCATGGAAACCATGAAACCCAATTGAAAACATCATTACACTAGAAGAACCAAAAGTGCATTCAACAGTAAACCAAGAACTTACTCGTTGTCTAGCTGTTACATTAAACTTTTGAAGCAAAAATGCTTTAGGATCCATTTGCCCAGGAGGCTTCCCAATCCCTAACAACAAAACAAATTCAAAATAATAATCAGTAATAATCTAAAAAGTAGGTAAAGAATAACCATTTGCAACAAAAGTACTAACCAATTCTTAGACGAGGAAATTCTCTATTTCCTCTGAAGTGATAGATCACACTCTTCAGCCTGGATCATTGAAAGGCAAGAGTAGAGTACAAGATGAGTAGTAGTGCTCGAGAGAAGCACTTGATTAAAAAAATAATAAAAAAAATCAGAGATGACAAGATTTCATGAACTCATTTTTCAGCACAACTCATCCAACAAACAATATTATTGAATCATAAGCATCTGCTTCCTTTCTTCAGATCAAAAAATTAATTTTCCTTTCCACCCAAAACAGTGAAGCAGTGCAGATATGACAATAAATGTCCCCTTGACAAGCTATAACGTAATGAGTAATGGCGAATCTATATTTCCAGAAAGAATAGATAACAGTAAATGTGCTTCACAATTATCATATAGTGTCATACCCTTTGTGGCTTCCATGACCACCTTTCTCATGAAGACGAAGCACCCCACATGGCAAGTTCATGTCGTCATGGAACTGCATCCATAAGAAATTTCTTGAATAAAGAACACTTCTATGACCAATTAGACACTTGAAAGAGAAGGTGCAGTAATATGGAATAACTTACCACAAGCACTTGATTAAGAGGTAACTTGTAATAAGCAGCCAGTGGTCCTGTCTGCAGTAAAATGAAGAGGCATAGTATAACATAACTTGATAATCAGCACAAGGCTTCATACGTAGCTAAACATAAAAATACAAGCAAATGAAACCAGTTATATGCTACCTCAAAAATAGAAACCTTCCATGGAATCAATTAGTTTACAACCTTACCACAGCAAAAAGTTGGCACTTCAAGCACAAATAAAACAGTAAAAACAGGAATAATGTAAGCAATCAGCCATGGTGACCATCTTTCAACCCTTAATTATCTGTCATAGAACTATCTTCTATTTTCTTTATCCTTCTCTCCTTCGATATTTTATGAAAAGGGCAGAGGGAATTGATGGTATTCCCTAACATAGTGTTTGGTTGGGAGGGAAATGGAGGGGAGGGGAGGAATTATTTTAAATCTTTTTAGTTTGGTTTAATTTTTTGGAGAGGGGTGGCAGCAAAATCCCTCCTGGCTCAATTTTGGCTCCCCTCCAATATTTGGGGGATTTGAAGGGGAGAGAAGATGGTTTAAAATATTTTAAATGCAATGATTTAAATAACCTTACCTAAAAAGTAACAAAAAATTTTATAAGAGCATAAAATGTAAATTAGTCCCTTTCTTCATTAAAATCCCTCCCCTCCCCTCCCCTCTTTTGAACCAAACAGACCCTAAGGACCTCTATTTGACAAAAGAATTACAAATCCACAGAAGATTTGTAGAAACCTACCTTTCCCTGGCACTTTCTCATTCCCTTCAATTGTCTCCAATTTGAACTAAAAGTATCAAAACCATGAATTCTTAATTCATTATTTTCCACAATGACTATAACCTTACTCTACCATGTGATCCACAAATGTGAAGGAACACTAAAAGTAAAAGCCCCCATAGGAAACCACATAATAAGCACAACCTTCGGAGAAAACAGAAAAGTAAACCACCACAAAGAAGGGTGGCCTAGTGCACGAGGCTCCCACCATGTGGGGTCTGAGGAGGGTAGACGTACGTAGTCTTACCCCCACAAGCGGAGAGGTTGTTTCTAGTTCGAACCCGTGACCCTCATGTCACAAGGAAACAACATTACCGTTGCGCCAAGGCTCGTCCGTAAACCACCACAACTGCCCCAAAATTCTCCCAGGAAACTCCCTGCACAAAACACCCACAACAAAAATGGATGATCCACAATATACGGTTGTAACTAATCTCAGAAGTTCCTTTTCTACCTTCTTCATCTTCATACTATAGGTATTTGAAGAAAATACCACCGTTACCTTGTAACTCAACGGATCAACCAACTTTATCCCCATTGAAGTGATTGTGGATAATGCAAATTACTCACACTGTCCAAAGAACTAGCAGAAATAATTTCCTCGTTCAATACTTGGACAAAAGATTTCAACAATTCAACATCTAGACAGAGCAGAATTCCCTTTTCAGAACCAGTATTAATAGATAACCTCCTAGAAGGACTATTCATGTGCTTTGTGGGATCATGGCAGCCTAAACATAATGTATAATTAAATCATATGTGCAGGGGGAAATCTAGTAACTGGGACCTTTAATTTATTTATTTATTTATTCTGTTGAAAGAGCTTTTCATAGGCACAACCTTGCATAGACCCATGCCTCATGGCTGTATCAACTAGGATTTACAGTTTTCAAATTTCTAATCTTTCTTGATTGATAGATAATACAAACAAGAAATAGATTTATCGTAAGCCCTAAATTGACAATAAAGTCATCCCTGATGAACCCATAATTTACTCAGTCAGTAATCTGTCATCAAATCATCACTGTCCACCTAGAAGACCATTTCATTGGAATTGAACACTGTCCACTCTATATCAGCAGTCGAACTCTACTGTAAATACCTCATTCCTGTAGCAGTCATTTTAAATTTCAAGAATTTCTTATCATTGTTACCATGACGTTAATCACACAAACTTTTAATTTTTAGCTGCAGTTGCAATTTAGCATGGTATGTTTCAACCTCACTACAATTCCAATCTATAAGAGTAAATTTCAACATTGTAACCAGAACAGCTACCCTCAAAGTAGATTATTAATTTGAGAAACCGAATGTATAATCAAATGAATTGATAGGTTAAGACATTTTTGCAAGTGGCAAGTGACAAACCCGTTAAATAACAAAACTTGTAGAAACTGAAGTGGAATATCTAGATGCGTATGAGAACAAAAAGGGGTAGAATACTTTAATTACTTACTGATTCACCACTGAGATTCATGTAAGTTTGAGGCTTTGCAAGGAAAACGGGAACTTCACCAACAAAACCTGTTACAGATTACCTTGCCTAAATTTAATGAATTACAACAAATACTGAAAGAGAGAAACAGAAAGGAGGAATATCAAATGGAGCAGAGCAGACACACCTTTTCCAAAAATGGCTTTGGAATGGACTGTGTTCATGGTAATCCCCTGTGACTCAGCAAATGCATCAATCATCTCAAAGCCCACCTGATTTGGACGAAAACATTTTCAAATTTTATCATCAAATTGTTAATTCAAATCCCCTTTACAAAACATTTTTCATACAATTTGATAGTTGGTGGTAAGAATTTCACTCCACTAAAATAAGGATAGAGTAAAGTAAGTAATTTCAAGCATTATTAAAAAAATAAATGCTAATATTTTAACAATCCATGATTTGTTATGCATCCACTTATAATATTAAGCTTTGATTTATTCATCAATTGTTGTGATTACTTACTTTACACTATAAACTGAGTTGCTCACTCTATCGGAGCCTAATCCCGGTGGTAACTAGATAAAGAAACTAACTCCTAACAAACTGCTAACTGAACTGAACAAATTGCTAACAGAAGCCGTAACGCTTAATATGCAGTGACAAAAAGAGAGAGAGAGTACATTGTGTCTAGTTCCTTTGTACTTGTCGCCAGGGTTGCCCAATCCCACAAAAAGCCATGGGCGCGGAGCAACGGTGCAATAGCAACGCCTGGTTGTTAACCTATTGAGCATGTCCTCCACAAAACTGTAACAATGAGAAAATTTTGAAGACACTTGGATTCAGCTGCTGCTGTCGAGAACAAGGAAGATTGACGAGACACTGGTAGATGGTAATTATTTATCTATGGACGTTGTCTTTTCAACGCTGACGGCGGTGGAGTTTGTGAGTGGGCGATCACCCGCCGGCCGCCACGCTGCAGCTACTCAGGATCGGAAATCCAATCGGCCAATGTTTTCAAACCCGTTTTTAAGGTTCGGGTTTGTGAATGATGATCAGACTCTGGAGGAATCGACCGGTTCACATCCAATGGGTTGAACTTGAACCGTGGAGGGAGCAAAAATTGAGTAAAGTTGGATTTTACTCTTTTACTATTTTACAACCCATTTTCACTCCTTCAAAAATTTGAATCAAATAATAAAGATTTAAAATAATATCTTCTTTATATTTTTTTTCTATGTTGATCTCTAATCAATTACTATGTTAAAAAAACAAAATTTGATATTTCATAAACACAAATGATGAATAGTTTTCTTTGAGTTTTGTTTACGTCAAAATATGAAAATCTAAGCTCAGTACATTAATGAACATTTAAAAATATAAGTTTTTGCTCCATTTTTCGATGATTCTCCTATAACCCTCTATTGGCCCTTATATACATATCCTAGATAATACACACGTTCCTAACTATGTGACCTCTCAAGCCACTCCAACGATCATGGTTGTGGGTAACTGCTTTCTTCGTTGACACATCTTGCCACGTGTCACCTCTTAGTGCACTGTTGTTGTTTTTTGTCACTACGCCGTTGATTTTTTTTGGCTTTAATATGTTTTTGGTCCCTCTAAATATCGGCGTTTTGAATTTAGTCCCTCTAAAAAAAGTCAAAGTTTTTTGGTCCCTCAAGAAATTAATTTTTTGATTTAGGTCCCTCTTTTGCGTTGACCGCTGACATGGCACACTGAGGTCCTTGTAAAAATGCTGACATGACTTACATGCAGAGGGACTAAAATCAAAACTTAATATTTAGAGGGACTAAAATCAAAACTTAATATATTTAGAGGGACTAAAATCAAAACTTAATATATTTAGAAGGACCATGTCAGAATTTTTACAGGGACCTCAGTGTGTCATATTAGCGGTCAACGCCAAAGAGGGACCTAAATCAAAAAATTGATTTCTTAAGGGACCAAAAAACTTTGACTTTTTTTAAAGGGACTAAATTCAAAACGCCGATATTTAGAGGGACCAAAAACATATTAAACCCATTTTTTTTTTGTCAATTGGGCTTTTGGTGGCTTAGAGTTAGAAGATTTTGTCCATTCCACACTGTGAAGCTCAACGTGCGAAATTAATAGTTCCGTATGTGTTATTTGTATGTGTATGTATTACAAATAACACATACGAAACTAATAATTCCACACTAAAATACAATTGTAGAACTACTATTAGTTCCGCATCATGTATGTTTTTAGAAAAAAAATATGTGAAACTATTAGTTTCGCATCATGTATGTGTAAATAGATAGCCTAAGTGAAACGAGTCTGAAGGTTGGTATTGAACAAGTTCTTTTTTTATCAGAAAAAATATATATAAGGAGTGAAAATGAAAGGTTGCAAGTTGTAACCTAATTACATTGTTAAAACTTGGTTGAATTTCAATTTAGTTTCAATTGTATTTTTTTTATCGGTTCTAAAAATTTGGTGCACAACTTTCTTCAAAAAAAAAATGATGCACAACTGGATTGTTTGATCGATATAGGTCTTTTTTCCTACTGTTTGATTGGGCCTTTCTTTGGATCTGTACCTCGACTAAAAAAAATCCACTTTTTTGAAACCCCCCAAAAAAAAAGAAATCCACTCTCTTTTCTTTCTGGAAAGAAGACTCCAACCTGTATTTTTTAGTTTTTGACCCCCAATAAGAGACTTTTAAGTTTCAAGTAAAATTAGTATATGGACCCAACCCGTAAAATACGAGTTGTTTTCTAATAAAAATGGTTAAAATTTAATGAATAAAATAATTTTAGTGGTTGAAAATAAAAAAATAAAATGATGACACGTGTTACGATATAAAATATGACACGTGTCATAATTTAAGAGATGAAAATTAACTTTTTTATATAGAAGTATTCTTGTATAGAAATAGATTTTTCCATATCACATGTCCATTTAGTTTGGTTTGAAGAGACTACGAGGGCTGAGTCTGCAGCAATTTTTGTGATTCACCATTTTCTTGAACAAATTAACGAATTATTATGGTCAAGAAAAGGGTTGTATATATTTGGGCTACAACTCCCATGGCTGTTTGTATAGATTTTCATCTTCTTTTTCCAATTATTTTAAGTGTTTATAAATTTATGAATTTTCAAAAATGGTTTTTATAATATAAAAAAATTAAATTATTTTTTATATTTATATAATTTGTAAATAATTTCTTCATTAAAACCCGTTGATATTTTAATAACTTATTAAATAGTAGAGATTTATTTGAGAACTTAAATAATTCACAAGGATTTATCTAAAAGATAATACGAGTGAAAATTTGTTATGCTTTATCTAAATTTTTAAATGAGTTATTGTAATTTCATAAAATTTAGTAGTTATTATTGAATAAATTCTATTTAAATTTTTTAAATGTATAAATAATTTATTAAAAAACTTAAAATTTTAAGAATCAGCTTAAAAATTTAACAAAATCATAAAGATCAGACTTGCAACATAAGTCAACTGTTGTTTTTTTTTCAGAAATGGTAAACTCACTTAAAACTTAACATAATAATTGTTACAGTATTGTAAGGAAAAAAATGTACATTTGATGTTAAATGATTTGTTTTTCCCATAAGTTGTCATGTATATTGTCAGATTGTTAATTTAGAAAGATGTAGTATTTCGCAACATTTTTAGAAGTGGCACTAAAAAGATCTAAAAACGGTTTGATTATTTTTCTACGGTCGCATTTCCTTCTAATAATTCGTTCAGGTAGAGATGTTTCATGTGTTTCTCACTTCGAATTATTGGGCATATCCATGTTATTGGCCTCTTGGGAAACGAATGTCTCAATTGATATTCCCGTTTTTTCACAACACGACGTTTTCATTTGTCCCTTTTCTCCTTCTCTCCTCTCGCATTTGTTTTTTCACGAAGTATTGTACTACTGTATGGTTAAATTTAGATTGTATGGTCAAAATTGTGCGTAAAGGATTAAGGTGCCATTTAGGGTGGACCAATAATAAATTGGTCCACCAAACCCCAATCAATTGTCAGCCGTTGATATATTAATATTTAAAAGATATGGTCAAGATTTCTAGGGGGTTACCTAGTAGGTAGGTATTTTTAAATGTTAGATGTAATTGCATAAAGGGGTCTGCAGAATATAGTAAATAAAAAACAATAATTTAGAAATAACCCACATAATTACATGAAATTACACTTTTACCCAAATAAATTCCATAATTAAAAAACGAAATTGATGATAATTTTTTAGGCTTAAATATGTTTTTTGTCCCTATAATATATGGGTGTCCCTATAATATAAGGGAGAGAGCGAGAGAGGGGGGAGAGGGAGAAAGAGAGACAGTGAGAGAGAGAGAGCGAGAGCGAGAGAGAGAGCGGGCGGAAGTAAGTGAGAGAGAAAGGGGGAGAGAGCGAGAGAGAGGGGGCGTGAGTGAGCAAGAGAGATAAGGGGAGAGACCGAGAGAGTGGGAGAGGGAGAGAGAGAGCGGGGGAGAGAGTGAGAGAGGGGAGAGGGGAGAGATAGATAGAGAGAGAGAGAAAGGGAGAGCGGGGGAGAGAGAGCGAGAGAGGGGGGAGAGAGGGAGAGAGAGAAAGAGCAAGAAATAAATGAATTTAATAATAATAATAATAATAATATAATAAACATGTAGTTGCCATCTTTTTAATTATTTCAAAAGTTGATAAATTTTTATAATTTTATATTGTTTTGTGGTCTATTTCATAAATCTCAGTTTATAATTATATAATTCTTTTGGACATTTTTGCAAATACTAAAAAATTGAATTTACCTCCTATCTCAGGTAAAAACTTATTGGGGTTTGGTGGACCAATTTATGCATTAGTCCACCCTAAATGGCACCTAGGATTAAAGTAGCGGGCAATGAATACTAGGATGAAATTTCAAAATAAAGAGAAACAAGGATGAAGCCAAGATAAATCAAATGCGAATTCCAAAATTGAGAAAGAAGGAAAGATATATATATTTTTAAAAGTGAATAAAATTTAGAGAAAAAGAAAGAAAAAAAGAGGAAAGCATAACCCTAATCATGATTCATGACCTACAAAAACAAAGCACAGCTCATAAAAAAACCTCTACCCCGCAAGTTGTTGTGCCCTAATAAGCCCCACTCCACCGTACCCTAACGAAAAACCACACAGCCCATAGGGGACATTGGTCGCAGTCGCACTAACACCAATACCAAAACCCGCGAGCATATAAAAGGAGAGAGTAGCATAGAGAGAGAGGAGTAGCGAGTGACCTCAATTCACAACAACAAACACCATCACATACATTCATTCACTCACACACCTCATCATCATAATCATCGAAATAAAAAAAAAAAGAGAGGGAACCCTAATCGCTTCACTCGCTCGCTTCACTCGCCGCCAATCGCAATGGATCCCGAGTCAACTCAATTGCAGCAATCCCAACTGGCGGCGATCCTCGGAGCGGATCCGGCGCCGTTCGAGAGGCTGATCTCACAGCTGATGTCGTCGTCGAACGAGGAACGTTCACAGGCTGAGGCACTCTTCAACCTCTGCAAGCAAACCGATCCCGACGGTCTCTCCCTGAAACTCGGCCACCTCCTCCACTCCTCGCCGCACCAAGAGGGCCGTGCCATGTCCGCTATCCTCCTCCGTAAGCAACTTACACGTGACGACTCTTACCTCTGGCCTCGCCTCTCCCCTCACACACAGTCAACCCTAAAATCGCTTCTATTATCCTCTATCCAAACCGAGAACGCCAAATCAATCTCGAAGAAGCTCTGTGACACAATCTCCGAACTCGCCTCCAGCATCCTCCCCGATAACGCTTGGCCTGAATTGCTCCCTTTCATGTTCCAGTGCGTTTCCTCTGATTCCCCTAAGCTTCAGGAATCCGCTTTCTTAATCTTCGCTCAGCTTTCGCAGTACATCGGTGACTCCCTCACGCCGCATATCAAGCACCTTCATGATATCTTCCTCCAGTGCCTCACGTCGCCGGTTGTTAACCCCGATGTCCGAATTGCTGCGCTCAACGCCGTCATCAATTTCATCCAGTGCCTCTCCGGTTCCGCCGATCGGGACCGGTTCCAGGACCTCTTGCCTGCCATGATGAGGACGTTGACCGAGGCGCTTAATTCTGGCCAGGAGGCCACCGCGCAGGAGGCGCTCGAGTTGCTCATCGAGCTCGCCGGGACCGAGCCGAGGTTTCTCAGGAGGCAGATCGTGGATGTTGTTGGGGCAATGCTTCAGATTGCGGAGGCGGAGTCGTTGGAGGAAGGAACTAGGCATTTGGCCATTGAGTTTGTGATTACTCTCGCGGAAGCAAGGGAGCGTGCACCTGGTATGATGAGGAAGCTTCCTCAATTCATTAGCAGGTTGTTTGCAATTCTCATGAAGATGCTTTTGGATATTGAGGACGAGCCCGCTTGGCACAGTGCTGAGACCGAGGACGAGGATGCTGGTGAAACCAGCAATTATAGTGTTGGGCAAGAGTGCCTGGACAGACTCTCTATATCCTTGGGAGGGAACACTATTGTTCCCGTTGCATCTGAACAATTGCCTGCGTATTTGGCTGCTCCCGAGTGGCAAAAGCGCCATGCCGCATTGATTGCGCTTGCCCAAATAGCCGAGGGATGCTCAAAGGTAGTGAAGATGCTCATTTCTCTTATGTAGATTTTTGTTATGTAAGAAAAAGACAATTAGAATTTACTGCTGTTGCGTTACCCTTTTAATCATTACTCATGTTAATGTTAGTTTTGATTCCTTCTAATTTGTTGTACACGTTTATGTGTCCAATGCTTTTCTTTATTCTGATAGGTCATGATAAAAACTTTGGAACAAGTGGTGGCTATGGTATTGAACTCATTTCCCGATCAACACCCCCGTGTAAGGTGGGCAGCTATTAATGCAATCGGGCAGCTGTCTACTGATTTGGGTCCAGATTTGCAAGTACAATATCATCAGGGGGTGTTGCCAGCCCTAGCTGCTGCCATGGATGATTTTCAGAACCCTCGCGTACAGGTGAGCCCTCCTTCTGTTTAACTAATTAGTGTTTACTATGGATTTTCCTACAATGATTAAATGGAAGTTTGATATTAAAATATTGTGACTTTTTGAAAGGGTTTTATTAAACCAGTGATTTAAATAGTAATGCAAGCAATATTTGCTATAGAACTTTGCACAGATATGAACTAGTGGGATATGCAGATAGTTGCTTTGCGAATTGAATTCTGTTATTAGCCGTAAATAATGATATTTGGAACTAGTCTGCATGTGTAGTAATTGGTTGAGGAGGAACTACAAAGTCCAGGAGTAAAGATTGGCAGAATACCCATACTTAGAGCATTGCACTTTTAGTTTCCTATTTTGTCATATCATGGTGACAGTGTAACCTATCAATTGGGTCTCCATTTTTTCTTTTATTCTTTACAGTCATCTCATTTTAATTTAATAAATTTTTTAGTTTAAATGTTCTTGTAATATTGTCTGCACAGGCACATGCTGCTTCAGCAGTGCTCAACTTCAGCGAGAATTGCACACCTGATATTATAACACCATACTTGGATGGAATAGTCAGCAAACTGCTTGTGCTTCTTCAGGTTTGTTTAGAGAATATTATATCCTAGACTAATGTTATGCTCATTTTGCTGAATCATCATAATGATCATATGGTTAGCATTTTCCTTCAATTGATTTTGGATATACGATATCTATGTGCTTCAGAATGGTAAGCAAATGGTGCAAGAGGGTGCCTTAACTGCTTTGGCATCAGTTGCTGATTCATCTCAGGTATTTATATAAACTGTGTTCTTTGACATTTATAATTTCTTCTCTATAAATTACTCATTTAATACTATGGTCTTCCTTAGGAACACTTCCAGAAATACTATGATGCTGTCATGCCATACCTGAAGGCTATATTGGTCAATGCAACTGATAAGTCTAACCGCATGCTTCGTGCTAAATCTATGGAGTGTATAAGTTTGGTTGGAATGGCAGTTGGGAAGGAGAAGTTCAGGGCTGATGCTAAGCAGGTATGTAATTAATGTTTCTTTCTTTAATCGTTATGTATTACTGTTGAACTCCTTTGAAATTGATATGTTACAACTTTGTGAGTCAAGAATGAGTGGTTTGTGTTTGTATATATTCACTTCTCAAACCACTTTGCCATCATTTGGAAAAATAGACGGTCCAAATTGAGAGAAAAGGAACTGTGCTTTGCCATCATGAACTGTGCTTCTTGTCTTTTCTGTAAAGTACTTCTCTCCCTCATCAGCTAGATCTCTTATGTTTTTAATATCCTATATATGCTGGTCCTTTGCTAGGTCATGGAAGTTCTCATGTCCTTACAAGTATCTCAGATGGAGACAGATGACCCAACAACAAGTTACATGCTACAGGTATTATTTTTAAATTATTATATCATATACACAGTGCCAATTGGACTATGTTCAGTCACAACAACTTTAATTTGTTACAGGCATGGGCTAGACTCTGCAAGTGTCTGGGACAAGATTTTCTTCCTTACATGGAGTTTGTCATGCCACCATTGCTTCAGTCTGCTGCACTTAAGCCTGATGTGACCATTACATCAGCCGATTCTGATAATGATATAGAGGATTCTGATGATGAAAGGTCTCAATTTTAGCCCTTTCCATAGAAGTTCAAATTATTAATGCATAATGCATCCCTTTCATCGCACATGTCTCTTGTCATTTTGGTCTTACATTTATATGTTCGTTAATAGTTTTGGGCCTCAGGAGTTGAAACTTATATTTTGTACTGGCTTCACCAGTATAAATCTGATTAAGTTTTATTTACCCATCATAGTATGGAGACAATCACTCTCGGGGACAAAAGAATTGGAATCAAGACTAGTGTTCTAGAGGAAAAAGCTACAGCATGTAACATGCTTTGTTGCTATGCTGATGAGCTGAAGGAAGGATTCTTTCCATGGATTGATCAGGTTAGACTTAGATCACTGCCAAACGCCTTTGTATATTGAGGTTCGTTGAAGTGCTACTTTACATTTCTTATCTCACCAATAATTTATTTGTGATGCAGGTTGCAGGAACTTTGGTTCCACTCCTTAAATTTTATTTCCATGAGGAGGTTAGAAAAGCAGCAGTTTCAGGTATAAGAATGATTGTTTCTGTGTGCCTTCTTTTGGTCAGTGATATTCCCTTGGACCGTGAATGTGCTTTATCTTACTACCCCAACTGTTTCAATGTTTATCATTTCCAATATCTTTATAGCAATGCCGGAGCTTTTGCGATCTGCAAAATTAGCTATAGAGAAAGGGCAATCTCAAGGTCGGGATGTGACCTATTTGAAATTTTTGACTGACAGTATCATCCCAGCTTTGGTGGAAGCATTGCATAAGGTGATTGTTAGTCAAGTTTATATATTCTTAAAGCTCATCCAATTGTAGCTGTGTTATTATCGAATTTCTGTGCTTTGGCTTTTACAAGTGAATGCCTTTATCCTTTTGTTTTGAAGTAGTCTTAATTTTTTTTTAAGTTCTAAATTTTCATATAAATCAAAGCAATCCGTAGTGAGTGCAGCATGTACTTCTTTGTTAGTTTAGTAGATTCAGTGCAGGCATACATGTGTGGATGATGATCAATCTAGGTGATATTTGGGGTGGACTTAGCCTGACTTGGTTGTGTCCCACATTGGCATTTTCTTTCTAAACTTGTCCCTCTTCTTTTTGCTTGCAGGAACCTGACACAGAGATTTGTGCAAGTATGTTGGACTCATTGAATGAATGCTTACAGGTTCGGACCTCAAGATAACTTAGTCATATATGTCTGTCTTTTTTCCATTTTTAAATGAATTTCCATTTGGAATTTTTCAGAATTAGGATTGTTGAATATACCTTGGCATAGTTGATGCTGTAAGATAACTAATAATTGAAGAGCCTCTGATGTAGAATAACAATCTACATTTGCCTCACTGGCAGTGTTATTAGTCGGAAATAAAATTCAATGAAGAACCTCTGAATAACTAATGTAGAAGAACAATCTACATTAGCCTCACTGGCACTGTTATTAGTTGATGTTATAACTGATTCTGTCTGGGCAAGGTTTCATTGTCAGCTGTCATGTAGAAACAAAGTTTAACAGTTTGGTTTCTTCCTGTTTTATGATTGGTTTGTTAGATAATTTAAATGGTTATTTATTTTATTTTAGTTAGTTACAAACATGGTCAATTGCACAGAACAACTGCCTGTCTCATTAATGCTTGATATTAGGGGCACTCTTCATTTTGCACATCTGTTCATATTTATCTTAATATTCAATTACTAATTTTATGAGGCAAGTTAATTCCTATGTAGTCTCCGTCTATTTTGGTTCACTACAACATTGCTCTCATTTTCTCCAATTTCATTTTCAATTGCATTGTATGTTTTTGTTTATTATTGTTCATAAGTGGTTAAGTAGTAGTTTTCTGAAATGCTTGGTAACAATTTACTCTTTTTTTTCCCGGCATGTCTTCCTCATTTCCCTCCATTGCTTTTTAGTTCATTTAGTATAAATTCCTTTTGGATGTGCTCTGATCTTTTTGTTTCCACTTTTAGATCTCTGGGATGCTTTTGGATGAAAGCCAGGTCCGATCAATTGTGGACGAGATAAAACAGGTGATCACGGCTAGTTCAAGTAGAAAAACAGAGAGAGCAGAGAGGGCCCAAGCTGAAGATTTTGATGCTGAAGAGGGCGAGCTTATTAAAGAGGAAAATGAACAAGAGGAAGAAGTTTTTGACCAAGTTAGTATCTCATATAAAATAATTTAAACCATCATAAGTGCTGTGCTATATCTTTATGTTTTAAGTTTATGCAGATTGGTTTCTTAGTCATCCTTTTAAAATATTTACACATTGTCTCAGGTGGGTGAGATATTGGGAACCTTGATCAAAACCTTCAAAGCCTCCTTCTTGCCTTTCTTTGATGAACTGTCATCATATTTGACACCTATGTGGGTATGTTCTTCAAGGAAGCTACCAAATCTATATTTAGTTTTTCTATTAATATTTAATTCTGTTTATCCATTTGAATGGTTTTCCAACCTTATCGTTTGTATTGACTTTGGTGTAAGTAGTTAGGAGTCTGAGTTTGATTCATAACTGTATTATCCTTGTTAGAGTAATATTCAGTTTGGTTATGCCTAGCTGTCAGCTAACTGTCCTTGCTGTTAAGTGGTTAGGAGTCTGAGTTTGATTCATAAATGTAAATGCAACAGAACCCATGTGATTCAGTTAGTTCTTTCAGTTAACAATTTTAGGCAGAAAGTTCCTCTGATTATCTGTCTCTCTCTCAGCTTTCTCTCATTTTTTCTCGATTTCTATCATTTTCTTACTGGTTCTTGGTCTCCAGAACATCTCTTGCTCACATGTTCATCTTCATTCACCAGTGCACCTTCGACTGCAAGAGTTGCTTTTCTATTAACTCTTTAAAGTTCATAAAAAATTCAATTGAATAAGCTGTGCTGTAACTTTTGTTGTGTTTCATGGTCTAATCTCATGCGCCAAGCAGATTTCATACAGGATTTGTGCCTGTGGACTATTTTTAAATCTACTTTTTTTTTTGAAGAACTGAAACATTTATTTTTCATTGTTTTGATATTTAGTCTATTGTTTTGAATACAGGGAAGGGACAAGACTCCTGAAGAGAGGAGGATTGCAATTTGCATTTTTGATGATGTTGCAGAGCAGTGTCGTGAAGCAGCTATAAAGTAGTACTTCTTTTTGTTAGATTTCCATTTCAGTGTGCAATGATAATTATCAAGATGTCTTATCAACTTCATTGTATTATGATGCCAATTGAGCAGGTATTATGATACATATCTCCCATTCCTGTTGGAGGCATGTAATGATGAGACTCCTGATGTCAGACAGGTCAGTATTAGGCTGGCTGTGTTGGTCAACTTTTTTAATAACATTTTTATTGTTTAAGTTGTTTGATTGTTAATGTTGACATTTATTCATTCTGTAGGCGGCTGTGTATGGCCTTGGTGTTTGTGCAGAGTTTGGTGATTCTATGTTCAAACCTCTTGTAGGAGGTACTGCTTAATACAGTATTAAACTTGGAAAAGGCTTTATTATATTGGCTAACACGTTAGTGGCTCATTGCAGAGGCTCTATCGAGGTTAAATGCCGTGATCCAACATCCAAATGCTCTTCATTCAGATAATGTAATGGCCTATGACAATGCAGTTTCTGCTCTAGGAAAAATTTGCCAATTTCATCGCGACAGTATTGATTCTGCCCAGGTCTTCTTCACACATTTTCCCTCTTTGTGAATTGCTTTTGCTTCTCTATCCTGCCTAGCAATATTAAGATCTATTCTTTGTGGAGGCTTGAGTTTTTTTTTTTGCTTAGAAAACATGTTTAGTTAATGTTTTAGCTAATCTCCTGTTATATTTGCAGGTGGTTCCGGCTTGGTTGAACTGTTTGCCAATAAAAGGTGATTTGATTGAGGCCAAAGTTGTTCATGATCAACTTTGTTCAATGGCCGAGAGGTTAGGGGATCAAAGTCTATCTTAAGTTTTCTTATGTGATCCTGAATTTTCCCCATTGTTCTAATTGTAATTGTCCTTATATATCTGTAGGTCTGACAGAGAGCTGTTAGGCCCAAACAATCAATACCTTCCAAAAATAGTTGCAGTGTTTGCTGAGGTTAGTTTTCCATCAAGAATTTGCTAATTTGTAGTCTGAGTCTGCTTTTACTAAAATTAAGCTTTTTTTTTGTTGGGGGTGGGGGGGGTGGGGGTTGAGTCTTGAACATGAGCCAGAGAATTTTGGCTTTTGATGGATGAGATTTTGATGGAAACCAAGCTATACAAAGTAGAAGATTGCTTCCCAAAAAAGAACAGAGAAAACTTTAGTGTAGAATTGCCCTATCTCTGTATGCCAACCTAGGCAATTCCCTGGAGTAAACAAGCATGTGCCCAACATCACATAGGCCATAAAATTTTCTTGTCCATATATGGCATGTCCAAGATTCGAAATTTTCCACTAGTTAAATGGTTTCGCAAGTTACAGAGACTAGAAAAGTGCACATATTGTGCATGGCACATAGTTCATATTACACGTAGTTAATTGATAATTTGACCTGTCATCTATGACTTGTAGTCCCGGTAATGCATATTGGATTTGCTTGAAATTATTTCTCTTATTTAATAGAATCCATTTTGTGTGAAATAGGTTTTATGTGCTGGTAAAGACCTTGCAACAGAACAAACAGCTGGCCGAATGGTTAATTTACTCAGACAGCTCCAGCAAACATTACCACCCTCTACTCTTGCTTCTACTTGGTCATCTTTGCAGCCGCAGCAACAGCTTGCTTTACAATCCATCCTGTCTTCGTAGTTTTCATAGCTTTGCTGCATTGCAATCATCAATCATTTCTTCATAGCATCTGGGTTGGCAGTTGGTGTCTCGCTCTTTTTGGGAACAAGCTTTTTCCAGTTTGGTGGTCTCTATATTTGTTACCCATTCTTTTTGCCATAAGATGGTTTCCATCATTCATTCATGCATGGTGTTTTTACAGCAACATGGCTTCAGTTTTGAGAATGCAGAGTCAATTGTGATTGGAAAGGGAACTTTCTGTAGAATGTGTATAGTATGAGTGTTGATGGGTGCAATTGAGTCCAAAAGGAGGTTAGGGTGTTGTGGCGGGAGCTTCACGTACTATCCCTCTTTTTGTTCATTCTTACCATATTGCGTGAGAATATAGGGTTGTCTGTGGGGCAATTCGTGCAGTTTTGGTCTATTGTATTGTTTCTTTTTTCTTTCCCATATCACATAGTATGAAATGTATTATATTAAATTAAATACTATTGCTATTTATTCAAGGTTGCAGACATTTGTTTAATTCCTGAAGTTGTGACTTGGGTGGTTCATATGAATGGAAGTGTACTTGATCCTGGTGTTTGCAAAGTTATTTTGGATATTTAACAGTTTTCACGCCTGTTTAAATGATAAATTGATTTGATCCCTCCCACACAAAAGCTGTCTGTCTCGAAGAATTTTTCTCATTTTTTCTTTGGCTTTGTATCGATTTTTTAATTTAGTTGTTAAAAATGTGATTATTTATTTGAATCCTTAAAAAAAAATTTGTAAAAAAATTAACTAAATAGCTCATTGATTTAGTATGGAGTTTTTAAATTGTGTCCTCAATTTTTTAAGTCCTTAAATTTAACTGTTTAAGCCGAGTCCGAGGTCATTTAAATGGCTTGTGGGTTTTAGTAGCATAAGTGGCATAGTGCTTTGCTTGATTTCAATTTCTTTTCCAGTTAAACATAGGTTAAACAAAATCGAATTTCGATCAAAACCAGTTCCACCACCCTTACTGCTTTTGGTGCCCAAAACCAGAGGGGAGGAGTGAAATCACTATCAGTATAACCTGTGATGAGACAACAAATATACTTTGCACTTGTGTGAAAACTTTTGACTGAAACAACTTGCGGTTCTGTTTCATGAAGGTTCCGCTAATGCTAATGCCTTATCCAATTATCCACAAGCTTTTTTTTAATCATGACATAATATTATGCTTGAAGAAAACAAATTATTAAGGAGAATGATATTTATAAAGTGCGAACACTGACAAATTCTTAGAGACAAACCATGTTAGGCTTTGAAATACCAGTGGTGTGATTTTAAGGTAGAAATAGTGTACAAGTATCACATGCACTAGGTGCGGTGTACAAAGTCTACAAGATCAAAACAGAAAGCATATTATAATTTAGGCGTGCGTGAAAGACAACATTCTATGTAAGTGGTCATCACGAATCGGACTTCGCTTCAATTCGGTTGACCAAACCAAACCAAACCAAGCCACGGTGTTTAGAATCAAGCCATGAGGTGAGGACAACCACTAACAGTCATAAGTTTATTACTAACCCCAAATTAGTTTAAATATTAGAGCTCAGATTTTAGAAAGAAAAAAAATGAGACAAGCAACTGAAAACGAGCTCTCCACTACTCTAAACCAACTGAAATTTAGCTTGTGATGTTTTTTTTTTCAAACACACACACACGTATATATGTGTTTGTGCTTTGGCTAAAACTCCATTGCATTTGTATTAATGGGTATGGAATATCAAAATCAAAAGGGGAAGGAGGAGAGACAGAGAGAGAAACAACTAATGATGAAGAGAAGCAGGTCCTCCAAGTTTGTTGGGGTGAGACAGAGGGCTTCAGGGAAATGGGCAGCAGAGATCAAGGACACATCAAAGAAGATTAGGATGTGGCTTGGTACCTTCAAAACTGCTGAGGAAGCTGCTCGAGCTTATGATGAGGCTGCTTGCCTCCTCCGAGGTTCAAACACTCGCACCAACTTCTCTTCTACTCATGATGCCACTCCCACCAATTCTCCTATATCTCTCAAACTCAGAAGCCTCCTTGAGAATAAAGCCATCTCAAATCAATGTCAAAGCCAGACCAATGTGATGAGTCCCACTTTCCAAGGTGCTCCAAATGGTAGTGCCATTGATCATAGCATCATGGTAATGGAAGACAACCCTGCATGTAGTAGTGAAGGTAAGTCTTTGTTTTGGGTTCAGAACCAAGCCTATGATGATGATCAGCATGGGGTAGATATGGATATGATAAATTGCTCAATGGGTGTTGCACCAAATGCATTGCACTTTGATTATTCTTGGCCATTACTACCCCAACAAAGGATTAATGAGTTACCATTAACATCAAAAGATGTTGTGAATGTAGAGAGGCAATTATCTGCCTCGGTATATGCCATGAATGAGTGCTATGTGGAGGACACATTTGAGTCTAAGTACGATTATGATGTCAATTATCCTCTCTCCCACTTGTTCTGCTTCACTTGATGAGAGTTCTGATTCTGAGAGGTCATGCTTGGTTGTGCTTAGTATACTCTTTAGTTTGTATATTATTACCTTGTTTCCATCTCATTTTCCCAGCTGGAAGGATAAATCAAGAGCACAAATTTTTTGAATTGCCACTGCTCCACCAAGTGTTCTGCCTTGAAGGTTATCATACTTTGCATATAAATGCATAATTTTTCTTAGCTCTTCAAGGTTAATGCATTGGATATGATGCCATCAAGAACATATGGTGATCGTTTAATGTGTAGGAACAATTGTGTAAACACTCTTTCAACCTGATTCTTTGACAAATGTAATCTCAGGGTTTACGACGCTTTATTCAATCCCGCTCCTTATGGTTGGATAACTAGATGAAACAGAGATGTTTGAGATGCACCTCATTTTTTGTGTTATATATATATATATATATATATATCACCTTTTACATCATTTTTCTCTACGCACAGATTGGTCCATCTCCATAACTCACTTGTGCAAGATCCATCTTATTTGGTGACCAAATGTGTAATACAAGTATTGTAAAAAATGACGTCCAAGTAGTATGACTGATCTTATAATAAACATATGATTATTATCAAAATAAATAGATAAATAAGCAAATGTGTTGACAGGCAAGGGACTGACCAGTTGTTAAGGAGTAATGCTACCTATCTTGACTATTCAAATTTGTTTTGTTCAAAAACAAAGGACAAGACAGTAAAAAAATGCTTATTCTATGTTTACCACAGAAATCATGTTGAAGGATACAATAATCATTCAAAACGGTTATTGACTTAGAAAACAGATCCTTAGCAGTAATTCTCCCTTGAATTTTCATGCCATGGAATGGGGTATTGGGCGTGCCTGAGCTTGACCAGTTATAACACCAACTCTCAACTTTTACCTAATAGCTTCATTCACACATTGTTTTGAAAGCTAAATTCAAGTTTTGACCAGATTCCTATACTCAAAATTGATTTAATAAAGTGTGCCAACAATGTTTCTTCACTATTAAACCACTTGTACTACGGAATAGATATGTTGTACAGCAACAAAAAAAAGGTAATAGATGTCTTATTACCAATTTCGTTCAAAAGCTTTATTTTGTAATGCATTTTTCATATTTAGGCAAAAATAAACGCAACTATCCTTCGTACTTCCCAGTTCAGATCTAGCTAAACACGTATGGTTAGGGGAATTCATAATAGGTACATTTTTTTTGGGTACATCCATACTCGTACTTTTAGTTCTTTACCAATTTCTTTTTCTCGTTAGACTTACAATAGTTTTTATTTGATTCACGCGCGTCGATAAGTCTTTCAATTCATCAACCAAAGCCGATCACTAAAAACCGAAATAAGCACATTTTGCACGGTTGATTCAAATTGAGATAATCACAACTAAAATCTGGGAGAAATCGCAAAAGTGAATTAAAAAGACAATAAACTTTTGAGATAAACAATTCTAGATACATAATTGACGCAGCAAACAACAGATCCTAAATCAAAATGTAGACGCATAATGCTGACGATTTCACAGTTTGAATGATGGGAACTATATCACACGAATTGAAAAAGAACAATACGAGTGAAGGGCAATGTAACAAAGCATATACCCTCTTTTACTTGAAACAATCAATTGTAAGTAAAACGCCTTGCATTATATCAATAACATCATCATCAATAATCCTCTCCTTCCTCCTCATCTTCTGCTCCCTCGGCACCAACTTCCTCGTAATCCTTCTCAAGAGCAGCGAGATCTTCACGGGCTTCGGAGAACTCCCCTTCTTCCATGCCCTCACCGACATACCAGTGGACAAAGGCCCTCTTGGCATACATGAGATCGAACTTGTGGTCAATGCGAGAGAACACCTCGGCAACAGCAGTGTTGTTACTGATCATGCAAACAGCCCTTTGCACCTTAGCAAGGTCACCCCCGGGCACAACTGAAGGAGGCTGATAGTTGATACCACATTTGAACCCAGTTGGGCACCTATCCACATGCAACAAAACAACATTATAGAAAATACCATGATCAGTCAAAACAACATCATAACCCAACAAAATCTATTCTAGAAAGTGGCATCAGTTACTCACATGGATCACATTTAAGTCATAATATCCTATCATGAATTATTGCTAATGAGAGATCAACCATTTAATTCCAAATCCTTCTCTACCTCAAACTATTTGACTATTTTCCACATGATCTATCTTTCTTAACATGCTTCTAAGAACTAATTATCGATAAGAATGGTTACCAGTCAACAAACTGAACAGTCCTCTTTGTTTTGATGGTGGCAACAGCAGCATTGACATCCTTGGGGACAACATCTCCACGATACATCAAGCAGCAAGCCATGTACTTGCCATGCCTGGGATCACACTTGGCCATCATGCTGGCGGGTTCGAACACTGCATTCGTGATCTCGGGCACCGAAAGCTGCTCATGGTAGGCCTTGGCGGCGGAGATGACAGGCGCATATGAGGAAAGCATGAAGTGGATGCGAGGGTAAGGGACAAGGTTGGTCTGGAACTCAGTAATGTCAACATTTATGGCCCCATCAAACCTCAGTGAGGTAGTCAAGGAGGATATGATCTGTGATATGAGCCTGTTCAAGTTGGTGTAAGTGGGCCTCTCAATATCAAGGGATCTCCTGCAAATGTCATAGATCGCTTCGTTGTCCAACAACACAGCCACATCGGTGTGCTCTAGGAGGGAATGGGTGGAGAGAACACTGTTGTATGGCTCCACAACCGCCGTCGAAACCTGAAACCAGAAAGAACAATTCAACCTGACACGTTTCGATTTAGATTTGTTATTGTGTGATGTGAACTGTTTATTATTAGGGGCTTCAAGGTTTTAAAATGCAGTCACAATTAAGGTTACATCGTGATACTTGATATTACAGAAAATTGTGGACAAATACAATGCGGTTGCTGCAATCGCGATTGCAGAACTTGATTTAAAACCGTGGGGGTTATTGTACCTGAGGGGAAGGGTAGATGGTGAAACCGAGCTTAGATTTCTTGCCGTAATCGACGGACAAGCGTTCCAATAGGAGGGAACCCAAGCCGGAACCGGTGCCGCCACCAACGGCGTTGAAGACCAAAAACCCTTGGAGGCCGGTGCAGTTATCGGCCAACTTTCTGACACGATCGAGGCACAGATCTACGATTTCTTTGCCAACTGGAGCACAAAAACAAGAGGAAGAGGGTTGAGTTAGTGGCAGAAATTGAAATTAGGGGGGGGTTTAGAGTTAGGGTTTGAGGCTAACCGGTGTAGTGGCCTCTGGCGAAGTTGTTGGCGGCGTCTTCCTTGCCGGAGATGAGTTGTTCGGGGTGGAAGAGCTGGCGGTAGGTGCCGGCCCTGACCTCGTCGATGACGGTTGGCTCCAGATCCACGAACACCGCTCTCGGAACGTGCTTCCCGGAACCGGTCTCGCTGAAGAACGTGTTGAAGGCATCGTGCGCCACTCCGAACGACGAGTCACTGTTGTCGTTTCAATTCAATCAAATCAAATGAAATGAAATGAAATTCCAAATCCATTAGAATTATAAGGTGAGATAAACTAAAATTACATGGAGAGATAGATAGAGAGACAGATCTATGGAAGTAGAAGATGAACGTGCCTGGGCATCATGCCGTCGGGCTGAATGCCATGTTCGAGACAGTAAAGCTCCCAGCAGGAGTTGCCGACCTGAATACCGGCCTGTCCTATGTGAATGCTTATTATCTCTCTCATCTTTCGATTTCGGATCAAACAAATGGGAATTGAATTGGAAGAAGAAGAAGAAGAAGAGGAAGAGGAAAGGCGAGAGGGTAATGAGAAAGAAGAAGCCTCTCTCCTAGTATAGTGTAGTGCAGAGTGTAGTGTTAAATGTGAAGCCTAATCTAAACAAATAATAACACATCAAATGAAATGAAATGAGATTGGAGTGTGGGTTGGCTCCTTATCAAAAGGGCAATTTGATAAGTGTTTAAAGTCCGGTCCCTTCCCCCGACCCATTTGGCGCCAGCCTAGCCTAGCCTAGCCTGAAGCCTCTCTCTCTCTCTCCTCCAACCCAACTCAACCCCACCATATATGCCCTCCAATACAATTCAGTGAATTCACATCCACGTCAAAATATAAAAATAATAAAAAAATTATATCAAATTAAATGATTATTTAAAATTTAAATAAATTCATTTAATTTGTCAAAAAAAAAAATTGATTTAAAAAAAACTTCTTTTTAGCTATGGAAATTTTAAATTACAACTATACATTGGAGTGGGAGAATAAAGAGACATTATCTTTATCTTATTATCAATTATATCAAAAAAAATTATCTTATTATCATTGATGATAAATAAGGGTGAATATTTAAGGATTGTGATATCATATGTGCATATTAATTCATATGATTTAAACTCTACAGTGAATTTTTATAAATTTAAATCATTAACATGTATAGAGAAAATTTTATAAATTCCTATAACTTGAACTAAATAAAATATATCTATACCAAAATTAATAGAAATAATTTTAAAAATATTTATGCTAAAATTATTAAGATAGTGAATTAAAAAATGTTGAATTTTAATAAAATATGATAAATAAATAATAAGTTGCCTCAAAACTATCAAGGTTTCACATTTTAAGTTTACAGAAAGATGAAAGCAAACAATTGAATTTGCTTAATTTTTTCCATGTAATTAAATTTAAATTAATTAAATAAGAGAAAATTAACAGAAGGGAGAGTTGAAGAGGCTATTTGAAGAGGGAAGGGGAGAAGAAGAAGGGTCAAGAGAATGAAAGAATAGAACCACAGAAGTAGAGGTGGATATACGGTTGGCACAGTCTAAACCATTTAGTGTTGATTTGCGGAGTTAATGGAGCTCTAATTTACTGATCGTGGGCTAAACGAATTGGCTCATGTACTTCGAGCCAAGTTGCCAACTCGCAGGCCATACCTATTTAGCCCACGAGTTAAATGGACCAATCTGTAAAGGCCTTATTTAAATGGGCTATGTTTCATCGGCCTATTGCATGCGTGGATTGTGAGTTAAGTGGACCGTTCATGGGTCAAAACATATATACCCAACTCTACACAAAAGGAAGAGTTAGAGAAAAAAAAATTATTAGAAAAAAGGAAAAGTTAATATAAACACATCGAAATGGTGAATAAAATATATAAAAAAAGAAGTAACAATTTGAAAAGAAAGATATGAGAAATTGAGAATATGCTCCACACAAAAGTTAACCTAATTTAAAATTCGAAATAAAATAATAATTAATTACTAATTGAATAAATAGTTATATAGATTGAAAAAAAGATAACAAATAAAGAACCATGAGGTTGGACATAAGTGGTTAATGTGCTCCAGCTAAAAAGACGAGCCTGACTATGACCTGTGTTTGATCCCCGGCTATGAAAATAGGCAAAAAAGATAACAAATAGAATGAAAATAGTCATATCCCATTAACTGGATTCGAACATAGGACCTCCAGTTAAATTGAAAAAATCCCATGCTATTTCACCCAAGCCCCCAATGGTTATCTGTAAAGTAATTTAAGAAAATATATTTATAATTTTGGTCACTAATTGCTTGAAATACTAATTAAAAATAAAATAAAAATACAATATTCATTTAGGTGAGAAATTGAATGACTCTAGTTTTAACTCGGGACATTATCTCACAATGCCAAAATGTTGCTTTATATAATTGATTGATAATAGATAGATTGGAAATATATAAATTTTATTGTTACTAATTTGTCGTTCGATCCATCCATCCGTTTTATGATACAAGAGAAGGAAACATGGATTGGTGGAGCCAGCGCGGGCATGTGCTGCCACCCCACCATCCCATAACTGCGACCTGCAATTATTAGCATACAACCAGACAAAATAACACCACAGTGCCTGTTTTGTTTTCAGCTCTGGAAATCGCCTTCGCTTGTGCTCCATTGCTTTCAAAATATCTTCAATCAATTCTTAAACTTATAAATACTAACGATGGATTGAGTATCAAACAATTTGTGACCCTAATGAATCTCATCAATGTGTTATTGATGCCAAGAATAAAACTATGCAATTTTGATTGAACGTGTTGCAACTGAAATCAAAACAAACTATATTGTGGACAACTTTTTTCTTCAATTTAACATTTTTTTTTGTAATACAAACTAGATCGTAAATCCTATAGGAGTAGTTGAATATAGTTCTCTGTTTACAGTTGGCAGCCACATGAACAGATTCTTGTATGCCAAATGCCAATACAGATTATGAGGCTTCGTCATTAATGACGGTGACTGTATATCATTCACCAAATGATTCCCCCCCACCCCCTCTTTTTTCTCTTTAGAGTTCTACATGCATCAAAGATGGGGATTCTCTCTAACAATATTTTTCTCACATGCATGAGTTTTAATTAAACTCAAAATCACATATCTAAGGAATTTCGTCTCTTTTTATTTGGATTAATATATATTAATACGTCACGAAATCAATTAGTCATTATAATTTTTCTATATGAATTGATTATTATTTTAATAAAAAAATAATAATTAGAAGATGAAGATTCTGCTTCCAAATTATATTTTGCATTGTCGCGACCTCGTGAGAAGTACTCCTATAATAAAAATAAAAGAGACCATGTTTAAAATTCTTTGAAAGTACTACTCAAGTAGTGATTCCTTCTAGGCGAGAGTTCAGGGAATGAATGTCATATTCAAGTAAATAGTTTAGTTTAATACACAGGGTGGATTATGAAGTTGTAAAGTTTTGTTTTACATTGTAATATTTTTAATTAATTTCTGAATTGTAAAAAAATTATTTCAAAATAAAGTAATTCAAATAAAGTGGTCTGTAGACATTTATATCATATCAATTTTTTTAGGAAAATTGTTATTTTTAAAAATATATTTTTTAATACTATTTTTTTTTAAATAACTGTGAGTATGCGTTGTGCATTTATACTTAAATCATGCTCATGACATGGTGGTATTTTATTCACATGTGAGTTGGTTGTCATGTTTTTTTTTTTGGTCAATGGTCGTCCTGTGTTTGAATCTTTAGTCCCTATGTTTTTTGTTTGGTCAATTAGCCCTACGTTTTTTTATTTGTTGGCCCATTATTGGGCTTAAAACCAAGCTCCATTATCTCCTCAACATTAGCCTTTAAGCCCGCCAACATTCTCTTCTTTTCTCTAGGCATAATCACACCACGATTTGTTCTTTTTTTTTTCAACTAGTTATCTTTCAACGACAAAAAAAAACACAAGTTTTCTTTCTCTGCACAATTTTTTTCATCCTCGTCCTCCCCCCTCATGGGTGAACCATGGCTAGATGATGACTGCGACAAGCCATTTTGTGATTGAGCTTTTGAGATGAGCACGAGGAGAACATTCGATTTGTTTTCTAGGTTCACAATTGAGCCAATTTTAACCGTTTAATGGTTTAACTACCAATTTGATAACATAATCACCAATTTCAGTATATGACCAAACAATGTACACGACCGCACTGGCTCTTGTGTATTATTTGGCTAAACTTAGCATAACTTGTACTTAAGTTTGGTCTTGGTTAATAAATTTTGGCATTTTAAAAAAAAATGTACACGACTGCACCAATTATAGGTTCGGATTACGATCAAACCGATTCAATGGGTCTGATATGAAACACCACTAATGGTTTCAAATTACTTTTTGACTTTACAATGAATTGCAATGCAAAAAACTGACTATGAAATCAAATATTTAGAATTACTATAATCTGAAAATTACGTACACCGTTAGAGAACCATAGGTTAAAGTTGATGGGTTATATTTTTGTGGTTATGGGTCAAGCCCACATGCAGAGGATATGTACCAATGGGTCAAACAAGCACTATAATTTGTGAGACAAAATATTATATTTTTAACCAAAACTTTAAGACATTGAGTATATGAGTTTTGTCTCTTATATTCTTTTTATTTGGACCATTCCTAATCGATGTGAGACTAACTCACACTTGAATATTCCCAACATTCTCCCCCTCAAGTGTGAGTCAAGCTCTCCCCCTTGAGCGGAAGTTTTTCTTTTTGTGGGTTATGGGTCAGTGATATATTTTTGTAGGTTATGTGAATTTTTTTGTGAGTTATAGAATAAATTTTAAAATATAGCTCGTAGAGAGTTCCGAGAGAGCCCAAATGCAGAGGATCTATACCAATGGGCCAAACCACCACAATTTGTGAGACAAAACACCATATCTTCACCCAAAACCTTAAGGCATTGGGTACATGAGTCTCGTCTCTTATATTCTTTTTATTTGACTCATTTCTAACCGATATAAAACCAACTCACACTTGAATATTTCCAACAAAAGTGAACCTACCTTATCACGCACCGGCTATATCATATGACTTTTTTTATAAAATTTAATCATATTATATGAAAAATATATTTTACATGTAAAAATATTATATGATGTGACTAAACTAGCTGTATAATGGTTCAACATGTTTGGGGTCTCATGCTAGAATTCACCCATTTACATATGTATAATATATTTAAATATATATATTTTTTCACAGCAAAAAAGAGATGCACCCTTAACAATTAACAATTATCTAATTCTTCTGGTATGACCTAAACTCACAAGTTCATGGGTACATTTGGGCCAACCCAATCCTTGGCTCATTACTCAAACATAGGGATATGTCTACTAATATCCGCTATGCCATATAAACCGTGGTCCCCACCTCCTCGTACCAAAGAAGAACGATGCATCCTAGCCTCCACAAGTGAGGTGAAGCCACCGCATAACGAAGAGTGATACTGTCCTTGACAAAAAGTAGATTCTACTCAATGCTAATCATACATTGAGTAGATTCTCTTCGTGTAGTGTGAATTACACATGAACTTGTAGATGTGATAATTAATTTATAATATGGGACATTCAATGATTTAAATTAAATTAAATTAGTTTTATCATACTTATTGTGTATTTCAGAATTTATTTCTTAAAAATGGAAGACAACATAAAAAAATAAAAAAAATATCCATTCAAATTATTTTGAATTAGATTATTGTATCATATTTAAATTCAAAATTAAACCAATTAGATGATAATACACAAAAAATATGAGATTAATTTACAAACATCTTGTTCAAGGAAAAAAAAATAAGGAAAATATGGTGAGAAGGACACAAGTAATGGATCATGGATGGATTTCATGGATAGAAATGGCGCTACGTAGCGTAGCAGTGGCAGCGACAAATACAAATAGGGGTTGATGAGGTGAATGAATTGCCTTCTGTACCAATCCAACCAAAATAGAGTTACAGGTTGGCATGCTACCAATACCATACCCCAGTGCCTGCCAAATATGTTCGGTACATGTATGTTACTCGAGATTAGTCAAAAAGCATAATTGTCAATTTATTTTTGGGTCACCATTTTATTGGTGTAAAATATTTATCAACTCCGTTAACAAGATTTGAAATCGAAATCTTATTTAAAGAATTCAGTCTCAATTCCACTTGTACCAACATAAGATCGGTGATAATTGCCAATCTATTTGCTTTTGCCTGCATGAAAATAATAGCGAAAATAAAGAAGCAATGCCTGAACCCAAAGCGTGATGGTTAATTAAAGACTTCAAAAGTTAGTAACGTGGAAAAGAGAATGACAATTCATGTAATAATATTTCTCATTTCCCAAAAGGCCAAACACACAACGAAATCCGTCGTTTTTTGCAGTCTCTTGCGGGTAAAGCAAAGTAAACCCAATCAATAATAGTAATTAACATCAAATAGCCAAATACCCATGCCGTGTAAGTTGGGGTCGTCGTTGTTACTCATGTGATGGTCATGGGCTATGTTAAAATGTTAATGCGCCATTTTATTTCACTTTCTAGTTTCTTACTCTATCCTCATCTCCCGTAACCCCATATATAAGCCCTCCTTTTTTTTTTAATTCTTATTCTATTCCATGCCTTTATGCATAGGTAAGCATAATAGTAAGGATATGCTTGATTTGTTTATGTATGAATACGTTATGATATGATATCATGACTATGGCCATGGTCTCTTTTTCTTCTGTATCTTGTGATCTTGATAGAATTGAGACATTTTATTATTATCTATATGATGATGATAAGATTTGAAATGATACGAAACCCACTTCCTGGATCAAATCCGTTATATGGATAATTTCATTGAACTGTGCAAAGTTGGTTTTTGCAGAGCGTTTACTTGAAGCTGAATCAGTTGAGGGATTCTTGGTCTCTGGCTTTGCTTTTGGTGTCTCGGGGCAACAGGGAGAGTGCAGAAGCTGTGATGAAAGCTGAATTTTGTGGTATGAACGCACGCTTTTTTTTTTCTGACTCTTTTGGAATCAATCTGATTTGATTTGGGTGGGTTGAAGGCTGAGATCAGGGGAAGAGGAAGGATAAAATTGAACCTTTTTTATATTTTAAGAAAAAAATGATTACCCAAAAGGATAGGTTTGGGGAGAATAAATTCAGAAAAGAGACAAGGTGACATCAAAAGATCAAAAACCCAGATGTAGAAATAACAAGTAAGAATTGATTCGAACCTTCTATTGCATGGCATATAAAGTGCCTCTAATTCACACTTTGTCCTGCAACACTACCTTGTCGTGTGTTGACAAGTGAAGATATATATACATTCAGTTTTCTGATATTCATTTACAGAGCCAGGTTTAATAGACTGCTGATTGCTTGTCACAGTTAGAGACTTAGAGTAATACATAATTCATGCTCATAATAATAACTATACTGTTATGAGTTTGTTACCAGTCTTGAGTCTCCCATAGGTGTTTACTCATTGAGAATATATTGTGGTGATTGCTAATTTGCAGGAAAATGGCAACATTAGTTGAGCCCCCCAACAGAATTAAGCCAAAGGGAAAGCATTATTATACAATATGGCAAACATTGTTTGAGATTGACACCAAGTATGTTCCGATCAAGCCTATTGGCCGCGGAGCATATGGCGTGGTGTGCTCTTCCATCAACAGGGAGACCAATGAGAGAGTTGCAATTAAGAAGATCGGTAATATATTTGAGAACTGTATTGACGCGTTGAGAACTTTAAGGGAGCTGAAGCTGCTTAGACATATTCGGCATGAGAATGTGATAGCCTTGAAAGATGTTATGAAGCCAACCCATAGAACAAGTTTTAAGGATGTCTACTTGGTCTATGAACTCATGGATACGGATCTTCATCAGATTATTAAGTCCTCTCAGCCCCTTTCCAGTGATCATTGCAAATATTTCTTGTTTCAGGTACTAACCATTCTGTTATGGTATCTTCAAATTTCTTAACTCTTCTTTATACACCTTTATGGTTGTTGTTATTTAGATTTGCAGAAATGCATAAAATATTCATTTGAAGGAGCTTTAGCAGTAGTTTGAAGTATAATCACATTGCACTCACAATGTTTAATTGACATTGCCATGTTTCAATGTGAATTCACCATTTTCAATCCTTAACATACAACTTAAGTGAATGAAGTATTAACCATAGACTTGTCTTCTTTCATGCATTCTTATACAATAGCATTAGGTGGGTTTCAGGGAGTTGGAAAATATGAGTTATGGCTTTATGTTCTGTAGTTTGAATGCACGATGCTTGGAGTCGAAAGAATTTAGTGCTTCTGTTCCATGATATTCAAGTGAAGAAGTAGTATATAATATCCTTCTATGGATTAGTGAAGTCTAGGGAAGGGGTAGTTGTATAATTGAGGCTAGCTATTAGGATGGCATTTTACTAAGAAATCCTACTAATTTTGTTGACCTAGAGGATTAGATCATTGATGTTTCTTTTTTAGGCTTATCCTTTCCTTAGTTTGTCAGTGACTGTTGATAATCATGATTATTATTCCGTTTACTTATTCTTTTTCCACCCACAACTTTGGACAATGTCCTATTGTTTGTGTACTCCTACTTTTGATTGTGAAACTAAAATACATCTAATATAGACATTGTTAATGACTATATCCAAGTCCATTTTAGAAAAGAGGATAAAGACATGCACTTTTGTGACAGTAAAGACAGTAATTTTCAATTTATTTGATTTATGAGCTCACTTCTAATCGATTATTATCTTTCTGCATAGCAGAACAGATATGTTACTAGGAAGAAAATAAGAGAGTGCAAAACAGTGGACAAAATTCCATGCTATATGTGAAGACTAAGGAAAATATAAAACAGGCATTATCTTTATCTTTATGTAGTACAAATCTTTAATCCTGTTCAGTAACTGAGAAAAAAACCCCTTAACAGGACTGTTGTCTGAATACTATATCATATCAAAATAAAGAAAACATAAAAAACTCTGAAATATTTGTATGTGGTGCAGCTCTTTAAACATGTTAAAATAGCATAAAATCCTTTAAAAGCTTTATTAACTAAATTTCATATCACATTCTAATTTTTTTTCTTCCTATTTTCATATTTCTAGCATCCTTCATGTTGTTGGAAAGAGTTGGACTCCTTGTAGCACGCAGGACTAGACAATGAAAAACCATTGGTCCAAGTTGGGAAATTGATGTGATCTTCACATTGATCAAATAATCAAAGTTCTTACGAAAAGATTCAAAAGAACCTAGTATGAACTATAATTGTCATGCATCTTGTCTGCATTTTTTTACTTAGTTTTTAGTATAATGTTGATCAGCATTGATAATAGACCGTAATCTACTTGTAGAAAGCAGTTAACAGATTCTTTATGAATTAAGTAATCTTTGCTTATTTTAACTATCCTTCTGATTGATACTAATCATAAACTCTTACTTTAGCTACTTCGAGGTCTTAAATATCTTCATTCTGCAAACATTCTTCACCGGGACCTGAAGCCTGGGAATCTCCTCATCAATGCCAACTGTGATTTGAAGATATGTGACTTTGGACTTGCCCGAACCAACGGAGTTGATGGCCAGTTTATGACAGAGTATGTAGTCACGCGCTGGTATCGTGCTCCAGAGCTTCTGTTATGCTGTGACAATTACGGAACTTCGATCGATGTTTGGTCCGTTGGATGCATTTTTGCTGAGATTCTTGGTAGAAAACCAATCTTCCCTGGAACTGAGTGCCTCAGCCAACTAAAACTAATTATAAGCGTTCTCGGAAGCCAGCATGAAGCTGATCTCGGGTTTATTGATAATGCAAAAGCAAGGAGGTTTATCAAATCACTTCCCTATACAAGAGGGAGACACTTCTCTCAGCTATACCCACAAGCTGATCCATTAGCCATAGACTTGTTGCAAAAAATGCTTGTCTTTGATCCAACTAAAAGAATCACGGTCTTGGAAGCACTCCAACACCCATATATGGCTGTTCTATATGATCCAAGATGTAACCCTCCTGCCCAGGTTCCTATCAATCTTGACATCGATGAAAATTGGGGCGAAGAGATGATTCGGGAAATGATGTGGAATGAGATGCTTCATTATCATCCTGAAGTTGCTTCTGCTAATGCTTTCTAGTTGTGTTGCTTCACATGGTTTGTCTCTAGTAGCAGCTTCTCTTTTTCCCTGGAGAAACTGTAACCTTAAGGACTTGGCTACCGAATTTTGTAATTGCATGAGATTGTTTTATTATGTGCTTTTTTTTAATGTGGCATCCCCAAAAGGATAATGGCATATTGTAACTTGTATATAGCCATGCCTAATGGCATTTGAACTATTTGTTGTTCATCAGTTGTTTCCTACTTTCCTTAAATTCAACAGGAAAGAGTAGTAAGATGCAAGTTTAGTGCTTTCAAATATATCTATGGTTATTAGATGGTGCTTTCTATAAACAACAACAGCTATTCTCTGTAACAATAGAGTGGATTTTTACCTGGTTTTCAGTCGTGGGAAAATTGAATGAAATCAAAATGCGTTTCTCTGTTTTCCAATTTCCCCATTGTTATCTCTTGCGTTTTCATTTATGCAATTGCCACAGGTTTGAAGATGTGCTTGTGTTTATCCTTGTACTTGCAGTGTTAAGTGTCTACATTAGGAAAGTTATAGTATCCAAAAAATAAATTCATATTCAGCATTAACATAAAGAATTTGACCATCTGCACAAAAAATGTAATTTACACTGATTTGTAGAATAATTATTAGCTTTTTTTTTGGTCTACGGATAATAATTAACTTGAAAGTAATGGTATGAATACACACCTGTTTCCATTTTTCTTTTCTTTTTCCCTTTTCCTGTTTTTTGTCTTTTTCCTTACATTTGCATAAGGGTATTGTGATGTAGCGCCTTAGATGATTTGTTCTGGCCCAAGTATGAAGTCCACGGCCCAATAATATAACAGAGGATTCCACAAGACATACATGCCACAGACCCACTGTGGATGAAGTGTCTATAACCCTATGCTAAGGGATGACTCAAGAAGATTTTTCTCATGACAAAAATAAAAAAAGATTTTTCTCCAAGCCTTGTTCATACATGGCTAATTATTTCTCCCAAGTCAATCAACACAAGAAAAATTGACCAAAAAAAAAATCAACACAAGAAAAAAGCTAAGAGATAATGACAGAAACGGCCTTCAAAATAGAGTCAAAAGACCTAAAACGTTAAGGATTTATCATGCATGATTTTATTACATAAAGAGTATATAAAGTGATTTTACAATCAAAGAGTTTATGATCACTTAAACTTTGTATAAGTTGTTACTATAAACTATTTTGGGGAGCTTATGGACATATAAACTATTTTTATTAGCTTTTTCAAATACTACATAAGTACTTATGCAATAAAATAAATCCAGATAAACTCTTCCAAACACATTCTTATAACATTCTTTTTTACTGATTAAAACAACTTGCCTTACCGAAGTAGCACAATTAAACTTTTGCAAGAGCACATTGGACATACACGAATTATGTATGGCTGAACTTTCTTTTATTGAGTAAAGTAATCGTACTTATGAAAATAAATTTGATTAGTTTATTATAACAACTCAGAATTAATTGCCATCCAAAAATGGCTGTATTATCAATTGATGCTATAGTTGTACTATAAAATATGTCACATATAAGAGTATAGTCTTTATGAAAACCAAATTGACTATTAAATAAGGTTGTAGATAACTGACACAATGGAGATTATTAATTAGTCAAAAGAAAAGATGAACTGAAGCAGCCATTGCCCAGCTAGCTAGTATAAAATTATAACCAATTCTACCACGTGAAAATCATTGGTAGCTTGGTACATTTCCCAGAAGCAGCAGAATGAGTCAAAAGTCTTTTTAACAACTGAAACAGAATTTGGCTGGCGGTGGCGTTGCCAATGACTTCTTTTTTTGGGTCTGACGTTGCCAATGACTTAAGCGAGAAGGTTTATACGTAATAGTTTGTAACAATAATAACATGAATAAATTAATGTATGTTAACTCCGAATTTGAAGCTTCTTAGAAACAACATAAAGATGTAAAAAAAAGGCTATTTGCATTTGCAGAGATGGCTTGTACTTTATCGTCACACATAATGGTAACAATATTAAAATTGTACAACAAATTGTTAGGCTGGCATGACCACCGCACTGTATTTTGGTCGGGGAACCTTTTTCTTTATTTTCAGCAACCCACAACTGGAACCATGTGCTTATTTCCCATATCCTTCATTCATCGATATATAACCTATGATATTTGATAAATATATCTTCGTGGACAAATGCTCGTTGAAAAACAATTCACCTGCTATAAATACTAGACTAGATTCAATTGGTAATTTGGTACAGAACTATTTCTGGAATAATCTCAGAAAAGATACATAAAATGATAAAATCAATCCGTTTTTTTTTATCAATCGGAAAACAAAAATCAATCCGTTTGGTCTACTCAAAGTATATTTACTTTATTTATAAAAATATTTGTTTCCCCTTTTATAGTGAAAAAATAGAGAAAAACTTGAATTTCTCTCCCTCACTTTTTCACTCTAAAAACTAGAGAGAGATGTAGGGTGGGTGAGTATAATAAATAAATAAGAGTGTGAGAGAATAAAAACTCTTTCAATTTCTTCATGCATGAAAAAAGCAATAATCACAAGTTGAAATTGATGTATAACAAATTGCATGTATAGCAAGAAAAGAGTTCAAAGTCTATTGCAGCTCACTCAACACACGATTGGTGGTTGGCCATAAGTTATTATTATTATAACAAAGAAAAGAAAATCAGATGTCGGGGTAATTAGAGTTGTCAAAACGAGCCAGCTCGGTTCATATGAGTTGGCTCGACTCGAGCTGGCAGATAAATGAGTTAAGCTGAATTGGCTCGAATTTTTCAAGGGCTAGAAAATGGCTAGCTCAGCTCGGCTCTCCCCGAGCTCGCGAGTTACTCGAGCTGACTCACAGGCTGAATCAATAAAAAAATATTAAAAATGATTAAAAAATATTTAAAAATGATTAAAAAAATATTAAAAATTAAAAAATTAAAATGATTAATTTTAAATTTTTTATTTTTTAGTGTGACGAGCCAACTCGGCTCGTGACGAGCTAGTTCTCTTCAGCTCGCGAGTTAAATGAGCCGAGCCAAAAAGACCTAAAATTAAACGAGTTAGCTATTTAATAACCCTTTTAACCCACGAATCGAGCCGAGCCGAGCCGAGCTGACTCACAAACCACGACTTATTTTGACAACTCTAGTAGTAACAAGTTAAATAATTGAAAAATGATTTTTCAGTAAAAGCAACTACTATACTACCATTCATCACCGAAGATTCCACGAGCATATTCTATCAAGAAATTAAAATTACAAATAGGTGGTCCAATCTAAAAAGTAGTGGTGGATCACCATCATATTACGTTACCATTTGGTAAATGGCAATATATAAATATTAAATATATGTATAAAATATAACTCCGCGTGCAGATGAATAGGAGGAACATCGTCCTTCCTGTCTGATCTTTTCCAAGTCCCTTTCTTCCTTTCCCGCTCACAGATTTAGGCTGTCTCCAGTTATTAATTCCTCCCATACAAATTACAACAATTTTATCAATAAAAATTAAAAATTAAAAACTGCTTAATAACAATACATTGGGATAGCTCTAACCACGAAATTAGATTCAAGTAATTAACGTGTTCCATTCAAAGAAAGAGATTCGACTGCTACCTCCCACCTAATACAAATTAGTGGCCCTAGGTTTTAAACTCTTGTATGGTTATTAACTTAATTATCATTACTTATTAAAATCATTTAAATATTAGGGAGCTCTGGGTGCAGATCCTTTTGCCCCACTTTCACTGTCTTTTCTATCTTTATTGTATTTTTTATTTTCTAGTCCTGCAGTACACACCATTAACAAAGAACCAAACCCACCACTACTGCCCAAATATCTTTTTTATTTTTTTATTTTAATTCCATAATTACAATGTGCATCTTGTCTATAAATTCAACCATTGAATCTCTTCAAAACCTCTTTACTTTCTCCTCTTATCCTCCTCCTGAAAATTGGTCAAAATCTATCCCTCCTCCTCCTCTTGCTTATTCTTCCTTATCATCTTTTTCTTCTTTCCCCTATAATCAGAGTCTATCCTTCTGCCCATAGTCTTTGAAACCCTTTTCCAAGCTCTAGAATTTTCTCCTCCATATAATCATCATCTTCTTCTTCCAGCATAACAGATACACCTGAACCATCCATTCCTTACCACCATATCCATCTTCCTTAAACCCCCCTCTGCCTAATATCTTTGTTCATATATATAGTTATTATGAATGAATGAATGATTGAGAGAGAACAACACAAATGTCTCCAGTAATCTGTGAGATCCTCCTCTCTGGTTTTATGATAAACTCCACCCTCAGGCGCAGAACCCACTTGGTCCAATCCTTCTCTGTTGTTTTCCTCTACTGGTTCTACGTTTTCTCATGAACTAATCAAACCCCCAATTTCAGGCCAAAAACACAAACACACACACAACCCCCAATTTGGCTCTTTATTTCCGTTCTTTCCTTTCAATATTCAATTTTAACTAGCTAGTAGAAAAATAGTGATAAATATAAATTAGGGAAACAATTAAGCGTTAATTAGCGATAATTAACTAGCATATATGGCATCTCCTGGTGGAGCTTATTCATCTGGTTGTAGTTCTCTTCAAAACTCTGGGTCTGGATCAGAGGGAGATCTGATGATGAAGAAGAGAAAGAGAATGCAATCGAACAGGGAATCGGCAAGGAGATCGAGGATGAGGAAACAGCAGCACCTGGAAGAACTGGGTGACCAGGTGGAACAGCTGAAGAAGGAGAACCAGCAGATCAGCGCCAACATAGGTGTGACCACACAGATGTACATGAACGTGGAATCTGAGAATGCGATCCTCAGGGTTCAGATGGATGAACTCAATAACAGGTTGCAATCCCTCAATGAGATCATACACTTCATCGAATCATCATCATCATCATCATCATCATCAAGTAGCAGCAACAGCTACGGCGTGTTTCAGGAGATTATTACTCCTACTCCCTCCTTCGGTGGATTCAATGATTGTGGGTTCATGGACACGTGGAACTCTCTCCCTGACCCTCTCAATTATAATCAACAACCCATCATGGCCTCCGCTGATCACATCTTCATGTACTGATTGGTTGATCATTATTGATTAATTTTTATTCGAAAAAAAAAATTAGGGGATGAGAGAAGAGGGTTAGTTTGGCTGCTTCTTTTCTTGGTGCTAATTGATATATTGCAACAAAACAACCCTGTTTTTCTGTTTGTCTCTAGTGCATTTGTTTTTTGTTACTCTAATGTCAATTACCTTCATTTATATTAAGGTCTCTGTCTGTGTGTATGTATGTTTTGAGAAAGGGGATTTTATTTTATTTTCTTCTCAAAATCAAGCCTTAAATTTCCATCATAAATATATATGTGATTTTCTTTAACTTTCACTCCTCTCTCTCTCCCCATTACTTGCGCTAACTTGATATGTGTATCATCACATCTCACGCTTCATCCGATAATTGACGATTTCTCGTGACATGATCTAATTTTATCATGTTCGTTGTTAAATTTGAGATAATAAAAGCAACCAAAAATGTTGATAATAATAATATATAAACTAAATATGAAACTATACCTGAACGATGTACAATAAAATAGGCGAAATATTTTTTAATTCTATATGGTTAGAAAGAATATTAATAATGGATTTTCTTTTATGACTTACTGTATTAACTTTAAATGTGGCATCTTTAGATTATATGCAATAATTAGTGTTTATAGACTCCACATTAAAACAATACTCGTGACATTTATAAAAAAAATCTATAAAACACAATCTAGCATTACACCTCCTTTATATGGATTTTGTTTATGTTAAAATCTTCCTTATATATGTCGTTTTCTATTAGAAGATTTTAGCAAATGAATGAATAATGTACCTTTGGAGTCAATATGTTATATTCTTGATTAATATTTTTTTTAAATTTGTTTGATTTATTTAGTCTTTATCAATTATTATATTAGAATCTATACATAGCTTTAAAAACTCTTAAACACATGCGAATATTTTTGTAAAAAAAAAAAAACATGTGAATAATGAATAATGCCTAATGTGTACACATTGTCACCATGTGGACGAATGACGTTTGCCATATTAACAAAACAATTAATACCAATCATAATTAACCAGCTAATTAAGACGCAAGCATCTATAGAGAAATTGTGAAGGGGGAAACTAATTAAATATCTGGTGGATACTTCGATCTTTTCAGAAAAATGACAATTATTACATATAATATAATGATAGAATTTGGACAATTTCCTAAAAAATAAAAATGTAAGTTGTGCGTAAGAATATAATATTCACATTATTGGTTATGCATCATTGTTGAACACAGAGAATAATAAGTGGAAAAATATAATATCTAAAGTGAGAGTTAATTAGTTAGCTAATCATCCTTTTAAAAAATGAAAAAGGGAAGGCAAGTTAAGCAGTTCGGACAAATTAGTTATCAGCTTATAGAAATTCAGGAAAACCGAACTTAAATTTTGTTTTTTTTTTTGGAATATAAAACATTGAATTTTGAATTTATAACCTCATGCCTATTATTCAAATCCCTTTGCACCTTGTTTTTAACACAATAGATTTTTTGTTTTTTAGAGTATACTCCAAATCTAAAAAACAAAAATGATTAACTTTATCCGTCCATAAATAAAATTCTCCTAAGATGGGAGCCTAGTTGCCAATGTTCCTTTTGGGGAGGGGAAAGGATACTTTACTTTTGAAAGGTGTGAAGGGGTATATCTGAGACGGGTAAGAGTGAAAATTAACGAGATTGTAAAACTGAATTGCCATCAATCACAATTTGAGAACGATTGGCATGTGAAGATGATATCTAAAGTTTAATCCACCACTGGCTAGTTATAAAGTGCATTGCAAGAAAATATCAGGTAAAGGGAAAAATGGTACTGCACTGCTCCTTTATCTGTGTCGGCATAACAATAACCTGAGTAACAAATCATTTGTCTGCTAAATTTTTTTATGCACTGTTTTTGAAGTGGTGGCTTCTATCTTGGTTCAGTACCCTAATTTTACCACCAAGGTGAAGTGGGTCATTGTAATGTTTAAGCCATTGATATATGAGTATTATATTTAATGGCTGAGATCATTCACTGGCAATTTTCACATCCGGTTTATATGTCTGTTTAACGAAATTGCAGTGTGGGTGACGAAATTTTGTGAAATGACAATAATATCCAAACATTTGTTGTATTGTTAAAGTTGACCCTATATTTTAGATATATGAAATTTAACCCCTTTTTTGTCATTTTGTGATGGTATATAGACACTGCTTTTTTGCTGGCATGATCCATTTTTTGTCGTTTTGCGACATGCTTAAAAAAATCCAAAAAATAAAACGCAAAAATAAAACGCAAAACTTGTTTGTTTAAAATAAAATTGAGGATATGCCAATATTTGGGTGATTTTGTAGCATTATTCGTTTGTGAATAACGTAGAAAAGGCAGCAATGAACAATAAGACTTAAATATGTTTGATGTTCATGTAAAATGACTGGAAATTTCTATCAAATAACATAACAGTAGAGTTCACCGAGAACCCATTACTATAAAATTATTTTACCCAATCAGGCTATATATATATATATTTTCGAAAACAGTATATTGCAATGAAAGAAAACACTGATTCATAAATTTTAGCGTATTTAATCACTTTCTCAACGTACTAATGTCTAATAGAGATACGACCCTTGAGCCCGACCTGACAGTACACCGAGGGTGCACTCTCCTGCCTGACCAACCACAGTATTTCCTATTAGCCAAAAGAACTACAGAGGTTCAATTTTACCAATTCTTATATTTATTGATCACAGATGCATAACCCACTGAGTGATCAAGCCTTTATAATTAAAATTTCGCCAGCGTAACGGTACAATTATTAAACTTCATAATTAAATTGGGCAATATAACTTTACTAATTATAAAATCATAAAATAAAAATAAAGCATAGAGCAATTTAAAACAATAAAACAAGTAAATAACAATTTAATTAAAACTATAAACACCCAAAACACAAAACACTCATCAAAATAAGATCAAACCAACTTAAGAAGTAATTCCCCTTATCTTGGCCTTAAGAACAAGGAACTAAGAACAAAACACAAAAACACAAAAGGTTGGTTAGGAAAAAACCAAAGAAAGCTTAAAGAAATAACAAGGAAAGAAAGAGTGTTTGAGTGAGATTTGATTCAAGTGAGTTGTGTGAAAATTGAAGAGCACCCCCTCCCTATTTATAGGGAGAGGTCCACGGCCAAATGGGCAAGGGGGGAAGAAAAGATCTTGATTTTTTTTTCATTTTTGGAAAAATAATAAAACCCTAATTACCTAATAAATATCTAACAAAATATCTAGGCTCTAGAACAATTGAGAAGCTCCTAGACCCTTCAAGACCATGAGGAAGGTGGCCAAAACTGGGATGAAGAGAAGGAGATGTGATTTTACCAAAATAACCTTAGGGTTTGTATGAAAAATGATAGAAATAAAAGGCTAAAAATGTCATTTAATAAATCAAAATTTGAAATAATTGATTTAAATTGGTGAGAACCAATGAGAATGCTAGAAAATGTCATGATAGCTCTAAATAATTTTGTGGCGTCATTTGTGAAGTTTATTGATAGTGCTAACTCTTCGATTTTTACCGTTTCGTAGGTATAACCCCGAAAAATGCAGAAAATAGGATTTTTGAAACTTATACAGAAATATAATTATTTTTGCCAAAAATAAAATCATATTTTCTGCATTTTTCGGGGTTATACCTGCGAAACGGTAAAAACCGAAGAGTTAGCACTATCAATAAACTTCACAAATGATGCCACAAAATTATTTAGAGCTATCATGACATTTTCTAGCATTCTCATTGGTTCTCACCAATTTAAATCAATTATTTCAAATTTTGATTTATTAAATGACATTTTTAGCCTTTTATTTCTATCATTTTTCATACAAACCCTAAGGTTATTTTGGTAAAATCACATCTCCTTCTCTTCATCCCAGTTTTGGCCACCTTCCTCATGGTCTTGAAGGGTCTAGGAGCTTCTCAATTGTTCTAGAGCCTAGATATTTTGTTAGATATTTATTAGGTAATTAGGGTTTTATTATTTTTCCAAAAATGAAAAAAAAATCAAGATCTTTTCTTCCCCCCTTGCCCATTTGGCCGTGGACCTCTCCCTATAAATAGGGAGGGGGTGCTCTTCAATTTTCACACAACTCACTTGAATCAAATCTCACTCAAACACTCTTTCTTTCCTTGTTATTTCTTTAAGCTTTCTTTGGTTTTTTCCTAACCAACCTTTTGTGTTTTTGTGTTTTGTTCTTAGTTCCTTGTTCTTAAGGCCAAGATAAGGGGAATTACTTCTTAAGTTGGTTTGATCTTATTTTGATGAGTGTTTTGTGTTTTGGGTGTTTATAGTTTTAATTAAATTGTTATTTACTTGTTTTATTGTTTTAAATTGCTCTATGCTTTATTTTTATTTTATGATTTTATAATTAGTAAAGTTATATTGCCCAATTTAATTATGAAGTTTAATAATTGTACCGTTACGCTGGCGAAATTTTAATTATAAAGGCTTGATCACTCAGTGGGTTATGCATCTGTGATCAATAAATATAAGAATTGGTAAAATTGAACCTCTGTAGTTCTTTTGGCTAATAGGAAATACTGTGGTTGGTCAGGCAGGAGAGTGCACCCTGGTGTACTGTCAGGTCGGGCTCAAGGGTCGTATCTCTATTAGACATTAGTACGTTGAGAAAGTGATTAAATACGCTAAAATTTATGAATCAGTGTTTTCTTTCATTGCAATATATTGTTTTCGAAAATATATATATATAGCCTGATTGGGTAAAATAATTTTATAGTAATGGGTTCTCGGTGAACTCTACTGTTATGTTATTTGATAGAAATTTCCAGTCATTTTACATGAACATCAAACATATTTAAGTCTTATTGTTCATTGCTGCCTTTTCTACGTTATTCACAAACGAATAATGCTGCAAAATCACCCAAATATTGGCATATCCTCAATTTTATTTTAAACAAACAAGTTTTGCGTTTTATTTTTTGGATTTTTTTAAGCATGTCGCAAAACGACAAAAAATGGATCATGCCAGCAAAAAAGCAGTGTCTATATACCATCACAAAATGACAAAAAAGGGGTTAAATTTCATATATCTAAAATATAGGGTCAACTTTAACAATACAACAAATGTTTGGATATTATTGTCATTTCACAAAATTTCGTCACCCACACTGCAATTTCGTTAAACAGACATATAAACCGGATGTGAAAATTGCCAGTGAATGATCTCAGCCATTAAATATAATACTCATATATCAATGGCTTAAACATTACAATGACCCACTTCACCTTGGTGGTAAAATTAGGGTACTGAACCAAGATAGAAGCCACCTATAAAGTGGATAGCAAGAAAATATCAGGTAAAGGGAAAAATAGTGCACCTTTATCTGTGTCAGCACATTTTTTAACGTTAACCCGAGTAACAATTCATTTGTCTGCTAAATTTTATTCAGTTTAGATTCCAATTCGTTAAAATATATTAAAAATGAATTGAATTGACCACTTCACCTTGGTGGTGAAGTTAGGATACTGAACCAAGATAGAAGCCACCTATAAAGTGCATAGCAAGAAAATATCAGGTAAAGGGAAATATAGTGCACCTTTATCTGTGTCAGCACATTTTTTAACGTTAACCCGAGTAACAATTCATTTGTCTGCTAAATTTTATTCAGTTTAGATTCCAATTCGTTAAAATATATTAAAAATGAATTGAATTGATTTTATAAGACTAACTTATTTCATTACTTTTGTTTATAAAAAGTCAAATTACTATATTAAAAAGATAAAATCATCAGTTCAGATAATTAAAATTAAGATTAAATATATTTATAATCTAACTAAATACTTGTGGAGTAATTGAAGATGTATTACGTGAATGTAGATGATACCTAATCAAAGTTAACCTTAATTAGGCTATATTTGAGTGGTGGCATTTAGAATGGACAAATGCATAAACTGGTCCACCAAACCCCAATGAGTTTTTACCTCTGGTAGGAGGGAAACCCAGTTTTCCAGTATTTGCAAAAAATGCCCAGAAGAAACTTAGATTTACCTCTACGGACGAGCGCAGATTAGTCTTTCGTTGAAAGTGTTGGAACACTGCGTGGGTAGCCAGCGATGTCCTAAACCAAAAAAAGATTTACGAAATAGACCACAAAAACTGTAAAATTACAAAATTTTATCAACTTTTGAAATAATAAAAAAAATGGCAACCGCAAGTTTATTATTATTATTATTAGGCCTAAAAATATTTTTCGTCCCTTTAAATATATAGTTTTTGATTTTTGTCTCTGTAATTTTTTTTGTTATACCCTCCCTGCAAGTTTTACTGATGTGGCAGATAGAGTTCTTTCTATTTGGCAGTGTCACACTGGATCAATGAGTCTAGTTGGCATCAGTGACTGTGCATGTGTGCCGAGTTGGCCTAATTAGATTTTCACTTTCCCTTTCTCCTCTACCCTTTCTTCTTCCCTTTCACCTCTCCCCCTCTCGTGCTCCAACCAAAGAAAACCAAAATTTACGGGGACAAAAATTTATGGGGACGAAAATAAAAACCAGTATATTTGTAGGAATAAAAAATATTTTTAAACCTTATTATTATTATCAAATACTTTTATTTCTTATATATTACATATTATTTTATTTTATATTTTTTATAAATAAAATTGTGTTTACTTGTCGGTTTTATTCATATTTTCTTATCCGGAAAATTTTTCTGGTTGCAAAATTACTTATGTTTTAGTTTTATTTTTTATAAATAAAAAGTATTTGCTTATAGGTTTCATTTATTATTTGTGTAAATTTTTAGGTCACAAAATTTGATAGATAAAATAGTGTTTATTTACGGGTTTTATTCATTTTTTTGTTCCAACAATTTGTAGGTTGCAAAATTATTTTTTTATTCTTGATAAATAAAATGATGTATGCTTACGTATTTCATTCATTTTTTTATTTGTGTAAATTTTTAGGTTATAAAATTATTTTTTTTTAATTTTATTTTTGATAAATAAAATAGTGTTTATTTATAAGTTTCATTCATTTTAGTGGCTTAAAGATGTTTTTGGTCTTTATATCTATGACATAGAGGTGTTTTCATTTTAGTCTCTAAAAAAAGTCAAATGCACTTGGTCCTTTTAGTCATTACCTCATTTAAATGATAACGTGGCTCAATTAAGTCCACCTCATCTCACCAACGTAAAAAATGAAGACGTATCAGTTGAGGTAGTCAAGGTGAGTTGTACTCAAGTGAGTCACGTCATTATTTAAATGGGGTCAACTCAATTTAAGAGACAAAAAACGTTTGACTTTTTTGGATTAAAACAAAAACACCCCTATAAAATAGTGATGGTTAAAATAAGCTATAAGTTCTAGCTTTATGAGGTAATTTCTCCAAAAAAAACAAGCTAATGAAATAAATCTATTTACCGTACACTTCTATTGTGATCAAATGAGCTTATAAGCTAATCAAATAAGCTATAAGCTAGCTTATTGGTGTTGATGAACACGGTCTTAATCAATAAAACCAAAAAAATAAAAACATTTTCGTATTAATTTTGTTATGTAATTATACAAATTTGTTGGGTAAAAGTTTAATTTCAGATAATTAAGTGGGTATTTTCTGTATAATTATTTTTATTTATTATGTTCTTTAGACCCCTTTCTGCTAATAAGTCTAACATTTTCATAAGCCCATCCACCAGGTAACCCACAATAGATCCTGACCATACCCTTTTAATATTATTATATCTATGGTTGAAAATTGATTGGGGTTTGGTGGACCAATTTATTATTGGCCCACTTTAAACGGCATCTATTTGAGTCGATTGAGAGGGATAAAATAAAGTAGAATGCAAGAAAATGATATGAAGTTTCATTGTTTGGATTGCTTAAGACATAGGAGTATAGGACGATGAAATTGGAACAAAATAAAACATGATAAAATGCATTCTATTTCATTTCTATCATTTTCGGGGGTACTCAGAAAGCAAAAGATCAAGCAAGGTCTAAATTCTGAAGTAACAAGAACTTTGAGTCCATCAAGTGACATATCTTAAGAACTGTAAATTCAGTGCAACACTAAAAAGGGCACTTTCTTTTAAAAATTAAGTGATTCATAGAGAAAAAACAAAACTATTTTCACAAGAGCTACCATACCCATGATCATAGATCATAATGTAGAACCATTTTTCCAATGTATTCTCTAGCAGCCTGCTATATCTCATCAAGACTTATTGGAGGAGATAGCTCTCCAAGAGACCGAATCAAATTGAAGACCAAATAAATAAGGGCTTCCTTTAGCTGGTTTGTACAATACCTCTTCATTCGTTGCTTTCTATTACTGACCATTACATTATTTGTCATGCCTATATGAAGTTTCCGGATTCCACCAGAAGCAATATAGTACGGTTGCTTTCATCCCAAGTCACAGGCCTTATTTCTCATCACTATGTAACATCGCTTGATTTTAATACTTCATAACTACACTGATCATATATCAGTAAAAACATTTGCTCTGCCAAGGACAACTATATTTGAGTTTTTGATTGGTTGTGTTTGTAGACACCAGTGCTCACACAAGAATTGCTCCACACTTGCCTTCCTTCTCCATCTTTAACTCTCTTCTATGATAAACTGAACAACCCTGTAAATTGAACAGGTGTGCAGTTGATTAGTAATATAAATATCCTTCTCTGATAACAACAAATGGCCACTCCCACTTCAAAGCTCTTCTTCCAAGTGTCCAACACCAATATGTCAGTTTTTCACCCAGTTTTTCACCCCCCACATGGAACTGGTCTGGGTCACCAAAAATTACTGCAAGAGCAGGCCCCATTAAGGAAGTGGTGGAATCTCATGTTATCCCTCACCACAATTTTTCTTCCTGTAACTTTGGATGCACCACACATTACAATATGGCAATCCTCACATATCCTAAGGTTCTTCATAATCTTTATAGTGGAACCAGCATCAGTATTTAACAGTCCAAATGCCAAAGCTAGTTTTTCACTATGAGCCATTAGTAAAAGCCTCTTTCCTTCATCATCGATATCATATGGCACCGAACCCAGGTTCGGTCGATATCCAATAGCCTTCAGCCGTTCCAAAAGATCATCTAATGCCTTCTTTATCTCATTAATTTCTGGATGTTTCACATCACCAGCAAAGAACTGGTGAACCATACCATTTTTTGCTTCCATCCAGCTACACCCTGGATTTTTTTTCAACTGTTTCTCTCTCACCAATTTCCTGACCCTGGACACATCATCCCATCTCCCAGCCGATGCATATGTGTTAGAAAGCAATAAATAATTCCCCAGGTTATCGGGTTCAAGCTCAAACAAATGGCCAGAAGCAATTTCAGCAACATCAGGGTTCCCATGGATGTGTGATGCTCCAAGAAGTGCTCCCCACACAACCCCATTGGGCTCCATCGGCATTGTCTCAACAAGGTGAAGCGCATTTTCCAAGTGCCCGGCGCGGCCAAGAAGATCTGCCATGCAAGCATAATGATCTGCAGCTGGAGCAACACCATAACATTCTTCCATGGTACCAAAGAGGTGCTGGCCTTGGTCTACCATGCCAGCATGACTACACGCCGTAAGCACCCCAACAAAAGTAACATGATTTGGTTTTATCCCGGTCTCCAACATGTCATAAAACAATTTGATCGCCGCACGCGCACAGCCATGTATCGCAAACCCCACAATCATGGAACTGTAAGAAAAAACATTCCTTTCCTTCATTCCTTTAAACACATCATATGCCTCCTCCACATTCCCACACTTGGAGTACATGTCTATGAGTGCTGAACCCACAAGAACACTACTTGAAGGCCCAAATCCAGAACTCTCAGCAATGTCCCTAATCCACTTAGCATTTGCAGAAGCACCCAATTGAGCAGAAGCAGAAATGACACCAACCAACGTCACCTCATCGGTCTCCACACCAGCCTCACGCAACCGCCGGAAAAACTCGAGCGCTCTCTCCGGCATGGCATTCTGGGCATACCCAGTAACCATGGCAGTCCAAGCCACCATATCCTTAAAGGGCAGCCCATCAAACAAGTCCCACGCGGAGTCCATATCGCCGCCTCTGGCATACGCAACAATCAACTCGGTCCAAGAAACTGCGTCCCGCTGGGTCATTTCATCGAACACCTTGCGGGCAGAGTGCAAAAACCCGCATTTCACATACATACCGATGAGGGTGTTGTTGACGAAGATATCAGAGGGCGCAAAGCCGAGGAGGAGCGCGTGGGCGTGAAGCTGGGCGCCCAATGCGGCGTCTTTAAGGGATGAAAGGAGAGCGGAGAAGGTGAAGGAAATGGGAGTAATGCGTTGGTTCCTCATGGAAGAGTATAAACGGAGGGCTTCGGGGAAGGGACCTCGGAGAGCGTAGGCGCGGATGAGAGCGGAGTAGAGGAAAGGGTTTGGGGAATGGACCTGTGAGAAGAGAAGGCGGGGGTAGGAGTGAACGGGGACGTGGTGGAGGGTGGTGAGGATGCGGAGGAGCTTGGTGATGACGTAGGAACAGTGGTGGAGGTTGTTGCGGTAGATGTAGGCGTGGACTTGTTTTGCCTCGTTGAGGGTGGTGCAACCCTCTAGAACACGCACCACTTCCCATTCCAGTACCCTTCGTACCCCAGCCATTTCGTCTGCTGCCTCTGCCTCGCTTCACCTCTTCGGTTCAATTACGCTGCATCCTCTCCATAACGCTGCAACCGTTTCTGTCTGTTGAAGGAGTTCGTGCTGTATGGTGTGTTTGTTGGGCGCGGCAAATAAACTCGTACTCATTGGTAATTATATTAAACTTGAACCGATCATTGACTCGGTCGAGACACTGGATTAATGGGTCACTGGTCGAACTGATGAGTCACTGATTGAACCGTATGAATAGGTGTATATTAAATTTATTAATTTTATAATAAAAATATATATAAGTATTATATTTTTCGCATACTGCACAAGTAATGTACTTGGTACACTGGTAATTTTGTGAAGGTTTTTTCTAATAACACATACCTTTGCTTCTATTTACAAATACATACTTAATTTTTTTTTTCAAAATCTCAAAATTACCCCTCTTTATTTCTTCTTCCTCCCACTATTCCTCTTTCCCCTCCATTTCTTCTTCATCTGTGCGCGACAGAACACAACCTGTCACTCCCTCCCCTCCTTTTGAAATTTCTTCTCCATTTTCCCTTCTCTACTCTCTCCTCTCCCCTCCAACTGCAAGGAAACGCCATTTTACAACATCTACAAGCAAGCTATCGGAGCAAAAATCGTGGAAGTTGTCAGGTAATGGTATAATCACGACGTAATTTTTTTCGCGATTTCCTGACACCGCGGAACTATTAGTTCAGCACACGGAACTATTAGTTAAGCACAATTGCGGAACTAGTAGTTCCGCGTAACAACACATACGTAAGATCATTAAAAAGCAATTAATGGGGGTCGCGAAACTATCAGTTCCGCAGAGACCAAATGGTCACGCGGAACTCATAGTTCCGCATGGTAACATTCATTTTGAAAGTTACCTCGCGGAACTACGGAACTATTAGTTCCGCGTGACAATATGGTCTCTGCAGAACTAATAGTTCCGCAATCACACAACCATATAAGCATACTCCTACAACAAAAAACATACAAAATATCCATACAACACTTCAGAATCAAAATTGATTTCTTAAATTCAATGGCGAATACAAGATATCCATACAAGGTATATTCAAGTACAGTGTATTAAATCACTTTAACAATTACCAAAATCTATGTATACAACTTCTTAGTTGCACATCTTACATTAGCTTCGAGATATCATTGTGTTAGATCTTATTAAAAGCACACATCTTACACCAGCATAGAACATAAAGAACTCAATCAATTACCTAGTCCATAGCTACTGACATTTAAAGTTTAAATGCGTTTAATTTACTATTTGAGTTTTTTAATCTTAATAAGCAAATAATATAAGGAAACATGGTAATCTGATGATGTTCTTATGTTTGTCACGTAAGGGGAAAGCGAAGGCATATGTCATCTCATCAAGATCTAAAATGAACTAATGCATTGCAAAAAAAAAAAGTGCGGAACTACAAGTTTCGCGTTCAGTATATCATCTCGGAACTAACAGTTCCGCGTTCGTCCCTTCACGCGGAACTTGTATTTCCGCGAAGTACTCTCCTATGCGGAACTTATACTTCCGCGACTACATCTGTTGGCCATACTTCATGCATGCGGAACTTTAACTTCCGCGAACTAATGTCCTCTAAGGAACTTTAACAGTTCCGCGTAATAGCGACCCAAAAAAAAAAGACCGAACACCAAACCTCAACAGCGACGGCGAAGTGGAACAATGCTGGAATGAAGACCGAGGAGCAGGGAGGAACGATGCTTCACTATTCTGTGAGGGAGATGGTGGTGTGGGAGGGAGCTTGCTTCACGGTGGGAGGGAGCTTCACGGTGGTGTGAGGGAGATGAAGAACTGGTGCGGAACTGAGGGAGAAGAAGAGACGAAGCTGCTGCGCGGAAGTCACGAACTGGTGCGGAACTGAGGGAGAAGAAGAAGTTGTTGCGCGACTGGTGCGGAACTGAGGGACAGAAATGGCGCTGCGCAGAACTGAGGTAGAAGAGAGAAAAGGGTTTTGGTTTTTTTTTTTTTCAAATTAGGGGTAGTATGGACAATTCCTGTTTTAGTGTATGTGTAGAAAGAAAGTAGTGTATGTGTTATTAGAAAAAGCCTTTTGTGAAGTGCATACTTGAGTACCTGTGTCCAACACTCAAACGTGGAAATGTTGAGTGCCTTTTTTTCATATTTGTTAACATAGACTTTCATGTAGCAGTAGCATTTAATTTTTTTTTTCTGCGTTTGGGAAGCGTGCAGCAGGCCTGGGCGTGCAGTAGCCAACACTTGGGAAGTTTGCACAGCAGGAGCAGCGCTTTGCAGAACGTGCAACAGTGGTCTAGGAAAAAAGCATAGACAAAAGCGGTCTGTCACAATAACCCGTGAGTCACCGGTTTAACCAGAAAACCGATCGGTTCGCACAGGTTTGCGCCAGGTCTTTTGACATTTCCGATCTAACACTTTGCTCGGACCGGTGATACCACCGGTTCCCGGTCAGACCGGTTGGACCGGTCGGTCCGAGTTTAATAACACTGCTCATTGGTATCCACTCGAACCTCGAACTGGTTTCGATTTTTGTGGAAAAACCTACTCTTTGTTTTTCAAAGGTGAAATTCATAGATCGGGTAAACCCAGCCAAACGGCATCCACAATTGAGAAAGCTAAACAAATTGGCCAATGCAAACAACATATACAGAGTCACAAACACATAGAGCAATATAAACCAAGACACGCTGCCGTTGACAAGAACAAGCACAACCAACGCTAGGGCTGGACACGGGTATGGGTAAACCCGTGAAATCGACCAACTCGACCTGAACGAGCTCCCATAACCCGGTTCGGTTCGGTTCATCGGTTCGGTTCGGGTAAAAAAGGAGTAAACCAAAGGAGTTCGGTTCAGACATCGGGTTTCAGATTTTCTGAACTGAACCGATAGAGATAGAAAACATTAAAAAATGCATATAATGACAACTCTGAGTGATTTAACGCAGCCTCCTTCATTCATCTAGGGTTCTCAACTTTTCATACCTCTTCTTCCTCCTTCATACTTCTCCCCTCGGTAGCAGCAATGGGCTCTTCTCCCCTCGACGACGACTTCTTCTCCCCTCGGCAGCGGCGGCGACGTGCTTCTTCTCCCTCGGCGAGTGGCGACGTGCTCCTGCTCCTTCTCCCTTCGATCTCCGTGCGACGCTGTGGAGCCTCTGTTCGACAGCGCGAGTGTGCGACGGTGAGTGGCCTCTCCAATCTTCGATCTCCGCCCTTCTCTGATGGTGGTACTGGTTGTCCTTCTCCTAGATGTCTTCGATCTCCCAGCTGCAAGGATCTATTTCTGTTCAAGCTTTGTCTCTGTGTTTTTAATTTTTTCCAGCTATCTCTGTCTCTATTCAAGCATTCATCTTTTTGCTATTTTCTCATTTTTTACATTTTTTTTATTTTTATCTGTCTCCTAGCTGCAAGGATCTGTTCAAGCAGTCTCTGTCTTTTTAATTTTTTCCAAGCTATCGTCTCTGTTTATGTGAAGATATATATATATAGTGTGTGTGTGTGTCTCTGTGCAAGTTCAAAAACAACTTCCAATATTGTCTCTGTTTATGTTAATATTGTCTCTGTTCAAGCATTTTTAATATTGTCTCTGTTTACGTTAAAGCTTCAAGCATTCTTCTCCTAGCTTTTTTTTTCCAGATTTTTTTCTCATTTTTTTGCTTTTGGTTCGTTTCTTCCATTTTTTATTATTAAACCCGAGACCCGAACCAACACAAATTAGCTCGGGTTGGTTCGGTTCGGGTTTAGACTAAAAAATCGCAAAAATCAAACCAACCCAACCCAAGTGTTGTTGATCGGTTCGGTCTCAGAAATGCGCTCAACCCAAACCAACCCGTGCCCAACCCTAACCAACGCTATACAAGCAAAACTTCTAAAAAACCAAAGGAAAATGATTGATGGACATCTCCCCACACCCACGACACACCTTTCACCTCATTGGGATGAGGTGTAACAGGGGTGGTGGGGTGTCCATCTATCATTGGCCAAAACCAAACAACATAAAAAAAAAACCACAAATCTAACAAGCCCTTAAACTACAAATCCAATAGCCCAAATATGACCAAAATACCCTTCGTCTTCCCCACCAAGCCTCGCAGTTACCTTGAACACTGTTTCTTTGAAATACCATGCCTAACCCGCAGCCTCAAAAGCTGGGACATGAGAGATGGCATGACTAGACTTAACACAAACTGAACCATGGTCAGAAAATCAGATCTGCATCACAATCTCACATTGCATCAAACACTTTAAACAACAAACATTTTAAGCATCAAACACTTTAAACTAGAAAAACCTACTTTGATAGAGTTTTTGGGCAGGGTCAGGCTTTTTCCCGTTTTCAAAGGTAGGACCGGGAGAGGATGGTGATACTCACCCTGGTTTCGCCCCCCGCCCTCAAACTCGCCTCATTATTTATAAATATAAGCTTATTTTTAAAAATAATTATTTGATTAGTTATAATTTTTAAAAAAATATTAATTTATTTATTTGATAGTATTATTTAGTTTAATTTAATTTGTTAGATTTATAAATATATTTTGTTAAATAAATTCATTGAAGGTGGGGATGAGAATAGGGCGGAGAAACCCAACTCCAGTTAGAGGCAGGGATAGGGGACAGAGATAATTTTAAAGTGACGGGACGAGGTGGGGTGGCAAAAATCGTTCCTAACCCACCCTGTTGCTATATTTAGTGTTTGTGTTGTTGGAGACGTAATCTCCACGTTCCCCCGCCGCTATACGGGTGGTGTATATCAGTAGGTCTCAACTATAGATGTGTGTTTTGCCAAAAAAAAAACCCATAGACAGGTGATTATTTTAATTGCATCAATGATTTTTGCATACACACCTATTTCCAATAGACATATAATATATAATATCTTTATTTATTTTCTTTTTTTTTCTTTTCACATCACTTATCTATCATTACTCTCTCCTATTTCTATACTCTTTTTAAACTTAAATATAAAAAAATACCTAAATTCACACTGAGTTTAATTGGATAACAATACGGCCGGTATCCTAAGTTTTGTCCTCTGTAGCCTCTGTAAAGGATGTAAATGTAAATGTACAAAATGGAAACGATTGCACTTGTGTTTTTGGTCTTTTCCCTTTTTTGGTCGACAGTTTTTTGTCTTTTCAAAAATGCATTAAATTGAGTCCATTAAAAGGCCAACAGGGAAACGGGCCGTGGCTACAATATAGACAACTTAAGGTCATGTCCTATTGTTTGACCAAAGAAAAAACGTCATGTCCTATTGGCCTTAGGCCCCGCTTGATGATAATAATTAGGAGTAGAATTAAATATTTTGTGAATTCTGATTTTTCAACCATTTTTAATTTTTAATATTTTTTTTTTATTTTTTTTATCACATTATTCATCAATCACATTTATTACTCGCTTCTCTTCTATTTTTATTTTTCTTTATCTGTAAAATGGAAGTTGGGGTATTTAAAAATCATTTTTTCATATTTTATTATTGCTTATTTGAGTATTTTTCTTAGGTGCAGTCGTCGTTCATAGGTAGGCCTAATAATTTACACATTCAAAAAAGTCAACAGGCCGTGCAAGCGAGTGAAGAAAGAAACGGAGAGATTGTCAACAAAAAAAAAAAAGGAAACGGAGAGATTGAAAGAGAGAAAAAAGACAATGAATGATTTTGTTGTCATGTCACCTACTCCCGATCTATACTAGCTACACACAATGTTAGGTGGAGTCAATTTGGTGTGCTCAACCTCAACCCCACAACAAGTCCACAACTACTACTCTACCACTTGCATTAGCCACCCCCAATGTAAGAGAAAACGTTTCTTCTTCACCAGAACAGTATTAAGTTGAGCAAAGTTTGAAGTGGGAAGAAAGAGGAAGAGATAGAGATACAGAGGAGATGGTCATGGGAAAGAGCATAAGGGAGTTGGGAGTGGAGGAGTTTGTGAATGCTGGCTTGTCACTCGCAGATGCCAATCAATTCAATGCTGTTTTCAGGGACATTCTGTCCCTCTCCCTCTCCTCCGATAACCCAACTGACATCTGGCGCCGCCTCCTCACTCGCAGAGTCCTCAAACCATCACACCCTCATCCCTTGCATCAGCTTCTCTTCTACTCTCTCTATCATCACTCTTCTTCCTTGTTCCCCCATTCTGCAGCTCCTTCTCTTCCTCTTTATTGGTTCCCTTCTCTGTATGTCTCTCTTACTCATCTCCGTGTGCATGTGTGTCCTATTCATTCATTCATTCATTCATTCATTTATATATATATATATATATATATATATATATATTATTCATGTATTGTATATCAAAAATTATTCATTCATACTGATTACTAATATCTGCTTATAAAACAATATATATTCATATATTGTATATTTATGCATATGCATATAGAGAGCAGTCGAGACGCACCAACCTAGGTCGTCTCATGGAAACTCACGGTTCTGAGCTTCTAGGAGCATCCTACAAAGACCCCATCACTAGTTATCCCCTCTTTCACAAGTTTTCTGTTGATCACCCTGAGGCAAGTTCCCTCTGCCTCTGCCCTCCTCTCCTCTTCCTTCTTTTACTTACAAGTTGATATGATTCAATCTGTATTGCAATTGCAGGTGTACTGGTCCCTCGTTCTCAAGGAACTTTCTGTTTCCTTTGTTGAACCTCCAAAGTGCATTTTGGATACCTCAGACCCATCCAAACATGGAGGAACTTGGCTCCCCGGTTCTGTCCTCAACATTGCAGAGTGCTGCTTGCAACCCTCTTCCCACCCATTCAAGCAAGACGACAGCATTGCCATCGTTTGGAGAGATGAGGGCTTTGATGATTCCGAGGTTAACCGCATCACACTCAAACAACTTCGACACCAAGTCATGTCAGTAACCTCTCAATTTTTTCTGTCTTTTCTAGTATTTACACTCAATGTAGTTTTCAATTTATAATCCCTTTATTTATTCCCTATATGGAATTGTTTATTTTCTTTATGTTTTTGCCGTGTTATTTCCAGGTTGGTGGCAAATGCAATAGATGCCACATTCTCAAGGGGTGATGCAATCGCAATTGACATGCAAATGACAGTCAATGCTGTTGTTTTATACCTAGCCATTATTGTAGCAGGGTGCGTGGTGGTATCTATAGCTGATAGCTTTGCGCCAAAAGAAATTGCTACTCGCCTGCGCGTTTCCAAGGCAAAGGGTATTTTCACACAGGTGATCTTCTAAATTTGGTACCATGTATATGGCTTTAATGGTAAAGCTTTTTTTTTTTCCAAATCAAAGTGAGTCTGTTCAATGTTTGGAATTGTCTTTGTTATTTCTCAGTTACCAATTTCTGTGTATGATATCACTTACTCTGTTTGAATTTGTTTGAAGGATTTCATATCAAGAGGTGGCAAGAAATTCCCTCTGTACAGGTAAAAAAGTCGTTAGCATTATACTTGTTGCAACGTTTTTCAGCACTTCAAGTTTTAAATATTGGAATCATATTTTACATAGGCCTGGGGCACTGTTATGATAATTGAATGTAATTTATCTGTTTAGACATAGTTGGCATGTTAAGTGCAAATCAAGTTTATTTCCTATTATGCTTAACTTTTGGTAACTGATACACTTGGCAATTCAACATTTGTTATAGTTAGGTTATTTAGTAATCATCTCTTGATGCATCTTTTAATTAATGTTTCAATACTCTGTTGTTCTTCATGTTGTTTCTGAGTACAATTTCAATATCACGGCCTACTTGATGATGAGGGGAAATCTTTGTGTTTGAGCATGAATATAGACGGTTGGGCTGTTTTAGGACAACTATTAATCTATTATGGATTAGAAAGTCTTGGTGTTTGAAACTTCTTTTAGAATATAGGAGTCAATCTGAATGTAACTGATGTTGAATCATCAAAGCCATTCTGTATTTCTGGACCTGTTCTTTTAGAACCCTGTTATCTTTTTCTCATTTCTGCTTTACTTATTTTTTTGGCATTTGTTATGGGCATAAATAGCACCACAAAAGAATGATTTCTGCAATAAATTATATTTTTCAGTTATGAAATAGAAAAGACATATTTAATCCCAGCCACAACAAGTATTCTGCATATTAGCTATGCAGATGCTAACTCGGGATTCTATCACATGAATAATTCATTCTTCTCCATACTAAATGGATGTGTAGTATTCCATCTAAGTTCTAACCTCTTCCTATCACATCTTTCAGTTCCTCTTTGATAAGTATTGTTCTGGAGTACTTCCCCAATCCTGCTGGAATTTGCTTCTGTTACTTGAACTGTCATTTTTCTTGCACACAAGAGGACTTATACATTTGAATTGGTTCAATTTCTTACGTAGCTGCTTTCTGATGGGCTGATTATTGTTCTAGATGCTAGTTATAAATTATAATCTCTAAATTGGAATTTATTCAGACCTTTTCATTAGCAATAAAGTCAATAAGCTGTTGATCATCCGAGTGAAAAGATGAAATATGCCAAGCTTGGTAGCAATCATGTTTGAATGCTTGTTAGATGGATTTATGGATGTTCCTTAAGCACGTAGAGCACTAGAAACCTCATTCTGCATATTTCTCCTTGCAGTCGAGTCATTGAGGCAGCTGCTTGTAAAGTTATTGTGCTCCCTGTGAGAGGCAATGATGTAGGAGTGCAATTAAGGGAACAAGACTTGTCATGGAAAGGTTTTCTCTCTTCTGGCAGTCAGAACCACAGGTAGTGCATATTGCAATGTGTTCATTAGACAATGCATTAATCTAAATAAACGGTCATTTTTTCCAACTAAAATACTCACTGCGAAAGATCCCAAAAGGGCACTATTTCTCTCGTGTTTTGTCTCACATTTTGAACTCTTGGCAGATCAGATCATTACTCTCCAATCTATCAATCAATTGATGCTGTCACTAATATACTATTTTCATCTGGAACCACAGGTAAAGATTCTCCCTTAGAACATATATCAGGTAGAGACTACCATTATGATGATTTTCTGGTTATATTTTGGCTTTCATTAGGAGATCCAAAAGCTATTCCTTGGACTCAACTTGCCCCGATACGAAGTGCTGCTGATGGATGGGCTGCTCTTGATATTCAAGTTGGAGATGTCTACTGCTGGCCAACAAATTTAGGATGGGTGATGGGGCCCACTTTAATATACCATTGCTTTCTAAATGGTGCAACTCTTGCTTTGTACCATGGATCTCCTCAAGGCCATGGTTTTGGAAAATTTGTTCAGGTGAGTTGTATATTTCATTCCTTATATATTTTTTTGCTGAACATAAACAAATCTAATTTTATTTAGTATTTTCTTCTATAAAATGATAATTGTTGATTGGTATTGTAGTCAACTAAAAAGGTGGGACAGCAAACCAAAATGTATATAATGATTAGTAGTGAGAACCAAGTGTGAAATAAACTGGTAAATAAACTAAGTACCATGTCTTCTTTGTGATATTGTGGTATGTACTATGTAGCGGTAGATGTCATCTGACAAATGTCTTCACTAAACCATTGAGAGGTGCTCAAATCAGTTATATATGTAACAAGCTTGGTGCATATTATTTATATGCTCCATCTTGAAAGGGAAATAGGGTAATTATGAGCTGATTTTGTGTAATTATGTTAATTTGGGTAAATGTAAATCCTTGTATTTATGACTAATTATATGTATATAATATTCTCCGATGTGTTATTCAAACACACATATTTCTTTTCGTAACAAATACATCACACCAAGGAACAGCCTTATTCATTGAACTACAATTGTTCAGGATGCAGGTGTTACTATTTTGGGAACAGTTCCAAGCTTAGTCAAATCTTGGAAGAGTACACAATGTATGGAGGGCTTGGATTGGACAAAGATAAAGTAATATCTCTCAGAAGTGTAAAAAGATATGAAATAAGTCTTTTAAGAAAAAATGAACTAAACTACCCTCATATGCAGATCATTTTGTTCCACTGGAGAAACATCAAATGTTGATGATGATCTATGGCTTTCTTCAAGAGCTTATTATAATCCAATCATTGAAGTATGTGGAGGCACGGAGCTTGCATCTAGCTACATTGCAGGAAGCCCTCTCCAGCCTCAAGCTTTTGGAGCATTCAGCACAGCATCAATGACAACTGGCTTTGTCATTCTTGACGAAAATGGAGTTCCTTATGTAAGAATTTTTTCTGGATAATATATGTTCTTTGCTCATATAATTTTATTTACTTATGCTGCCATTTGTCACCACATTACGTCATGCCTATACCTCGGTATAATTTGTTATTGCAATGGTGATGGACAATGGGTGCTTATTGCATCTTCCAGACTAGGGAACAGAAAGGATATGTTAATGTGATATTGGCTAATCAGATGCCCGGTCTCAAAATTTATGATCTACCTGAATTCCTAATGGATTCTCCACATGGATCTCTTTCAGTATCTGTTTCTATATAGGTCTAGTTTTTATGCTAACCCTTTCAGTCACCAATTTTTTCCTGTACCTTCCAGTGCCTGTTGTACTCTTCAATTTTTTTGAAATTTCATACTCTTCCAAATTGGGTTGTTTGCTTCATCTTCAAGTTATCTTCAATAAATTTTCGTCATCTTTCCTGCATAATAGCAGACAATCTCTGGGTTTAGACAAATTATTTTTTAGGTTTTCTGATTTATTTGACCTCTTTGACCAATATGACAGCCAGAAAATGTTCCTTGTGTTGGTGAAGTGGGCTTATTCCCTCTCTCCCTAGGAGCATCTGATAGATTGCTGAATGCTGACCATGAAGAGGTTTACTTTAAGGGAATGCCCTTTTATAAAGGAAAGGTATGTACTTCAATTCACATTTTGAAAGGTTTACTTTAGATACAGCTATATTGAAATATCAGTTCTTTCATGCATGAAGGACAACATACTCTCAACCCCTTTGTTGTAAATTACATAGATTAGATTTGTAATTTTAACTATTCTCATTCTGCTATTGTTGTTATAACTTGTCATGTCTATCTTGATATATTTATTACCAGGTTCTTAGGAGACATGGAGATATAATCAAGAGAACGGCTGATGGGTATATCCTTGTACAAGGAAGGGCTGATGACACCATGAATCTTGGTGGAATAAAGGTATCACTCTTACAGGGAGAATGCAGAATAAGAAAACTTCTCAGGAATTTCAATGAATCTGAGAGTAGTCAAAGTTATCAACCAGGGAGGTCACAGGAGAATATACTTCTTTGAGTAAAAAAAAAAAAGGAGTAGAGAAAAAGGAGAGAAGAACTTCTGTGTATTTCATTCTTTAATTCATGATATCTGATCAACTTCCCATTCTTAAAGGGTGCAACAAAAATATAGAAAGAAATGATAAGCCATAACCAATTCTGTTACACTTGACCAAGTGCTAGTGCTACACTCGTTCCGTCTTAAAATTCATTCCAGCTCAGCAACCATAATCGGAAACACTGAAACAACAGTAATAACTTTATGTAGAGAGAAAAAAACTTAACTAATCACTCATAGTAATTAGCCACCCTTTAACAATCACATCACCCACTATGAAGCTTTTGAAGGATAGTTCTTCTGGTTTTCACATAAGGTGTAAGAATGCTATATCTTTCATGCACATGGTGTGCAAAAACTTAGTAAGAATGAATTATACTCTGGAAGGGATCATGGATTCTTCATAAATTCTAAAACTTAACATGATCATTGCTCTTTGGCAATCTTGGACTGGCTGTGATCTTCTTACTTAGTATTTTCTGTTGCTGATATGCAGACAAGTTCGATAGAAATTGAGCGTGTCTGCGACAGGGCTGATGAATGCATTATGGAGACAGCCGCAATCGGTGTTGCAACTGCTAATGGGGGACCAGAACAACTGGTTATATTTGCGGTTCTAAAGAAAGGATACGATTCAAATGCAGAATCTCTAAGGATGAAATTCTCTAAAGCCATTCAAAGCAACCTTAATCCTTTGTTTAAGGTCTTACCCTTTTGTTGAATTTGAAACAATTTGTGAACTGGTTGCAGTTTATTTACTTTGTGAAAACTAGCCCGACTTGGGATTAACTGATTTAACACTTACAACTCTCTTCATTACATTACAGGTAAGGCTTGTTAAAATTGTGCCTGAGTTTCCTCGAACATCTTCCAACAAAATCCTGAGGAGGGTAATGAGGGATCAAATGAAGCGTGAGCTATCAGTTCAGAGCAGACTATAGTGACCACTTAGTCTCAGGCAGACCAGGACAGCCACCAACGCTGAGTCCTCTTCATGTGGATATATATATATAAGTGAAGGAGAGGTGAACAAGAGAGTCAATCCTTTGAATTGAAAGCATGCAGATTTTTAACTACAGCATAGCATAGAATATATTTTTGCCTAGGTGAACGTGAAGTCCTAGGTGTGCAATCAAATCTGTGAAAATAAGTGACACCAGTGAGGGGTGTATTAATACAATAAGTATGTTTAAATGTCGCAAAAAATAAGCAAATCTGATTGTAGAATTACATTCCATGTTATAAACAATGTTTTAGAAGAAGGGACACGTGCTCTCAGTAGTGTATTCTGAATTTTGCATCTGTGCATGGGAGTTCTCTCACAAAGATGGGTCTGCATTAACTTAAAACATTTTATTATTATTGTTGTTAAATTTTTATTTCTCTTAAATATTATTACTGATATGTAGTCAATCACATATTTTTAGATTGTTAATATTAGAACATTTCATAATTATAAATTTAGACTTGATCAATTTAATTTTTGACATGTCATATTAAATTAATAGACATAAAGTGTCTTAATTTACACAATTCATTTTTATAATATTCATAATTTTAAAAAATTCACCTTACGTATATTTATATTCATTTATATAATACTATATATTTTTTGGGACAATTGGTAATTTCATCACTCCTACCATATTTCTCAAGAAAAGAAGCCAGAGCTTTTTTGTTTTTTATTCATATAACCTGGGGCTCAATAGTCAATATCATGTTAAGAAAATATGATTTACTATTTATATCCCTCTTTTACTTCTCACACCCCTTTTTATTGATTTTTGAAAATTAGACTCTAGAAGGCATATTAATAAATTTAGAAAATTAATTTTCAGAATATATTCTGTAAGATATTTAAGAGATTTCAAAAATTATTTTCTGAAATACTATTTATTGTATTATAGAAACTTAATTTTGGAACATGATTTTCAAAATATACATTTAACATTTTAATATATTCTGAATGGAACCCAATTAAATTTGCTTTTGGGAACATACTTAAAATTTAGTTCAAAACATTTAATTTTCAAATAAGGGGCGTGAGAAGTAAAATGGGGTATGAATAACAATTTCCTAAGAAATTTTGTTTTTGGTCATTTGGGGGAGGGGGTTGGGGGGTGGGGGTCGGAAGCACACCCCTAGCTCTATCCACATGAGCTATCCAATGAGGTGTATTTCCTAAGAAAATTTATAGAAAATTGGTAAATACACCTCACACTTTTTATCCATACACCCCACATTAATGCTAAAATTCCAAAAATATCTTCAAATTTCGCTTGCATTTTGGAAACTGGAGTTTCCGGAATACAAATTGTATGGAAACTGGAGTTTTCGGAATACAAATCCAGAATTCAAAAATTGCATTCCGGAAACTGGAGTTTCCAGAATACAAAATTGCATTCTGGAAATCCAATTTCCGGAATATACGCAAAATTGGAGAGTATTTTTGGAATTTCTACATTAATGTGGGGTGTTTGGCTAAAAACTTGGGGTGTATTTATCAATTTCCAAATTTGTAACAACCGAAATGAATGGCCCAATAAAACTTCGTACAGATCCGAGTCGGCCCAAATTGATAGCTTATACGGGGCTGACATGAAGTGGCGATACATGAAGCAGAGTAGGATGGTTACCAGTCCAGAATTAACGAGTGAGGAGAAGTAGGAAAAAGGCAAGTCCGTTGTGCGTACATACAGGCACAGCTACAGCTACAGCTACAGCTACTGTCGTTTCAGTGTCTATCGGTCCCTACTCAGAACTCAGAAGCTTCGGTTAACATAGTTCGAAACCCCGGAATATAGTTGGTGTTCGTTTCAGCAGAATTTGTGTCTTGAGCACCAGCTGTTTGATAAAAGTATCCAACCACGTTGCTTTTCAGTTTGATTGGCTTAATCACACTGTGAAGCCACCAAAATGCTAATTCTCCAAACTGCTGTTATGCCTAGACGCTTCTCGCCTTTCCCTACAACAAAAGCTGATGTCACTCTTGGAGGTTTTTCTCATTCAGGATTCCTGCCTTATTCCCCTGTACCTAGCCATCCCATTGTAAAGCCTATATCATGCTCTGTTTCAACAAAGTCTCATCCTGAACCCGAACCTAAACCCGAACGTGAAGCTAGTTCCAAACAAAGAGCAAGAACTAAGGGAAGAAGTCGCCGGCCTAAAGATGTGGTATCCAACAACAATGATCAAAATTCTGCTGATATGTTCCCGACAACTATTCCAAGGAAGCCGAGGCGCGGTCGTAAAAGCGAAGCCACAAAAGTGGAAGATTTTGTACGCGACACACTTGACCGCACTTTTGCTGCAATTCGGCAACAAAATGCAGATGCTTTGGAGGAACACAAAAATATAATGAAGGACAATGTTAGTAGAAGCCAAGACGATGATGGAAAAGATGAAGAAGAAGAAGAAGAGGAAGGGGAAGATGGTGGTGAGGATAGTGGAAAGAAGGTAGTAATTGAGGAAGAAAGTAACAGCTGGCCATTGGATGCGGATGTTGGGTGGGGAACAAGAGCTTCTGAGTATTTTGAGAAGCATCCGATCAAGAATGTTGTGGGAGAAGATGGTGTTGAAATTGACTGGGAAGGGGAGACTGATGATAACTGGGTGCAGGAGATCAATTGTTTGGAGTGGGAGAGTTTTGCTTTCCACCCCAGCCCATTGATTGTCCTTGTCTTTGAACGCTATAACAGGTAATTTCTACTCTAATATATATAGTTTTGTTCATTGAAATGAAAAAAAGATGTGTTTGGTTTTGCTGGAGTAATGAAGGATAGAATTACTTGTAAATCCTTCAGGTATATATACCTCTACTTCTCTGCTCACTTTTCAAAGAAAGCATGCATATGTTAGTAGAAGTGATAAATGGTGTTTGATTTTGTTATTCCACAGAGCAACTGATAACTGGAAAAATTTGAAAGAGCTGGAGAAAGCTATAAAGGTGTACTGGAGTGCCAAAGATCGGTTACCTCCCCGGGTATGGTCCAATTTTGTTCATGTACTAAAACTGCACTTTTATCTATTACATACCTGAAATGAAAAAAAAATAATGATGTTTGCTTCTCATCACAATTCACAACAAACATTCCTTCTGGTCACCCACTAATTAGGTAATTATTTTCTGTTATTTATTTATCAGTAGACGAATGTTACAAGTGATAACCTCACCATTTTAGAACCTGGAGTCTCGTGTGTTTCCCATTATCATATAATATGTTGAAAATTTCCTATTTATAGGCGATTAAGATAGACATCAATATCGAGAGAGACTTGGCTTATGCCCTGAAAGTTCGAGAATGTCCTCAAATTTTATTTTTGCGAGGGAATAAGGTCGTGTACAGGGAGAAAGGTGAGATTGTTGATCATTCGCTGCACTTTTAATGTATACCAGAAACATGGTTTTTGTTTGGTTTTGGTGCCAATACATGCACATTCTCTTTTTCTAGGTGCTACGATCTCATAATGATGCATTGTTAATTATATCTTTGCAGAACTCAGAACTGCGGACGAGCTGGTTCAGATGATTGCATTTTTCTATTACAATGCAAAGAAGCCTGCATGGATAGATGATGATGCCTTGTATTTACGTTATTAATTAATTTTCAAAAATGTCACATACTCACATCACATGGCTCTTGTCAACCTGAATGTTATTGTATCTTTGTTATGAAAATAGGGTTTGCACATAGATAAGTAGCACCTAAATTGTCCGAGAAAATGGCAAGACAACTTGAAAGAGAGCAATGAAGCTCTTGAAACAATCGTTGTAGCCAAAGCAACTCGTGATAGTAAGCAGAAGCACTATAGTTATATATTCAGCTCTGGTAGAGGACTTGGCAATTGTACTTTGCTTCTTACGTGACCAAGAGATATGATTGGATTCAAAATAGACCATGTATATTGTTGTGGATTTGTAATCAGTGGTATCTCTTGCTCAATCAGAATCACAAAATGCAGTGCGGGAGAAAGTGTAGTCTTAGACAAGTTGGAGACCATGATCAATGGTTCCCTTTAGGTAGCATAGCACTCTTTTGGCAGCTTGCATATAAACATCGATCACAGTATGCTTATGTTAAGATAATCTATTTATTGGGAAAGATATATCAAGTCGAGCTAGTGATAAATATTGGAGTGAACCAATTAATTTTCTGCATGCAATAACATTACAAGTGGGAGTGTCAAGGGGAGAGAGCATAGACGAATCGATGGACGTATGAGTAGAGATAAGCTTAACATAATGCATATTGGTGGAGAGTAGAAGGCCTATCGGGTTGAATCCATTTTGACTCAGGGCACTATTGAGAAATCAAAAATAAAAAAATTATTAAAAAATATAGCTTTTAAAATTAATGATAAAAAATATCATTGAGATTACTCATTAAAAACATTTAAATTATTCAAACCTAAAAATTGTTGTCAAGCTGCCTCCCTCACCAACAGATGTAAATTATTATGGTATTTATTTGCGAGTTGCCATGCCCATCTGGATCAAAATTTGGATTTGCATGCTACGAAAACTGAATCTAAAACATTTTTCATTGAGAAATATCTCTGCCGGTCAAATAAAACAGCTTATGTTCTCTATAAAAACCTTAAAAAAATCGCAACATATTTGAAAATATGTTGTTCTCGTCCCATTTAAAAATCACAATAAAACAAACTAAGCCATATTGCACATCTATATTCTATATTATTTACACAAACTACTGCAAAAAGCATAGAAGGAGACAGAGGAATGATGTGATAATCGCCATTCAGCGGCGAATCCGAAGGGAGAGTTTGGTACTTTGGGCATTGGGGTTGGCGGGCCAAGTTGAAAACCAACCACTTCCACAAGTTGGCAACTCACATGGAATCAGCACACATCCTCGTGTGGACCACCAGCAACCTCAATTGTCAATGCTCTAAAATACCCTTCATTTCTTGCTTATTTTACTCCTTGATGTTGAAAATTGAAATCCATACGTGCTACATCCACCTTAATTCATAATTGATCGTTATAAAAATTAAACAAGTGGAAGCAAATGCAAATTTGAAAGACCCAAACTACTGCTTCCTCCCTTGCCATAACTAAATTAACTAGTACTAATTTGACCATCATAAACGGTAATCGCTGATTTGACCATCATTGTCTCTGGTTTCATCACACACAACCCATCGGAAAGCAAAATAGAGGTTAACCGATTTCGTTCTACACATTTTTTATTGACTAGGGTGGGATATATACTAAACTAGTTTATAGACCCGATCCGTACAAAATATGGATCTTTTTATAATAAAAACAGTAAAAAAATCTCATAAATAAAATAATATTACTTAAAAATAAGAAGAAATATGGATGTGACACGTGTCATGGCCTGAGAAGTGACACGTGTCACAACATGATAGACAGGGGTTAATTTTCTTATATAGATATAGATTAAGTGAGATTTCTTTTCTTATGAGAGTTATTCATTAATAAGTCCAATATATATTTTGAAAAATAATAAAAAATATTAAAAATGATATCAAAACTCGTGTATAATTTAGTAACGCTTTCGCAAGCAAAAAGATAAGGAATATGCACCTCCATGGAGTATGGTATGGGGCAAGGACCATACCCCACTGTCACCATAATGGGCCTCGCTTACTTTTTACTCGACCTACGTACACTCTTTCTTTGGCTAAAGCTCATTCCTTATAAAAAGATAGGAACGCAACCCAACCCCCAATTGGGACTTGATCTAAGATTCTAGGCCAGACGTTCTTTCTTTGTCTATTAATCTATTATCTATTATATTGTACACCTCTGTAGAGAGAGAACCACACATCATACAAATATAAGCAAGATGAATTATACCAAACACAAACTAAAGGTTGTATGATGCACGTATTCCATTGGCTAATTTAAATCTAAATCTTAATTTTTACTAAAATCAATTTTAACCAAGACAAAATTAATTTTGGTATCTCCACGTTGGATCATGCACGTATTCCATTTGGCCAATTCATGTTCCGTTGGCTGAAAACTAGTTTCGTAAATTATGGAAAAGCTAAGGTCAAAAAATCCACAGCCATGAAAAAAACTACCACATTTTTTTTTATCAAAAGCAATAGCTTTCCTTGTTTGTTGGGCGAGGAATAGAGAGAGAAGAGGGAGGGTTTGTTTTGTGTATGCAATATTGTGTGTGTGTGAGCAAAGCAAAGCAACAAGGCTTATACTAATATATATGCTCGTAATTGGTTGTTGCCTTTCTCTTTGGCTAGCTCCATTCAGCTCCTAACACACACTCTCTCTCTCTCGTTCTCTTCGCTCTAACCCTTTTACCCAATCTCAGAAGCAGCAATGGGAGACGAGAAGAAGCCAAAGCCTGCTACCTCTGGTGTGTGGCCCACCGTCAAGCCCTTCGTCAATGGTGGAGCCTCCGGCATGCTCGCCACCTGTGTCATTCAACCCATCGACATGATCAAGGTGTCCAAAAGTTCTCACCTTTGTTCCATTTTCGTCTTGATTCCCCCAAATGGATCACTGGGTCTCTCTGATTTTTCTCATGAGACTCAGATCTGTGTTTTTTGTGTGTGTACGATCCCTGTTTGTGGGGGTGTTTGAATTGTTTTTGATGGGGTTTGGTGGTGTAGGTGAGGATTCAATTGGGTCAAGGATCGGCTGTTAGTGTCACAACCAACATGCTTAAGAATGAGGGTGTTGCTGCCTTCTATAAGGTATTTTTGCATTTCTTCTCATGTTGTTTCATTTTCTCCAATGATAGATCCCTGCTTGTTTTTGCTGGAATTGGTTTTGGCTTTGGTCTGTTGATATTTGTTGAAGATTTATGGTGATGATTCCACTGTGGGATGACTGTGTTATTGATTGCAATATGGCCTAATGTTGTGTGTTGTGCTTTTTTCACTTGTTTTTATTTACCTGGCTACTATAGATCTGCTAGTGGAAGGGGGATTTTATACATTGTGGCTTTGGCTTATGAGTCACTGTTTTGTCCTGATTTGATTGAGATTGGACTTCGGTTTTGGTTTTGTCATTTGTGATTATCCTTTGTCGAGGTGTAAATCTACTGGTGTCTAAACTGAATCACTTCGTGCAGGGTCTATCTGCTGGGCTACTCAGGCAGGCTACATACACCACTGCTCGACTTGGATCATTTAGGTGAGTTGTTATGACTGCGTTCATTCACCGTACAATTTCTTTCAGAGCTTTCTTCAGAAGCTGTTATTTTAGCTTCTGACAAGGGTCTTTTGTTTTCTTTTTAAGGCTCTGCTTGAATCCTTTTGTCTTGTTTATGCAATAATAGCTTTTATCTTCTGAAGGCACATATATCTTTTATGGTGTTAAGGACGTTGTCTTACTTAATGGTTTTAATGCTTTTTAGAATCCTGACAAGCAAAGCAATTGAGGCTAATGATGGCAAGCCCCTGCCGCTCTACCAAAAAGCTCTGTGTGGGCTGACTGCTGGTGCTATTGGAGCAACTGTTGGTAGTCCAGCAGATTTGGCACTCATTCGTATGCAAGCCGATGCAACTTTACCACTTGCTCAGCGCCGGAATTACACAAACGCCTTCCATGCACTTTATCGTATTGTTGCAGATGAAGGGGTTTTGGCACTTTGGAAAGGTGCTGGGCCTACTGTAGTAAGAGCCATGGCATTGAACATGGGGATGCTTGCATCTTATGATCAAAGTGTTGAGTTCTTCAAGGATTCCCTTGGTCTAGGTGAAGCTGCTACTGTCGTAAGTAAGTAACCATTTTGCTATTGTTGAATAATTTTACTTCCTGCATTTAGTTTTTTACACTATCATAGCAGTGGGTGGATAATTGAACTCTACTTAAAATAATTACAAGGTTTTATTTGTATAACAGAAACTCTTGTATAATCTCCCGATATTTGAGAAACTTGGAACTCTCCCCCCCTAAATTCCTTTACAATACACAATACAAAACCCCCTAATCTCCACCTATTACTATTTATATCCTATGACCTCTCACTCTCTAACTAATTGTTCTGACTACTAACTGATTGGTGGAGTTACCTAACAGGCTGTCCCCTTAATGTAGATGTGTTGGCCAAAAAACTAGATTTGTGTAGAACTTGGGTATTATGATATACTGGCTAGGGTTGGAAATGAGTTAAGATAGCAAAACCAGGCTCATGTCCTGTGAGTGGGCACATGAGCTGGCTCAGCTTATGCCCTGCCCTACTTTCAAGTTTGTATTGCCAAAATCATTGTCCCTGTAGTTTAGTAATTATTTAATAATCCCTTCCATTAATTTTTTTGTTTGAATTGACAATACAAATAATGCCATTTAAGTGATACATGGAGGTTTTAACTGTTATTCAATCTGAATAGTTCTGTCATAAAAGAAATTTTAAAAATTTATGAACAATCAGTAGTGCCCAAAACCCTTGTAGCATAACAATTAATATTTTTTAACCAAGCATTTTTAGTTGGATGGTATGCCCTCAACAAATCTCGATATGCCAAAGTTTTTGGCTAATTAAATGACTACAAGATGTGTGATCACCACAGTTTGACGTTTTGGAGAATGTCTCTGCGAATCATAGATTCAGTGAAATTTGAATACGTTTTTTTTATTTGGTTTAGCCTATCTTCTTTTTTTTTGCTCAAACTTTTAGGCTTTGTTTGGGAGTTAGGAGGGGAGGGAAAGGGAAGAGAAGGATAGGCTCCCTCCTTGTCAAAGCATATGATCGTTTCTTCTAGTTGGGTCCTAAGTATAATATTGTTTATGAAGAGGCTGGGAGAAGAAAAAAAACTTATATTGCAAAGTTTGCAAACTCACCTCAAGTACAAATAAGTTAAAATAGTGTCTACTGTTTTGATTTCTTATCTTGGATTGCTTCTTTTTCAAATGCAAGTGATTGTTTTAAGATTATTAATTTATTATCTATCAATTCGTGTGTCGTACTTTTTTTAACACTAATTTTTTCTTCTAAATGGAAATATGTGATATTCCGTGTGGAATATGTAGTTGTGTACAGCAAGCTACATATGTGAAAATCGAAAATTCCTCACTGCAAAAGATTTTATTCTCACTGTCTGCTACTGACATCTCTTCTTTAGGTGCAAGTTCCGTTTCTGGATTCTTTGCAGCAGCTTGCAGTTTGCCATTTGACTATGTCAAGACCCAGATTCAGAAGATGCAACCTGATGCTGAGGGAAAATATCCATACACTGGCTCTCTTGACTGTGCTGTCAAAACCTTCAAAGCAGGAGGACCCTTCAAATTTTACACTGGATTCCCTGTCTATTGTGTTAGGATTGCTCCTCATGTCATGGTATTATTCTCTTTCTTTCACATGCACTGCCCACAGTGAAGTGACTCCTTTGCTTCTGGTTGCATTTGGATTGGCTTATGTAAAACTTATTTGGACTTATCTATTGACATAAGCACTTGTGAAAGTGTTTGGAAGAGCTTATGAAAATAGCTTATGACTGGCTCATAAGCTATTTTGGGCTTATTTTCATAGACTCTCCAAAATAACTTATTAAAACAGCTAACAACTTATATGAAATTAGTTTAATCACATTTCCTCTTTGATTATAAAATAGCTTATATATAAGCGTTTATGTGATAAGATCACATGCCACAAGCTCTTAAATAAGATGTTTATCCAAACAGGCCCTTTGTTTGTTATGGTTTTCTAATTATTATTATTATTTTTACATTTAAGGGTTTTCTCAAGTTTATATTGCTTGTATGCAGATGACATGGATCTTCCTCAACCAGATTCAGAAATTGGAGAAATCCTATGGGTTGTAGTTCTCTGTGGCGAGGGGCATTTTCTGTTGAATTCAAGCTTTTTGAGCATTGAATAATTTGTTGGCTGTGTCGTCCCTTTTTGGCAATTAAACACCAATTGATCATTTTTTTAAGATTTAAATTAGTCATGCAAGACTGAAGCGGGAATTTAATATAGCTTACATTGTATTAGTAATGCATAGAATTGGATGCGGCTGGAGCAAAGTAGTAGTATAAATTCCATTTTTTTGAATGGAGAAACTTCTAGAGATATCTTAAACTAGAATAAGTACTTTATCTCAGACAGCATTTAGACATCAAGTTTTGTAATTTTTTCCTCATATCTGGAAGAATTTCTTGCAGCTGAGAGGGTTCAAGCACATCTCATTTGTTGAACGCTTTGATCTTGAATTTTTTAAAATCGGTTTTGTTATTATTCTGCTCTTTTTTTTTTTGCCTAAAGATGTGATTAGCATATAATCACAATACGAACAAGAAAACTTTTATGAATTTGATTGATTTCCATGTAACACTATCGATAAATGATATGTTGACAAACCAAAATAAGTTGATTATGACAATGACTAAAAGGTTGAATCTCTAAATCAACCTGTATTAGATAATAAGGTAAATTTCAGAGCAGAAACAGTTTTGAGATTGTCCTATCATAATCACTTACTTTGTTCCCTTTTCTCTTTTACTAGCCTTTTTTTATTTTCATCCCATAAACGACTCTTTATGTTCTTGTAGTTCAAAGTTTGCGTGGAACTATTACTCGGGGTTTAATACCTTAATGATCTAAAGGTGGATTTAGAATAGGAATAAGAGTTTGCATGATGAGAAGGCCAGTCATACATAAAGAAGTCTTTAAGCATGTTCATGATGCAGCTTTCTTATAGTTTACAGTTTACAAAAGCAGGTTTGGGGATTGACAATATACTAAGAGATAGCTTCTAAATTAAAAGACGCATAGTAAAAATGAGAAATGTAAAATGCATGAAAGCTGGTGTTAATGGCATCAGTTTCATTCTCATGCTGATCTTGCACCTCCACATGTAGCTCATGAATGTCAGTTCAATTCAGTTGTCATCAAATTCATTTTCATGTGCTGACATCCTTTGCCAGTTGGGTAGAGGTTCAGGATCAGGTGGAAGGGGCACTTCATCTCCTTCAAGCATCTCTATCACTTCGTTCATTGAGGGTCGATCACTTCGTTCATTGAGGGTCGATCACTCGGTTTCATTTGTATGCATCTTAAGGCGATCCCAATCATCTTCATTGCAGTTTTCTTTTCCTCCTCTGTGTCACTACTGTTGGTATCTATTGTTTCCTCAAATTGATCATAAACCCATTTAGCATAGTACTCTTGCTGAGAATTCTCAATGTAATTCTTGTTCTTTCTTCTACCTGCCATCTCCATCAGCATCATCCCAAAACTGAAAACATCAGCCTTGTGAGAGATTCCCCCAATGTTTTTGTACAACAACGCAGGAGCCATGTACCCCACTGTTCCTCTTACAACTGTTAGAGATAAAATACTCTGATCTATTCGGTACAACTTGGCCAGTCCAAAGTCTGATATCTTTGGGCTGAAATTCTCATCGAGAAGAATGTTGTGTGGTTTGATATCAAAGTGTATGATTTGCATGTCACAGCCTTGGTGTATGTATTGAATCCCACGAGCAATTCCAAGAGAGATGTCATGGATCTTCTCGGAGCTCAATGATGAGTTTCCTTGCTCTTGTGAAAACGTGTGTCTGTCAAGAGAGCCATTGGGCATGAACTCGTAGACCAGAGCCTGCTTTGTTCTTTCGGCACAAAACCCAATTAGCTGCACCACATTGACATGACGAATTCTTCCAATGGTTGCAACTTCATTGATGAAATCCTGTCCATTGGTTTGGGACTTGGTCAATACCTTGACAGCTACTTCACGCTTGCTTCGAAGCTCCCCTTTGTAAACAGAGCCATAGCCCCCTTCACCCAACTTATCCTTGAACCCTTTGGTCATCCTTTTGATTTGAGAGTAGGAGTACCTGATGGGCATGAAGTTGTTGTTACTCTGGATAAAATATTCAACCGTGTCATATTCCGATAAATGCCTTTTTCTCCATTTACATATCAAGACGGCAACCACGAAAGGTGCCCCAAGAACAAATTTTGCGAGAACCCACGGCAACACTGGAAATAAACGAAATTAACACCAGAAATATATTTTTAATCCACAGTACACGTACAATTCAAGTTAGTTGACCATATATACAAAGAAGAATTTTGAATGTTCTATTGATCCATGTATTCAAGTTTCTATTTTTATGTTTTCAAAACATGTTCTCAAAACTGTATTTAACAAGCAATTTTTTTGGTTTTCTTATCTCTAAAACTATTTTCTAGTTAATATTTACCAAATGGGTTTTTTTTTTTTAAAACTTTTGTTCTGCAAATTAATTCTTCAAAACTGTTTTACAAAATAGTCTTTAAAAACAAAAAACCAAAACTGAATCAAACATGTCCCAAGTTTTTAGATACCCATATTTTTTCAAAACCCATCGTTCCGTCCAATATTTTATTTTTATTTCTTTTGTCACATTATTTATCAATCATATCCATCACTTATATTTCTCTTCAATTTGTATATCTCTCCCGGAAATGGAATGAAATATTGGGTTGGGGTGTGTATCAATCATTAAAAACACATTATGTTATAGTTAATTTGAAGGAATATACGTACATTCGCGAAGGCATCTGCAAGACAATATTTTAGATTGACTTACGAATGAATCCGATTCCAAGGAAAGTGGCTGATGCATCAATCAGGATGCAGCGGAGTGCAGGCAATTGTTCCTGTTCCAGATTCGGTTCACCGTCTTGACGACAGCGCGTTGGTCGCCACCGAAGCTCAATCCCATTCACACGCTCACTGTGAATCTCAGGATACGAACAGTTCCCACCACATCTCACCGCTCCGCGCCGCGTACCCATCATTACCTTCATCTCTATGCTGCAAGACTCTGCTATGTCCGCGGCATATCTAACTCCGTGACCAGGCAAAGCATACGAATAATAATAGTGCTGCTGCTGCTTTTGCTTAATTCCATTATTTCCACAGTGCCCTGAGTCGAATGTCCATGTAGCCGTCGACATTTACTACTGGCTTTTCGCATCTCACAACGGTTAAAAATATATCTACATAATCATCATATGCATATTCGTCAAAGAAGGAGACGTTTTCGTGCGGCATAGAAAGGGAATAATCGATGAAGGAGCAATTGTTGGGATCGACTCCGGTGGCGATGTAACGGAAGGTGGAGGAATTAACGGCTATAACGGCGTCGGCGTGACCGGGAATCTCGCCATAGTTAAAGTACATCACCGCCTTGTTGTTTTCACATACCACTTCGTAACTGGGATTCGTACACCTCCTTCCCCAATATGCCAAATATGATGTTGATTTGTTGAATATGATTCCGCAAAGATCAGGTCCCACAAGGCATTCACCAATATCAGTGAACAGGGGAAGAAGATTGAAATGCACAAACATGCAAATTGCCGAAGCAGCGATAAGGATGAGTCCTCCCCACGATACTGATACTGCCATTTTTTGAGCTTGCACTGATGATGATGATGGTATCGCCCGCTAAAACGCTGCAGCTACATGCAGGGGGAAAAGAACTGCTCAAAATTAAATTAAGCCATTCTTTTAGATTTTTATGGAAAAAATATTTCTCAATCCATTATTCAGAGCCTGACTTAATCGATTTCAGTTGCCATTGACCTGGAGTCAACGATGGACGCGTTAGTAGATTCCAGTCGCCGCTGACTTGGAGTCAACCACCACACAAACACAATATTAATCGTGAGGATCTTTTTGCTTTTTTGAAAAGGTGAAACGTTTAATTGTGTGAATGTTAATTATCCTTTTTGTAAAAGAAATATTATATGCATGCCTGTTTTCTCATTTTAAAGTTTTGATGCTGTTTATCCTTTTACCTAATCAATTGTGAGAATCTTAAACATACGCCACCGTCATTCATCGAGCAATTAAGGCATGTCTGTTTTTTGGCTAAAACATGGTACCCCTCTCTTCTTGTTCTGCTTCCTATCTACGGTTGCAGCAGAAACTGAAACACTTTCCCCTCATGACCCATGCAAAGAATCAAGTTGTGATGCCATTCATGGACCATCCATCAGATTCCCCTTCAGGCTTAAAGGAAGGCAACCACAGTGGTGTGGCTACAACAACTCCTCTTGGTTTGATGTATACTGCGACGATAGCAACCAAACGGTGCTGGATTTGGAACTCCCTTTCTCTCACAAGACCCTCGTCAAAAGCATAAACTACACTTCACAAGACGTAACCGTGTCTTATTATTCTCCTGAACAACTCTGCTTTGATCACAAACGGATTGCGAATTTCGATATGTCTGCATCTCCTTTTCGGTTCAACGATGTACTCGGCGAATATGCGCTATTCAATTGTTCAGGGACGTCTCACAGACACACAGATACCGCAAATATAATAACATCTGGAAATTTTTCATGCCTCAATGTACCGGGCTTTGAAGTTATAGCAGTAAATTCTGGGTCATTAGTAGTCTGGACACCCTTGTTGTCCTGCACCAGAATCCAAAGCCTTGTGCTCTTGCCCAATTCTCTGTTTAACAGCTACAATGATGCTGGTCTACATTGGTTCCAACCAGACTGCAAAAACTGCGAACGAAAAGGTGGGCAATGCAAGGCCAAAGAAAACAAATCTGAACACGAATTCGAATGTATGGGCATTAGCACTCCTAAAGGTATGATATATGACATGATTTGATTTCTTCTATATATACTTTCAGTTCACACTATGCTTCCAATTTCAAGATTTCTTTTATGTCAATTTGAAGTTATAAACTTATATCTTAAATTTACTAGGTATACATAGTCAGAGATACTTGTTACTTGTGAGGTACACTTGCAGTTGGGATTTCTTTATCCGGTTCTTCAATTTACTATTAATATAATGGCTTAAATATGTTTTTAGTCTCTCAAAAAATTATTATTTTTAGTCCCTCAAATTTAAAACGTGTGTTTTTGGTTCCTCATTTTTAAAAGTGTGCCACTTTTAGTCTTTGTAGCCATATTTTAAATTTAAAAAGTATTTTCTTAATTTGGAATTGGTCAAAATATAAATTTAGAAAATATTTGGAAGTTAGAGGAAAGGGGGTAAGGTGAGAATCGGGATTTAGGAGGTGTCAAAATATAAATTTAAAAAATATTTTTCAAATTGAAAAATGACCTAGGGACTAAAAGTGACACATTTTAAAAATGAGGGACAAAAAATACACATTTTAAATTTGAGAGAATAAAAACAATAGTTTTTCAAACTTGAGGGACTAAAAACATATTTAAGCCTAATATAATTGATGCACAATTTTGGGTGCCTAGATTAAGTTTTTGAAATGCATAGGGAAAACTTTAAGTATCTTTTTTGTGCTTGATATGCTTTAACTTGGGGTTAGAATTTTGTGTAAATGGTATTTAATTTATCTTTTAACTAATTTTTATCAAATACGCATTGGTAGAGTAATTAAGTTATAATAATATATACTCACTCGTGAGAAGCTTATATCTTCAATTCTTTTAGCAGGTTCATCAAAAGGAAAAGTAATTGCTGGTAAGCTTTCTAAAGCCCTGTGTCATTTGGTAAAGTAAATAGGCAATTTAATGATTGAAATTTGAAATTATTTCTCACTCACAATTTAGTTCCTAACTTTACTCGTGTAAGAGTTAGTTTTTGAGTTTATAGAAGGTGGATCATGTTAATCCTTTTTGTATCTCGCCCTAATTCTTACCAACAAGATAAGGGTTTGGTATATTTAAAGGACTAACTCGTATACTCGAATAAATTGAAGGACTAAACTGAGAGTCAATGATAATTATAGGAATTAATTAAGTAGCCTATTTACTTGCAATCGATCTGTTTTCATAATGTATGTTAACGCGTGCAGGTGGAATCCTAGGCCCTTTTTCCCTGATATTTATTGGATTCACAACGTATTGTATCTATGTAGCTGTACGTCACTGAAAGGAAGAATTATATAAGAATCAAAAAGTTTTTGGAGGACTATAAAGCACTTAAGCCTGCCAGATACTCTTATGCAGACATAAAAAGAATTACAAATCAGTTTAAGGAAGAACTGGGGCAGGGAGCATATGGACATGTCTTCAAAGGAAAGCTATCAAACGAAGTCCAGGTTGCTGTTAAGGTCCTACAAGACTCTTCAACAGGGAATGGCCAAGAGTTCATCAATGAAATGGAAGCAATGTGTCAAATTCACCACGTCAATGTGGCTCGCTTGGTTGGCTTTTGTGCAGATGGGCTCAGACGAGCTTTGGTGTATGAGTTTTTACCACAAGGTTCATTGCAAAGATTCATATCATCTGCAGACGCCAAGGATGTCTTTTTGGGTTGGGAAAGGCTACAGAACATTGCTCTTGGCATAGCCAAGGGAATTGAGTATCTTCACCAAGGTTGTGATAAGCAAATTCTCCACTTTGATATCAAACCTCATAATGTATTGCTAGACGACAATTTCACACCCAAAATCTCTGATTTTGGTTTGTCCAAACTTTGTTCCAAGGATAAAAGCAAGGTGTCAATGAGCAATGCTAGGGGAACCGTGGGCTACATTGCGCCGGAGGTGTTTTCTAGGAACTTTGGCAATGTGTCCTATAAGTCAGATGTTTATAGTTATGGGATGCTGCTGCTTGAAATGGTTGGAGGAAGGAAAATCACCGATGTCACGGATGAAAATAGCAGCCATGTTAACTATCCACAATGGATTTATAACCTTCTGGAGAACAATGAAGACATGAAGATCCATATAGAAGGAGAAGAGGACACCAGAGTTGCAAAGAAGCTATCAATTGTGGGGCTTTGGTGCATTCAGTGGCACCCGGTGAATCGTCCAACCATGAAGGCTGTGGTTCAAATACTGGAAGGAAATGGAGAGAAGTTAGAGATGCCTCCTAATCCTTTTGCCTCTGCATCTGCAACTAGAGCAAGTGCTAGATTTGGTACTGGACGTCTGAACCTGGAGCTAGATGTTATCTCAGAAATAGAGTGAAGTTGTGATCAGCACAGTAGTATTTACCCGGTATCATAAACTAATGTGTCTTCAAAACAGTTTCATGTGATCTTTTGTTTACCGTTTCTGTGGAGTTTGATATTAATTGTTAGTTTGGTGTCTCTTAAAATTTAGGGTGAAAGTTCTAAGGGATGAGATTTATATGAAAAACAGTGTTATTTTAGCTGATGGGATTCGCTAAATCTCATAGGAACTGATTCAATTGCTTGTTTTATGTACTGAGTGGCATACCTATACGTGTGACAGATAAAATGGAGAAACCAAGATGTAGAGCGTTATGTTGACCATCAAACATTTTTCCTGGGTATACTTTAATCATCAAACATCTTTATTTGTGTGTCTATATTGTAGCTGGTTGACTCATTTTGTGATAATTGGAGCTTTGAACAAATAAATGAATTCGGAAGTGTAATTCGTCATAATAGCTAACAATCGGTCATGGTGCAAAATCTTCCAACTCATCAAATTTGAATTAAAGCCATTGATCCTCTGCTCTGGGATTAATATTGTTTACCCAAAATAACAAACTAGAAACAAAATTTATTAGGAACGGTGATAAGCAAGTAAACACTTTCTAGAGGAGGATCAAAATTTAAATCATGGAAAAAGCAATTTTTAGGAGGATCTCTTAGATTCTCACTCAAATAAATAAAATTATACTATTATGCTCAGCTGAGATTTAATTCCCACCTCAGTATCTCAAGGAAAGTTGGCTTAATTAATTAGGTTGAATTGCAATGACTTTTACTAGGGGAGATACTAACTGCATATAAAAAATTATTATTTCTAACAGAACCTCGTCAGCTATATGTAGCAACCAATTAACTAGTAACAGGGATTGCTATGGTACCTAGAAAAATTTATGGGTACCGGTACCTGACCAATAGTACTTTTCCATGTGTGTTGTCCTAGCCATATCATTTTATCATTTTTATTTTTATCTATTTGCAAATATATCTCTTTATTATTTTTGAATAAAAACATTAAAAAAATTTGCCCAATGGCGACAGTACACATTCTATCCCCTTTTTCTCGACCTACACCCAGATTTTTTCTTTACGCTACTTTCATTTCTTGCGATAGATCATCAAGTTTTGATCACTTAACAAACATTCAAATGACTCAATTAAACAAGAGATCCCAGTAAAAACAAGTAGCCTACGATAAAATATTTCACATTTTGATCACTTAGCTACGTGACAGATCATCACTTTGTAGTATGTACAGACGACTGCAAACCCACAGCGATGTTATCATTGCATCACCATCGATCTTGAATTGGATTGACCAACCAAAACAATAAAGGCTTTAATATTAATTTGGTCCCTGTAATATAGGGGGTTTTTGATTTAGGTCCCTATAAAAAAGGTCAAACTTTTTTCGTCCTTATTTTATTTATTTTTTTGAATTTAGTCCTCGTTTTTTTTTTTTTTTGAATTTAGTCCCTCACTAGCGTTGACCGCTGATATGGCACTAGGAGGTCCCTATAAAATTCCTACGTGGCACCAACGTGGCTTACACGTCACCTGACATATATTTATACAAATATTAGGTTTTGAATTTAGTTCCTATAAAAAATATGTGTTTTGAATTTAGTCCTTATAAAAAATACGTGTTTTGAATTTAGTCCCCATAAAAAATACGCATTTTGAATTTAGTCCATTTTCTTCTCCACCACCTCCACCTCCTTCTCCACCACCACCACCACCCCCATCCCCACCTCCATCACCCCCCACCTCCTTCTCCTCCCACCCCTACCTCCACCACCACCCCTACCTCCACCACCACCCCTCTTCCACCACCCCCACGTCCACCACCTCCTTCTCCACCCTCACCACCAAATGGAAACAACAACAACAACAATAAAAATCTGCAGATACAACAACAACAACGAAGATCTGCAGATACAACAACATCATCAACAACAACAACAAGAACATCAACAACGAAAATCGTAGAGCAACAACAACAACGAAATGGGGATATGTTTTCGATTTCGAAATTGGGGATCTATTGGGGGATGGGAGTGAGGCGAATGTGGAGAGAAGGTGGGGGGGCGAGAGTGAGGTGAATGGGGGGGGACAGTGGAGGTGAGGGGGAAGGTGGGGAGGGAAAGGGGAGAGAGAGGGGTTGTTGTTGTTGTTGTATGGAGGAGGAGGGTGGAGGATGAAGGATGGAGGAGGAGGAGGAGGAGGTTGTAGTGGTGGTGGCCCGAGGAGAGAGAAAGGTGGGGAAGGGAAAGGGGAAAGAGAAGGACTAAAATCAAAATATAAATTTTAAGGGACTATATTCAAAATGTTTTTTTTAAAGGGACTAAATTCAAAATGTAATATGTTTATAGGGATGTATCTGGTAATGTGCCATTTATACAAGCTACGTCAGCAAGGCCACATCAGCAGTTTTTGCCACGCAAGCGGTCAACTCACTCCAGGGACTAAAATCAGAAAATAAAATAAAAGGAGGACCAAAAAAGTTTGAATATTTTTATAGGGACTAAATTCAAAATCAGTGATATTATAGGGACTAAATTAATATTAAAGCCAACAATAAATAATAATTCAATAAAAGAAAATCCCCTAATTTCCAAATAATGCTTTTAATCTGAGAACTATTTCCAGAGTATCCACTTGGCTAAAAATGATATTCGCCCTGTACAGATAGATCGACGTGCCTCTGATATAATAATAATAATAATTACAACAACCGTAACTTAGCTTGACCAAAAAAATTCTTGAGCTGCGACTGCGCGGTCTCTTGAAGCTCTTCACTCTCACCAAACAAAGGTTGGTCGAGAAAACCCTAAATTCTTGTTGGGCAAATTTTTTAGTCTTTTCATTAAAGAATAATAAAAGGATATATTTGCAAATAGATAGAAATAAAAATGATAAAATGACATAGCTACAGAAGTACACATGAAGAAATACTATTGGTCAGGTACCGGTACCCGTTAAATTTGTAAGGGTACTATAGAATTTGCCACTAGTAATTTCACACACATATTTTCAACCCATTATATTGTCAGCAGATTTGTTATCATAATAAATGCAAGGAAGTTGCCAACACCATTCGATTATTTATTAGTATAGTTACCTTCTAAACTTCAATTTTGGTACTTGTCACAATTGAGAATATATATCATGTCAACAGCTTCGTATGCAGCTTCTACATTAATAACACCTAAGGCATAACTTATAATAAAAAATTAACCACACACGCCGTGCCATTTTGAAGTTGCAGATTAGTCAAATTTGTCTATTTCAATAAGATGTCGTAATAAGGTGCCACTTAAATCGCTTCCATGTTATAATCATTATCCAATCACAATTATTGACGGAGTCTGTGAAAAATAAGTGGTAATGAGAGTGACATATATATGTTTTAAATAGATTTCCCCATCCATGGTATAAACTATGTAAAGGGTTCATTTTCTTTCAAAGGCTCCTCCTAATTTCTAAGCATGTACTATGTAATTTCCAATTAGTCTACACGTCCAAGTTATTGTTTAATTACAAGGAATTATGCAAGTTAAGAAAAGAGAAAGAAAATCCCGTAGGGACTACGCGTGAAATAAATATTATTTCTTAATTATGCTGCATTTCTTAATGCTAGCTGTTACTGGTTCTCACTGGCAATATATAAGATTTACCACCTACGAGTAGGACATATATAATCTTGCCGGCTTTCGTTCTTACATAACTATTTGAAAAGCTCATTGCATTAATCCGGAAAGAACACTCGGGTCTAGAGGTTTTCTTTTAACTTCCAAAAATGACGGTTAGAAAACACTATTATTTTCCTTTTTTCCTCTGCTCTTGAATTATGCATGTCTTTCTACATCTTTGAAGTTCCTACCTATATTAAAATGTCATTTACATCATCATGGACATAGTAAAAGTTCAATAACCATTTAAATTGATTATATATCCTTTGATTACATTGACATTCGAATTTAACTTGTAAAGGAACAAAAGATTAAGCTCAAATGGGTTTAATTGCAATTGGATGCGTCGTAAACACTAGTGGTACTCACTGCTCAGTGATGGCAACAAACAAGATCTGCATTACTATTAGCATATATATATATATATATATATTCAATGCGGGTGTTCCTTGGTTATATACAATGTCGTTTTTTTTTTCAAAAAAAAAATATTTCTTTTGATTATATATGTCTTGTTCTTGTGTTTTTCAGATAGTAGAGATGTGTGTACACATGGACTGTGCAGGTTGCGAGACCAAGATAAGGAAAGCTCTTGAAAAATTACGCGGTAACATATAGAACCTTAACTTATTATGTTTAAAGCAGCATTTGCTAAAAGTAATTTTGACTTAACTTCAGCAGAATAACCTCCCCAATTTAGCCTTTTTTTGTGTAGTGACACACATAGAGTTGGTATATATTAGTCTAAAGTTCGAATTAATATTGTACGTTGATCCTTATTATCTATTGATTGAACGAATTAACTGTGATCAGGAGTTGATAGTGTTGACGTAAACATGGCGATGCAAAAGGTGACAGTGATGGGTTGGGCAGAGCAAAAGAAGGTGCTGAAAACAGTAAGGAAGAGTGGTAGGAGGGCAGAGCTATGGCCATATCCGTACAACCCAGAATACCATGCCTTCACACGCCATTACTTTGCATCTCCTAAGCCTTCCTCTTCCTACAATTACTACAAGCATGGATATAGTGATGGTGAAGACTTTGGCTATTACCATAAGCCAATTGGTGCAACTATGATTAATGACAAGGCCGTGTCTATGTTCAGTAATGACAACCCCCATGCTTGTTCTATAATGTGATCAAGCATTCATTGATTGATTAATTTAAAAGACATGAGATCATGCAGCATAACGTATAAAGTATATATATTATCATTTACTGGTACATGCTGCAAATTTAACCATGTTATCGAATTCGAGATATTGCTTAAGGGATCCAAACCCAGTGTCACTCGAACAATCGTAATGCTGGTCCCCAATAGTGATACTATATACATAAAAACCGGTTCTTAAGTTTAAGAAAATAAGTGATTTTAAAAAAAATTAAGAAAATAAGCAACACATGTTCTAATTAAGTTCATTTTTAGTCAAAATGTTCTAAAATGGCTTTTTTTTTCTTTTACTATATTTCTGCCGCTGTCGTCCAAATAATTGATTTTGCAATAATAAAACTGAGTTTTTCCCCCTTTTACTATACTATTTTTTCTTGAACAATTTATTGGAAAGTTTTCCAATATATATATAAAAAAAAGGAAGTGGATTTAGTCAAAAAAGAACAATTGTATATCTTTCTACCTTTTATTCCTACAAATCTTACTACTTAATTAATTGAGAAAGAATTAAATGTTTTTTATGTTTTCAATACTTACTTTTTTGTTTATTATTTACTTTATAGAATAATAAAAAAATATATAGGAGAATAATTAGGAAGATATAGCAATGCTAGTAAAAAAATGAAGTGGATACTCACGATAATAAATAAATAGCTAATATCTATTTGAGTTTAGCCTCCAAACTTCAGGGAAAAAAAAGTGTTTCGAGAAGAAGAAGAAAATAAAAAAACAGCGAGCGCCTACCAAACCAAATTTGTATCGATTGGCTTGGCTGGCCGCGTGTCTACGTCACTCTTCACTACGTCGTCTATTGCCTACTGCTGTCGTTTCTTATATCAATATATCGCAATTGCCTTCTTCGGATAAACAGGGAATACAAATCGCGCTGTTTTTCATTTTACTACTTCTGAAACTGCAGAGTGCTAAGGGAGAGAGAGAAGAGAAGATGGTATGGGCAGTGTTATGATTTGGTCAAGAAGAAGATAACAATCAGTTGTGGCGTAATTGCCGTGCCACCTTGCCTTGAAAGGAGAGAATTAAGGATTTGCCTCTATCCATCTATTTCCATTTTTATACATCATCATCATCATCACATACATACATACATACATGGCAACGGCTCCGTTCATTCACGCGCGCTGTTGTGCTTACTCGCTCCGAATTTCCAATATCAACAACAAGAGTGGTGGCTCGCAACAAACCCCTAGACCCTCCTCTTCTCATGCTTCATCGTCCCCTTCCCCCTCTTGTTCCTCTTCCTCCTCCAACAATTCCGGTTTCACTTTCCCTTCCGGTAATTATTTCCCGTTCCTTCAATTTCAAACCCTTTACTTCTTATTTTTCCTATCCTGGAGTTTTTTATTTGCTGTATTGACGGATTTGATTGCGATTTGTCAGTGATTGAACTTTGGTTTCTGATAATTAAGACTTAAGAGCGTTTTGTGCTGTAGGTCAATTAAACATCGAACGCTGATAGTTTTTTTTTTTATCATCTTATTCCCTGCATTCTGTTTTTGTCTGTACACGAGATGGTGGTGTTGTGACGGTTTGATAGTGGGGTCCACCCTTAGGGTTTGGATATGCGAGGACACCTCATGCTCAAGTTAGTTAGTTAGTGTGTGTTTGTTTTTCCGTTGAGAGCCATCAAAACTCAGTTTCGAGCCAAAGCAACAATTTTTTCTTTCTTACAAACGTAGCTTTGAAACGAGTGCCAATGGAATTTGAATGGCCATCCAAACACACTTAGCGTGTGTTTGGGTTAGTGGTTTTCATTCACCAAACCCGGTTTCATCCAAAAGGAATGAGTCTGCCTCCTTCTCCTTCAAACCGAGTTTGGGGGTTTCTACCGGCAACCCAAACGCACTATTAGTTGGTAGCTCATAAGTGCTTTTGCTATAATTAGCTGTTGTTGTGAATTACTGTGTCTTTGGAAGGTTTCATTTCTTCTAGAAAATTTGTTTATGCTATAAATAGAACTCTTGTGGACAGAAACTTGAAAGAAGTATACACATAATAAAAGGATACACAAACCAATATGAAATTTAAGAAACTTTGATTAAAACTAAAAAGAAGTAAGTATATGAAGATCTTAGCAAAATACCCTTTTAGTACTAATCTTATTGGTCAAACTTATATAAACTTTAAACCCTACTATAATAGAGCTCAGCAGTTAACCCTATCAAACCTTTAAACCCTGATGGAATGGTGTTTATCAATAAAAACGATCAAATACTCTTGGGCTTTTGTGTATGTATATCTGCAATGGCTTCAGAATATAAACTAAATCCAATTCTTTCTTTCTTCTTTGTTTTCTAATGACATCTTACTTTAATGGAGTAGAGTGTAGAGAGATACAATTTCCATTTGTATGATGCTGAATTGAGATGCTTTGTATAGCAGTTTTTGAATTGTCAAATCCACCACATGATGGTGCTCTAGACTTGATAAATGCAACAGAAAACAGTTGATCAGAATCAAGTGTAACTCTTTGATTTTAAGAGTCTGTTGATATATCACTTGATTTATGGGTCTGGATGTCTCATTTTTAACATGCAATCGGCAATCACATATCTCTAACTCATTGCCTTCAATTTAGACAAATAACATTTTGGTGGCCTAACATTAGTCAATATGAAATCATTCATGTTCCCTGGGAGTGCTTGTAAAGCTAAGCACCATGTATAAAGGGCAACCTGGTGCTATAGAGCTCCTGCCTTAGCGGGGTCTAGGGAAAGGTCAAATCCATTGCAGGTTTATTGTAGGCAGTCTTACCTTGTAGTTTCAAAAGGCCGATTTCGTGACTGGAACATGTGACCTCCAGTCACATAGTAGTAAGTCCAACCGTTGTGCCAAGGTAAAGTTAAGCACCATGTAAGACAAGACATTAGTTTATATATCACTTGATCACATACATACATTTATGCATTGCAAAAAAATGAAGATGATCACATGCATGCTTTTATGCCTATTACCAAAAAATGAAGACGGAAAACTTTCTATCGATTAGTAGATATGCCTTTGATGGTTTTCCTTGGTGCAACAGTAGGATTGGTAGTCATGACAGGTTCTAGTCACAGAACTAGCCTATCCAATTACAAGGGTGTAGGATTTTGTACATATAGTGCTTTATAGACCCCACGGTGGTGGGAACCTTGTATATTGGGCAACACTCTTTTACAGTTATGTCCTCCTTGGCTTGCTTTCTCCATTCTTTCTCTGTCACTCTTTTTTATGTACTAGTACTAGCCCAAGCCTAGTAACAGTTAGTCTAATAACCCAGATATTCTAACAACCATATTAGCATTGGTGCAAGTATGAATAACTTTAATTAAGGCTGGTAGATGAACTTTTGCAGGTACAAACAGCGGACAGAGACACCAGGGCCATAGAGCTCGAGCTATGAGTACTGTGACTCATGGAAAGTCTATTGCAAGTATGGGGAATTCGAAGAACGACCCTGATCATCTCCTTGTTCTTGTTCATGGTATCCTGGCTAGGTATATTTATATTTAGAGAACAAAAAGTTGCTCTAGTTATTTCGCGTTAAAATTTGAGTAAATCTTATTATGAGATGTGGGTGAAAACTGAAAGATGAAAGTAATGCACATAATGCTTTTACAAGTAGGTACTACATTAAAGTTTAACTGAAAGGGAGTATGGTTTCCATCCTGTTTATTAGTTGTACCCTTTCCAGTTTTCTGGTCAATCATAAATCTGATTAATTTATAAAAATAAGGTTTAAATAACTTTTTAGTCCCTATAATATAAGGTTGTTTTCGTTTTAGTCCCTGAAAAAAAAGTCAAACCCTTTTAGTCCCTAAAATATATATTTTTTTTCGTTTTAGTCCCTGGGTGAGTTGACCATTATTAAATGGTGATGTGGCTGAACAGCTCAGCTGACACATCATCCATTTTGTCCATGTCAGCATTCTCTCTCCAACCACCCCTCTCTCCCCCTTCTCCTTCCCTTCTCAACCACCGCCTCCCCCTCCTCTCTTCCTCCCTCTCTCTCCAGAATTATCGATGGGCTAGGAGTCACATGGGGCACGACGAGACAATGGAAATTCGGCTCGGTCCAATGAGAATTATACACAAGATTGAAGAGGTGAGGCGTGAAGTCGAGGTAGACGTCAACATGGTGCGATAGACACATGCAGGGATGGAGGGAGAGGGGGCAAGGGGGGGCTTGGGCCCCTCCCTCCCCTCAACTTCATTGGTTTATATGCATCTAGTTTATATACACACATTAATATTATATTATAAACACATACACATATTATATCGTCCTATAAATATTATTGTCATATTAATTTGTTTATCGTTATACTTCGATATATATTTAGATACACAAGCTTAATTAGTAGTAGATTTTGTAAAAATATGATAAATTTATTTACATTTTATTCAATTTTAGATCCAAAAACTCTGTATAGATTATTCAATGTGAAAAAATTTATAAATTAATAACAAATTTTTATCTTAATAAATTTTTGGCCCCTCCCTTTACGTATTTCTGGATCCGTTCCTGGACACATGAGCTTACCGTGGGACAAGATACATGGAATAATAGTGAGGGGGGGGGGGGGTAGGTCATAATTGTATAAGGAATGAGCCAATAGCCGAGATGGGGGAGGAAAGTAACAATATACTAACGGTGAGTGCTAATATTGATGCCGTACATGACAATGGGCCAATTATTTCCACTGCAAAATTTGGGGCAGTGGATGGGTATCATATAAAACTTATTTCTACTGGTCATCTAGTTGTGGTTCTGTAGTTTAGTCTTGGTCAAAGCTGTACTGATGTTTTTACTGATACAGCACAGGGGACTGGACTTATGCAGAAGCAGAGTTGAAAAGGCGCCTTGGAAAGAATTTTCTAATTTATGGTTAGTACATCTTTTTTACTTGTGGTTCTCTTTGAACACTTTTGGTTTCTATAGATTAAATTGTTATTTTTGTGTTATGTCAGTTTGATTCAGATATCACACAAGTTTCTGTTTTTATGTGAGGTCAAATATTAATATGAGAACACTACGATTGTGAAAAATTTTAAATGACTGCTTTATCTGGGGCAACTGATTGAGATATCTTACCAAATTCAAAGTCGATCTACTTTGTTATTGTTGGGTGCTGCCAGGTATGATTTGGCTTGCAAAATCAAACTCTCAATCTTGTGCTGAACCTTTTGGATGTTTAATTTTTTCCTAAGCTAATGCATGAGAAAGTCTATTTGTATTGTTTGAAAAAGAAGTAAGCCTAAGATTTTTATTTTTTTCCTAAGTTAATGCATGAGAAAGTCTATTTGTATTGTTTGAAAAAGTAGTAAGCTTAAGATGTTTAAAAGAACAATATTTGCCTTAATGTTGTGAAAAAAATCTTTTGTATTGCTTGATTGCCTCTTCCGTGAACTTATTTGTCTGGTAGAAGTCCTCAAGAATGTTTTGGATCTCTGCAGTAAGTTCATCAAATTCTTATACTAAGACGTTTACTGGGATTGATGGAGCTGGAAAGCGATTAGCTGATGAAGTGAGTCCCAGGATAAGCAAATTTATGTGTGCAAAGTTTGAACACCCAATTTCAGTTCTGATAGCTTTGAATTTCTCCTGAATTGTTTCACGTGTCATGATGTTTATTTCCTTCCATCAAAACAGGTCTTGCAAGTTGTCAAAAAGACAAAGAGTCTGAAAAGAATCTCCTTTCTAGCCCACTCTTTAGGAGGCTTGTTTGCTAGATATGCAATTGGTGTGCTTTATTCACCCGATACCTATAATAGGGACCAACCTGGTGATCTTGCCGACAGCATGGCAGAAAATTCCCAAAGGACAAGTTTTTCCAAAGGAGGGATGATTGCTGGGTTGGAGCCAATTAATTTTATTACTTTAGCAACTCCACATCTTGGTGTAAGGGGAAAAAGGCAGGTCTGTTCTGGACAATATAAATTATTGTGCCAATGTTTTATGATATATATAAACTTCTATCTGAATCCATCTATACCATTGTTGTTTGTATTGTCTACTTGTCTTACATTGTTTAAAATTCAAAAATGTGCTTTACGTTGATGGTTGCTGCTTGAAGCTTATGTAATACTAGTGTTTTATTTATGATAAATTACTATTACTATTATGTATTGCCAGCTTGGTTTTGGCTCACTCTACTCAAAATAGTACTTTTTAGCTTGCTAGCACCTTTGGCAGTGTAGCAACTGGTGCTTTGATGGGACCTATTCTCTCCAAAATACTAATAGGGATAACCTAATTTTTATACCTTTGGATCTTCTATATTACCACTTGTACTTTGAAGCTAGCTAGAATCAAGTTAAGGCACCCTTTTTGCTGCAGTATCTTTTACTGCCCATTTAGTTAATGTAGTACTCTTCTAAATGCAAATGGTTGAAGCTAAGTTATCCAGATATGGTTCTAATATAAATATTTTTAACTTATTGAAGCCCGATAATTTTCTTATCAATGAGCATATTACAAACATTACTCTAGTATTTGCTTCTGCTTTTATCTATATACCCCCTTTATCTTATTATGATTTTGTTCAGTATTTTCTTTCTCCTTTTTAATATTACTTTAGCTTCCGTATTATTATGGTTTTAATCAAATTCAAGCATTGACATTCAATACAGCTACCAGATCCATTGTTTTCTAAATTATATGGCTCATTCCTTTTTCATACAAATAATTTTTTTCTTCTGTTTTCCCTTTTATTGTCTGAGTTGAGATTTGACCTAACTATTCTCTTGACTAGTGGATCTGCAGAAAATCAGCTTTTCTTAGTTCTTACTTTCATTTATGCATGCGTGTACTATATTTTGATTTTTCCATTTTGTACAGGCATACAACCTTTAAAGAATTTTTAAAATAGAAAGAATAACGAAAAGAGGAGAGAATGGTAATAGCTCTTCTTTAATAGCAGTTCCAACAAAAAATGGGCAACTTGGTGAACGAAGTTCCTGCCATGAAAGAGTCTAGGGAAGGGTTGGACCCATCATGGACCTATTGTGGGCAGCCTTATCATGCATTTGCAAAAGGCTGATTTCACGACTTGAACCCATGGCCTAGTCACACAGCAGCAACTTCAACCTTTGTGCCTAGGCTCCCCTTCAATAGCAGCTCCAATAACGAGAAAATTAAAATATGATTTACATTATTCACAAACAGACCCTTACAAAATCTAAATTTTTGTGGATAAATCTTATATTACAATCTTGAAAATGCTAAATAGAAAATAATGTTAATAAACGACACTTTTGAGTCAAATAAAACTATGAAAGAATTAAATATCCAAACTATCCTTCTGCCAACCCTTTGTTTAGATGTCTTGTTGATGCTCTTCATGTTTCTCAATCTATACAGAAAATTTACAGGCCATAAAAGTTTTGACTGTTTATTATGCATATTTTTCAGCTTCCATTTCTGTTGGGTGTCCCAATACTAGAAAAAATTGCTGCACCGATAGCTCCTGTTTTTGTTGGTCGGACTGGTAGTCAGTTGTTCCTCACTGATGGTAAACCCGACAAACAACCTCTCCTTTTGAGAATGGCTTCTGATTGTGAAGATGGAAAGTTTCTGTAAGTAAAGGAATCTATCTGTGCTTACTTTATATTCCTCTTTTTCAATTAAGTAATGTATTACTTACAAGATTTACTGTTTTGGTAGATCTGCACTTGGAGCATTTAAATGTCGCATTGTTTATGCCAATGTTTCGTACGATCGTATCCTTTCAGAGTTTTTTTCTTTGTTTTATGACCTGCTAGGAATATCAACGATAATTTTTGGCTCTCTTTCTCAATTTTGGTAATTTCTTTAACTAACTTAATATAGATATGGTTGGGTGGCGCACATCCTCTATAAGGAGGGAAACGGAGCTCAGTAAGGTGAATATGATGATTTCTCCTGTTGGATTGTCTTGTTGACTTGTTATTGATCTCCAATATTTAATATATTGAAGCTTAATTAATATTTAGATTATAACAAATTAACATCTAGTAAAATGCTTAGAATTATATACTTAACATCCTGACTGTGTTTATGTCTTGTATTTGTAATCTATTTACTTGTCTTAAATTTATCACCAAGTTGTTCTATAATTACCAATAGTATACTTTTACAGGTTTGAAATGTGAGCAGGATTGAGTTTCAATGTAAATTTTGTTTGTCACTAAGGAAAATATCAAGTAATGAAAATAATTGACGAAATAATAGAGATTATTATTAGTTGACTAAGAGATTATTTCCATACGAAAACTAGGGAGAGAAATTATTTAATATAGGAAAAAGGTTAAATGCTTGAAATGGAAAATTGAGAATGCACATATGCTTCTAGGGTACTAACATTTTCCATTGTATTGGCAGCCTCCTCGCCAATCTTTGGATGGATACAAGCATGTGGTTGATGTTGAATACTATCCCCCAGTCCCTTCTGATGGCCCTCAGTTTCCTCCAGAAGCAGTGAAAGCAAAAGAAGCAGCACAGAATGCACCTGATACCCAGAAAACTGTGGATTATCATGAAATTATTGAAGGTGATATTATTGTCTAGAGTAGCTGAAGATTTATCAATTATCTATTCAGTCACTGTTGTTCCACTAAAACCAATGTGTATCTTCTTAACAGAGGAGATCATACAGGGATTGCAACAGTTGGGATGGAAAAAAGTTGATGTCAGCTTCCACTCAGCATTCTGGCCTTTCTTTGCTCATAACAACATTCATGTATTGCATCCGCTTAATCTGTTGGATGATGATGGTATCATTGATAGAGTTTTTAACATGAGTACTTCTCTGATTTCAGGTGAAAAATGAATGGCTTCACAATGCTGGTGTAGGAGTAATTGCTCATGTTGCTGACAGCTTAAGACAACAAGAAGCATCAGCAATTTTGGCTGCGAGCTTGTAACTAGTGTATGTAATTTCACTATGCCTGGGACATGACTAACTGAACGATACAAGCTGAAAACACCAGTCTTTTATTTTAGTAGTCACCACCAATATATTCACATTTTATTATGATTATATATGTTCATGCAAGCATATAGTAGTTCTTAATTCTGATTATCATACAAGTTGGTAGAAAGATTCATTATCATACCAATGCAAACAAATTATGGTTGTTTGTGTGTTAAGATGACCGGCATCGAATGAATTCTCCCTGAAATTGGGAAGAAGTAGGAATGAACATCTGGGCTTCTACAAGCTCGGAGATGATCTCCATGAATTGTTTTGTCCTTCGTTATGTTACAATTGTCATCGACATAATTAACTTCGGCTGGCTGTTGAGTTTTGAGCTGTATGTCTAGCACTCGCTTGGGGTGTATTGTTAATTAATTGTCTCTATTTTCAACTTTCAACTTTGAGCTGTATGACTTATTAAAGGAAAAGGGAAAAGAATGTATAAATTTGCCTCTTGTTCGATTTCATACCACAACTCCAGGCAGTTTCCAATTTCACATCTTGGATATGATGCTTGTAACTTAAATTAACCTAAATGAGCAGGATTATGCGTTATCTTCATATTTACTAGTGTATTTTGTCTGAAGCTAATACTCAGTTGTGTTACGGTCTTAACTTTCAGAACCCAAATGTTTGGGGCAAATGGGATATAAAAATGAAGGCTATTTTGTTTGATCAAATTGCTTCCTATAAATAATAACAAGCTGTTAGTCTTTTGACCAAAACAAAAAAAACAAGCTGTTAGTCTAAATTTTGGTGCTTGCTTGGTGATATTGTGGATCGCATTCAGTTGGAGAGGTTTCTATGTGGAAACTGGAAAGTGATAATACCGATCAGAAGGCTTAAAATTAGCCCGTTTCATTCTTGAAAAGAATTTTCAAATTTCGATATTATCCAACATTTTCTGAAATTATCATTTTATTTTTCATCCAAACATGTTCATGTATAAATACGCACTTCACTATCCATGTTTATCATTTAATCCAAGTACAACAAACTTCAGTCTTTGAAACTAGAGGAATTCAACGATCATCTTATATTGAATTTGTCCCTTTAAAACTGTTTTCCCCTTCTACTACATAGATGATTCTTAGTACCTGAAAATAAGATAGTTTAATTAGAGAGGATGTGTAATTTTCTTTTACATGGAAGTTAAATTAGCAATTTAATTCATATTTTAGTTATTTTTTTTAATTTTTGACATTTTAATTAGTATTTAATTAAAAATTAAGACTATTTCAAATTTTTGACAGAGTTATACCAATGACATAATCTCTCTCTCCTTTCTCTATATCTATATCTATATATATCTAGATATATTCACACACACACACGTATTAACACACGGGGTAACGCCACACTGTTGGTAAAACCTTATTGGCTTATTGTATTTTATTTTATTTTTTTGATAACAAGGCTTATTGTATTCTTTCAGTGCATGTAACATGTGATGATGATTATGATGTAATATTAAAGTAATATTAATTAAAACCAGTAAAGAAATAGTATTAAAATTAATATATTTTTTAGGTGGCTTCTAAGGTGAGGGCCCTAACAAGTCCATCGCCAGTGAAGGGAAAAATAGCACCGTTAGATATAATAATAAAATATTTCAACGGTTGAGATCGAGTTGAGTGACCTACTACTAACCTGCTATTGTAGGTTTTTCAAAAGTGTTGCAAGTCAGTCCTTTATTTTCTGCAATTCACAATTGAGACAACCCACTTCTTCCCCAACCTCCAGCCTACTGTTGAACTCCTTCGAGAACCCAAACCTCTTGTTCAACTCCGCCGCACCTCCGCCCGTCGTCGCCATCTCTTCCGGTATTGCCATGACGGCCCTCTTCCCCTCATGACCTCCCCCACTCCCTCTTCTCCTCTCTCCATCTTTATGTTCTCATGGGAGAAAAAAAGCTAGCATCTATTGCGATGTAACCCAGAAAGTAAAGTAGCAAATGCCAAATGGGTAATGGCACTGCCACAACAACATTGCCTAGTCAAACACAAATTCCACACTATGAAAATGTGCCCACTGCCACCAAGTATTCCCCACTCCAAAAGTTGTTAACTTTGTTATTATTAGTATACAAAAACAAAAGGTTCTCCTCTCTCTCTATGTTCACATGAAATCTGATTTGGGTTTTTTCTATTTAAACTTTAGCACTTGTCTTGCAACTTGCTCTGACCAATTTGGGGTTGAAGTTTCGATTTTTATTTTTGGTTATTGGGTTCTTGTCTTCCTTTGTTGAATCTGTGATGTTTCTGGGGTTTGTGTATTGTAGTCAAACTGAGAAAGATTTCATGTTTCAAATCTAATTTGTTATGGGTTTTCTTTTTCTCCAAGGAAATTTCAATGATTTTGGTATTGGGTGGATACCTAGAATCAGTAAATTGGTCCAGACTTTTGTTGGAAAAATGCCGTAGAGCACCTTGGAGAGCCCAATGAGCTTGAAACTCATTTTCCTCTTGTTGCTGGTTGCTGGGTTCTGGTTCACATGGTGTTTGTCACCCAATGGTTGGTTTCGTATTCTGGAAGCTTAAAAGAGGTGGAGTTTTCTTGCAAATATTTATATTACTATCTTTACAAAAGTGCCTTACATTATTTTAAAATTGTGATTTTGTCCTTGCGTTTACCTATCATACCAAGTCAAATAGACCCCTCACTGAAAAGGATCTTCACCTTAGAAGCCACCTATTTTTTAATCTATAGTGTGATGAAACAATTCCACGCTTTTTTTTTTTTGACAAAACAATTCCACGCATATATGACCAAAAAAAATGGAAAAAGCGATTTTGAAATTTCAATGCTTACCAAACGCCAATCAATTTGTCTCCCTTCTAGTTTCACTCACGCCACTCTGCCGTGACAAATCACTTCCCAGCCACTTAACCCCAAAAAATGCCAAAAGTCAAAAGCGTGACAACCACTCTCTGATAAGCGCGTGCATAGAGCCGCTCTACACAACCAACCTGTTCCGTCGGGACCTGTCTCATTGTCCCTCCCAAGTCCCAACCTTGAAATGTTCGAAATGCTACTGAGAGAGAGTCAGAGAGAGAGGGGAAGTGAGAGAAAGTGAGAGGAGAGAGAAAGGTTGCAGATCATCCATGGCGTCCACCAAGGAACGTGAAAACTTCGTCTACATCGCCAAGCTCGCCGAACAAGCCGAGCGCTATGAAGGTCCCTTCCCTCCCTTCTCTCTCTCTCTCTCTCTCTCTCTAACCCATCTTCTTAACTTCCAGTTTCTCATAAAGTTTACCCTTTTTTATTTGATTACTCTGTATTGAGATTTGAGAGTCTTCACTGTGCTGAGCTTGATGTTTCCTTTGAACATAACTTTTTATTTTAAATTTGATCCTGGGTTACGCTGTTGGGAATGTTTTGTGCTGATCCCTTTTAAAATCCATTGGAATTTTCATTTTTTTTTTTGGGAATTGAGAGTGAAATTGGAGTTGGGTTTTTGAATAATCTCAATTGTCTTATTTTTAATAGATAAATGTTAGTAATTTGTATTTGTATGTTATGTTAGTAAGGTGATTTGGACCGTGCTCTCTTTATCACTGTAACTCATATGTTCCTCTTTCGTACCACGAGACCACCTTATCACTGTATATAATCTCTATTGTCTTAAAAAAAAAAGTAAATTTGTGATGTTTTGATGTGTTAGAAATGGTGGAAGCGATGAAGAATGTGGCGAAGCTAAATGTTGAGTTGACAGTGGAGGAGCGAAACCTTCTGTCAGTTGGGTACAAGAATGTAGTGGGTGCTCGTAGGGCTTCGTGGAGGATTCTATCCTCGATTGAGCAGAAGGAAGAAGCCAAAGGGAACGATGTGAGTGTGAAGCGGATAAAGGAGTATAGGCAGAAGGTGGAATCCGAGTTGTCCACTATATGCAGTGATATCATGACTGTTATTGATGACCACCTTATCCCTTCATCCTCTGCTGGTGAACCTAATGTCTTTTTCTATAAAATGTGAGTGATTCTTGTTTCTCACCTTTCTCTATGAGAGCTTATTTAGAATTTCATTGTTTTGATTTCTCCTCTATTATTTGCAGGAAAGGGGACTATTATCGGTATCTGGCGGAATTCAAGAGTGGTGATGAGAGAAAAGAGGCTGCTGATCATTCCATGAAAGCATATCAGGTCTACTTGTATTCTGACCTCTTGTATCTGTGTGGTTTAAAAGGTCTTAATGTTTGTTACCTGTAATGCCTGGTAATTCATGATGTGTGTTGTGGATATATATGGTTGCCTGGCATGTCTCTTTGCTAACTGAGGTTGGAGAAGTTAAAACGTTATTTGTTTCACTTTCGTTTTTTAATTCACAAATTTTACTTATTGGTCTTGTTTTATTTGCTAAACTGAATCAACTGATAATATATTGGTCTGTGGTTTTCGTTCTTTTGAAGGTTATAGTTAACAATCTATTATTGTAATATTATTTGTTTGATTGGAATAACCTCAGCTACAATATTGACATGTTTATTGTGTTGATGTTATTATCCCCACCTGTGGATGATTTGTGAGCCAGAATTTGTCATTGGTCATATGAACTCTGAGGACTTGTTATAACGGTTCTTTATGATGACTAAGGTTGTATGCTTGTATAATTGTTAGGGAGGAAAACATGAAGTGAGGATTTGAAGTTTATATAGGCTTGTTTTGTGAGATAAATAAATATGTTAGAGCAGTCGCTCTTATGTGTTTCACTGATTTTGGGGAGAAGAAAGAAAAGGAGTGGGGAGACAAGAGGGTAGGTGCTTATTCTTCAGACATGACATTCATTATACCTTATATTTGTCCTATGCCTACCTATGATCACTGATCAGCTATACTGATGTTATAGTTATAACATTGTGACATTCATTTAGATGAAGGCATCACAGACTTGAAGTTGGCTGTTGAGTGTTAAGCTGCCTAAGGATTTTTTTTTTCCACCAATTCATGTTAATCTGACAATTCATAAATATTGCAGACAGCTTCCACTACAGCAGAAGCTGAGTTACCTCCTACGCATCCCATTCGATTGGGTTTGGCTTTGAACTTCTCTGTCTTTTATTATGAAATTCTGAACTCTCCTGAAAGGTATGCCTATTTTTATTTTTTTCCCCTGATGGTATTATTAGTTAACATCCCAACTCTTTTTTATTCACTTGCTAAGTGATAGCCAGTGTTTAACAGATTTAACATGGCGCTCCTCATATTTCAGGGCATGTCACCTTGCTAAGCAGGCATTTGATGAAGCAATCTCTGAGTTGGATACTCTGAGTGAGGAGTCTTATAAAGACAGCACACTAATTATGCAGCTTCTAAGGGACAATCTCACCTTGTGGACTTCTGACATCCCTGAAGATGGAGGTAACCATTAATTGAAATTAGTATTCTTTAACAGTATGTTAGTTGGACTTGGTCTGCAATGTAAAAGAAATATATGAAATTATTTATTTTTATTAGATAGAATGTCCATTTAAGATATAGTTGACATTATCATGATTTTTGTTACTTCTGTGTGGTCCTGCCAACCCAACTTTGGTATCTCTGATTTCCCTGATTAATCACATTACATTCTTCTTTAACAGCTGACGAACAAAAGACAGAGTCTGCGCGAGCTGGTGGAGGTGAAGATGCATAGGTAGGTTATGTACCCACTTAGCAGATGGTGTTTAGGTTGTACTTTTTACCTTAACAAAGTTACGTTTTGCATGAAGAGAAGCAGATATTATTGACTAGGAGTTTGTGGTGTGCATACGAGAAGGCTAGTAGTCTCTTGAAACTTTTGATAGTTTTACCATTAGGATGTTGTGTGATAGAGCATGAAACTTTGTCTCTAGAAAATTACCATAGAGATTTGTGACACTTTCATTTTATGCATGCATGTGTTTTCTGCTACTGGAGACTGGACTTGAGATTGCATGGTGTTTGGATGTAATTTAATGCATTGCTTCCTTTTGACTGACATCTTTGCAAAAAGGGTGCTGGCTTGCATTCATTCATCAGTTTACATATATCATTGTTCCAAAATAAACCTTGTGTTAATCATGGATTGATGTGATTTAACATATGTCGTTGGACGTGGAACTGAAAAGGGATTGAGAATTAATGAATAATTTTTTATCATTTATGTAGACATGGTGTGTAACTAGGCATGTTGGTAAGTTGAGAAATAGTTGTTGAGGAATAAGATTTGTACCTCTTTAGGCTATAGTTTAATTATTTGGTTAATTATACTTCACTATACCTTCATAATTTCAGATTTTTTTAAATTGACTACAAATCTTAAATTTGGCCAACGGGGGAGGTTGTGTACACATTGTCAGTCACACCATGGGAGTTAATCATGCTTGAATATAATAGCATAATATAGTTGAATATAATATATCAAATTACATGGGCATAATACTTGGATGTTATATTATTTAATAACTTTTGTATTGCTAAAAAAATAACTTTTGTAGATAATTATATCTCAAAATTTACTATTGGATTGTAAGTCACTGTCATATAAATTTAAAATTATTTAATGTCGTTGAAATTAATATATATATTTTTGAAATATTCCTTCTGTTTTTTTGTCTCACACACACTCGTGGATTGGGAAAAAGGGTTTTGGTGGGGATTGAACTCATACTCTTTTTTTTTGGTCAATGAACTCATACTCTTGAACATGTTTCCCTAACTTTCTATCTCAGCTATCAAGGGAGACCTAGCTTTCCATCTAAGATATCAAGGGAGACTTTCCGTTCTTTAATACTATATGTATTTTAAGGTTATATTTAAGGACCTGAGCAATTTTTTTTAAAAAAAGTTTAGGTCAATGCTTTTTTTTTTTTGGGTCGTTTAGGCCAATTCGTATCTAGCCAATAAACATTTGAGTTAGGCCAGGCCTAAAATAATTTTGAACTCATTCTAATTAATCAAGCCAACCTATTGTGCGTTGACAAAAAAAAAAGCCAACCTATTGTGCTCTTTGACCCAAAAAAAAAAACCTATCGTGCGCGATTCATTTGGACACCACTAGAATAAGAATACTTTTGAGGTCCCTTTTCAAAATTTAAGGATTTGAAATATTGAAAACAAGTTTGTTTTGTCTTGCAATCTACTACTACGACCATTATTGTTGGATAATTTGCATATAACTTAGTCCTAAATATAAACTATAGAGTAAAATACACTCTCTTCTCCTGAAAGATATCAATATTGCACTTCTCTTCTTTCTTGTTTGAAAACACATACTCTCTTCTCCTGAGAGATACCAATATTACACTCTTCTCCCCTTTAGTTTGAAAACACGCATTTGTTTTCCTTCAAAGATAAAATATAATATATTTTTCTCTATTTTTGTAATTTTTATTAATATAAAAGTTAGTCTTCGTTAAATTATTTTTTATTACCATAATAATTTTTTATTTTTCATTTCATTTTCTTTTTGCCTCATTTCCTTTCTCATTTTAATTTCTGATTCTTGAAATCAGAATCACCGTTTCACTGCGTTCACCATCACATTCCACCAACAATGGATTCATTTTGGTTTTAGTGGAAAGTGGTGGTGAACGACACTGAAACAGTGATTCTGAAATCGGATTGGGAAAGGAAATGGGACAAAAACAGAAATGAAATGAAAGATAAAATGTTATTATGGTAAAAAAAAAATTTTAACGGAGACTAACTTTTACATCAATGAAAAATTACAAAAATGGAAAAAAATGTATCATATTTTATCTTTGAAGGAAAGAAATTGTGTAATATTGGTATCTCTCAGGGGATAGAAGTGTGTGTTTTCAAACAAGAGGGGAGAAAAGTGTAATATCAGTATCTCTCAAGGGAGGGGAGTGTGTGTTTTCAAATAAGAAGAGAGGAGAGTGTAATATCGATATCTTTTAGAGGAAGGGAATGTATTTTACTCTAAATTATATTGCGATTCAATTTTTTCATTGTCTAAACTCCTTCCAGATTACTCTTTTTATTATCTCTAAACTGAAATTGACAATATGTGGAACAAGTTTTAATAATTTAAGTATACAAGGAAGTGCATTTCCAAAGATCAAACATATTTCTGTTCAACAAAAAAAAGGGTAATTGGACCAGACGTGTGTGGGTAAGCATCACATGCTTATTCTTTCTTAAATAGATTTTTTCATAAACATTTTTTTAATAAAAATACATGATAATTTAGTTTCTCTAAATAATAATTTGTTAATTGAAGTTGTGGATATTATCAGTGTTGATCATAGAGAAATTAGGTGCCCCCAGTACATACATGTCTCTTTTGGGGTTCAGAATATGGCATATACAGATGCATGCAATGCAGTCTCAGGTTAGCTAGTTACACAATAACAAATGCATTTAACTATTTAAGGCTATCATTGTGATTATACGATATAAAAAGAAAAGAGGTTAGGTGAGAGACAGAATGAAAGAGGAAAGAACGGGTCAAAGCATTTTTTACCAATAGAAAAATGAGAACCAGCTCAGAATTAACAGACACTGCCAAAATAAGATAAACCATTTTTTGGTATAAAAATGCAGCCTTTTCTCTCATGAATGTTACCCCTCCTCCTCCTAGATCAAGTCTCCACCCGAACCCATAATAATAATAATTAATAATAATCATATATATTATAGGGTTCAACTTTTTCAAAATGGCCAAGTACACCATCGTCATTGCCTCAGCTCTTTGCTTTTTGACCTTCTTTGGTTCAGCTTACGGCGCAGCCCAAGACCGCTTCTTCATTGAGGGCACAGTTTACTGTGACACATGCCGCACCCAGTTCCTCACCAGGCTCAGCGAGTTTATGCCAGGTACACCCCTTGCATAATTAACATGATATATATATATATATATATATATAAGGCAAAGAAGTTAGATATATTCAATCTTACATTCACAGAATAACCATCAAAGGCCAAAAGTATTAATGCCCCATTTGATGGATTATTAATCCGACATTATCTGTTGAAGGGTCAGGTTTAAACCTAGTGAAATTATGCCAATTTTATACAGAAGAACTACATATACATGTGTTCATGTTTTTTTTTTCAATGGAAAGAGAAGATCCTATATATGTTCATTATAAATGGGAGTGCAGGTTGTGAAAACAACAGTTAATTAATTTAAATTTTGGCAATTGCATTATACATAGCAAAACAAAAAATTGTTCAGTGTAAATGCAAGTCATGAGGCAAAAAATATGTGGATGCAATCCCAAACCACACTTTAAAACCATGCATGCATGCAATCCGTATTCGACTAGTAGGTAAATAAAGTCTGACCACAGATTGTTCTGGCCATCATCAAGGATGCATTATTGAACTCGGGTATAGACCAATTGAGCCCATCCCATTGGATAGAGCATATTAACCATTTGCGTTCAACCTACTGCATAGTGTATATCCTCTCACTTGATATGTTCCTTATATATATATATATATATATATATATATACACACATATGATTGATTGATTAATTAATTGTGAATATTCTAAAATGGGAATTAATTAATTAATGTGGGACCTCCCTCATGCATGGATGGTGGATTAGGTGCAACGGTGCGGGTGGAGTGCAGAGATAATGAGAATGCAAGGAACTTGACATTCAGCAAAGAGGCAGTGACAGATGGTAACGGGTCATACAAAGTTGAGGTGGACGGAGATCACGAGGAGGAGCTTTGCGAGGTGAAGCTTGTGAAGAGCAGCAGGGGTGACTGTGCAGAGGTAGACAGTGAGTCACACCTTGAACAGGCTGCAAGGATCAGCATCACCGGCAACAATGGAATTGTGTCCCCTATCCGCGCTGCCAACCCTCTTGGTTTCTTGAAGAAGGAACGTCTCCCTGCTTGTGCTCAGGTCTTCCTTGAGCTTGGACTTGATCAAGATGCAGGCTTCCTCGAATAATTAACGTACATTAATTGGAATTAATCCCTTTTAATTAACCATTCAACAATAACTTAAGGAGGGATCATATGATCTTGATATATATATATATGTGATGTTGTACAATATATGATGTGTAAGCATATGTATGTAACTTGATATATATGGGGAAGTCATTATGGAAAATAAAATACTAATGAGAGGTTGAGGCTACAGTGCTTTTACCAACTCATCTAATGGCATCACAAATCATCATCATCATCATCGTTATTATTATTATAACAAAATAATAAAATTTAACCACAAGTATTGTTATAAACACAAAAAATTGGAATCTTTGTTTTATGTTAATTATATATTACTGAATTTCAAATTCTTTCTTCTGATCGGCCGGCCTCTAGAGCTAGCCAAGTTGTGGACAAGAGAACACGGATAGAGATTCCCTAATTTTCAAATCAGATTAAAATAATAATAATTAAACTGCAATTTGCCCTCAAGTTTTCGTATTTGGTGTTTAATTATACAACGGTGATAGGTGAACACATATACCGCTACAGTACATCTCTCCACAATGCATCAAGTGAACAGTAAAGGTGTATCGAGGGTGTACTGTAGCGGTCCATCAAACATTTCGCTTAATTATATATTTAGGTTTTGTCTCTTTCTTTCTCACTTGACCATTTCTTATGGTTACGTTTACATCAAACGATGCAGCGTGGATGGCAAGTCAAAGCAAATGGGTTAACGCGTACTTGAATTAAATTCTACAAATTATTTATGAGTTAGAGCTTATACGTAAATGATAAATAATTAATTAATCTGAACCGTTCACGTCTCCTCATAAGCCAGAACATGATTAATTGATTCATTTGCTGCGCAGCGCCATTTTAATTTTGTCGTGGTCATAAGTTATAACATCACATCTTCATTCATATATCAGATAAGCTTCCCATGCGTTTCAAAGCCTCCTCTGTTTGTTTGTTTGTTTGTATCTGATTTGGATGTTCTGTGATTTCGTATGTGATAATTAACAAGATTTTGTCGTTTTATTGACCTTCATATATGCTGATGATCAGCTGCAGTAACAAACAATATATTCTCTCAGGATAATTTCGGACCATTTTTGTGTCTTATAAATATATACATAAAAGGGATCTTTGTAATGCCCGAGTGTTAACTATGTAAAGCTTAATTAATTATTTTCCTACAACCCATAATCAAATAAATAATCGGAGCATGAGCATTTCAGGTCATGCATACATATATTGAGGCAAGTAATTAAAGTTGGGAAATATCTGAGTTCCAGATTGAAGTTTTTTTTTATGATACGATTTCCTCTGCATATCATCATATCGTATGTATAAACAAGTATCAAATAAACAATTTTGATCACTTGATATATATGAAAGAATGTGTTTTTCTTTTAAACTCTATTTAATTATTAGAGATTAACTATTACGATAAAAAATTGAATTACCAACAAAAATTAGAAACAAGAAAAATTGAAATTGATCTCTAATGTCTATATCAGTTAGAGATGAAATTTGATACGACTTTCATTTTCTCCATAAATAATTTAATTTCTTGTAGCAGTGCTAATATAATAATTTTTCCTTAATTTTAAGAAAAAGAAAAGCAAAATCAAACTAACGATCGACTACCGAATAATAAAAAAGAAATTCCACAATTTTTCCATATACAAAAATGAAGAGAGAGGTTAACAAGGTTGACCACCGGAACTCATCCTTCGCCTTTTAGAATATGGAAAAAGCTGATGGAAATCACGGGGAACCATGGTGGCGGCGACATGCCATTCTTCATCCAAACCAAATTGCTGGACGGTGGATGCTTCATGATAGAAGCCAGTACCGTCGGCAGTGCACGGCGGTTTGGCCTTTCTTCGGCCGGCACCAACGGGGACGTTGCGGAGGGCCCCACCGGCAGTCCAGTACCTCTGACAGCCTTTGCAGAAATGCCTGGGCTGATTAACGTTGTAGTTGTTGAAGTAACAGAATTTGGTTTCCATGCTCTTGCATCTCGGGCACGCTATTATCCTATTACGCTTCTTCTCCTCTGTCCCTGTCTCTGTCTCTGTTCCATCTAATTCACAATCACCCCCCTTTTCTTCTTCCTTTCTTTCTCTAATTCCATGCAACGTTATCGTTGTGCCAAACAGCTTAATCCCTTGATCACCACTTTGTACTTTAGCCATTTTAATGGGAGAGAAAAAGAAGATGGATAGAGAGTACTTCTAATTCTTGATGGAGAAGGTTTTAATTGATTGGAGTTGATTGAGGAGGAAATATTGTGGAATAAATGCTTTTATATGCACACGGGAATTAATTAATTAATTAATAAAGCTAAATTTAAGAGCTTAATAGTTAGTACCTACCATCATAAACCATGGATGGGTTCATTCATGGCATAAAATCCATGACATAAACGCCCAAAAAAATGGGTGGAATATTTTTTTTTGTCTAGATCAAGGTATTCTTTGCGCGTGTGTGTGGAGACTAATTCCTTCGAGGACCCTGTAGGCTGCAAAATTCTATCACACGAGATTTAAGACTGTTATATTTCTATAACCTGAGTTCAAACCTAAATGTTATCTCACCCAAGTCTCCGGTTGTCGGGTGGAATATAACGTGCGCCTGCCAAATTAAACAAAAACAAATAAATAAATAAATAAATAAATAAAGGAAAAGAGGAAAATAAGAAAAGTGAAAAAAGTGTTTCGGGGAGTAGAACTAGAAAAAGCTATGGATGAGCTTTTTGTACACATCAGTAGTCTACGTCACGACTCACGATCGAAAATGCGTACAAAGTTGGGCCAAACCAGGTAGATCGCTTCAAAGTGTAAAAAGGCACGTACTGTTCTTCTGGGTTCTGGCGTCTCACTCTATTATATTTTTTTGTTTAATTTAATCATATGTTAATATTAATAATATAAATAAAATTTACACAAAATTTTGAATATATTTTATCATATCAATATTATTTTTAAATCTATTTATATCGTAATTAAATAGATAAATATGAGTAATAAAAAAATAGATAAATATGATTGAATTCTTTATCATATTATTTGTCACTTTTTTCCTTCCTATATATAAGGGTATCAAATCATCCTAATTTTTCGGTGGAATATATATAAATGAAGTATCTTGTTCTGTTTAAATTCCTCATTCCTCAATGATATTATTGTATACTCGCCAAAAAGGATAGCTCCGTCTCTCCCACTAGTTTTTTTTTTTAGTTTCATTATTAAAAGCTTCAACAACTAGAAATAAAGGAATATTTTATATTAATTTTTCTTTGAGACGTCTAAATGCATTGAAGCGTTCTCTTTTGTGTGGAAGTTTGTCATTGAAGCTTTGAAAATAAGGGCGTCGGCTGAACATAACAGATAATTAAGTTAAACTCAAGAGCACTATTGGGGCCTTTGCCCCTCTGCACTCACAAAAAAAAAAGAGCTCTATTTAGAGAATCATTCGTCATTTCTTTAATGAGTTATGTTATCCTCGGCAGTCGTATGAGCCATACAGCTATGAGTTTGCCGCTAATGCTAAATTACACGGAATTAACAAACATTATAAAGTACAGTTAGACTTAGATTTATTGAGTAAAGTTTCGGTTTTGAAACAAAGTTAATAGTTAAGGTTGTGATCATCATGTACTTTATGTATAAATAAAGGGTTAATTATGTTTTTAGTCTTTCAAAAATTGTCAAATTTGAGTTTTGGTTCTTTAAAAATAAGTCAAACTTTTTTAGCCATTTAAATATTTTTTATTTAGGTCCTTTAAGTAAATTGACTTATTAGGTGGCACATTTTGACACAGTCATCATTCCTACGTAGCATGAAACGCTGACGTGACCTCCTACACAAAATATTGAGTTTTGATTTTAGTTTCTCTAAAAGTTGAATTTTGATTTTAGTCCCTTTGGTTTTCTTCTTCCTCCTCCACCACCTTCCTCTTCCTCCTCCAATGACTTCCCCCTCCTCTTCCACACCACCATCACCACCACCACTCTCTCTCTCTCTCTCTCTCTCTCGTTTTCTCTCTCTCTCTAACCACAGCCCCTCGATTTCTAATAGTTGGATATATTTTTTGGAGATTCCGATTTCACAATTTGTCTCTTATTTCGTGTGTGTGTGTGTGTGTAGAAACCGAGGGGTGTGGTGAGAGAGAGAGAGTGTGTGGGTGGAGGAAGGTGGTGGTGCTGGTTGGGGTGAGAGAGAGAGAAAATGAGAGAGAGAGAGAGAGTGTGTGGTGGTGGTGGTGGTGGTGGGGGCTAGAGTGGAGGAGGGTGGAAGAGGAGGGGGAAGCCATTGGAGGAGGAAGAGAAAGGTGGTGGAGGAAGAAGAGGAAAACCAGATGGACTAAAATTAAAACTCAATTTTTAAAGGGACTGAAATCAAAACTCAATTTTTAGAGGGACTAAATTCAAAACTCAATATTTCGTGTAGGAGGCCACGTCAGCGTTTTGTGCCATGTAGGAATGATAACTGTGTCAAAATGTGTCATCTAGCAAATCAACTCACTTAAAGGACCTAAATTAAATAAAAAATATTTAAAGGACTAAAAAAATTTAACTTATTTTTAAAGGACCAAACTCAAATTTGATAATTTTTAAAAGACTAAAAACATAATTAAGCCATAAATAAATTATGATATTATTTATATTTTAATTATTAATTTTATAATTAATAATTAATTAATTATGACTATTCTTTATATTCTCCTGTAAAATTTTGACATAATAAAATTATGTCAAATATCTATGTTTTTTGTAAACATTTAAAAAAAAAATAAGAGTCACGCTTATTTAATATATACAAAGAGACATAAATATAAATTCTTGCATGAAAACAGAGGACGCCTGCTAAGTTGCAAAAATCAATATGACCCTATATCAACAAAAAATATGACATGTTTTTTCCAACAAAATCTTAAGATATTGAGAAAGCCAGTTGTTATCTATTCATGGTGAATATTTATACTTCAAGTTTGAATTCCAACAATACTTCTCTTGATAATACTTCTCTTGTAAATTAGAATGAGGGGTTTATTTGCCAAACCACTATAAACTACAAGACTTGTTACTTAAATTAATTGAAACTTGAGGTGGATTCTTAATTCTTTTTATTACAATAAAAAAACTACTGTTTAATTCATAATCAGCTAGGATCAAAAGTAAGTTTAACAATTTCCACTTGCCTTGATTTGGTTTGATGCTACCAGATAGATATATATTATATATTCTACACGTGAGTGGGGATGCCTCCACAAAAGTGATCTAGGCTTGACTTTTTGTGTCTTTTGAAAAGGGCAGTAGAACTTGTAGAGGTCGGTCACGAATCAGATTTTAATATCAAGCAATTTAATTTTCAGTGGATATATTGACTGTAATATATCCACTTGTCAGTTTTCACACCGAGGCTAATTAAATTGGTTCCGATAGACTTTAAGTAAACATTAACGCGTTTGTTAATTTTTTTCAAAAGCATTTTTAATCAAAAACATATTTAAGTAATTGTGACAGTTGAATATTTTTCAAAGAAACAGAATTAAAAAATCTCAAAAAAATCGTGTTAATAACTTTTTATAATGTAAAGGTCGCAACTTCTAAAAAACTTTTGAAGTAATTCTTATGAAAAGGGTTCTTTTCTTTAAAAAAAAAATGTTCAGACGCACCATTTGCTTTATCTCTTTTCCGTCAAATAAATTTTTTGGTTGTGGGTCAGGTTCCGTTTTAGTACGCAACGTTTTATATAATATTTCGATATGCCATTTCTTTACTAAAGGAGTTTTGATATATTTATTGCAAAGTGGTCACATTTCCAACTCATTACTCAGTTTTATAATGAAGAGAAGGAAGCATCAATTTTTTTTTCTTTTGTCGGTATAAGATACACTTTTTCCATGATCAGGATCCTTTTGAGTAAAAGTCCGTGCATAATTTATAGTTTTTTTTTCCTAGAGTGAAAGTCTGCCTTCATTTCTAAAAGTAAAGTTATATGGGATGTTTGGATCCTCCTAATGGTGAGTTTGGGAGTGGAAGGACAATCAAATAGATAAGGTGGGACAAGAGAAAGATTAAAACCACAATCATATCTACAATGAAACATGAGGAATAATACGGAGTGTTATTAATATAGGAAGAAATGCCATGTACAAGCTAATTGTACATATAATTAAATGATGTGACTTGAAGAAATTGAAGAGAAATGCTTCAAAACCAATATGGTCAAAACTATTGAAAATGATTATATTTACTTAGCAACAACTAAAGAAATGACTAAATCAGACTGAGTGATGGATTCCATTGCCTTAATGCATATTTGTTGAGACCGAATAATGTTTAGTATCTTAAAGACTAACAGAGTTTGAACATTTCAATTTAAGAAAAATTAATGATGAGAAAATGAAGAAGAGGGACCATTAAAAAAAAATGAGATTTTACCAAATTTTATAGATATTTATTGGATTTATTAGAAACAATTTTACGTAATATTGTCAGATAAAATCTAAGAATAAATGTCTCTGAAATTATATAAAAATCTAACGACCGAGAAGATTCAACCCTGCAAATGAAGTGTCATCTCAACTCAACTGCTCACAGCCTTTATGCTATGAATCTAATCAATCAATCGATGATACAATAATCAAACGGTTTACAATTATCGAGACACAACGGGACTTTGCCAGAATATACATGATTATGAACCCAAACGGTCCTAATTGACAAAATTCCTGTAACTTTTATTTATGATGATGAATGATGTCGATTATAAAAAAGACAACCGCCACAAGGCAACCGAGAAAGAAGAAACAGCAAACTGCTTTCCTGAAATAAAATCAATCAAGAAAGCCATAGTAAGTGTAAAGGTATACGCACTTGTGAATTCTAATATAAAAATCAATCAAACTAAGGCATTTAAGGCTTTGTTTAGAATTGATTTATGCAAAGTTTATTTATTGACATAAATATTTATCAAACTGTTTTGAAAAATTTATGAAAATAGTTTATAATTGGCTTATTAGTTGTTTTATGTTTATTTTTATAAGCTCTCCAGAATAGCTTATAAAAAAAACTTACAACTTATATATGAAATCACTTTAATCACATTTTTTCTTCAATTATAAAAATAGTTTATACATAAATATTTATATAATAAATACTTATACATAAGCATTCAAATAAATTATTCATCGAAACACACTCTAACTAGCGCGAGAGCAATGGAAACAAGATCTTACCAACTTCCTCTTGGGCACAAACACAATGGTGCTAATTCAGTATCCCCCCATCGACGCGATGGAACATCATGAGAAACAACCTCATGCTTTGATTTTGATTCAAATTGAGGAGGATCTTCCACATTGACATAAATAACCTTCTGAGCTTCGGCTTTCGCTGCATCATCAGCACCAAGTTTTGATTGATTATTATTAGTGGCACGGGTTGCAGGAGGATAGGTATCTGTTGGGTGACCTGTAGCTGCTAATTGAATAACTTACATCATTTAACATTGGATTGTATAAAGGTTGAAGTTGAACATCCACAAGTGCACAATCTCTCATGTCACTTTCAATTTCATGTCAATTTATAATCAATTAGGATATTTACATAAGCCTATTAATTCGTGACTGATTATGATGAATTAAAACACTATACCTTTCACAGTGGCCACAGACGAAGGCTTCTGATTATGACTCATGCTTTTCCACGCATTGCTACCTCTGATATCAATTTGTAAGTTATAGCCTGCATATATCTGCAAGCAACTCTTATAAGTAGTACAAATGGGTAGAGGGACTAAAAAAAAAAATTCCTATTAATAAATTAAAGAGACTCGCAAAAGGACAAGCATTAAGATTAATTTCTGGGGCAGATACGTTAAGATGGATTTTTCGGGAAATCTTTGGATTTTGATGTTTTCCTTGGTTGTAATAGTCAGGAAGCAGAGTGCGGCGGTGAAGAGGTTATTTTGTTTTAAATAAATTAACTATCCAGTACACCAGATACAATGTTATAAGTTTTTTTTTTACAGCAATAAAATGTTAAGTTTTTTTTTATCCTAAATACAATGTTATAAGTTAAATCTATCAATTTTCTCTTTAGAGGTTTTGTTTTTGGAAGTAAATAATTAAATGTATGTTCATTATTGATTTAATTGAGAATCTACCATAATTATACTTTAAAAAAGTTTAAATAGAGGTAGTTTTAGTTATATTATAAATAAAAGCTTAATTATACTTTTAATCATTCTATTATAATCGACATCTGGTTTTGATCTCTCAATATTTTTAAAACGACCTTCGTATAAAAATAAAATATTTTTGAAACGAATTCAATTCCTCGATTAGGTTAGAATTATAGGACTTGCTTTCTACCATTACTAGGTAGCTACCATGGCGATGCACATAATTACAAATATTAATAATATTTATTATTTATAATAAATGTAAAGATTATTTATCTTCTTGAAGATAGCCATCGTCAGCTAAAACTCTACTATATAATAGCAATATGTGATCACTACAGACATTATCAAGAACATGACATATGCCGTTAAACAGGAGACAATTTTTAATTTTAAAATCAAGTACCCAAATTTATCTTCTTTCTTTTTTCCAGTAACTTTGTTATTATCTCTGAATTATATTGGCTCCGCCTGATTTACCCAGCTCAAAGATTCAAAGCAAGAATGGCTAATTTAAGACAGAAATTCAGATGACAGTGAAAATTAGAGAAACTAGCCGCTGCTGCACTATTAATAACAGATAGACAAGATTTATTCACACATGCGTACATACAACAAAGCCTCATGCAACCTTTCACTTCAAGAGGCTTAAAAACATAGAGGACACTTCATGTATGAAAGTTAAAATAATCTTTCTTTTCTTTTTTTGGAAAAAATAATCATGTATCACTCCAGTTATCATCGTCTTCGCCGTCATCGCTCGCAACAACCTGCAAATTTCTCGATTATGGATGCGAAGTTAGATATAAAATGCAAACACCAAAAACAGTAAGGAAAAAAAGAGTATTGTTAGATGACAGAAGAGGAGTGAGTGAGAAATACCTGACGGATTGCATTTGCTTTCTCCAAAATGGCTGTAACTTTGACGTTTGCAGTGGGACCCGTGGTAGCATTTGGCTTCCCCGTTACTGTAGGCCTCAGGTTGAAGGACTGAACCAATAAATGATAATGCAATGAAGAAGTTAGCTACAATAAACATGATTACTTGATTTTATAAATTAACTTTGCAACATCATGCTCTGGGTTGATATGGGCTTGGGCTTGGGCTCGACTTCAGAAGCCCAGTTCAAGATACACACACACAAGCAGATCATTAGGGCCTTGTCAGGCCCCTTCTTACGACCAACTAGGTCCAGGAAGGAACCCATCACATCCAGTAATTAGAGGGAGAAATATTGGAGGATAGCTACATACTCATCATAATTGTCATTCATTAAATCTTCAACAAATATATTTTGGTCCTCCAAAGATGAAAGTATCATGAGAATTGAGATGAACCGCCATTTATAAAATAAACCAAAATGGTCCTTTGACAGTCATTAATTTCATCATTTGGAGGGAAAACTTATGTTGCTTTAGATATCAAATTGATGTAAACTTCTCATTTAACATTCGATGACCATTTCGAGGTATTTATATCTTTAGAGGATCAGAATGAATAAGATTATCAAATGAATGACAACATACTTTTGTTCTGATTTGATATAGGAAATCTTCTCTTTCATCCATCTCCTTTCCCATTCTCAACTGGTTTGCTTCCTTCTGACCATTCAACTTCTGTGGATCCAGCTGCAGGAAAGGCAGAACAAGATGAATACTTTGTTAGATTCCATTATTCACCATGGTTGAATAAAAATATATAATGTCAGAGAAAAAGAGATGAGGCCAAATGAGTACCTTTTCCTTCAATTTATGTATGATGTTGTCATAAGACTCGTGATCATCATGACTCATTTGTATTTGCTCAACCTCAGCATCCCTAGGGTGCTGGGAGATAGATTCTGGAAGACTTTGATCATTAATATGTTCAGCATCTTCAAACATATCATTTTGTGTCTCATTTGTCTTATCCAACTGCGGTTTTGTGACCCACCATTGCGTTGGAGGAACAGGAGGAGGAGGTGGTGGTCGTGTAGGCTCTGCATGACTATGTGACATAACAGCATCATTGCTTTCAGAAAGTCTATTGCTTTCTTTCTCAAGTCCAGGATTCACTTTATCGAAGCTTGGAAAATCAAGTAAAGGCCCAGATAAAGAAGGTCCCACACCATTCGTAGTAGGTGTACAATGTCCACTTTTTGTGTTGGCATCATCATTAGACACGCCGCCATGTTCTCTGATACTTAACATAGAATCAGTTGACGACCTTCTGTGAGGAGAATCATGTACCCCATGGTCACTGCTTCCAGGAGTTTCATCAGATTCCCACTGATCGGAATCATAGTCAGAGCGAGGGGTATGACAATCGTCTGATACATAAGGAGATGATCTACAGAAAGTGTCATCGCCATCAGAGTGAGAGCCTGGATCATCCAGAGGAATGGAAGATTCCGGGACCAATTGGAACGAAGGAAACATATCCCTTATACTTTCCCGATGATTACTGCCATCAGGAAACTTCAGTTTTAGTTTGGAGGTCTCATCAAGTCCACTGACAGGATGGAAGGATATTTTCATATGTTCAAGTGGCGGTGAAGGAGGAAGTGAATCTATAGGATATCCAGAACTAACTTTCTCTTTGAAGGTTGTCTCAGGATGTGACCGCCCTACAGTGCCATTCTGCTCCAATATAACAGATTTTAGAGAATTATAATGTCCAGATTTTTCATCCAAAGAAGCTTTGCGGTGGAAGCTTTTTATTAATAGTCTATGACCAAGTCCAAACACCCGCGATGAGTTTTCACCATTTGTCTGGTTGGGTTCAGTAGAATCCTTTGTGTCAGGGGCAGCTGGGAGAACACTTCCAGGAGCAATTACCCTGGTTTCCCCCAAACTGTTCCTCTCGGTTTGACCATTACTCAGCTCAGAACCACCAGAGGTCTTTCCAGATATACAAGCTTGGTCATCATTACGACCTGATGTTAATAATCTAGAACTTGTTTCCTTTAGAATCTGTTCAGCAACCTCTTCTGATAATTCCTGTCCCTCTTTATAACCATTGCTCTTTTGCATTGAATTACGAAGTGAACCACCATCCATCTCATTTTTTGTGCCCAAAGACCCTTGATTTAAAGAACTTGACATGTTAAAGTCAGGAGGTTTTGATGGCTCAAGTCCTAATAATCCACCATTAGTCCAGAACCTAACCGAATGATCACCCAAAGACTCTTTACAAGTCTCTTCATTTTTGCAGATATTGTTGTTGATCTTACCTGCTTCTTCATCTGGTACTTTAGAGCTCTTAGACCCAGACAATGGTATACCTGCTTCTTCATCTGGTACTTCAGAGCTCCTAGAACCAGAAAATGATATACCTGCTTCTTCATCTGGTACTTTAGAGCTCTTAGAACCAGAAAATGATATATCAGTTTCAATCGGTGCTGACACTGTATCATCAACAGTATGAAAACCAATGGGGGTATGAGTAGATACTGAGTGATCCAAAACAGAATTTTCATGTGTGTGAGGATCCTGTTCACAGATGGGACTCTCAGAGGAATGAGAATCAGCTACATTCTTGGCTACTTCTTTGCTAACAGAATAATCTGATGGACTTACATATCCCAAATTAGACGCATGTGGCTCTGATGTGAGAGGAGGAATTTCTTGCAGTAGTGAGTCAGGAACATTCCCAAACGTTTCTTTGTTTGAGGTGTTTCTGGTAATTTCTTCACTATAAGGAAGATCCGATGGACTCACATGTCCCAAATTAGACGCATGTGGCTCTGATGTGGTAGGAGGAATTTCTTGCAGTGAGTCAGACAAATCCCTGAATGCTTCTTTGTTTGAGGAAACAGTGTCTCCGGTCATTTCTTCACTATCAGGAACATCTGATGGACTTGCCAGTCCCAAAGCAGATGCAGGTGGCTCTGACATGAGAGGATGATTTTCTTGTAACGAGTCAGGAATATCCTTGTTTGCTTCTTTGTTTAGGGAAACAGTATATCCAGTCTGTGAAACAACATCAGATAAATTATTATCGGATAAATTAGAAGGAGATTCGGTGACTCCATTTTCAACCATTTCATGAGTGACGTGTGAGGTGAACTGCTGCACCTCTCGTTTTGTTTCATAGCCAAGATCATTTTCAGATTCTGATTCGATGGTGTTAAGAGCATCCATGTAATTATCAGGTTCACTATCAATATCATCTGTTTGAACCTTGCTGAAGACTGGTTTCCGGTTTCTTTCTTCATTAAATAGAATATCATTGTAATCAATATTTGTTATGGTAACAGCGTCATTCGCATGTATATCTGAGTCATGCTTTTCAACAAGCCTCTCTGGAGTCTTATCTGTATCACAGGTTTGACTCGTAGATTCCACTATCTCTTCCTTTTCATCCCAAGTAACACCAGATGAACAAGAGGCAATGTGCTTTTCCAATGAATCATGTGAAATATTATCATCTATAAGAGGGGATACTGACTGAAGAGTGTCAGTTTTCTGTGTCAACCTTGAAGAGGATAGTTCCTTGCAATCCTGCTCATCAGGTTGCATGGAATTACTTGGATGGAAAACGCATTCAATGTAGCCAGCACCAGACTTTGAATCAAAAGAATTTGAATGATCTTCTAGATCTGATCTCATTGTCACGTCTATCGTGGAGGCTGTTTGCGAGGAAGAAGTTCGCCCATTGACAGAGGAAGAAATAAATTGCATTCTGGGTAGGCAAGACACTATGTAAGTGTTGATTTTGAATACACAATTTGTATGTCACACACAAGTAAGTATGCAATAGACACATAGAAGTTGTACCTGCTACTATTGCTATGCATCTGTTCAGCCCTCAAAATGTCCCCATTCCTTCGTGATGACCTTTTCTTCTGTTTGACATTTTTTATATAAGCACCAAGAAATTGTTTGCAAAGAAATAGAATGCATGCATGTGAAAGGAATGAAACTTGGTTAAAAACAATCTTTCCACTGAAATGTTTGGATCATTATAGTACCTTGTATTTACGGGATTTCCTAGCCTTTTCAGTCTTCTCAGAGTATGGTTCATCTGAATCTGCAGATACTCTCTTGAAGATGGTTGGATCTGAATATCTCCTGAAACAAGATCCTGGGCCACCAGTATCGAATCTGATTGACAAATGAAATATTTCATTAACCAGTACAGGAAACTCTATTTAAGCAGGATTAGCTTACAGTATTTAACACTTTCAAAGATAGAAACAAATGAAGAGATGAACAAAAAGGAAAGGGACATGATCCAGGGATGCCAGTCCAAATGTGAACAAGACTCATAATTTTTTACCATTTAGCAGTTGGGAACTAGTTTAACTGTGTAAGCTGCAGTACCTAATTAATCTTGCTATTCTCAAACAGAGAGACAAAACAGGGGGAGGAAGGGAATCAAAAGAATTTTCAACATACTTATCAAGCTGGTGCACGCGTGGAGGTTCACGGCATTCTTCATACGAATCCATAATAAAGTGAGGCAAGTCATTGTATATGAAATGATTTCGAGCCGTTTTTATGCGTGGATGCCATTCACAACCTGAAAGGAAACTGCTTTTCATTAAGAACTCCTACATTGTCTGAATATCAAAATCATGACCATTTAATAATGTAATATTCCATAATCTCAAATAAATATATAGAATTATAGATATATGTTATTCGTGCAAAGCTACCCTACTGCCACTTGTTTGCTCAAGTATTTGCTGAATCGAGTTAAAATTAATTTGAGATACAAATTACTGTCAGAATGATAAACGTGAAACTTATGAGTTTGAGTTTTGGCATCTTTTGCAGGTCCTATACTTTTAGTTTCCATGCAAAACAAACCACAACGCAAAAAAAAGGCATTGATATATATTGTAAATCATCTTCACTATATTTACAGTAAATCATGACAATATTCAACAATAATCAGATCCTACATCATGATACCTTGACTCTCTGAACATATTATTATAGAAGACATGAATAATCAACCAACCATGGCACTTCTGGTTTTCATTAAATATTTTGAGATCTCCTAACAATTTATGAGTTTGCATACTGTCAAAGATCTATATTTTAACTATGGCACACCCACAAACAAATAAAATTTCTCAGCAATTTCCTCATGGCAAACTGCACCGGAGAGAGTGAAACAAGATCAAAGTGGATATCGTGAACCATCTCAAGAAATAGAAAGAAAATACATCGAAAACAACAAAAGTTCATTATGATTCAGCTGCCTGACCAGCATAATACCAGACGGAACAAATGAATGCCTTTTATATCACTTCCATTGATACAAATTCAAATGCGTCAATTAATGTTTTGTGATGACAATTATATCTAATGATTCTATTCCAATAAAAAAGTTTAAGAAGTTTGTAATTTACTCAGATATTATAACCATATCAAAAATTACTCTGATTCTTTCAGATATAGTATACAATATGCTAATATCGTACATATCAGAACTTATAAAACACTAATGACTTACATTGTACATGATTAGCTATGATGTATTAATTTATCACATTAACACTTTGTCCATCTCTGAATTTTATTCCAAGATATATTTTGGGAGAAAAATGTTTTATGGGTTCAAATTTTCCTTCAAAAAATAGAATTGCTACAGATACAACATATCACGCAATAACATTAAGAAAGAAATAAGCATCTTATGGATAAATAAAATAACAATATTTCCAGTAAATTCACATACAGGATCGGGAAGAGATCATTGTCGAAAAGAACCATACCAGCTGTGTAAGCAAGATGTATATGACTTGTTTGTGCCAATACAGCCTTCTCCAAGGGAGGTAGGGAAGCTTCAATGTTTTGAACACGAATCATCAATCTATGACTCCTAGAAGCTGTTGTCATCACTTGCTCCTGCAGACCATGAAAAACCTCTGCCGCAAAACTACATTTTCAAAAAAGCTTCATCAGTAAAACTCAACATCAATTCAAATACCAGAAGGAAAACCAAACTCTACTTAGATTAAATTGCATTCATAACATGAATATTAAACAAGGTTTCATGAAGCACATAGCAAATGTCACAGCTATCAGGAATTGTTCAATTATTTCACACAAGAGAATGGTGCACGTGTCAAACATGTAATCAGATGGTGGATTTTGAATCCAACACAAGATATATCATCATTTATTTTAACACTATAACTTTTTATGATTTATTTTAATAAACAAATAATAGGGCTGTTTGGGAATTATACTTATTAGTGAAGCATCCAAATCAATTTTAAAACAAAATTGTCTAATTTTAATATGGTTGAGACACTTTAGGAATATGGCCTAAAAGAGGTTTCAATATGACTTGGACCCTTTTATTTGATAAAGGACTCTTCAGTTTCTCTGGCACGAGATGTCAATATCACCACCTCATTTTCTATTTTCTAAGTACATTTGAATGCACGATTCTATTCTATCCTATGTCCATTTCAATACCCAACTTTTTTCATCTTCAGGTTGTTGCATATATGTGACTTTAAAAGCTTGCTGCATAATTTTCTTCTTTCACAATTATGTTTGCTGCATACTGTAATTTCCTTTAGTTAGACTTTTATTACAAAATTCGCCAACCCCATTTAGAGGGATAAGGCTTGGTTGTTATTGTTGTAGATTTTTATTACAAAATTCAAACACAAAGCACCTGATTGAAACAACATATTAGTTTGAATTTTTAGCATCCAGTTGAAACCACATATTATGTTTTAGAATTTCTTTTATGCATATCTATCTACGTATTCTAGATGTATCTTATATATTTCAAGAATAACCATATTGTTGTATTGCTGTATCAGATCAGATACATATCATATCTATGTATCCTGGACCTTGATTGAGACAAAAAACACAGACCATAAACAAGGATTTATATCAAACAAAACTAACAATAATCACTAGCTATCTGCTTGCAATTTCCTGCAGAAGAAATAGTTGTTCAATTGGGATCCAGCAAGGATAAGATTTCAAGAAAGAATATACAGGACCTCACATGCATTCTGCTCCATAGAAGTAAAAATATATTTCCAACAACAGCACAATCTCATTGAAACCTAAATGAAAATATACTTAGTTTTTGATTTATTATTCTTTTAATGATTGCTTGAGAGAACCCTTTTAGCAATCATGGTGAGAATTACTGCTTCTTTGTACAAAGACAAAAAAAAATAAAGGTAAACTCATGTTGGATCAAAATAAGTAGTGAGTAAAACAGACGGGAGGAAGGAGGTCTGCAAACTAGTAAAATTTGGTCATACTGCTTCTACTATGGACCATCTACAACTGTTTTGCTTGAGTATAAGATGGGATTAACTTTAACTAAGGCCCTGTTTGGATAACAAGTTTATCTACTGCTTATGGCATAAGTTGTATAAGTTACTTTTTATAATCGAAGAAAAATTATAGTGAAACTTATTTTATATAAGTCATAAGCTGTTTTGATAAGCTATCCTGGGTAGCTTATGAAAAATAAGCCCAAAACAACTTATGAATCAGTCATAAGCTGTGTTCATAAGCTCTGCATAAGTCAATTCAAATAGGCCCTAAAAAGGAAAAACCTCTTGCAGAAATTGAGGGAAGAAGCAAGAGTCAGCTAACAATTGCAACTCGTGAACCACCCGAAGTTTTGAGAGGCTAAAAGAAGTAGAGTGATTATCCAAAGAGCAACCAAGGTATAGCTGTACACAACTTATAGTTGTCTACAAAGCTGAAGTCCATCGAATGGGAAAGCTCAGCAACGAAAAAAAAAAAAAGTCAAAGAGCATTTTGTCACCTTACTAATTGAAAATTGGCCCAAAAACCAAAAACAAAAATGACCTCAATTCTAACGGCTAACTGTATTTCTTCCTTAACAAAAACTCAGCCAGCCAGACACATTCAGTTACTATGAAAATCAACCTTCTCATCAACCCCACAACCTCCAAGGCTCCTACACATTAAAACCTCGAAACTACAGAAATTAACCAACCCCATTTCCCAAACAAGTACTGAAGAGGTAAAAATTGCAACTATTTGAGAAGGGTAAGAAAAAAGAAACAAAATTCAAATTGAAAGAAGACATACTCAGCAAGATCACCAAGCTGCCTCAAGATCCCAACAAGGCCAGCTACAGCAACACCATCCAGCACTGCTTTAGGGTCTTCTCTGTTAGCCTCTCTATAGAGCTCAGGCTGCCCCAAACCGAACTCATTCCTCACCTGCAACCTCACCAGAGGCATCTTTGATCTTCCTCTCACTGAAACAGTGAAAACCCCAAAAGAGCAATACCCCCCTTTTTTTATGCCCCTTCTAGCTTATACCCTTTAACTCCTTCTGAAACCAATGAATGAGGGGAGTGAATGAATGTTCATGTGCGAGGGGGAAAACAATAAATGAAGGAATGAAGAGAGAGAGAGAGAGAGAGAGAGAGAGCAAGAGGAAGAAAAAAAATGGGATTTTTAGGGAGTATTTCAGATAGAGAAAGTAGGTGGGTGTGTGGATTGGAGCAGCTTAACTGCCGAAGAGAAGGAAGGAAGAGTGGGAGAGCAGGTTAAGTGTGTACGGATCGGTGAGGTAAGGGAGAAGGAGGACATTGCCAACTCTGCAAGCCATTCTTGAACGGAAATCATTGTCTGAGACAACCGGGTTTGGGGGACCAACAAAAGTACCGAAATACCCTCCTTGTTTGGAGACAATGCCTCGTGTGTCCGGAAAGTGTAGGACAATAGTAGGAAGGGGGAAGGGGTCACTCTGCATCTTGAGATGACTATTTTAGCCCTTTCAACCATGATCAAGAATGAATTGATTTATACAGAATTTATCTATAGCACTTATGTCAGTGTTCGAAAGAATTTATAAAAATGGTTTATTATTAATTTATAAGCTATTTTAGACTTATTTTTATAAATTATATAGAATAGCTAATCAAAACAAATTATATGAAATCAATATAATTATAATTTTTTTTTAATTATAAAAATAAATTATGCATTAGTGACAAACAGACCCAAATGTGTGTGTGATTCTGAGCTTCCAACGTGGGAACCACGAACTTTTTGCCTTTTGGGGATTTGGTCAAAATGGTAAAACGAAAAAGGACCAAAATCATAAAACATGGATTGAAAATACAGTATTGTTTAATTTTTTGTTTTTGAAAAATTTGTTGGGGTCAACTTGTTTTATAATTTCCAAAGGAAAAACTGTTTCTTTTATATTATTATTTTTTAAAGATTTCTGCTTATGAACGATAATGCGAGATAGTGATGTTTATGAACACAGAAATAAGATGCTCTTCTGGTGTGACAATTACAGACGAAATGGTTCTCTGATATTTCAATTTCAAGGATTAAATGCGATGATCTACAAATTTGTTTTTATGTGGAGGATATATGTATAGCTGGAGCATTAATTAGTTAAAAACTACTATTCTCTTTATTCTATTTTATCTGTCGATTTTTAAAAAAAAAATATTTTTTTATTTTTTTATTTGTTATTTTGATAGCTTGAGGTAATTATATTTTGATAATTATACCATTAATCTTATTTAATATTTTATATATTTTTCATAATTTATTAATATAGTAGTTGAGAAATTCAACTCTTAAAATAATTTTACTTTCCAACAATATAACTTTATTACTAATATAAAATGAGACTTTAGGAGTCTGTGAAAGATAAATTAGATAATTAAATAAAGGGATAAAAATGATTAAAATAATAAAACACATGTAGAGAAATAAAATGAGATAGTAAAAAAATAAAGATATAATAGGGAGAAAATTATAAATTAATTGATTTCTTAGTTGTAGTGAAATAATCTTTAATATCAGATAAAAAAGGAACAGATAGAGTACTATTGAAATTTTATGTGTCAAGTTTGTTTCATTTGAGAGAATGGATGGATTTCAATCAAAACTATGCTCATACATAGCCAAATCATAAATGAATCATAAGAAAGCAGTTGTTGACATGAATTACTTGAGCTGCTAAGGAATGGCAACAGCGTGTGACCCTTTAATATCTTTTCTTGATTTTTAATTGCTAATTGCTATACAGTGAGGAAGGAGCGAGCGAGAGACTGTGTTGGCACATGGATATGATTAAACCTTTAAGTATAAAATTGGCATTTTGTCAGAAAAATCAAATGATAGATAAATGGAAAATGTAAAAGAAAAGGAAAATGAAAGGGATAGAAAGAGATCTGTCATTAATAACAGTACGGGACAAAGAATACATTTCATTTTGTGCTATGCCATACATCATAAATGTTGATGATAGGGGTAGATTTTTAGTTAAGCCCAAGGGTCCACTAAATAGGAGTACATTGTAAATTTGTAATCCACAATTTTTTTTCAAAACAAAACATATGTGACTGCACAGTCTAGTAATTAAAAAAATGTAATTAAAAAATGTATTAAAGTGTATGACTTGATATAGGTTAGCGGAAAAAGAACTATGATTTATGAACACCTCATAAATCTTACCATCTCTTTAATATCTTTTATTTTTTTCTATCTTTTTCTTCTTATCATATCATATTATCTATTACATCTATCACTTTTCTCTCCTCTATTTCTTTCTCTCTAGGTATATACACCTTTATGGGTATACAAGTACCATTTTTTGCAAAAACTATTTATAACAATGATAGCTTTTTTTTTGGTGATTTAACAATGATGGCCTATTCTGTGTGAGGCTTAATTTGACATTTCAATTTGTATTTGTACGAAGACTTGTGATACACACACCCACACACCCTCCAACACCTTATCCCAATGAGTTAAATGAGAGAATAGAATGTGTTATGGGTGTATCATGAATCTGTGTGTAACATTAATGTTGTATGAAGCTAAGCTAAGAGTACTAACAAAAAAATATAACTTAAGCTTATTCTAACCAAATTATTCTTCACAGGTAAAACATGATCAACCATCTTTTTCGCTGAGTCCGCAAGAGTTGACAAACAAATCCAGAGGTTAACTGTTTGGTGAAAGGTTTGACTTGGAACAGTTATCTAGAATCTTTAGTTTGCTTTCACTTCACCCAAAACTAGTGTGTTTGCTTAAGATTATCAAACACACGTTTAGCCCAAAATTGAGTTTGATTTGGTCAAATTTGATTTTGGCAAAAAATGGATGTGTTTGTTTTTTCAACGTGAAAATTTAAAACGTAATTTTTGGGTCCAGAATCAATTCTGATAAAAGGAAGTCCTGGGCTGCTTTTCTGTTTGCCAAAATCAATTCTGAGTGTGAGACCCACAAAATTCTTTATATTTATATATCAAACGTGATTCTACCTTTATTATCCAAACACAATTAATTCTTTTGAACACACTTTTAAAATATCATTACCAAACACAAATCAATTCTTCTTAATACAATTTTTTTTAAATCAATTATTCAAATACAATTCTATCAAACACAATTCTACCAAAATCTAAAACAAACAGACTCGTAGTAGTACTGATATGTGAAATTCTAATTATTACCAAATGATCATTATACTATTATTTCCGTATAATTGTATCACTCTTTGTGATTAATCTTTGGTACATATTCTTAATTTATGCCTACTGATCCTGTATTCAACCAATACGCACCTATTCACTGATACTTTTGTTCTAAAATAAGTGTTATTTTAGTTCTTTTTATACAGATTAATAAATAAAATAAATAAAAAAAGTGAGAATAACAAATTTATTAAATTAATTTTACAATAAATAATAAAGTGAGATTTAATTTTTATTATTCAAAAATTGATACACTACAATTATTAGGGATAAAATTAGAATAAACTAATTAATACTTCATTGAAAAGATAAAACAATATTTATTTTGGGATAAATATATTTTGCTAAAAGAATACTTATTTTGGGACAGAGAGACCTTTAGATAAGTACAAACTCATCATTTTTTTAATATTTCATATCCATTCTTTTTTAAATACAGTTTATAATAGCTAGTGATATACAAATTAAGAATATAATTTTTAATCTGTTATCTTTTAACAATTAATCGATTATTAATTAATTAAGTACAGATAAAATTATACTTAACAAAATTATAATTAATTATGATTTGTAATTCAACACTATACTATTATAGATCTAGTACTAGTAACATAATTCTTCCAACAAAGTGCCACAACGGCACTTCGCTGCAAATCCAATGCTGCCATTAGCTGCGTAGTGGAAAGTTCACGCTGCTGCGGCACTGCAATCAATGTAAAATTAAAAGGCAGTGCCATAATTAATCATTCAATATTCTCAACATTCAAATGGAAAATATCTTTGAATTAATTTATCATAAATCAACTCTTTCAAGTTATATTATATTAGGAGAAGTATGTGAAAGCGTATATAATAATGCATGGCAGACCAGATAATTATAAAAGCCATGGTGTGACCATGTCTTTAGGCATCTTTGGCCATAATTAAAGGGTCTCAATGCTATATGTAATTATATATTATATTAATTATATTATATTTATATCTTTTTTTTGGTGAAATTTATATCTATATCTATCTATCTATATTCATACAAATGAGCAACTCCTTTTACTTTATCAAGGTACGATTTAATTAAAAAGATGGAGGACCTCAATGTGCTACTCCTTTTCTCTTTGGCCCGTAAATTAATGAGTCATATTTAATAATCATATTTCCTCCGGTTTAAATCTTTTGGTAGTTTTAATTTTTTATTTTTTTTAAAAATTTTGGTTGTTTTAGGATTTCAAGAGATAATTTATCACTTTTTCTCACTTTACCCTTAGTATAATTAATAATTTTAAGTGGATAAATAATTAAGATTTGAGAATGATGAATAATAAATAGAAATATTTTAGTCTATAATTTATCCAATTAATTATTTCTTAATATGTATATCAAAGCTTTGAACCACCAAAGTTTTGAAGGGGGGAGTAATAATAATTAATAATAATAATACTAGTACAATTTGTTGGAGTATTTTCGTGGAAGTATACATATATAGAAAGTGTCACCAGAGTACTCTCTTCTCCGGTTCTCCCGTTTCTTTACAAAGTCTACATATTCCTAACAACATGAGATTCATCCCAACAACTATTTCAATGGATCGGCTTCGTTTTTGGTACCGTTAATATTTAACCATGTCAAGTTGTAAATATTTAGTTGTGCCTAACTTTTACTCAGCTACTCTAGCTGGATAAGAAAAAATAAAAGAAGTTAATTATATTTACATCAACGTTAGGTGTGCCAAATATATTTTTCTAACTTCTTGGTTTCCTTTTGCCATTTTTCATTATTAAAAAGAGTAATTATCTATTTGTTTTTCATAGAGGAGGGAATTCTCTATTTGTTTTTAAACGCTGAATTAATGCAGCATCAATACATCAGGTTTGTTTTTCATGAACTTTTTTTTTTAAAAAAAAATCCAAATTTATGACCCCCGACTTGGATTTGATTGGGTATGGTTAGAAATCATCTAATAAAATTTTGTCAAAACTAAATAAATTCAAAATGGAGTTTTTGAATTGATTTAAATTTTTTCTTCTAAATCCATCTTAAGTCAGTCTGATTGCATATCCTTGACTTAGAATTAAATAATACTAAAGATACTTGATACTAGTTAAGCTAATTAAATTACAAAGATAATAACTCTCACAGATCATATATAACTACCTATGAATTAAATGTCTTCAATCATGTTTAACTATTTTAGAAGAATTTATTTGGTCTTATCTTATGACATAAACATTTGTGTAAATGTTTGAGATTATTTTTAAAAAATGTTTATCATATATATATATATATATTCATAATTAATTGCTCTTTACAGTTTATTTTCATATTATTTTCATAAACTCTTTATTTTAATTATATAGAACTTATGCATAGTTTGTCCCTATTCTCTCATTGTAGAAATAATTTGTACATGAGCTATTATGTATATATTAAATATGTTAAATATATACTTAATTACAAACACTATACGTAAACCCCAACTATCAGTCCAAGTATATTTAGTTCGATGTATAGTTTTGTGTTTTACATACATGTGTGATGTAATTTGGATATATGAAACAACTATGTGAGGCAGAAAACTCATTAAAGAATTGTCTTAAAATATATAAATCTTCGAAATTAAATTAAACTTCCCTTTGTGTTTTGTTAATATTGGAAATAACTCACTGATTATATAGATTATTCTCGTAGGTTACCTTCAGGACTTCAAGAAATCACATGACACAAATCATTATTAAAACAAAACGAAACATCTCATTTTTTTGAATTTTGTTTGTAAGTTGGTGTCGTCAAGTAGGATTCCAAGTCAAGTCTCTTAGAAGTTCAGTATTTCTTTGAATAAACTAATGAATGAAAGAATAATTATAGGGAAAGACAGAGATAACAGTTTCACATGACATCCACATGAGCTACTTACGCATCCCGCGAAAAAAATATATATTAAATGGTCTATCACCGATATTAAAAGAGGAAAAGTTTGTGAAACTTGAACTAGAGTTTCGGAGTTTTGGAAGGGGCGGAGGATGGTCTAGACTATCACTAACATTTTGAGTTTGGGAGTTTTGGAGGGGGCCAAAGAGGATGGTCTATCACTAAATCCAACTCTTATAATCATGTCTCTCCCCCAAACCATCAATGACCAATTAACTACCTCATCATTTAATAAATGCTTAATGTATATAAAATATTTTTGGAAGAAAAAACAATTAAAATTAAGAGAATTTTATCTTTATTCAGTCACTATCTTACAAGTGACCTTGGTCGGTCTCCAATTTTAATTTGCGATATTTCATTATAATTAATACGCAAATGTTAGATATAAAGTGACCACTTTTATATAGTATTGATGACAACAATTATATTTGGACATTCATCCATTTCTAACATCCATTCAACACCTCTATTTATTATTTTTTATTTTTTTTTAATCATATCATTCATCTATTACATCTATTATTCCTCTCTCTTTTAGCTCCGAGTGTAGGATAACACATAGATATCCAAATATATTTTTTTCTACTAGTAAATAAAACACTCATATTCATACCTCGTGAAATTCGAATATTTTTCACTAGGTATTTTTTTTTTCTTTTTTGGTCTAGCACGATGTAATACAGGCTAGCTGGCTAGCTAATCGATACACCCAATGACACGTGCGGGCTATAAAACCCAATCCTCTGCCGTACTGGACGAGCCGTTAGACTTTTTGTAACCATGCATACATAAATTACTATTGGCACATACATACCGGCGTGGAACTAATAGTTTAGCTTTACACTGTAAAGTTTAACGTGCAAAATTAATAGTTTTGTATGTGTTATTTGTGTGTGTGTGTTATAAATAACACATGCAGAATTAATAGTTTTGCACTGAAATACAACTGTGAAACTATTAGTTCCGTATCATGTATGTTTTCAGAAAAAAATATCTACAGAACTATTAGTTCCGCATCAGGTATGTGTAGATAGAAAAGTATATATGTGTAGATAAAAAAAGCCGAGCCATTATCCTCATAATAAGGAATTTCAAGCTTGGCGTTCTTCATCTTTGGTCCTGAATTGCCCGAATTACCTCGTTTTGAATGATCTTTGGGTTTTTTGTTTGCATGGGCCATCATCCATTTGTTCATCATTTCTTCCATCTGCTTCGTTGAATTCTCCATTGCTGCTACTTGCTTCCATATGGCCTTCTTGTTCCTTTTTCTGATCTTGTACTTTCTCCTTTATCTCTTTCACGCTCTCTTCCAATCTCAAAAACCTTGTTTCTTCTGTCGACATTGATGAATGATATTAATTAAGCAACAATTGATCTATGAAATAAATAAATTATGGTTTCAATCAGGAAGAATTATCCTCTTTTCTATATTTCTTTTAAGTGAATTAATGATAAAGTCTACGCATTTAATCTGTTCTTCCTATACTTGTTATTATTATATATACATGGTGTATGAACTAAACTTCCTATTAATTAGGTAGCTGTTGTGAGTATGCGTGGTTAATATGCGTGGTTTTTTTATTGAGGTAAATTATGCATGGTTAATATTGAGAGTGAAACCAACTGAATTGTTATAAGACCCCGTAACTTATTAACTAATTCTATATAAATGTTTCCCATTTTAGATATATAGCTTAAATTCGTATAGTTTATCACATAATATCTAATCTAATATATAATATATTATATGAAACAAGTTTAGCTAAATTGCACTTTTAGTTCTTCAAGTATCACGATTATGTAATTTTGGTCCACAAGTTTTAATTGTGCGATTTTAGTCTCCAAAAATCACGATTGTACTAGTTTGGTCTCTCAATTCTAATTAAGCGATTTTAATCCCTTAGTTATATGGTTGTATAATTTTTGTCTCCCAAATATCCTAATTGTTATAATCAGTCCATTTGTCAATGTTATGTGGAAACTTTGACAAAAACACACAACAAAAAGACACAAAAACTCAAATTGACTTGAGATAAAACCCAACAAAAAAAGGCACAGGTTAGAGTGGTGTGAGGGTTGTGACAAAAACAAAAAGGAACGGTGTGAGGGGTTATCACTTTCCAAACGGTAACTTAATTTGGGCACTACTTCTATATGAGCAAAAACATTAGTGTCAGTATTTTTCAAGGTTTTTTTTATTATTCTTCTGACACCCTTATTTTTTTAAAGCCAATTTCTACTACGTACCAGTGGTCCAACCAACATCATCAGCAGAAGCACTCACCAGAGTATAAGACATCAATGGGTCCAAGGAGCTAGCCTCGTAGCATTAACCCCCAAAAGTTCCCCCTTTACCATAAACCTTTTTCATCTCCCTGGCCTTCACATGAGAGTACGAGACCTTTGCAAGCATTAGCTCGTACACTACCTTGTAGGGTCAAAAGGGATGTGCTTTTTTGTTAGGAGCCAGAATTGATCAGGTACCAAGTGATCGAAGGATTCACCCATATATGGAAGAGATACAGAATTCACGCCACCTATTCCATGCATTGGATAGAAATAGGTATCGTGATTGTGTAATTTTGGTCTCAGGTTTTGATTGCGTGATTTTGATACCCGAGCTTAAAATTGCACAATGCGAATTTAGATACCAAAATCGCACTATTGTAATAGGACCGAGTGTAATCAAGCCAAATAAAAAGCACAACGTCCCACTTGGATTACATGTCTTATCTCATCGAATTTAAGGCCCACGGTGTCACTAATCTGCTTTTTATATCTTGTGCGGAGCTGGTTCTTTTTGGCCACTTCTCTGGCTAAAGTGGTCTTCCCACACCACCAAGCCCATACAATCCAATGATGTTAGCTGTAGGATGGGTCAGTGCCTCCATAATTGTGTTTTTTTTGTAAGATCCTCAAATTCCTTGACCAAAAAAAATCCTTAAATTCGACAATTTTATACCCACGCAAAAAGAAGTTGTGGATGCGGTTGTCCACTTCAGAGCTTTATGGGACGAAAACTGTATCAAATCATTTTTTTTTGTCCAAGTATCAAATTAATTTCCCATCGTGCTTCTTTTAAAGTCATTTCTTTTTCGCTTTATTGCTTAGCCGACCTCGTGACTACAGAATCGGACAAGCTGTGGGAACAACACTTGGTGTTTAGCTTGTTAGCATAATCATCATGCTTAAAAATTTATAGTTCTGACAGTATTTTAAGCATCTGGTTAATGGGTTTATTGGCCCATAGGCATTGCTTCTCATTGACAAATGGGCCTAGTATTTCCCAAATTCAAAGCCGGTTTGTAATTTGGGAATTGGTAAATACACCCCAGTTTTTTTGCCATACACTCCACATTTATTCAGGAAATTACTATTATACCCTCATTATTTGGTTTTTTTTTTCTTCTGATTTTGCTTCTTTTCCGGAAACTGGCCATACACCCCAGTTTCCGGAGTACAGATTTGCATTCCGGAAACTGTCCAGTTTCTGGAATGTAAATTTTTCCTGGAGTTTCCGGAATACAAAAATACATTCCGGAAACTGGATTTTCCTGGAGTTTTCAGAATGTAAATTTTTCTGGAGTTTCCGGAATACAAATTTACATTCCGGAAACTGGAGTTTCCGGAATGTAAATTTTTTCTGGAGTTTCCGGAATGCATTGCAAAAATGCATTCCGAAAACTAAGTTTTCGGTAACAACGCAAAATTGAAAGAAAAAAAAACAAATCAACGAGAATATAATGATATTTTTCTTTTTAAATATGGGATGTATGTCTAAAAATATTGATATATTTACCAATTCCCTCGTAATTTTTGATAATAATGTTCCATATTTCGTTGTTGTAGGCTTGAGTCCCATCCTTTGGGGCTTCGATCAACGTCTGCAGGCCCAGCATGCACATTCATGACTCAAGATCAGGACCCCAAAAAAAAATGCAATTTCATAATTTGACAAAGAAAATATTTTGGACCAAAAAAAAGAGAAAAATATGGTAATTTCATAACATTGTCCAATTCCTCTTTCCTAGGCTAAATCATGATCTCCTATTAGTTCTTACAAATTCTCTTAATTACTAAATAGAGAAAATATTAAATATTTTTTATATTTTTAAGATATTAATTGTATTTTTTTCTTATTTTATAAAATAGTATGAGGATATGTAAGAAAATTTATAAAAGGATATAACAACTCTCATAATGATATTACATTCTTCATAGATCCTACTTCAACTAATCACATGTTGGACACAAGTGGTTAATGTTATTTCTTTCGTGTGGTGGTTATGTTTATTTACGTTTACATGCTTCATGGATCCCACTTCAACTTGATATTCCTGTGCACATATCTGGTTTTTGTACCATTTAAAAAAAACACCATTAGAAAACACGTTGTTTATATGGTGAGGTTAAAGAGGAGCAATTCAGCTGATCAGTTCAACACGCATAATCTTTGCCTTTCCATTTGAACGACGACTAGACGTGCGCTGCCAAATTGCCTTCATTTTCAATAGAAATTAAATCAGGATGACAGTATAGAAAATACCTAACCTACATACAGTCAATGCTTTTTACCTGTTTTTTTTTTCTCTTTCTAATTCACCTCCTCTTGCCTCTTCTTTTTCTCTTCTCCCCTTTCTTTATTCTTTTCATCTGCGGCTGCGTTCAGTCCGTGTGGGATCTGGATCAGAAATGTCAATATATATAGGATATAGGATAGGATCCTATTCGTTTTAGGCCCTGTTTGGATAACAGGCTTATCTACTGCTTATGGTATAAGTTGTATAAGCTACTTCTATAATCGAAGAAAAAATATAGCAAAACTTATTTTATATAAGTCATAAGTTGGTTTGATAAGCTATTCTGGGTAGCTTATGAAAAATAAGCCAAAAACAGCTTATGAATCAATTATAAGCTATGTTCATAAGCTCTGTATAAGTCAATCCAAACAGACTCAAACCCTTAGAACAGAACAAAAAGAATAGCACACATCCACGTGAAATGGCCCCCACTTGCTTCTCATTTGTCTCCAATTAAATGATGAAATCTCTAGCTAGCTAGTCCAGGGTCCTTTATGCCTTATATGCAAGCAAGACTTTCTTTATTCCCCCCTAGAATAGGCAACTTTTCTAAAATTTCTTCGGTATTAATGAATTATAGTTCAAGATGTAGAGTGAGTTTGGAATAATTTATTTGAATTTATTTCATAGCATAAATGTTTATGTAAATAGTTGAAAGTGTTTATAAAAATAGTTTGCGGTCTTTTGTTAGCTATTTTTATTTTATTTTTATAAATTCTCCATAACAACTTATAAAAATGTAGTTTATATAGAGTTTAAGCCTATAAACTATTTGATTGTAAATTAGTTTATAGATAAACTCATATATGATAAGTGTTTATCAAATAAATTCTTAAATAATTTTTTTAATTCAAACACACATTACGTAGAATTCTCAACTTGGAAATGACCCCGATTGTGAGTCTATAATCATATGATATTATTAAAACTAGAAAAATTTCACAATTTATTTGGCTGTTGTTATGGTCGCATGGTTATTTTAATTTGATAATTATAAGGTAACCGTCATTATTAATTTAAATTATATTTTGATTTGAGAAAGGATCTGAAATTCTACTATCTTTCAGACAGGGAACGAGAAAAACAGAAGGGCATAAGCTTTATTTGCAACACTTCAACATAAGCCTTACTCTCCCTATTACTTTGAAAAGGAGAAAACAGAACACCAAGGGGCCTCAAAGCTCACAGTGCCGTATCTTTGAGAAATGATTCTGTTGGCCTATAAACATTTCTGAGAAAACCCTTCAACACCAAAATGCTTTCCATGATAGAAATGACAATATGGATTACATCACATTCCAGATAGATATTTTTCGTATGGTTTACAAGGCCATGGATTCATGTTCTACAAATTTATTCACATCATAAAGGGGATTATTCTTTTATGTTCTTCTATCCACCAAAATACCAGCAAAATAAAGAAACTTGGGAAACTTCCCATGATGATTGAAAGGGTGTTTTATCAAGTGAACGAGAGTTTTGAAATTTGGATGCTTTTACCACACACCATATCACACCCAAACATAGGTTACACAGGCTTAACAACATTTAATTTTGGCTTAAACCTCTTTTTGGTCCTTCATTTTTTAGAAATTTTCATTTTTAGTCTCTCAAAAATAAAATGCGTCCTTTTAATCCCTCATTTTTAAAAATTTGTCACTTTTAGTCCCTGAGTCATATTTTAAATTTGAAAAGTATTTTCTAAATTTATACTTTAACCCCTCCCAAAGTCTGATGCTGACCTTAACTCGTTTTTCCGTTCTCCTCCCCCTCCACTGATGCAGCGCAGCCCCCCATCCCCGCTAGGAGTAGTTTCATCTTCCTCCCTCGAAGCCGCCACAAGATGCAGCCTCTCTCTCGTTCTCCTCCCTGTGCAATCACAGTAGCCGCCTCCCTTGACCGTGCAAAGCTCCTCTCATGGCTACCTCTCCTTTATGGCCTCTTTCATCAGTGGAGGGGGAGGAGAATGGAAAAATGGGTTAAGGTGAGAATCAAGCTTTAGGAGGGGCAAAGTATAAATTTAAAAAATACTTTTCAAATTTAAAATATGGCCCAAGAGACTAAAAGTAACAAATTTTAAAAAATAAGGGATTAAAAAGATGTATTTTATTTTTGAAGAACTAAAAACAAAAATTTCTAAAAAATAAGGGACCAAAAAGAGGTTTAAGCCTTTAATTTTTATAATTCTACTGACAACTAGTAGAAATCCTTGAATAATGGGGATGTTTCATTCCCTAAAAAAAAATGGGGATGTTTCATTATTGATTTATACTCATTTTAAAGGAAGATTAGCATATAATCACAAAAATAAAAATAAAAAAGCAGTGAAATTGAGCTAGCATACAAGTAGATAAATCTGTGTATGATGTCGATAAACTGATCTAGCATACAAAACCAGAAATTTTTATAGCAAACCCATTTTGGTTGGCTTGGGTCAAACCTTTGGTACAAGGATATTCTGAACACTCTAGGTGCATTATTCACATCTAGTAGTTGAGGGTAGGGATGGTCACTCAAATAAGTCTCCATGCAATCATGTGTCTCCTCAAGATCAGAAAATATTGTAATCACAAAATATTTTATCTTCTAGTACTCATGCTACATGGTTTGATCAATCAAAGTTTTCTTATGGCTATTGTGTCTGCCTAAGAGCTTCTAACAACTTTCCTTTCTCTTTTTACTTTCAAATAAGGTGATCAAACACATATGATATAACCTAAGCATATGATGTTTTTCACAACTATAAAACGCAGATATCAATCATTTGTTTAACTTAAAAATAATAGCAAAGGAGTGTACCGAAAAAAGAAGAAGTATATTACCAAAGGGATGGTTGGATCCAGCACCAGGAAATCAAAATTCAATAATCAGAGTCTATATATTAAAATTCCAAAAACGAACCTAACTTTTTGCCATATCCCCTAAGCCTCCCTACGCACAAAATACAGCTTGCCCATCACATGAAGGATGGCAACAAATGCAATAAAGCCAATGCTCATTACAAGAACCACGTTTGGGGAGATCTTGAGTCCAGGGGCATCATCAGTGTAAAATTGAAGCATAGTCCCTGCTGCTCCTCCAGAGGCCCCACCACTGGTTGTTCTCCTTCTCCTCATGCTTGCAGTAGCTGCTGCACTTCCTCTCTGGGGAGCTGCTCCACCTAAAGCCATTTTCTGAAACACAAATTCATATTCATACATTTGGAATGTTAAACTAACAACCATATGCACTAACTAATCGAAAACAAATAGATACAATTTCAGATTCTCATAACTCACACTCCTTCCCCCCAAGAACAATTTGAAAACAATTTTGTTCTGTAATTGCAAGGGAAATATCAAGTAGACTCGATAAGCAATGTAAAAGTAATGCACAACATAATCACATGAGCAACAGAAATCAAGCTTTGGCAAGTAAATATTGGTTTTAATATCTTATGATCTTATCCTTCCTCTTCTTCAAGTTCATAAATTAAGAAAACTTCGATCCAGTCCCGCACACCTTCAACTTAACAATCGTCACAAGTTAGAAAACTATAACAAAATTGAAGATCTGCAAAGCCTTGTCCTCTCTATAGCAGAGGAACCCTATCCAGATCCCAAATTAAACACACAATCGATTTTATTTGCCTAATTGGTGCACCACTCTATTTTCCTCCTACCCAATTAAATACTCACACACCTTCAAAACGATCTTCCAATAAGAGATATTCAGAAAACCTCATGGCTCATGCAATAAAAAGAGTAAAATCCAACTCGGATCCAAAAACATCATATTTCAGACTACAACAAAAGCGTGCAGGGTCAATCAGGAACAAAATTTGGAAATCACTATTCAAACTAAATCAATACAAATAAATAGAAGAAACAATTCAAATCGGAGAAATGCACCAGGAATCCCAGACTGGTCTTAACAGATCCAGAATTACACAACCAAAACATCGCAAGCTCATAACTTCGCAAACGAAGTTGCATGATTTTAACTCAGTCACCAGATCTATCAATGCAGCCAGAAAAAACGGTTGCAAAGGCCAAGGGAATCCAAAATTACAAACACAGACCGACTCAAAAACACCGATCGGAAAAAAACTATAGGAACATTGAAAACACAACATGCAAATTCAAAAAACAAAACCGAAGAAACAGCATCGGACCCTGCGCGACAACGGGAGGCAGAGACCGAATCGAAGTGACAAAGTGGAAGGGTGTTTGTTACCTGAGGAGAAAGAGATAGAAACAGAGAAACGAAGGTTGCTCGTTCAGAATCCTCGGCCGCAGAGACAGACAGAGGGGCAGAGGAAACAAATATGCATCTGTTATCATATGAATTATATTTATTCAGCGAAAATAAATTCATCATAATCCATTAAATTATATATTTTTATTAATTGATTAATACGAGTTAGAGAATGAATAAGATTGGGACTGTGTACTTTCATTTTAAATTAATTTTATTATTATCTATTAAAAATAAAAATTAATTTAAGATTAGCTTTAAATTTGAAATTAGTTTTAGAGATTTGTATAAAAAAAATTAGTTTTAGAGATAAAATACAAAAACTGATCAGATTATATATTAGATAATTTTTATCTCCCAAACAATCTTTTTTTTTTGGTGGAATCTCCCAAACAATCTACTGCAGTATATAACTTGTACTTTTATTAATTCTCTCTCATTGTAGTTAATACATAATTTAAATTGAAATTTAGATTGATCTAATTACAATTAACCACAGCGATAATGAATAATTTAAATTGGGGGACATGTATCGTAGTCAATATCTATTTTTCAACATCAAATTAACGATCTCATTTCGATCAATCAATTACTATGTGAAAAAATAGGTAACACATGTCCCAACCAATATTTATTTTTACAATATAGTAATTGACTTATAAGTTTATGTATTGTGAGTATTCAACATACTTTTATTTTAAATTAAATCTATTAGAATTAGATTAGTGAGCAACTAACGAAAAAGATAACTAGTCACTTCAATTTTTGCTTGGTTTCCTAGCTGAAAATGATTTATAATAAATTTGTTTTACCTTATAGATTATATTCTGTTTCGCTGTATACAGTTTTGTATGGATATTTTACTGTTACAGTTTACGTTTTATAAGTGATCGATCTCCTCCAAAAAATGCATTAATTGTTGCCCTTCAATTGGAGTATTACACACTTAGAATAGAAAAGGTGATAGTGCGATATGCAAAGGTTGCACTTAGTAAAAAGCACATATCACTACCAGCATTTAGATTAACCTGGTACAACATGGAATTGTCTCCCAAAAATTAGACAAGGAATCCCAGTATAACGCAAATGAAGGGCCAAAGGATTTAAACGGAAGCCTTTGTCACTATTTTCTGAAATGACTTCCATTTTGACCATAAGAAATAAAGAGGAATAACAAAAAGGAAGATAATATATAAAAGGGAAAAGAAAAAATAATGCAAATTTACTGAGTCATGTTTCTTGTTTAAAAGTAAAACATGTTGAGATTTCACATCCACCAACGATATGGCGAAATTAGTGTTTAAAAGTATTAGACAATCCTTCATGAATTAGCTTTTAAGATTAAGTAACAAGATTCAGGGACTATTTGAATTGGTTTATGCATAGTTTATTTGGGTTTATTTACTTATATAAACACGTGTTAGCGTGTTTGACATAGCTTATGAAAACAATTTATGATTGGTTCATATATAAGTTATTTTGGGCTCATTTCCATAAGCTCATCAGCATAGCTTATCAAAATAGCCTACAACTTATATAAAATCAGTTTCATTACATTATCTCTTTGATTATAAAAATAGTTTATACATAAACGCTTATATGCTATAAGTGCTTAAATAAATTGTTTATCCAAATAGAACCTCAGTAAATTTGGAGGAATCTATAGGAAATTAGGGGGTGTATTGAATTAGGATTGTAAAGAATTTTAATAGACTTTTAGGTGATAAATTTTTTTTGTGGTATTCAATCAAGACTTTTTAATAATATAGAAAAATCATATGGTATTCAATTAGGACTATCATGACTTTTTTGAAGAGGACAATGAAATCTAATTAGGACTATCATAACTTTTTAAAGAGAGCAATGAAATTCGATGGTATTCAATTGAGATTTTTTACAACTTAAAAAATGTCTCTTGGTAATAAAAAACATACAGATTTCGGTAGATTATTTTGTATAGCGGATTTCGTGTGACTTTTCAGTGAAAAATATAAAGATTAGACTCATCCAACAATCTCACCCAAACCCTTGAGACTTTTCAGACTTTTTTTCTTGTTGTTGCAGCATTGCTGGACTCACCGGATAGTTCTCATTTTTTGTCGTTCTTCTTTTTACCTTTTCCTGTTTGCTTTTCTTTATACATTCTCTCTACGTTGAGTATGCTTGGCTTGAATGACAACATTGTAGATATGTGTGTACATTCTTTCTGTACTTTACCTCCTCAAACGCTATAGTAACCAAACACAATCTTTCCATTTTTTTATTTCATAATATTTCACTACAGTTTCTGGCCAAATATGATCTTTCCATTTTTTTTACCCTCATTGTATTTTCTAATTTAAAATTAATACAATAAATCTATCCTTTTTCAAATTTGAATTATTTTTCCATTCGTGATCTTCTTTTTATTTTTATAAATATAATAGTTTTTTCAACATGTTTCATTCATTTTTTTGTTCCTATAAATTTTTATTGTACTCTTTTAATTTTATTTTTGATAAATATAATAATATTTCTTAACAGGTTTCATTCTTATTTTTTGTTTCTATAATTTTTAGGATATAATTTTTTTAATTTTATTTTTGATAAATAAAAAGTTTTTTTACTAGTTTTTCATTTATTTTTTTAATTTTATTTTCACTTTAGACGAAAAAACTATTTCATTTATTTATTTCATATATATCTTATGTGGTATGCTTAACACAAGTTATGCATATGCAGCACTGCATAATTTTCTTCGCAAAGAATGTTGTTCTGGTGAATTTTCAATTGAGTCAGCAGACGAATCTTCACCTTCGATATTACCAGTTAACGAAGACTATAATTTTGAGATAGTAGACGAATATTCGCTTTCAGTATTACCAGTTAATGAACACTATAATTTTGAACCTATTTTTCAAACCCCAAGAGCAGGAACAGGAACATGTTAATGCATGGAGAGCTAGTATAGCGTTAGATATGTGGAGAAATGCTACTTAGAAGGATATCAAGACATATCCAATTTCTTTATTATCGTTTTTATTGACTATTGTAACTTTGAATGCTTGCTAAAAATCCATGAGATTCTTTATAAATTCATAAAGTCATTTTAAATCTTATAATTAAATTCTTATGATATAAAAGTCTTTTAAAATCCACAAGACTTTTAAAAAAAATCTGATAAGTTATTACATTCCTACTTAGTGTTTTAAAACTTTTAAAATCTGTAAGACTTTTTATACCAAAATAGTTTTTTAAAATCTCAATCCAATACACCCCCTAGATTACATAAGGATTAAACTGATGTGATAGGAATTAAACCTAAAATTGGGCTTGAAACAGAGCCAGTGCTTATTAATTTGGAGTGGTTAATTACAGTTTTTTTTTGTGTAAATTGTTAAAGTTAGAGGCAATATTAAATTACAAACTCGTGCGTGTGTAGACTGTAGTAGTACTACCGTCAAATATCACATATTCTCATGTGAGCCAATTGTAATGCAATTCAATTTTTACTCCCAGCACTCTCGAACAGGCCAAATTCAGCAAACAGGAATGTAGAAGGCAGTTGTTCAAATTAAACTTGGACAAGCACCATAATGCGTTAAGGGCATCATGGACAATCACACAGAGTTGTCTCTCTAATTTGTACCAATCTTTCTTTTCAGTGTCTTGTTTCCTTTTGTTCTTTGATTTGATGATGATAAGCATGAAGACAACATTTCTTTTCCCCATCCTCAATCTTTAAATGTTTTCTTTTTTATTGTAAATTGAAAATCTGCATATTGATTGAAGGGCAATATTGCTATTTAGTCGAAATACTTGTGTGGATGTATACAGAATACAGATAAAGGTATTAATGTTTTTCTATTGTGTTGGAGATAATGAACTCTGATTTTAAGGAAGAACTGAATGACACCCAAGCCAATCAAATACCTTAGTCCAAACCCGATGAGCAACGTTAGAAGTGAAAATAAATGAACAGTTTTGTCTTGTTGATTGGAGCAAAAAAAACAAGACACTAAGACAGATCATGCTGAATTGATAGAACATTCCTCTAAAGTGATTTCGACCTTATTCTATTCATCAATATCTGCCACAAAAATGCCAAGACTTTTGAAGCTCTAAAAAATGGTTACAAATTGCTCAAATTTGATTCTGCTGTGCATATATAACCAGATTAAGGAGATATAGCTTTTGTTTTGTACCAAACATAAGCAAAACTGGTAAAGAAATTTGAACATTCTAAAGACTAAATCCACTATCTTACTGATCCTTTAACAACTAACAAAACATTCATCAACCAAGAGATCTTCCTCCCACTGAGAAAATATTTTCCATTGATGACAAAAACCAGCAATTATGACCACCCCCCCATACTAGCAATATCACACAATCCTTATTAATTAATTTTTCTCTTCAAACATACTATACACAGTCTTGGAAACAGCTCCTTAAGACTTGTATCACTCAATCACAGATGTTGTTCCCACCTCCCATTCTCCTCTTCAAACCAGGGAAAAAAAACAAGTTGAAAAGTTCTTATGACACCAACTTTACACAAATATCCTTCCACTATAATTAGATGTCTAATACAGGGCTTTTTATCTTTTGTTCCTATCGGTTGTCTACTTTGTTTTTGTATGGACCTGGGTGCACATTATCTTGTGCTGTGCTGTTTTTATTTGGCCAAAATTGGCATACCTTGTGCAACTTTTGGCTTATTATCAATAATATGATTAATTTACTTCTTAAAAACAAAACTACAGTTAGATGTCAAGAGGAATTACGCCCATCATTAGCAACACAGGGATTTTCACAAATCCTTCTATATCCGGAGCTCAAAATTGACCACCACAAATAATCCTTTTCTTTAAGCATTTTCTCTCTCCATTTTGCTAACAAAATCAATTTGAACAGTTCAATTTTTTATTCCCAACCCCCCATCTATTAACTACAAGTTCAAAAAAACACATCCTAACAGACCTCTTCCTTTCAATATTGTAATACTTCCTCAAAGTTAGTCCTTATATTAAGAAATTCCTCAGGAGTTTGAAGAAGATAAGTACTAATAATAAATTGGGAATAATTACCCCCCCTCCCTGATAAATATTTTTCTTTCAAAGTTAATAATATTTTTTAGTGCTTCTAGCTATCACCCACCTTCCTTGATCCGATCTAGTTAATAGTGAGTATCTGGAGCCCTTCATATGAGACTTACCACTGTTTAATTACCTGATCACGCATACACATCCTGAGCTAATTAAAATGGATTTTCCTCCTAGTGGATTGCTATTTTCTTTCACATCAAATTGTATCTATAGTTTAACTTTCTCTATTATATGTTTTACTAGAGAATAGAGATAGGGTAATTACTATTCTCTCCATGAATCCTATATGCGTGTGATTCAATCTTTCAATTATTGTAGCCACTTTACATGTTTGTCCATAGATTTTAATATTATTTTTGTTGAGGCTTAAGATAATTACTAATTAATGTATATATATCCCACAATCAAACCTAATTATTAGTTTTGTTCATTACGAGATTCGATATGATAATAATATATGTATACTAGTTTCAAAAATTACTTTCGTGTACATACTAGGAATTAAAAGGTAAAAGAGAAAAAGAAACTCATCATGCATGCAGTTAATCTGCAGAGAGACGCAATATATAGAATTGTTAAATCCTATCCCTCCTTTATATTAAATTCTTTTGAGCAAAGTTAAACCCTTCAGCGCCAAGCCAATTGTAATATGTGTCACTTTTATTAGAAGGTTACTCTGGGGGGTCTCAGGAATGATAATAACCATTTGTCAATATCATGCATATGGACAAGTACTCTCAAACCTGACATTTTTAGAGCTGAAAATTTGTAAACAGGGGGACAAAGGTATCTCTGCTGCTTCATACATTTTATACTCATTCCAAGCAAACTTTCAAAAAAGCCTTAAAGACAGAGGAGCCATCAATAAACAATTAACTTTTCTTAAAAATTATGCTGCCATGAATCCTATATCTCAACATCAATAATTACAAGCAATCTATACTGCATCACTAGTATGACATATACGGTAAAAATAATCCATTAACAAATTACCAAAATAATCCATTAATAAGTAATATATTGCGGAGCATTATTGCCTTTTTATTCAGTTTATTTATTACTTATTATTAGTTACTTTGAGATGTCCCAACAGGATATGTTTTATATATCAATCAATTACCATTTAATTACCAGTGCTCTCACCAAACAACACTACTCTGTGTTAGTGGACTAAGTTATTATATGATTATTAATAATATAGATATATAGAAAATATTCCTAAATCAAGTTACTGTTGGACTATATACATATAAGCACTAATAAGTCGATCGCCGACTAATGAGTATAAATTGGTTCCCACAGAATTAGACAAAATCAAAGAAAGCGGGTCCTATGCAAAGTCCATTACACAAGCTAAGTGATCATAATAATGCCTATTGTGAAAAAATGATGATTGGTGGTGTGATTGTATTTTTGATGATTCCATCTATCCTATATAATAACACATGTATTTCTTTGATTTCCCATATAGATAACAAAATTTAATAGTATACGCTAGTGCTAATCAAGTAAAAAGTACAGAAATACAAATGATAGAGTGGGGGATATATTTGGCAGAGGAGGAGAAAAAAAGGAGAAGAAAAGCACCTTGATAGGCCCCACGTTAGGTCCTTTCAAAAGACCACAAGACGTGATTTTCATCTTTCTCCACTGCACCAAGACATTCTTTCATTCCCCCCTCTCTCACTACTCACCCTGTTATTCCTCCTGATCCATAGCCATATTTCCCCCCCTGCAGTACTGTAGTTAATTACCCCCAAACATGTCTACCCAAATTGAAAACGATCATCATCACCATCATGGCTCTTCATCACAAGCTCCCTCAAAATCCAATTACCATCATAATAATAAACAGCAGCAGCAGCAACAACAACAACAACCACTGAGCAGGTATGAGTCTCAGAAACGCAGAGACTGGAACACTTTTGGGCAATACCTGAAGAATCAGAACCCACCAGTTCCACTCTCACAGTGCAACTTCAACCATGTTCTGGAATTCCTGCGTTACCTTGACCAATTTGGGAAGACCAAGGTTCACTTGCACGGTTGCATCTTCTTTGGACAACCAGCCCCACCTGCACCCTGTGCCTGCCCTCTCAGGCAGGCCTGGGGAAGCCTCGATGCACTCATCGGACGCCTCCGTGCCGCCTACGAGGAGCACGGTGGCTCGCCGGAGACTAACCCCTTCGGCGGCGGAGCCATTCGGGTCTACCTCCGTGAGGTCAAGGACTGCCAGGAGAAAGCAAGAGGGATCCCATATCGGAAGAAAAAGAAGAGGAAGAAGACTACTAATAACCAAATTAATAAGGGTATAAGTACTACCAGTGGTAGTACTACTACTCAAAGTGCCAAAGTCAAGCAACAAGATTCTTGATATATATATGGATGGTAAGTTTGTCATATCCCTATTGAATTGTTTCTTTCTATTTTGATTTATCAATTAATTAGCTTCAAACTCTTTGAATGCTTTGAAATTTAAACCAAGATTACATTAATTAGAATATTAGCATATCAGTAAGGCCATCAATATACAGGTTATTGGGAAATTGGAATCCTTTAATTATAACTAAATAGGCTATAAAAAGATCAAATATATGGATGGGGGAAATATACCAATTGTGGCATATAAAACCCTAGAAGCAGAATAAAAACCCTAATTTTGCGTTGTGTTTATATATGTTGGATTAAATGGTTTGTGTGGAGTATTTTCTATAGGTAAGACAGTGAGGGTAATGATTGGATTAATTAATGAATAGAGTTTACCTCTCTCCCTCTCTAATTTCTCTCTCCTATCATTCCAAACACTGTTACTGCAGTTTTCTAATTAAAATACTCTCAGGTGTTGCCTTTATGCAAAATTTTGGGCCTTTTTCTGATTCTCCCAGATTTCTTGTGCTCCCCATGGATGTGTGATCAGCTTCATCTATCATACGTTGCATGTGGTTACATATATACACAACCTGACGTATATAGAAACTAGCTAACATATTGGAAGTTTGGAACTCTCTGTGATCATGTATTATTTTAAACAACTACATGTTTTAATTAATAACAGAGTACTACTCCTTTGTAATTAACCAAAAAAGAGTACTAAATTTAAAACATTTTGCGCATAGATAGTGTGGCCCAGAGAAAATTTTGCAACAATATTAAAACCGTGGATTAACGACAAACAATTATTTTTCCACACAAAGGTTTATTTATTCAGTAGTGTTGGCCATTCTTTTAGAATGCTTAAATTAATTAAATCTGGTCCTTATATATAGTATCTGCGTGTGAAGAAACAATTAAGTTGCCTTGGACATGCCCTTTTAGTTTGTCCCGTGGCTTTTTTCTTTGCATTGTCATATGCTTGTTGTCTCTTACAGTGGAAGCTGAGGGCCACTTTAATTAAAATTTAGTTATTTATAAAGACTCTAATTTTTCACCTTTTTTTTATATCTACCTTACACTCTCTATTTATATTTTCATTTTCTAGCACATTATTCATCTTTTTCTCTTTATTTTTCCCATCTCATATCTTGCACCCTTAGCTAAGGGTGTGAGAGAAACGTTCTCTTATCCGCAAGATATAAAAGAGCTCCAAAAATGTGAAAAGAAATATTTTCTAAACGTAGAAAAGAAGGAGAGAGAAAGTTAAATAGAAACTTTGTTTTATTGAATGAATAAAAGGAAAATAAATAATGTAGATAACTAAAGCATAACCTTAACCTGAGCTGTTCTGGCGTGTGGGAACCATTGGTGTTTATGTTAAAGCTTTAATTAGTGTCTATTTGTACATGAATATACCAACAAAGGCGCGCTTCAATAATTTGTTGGCCTTAATTATTACCATGAAAGTCTAGTTATCACTAAAATCATATCAGCAAACATAGTATTTATTACATGGAGACGGAAGACTATATGTCAATTTCTACAGATTAAGTATTATTAGATTTGTTAGGAAAAATAAAAAAATATCGAATAGTATATATTTTATGTTATGCCTCATTATACATATAAACAAGAATTATCATTTTTTATTAAAAAGATAGTATTTGTTATTGGGATTAGCTAGTAATAACTGTAATTTCCAGTTAGTTTTTCTGTTAATTATTATGATTAGTATGCTGTTATTTCTGTTAGTTAACCTCAGTCCTTGCCTATATAAGGTTGAGTTGTGTACTCTTCTAGCTTAATCAATGAATTCTTCTTTCTGTATTTCTGAGTTTTCCATATGATAATATGGTATCAGTGAGAAACTCTTCTCAGCCTTATTTATGAGTTTTCCATATGATAATATTTGTGATTTAATATTCTGTGAATAACATTTTGTTCTGGTTTTTAAATTCAAAATTTCACTGTTAAACTAAAGATATAATTGAGCTTTCATTTCTAACTAACATCTCACAACAGCTTGATATAATCAACCTAGATCAATTATCTTCAAGCATCCCATTCAACCACAGTCAAGAGTAAATTTGAAAACCAAAGGTAGCAAATAGAAGTTGAGAGTGACATGCCAGCAAAAAAGATTTGAATAAGTAATATAACATAGATGGTGGCAAATACTCAAGTTGGGCTTGTGCATATTGATCCTGAAATTGAGAATTACCACAAGATGGAGAACCTAACTAGCTAGTGTTTTGCATTTAATATAATCAGAATTTGTTTGGGTCCATTAATTTAATCAGATTGAGTATTGTGTTTGGATTTGGATTTGGGCCTTGGAAAAAGAACAAAGAAACAACGCATATATGGTCCAAATGTTGATTTTAATTATACGAGGAAAGTAAGTTGATAATCTGTTTATTGTCATAATGCCTTAATTAGTAAACAATTCCAGATATTGAAATTTTGGTTGGGAATTGGGATTTCAGTTAATTAGCACTATATATAGAGGCCAAGCGTACAATACATGCATGATTGAGTTGTATATTATGAACCAGTGGCAACCCGACGGAATTGCTCTTAATTTAATTTTTGTCCTCGCAAGGCAATTTGGTTTGCTGAATGCATTGAAACTGATCATTCTCAAATAGAAATTCCTCATGTTAGTATTTGGTAACAACATTTGTAGACATCCAAATGCTAATTAAATCACAATTGGAAATTGCTACGATTGCAACCAAACTTACTCTCTGATCTGATCATATATGTGCACAAGAATTAATTTGGTGCATATAATTATGCTCTGATTTAGTGGCTTTCTTTTCAATAATATTTTTAGTTTAGGAAAAAACAAGACTTAATTTGGTGGGAAGGTTTCATCTATTGTAAGTCACTTTGTTGAATATTCTTTACATGCAGGGCCATATAATTGGACGCGCATATGCAGATTTGGCACTTGAAGGAGCATGTGGTAAAACTTAAAAGCCTCAACTCTCTGCTGTTTGGACAAAAAGTTATTACAGAACATCACAATGATATTTCAGCACATCACAATGGCTAGCTTTTAGTCTTTTGCAGTCTAGCTACTGCTATATGTAAAATGCAATACGAAAACATAGGCCTCAGCACCTTATAACGCTCTTTCATTCAAGCATATATATTCAGTAATGCGAACTAAATAAATACGTTATTCAGGAATAAATTATATATATGATGGAAGAGTTGGTTAATTTTGAACATTAATTTGGATTAGTGGAGAAGAGCTAATCTTATCATGAGATCGCATGTTTAATGCTTTCACTGAAGGGTAGGTGATATATATAGGCGGGGTAGGCCGAATACACTAGATATTAAGTGAAATTAAGGACCAAAAATAAATTAATGATGGTCAAAAAATAAAGAGTTTATATAATACTAACTGTATATACTGAAATATTTGAAAACGTTTTGCACATATGTTTAATCATAATTTATTATTTTTTCACATGATAATATTATTTACAAAAGTCTGTTTTTTTATAAATAAAAAGATATATATTATTAATAAAAAATCGTTAATTCAGAGTACAAGATATATCCAAAATTAGTAGTTTAAAAAGAACAATGAATTATGTACTGTACAAACTACCCAGCACCTATGTTGTGATAAAATGCTACGATATAATTAGGTGTCCATATAAAATCTGTTTATATAATTATTAGTGTATATGGTCATTAAACTGAAAAAATGGCATGTTTGTTTATTGGACTAAAACAAATTTAAGTTATAATTTAAAGTTAATGCATGTGTTTGATTTGAGTTAAAGTTTACAAACTTAATTTTGTTGTGAAAGTGAATAAATAATGATTTATGCTTAAAAGTTTTTTTTATCAAAGTTAGGAAAAATGTATTATAATTTCTATTTATGGATAAAATCATTTTTAAATATATAATTAACGATAAGGGTATATAAATATTATTGAAATAATAACATTATGATGAGGGATCAAATTACACCGGCAACATTTTGGGCAATGTTACACTGCTAATAACTATTTATCGGATAATTATATTCTAAAACTTATCGTTGGATTAAAAATTACTATTATATAAATTCTTCCTATAAAATTTGCATTACTCTAAAATCATTCAACGTGTCATTGAGAAATGTCAAGATTCATACATTTTAAAAAACGTTTATCTTGACGTATCTGAATGACACATTGAATTATTTTAGATTGAAATAAAATTTTATAGAAATGATCTATGTGATACAAATTTTTATTTCAACGGTGAGTTTTAAAATATAATTATCTCGTGAGAAGTTATTAGTGGGGTAACATTGCCCAAATGTTACACAATTTGGTAAATCATACAAATATTTTAATCAATACACATTCATATGTAAGATGAATATAAAAGATATATTTTTAATGTTCAAAGTAACTTAGTTTAAACTACATTGACAAGCTAGAAGAAAATCATTAATTATTCAGAGCAGAGAATTAGCCCTCAAGTTGCGCACTTTGCTTCCCAGTTGATTGATTTGTCACTCTGTTCCAAATCTACAACATTTGTGGCCTCTTCCGGCCAGTTTTGGGACGGTTTGCTTGCTACAAAAAAAAAAACAGCTGCAATATGCTTGTCTTTTTTTTTTTGGTCAAAGCAATATGCTTGTCTTGATTTTCATATTTGATATCTGGGATCAGAATGTTGGGTTGTTTATATAGAGCCCGAATCAGGCTTTGTACGTATTAATTTATAATGGGCTAATTGTTGTCGAAGTATCGAACCTTGACGTCAACAAACGCAACACTTTGAGTGATGAGTACTCATGTTCTTTTTATTACTGTGATATCATTTGATCGTGTACTCCTTTTTAGTAAGATTTAAAAATGATAAAAGTTTAATTATCTATATTTTTATTTTTGTAATAATTAAAAGAATAATCAAATAATAAAATTATAATTATAAAATATTTTTAATCTAATATTCATAATTTTATAAAAGTAATTGTCCAATGCACTAAATATTTACCAGTCAAAGGTTCATAAAATGCTTAAAATACTTATTGATTTTTCGTCCTTTTCATCGTACACACAGAAATGAAACAAAGTGGAAGAGAGTGAGAAATAGGGTAGGTTTAGATTGACTTATGTAGAGCTTATGAACACAGTTTATGACTAATTTATAAGTTATTTTGAACTTATTTTTCATAAGCTATCTAAGATAGCTTATCAACTTATCAAAATAGCTTATAACTTATATAAAATAAATTTTACTATAATTTTTTTTTAATTATAAAAATAATTTATATAATTTATGTCATAAACAATAAATAAACTTATTATCCAAACCAGAGTAGACTTTTTTGGCTTCATCCTGATGATCGCTGCAAAAGTGTGAGGCGCGCGCCGCTGTCATTCATCTATGATTACATTTTTCTGTATTTTCTATTTCCTTGCATTCTGCACCACAAAAGGCACAAAGAGAGGAGAAGAAAAACCACCTTTTTATTTTTATTATTATTATTATAAGAATTCGGTCACACGAAAAAGTTGCCATTCTATTTAACTGTTTAATTAAGAGCTGTTTTTCTGTTATTCAATATCTCACATTATTCCCTACCATTGAAGAAGAGAGGGATATAAAATGGTAATGACAATAAAAAGATACTAAAATCAGGAAGATGGGAAAATAATAAAAGTTGAGTAAACTACCAAAATGGTCCCTAACTGTGTCACTCGGTGTCAATCTAGTCCCTAAGAGAAGGAAAATCATCAAAACGTCCCCAACTGCTGTTTTTCGTTATCCAATCCAGTCCCTGCCGTTAGGAGCTCCGTCTTGCTGCTGACTTGTCCAGTTAATGGCCACGTTGGAGCACTTACCTGTACAAGGACCAAATTGAGAATACTTAACTCTCCATTTATAAATTTTCAAATCCCAAATTTCCCAAATCCAAACCCTAACAGCCATATTCTTCTACCTTTCTCCTTCCACTTGTAGGCATTTCTGCTTGAAGCTCAGGTTGATGACAATGGGAGGTGGTCATGAATCTTCGCAGGGGAGGTCGGTGAAATCCAGTAGTGCAACCAGTAGCCAATCAACAACTTCACAACCACAAAGTACTGAACCAGCGCCTATGTGTTACTGTGGAAGAAGGGCAAAAAAACTCACATCTAGAACGATAAAGAATCCACAGAGGGACTTCTACACATGTGATTTGAGTCAGGTAATGGCAAAACGAAATTTGGGATTCAGGGGTTCTGGTTTTCTGGCTTTTGATTGACAGGGACCTTTTTGACGCTGTTATGGTTCTTTCCATGATGATTTTGGAAAATGCACTTACTTTAAATGGGTTGATGAATGGGTTGCTGAATATGCTGCAGCTAGAGATGAAATGTGGAAGACACATGTTAATGCTGAGCTTGAGGCTATAAGGGTGGAAGTGAAGATGATGAAATATTTTGTAATTGCTATATTGATGGTGGTGGTGGTGTTTTGTGGAAGGCAAATGGCATAGAGTGATGAAGAAAGGACCACGATGTCTCCACCACGGCGACGATCGCGGCGGCGAAGTGGCGATGACGGTTGCTGGTTGGCGGAGGAACTTAGGCGCGCAAGGGTCATTCTGTTTTCTGAGAAGAAGTAACGTGTGAGTGAAGGGTTACTGAAGCATTACATTTATGTTTTTCAAAGTTATGATTTTGGTCCCCTTTTTTTTTTGTCCCCACTATGTCATTTTGGTCATTGTAAACGTGGACTGTCAGGTACGACTCTAATGTGGCCATTAACTGGACAAGTCAACAGCAAAGCGGAGCTTCTAACGGCAGGGACTGGATTGGATAACGGAAAACAGCAGTTGGGGACATTTTGATAATTTCCCTTCTCTTAGGGACTAGATTGACACCGAGTGACATAGTCAAGGACCATTTTAGTAGTTTACTGAATAAAAGTTAGAAGTGATACATAAGTATGTGGCAAATTGATAATAATAGTATCGCTAAAGTGTTATCTTCCCACTGAAGTCCAAAAAAAAAGTGTCAAGTTCCCACGTCAGATTTAATATATTAAAAATTGATAGATATTAAACAATGAAAGGATAATCCTTTCCCTCTCAGTCATTTTTTCTTTTCCATTTCATTTCTGAAACCTACCACACTCTTAATCTTAATTAAGGAGTGACAGCATAGATGTGATTTATTTGTTCCCGTGTCAATTTATTTCCATATAAGCAAAAGCACAAATATCAGTTCCGATAAGTAATCTAATATAAAAATTTCAGTAATGAATTGAATTCTCTGGTTAAGAAGACAAGAAAACTGTTTATTTTCACCTGAACCACTCATAAAAGTGACATGCCCCATGATATGAATAAGAGAAATTAATTTTAGTCCATACAAGATGTAATTTACATGTATCATTTTACAATAAACGATTAATAATATATAAATTTTTGTCTTATACTTAAATTTGCATATCAACTAAATCTGCATAACTTGTGCAAACCAAATCTATACTGGCTCTCTGAAGAAATCATGATAGACAACATTTCAATGATTCACTCTTTTATATACATAAAAGTAGTCAAGCAACTTTTTTTTTTTGTAATAAACGGGACAAAATTTTAAAAAAAGAAAAACTACACAGTAACGAGTCTGGGAGTAGAGACTCCCATTTGATCAGCAAGTAACAGCTGTCCAAGATTAGTCGGGGATAGCTCATAAATCACAAGATCCCAACCTAAGTTACATCTAATACTAGCTAACGCATCAGTACAGGCATTGACTTCACGGTAAATATTGACAATTCGAACACTCTATCTACGTTGCAGCAACTCTCGGATCATCTGAACCAACCTGCGGCCATTCACACTGCCCACCAAGTCACCCTCCAAAGCACGAACCACTGAGGAGGAGTCAATCTGAAGAACAATTTGAGTCACACCTCTCTCCCAAGCAAGAGCTAGCCCTGTAAAAATTCTCCAAAGCTCAACAACAAAGACAAAGGAATAGCCAACAAATTTAACAAAACCACCCAACCATTGGCCATAAGGATCACGAAGGAAGCAACCTTTAGTTGGCCACAGATTGTGGGGCATTCAAGTGTTTCAAGTAAAAAACACCGCATGTATGCTCTTGTATCATAATTCAGACTGAAAAAAAAATTTCAGAATCAGAACCAGAACAGGACAATGATCTTTGCTCAAGACTCAAAGCTCCATGATCCGCCATCAAGCCAAATCCAAGAGGTCAAACTCTACTGTATTTAATCACCTATTCACCTTTACAGCATGCCATTGGCACGAATCTAACAAGCTCTGCAATCATTTCCATTTCCATACCCCAAAAGAACAAAACGCTCATAGCCACATCCCTCTCATTTGTGCAAAACTTGCAATGTGAATGCATTATTAGAATAAAGTTCGGATTGAGAAAGCAATGTGGGGACTTTTTCAATTAATTCCTTTTCCCTCAAAGCTATCCCGTTGGCCTTTTCTTGATCCAACCCCAGCTTTCCTTTTACCTTTTATTAAAAAAAATAAAATTCTCCACTTGTGGGGGAAGTACAACACGGCTTTGCACTGCATAGACACTGATGAATCTGTCCTCACTCCTCCCCCATTTGGGGGTCCCAAAGATTTTTTTTTACCCGCTTCAGAAAAAGTTATCTACTTGAAATTAGTTAATTATCTCAAGATAAGAACTCAGATATATACGTGTATAGAGATTAGAAAGTGACAGCAGCATATTTAATGCCATCATCTCTCGTTGAAGAATGACTGGCACCAACGAACTACTGTGTCATTTTCCTCCGTTAATTAAACAGTGGAAATGACAGTAAATAAAATTAAAATATTCCAGTGGCTAGCTAGTGTAACATCAATCATGTCTCAATCAGCTTCCATTATGATCCAATACAGAATCTCATATCATATGCCCCATAAACTGACACAGTAGAAGTGGGATCTGCATCTCATATATTTTCTTCCTAATTCCGAGCTTTCAACAATCAAAAGTAAAACAAAATCGAAACCCATATACAAAGTTCTTAATTTGCTTCACCTCTTCACTGAAAATTACAAGATCATGACACCCTCTGATCAATTTTACGACCAGTGAAACACACCCTCAAAAAACGATCATGGAAGCTTAAAATTAGGCAATTAAAACAGATCCAATTAATGGTCGTAATACGAGTTCAAGTCTCCGACTCTCTTTACCAAGCCCCAATATATACAGAAGCCTCAGCAGGGGAAGATAAGCAGAGGAAAACAGGGGAAAACATAAAAAAGAAAAAAGGAGATTATTTTCTCTATAATATTTAAAAAATGGGGTTGGAAATTGAAAATCGTAAATCTCTTCAGAACCCTATAATATAAGAAAGAAAGATTATATGGTGGCCGGACGTGATCACGGATGACATGACCATTGTTTTAAATTGTGGTTGCATTCGCGATTGCAGTTACAACATTACGATCTTTGATATTGCAGACAAATATAACCGATGCGGCTGTAATTGTGGTCGCAATACAGTTTCTGAGTCTTCAAACGTTGTGGCCGCAATCGCAATTGCACAAGGCAATTTAAAACCATGGACATGACATGATCCTTTTAGAGATCAAATGGTGACTCAGAAATGCTCTCCAAGTGAGGCCTCCAAACAGCAACGCGCCCTCTTCTTCTATCTCTGGGCATCGACACCTTCTCCGACAGTATCTCAGTTAAGTAGCGATCAGAGACAAGCAAGCTTGGCATAGAAATGCTGTTACTGTCGTAGCTGTAGCTGTTCCTTCTCTCGCTGTGTTCTTTCCTCTTGTTCCTTCTCTGCTGGTTCTTCTCTGCAGAAGGAGGAGGAGGGAGGGGCATGAGGAAGTAAATCTTGCCACGTCGGAGCTCTGCTTCAGGTGGCACGATCACGATCTTGGGGGCCCCACAGTCGCCGCCGTCGGAAGAGGTGGAGCATGGCTTCTTGAGGATGTGCTTTGGGTGTGCCTTCATGACATCAATGGCCTTGATGGTGCCACTGATTTCTTCGACGCGTCCATTGGAGTGAACTATGCGGATCACATCCAGTGACCCACATGGGAGGATGCAGGAGATGCAGCACCTTATGCTGTTTCTCATCATGTCTCTTCTTCTTCTTCCCTCTTCCCTCTTCTTTTTGCATTGGTTCTCTCTCTCACGCGAAGAAAAAAGGACGAGTGCCGTAGATAGAGTAAATATAACATGGTGGGAGATAAAATGGGGTTTTTTAAATGAACAATGATACATATACACCTCAAAAATATATCCACCCATTCAATACCTCTCATTTTTCTTTATCTCTCTCTAATTATCACATCACATATCACATTATTTTATCACTTTTCTCTCATTCATCTCTTTCTCTCTCAAGTGGTAGATTAGGACATGAGTGTCCATTAATCATTTTTCTTTTTAAATTTCTGAATCTGTGCTCTTTTGGTTTGTTTTGGCTAATCTTTTATTGAAAAATGATTAATGGACACCTAATTTCCATTCAACACGCAGAGAGAAAAAGGAATAAAAGAGAGATAAGTGATAAATGTAATAGATAAACGATGTGATAGGAAGAAAGAGATAGAAACAAAAATAGGTGTTGGATGGGTGTTAAAAAAAATAAGTGTACATGTATAATAACCCTCTTTTATTAGAGTGGGAATTAGTCACTTTAAGGAATTTTTACATCAAGATTATTATGCATCTTTTTTAGAGAAAAAAATATTTAGTTGTTAACCCCGACCCTGGTATTATGATGTATAATGATCAATGAGCTCCCTTTCTACACCCATGACTCACCTCTCACTTTATTGGGATAAGGTGTGAGAGAGGTGGTGAGGTGTTCATGTATCATTACTGTATTATGATAGTGTCACATCTATTAAATGAGTTAATAACTATATATCTAATCCATTAAGAATTTTGTTTTTATATCCTAATAATAAAAATAAAGTAAAATTTAGTTGATAAATTGTGAGCCATTCGATTAGCAACTATACAGATGTCAAAAACTCCAGAAAATCCATTTTCCTATTTAATGAGTAATGGTTGGTTCTATCACATTTCCATGAAGCGCAAAAGGAAAAGAGACATATTAAGAGTTTAAAATCAATATAAGAAAAATAAACGAGAAAAACTAATTTAATTAAAAAATAAAAAAAAAATATAATGGCTTGGATTGTTTTTTTTTAAATGAATATAATAAAAAAATTAAGCCACCCACAAATAAAAGTGCTCTAATTTAACAAATAAAAATGGATGGGCATAATTACTTATTTTATAAATAAAAAAAAGCTTGTTCTCTTCTATTTTTTGAATTTGTTTTCTTTTGCTGCTTTGAAGAGGTAGGAATTAAGCATCGGTGCTACCATGCGATGAAGTTCATGGTGCGTGAATAATTGCATAACACCCTGTAGTTTGGCTTTTGATCCATTATTTCGGGGCCCTACACCCATATCCCCTCAGCTAACACCCTCTTAAGTTTTAGCAATCTAAAACTTAATTACAACCACTTTAGGCCATCTCCAATATTGAAGCATTCCTTTTTGAGTGCTTAAATAGATTTTATATGTATATATTATTCATTTTTATATTTTTTAATATAAACACTCAATAAGCACCAAACTCTTTCAATCTAGCAATTCTAAAAAATTTACTAAATGAGTTCTATCAATAACTCTGCATCCAATTAAAATCCACAAATATATATGGGATTCGCCAGAAGAGAGGAGAGAGATAGGGTGTTTGTGCAAGCATAACTTCCTATTAAACACTCTCTTTTTTCACCCTCTAATGGGGTGCGTAATAAACATCCAATAAGCACCTATTAAACACCTCATTGGAGTTGCCTCAAGTATATGTCATGACAAGACTTACTTGTCGTATCAATAAAAAATTGACACATGTCAACCCAAGAATGAATATTTTAACATGAATTTTAGTTAAAAACTAGTCTATAAATCTGACTCATATAAAATACGAATTTTTTCTTAATAAAAATAGTAAAAAAATTAATACTCCATAAACAATACAATGTTAATCTATTTCTATATAAAAAAATTAACCCTCAATCTTACATATTGTAACACATGTCACCTTCTAAGTTATGACATATGTCATCTCTATATTTTTTTTTATTTTCAAGTAATATTGTTTTATTTATTAGATTTTTTTATTACTATCTTTGTTAAAACAAAGACTCGTACTTTGTACGGGTCGAGTTTATATACTAGTTTAAAATAAAAAATAAATATAGAGATGATACGTGTTATAATCTAAGAGGTGACATGTCATAATATGAGAGATTGATAATTTTTTTTAGAGAGGTTATTAATTTTCTAGTAACTAGTCTACGGACCCTACCTATACAAAGTACGAGTTTTTTTTTTTAATAAAAATAGTAAAAAAAATCTCATAAACAAAGCAATGTTGTTTGAAAATAAGAAAAAATATGGAAGTATCACATGTCATAATCTGGGAGATGACACGTATCACAACATGAGAAACTAGAGGTTAATTTTTTTATATAGAAATAGATAAAAAAACGCCGTGATGTATATACGTAGGGTCAGTCAATGAGAGAGAGGAGGATGTGTTCGTTTGGAGCGAAATGCGAGCATAAGAACTGGCAAATGGGCTAATACACAGGAGAAGAAATCTTCTTTAATCGAGAGGAGTTTGTGATCTTTCAATATCCCCAATTAAGATCATGTGGGCTGTGGTTTTCATTGGAAAGTGAAGTGTAATGGCTTTTAGGTTTAAGGGAAGTGCTTAATTTGACTAAGGCCAATGTGTTTGTCTACTATAGCCCCATATCACCATACCCTTCCAAATGCTTTATCGATCCATTTCCTTTTCTTTCTTTCATACATGGAATTTCACCAATTTGGTCACCCTTTTCATACATTATACATTGAATTAAATTCAAATTACTTTTCTTATATCCATCACCGTGTAGAGTGGCGTGTTTGAGCCTTTGAGGTAATGATGACTGGGTTGTCAAGGCATAAACAATATCGATCCGTACAGTGCAAAACTAATTTGGGGCCGAAGCTCCACAAGTAACTTCTGTCTCTGAGATAATGATCAAAGATATTGTCAACACAGATTGTCACTGTAATGACTTACAAGGGATCTTTGCAAAATTTAATAGAACAGCTCAAATCATGATGGTAGTACCCCAGGTACCACGGAAAAAATACCTAACATCTATAAGCTATAAATATAACAATATATATGGCACTCTCCTTTAATAGTTTTATAAATTATAAGCGATGAAATTTCAACTTCAAATATCTAAAGTTAACTCTTTTATAGACTGAACGAACCAGACACCCTCGCACCTTATTTTATCATCAAATGTCACCAATTTTTGCCATTGGAAGGTGTAGTTTTATTCTCTCTTTAAATTTTTCTACCTAATGTAAGTGGTGATATATACTTTAAACCTCAAAGAGTCTAAGTGAAAAAAATTAAAGTCAAAAGTAAGATAATGACATCCAGGAGGAAAGTGCTGTGTACTAATCTCTTTGAGTTGAGGAAACAAGTATTGGGTGATCGATATATCGATTTGCACATCATGTTGACCTATACTATACGGATGTTGTAATTAATAGCTAGGCTAGGCTAACCCTTCCTTTGATATCTCATATCTGCCTAAAGAAGACAGACAGTTAAAACTGTTTGGATGGGTTAATTAGACCTGTTAATTTTAGTTATGTCCCATCCGTAACGTGGCCCACTCATTTAGTAGGTACAGATGTAGATGTTAGTGGGCAACTATGTGAGGCATGGAGCGATGGTAGAGGGAGGGGCCATAGCTGGGCTTTGATATTCCATTTGCTCTGTCTGTATCACCCAAATTTGGATGCTATTGTATTGTACTATTGTTTACTTCATGTAATGCAGATAAGACGGCTTTTCTTTTTAAATAGTATAATAATTTTCATCCTGAAATTTCTAGATTAGTATATATGTGATAATGTATTTACCATTTTTTTTATAATAGTGATGATGTGTTTATTAAAATGTGCAAGTTATATAAAGAAATTGACATACACCTTAATTTTTCTCCTATATACAAATCGTATATTTTTATATAAATTTTATAGTTTTTAATATTAAGTAGAAGTCATTTTTTATACATGATTTGTAATTTATATTCTTTCAGGAATTTAAATACTATGCACTACTCAATTAATCTACAGATTTTGCGATAAATTTACACAATTTCAGTGGAAAAAACCGGATAAGATCGACTGAACTGGCAACAAAAGACGCACTCGTGTTCCTTTCCCATTTTGTTTTTCTAAAAAGTTAACTTCGTACGGTGGTTGACGTGATTTTACCTTTTTGACCATCACAGTAAAAAGATCTGCAGCTTGCAACAGGAAAGGGGTATACCAAAAGCATTCATGGTGTAGCCGTGTTTGAATTAATTGGTTCAATCTGCCTTTTTGTTATATTATTTATCCATTAAGGAGGTAATTAAAATTTAGGCTTTAACATGTTTTTGGTCCCTCTAAATATTGACGTTTTGAATTTAGTCCCTCTAAAAAAAATTAAAGTTTTTTGGTCCCTCAAAAAATTAATTTTTTGATTTAGGTCTCTCTTTTGCGTTGACTGCTGACATGGCACACTGAGGTCCCTGTAAAAATGCTAACATGACTTACATGCAGAGGGACTAAAATCAAAACTTAATATTTAGAGGGACTAAAATCAAAACTTAATATATTTAAAGGGACTAAAATCAAAACTTAATATATTTAGAAGGACCATGTCAGCATTTTTACAGGGACCTCAGTGTGTCATATTAGCGGTCAACGCCAAAGAGGGACCTAATTCAAAAAATTGATTTCTTGAGGGACCAAAAAACTTTGACTTTTTTTAGAGGGACTAAATTCAAAACGCCGATATTTAGAGGGACCAAAAACATGTTAAACCCTAAAATTTAAAACCCCAAAAAAGAGTTTAATAGCTGTAACATGTTTTATATACATACTTGGTCATCTTTCACTTTTTTACTACTGAAATATAATAACGTGGCAAAATTGTAAAATATAATTCTTAAAAAATACTTTTAAAAATTCGGATAATTTGTATTTGTATGCTACATTTCCATTAAAATGAGGAAGCAATCCTGGACTTGCCAACTCTATAAATTAATGGACTTAAAAGCTAGTTTGTTTGAATCAAGTGATAGTATTTATAGAGTTGACAAGTCCAGGAGTTTGGAATCAAACCCCCTTCCCAAATCTTGAATGCATGTATTTATTTTGGAGCAGTAATGGGGCTCTTTACTCTGTAATGACTGACATGGTATGGTTCATGTGATTTTTTTTTTAACCAAGGTTCATGGGTTTAGTATTGGGACATAAGGATATATTTGGATTATGGGCTGCATCTTTTGGGCCAGTAAATGCCCAAGTGATTGGGCCGCTAATGAGTAATGAAACATGTTTTTTTTTAAAAAAAATACTACAAAGAAAGCATATGCGAATATTTGACCAAAAAAAAAAGCGTATGCGAATATTTTATTAAATTAAGCACAATATTATACAACAGTGGCAGTGCAATAAGATCACTTCAATGATCAAAAGAGACAAGATTATAATACATTATTTGGAGAAAATCTAGTTCTCTGTTACATGTTTTATTTTGCCTTGCACATTAGTATAATGTGGAAGACTCACCAGGCGAACACATTAGACAGAAGCATATACCATAGCTGTCATTAAGAAAACAACCACTGGCTAATTGGACCTCTCACAGTTCAAAGAGAAGAGTAATCCATTCTTTGATCAGCTTTCACACCATGAGATACTAGAGTTGGTGAATGCTTTTTGGTTGGGTAAGAAGCAAAGTAATTCATTGCACATACCCCCAATAAATTACCAGTATTTCTTTTGATCCATATGTAGCCATCGATTCCCCAATCTTTTCCGAATGAATTTTTTGCTATCCAATAATCTATGCCGTCCACAGAATCATAACCCACGATTAACAAAAAATGATTAATCTTATAGGGACTTGAGCAGTTGGCCCCATCATAGATTCCCTGCACAAATCAATGAAAAACAATATCAGCAACAACAACAACAATCACAAAATATGAAGATATTATTATCACTATTTACTTACACTAGTATAAAAATGGAAGTCTTTTGCATCCAAAGTCACACTAATTGGTTGCTTAAAGACGGCGAACAAGAGTGCATTCTCTGCCTCTGGCACTGTACTATCATTTGTTAGTATTTGATTTGTATAGCCATCAATTGTAATCTTCTTGCCTTGTGTCTACTTCCACGAAACATACATAAAACAAAGACAATGAAGAGATAGTTAATCGGTTATGCACAAGTCAAAGAAGGTAAAAGTAAATTAAAAGGTATCACATATATATGTATTCAGTCACACTGTCACGGACCTTATTGGCTTTACAGATACCATCTTCAGCGGTATAAGGATAATCAGCTTCGGTGTTAATCCCACCATTTTGTACAACCCATTCATATGATTGATCGTGCCATCCATTGTAACAACCACGGCTTTTCTCCACACAATCTACGAGCTCCTGTTCAGAAAGGCTGACAAGGTTCCTTGTGACCATTGCATTTACTGCTTCAATGGCTCCTGTAGCTGCGAACGCCCAACCGCTTCCTATATTATATGAAATTCAGTGAGTCCACACTCCACAAGTCATTAATTTCAATTCCAAGGAAAAATGAAAAATACTGAGAGAGGGGGAATGGAAAAGAAGTTACTTAATAATTAGTCTATCCACCCGACCTATATAAAATACGAGTTTTTTTCTAATAAAAATAGTAAAAATTTAAGTACTTTGGAAATAATAAAAAACCAAAGAGACACGTGCCACTGCTTAAAAACTTGATTTTTTTATATAGTAATTGATAATTGATATTTATTAGAGACACATACCACAATCGCCTTGGTACTTAACTTCTGTGACAACACCCCATTTTCTCCAATCCCAGGATGGAGGTACTTGGACACTGGGATGATGTTCCTTCTTCAATTCCATGTTGTTGATGGGCATTAATGAGACCTCCTTTGGTTCTTGCAAGTAGATTTTGCTGAACTCTTCAGAACTGAGGTCAGCAAGCTTGTTCAGCCCCAAACGATAAGCGTGGGGTGATGATGACTTTCTGTTTGCATTTGTGTCCCTGATATAGTTCAAATTGCTTTGGAAAATCTCAAGCCTCTTTGCTTCCTCTTCTTGGTTCTGGTAGACCCGTCCATGCTCCTTCTTCCATAGCTGGAACAGTGCTGACACCTGTTCTTTTGAGGTAAACATGTCAAGGTCGAGGCCCAAGATGGAATGTTGATCAGTTGAGATACCGGAACCAGAATAGGGACAGAGACATAGGAGGGAGAAAAGAAGAAACAGAGGGAAAGCCATGACTTGATTAGTAGGAATTGTTTTATGAGATGTTAATCAATTAAGAGGGTCAGTTGAACCATCTCGTATATATAGAGGGAATCTTATTCATGAGGGTACTAGCCAGCAGGTAGTGACAGACCAAATAACGATAAATTTTCTTTTAGAAACGTGAGATTAATGTTAAACATGCATTCTATTTGTTTTCGACATTTAGTGTTTGGATCATCCGAAATGGTTTTTTTTGTTGTTTCTGATATGGAGTATACGTAGGACCCTTTATAATATAAATGTGAGCCTCCTCTCTAATAATTCTTGTTTCGATTTGATGTGATAAAATCATAAAAATCAAGTGAATTCGCTGACTCCATAGCTAATTTGTACGTTCAATTCAATTACAACGTGTCTGAGGATCATATCATCATAATATGTGAATCAGCAATGCTAAATAGCGGGACAAAATGCTATACGAAAAGCAACGCATTGTTTTTCAGCCAATAGAGGGAAAGAAGAATAGTCGGGACAGGAAACCATAAAAGGTGGGTAGGCATGTATATAATGCCACGTTGGATTCTTCAAATTCGTATATACATTTGTCTTGCCATAAAGCATTTTCCCATGTGAATATTTCCTTGAGGCCATAACTTTCGCGTATACTCAACGAGGGAGTTATCTGACAGGGCTGAAATAACTACTTGCATAACTCGTTCTAGAGCAATAATGCACGAATCTAACTCGCTTTAGTTGCTGCCGGCCTCATGGGCTAATCTAATAATTTAATATTTTTTGGTTACCAATAGGTTTATAATTTAATATTTTTTTTGTAAAAAGACAAGGTATATAAAATGGGAAAAGACTATAACCATAAATTTACTTGCATGATTGCACTTTTGTCTCACCCACACAAACAAATCGAAAAATCTTTCAAGATTGCCTAGCTACTAGCTAGGTACTCAAATAGGCCATACCCATAAAGGCCCACACTGCATTCAAGATGATGCAATATATTCTTCGGCCTTACCTGCACACTGTTAACATTTGTTGTTCTTTAGTCATTGAAATTGTTGTAAAAATTATTTATTTATTTATTTTTAAAGTCAGTTTTTATTATTATTATTATTATTATTATTATTAAACTTTGTTTGACTTAGTCTTACATCAAAACGATTTGCCATAACTCCTTTTCCGGTATTGTTGGCTCACGTTCTATTTACTTGTACCTTTTCAAGATATGTTATAAGTTTAAATATCATATATATTAGTATGGGAATTGGCTGTAACGTTAAAAAATATATCAGTTCCACTTTTCACTCCTATTTTTTTTTGGCCACAACGTACATTATCAGATGAGAGAGGATCTTCTTGGATAAAATGAAGTTGCTTTTTCTCGGATGAGTTCAATCTATCAAAACCGACTATTATCCTAGCATATGAATAGGTGAAAAAAGTGGAACTACCTCGACAGAGAAAAAAATTATTTTCGATCCCTCTCTCCTCCTCTCTCACTTGGTTCACTTCAAATTTTATTCTCTCTTTTCTCCTGGGTTGGTGACATTGCCTGCAAATTGTTCTTGCTGTTCTGACACCTCGGTCACCTGCCGGGACGGACCTGTTGTACCCTGGGGGGTTTGCGCATTCATGCGGATAAACCCTTAAGGGCAGTCTCACCGACGCCTCAGGTCTACTGCTTACGGTTCTCTGTTTTGTAGGTTTGGGTCGATCGTTGCTATTTGTGCCACCGCGGACAACAATCTTAAGGGTTTATCATGTCGAACAACGACACCGATCCAACGAGTAATGACAACCGTGACAACGCTACTGTCGTTCAACCCGTTCAACCCCCTGCGCCTACATATGCGAAGCCATTTCCAGACATATCAAAGGTCGAGGTGTTTGCCGGTCAAAACTTCCGAAGATGGCAAGAACGTGTTAGCACTCTGCTTGACGTACACGGGGTCGCACATGCTCTAACGGATACCAAGTCACCTTCGGCCGATCCAAAACAAACCGAGGATTGGACATATGCGAATCAGGTATGCCGTCACACCATTCTGAGTACTCTTTCAAATGACCTGTTCGATGTTTATTGTGGGTACAAGGTTGCAAAAGAGATGTGGGATAACATGACTGTCAAGTACACTGCTGAGGATGCTGGAAAACAGAAGTTCGTCATAGGTAATTATTATAATTGGACAATGACTGAAGATAAGGACATCAAGGTTCAGATCAATGAATACCACAAGCTGCTGGAAGACCTCAAAGCTGAAAAGATCACTTTGCCGGACGAGTTTGTAGCCGGTGTGCTCATCGAAAAGCTGCCTGAATCATGGAAGGACTACAAGCAACAGCTGAAGCACAAACACAGACAACTCTCACTCTCAGACTTGATCACACACATCATCATTGAAGATCGCAATCGGAAAGACAGCAAGGCTGCAAAAGCAAAGGCACTGGCTGCTCGGGCTAACATGGTGCAAAACAAGTTGAAAAAAAAGGTACGATAACAAAAAGCCTGATCACAATAATAATAGAAATGATTATGTCCCTCGTGTTGCTAACCCCAACTTCAAAAGAAGAGGAACGTGCTTTGTTTGTGGAAAGCCAGGTCACCATGCGCCTCAATGCAGGCATAAAGCGAAGAACGACAATCCTCCTAGGCCAAAGGCCAACTTGGTTGAGGCCGACGGAGATGATATAATCGCTGCGGTCGTTTCTCAAGTCAATATTGTGACCGATGTGAAGAAGTGGGTGGTAGACTCTGGGGCTACCAGGCATATTTGTGCAAACAAAGATGCTTTTGCCTCCTACACTCCAGTAGGGGATGGTGAGGAACTTGTGTATATGGGTGATTCTCGAACTGCTACTGTTTCGGGAAAAGGACAAGTTCTCCTAAAGCTCACATCGGGTAAGACTTTGGCTCTAAATGAAGTACTTCATGTGCCTAAAATAAGAGCAAATTTGATCTCTGTGGCTCTATTGGGAAAAGCTGGGGTTAAAGTATCTTTTGAGTCTGATAAGATTGTTATGACAAAAAATAATGTCTTTGTGGGAAAGGGATATTGTGATCAAGGACTTTTTGTACTGAACGTTTCTGATTTTTTGAATGAGAATGCATCTTCTTCTGCTTATATGGTTGATTCATATGATTTATGGCATGCTAGATTAGGACATATTAATTCGGCGTATGTTTCTAAATTGCAACGACTAGGTATGATTTCTTTGAGTGATAAACAAACAGGCAAATGCGATGTATGTGTAGAATCTAAGTTAACTAAGAAACCATGTCCATCTGTGCAACGTGAAACTGAATTGCTTGAGTTAATTCATACCGACTTGGGAGATTTAAAACAAACTATGACTAGAGGCGGTAAAAAATATTATGTGACTTTTATTGATGATTTTTCGAGATATACCAAACTTTATTTGTTAAGGCATAAAGACGAAGCGTTTGATATGTTCCTTTCTTATAAAGCCGAAGTAGAAAATCAATTAAATAGGAAGATTAAGAGAATCAGATCCGATAGAGGCGGTGAGTATGTTTTGCTTAATGATTTTTGTGAAAAAGAAGGTATAATACATGAGGTAACTCCCCCGTACTCACCTGAATCAAATGGCATAGCTGAAAGAAAAAACAGGACTTTAAAAGAAATGATGAATGCAATGTTGATTAGCTCTGGTGCACCTAATAATCTTTGGGGTGAAGCGATTTTGACTGCATGTTTTTTATTGAATAGAACGCCTCAAAGAGTTACTGGCAAAACACCCTATGAACTGTGGAAAGGTTATCAACCTAATTTGAAATATTTGAAAGTGTGGGGGTGTCTTGCTAAGGTTATGTTGCCTGAACCCAAAAGAAGGAAAATTGGGTCTAAGACGTCGGATTGCATGTTTATAGGATATGCTGAACATAGTGCTGCCTATAGGTTCCTCGTAGTAAAGAGTGATGTGCTTGATTGTAACACAATCATAGAAACAAAAAATGCTGAATTTTTTGAGAATTTATTTCCTTTGAAATATGAAAGTACATCTAGAGAGCCATTAGATATTTCTAATGATGATTTACATGAGGACCTAAGGAGAAGTAAAAGATCAAGAAAAGAAACATCATTCGGAAACGATTTTTATACTTATCTTATTGAAAATGACCCTCAAACTTTTTCTGAAGCCATTTCTTCTTCCGATTCAAAACTTTGGAAACAAGCTATTAAAACCGAAATTGATTCGATTTCGAAAAATAAAACTTGGATTTTAGTTGATTTACCTCCTGGAGCAAAACCAATTGGTTGTAAATGGATTTTCAAAAGAAAATATAACCCCGATGGTTCGATTGAAAAATATAAAGCCAGATTAGTAGCAAAAGGATTTTCTCAAAAACAAAATATTGATTATTTTGATACTTTTGCTCCGGTCACAAGAATTTCTTCTATTCGAGTTTTAATAGCCTTGGCTTCCGTTTATAAATTAGTAATTCACCAAATGGACGTAAAAATTGCCTTTTTAAATGGTGATTTGGAAGAAGAAATTTATATGCTTCAACCCGAAGGATGTGTAGTTTCTGGTCAAGAGAATAAGGTGTGCAAACTCCTTAAATCGTTGTATGGTTTGAAACAAGCACCGAAACAATGGCATGAAAAATTTGACCAAATTTTGGTTAGTGATGGCTTCTCCTCTATTGAAGCTGACAAGTGTGTTTACACTAAATCTTTGGATGGAGAACATGTTATTATATGCTTATATGTGGATGACATGCTAATTTTTGGTACTTGTGTTGATGTTGTGATCAGAACTAAATCTTTTCTTGCATCTAAGTTTGATATGAAAGACATGGGTGAGGCAAATGTAATATTGGGAGTTAGAATCATAAGGAAGGGTGATAGTATAATACTATCCCAAGAACATTATGTAGAGAAACTTCTTAGGAAGTTTGGTCATTATGACTCCAACCCTGTGAGTACCCCTTATGAAACTAACTCTCACTTAAAGAAAAATAGAGGTGATCCTGTTAATCAAATTCAGTATGCTCAAGTGATTGGGAGCCTACTACACTTGATGAATTTTTCTCGACCAGACATTGCTTATGCTGTTGGTCGGTTAAGCAGATATACTCATAATCCGGGTCAGGATCACTGGGAGGCACTTGCTAGACTCATGCGATATTTGAGAGGTACTATGAACTATGGTATTGTGTATAGTGGATTTCCCGCTGTACTAGAAGGGTACAGTGATGCTAACTGGATTTCAGATTCAGATGAGACAAAATCCACTAGTGGTTATGTATTCACTCTTGGTGGTGGTGCGGTGACATGGAGATCAGCCAAACAATCAATAATTGCGAGATCCACTATGGAGTCAGAGTTTGTTGCTCTGGAGTTGGCTGGTAGTGAAGCTGAGTGGTTGAAAAATCTCTTGGCAAAAATTCCTTTGGGAATCAAACCGACCCCATCAATGTCAATACACTGTGATAGTCAATCGGCAATAGCCGTGGCAAAGAATAAGACCTACAATGGCAAAAACAGACACGTGCAACTGAGACATAATGTGATAAAGCAATTGCAAAAACAAGGAACTATATCGATCGATTATGTGAAGTCAGAAGTGAACTTAGCTGATCCTCTGACTAAGCCCCTGGGAAGAAAATTAATTTGTGATACATCGAGGGGAATGGGACTTGAGCCAATTGAAATTAACAAGTGATGGGAACCCGACCTTTGTGATTGGAGATCCCATGAAGAAGGTTCAATGTGGTAAGAACAAGTCACTTGTTAGTTCTGCTAGCACTAAAGATTAATTCTAATCTTTTATTTCGTCCCTTTCCTATGGTGTCTTTGAGAAAGTGCTAGATACTGCATTATTGAGAGGTTAAGCTTAAAAGCTTTTAATGATTTTCATATCCCTTATGGGTGGTGTATGATTTGCAGCATGCACTTGATGAAATCACCTATATGAGTGTCAAGTGGGGCCACTTGCATGAGATCGTGGCGAAATCTCTAGAGCACTCGTGAATACCGGGCGCGCGCATGGCCTATTAGCGCAAAACGGCGTAATAGCAAGAATGTGGGGGTGTAGTGTGATTGGTAGGCCTCTAACATACGTAAAGTGTCCTTGGTTCAATAGCTAGCTACACCAATTCACTTGTGTGTTAAGTCTCATCAGTCTAGGGTCTTGTTCAATAGCTTGCTACACAATATCTGATGCACTACATCCAAGATGTCAACCCAGGAAAATTCCTTTCTTTGACTTTAAAATAAATATGTGGGGGATTGTTGTAAAAATTATTTATTTATTTATTTTTAAAGTCAGTTTTTATTATTATTATTATTATTATTATTATTATTATTATTATTATTATTATTATTATTAAACTTTGTTTGACTTAGTCTTACATCAAAACGATTTGCCATAACTCCTTTTCCGGTATTGTTGGCTCACGTTCTATTTACTTGTACCTTTTCAAGATATGTTATAAGTTTAAATATCATATATATTAGTATGGGAATTGGCTGTAACGTTAAAAAATATATCAGTTCCACTTTTCACTCCTATTTGTTTTTTGCCACAACATACATTATCAGATGAAAGAGGATCTTCTTGGATAAAATGAAGTTGCTTTTTCTCGGATGAGTTCAATCTATCAAAACCGACTATTATCCTAGCATATGAATAGGTGAAAAAAGTGGAACTACCTCGACAGAGAAAAAAATTATTTTCGATCCCTCTCTCCTCCTCTCTCACTTGGTTCACTTCAAATTTTATTCTCTCTTTTCTCCTGGGTTGGTGACATTGCCTGCAAATTGTTCTTGCTGTTCTGACACCTCGGTCACCTGCCGGGACGGACCTGTTGTACCCTAGGGGGTTTGCGCATTCAGGCGGATAAACCCTTAAGGGCAGTCTCACCGACGCCTCAGGTCTACTGCTTACGGTTCTCTGTTTTGTAGGTTTGGGTCGATCGTTGCTATTTGTGCCACCGCGGACAACAGAAATATCATCAGCGTTTCAATCTGCACACATTTTGTGGAATTAATTGTGAATTGTTGATCAGCAAGCAGAAAGCTTCATAAGATAAAGGCACGTCGCCTTCATCGGCGTTACGTGTTTTGATGATAAGCTTCCAAATGTGCTGTTTTTTTTGGGTCAAAGGTGCTGTTTGTTATTATAGTTTTTTTTTTGGTCAAGTTTGTTATTATAGTTGAAGTTTTGGTAAAAGTGGCACTGTCCCTGCCCCCTTTTTTTGTCAAGAAAATCAATCTTCGTTAGAAATGGGCCAACATCCCCACAACAGAAACAAGCCCAACTAGGGCAAAGAAAGCAATGTTGCTTTTTTTTTGGGATTTCTTGGTACACATACATATCAGTGCGGAACTAATAGTTTCGTATTAGTGCAGAACTAATAATTTTGTATATATTATTTGTAGCACACACACGTACAAATAAAATATGATAAACTATTAGTTCTACACTGATATATATGTGTATTTTAAGAAATTAAAGTATGTATGTTTTTTTTTTGGTCAATAAAAGTATGTATGTTTAGAAATCCCTTTTTTGTTTTTCCTGGTCCCTCCTTGAGGCAGCATCTCCCAGTAACTTTCCATACCAACCGAGACATGGGTCAGATCATTGAAGGGAATTTGGGCCTAACGGGTCTAATTATTTTCTCTGTAATTTGGACCCAAAAAAATCTGCAATGTTTTACGGATATTAAATTTAAATTGATAGTATTTACTATATATTAATAATATAAACAAGTTTTACATATATATATATATATTCAATTATATTTCATTATCTTATCATACCATAATATTATTTTTTTAACTCTATTTATATTATAATAAAATAATAAAATATGACGATACTTTGTTTGGTGAGACTTCCATATTAATCAATCATATTTATATATATCATATATCAATGATGAAGAGAGATTTGTTTATTCTAGGAGTAACTTTGGGTAGAGTTATTCTGCTTAATAACTCCTCATAGACATTAAACTTTATCAATTCAACCGTTGAATATTGTCGTATTATCTTAATGATCATGCATACTAAAATTTAGATAAATTTGACATTCGTAGCTATTACAATATTTTAGTCGATAGTTTACTTGTATTTTAAAATGAATATAATACGTTGAATCAAACTTAATGGATGAAGTATCAAATATTGTTTAAATTTTATAAAAATTTATAGATTTGATCTACTTGATAACAACTTAATATTCAATAATTGAATTGATAAAATTTAATATCTATGAAGAATTATTAAGTAAAATAACTCTACCGAAAGTTACTGCTGGAGTAAACTGATTTCTCTTCGTCAATTATATAAGTAACTTTATTCATATTTTTTTATGCAAACTTTATTCATATTTCTAGTCGTGATTATACTTCATTATAAAATATTTAAAGTGGAGACAATTTCTCGAGTCACTCAATAGCGAATCTTACAATGCCAACAATTTTTTATTCGCTACAATACATTACTTTAATCGAGTGATATGGTTAGTGGTTCCCTAAGTAATAATTTACTCATTCAAAAAAGGAAAAAGAAAAAATAAGAAACTTCATCTGTACTGTACGTGATCTCGAGTCAATAATTAAAAAATGACACAAAAAAATCAAAAACAACTACCACTAATAAAAAACAAAATGAATGAGAATTGCTTATCAGTATTTTTTGCATGACTACAGTAGTACATACAAGGCTTAAATTAGGGATGGTAAAAAAATTCGTACCCGCGAATATCCGCAGATAAAATCCATTACGGGTATGGGGCGAGTACCTTAACGGGTACCCGCGGGTAAATTAAACGGGTACTTGAGGTACCTGCCAATAAATGGGGATGGGGTGGGTAGTGAGGTACCCGTACCCGTTAGTAAAATTACAAAAAATATCATTTTATTTATATACATACCTAAAAGTCTAAAACACCAATGCATAATTTAACAAATATTAGAGTGTGATACAACACTTTTAGTTATTGTCTTACTTTGTTTTAATATTGAACAAAGTGACTCCAAAATATATATTATTGTTGTGTCATGTATTAATTCTCACATTCATATTTTTCATTTTATAGTTTTATTTGTTTTTATTTAATTGAACAATTATTGATATAACAATTAAGTTAAAATTATATGATTTGTATAATTTAGTCTTATTAATATGATGTTCATTATAACAAATATTGTGTGGAAACAATTTGTTTTAATAAAACTTTTATAGAATTTTTTAATTTTTTAATATCTATGGATATCCGCGGATACCCACTAAAATCTAGATAACGGGTACCCGCGCGGGTATGGGGCGGGTACGGGTATATTAAACGGGGCGGGTAGCGGGGAGCTACTACCCGTGCCCGCCCCGCCCCATTTACATCCCTGGCTTAAATGCACTTTCAGTCTCTTAGGTTTTACGGTTGTGCAATTTTCGTCCCCCAACTTTAAATTTAGCAATTTTAGTCCCTAACGTTTTACTGACGGTGTAATATTCGTCCCATTTTGCCGTTGGATGGTTGCTTGATAGAGGGACGAAAATTACACCGTTAGTAAAACGTTAGGGACTAAAATTGCTAAATTTAAAGTTGGAGGACGAAAATTGCACAACCGTGAAACCTGAGGGACTGAAAGTGCATTTAAGCCTACATACAATCAATTAAAAGATTGATATGATTTTAATTAATATTTTCTCAAATTTTCAAGTAATCATGTTTTTTTGGTTCGAGGGAAGATCACTCCGACTCCACACAGTGTCTCAACGCTTTCAACGAAAAACTATTCTGCGCTCATCCGTCTTGGACTGGCCAAGATATAATTTTACCCCCGAGTGAAATCAATCATGCTACGAACATGTCGATCTCTCTAAGGATTCTAGTATTCCACTACTAGGCAAGTAAGTAAGTAAGTAAGTAAGAAATACTCACAAAAAAAAAGACATATTCACCCAAAAATGATCATTGATAGTCATCCAAATACTATTATACCATTTGAGAGAGATAAAAATAAGAGAAAAATGAGTAATAGATAGATAATTAAAATTAGAAATTGCTAGGTGTTGAAATATAATTGATGTTTGTTTATTTTATACACACAGTGACACAACCCCACACAAGAAAATATCAAAGAAATAATTTACACACACCTAATACTAATAGCACCATAGTCGATAGCTGCAAGGCTTGAATGGAGGTGGTCTATCTATGATTCTATCACAATAGAAAGTAGAAAACACCTCCAATTCCCCACCCTCCAAACACAGAAGGCTTCTATCCTTCATCGATGGCTGAGGTGGCTCCCAACAAGAAGGGAAACTCCTCCCCCTCCACCTCCACCTCGACCAACAACACCACCAACAAGAAGAAGGAAAACACGAGTGTTCTGTTGGGTCGGTTCGAGTTAGGGAAGCTCCTCGGCCATGGAACCTTCGCGAAGGTCCACCTAGCCCGCAACATCAAAACCAACGAGGTGGTCGCCATAAAGATCATAAGCAAGGAGAAGATCCTCAAGAGTGGCCTAGTCTCCCACATCAAGCGCGAGATCTCAATTCTCCGCCGTGTCCGCCACCCAAACATCGTTCAACTCTTCGAGGTGATGGCCACAAAGACCAAGATCTACTTCGTCATGGAATACATCCGCGGCGGCGAGCTCTTCAACAAGGTCGCAAAGGGAAGGCTAAAGGAAGAAGTAGCTAGGAATTACTTTCAGCAATTGCTCTGTGCCGTTGAGTTCTGTCACGCGAGAGGGGTGTTCCATAGGGACCTCAAGCCAGAGAATTTGTTGCTCGATGAAAGTGGTAACCTTAAAGTTTCCGACTTTGGTCTCAGTGCTGTGTCGGATCAGATTAGGCAAGATGGGTTGTTCCACACGTTTTGTGGGACACCTGCTTATGTTGCCCCTGAGGTTTTATCTAGGAAAGGGTACGATGGTGCAAAGGTTGATATTTGGTCTTGTGGGGTTGTTTTGTTTGTGTTAATGGCTGGTTATTTGCCCTTTCACGACCGCAATGTTATGGCCATGTATAAGAAGATTTACAAGGGTGAGTTTAGGTGTCCAAGGTGGTTCTCCCCTGAACTCACTAGGCTTCTCACTAGGCTCCTTGATACCAATCCCAAAACAAGGATTTCCATTCCTGAGATCATGGAGAATCCCTGGTTCAAGACCGGTTTCAAGCCTATAAAATTCTATGTTGAGGATGATAGAGTTTGTAGTATTGATCATGATATTGATAAGGTGCAGCAGCACAACGATGATGATGTGTCATTTTTGGACTTGTTGGTATCAGAATCGGACTCTGAGGCTGAGAGTACTAGAAGGAGGAGGACTAGTGGTGCTTCGTTGCCGAGACCTGCGAGTTTGAATGCATTTGACATCATATCGTTTTCTCAGGGATTTGATCTTTCTGGGTTGTTTGAGGAAAAGGGTGATGAGGCGAGGTTTGTGTCAGGTGCACCTGTGCCTAAGATTATATCAAAATTGGAGGAAATTGCTCAGCTTGTTAGCTTCACAGTGAGGAAGAAGGATTGCAGGGTGAGCTTGGAAGGTTCAAGAGAAGGGGTGAAGGGGCCATTGAGCATTGCTGCTGAGATATTTGAGTTGACCCCTTCTTTGGTGGTTGTGGAGGTGAAGAAAAAAGCAGGGGATAAAGCAGAGTATGATCAGTTCTTTAACTCTGAGTTGAGGCCCGCGTTGCAGAATTTAATGATGGAGGAGGAATCTGCTCTTTCTGCTGCAACTTCTTCGTATCAATCTGAACCTGCTGAACCCTTGCAACAACGTGCACTTTCTGACCCTGCCATTGACATACATTCAGATACTGAATCTCTGAACTAAGATAGATACTTGAAGAATAATGACAGATAATAGGAGAATGGGGTATTTCTTTCTTTTTTTTGTTATATATAGGTTTTGTATGGTAATTTTTCTCTGTTTCTTTTTTTTTTACTTCCCAGGATTGTCCTGCTTTTTTAGGTTTGTTCCTTGACTGGAGCAATATTAGACGCTACTGTATGTGTGTCCGAATGCTGTAAGAAGAATGCTAATTCAATTCAAATATATTGAATGGGGTATACATGTTCACAACATGTCTTGGCACATCTCTGTGTAACTGTGTTTTGTTTATTTTGATTCTTTAGGCTGTGTTTGTGTTTTCGATTTAAGGCCTTAGAAACTCATTTTGGTTAATGGAATATATTGGCTGTTTCTCACAAACTCAGTTTTTGGAATCCGTGTAACATATTTTAAACGGACAACGAAACATAGTCTTGTTGCAACTAATGAGAAAATAGGAATGCAATTTCTTGTTAATTTGTTAATCCATGAGGTATTGAAATTTCTTTGGGTTTCAAGTGCTTCATAATTTGGAATCGGAAATTAGAGGAAGCCATTGCAAGAGAAGCTTAACCATTTCATATCCTTTTAGATTGGTCTAAAGTGGAAAGAAACTTTCCGAGCACTAATCAACATGTTAGAACTACAACTTGTTGACTGAGTACTATATATAACCAAATCGGGTTCAGAATCCATATCCTTTTTCTCCCACCATACTGATGCAAAGGGAAACAAAAGCCTTTCTCCTAATGTGATGTATATGGGCTAGTTCACGGTATTGTTTCAATCTTAACTATGAGATATTCCAAAGCAATAATAATCACATATAACATGATCTCTAATAGCAAGAGAAATAATAAAATAGATTGATTGCTTGCACTGTTTTCTCCCCATGTCCCACCAATCCTAAAATAAGCTTATTGCTTTCATCATACTGGCCCTACACACTTACAAGTGGTTCCTATTACTTGGACCCAGATGCTTCTACAGAACTGACACCATAAGTGAAGTTCAAGTGTGGCCCTACAAATTCACAAGTGGTGCCTATTGAACCATCATAGTTACTAAACATTGCACAATTATGCTAAGTATAAATTCTAACAAACCTTTATTTCTTTTAGGATTCAATTTAAATTGAATGTTGGCGTTGCTATTATCTCACGAGGACAATTTTTTAAGTTCAAATTGACTTGTTAGAAAATGCACACCTGTGTTGTCAAAAAAAAAATGCACACCTGTGTCTGTTTGTAACATTATGTACGTGCCAACACAAATTTATGATTTCTGGAGTATTTGACCCACCATGGGGTTGAACTAGACTAAGGGACTGTCTAATTGTCTTCTAACCAGTGTAACTCATCCTTCACTAATTTCAACGCTTGCTCCTTTCTGTGGGCCAGAACATGATGAAGCTCTGCTTTCAAATAATTCAATTGTAGGGGCCCTCGTGGTAAATGGAACCAATTATCAAGGACTCATTTTGCTGTTAACTTTTTCATGTATCTTTTTATATATTTAGTATCCGTTTGTTTTAGATTTTGGTAGAATTGTGTTTGATAGAATTGTGTTTGAAGAATTGATTTTAAAAAAATTGTGTTGAGAAGAATTGATTTGTGTTTGGTATTGATATTTTAAAAGTGTATTTAGAAAAATTAATTGTGTTTGGATAAAATAAAGTAAAATCGCTTTTGAGTGATAAAATTACTAAAATGACACTTTTTTTTTATACAACCAAAAGGACACTTTTGATTGTGAAGATGGAAGTTTTTGTCCGGACCTTGCACTGCAGTACTACATCCTGACGTGAACGAGGGTTAATTAGGTAAAAAACAATTGGTACAGTGGCATAATGATTCAACGTGAATTGCACCCGAACGGAAAAGTAAGGGAGGGCCAGCGTCCACTAAAATCGCGTTCAACCTCTCCTAAACACACTTTTGATCAACGTGAAAATTACCAAACAGAATATTTTTTTGCCAAAATCGAGCCTCAAAAGTGTGTTTCATAATCTAAAACAAACACACACTTAAAAGTTATAGATTTAAATTTCAGTATCACTATTCTACACTAAAAAAACTGATCTAGAAGTGGAAGGCTTAAAAAGATATAGGAAAAAGGAGGGATTTTTTCATTTTTAATCTGTTTCCCTTTAGATAAGAAAATGATATTAAACATCTTTTTTCTTAGTGTATTAGAATGACGATAATACTTTACTTATCTGATATTAATAAAAATAAAGATTTTTTTTGTATATCCACAACAAAATACTTTATAGCACATTTACAAAAATTACTGACAGGCACACAATTAATGATTATAAAATAGTAGTGATATTTCTTTAAAGATGTTGATACGGAATATAAAATAAGTTCAACTTTTCCGTACAAATATAAAATAGTTTTGCTGTCACTTTTTCCGTCTCCATATTTGTTAATTTCATTATTTTCAGTCTGATGATACCTTTTTGAGCCCCTGATTAATATGTACTATAAGAGTTTAGTATATTATGTACTTTGTGCTAATTGCTTCAATCCTAATTTCATCCATTTTATAACTACTTGAATGTAATTTGTAATGAAAGGCGAAAATTTAAGAGAATTAATTTTTCAAATTAATTTGTTATATATTTGTTTAATTTCATATATTTATTATAATACCTCGATTTCGTGTAAAATTTTTATGTCATGAACAGTTTCGTTTATATGATCATGATGCTTTTAAGATTAATCATACGAGCTACCTTGTTTTAATATGAAACTTTTAAATAATGATATATGAGAATATATTCCTATATATATGTTTGTGATTTAAAAGTTGATATTTATTTATATTTTTACTAACATATTATATATCAAAATAAAATAAAATAGTGTGATGAAATATTAATCAGTTTACATTTTATATGAATTTTAAACTTAAAGTTGAGATTTTAGGCATACTCACAGAGCTTTTATAAACTCATAAGAGTTTACCTAATACAAAAATAATATTTTAAAAAAAAGTATCTAGCACTTTGAACAATTTAAAATAAGTTAACTGAGCCACTAATTTTTTAGACTCTTTAATCAAGTGTAGAACAAGAACAAGAAACCATTCAGCCAATAACAAAACGCAGAACCAGCAAGAACTAAAAATTGAAACAAACGCCAACACAACCAGAAATTCACGCTGAGATTTGATTGGCTCGGGCAATAGAATATGGATGAGTAGAAAACGGATAAGCATTCAGCAACACAGGAAGGACGGCCCTCGTCCAAATCTGTTGAACATTTGTATTCTATTCTTTTGATTTGCTATTTCTGCTAATTGAATTATGAGTAATGATACTCATACACTCCAAAAATCAATTCATCCATCCAACACTTTTCATTTCTCTCTATCTCTCTCTAACTATTACATCACATATTACATCCTTTTATCACTTTTCTCTCATCTCACTCTATCTCTCTCTAGTGGTATACACCCCAAGGAGTGTCTACCCATCTTTATTCTTGAATTATATATGCATGCCTTTAAGTAGGAGGCTAATAGGTAACAAGCCAAACTTAGACAAGTCTTGCTCAAACCAACCTATTTTCACCTCTAATATTGTATATAAACCGAAAGAAGAATGAGGGTGGTGACTCGTGGCAATAAAACTTGTGGAAAATGGACGGGGATGAGACTTATGTTTTACACTTCATGATTAAGTCAACTCTTCCATTTCATGCATAGAACATTGCACACAAAAAATACACTTTTACGCGGACTTGCTAATTAACTCACTCCTATTTAATTACTTTTGATAATTTGATCATAAACTCTACTATCAGATATTGAAAGTTTCTATCAAAAAAGTTATGTCTATAGTATTTTATGCCAATTCAAAATTACTAACACTTTATTAATGTACATGAAGATTAACCTTACATATATTTGTTCCTGTTGAAGAAAGCGTGTGTCTAGAAATTGGTAGGGTCTCCTAATCGCAAACAATTACTAGTTTCATTGATAACTGAATAGACCTGCATAGAAGTTGCATGTTCATTGGGACCGTGATAACAGTAATATGTCGAGATATTTTTACACACAAGCTTCATCAACAAAAGTAAAATTTACAACACCCCACTTTCAAATAACACTTCTTCCACTGTAACAAGAATAGCTACGGTATTAATCATATGGACTTACAAAAGAACAAATAGAATCAAAAGAAGAAAAGAATGAGTAGCAAATACCATATAGCAATATTACAAAGCTATGCTCTTCCAGCTTGATATCGGTTCGAGAGAGACTTGACTTACAACACACAGAAGATAATCAGATAAAGCTTAAGTGGTCTCCACTGACAAGATCTCCAGTTCAGCCCACCAGAGTGGAGAAAGTCTAGGGACTGCTTGCTCAGGTGATATACAAAGCACTTCCCTCAATCTGGGGGTTATGTCCTTCATTGTTGGTCTTAACCTTGTATCAGGTTGTAAACAATCCTTGATCACCTCACAGATAACATCAAGCTCATTGTCTTTGAAGGACTGTAGCGTCGGATCGATCAAATTGCTGATGCTTACCTTATCATTCAAGTACCCAGCAGCCTAGGAAGTTGATGAGAATTTATTCATTAAGTGGCATAAACAATGAAGTTGCACCAAATATTCTAAGAAAGGAGAAGGGGTGCAAATTTCAAACTCACCCAGTTGGCAAGGTGGCCTTGCTCTTCAGAGTAAGGTAGTTTCGCCGAAATGATTTCAAGCAACAACATTCCAAAGTTATAGACATCGGTTTCAGGATCGGCTGGGGGTGGCAGCTCAGATTTCTTTGATTCATCTTTAGGTGTGTTGGCTGATGGTAATCTGTTATTGCCAAAACTGATCTCTGAAACCTGAGAGCGCCAAAATAGAATGGAGATGTGTTACTTAATATCTAAGGTAAAATAAAAGCAAACAAGGGAGAATGGAAATGTGTATACCTTAGCGGCAAAGTCATCTGTTAATAATATAGAAACTGAATTAAGGTTGGAATGAGCTACTGGTGGATTCAGATCATGATGCATGTACTGAAGACAATAAGCCGTGCCCATAATAATCCTCATCCTTGCACTCCAATCAAGATGTTCGACTTCCTTAACTGAAAAAAAAGAAAGAAGATATACAGAACTTAAACCTTTTTTCTGCTAGAGACAACATAATACCCAGACTTGTAATTTGCAAGGTAATAAATTAAAAAGAGTGTTACCATGCAGATGCTCAAATAAGCTTCCATTTGGAGCATACTCAAACACCATCATCCTTGTGAATGGTTCTTCTTCGTCACAGTACCCAATAAGATTGGTAAAGTTCTTATGGTTAACACGGGACAGAGTATCAATCTGAAGCATATAAGAAACAAAAATTAGCAACAGTTAAGTTTGAAAAAAGAGAGCCCCTCTTTCAATTAAATTGGGACTTTTGATATTATCCTTTCCATTGACTTGAGAAGGAGAAAACCTTTTTCCGATAGGCCATCTCCATGTTCTTTGACCAATCCTTGGAAGCAGTAACAATAGTAGAATCAACAGCAATCTCGACTCCACTGGACAGTGTTCCTTTATATATGGTGCACTCATCAAAACTATTAATGATATTGCTGAAATCTTCACAGGCTGTCTCCAACTCTGCTCGATTTAACTTGGGGACTCCTACATTTCATGTAAGTGCAGATAACAGTTAACAAGAATTTCTAACTCAAGCGACCATCAACATGACACTAGATGAAAGTCATTGATTGAGATAATAACTTAAAGAAGAGAGGTCAGACATGATTTATATAGGTAGACACTTTCAGATGGTATATTGCATAACAAGACAGAATCAATTTTCCCGCAATTGAATGACTGTAAAACAATGAGAGATGTTCATGAATCTGTTGCTATTCAAATTAGGTGGGTGGTGCTTGAACAAATTGAACAGGTGAGTCTGCATACCTCTGCAAAAGGCTATGGACTTGTCGTAACCTTTTGCAAATAATCAATCACATATTATTATAGGATAAAGAACATACATGAGGGATGTTAATGCTGAGGCATTAAAAAATTGGTCAGCAAACAAGAATTCTGTTAAAACTTCCTTATTCAATATCAATAATTTATTTCAGTCAACTTTTTTCAGGGAATCTCAAATTCTGTAATGAAACACTCATAATTATGTTCTAAATTCTAGTTGCTACTTAACAAACTTGACTGAAATGTGTTATGCCCTGGCTACCCTCAAACATGTTTGAAGAATGTAGTGAAAGCAAGATCTAATCGTCCAAATGTTAAGTAGCATAAACACATTTCAGTATAAAAAAATGTTTATTAAGACAGATTTTCATTTTGTTCTTGGAGAAAAAAAAAATACATCGGGTGATAAGCTCGAGACAGGACATAATTGCTCAATTGCAGGTTCCAGTTTGTTAAATCTAGTTTGCAGTTCAGCATTTGTAAGCTGTAATTTTTATTCACTTAATGCAATATTACCTGTTACAAACGCTTTCTGCAACTGTCCACTTATTCCTGTCTTCCACGGCTTTATTACTTTTGCTGCTCGTTTCCGCCAAATGCAAAGCAGGATCACAATAACAATGACCAAGACAGCTACACCTGAGATAATAATGATGTACTTCCACAATTTTCTTGGAGCACCACTAGCTGAATTTGGTTGAGTTGTTTGATTATCATGTGGAGAATCAGAAGGTGAATGCGGGGGTGCAGGTGACTGATTTTGTTTTTTGTTGGCATCTGGCACAGCTGGGAAAGCTCCACTACTTAGGGTAGTTGGAAGAGAACTGATCTGCATAGTAGGCCCACCACTAAAAGGTGCAGCTTCAAGGTTACTACTGGACTGATCAAGCAACTCACGACGTGCAGAAATGACTAGATTTGATACATTCGGGCCAACCTCTGACTCATCAGAACCTACATGATGCAAGGTACGTTTTGGAGGTCAATTAAAAACATATTTTCTTCACAGTAATCAATCAAGATTCTCCACTCACTAGAAATATTTTCTTCACAGTAATTCTTTTCATAACCGTGAGGGGCAGCCTTTCCTAGCTTGAGCCTTCAAATTAAAGCAGACAATTTTAGCAAGTTAAACATGATGAAAGAACAAATATGTACAAATTTAGATTGAGATGGGGCAGAAAGTTATCTACGCACAGTGGCAGTGCCAAGTCAATAAGGTATTTTTTAAATGCTCCTTTAATTGGAACAGCTGATGAATCTGCCTTGTTCCATTGCTTGATATCTCTATACCACACACTGTTCAAACCATGCACCAAAAGGTCAAGAAATTGGAAGCAGAACCATTCTTGTTAACCATGCAAGAGATGAAATAATTAAGGCAAGTATGATACTGTTAAAAGTTTGACAATGTAAAATCTAATAGTTTCCTTATTTAAACTAAAACTCAACTCTTAACTTTCAGTCCCTTCTGTAACAATTAATTATTCTAGATGAGTTTTAATCTTTGCTGCATACTCGCAGTTGACAAGAGCCAAATCATGGTTATATATAGATTATGACTTCTACTGCTATGATAAATTGTGTAACAGAAACCAAGCTGTGCCTTCAGGAGTTTTAATAAGCAAAAATTGAAAACAGAAACAAATTTTAATTTTATCGTCACCCTATAGAGACCTCCAGTCAAGAAAGAATATACACTGCGATGGTGTTGATGCATAAAATTTTAAACAAATAAACAAAAAAACTCCATCAGAATGAAGATCTGTATCAATTGAAGACAATGTACAGGAACTTTATATAAAAACAAAAAATTAACTATTTCAGTTATGATAATATGTGAGATCTCAGTCTCATTAACAGAACATCTGAAACCAATTAAAAGCGATATCATTAAAAAATCATCACTATGCTCCATGGTTCATATATTCTGCAAGGACAGATCTAGAATAAATATACGCACATTGAAAGTTTAATCAACTAGGTGGAAGCTATTTCACATGATGCCTGACCTTGTGGAAATAATTTTCCAGAGACCACCCAAAATATATCATTGTTTGAGTGAGAATAAAATTTGTGAGACTAATGGTTCTTATGTTTCATTAACTTGCCCCTACATTCAAGTGAAGAAAGAGGGAAGAAAGCATGCAATGAAGCTACTACGGTCACTCGGTTAGGGAGAGAAATGAAGATATGCCTACCAGTATGCAAACTTTCTATTCTTGCAATGAAATAAACTTGTCATAGGTGATGAATAATTGTCAACAAATAGTGATTTAGAGGGCAATCCAATCTCTCCGAGATCCTGAGAATCAATGCCTTCAATTTTATTGTCAAAAACCAACCTAGGGAAAAATAAAACTCCATTGAATGTATATTCAGAAATCTAACAAAATAGAAAAGTTAAATATAGAAGTTAACTTACAATTGTTTTAACAACAGCATCCTGCCAATTTCTTCTGGGATACTTCCAGTCAAGTTATTCTCCCTTAAATCCAATAACTCCAGCTTGTCTAGATCTCCAAGTTCTTTGGGAATGGTGCCAGAAAAATTGTTCTTGCATAATATACTGTTTCAAAGTAACAAAGGGAGCACATCTGAGTAAGAAATGTAATGGAATATAAACTACTAGATTAAGTCAACTGAACTGTTGGATTTTTAAACTTATGAGGAAATAGCCTCTAATTTAGTCTTTCATTAAAGCGATAGATTGACAAATAGGGTAAGATTGGGTGACAGAATAGATAACTAAAATAACCAAACAGAATGGGCTCATAATATTCTGTCCAACAAATACAAGAAATCCACATGGATTTGAAGAGTTTCCGTATTAGTTGTATTTGAAAACTAACATGATATACTAATCAAACTGAAAGCCAATTAATTGTATTTCTTTGGAGTTGAATACTAGAATGAAGTTACTTAGCTTTCAGCATTTTTGGAGGGGAGAGAACTGCTATAATGCAGCTTTAATAAATTATATAGCATGGAAGATGGGAGAGGAAAAGAAAATAAGAGCTTCTGTTATTGTGAGATAAAATTCAATCAGAGCTTTTGCCATTTCAGTTTTAAACTGCTGTGGTTACTGGTTAGAGCTATAAGCTTCAGCTTTGAGTGTTATACTTTTGACATAAAGGTAAACAAAAAATTGGAGGGGGGTGGTTGCGACAGGAACATTGCGAAGAATCCTTACAGAGCTTTTAAGTGATTAAGTTTCCCAAGATGAGGAGTTAGTGTCCCTTCCAATGATAGCCCATTTAGGTTCCTACAAGAAATAACAGGAAGACACAAAATCCAATCAGCACATAAAATTCAGCACCGTATTCACACCGATCAAAATGGCAGCTTTCTTAAAACGTCATGAACTGCTACATGTAATTAGTCTTCGCTAAAAAAATAATAATACTGTCTCACTGGAAAACTTAAAAAGGAGGAAACCAAAAGGAACTTACAGCATTTGCACTTTATCGTCAACACAATGAACACCCAACCACTTGCAAGGGTTGGAATCATTTGGATTCCAATTTGCCAGAGCACCATAAGGATCAGAAGTTATTCTTACCCGAAATTCCAACAAGGCCAATCCTGCAGGTTCCGTTCCAAATACAACAACAACAACAATCTTACATCAAGATACGAGAAATGCATTATCATTACAATTACATCACATGATTGATTCATACTGTAAACGGTAAAAGGGCAATCGATGAAAATCACCTTCATCATTCAGAGACCAACACTGTCGAATTTCCCAAAGAGAGACCAATCCAATATAAAGTCTGAGCCATAACCCAAACGAGCCCCATTTGCATCCCATTGCAGTGTGAAGGCAACGGTACCCTTTGGTCGAGACACAATTTATATCTCTCTTTATAGGCGGGAAGCTATATGATATGTCATATCATATATGTACAAAATTGGCAGGTTTTTTTCTGTACAGAGAAACCCTTCAACCTATTCGGATGAAGCAGCAGAAATTCACTAACTAGGCAAAACTTTGTATGTATATTACAATGGAAAGCAAAAACAATTGCAGCTCTTGGGTCCGAAGATAATATCAGGGTCCCTCATTTTCATATTTAATATCTTCCTTACAACCCTTTTCTCAACAAATACATAACCAAGCTCAATATCTTCCTCTCAAATGATTCCCAGCAATGTGGGTAGAGCTGAAAGAGGGAAAAAAATTACACCCAGATAACCAGTGAACAAAATGAATAGGCTTTTTCAACCCAATAAAAAAATTAACAAAGTTGATGACAAATCAAAACCATAACAACGAAGAAACAAGGAATAACCCCATTAGCAAGCAAACTTTCTAAGTATAACAAATATTTATTTTTTTAAAAAAATAAAAGGGACAAAAAGTAAAAAGGTAAGAGAGCATAGAATTACCATGCAAATAGGAGAAAAGGGGTGCAGGAAAAGGAGACCCTTTGTTGTAGTTATTCGTTTCAACAATGTACAATGATGATGCAATGCAAAACGGTGGTGATGGGGTTGAGGGGGGTGTAAATTGAGGCCCGGAATCAGAAAAAAGGCAGCAAAAAAAATAATACAAAGTTTGTATTTCTTATTTGATTTTTGGATAATTAATTAACGTTAATTTTTGTCCTGTATTGCTGCCTTTTCCAGGATGATCTCAGAGGAACCTCTCTTCGACCATCTTCATCAGGCCCCTCTCTCTCTCTCTCTCTCTCTCTTTTTCTGTCTCTTTTCTTTTCCCCCCTCTCTCTTTCTCTTACAACGTTGGGTTGTTTTTTTTCTCCTTTCTCTCGCTTTCTCTCTCATCATCACCCCCCGCCACCCACGCAGAATTTCCCTCTCACATTTTTTTATTTTATTTAATTATTTTCTAAAATTCGCTCTAGGTCCCACTGGACCCTCACTCCCGAGTAACTAGGACGCGCTTTTGTCACCGGAAATTCCAACAAAGCCCTTCTATGGCTGTGTTATTAAAGTTATTATTGAATGAATTTAATTACTCCGATCATATTTAATGTACCATGCATTGACACTTGAGAGTGTAATCAAAAAAATTATAGAATAATTATAAATTTTTCTACTTTGTATCATTCCTATAAATTCTTTCTTTTAATTACTAAATTGATAAACAATTAAATATTTTACTTGAATTTTGAAAAGTCAAAAAATCACAAAAAAATTACAGTTGTGATTTACTTAACGTTGGCGACTATTAGTATTAGAGTTGTCGAAATGAGCCTAGCCCGATAAAAATATGGGTTGGGTTAGCAAAATCTAAGCTCAAAAATATTTTGGCTCAACTTGGCCTGGCCCAAAAAATCATTGGCCCAAAGTGGGCTAGCCCGTGGTGTGGGCCTGAATATCATTTGCTAAAATTGCTTACAGACTGTTTCACACCATAGGTGTGAATAATTATACGAGTGTGAAAGCGTCAGATTTTTTGGACTATTTTTTTTACTAAACTCGCTTACAGATCGTTTCACACCACCGGTGTGAATAATTTCACAGGCGTAAAAGTATCAAGTTCCTGCAACTGTCTTATGTGCATTTCATACCTAAGGTGTGATTAATCCCACAGGTGTGAATGCATTAGGTTTTTATAAAAATATTTAAAAAAATAAATGAATCCATAGGCCAGCCCATTTGGCCTGCAGGGCTGGGCTGGCGTATTAGTAGTCTATATTTATTTTAGTCCAGCCCAGCCAAAAAATGTGTTGACCTGTTATGGGCTGACTCAAATGGGCTGGACGTACCGGCCCTAATTAATAGCTTTTTAGTACTACTCTAAAGGATAGAAAAGGTGTTAGTAATGGTGGTGGGTGCTTGGATAGTTCATAGAGGAGGGAGAAGAGGGAGTCGGTAGAGGGTTTGGACAGATGGGTCAAGTTAATGGGGTAGGGATTTTTTATAAAGGTGAGGGTATTCATGTCATTTTCTATACCAAATAATAATAATAATAATAATAATAATAATAAAGTGGGTGTATATAGCAATTGTGTTGGGTGTAGAGAGCATCTGTTTTCATTCAATTGCGGTTTTTATTTGTTCTGGTGGGCTTGAAGTGAGCTTTGGATTTCCATCATTGTTGTTATTCTCTTCATGGCTCAATTTGTTGAACAAAGAAAATGGCTCAATTTTGTCTTCCTCTCATATCGGGGGATTTTGTGTGAAAAAAAATGATTTAAACTATTTTAAATATAATGACTTAAATACCTTATCTTATAAGGATATATAAAATGTAAATTAATCATTTTTTTTCATTAAAATTCATCCCCTTTATTTCACTCGACTAGATCTAATTAAAACTTTTCTCTCCTCCCTTTTGTCCCCCATGAAGACCTCTTTCATCCTTTCCCCTTTATTAAACCGAAATACCCTTAATTTTAGCGTGCAATAAAACCAACCTTCTAAAATCTACCAATTAACACAGAAATAGAATAATTATTATACTTGCATGCATTTTACAACTTTAGTCATCAATTCATGCTCTATATTTCAAATCTTACAAGGGTTAACTATGAGTAGAGTATTCTTTCTTTCTTTTCTTATCATTGGGTATTTTTTCTTTAGATATTGAAGTTATAATTTTTGAATTTTTCTCAATTTTTAACATTTCTTGTCACACTATACATCTATCATATTTATCACTCACCTCTCCATTAGCACATGGAGTGAAAAAAATACTCTTACATATTAGTTCAGTTTTATACCGTGGGAAAATTCACGTACACGAAATTAACTGAGTCACTTTTCGTGATTTTCTGGTTGACCGTATGATGTTGCATTGTTGCATGTACAGCTGGTGCACTGACTAAAGAAATAGAATCGTTGGCATTATTCAATGCGGCCACATATATCTATCTATCCCTGTCTGAACCTTTACTAATTTTCTCCCCGGGTACATTAAATAAGAGGAAATTAAGCTACATCAAAATTCTTTTATTCATCTTATCAAAAAAGATTCTTTTATTCAATTATCAAAGAAATAATTTTATATACCAACATAGTATGACACGGATAGTAGATACCTGAGTTTCTTAAACACGATGTCGCTGTTTTGATCCCTGACTGTGTGTAATTAGCATCTGTTGGAAGAGGTTATCTCCGGGTTCACAAAAAAAGAAGAAGTAATTTTATATTCAAACACACCAACCCCCTTTTATTCATTAACATGGAACTTATATCCATTAATTGATAAAATTAGTTATGGAAACACCAATAATATAAATTACCAAACCTGACCGCACCAAAAAAATTATATTGAGGTTTGAATTAAAGTGATTTTGTTTTTTAAAATAAATATAAATAATTTCTTTTAAAGAATTGAAGCACTTTTGTTTTAGGGGAAAACACTTTATTTCGACCAATCCTTAGTTACAACAATAGCCGAAGGTCATACAAAATTATCAGCACTATAATAATGTCATTCTTTTGGTCGTGCATTCTCAGTCAATGGTGGAATTCTCAATTTCAATACATAGCAATGCAACATCCTAGGTACCTCCACAGAGAGTAAGAAATTAAACTAGTCCGTTATATTGTTATTATCATAATGATCTCTCACTCAATATATATATATATGATACTTAATTATATGAATATACACATTTGAAAATTGTATTTAACTGTCACGAGACCAAATTAAAGCAGATAACGTTTACAAAAATCACAAAAGGACAAAGAGGGGTAATACCCTCAATCTAGATATATCCTCTCCAGCATTGTAGTTCTAATTTCCGGCCAAATCATAATCTTTAGATTAATCTAATGGCTGAAATACTAATTATAGTCTCAACCGTTAGAATAATTCAACAGCTGAGATTTGGCGGCTGGTTAGGACTACACTGCTCATCCGGGCTAGGTAATATACCTTGAGACATTCATTCATGACAATATATATAAAACACTTTTGCGGTGCAATTGTTATAGGACATGATTCTCCTTTATGGGTCAGTCAAAAAATGCTTAATTTTGTATAGTATTTTAATCTATAGTTGTGGATCGCTGGTGCATGTCAGTAATATATAAAGCTATAGGTTGGACGTCTCATCCATGTATGAAATAATAAAACGATGCCTAATTCTAAGAAAGATTCTTATATATATGCAGTTTAATATATTGTGAAATGTCAACTCTAATGCATATATGAGGACAAAACCAACCCAATGCTTTCAGAATTCTTAATATACTTTAATTCTTCGAATATCTGTCATCACTTTCTCTCTCTCACACACTCTCACTGTGATCACTGAGCATGAAACGTGCACATGCCACTCAGAACGAGCATTGCTTTGGAGTTTCTCAGCAGCATATGTAGCCAAAAACTTAGTTTCTGAGCTGATTCCATTTGCTGTCCCAAATCTATAAGGAGTATAGGCCCTCTTTGTCCCTTTTTGGGACAAAAACAACCCAAATTCCTCCATGAGGAGTACTCTTGGAAAGTAAAAACACTTTAGATAAATGATCAAAATTTGTGCTCATATATATGATGATCAGCACATATTATGGGAGAGACATGTTTTCTTTGTTTTGGTCTCTAGCTACAGACAATGCCACATGGAGCACATGATCTATAATAGAGATGGGATCAATACAAAATCGTAACAGTTACAATTGACACTATCTTCCAAATAGTCTCTGTTAATTTCTCAACAGAGGATAATAAACCAGAATTGGCAATGTTAACTTTTGAATTGTGATGATGTGACCACCTGAAAAAGTTTGAGCATTTTTCAAACGTTCAACAAAAAACCTGGAGTAGGAAAAGCTGATATTAATAAAATAATAATATAGTATATAAAGTGGGATTATATTGACAAAGACAACAACATCACTGAGTTAATCAAACCACACATATATATGGTTGCGGTATTCAACGAATTAAAAGAGTTGGGTGCATCAGAAGTCAATAAAGTTGATATGAATTTCAACTTCCCTCTCTCTCTTCTACATATTTCCTTTAGAAGAAAGCTCAATTTGTCAAACGTTTTGCTAACAAATCCTCTCCTTCTCCCACATGCCATTCTCTTTACAGCAATAAAAACTTAGATATAATGTCAAAAAGTGAAATCTTATAATTGATGGATAAGTGACCCTAGCTATTGCTGTAAGTTCACTAATACCATGTTTATTCTTTATTATGATTAATTAACAGAGCTTGGACTTAGACTTCGTTAAAATATATTGTGCACAAGAAATACTATATATAGTCTTTAATTTTCTTTTCCTTCCCCACGCTTGGAAGACTAGTTGGAGTCAAGATTCCAGTCATATATATAGCTCATGCATATGCACTTAGAAAAGTAAATTAAAATCTGTCAAATATGCATTAATTATGATGAAATGCATATTTGCCATAAGTTACTGTTGAAAGGGCCTAAAAAACTAAACTATGCACGGCCTCATTAATAATTCTGCATATTTCCTACCAAAATTGACTTTTTTTCTTCCTTTCTGAATCCCAATCAACGCCCCTCACATTACTGCATGCATTATATTAAGGTTGTTCCAACCGCTAATATAAGCATACCAAATTAAAAATCAGACGTCATAGTTACACACACACAGCAAATTGAAGAACCCTGTGGAAGCATATGGTATTAAAAGAAGAAAAAACTTGATGGGAAATAATATATAAGAAAGCAGCGATGATCGAGAAATTGCACATAGGGACAGAAAAACAGTGGTGTGGAAATGAGAACAAAGTCTTAGTTTAGGTGGGGAAAAATTGAAATGTTGACCAAGGAACGGGGCCCATATAACATACGTGCATGTGTGTGTGTTTGTGTGTTAATATTATATAGGCTTTAACATGTTTTTTGTCCCTCTAAATATTGGCGTTTTGAATTTATTCCCTCTAAAAAAAGTCAAAGTTTTTTAGTTCCTCAAGAAATCAATTTTTTGATTTAGGTCCCTCTTTGGCGTTGACCGCTAATATGACACACTGAGGTCCCTGTAAAAATGCTGACATAGTCCTTCTAAATATATTAAGTTTTGATTTTAGTCCCTCTAAATATATTAAGTTTTGATTTTAGTCCCTCTAAATATTAAGTTTTGATTTTAGTCCCTCTGCATGTAAGCCATGGCAGCATTTTTACAGGGACCTCAGTGTGCCATGTCAGCGGTCAACGCAAAAGAGGGACTTAAATCAAAAAATTGATTTCTTGAGAGACTAAAAAAATTTAACTTTTTTTAGAGGGACTAAATTCAAAACGCCGATATTTAGAGGGACCAAAAACATGTTAAAGCCTATTATATATATAGAGTAAGCATGGTGAAACAAACACATAATAATATGATATTTTTATGCCTCACTTTTTATATTTATATTTTACATTTTCTGGAAAAGAAAAGATAAACTATACATTTCTCTACCTTCATGGAGTTTTTTTTTAAAAGCCAAAATACATTAAAATGGGATTGAAAGTACAAGTAGTGTCAAATCCAAATAATACAGAATAGTGTTTATAACCAGATGATTATCATTCACAAAATAAAAAAACCTCATTCTCTTAATATAGTTTCACTCCTGCGTAACCGGATTATAAAGTATAATCCCAGAAACCAACAAAGTCTCAAAGGGTTCTAGTCAAATATTAAAGTATACTCAGTAATCCATCAGTGTTAAAGGGGTGTTTTTATCAACCCCAAAACGCCCCTTTGAGTGATAGGGTGGTTTGGTGGTTGTTTGAAGGAGGGATATAAATGTAGGAGTGATAAAGAGGTTATGGGTTCAAATCCTTCTAACATAACATACTAATTACTAATATTTTTCTATCTAATTTTTTTCTATTTTCTATTTTTTTCATATATACATGAGGTATTAAGTGCAAAAATATTAGCGAATGGAGGTTGACACATATGGTTGGATATTCTCCACTTGCACTATCTGTAACTTGGGTTTAAATCCTAAATTCTCTCGTTGATAAACTATAATTAAATTATATCATAAACTCTTGAGGTTGGTGGTTCTCATTGGCATTGCATGAGGGTATGTCTCCCATGCATAATCTAAATTTAATTTATATAAAAAAATAAAAAAAAAGTGTAAAAATAATATTGTTTGACAATATATATATCACAATTCACAACAACAAATTGGGGGAAGTCTCTAGCAGAGGTCAAACAATTAAGATAATCACGAGTAAGAAAGTTACAGATGAGACAGACAGAGGTAGATTTTTACAACTGTCAAGGGAGGGAGGGAGGGAGAGGGTAGGAGTTGTCACATGATTTGCAACAGTACACAAAAGGGGCCAGTAACATCTGTATCCATTATGTAGGTTTTATTAAAATTTAAAGCTAGAGAACAAGTAGCCTGTCCGAATATTGTTGATTCTCATCAAATTTCTTTTTTTCTTAATTTGTTTTTCCTTTGGAACCATAAAAGTCTACATAATTATGGCCGTGTTTGACGTAACAATTTATTTTACAGCTTATGGTATGTTTATAATCGGAAAAAAAATATAGTAAAACTTATTTCATATAAGGTATAAGTTATTTTGATAAACTATCATGAGTAGTTTATAAAAAATAAGTCTAAAACAGCTTATGAACCAGTCATAAGCTATGTTCATAGACTCTGCATAAGTCAATCCAAATAACCCTATATATCTTAAACTCATGAGTCTAATTCTGCTGCTGAATGCTGATCTTCGAGTGATATACCAGAAAGACACCCCCAAACCAAAACCAGGTATATCAAGCTACATCGACCCTTCTATCACTCTCTCCTCCACCACTCCATATCAAAGAAGTTAAAACAGAATGATCGATATGCTCTTCTGTCATTAATTCTTCTGTAAGTTTGTCTAGGCTTCGAGGTGACTAAGATATGCGCAGTTGCATAGATGATCTCTCAATGGGCTTGGAAGAAAAATAACAGAGGCACATCAACATCGTGAATGGTTAGTAATTTATAAGTATTCAAGGGAAATTAATTAAAGGAGAAACACACAATCAAAGAATTCTAATTTCTTTGCTCTTTTGCTTTGTCTCTCTTGAGAAATTCATTAGTTATATCAGTTTATTTTGCTTTGTCTCTCTTGAGAAATTCATTAGTTATATCAGTTTATATATATATATATATCATTGTCTATTTATCTTCATGGGTTTCTTTCCCCATCTCCCTTTTGCGATCGATGTACGTACTTAATTAGAATCATGGATATTATTCTTTTCTTTTTGTTAATTTATTCTGACTATAATAAAGTGATTCAATTCATCCATCTAATTTTTCCGGAGAACACTGAGGGTATATGTTTCATTATCTTATGTAACGACTTGAGGTTTATTCATGTACAACTTGCAGCTGAGGATTTCCTAATCAATAACCCTTTTTTTCCCAAAGAAAGTTTTCAACTACTGCATATTTCCTTTCTGAAGTGCATTTCCCTGAAGATGTGCTTTGTGCATGATGATTGGCAGTGATTTGTGCCTATTAAACCTTTCCCTTTATCATCATGTATGCTGATATCAAGAGAAAGAAGGATAATTAATGTGTATAAGCCCATCTGAGTATGGATTATAAATTGGCAAGAAATTAAATTGATTATCAGAACTCAGAAGTTAACTAACTAACTAACTAACACTGAATGAACAATTTCTCTCTCTCCCGCAATATCCTGGTTTCTTCCCCTCCATTCTTCTGCTTTTTGAAAATCACCTAATCCCCCCTTTACTGTTCAATTTATGAACCCTTTGAATTTTATTGTCTAATTAGTGCTAGTAGTTAAATGAAAACCACAAATTAAATGACCTAAACTAATGCATGCGTCTGTTCATACAATTTGCATCTTTTATATTATACACATAGTTGTTAAAATATCTTCCTCCAAAACCTTAAGTTAATTCCTTTCCCCTTTCTAATTATTCAGTATCTTTCATTAGTTTTTTCACGGGAAGTACTTAACACGGGTCAAATTCTCCACTCTTCAGATATATATGTAGATCTGAACCGGACATATATCCGTCAGAAATTTCATTCCCCAGCTTCACGGTAGCTAGAGAAGTTGGTTTGCATTATTTTTATTAAAATTCTTGACTTATAACCTACTATACTAGCTAGTCTACTACGTCCATAAAATATGGATCTTTAAATTATTAATTAATATCTTCTGCCATGACTTAATTCTCACTGTTACTTTCTTTTGTAATTAATGACTACCACTTTTTACAATCATAGTGTTTACTTTATTGCCATGGCCCTTGTATAGCTAGCATTTCTCAGAACAGCTATATATATTTTAAAAGTTTTAAAGCTCAGTAATTGTTGTATAGATGCTACAGCCTGTTCTCACTTTAACTCATCACTTTAGTTTGTTGCTCAATTTGTGAACACTTCATTCATTAATTTTCCTGTTTTAATTGTTTCAGACGTGAAATCATAAAAATACTAATTTATTAACATTTATCTATTAAAAAAATTGTTTCAGACGTGAAAACATAAAGAACTGAAGTAGCCAGGAGAGGGTGATCAACAAATTAATGAAGATGTCAGATGGATATGAGATTCACGAGAATGAGAGGAGTGAGGACACCTCAATGGGGTCTTCACAGAAGTGCTCATCCTTTGACTTGAATGAAGAAGCTAGTAGTGAAGAAGAAGATGATGGATATGATGACAACGACAATGACAATGAGGGTGGTGATGATGGATATGATGAGAAAGCAAAGGATGATGATGATGAAGGTACTACTAATTCAACTAATAATAAAACAAGTACTGGTAGTGGGAATGAGAGAAGAAGTGGTGTGAGACAATATGTTAGATCAAAGATGCCACGCCTTCGGTGGACTCCTGAACTTCATCTCTCCTTTGTGCATGCTGTTGAAAGGCTTGGGGGCCAAGAGAGTAAGTAATTAATTGTATATGATCTTCTTAACACACACACACACACACATATCTATATATAGATGTGAATGTAAACAAAAAGGCTATGCCCTAATTGTAAAATTGTTTTGGTAATTGAACTTTCTCTGCATTAATTAATTGGTGCGCAGGAGCAACACCCAAGTTGGTGCTTCAGCTAATGAATGTGAGAGGACTCAGCATTGCTCATGTCAAGAGTCACTTGCAGGTAGTTTTTTTTTTTTGATAAATAAATTTTATTAAAACGGGAGTGGAAGCACAAGGTGTGCCCAACCCGAAATTCAACCAATACAAAGTACATGAACAAAACCCAACCAAGTCACTTGCAGGTAGTTAGGACAAAACTGGGGGTAGATAAATGTTTTTTTTCTTGCAGTTTTTTTAAAAAAAAATTGTATCTTGACCATTAAAAAATTTTCTTTTACATAAAATATTAAAATAAAATGTGGGATTAAGAATGGATCATCCTTTTTGAACTGGAGGTGATCCATGTCCGCTGCTAGCTGGGGGCAGGATTAATATTGTAGGTCTTTTGTTTTTTATATTCTTTGTGATAAATGGTTACGCAATTTTCATTACAGATGTACCGAAGCAAGAAACTTGACGAGGCTGGGCAAGGTAAGGAGACGACTACTCCAAACCTTGTGTGTCCTAAAGCAATTAAAGAAGGGTCTAGGGTTAGGGTTACTTTAATTTTAGGCAAATTTGATTTTGACAATTCATTCATTTCATATATATTCACTTAATTAATTTGCAGTACTGAGTAAAACACACAGATCATCAACCCATGAAGTGCGTCGTATTTCAGCTCATGTAGCCCCCCATCAGTCGTCCATGATTCCTCATCAACATTTCAAGATGGGAAATGGCGGAATTATTCTAGCAACTAATTACAACGACCACAGTAGTAGTTACTTCCACGCTGGTCTCCTGCACCCCTCCAGCTCCTTATCGCATTCACATTCAAAGGCCATCGATTCGAGGTAATCCACGCATACATATAATTAATAGATTCTATTGTTAATTAAACATATTTTCCACGGTTTTGCAAGAAGAAATTAATTCAGAAAAATCATTTTATAGTAACCCATATATGAGAAGTACTAACAATACACTAATTGATTGGTTGAATTGCATGTATGTCCTACTACTTTGGAAATGAATCTCACTAAATAGGATGTGAGACTCACATGATTTAATAGGACTCATGTGCATTTCAACCAATCAATGAGAGTGTGTTGGAAAAGTGTGTTAATAGCGCTCCTCTTCCATATATATTTGCAATTAATATATACCTCTCCCTATAGGCACCAACAATCATGGTATCAATCTTTAATAAAAAGACCAACAAGCTACATAAGCAGCGAAGTTGTCTCCTCAAGTATAGCCTTACAAATGCAACAAGGAAGACCAATTATAGCTTCAAACCAGATTCAACTAATGGATACTACACTTGCTCCCATGAGACCAAGCCAATTTCTTGAAGACAAAAAGTGGCCTCCGTTAGAGATTATGACCAATATTCATCAGTGGAAGAAAAACTTAAATACCAATATTTCTGGTAGTAATATTGCACAATCTGTTGTACATCAATTTGGTTCCACTCCAGCTGCATCATCTCTAATTAGACCAGCTGAGGTGAGCTTTGGAAACAATTACACAATAAGAAACACCGATGATGAGCACCACAACTATTTCCACAGTTCAAAGCTAGAATTCGATCCCCCATTTCGGATCAAGGTAAGGGCTGAAGGAATTAAATTAAATAATGATCTAGGAGTGCTAGTAGCACATTCTTTACAACACGTTTTTTATGGTTAAGTGGAATTCACGTGAGTCTCATGTCCTATTTGGTGGGACCCGTTTCTAAAGTAGTAGAACCTACATGAAGTTCAACCAATCATAAATAATATGTTAGAAATTAGAGTGTCCAAGAGAGTGTGTTCATTATGTTTTTTTTGTTTTTTCTCTTTGCTTCAGCATTAATAATTCATATATCTTTTTTATCATATATGTATATGCAGGTGAATCAAGAGACGTTGCAGAAAGACAAACAATTATGGGTGCCTGATTTGCAACTGAGTTTAAGTCAGACAAATGACCACAACGATGATGATGACCACAAGACCACTGATCGTTGCAGAGAAACCCAAGAAATCAACACGAGACTTTCCCTTTCTTAGAATTTAGCCATGTGACATTGTGACCATGTCAATAATGCAAATACCACAACCTAGTCAATCATAAAGTCGATCTGAGAGATATATCGATACTAAAACAAAGTTACACAATTAATTACATATTGATCTGCTTCTACATTAATACCAATTCTTGGCTTGCCAATACATGTGCACAGGGTTTTTCTTTCTCTCCGGCCCCTCCCCGTCACAAAAGAAATAATCGGATTTTACTTGAATGTGGTCATGATTGCGAGAGTAATTAATTAGAGTAAATCTTGATCACCAATATTAGACCTATTCATGAATGATTAAGATTAAAACAATAATAGGATGTGATTTTTTTTTTGACTAAACATGATGTGATTTTTAAAATAGTCATTGTTAGAAAACATGGCATCCATGGAAAAGATGAGAGAAAAACTATAGAAGTTGTACTAATTGAATGAAGAAAAAATGATACAAATGGCAAAATGTGATAACAAAGTGATTACATCACGAATTTATATAGGCTAACAAATTAGCTATTACTAATTTCTAATTAATCCATAGCTGTTTATATCTCTAACAACTTGGACTTGAAAATAAAGCACTCACTGGCTTGATTTCCGTATTTATATTCATATTCTTTTTTTTTTGTCAACATATTCTTTTTTTTTGTCAACATATTCTTTTTTTTGACCAAGTTTGTCAACATATTCTTGTTCTGTTTTTTTGTCAATAATGGATTAAGACAGGGCAAAGCCCAGAGGCCCAAACTAGACAAGAAGTACAAAGCGGGCACACAATTGGCCCAATCAACTTAAGCAGAACACGCCTCCCTCCCATCATGCTTGGCGAGTGTTTATGATGTTCAGAGAAGTTGACCAAAAAAAAAATGATGTTCAGAGAAGTCCTCCTTTTGCAATATCTGGACGTCTAAAGTTGTAGGAATAGCTATTAGCATAGAAGAAAGTTGTAGCGACGAGGTAATCTGATATTCATACTTGGACATAAGTTTATGAAAATGAAAAAGACAGAGTAAAATATTAAAAGAATCTTCCTATGTAATGTAATCTATATAAAATATAAAATAAGAAATAATCAAGCATGAATAATGGCAATCATTAATGTCAGTTTAAATTAAAATAAAATTGCTGATACTTTGGAGAAGATTAAAATAACAAACAGAAAAGACACGACAATAGTGTGTATATGTACATCTCTGGGGGCAGCCTATGAAATCTTAAATCCACCGAAGGTACCACAATTCCAAAAGAAGCTTTGTTTGTTCTTATTGATCGGCAAAAAAAGGATATTGATTCCTCTCTGTACAATACTGATATCAAGAAAATGGAAAGGTGTCAGGCCTCAAGTTTAAGAAGACAACAAATGGAAACAAAATCAAATAGAAACTGAAAACTGAAAAATAGTAAAATTTAGAAACTTAGAAAGTAAAAATATATTCAACCATGCCAAATGTAGTTACCTATGCTGTCAGCCTGATAGAATTTGATATGATATATATATACAAGCCAGAGTTCCATCTCTAAGATTTTGAATGCTGAGATTTATATATGGTTAATTCCTGTAAAGAAAGTTAATTGTGAGTGATCTTTTTAATCCTTGAGACCTCACCAAAGATATGGCTAAAGGGATTAATGAGGTTACCCGAGAACAGCATTCATGATCATGATGCAAATTTGAAGTTTTCACAGTTGTTTCCCACTTACTATAGCTGGATGCTCTACTAAGGCCCTGCCTTTTAGAATGGGATTGTGTACTCCAATGCGGGGATGAATTCTTCAAAGAAACTAAAGGCAGGGCATGACAAAGCCAGGACTCAGAAGGTGACTTTGGCAATGGTGGGGGAAGAGGATACATAACACATTTAGCAATAGCTTTTCTTGATTCATCAACCACTACAATTTGCTGGCTGTTGATCTTTGTATCTTTGTCCAATGAACTTTGCACAAGTTGCAAGGACATCGGTTTGCGGTTAATTTCTTGATCAATTGCCAATCTTTCATCCTTATCTTCTTTGGCCATGAGATCCAACATGCTGGACAAAGTTGTAGAATTGGCAACCGTAGAACTTAATACTTCAGAATCCAAGTTTTCCTCCAAAGATTGTTGGTGTTTCATATCTTGAAAAGAATCTACAACTACAATGGAATTTCTTTCTTTCCCTACCATAGTGTCTACCCTTTGAGAGTTACCTAGAGAACTTGAAATATTTGAGCACGGTGATTTTACTGTACTCACAGTATCTATGTACAATGTCTTTTCCATTGAAAGGTTCCCTGAATTTGAACTTCTTTTGGCTCCTTGTGATAGCACCTCCTGAATACTTGCATGTCCTCGGCTGGGGAATTTCAATTTGCCAAATTGATTGTTCTTCGCAGCCTGTTTGGAATCACCAAGCAACCTTGTTGCTCCTGGAAAGAGAGACTGAGGTTTGCTTCGAAAAGGAGATATGCCTGCAGCAGTAGTAGCAGCAGCAGAAGCTCTGGAACGACGAAAGGGAGAGAGCCTACCTAGCTGCTTTAATTCACCTGAGTAACTATTATAATACCTGTTTGATTCACTAGTCCATTTTTTCCTTGCCTCCTGCATGTCTGGTGATGCAGCTCCAGTGCTTGATTTGCTTTTATGAATAGAATCCCAAGCCTGCAGGAAAAAATTCATGATTAAGGATACATGAGTTGAAGTCATGATTATTATCTATTCTATTCTATTCTCTATCCATTACTTCTATTTTATTATCTATCTTCTATTCTATTTTCTATTATCAAAAATTAGGCTCTGGCCTCCTAAGTTGTGACACGTGTCACCTCTTAGACTGTGACACGTGTCATCTCTTCAACTATTTTATCAATTACTCAATTTACTATATAAAAAAAAAGACTTTGGCCTCCCGGGCTGTGACACGTGTCATCTCTCCAGCTCTTTTTATTTTCAACTAAAATTATTTTGTTTGTTTTGAAGTTTTTTTTACCGTTGTTGTTAGGAAAAGACGAGTTCATAGACTAGTTGACTATCGAAGGGTGCAGTGCAATGCAAGAATTTGGTACAAAAAAAATAAGACTGACATGGTTCTTACCTTCTTCATGGTTGGAGCTGATCTATAAGTGAGAAAATGAGAACTATTGTTAGGCTTTCCAACCTCATTGGCAGAACACATGGGAAACTGGTTCCTCATTTTGGTCACAGGCACTGCATTTAATAAGCACAATGAATTCTTAACACATGAGCTGGGAAACAATCCACAACCCTTAGCTGAAATATTTGCATGATCATCAGTTTCATCATCACTTTCCTCTTCTTCTTCCTCCTCTTGAAATCGGCCAGTGTATGGCATAATGTCAGTGATATGTCTATTAACAAAGGACTTCTTTTCCTCACCAACCAACTTGGTGACATCCCTGGGTTGTTCTACCAGAACAGATTGCTTCCTTGGAGCATGTTGAGGAGGTTGTAAATGTAAAGCCATAGCCTTTGCTGCAGGTAAGAAACGGCTCATCATGAAGTCTTGAGTTTGTTTATCAGTAGAAGAAGATGCTCTAGACTTGTTTTTTGCATCCATATTATCTAAGCCGCTCACACCACTCACACTACAGTTCATAGAGAATGATTCTGTAGGCGACAGTGTTTCTACTGCATCAGAATAATCATCGTCATCGTCATCTTCCAAATTCTTTAATTTCTCATCTTTTTGTTTTTTGTCACAATCTATTTTGCTTGAAATATTTGATATGCTTGAGGACCTAAATTTATTTTCAAATTTAGGTTCTTTTTGCAATGGTTGTTTAGCAACATTGGTGGACTTTCCAGGGGGGAAACATGGGGTTGGAGTAATTGAAGGCTCCCTAGGGGGTTGAGATTTAGATCCAGCATTGTTACCCTTGGATCTACCAGGGATATGTTCCCAATTGAAAGGCACTGTAACAGGTTCTGTTACCTGATCCAGAGTCATTGTCGTGGCTTGTTGATTCTTGAATATCTTTCTCTTTGGTTTAGTTGAGGATGGTGGTGGTGTAGCAGAAGAGCGCCTCACAGACATAAGAGGGGCATTAATATTCAATTTCCCTTCATTCATGATCATGTTCAATAATAAGTTCAAGGTTCAAGGCAACATAAGAATCCCTTCTATTCGATCAAGAAATTCTGAAAAGAAAAAAAAATGGAAGAATCTGATCACTAACATTTTGTGTTACAATATAAACAGCAGATTCTGGTTACGAATTATTAGGAAAAAACCAAATCCCACATTGCCTAGAGATAAGGCTATACAAGAGTATATAATGTAAGGGCACCCCTCACTTTGCAAGCCGGTTTTGTAGAGATGAGTTAAACCCACTAATTCTAAGAGGCTATCAAAGTCTGGGGGTGTGTTAGGAGTCTCACATTGGATGGACAGCAGGGTCTGTGCCTCTTTATAAGTGTAAGGGCACCCCTGCAAGCCGGTTTTGTAGGGATGAATTAGGTCGATAAATTTAAATTAAACAGGACCTGGACCAATATCAGAGAAGCACCCAAAAAAATGAAAAAAGTGACGCTGGCTATTATCTATCTATTACTAATAAAAATTGTTAGAGCAAGAGCACCTTCATGAATCATCATCATCACAACCTAAACTTAAAGACCCACTAGAGTAATAATATTACCAATGTAAGGGAAAAATAAATAAATGCTAATGAAGAAAAGACCAAACCAGTTAAATAGCAGCATGAAACATGGGACATAGCCTCAGAAGCAGAATGTGATCCCAAGAAAACGGTTCATCTGCAGTGCAGGGCATAAGAAAGAAACAAGTATCAGTATGTTGTGTGTGTTTTTCTTCGTGGTCATGCAACATCCGAATTGGCTTCAAAAGCCTCTACCAAGGACAGGAAGTATAATAAGTGGTTAGCATAGAATAATCAAATCAGTAGTGAGTGAACATCACATGGTGAGAGAGTTTAGTCCCATAAAAGATGAAAAAGAGCATAGGGAGTGGGTTGGTTGCTAAACGATAGGATGCAGTAGCAAGAGTGTGTGTGTGGGGGGGATGAGTAAGAGCAAAGGAAAGCAGAGGAGTGAGACAGAGACATGAGAAAGCTTTAGTATATCTTCTTTTGCTTTGTGTGTGTTTTCAGATTTTACTATGTGTCTGTCTGTGGGAATACGGAGAAAGAGAACTGAATGGACAAATATTCAACTCCAAAGTGTCTTCCTATGTTCACTCACTAGGATGATTTAGTCGGTACACCTTTCTCTCACCCTGACAGAGTGTGGTTGAAACTTCAAAACCACGCCCAATCTTTTTTTTTTTCACTCTCATTTTTTATACTCCCAATTTCATTCACTTCCCAAACAATAGAAGAGAACTTTGTTCCATCTGTCATAAAATACCTAAACAATAAAACGAATATTTTGTTCCATTTCACTCCGATCAATCCATTTTAAATTATCCAAACATAGCCTAAGGAATCAAACGGGGTAAACAATACCCCAACGCATCGTCCCTAAGGATCAAAGCTAACCGAGGCAAAGTATAATCAAATATGGTCTAGGAAAAGAACCCGAAATGTTCCTACTTAGCAAGAAAATCAGCTGCTCGATTAGCCTCTCGAAAGACATGAGACAAGTTTTTTTTTTGGCATTTAAAGGGGCCAAAACTGAAAACCCGAAAACAGAAACTGAACAAAAATATGTCCAAGAGTTGCAACTCCCATCATACATGAAGAAGAAAAGAAGAAAAGAAGAATTTTTCAAAGTCAAGTAGAAGAAAAGAAGAATTTTTCAAAGGGAGTTTATTTTAAAACAAATAAAAAAGTATTTTTTATTTTAAATACATTATAATATTAATTTATGAAAAATTAAGCATAGATATTTCTTTATTTGTTTATCTTAAAATTATCTGCTTCGAAGACAAACTCACTTTAAGGAAATTTTGTTTCTAAAAGTTACTCCCTCCGGTCTCTAATATAAGAAAAAAAGTACATGCATCTGGACCATATTTGGTCCAGATACATGTATTTTTTTTTTATATTTGAGACCGGAGGGAGTAAACTCCTTTTGTAATGTGGTATTACATAATAAAGTCACAATGTAAACAAAAACCCATTAATTATGTATTAAATTAAAATATTTTTCGGATAAAGAGCTTTGTTAATTTTTGTTTAATATTTTTATGATTTAAATATATTTTTAGTTCTTGTAAGTATTTTTTTTATTTTAGTGTCTGTAAAAAAAATTTGTTTGTGATCCCTAAAATATTCAATTTTTTGTTTTTAACCCTTGTTATCTTATTTTAGTCTCTATAATATTTGGTTTATGTTAATTTTTTTTTATAAATCAAATTGCATTAAAATAAAACAAGAAGCACAAGAAGTGCCCTATCGATAAATGAATTGAAAGAAATGTTTATGGACTCTACTCACTGCCTCCACAACTGAACAACCTCACACTTGAATACATCTCCTTTCTCTCAAAAACATCCACCCAAATTAATAGATAAATATAAAACATTTTTTAGTAACCTACATGTTCTCAAAGGAGATCAGATCAAATGCCAAAGTATTTTTCCAGTAACCCATCAGTCTCATGCTTTGTTAAATTAGTTCTTACATCAATTTTATTTTATAGAGAGTGAGTGTTATTAACACATTTCTAACACACGTTTTTTAAATTCCAACACACTCCACATGATTAGTTGAAATCCTTATGAGTCTCATTAAATCACGTGGGTTATATATATATATCCTACTTTATAGGGACTCATTCCCAAAATGATAAGACTCACGTGCAATTTCAACCAATTATATAGAGTGTATTTGGAAAAATGTGTTAAATAGTATATTGATAGCGTTTATGATAATATATTATTACATGGGAGCGAGAACCTCGCTTAAATGATAGCTAGACATGAAACTCGTGCGAATAAATTACATATATGTCAATTTTGGGTGGTAGTAAATGATAAAAGAATGCATCGGTCCCCTCATATCCTCACAGGATTGATTGGGTCATAAAATTAAAAAAAAACAAAACAAAAAAGAATACACAACTACATATATAAAGGATAAATTCCGTGTGAGAACAGACATGCATTAAAATTTTAAAATATATAATAATTTTTTTGACTGAAATTAAAATATATAATAATAGAAGCCATCCAATTATATATTTTTTTTTGTCTTAATTCACAATATCTCAAGGGAAAAGAGTCATAAACTAATCTATATTTAGCCGAAAAATAAGTAAAATTCGGTCATAGATATTTTCATTACTAAGGATCGAATTCGAATACTAACCGAGTTTGTCTCTGTAGAGAAAACACATTGAAATTGTTTTGACATTATCTTGAAGTTTTACTATACATTATACTAGGACAAAAGATATTCTACACAAAATAAATGTGACTATTAATTTGATCAATAATGAACCTAGCTTGGCACAGTACGAGTACTTCGTCTCTTATATATATACATCATACATGATATATAGCTATACAAGGATGGTAACGAAATAACCAACAGAGGAACACTTGGTAAGTCGTTTGTGTAATGATGAATTTCCAGATGACCAAGTTGTTTCTACTTTATAATTTCGTCCTTGTAGTAGTTTCCATCACGTGTCTCTCCTTTGCTATGCCCAGTGATCATCATCATGAGTACTCCTCCATTTCTTCTTCTTCGGATGAAGAAGTGTTCCAACTGTTCCAAGTGTGGCAGAAGGAACACGGGCGAGAGTATGGGAACCCAAAGGAGGAGGAAAACAGATTCCAGATTTTCAAGAGGAACTTGAGGTATATCAATGAGATGAATGCAAAGAGATCATCAAAGTCGTCACATCGTTTGGGTCTCAACAAGTTTGCTGACATAAGTCCCGAGGAGTTCAGCAAAACTTACTTACTGCAGGAGATTGTAGAGATGCCCTCCATTAATAACGTGAGGGACGATAGGAAGAAGCTGATCAAAGATGATGATGATGACGATGATTCTTGTGAAAACCTTCCCGCTTCTGTAGATTGGAGGGAAAAGGGAGCTGTGACTGAAGTTAGGGACCAAGGAGACTGCCGTAAGATTTTCATTCATATACCATTATATATATTCTTCTTCCAAACTAATTTTCATTAATTTTGCATGATCTCCTTTCTCGGACTGATCGATTTAACTTGTTAATTATTTTTTAATTAATTTCCTAGAGAGCCATTGGGCTTTCTCTGTCACGGGGGCCATCGAAGGATTAAACAAAATAGTGAGTGGGAATCTTATCAGCCTATCCACACAACAACTCGTGGACTGTGACCCTGCCAGCAATGGTTGTGCTGGAGGTTATTACTTCAATGCATTTGGTTGGGTTATAAACAATGGTGGAATTGATACAGAGGCTGATTATCCTTATATAGCTAAAACTGGTACTTGCAGGGTACGTTTGATACAGAGGTTATTACTTCTTTTTAATTCTTTAGCTTGTGGAACGTCCGTAAAATTGGATCTTCTTTTTTTGTGTGGCTAATTTGTAAAGTTCTTTTTTTTTCTTTTCTTTTTCTTGAAGGGGAATGCAAACAAGGTTGTTAGTATTGACAACCTTCTAGTTTTGGATGGATCGGAAGAAGCTCTGTTGTGCCGTGTTAGTAAGCAGCCTGTTAGTGTGAGTCTGGATGCAACTGGCCTTCAATTCTATGCCGGTGTAAGTATATATATAATTAGTCAACTACTATTATAAAAAAAATTAGGCTCTGCTCAATTCGCGTGGGATGATATGTACTTATATATAGGAAGAATATTATTCAAATTTGATCATTTAATTTGGGTCATGTGCAATATGTACAAGTTTTGTGTGTGCTGACAGTGCTAATTAATTAAACTATGATGCTACTTATCAAAATTCTTGTTTTGACTATATGTATAGGGAGTCTATGGTGGTGAGAACTGCACAAAGAATTCAACAAATACAACTCTTGTTGCTTTAATCGTGGGCTATGATTCGGTGGATGGTGAAGACTATTGGATTGTGAAAAACTCGTGGGGGAAAGACTGGGGAGAGAAAGGTTACCTGTATATCAAAAGGAACGTTAGCGATGAGTGGCCTTATGGGGTATGTGCGATCAATGCTTTATGTGGTTACCCAATCAAAGAAGCTGCATCATGGTCACCGCTTTTATCTTCGGCCACGTAGTGGATTAGAGCATGGACCATCTTGTACTGCTATTTCTGGACTTGGGGGCATATAATAATTAATTAACTACTTAATAATTATATGCATGCCCTTTTATGTACTACTTCTATTGTGGTGCTTAATTTAATAAAATAATAGATGGCATTTCTACAAATTGCATTTGGTTTTACTTCTTGAATGGTATCCGAGCTATGATATAAACTCTTAGGCCATGTTTGGATGGGGATTTTTGGAGGAAAAAGAAGGGGAGGGGAAAATTTATAATCTCCAATTTTTTTGCTTGGGAGTTTTTAAAATTAAAAAAAAGTTTTACATCTTGGTGTCTGCTACCTTCTAAAATAATATTTCATTTGTCCTATTAAAGCTAAACAAGGTAATTAGGAATTATAAGCCCTCTCCTCCACTCCCCTCCGCTCTCTTCCCCTCCAAAAATCTCCATCCAAACATAGCCTTAGTAACCATGTATATAGTATGCCTATTGCACCTATAACGGAATAGGTCATGTTTGGATGCAAAAGTTCTAGTTTTTAACTTATGGAGAAATTAGTCTTATTTTATTTTTTATTTTTCTCATATATGTAAAAGAATAAATGTTGTTAAATAGTCATTAATAGATAGATAGATGCTTTTGGAGAAGTTAAAAAAGATAGCTTTTAAAAATGTGAAGAGTAAAAGTTAATTTCAACTTCTATGAAAAGTTATTAGTTAAAAAATATATACTAAAAATACTTAGGGAGAAACTCATCCAAATTGGGTCATAGTCTCATTTAATTATGACAAACATTTAGGGGGAAAATATGCTACACAATTCCTTTTCCCCAGTACTATGAGTTATTAGGACTTTTGTGCATAATGATATATTCCTCTTGAAACTCAACTCTCAAGTCTAAACCCATCTTGTATTTATATTGACATAAGTGTTGGAAGCACTCTAAACTCTAGAGCATCTTCATTGGAGTACCCACTTTTAAGTATTTAAGTGGGCTTTATTTGTACATATCATTCATTTTTATTTTTTTTTAATTCAAGTACCTAATAGGTATCCAACCCAGCAATTCTAAAAAATTTACTAAATTGGTCCCATCAATAACTCTATATCCAATTATAACCCACAAAAATATATGAGACCCACAATGAAAGAGGAGAGAGAGGGTGTTTGTATAAGCACCCCTCCCCATTAGGTACCCAAAATTATTCTCTCCTATTAGGGGTACCTAATAGGTACCCATAGGTACCCACCAATGGAGATGCTCTTAACCTAGGTACTTCCAGTACATGTGTCATTGTTTGTGGTGGTGTAAAATATTTTCTCGTTATTTTCCTCTGATTTTTTTTCCCTCCACCCCATCACCATCACCGGCACCATATAACTTGACCTCATGGGACACGCACTGCTATAAGCCAAGATACCATTGGAAAGCACCCACCTAGAAAGCTCCCCTAATGGTGCCCTTGTTAACCCAACCTCAGCACTACTTTAAACCATATTCATGACTACAATATGCAAAACCGGTCAAAACAATAAAATTGGAAAATTAATAAAATATTTTGGGTTTATTGAGTTGGGCCAGTTCAGTTGCAAAATAAAGTTTTGCTAACCCAGCGTAGCTTTTTGTAGACTGCGGGCCACATTGGCCCATGGGCTACTTTCTTTTTAGTGTAAGAAAAAACAAACCCAGGTAAATAGTGACTAATGACGCTTTTGACTTTTTGCAAGGGGGATATTTAGTTCCTTTATAAAAACACTTATATTTAGGGGTACTTCTTTGAAATATTGGATAAGAACAATGATACATATACACCCCAAAAATATATCCATCCATCTAATACTTCTCATTTCTCTTTATCTCTCTCTAACTATCACATCACATATCACATTATTTTATCAATTTTCTCTCATTCCTCTCTTTCTCTCTCAAGTGGTAGATTAGGACATGGGTGTCCATTAATCATTTTTCTATTGGATAATTAATGGTCTCCCCAACCCTGTTTTGTCACCTGAATTTTTTTTCAGTCCTGACTGAATCTATGCTTTTTGGTGTCCTGCCTTTTAAGTAAATCTTGCATTCAATTTTAATTATTCAGTAGTGTTATTAGTTGTATCTTATAAAAGCATTTATATATAGAAACATATATAGATCGATATAAAATTGAAAAATTAATAATTAACTTCATGAGGTCGACAATATGAAAACCATAAAGTTTGTGACGGATGAACTTGTAGGGAGTTCTGAAGAATCCATATGTAGGGGGACTTGAGCCAATAAACCAAGCAACACGAATGAGACATTGATATTATACCTTTACCTAAAACCTTAAGACATTGGATATATTGTTTTATCTCTTATATTTGGCTTATTCCTAGCTAATGTGAGACTTGTAACTCACACTTGGATTCCCATTAGAATTTGTGTGACAAACCCAAGTCCAGAAACATTATTATTGAAACATCATTAAATTCTAATCCCCAAATTCAATATTTGTAATGGGCGCTTATAACAACCCGTGCTCATCTCTCTTTTCCTGTTTTCCACAAGTGAGAGCCACGTTGATGAGTCAACTTTCTGGTACGAGTATATATAGCCGGCTAATAATCCCAAATATAAGATTCTAAGTTTAATTAATATTGTATATGTCCACGTACGATCTGAACTGTCATTCCCTTGGGGAATTTTAATTTGGTTTAAATGGGTGAGGATTGGGTGATAATTAAGCCCCATCCACTTAACATATTTATGAACATGGAATCAGTAATATGGTAACGGCAAAAGAAAGAAGACACGAGACCACGTGAGATGGCCAGTAGCATCTGGAATTTGTGGAGCGAACTGCGTGCAATCTTCCAAAAATCATCAGAATGTAGTTTTGACCACTGTGTCTGCGCCCTCTAGACTAGAGGCCTTAATTTGATTTACGTTACGTACTACCATTGGCATGTAATTTGTCATTTTATGAAAGAGTATATGTTCCATGTATTCTTGCGAAATTTCCATGTCGTGCTCGTGCTTCTTCTTTCAAACTCCTCATCCTATTTTTCAACTCACAATTTCCAATTGTGTGGAGGAGTGAGAGTACGTAACTATGCTAAACATTTGGTTATTTGCTGGATTTTTTGTAGTTAACAAGTGAGGGTTCGGGTTTAGAATGTCAAGGAAATTAAACATGTTGAATCGTATAATCTCGGAGTTCTGCTAATTAATAATAACGTAATTTTTTATTTTTCTTAGGGTACTTCTTTTCTATTATTGTATCTATTTAATTATACATTTAGAATATGTTCATTTACCCACATTTGATTGCGTGCTCTGCTTTTTTCATTTAACATGTAGATGTCTCTCTTTGCTTTTTTTTTTTCGTTTATTTATTTAACATGTAGATATCTTTCCTTCTGCGTATGACGTATACAAATACATTATATGGGTAAAGTTTGCCGATGGAAGGGGCTAAGGAATTGAGGGGGACCAATTATAAGGGCATTTCGTGACTGATGAGGACTTAGAAGTTAAGTGGAAGACCGGGCATTAATGCATTATTGAGTCAAGGTCTTTGCTATTTACTAGTAATTTGCATGTGATTTGTTCTTCTCCAAAAGACTAGAGGAATGTCCCAATTTGTGCTTGACTCTTCTCGATCGACTTGTGGCAATCTTATTCTGTATTGTTTACTCAGCCAATTGCAATCAATACAGTTTCCATTTTGATTTTATCTTGTTGTAGCCAAACAATATTCAACCAATTAGGCCTAATTTAATAAATCTCACTTGCTTTGTTAAATGAATAACACTTTGGAATGGAGTAGTTGCAATCTAACTACAATTGTTCTCTGGTGATTATTCTGTTTTTCTTCATCCGTGACTTATCTAATAATTGCTGCTTCGTTCATTGCTTTTTTATTTTATTTTTTATAATAGCGTTCATTGCTTCTTAGACACGTTCAATTTCTTCATTTATTGGGAACTGTATACTATATGTTTATTTTATTTTATTTAGCATATAAAGAAGCTTACCTTTTGAAAATAAACCGGCACAAGCTGGAATCATTTCTAGCTTCATGTATTATTTTTTTTGTCAAATTGGTATAAATTAGCAGAAAGGAGCCCAGCTCTAAAGTTCAGGACCGGAGTCCGAAGACTTAGGAATTATTATAACACAATGATCATAGAAAGAATCAATCACAAATTTAAAACGCATCATTAAAATAAGAGTAAAACTAAAAAGACCACAAAAATATTATTTAATGTTATCTTGAATTATTTTTTAATTATGTCTATAAATGAAATACTATACTAATGCAAAAATTTCTTTTAAAAACTTATTTGTTTAACATTGTGAAGAAAAATGTGCACGTATGAGTTAAACAAGAAAAATTATTATTTATCATACTATTTATATTCAAGGATGACTTTTTTTCAATACACTTTTACAGAGTGTGTTGCTAGCCAACATTGCTCTTAAACTATTGTGGCATATGATAATTTCATTTTTTAAATCCAAGGAAAATATTTTAATTTGTAATCCATCAATATCGAAACTCTCCAACTCGTTAAAATTTGTATAGTCTATTTGCAGCACATTGTAATGATATGCAAATTAACAGCCAAAATTAAATATAATAATAGTTAAACAGCATCCATATATCGCACCAAAACAGTAATAAAATTGTAAGTTTGAGTTTGGACCATTTTTAAATTGGATTTAATTAGTATGTACCAACAATATAAAAATGTTTTACACGGGCGTCTAATCATATCTCACAATATAGATTTGTGTGTACATATTTTAGGAATTATTATTAGAAGGTGACACTATGATAAGAAATGATTGAATGTGTGTGTAAAATATTTTTATACTGTCAGAGCATAGTAATTAAACTCTTTTAAATTTTGATGCACAAATATCTCTATTTATTTATATAATGTTAAAATTGTTAAAAATGTTTAACTTTTACAATAAAAAATATAAAATTCTAACACTTTTAATAATAATATATATGATCAAGACACTATTGAACAGGGATGTGAAAGAAAAAGTAATATATCAATTTAATTTATGATATACTAAAATTAATTTGATTTATAACGTGGGTGTGTTCTTGCTTCATCTTGATGGTGGTTGAGGTACACCGTCATATGTTTGTAGGCGCACGAAGTGTTGTCAACTCTTGGTTTGGACGAGTCATCCTCCTGAGGCACTACGGCTGAGCTGAACAACTAATTAATATTGCATATCATATGCTATTTGGATTTTTGCTAGCTCAGGATTCGAGATTAAGTTAAAAATATTTTTATAGTTATTATTAAGTGATATGTAAGCCACGTAAATTTAATAAATAAGAGGTAGAATTTTTAGAGGTACTTTGTGTTACCTTAACGGTTAATTCAACTTAAGAACCTAAATAAAAAATTTACATATTTGAAAGATAAAAAAATTTTAACTTTTTTTATAGAAATTAAATTTAAAATATAAATATTTAAATAGATTAAAAACGTGTTAAAGCCTCAAATGTTGTAACTGAGGGCTATATCTGATATTGAAATTCTCACACCTCCCCTCTTATTCCAACCATACCCAACAAACAAACATCCCTGTTCCATAGCAGCTTCGGCCCTCTCTGTTTGTACAACTTCCATTAAATTGGCTTTCCCCTCCCCTGTTCAAGTGCCGTTAACTCCTCCGTTAAAACATGACGTCGTTGATTCCCAATTCCCTATCTATAACCGCGAACCTTAACAACATCAACAACAATTCCAACAACAATAGACCACTACCAAACCAACCCCTGTTTCTTTTATTTTCTTTCTAGGACCAGTAGAGCAAAATGAAGCACTTTTGCAGATTCTTGATTCTTCTAGCCACCCTGTTTGCTCTCGGGGAATCTTCATGCAACAGTAGAGACCATACCTTGGTCTCAAAGGCTTTCAAATCGGTCTCTGGGTTCAACGCTTCTTCCACCGGCTGGTTCTACTGTTCAGAGGAGGCTCATATCAGCGAAATAGTGCTTCCCTCCAAAAACCTAAGTGGGACAATTTCATGGGGTTATCTGAGAAACATGTCCAAGTTGCAGGTTCTTGATCTCTCTGGGAATTCCCTGGAAGGCCATGTACCAAGCTGGTTTTGGTCTACAGCTTCAACCTTATTGGAAGTGAATCTCTCCAGAAACAGGTTTGGAGGGAGCATTAACGTCGAATCAGAAAACACCTCGTTTTCTTCATTCATTCAAATGCTCAATCTCTCACACAACAGGTTTAGCAACTCGGTTGAACTCTCTGGCTTCCAAAATCTTAAAAGCCTCGACCTTTCTCACAACAACCTAGGAACACTCCCCTCCGGTTTCCAAAACCTCACCAAGCTACAACACCTTGACCTCTCAAGCTGCAACCTCCAAGGCAACATAAAACCCACTTCCATTTCTTCCCTACACTCACTCCACTACCTAGACCTATCAAACAACACCCTCACCGGTTCTTTCCCCTCCGATTTCCCCCCACTGAACATTCTCCAATTCCTGAACATCTCATACAACAACTTCAACTCCTCAATTAGCTTAAACAATATCAAGAAATTCAACAAATCATCTTTCATCCACGCTGGCAACAACTTCACCTACGACAACAACAAATCCACAACTCCTCCCAAGACATTATTATTAACCCCACCACCACCACTAAAAAAACAAGCCAAACCAAAATCCAAAACATTGATCCCAGCAGTGTGTTCTGGAGTATCAGCACTTGTTCTGCTGTCTCTCTTGTCCATTTGGGTGTTCCGCATTGTTCGCAAAAGAAGGAAGCGACGTTGCAAGAGGAACAAATGGGCAATCTCGTTACCGGTCCCACAGGGAATCGTGAAGATGGAGAAATCAGGGCCGTTCGAGTTTGAAACAGAGTTGGGGTCCACGTGGGTGGCTGATTTGAAGGAACCATCGTCTGCACCGGTGGTGATGTTTGAGAAGCCATTGATGAGCCTCACCTTCAGGGATCTCATTGTTGCCACGTCACACTTTGGGAAAGAGTCGCAGCTCGCGGAGGGGAGGTGTGGACCCGTGTACAGGGCTGTGCTGCCCGGTGAACTCCACGTGGCAATCAAGGTGCTGGAACACGCCAGAGACGTTGAACGTGATGACTCTGTCGCTATGTTCGTTGACCTCTCTAAGCTCAAGCACCCCAACTTGTTGCCACTCTCCGGTTACTGCATTGCAGGTAAGCGTGCCGTACACAAACTGTTTGAAAAAATGTTGCAGAGTTTTTATTTTTTGTTTGTTTTTTTAGTGGCTGCTGCTGCACTGCACCTCTCATTAATGGCATTCACGGGTTTTTAATTTTCTAATGTCCTCTGATCCATAACATAGTGTTGTGTCACTGTTTCATCATCTGGAAAATATAGTAAAATCTAGCATCACTGGATATGATTGCGGGTGCCTTTTAGCCTGGTCAAGTCGACAGATTTGATCACTGTGGTCAAGTGGGCATTTTACCTACTATTATAGGTTGACTCGGTTTTTGGGAAACAGGAAAATGGTCCCCCTAACTATTGATAATCAAAGACGTTCCCCCTAAGTCCCTAAAATTTTACTTGAACCACTGAGAATTCAATATCATTTAACGCACACAAAAACACTAAAAATTTTCCCCAATTTTTTTAATAACAAAAAATTAAACGTGTGAAGTGAGTGTCTTTCACTCATCTATGCCTGAATGACTTCAATAATCCATATTATAATTATTTTCACGCACGATGTAAACAAATTATTACTTCAACAAAATTAATATCTGTATTTTATTAAAATACTTTTAGTATTACAAATCTAATATTAGTTCGACACGACTAGGGGTTGACAAAAAAACCCACACATGTGGATATCGGTGGATTAAATCCGTGATGGGCACAAGACAGATAGTTTAACGGGTACTCGCAAGATAAATGGGTGGGCACAGATATTGAGGTACTCATACCCGTGGGTACTCGCACCTGCAAATAATACTATTTAAATATTCTTTTATAGATATATCCTTCAATTTGAGAAAAAAAAATTTGATGAAAAATTTGAAATAATTAAATATGTTTTAGGTCCATATAATATAGAGATTTTTGACTTAGATCCCTATAAAAAAAGTCAAATTTTTTTATCATCCACTTATTTTATTTTTTAATTTTAGTCTTTATGATGAGTTGACCGCTTATGTAGCATACTTAAATCTCTATAAAAATCTTACGTGACTTACTTTCATGGCCAAATCAGTTGACACATCGTTAATTCATTTTTTTTTCTATTTTTTGACATGGATTTACCCACCTCCTTCTCCCCCTCCTCTCATGGCTTCCCCCTCCACCACCATTCCCCTCCACCCACCCCCTTCCTCTCATGGCTGCCCCCTCCTCCACCACCAGCCCCTCCTCTCATGGCTTTCCCCATCCCTCCCCCTCCTCTCATGGCTTCCCCCTCCTCCACCACCACCCCTCTTTCTGTTTTTTTGTTTTTTCATACCAGAAAAGAAACTCAAAATACTATAAACAGATAAACCCCCAAAAAAATATAATACATTAAAATAAAATAAAAATAAAAAAGGAACAAAACTCACATAATCTTTGAAGTTGCGTTTAGAGTCTGTAAAATATTTGCCTTATTTAGAATGCTTCAATTTGAGTCCTGATCCTGACTTGAATTAGGATTGTAGATTCAATTTGAGATTTCAACCAACACTCACCTCACATAACCTAAATTTCAAGCTTCATTTCCCAGGTTTGCCAATGCCATATCATTTTTGTCTTGCTCGTAATTTAATTCATTTGTTGGTTCCTACAATGTTCTAAAACACAACACAACATGCTTCTACCTTTTAACTGAGGTGGAGAAGGAGGGGGTCGTGGTGGAGGAGGGGGAAGCCATGAGTGGAGAGGGATGGTGGTGGAGGAGAGGGGGAGGAGGGAGAGAGATTAAATTCAAAACACACTTTTCAGAGGAACTAAGTTAAAAACTTAATATTTTTATATGATATGTCAGGTGATGTATAAGCCACGTAGTTTAATGAGATGACGTCAGAAAGACCACATCAACGTTTCGTGCCACGTAGGAATGATGTATTATAGAAACCCCCATATTATAGAAACCTAAAACATATTTAAGCCAATTTGAAAATACTAGAGTGTAATGTATTAATTATTAGTTATTATCTTGCTTTGTTTTAATATTGAACAAGGGACTCTAGAATGTTTTATTGTTGTGTGATGTATTAATTCTTATAATCATGATTCCAATGTTGTAATTTTATTTATTTTTATTTAATTGAGCAATTATTGGTATGACAATTGGGTTAAGATCATAATAATTGGTACAATATTGTGTCAAAAATATTTTTTTAATAGAAATATACTTTTTTAAAAATACTAATAATATTCATGGGTATAGTTTTTAAAAAATATTAATAACATTCATGAGCACATGTTGACATCCCTAGACACAACAACCTCATTCTCGACTCGTAAAAAACATTGCTTGTCAGCTCAACGAAACAAAAAACGAGATTAAAAAAACATAATAATTCAAAAAAAAAATTTAAAAAAACATAAGAGTTCAAATTTTTTTTACCTACTCTGTAGTTTTCTAAACTTGTGGGCTATATGATAATATCAAGGAACTCTTGGAACTAATGTAATTAATACACACATAAACTCATTCTTTGTAAATACTATTTCAACTGACGGTTACCTATCCTACAGGTAACCCATACAAGATCCTGGCCAATCAATTTTAATACTAATATATCAACGGCTTAGACACAACTTGACTACAGTGATCAAATCTGTCGACTTGACCAGGCTAAATGCCACCTATGATTGCGCGTGGATATTTGTGTGTTTTGTAACTCTCCGTAGTGTTTAATTTTTGAGTGGCCGTAATTGGCAAAAACATCGTGTCCTTTACACAATTTAATTTTTACGGAAAATACTGGTCCTCTATTTCTCAACTTAATTAACAGACCAAACTTTGTAGTTTGAACCTTGGAGTTTGAATTCGTGTACAAATAGCTCGTATGGAATCTTTGTTTGGATATAGGGAAGAATAATTCTATATCTTTTATAAATATTTTTATATATTCTTTTATTATTTTATAAAGTAAGTAATTAATAAAAAATGAATACATTTAATATTTTAAAAATATAAAAAATATTTAATATTTTTTTATTTAATAATTAAGAAAATTTGTAGGAATAAAAAGTATGAAAACTTAGAATTATTCTCAATTGTTCCACGATGAAGCATGACACTACATTATATATATAGAGTATACACGGGAAACGGAGTTGTTAAGTTACATATAATACTTTGGGAAAAAAAAGTTACACATAATACTAGCACTGTATTCCATAAACAAGAGTGGTTAAATGTTACTCGTTCTGGTTCAAGAGTGGTTAATTTTATCATAAATAAGTACTTTATAATTTACGAAATATAAGTAATAAGCAATATGGTGCTCAATGTATGATTAAGATTTTATTAACATGTATATATCCTTATAACATAGTAGGATATATAAGAAAATAACATAGTAAGATTTTATTATGTGTTTATGTCTTAAGGATACATTTTAAATTATTATCAATTGCTTGTATTGGCAAAAATAAATTAAGTCAAATTAAAATTAATAATCAAATTATTGTTAAGGTCAGATTATTATTATTATTTAAATAATTTTGTTAAAAAAATATTTTGGTTAAATTTTCAGGTAAGGAGAAGCTAGTGCTATACGAGTTTATGGCAAACGGCGATTTAGGTAGATGGCTACACGAGCTTCCCACGGGGAACACCAACGTGGAAGACTGGACTGACGACACGTGGGAGTTCCAAAACGGCGTCGTCGACGGATCCCCGGAAAAGATGGGTTGGCTGACACGACATCGTATCGCGGTGGGGATAGCGCGTGGCCTCGGGTACCTCCACCACGCGGGGTCGAAACCCGTCGTGCACGGCCACCTCGTCACCTCCAACATCTTACTCGCCGATGATTTCGAGCCCCGAATCGCCGATTTCGGGTTGGGAATCGACCCGAGTCTAAATGGAGGCACCGAGGCTGACGTGTACTGCTTCGGGGTGGTGCTGATGGAGCTTCTAACGGGGAGAGCTGGAACGGCGGAGATGGTTGTCGCGATTAGAAAGGCGGTGAGGGAGGGACAGGGTGTTCGGGTGTTGGATGAGAGGCTGCGACTCGGTGGCGACTCGGTGGTGAACGAGATGGTGGACAGCCTCCGAGTCGCAATCCTGTGCACGGCCGAGTCGCCTTCCAAGAGGCCCACCATGCAGCAGGTTCTGGGCTTGCTCAAAGACATTCGTCCAAACGATCGACTCGTCCCGAGCTAACTCGTCAAAGACTCGATGTTAGTAATATATTATCATCATTATTAATAATTAATAATTAATAGTTATTATTATGTATAGACTATTTTTTTTTGGTAAAGTGGAAAAAGGAAAAAGGCAAAAAGGACAGGAAGATGGACAGAATGAATGGGGGGCAAGAGTCAAGACTACTAGTTTTACTTCATCAAAAAAAAAAAAAAGACTACTAGTTTAGTATTTTTTTATTTTTTTTGAGAGCATGGGGATGGCCGGATGGGCATAGAATCCCACTGAGGAGCTTTCATATTTTATTCTTTTTTCTTTTACCTTTTATATGTTTCCTTCATTTAAAAAAAAAGATATTATGTTCGACTTTTTAATTTTGTTTTACCTTCTTTACTTTTTGCTTTATTCTCTTGTTTTTTTTTATCTTTAATAACCAAGAATGTCCTCTTTAGGACATGGAATAACAGAAAGTTAAGAAACAAGGGCTGTATATGCGCGACGGACCATGACACATGCCCATTTCACCGTTTGAACTGGGAACCGGATCCATGGCCAGTCTAGTTATGCCATTTGATTGGATATGTCACTGACCCGAAACCCTCGAGAACGTGCTTGAAGGGTTGTTCGCGTTCACACAGATTTATGCACAAGAAATGGGATTGCAAGAAGATTCATTATGTTCACCATGACTACCAACCTCTGATCGGTCCACTATTTCCTTCCCTCATTCAGTCGCTTGGGATTCGATCCTAAATGGGATGTGTTTGTTGGGCCTGGGCCCGTTTTGGTGACATTTGTTGTTATTCTTTTAGTGTATCCTCTGTAGCTGCAGCCTTTTTGCAGCCTCTGCAGCCGAAAAATAAGAGAGCGAGAGGAGAGAGAAAAGGAAAGAAAAATGGGAGAAAAGGAAAGAGAGATAATAAAATGAGAGAGAGATAGAGAGGAGGGATCCCTCTGCAGCCTCTCCAGTGCTGCAGAGAATCCAAGTCCTTCTTTTAGTTGGTGAATATATATCATGTAATCCAAACTCAGGGTAAAAGATTACTTAGGCTAATGAATCTTTTACCCTGAGTTTGTGATGTTTATTTATTAGGAGAGTAAATAAATCTATTATGTTAGAGTCTATTAGAGTTAGCTAGCTAGATGGTTAAGAATTGGTTAATAGGCTATCTCTATAAACAATGCTCCATGTATCCCATTCCTTCAAATTGATAAAATGATTCTTTTTGTAGATGGTTGCTGACGTTGTTTCTTATTATGCACGTAAACATTTGAGTTGTTTGAAACGCCGCATTCTCGCAACGATTGGTGGTCAAGCATTTGTTCAATTGTTGTTGCATTTGAAAGCAGCAACGCCATGTCATCCAATGGTACATTTCTCCTGCACTGCTCATAAATCTTCTCCTTCAACTGCAAAACCGTGTCGTCAAGGTCCATTGTTACGTGAATAGTTGCCCTCTGTCCAACTCTGAGGATTTTCACATTGAGCTTGACTTTAGTCGTCAGAGGGATCACTGGGGTGACTTGGAGCTGAATGCGCGAGTCCTGACAGAGGTCACTCTCGATGATGACGCCGTCATCTTGGAGAGGTTGGCCATTGAAGAAGAGCGATTGCTTGGAGACAGGAATGCCTTGGTACTTTTGCACCTTCTCTTTAACACCAACGAATGAGTCAAAGAAACCCACTTCAATGGAGAAAGATTCCCCACTCCTCTGCACAAAAATCACGTCCATATATCAATCACTACTAATGAAATCAATAAACAGGGCTATTTAGAGTCTATTAGAGTTAGTTAACTTGTTGGTTAGCAATTGGTCGCTAGCTGTATAAATATTGCTTCATGTATCTCATCTCCTTCATATTGATAAAAAAAATTCCTTTTGAGAATTTGTTATCTCTTCAAAGCTCTCAATGTGTGTGTTTGAATATAGTCATTCAAATTCCATTCGCACTTTTTTCAAAGTTACATTTGTGATAAGAAAGAAATTGTTGTTTTGGCTTCCAAACTGGGTTTTGATGACTCCCAATGAAAACACAAACACACACTCAAGCTTTATAGTTTAATTTTCCCCTCATCCTTTGATTCCATCTCACATATATGATGGGAAAAAAAGAATGAAAGAAAATCAGAATTATTGTTTTATTCACCGTGGGCGTGACGTGAACATTCGACCCTTTGAATCCCAGAGGTGCGTTAATTCATTCCTATTTTGTCAATGTAGTAGGCTAATTTGTCTGCGTAGGGGCAAAATGTGGTGCTGGTCATTGGTCAATGATAGTAGCCTGTGCTACAACGGGAGCTAGTTGTTTGGCATGATTTGCATGAATGTGAGGGGTTAAGTTTTGAATTTTTTAATGATTTCGGTGGAAAATATGAAGAGAGCAATATTCTTTTAGACGTATACTATGAATTATGAGTGAACATGGAATAATAATAATAATTTCTCCTAAAATTCCATGAGAATAAGTTAAAAATTCTAGTCTTATGATAACTTGAGGTGGGGTTTAATTGTATTCAAGTGATAATATATATTTCATATATATTTAGAGATGTCGTTTAGACAAAGACCTGGATGGAAAGAACTTAAAAAATATGATCAATATTGTCCTCTTAATATTTTTTGCTACAAAACATGAATTCATAGTCACTGTTTTAAAAAAAATTATTTTTGAATCAAAACAATACTATTAAATCTATTTTGTGATATAGTAGATTAAAAATAAAATTTTAACAATTTCAATTTATAAAATCCTCTCAGTAAATGCAACAGTAACAATGACATTAATATTATTTTATAAGTTATACATGTACTAGGAAAACAAATATAATTTCTAAAAATTATTCTATAGTAAGTAAAATTTTATACATTGATATCTTTCTAAAGATGGACCCTGCGCAGTCGCTCCTCCTACATATACTTAGGGTCATCACTTATTTACTGTGCTGCACAGTGTCACTCTAAAAGGTGATCTGGAACTCCAAATTTTTGTTTGTAAGTTGAATCCCGTATTCACAAAAGCGGGCCTTTTTAGTCCGTTTTAGTTGGGCCGTAATCCAAATACCATCAATATTGATGCGGGTTTGCATGTAACAAAATGCAAAGACAATTTTTACCCGCACATATATAGTTTTCTATCTGTACATATATATCTATAGAACTATTAGTTCTACGGATTTAATTTTTTTTAACACACACATGTCTGCGAAACTATTAGTTTCGTGGGTTGTAATTCTCTGCAGAACTATTAGTTTCGCAGGCATGTATGTGTTGAATTACAACCCGTGGAACTAATAGTTCTGCGAACATGTATGTGTAGATAGAAAACTATGTATGTGCGGATAGAAATTACCAAATGCAAATATAGAAATCACATTCCATGTTGACCCAAAAAAAAAAAGACATTCCATCATTCATGTTGCTTTTTTATATGGGGCTGATTACTTCAGATTGTTGGTCTTTTTGTTTTTGTGATTTCGAGAAGAATTTGCTAGTTAAGACATGGTTAGGGCAACTCCAATGAGAGTGCTTAATGGGTGCTTATTAAGTACCCCTATTGTAGGGAAAAAAATAGGTGTTTAATAGGGAGTGGTGCTTGCACAAGCACCATCTCTCTCCTCTTTCCTGACGGGTCCTACATGTATTTGTGGGTTTTAATTGGATGTAGAATTATTGGTGAGACTCATTTAGTAAATTTTTTAGAGTTGCTGAGTTGGAAGGGTTTGATGTTTATTAAGTGTTTGTGTTGAAAAATATAAAAATGAGTAATGTATATACGTAGGGTCCAATTAAGCACCCAAAAGTGGGCGCTCTATTGGAAATGGCCCTAATCATCAGACCAAAAAAAAAAGACATGGTTAGTCATCTTTTTCTTTTTCTTTTTAGTACTCAGACTCTTTATGAACTGAGAATGTAATCATTGACTACTTTAAAAATGTTAGGCTTTATATGTTTATTAGTCTTTAAAATAAACATAGATGTAGTATATATATATATATCAACGACTCGTGAATAATTAACACCTGTTGATTAAAGGAAATTTATTTCCATTTAAGTAAAATTTCATGTATTAATAAGTGTTGAGAGAGTTTTTCCTTTATGTGGCCAAGGTCTTGGACTAAAACAATAATTCAATATAATAATTAGTTGATTAAGAATTTTTTTTTTTTTGTCTTTGTTGTTGAAATTAACACTGTATGTGACTATATGAGATGAAGTGGTGATCTATGCTAAAATTTACCCAAAAAAATGTAGACCCCGGCAATTGTTTGCTTTTTTTCCCCTTCCTTTTCTCTTTCTTTCCCTCTTCTCTGTTTTATCTTTCCCTCTTCTCTGTTTTATCTTCCTTTACCAGCTTGTAGCTTCAAGTCATGAAAGTCAGTGATGAGTTAGGCAAGCTGAGATCTGATGTGGAAATAGGTGGCTTTTGCCTACTGTCCTGTTTTTATAGGGGAGCACACGTCAAGATCATGTATATATATACTAGTCGGTGGACCCGTGCATTTGCACGGGTTATATTCGCTTTTACGCATATTATAAAATGACCTATGTATATATTAATAAGCTAAGATATAATTTAGTATAAATTTATCAATACAATAGATCACTTTACTGATTATGTCAATCCCGTGTGATTATGACAATATAACTAACTTAAAAAAAATGAACCGTCATTGTTCCAATTTTGTTCACAACTTGATAAGCACGAACAATTTTAGCATTTTTTTTATAATTCTTGTGATAAAAAATAATTAATCTAAAAGTAATTAAAAATTCATTAATTTCAACCAATGAATAAAATGATATAAAGTGCTGGGAGAAAAAGATTCAACTCATTTTTACATGTATTATAATTTTAGAATTTATATAACTTTTATATAAGCAGTTATATATATTTAAAATTCATATATTTTTCTTAATGTTATCTTACCAAATTACCTATATTATTTCATTTAACTGGTTCCAAACAAAAGTAAGTAATAAGCATTACAAAGTAAGAAATACGACAAATATTATTTCAACAACAAAAGTTCTCCAATGCTTCAGCAAAGCCAAGCCGTATTGGAACATATTTGATCAACAAATGGTTGAAAGAATTAAATTCTTTAGCAAATGACCGTGAGTAAATAGTCTAACACTAATTTGCTTGAACTTAAAGTTGTGATAAGTCAAAACACATGTTAGAAACACAAAGTCCCCAAAACCTCAAATCCATCACCAAGCATAAATCATGCAATTCAACTATCCTCTGAGAAATAAGTTTGCTTGAGGGATAGAAACCAATCTGTGAACTTCAACTTTAACATCTAAATCCTTGAACTTAACATGTCGAAGGCACCAGACAAAAACATGATAGCAACATCCTATTGAAAACCATTTAAAATTCCTTGCCCAATTTCATTGAAATAAAGAGCTAAACATTGGAACAAATAAATGAGTAAAACCTATAAATAAACACCACTTTGTTGGTAGAAAATAATTGAAAGAAAAATAAATTTATAGCCTGTAGAATGTTATTAGAACAAATAAATCAGTGAGACATGTAAGCAAACACTATTTTGCTGGTATAACATAAAATTGAAAGAAAAATAAATTTATAGCACATAGAAAGTTATTGAAACAAATAAATGAGCGAAACATCTAAGCAAACACCATTTTGCTGGTGGTTCAAAAAATCAAAATAAAAAAATTTATAGCACGCAGAAAGTTATTGGAACAAATAGATGAGTGAAATCTGTAAGCAAACACCATTTTGCGAGTAAAAAATAAAATCGAAAGAAAAATAAATTTATAGCCCGTAGAAAGTTATTGAAACAAATAAATGAATGAAACACGTAAGCAAATACCATTTTACTAGTAGAAAATAAAATCAAAAGAAAAATAAATTTATAGCCCGTAGAAAGTTAACTATTTTGCTGGTAGGAAATAAAATCGAAAGAAAAATAATTTTATAGCACAGAACAAATAGATGAGTGAAATTTGTAAGCAAATATCGTTTTGTTGGTGGATTATAAAATCGAAAGAAAAATAAATTTATAGTTGTAGATAGTTATTAGAACAAATAAATGAGTGAAACCTGTAAGCATTCAATGTTTTGCTGGTAGAAAATAAAATCGAAAGTAAAATAAATTTATAGCCCACAAAAAGTTATTATAACAAATAAATGAGTAAAATATGTAAGCAAACACTGTTTTGCTGGTAGAAATAAAATTGAAATAAAAATAAATTTATAGTCTGTAGAAAATTATTGGAACAAATAAATGAGTGAGACATGTAAGCAAACATTGTTTTGCTAGTATAACATAAAATTGAAAAAAAATAAATTTCTAACCCATAGAAAGTTATTGGAACAAATAGATGAGTGCAACTTGTAAGTAGACACTATTTTGCTGGTGGAAAAAAAATTGAAAGAAAATTAAGTTTATAGCCTGTAGAAAATTATTGGAACAAATAATAAACGAATGAAACCTATAAACAAACACCGTTTTGCTACTAGAAAATAAAAATCGAAAAAAATAAATTTATAGCTAGTTGAAAGTTATCTGTTTTGCTGGTAGAAAATAAAATTAAAAAAAAATAAATTTATAGCCCGTAGAGAGTTATTAGAACAAATAAATGTGTGAGACATGTAAGCAAACATTGTTTTGCTGGTATAATATAAAATCGAAAGAAAAATAAATTTATAGCACATAGAAACTTATTGAATCAAATAAATGAGTGAAATCCATAAGCAAATACCGTTTTGTTGGTGGTTCATGAAATCAAAAGAAAAATAAATCATAGCCCGCAGAAAGTTATTGGAATAAATAGATGAGTAAAATCTGTAAGTAGACACCATTTTGCTGGTGAAAAATAAAATCGAAAGAGAAATAAATTTATAGCCCGTAGAAAGTTATTGAAACAAATGAATGAATGAAACCCGTAAGAAAACACCATTTTGTTGGTAGAAAAATAAATTTATATCCTGTAGAAAGTTATCTGTTTTGCTGGTAGAAAATAAAATAGAAAGAAAAATAAATTTATAGTTCATAGAAAGTTATTGGAACAAATAGATGATTGAAACTTGTAATCAAACACCATTTTGCTGGTGGAAAATAAAATCAAATGAAAAATAAATTTATAGTCATAGATAGTTATTAGAATAAATAAATGAGTGAAACCTGTAAGTAATCAGCGTTTTGCCGGTAGAAAATAAATTCGAAACAAAAATAAATTTATAGCCCGCGAAAAGTTATTGGAATAAATAAATGAATAAAATATGTAAGCAAACATTGTTTTGCTGATAGAAAAATAAATTTATAGCCCGTAGAAAATTATTAGAACAAATAAATGAGTGAAACATATAAGCAACCATTGTTTTGTGGTATAACATAAAATTGAAAGAAAAATAAATTTATAGCCCGTAGAAAATTATTAGAACAAATAGATGAGTGAAACTTGTAAGCAGACGCCGTTTTGCTGGTGGAAAAAAATTGAAAAAAAAAATTATAGTCCGTAGAAAGCTATTGAAACAAATAAATGAATGAAACACATAAGAAAACACTATTTTGTTGGTAAAAAATAAAATCGAAAGAAAAATAAATTTATATCCCGTAGAAAGTTATCTCTTTTGATGGTAGAAAATAAAATCGAAAGAAAAATAAACTTATAACTTGTAGAAAGTTATTGGAACAAATAAATGAATGACACCCGTGAGCAAACACCATTATGCTTGTTTAAAATAAAATCAAAGAAAAAATAAATTTATAACATGTAGAAAGTTATTATAACAAATAAATGGGTGAAACTTGTAAGCAAACACTGTTTTGCTAGTAAAAAATAAAATTGAAAGGAAAAAAATTCAATTATTTTTTGTTATTATAAGAAATGAATGCGTGAAACTTGTAAGCAAATAATGTTTTGCTAGTAAAAAATAAAAATGAAAGAAAAAATTTTAATTATTTTTTGTTATTATAAGTTTTATTGTTTATTGTTTATTTACCGTTATTTTTACTATTATAAAATAAAACGAAAATAGAAGAAAAAAAATAACGTGCAGCGTAGGTGATTGTGATGATTTGGAAGGGAAAATTTTTTCCCAGCATTGGACACGTGGCAGCCAAGATTTGTTCTTTTATATATAGTAAATAGTAAATAGATACCTTCGCATTAGCTTTTTCACGCCCTAGCGCCAACCCCAAGGAGGAACAAAATAATTAAAAGGCCAGAATGAATAATCTGTACTTCCAATTGTTTTACCGCATTTAAACTTTGATTTTTGTATAATATTCATTTTTTTGTGTGTTTTTAACATTAATCATTTAACTATCTAGAATTAATTTCTTGATAAGTCATGCGTGTTAATAATTAAAAATCTCCGTCAAAAAAAAAATTAAAAATCAATCCAAATACTAATTTCTTGATAAGTAATTAGTGTTAATAATTTTCCGTCAAAAAAATTATTTATAATTTTACTATAATATAGAAAGCAAAGGGACCCTTTGATGACAGATCCTCGATCATAACAGAGGTGGCAATTTGGGTTAGGCCCAATGGACCGGCCCGTTTAGCCTGTAAAATATGTCGGGTTTGGCTAATTTTTTAGGTCTTGGACCGTTTAGGTTTGCGAAAAAATGGGTTAAAATGGATTGACCCGAAACGGGCCGGGCTAGCCCTTTTTAAAAAAAATAAATTTTTTATTGGTTTAAATATCTTTTTCGTCCCTATAAAATGATCGAGTTTCATTTTTCGTCCCTGTAAAAATTTTTGTTTGTTTGTGATCCCTGTAAATCAAAAAGTTTTATTTTTAGTCCCTGCAAAATTATTTTAGTCCCTGTAAAATTTAGATCATGTTGAATTAGTCCCTGTAATATTTAGATAATTGCCAAAGTAGTTCTTGTAAAATAAATTTAATAGGGACTAAAAACAAAATTGTTCACATATTACAGAGACTAATTCAACATGATCTAAATTTTACAAGGACTAAAATAATTTTGCAGGGACTAAAAATAAAACTTTTTGTTTTACAGGGATCACAAACAAACAAATTTTTTTACAGGGACGAAAAATGAAACTCAGTCATTTTGCAGGGACGAAAAAAATATTTAAACCTTTTTTATTTTATTATTATTTTGGTAGGCCAATCTATTTTGGCCCGCCGACCTGCCAATCTCCTTTAAAACGGGACAGATTATGTTTTTGAGTCCATTTTTGAATACAGACTGGGCCATTTTTCGCATGGACTAACACAGATTGGCCCATTTTGACACCCTTAGATCATATCATATCTATGCTTTGCTTAGTACTATACCTCATTTTTAATGACATCCCAAGTCAGCATCTCCACAAATCCCTGTCATTCTCCTGCTTTTATAATTTCTTTGTTTAGGCCCATCAAAATGAACAAAAAGCGAAAGTATGTTCATATTGTAATCTTACTAGTATTGATGACCCGTGCAACGCACGGGCTAGGTAATTTTATTTATAAGAAAATGGTGATATTATCTAATTAAAATAATTAGTCAAAATAGTTGCATATAAATTGAGAACATAAAAGACATATAAGTTAAATCCAAATATATTCACAACCATGAAAAAACCCACAGCCGCAGTGTGAAATCCTCTGCACTATCCATGAAAAGACAGTCTTCTAATTCCAGAATCAGTCACAACAGTGGAACAATTCACACCGCCAGTGTGAAAGCGTGAAATTCACCACGAAATGCAGTTTAAAGATTTGAGAACTATTCACCGCTGTGAAAAATTTCACACCCCTAGTGTGAAAGCGTCAGGGCTATCCATGAAAAATTAAAAATGCAAGTTTGTCATTCCAAAACTATTCACAATTGTAAAACATTTCACGGCCCCATTGTGAATCCGTCAGACCTCACGAAAATGAACTTCTGAACACAGAGTAGTTCACAACTGTAATACATTTCACATCCCCGGTGTGAATCCGTCAGACCTCACGAAAATGAACTTCAGAACACAGAGTAGTTCACAACTGTAAAAAACGTCACACTACCGGTGTGAATCCGTCAGACCTCACGAAAATGAACTTCAGAACACAGAGTATTTCACAACTGTAAAAAAAGTCACACTACCGGTGTGAATCCGTCAGACCTCACGAAAATGAACTTCTGAATAAATAGTCTTTCACAATTGTGAAAAAATTCATACCTATATTGTGAAAGCGTCAGAGACAATTTGCGAAATATTACGCTGCTGTGATTTGTTATGCTTCAAATATAAAAACACAGTGATAATTTCACACCCCGGGTGTGCATTCTTTCACAATTGTGGTTCGATCTGTTTCGTGGCAAATTAATTAAATTAAATTTCATGTTCAATGCATGAGACATAATATATTAATAAAAAAAATGTGCAGGAATAAAGAACAATGAACTAACCACAATAAACACTGTGAAATGATTTAACTTCATCTTACAAATATGGATCATTTCAAAAAAAATAATAACAATTGTTTGGCAATGATATACACAAAATGAAGTAGACTTACTTCTACAATAAAATTGCAAATATTTCTCAATATGTCAAATGCAATACAAACTAAAAGATAATAATGGAATTTCAGAACTCCTACAGGTTTTCAAACACTTCGTTGTAGACAACATTCTTTGTAGTTCTGCATACCTGACCATCATCATCCAAAATCAATATTTTTAGACCTTTTTTGGATTTGACTCTGGAAACAGCAACATAGAGTTGACCATGTGTAAAAACAGGTCGTGGAAGATACAGACCCACCTTTGAGAGGGATTGTCCTTGACTCTTGTTAATTGTCATTCCAAAACATAAAGACAATGGAAATTGTCTTCTTTGAAATTTGAATGGAAATCCAGGATCAGAAGGAACCAAATCCATCCTTGGAATAAGAATCCTATCCCCGATATTTTTTCCAGTGAGCACTGTTGCTGTAATGATATTTTTTCCTAAATCAGTAACCTGCAATCTTGTTCTATTACATAAACCATTTGTCTGATCAATATTTCTCAAAAGCATTACAGGCACTCCAGGCTTGAGTCTCAATCGATGATTTGGAATGCCAGAACACTTGATTTCATTCAAAAATTCTGAAGTAAACCACTCACCTTGAATCTCAGAATCCTCATCTGAATGGCAAGGTGTGTCTGAACTCAGATACTCTTTCTCTTCTCCAGAAATCAAAGACAGTATTAAATCATTCACATGTTCAACACTTTCTAATGTAGGAGCAAGAATTGCTCGATCTTCAAGAAAGTGATTGATCTTTATATTTTTCTGAATGTTAGGATACACAAATTCAATCAATGAAAGTAGTGGGTTTTCATTCTCTACAATTATATGCTATAAATTCACTCAAAAACTAAAAAAAAAATCATGAAAAAGTTAATAAATCCTTGAATCCAGCTACAGTTTTTGCCACTTTATTCTTTTGCAATTCACCAACATTTTTAAGTGTATATTTTTTGACTTCATTTTTTATGTTCTATTTTATATCACCATCTCAATGATAATTCTGTAAAAATGTAGATAACAAAATATCCAATTAATGAAGTCCAAAAACACAAAAACACTTTGTTCACTATGTACCACATTCACTTGCCATTTTTTTATTGTAGGTTGTTTATTTGAATATCCACTAATTCTTCCTTCCCTGTCATTTTTTCTTTTGGAAATTGTTACGGCTTCTTCTTTATTTGTTTCAAATGTCAAAATAAATATATAAAATTCATTTGATAATTTGTCAAGTAAATATAAAATAATCAATGAAAAATTACAATAATCTATTATCATTTCAAAGTATACTGAATAGGTCATGTATAATTACAATAATTTTTAGTTGTAGGTCATTCATTTGAGTATTCAATAATTTTTTCCTTTTTCAAGATTTTATTATGTAAAAATGTAAATAGCAAATTGTCCAAGTGATGACGTCCTAAACACAAAAACACTTAGTTTTTGCACACCAAGCTTGCCAGCTTTTTAGTTGCATGTCGTTCGTTTGAGAACCCAATAATTTTTTTCCTTTTCCATGATTTTCTCTTTTTGGAATTGCTACAACTGCTTTTTCATTTGTTTGAAATGTCCAAATAAATATATAAATTAATTCGATAATTTATCACGTAAATCTAAATAGATTAAAGAAAATTACAATACTCTAATATCATTTCAAAGTATTGTGTAGGCAATATATAATATATAATTTTTCACAACTATAGGTAAATAATAATTAAATAATTAAATTTGTGTCAAGTATAATTATTTAACTTATTTCTATTATTATACGATGCTATATCATTATATTTTCAAAATGAATTTATCAATTTAATTTACATATTAATGTCAATAATTAAATATATAATTGACAATTTATAATAATTACTTTGATTTAAAAGGTAAAAATAGTACATTTAAAAATTTGTTATCAACACAATTATATGCTATAAATTCACTTGAAAATAGGAAAAAATCCATGGAGAAATTTATAAACCATTTAGTCCAACTATGCATTTTGCCACTTTACCTTTTTGCAATTCACCATCACTTTTAAGGGTTTATCCTTTTGTCTTTTTTTTGTGTATTAGTTTCTATTATTATCTCAATGATCATTCTGTCTCCGAGTAGTGAAGTCCTAAAACACTAAAAAACTTTATTTCATTTTGTGGCACACCAAGCATGCCTACTTTTTTGTTGTAGGTTATTCACTTGAGTATCCTTCAATTCTTTCCTTTCCCATGATTTTCCTTGCTGGGAATTGCTACAATCGCTTTTTCTTATGTTTTGAATGTCCAAGTAAATATATAATTTTTTTTTTGATAATTCGTCATGCAAAGCAAAATTAATTAAGGAAAACTTACAATACTCTAATATCATTTCAAAATATATTGCATATAAAAAATAGTACATTTAAAAATTTATCATTAACACAATTATATGCTATAAATTCACTTGAGAACACAAAGAAAATCATGGAAAAAGTTTATAAACCATGGAGTTCAACTATGATTTTTACTACTTTATTATTTTACAGTTCAACATCACTTTGAAGTGTCTATCCTTTTTGTCTCTATTTTTTATTATGTGCTATTTTCTATCACTATCTCAATGACACCTTCGTTCGAGAGAAGAAGAACTCGTAGAAGAGGATGAGGCCTTCACAATAGGCATTGCACAATAGAAGCAGCATGAAGTAACTTGTAAGTTGGTGACTCAAAATCTAGCTTTACTTTGGACACAGACTGCTGGACTCAAGCATTGGACTCAGACTGCAAACATTGGACGCAGAGTGATAGACTGCAACATTGGACGCAGGATGTTGGACGCAGACGCTGGATGCCAACATTGGACGCAGGCTCTGGATGCATACATTGGACGCAGAGTGTTAGACTGCAACATTGGACGCAGGATGTTGGACGCAGACGCTGGATGCCAACATTGGACGCAGACGTTGGACGCAGGCTCTGGATGCATACATTGGACGCAGGCGTTGGACGCAGACATTGGACTCTGAAGTAAACACTCTCAACACAGTCTCAGATTCGCTTAAGCATTATTCCCAGACTAACGAACCACACAGGATAAGAAACAAGATTTATTTTACCCAATCTGATCTCCCAAGGTAAATTTTTACCTTGGCTTCAACTTCTTTTCTCCCAATCTGAATGTTCTTAATACTACCATTCCCATAGGGCTCTGTATGGGTTAGGTTATATGAAAACGATGACTTGTTTGCGGACTTCTTTTTAAAGGGCCATTGATGATCCTTACAGGGGCTCCCCCCTGGAAAGTCCATCTTACATTTGTTCCTGGTTTGAAACAAAAATTTAGCTTCCACTGACATTTTTCAAAATGGTAATAAAAACAACTAAAAAGGGTTAACAAAAACCTAGAGATAAAATTGAATAAACACATTGGAAACCCATAAGAAAATATATGCAATGATCAAATTAGAGGATGGGCTCTCTAGTGGAAGTGAAGTACATCACCCTTGTCAGAAAACCACAGCCAAATGAAAAAATTGCTCAATCAAAAACGAAAATGCAGAGTTAAAAGCAAGTTCAAATGAAATAAACCCCAAACAAAAACCATAAACCACATATGTTCAAAGCATAATGGAATGCAAAGGAGAGGAAGACAACAATTTCAAAATGGACAGAAAAAGAGAATACCTAATTGATTGCAACTCCAGTAGTCGAACCACACAAAATTCATAATAAATAAATAGATAGATAAATGAGAACTGCTACCAAACTCTATCATTTATTCGATAGATAAATAAGAACTGTACCAAATTGCAATCATTTATTCTTGATAATAAATAGATAATTAGATAAATAAGAACAAAGGGTTGCAAATTGAACTCTAACACAAAAAAGGGGAAGGTAAAAGCAACAAACAATAAACTAACTAATGCAATACACTTAGCATACTATATGAAATGCAGCAACACTACAGACTAAAATTAGTATACATCAGATGAGCTGTAATACAAACACATTCATCACCTTCTTATTCTTACCCTTATACTCTAATCTATATACTCAAACAAATTTCTATCCTTCCAAAGATGAAAAGGAAAACAATACACATTGTTTTCTGCACTTTTCTTGTACTACCTCTGGCTGACCAAGTGTCAATAACCAAGGATGAGTTCTTTGTAATGTTAGAACCCAATTAATGAAATTCAGTTTTTCTTTATAAGGAAAGAGGATTCTGGAACAAACATGTTAATATCAATAACTTATATAAATCAGTCCAAAAGATAATTTTACCAACTTTCACTTCTCATGATGAACCACTAAATATATAAATCAGTTCTTCAAGGTATGCTTGCTACACTAATTCACTAAATATATAAATCAGTTCTTCATGATGAACCACTAATTATGACATTATGAAAGGAAAGACACATACCTATACCTATGTAAAATTCAAACCAACCACTCCTATCAGCAAAATCAAACAAAACATATGAAATGACACCTAGAAAACAAAAAATAGCAAAAATAATATGTTCAATATATATGTAAAAAGACCACATACCTGTGCTCCTTTCCGGTCCAGGGTGTCCCTTTCTTCCTCTCATTGTCGCCATTGTCTAGGTTTGTACTCGAAGGATATTTGGTTCAAAGAATCCCACAAAAACAACATAACAAATAACAAATTATAGAATATAATCAGTTACCCACTGATAATATGATTTAAACAATACACCATTCACAATTTTTTCAATGTTTGTTGAAACATAAACTCAATAAAAAGAATATCTAACTCACAATTAACATAGATTCTTATCTGCACCTTATCAGGATCCTCTTCCCCCAAATCAATAGCCTAAACCCAAAACACACACAATATTTTCAGTCCTGCAAAACAACACGTAGAGCTAAAAAATTTCACAAAAATTCAACACCAACAAACAACACTTGTTTTCCACCCTGTGTTGTTGTTGCTAGCAGAGAGAGGGGAGGGGTTGTGTGTGTGAGAGAGAATAAAACAGCAAAAGGGGAGAGACCTATTATGAAGATCAACTCACCTCAGACTTTCTGCAAAAGGAGTACACAAATCCACCAAACCAGTACCGCATCAACATCCCCTAATTCCTTAGAAACGAAACAATCGAACCCAGGCCAACAGAAGAGGGAGACGTTCGATTTCTGCATCTGAGATGGCGGAATACAGAAGAAAGAGAGTGGTGCGAGTGAGACGAAGGGAGTGAGATGGCGGGTTTGAGAAGAAAGAGAGAGGAGAGCAACTGAGAAGAGAGTGGTGAGAGGGAGGGTTAGAGAAGAGAGAGTGGGTTAGAAATTTAAAATTTGAAATTTGAAAAATGGAAAGAAAAAGGGAGGCAGAAAGCTTATGGCTTTGATCGGTGGTCTTTTGTGTCTAATGCTTGTTAACTTTCCTTAATTGGCAAAAGCATCCAAAGTGTGTTTAGGAAGCTACTAAATGACAGCTTGACACATCACAAAAAATGCCCTAACAGTGAGTTACATGTGTTTATAATATAGATGATTTTGTTTTGTTTATAGGCTTAAATTTATTTTTAGTCATTTATTTTTTATTGAGTTTTATTTTTAGTCTCTCAAAAATAAAATGTACCTTTTTAGTCCTTTATTTTTGGAAAATAGTCACTTTTAGTCCTTAGGGCTATATTTTAAATTTGAAAACTATTTTTTAAATTTATACTTTGACCCCTCATAAGCCCGATGCTCACTTGTTTTTTTTTGTTCTCCTCCCCCTCCACTGATGCACCGCGGCCCGCCATCCCCTCGCTGCCAAGGGAGGCTGCGTACAATGGCGGGAAGGGAGGCGGCCACTGCGATCGCACAGGGAGGAGAACGAGAGAGAGGTCGCATCTCATGGCGGCTTCGAGAGAGGACGTTGGAACTACTCTTAGCGGGGATGGAGGCCGTGGTGCATCAATAGAGGGGGAGGAGAACGAAAAAATGGGTTAAGGTAAGCATTAGGCTTGGGAGGGGTTAAAGTATAAATTTTAAAAATACTTTTCGAATTTAAAATATGGCCCAAATGACTAAAAGTGACCATTTTTCAAAAACGAGAAACTAAAAAGACGCGTTTTATTTTTTAGGGATTAAAAACGAAACTCAATAAAAAATGAGGGACTAAAAACAGATTTTGTTAGGGACGTTAAAGTGGGTCGGTCTATTTTGCCCTGTTTTTGAAAATAGAGTCCAAAAATACACTCTGGCCCAACCCGTTGGCGGGTTGTTGGGCCGGCTGACTGACCCGTTTTGGAGGGGTAGTGGGGCCAAAAGCGGTCTGACACGCCTAAACAAAAAAATAGAAAAAAGTACAAAAAAAGAGGGCTGGCGGGCCAAAAGTGAGCTAACCCGCCTAAATTCGTAAAAAATAAAAAATTTAAAAAAAAATATTTATTTAATTTTTTTTGAAATTGAAAAAAATAGCGGGTTGACGGGCCAGCTTTGCCCCAACCGCCCATGGCCCGCCGGCTTCCGTAGGCTCAAAAAGCCATCCCAACCTATCAAAAATGGCAGGTTGACGGGCTGGCCATCGGCCTTGCCCCACTTTAACACCCCTAGTCCTTCAAATGATCCTAACTAGGTGGCAGTTAGGGTAGTACACTTTTAAAGTGAATTACGGTAGTACAGTTTGCTTTATAGCCATTGATATATTAGTAAAAAATTAGAGGGCCATGATTTCGGAAGGGTAACCTGCTGAATATGTAATGGTTAAGATAAAAGTTAATTGCAAAAGAGGGCTTGAAGAATATATTAATTAAAAAAGTTCTAAACATTTATTTTAATGTAAAATAATCCCAGATTCAATTTTTTATTATAATTTTATTTTAAATATTTTTTGGTCATGATGAAATAAAAAAAGCAATAAATATTTTCTTAATGACAAATATTCCCAAATTCAATTATTTTATTTTGTGACAGAAACAGAAACATTTGCTGTTAATTTTTTTTCTAGAAATCTTAGTAAAATACCAATTCAAAGTAACAGAAACATTTCGAGTACACCAGTATCTTATTTTTTATTTTGTATAAACTAAACATTTTATTAATAAAGAATATAAACTAATTAAGAACACAAGATATGCCCAAAGTTAGCCAAGCCCAAAACAAAAATGAGGTGGCAATAGCCATAATGTGCAAACTACATAAAAAAATACACCCCGAGAACCTTTTGTTGATGTTTGCAATTAGAAGCATAATATAAGGGATCCCATAGAAACTAAGATATTTCAAACATCAAAACTGATAGATGATAGATCTATGAGTTCCAGCGTTTTCATAATTGTGACAAAATTGACACTACAGGTGTGAACATTGTTGTAGCCAAATCTAACATTGAGTGAAATAGGGGTATCTCAAACTCACACCTGTGAATCGATTTATCACTCTATTGTAAGACTTAAACATAAAACAAAGATCTTATAAAATAATAAAAATGAGTTTCAGCTATAAAAAAAAAAAAGACTTTCAGTTATTATAAAATAATAAAAATGAAATTTCAGATTTTTTTCAAATATCTATAAGTTTTGGGGTTATTATTTATTTAGATAAAAAATTTGAGTTAATTTCAGAATACATGGAACTATCATAGATTTCCAAGTTACTATACTACCGTACTACCCTAAATGCCACCTCCTAACTAATGTTTCCTGTTGTTAATCGGATATACGTAGGAATTGTGCCTTTAGAGATAACTTATGAGTATCATTTTGCTTCCTTTTCTGAATCTTTTTATTCCCGTAAAGCAGGCTCACGTACTATACTTTTTTTCAGATCACTTTTTATTATCTGACATGGAATCGCATTGTAGTAATGTAGCTGCTAGGAGATAATGTCGTCTTTCTCCCTTAATTAATGTTCGTTCTTCCGTCAAAATTTTGTTCTCTCTTAAAGCACACATGTGAATGCAGACTTTACTAGTGTTTTAATCTAACACAAAAATTATGTGTTATCACTTTTGGCCAAATTTACTTTTGAGAACAAAACCAATTGTAATTTATAATGACCAAATATCTTCGTTTTCTAAATAAAAAAAAAGTGAGTTTACCTCTTTTAAACTCACTTTTGAAGTGCTCCCCGTTTGTTTAAATGTCACAGCGTCATACAACCTTTTATTTTATTTTTTTGGTGAAGAAAAGTTTAGTTTAGGGGCAAGGATCGACCCCATGCAAGGCCAGAGCCTACCACCAACCTCAAGAGGATTTATAGTGGAATTTACGGATTGCCTCCCCCTACCCACAGCGCAAATCCGCTTTAGACAGGTAAACGTGGGGAAACTGGGTTCGAACCCTCAACCTCATAAACAAGGTGAAGGCTCTTAACCAGCTGATCCCACCCCACGGGGGTGTCATACAACCTTTTATGAGACCTAGTTTGAATTAATTTCTGAATTATAGAGATTTTCAATTAAATTAAGTTTATGATTTTTTTCACTTATAAAAAGCCTTTTATAAGTTTATGAATAATTTTGAATAATTAAAATGAGAAATTAAAAAAAATAAAATACAGAAACTAATTTTAACTTATGAAAAGAAATTATTTAAAAAGATATTTTTAATATTTCTTTGTTTATAAGTATTTCAACAGAAATTTATCTGAACAGTTTTTTTTTTGGGTCAATAATCTGAACAGGTTTAAATGGATGAGAAGATTTCAAAAGAAGAAACAAAATAGTACACCATGATTTCAGTGAAAACAAAAGAATTTTCGAATTTTAATACTGAATATTATTCTTATTTTTCATATAATGTTTATCTCGCTTAACCAGTCCTTTTGCTTCTGATATGAAATACTGAAGTCCAAAACCATGAAAATTGAAAGACAACTGCGTTGTATGAAAAGTAAAAATGAGGCATATGAATGAGTGAAGGGCTATATATAATTATCTGGGCCCGATATCTATGCAGCTTGTTCTTGTCATCTGAATAGAGAGACGTTGGAGATTGTTCCTTCACACGTTGGAACCAAGTCAGAATACGACCCTTTTTTTTTTTGATACAATATACGACCCCTCTTTACTTTATTAGTCACAAACTAACAGATGATCATTGACCCAAAAAAAAAAACTAACAGATGATCGAATTAAAAAGCTTCCGCATAAGAAAATGACCCAACAGTTTAAAAAATAAGGACAGCTAGATATAAAAAAGGGAATAGATTCTATTTTGACTTAAAAAGTACGCATTGACGACAAATATATACGTTTTATGTTGACATAGATTTTCATAGTCTTATTTTCTGCAGTTTCTGGTTATAAAATTGTTACCTTATGTTTAGTTATAAAGTAGTAGAAGCTTAGGTTTTAAATCCCCAATGTAGAGTTTTTTCAGTTATATAACTGTTAAATCAATTTCTGGAAAGAATTTTGTTTAATCACCACTCTATCCCGATACCCGAAAGTAAATTCCACGATATATTCATGGAATTTCGAGTAAAAGACTAAAAAATTAAAATAAATAATGTTTTTAATTACTTATTAAGAAAATAAAAATAAATAATGTTTAATAAAAATATCACATTAAATATAAAACCAAAAATAAAAATATCACATTAAATATAAAATTAATATTTTTAATAGGGTATATTATTAAATACTTTTTAACCATTATCCTAAACACCCTCAACGTCAAGATCCTACAAACTAGTGTCTATTTGTTATAGATATTGGTAAAATTGTATTTGATAGAATTGTGTTTGAAGAATTAATTTTAAAAAATTTGTATTGAAAAGAATTGATTTGTGTTTGGTAATAATATTTTAAAAGTGTGTTCATAAGAATTGGTTGTGTTTAGATGATATGGGTATAATAACTTTTGATGTATAAATATAAAAAATTGTGTTAGTTCTACCTATACCCAGAATTGATTTTGGCAAAAAGAAAAGCTAGTATGTTCTTACTTCCTTCAAAATCAATTATATTCACTCAGAATCAATTCCTGATTTTTCCCGTTGGGTCACCAAACGCTCTAACTTTTTGCCAAAATCGAATTTAACCAAGTCAAACTCGATTTTGGCCTCAAACGTGTGTTTCAGAATATGAAACAAACACAGGGTACCCATAAGTTTTTTGTCTCTGTTTTTACCCTGTACCAAAACCCATCTTCCACAATTATCATTAATAACCTTAGGTCAATATGGCAGTTTACAACTCAGTTCCATACTTTCCATACAAAATACAATAGTAAATGTTTAATGGAAACAGTGAACCAACGGTAACATTTGAGTTCAGTTTTTTTGGAACTTCCTTAAGGGGCATTATGGGAATATTGAAAAGTTAACGGAACCTTAGATATAGTATTATATTATTTATTGTCACTAAATCAAAAGCACACATTAGAGAGATCAGAGAACTGCTAACTTAGTTGAAGAAAGAAAGACAGAGCTCAGTGCTAAAGTAGTGTGGGGTGCAAAGTGCAATTTCTCTTGCTCTGTTCTCACCCTACTAATCTGAATCTCTCTTCTATTCTGCACTCTATCCTTAAACATAATCTCTCTTGCTCACATAATCTGTTGTGGGCATTTTTTCTTTCTGTCAGAATTTTTAGCCTTCTTCCCTGTCGCTGAATCAATCTAGTTTCCTCATTCACACTTTCTATCTGGGAGGATCAAAGTGTCTATCTTTTTTTTTTCCTTCCTCTGGAGCTGGTCTGTTTCTTGTACTTCATAATAATTTGGAAGCTAGAGGAAGAGTTGCAAAGTGAGGCAGTGAATCATGGCAGCTATAAAGCCAGAGGAGATAAGTCACCCACCAATGGACCAACTTCAGGGCTTAGAGTACTGTATAGATTCAAACCCATCTTGGGGTATGCATGCCCAGCCACCAAGCTTCAATCTTTTCTCAAACTTCATTGTTAGTGTTTTGTTGCTTAGTTTAGTTTTTTTTTGTTACACTGTGATTGATATCTCTGTGTTTGAACTGTTAACAGTGGAGACAATAGCTCTGGGTTTCCAGCATTACATTTTGGCCTTAGGAACTGCTGTGATGATTCCTTCATTTCTTGTGCCTTTGATGGGTGGAAGTGATGTAAGCCATTCCTAATTTGACAAGTCCTCTTAAGTTTAGCTACTTCATACATGTTTGTTTTTCAATTCGAAGATTGGTAAATTGACGTTTGAACCCGAAGGAACTATAAAGTTCATTTTGGATAAACGTATTTTTAAACCCAAATGTACAATTAAAAACCAAACATGCCCTTCATTTTGTTTATTATTCTGATTGATGCTGATTAAATTCTTTGATATAGTATAGGCAAATCAAATCTATGCCAAGGAAAAGTTTCTTATTTTCCTTTTATTCCCCCCCCCCCCCTCCTTTTGATGTTTGGATTATTTTTGTCTTTGTGTATTCGATTTTGTCATATGCTAAAATGATCTGGCATGGCCCCACTAAGGAGGAAATTTTGGAGGCCCTGAAATGTAATTGCATCATACTTGCCATGATAGAGAATTGATATACATATATTGGCTTGCTGGTACAGGATGATAAAGTGAGGGTGGTACAGACTCTGCTTTTTGTTGAAGGAATTAATACACTTCTGCAGACACTGTTTGGAACCCGGTTACCAACGGTAATAGGAGGATCATATGCATTCATGGTCCCCATTGTATCCATAATTCGTGACCCGTCTTTCGCAATGATAGAGGACCCACATTTGGTTAGTACATTTCATTAATCTCTTCTTTCATATTTTGTCCTTAATTTAATTCTAAGTTGAAATTCATATTAGGTTTGGACAACCTAAGCATATGAACATATAAGCTTAAAAACATGCAATTGTGGGTGTGGGCTCTATCTAGTATTTACATGTTATGATGAAATTGTGTTTTTTATTAGCCATTTAACAAAAGAAAAATAACTCGTGAACATGTTTAGAAAAAATGTGGAAGAATAAAGCATACATATATTATCTTGAATTTGTGTATCCATAGCTTAAACTAATGTCTCTTCCATTTATCTCCAGAGATTTCTTAACACCATGAGAGCAGTCCAAGGTGCGCTAATAGTAGCATCAAGCATACAAATTATTCTGGGATTTAGTCAAATATGGGCTATTTGTTCTAGGTAATATTTTTTTAATGTGAAATTCATATACTTTTGCAAGTGAAAGAAGGAAACTTGTATCCGTATTCCGTAGTCTATATGCATCAGATAATTAATATCCTTTTCCTTTATATGCAGGTTTTTCAGCCCACTTGGAATGGTTCCAGTAATTGCATTAGTTGGTTTTGGATTATTTGACAGAGGTTTCCCTATGGTATAACACTGGACCACGTCACTAGTACTAGTATTGGGAATATCTAAATTATTATGAAATGTAAAAATATTTTTTCTTGTCTCATATTGTTCAATGTGCTGTTCTGTCCTTTCTCAGGTTGGGACTTGTGTTGAAATTGGGATTCCCATGCTAATCTTGTTTATAGTCTTATCTCAGGTACAAATCAAATTCACTGTTTAAATTTGCTTGAATGCTAGAGAAAAATAAATGTGATCGTCTTAGGGTTTTTCTTATGTGTTGAATCCAATAGACAAAATTCTTACGCATAATGATTTTGATTGAAAGCTCAAGTGTTAGGTGAGAGCCAAATGAGGGCTTTTATTTCAACCAACAATAGTGCTTAATTTTATTTAAATATCATAAGTAGGAAATAGTCATTTAATTGTCTTACTCTTTCTTTTCAATTTGTTACCCCTGCATAGTTTTGAAATTTGAATCAATGACCTTATATAAACTAACTAATTATCTAACCACTAACTCACCCATAATTATGATATGCTTGTATGCAGTACTTGAAAAATTTTCAGACAAGACAGCTACCAATACTAGAGCGATTTGCTCTACTCATAGCAACCACAGTGATATGGGCATATGCACACCTATTAACAGCAAGTGGAGCATACAAACACCGCCCAGAGTTAACCCAACGTAGTTGCAGGACAGACAAGGCTAATCTCATTTCTTCTGCACCATGGTTGGTACCAAAAGCATCTTTGTAGTTGAATATATTTGTAACATAGATATACATACAAGCATCTTTGTAGTTGAATATCTGTCACATAGATATACATACATTTACATGCGGAGAAAATTTATATAACAATGTGGCAAAGAATTTGACTCTTGAGCATGTTGCTGTAGGATAAAGATTCCATACCCTCTTGAGTGGGGTGCCCCTACATTTGATGCTGGCCATTCTTTTGGAATGATGGCTGCTGTCTTGGTCACATTAATTGAGGTATTGCAATTTTGCACATACATAAAAAAATAGTTCCTCATGCCCTGATATTTATTTTTGATTAGTGATAAAAATTAAAAATTTGCTTATTATTTATTTTGACAGTCAACTGGGGCGTTCAAAGCTGCATCACGTCTAGCAAGTGCCACACCACCTCCTGCTCATGTCCTGAGCCGTGGCATTGGTTGGCAGGGAATTGGAATCTTGCTGAATGGCCTTTTTGGGACACTAACTGGTTCAACCGTTTCTGTGTAAGTGGCTATTTTGTTGAGAAACCAAGTGTGAGTTAGTCTCACATAAGAAACATGACCCATATACCCAATGACGAGAATATAAAAGATAAGACTCATATACCTAATGTCTTAAGCTTTTTGGGTAAAGATGTGGTGTTAAGGTTTAACTCATTTTGTGTCACATGGCTCATTAGCACACATCCCCTGCTTTTGGGCTCCCCCAGAACTCCCTACATATTCTTCTACTTGTTCATAGGTTTTTCACTTTTATGTGGGACACAAATTGATGCTTTTGGGATTGATCATGACAGAGAGAATGTGGGGCTTCTAGGAAGCAATCGTATCGGCAGCCGAAGGGTCATTCAAGTTTCTGCCGGCTTTATGATATTCTTCTCAATGTTAGGTGAGTAGCAAACTATGGGGTTTATATAAATGTTGCTTCTTCATAGTATTAACTTAAAATACATAATTTGTTGCCTCATAGTATTCACTTAAAATACATAATTTGTTGCTTCTTTCTTTCAGGCAAATTTGGAGCTTTGTTTGCATCAATACCATTCCCCATTTTTGCTGCTGTATACTGTGTTTTGTTTGGTCTTGTGGGTGAGTAGTGTAGTGTACCACTAAACCCCTTTGGTTTTACTTGAGCATCTATTTGGATTCCCCTCTATCTTCTCATGACAATTGTTATTTTTTGTTTTGTTCAGCTTCTGTAGGGCTATCATTTTTGCAATTCACCAACATGAATTCAATGAGGAACCTCTTTGTTGTTGGCGTTGCCCTCTTCTTAGGTTTGTCCATTCCTGAGTATTTCAGAGAATACACAATCAGGGCCCTTCATGGTCCTGCTCATACCAAGGCTGGATGGGTGAGTTTCTTGTTTTATCTCTCTCTCTCTCTCTCTCTCTATATATATATATATAATATACAACACATAAACAAATCCCGATACAATCATATATGTCAACATTTGCTTCAGTTTGTGGGGATGATTGTTCATCGTTTGCATCATTAATGAAATATACATATTTTTCTTTTGGTTTTGCAGTTCAATGATTTCCTAAATACTATCTTCTATTCTTCCCCAACTGTGGCATTGATTGTTGCTGTATTCTTGGACAACACTCTTGACTATAAGGATAGCGCCAAAGATAGGGGAATGCCATGGTGGGCTAAGTTTAGAGCATTTAAAGCAGATAGTAGGAATGAAGAGTTCTACTCCCTCCCTTTCAACCTTAACCGGTTCTTCCCTCCATCATAAGAAAATTCTATAATACAGAGAGAGAGAGAGAGAGAGAGAGAGAGAGAGAGAGAGAGAGAGAGAGAGAGAGAGAGAGAGAGAGAGAGAGAGAGAGAGAGAGAGAGGATAGAAGGAAAAGCATATAAAAAGTTGCATCATATGATGATGATGATCAGTTTGAGAGTGAATTGGGTTATTTTCATATAATAACTGAACAAGATGTTATTTGTTCCTTCATTTAATTATATAATCACTTTAGTGGTACGTTAATTATATACATACTTACATTTTCTGTTCAAGATTCTCAGTTTTGGCAACTTGGTTAAGGTATTTTTATTAGAAAAGAGATACTTAATTTTGTCTGTTTGCTCGGGGATGGATTGGCGCGAGCTAGATTCTTAACTTCTACTAACACACATTTGTTAATGAAAATACCAGTTTACTAAAGAAATAAACCATTGCAAAAAATAGCAAGCTAAAATGGAATATGTGCTCTCTAGCTAGTATCCCTCAAATCATAGTTAATCGCATAATAAGATAGCAAGGGTTCTTATTTTATTAATTATTAAAAAATGATTAACGAATATTAATCCCAATATATTTTATAAGAGTTTATAAAATACAATTTTTTTTTAAAATTATCAATTTATTAATTAAATATTATATTTTTCTGACAAGTTATTAAATATTATATTTAATAAATATATATATTGTTTTTTAATATCCTTAAAAAATTCATCCAATGAATTGTACAGCGTACTGTCCGGACTTTAATTGATTTTCTCCTTATTTAATTATGAGTTGATCAATTGATCACTAAATGACATTCAGTTGTCACATGGTTTGCGGTGCTCTAGATATTTTTTATACGAAGCTTACATTCCAGCTTTTTTAAGGCGAATTTGGACTCTTTAAAAATTTAAGTTTTGAATTTAGTCTTTATATTTAAAGTTAACGATTTTTAGCCCTTTCAAATTTTAAGTTTTGAATTTAGTCTCTCCTTTGTGTTGACCAGTGACATGTTACCCTAAAATGCTGACGTGGCACGAAGCCCTGTCCACGTCATGACTTGACTTGTTTATTTATTTATAAGGGCTAAAATTAAAACATATAATTTTTACAGGGACTAATTTAAATTAGTCCCTCCTCCTCCACCACCACCCTCTCTTCCTTTTCCCTCCACCACCCCCCCACCACCACCACCACCACCACCACCTTCTCTCATAACTTCTCCCTCCTCCACCACCACCACCCCCCTCTCTCTCCTCCTGCTCTCTCTCTCTCTCTTCTGCACTGTCTCTCACTCACATTGGAACGTGCCTTTTCTTTCCTCCCTCCCTCTCTCTCTCTCTCTCTCTCTCTCCTCTGTTCACACTAGCTTGCTATGATTGAATTTGAACAATTAATATTCACAGAGAAATTGAAGGGGCTAGCTAGAAGGTATAATAATCAAATTAAAGGAATTAGATATATAGATTGAATAAATAAATAAATCGTGAAGGATTGCTTGATTTTTGATTCTACCTCAAATTCCAGCTCCCGGCTCAATTTTTGGTTAAAAAAAGGGAAAACAAGTAAAGGGTTTGCTTCATAATCACTATATTGAATTCCGCTTCAACGATTTTTTAAAGTGTAAAACAATGAAAGGGTTTTTGATTTTTTGGGTGAGACCCCCGTTTGTTTGATTTGAATCATGTACTACTGATAAACAAGTATTGTAGTGAGGGAAAAGGAGAAGGGGGGTAGCAGTGGTGTTGGTGGAGGTGGTGGCGGAGGTGGGTGGTGGCGGAGGAGAGAGGAGGAGGGAAAAGGAAGAGAGAGAGGGGGTGGTGGTGGCAATGGTGTTGGTGGTGGACGAGGGGGAGGAGGAGGGACTAATTCTTAAGTTAATACTTGTAAAAATCATATGTTTTGATTTTAGTCCCTATAAAAAAAATGACGTGTCAAATGACGTGGACAGGGCAACGTGCCACGTTAGCATTTTAGGGTGACATAGCACTGGTCAACGCAAAAAAGGGACTAAATTCAAAACTTGAAATTTAGGAGGACTAAAAACCGTTGACTTTAAATGTAGGAACTAAATTCAAAACTCAAATTTTTAGAGGGACTAAATTCATATTAAAGCCTTTTTTTAATAAAAGCATAGCTAAATCTTGATCATTCCAATAACAAAAAAGGTAAATATTCTGGAAGACTGTGCAAATCAGTTCGGAGACTTGTCACTTATTGGAATTCCACTTTGTTTGACTTGCTAGACTTTGCGGTGGATATATATATATATACTTGCTCAGCTGTTCTTATCTTACCTTGACCAATAAAATTGGCACATCCCAATACTATTTTGTTTTAATCCCACTATGGCCACTGTTCATGCTTATCAAATTAAATAGGGAGTACATTTTTCACAAAAATAAGGAAAACATATCAAAATGCAGACTAATAAAAATGTAACGGAATGCGATACTTTACTTTTTCCTGAGCCAAATCCTATTACTTGATATACCAAAAGCATAAATGATATAATTCCTTAGGTAGTTAATCAAATATCAAAATTTAATAGCAAGAAGTTAAATCCTATTACTTATATGTTTAGTTTTGTGACTTTTTTGTTTTTGGTGAATTTTTGGTTTTGTGACTGGTCAATCCACCCAATTGAAAGAATCACATCTTTCGTTCAGCAGCGAGGGGAAGCAAATGGACCCATTTACCATCGACTTTTTACAATCAACAAGAAGAACTCCAAGCATCAATCATCCCCCGTACCTGATCACAACAGGATACCAGCTTAAATACTTAAATCTGTTCCAGGTGCTTGAAATTTGAACTACCAAATACCAATCACTTATGAGAAATTGATTCGTTCTTATTGAAAGCAAATTAAATAAAGTTATTGACAAGTTACCAAACAAACTAAATATGCATAAATGGCAATTCTTTCGTCGTAAACATGGCAATTCACGTAACCTTGTTTATAAGGAAATTAAAATAGTTATATTTGGACAGTTTAAACATAAAATATCTCAAATATTTTTTAATGAATAAAATTAAAATTGATATCGATTCGTTCATTACTACCCGTACAGTAATAATCACATAAAAAAAACATGAAAAAACTGATACTCCCTCAATTAATAAATTCTCTATTTATCCGCTCATTTCATATGTACGTTTTGATCAATTATAAGATTTTAATGGACAAAATTATACATATATTAGTTGAGGCATCAAACAATTTATCTCTATAACCAATATGATGTGGCACATGTGGGTGGTAGATACACGAGTTCTTTTAAGTTTAAGCACATTGTCAAGGTTCGATCGGATACCCTCGGAAAAATAATCATATCTTTATATATTCATAAAAATATTATCTCTATATATTAATTAAATTGAAGAACAATTTTTATATTGAAATAATTTTTTAGTCTATTCCTCCTTAAAAGAAAACACACATCATTCATTTTTTTTTTGATATTTCAAATTTAATTTATTGAATAAATTATGAATGCTGATAACGTATTATAAAATAAACCAACATATGAGTAAGATATAAAGATGTAGAATATAAGAATATATAATAGATATAAGCGAAAAAGAGAATAAAAGAACGTTTCATTGCTACTCTTCGGAGGTATCGAACCATTGAACTGATATTTATGGCTACCGAAAAAATTAATCCTTAATCTAGATGATATAGATCTTATCATCAAGGAAGTTAATCTTAATCTAGATACAATTGATCAAATCTTATTTTGGTAAGAGTAATAACATAATAGAAATTGATCTTATCTAATTTTAATCTATCTATTCGGGAGTTGTAGATCTACCAAATATCATAACAAAATCGGTTTTAACTTATCTTTTAAAATATTTTATCTGAATTACGAAATACTCTTAGGTGGATATTTTTGTTTTTGCTAACAAATCAGTCGTCAGCTGTAAACTAGTCACCGGTAAGTAAAAGCCTGAATCAAATACTATTTTCTTTTCTCCTGTAAAAAAAATGCCATGTATTTTGAGTCCATGGAAATCTCTCCTCCAATCACTAACAAGAAGTTACGCACGTATCCATGGCAGCTCGCATGAAACTCTGCTCACAATGAAGGGAAAAAAGATTGAAAATTGTGCAAACAATGTATAGCAGTTTTTTAATTTTAATTGATTAGTGGTAAATTTTTAATAGAATTTGACTATTCATAACGCATAATTGAATAATGAGAAGTAAACACCCTTAACTAGCATTAAACTATAAGATATTTTCCTTGTATTCCTTTCCGTTAAACTTGTCCTCCTTCAGTTTAAACTGGCATTAAATTAAAATTAAAGCCATAAATTGGTAAATATTCACTTTTTGTATTTTGCAGTAATATTCTCCTTTTGTTTTGTTTTGTCTTCTCTTGTTTTTTTTGTTTATGATTCTGTATTCTGTATGCCGATGCATGCCGTAAAAGTAAAAGGGTTTTGTGTGAAAGCATGGAATAAAGACAAACCCTCAATTTCTTATCCTTTGCTTTGCACATTAACTCATTCCATCAAATAATTCAAATGCACTCAATCTCTTTTAATTTTTCTTAACCATTTTCCCAGTTACTTTCCTCACCTAACCTTGCTACTCCTTTTCATATATAAACAATGATAAATATCGTGCATTCTTCCAACACCACCTAGAACCAGAGGCAAAGCACAGAGCTTTAACGCGGTGTGGTTGGATTCAAACATACCCAGATTGAATTTTCTCTCTAGAATTTAATGTTTGAGGTAAACCCTTCTCTTTTTGTGGCTGATTGGGGTGATGCACCCTATTGGTGATAGCCCAATTTCTTTCTCATGATTTAGTAACAATATCTGAAGATTATGTCTCAAAACCATGAAATAGGTCGTTGAGAGATATGGATTTTCCTCCTTTCCTTTGATCACATTGTTCATCCCCTGTAAATAAGAAGGAAAAAAGTTTTTCTTTTTGTTGAGTTTATCACTGTGGGATGCATGTGTTTTAGGATTTTCTTTTCAGGTTTGGAAATATTGAGTGGAAGGAATTGGTATTGGTGTTATGGATCAGGCAAGAAGCAAAGGAAGTGGTGAGATTTCGGATCATGTTGATGAAGGGGTTTATGACAGTTTGAGCCATTCGGTTGAAGGAGTTTCAACTGATGCAGGAGCTGAACGTAGCTTGGGTGACAGAGTCAGTGTTTGTGGGGAAGATGGAACTTTAGAAGAGAAGTGCCATGATCTGGGGTTGAATAAGGAGCTAAAGGAGGAATGCCAAGAAGTTAAGGGTCAGGACATGGTTGATCCCCAAAAAATCAATGATACATTGCACGTGGTTGATCAAGGAACTAGTTATAATTCGAGTAATTCGGTTAATGGGGAAGTACTTGAGACCTGTGTTGTAATAGATTCTTCTGCTCAGATTGAAAGTGTCAATGGAGATAATAGGAAATTGGAAGCAAAAGCTAATGAATCAGGGTTGAGCAAGTTATCCATTAAAGCACCAAAAGGGGTGTCTGAGACAGGTAAAAGTTCATGTGTGATTGATATAAACCGTGGCAGCTGCAAAGGGTTTAGTGAGAATTTGGAAGGTGAAGTGATTTGTAGGATTTGCCATCTGGCTTCTGGGCAACCATTAGAAGCAACTGCTGTTGGCACTCCAAATAGTGCTAATAATAGTACAGGTTTGATTATGCTTGGTTGTGCATGTAAAGATGAGCTAGGCATTGCACACAGTCATTGCGCCGAGGCATGGTTCAAGATCAAAGGAAATAGGTAACTGTTTCTTTTGGTAATATGTTTATTTCTAGTTTGTAGATCAATATTTATTTATTTGAGTTTTGTGTTAATGCTTGCAATGTTAACCTTGTTCATGATGTTGTGTACTTATATTCTGAATTCACAATGCCATAGGACTAATAGGGATTCTTAGGGTCTATTTGGTTAGAGAAAATGATTTTTGTTTTCACAAACAATTACAGAAGTGACATCTTGGTTTCACTTTGTTTCTTGTTTTTAAAGATTTGTATGGTAAATAATAAATTTTTTTTTTATTGTTTTCACTATTTTTTGTAAAAATCTTTCAAAACAAAAAATAAAGTGAAAATAGGGTATTGATAAAAAAAGTGAAAATAGGGTGGCATTTTTGTAATTATTAGTAAAAATAGAAAATGAAAACAAAAAGAAATCCTCTTGGGATTGCATTATTTTAATAAATTTTTTTTTTATTTTTTTCTATAATAATACGTGGTAGACTGTCTTTTCATTTTTCCATGATGACTTGTCTTGTGAAATGTTTGAAAATTCAAAATATGCAGCATCCTTATAATGTAGCCTTAGATGAGAACAGGATTTAAGCAGCAGGAATTTCTAAATTGCAGTTCTGTTGTAGTTAAACTTGACCTCTAAAAGCCCATTAAATTTGAATCTGAATTTTGGAAATGCCTTTATTGCTTATCATTTGTCAGTTGGTGAATGTATGTATCTCATTGTTGTTTTGCTTTCTACTGGCACATCTCTAGTTGGAGAACCACTATCACCATTATGCATCCTGACACTTGTAGTTTCTATTGGTAATGGACCTCAATAAGGGGTGAGTTGGGCGAATTTGGATTAGATATAAACATGATTAGCAATTGGGTTCTAGTGTTTGTGAGCTGCGGTTAATTGACATCCAAATGATGCATCAAATCTTTGTATCTAACATGGTTGCATGTATTTTTCATGTTGATGTTTTCTGTCCATGTTTGATGAAAAAGTGCTCTTCTTGCCTCCATGATTCTTTTAATCTTCTGTTTCTCCGTTCAGCTGATATATGGGGAATGAACTAGGAAAATTAAGTCTATACTTTAATCACCCCAGAAAGAATAATATATAACAATGTCTTTCCTACTCCTGCACCTTTTCCACCAGCCCTTCCCATAGAAAGAAAAAGCAAAAAATTGATACATTGAAGAAGTAAGATTGTCTTTCCAACTGCTATAATTTCAAAGGAATTCTGAATAAATATTCCACTATTAATTTTTGTGACTGGTTGTTAGAGAAGAAACTTGGTATGGTACTAATGCAACTTCCACTTGTGTATACTCTCAAATGTCATTGTAGACTAATCTAATTACCATCCACCTATGAGCCCTTCCCTTGCAATCTCTTTAGACTGTCAGTTTCAGTTTCCAGCTTTAATATGTAATCTATGCCATTTTTGTATCTAAGGGCATCCATACCTTATAAATGGTGGAACATTAGAGAATTCTTATGGGGCAATTGCAAGTGAAACAGTGAACACGAAGGATCATTAATGCATGAACTAAATGGTGGAACCCAAAACCTTTTTTTTTGGTGGGGTTGGGGAGTTTTGGTCATTGCTTATTAATGTACTATCTAATGAATACTGTGAGAAGCCCTCTTCACCTGCTTTCAATGTAGAGCTTTGTCAGAGTCTCAACAACTGTTTTAAATTCTGTTTTCATTTTATGCAAGATTTAAATTATGAAATGATAGTCCAGATTTTGTTGTTCAAAATATTATTGCGCATGATGAAGGATGGTTGGAAATTACTTTCTTTTATTTTTGTAATTTTAATTTTTATTCTTGCTTGAAATTACTATTGTGTGTGTACATGCTGTTTATACCTTAATCCTCTTTGTAATTTTAAAATATTTCTTGTTTATCGAGTTGAGGAATTTGCTTGTGCAATATAATATGCATTTTTGCATTATCACTGATCATGGTCACTCTTAATTCTTGTTTCATATGTAAGCTACATTTTTGGCTGAACAATCCTGCGGTTCCTTAGTTCTATGCTAGTTCGATCAGTATCTTCATTTACCTTTCCTGATCACAGGTTGTGTGAAATATGTGGTGAGACTGCAAAAAATGTTGCGGATGTTACTGATAATAATGGATTTATGGAAGAGTGGAACGATAGTAGATTCGTCGACAATGGCAGTACCTCATCCCGCAGGCTGGTTGGATGCTGGCGTGGACAGCCATTTTGTAACTTCTTGATGGCATGCCTGGTAATAGCTTTTGTTCTGCCATGGTTCTTTCGTGTAAATATGTTCTAGTGAAGGACTCAACCACTATTCATCCATTCAAATCTTAGCCCCTGCCTATATATATGATGATGAGTGCATCATTGGTTCGTGGCACAATACTTTGGCCCTGTTTGGATAACAAGCTTATCTACTGCTTATGGCATAAACTGTATAAGCTACTTTTATAATCGAAGAAAAATTATAGTGAAACTTATTTTATATAAGTCATAAGCTGTTTTGATAAGCTATCCTGGGTAGCTTATAAAAAATAAGCCCAAAACAGCTTATGAATCAGTCATAAGCTATATTCATAAGCTCTGCATAAGTCAATCCAAACAGACCCTTTATCTGAAGGGGTGGCAATGCTTAACCATGCCAAAGTTCACACTTCTCAGGGTATGTAACCTGAAAGCCTTGAAATTTCATTATAAGAAAGTTAACACAGCTTGGCAAGTTATGACCAGATTGTTTCCCTATTGCATTCTTTGGATTGGAGTGCTTATGGTGTTCTGAATATGGATTGATACTGCGGGATTACCTTTTTTTTCTTTCACCAAGGGAGAAAAGAAGATATTTTACTTGTGGCATAGATGTTATATAGAAAGTAGAAACAGTACATAATTTGCTGTAAAATAAGCAAACAAAAAGAGCATCTCCTCGTTGTTCCTTTTCTCTTTTTTCTTGACTTGTCAGCTAAAGTTAAAGGAGAATCCAATGTCATGTGGTTGTTATCAATTATGTTTGTATATTTCCTTCTTTTATTTTCTAAAATCGCAAATGTTCTAACCCACTCTATAGTTAGGAAAGTTGGTTTTGTCAGCATTTGTCTTTGGCTAAAGTTGTTCAAAATTGATGAAGTTGTTCAATGATGTTTATTTATTTATTTTTTGCCTTGATTTTAAAGCTGTATATGTTAAAATGTAAACACACACACACACACACACACATAACGTGTACGAAGGGTGAGAATAACAAGAGGAACATAAGGTTACAAATATGTATTTATGATTCACAATTCGACATTTGCTAATGGAGCTCATAAGGAGTGCATATGACACTTTGAAAAGAAAAAAACTGTAATTTGTCTTTTTTTTTTAAGGAAGGAACTGTAATTTGTCTTGAATTAATATTAATATTAATATTGATATATCATGAGTCATGACAAAAGAAAATTAAGAATACGGGTCCATGAATAATCCTTGGATTCTATCCTGAATGATTAAGATGAGCTATTCGGTATCCATGTATAGAGTCTCAAAAGAAAATACTTTTAACTTATAAAATATTAAAAGGCAGGCATTAAAACAACCATCCGTTGTAGTCTAGTTGGTTAGGATACTCGGCTCTCACCCGAGAGACCCGGGTTCAAGTCGGCAACGGAATTTTTTTTTTCTTATTTTTGTTAAACTCAATCGCAAGCTCATGCTCAACTGACTCACACCTTAGCAACCAAAATTTTCGCTGTAGTAACTAGTAATGAATTGAGTGCAATCTCGTTTATTTGGTTTGTATATAGAGAGTAGCATCTATCTTGTCAGTTGTCAGACGTATACAGAGAAAGAGAAGAAGAGAGCGATGTCAAGTGTGTTGAAAAGCATAGCAAACTCGAGCACCTGTCCAACTTATCAGAGCCATAGAAACAAGACAAGCCATGCCAAATCTCGGAATTGTTTCAACTTCTTCAAACAACCTTTGACAACATGTCTGTTATACTCGAATATGGACCTTTATTGTCGTAGCAGCGTTGGTGTCTCTGCTTCTTTGGCCGAGACCACTCACAACGTAACCGTGGACCGAAATGCTAAAATTCGCAAGTTTTGCGAAATGGGTGATCTCAGAAATGCCATGGAATTGCTCACAAGGTCACAAAGGTCTGAACTTGAGTTGAATACTTACTGTTCTGTCTTGCAGCTCTGTGCTGAGCTTAAATCTTTGGAAGATGGAAAAAGGGTTCATTCAGTAATCACTTCCAACGGCATGGTAATTGACGGGGTTTTAGGGGCAAAATTAGTCTTCATGTATGTGAATTGTGGTGATTTGGTTAGAGGGAGACGAATATTTGATGAGATCCTCAATGACAAGGTTTTCCTCTGGAATCTTATGATGTCTGAATATGCAAAGATTGGTAATTACAGGGAAAGTGTGTTTCTTTTTGAGAAAATGCAGAAGTTGGGAATTGCAGGGGATTCCTATACATTTACTTGTGTCTTGAAGTGTTTTGCTGCATTGGGAAAGGGGAGGGAGTGTAAAAGGGTTCATGGGTATATTTTTAAACTGGGATTTTGTTCTTATACCGCTGTTGTTAACTCTCTGATTGCAGCTTACTTTAGATGTGGTGGAGTTGAGAGTGCACATAATCTGTTTGATGAATTGAGTGATCGAGATGTAGTTTCCTGGAACTCTATGATAAGTGGGTGTGTTATGAATGGTTTTTCCAGAAATGGACTTGAGTTTTTTATTCGGATGCTGGCTTTGGGGGTTGATGTGGATTCGGCCACCTTGGTTAATGTTCTTGTGGCTTGTGCAAATATTGGCAACCTTTCATTGGGTAGAGCTCTTCATGCTTATGGAGTGAAAGCTTGTTTTAGTGGGGAAGTCATGTTTAACAATACCTTACTAGACATGTATTCAAAATGTGGTAATTTAAATGGTGCAACTGAAGTTTTTGTGAAGATGGGTGAAACAAGTATTGTTTCTTGGACTTCAATCATTGCTGCTTATGTACGAGAAGGTCTATATGATGATGCTATCAGATTATTTGATGAAATGCAAAGCAAAGGTGTTAGCCCAGATATTTATACTGTCACTAGCATTGTTCATGCTTGTGCTTGTAGCTACTCTTTGGATAAAGGAAGGTATGTGCACAATTACATTATAAAGAATAGCATGGGGTCGAGTTTGCCCGTTGCGAATGCTCTCATGAATATGTATGCAAAATGTGGAAGCATGGAAGAAGCTCATTTAGTTTTCTCTCAAATCCCAGTTAAGGACATTGTGTCGTGGAATACGATGATCGGAGGTTATTCACAAAATACACTTCCCAATGAAGCTCTAAAACTGTTCTTGGACATGCAAAAGCAATTAAAGCCTGATGACATTACAATGACTTGTGTCCTTCCAGCTTGTGCAGGCTTAGCAGCTCTAGACAAGGGCAGAGAGATACATGGGCACATATTAAGAAGAGGGTACTTTTCAGATTTGCATGTAGCCTGCGCACTTGTCGATATGTATGCGAAGTGTGGGTTACTAGTTCCAGCACGGCTACTGTTTGATATGATTCCGAAAAAGGATCTGGTCTCGTGGACTGTTATGATAGCTGGATATGGCATGCATGGATTTGGAAATGAAGTAATTTCCACCTTTGACAAGATGAGGATTGCAGGTATCGAGCCGGATGAGTCCTCCTTCGCTTCCATACTTTATGCTTGCAGTCATTCTGGATTACTTAATGAGGGTTGGAAATTCTTTAACTCCATGAAAAGCAAATGCGGCATCGAACTGAAGCTGGAACACTATGCCTGCATGGTGGATCTCCTTGCCCGCTCTGGAAATCTATCAAAGGCATACAGGTTCATTGAGACCATGCCAATAAAACCAGATGCTACGATTTGGGGCGCCTTGCTTTCCGGGTGCAGGATCCATCATGATGTGGAGCTAGCAGAAAAAGTGGCGGATCGTGTTTTTGAACTAGAGCCAGAGAACACAAGGTATTATGTTCTTCTGGCAAATGTCTATGCAGAGGCAGAAAAGTGGGAAGAGATGAGAAAGTTACAAGAGAGGATGGGTAAACGGGGATTCAAAAAGAATCCAGGGTGTAGTTGGATAGAGGTCCAAGGGAAATTCATTATCTTTGTTGCTGGGAACACTAAACACCCTCAAGCCAAAAGGATAGACTCATTGCTGAAAAAATTGAGAATGCAAATGAATAATGGAGGTTACTCTACTAAGTTGAGGTATGCATTGATTAATGAAGATGATATGGAGAAGGAAGTGCTTCTGTGTGGGCACAGTGAGAAGCTAGCCATGGCTTTTGGTATACTAAATTTGCCACCTGGGAGGACTGTTAGGGTCACCAAGAACCGGAGAGTATGCGGGGACTGTCACGAGATGGGGAAGTTCATGTCCAAGACAACCAGGAGGGAAATTGTCTTGAGAGATTCAAACCGGTTTCACCATTTCAAGGATGGTTTATGTTCTTGCAGAGGTTTCTGGTAAATCATTGGAAAAATTCAATAGAGGGGAAGTTCTACAATGCCAATTTATCCCCCTCTTTAGGAGAAAATCTGCCTTGTGACTTGAGGATCACGGGTTCGAATCTGGAAACAGTCTTTCCGCTTGCGGGAGTAAGACTGCATACGTCTATTCTCCCCAGACCCCATATGGTGGGAGCCTCGTGCACTGGACTCCCTTTTAGTTCTCTTACCGCTGTAAGATGCAGTATAGATTAGGATATGAGGTCAAGGCCAAAGTATGTGCAGAATCAGTTGCTTAGACTTTATGACATCCCAAATGAAATTAGAACAAAACAGAATATATGAGTTCTGTTTTGTGTATTGTAACAAGATAAAGTAGTTTATTTTGGTTACACTCAAAAGGTGAAATCAAATAGATTAGATTAGTGGCAGGATGTTATGACTTGCGTTAGTGGTCTCGGTTTGCTTGTAGATTCTAACTTTTGTTTCTGATTTCTGACAATGTTCACGAATCAAAATGAGAATGGCCATAGAAATTCAGTGCTGTATGCTGAATTTTTGAAGTACGAGGATAGTTGCATGTGGGAGCCACGCCAGAGATTTACTGAATGGTGACGTGTTTTTCGGTTGTCCTAGGTATTTTAGATTCAAATTGTTCTCCCCTAGGCATCTGATTCAGCTGAAACATTGCATATTCCTCAAAAGTCACAAATGCAGCCTTTCAAAGTCATTTTTACGCGTTAAATACTAATCGGCTTAAATCATGCATAAAATATTTTTAAGTGCTATTTACTTTATAGAAGAAAAGTAAGAATTTAAATTCAAAAATAAGAAGATTAATAATTAAACTCATGATCAAACATATGCATATGCTTAATAAATTATTAATAGAATTTATTTTCTTTATTTTTGTATCAACAGTTATGCCTTTTTCTTATGAAGTAATTCTTGAGAAGTCAAATTCACAGGTATTGCGTTATTAAGGCTTCACTTTCCCTCAAACATTTTTGAACTACACATACATTGCCCATTAAGGCTTCACTCACTGCAATGATTTCGTTGTGGTACTTCGAACGGTACTGGCAAATGCATGTGGGGTGAAGTCTTATAGGAAACTTTGAAGTGCTTATAGAACCCTCTTCATTTGGCGTGCCTTGTACATGCAATGGCTAATCCACCCCCACACACCAACCCTGCTTTTTTTGGTTCAAAAAAAAAACTTCTGTACAAGTTTGCTTGTTATCTTAATCAGAAAGCTGCCTGTTTAAATCCATAAATGTCAGTTAAAGTAGTCACTAGGAACTTCGTTTCTTTAGGCAGCAAAGGCCAATCTCCATGCCAATGATGGTGTCTTGCTTATTCTTGTGTAGTTTCTGTCATCATAGCATAGCCCTTAATGTGGGCACATGGTCACTTGCTATATCATTACGTGTGCTTGCTATTAGCCTATTACAACTGTTTTAATTTAAGCTTGAAATTGTGCATAACTAACAATGTGCAAGTAGAGTCAATGAGAGTTGACTTATCTGGTAGGATCAAATATGCATAACTAAATGTCAAAATATGTTGAACCAGTTGACTTGAACTGTTTAGTGTTTATTTACCGACTAAAATTAGTTAACTCGTTTAACTCGCTGTCTAATCAATTGACCCATTTACCTCAAAAAAAAAATAAAATCAATTGACCCATTCAGGTTTGCTAATTGTCCTTGAATTGGTCGAGTAGTTCAGTATTCATATTTCGTTTCATATTATAATTTGCTTATCACTGCTATTATAAACAACATATATCTGAAAAATTTGTAACATGTGATGGATCATGGTCACGGATATTTGAACATGCCAATCTAATTTGGAAACGGAAACCACATGTAAGTAAGTTATATATATTAGGCTTAGCTACATATTCAAGGTAGGATAGACAGCTCATATCCAACCATCTACGATAAAACAAGCATGAACATTATAATTGGATCAAAGCCAGACATGGACAATCATTATACATTATTATTATTATTCTCTACTCAGCAAATCACATCAACAACCATCTCACATGCTTGGCCTTTTCTCCCTCTCCTAGATCGCCAAGTCAAACAAAGACTTCATACTTAAGAGCATCTCCATAAGGGGTAGCTAACGTGGGTACTTAATAAGAACGGTCTACTTTGCCGCTGCACCTCTGACGCAACACGGTACCTAACAAACAGAGGTACCTGTGCAAGCACTCGGTGCTTGCACTATTTTGTAGGCTCAATTGCATTTTATAAATAAAAATGAGTGATGCGTGATTATTGGTGGGGTTCATTTAAGAATTTTTTTGGAGTTACTGGGTTGGAGGAATTAGATACCTATTAAGTACTCGGGTTGAAAAAGTAAAAATAAGTGATGTGGACAAGTGGGGTCCACTTAAGTATCCAAAATTAGGGTGTTCCACTAAAGATGCTCTAAGGTGTGCCCACAAATAATGGCATCACTAGATTATCCATATATATATATATGCAGCAGATCCAGAAATAAATTAAATGCCGTATAACATACGACTTTACAATCCCTAGTTCAATTCGCATTTTGAAAGGGTACTGTGTATTGGTGGACAAGTGCAACCTTGGACTTGGACAAATAACATAGGAGTATAAAGAACTCTATTGTCTTACAAGAATTATTAACAATTATATTGTATTAGGGAGTGTATTATCAACACTTCTCGCTCACTTTTCCAGGGTTTGCAATCTCTGAACTACAACTGAAGTCAATCCACGTGAACTTTCAATTGTGTCACACACTCGTGATTACTAGATACATTTTGATGTTTTACGGGAAAGAATGTTGGTGAAACTAATTAAATAATTGCCGTGGGATATAATTAACACTGAGCCGCTGTAAAACAAATTTTTTCTCAACAAGAATTGTTTGTAAGAAAAAATTAAAGGAATTGATTGAATGCAATGTGGTGCGATAATCAAAAGCCTAAGCCTGTGTTTAGAATGATAGAAAAGAAAATGGAAATGAGGCTCACTGGGTCACCAGAGCGCGGAATCAATCAATGAAAAGTATGAGATATAAATGCTTATAGCCCAGTTAATTACATCTTGCTGGATACCACATCCACACCACCTCTACCTTTTATAAAGTGCCAAAGCCATTTACCCCCACAAGAAAAGTTTACAAGCCTAGCAATGCGCAAGCAATTGATTAAAATAGCAAAATAAACCAAAAATTGAACATCAATCAATTTAATGCTTATATTTTCTCTCCTATTTCTATTGGGTGACTTTCATATACTATCCCCTCAAGAAAATAGCATTTTTTTTTTCATTTTCTTTTTGGCATTCACCTCTCATTTCTCTTGATTTCTCTCCCTGCTGCACCTACTCTGTAAGACTGTAACCATTGTTGTATAAGAAATAAATGAATTAAACAAACACCAAACTCAAATTATCAATTTTCCTAGTCTAAATTCCATAAAGCAAAAATCAAAAGTTCCTTCAGCGACAGCACTTTGCGCACAGGATTAGGAAGACAATCAGAAAGACAATGGAAGATAGAGCAATTGCCACACCAAGAACCACTTTATTTGGCCCATGATGATGCTCTCTCTTGTGGCTGCTACTACCACCATCATCACTACTGTCATCATAATCCGAATCACTACTATCATCATCAGAAGAATCCTTTGCAGGTGGAGGTGACAATGGCATCCCATACTTATCACAAGGAGCAATCTCAAGCTTCAGTTTTGAAGACAGAACCGAATGGTTATAACACAAGTTGCTGTTCCCACCAACCTTGAACACTGCCAACCTTTTGATGAAACTCGAGTTGAATGGCACAACCCCACGAAAGTTATTGTTAGCAAGATTCAAGTGCTCAAGATTCCTCATTTCTGAAATGAACTTTGGAATGGTCCCATTGAGCTGGTTTGAACTAAGATCCATGTGAACCAAACCGGGTATGGCAGATATAGAATCCGGAATAGACCCCGAAAACGAATTCGAGGCCAAGGAAAGATTTTTCAATGAAATCAAGTCCCCTAAGGTAGAGGGTATCTCACCCTTGAACCCATTAGATGAAAGATTCAAAATTTGAAGGCTATCCAGCATGGTAATGGAAGTGGGTATGCTTCCTTTGAGCTTGTTGCCAGAAAAATCAACATGGGTAAGGTTGGAATGGATGTGTTTTGGGAGGTAACCAGTGAGGTTGGCATGGGAAATGGTCAAAGTTTTGAGCTTGTTCATGTGGGCAAGCACAACGTAAGGACCAGAAGCTTTAACTGGAACATTAGAAACAGTGAGATCGGTGAGGTTTGCGAGGTGAGAGAGCCGTACACCTGAGATCTTGCGGAAGCTGTTGATGCAGGTGAAGGAGCGGAGAGAGGAAATGAGTTGGGGAGGGAAGTGAATGGGAGGGGAAATGTTGGGGCAATCGAGGAGTTGAAGGGATTGGAGGGTGGAGAGGGACTTGAGGGCATTGTAGGAGAGAGAAACGTAGGTGGAGCAGTTGGTGAGGCGCAGGGAAATGAGGTGGCGGAAGGGTTTGGAGGAATCGCAGAGTGTTGCATTGTGGAGGGAAGTTTGTTGGGAACAAGGGTCCTTGGAGGTGGGGATGTGGAGAGATTGCAGGGCCTTGAGCTGGTTTGGGTCAAGAGTAGAAGTGGAAGGAGAAGATGGTGAGGACGTGGGTGGGAGAGGTGGAGAAACTGAGGTGATGGTGGTGGGGAAGAGGAAGAGGAGAATGAGAAGAAGTAATGGAGGTGGTGATGATGGTTTCATGGCTCGATGGCACAAGCAGAACAGAGAGAAGCTTAGAAAAGAAAGGGAGATGGACAAAGAGAGAGAGAGAGAGAGAGAGACAAGTATGGAAGCAAAGCTGCGAGGCTTGGAAGAGTGTGAGAGAGATAGATAGTACAAAGATTGGTATGGGGAGGACTGACGAGTGTGTAAAATAGATAGAGAAATGGAGCGGAGATTCGGGGGGGAGAGGCCTTTGCACAGTCTCTAATGACAGTTGGGAGGGACCTGTTGAACTTGGGAGGACTTGCGCTTGTAACGATACTTTGGTGAGAAATATTATATCCTTTCATAAATTTTCTTTTATATTTTTTTATTATAAATATAATTAATATTTTAAAAATATAAAAAATATTTAATACTTTTTCTATTTAGTGATTAAGAGGATTTATAAAAATAAAAGGTAAAAAAATATTATACTTTGGTCGGTCCCTTTGATTCGTAGAGAATTTAATAATTTACTATTTTAGTTAAAAAATATGTTAGATTAATTTTGATTTTTTAGATTTTTTTTCTCACATTTCTCTTTTTAGAGATGATAAAATGATGTGTTAGACTTTTCAAACCATTTTTCCAAAATCACGTCAGTCTATCATGTTCCATTTTAGGCATATAGAGTAATGGGTAGAGTTGGATATGTAGGTCGATTCGCTCTGCAAAAACCCGCAAATCTTAATATCGTCGCCGCCCTCATCTCCTGCAAATCCAAATCGGAGGTTCACCTCTTCCCCTTTCCTCCACGCATGGCTTTCTCCTTGTTTCCCTGGCGTTCAGTGATGATGCTCTTGCTCGTGCTCGGTATTGGCGATCTCGGTGGCTCGCGCTCGGTGATGGCGTTCGGTGATCGTTCGTGCTCGGTGATGGTGTTCGGTGGCTCGAGGTCCGTCGCGGCGCCTGGTGGTCTCCTCGGGTCCCTCTGGTTCGTTGGCTTGCACTCTGTGATGGTGGGTGGGGGCTCTGGCCGAATCGGGAGAAGGGGAGGGAGTTTCATCGTGGTGGCGCTTGTAGAGTTCCGGGAGCTGTGCTGGAGGAGGGGGTCCCGGGTTTGGCTGGTTGTGGTGCAGAGGAAGGAGCAGGGGCAAAGGATCCCGCTATCTCCATGGCGGTGCTGTGGCAGTGGTGGAGCAGTGTGGCCGTGGTTGCTGTTGGTTGGGGCCTGGCTGTTGTCTGGGCTCTTGGGTGGGAGACACCGCTGTTGGCAAGGGTTTGGACGAGATCCCCCCTCGTCGGGATGGTGATGTTGTTTCCCCGTTGCTCGGTTTCAGGTGTGCCGTGTTTTGTGGTTGTGTGGTGGTCGAGGGCTCACTGCTATGTCTGGTTGATGCTGTGTTTGGGTGCTCGAGGGCTCCTCTTCTCTTTTCTGCCGTGGCGGTTTAGCCGGGTTGAGGTCTCTCCGCTGAGCTGCTTTGGTTCTTGAGAATGCAGTCGCAAAGCTTGGTTCACTATCTCTGGGTCCTCTGAAGTGACATGTGGGTTCTTAGTGGAGGCAGAAGGTTTTTAGGACGCCCCAAATGGGTTTTTCCTAGCCCACCTCAAAAGTTATTTGTTACATGTCAGATTTGTATCCTTTGTAGTGTGCTGTGTTTTGTTTACTGTGTTCTTTTGAGCTATGGCTGCTTGGTTTTTAGTTGCTTTCCTTGTCTTTAGCTTACAGCTTGGTGTTTGTTACAGCTGCGTGTCCTAGTGTGTAGTGTTGTATTTGTTGACTCTGCTTATGCTGTTTTCCTTGCTGTAGATGCCGTATGGCTGGGGGTTACCCCTAATATGAACCTGTTTCATCTTGACCAAAAAAAAAACTTGCCAAGTCGGCTCATACTATAAAATAAATGGATTGCTATACATAGGCTCATGTCTGCATCGCATGGGCATGATGCGGGTTAATAGGTCGGCTTGTGGCACATAATTAAAAAATAAAAAAATTAGAAAAAAAATAAAAAATACATAGTCTAAACAAATTCGTTTACATTTGGGGTAAATTTTATACCCGAAATGTGAATATATCATACATACGTTGTAACTCCTATATGAAGTGCCTATTGCAAAACATATTGAAGTGTTCCCATGTGATTATGTCAAACTCCCATATGAAGTGTTCACCCAGGAAAATTTCACACCCTAGGTGTGATTATGTCAAACATATGTTGTATCTCACAATGAAGTGACTCCCACACTTCACACCTGGGAGAAATTTCACACCTTAGATGTGATTATGTGAGACATACATTTGTATCTCAATGCCGTTGCTACTCATATTTTAGATTGTTTCCACACCCTCAATGTAAGTTTATTCTGTAAGTTTTCAGTGGTGATATTGTGTAAATTACCTTACACAATCTCTTTGAACTATTGTCTGGACCTTTTATTATTTTCTGGAGTTTTTTTTATAGGATTATTTTCTGGAGATTGATAACTAATTAGTAATTAACTATATTTCATCATCATGTCAACAACAATGGGTTTCAACCAGACAACAAAAAGAATAACAAACCGGGAAAAAAAAGGAAGCAATGGGGGCATTTCGTTATTATATATCTTTAACTTTTATTTTCTCTCTTCTTTTATTATTTTGATATGAAGATTTTTTGGCATTTTGGTTTCCTTATTCTTACGCTTCATTTATTCTGCTTTGATGTTATTTATATCTTCTATCAAAAGAAAAAGGCATAATAATTATATTATTTTAGGAAACCCTTTGAAACTACGTCAACACTATATTATGACATCCTTTCAATTGACGTTTTTTTTTTTGCCTTTTGTCTGCTAGCGTCTATGGTGAAAAATTCTGTCGTAAGTCCTCAATTAGAGATTAAGCATCCATTTTACTGGACTTTTAGCTTGTTTTCTTTTTTCTTCTTTAATTAAAAAGGGGAAAGAAAGAAAGATTCCCAAGTTCTTTCAAGAATTATTGTATGTCATTAATTTTTGTCACTTACAATCTAAAACATTTTTACTGTTCAAGCCTATATTACAATATCAGAGATTAATTAATTCTTATCGTGTTTCAAACTTTCTTGTAACCCAAGTCTTTATCTTCCTCAGTCCCGAAATAACACATGCATTTAAGCATATAGACTTTTTGAGCACCAAAAGGCATGCATAGTGTTATTGTATCTATTGTGACTTGTTAGATAATACATGCGGGGGGAAATGATAGGTCAACAACTCACAGACTCATAAGCCAATATTGTCATGGTGATGGAAACAACAACAACAACCACACAAAAAAATTAGACAAATTTCTTATTGGACAGAAAAATCACTGTTTTTCACATTGATATACTCAGGGCAATGCTTTATCCCTTGAACAGGGAATTTGTCCGAAGCTTTAATATTTTTTCCAATCTTAGTTCAAAATGGAAACACATCTCAACAAAGAACTAATCCTTTTGAGCTATATATGAAATTTGCACAAGCTATGGATCAAATCATCTCATTCCCATGTATCTCTTTTTCACATGTTTCCAAAAACTCTTGGTAAGCAAGCATCCTTCAAGTGACTCAACAATCTATAGCATTGCATGCCTCAGAGATGGTTGAACTGTCAACTTTGCTCACAAATGGGTCTATCTTGACCCAAACAAGAGAGAAGACAGAGGCCAGCAACACTGACCACAGAACAACAATGGTGGGAGTGCGGTTTTGGCGACCCATAAGACCCTTAAGGAATGGATAGAGATGAAAAATCACCCAGAAGGCAAAGAAAACCTTCCCAAAGAGTGGTCCCCAAGACTCATACCCTCCATTGAGTGCATCAGAGAATCCAGCAACAACACCAACCATGTTAACAATGATAAGTGTTGTTGGAGGAATCAAGAGAGTAGTCCATTTGATAATGTAAAGTTCACCAAACTCACTGTCCTCAGCAGCCTTGGCAGTGACAGTGAAGTTGGTATCAACACCAGCCAACATCTTGAGTAATCCTTGGAAGACAGCAAAAAGATGAGCTGAAACACCTCCTATCACCCAGAACTGCTCATTACGCCACAAATCTTCAATGCTAACACCACTCCAACGCAACTTGAGCACACTGGTCACTATAATGGAGAGGAAAAGTCCAAGAAAGAGAACACTTGCAATGTTGGAAAGCTGCATCAATTTGTGAACAACATGATGCAAGGCATTGCATTAGTATAATATAAACTGTTATTATATATTTAACTGTTGCTGTAAATAATGTTGAGTCAAATATGTTTTTAATCCTTGTAAATATGAAATATTCGCCTTTAGTCCTTCATTTTTAAAACATCCTCTTTCAATAGACCACCGGTAGTTCCTCATGGTAGCTTTGTTGAGGTGTAAGCAGAGTGAGTTGGAGATTTTTGACCACATTTTAGGATTAATGTGGCGAAATATGAGGTATCGCTTTGTCTTACACCTGAAAGAGCTACCATGAGGGACTACAAGTGGCTTATTTTAGAAAATGGAGACAGAAATAGATGCCTTAAAAATGAGGAATGAGGGACTAAAAGTGAACGTTTTCCTATTTACAAGAACTAATAACATATTTAACACAATAATTTTCTTTGGTTGTGTGGCTACAAATCAATTATATTTCATAGGACAATTGTAGGATAGTCCATGGGGATTAAACTGAATCATTCACAACTCTCTCTAATTATTTATGTTAGACCAAAAATAAAGATGGGGAAATTACCGTTGGTATGATAAATTTTCCTGTGAGAAGGCAAATTGCTGGCAAAGTACAATAGGCAACAAGAGGAAGGGATGTAAAAGGGTAGACAATGGTGTTTATATAAGCCATTCTCTGCAGCCACTTGAGACGGCCTCCTGCAAATCCATACCAGAGGGGGCAGTGTCTGCTTAAGAAAATTTCAATTGATCCAAGTGCCCAACGAAGGACTTGGTGCAACCTATCAGACAAGTTGATAGGTGCTGACCCTTTGAATGCAGGCCTTAAGGGCATGCAGTAAATTGACCTCCATCCTCGGCACTGCATCTTGAACCCGGTTAAGATATCCTCAGTAACTGAACCATAAATCCAACCAATCTGAAAAGACAAGAAGATATTTTTATTAATCAATAATAATAAAATAAACTATGGATTAAGCAAAAAGTGAAAGATAATGCTTCTAGCTTGAGTGAAATTTTAATTGGTATGAGTACATTAACAAGAAGGAAACTAGAATCTAAAGATGGACTTTGACTAGAACATTAACATTTAAGCCAAACCTCTTTTCCCCATTCAGTCTTCTCTTCATATCCACAGCTAATTACATGAATGGCCTCCTTGATCAGCATTGAAGGATCTGCAGATTCAGCTACCCCTCCATTCTCCATTAATGTAGATTCAATGAAAACAGTAGACAAGCCAAAAGTTTTCTCAAAGCTCATTTGTGAAATCAGCATTGACCTTTCGTGCTCATCGTAGTCTGCAGGAAGAAAAGAAACCAGAAGACTATTATTACACTATGAAGATTCTGCTAGATGCTTCTCTAAAACTGATTGACAAAATTAACTGCGCTTACTGTCAATCTCCCTGAGATTAAAAATGGCAGCTTCAAGTTCTGCCCTCTTTGCATCTCTATAAACCAGAGACGCATCTGTGGTGGACTTCTTTGAGGGGCAGCAACAGCAACATGAAGATTTTGGTAAGTTGGGCATAGAAGGTGGGCTATAACCGTAAAGTGCTTGTCGATTGAAAACACATCCAGTTCCCACATACACTGGTCCTTGAATGCCATCTAGTCCTTTCATGTTTACCTGAAATGGATATAATTACTAGACTATTAAATAGGGATGAGGGATGGAGACTACAGAGTTGTGGCCATGATTTTTACTTACATGCATGCAACACACACACACACACAAATTGGTATATTAATATTGTTAACAATGAGACAATCTGGACATAGAAACATATGAAATGCAAAGGAATTGGACTGTTGATCACAAAACACAGAAAAGCAAAGTGACTAGGCAGATCATTTCTGCAATTACTTGTTTGATGAGTTAAATTTTCTACCACATAAGAAAATGAAACTTTTCTGTTGACTATTGGTGGTAGAACTCTGCTTTGCCATAAACTTACATCAAAGAAAACCGTATTGCGGTTGGCATATCGATCACTACGATCAATACCATCAAATCTTTGGGGGAATTGCACATAACACACATCTCTACCAACTTCTGGATCCATGAGAAAACACATTGCTTCTCGAACAGCCTTGCTGTTGTTAACATAATGATCACAGTCAAGATTGAGAATGAAGGGAGCATTTGTGAGTACTGCAGACACCCTCACCTGCATAAATCCATACAAACATCAAACATTATAAAATCTTAATGACCTTATATGAAACATTATTGAGGTATGTATACATACCAGTGCATTTTCAGCACCAGCTTTCTTGTGGTGTTGGTATCCTGGTCTTTTCTCTCTAGAAACATAAACCAGCCTGGGAAGTTCATTTCCTTCAATGTCACGGGCACCGGTGTGTCCAAGGAAAGCCTGGAAATGGCAAACATAAATTTTGTTTGAAAACTCAGATTTTGCTAAGAGCGAGGCAGCCTATGAGAAGTAGATAAAACTATAACATGCAAATGTACCAATAATTGAGTAATGGAACTAATCAATCTTGTGAGCATAGAAGTTTTCCAGCTGATTTTTTTCCCACACAGAACCACTCAAAGTACTCTATACATTATTCTTTATGAATTATGCCTATCATTATCAACACTGAGATGTTACATACAGAAATAATGGATATACCTGAATCATTCCAGGGTGATCACGCGAATTATTTCCTGGCCAAGGTGTTCCATCTTGCATACTCCATCCTTCTTCTGGTGTTTTCTGAGCCTTAGATACCATAGCATTAACTCGTACTTTATACTCTTCATAGTCTCTCTGCGGAAGGATTGACACGAAATCATGAAGAGGTTGCTCAAAGATACTCAATTTGAAAAGAAAAAAAAAAACAAGATAGGTGTTCTTTTTAAGTAGTCACAAGTGGAGGAAGCTTCACATGCTTACCTTCATTGCTCTACGTTCCTTCACAAAAGAAGGTTGCACTTTGTCCTTGAGGTAGTCAATCTTTTGTGAGAAGTAAAACTCAGGTGCTCTTGGCTCAATTGAAAACTTTTTGCAAAATGGCACCCACTTCCTTGCAAATTCAGCTGTCTCCACAAGTGATTCAAATGTGAGCATTGCTGCACCATCATCTGACACATAACAAGATACTTTATCTACTGGGTAGTCAACCGCAAGGATAGAAAGCACCGTATTAGCTGTAATCAATGGTGGTTCTTTCAAAGGATCGACTGTACTGACAAAGAAGTCAACAGCAGCAAGTCCAGAGGGTTCACCCTCCTTTTCAAACCTGCATGGCATCATAAAAATGAGAATCAGCATCAGCATCCACTATATTCTAAATGATATGATAATTGATAACAAATGATTGTATCCCAGTGTTAAACATTTTTTACATTCACAAAAGATCAAAGTTAAACACTTACATACTATCCATTATTCCCTTTTTATTGATTACCTCCACAATTCCCAACTGAGAAAGAACCATAAACTAAAACATACCTATTATACAATATGATTTTTGAGTTCATGTCATGCTTAAAATTTTTAAGAGTTTGTGCGTTTACCTTGCAGATAGGTTCTCAATAAAAGTTTGCCTATTGACGGGGAACCATTTAGGGAACTGATCTAACACCCAGGAAAATGCAAACCATATCTCACAGATGATAGATGTCAACCACAGAGGATAAGCACTATGAACAGGATTTGTAACTCGATAATGGAAGAAAAGACCCAAGATTATTAGCCGCATGATTATCACGGTTCTGTATGGTGCCAGTTTTGATTTTGATATTGGAATAAGTACTGAAAGTGGCAGAGCAGCAGCCTCTGTGGACCTTCAAAACATATCACCATGTGAATTATATAATAGATATATTGATTAACTTTTTTGAAAGATTGAGAACCAATTAGCATTTGCATTACCAACAAAGGTCATAAATACATGAAATATATTCAGAATCAAATCAATAGTCTTGCAGGTACAAGTACAACCAGATGGTTTATAACAATTTGATGATCAATCAACAATTAATGGAAGGGATGCTAAACTCAAGGTTAAAGTGATCTCATGCCATCCATCAGCTTCTGACAGTTGAAATTGCCAAAAAAGTGTCTTGATTGATTAGGAGGATGAAATTGAATTGTTCAGATTTCAGCTTATGATTATCAGACAAAATCAGAAAATGTAAGAATTCTCAAAAGTTTTTTAAATTGATCAATCTTTTTGTTTTGTATCTGATTCAATGCATCAAACCAAGCCCTACCCTAACCACACCTGAATTTGTGCATAAGGGGCATATCTATTCTATAGCTTCTCTTAATGCTAACCTAATTAAGGTCTGAAAATTAACTTCTAAAAACTGCTATTTTAGTACACATTTTGTTGTCCATTCCAGGAAATATATTTCATTTCTCATTGAACTTACTGTTTTTCTTCCATCTGCTGCTCTTGTGGAACTGAAGCCTCATTTTCAGCCTTAGGTGCATCCTTTTTTTTCTTGTTCTTTTTATTCTTTCCCTTCCAACTTTCCAGTCTATTTTTCCAGATCGGATTCCCAGATTCTTCCTTTATTTCTACAAGAAAACCATATTGTTATAATCAATGATTACTTCCAAAGAAATTATTACTAGAAAATGTTGTTTATCTCTCTCATTTACCACCATCAACTGTGGACACTGTACTGACATGTCTAGCATGGAGTCCAACATCCTACAAAATTCAAGGTGTGGTTGTAAGTGCAAATGAGAACAACTTAACAATATTCCAAAATAATGCATTTCCCGTTTTGCCTCATTACTATTGTTCCCAAAACTGATAGCCATTAAGTACTTGTGAATCTAATAAATTCCTAGTAACTCATTACCTCAGAGTTATTGACCTGGGAAGCCATTGTGGATGGATTTTCGTGAACCTTCATGTCATCATCATCCTTTGTTCTCTCTATGAAAATATACAAAAGGAAACATGCCTTGGCATATTTAACAGAAAGAGACTTGTATTGAATGAGTAAAGCAAGCAGCAACTTTTTGCAATACTTTTACCGACGTGAATGAAAAAAATAAAATAAGAAACAGTCTTTTCAAAGGATAAATATAAATAATTTAAACAGTGTGATAGATTTTTCTTTGCCTCTCCCAAAAAAATTAAAACATGTAGTGTATTACTTTGTTGAATGGTTTTTTAAATGCAAGAGTTTACCCTCCCAGGATCATTATTCGGAAAAATCCAAAAATCGACTAGAGATAAGGCATGGGCAATCATCAAGTTACAAACCAGTTTTGTAGAGATGAGTTAGACCCACTAAATCTAAGAATCATCGGTCTCAAATAACCATGGCATGTAGATTGGAAATATAAGGTACACATTAAAGGATTACCTTCATAGGGAGTGCCACACCTCAAGCAGACCCTATGGCCCTCATTGGTTTCAAGCTCAAAACAGTCCTTGCAAATTGGGAACTTGCACTCATGACAAGCCACAAACACCTCCCCATTCTCATGAAGCCCCACTTGTTCCCCACAAGTGTTGCAGAGGGGAACACCAGAACCAGATGGCATCATGTTTTTTGGTTTTGCACCACCTTGTAACCAAGGGCCAGAATATCAGCAGTATATATATACCTCTCAGACTATTTGCTTCTCAATCTGTGCTCATATGGCTTTTATATGAAGTAGCATAAGCCCAATGGGAGGATGGAGAAAGCAATTTTTGTAGGGGTGTAAAGGGTGTGGAGGGTGGTGGTGGTGGTGGTGAGTTCTTTTTTTGAGGTTGAGTTGTTAGTGTCATGGTTTCAGTGACACACAAAGGCACCAGCAGAGACGGAGAGAGCTGAGGAGCAACGTCTATTTTTTTGGATGAAATGAACAATCTTTCAATTTATTGCGGGAAATGTAAGGAAGGCTTCAGTTGACAGTTGTACGGGGTACATCTTTAACTACCAACCCTTGCAGACAAAATTGTTTAAATTTAAAAATTATAAATTACTTTTCTCAAAAATAAAAAAAGATTGTTGAAATTCAGATTAGCTTTTTTTTTTTTGTCATTTGGTGGGGAGTTGGGGGAGGGGGGGGGGGGGGGGGTTTAGCTTATATTGTGATCAAATAGTCCCATGTGACTTCAATTTCAACGATTAACCCATTTAAATTTTCAACTTTAACAATCAACTACATTTTTTTTTTGTATGTGTTGAAAGTCTTGGCGAATTTATTTATAATATATTAAAATCGAGACACAAACTATGTTATTGTCACGTCAATCGTTAATTGTGCCCTATTTTTGCTAAGTTGGCTTATTTGATGAGATGTCATTCTTATCATTTCACCTTATTGTTTCATATTTTGAAACATTTAAAACCTCGCTATTCTTTCGTGACATTTTGACAAAAATACGTGACATTTAAGCTATGCTTATTTAATCTAAAAAAATTTATAATTTTTTAAGAAGCTACTACTATTAACTTTTTGACAAAAATACTACAATGTTTTTTCCTTAAAACTTACATAATTATTACAATTCTTTTAAAACAAATCTTTTAATAAAAAATGTTTTTTTCTTTAAATAAAACGCGAATAGACAAGCCTTTAATCTTTGAATATATCATCATATTCATCATACCCGGTATTTTAGGAACAAAACTTTTTTTGGAAGTGGGGTGTAAATAGAAAAAAGGAGGGTGGGAGAAAAAAAAACTCTATTTTGTTCTTGTATGTCCTAAAAGAGTGACCCAACCTTCAAGTTATCCAAAGTCCACTTTGAGATCCGGTTGGTTAAGAATATTGTCGAAGCCTCCCACCACACTTGACACCATTCTCAAATATTTTCTCTAAAACATGTCACTAGCTTCTAAAACCATCCAAGACACATATCACCCTTTTCACTCAACGGCCATTCCCCCCGGTCCACCCACAGGATCCAAAATATTATTTGGCCAGACATTCACGCTCCCCTACATCCCATGAGCAATGGAGGACCTAAGCCTACACCCCACTCACATCTGGCATAAGAAAAGGTGCACACTCCTCCAAATACACATTGTTCCTTACTGTAATCCGTCACCCCTATCTCTCCGTCATGCACAAATAATAGTTCAACCACTCAGAATTCCAAAAACATCTCAGATCTCAACAAATGGCATATTCTGTTTTAGCTTGTTTATATACAGGAAAATAAGTTAGCTTGTTCACTGACAATTACTTGAATAAGATCAACTTTTAAATTTTAAATGTAGAAACAAACACATGAATTCGCACAAGGGCATCGAATATAACAAGCTTTACGTCTAACCAAACCAAGACATTAAATATTTACGAATAATAGTTTTCGCCATGGAAAACTAGCCTCAGAAGAAGGCATGGATGATATGAAATAGAAATTTGACAAAATAACATAAAAAGATTGAAAGAAGTCAATTAAACATGGCATGAATCACACCAAGTGAATGAGCAGGTATGGGTCATCATTAACAGTTACTACAGGTTATTGAATCGGTGAGAAAACTCCAGAGCAGTAATCTAAGCAGGTATATCGAGACTAAAAAAAAAGCCTGTGCTTTTAGGTCGCTTCCTGACAGGGAGCATGATCTTCCAAGTAAGTGCAACATAAATACAAACAGTCATTATAGGTTTTGATTGCTCTCCAGGAATACTCACTCATTCAGAGAACCACTGTCATCCAGCCTAAAACTATGTTATAGAATAGACCTTTACGGTTTTGGATGTATCACACACAACAAGGTTGTCTGTATCAGCTGTGGTGGTACATAGCCAATTGACCTGCCAAATAAAATGTATAAATGATCACATAATAGACAAATTTGGCAGAAGCAGAACAAGTAACTAGCATCCAGAAGTTCCAATGAAATTGTATTACAAAACTCACCTTTCCGGGTACACTGAGGTTCAAATGTAGGATATCGTTGTTGCCATCACTTAACCCAGCATCAGGATAACTGGACCAATTCCATACCTTCACCATCTTATCGTTTCCGCCAGATATTAAGAATTTCCCTCTATCACCAAACAATGAAAATGCCCTGTGTCACCCACCCATATCAGTTAGGGGACAACTACAAGTGAATTTAGTCGTAAGTTACTAAATTAGAGATGAGGAATTGACTCACAGGCTAGAAATAGCCGCAGTATGGCCACCTAAACTGTAATCCAAATGCAACCTCCTTTTTCCATTTTGATCTGCATCAGTATTGCTAGTTGAACTACCATCTTTTGATCTTGATTGTGATTCTTTTCGTGAATTCGAAGAGCTTTTTGACCTAACAGCAGCAATTTCTGATTCAACATCAATCACATTAATAGCTCCACCCCCTGCAACAGCACATATCTTGCCTAATTTCTCTATCATGTTGATTTCTGGAACAGCTATTGCATGAATAAAAGCAGGATTGAAACACTGTCCAGCACCGTTATTACCCACATTGCCTACAGTGACGAAAGAACAACATTAGCAAATTGGGTAGTTTTTCTTTCACTTTTTTGTTAAATTTTGTTTTCCCCTCACTTATCTTTACTGTATATTACTATTAACAATTTTAAGTGTATATATGTATTCATAAGCAAAGAAAGGAAAAAGCCAGCATATAAAACGTAGAATTCAACTAAGACAACAAAATTAGCAAAAGGATCATTAATTTACATTGCATTAAGTACCAGCTGCTAGTTCAGTTATTATCAAAGTACATGCATGTACGCCTTATGCATAAATATATCCAAAACTCCAGACTTCAGTTAGAACTTTTATGTTTCTTTTAAAAATTACCTGTCTGTGACTTACATTCTACAGTTTTACTAGTCAGTAGTCACCAACCAGCATTATGTATAAATATATCCAAAACTCCAGAATTCAGTGAGTGCTTTTATGTTTATTTTAAAAATCTTACATGTATGCGACTTACATTCTACAGTTTTACTAGTCACCAACCAGCATTTTCATGTTTTATTTCATCGGTTATATTTTTAACTGGCCTAACCTTTCGAATATATCTGCTGTAGAATCATGGCCTTTATTTAAGGCTTTAACCAGGATTTAAAACAATCATCATACTTAAAATGTTTTCTTTTGCTTCTTGCACTCAACAAGATAATTAGAGATGGGAGGACTTGTGTTATTGCAAATATCAAATGATAAATATGATAGAAGGCTATGATTTAGATAATTCACGTCATCTCATGCAAAACTAAAATTAATAAAGACAGACATTTATGAGAAAATATACCAAAATCCACTACTTTGTGGGGGCGCGCTTTGGAGAAGTCCCACAACACAAGCGTTGAATCAAGACCTCCACTAATAACTGGGGTAAAACAAAAATAGGAGTCAACTTTCTGTAAATAATGACTGCAAGTTTTTAGAAAACCAGCATAAACCTTAAGTCAAAAAAGCATAAACCTTATACCAAAACGTTTTTTAATTATAAATAGAAACACATGCTCATGCAAATTCTTGATTAATATATCCAACTCATAATTATTAGGTCTACACATATTTTTGTTAGAACTCTCTAAATATTATTGTCTATACCCCTTTTAATCGTGAGTGGATTACAACCCATGTATGCATGTGCATTACACTATCGTTAAGTGCACAAACTAGGTTGTTTGAGGTGACACAATAGCACAAATTAGATTATTATCAGCAAATTAACAACAATTGCAAAAGGAATCCGAATCAACCCAAAAAAGTATACATGTGACATTTTGATTAAATAAACTGGCCTTCCAGGTCCATGCAAAAAACTGCAATAACATGTCTCATAGAAACAAGAAGTCACAGCAACCTAACTCAGGAATTAGTAGTACTTTACAATAACATGTCTCATAGAAACAAGAAGTCACAGCAACCTAACTCAGGAATTAGTAGTACTTTATTTTGTGTGCTCTACACTGACATTATAATCTGATAATCTGTGACAATGACAGACGCAATAACAAAGCCAGGAGTTATAGTCAGTCAGTTTGCTACAATTAATGATTATAACATGGATATATCAATTTATGTGTGATGGCTTCTGTTTAAATAAAGAAACCCTTATAAGATTTCTATTCTGTAAATCAGAGTTAAAACTCAAGAAGAAAATGTTGTAACATGCATGTCAGTTTCTTTCCTCATTTGAAGTTCTTTTAATGACATTTATATCTCTTAGTTTGCTAAAATATCAGCCAACATGTGTATCTATGCATGCGCACATTTGCACTAGCCACTAGGCTTGACATACGCTTTTTACTGTACTTCCTAGGGATTCCAATTTAGAAACACTGGTAATTATAGTCTTTTTACTGTACTTCCTAGGGATTCCAATTTAGAAACACTGGTAATTATAGTTCCCCGCAAACACTGCTTTGAGACCAATGCCTCAGGCACTGTTGTGAGTCGCAACTAAGAGACCCTCCAACAAATGAGTTCTTCAAGGTTGGTTAGTTTGTAGAGTTTGATACAAATTCCTAAGTCTCTTTCTAATAAGACAATGGGTATTCTACACAATGGGAAGACGCAAAGACAACTTACAAAAGTCTACTTCAGACTCATATCATAATGTCATTGAAAACCATAAATTCTCCTATGAGAGGGAGGAGGGAGAGAGAGAGAGAGAAATTCATATGAGAAAAATAAGCACGACTATATATAACTACCTTCCCAAGATCTCCAAGGAAGAAATTCCACAGTGCTACAAATCTAAAACACAAGGTCAAGGTGAAATAAATAACAATATCAATATATCAAATTACTCACTAATTATAGAAGAACAAAATAATAGGGAAAAAATTTGGACAAAAAGTGGAAAGATGAAACATTAGTGGGTTGAAATAAAACTCCAGATTTATGTAATTAGCAGCCATGTAGTGAAGAACAGCTAAAATAAGGATACACTTGTATGACCAGCTTCAGCTCGTAGTGTTTTATATAGGCATTGCTGCCTAATATCAATTATCTGTCAAAGAAATTTGCAATCAATAATGAGAAAATGAAAATGTAGGATACTTAAACATCAACTTGGCTTTTCTAAAATCAAAAGAAATGGGAAAATTAAAAGTGCATGCAAAACAATAAATAATATATCACATTACAGAGGAGAAGACACAAATCAGTTTTTAAATCATTAATTACAAAATAAACTGTATGTTTCTATGTTTTGTGGCATGTATTGAAGCTTTAGAATACAATGCAGGCTTATGGTTTATGGGAGAATAGATCAACATTACTAGGCATTTAGAAAAATTTTACAATACAATGCACGTTTATGGTTTCTTATGAGAATATATCAATATTACTAGGCAGTTAGAAAATTTAGTTAATGTCACCATAGGAAATAACATGATAAAAAGGACAACCCGGTGCTACAAAGCTATAAGTGGAAAAGATATATTCATATAAGCCAATAAATGAGATATTACATGAGGGAAAGTTAGAAAGCACAAGACAAATAAATACAAGGCATACCTTCACCTCACCACTATCATCTGCTGCAGCAAGAAATGAGGACTTTGAGTTGCATGAAACCTGCAAAACCAGACACATAATTATACTATAACAGCATTTTTCAAGAAATGAAGTGAACCTCTATACAAAGATAACATCAATTAATAATTTAATATTACAACAGAATAGACGAATGTACAAGCAGCTATAGGTTCAGGTATAGGGCAGACTCTCAAACACACTCTTTCAGCATAACTCACTAATTTCCCAATCATTTAAATCTCTATGGAAGTGGAAGTCCCAATTTAAGGTTTCATCTTAAATAAAATACAAGTACTAATGGAAAAACTATGCTGAGCAGAGAGATGAAATAGGAAAGGTTAAGCCACCGAAAAAAGAAACATTCCTTATTTGCAACGTTGTCTATTAACTTGAGTAACGCTAGCATTTATTGACAGTAACTAAGCAGTAAAAAAACTTCAGATACATGAAATAGAACTTCTTTTCATTTTTATATACCTAGAAACAGTAGGAACATTCAACAAGATCTAGTAAATGCATAACATTATATTTGAATTACAAGTCCTACTATCTACCTTGTTTATCTCCTCTTTGTTATAGTTATAATTCTCCAATGGCTTCCATTTGGTGGTGGCCTTCAGAACAGAACATAATATACAGAGGATCAGCATAATAATTAATAATCTTTCTAAACAATGTAAATAATTAAGGTGGAACCAGAATAAATTGAGATTAACAAAATATGTGTGTGTATCCAGATATCCTTCAGATGAAAATGAGTAATGCAATAATTGCAATGTCACGTGTGCATCAGTAATATAAGGAGAGAAGGGTGTCTCGCAAAAGGAATTAGAATGTACTGAAATCAAACATCTTTGGAGCCTATAAAATGCTTACCAGACGCACATCAAAACACTTGATTTCCTTTCCTGAGGAGACATAGATATTATCTTCCTTCCCTGGTTCAAGGGACAATTGTTTGCCAAAGATGTAAGTAAACTCATCCACTGGATGCAAATTGGATGTCTCCAATTTACATAGGTCACTTCTTTGTTTTATATATAAAAGAAATTTATTGAAGCTGCCACTATAGTTCCTGTATCATGAACCTTCACCAAGTATTTATCTATAACAGGTCACCACATCCAAACCAATGACTAATACATTATACATTGTAAAATTTGGCCCACGAGCTAAGGCTCGGGTGGCACCAAGTCTCTCTGGGGATTATTTGATCCCACCAAGGCCACTTTGCCACCACATTAGTAACTCCCAAAAAAAAACCAAAAAATTCAATACAAGAAGATTAAGTAGCGAAATAGCCACCCATAATCCTTCTATATTTACAACATAATAACGAGTTCAAAAACGAAGATTAGCAGTTTGCAGTGAAATGAAATCATAATAAAACCAATGTTAAAATACATAAAACAGACCTGACTTGAAACACACGGACAAGACGGGTTGTGTGCTGACATCCATAACCAGTCGCGGCTCATCCTTGCATCGCAAGTCGAACCAGCAAACATGACCATCCTTTTTAATATAAAATGAAATTAGCACCAAACAGTTAAATTTATGAAACAACAACAAGAAGATTACAACAACAACGATAATGAAGGAAAATAAGAGGGAGGAATGAGTCTGGAATTGGAGAAGAGAGAGAGAGAAGAACTGACATCGCCGGAAGTGACGATGAGGTGAGGTTGTTGAGGTGAGGCAATGCAGCAGTTAGTGCTGTCTTCGTGACCTTTCAGTCGTCGAGCTTTGAGCTTAACCTTAGAGGGCTTGAGGTTAAGCGTGGGCTCAGCTTCCTCCGCCATCGCGCCGCTTCAGCTTGCGAAACCTAAATTGGGGTGTGCGAGAGAGAGAGAGAGAGAGTGTGTATCTATATATATAGGGTAGGTTTTAGGAGGAACGGGAAGAGAGTGAGGGCACAAATGTGGTGGCGTTTGTAACCGTTGTTGGGATTGGATGGAGTCACCCGCTGTCGAACTCGCTCTGATCAAACTGGGCAAAGCCGCGCTGACACCCGGCACCGCCAAACGTAACGCCATTTCTTACTTGCTTCTTTTTCTATTTTTCTCGCTATTTCCTTATCAGTTATTACTTATTTCTAGCATCGGGAATATCGGGAAAGACATTATGGGCCGTTTGAATCAGCTTGCTTGTTGCAAGGATGGTGAGCTTATTTTGACAAATTTGACCAAAAAAAATATTTTGACAAAAAAATAATAATAAAACAAAGTTTATAAGCCTTATAACATGTCCAATTGTTGATAAGTTACTTTTAGATTTTTTTTTATTACCACATTATTGTTGTGAAGTATCCACCGGCTTCGCCGATGACTAATCTCTGTCAATGAATCTGGCTAGTCACCTTTTGTGGGTCTCCCCTCCTAACCACGTTTTTTTAACTTATTTGAATAAGCTTTTCATTGACCAAAAAATAAATAAATAAGCTTCCCAAAATAACTTCAGAAAATAGCTCAAAGTTCATATGAAAATAGTTTAATCTCATTCCGTCTTCGATTATCAAAACAAGTTCTTAATTAGGTTATTTACCCATATACACCTTATGTATCATTAGAAGTGGCAGCACTTAGAGAGGCAAAACGTGCAGCTTTCAGGAACTTTGCAAATCTGTGTAGGCCAAGCATTGGACCAACTCACGCTTGTCACTACTGGTGAGGGTTGACAGGGTTGGCGTGAGTTGACTCCAGCATTACCATTGCATGCCAATGCCAAATAACACCTTCCTGATCATGACAAGGGATAAGCACACTCTTAGCACTAGTGTTTCATAAAGTATGAGTAAAACCAGGCACAGTGCTTGCAACTTCATTCATCCCAGGGAAGTCAGAAGACTCAGAACCAGCAGAGAACAGTTCTCAGTTGATCTTATAGCACTAGATTCAAATTCAACAGCCCAAAAATTGGGCAACTAGCTAGTAGCAGGTGAGGGTGAGGGTGAGGGAAACTTCAATTTCAATCCCTTTTCATCAAACAGTTTGGCCGTGAGTGCACCAAAGATGGTCATGGTCAATTTGTAAAGCTTTCAAAGACAGGTATCTGCAGCTTCACACAACTGGACAATAAAGAACATGCCAATGTAGTGTTTTTTATATGCCCACCTTACATATATTGACAAATATCAGCTTGAAGTGAAATGGATTTTGTTAAATTCATATATATGATCAAAGATTAACTGCTCTTGTTTCTCATTCTCTCACTTGGTGTGTTTAATTTAATGCAAGACTTTACATTTTTGTACCATCCAACAATTTTATAAAATAAATATGGTTTTTAGATCAAACTATTCAATTATTAATGTGAATGTGTGTGGCGTTGCCATATTTGCTGGCCATATCGTAGGTATCGACACTTGTTCCTCATTGTTATGACATTGATTATAATTGTTGATGTTCTGAGGTGCCAATCATGCTAGATATATTTTCAAGTATAGCAGCAATGAAATGGTCACAAACATGCAAATTTGTGTTGTTTTTTTGTTGTACGACACGCAATAAATTAGTGGTTATCCAATTTTTTTAATCATAATATATTAAATTTGATATAACTCTTTAAAATTCAGTATTATCCACGTCAATGCTATCCAGAGTATGCGTGTGGTATTGGATGTAAATACATGATACAACGGCTAGCTTCTCCTTGCCAATGTGTGATTGGGTATATGTAAACACACGATACAACAGCTTCTCCTTGGCGGGTACGAAAATGGAAATCACCAGATCTCTTTTTCAGGAACCTAAAATTAATGTCATCTTTTTAAAAGTGTGTCGTCATCATCAATATTTTTCCCTGATTCAAGCCAAGGTAAAATAGAAGACGGCTTCAGTAGCATTTCAGAAAAAACTATATTACCTCAAAATCCCATTTATACACACTAGGAAAATGTGTACTTAATTATGCCAGTCATTAGTTACCATTCCAAGTCAAGATGTGTCATATTGTCATATGTAAGTCCATTATTATTATTCCTTCCTTATAATTGGATAAATTTCCAGCAAATTGATATCCATTGGGCACAGTAGATTTAACCAACATTACAGTATCCATCTTTTTGTTTCTATAATAAGATACTAATAAATTTGAATAACATGATACAGAATCTTTTTGGCTTAATTTTGCAATTTCTGAACTGGGATACATCATAGATGTGCGCTGCCTGTGGTTAATTATATGTCAGACAAACAACCAGCAGTTTTCATACTGAAAATTAGAAAATTAGAAAAAGCACCTTATATATATAATCTAAACATAATCAATACTTTTCTCCTTTAATGGGAACAGTTCTAATAATTCATAGAAAATAGTACATACTGCAAATGGGGCACTAACCGCACTATGGAACAGAGAGAAGTACTGTAGGGGAGCATATATATGCTTTAATCAATATTTATCCGTCATCTCCCATATAGACACTACTCAAAATCAATTTTAGTTAGTGATGGGAAAGTGAGAATTTGACAGAGCAAATGCTGAAGTTATAATAAACTAGAGATCAGTCAGTTTTCACCTTCCAAATTGCTTTTATTTGACAGTGCATGCAACTGCATAAGCCCATGACTTGAGATGTTGTTTCATTGCCACATCATCATCAAATGGAGGCAACTTAGCTTGCTGCTGAGTTGAAAGCAATTGATATCTTCTATTATGTGGTGATGATGATGATGATGATGACTCCTGAAACTTCAAAAACCCACTAACCTCCTTAACATTAAACCCCAAATCAAGCCCTCCAAGAATCATTTTTGTTCCATTTACCCCAAACTTCTTCCACTTCCTCCTCTTCCTCCTTTCTCTACTCTTCTCTGTTTCCCTCCCTGAAGATTTTCTCACCATTTCTGAGCTACCCACTTCTTCAAACGCTGATGAAATCTCACCAAGTTGGCACCTTGGGGTCATCTTCTCAGCATTCTGATGAGAGTGATTCAGAGGGAATAATGGGGTATTGGGTTTCTGCAAGTGATCTCTTTTGGGAGGCTCATTGGCATGGATTGAAGGTTCAAATTGATTAGTCAAAGAGGCTACAGAAGGTTGAAGCCTGCAGGTCAAGATGTTTGTGTAGAACCAGAGAGAGTCTAGGCTCTGTGTAACCCGTGAACCATCCATGATTATTTCTATCAGTAGAGTAGAGAAAAGCTGAAATCCAAGACCATATATATAACATGTGAGTTGGTTTTATATATAAAAAAGAACAATAAACGAGGAAGCTTGTTGTTACTTCTTCTTTGTGTAATACATACGGGAGCTTTTTCATTCTTTTCTGCAGAGTTACAATTTGGACGTACCCTAATGAAAAATGCCAAAAGAATTGAGCGGGGTAGTGTGCAACATTTTCCTTGTGAGGTTTTTTTCTTGTGGACCAAAATGCCCTTGGGTCTGAGATGTATTTGGGAAGAACACACGGGGACAGTTCGGTCTCGTCGGTAAAACCAGTGGCCAAAGACAGTGGGCGCCGGGGCGTTACTGGTGCATTGCAACTTTCACTCACCATTGCGAGAGTGCTGCAGTTACCGTATCAAAACAGCGAAGACAAGTGTGTTTAGTAACTTTTGTTCACGTTTACTTTGGGTTTGTTTGGATTGATTTATGCGGAGTTTATGAATACAGCTTATGATTGACTTATAAGCTGTTTTGGGCTTATTTTTCATAAGCTACCCAGGATAACTTATCAAAATAGCTTATGACTTATATAAAATAAGTTTTACTATAATTTTTCTTCAATTATAAAAGTAACCTATACAGCTTATATCATAAACAGTGGATAAGCTTATTATCCAAACACAGCCTTTGTTTCACTCTCTTGCTGCTGCACTCTTTTTATGATAAAAAAAAAAAGAAAAGAAAAAAGAGGGAGAAAACGTTTTTTACACTCATCTTGCTACACTGTTTTTATGATAAAGAGAGGAGAGGGGGGGAAAAGTTGTGTCTTTTTTATGTCATACAAAATACAAATGAAGTGTAGAGATAAGTGGGGGAAAAAACGTCACGCGAACAAAATCAAGCTTCTGGTGAAAATGTGCTAACCAGTATAAGAGGCATTTTGAACTTTTGATCATATTATAAGTATAAAGTTTGGCATTATATATAGTAAAAGTTTTATATCTAATGAAAGCTTTTATTGAATTTTGTATAAAAAAAAAAAGCTTTATTGAATCTATTGACAGCTTTATTGAATTGCTGTTCAAAAGTGTCTATTTATAAAACGTGTAATAATAATGTTTTTTCTAATTAAAAAAATTAAAAAGGAGAAGAGTAAGAGAGAACATGTGACTTAAACATTCGTTTACCTTTAACGTTTTGTTTTGTTTTCAAAAGAAAGTAAAAAAGAAAAAAGTAAAAAAGGAAAAAATGAAAATGATAAAAAAGAAAAAATTAAACAGAAAATGAAAGAAAAAAATAAAATTAAAAGAAAATTAAATGTAAAAATGTTATCTAAAAAAGAAAGTAAAAAAGGACAAAAAATTAAAATTAAAATAGAAAAATGGAAAAATATTTTTTTCTCTTTTTATTTAATCAAACAGAAAATATATTGTGTGTGTATTCATGAAAATGGCGTAAATATATACAAGGTGCCATTTACAGTATACTACCCTTAAAGTGGTCCACTATAAATCAATAAGTGTCTATAATAGACCAGCGATTGTCAAAAATATAGATATATTAATTTTTAAATCTAAGGGTCAAGATTGTTAAAGAGTGTCAATTTCATTAAAATTAAAAAATTAATTACCCTAATGCCTTTTGTAATTGTGGTATTTATAAAAATGAACAAAAAAGTAATATATTAAAAAAACTCTCTCTCTCCCTCTCTCACTCTCTCTCTCTCTATCGCTCTCTCCCTACCCCCTCTCTCGCTCTATCTCGCTTACTCTCTCCCCCCTCTCTCCCACTCTCCCTCACCCTCCTTTTCTCTCTCTCTCCCTTTCTCTCTCGCTCTCTCCCCCTCTCTTTCTCTCTCTTCCCCTCTCTCACAATCTCCCTCTCTCAATCGCTCTCTCCCCCCCCCCACTCTCTCTCTCTCACTTCCTCTCTCTCCCCATCTCTCATTAATGATCTCTCCCTCCCTCTCTCTCGCTCTCACTCCCCCTCTCTCATTCCCTCCCCCTCTCTCATTCCCTCCCCCTCTCTCTCGCCCACTCTCATTCCCTCTCCCACCCTTTCTCTCTCGCTCTCTCCCCCTCTCTCTCGCTCTTTCCCTTCCCTCTCTCTTTCACTCTCCCTTTCTCTCCCCCTCCCTCCCTCACTCTCGCTAGAGAGGGGGAACAAGAGGGAGGGAGTGATAGAATGTGCAAGAGAGAGGGAGAGAAGGAGAGGAGAGAAAGACAGGGGGAGAGAGAGGTTTCTCAGACAGTGGGAGAGAGAGACAAAGGGAGATGGAGAGGTTTTTAGAGAGCGACAGAGAGAGGGGAGAGCGAGAGAGGAAGGGAGGGAGGGAAAGAGAGAGAGCGAGAGGGAGAGGGAGAGAGCGATCAAGAGCAAGGGCAAGAGGGGGAGAGAGAGGGCAAGAGAGAATGAGGAGAGAGAGAGGGATGGAGGGAGGGGAGAGAGAAAGGGAGAGTGAAAGAGAGAGGGAGAGAATGAGAGAATGAGAGAGGGGGGAAGAGAGAGGGAGAGGGAGAGTTTTTTTAATATATTACTTTTTTTGTTCGTTTTTGTAAATACCACAATTACAAGGGCGCTAGAGCAATTAATTTTTTATTTTTAAAGAAATTGACACCCTTTAACAATATTGACCATTAGAGTTAAAAATTAATATATCTATAATTATGACAACCGCTGATCCGTCATGGACACTCACTAATTCATGGTGAACCACTTTAAGAGTGGTCCACTGTAAATGGCACCTATATACAAATAGGATGTGCAATCCTAAAACAAAAGTGAAGCGAGCTATTGGTCAAAAAGTTGTTGTTAAGAGCATCTCCATTGGAGTATCCACTTTTGGGTACTTAAGTGGACTCCACTTGTACACATCACTCATTTTTATTTTTTTTAATTCAAGTACCTAATAGGTACTCAACCTCTCCAACCCAACAACTCCAAAAAATTTACTAAATGAGTCTCACCAATAACTCTACATCCAATTATAACCCACAAAAATACGTGAGACCCACGATAAAAGAGGAGAAAAAGGGTGCTTGTATAAGCACCCCTCCCCAATAGGTATCTAAATTTCTTTTACTCCAATAAAAATACTTAATAAGTACCCATTAAGTACCATTTAGGTACCCTCTAGAGACTCGAGTTCTCGTCAATTTGGCCAAAATGCTCATTGAGGGCGTTTTGGTCTCTTGGTGGAAATATAAGCTGCCACCGGTTTTTCGTCCAACAGAGCGCAAAAAAGTTATTTACGTGGGACCAACAAAACTCTTCTTTCTTTCCTTTCTATCTGCAAACAAACAGCAGATATTCGCACTTTTTCTCCCGAAATTCTGTTCAGTATTTTTCCTTCTTTTTTCATAAAACCATAGTGTAAACATTAAAATTTAAGAACAGATGCATTTAAAGAGAATGATATGATCTTGAGCCTTCCGTTGGTTGATTTAATTGGTGGATTGTGAATTTAGAGAATAAAATGTTGTAAAACCTTGGGATCTAATGTTATAGAGTTTCTTAGCATTTTTCTTATTTTCTACAGTTAATTTTTATTAAGAAATAAAGTTTTTTAGATTCTCCCCTCAAATTTCGAAAACTAATTTCCAAAAGTTAAAAAATATGAATTCTGCCAGAAACTAATTTTCTGAAGTGAAAAATTGTGTTCCAAAAAGTTAATTCAAGAAAAAATGGAGAGAACAAGAATGAGGTATTTTGAGAAAATAAATTGCAAATAAAAAGGAAAAGAGTGTGTATGAGTAGTAATTTGGGAGGTGTAGGTAGTAACCGCCTTGAAAATTACATTGGTTGGCCCATGAACCTTAACTTGTATGGCCAAGGCAAATTAATGGCTTTTTCACCAAACTGGTGCAATTTTATGTAGAAATTACTAGTTTGGTGTAGATTTAAAAATAATTACCGAAATAGGATAAGTCGTATGCCCCATCTATGACTTTTTCTTTTTTACAAAATCGTCAACCTCACATACGACTTCACACTGTTTAACTTTTTTTTAACTGTTCATAGAAGTCGTATAACGTATATACGACTTTGTATGTTTTATATATATTTTTTTTAAATAAACCGAAGTCGTATGCTAAGAACACGACTTTGCATAAATTTAAAAAAAAAAATTCACATGAACTAAAGTCGTATATAAGAAATACGACTTTAATGTTTTATAATTTTTTTTAAAAAATCAATGAAGTCGTATATCATTTTTACGACTTTACATTTATTTATTTTTAAATTTTTTTTTGAGAAGTCGTATGCAAGGCGTACGACTCTCGTAAATAGAAGCACATATAGAGTTCAAAATTAGGTGGGGTTCATCAATCATTCCGTCTATTCTTCCATAAGCTACATGATAAAGAAATACAAATAGTTGTTTGACCAATGATGTTAAGCAGTAGGGTCCAGAATTATAAATATTGAAAAAGTGGGTGACATTTACCGGAAATCTATTACTATTTTGTCAACACAATTACACATAGAAGATACTTGAGTTCACCTAAAATAACATTATAATAACTAAAAAGTGTTTATTTTTTTCTCCAATTATAAATTTAAAAATGCTTAAATATGTTTTTGTCCTTTAAAAATTTTCAAATTTGAGTTTGATCCTTTAAAATTAAGTCAAACTTTTTTAGTCATTTAAATATTTATTTTTGATTTAGGTCCTTTAAGTGAGTTGACTTGCTAGGTGGCACATTATGACCCAGTCATCATTCCTATGTGGCACGAAACGCTGACGTGGTCTCTTATAAAAATATTAAAAGACCAAACTCAAATTTGAAATTTTTTAAAGGACTAAAACATATTTAACCCATTTAAAAATAAGTTATTTTTATATCATTTATAAAACACAGCATGACCCTGCAAATGCATGGGTCAATTGGCTAGTTTGAACTAATAATTGCACCACTTGTAATCTTTGAGCCAGTGACCTGTGTCTGTTAGTAAAAGGAAGGTCCAGAAAAAAGAAGAAAAAGATCAATAGAAGAGAGCAAAGGAAACAAAAGGAAGGTCCAGAAAAAAGAAGAAAAAGATCAATAGAAGAGAGCAAAGGAAACTAAAATATAACAATGGATACGAACAAGTTGAAGGCAAAAAAATTGGATTTTGGGCCTGTTTGGATTGGCTTATGCAGAGTTTATGAACATAGTTTATGACTGATTCATAAGCTATTTTGGGCTTATTTTTCATAAGCTACCCAGGATAGCTTATCAAAACAGCTTATGGCTTATATAAAATAAGTTTCACTATGATTTTTCTTCGATTATAAAAATAGCTTATGCAACTTATATCATAAGCAGTAGATAAACTTGTTATACAAAGAGGGCCTTTGTCCTTTTTAGATGCTTTTGCATAGTTTAATCAAACCACTATACCCCAAACCACTATTTACAAAAGTCGTACCACATTGTATACTACTTCTCAAATTTTTTTAAAAAAATAAATAAATGCAAAGTTCTGAAAATATATACGATTTCATTGATTTTTTTTTAAAAAATTATAAACAATTAAAGTCGTGTTTCTTATATACCACTTTAGTCAAAGTGATTTTTTTTAAAACTCATACAAAGTCATGTTTTTTGCATACGACTTCGTTTTTATTTAAAAAAAAATAAATAAAATATACAAAGTCGTATATATATTATACGACTTCTATGAACAGTTAAAAAAAAAGTTGAACAATGTGAAGTCATATTAGAGATTGAGGACTTTGTGAAAAAAAGTCGTAAATGAAACATACGATTTATTCCATTTGAATAATTATTTTTAAATCTACATCAAATTGGTCATTTCTACGTGAAATTGCACTAATTCGGTGAAAAAGTCCAAATAAGCATAAACCAAAAAAAAATGTTGCCAAAATATAAATATAAATAAAAAATATGAACAAATAAAGACATTAAAATTTAAAAGAGAAAAAGAAAACATAAATAAATAAATAAAAACAAAACGAACGCAGCTGTTTATTTTATTTTATCGCATTTCCTCCTCGCCTCTGGGCACACTCACTGCCTCTTTGCCGCACTGGATTCTCCAGTTCTGCAGTCTCTTCCGTCTCTGTAAGTACCTTTTTCTTTTTTGCTGTGTGTCACAATCTTTGAATGCAGACTTTGGCTACCCTTTTTGTTAGTTTCAACTTCACTTTCGTTTTGCTTCCACCTCTTTCCCCTGTTTAATTATGTGTTGCATCATTCCAATTGAATACCGGGTTTCACTGGGATTATATACCGTTTTCTTAATCCTGCCACACATTTCATTTATCCATTCATTCCAAGCATTTTCATACTGAATTATTATTTATTTTCTCTTTTATTTCAGAATCCTGTGCCTGCTGTCAACTGCTTCCCACAAAGCATACTGCATAATTACGGAGACATAGCAACTGTTTTAGTCCCATTTTTTTATTTGCTATAGAAAATATTAAAAATAAAATAAATAATTATTGCTTTTGCACAATTACTAGAATCCCAAACCAAATTTTGATGCTTTAGGCCTACCCATCATCGTTGGAACCTGAAAATGTCACTTGTATTCCCCTCATCCTCTGCAGCCCCTTTATGTTTTTCTCAATGGAAGACTCACAATTCAAATTCCCTGCAAAGGTTTTCTTGTAATTCTTTCGCCCCTCTTCAACATATAATGGTTCCCCCTTGTAAAACAAGAGATATATGTGCCTGCTTTAAAAATGAACCAAACGTCCTACATAAGTATGCAGCTAGATGCAAGGGACATGATTATGATTCATATGCTGAAGAAGGCACAGTGCCCTTCGATTGGGATGATGATGAAGAAATTGAAGATACAGGGTCGCCGTGGGAAGGTGCGGTTATATACAAGAGAAATGCGTCAATCTTACATCTGGAATACTGCACTACATTGGAGAGATTAGGTCTAGGAAAGCTTTCAACTGATGTCTCTAAAAATAGGGCTTCTGCTATGGGATTGCGGGTTTCAAAAGCTGTGAAGGATTATCCAGATGGAACTCCTGTTCAGATTTCTATAGATGTGACCAGGAAGAAGAAAAAACTGAGGCTTGATGGGATCATAAAAACTGTCATCACTCTTCTTTGCAATAGGTATTGCCCCCCATGAATTTAGACTGCCAACCTACAATTATGGTGCTTTGTTTTACTTTTTTTTTTTTACCATCTCTAGATTTTGTATTTTTCTTCTTGATTTTACACTGCTTTATATTTGTTTTGATAAATTAATTTTTCAGGCGTCAGACTCAGAAGTTAAAATCTCTATGGTGAAATAATATTTTGCATTTAGTAATGGTAATTATTGGCTTGATGCTCGTTTATGCATCATCTGAAAATTTATTTTGCCTGTCATTCCATCTAATATCATACAGAAGTGATAATAAGAAACAATGAGTAGCCAGCTACCATGAAGGCATGAGGGTTTGTTTGATATGAGAAAAATTTCTTTTCCTACCTATTTAGATTCTCATGCCAACATTCTCTTTACTATCCTGTGTTGCAATGGGTGGTTTCAATATCCTACATCATATTGAGATCAAAGCATTTAGCATGTCAGCAAGTTTCTTGGGAAGATGTCTCATATTTTACCAGTCAGTTTAAGAATTAAATGATAAGGCATAGGATGGTATGCTGATAACTATGTGCATTCCTTTGATGCTTTTGTCGATGCGAAACTTCAATTTAATGGAATCTATTTATCTAGTATCTACAAGATATGTAGATCTTCTCGGTTTTTCATCCAGTCCTTAGCTTTGGTGTTGATCTGTAATTGATTATTTGCTTTTGAGAAAACAACATAAGTTATTTTCAGTTGTGAGAGGGAATAAATAGCCAACATTAGTCCAGACTCCTCTCTATTTCCAGTTTCCAATTCAATACAAATGCTTTCTAGTTTCCAATACAATGGTTTGTTTTATGGAAAAACAATTTTTTACTACTGTTAGGGCCGGTTCTAGGCCAGTTTTAGGGTTGTTATCAATTTGTGATCAGGATCAGTTTGTTATTAGGTTTAGGATTTCCGTTATTATTAGTTAATTTTAGGAGATAAAGATAAAGTTTATTTTCTATTTTAAGTTTATTATCTGTTAGGATAGAGATAAGATTTCTTATTATCTGTTAGGATAGAGATAAGATTTATTTTCTGATAGCATTAGTCAGTTTAGAATTCCATAAAAGGGGATTCCAATGAATGAGAGGGGGAGAGGAGATTGTTATTGTGACTGGGTTAAGCCAGTGTGAAAGGAGAGTGCTCCTTTGTGTATCTTTCTTTCTCATTTAATAAAAGTATTCAGTTTTCTCTTTATTTCCGGCGACTAAGCTGCGAGGTTTTTACCTACCATCAAGAAAGGTTCCTAACAACTACATAATAGTATTCCATTATCCATCTCAAATTATGAAAGCTTACAATGGTGTAATGATAACATGGTATATCTCATGTAAGTTTACAATAGCTCTGGATGCTATACATCACAATTACCATCTTATCTTTTGTTCACTTTACCTTGCAATAGAGTGTCTTCCTGGATAATTATTTTAATGTTTAATCATTCTATTAGGTAGCCAAGAGTGCAAATGAGCAGTTTCATTCAAGAACTTGTTAACAAAACCAAAAGGCAGGCCAAAAAGGGATTATTTGTTCTGTCCATGTGAAAAAAAAGATACAACCATAGGCCCCTTGCATATTCTATATTGTCTTGTTCCACAGCATAGATTATTTCTTTTACTTCCTTTTCAATCAAAATAACTTGTTTCAATGTGATTTTCTATTGAAGGTGTTGCATGCCATCTGCTGAGGGCATATTCTCTGAGTTCTCTCTTTTACTCAGAGAAGAACCTATTGAGGAACCAGAGACTATTGATCTGGGTGTTATTTTTGAGGAAGACAAATTTTCTACCTCTGGAAACAGTGGTAAGGATGATGATGATGAGGAGGATGCACAAATTGATTTGGATGATCAACTATATTTTCCTCCTGAAGAGAAACAAATTGACATTTCAAAAAACATAAGAGACAGGGTGCATCTTGAGATTACCATGAATTCGGTGTGCGATTCTGGGTGCAAAGGCATGTGCGTGAAATGTGGTCAAAACTTTAACACTGGCAATTGCAACTGTAGCAAAGAGGAAGTAAAAGAAAAAAGCTTTGGCCCACTTGGAAATTTGAAACAGCAGATGCAGTTGAAACATTTATGAAGCTCATGTTCAGGATTTCTCACTGTGCTGAATCATTATGTTTAAAATTTCTGACTTTTATGGGTTTGATGTACTAACATTACTAAGCACCTGCTAAGAGTTCGCCTTTGGAATGCTTCTTTCTATTGGTATTGGCGAAGCATAGTCTAAAAGATCTATTGCTTAGTTCTTTATAAACAAGTCAAGCCCGTTGGGGTCTTAATATAATGTGCAAAATCAGAAGGGTCTTGATTTGCATGTTTAGTTCTGTTTCACCTGCTGATTGCTCCGGTTGGGCTTATTTGATTATCTTTATTTTTCTGATCTCAACTTATGGAACCTTTTTGTGTGTTTTTTTTTTAATTTCAACAAACATTTTTAGCATTATGCCTGTCTAACTCACACTACACAAACATCACTTTATATCTTTGCAATTTTTATGATATGGTTATATCTAGTCTCGTTTTATAACATTATACCAAATATCTCGTCTCTTCAGTTATTGAGCAACAACGCCTGTGAGTCATAGGGTGCGAAAAGGCAATCAAGCAGGAAATTGATTGGCAAATTATTCTCAGGTGCTTCATGTTTTGGATTATCCTCCGTTGGGATGTGTTTATTTGTTATTACAAGATTTAGTGGGTGTCTCTTTCCCTCTAGTATTCTAACTTAGTTTTGGGGTCTTTCCCTTTCTTATATAATATAACAAATTAAAAAGGGTACTTGAAACCTTATTCGCAGAGCAATTCAAGAATGTTTCAAAATCATTTGTGTTTCGTTGTTCATATTTGTACCTTTGTCATTTCACTTGATCGTTTATATAATAATATAATTAAACTAGACGGCATTGACGTTATTGATGTTGTCGAATGCATAAATGCTTGTTCATAGTTGATAAGTAGTGTTATTAGTACAACACAGTTTCTGTCAAAAATATTATTATTTAAACGTCTCGTTAACTTATTGATTGCCACGTACAATTTTATAATCATGGAATTTCTATTAAAAATTAACTAAATTGAGTTGTCTAGGAGCCACACATAGCTTTATTTTTGAGGGGGTAATCCGTAGAAGGCCTCAAAACAAAATTAACTGTTTTATTTCAAACATCATATTTGTTGAATCTCAGCTGCGTAGATACTCTACACATGCACACACACAATCACACTTAATGGTTCAAAGAACACGTGACAAGAAAAAAAATGTAGCAAAGAAAAAGCGAAGCTTCTCGCAGATATGATCTGATATGCAGTGTTAGTTGATTATTCATCATTTTCCACGTGCATCTCTGGTTAAAGTCGCAAGTTAGCATATATGCCGTACCAATGGCCACGTGATAAATTGAAATTAAAAAGGGGGGTGCATACAAAAAATATGTATTCTATATATTCTGCTTTGCTCACTACTTTTTCTTTTTAAATAACTGGTTTAGATAGTACTTTGTTTTAGTCCACGTTTGTTTTGGATGGTGCAATCTAATGGCTTCACAGCATCTGTACTAAGTTACAGAATTTACAAATCAATGAAGCGAAAAAATCAGATGCTTCTGATATTCAAAGTAGTGGCAGTCTCTTCACCCATTATTTATGCCTCTGCCAATCACCTTGTACTTATGACATGAATTCATGTGTCATCTAATTCTGCAAAACTTTATCTTTTTGCAGTTTGTTACAATGTAGATTGATTATATAACCAAGTTTAATTTGTCTCTGCTAATTAACCTAATGTTTAGGAGAAGAAATAAATGTTACCTGTCACGACAATGAGTCCACCCTCTAGGACCTACAGATTGAGCAAAATAAATCTGAAATGCTGAATGAAATTTCTTTCTTTTTTGTCTAAAATTACAATTTACAAGTCATTGGAATTCAGAATTCCAGAAAAATTGACAAGGGAATAACTAACGAGAAAAAAAAAATGGGGGAAAGAATGAGGAGAAAAAGGTAGTTGCATTATCTTAAAACTAAAAGTATAAAACAAATAATCTCAAAAATATTAGCAAAGTGTATATGTGAGGCAAAAAAATTGGATTTTGAAATATGAACTGCATCATCTGACAGTGGAAGCAACGGTATGTGCCCACCATATGAGGCTATTTTTCATGTCAGTTTCATTGTTGATAGCAGGGACTTTCCAATTCATCAAGGGGTTCTCTTTTTTTCTCATATCATAAACCTCCCAAGCTTCAGAGAGATAAGGTCTTGGAACCAAGGACTCATCAGTACAATCATCATCTTTCTTCCCCAGCCTTTGCAACCCGGGAATTATTGAAGCCAAGCTCGAGTCTTTATCTTCCTCTGAGAAAACAAAACCCAGATCCATGAACCCTTTTAGCTCCTCGAATTCAAGGTCTGACAAACTCTTGCTTCCCTTTTTCTTCCTTCCTTTGTCAGTGATGTTGATTTTGCTCTTCTTCTTCTTATTCTGTGGTGGGTTTTCAGCTTCTGAGTCGTCTGTGACTTCTTTTCCTGAGAGAATGGTTTGGAGCTTTGAAGGGATGAGGACAGAGTCTGGTGAGAGAGAGTCATGGTTGAAGCTGGTGATGGATAATTGGTCACTCATGGATCTGGTGTGAATTGTTCGGATCCGGGTAAGCTTTGGTTCTTCCGATGTTTCCTTTTTCTGATAATCTAGATTTTCTACAGAACTTGTTGTTGGTGTTGGTGAGCTTGAGTTTTTCTTCAAAATGTTAAGCTCAAACCAGAAAGAATCAAAGAGCTTCAAGATAGCTTCACCTTCCATCACTACTTGGCGGCTTTGGAAAATCAGCAGAAACCTTGCGAATTGCGCGTTGGCAAAAGTAAATTACCTAGGAAATGTTGATTAACTAGTATATATACTATGGTTCATGACCATATTGCCCTTCATGTTACCCTCAAATTACAAGGATTTGATACCAATTATTCACACGTTTTGAATCTAAGACATTTCTCTTTCAAGACACATATGGCTTTAATTGTTGCATTTTTTTTCTTCTATTTTCCGAGTGAGAATATTGTTTTGAATAATGATACACGGATACCTCAATATATCACCATCTATATAATATCTTTTATTTCTTGTTATTTTTATTTTTTTATCACATCATTTTACTTATTATATTTATTTTTGTTGTCTGCATAAAAACAAAAACAGAAAGAGAGAAATGATAGGAAAAAAGAGATAAATCAAAAGAGAGATAAGAATGTTATAGAGAAGCTATAGGGAGAACTGGCTTAGTGAATCCAAATCCAATTTTTGTCATCAAATATTATTATATTATTTTTCCTATAAAGGAAAATTGTTTGGAATGGTCAGGTGGTTTTATGAAGGGTAAAAATTAAAGGTTGACTGAGGTGGAACAGTGAATTATCGATGTTACTAGATAGAGCTAGATATAATGTTGGCTAATGTCAAGTTATCAACAACTAGTGCCTATCTTATCTCATAAATACTGTACACTTGCTGGTTGCGTTGCATCTCTTGTTGTTTGGTTAATGATTGCATCAAACCGATTTGATGTAAAATTAATGGCTCCAAGAATAGCAATAATTGTTTGTTGCTTCCAAATTACACAAAGTTGAAGCCTATGTCACTATGGTTGGCATTTGCTTTTCAAATATAGGTGTTGTTTGGATTGACTTATGCAGAGCTTATATGAGCTTATCTATTGACATAAGCTCTTGTCAATGTGTTTGACAGAGTTTATGAAAATAGTTTATGACCGGTTCATAAGCTGTTTTAGACTTATTTTCATAAGCTATCCAGGATAGCTTATCAAACAGCTTATATCTTATATGAAATCAGTTTCACCACATTATTTCTTCGATTATAAAAATAACTTATATATAAGTGCTTATCATATAAGCGCTTATGTCATAAGTGCTTAAATAAGTTATTTTTCCAAATAGACCCATAATACTTTTGAATTCAAGATCTCTCATACATGTTTAGTGGCTTTCTTGTTCCTTTTTTTTTCCCTAAAATTTTGCAGATTTTGGCATATGTATGTGAATTTTCCTTCTCTCGCATTTTGATGCAGGAGAAACCTTGTTAGCAAGTTTTTTTTACATTCTTTTTTTATGATATATACCTTTTTATGATCATATGAATTATATTCGAGTCTCACTGAGTAGTCTATAAGTTTACTTTCTATTTTATAAATATATCATTCTCTCTAATATTGATTAAAGAAATTAAGAAAAGTAAAAATCTTATTTGATTAGACAACTATACTTAGCAAGAAAATTAATATCGATTTGACAAGAAGAGTGCGTCTAGTTCATAGCTACGTGAGACAAAAATATTTGTCATATTATTTTACCCTTAAAAATAAAGACTCAAGGTTTAATTATATGTTCATGCATTAACAAAATTATATTTTGCTTACTTGCACTTTTGGTCCTCCACTTATCGCGATTTGTGATTTTGGTATCTTAACTTTTAATTGAACAAATTAATTGGGTCCCCCAAATATTTCAATTATTACAATGAGGTTCCTCTATTACTATATATATGTCGTCTAATTTTTAATAGCAGAAGTTTACATGGCACATGTGGAACTAATTATTTGACACTGAGTCAGGACAACTTGACACAGTGCATGTTGCAAAATAAAATCCCCAAAGCAAGTCAATAACAAAAGTGATGTAATACATGTTGTTTAAAATTTATGATGTATGAAAGTCTTTATCATGTCATCAATCTGATTCAATGTCGAATCAATTTCACTTGTTCCATATAGGCTCTCAACATTAAAAATTAGACGACATTGTGATGGAGTAGTCTAGTTGTAACATTTGGAATACTTGAAGGACTAAATTCGTGCAATTAAAAATTAGGGGGCCAAAATTGCACAATTGCGATAACGGGGGCTAAAAATACAATTAAACTTATTATCAAATGTTTTGTTAGCATTATTCTTAAATGCAGTCAATATTTCTTTTGGTTATTAGGTTGAGAAGGACTAAATTGGAATTCAAATATTTGTCCTAGTTATGAACGTATAATAAATTAAGCCACACGAGATCAATGAAAGCACAACATTATTATAAACTAATGAGTGTCAACTATTCGTCAAAATTTGTCAAAAAAAAAACTATTCGTCAAAAGAAAGTGTCAACTAAATTATATATATTATATAATTTACCCACATCACGTGTGAACAAGATAATAACACACTTTTTTTTAGGCAAATATAATAACACACTTAGTTTCGTGATTTCATAATTTAAAACAAGCATGTTGACCAATAGTAACCAATGAAATTTTGATATTTTGTTTTAAACAAATTATTATAGACTAAAATTAATGTGTTATAGATCATAAATCAGAAAAGTTAATCAGGGAATAATTAATATAAAGGTATTTTTAAAATAAAATATTGATTGCGCACGTGTTTTACTTCAAAATAATTAAGAATAATTTACACTTTATTTATGGTATCGGTCTATCGGAATAAGAATTTACTTCATGTAAAAAAGCTTCATTCTTTTAATGACAAATGTAAGTTAGTAGATGACACTTGTAAGAAATTCTCTTAAAACCTTCCCTTATTATATTATTAGATTAACCATTTTCGTTTTTCTTTAACATTTTTTTACAATCGTTTTTCTTTAACTTTAGTCACGTGTACATGATGGGATCATATATATAGTGAAATACAGATAAAATATGCTTTCATACACGGATTGGTAGTCAATTAGTGGAATTCAAATTAGAATTTAGTCTTCAGACACGGAATGTTTCAATAGTTAAATTGATTTATTTCACATTCTATAAAAACTATTAATTATTGTAAATATAAAAGTTTGACAACTAATTTTAATTGATTCTATCATCTCACACCAATTTAATAACTAAATATCGATAATGTAAATAAATTTTGCACATACAACGAATTATATTAAAGTATTTCACCATCTTACGATATTGTGAAATATTTTAAGAATAAGATTATGACATAACAGTAACAATACGGTAAAGTATGATTAAATATTTATATAAAATTTGAATAGTATAGTATATGGTTATCAAACTCTGTGTGTGTGTGTGAATATATACTACTACATGTCTTATTTTTTTTGATGAAGATACTACTACATGTATACTCTTACTAAAAATACGTATTCTCAATTCAACTTAGTTTATAACTTTTTTGTAAAATATAAATTTAATAATTAAATCTAACTATTGACTAGGCATGGCAACGGGGCGGGGCAGGTTTTACATTCCCCGTCCCCGCCCCCGATGGTGGTCGGGTTTTTCCGTCTCGCCCCTGATCTCGATTGGGATCGAAAAATCTACACTCATCCTCGCCCCCGACGGGGGTCGGGTTTCCCTGCCCTGCCCAGGCCTCGCAACTAGTATTTTGGAACCCAAATTTTTATTCTAAAATTTTAATTTCGATAGAATTAAAAAAAATTAATACTCTATTTTTTAAGATATTTTTTAATATATTTTTTTAGACAAATAATAATGAGAAAATAAAGAATTAAAAATAAATTTTTTTTTTAAAAATAGAATTTTTAGTAATACTAATGTATTAAATATTATACTATAAGTGAAATAAATGTACGGGACGAGTTCGGGGTGTGTATTAGCCCTAACCCCAACCCCAGTCAAAACGGGTTTTTTCCATCAAAATCAAGGCGGATTCGGATGGCTACCCACGGGTTCGGGCCCCGTTGTCAAGCCTACTATTGAACAATGTGATATTAACATAGTGATCATATTTTAGATAAATAAAATATTCATATGTATTTAATCTTATCTTATAGCAAATATTTACTTATATCTTGGAAAGTATATTATACATTAAAATAAAGTTATTTCATGAAGTATTAGTTAGTTTCAAAATTTTATAAACTCGATCTATGGAATAAGAATTTTCATTTCAACGGCTGGATTTGTTGAATTTATATTCTATAAAAAGTTATAAAATGAAATAAAATTAAAAAAAATCACTCCAATAGTAAATGGACCCACCTTAAACTTAAATTGAGTGTGTATCAACTATAAGAAGTTCAGCATTAGCGTCAGCCAAAAATCCACGCGACAAAGTAAAAGTCGACGACGTTAAAAGACCTTTCAGCATCGATCATCAATCCGCCTAAAATAGGATGGGGCGGGGGCAAGTTGAAAATATGTTAACCCGTTACTGGCCGACTTGAATGGGCTGGGTGGGCAGCCCGAATTGATAACATATATTGCAGGTAATATCATTCGGTGTATAAATAGAATACTTGTATAATAATAATGCGCCAAAAGACAGTTCTCACCCAAAAATAATAATAATAATTCGCCAAAAGACAGTCTCACAGTCACAAGGCATCCATCTCCCAGGTTGTGCACATGTTCTCAAAACAATAAGGACGGGAGAAGTTGCTAACAAAAAACAAAAGAAAAATAATTAAGAAATTAGATAACTCACCTTTTGTGTTGGTATATATGCGCAAACATTATAACTCAAAGCGCATGCAAGATGCATTTATCTCCTCCTCCGGGTCCAACGTGGGGCCTAAGTCCACAACACATGCTTCACGTTGTTTGTGCCTTAGTTACGGGCATGTTACATTGCTAATATTTCACAATCACAATGTAATGAGCACATATATAAATATATATATATATTATACCTTTTATTGATATATATATATATATATGAAGGCGGTTTATGTGCGCAGGAATGAATTGCCGGGCAAATCTTCTTTGGCGGTACTGAGCTTAGCTTCTCTGCCTCATGCATGCAGTTGAATGGTCAAATTAAGTCAACTGCCAAAGAAGTCATTGCCCAGTAATACACCTGCACATGACTGACTCCTCTTGATCTTTGTTGTTGAACAATTTCTGGGGTGTCCATGTACGTTTATATATATATTGTTGGTGATGATAAAACACACACACACACACATGCATAGCATAGATGCATGATAATAAGCGCCAAAGGATATTCCAAGCACATCCTCTATGGAGCAACTAGCTAGTTATTAGAAAGGAAAGTGGTCCATCCTCTATGGCTTTACTTTAGTATCACAGCCACGCTGCTCTTTTACTGTGAATTGCCACAGATATTTTTCTTTTGAAATTCCCTTGCATTTAATTATTTTGATGAACATTAACGTGTCTCTACATAAATGGAACATGCTATGTGTGTGTGACAAAGTAAATGCCATCCATACAGAAAGCATAATCCTTTTCCATTCTTCTTCTAGTTTCTTCTGTGGAAGAATATGCTGGTGGTGAATACCTATTCCAGAACTAATGGTTGAATACCACTCTCTTCTCCATTCCAGTCACTGCTCTTTTACTTGTGCTCCATTATATTCCCTCAATATAATGATTGAATTTTCACCCCCTTTCTGATTTCACAAGTAATGCTTTGCCAAATTTTAAATGACTAGACTAGTATTTGTCTGATTTCAAATTAAATAAAATCATCTCAATTCAAGTGATTAAGTGTATCAGTTATAATAGAATTCTGTTACCACCCCAATAGATACAACATTTCCTTCCTCTTTCTTATGAGGGATTAATGTTCATATATACTCATTCCTGTAGTAAATTAGTAATCCACAATCCATTGATTTCTTTTATCTATGGTGACAGAAAAGTTTCATAGGTAAAGAAAGCAAAAACAAGAATGTCAAAGAACATTTGGAGTGATTTACAATTTTACATGTATCATACACTTATCATGACAATGGAGCGTGTGTGGACTTAACAATCCGGATAAAAAGGAAGTCTACTTCTGCATGCAAAAACTACACACATAAATACTGATATTTCATGCATGTGTAATAATATAGCTGAAAGTGTTTTTCGTTATGAGCATGCTACCCACAAAAAGAAAAAGGCATCTGATTTACTAAAGTAGAGGAAATCGTGATGTAGACAAATCCTTGGTCTTTTTGAAAGGAATTGATGGTGAAGGAAACAGGGTCAGTAAATAACAAGACCCTTTACATTGGAATTGTGCTGGCATATGCTGCTCCTCCTTTTCAGTGGCATATCCAAGTTAGGTGCTAAGAGCCATCAATATATAAGGCTTACATTTGTTGATGATTGACTCACAGAAAATTTTGGAGCTGGAAGAAGTGTGCTGTTGAGGAATGATAGAGCAAATCTCCCTTGGCAGAGAGAAGTAGAGAGCTTGAACATGCATGCTCCTGGTTTGCCAAAGGAGATTTGCCCTGCCATTTTTTAACAGTTTATGACTGAGACTAACAACACATTGTATTAGCTTTATATTTTCCATTTTCTGCCTTTGACATGGTATCCTGATATTGATATAACTTCATTTAGTTTCTTTTCTGTTCACTAATGGTTTCCCTTTCAGTACATGGCAGATGGATAGTATTGAAGAATTTTAATTTTGTGTGACATGAAGACTGAAGAGCAAAACTAGAGAGATAGCTGACAATCTAAGATTGTCCAAAGACTATCTGTCATTCCATTAAAAGATTCTGTACAAATTGGCTAGCATATTCACCATTCACCAGCGTCAAGAAGCCATAGGAAGATGCTTATGCACTACACTGTGATGAAGTTAACAAACATTGAAGCTTCTTCAGTTAGCAATTTTCCTTGCTGCATGCCTGCATTGCTTATGTACTTTATTAGTGAGCATCACTGCAGTCTGCAGATATATTATTCTTTCCAATTAATCTCAACTCTTGAGAAATCCTCAAATGTCAAAACCTATCATTCAGTATTCCAGTTTAAATAAATTCCATACTCTTATTTCACAATCAAAGATTCAAATGGTTTGCACCTAATAGTCTTCCACCATAAATCGCATGGTCAATCTGAGGCCTTTGTTTGCATGACTATTAATTATTCATCAAGAAAGTAAAAACTCAAAGCTTGGTACATTTCATTAAAAATCAAACATCATGAAAGAACCATTATCACTTCATCGGAGATTATATCTCGAAGTTTCATTATAGTGAAAAATGTTGATGATGCAGAAAAATCCAATAAACATGATCACCAAGCCATTACAGCTAAGTTCAAACATCGATTGCACTTAGTAGCCAGTGTTTGCAGCATGCAAATTGTTGGTTTCATTTCTCTTGCTATCTTTTTTTTCTCCTCCACTTATCTTTTTCGGGTCAATCTAGCTAGCTCAGCATAAGTAATTGTACCCTAAGTTCATATTTCCATCTGCATGGGGATGTTTGATAGATGATAACTCATGTTAGTACAAACTTCAGAATCTTCCTTGTTTGAGCATGAGAAAACCAAAACCGGGATAATATTTTTCTATAATTGAAGTTTCCTTGTATCTTTCCCCTATGAATATATTAATCACAAGACAATCACTTGTACCTTTTTTGCCTTCTTTAGTTTATGATAGAGATATTAGAGCAACCCAGTTTGCAATTTTGCATCCATCAATTGTCATTTTCAGCTCTATTGTCATTTAGTTAATAATGTCACCTTAATAAAGAAGCATTTCCCCAATTCCCACCCGATAAAACAAAACGAGGGAAAAGGTCTTAAACATAATCATTATAAGAATTAAGAAATTCAAGGTTCTTACATATTTGACAAACTAATAAGGAATTCTGTCCATTTCAAACTTGTGATGCGGCGTACATTATGCTTAATTCCTTGCTAGTATACTGAATACATCCACACATAAAAATCTTGAAAAAGAAGAGAAACATACAATTGGAACTTTATGAGCACTTAATAATAAAATAAAATTGCAAAGCAAGGGGGGTAAATGCTGAGAGCATTAGTCCACTGCAAAAAACTTGCTGAATGCTGAAGATAATAAGCAGAAAAGTAACATAGATTAATTAGTTCCTTCTGAATTACAACCATCTTCCCTTAATATGTTTTCTTGGTGATATGACCTAATTAATTTTTTAGGTCCTATTTATCTCATTGTTTCTGCACATGTCATGCATATACATGAACAAATTTTTAAAATAACTGTAACTTCAGATCCTGAAATTTGTATAGATCTTTTGCATTGATAACTTGTCCTTCCATTATGCAGCCCCTCACACTTCAAAGGGTCACAACTCACAAGTAGAAGAATAAAACTTTTCTTTTGACTAGAACAGAATGAAAGCTTTAAAAACTGAGCAAGAGAAGAAAGGGTGGGTATCATATATAGTAAAGCATTGAACTTTTCAGTACCTTAGAATAACAATCTTAAAAAGGTGGAAGAAAAAGAAAAAGAAAAAGGGAATAAGCTTGCTTGAGAGGAAGATCCAGAAGTATGTGCTCTCCCTTTCTCTCTCCCCTCTGTTGTGTCAGTTTATATCCTTCTTCTGTCATATCAAAATCACAATTTCAATTTTTTTAATAAAAATGTCAAATCATTGTCTAATCAGTTGGTTGAAATGATTGTAACTCACAAGATTTAACTTAGCTTATGCTGTTCCTATTTCAGCATATCCAAAAAGTTTTTTTTGTTCTTTGAAATTTTCGTTACCATTATTACAAGGAAACTACTGAGAGCTCAAAATTGCTAATTACAGTTCTCAGGCATGCAAACAAATATCAATGATCTTAATTAGAAGCTTATACCTAATACTCTGGTGTAACTTTCTTAATGCATTGCAACTCTAAACAGAAAAGAGCCTGTAATATTTTGGTATATGGTATATGAATTAATGAACTTTCATTTATGATTGATATATATGAATGATTTGCACTGCTTATGGGATAATTGAGGAGAAAATATCCTCTAAAAACAATGGATATCTTGCATCACTGACATTTTGGGAAAGAAGTAATATAAAAGAATCAATCAGTTCATTACTTTGGTTTCAACAAGTAATTACTTCAAATGACATGAAGCAGTTATTATCTATTTCATTTAAGGAAGTAAAAGAAAGTGGGTTGACAGGATATGGGGCACAAGTAATACGAGCAGCCTTTATATCTCTTAAGAAGATAATAAGAACAAGTGGAGGGATGTGTCCTTTTATATATGCTGCATATATATTGGCTCAAAATTTTGAGACAAAATGGTGCAATTAGGATGCTTAATTTTTTAACGGGACCATATATAGTTGTGAAGGGTTCAATTAAATAAAATGCAAAACAAACTAATGATATAAAATCATAAAATGCACCTACAATGAGCTTTTGGTAATTGAGGTTGGTTGAAAGAGGAGCTCTGTCACAGCAACGGCCGGGGACCATGACAGCAACAGCTAGCAGACACTCACACAAGGAAGTTCCTGAGGAATAATCCATAGCATATACCAGTACACACTTTATTGAATATCAGTTCCTCGGGTACAATACTACCATTGTTCCATCAAAAGCTTCTTAATTAATTTGTTAGACAGATTCTGTTTTTCCTTTAATTTTTGCTGTCAATGAATGTCACTATTAATATTGGGTTTTAGGTGTAACAACGACTAACAACTAAATGAGAAAGGAGAACCAGGATTTACATTTGACTTTTCTTTCAGCAAGCTCTGTGGAGTGTGAACATGTGTTTCTTTAGTTACTACTAGTTAGACTATATTTCTCGCTCTGGCACCTTTCATGGGTCTAGCCAAGAAGTATCGATCAGTTCATGCACCTTGGTCAATTGGCCTAATTAATATCATTGTTGTCATCGGGGGTGACAGAACTAATTTGATCGAAGGTATGCAATTTCAGGAACTACTTTAGAATTTTATTAAATCCAGGGATGTCTAAATTGACAGTGCCCTACAATATCATGAACCATTTTGATGATTCACTCTTTCTTTGTCTTTTCCAATGTGAGACGTTTCTATGTGTTCCAATAAGAACCAATTAATGAAACTTATTATATAACGTCTCAAGTAAGCTTAATAAGATCGTAGGTTCAAATTTCCTTCACTAATATAACATACTAATTTACTAACATTTACTTATAAGAAAAATATAACGTCCCAAGTAAGCTTAATAATTAAGGTCATAAAAACATTTGTTGAACTTAATTTCAAAAGAAAATTCTGAAACATATGTTCCCTGTATACAGCTTTCTATGTCTAGATTCCATTTGTTTCTGTTAGTGGCCTCCAAAGTTGATTCTGTGAATGCTAAAACTTGACGCAGCCTTCTTAATTGAATAGATTCTCATAATATGATCAAATATATATGCATATATGGGCTACTTGTACGTCTTATAGTAGTTCTAGAACTTTAAAGGTTCGAAAATCTTAATCAAGTTGAAGTAATTAAAAGGTTGATGATCTTTTTCTCACCCCCCCTCCCAAAAAAAAAAGAAATCATTAACCTCTTTTTTCTTTTGGTCAATAGATTAGCCTCTTTTTATAAAAGCTCAATGTGTAATTTACTGGATAATCTATAAGTGGTCCACTTTTCGGCGTATAATAATGGACTTAGATAATTTGATTTTCTTTTATCATAAAGCAAAGGCAGATCGCGATCCCCTAGATTTCTCAAGAAAATTGCACAATAAATTTTGGGCAGAAATTAAAGACACAATAATACGTGAGATCATTTCATTATCTCAATTGATACACAGTTGCATTACACTATATACATGTGAGGACGTTACTTAACTCTCACTAACAGACTGTAACAGAAAGTTATTCTAAACTAAGTTGTAAACTAACACTTGTAAGTGTACACGTGGATAATACTCTGATAATAGAAAGATAGAGGGGTGTTAAATGGGTATTGAAAATTAATAGGTGTTCAAATATAATTACTGAAAGAGAAAATAGAGTACATATGATGAAAAAAAAAATAGAGATAAAAAGAAAGAGATGCAAAGGTGATTTGAGAAAATGCAGTATAAGGGTAGACTTTATAAGCACAAAGTCTTATTTATTTATATGATATAGGTTTTTTAAAGATTTGACCTTAACCTATTAAAAAGACTATTTTTGCAATAAGTATTCTAAAGAGGCCATAATTGTATTCTTAATTAAATAAACTTTATAGATTAATTTTTATGTAAGTAAACAAGTTTAAATATTTAAAATGGTAAAAGTATGATTTTAACACATTATAGATGATCTAATATTATAATAATACTGCCAAAAGATTTATTATTTATGTATAATTAAATAGGTCAACTTGTTAAGTTGAAAAAATTTTAGTCACTCTTTTTTAACTAAATGGGCTTTTATAAAAGCATTGATGATGTGACTTATTTTATAAAAAAATCTGGTCTGACCTGAGCATAATGTAGACTAGACCGTAAGCTTCTATCGAGCAGTCTAACCTATTCTTATCCCTAATTATACCTTCTAGATGTATACTGACTGTTACTATAGAAGATCTTATTGAAGAACCAGAGATGAGTCCCACACCTTTCCATTGAAGCAGATCGTAGCGGGAGAATTGCTGGGCAAATCTCCTTTGGCAGGTTTCACACACACTCAAAGGGTATATATAGCTGTGAATCTGTGATGCTTATACCAAAGCTTGTGGCTACCTGCCAAAGGAGAACATGCCCTGCAATGCTGCCACAACTTGGGAAAACACAGACTTATTGTGCATATTGCATATGGAGAATGGCTACTGAGAACGTTATTTATGGCTTGCTAGAATGGGCATATCCTATGGGACAATGCCTTCGTTTTGCGCTTCATATGGTTTTATTCCTTTGTCCCGTAGGAACCATCCTTTTTGGTGAACATTATTATTTTACCGGAGATAATTGTTGAAAGTACTTTACAAGCATAAAAGTGAAATGAAAATTAAGGATAGGTTGGTTTCCGCATTATCTAGCTAGCGATCGTATGGTACATACAGGTTGCATTGGTGGCTTTCCAAGCTCCAGATTAAAGCTTGAAGCCACTCTTTCCAGCTATAAAGATCCTTATATAGGAAGCTTTAATTTGATAATTTCTAATTAAGTGCTCATCGAGTAAGAAAAATAAAAAATCTTACTTTATATATCATTTAATAATTAATATTTATTAGTATATGTGTGGCTTCATGAATTATAATAATTAAGCTATGTCATAAAATGTCTTGATTAGCAGTTTAACCACCAATTCAGTAGGTCGTCGCTAGCTAACATGAAGCATAATGATTTTTTAATTAGCTCACTGCATGTGACCCAAGCATAATTATGCAAAATTTATTCAATTCATATTTACAACAAAGTTAAGTTAGAAGGATCAAAATAGAACATTAGAATGAAAATAAGAGAATTAATATAATGTAAGAAACTAATTATCACTGTATTGAAAAGCTTCTAATTACAATTGAAAATAAGCTAGAATAGACTAGGAAATATATAAAATTAAGCTATTAAGTCACAATTCTCATTACAAGTCACATATATATTGTGCACAAGAATTATGGGATTATAATTAATTGCATAAAATGCATTTCTCATTGAGAAAATATGTTATTTGAAAGAAAAATTAAATTAAATGAACAATTATATGCATGTTTATATATATTTGGGGAATAATAAATGTTATAAAGTCAGTTGCTGCTGTCTTAAAAGGTATATTTGGGATTAGTTTTTTTTCAAAACTTTGATTGTTTTATAATTTTAAGATCAATTAAGGAGATGTTTCCAACTCTTAGATTAATTAATTAAGAGGATAGAGTAGTACACATCAGAGTGCGATTGAGAATAAATATTTTTTAACTTGTGTGTCAAAATCTTAAATACTAAAGTTTAGAGACGGAGGGACTAGAAAGTACATTCACATTAATGGACCCAATTTTATCCATACTTTTTTTAGAAACACTAACAAAACACTTTTTAATACTATTTTTCAACACATATTTTCTATTAATTATAATTTATATATGTGGGTTTCACTATTTTGATATGTGGGTCTTATTCCGTATTTAATGGAATCCATGTTCTTTTACAAAAAAAAAAATCCATGTTCAACATAGTGAAAACGCAAGTAATTATAAATTTCAACTAATTGGTAGGACAATGAATGTGTTGTTAGCACTTTTTAAATTAGATGGAATATATAGTTATATTTTGGGGGCGCTGCGGAGTCCGGTCAATGAGATTAATTACTAGCTACATTCCTCTCATATTTTCAGTAGTTTTAATTTTTTTCTTTTTGTCTCAAAGTTTTGTTATTTTAAGATTTCAAGATATAGTTTATCATTTTTTTTCAACTATATATATTCAATTAATATAATTAATAAGTTTTTAGTGGAGTAATAATTAAAATAGTTGAGCATAAAAAAATGTGTAAACTTATAAAATAATAAATATAGACATTTTAGTCTAAAATTATTTATTCAATTAATTATTTCTTAACATGTGTTCCAAAACCTTAACTACTAAAGATATGAGACGAATGTAGTATAAATGAGCAATTTATATTTAGAAGAAAATAATTATATATATACTCCATCTGGAATGAATTATAAGCAAAAAAATCTCTTAAATATAGTGGTCTAAAATATTAAGAAATCATAAATGATTAATTTCACTTTATTTAATGAACTCTTTTATACAAAATACCTTTCATATATTTTAATTTCAATAGCTCTATTATTATTAAGGGCAATTTATACAATCAAGTCCATTTATTTAATAAGATCAATAAAATTAAATAAAGTGAACTGAGTTTCTTAATTATCATAAAGTTTATTTAATAAGACCTTGTATCGGTTGAAATGAATAGGACGTTACTTGTGCTGTGATATATGATAGTAGATACTATCGCATATTCTTTTGGCCCTGTACAAGCGAGGTTTGCTATCCATGGATAGCAAATAACTAATTGACCCAAAAGTTGTGTCTGTTTATGTTGAAACTAGAAGCAGCGCAAGGACTTTTATTTATTATGGTATGACTTGTATTATGTGTGGTTTTTTTACACGTGTCGAAAAGAAAGCAACTTTAATGAATTATTAATATTAATATATCGATCGTGTGATCTCGATGAGGGTGTCCAAAACCGAATCGATCCAAAAAATTAACCGAAAATTGATCTAAAAAATTGAAAACCGATCCAAAAATCAAATTGTTTGGATGACTATTTTGGAAAATCGAACCAAACTGCTCGAATTTCAGATCTCTTCACTAAAACTGAACCGAGCCGAATCGAACCGCAACTTATAATATTATTCCTTTTGAATTTATATATATAGGTAACTAATCAATTGTTATATTGTAAATTTTTTTAGAATTGACTTTTGCAAGTAGTCTTTGTGTTAAATATTAATTCACAATGACTTCTGTGTGTTAAATATTATTTTACATTTTTCATTTCATTTGTTTAGAATATGATTTTGTAAATACTATTTTTCTATAAAGCATTTTTTTAGAAATAACATATGTGTATTTAGAAATTAGCTTTATAATTGATAATCCATCGAGAATTATTAAAACATATGTCATTGAGTTGTACTCGAAAATATATTAGAAATGAAACGGAAGTGGAATTACTTTGGTTGATATTTATTTTCAAAAAAAAATTATAACCGCAAAAATCGATCCAATCTAAACTGCATTATTTTGGATCGGATCGGATATTTTTTTGGAAGCAAACCGAGCCAAACCGCATGCTATTTTAAACTTTGGATCGGATAACTTTTCACCTCAAAACCGAGCCGAGCCGAGCCGAGCCGAACTGTAAATAGCCCTACTCTGGATCCTCAAAGTGTAATTTTAAAGAGATATTTAGCTAAATAATTTAATTAAACGTTTATCCAATAAAAGTAGAGTTTTTGTATAAGTTGTTTATTCAATTAGAAAAGGGATAAGAATAAACTCTAAAAAACTCTGTAGAAGTAATTTGTATAATCTATTTGGTGGACATTATTTAAAAGTAGTTTATGAATATATCATAAACTCTATTTATAAATTCTTATAAATACATAATTACACATTTATATTTTAGGGTATTCTCTGCGCGCAATTGCAAAAATTAATTCTAGGATCTGAAGTGCATTTAATGGCATGTCTCTCCTAAATTGTGAATTTCTATATCCATTAGCCGGGAATCGAACCTCCTACCACATGCTTAAGGGCATTTAATGACGTACTGAAAGATTATATTGGTCTAAATCTTACACAGAAAAATAGTTTGAGTGTGTATACAAACACACACAGAGAAATGTATCAAGTGAGACTCACGGTTATTATGAGAAATAAGAATATTTAATTATGATAATTTGATTTAAATCAATGGTTCATATTATGTTTTGAATTACAAATCTAACATAATTTTTTTCCTTTTAATAAAGATTAATTGCATAAATTTTTTAAAAGATTATGTTTAGATTTGTAATTAAAGACATAATTTAAACTGTTGATTTGAATCTAATTGTTATAATTTAATATTCTCATTTTTCACAAATAACTATGAGTTTTCACATGATTACTGTGTGTGTATTTGTCACTCATTAGTTATTCCTAATTAATAAAATAGAAAATGGTATTTTAACATTGGCTAGATAGTTAAAATTTTAAAAAATACAAGTGCTTTGGTTTCTTTACAGTTTATTGACCTGCTAATAAAAAAGTTAATTAAATAAATAAGTATGAATATCAATTTCACAGTAGAATAGAAGGGAAATTAAAATGGTAGTTTTACCAATTAAAAGATACAAAACAAGAGGAGTAATGGCGGATGAATTGAATGTTTCTGAACATGTTATTGAAGAAACAGATGAATGTGGACTCAATTGAAGCAGAGAATTCGTTGCAGGAGAATCGCTGGGCAAATCTCCTTTGGCAGATTGCACACTAAGAATATATTGGAATTGCATATAGATGCATATCATAGTGGCTAGCTACCTGCCAATGGATAACTTGCCCTGTAATGCAGTTGCAACTATGCATGGGAATTAGATCACACACACACGCCCACAAAGGAATGGCAACTGGGAACGTTATTTATGGCTTTCTAGGTTCGGCATATCCTATGGAACAATGCTTAATTTCATTTTGCTTTGAATGAAGTCCTATGGTTTTATTCCTTTGTCTGCCAACCATATCCTTTATGCTGAAATTTCTTTTACATTGAAGATAATTTGAAGCGTTTTACCCAGAGAAAAAGAGGAAAAGTAAACATAAGTTGGTTTCTCCAAATTCATGTTTTATATTATGGATTAAATATTTTTTTTTCCCTGTAATATGCATTTTTTTGTCTTAGTTGTTATAAAATTTATTTTACTATTTGTCATCATTAATTTTTTTCTTTTAGTTATTGTCGTTAACTTTAGTCGGTTAATGCAAAAATTCCACAGACTAAAATTAGAATAAAATCTTTTTTTTAGGGACTAAAAGAATAAAATATTATTTTTATTAGAATTATATATATTGTTATGTTATATTTTAGGGAAAAAATATTTCCTATAAAATCAAGATTTTATTATTTTCATATTCCTTGTAATTTTGGCCAGATTAATAGCAATAACTAAAAAAATTAATTAAAACACAAATAGTAAAATAAATTTAACATGTATATATAATATTACGTAACCAAAAAATTATTTAGGCCGGTATATTATTCACGGGTGGCCATCCAAATTAAGCCCCAAAAGTCGAAGCTACACAACTATTTATCTTCTACGTTTTTGTTGTTGAACTTATAATTTAAGGGACTAAATAGAATCTTATAACTTTATTTTGGAAAGAGAGCACTCATAGACAACTTTCTTTTATAGCTCTTAAATTAAATACAGTTCTTGAAACTAATATTCCACCATTATAATCTTCTGTCTTTCTAATAAATCAAATATATTGATTAAAGAAGATTTTGATACGTAAGATTATATTTCTTGTTAATATATACTATAGTCATTCAGTTCTCTCTGGATTCAAATATGCTTGACTCCTTTTTATGTCTCCTTTTTTACACGCAAGATTTGCATTCGTCGCAAATAATTGTTATGCACAAACGTTGCTTATGCAGAAACGGGAAGTATTAGTAGAGTTTGGATTTCGTATCTGTGTTTACTTTTTTTTTTGGGTAACATTATGTGTATGCTCAAGTGAATTGTTGGAGCAATTCTTGTCAAAGAAAGAAAGAAAGAATAGTAAGCCAACTAATTTTATTAAAACACAGGTACAATGTATGCTCAAGTGGAGCACCGGAAATGTTAAGATACAAGCCAAAGGCCCAACCACTAGAAAGGAGATGCAAACCTAAGACATCTACAAGGCCCTACCATTTGACCAAAAAAAAAAACAAGGCCCTACCACCAAATAAACGGCACAATAAATCATATAATGTATTTGGACCAAAAATAAAAAATCATATAATGTATTTGACAATTAAAAAAAAATCATATAATGTATGTCTTTACTATCAATTTTATTCCAAAAGAAATCTTATTTACTTTAAAAATATTTCCAAATAATTTTAAAAATATAAAATCATTAAATATAAGTAATATTATATTAAAAAATTGTTTATTAACACTTGTTGATCACCATAAGTAAAGTTACAAAATGAAATAATAACAAACAAAAAAAATCTTTTATTTACCTTTGTATTGCTGTCTAATTATTTATGTTTTAATAGTGAAAACTTGCAAGTTCAGTAATATTTGAAACACTACTCCAATAACATTTCATATATCAAAATTCTAAAACAAGATCAACATATTATTTCCTTTTCCTCGAAGCACAAAACCAGGGCACGACCATATTAGCCCATAGACAAGTTTTTTTACTGTATATATATATATATATATACAAACTATATATCTCCCCCTTATTTTGAGCATGTGAGTCTCGATTCCATTGAGGATATGCAGATGAAAAGCATAGAGCTTTTCACTAGAAGCCAATGAATAGATACAAATACAACTTCCTTTTCCCAATTGAGAGAGGGACGCGTCAAGCACAAATGGACAATTATAACCAATGGAAGCTAGGATGAACTTTTTTTTTTGTCATTGAGACAGGAGAGAAAATAAGGAGACAATAAAGTAGTCCACTTCAAAAAGAGATATTAGTGCATACAACAAAACAAGGCTAATAAGAGCAATTTAAGGAGACGTGCAACTACTAAAATCCAAATCTTCTTTTTGCCTTATAGTACTGTTAGTGCTTCCCTGTGCAAGAATGAGATATTTAGTAATGGACAAGTACTTTCAATTGCCTCTTATGCAGATTAAGTGTTATATATTTGTCACTTTCTAGCTTTAGAGAATGACCAGCATATCATACGGTTTATTCCAAACAGTTTCCCTCAAATGGGATTAATATATATGTCGGTGTGGGTGTGTTATGAGAGAGAATAATAAAATCAATTGACATGCTAACTAGGTCACTAACTAGGTATCGAATTACTTACATTACTTAACAACTTTATGTATAATATAAAATTAATCAACCCAACTATTAAATTAAAATATTCTATAACGTAGATCAAATTTATAAAAATTCATATAAATTAAAAACTAAATATATTTTATTGTATTATTTTATTTTAACATATAATACATTATTTAAAATATAATTAAGTAAATTTATACCATCAGATATCAAATCTATGTATGTCTATTTTTTTAATTTTAATATACATATACATATGATGATCATCATAATGATAATATCACTTTCATTAATGGTTGAATTAGTTAATTAGTTAGTTTTACAGTATACTAAAGGTTATTAATTGCGAGTATAAAATTTGACAAATAATACCATTTGATTCTGTATCACACACCACATTCTATATGTGTCAGTCTGTACAATCTGTATCAATTAACAATTAACGATATATTAATTAGTCATCTGAAACCATTCCTTTATCCGTTCAGCTTATCTCTGCTCCAGCGCTCCAGCTTAGCTATGTGTCATGTTTTGCAAACAAAATACGGCAGTACGCAACTACGCATGCATCCTCAATAATAGGAGAGACCAATAAATTAATACTCCAAATATATATATCACCTCAATAATAATTTTGGTATATTAGTATTCTTAATTCGGTCGGTGGGTTGTCATGAAACCAATTATCAATGTTATCTTCATCTAAAATTTAATTATTTTTAAGCTCATCATCAACGTTTAGGTGATGATATAACAATGAACCTAATCCTTTTTTTAATAAATTTAAAAATTAATCTTTTTTTAGAATTACCCAAATACTTAATCACTATAAACTAGCTTCTTGGAAAATGAGATTCCTAGAGAAGTTATTATATATTAACTAAAAAACAGGATGGGAATGTAGCTAGGTGCATAAACTATATATGCATTGATTAACCGTTCTTTAATCCGAAGCAAGGAATATATATATATATATATATATATAGTGGCTGGATTTTATTATGATAATTATAGTGTGGGGGTTCCAATAATATATGTATAGTTAGGGATTAACTGAAAGTAGGTACATACATACATATACATACATATATACAAGGCAGGGTGAGAGAATCTGATTGTGCACAAGTCGAAAAAGAGAACGATATAAAGAATAAAACAGAGGGTGTGTCAGCGCATGTGATATAACTGTGGCCGCTAGCTAGTGAAGGTTTGGCTAGCTTGGCATGGGGTGAGTGACAATGGAATTGGAAGGTGGGGGGAGAGAGAGAGATACCAGACAGATCGACAAAGCAAATTGTTAAAGGAAAATTACGAGAATTGGTGGAAGCTAAGAGAGGCCCGTGAGCTGAGCGTGAATTGAATTGAAGGAGTGATCTGATATGCATTGTACGTATATGTCTTATTGCCTCATTGGCACTGGCAGGCCAGAGTGTATAGCTAGCAGCTTATGGCTGACCCTGATCACTTCACTCACTCACTCACTGAGATCGATCAGACTATTTCCCTGATTGAGACTACTAATTCCTCTCTCATTTTCCCATTGGTTTAGTTCCCCCCACATCCCTTCCCATGCAAAAATGCAACCTTTTTATTAACAGTACTCTCCTTCATGATGAATATGAGACAACCATGTCATTCACTTTTTTATTCTCTATCGGCTTTGTTTAGTTTCTGTGACTCTGATTCAATTCGTACCTCTATAGCCATCTATCTGTCCCTTTCAGTAACACATGTCAGTGGTACGTAATGGAATTGTACCACACATTTTGATTTTGATTGGGATTGAGATGATATGATATGAGAAGTCTTGTGTACGTCTACTCGATAGATAGATAGAGTTTGCAATTGTCGGGAGATATATTTAATTGACAAGTATCAATAATATATATACCATGAGAAATTTGATATTCAAAATGAATGGAAACATCGTGTTGATTGTTGAATTAAAGACTTCCTTTAATTTGGTATGAGATACTCAAAGCTTAATAGAGATAGAGAGAGGAGATACAATTTTAGTTAGATATTATATTTTATGATTTGTAATCGATTTCTTTTATAATTAATTTCAATATTAAGATATGGTTCTTGTTTTAGTTTGTCTAAAAAATATATATACAGCACGTTAAAGAGTGAACGTGTTCCCTTTAAATAATATTTTTAAACCAAAGAAATATTATTATTATTATTAATAAAAGTACAATACAAACCCAAATTACCAAAAAAAGACTATAATAATAATTACAAAAGGGCACTAGATATATAGTGCAACTTACAATTCAATCTCTTTGATTCAAATACCAATCAGGAGATAAACACGATCCAATTTTAGCTTTAGCTAGCTACTAGCTAGCTGCAGGAACTACCTCTAGAAAGTAACCTTAATGCAGCCAACAAATAGAAAAAATCGCGCGCAATGAGCATTTGAAAAAAAAATTCACATGATTTCAAGTTTCCCAAATTAACCAAATATCTGAAATTAGATCAAATCAAATTCAAAAAAAAAAAAATTCTTCCTAGAACTGGAACCCCAAAGAGCAAAAATAAACAAGTACTGAAACAGATCTTGAGGGATATATATATAACATGTTCCATTTAACTAAATCACAGGCATATATATAAGTAGTACTCACTGAAGAACATTAAAATTGTTATCAAGTAAGTATAAGTCTGAGCAAAAGTCTTTGTTTCAAATGCAAATATTATTATGGATACTCTGATATGATTTCTATTGTCATTTATAGTATAAAGCCTATAAGAGGAAATATTCGAAATTACAAAATGAAGAGCTATATAATTTTTTCGAAAGAATTAAAAATAGGTAAATTGTGTGTCATTACTTAAGGTTGATTTTTTTCCAATGAAAATTTCACCATTTTCAAGAGAAGAAATTGTCTAAGTAACAACCCATATTTCCAATTTCATATACGACAGACAGAAAGTGGCAATGGGCCTATTTTTTATCAATTCCAAATGGCAAGATTCCAAGACACAACACTCCAATCACCAACTATAAATACCATGCCAGAGTTAAGTACTCTCTCACTTTAACATTCACAAATCAGAAGAGAGAAAGAGATAGCAAAGATCTGTAAACACAGGAGATGGCTTGCAAGGTGCAGAAAAGGGTATCACTGCGCAGAAAACTTCACATTCTGCGAGTCCTTGCCAACTCCAATCATGTAAAACAATATTTTTTTTATAGGCAAATATGAGCGATTAGTATGTTATAAACAATCTAACTTCTATTATCCCGATATTTCCACCATGAGTTCACAATTGCAAATGCAATAGCTTTATTATTATTTTTCTCCAAGTACTGAAGTTGCTGGTTTGTTTTGAAGGCCAAGAGAAACTCCATTGCCAAGAGTGCTTTTCTACACATACACAAGCTAAAGTTCGCGCTGGAAACTGTCAAAAGAGAGTATGAAAACCTGATAGCCACCAGAAGAGAGTACATTAGCCTTTTGAACCATGTCAAAGAGAACAAGGTCTGCTAATTTTCTTAACCCTTTTCCTCATGAGCAAAAATAAATAAAATGAAAATCCAAGCAAAAACAACATGATATTTGTATGTATGTTTAATGTTTTACAAAATTTAACAGGATGTTGAAATAGAGAAGATAAGGGCAGGAACTTTTATGGTGAGGATCACCTGTGAGAAAGGAGGTGACAAGCTGGTTGCTATTTTAGAGGCCTTTGAAGAGATGCGTTTGAATGTTCAGCAAGCAAGAGTTTCATGCGAAAATGGGTTCTCTCTGGAAGCCATTGCTGTGGCTGAGGAGGACCAAAATCTTGATGTAAGAGATGTTACTGAAGCGCTTCTAAAAGCTATTGGAAAAGCAGAGTTGTGAAAAAGGACTCGCAAGAGCTTCACAACTGCAGTGATTTGTGAATTTTTAATCAAGTATTAATTTGTTCAACATCGATCTTCTTGTGTACTTTCAACCAGTTTTACCAGTTTCACGTTAATTCCTCTGTTATATATATCATAGTATTGCTGACTTGGGGAGGATGAATATATGGTTTTGAAAACTTGGATTCCTCTGTACACGTTCCTCTTCCTACTTTAAAATATTGATTTTCAACCCATATATATTGGTAATGAATTCGATAACACAAAATTTGCATACCACAATTAATAATTCCGTAAGTTAATTTTGTATTACAGATCTAATAGTTGCATAACACAAAAAATTGGAGGTGGGAATTGTTTTTAAGGGGAGGATATTATTGTCTTTTCATTTGCCAAAAAATGAAAAAATGTGTGTAATGAAAAATTAATGTAGTCCAATTTTTTTTTTGTCATTTTTTTTTGTCAAAGAAAAATTCATAAAAAAGGGGCAGAGCCCGAAGCCCAAAGGCAATACAACGGCTCAACATCCATAACAGCCAAAGTCAAACTTAAGCAGTGTCACTAAACATACAACCCTCAAAGCATTGACACGCACCTGACGCAACGAAAACACAGAAAACTTAAACAACCAGAATACATTCCAGCAAGCAAAGTATATCCTTCTAATTCCTAATATGTCCTAGATCCTACAAACTCAAATTAGATATACGAAACAACCATTCTTCTTCAACTCCACCACGCCTGTTTTGCGATTTCTGTGAAACGCCAGGCTCATGCCTAATCTGTAGCCTCAAAAGCTGGGGCAAGAATATGGCAGAGGAAGGAACAAGCAAGATCAAGCTACCTGGTTTTGCTTCTTTCAACATTTCAGTCTGCAACCATTTTGGGACAAAACCAGAGCTATCTTCATCAAGTTGCACAACCAGGACAAAAAGGAAAAAGAAGAATAAACATTGCTTCAAAGGACCAACTTAACCATTAGCAAGACAGAGGTGGGGGTTCCGGAGGGGGTGGTATGGGAGCTGGATCTGTGGTAGTCAAGAGGCGGAGGAAGTGGCGAGGTGAAGGAATCAGCAAACTGGCCAACAATGCAGAGGTCTAGGACAAGGTGGTGAACGGCGGAGATGGTGGTGAAAAAAGGCGGGTGGAAGTCATGAGAAAAGGAGATAGAGGGAAGGGGAGATAGCGACGAAAAGTAGAAGGAGACAATGACCTCAACAGCGGCACAGAACAACAAAACACGGTGGTGATGGTGAGCGGTGATGAAGGTGTTGATGGGAGGCAGTGACAGGGAGACGAAAGCAGCAAACTCCAGCAGGTCTGGAGAGAGAGAGCGGCTCTTCCGCTACAAGCCAGCGGCGGCGCCACTGGAAATTCTAGGGTCATTGAAACCCTAGCAGACCCTCACCTCCTGTGAGACCCCTAACATTATTAATGTATGTGACATGTTCCAACCAGCCCGGTCCAGCTTGTCAGTGTGTTGGGCCTTGTTTTGTTTCTTTTTCCATTGGTTATCGTTTCATAGGCCCACCATAATAGACTAATGACCCGGATGATACAGTCCTCGACTCCTGTAGACCAAAGTGTTTCACCTTTCAACTTTCATGGGTCTTGACGCTACAAACAAGACTTTTATTTTGTTAAAACTTAATTTCATGTTTTGATAAAAAAAAAAACTTAATTTCATGCCTCCTAAAGTATTGTAATTGAATTTGACCAAAAAAAAAAGTATTGTAATTGAATTATTGCATATTTGACGTCGTGTTAAGAAAAAATTTAAGTTAAGAAAATGAAAAAAAAAAAACTTGGGCTGTTTGTATATTAAAGGCTGATGTTTCCATTTCACTCCAAAACTAAACCTGCTCAGTTTTCTTCTATATGCAGTAGGAGCTCGAAGCAATCAACTCTTCTTCTTCTTGCATTTATTATTGAATAATAAGATACGATTCCGTTAGATATATATTTTTCCAAAATATAAAATGTATCTATAAAATCACGTAAAAATGTAATGAAACCATTCCTGATGTATCATCCAATAACTTGTATGAGAATATGTGAGGGTTTATGGAAAAGTTTGTGTATGTACATTGTTTCCCGGATTCAAATTGTATTTTAGCGGCTTTATAGCTTCACTTGGTTTCGTTACATATGCTCGATCGGTTACTTCGTCAAAATGGGAAAAGAAGAAAAAATCAGCGTGGAATTAATATTTTAATTTGAAAATTTTGAATTTAAATTTTGCTGTCACAGTTTGAGATTAGATTCCATAAAAATAAAACTAATATCCGCATTGACGTGTTGATTATAAAAAACTGCAAGACGAATTAATATTAATACTGATGGAAAAAGTCTTCAAATTTAATGCGACTTACACGTTACATGTACCATGATTCTACAAGGCATGTGAATTACATTCCACTTGTCTGTTGCCAAATCAGCAAGCATGGGGATCATAAAACATTATTTTTTTTAATATTATTTTTTAGTACATTTTTTTTTGAATATTCGAACACACACGAGATGGATATATTGATCTGTATAGCTTTTCAATAAAGGGGAAAATGAATTAATTTTCCCATAGAGTTTCAGCCGAGGAAAAATATTAATCAAATAGGTTTCTATATAGCTAAATTTAAAATTTTAATAATTTACAAATTTATGGAAATGTCAATTTACAAATTTAAATTATTATTTTCTTCGGTTTTTTATAAGTAAAAGAATTTTATTGAATAAAATACAAGAATTATCTTAACCCATGTACAAAAGATCGTAGAAAGTAAACAACTAGGCCTGTCCTAATTTAATGAGCCAACAGAACTCAATGGATTGTTACACCAATAAGAAAATAAACAAAGGCATCTCTCTGCTGGCCATTATATATCCAGTCAAAGAAAACTAATTAGGATTTAATAATAATAAGGAAACTTCAGTTAAAATTCTTGAAAGTTTGGCGGTGACTTCATCATTCATTTGACAAAACGGAATAAATAATTAATAAAAAAGTGATGCCTGATGGTTTGTATAAAAAAAAAGTGATGCCTGATGGCACTCAGTTAGAATAATAATAGTTTTAATTGAATTTAATTAAGGATAATTGTTGTACTCCTATAGAATAAAAAAGTTAGGATTGGGAGCCAAAAAAATTTAGGATTGAAAATAAATAAACAAAAATGAATCTTTAATTAAGAGCGGAAGGAATTTAAGAGGAAAGAGGATAATACTGGGCCGGGCCGCTGGGCATCACTGATGCCGTAAGGAAAGGGCGTCAAAATTTGGGGCACGATAAACCTAACGAATGCGTTACTTTCTTCTTCTTTTGATTCATTTGTAGATTGATCGATTTGGTTAATATTTATTTTTCTGATCCAGAGTATATAGAAAAAGAAAATGGATTAAATGAGTATCGCACTATAAAATCAGGGTTGCTGGGGACTATAAATGATAAATAATATAAAATTAGTCGTTGCATTGCTTCACGCTTTTAGAGACCTTGGAATATTGATTTGTTTTATATATGGTCTTTGATTTTTTTGATGTAACATATTAGCCAACAGGTACTTCCATTCCCTTTTCCCTTGGAGAGGGACAGATCCAGCCATAAGTGACCCAGTCAGTAATGGGGGTCTGAATATTGAAGGATTAATGCGTCATGACGATAATAAAATTGTTATTCAAGCTTTGCGAAAGCTGCCCATTCTCTATGATTTAGATCCAAAATAAATGTACAATTATATATCATCAATTTTTGGCTTAAATAAGTTTTCGGTCCTTCTAAATTCTGGACTTTTGATTTTAGTCCATGCAAAAAAAAGTCAAACTTTTTTAGTTCAATAAATTTTTTTTTTTAGTTTGGTCCTTTAAGTCATTTTGGGATGATATGACACCTACATGGCAGCCCACTTATCTGACGTGTCATGTAAACATCCTATGTCAGCCTGCCACGTAATATAATTTTTAGAGGGACTTGCCACGTGGCCCTCTCTCTCAGCCCAGCCCCCCCACCACCACCACCCACTCTCTCTCTCTCTCATTTTTTTTCTCTCTCTCCTAGCACAGCCCCACCCCCCTCCCACCACCACCACCACCACCACCACCCACTCTCTCTCTCTCTCTCACTCACAACCCCCACCCCCACCCCCACCCACTCTCTCTCTCTCTCTCTCACTATTTTCTACCATTTTTTTGCACACAAAAAACAACAACAACGACAACAGTGACGAAGATGGACGTAGGGACTAGATCCAAAACATTCATATATTTGTAGGGACTAGATCCAAAACGTAACATATTTGTAGGGACTGGATCCAAAATGTAACATATTTATAGAGACTGTATCCAAAACATTCATATATTTGTAGGGACTAGATCTAACCACATTTTATCTTCTTCAATATTCTTCTTCTGGGTTTTCTGCAAAACCCAATTACCACCACCACCAACACCCAAACAATGATTTTTTCTCCATTTTTTCACCACCACCACCAACAACAGCAGCAACCCAACAACCTTTTTGACCCCAAACAAAAAAAACAACCTAGAATAACCGAGAAGGGAAATTTGTGCATTCTCTCTTCACCCCTCTCTCTTTGTCACCGTGAACCTCACTACTCTCTTGTACCCCTTTTTGTGCAATTGCTAACCATTCTCCTATAATTTCAAAAAATAAATTGTGGTGAAATCGGGTTGTTACAGAGGTTCTATGTTACTACCTTATGTCATCAATGATGGAGAGCATATGTCCCTTGATGATGTCGGCGTGGTTGGAACCCAAATCCAGAGCAAGGAGCAAAAGTTGCGTGGTTCATATCTGTTTCTTCGATAAAGTTCTCATTTTTCCCTTTAAAAAAAATCAATTTTTATAACATTTGTTGGAATGTTTGGATCTACAATTGAGTGATGAAAATTTCTCATATCAAAATTTGTGCTGGACATGCACTTTTTAATTTACCAGAGACGTGGATGATGCAAACGAACTCCATGTTCTCCCCATTTCAAGGATTTCCTCTTTTCTTGTATTTCTATTCTTATGCAGCAAAAATAGCAGAGAAGCTACTACCAGGACATACAAGGCAGTGATTTCAGAGAGAGAGAGAGAGGGGGGCGGTGGGAGGAGAGAGTGAAAAGGGTGGTGGTGGTGGTGGTGGGGCTGTGCTAGGAGAGAGAGAGAGAGAGAGAAAACGAGAGAGAGAGAGAGAGAGAGTGAGTGGGTGGTGGTGGTAGGGCTGTGCTAGGAGAGAGAGAGAGAGAGAGGGTGGTGGGAGTGGTGGTGGGGGGCTGTTCTGAGAGAGGGGCCACGTGGCAGGTCCCTCCAAAAATTATATTACGTGGTAGGCTAACATAGGATACTTACATGACACGTCAAATAAGTGAGCTGTCATGTAGGTACCACATCACCTCAAAATGACTTAAAGGACTAGACTCAAAAAAAATAAAATTTATTGGACTAAAAATATTTGACTTTTTTTTACAGGGACTAAAATCAAAAGCCCAAAATTTAGAAGAACCAAAAACTTATTTAAGCCTCAATTTTTAAAGGGATATCATAAACAATTTCAGGGTGGTGACCGTTGTTAAGCTCAGTTTTGTCGTTTTATTTTGATTAATGACAAATAAAAACAGATTTTCATTAATTAGAAAAATTTCAATATATGTTATCTTAGATATTTTTTGATTAATCGTACCTAATAAATATTATATGATCATATAATTGAGAATTATTTCAGGTTAAATTAAATAATTAATACTTAAAGCACGAAAGATGTGTGTGTATACACACATGCATGCACACAAACACAGCAAAAGTAGATATTAGTTCTCACTGAAAGGGTGCCCAGATATGACAAAAAGGTCAGACTTAATTAGTTCGCTTCAAATCAAATGAGCTTTAGCTTATCAATTATTGACAAAAAAAAAAGTTCGCTTCAAATCAATGAGCTTATCCTTAAGTGAAATATTTCATATCAAATAACGACTAAAAAAACCAAGGGTTGCTTTCACATGACATGTACGTATATATATATATATATATATTAGTGTGAGGTTCCATATGATGAAGTATTTGCTCGCACGTCCTCTAATAAACAAAGACCATAGAGCTAGCGTAACCAATCTGTCAACATGAATCCCCATTTTTAAAGGGCATTCCCCATTCTCTCACTCACCTCCTTCTCTTTCTTATTTGTCGTCTTTGCCTTCTAATATTGATGATCTGTGTGTAATCTAGCTAGCTATAATCCATTTCCATGCTTTAATTAGCTAACCACATTAATCATCACAATCAACAAATATATATCTCCAGTCCACCTTCTAGTTGGGATCAAGGGTGCAAGATTACACCCACCACAGTTACCTGCTAGCTCCAAATCTCAAGAAATGAAAAGTAAATTCAGCAAACCATATATCAATGAATTACAAGAGGACACTGACGTATCTCAAGAAAACATTGCTGAGTCCCCTCCTAATTCCGCTTCCACAGCGTTTAACATCGATGGCATGGTCACTTCCCCCAGTACTTCTTCTTCTTCAGCTAAGAGAAGGTTAGTTAGTACTCCTGCTACACACACACACACACACACACACATCCAATTACATTTCGTTAATTGAAAATTGAAACCTTGCAATAATAATGATGATGAGGATCGAATTTCCTACTACTAAGCTAGCTAGCTAGCTAGCTCTTGAATTTTTGTCAATCAGAATGTTACAAATACAATCAATTTAATTAGGTATAGTGAAATGTGAATTGTATAGTGAATGGGAATTGTACTTAATTTTTTTTTTCCTTTTGTTTGGTTAAATTAATTAAGCAGGCGAGCCATACAGAAAAGGGTGGTGCAAATCCCAATCAAGGAGATTGAAGGGCCGAGGCTAAAAGGAGAAAGCAATACCCCACCCTCCGATTCATGGGCATGGAGAAAGTACGGCCAGAAACCCATCAAAGGTTCCCCTTATCCCAGGTATAATATACATATGCGTAGCATTCATTTAGCATCATGTGTGTTTGGTAATTAATTTTTAAGGTTTGTGAAGACAATAAACCGATTATTGTTACATGTTTTGTGTGTGTGTTTGTGTGGGATACAGAGGGTACTACAGGTGTAGCAGTTCCAAAGGTTGTCCGGCGAGGAAACAAGTGGAGAGGAGCCGCGTTGACCCCACCATGCTCGTCGTAACCTACTCCTCCGACCACAACCACCCCTGGCCCCTCTCCAGAAACCACCACGGCTCCAGACACACCACCACCGCCAAGAAGCCCGAACCGGACCCGGTCGAACCGGATGAGAAATTCTCGGAACTGTGCGGGGACGTCGAGTTGGGGTGGTTTGGGGAGATGGAGACGGCGTCGTCCGCCATTCTCGAGAGCCCAATTATGGCGGCGGAGTTCGATGCTGACGTGGCGTCCGTGTTGTTGCCGATGGGGGAAGAGGAAGAGTCGCTGTTCGCTGACCTTGGGGAGCTGCCGGAGTGCTCCGCGGTGTTCCGGCACGGCTTGCTGGACGACCGGCGGCGGTTCACGCCTCCGTGGTGTGGGACCACAACTTGACAAACTTCATTAGTGCCCCGTTTGACACGTTCTTCGTGCGTCACAAGAAAAAAGATATCCTGATTTATTATTTATTTTTCTTGTTTTCAGATTTTTTCTTTTTAATTTTAATTTTTTGTCACTGCTAGCTAGAATGCTAGTGCCTAGTAGTTCCTTCAATGAGATCGAGAGTAGAAACGAGGTATAGAACGAGTTTGGGTGGGAACGGGGAAAGGTGACGTGGCAGTGTGTCCCAACGTGGTTTGTAATTGGCATAACTTGGCCGTCCGTGTGAACCGCTTGCACCATGTTACTTTCAAGATGTGGACCCCCATTTCTTCGTCGCTGACTTTTTAGTTTCTAGAACAACTATACATTAAATGCGCCTATTTAATTATGACCAATTGTCCACGCTGAGAACAAATAATAATAAAAATGTTAGTATCAACGTAATTCACTCGTTTTGAATTATTGTTTTGAATTTTAAGAATTCGGACAATGTGTGTCTTTAAGGAATTGAAGAATAATATTTATATTTATTTATTTAAAATTATAATAGCATTTTGCCGTTATTGATATAAAAATAATATTAAATACTACTACATTTAATTTCTAAGAAATAATTTATACTTTTTTTTTTCAAACACAATATCCTTGGGAAATAATGAATTATTCTGTCATTAGGGATCAAACTCAAGTATTAGCTGAGTTTATTTCTTTAGATGAAGCAGATTAATACTTATTAATGTTCAAAGTATTTATTATTTTGAATTTTCTATGAGGCACTGATTAAGAAATTGAAAAATGAATAATGTTTTTGCCTTTGTTAACATCACCCCGCAAGACCAATATTAAAAATATAAAATCGAAAAGTTTTATTTTTAAAAAAACTGTATTACACTTTTGTATTTTTTTATGTAATAATTGTTTTCTATTCCAATTAAGAACTGTTCAATTGCTATCCTTAGCATTAGTAGTAGAACTGACGTTAACAAGGCTAAACAAGAAAAAAATATTTATTAAAGATCATAACATTGAATGCATCAATAATTGTATCCTTGAAAGTGTTAGAGAATTCAAAATTCTAGATTAAATTTTAGAAAATGAATGATTAGGGCTGGCCGTTGTTTTAGACTTTAAAAAGAGCTATGCTATTTATTACGAGAATATTTACACAAAGCGTAGTACGAATACACGTGTCTTTGGCAGAAATCAACATCTGCAATGATATAAAAGGCAATCAATATTTTTATACTTATCAAGCGGTTGATATTGTTTGTGCTACTGATTCATGCTTGTAGGCTTCGTAAAAATGAGCATTTCTGCTTTAAAAAATATTCCTATATCATCTCTCGACAAATGTATATATGTATCTATCTATATGTATTTATGTATGCATGTATGGCTGAGTGGATGGATGAAATAAAGTTACTAAATAATTAGCTGGTGGATATAAGTAAAGATTTTTCTCTTGAAAAAATAGATCTCTCATATTACCATGACTATGGGCCTGTTTGGATTGGCTTATAGAGCTTATGAACACAGTTTATGACTGATTCATAAGTTATTTTGGGCTTATTTTTCATAAGCTACCCATAATAGCTTATCAAAACAGCTTATGACTTATATAAAATAAGTTTCACTATAATTTTTCTTCGATTATAAAAGTAGCTTATACAGCTTATGCCATAAGCAGTAGATAAGCTTGTTATCCAAACAGGGCCTATTTCCTTTTTTGACAACAAAACAAAAGGTATTCATTCATTCAATTTGGCAAAATACATCGAATACATTACAAATTCAACGTCGCTAAAAACTAAAAGAGATGAAACTGCGAACAAGCTCACAGCACCCAAGTTAATAGCATAACACAGCAAAGTGCCATCAAAAGTGACACTGCCTACAAATCTGACACATTCAGGGTGACCGGAGTACCTACGCCTCCGGATCTGTAGCGTTGACGACTCAGTCAAAAGAGAATCTGTAGCGAAACGAAGTAGATCAGCCAATCTGAATCGAATGAACACCGCACCAAGACGGGAAAACAAAAACCGTACCAAGACGGGAACAACAAACATCACACAAAGACGGAAAACACCGTCGCAAGCCGAAGATGAGGACTCAAAAAAACACCCAAAAAAATTAGATCTGTGTGGATAAACCAATTATTGAGATGAAGGAAGCTAAAAAATGATATAGAGGGGTGGTTCTAGACCAAAAAGTGGTCCAAAACCACCCCTCCAAGAAGAAGGAAGACTGACGGCCGAAAAGGCAAGAGAAAAGAAGAGAGAAGGGAGACCTAGAGAGCGGCTACCATTTCATGAGAGTGTATTTGTTCCCATGACTATTTCCTAATCAATAACTATATTGTTAATCTCATTAGCCTAACTTATCTAAGTTGAAATTAAGGAGCTTTTTGTTATCCGTGAGTAATATATTAGATTCAAGTTTTGTGAATAAAAAAATTAGACATCAAAAGAGTTTTTTCCATTAAAAATACCCTAAGCCTGACTGAGATTATTCCAGATCTAATTCAACTTTTTGATACTACATATCTCAAATTAACCAAAAGATAGACATTAGAATAGACTAAAGCCACCAAAAAAGGGGGTTGGAAATGGGACAAAATAGGTTAAACCTTGTATTAAACAAGCCTAACTATTTTAGAAATTTAAAGAACGAGTCTAATTTATTTATTTGATATAGGTTTGTTTACAAGATCTGGACTAATACAACCTCTGGAATTCGATCTTGGCATGGTTGGGCTTTGAAGGTGTGCATCACTATGACTGCATAAGTAATTTCTTCCATTTTGGGGGGTTTTTCAAAGGTAAAAAATTGAAAAAGGTTAGATATCTTATGTGGTGCGCTGTTGTTTGGAACATTTGGTCGCTGCGTAACAAGATTATTTTTCAAGGGGGAGTAGCTAGTTGTTCTTATATTTTAACTCAAATTAAAGTTTCATCTTGGGGGTGGTTTATCTATAGGGAGGGTAGACATACATGACTATATTTCTCTGAATGGTGTATTTGCCCAATGGATTGCTTGAGGGCTTTATGTTGATCTGCTTGTAACCATGTCTTTTGGGTTGGAATACCCCTTGTACTCCCTTTATTGAAATTTGTTTTGCTTATAAAAAAAAAAAGATCTGGACTAATACTTTTAAAAACCTAGCTTAGCTTGAAAGTCAATGTAAAAGCTTATTTTATAGCAATGCCTAATCTATTATCTATTATATAGCAGGATTGTGCCATGCCACGTGGCAATCCCAAAATCATTCACTTCCCGCCCAAATTCAAAATAATAATAATAATAATAATAATAATTATTATTATTATATAATATTAATTTTATAATATTTGATATTCATGACTAAATTAATTCCATCAATCAATTAACCTATCAATTAATTCATTGTTGGTATTCATGTGTTAAATTAATCAATTAATTGATGAAACGGGCTGGATTCACGTTACCTGTCATTTAATTTAATTCATTTCACGGATGCAATCAACTAAAAAACTTATTTCTGTGTATTGCAATTGTAATATACTAATGGAGAAAGATGATCTGATCGAGCCCACAAAAAAAAGATAATGTCAACTTGATCGAGGTGAATAAATGTAAATAATTTCACAATTATTCTATTACTTTGGTTACAAAAGTAATAAATAAATGCAAATAATGCATATTATTAAATCACTACAATTATATGCACCGGTCTTTTTTTTTTGGTTAAAAAATTATACACTAAATTATACACTAAACCGGTCTAGGCATATTACTATAATTACACACTAAATTTGGTTAAAAAATTTAAAAATAATTAAATGTATATTCTTTTTAATCTAATTCTTTTTAATCTAATTCATTTTAATCTAATTCATTTGTGGAGTAGTCTTTGTTTTGATTCTTTCATTAATTTGATCAAGGGTTCTTTGTTTATAATGCTTCAGATGGTTGTTTTTTCATCTCTTATTTTTTGTCACCGATGAGATGGAGTGACTAATTTTTCATTCATGAACTTAACATTTATTATCTCTTAATATTTTTATTCATCTCTTCTTTCAAAATTTGATGGAAAGTTAATATCTTTAAAGTAATATTTTGGTTTTTCAACCCTGTAGCTTTTGACGTTTTGGTTATGATATTTTTTGCAGTTTGAATTAACTTTTTATCATAGCTAAAATGGTAATAATTAATTCTTTTATCTAATGTCATTCACTTTGAAAATTGGTTTGAATTTTTTTCCTATTACAATGCTACAGATGGTTAGTTTATTTTTTTTGTTTTCATATCAGAATTTCTAAGTCACTCACACACTCTATATGTCTTTGTTCATAATACATGTAAATACAAAACATCTCAGTCTTGATTAGAAAGTCTTGTGTGCATATATTACTGTGATTGAAAACTTTGTTTTGATCCTTTGGTTGTTTTGGTAACCAACTTCTAAATTCCATATCTTTTGCTCATTTTATTTAATTTATTTGTGATATTGTCGTATGCAGTGTAAATTAACATGCGTTTGAAATTAATCTATTAATCTTATGACAAATATCCAAGCTATCTAACAAATCATTTTCCTCTTTCAAGTACCAGCAACCATGCAATGTGAATAGTGGGATTAATATAAACTTTTTGACAGAGTCTCATGATAAATATTGCATTACCATGATTAATATTGTTTTGTGAAATTGAATTCTTAAACAACTCCAAATAAAGAATTTATATATATAATTCTAACCAGTTTTTAAGACAAGAGAGGTACATTCCTTTTTCAGTATATTACTCGCCTTATGACAATGCACAACAATCATAAAGTTACATGTTTAATTTGCTTAATTAGGTTCAGAATAACAATAATAGATAACAATTATTCGTCTTAATTTCATAGCTGCATATATATTTTGTTGATTGTAAGTTAAATGGATTTAGCATGAAATGGGAAAATGTCCAGCTATTTCCTTACAATTTTGGTGAATCATTTCGGATCTGCTAACTTTTTCCCTACACTATCTTTACATTTGATTTTTTTTTAATTCAAATTCAGATTTTTTTTATGTAAATTTTATGCTTTCTTTGATATTTTTCCTTTTGCTTTGACTCTTTTCTGGCTCCTGTTTTCTTTGTGTGTTTGTGTATATTGACGGATGATTTTATATATTTGCTTTTTTATTTATTTAGGATATAATAATTATATTTATTTCATGCAAAAATAACTTTAAAAAATCCATATAATATTAGTTAATTATTTATATATCATGGAGATATATTTTTTGACAATATATTTCCACTGGAGATATAGACTATAGAAAAAAAACTTATTAATTAATATATAGATTACCCGAAATAGTGATCAAAAATTTACATAAGAACTAGATTAGTTGAAATAGTGATAAAAAATTTACATAAGAACTTATTTAAATTTTTCTGTTAATACTTACATTGCATATATATGCATAAAAAATTTACACAAAAATAAATTAATATCAAAGTCATGGAAGTAATTATAAATAACAATATGATTAATTGAGAGTGAAATTATACCACACAATGACGAACACTTCTACTATCTATTATCTAATTTTTTGCATTTAAAGTTAATATTTTTTGTATCTTATGTGCTCTTATATAATAGATTTATATGCCAAACAATTAAAACATAAACATGTGATGCAAAAATTAGATATTAATTTAGTAATGTTGAGAATATTTTAAGTCATTGAGTGTGGTAATTTGAAAGTATATATTGGACAAAAAAACTCAAATCTCACATCTACGGTAAATAAGGCTTAAATAGCTTATTAAGCTTAAACAATCTTTACATTATAAATCGATTTTGTGGAGTTAAATTAAACTAAAAATATATTTTTGATCAATAATTAGGCCAAAAATATAAAAGTATATAATATATTTTTTTTTTAAATTTTCCTTTTAAATGTGTTCTATCAATTAATTTTAAATACTTTTTTAATATTATTAAATAAATACTACCTCCGTCCCTAAATATAGGAACATTTACAAAAAAATAAAATTCCTTTTATATAAGAACCTTTCCAAAAAATCAATTGCATTAATTATTTTTTGACTAAAATGCCCTTATTTATTGTATAAATCATCCAACCACTCTACCTTTTCTAATGCATTAACTAAGTGATGAGAGAGAGGGGGAAGAGAGATAGTAATAAGTGTTAGGGTTAGTTTTGGAAAAGTATAGTAAATCATTGACAAATTTATTGCTATTAACTTAACCAATTTTTTTAAAGAGTATAAATTAGTTAAAAAATTCTTATATTTAGGAACGGGGATAGTATTTATAACATCCCGCCCGTGCTTGCACGGGTTATTAAGCTAGTAATTACTATAACCGCATAATTTACGTGGACAAGTTTATCATGTTAACCGAAATTTTTATGCATGTGTTTCCGGAGTAAGAAAACTGTAACTATTGTTAGCTATTTTATTCAGTCTTTGGATAGGATATTTTCATAAACATTAACCTCATTGGATAGGAAATCCTCCTAACTCATTGTTACACGTTATATATTGTGTAACAGATGTATTCAGTCTTCATGAGTCTGTAGCCCTTGGTATTTTGATTTGGGCCTGTCTTACCTGAGAGGCCAGTGTGTAGTGTTTTTGGGGTCCAAATGGAGTAATGCTTTTTTAACAGTGTATCTCATTACCCCTACCATAGGTCGTTATCCTTCGGATAGCCCACATTCGAAAATTAGCGGATTCAGAGTGTCATGTTGGTTTTGGAACCAAAATAAAAAGGGGGTGAGGGTAAATATACTCCACAAAATTTGTTTTTCACCTCACTTTAACCTGAAATTTTCAAAATTAAAGTGGGGTGGATGACAAATTTTATGGGGTGTATTTACCGGCACCCAAAAAAAGATTGTCTTGGTTACTCTGAGCAGCTTTGCAGAGTAAAAAGCGAGAATGCTTGAAGTTGTATGGCCCAACACTCCTCACTGTCCTCATGGACTCTTTATGTATTTGTTCTTCTTGTAAAATGGAAGTCCTTACTTGATACACCACTTGAGCACCCCCCTAGTAGATACTTGACCAAAAAAAAACACAGATGCTAGGAGAAATGTTTAATGCGGGGATATTTTGCTCTTTTCCCATATGATCGCATTGATTTATGTTCTTCTAACTCTTAGTACCATTATTACATGTAAATAATTACTACCTCCGGTCCAAAATATAAACAATATAGTACAAAAACACACAAACTAAGGAATGTCTTGAAAATGTGATAATCTTAATTAATACTCACTAGTTTTAAATTTTTTTCCAAAAATACTCTCTTTAGTGTTTTTTGTAAATATGAATATTGCATTAAATGAATGGTATAATTGAAAAACTAGCATTTAATTTATTTGAAATTGGTGAATGTTGCTTATATTTTGGACCAAGAAAAAAGTACATTTGTTGCTTATATTTTGGACCGGATGGAGTATTTTGAATTTTTAGCATATTCATACTATTAGTGATCTTTACAATGCTTGCTCTATGCCGTTCTAAGCCAGACCAGATCTTTCTTTCAGACCCTGATCTACAAGCACCACATTGAAAATAAAAAAAAAATAAAAAAAACTCCAAAGCTCCTTTCAAATTTTTAACTCTTAGTTTTACCTTTAACCTGACTCCCAACCCCCTTTCTATTTTTTAAATCTGAGGGTACATCATATTAAATCCATTCAAGCAAGTGACAGAAAGTCATTTCATCATTCCCTTCTCTTTATCTTGTGCTATTGAAATTTTGAGCGACGAATAGAGGGAATCCCCAAACCCAAATTGCCAAACAGAAAAATTGAGGCATCATGCTTAACCATCATTGTTGTTGGCACCCCTGAAGTTAGTGAAATGATGCTAAAATTTTCCCCATGTCTCGTTCATTTCCTCCTTGTACACAAAAGGGGAAAACAAAATCTGACATTTAACTGAAGAGAATAAAGAAAGAGGCAAAGAACATACATAGCTAACTCCCCAAAATACACACATAAAAATAATACGGGGGGGGGGGGGGGGAGGGGGTGTAAAATTAAAACAAATAAAACTTTTTCCATTCCAATTTACATCATCCCTCAAGGGTAAATCATGCACACTTCAATATTTTATATAAAAAAGAAAAGATGAAAAATATAAGTGGAGAAAGGATACAATATGCACTTGTTGCTGGCTGGCATTTAGGGGTGTTTATAATTGAACCGATCCAAAAAAATCAAAAACGGATCAAAAATCGAATTTTTTGAATTTTTTTGGATAACTATTTTGGAAGACAAAATCGAACCGCTCGGATTTCGGATCTCTTCATTAAAACCAAGTCGAACTGAAACACAACTTATAATATTATTCCTTTTGAACTTACATATATAGGTTACTAATCAATTATTACATTGTGTATTTTTTTTAGAATTAACTTTTGTAAGTAGTCTTTGTGTTAGATATTAATTCACAATGACTTGTGTGTATTAAATATTATTTCACATTTTTCATTTCATTTGTTTAGAATATGATTTTGCAAATACTATTTGTCTATAATACATTTTTTTTAGAAATGACATATGTGTTTTTAGAAATTGGCTTTATAATTGATAATCCATCAAAAATTATTAAAACATATGTCATTGAGTTGTACTCGAAAATATATTAGAAGTGAAACGGAAGCGGAATCACTTTTGGTTGATATTTATTTTCAAAAAATTTATAACCCAAAAAACCGAAAACCGATATAATCTAAACTGCATTGTTTCAGATCGGATCGGATTAGATATTTTTTTGAAAGCAAACCGAACCGAGCCGAACCGCATGCTATTTTAAACTTTGAATCGGATGACTTTTTACCTCAAAACCAAACCGAGCCGCGAACACTCCTACTGGCATTGTCAGAATTTTGGACTAATAGTTCACCTGAATATATATACAAAATTTAAAATATTAATTAATATCATCTTTATAGAATGTGACTAATAGTTTGCATATGATATATAGGTGGCCGGACACAAAGGGATGCCCCAGAAATGATTAGCCTCACATCTACACATGCTTCTGTGCTCACCAACAACCGAAATAAAAAGGCTTTAGGATAACCCACCTAGTAGGGTCAGGCCTCAATTGAGTTTGTGCTCCTCCATTGCCACCAAAGAGTGTGCCTCTCACAAATATAAATATATATGTAAATGCAAGTTCATTCATATAACAAACTAAACACTTGGCACTCAAACACCAAACAAGAATCTCTATTATCTCATATTGTGGTGCACACGACCTATCTATGATTGCATACAGCCATACACGTCCTTGTCATAGTTCCCACCTTCTGCATCATTAGCCCCCTCTTAAAATTTGTCTGTTTTTCAAAATGCTACATCACTCCCAACCTGGATTTTCATTATCCTCACATGCACCACATTGGCATATTATCACTGTTCAAATTTTCTTTTAATACCATTTGCCATATCTCTCTCTAGAGTGAAATGCTAGCAAAAACCAACGTTTCCCATACTAAAACCTCTCCACAAAAGATTCAAGTCCAAATTGTGCCAAAGTCTGTCTCTGATAGGTTGCTGCAGAAGTTCTATGATGAGCCACAGTTTGGCTTCGATTATGAGCAAAGTGGGTTGTGGTCTCCTCCAATTCCCCGCAGAGTGTTTTTGAGCTCACCAGGAAGGATGTTCACTGAGCAAGAAATGCTTGAAAGACTCAGAAGCAGAAATGCACGAAGTCATAGCAAAAAATTCAGATTCTGTTTCAGTGTACAAAGATTCTTCTTTCTTTTTTCCTGTTCCATTGGTTCCAACTTCCAAGTGGTACAGATCTTTATTTTTATTTTTTAAAGTTCCAAATTTGCACTGAAAAATTCTACCTCGTCCCTTTTGCAGGTGTTCTGTTGTTTCTGAAAGAGAATGTAAAGAGAGTATAGGAAGATTTCCCAGCACTGCTTCTTGTTAGAATACAATGAGAACCCAAAATTTGCCTATGATTGCATTATCATATTCACAAGAACTAAGTACTACATGTATGTCAATATTTCTTTTCTTTTTCTCTAGCCAAAATTGATGTATAATTGTATATGTTCATTTGTATAAGCATATAGAATATCAAGTTGTTGCCAATTCTTTTTAGAGGAGATTGCTAAGGTACCTTTATGGGGTCCCTTTGCCACATTAATATGCTCTAACGGGTATGGTTCGTTGATTAAGATGCTAATAGCAATAGCCACATGTTTTTTTTTATATAGGGTTGTGCCGACACAGTTCCCTATCTCTGTTAGAACAGTGTTTTAACGAAATCTTTTCGTAGAAAATTCATTGTAATGATGAATGTTATATAAAAGAATCCACACATTATCTTTATTGTGCTGACACAATGGGGTCCGTGCTATTTTGTCCAAAAATATTTCATAACGAAGGACCCTGTGAGACTTTTACTTCATCCAAAATTCTACATGATCAGAATGCATTTAATTTCTTCAAATCATTTTTTAACTTGCAAAATATTTGAAGTTATGTAGAAACACTTTGGGTCTTTTCCAAACAACATGAGATCATGATTTTCAGATGACAACAATTTGGAATAAAAACATGAGCGTTTTGAACTGTAATACTGGATTCTAGTTCCTGAGACCCCAACAATCAATGGTTAGAGATTTTAGATACTCCATGTTATTCGATCTGGGAAACAACTTGGAATAATTGGTGAAGTAATAGGTTTTAATGCCTATATTATTTTTTTAGATAGGCAAATATTAGTAATTAATATGTTATACTAATGGGGGATTTGAACTCATAACCTTCTTATCACTCTAATCCCTATTAATATGTAGTTATTATGTTATGTTAACGCCTATATTATACAATGTGTATAAGCCAGACTAGTAAAGAAGTTATAAAAAATGTGACAAATGTTTGAAAGTCAGATTTGATGACCTTAATTTCATTTTCTTCTTTTCATTTTTATTAAACCCCAAAAGTTTTGCCAAAGAAGGATGGGAAATATCAAATATGCCTGAAGTTCTGCCCTAAATCGAAATGGCAACTACTATACACACTCCATGGTCAATTATCAAAGAATTATATGGTGCCACATTTTTTAGTGTGATGAAAATTATTTGCCTTCCTATCCGCTAAAGCAAATTAGGAAAAGGAAATCATGTTTTAGCACTATGAATATACATGCATCTTGTAAGGTAAAATTCATGTCTAGGTCTAAAAAGTATCACATATTTGTTTGGTTTGGATTTCTTTGGATTCAAACAGGCATGCAGGAACTGAACTGCAATGCAGGAACATTAAACAGGCATAGGATCTTGTTGGAGGAGTTCCTTCCCAGTGATGCCTTCTTTTAAATTTTTAAAGTATGTGTCATAGTCCTTTTCTGGTGGAGGATTTGCTGGATCCACAGTAAATGGCTCGCTAAATGGAACAACACTTTTGACCTGCAATAGTTACAGATCATGTAGCTTTCAAACTAGAGTGAGACTGTCCACAATCACATTACTAGATCCATGTATATAGGGAAAACTAGTTTATCTCAACCTTAGACAATCACAATGCACTGTGATTGTGGTATTTCACAAATAGAAACAACAGCTATAGCATAATTAACAAAAGGCTAATATTACCATTCAAATTACATCTAAAAACTTTAAAATAGTAAATAAATCATGAAAAATACGGAGATAATAAAGGAAAAGGCAGACCTCAAATGTTTTGTCACATGCATAAGGGCTTTCAAGTGCAGCTACACACATACGAGCAATCTCTTCCCTTGATATTTTACCCTATTATTTTTTGCATTATATTGGCAAAGTGAGAAAGTAGCAAAAAGAATGATGTAAAAACATTCTGTGTATAAATAGTTTAGCAAGACCACTTGAACTGAGAAAGGAAATCCATCTTTTGTTTTCACAATACCGTAATATTATCCCCTTGATCAAAGATAAGATCAGCTCCAGCGGGCTCCTCAGTTAATGCACAAGGCCTCACAATCGCATAAGGAATGCCACTTTCTCGAAGTAAATCCTCACCCTGTTGCAACATTAATTACTGTTAGCAAATGAACAAGTATGTAACATGGAAATGGAAATTCCATATTTAAATACTAGCTCAGCAAGTGGCTTAAATGGTTGAAACAGTTTGTCAGTTAGTTAATCTCACATGAGATATACAGGGGAATTTGCATGTGTAGATATCATTGCTCAAATGATAACTATGTAGAGAACAGAACACCAAATGTACCCCATCTTTTAACATCTAAAATAATACATTTTAGCTCAACCTTTCAGATTTCTCCTAATTAGTTGGTGAAATTGGTAACTAGCCTACTTAACCTCTATTCCTAAAACAGCGTGTTATTATAATATTAAGTGTACAAGCAAGAAAACTAAAATAAACACTAAATATAAAAGATGTCAAACATATCTGGACAGTGAAAATAAAATTTTCAGAGGGCTAGTTCTATCTCAATGACCAATAGTCTGATGCTCAATTTCAGTTTCAAGTTTCATATCTGAGAAAAAATATTAACCAACAAAACCAGTTTTGCAGACCAGAGACCAAATAGAGTAATAGACATCACTCTTTTGCGAACTGGAGACCTGAAAATTTGGTAATATATCTGTGCCAAATAAGGAGTCATCAACAGTTTTCTACCTTTAGTTTAAATGTGAGTATATAATCCAGTTCCTTGTTTAATCGAACGGCAGGAGGCTGTTTACTTAGATCAAGTCCAGGCCTTTCCGGTCTGGTAACTCCTGCTGAGCTCACATGTACAAATCTAAATATTACAGAAAAAAGGGCACAACAATAGGTTAAACATATCAGGGGGAAAAATGGTGGGGAAAGACAACCAGAAAGATAAGGCTATACCTAGGTGTTATTGGATCCTTTATATATGCCCTTATGCTAGATACTGGAAGCTCAAATGGACCTTCCACAAATGTTTTATTTAATTTACCATCATATTCAAACTTGCTGAACATGAGCTGCAGAAAATTTTACTTCATCATTAAGAACCAGCATGAGAGATTGCAAAGCCAAAAGATATAAAGAAATACTAACAACAGAGCCATGCCTGCAATGATACAACATTGCTTGGATCAAATGGTGGAGCATCAGACACAGTTCTTGCTCGAAATACAGGCCTCAGGGAAGAAAATGGCAATTGAATCTGTGAAAGAAAACAGAACAATATCCTTGAGAGTTGTCATTAGATAACATAGACTGTATCTATTGTATTTAGATTTTAACTACCGATTGCCATTTGCCTTTCTCTGTGTCAAAGCCTGCAGTGTAACCAAGAGCGTCCCAATCAGGGCTTGTGCGAACAATGACTTTATATCTACGCCCATCTCCTTTTAGACGGAACTCCAAACCATCATATGCAGAAAGATCCTCAGGTTCTGAAAAATTCTGAAGACCAATTATGTAAACTCTCTTCTTTTCAAATAAGAACTCAGTTTCCCAAAGTTAGTTTGTTAAACTGAAAATATGCTCATTACAGGGAACAATAACTGATAGTTTTAGGCAGGCAACACCAGAAACTTGGAAATAATTACAGTCAGACACTTCAATCCAAAACGAACAATCAGAATTTCTGTTTCAGCCTTCCTTAAGAAATGAAAAAGAAATTTCTCAATACTATCGAAGAGGAGGAAAGAAAAAGAAAAAAGTCACTACTACAATCTTTTTAAGAGAAATTAAATCTGTCTCTTTAGCTTTCTTTCTGTTTTTACTTTTATTTGTTTAAAATTTCCAGAGCTTGTACTGGATGCCTATAATATATCCTATTGAGTACATCATTTATAATCTTAGGCTAATAGGTGATATCCAAGAACATTTTTTATGCTTGACATCCCTATTCATATACCCTGTGGTTATGTCAGAGTAATTTGAGGTCATATTCAAGATCCAAAAAAAGATTATGTCAGAGTTTGTTCAAACAATATTAATCATATTGGGCTTCTTCCAAATTTATGTACCAAGAAAGACAAAATGAATCAAATTAGTCAAAATGTGACCTATTATTTTCATATTGTGGTCTACATATTAAATCATGTAGCAATTAGCAAACGCTACTTTGCCATCTCTCAGGCCTCATTGAAAAGTTAATATCAACAACTGCAGTTTACCTTTGTTCTGGTACTTGTAAAGCCACCATTATTTGCCGTTGAAACAACACCTGGGCTAGACACACAGCTGTATTATTTTGAGCAGTAAAACACAGAGGACAGGTAATTCTAGTCCCCGAAAAGTGCAGTGACATGCATTTGCAAGAATTTGACACATACCTTTAAAAACCCCAGTTGGTCCACCATTTTCACCACCACTTGGATCAATTTGAAAAGTACTTTCACTAACTCCACCCATTACCACATCATCTAAAGCACCCCAAGAAAGCTGCCTATAATTATCGCCTGCAAGGAAACAATAGCAAAACAAAATTTATCATTAGGATGCACATAAGTATAACCAAAATCACTTGTTCTTTCACTACAAGGTACAAACCAACGGTAACACAAAGCCAATCCATGCAACAGAGAGTCTTCAGCTAATTCAGAAGGCCACTGAATCTGTCCTGCTAGTTAATGCTCAATCCAATATCCAATATGTCATGTAATCCTCTAAATTTTAATCCTACCATTAGCCTACTTGAACATGTCTTTAAAGGTTATCAGCAAGATAATCTCTTCTGTTGCATGAACTGTGCCTCACCCCCCTCCCCCCAAAAAAATAAATCAATTCAGCCTATACTATTTTCATTTTTACTGTCAAGCATATAAGTTTAGTTTGGTGGTCACTGGTTATTTATATGCTCGGAAAAAGAATTGATATCTTGGACTTCCGTTGTATCAATTATCATTTCAACGATCAATTGAAAAATTAGATCAAGCAATTGAAGTTGAACAAATCAAGCATTATTGTCAACTAAGAATCTACCTTCAAATCCAAATAACAGCTTCCCCCTTCGAAGTCCAAGATTGTCCTTCACAGCCTTGATCAAATTCCTCATTCCTATGTACTCTACCTTTTCTGGTGAATCACCTTTTATCTGCATTCAATAACCAGCAACTAAGAAAAAAGCTTCTAGAATTTCACATGGGGGGCTTGCAGACCAACTGGAGTTTTAAATTAAATAGACAATAACAAATCTGACTTTGACAAGATAAGTTAGCTACCTCTGGCTCGAAGAACTTAATTCCCTGCACCATAAATAATTTCATTCAGTTAGAGAGAAATGTTTATGAATCCTTCAACAAACAATAACTAAAACAATTGAGGAAATCAACTGGTTGATATAAGTCAACAATAACACTCATTTGTCACGATAGATACGCATTGACTTATGTGTAAGAAACATCAAATTTCCACTGTCTTGATAAAGCCAATGAACATACTTGGCTGTATTTTGCTCTGTCTGGAGTGTCTCCTTCCTTAGGGCCAACAATGACAGAAACAGCATTGATCACTTTCTTCACTCCTTTAAAGTATTCAGGGATCAAAGTACCATCTTTTGTAATGTCTCCAACAACCTTAGTTTAAGCATAAACGTTAGTTGGCAGCAGAAGTAGTAATGGGTAATGAAATTATCAATTTTTCTGCAGTATAATATATGCAATTACACAATAAAAATATATATATAAAAGGAAAGTTCAGCATTGATGAATATCATTGTCTGCCACCAACTAGTCTTGAATCTTCCATAAATCTTCCATGCATAAATTAGTAAAGCATTTGTAGATGGCTGCAAGTCAATTTATTATCTCTTACTATGCAAACACATACCCTCCAGAACTAACATCTATATTCCATTATTGCTGGATCCATGGTATTTAGGTCTGATAACACCTCATTGTCAACAAAATGATAGCAAGAAATCCAAGCTACCAACTTTTTGGAAAATTAAGAACCAAAAGCAAATTGTTGCAAACTAAGAAAGTATACGTATTTATTTTATCCTTTGTAAAGTATTTCAGCACATTCATTTAAAGTAACTCACCAAGTCAACATCTGAGCCTAACATCCTTCTTGCCTTCTCTTCATTTCTAACCTGGCAAATATTGATACAGAAAATTATAATTTGTTATCAATTGAATTCAATAACCAAAAGATTAAAAAATTCTATGCAATTCTTTCGTTTATCTTTTAATGGTCTTTTGCTTTAATCTAGGAACTATTATTTGCAGTGAAATTTTGTCAGAAAGGTAAGTGAGTCACAAACAATACCAATACTCGGACTGGAATTCCTTTCTTCCGTAATATGTCAACCACTCTCTGGCCAACACCACCAGTAGCTCCAGCGACCAGGACAATATCAGAAGTTCCCATTGAGCTAACCGATTCACTTCGGGAAGGACCAGATAGTTTCTCAACTAGAAAGTCAAAGAACTTCACAATTCAGAAATGATAAATATTCATTAGTTGATCCATACCAAGTTTTCCCTCACTCTCTCTTTTCTTTTCACTCTATTATTATTTGAGTTATATTGAATAAATGTTACCTACCTTAGCAGGAGATGGGGGTCCATTGAAGAAGTATAGAGTTTTTAAAAACCTTCCAAAATCCCAACTTTGTCTTCCAGCTTCAGCTGTTATGATCGCTCTATATGTTCCAGAAGAGAGTCTGGTTGAGGTTCGTTCATAAACTAATGCATGAGGTCTACCATAAATCTGAAGAAATGGTTTAGGCAGTGTAGGTGATGCCAAAAAAGGGTGTGAAGATGTCTCGCAAAACTTCCTCCTAGGTAATTTAGGGCCCTGCAGCACGAATTAAAAAATAATAAATTCATATCAATGACATAAGAAAAAGTATTAAATTTTCACTAGCTATGATGAAGTGAGGAAGTTTCAACTTCAGCAACAACAGCAAATAGAATCAGCATGCATGGATAAGGATTAAGAATGCTTCTAGTCCACCATTCAGTTCCACACATCAAATTTGAATTACTCAATCACACGTGGTTTTTCAAGTTTCTCCCCCAATTTTTTATTTTTTTTAAATTCAATTAGATTCAGAAAAGACTAAAATTCAATGAACTTTCCAGATAAACATAAATTACAGAACAATAAGAGGAAAAAGATAAAATCAGACAACCCTTTTAAAGCTGGGTTTGCAAAATCCAAAAGATTCCAAATTCATGCAAAGTTCTGTCCATCACATATGCTGATAAACAATTATAACTTGACACACTGAATAACAAGCTTGTTATTTGTTCCAAAGACTTAAGAATATATTACCTGAAAATTGAGAACAGAAGTGGAAGCAGCAGGGGATGAGAGAGTTGTGGAGCACCATTCCATTACTGAAGTAGTTGTAGGAATAAGCTCTCAGGCACTGGTTGCGGTGATATTTACAGTGCAGGATTCATATGAACCACAAACGCAACAACTGTTCATTTCAGGTGCGGTGCGGTACCGGGTACCCTTACTACCAGTCAATAATTTTTAAAATTTATTGAGGAGATAATTATATAATCTATATTTATATATAAATAATTGAATAAATATTGTTTAGAGCAGAATAACCATAAAATAAATTTAATTGAATAAATATTGTTTAGACAAGAATATCTATCCATCAAATAAAATAAATTTATTAAACCTGTTTTAAATTAAAAAGTAAAAAATAAATTTCTTTATGCGTTTGCCGGGAGTCGAACCCGGGTCTATTGCTTGGAAGGCAATTATCCTAACCGTTGGACTACAAACGCTTGCTATACTAAAGATAAAGAACAATAGGTCTCTACTCTGGTGGAATCTTTACAAAATCTTAGGATGTCGTCTATCTGAGCATTTATTTATGAAACTGAACAAAATAAGTAAGATACAGAATTAATTTTTCGTAATAATCTATTACCTTATTTTAAAAATTATTAAATTTGAAAATATTTATTTAAAAATGAGATTTCTATTTCTACCCCCTTTTCTTTTTCTTTTTCTTTTTCTTCCATGGTACCAAACAACCCGTTAAGGGCCACCAATTGGGTTTTGTCACCTGTCCTTGTCATACGAATATGAACAAACTATGGATGAGTTATGACTTGGATTTTTTTTTTTTAAAGACGGGACTATGATTGCATTGCACATTCAAATTTTAAATGACTCTGCTCTGAGTTGTTATTTGTAAATTAGATATAGAAAAAATGTTTTCTTCAAAGCATTACTTAATTGTAAACAGGCTAAGGCGAGTTGTTTAATCTAAAGACTACTCCTTTACCAGTTGATATGTTGGATACTCATATTTATGACAGTATTCAGTTCAGTTATAATTTTCTTGTTATTTATAACGAAGCTTTTATTAGAAGTTATCCTTTTATTTCAGAAACTAGTGCATCTGCTTATCCTATTTTTGCTGTGATAGATATTGGCTTATCCTTCTATAGTATTATGTTGTAATTGGACAGAATGAACTCCAGTGATCATCATATATATGGTATTATTATTATTATTATTATTATTACAAGAGAAACTCTACTCGGGTCACTATCCTCTGATCATGATGCTTTTATTGCTATATTATGGGTCATCATAATGTGATTTATTCTATTTGCACCATTGTATTTCATGTTTCAAACTGTATGATGACGTCAAACCAACCAGACAAGGCAGAGTGCTTTCGGTAATTAGGTAAATCATGTCCTAAAGGAAACACCGCTGAGACATGTAAATAATTCAACGCCTTTCTGTGTATCCATTCTTCCCTGCACCACCCCCTCCTTCTTTAATTCTTTATATACCCTTTTTTTCTTCTTTCAATTGTCATTAATTGACATACACGCTGTTATCCTATTCAACAAGACAGTGACACTGTGACAGTGTGGTTTCAAAGTCAGCAATATTGCTATTCCTTTCACCCGACATCTGCTAAAAATGGTCGCATGAGAGATCCTCGTGGTTCAATAAATGCACTACTCTTTATTCTCCTCATTAATCCATCACTCTTAATTAATATATATTTCATTAAATTAATTTTCATGTCTGGTGTTACATTTTTTGATTTGCACGCACAGTATCTTAGTGAAAAGTGTTCATGACTAATTTGTGTTCAATTTAGAGGTAAGTAAAGTCTGATCGCGGATTATTCCATCACAATGAGATTGAACTAATTACCAATCTAGTCCGTCTTTTCAGATAGAGTACATTAACCATTTGTGTTCAACCTCGTGGTTATCCCATGTTACATTTTAATTCATTGAATTATTAAATTCTTAATTAACAAGATTCACCTACAATTCAATGCCAACAACGCACACGCACACGCCCATCCTATTCCTCCTCCTCCTGTCCAAATCACAATTTTTTTTAAAACCCCACACATCTTTTTATCTTGACTTGGCCAACCCTCAAAACTTGATCTCCAAGCTCTCTTTTCTCTCTGTTTTCTCTGTCTTAACTCTTCACCCATTTGTCCATTTCGTGTTGTATATATATAGATAGATAGATAGGTATAGATTATTACAATCACTTGCATTGTAAAGTCATTCCCGTTATCTCATTGCTGCAGTTCACATGGCACGATCTGGCACTTGGCTACTCCTCCTATTCTTGGTTCTCTCTGCTTCACTTTGTTCTTGTTTAGAAGGCAGAAACAGAAAGCTTGTTCTGGGAGCACAGAAGCAGGGGAAGAAGGTGAATGTGAATCCATCTTCAAGGGATAACTTGTTTCTCAGTGCACTTCCTAAGGGCACCGTGCCATCTTCTTCCCCGAGCAAAAAAGGGCATGCCGTGGTGGTTGATGAGAAGCTCATAGCACGCCACCTCATAAGCAGCATGGATCGAATTGTTCTTCTGTCTGTCCCCAGCCCTGGTGATGGCCATTAATAAATTAGCTTTTGTGTGTGCTTAGCTCTTTTCTTATTTGGGGTGAGATTAAATTTTGTGTGACCACATTTTTTTTCTTATTGGTTTAGTTTTGTGATATTGTCAAATTCTTTGTATGGTAGAGGAGGGGGTCGTGATTAACCGTAGGGAATAGTTGAATTGTGAATTTGTGTAAAAGGAGTTAGAACATGTATGTATGTATGTATATATTTCTAATTTCTAATATGCTTTCCTCTGTTTTGGGACTGCCTGCTTGCAGCCCCTTCCTTTAGGATTATCCTGAATGAGAAGGGAAAAAGGATAAATTTTGAATTCTACGTAAACTTCTTTTTGGGGTGTACTCATAAGTCACAAGTTTTGCATCAATCTTTTCTCAAATTGAAATATTATGCTTTGTGCCATTTGGGACATTGTTGCTTTGGGACTGTGAGTCCATGAAGAGATCATCATATCCAAATTATACTAACAGCGATTGAACTAACTAAAATCTCCATTCCAAATAATGATTTGTATGCTTCTCTTCGACTTGGTCATGACTTGACGATAGCATCATTAGACCACAATAATCAACGGCAAGATTACAGAATATAACCCCCTTTTGTGTTATTTTCCAAAACTAATTATGATTTATTTATGTACAATATTAAGAAGTTATTTCAGTGACCTGAACTTATGAAATTCATTTCAAATATCTTTACATCCCAGTTTTGTTTGGGTTATGCCCAATCATTATTATTATTATTTTGATAACAATATAGGTATTATTATTGAATTCAATTTTTGTTTGCCGCAGAAATATATCTATATAGTTAAATGGGAGCTGCTGCTTAATGCACGTCCACCACTATTTGTGATTCACGACCCAATTTTTATGTTTTTTTTTCAGAAGGATAAATTAAAAAATAGAATAAAATTCTTGATGCATATTTAATTTCTCATTCAATTTAGACTAGTATACTATATATCGTGATCAAGTAAAGCTGATTAAAACGATACGTTGGTCCTTAACAATGTACCATACTCGAAATTTAGTTCTACATCAAATTATGCGAGCAACTCGATCCGTATAAAATTATTTCAAATTTATTTATATTAATTCTTTTAATCAGAACTAATTACAAAAAAGAAAAGAAAAAAGTGCTGGGTCAGAAGAGGTAAGTGGCAAAACAAATTAAGGCCACTGACGGTGATCCCCTTTCTAAACAAACAAATAATTGGTAGCTGGTTTGGGATAAGCTGCTACCACATCTTGGTTCTTAACTGGACGCGCTTTCAGTCTTTTCTGGAGCTATTTTTTCGACAAATGTCCAAAAATGCAACCCCAGTGGCAGACCATAGTGTTTGTATCAATGTATGGACCATATACAACGCCATTTTCCCTCCTCTTTTGTACTTTAAAATTGAAGATCTCACCTACCATATGCTTTCTGAAAAAAAAATAAGGATATATGTATCTGGCATCTACTCCATGGACCTGCCGCCCAATTACGTCTCAGAACATTTGCATCATTTCAATGAAAGAATTTCAAAGGGTTACAGCTGGTACAAGTTTTTCTTCCTCCTGGTAGCGATTGACTAGCATTGCGTGGTATATATGCGATGGGATTGGTTCAGTTTTTCTCCCATAAACTGTATATAGCGATATGTTATGGTAAAGGACAAAATTAACCACAAGATATTAAAATTCCTTATGTTTATCTAATCTTGTTAATTAGTCAATATAAAATATCACAAGATACCTATTATTTTTTCAACCACACGTCACCATCCATCAAGGTTTTCCCAGGGGAAATATAAAATAATACATATGTACATTGAGGAACTATGTAGAGGGACCATACGTACTATTGTTTATATTTTATTGAGGAACTATACTAAAGCTAATTACCAAGGAGTTTATTGAATGTCAACTTAGTAAAGTGTAATGCCATATATGTACATCCTTTTGGTCACGTTGTACACTCAAATTGCTAGAGGAATTTGATCTTTTTAATTACAGAAATTATATAGGAGATTTGACTGCTGTATCATTAGATATGGTCGGTCAAAATTATACGTTAATCATATAGAGCTATTAAAAATGTAATTAAGTTTATGATATTTTAAAAGTGGATTTATAATATTACTTAAGTTAAATCAATCATTGTAAATTAATTTTTAAAATATTATTCTAAAACACGTTTTAATTATTGTAACATTATTTTTTTTCTAAATTAATTATTCCAACATCAATTACTTCAAAACATAAATATCGACCTCTCATCCATTTTCATATTACTTAAGCTCTAAATCACATGAACTATTTAATGGGGATTAAGCGAGAACAACTAAAAACCCCTGAGAAACAAAGTCACTGTATAAGCCCAATGTACATTTGTACTTTAGATATGTGTTGTAATCCACCACTGTATCCCTATATAAGCCCAGTTCGAGCTGACAATCCATCAATCCAATTCAATGACCCGTATGTATTGATCAGTCCAAGCAGCTCATTATGATTGGACCAAAAAAAAAAAAGCAGCTCATTATGATAAAGAAGCTTAGTTTTAAGCAGAAGATCTGTGGCCTATTAGCTCAGTTGGTTAGAGCGTGGTGCTAATAACGCCAAGGTCGCAGGTTCGAGACCTGCATGGGCCATTTCTTTACTTCTTTTTTCATGGGTGGGCGCATGAGATCCACGTCAAAAAAATGACATCTTTTTTTTTTTGGGGTAAAAAATATGAGATTGTTGTAGGCGGGCCGTTCTCCTAGTCGATTTGGACCAGCATGTTTAGTTGGACTACATTGTTTTCTCTGGACATGAGACCAATGAAATTTTGGGATCCTCACTGTTTTCACAGAAGGGTTCCAATATGAAAAATGAGATTGCTGTATTTTGACATATTTCTTTATGAAAATAATAACTATTCAACATCTATTTAAAATATATATTTATTAAAACTTTTATTTATTGATTTATTCTCTAATAAGATTTTGTTCTCCAATTCTTTACATCCTATTGTCTTTGTTAATTGTTTCCAATACGGAATTTATTTGAGTTTTATAATGTAAAAATAAGTTTTACACAACATCCGATTATATTTCACATACTATATAATGCATTATAATATCAATTTTTAAAACATATTTAAATTGTGAGAGAATAGTGAAATATCCATTTATTAATTATCTAATAAGGTTTTGTTCTCCAGTTCTTTACATCCTACTGTTTTTCCTTCACAATCAACAGAGTATGTCCTAATTAATGTGCTTGAATTGAATGATTTGTTCCCCAGAAACAACATGTTAAGCTTGTCTCATTTTACTTACCAATGTGTTTGTTTTAGCAGCCCACCACTACCAGAATCTACTTGGCCCTGTTTATTAGCCAAACCAAAGACACAGCTTATGCCATCAAGAAACTGAAAACACACAGATTTTGTGTTTCTTTATGAAAGTTGGTGTCAAAGAGGTTTCTTTTGTCATCATTGTGTTAAACAGTAGTTGAACTTTCTTAAAGGTACGCAAAGGTATTCATTCATTTGATTACCTCTTTAGTATTTATTAGCTGGATTTGCCCCCCAAAGAGTTTGGTATTAGGAGTGCAGATCAAGCTACGAATAAACTAAAATATCCGAATTGGGAAAGATTATTACCCCATTGCTTGAGAACTCCAACCTACATACTCTCTATGTTATATATTATTAAGGCTCAACTTTTACTTTGAAATCAATTTGAAGGTACGGATTATTATCTTATGCCACATATGTTATGTTATATCACAAGAATAAACAAAATTTTCTCCTATTAGGCCATCATACTACTTTGGAAAAGAACAATGTAATCACAAGATTTGGACATCAGATGCATAGGACAGATAGAATTTTGAGTCTGCCATGGTTCTTAAAGTAAAACCGTGTGTAACCTATATTTCACACATCATCGTGTTTTACTGTTTCACCTATTGAGGTTGTGTATATTCTACCACCTTTTTTTAAAAAAAAGAAAGGCTTAAATATGTTTTTAGTCACTTATTTTTCACCGAGTTCTATTTTTAGTCCCTTATAAATAAAATGTGTTTTTTTAGTTCCTCATTTTTTGAAAATGGTCACTTTTAGTTCTTGGGGCCATATTTTAAATTTGAAAAGTATTTTTTAAATTTATACTTTGACTTCTCCCAAGCCTGATGCTCACTTTAACCCGTTTTTTCGTTCTCTTCCCGCTCCACTGATGCATCGCGGCCCCCCATCCCCGTGCGGCCAAGGGAGGAGCTCTGTGCAGCCAAGGGAGGCTGTGCACAATGGCGGGAAGGGAGGCAGCTACCGCGATCGTACAGGGAGGAGAACGAGAGAGAGGTCGCATCTCATGGCAGCTTCGAGGGAGGACGTTGGAACTATTCCTAGCGGAAATGGGGGCCGCGGTGAATGGAGGGGGAGGAGAATGAAAAAACGGGTTAAGGTGACTATCAGGCTTGAGAGGGGTCAAAGTATAAATTTTAAAAATACTTTTCGAATTTAAAATATAGCCCCGAGGGACTAAAAGTGATCATTTTTAAAAAATAAAGGATTAAAAAGACATGTTTTATTTTTGAGAGACTAAAAATGAAACTCAGTAAAAAATAAAAGACTAAAAATAGATTTAAGCTAAAAAAAATATTCACTCAACATTTACAGTACAGAATTGTTAATTGTGCTAGGAAGCGGGGACATTAGGTAGAGGTTATATCTAGTCCTGACATGTTGCCTAGCAATCCCGTGAACCATAATCAAAACCTCCAAGTTCTTCCTATGATCCCTATCACTGAGTTAATTACCTGAAAGAATATATGATATATAATATATATTTCCAACATGGTTCACAAAAGGTTAAAAAGGGTTAGAAAATTAAGACTGTTCTTTGTCTACAAATTGAACAACTAGATCCAAGATCTACGACCACATTTTCTAGGCAAATTTTGGCTTTAATTTAAAGATTAACCAAATATATTATATAATGGGTTAGGTAAACTAGCTAAGCAGCATATTCCATAGGCAATTGAACCGATTACTGTTCTAATAGCAACGTATATTTGACAAAATTGTACTGCAAGTAGAAACTAAGCTGACACTCAAAGCTTCTCTCTTGTGGACCCTTTAAAAATCTGATTATCCCCTACCCCACCACTCTCCATCTCTCTACGACTCTACCATGATCAAATTAATGAAGATGATCATATTGCTACCCTCTTGGAGTCTTGGCCAATTTTACATGTGGGTCCAGAATGTGTATGGCCCTGTGCCTTTTTTATTTTTGGATCACACTTGTGGTCTTTTGTGCTCCCCTCCCCCTAGACTTAATTATCCCACGCGCCTCCCTAATTTGTCATTGATATTGAAGTACTTGATGGGATTGTCTCTCCTATTGTTATTGCAACCCTGGCCCATCAATCATGCACGCAAGGCAGGCTTAGGCTCAGCTTATTTTCAAACAAATGTAAGATTTCGAATTCAAAACCTATGATTACATAGATTGAACAACAGAACAAGGATCAAGGAACACTGTCCTCTAGAAGTCATCGAATGAAAGATAAAACACGACTAAGGCACTGAGATTGGTTCACCTTTGTATTAATAAAAAGGGAAAATGGCTATTTAAAGTGAGATTGTCAATTAATTGGGTAAATACTAGTGCATTTAATTTTAAGTTTTAGTGAGATAAGATTAAGTTACATTTTAAATTAAGGTACCATTCCTTTTATGGTAGTTGGCAAATATCCAAGGTTATATATGTTTGGTTTATCGTTCAAAACATGTTGCATGAATTTCAATAACCTAACTTATGAAAAGGAACTAACATGTTTGCTTGGCCAAATTGTGTTTCAAGGCCTCCAAAATGAAATCCAAAATAGCCTAAATATCAACAAAATGAAAGAGACCTATCTTTATCTGATATATTAATTATAGTAGCATTATACAAGAAAATGTACAGTTGACGTACTGAGAACTGAAGAAAACATATAAAGTTCAAAAGGTGTACTGTATACCAAATGCATATAGAGGAGCACCACAATTTCCATGCCGGAGCGCCTGAAGCATCCCTACTTTGAGATCAAATCAAATGTACAACAATAGAACTGCAAAAATGCCTAATTATACAGGAAAAGTTTAGTAACAATAGACTGTTTATTATATTTAATAAATGTTTAAACATTTATGGAAATTAAAACTAACCCTCAGTATATACTTGACAATTCATTATGAGTACCATAACATGGGATACTAAATATCTCTATTAGGAACTGGCCGGAGAATTCACCAAAGACAGGTAAACCTGACTCTGTATCACTGTCTTACCGATTTTGAAACCCGGCACCACCGTGAAAACCACCCGAAGCTCACCGGAATTGGAATCAGAACTGGAATCCCTTGAAGAAGTTGAAACCGGTTCCAATTCTGTGACACATTCCATGTACACCTCAGAGAACCTAGTGTTCTTCTTCACCTGAAAAATGGTGACATCTTCCTTAAACGACAGTGCCAAGCAATGCAGGGTCCAAACGCGCTTTGCCATCTCCGCAAACGCTGTGAAAAAATCAGAATCTGGGTACCCCCCAGAATTCACCAGCTTCCTCTGGTTCAAATTCCCAAACAAGGAACACTCCATTTTGGCATGAACCACTTGAAGGTACTTCGATTTCAGGAACCTGGCGAAGGAGGAATTTGGGTTGTTGGCTAAGTACTGTTTTGGGTTCAAAGATTTGAGCTTTTTGAATTTTTCAAAGTAGAGATTCTGGTGTTCCTTAAGAGGGTCATCATCAGGGACACAGTAATTCGGGTAGTTGAAGCCTTCAAACATTGTTAAGCACACAAAGGATTCAAATGCAAAGCAACGGTGACTTGGTTTGGTGAAAACCGCATTTGGGTGGATGAATTTGGAAGCAGCTTCAAGATCCCAATTTGCAGATTCCATTTCTCCAATCATCAGCTTCACGAAACTCCTCACCGATCTCAAAGTGTGGTGAAGAAAATGGACAAAGTGGGCTGGGCTCAGCACTGAAAGCCCAATATTATCAAACAATGACAAAGACCCACTTGAATTCAGCTTCTTCTCAAGTGATTTGTTGAAAGCAACACACTCATCAAGGTGTTTCCTGAGGGACATGATGTCACAGTCCTTGTTATCAACCTCTGATTGAAGCCTCTTGATGGTGATTTCATAGGTCTTCATTAGGCTTTGTTGTTCTTGAATCTCTGCGAGCATTATTGTGACTTGGGGTGATGATAGATCAAGCTCTTTCTTCATGAACCTGCGCTTCAATTCTGAGATGGCTCTTAGTTCATCCACAACAGATTGATCAGCTGCTTGAATTGCATCGTTGTTGTAAGGGTGTTGAGCCATTTGAAGCTCTGCATACCCTGCTTTTATGGTTGTGACACCAGCAAAGAGCCTTGCTATTAGAGCCTCCATAACTGCTCTGTTTCGAGCCTTGTTGTTGCCGTGGCTTTTGGTTTTGTGATCGGTGAAAGGGTCTTCCTTGACTTTGAGCTGCGAGTTGAGCATGCAGATGCCATTGTTTTTTGTTGCATTTCGGAGGCTAATCACCTTCTGGAATGTCTTGGCAAATCTCTTGCTCCTATTGTTGGGTTTCACTGTTTCCATGATCTCAAGTGAAAGAGTTTGTTTGTTTGAACTTTGAAGCATAAGAGATTATGAGGGGAAAATATGTTCACAGCAAAATCAATAGAATTTGAAGGGAAAAGTGTAACTGTTTGCAGCAAAAGAAGAAGATTTTGGATGGAAAAGCAGGTACAAATTTTTGGCTACTCAATCAGGGTGTACTAAGCACTAACTAGTGATATTAATATATAACATGAAATTATTGAAACTGAGGGGGGAAATTAAGCAAATAGGAGTATTTTTAAAGGGCGGGAAAAGAAAAAAGTATGATTAGTTTTGCTTTCTTGATAATAAATACTCGAAGTAGGCTTGTAGTAGAAGAACTTTGACATACAAGCCATTGATTTTTCTCCTTTTGTTTTTTCTTTCTTTTTTCCATCCCTATTCGTTTTTGGGAATAAATATACTTGTAGTGCTATACTCAGAGAGATGATAGTGTGGGTCCTATTATCTTACGTGATTGATGTTTTTATGATCTAATTCTGGACCCTACCAACTATGCAAATGAGCTAAATTGCCAAGAACTGTGAATCTATGATGCTTGACTGTTTGAGAACATTATGAAACATGAGGGGCTAGGAATCCAGGGACTGTGTTGTTTATTTGTTCGTAAACTACAAGTTACTGGCATGTTAATATCCTTTGATTTGGAAAAAGCAATCGATGAATTAATAAGTATTCTACAGTAATTAATCATGTACATGAAATAAAAAATACTATGCAACTGGTTTATGACAAGTGTGAAACGGCTACAATTGCAGGGAATCCTCTGCAGTTTTTATGATGAAAAAATAAAGATAAATCCAAATCCTTAAAACATTTTATTGTATGATTAAAAAATAATAGTGACCTAGTTTGACAAGTATGGACAGTAGAATAGATGAGGAACTGCACTCTATGTTAATGTCATGCGTCCGTTGAATAAAGTTAACCATTGTCCTGGCTTTATTTTAAAATTTTAAATAAATACATATATTTGTGGACGTGGGGGACACTGTAGTGAGAAACATTATAGTGGTTTTCAAAAGTTACTTTGATGGAAAATCAGTAATCAAAACTCATAAGGGAAGAGCAACAGCAGAGGCTGCAGAAATATGGACAGTGCTTTGCACACAACTCTTCTAGTTAAGGTATTCAATGTACCTACAAAACTTTTTAAAAGTCAAATTTAATAATTTTAATATTTATATATCTGCATTTTGCAGTTATAAAGAACACTACCAAGTAACCAACATACTCTGACATAGGTGGTAGACATCCAAATTACTTAAACACGATGTCAGGCTCAAACCATGTGTATGGAATAATATCTCTTATCTTGGAAGTGATGTTGTGTGTGAAAACATCTGGAAACCAATTAGACAAGTAATAGTTGACATGTGAGTTCAACTAGTTCCAATTCTGTTCACACTATAGCATTGCTTTGTTTTCATGGCTTCTTTAATGTACTTAATTGTTAATTCCTCTTGTTTCCATATACAACTCACAGGCTAGCCACTGCTTTTGCCGGAAAATCATAAATATTGGCACCGTGTTGGTGTTTTGCACAAAGAGGGAATCAAATTAGGAAAGCACATAAAAAATTCTCTATAGTTTTGGTGAGGTGTGCCAACTTGCGGGTTAAATGGCAGGGCTAAAAAATGTCCATATTTAGATGGATCTATGTTTCATTGGTATTTAGCTCTCGCGGATTGTGGATTAAACGAGCCATATGCGGTCCAAGACTCATATTTCCAACTTAAAATACAGTAGTAATACCCCTTGTTGTCATAAAAGAAAAATACAGTAGTAATATATCATTTAATTTGTCTTATATTGAAATTGCAATTTCGTCTTCTTATGGTTCATTTTTAGCTGTATTTCATGAATCCCACACCGAAAGAAACAATGAGACCAGGTTGCACATTGGTGGGAAAACATCACTGAAAAGATATAGCCGAAAGAATGATGGCGACTGAAATCATAGCCTCAAGTCTTAATTAAACTTAAATAAGATGCATCGGGGACAATATATAGTCAAACTTGGGACGCAGTAATGGTTTAGAATAATATCATTGCCTCGTCTTCTGGAAAATTGAAGTAACATATGTCAACTAAAAAATTTGAGTTTTAGAAGAAGGAAAAAAAATATGATCATTTTTTTTATACAAAAAATATGATCATTTTGAATATTGTAAGCACAATATCACGTAAGAATATTTTTTAAAGTAGGTTGTTGATCACTAATTGATTTTTTGGGCTTTTTGTAAATAAAAAAAGGGTAAATGTAGTCGATTCATATGGTTGAAATAGGTCAAAGTGATCCAATTAATTATATAGTTCTATTGCACCTTATTAGCTAATTATATTTCAAGTAACTATTAGTGGCCCGTGATAGGAGAATTTCATTAAATAGTATAGGCATCATATATAAATAGAGGCTAGATATACCTCTTCAACCTTAGCTAATTGGAAATGTCTTATCTACTGAGTTGCAATTGAACTTGGGTTATACATGGATAAACCTAGTATCAATTTCAATTGCAGCTCCCTGAGGATAAAACATTCAAACCTCACTGAATTTTCATTTTGAATTGTTTTTTTAAAAAAAATTTACTCAATTTAGAGAAATTCAAAAAATATAGTAGGGGAAGAATTTAGAGAGCTTTAAAAATGTTTTCTATATCATTCTCCTCTATTTAAACTAAAATGTTGGTATAAGTTTTCCCCTTCAAAAACCCTCTCCCAGACAAATCCTAAAAGATTGCTTTATGTAGAAACCATAAAGTAAACTATACTTTTTTTAAGCAGCTTTAAATTCAAAGGAACGTGTTGGAATGTTACATGAAAATTACAGATCAGTAGTACTCTACCAGTTACCAATTAGGGTATGGCTTTAGCTCTAAGAAAAACGAAATTAGGTATCAAATATTAACGTCAGTTTGTCTTTTACAATTCATTCATTGTAAATTTGTAATCATGTCCGACATTCAAACTATAACATTGTATTAGTCTAGTAGTGTTCAAAATCAAAATTATGGTATCTTATACACCAAAAAAAATTATGGTGTCGTACGTATTAGTAAGAATTAAGATTCATAAGCTTCATTAAAAAGATGTAGCTACTGCTAATTATTGTCTTTGGATTTTATTACTAAACAATACTCAAAAGAAACTAGAAGGTGTTCCACCTGGGAGCCTATCGTGGAAGAAGAGGTTGGCGGCATGGAAGGGGCGCTATTTATCAATTGGTGGCCGCATTACGTTGATCAATTCAGTCTTAAGCAGCTTGCCGCTGTACTTCTTTTTGTTTTTCAAAGCCCCAAAAAAGGTCCTGAAATCCTTAGTTGCTATCCAAAGGAAATTCTTGTGGAATGGGTGCGGGGAATCTCAAAAAATTAATTGGGTGTCCTGGGAGAAAGTATGTTTACCGAAGGACAAAGGTGGATTGGGAGTAAAAAATCTTGAGTGGTTTAATCATAGCCTACTAGCAAAATGGAAGTGGAGATGTCTCAATGACGTGGAGGCGATATGGCATGATCTTTTATCGTTCAAATATGGATCATTCAAGGATTATTTTTTGGACAATTCACCTTATCCAATTAATGCTTCCTGGTGGTGGAAAGACTTAGCTTCTTTGGATTCAATTGGGGGTGGTCCTGCACTTTGGTTCTCGGAAGCAGTTAGGAGAAAATTGGGGAATGGTCTCTCTATTAAATTCTGGTCAGACGTGTGGTTGGGGTCAGAATGCCTGAAAGACTGTTTCCCGCGCCTCTACCAAGTTTCTTCTCAAAAAGAGGCAAACATATCACAGATGGGTGAATGGCGTGGTACATCATGGTGTTGGAATTGGGCTTGGAGACGCTCTTTCTTTGATTGGGAGGTCGGAATTTTTGAGGAGTTGCAAGGTATCTTGACTCAAGTCTGTGTTCAACAGGATGTTGAGGACACCTGGGTATGGAAACCGAACCCTTTGAGGGGATTCTCGGTTAAATCAGCTTACTCTACCTTTTATAATTCAGCCAACACTATTTTATTGGATTTGGATGCTGAGAGAATTTTCCACAAGTTATGGCAATGCTCGGTCCCATCCAAGATCTTAGTGTTCGCTTGGAGGTTACTTCAAGATAGATTGCCAACAAGAGAAGCGCTTCTAAAGAGGGGCGTAATCTCAGGCACTCACAATGACTCCTGTGTTTTTTGCTTCATTCAAAGAGAATCTTGTTCACACTTATTCTTTTCTTGCCAATTTTCTTATGCAATATGGGTCGCGGTTTATTCTTGGCTGGGTATATCAACCGTGTCACATATAGAGGGAAGAGAGCATTTTATTCAACACGGGTTCTTCCTTCGTGGAAAACGCTATAGGAAGGTAAGACATATAGTTTGGTTGGCCGTTGTGTGGTCTTTATGGACGATGAGGAATAAGGTAATCTTTCAAGGAACGCCTACGGATTTTATTCATGTTATGGATCACATTAAGATGATCTCTTGGTGCTGGTTCATATACCGGGAGGGGACAGCTTGCTCTTTATGTTTTTCAGATTGGTGTTCTAGTCCTAGGAGTTGCTTGGAGGAGGTAAAATCACGATAGTTCATCCTTTTTTGTAGTGTAGGGGATAAATATAGTGTACAGGGAATAATAGTAAGGGTGGGGATGCATGGAAAGCTTCTTGTGATGGGCATGGTTTCTTTTGTTTGGTGTACTGGTTAGTATTAGGAGGGGACGACTCTCTTTTTTGTGCAGAACGAGTTCTTATGTGTGTTATTTGATTTGGGCTTAGGAGGGGTGGCTGTTTTCAGGCCTTGATCACAAAGTGACTGCATTATGTCTTTGTTTATCTTCTTTTCGGTCATGAGGGGTAGATGGCTGTTATGTTTATGGTTCTTAGAGATGTAAGGCTGGAAAGTGCAAGGGGCACTTGTACAAGAATTTTTTGATGGATTACAACGGATACAAGGGCTTGTTTACAACACTGGACAATACTGGATTTTTCGTCTCTGGCTGCAAGTGGGTGGCAATTTAATTGAGCTAATGATGTTTGTTGCCTCTACTGTTTTGTTTGTTTTATTCACAGATTGCTGCAGGGAAGAAACAGTTCCTACTTTGTTGTTGCAGGATCAGTTAGAGAAAGGAAAAGGCTTGGCTGCTATGGATTATGTGAAACAATGTATTTTTAGGGAAGATTATGTTGATATAATTGTTGCAAGTTTTTTAAAGTTATTTCTGCAGGGGCATTTTTTGTGAAGGATATGTCCAGAGGCAGGAGAGTTGTTGCGCAGCGTTTCCTTTTGGGTTGTATAAAATATCTAGTTTGAGCTTTAGTGTGATGCTGTCACGGATTGTTTCGTTGTGCAGGTGGGTGGTGGTGGAGTGATGTGCTTGACCAAAAGATGGGATGGAAATTTTGATAAATCATGCTTGGTGGGGTGGGCGCATTAGGTTTGGTGCTGAGCTTTTTGTGAGAAGGAAGGAGTTGTGTGATTTTGTTGTTTTTAGATTTTGGGTGGATGTTTGTTTACGGAGTTGTGCAAAGGAGTCATGTGTAAGGACGGAGTAACTTCGTTTTTAAAGTATTTTCCCTGAAATTGATGGGTTATTGGGTTAAAACTAGCATGCGAAAAGGTATCCCTTTGAGACCATGTAGGTTACTGGAGAATTGTTTTTGAGCCCCAATTCTCTTGGCTGGGTCTTGGGGTTGATAAAAGCACCCCTTTGAGACTGATGGGTTACTGGGGATCATCTTGGCATTTGACTAGAACTCTTTGAGACCATGTAGGTTTCTGAGGGTGTACTTTGAAAATTCAGCTCTCCTTAGTTTTCAGTCATGTAAGAGTGTTGATGTGTCTTGAGTGGAGGAGTCTCTTTTTTGTGAGGGTTGGTCATTTGACTAAACTCCTATCTGTTTTCTTTGGATTTGGCACTACTTGTGCTGTTAATCCCATTTTAATATATTTTAGCTTATAAAAAAAAAAAAAAGTCTTTGTCGTGCCAATTCCGTTAAAGGCACCTGGATTGTAAATTTGTAATTATTCATATATTGCATATATATCTTCATTAACCGTTAAATCAACCTCTGGGTTAGTAATAGTATTAACTAGATTTGAGTAATGGATAATTATAACATTGCTGGCTTGTTGGGTATATGTACAACTTGGGATAGAAAAAATCATAGCCTTGTCTCACATTCAAACTTGCCTTTGATCTTTTCTGGCATGCAGCTTTATGCTTATGCTATTTAGCATTTTGTCGTTAATTAATGATGAATTCTATGTCAAGAATTTGATGGTTGTTGATTTGTAACTTGTAAATTTAGATATACAAAAGAAAATTACATTGCCGTATTGATTGATTGATTAATTTGCAAAGAGAAAGGTATGCAAGTTGGTAATATTGTTGTGTACACGCTGTAGCTTGTACTGTTTAATAGTAATCGCTCACTCTTCCTTGTAGCACATGAGGATGAGGATTGAGAGTTCCAATCCGTACTCCTCAATCTAACTGAATCAATAATACCCTCACATCCTTTCTGCAAATAACGTAACTAGCAGTAAAGCAAATCAATACACAGAAGTATGAGTCACACATTACATGCAATCTCAACTAATTCGTACCTGCAAAAAAACACATGCCTGGCTGAGCAAGTTGATGCGTACAAGTCATTGCTAAAACCCGACTCTCCACAGAAGGAAGCAATAACTAATAATTATAGTTTAAATATGTTTTTAGTCCTTCGAGTTTAGGAAATTGTTGCTTTTAGTCCCTTAAATTTAAAATATGTGTTTTTGGTTTTTTATTTTTTAAAATATGTCACCTTTAGTCCATGAGTCCATTTTTAATTTGAAAAATATTTTTTAAATTTATATTTTGACATCTTTCAAATCTTGATTCTCACCTTATCCCCTTTCCCCTAACTTTTAAAGATTTTCTAAATTTATATTTTGATCCCTCCTAAATTTTGAAAATATTTTTTGAATTTAAAATACGATCCCAGGAACTAAAAGTAACATACTTTTAAAAATAAAAGACTAAAAACGCACGTTTTAAATTTGAGGAACTAAAAATAATAATTTCTCAAACTTGAGAGATTAAGAACATATTTAAGTCGTTATAAAACTATCATCTTATTTTTGTTTTATTTAATATTTTATTTTTAAATATATATGTACATAGTAAAAATAAGACTTATTGCACTTTTGGTCCCGCATCCACGAAAGTGCTATTTTAGTCTCTCAAATTTTAATTGTCCAATTTTAGTCTCCTAGTATTACGATTGACCATTTAATTATAATAATTTAATAATTAATAATACTTCTGAAAAAATAAAATAAAAACCTAGTACCAAAAGCAAAAAAATGACAGAATTTATTATAATTTATTTATAATACATGGTAAAGTAAAAGGCGGATGAATGCTAATGCTCCAAATTGGTGAAGGAAGGGGGGGGGGGGGGGCATTATTGAAGCCTCCGGTGGAGCCCCCTGCGGCGAGTTACCGTGGAACCTTGCCACCTGTCATGTCATCATAACAATTAAGAAGCCCCAACACCTGATGCTGGCCCCGCCGAAAGGCCATGCACAGATGCACTAGTACACTCGACAAAGGCACACTAGCTAGTCACTGGATACTATAGACCCCCTTTTCAATACGGAAATGGCCTATGGACCAGGGGCGGAGCCAGGATTGTATTTTGAGGGTGGCCAAGATCAAAATACATATAATTAATAAATAATAATATTTTTTTACATATATAACACATGTAAAAAAATTGATATATAACTATTATTTTTTATAAGTAAAAGAAATATATAATTATATTAACTATAACAGATACTAATCAGTAAGTGCAATCAACCTACAAGTATGAATGGCAATGGGTAGGATACTATAGTACCCGTTTCCATATCTGCAGTTTGAAAAAATACCCATACCCAGCCCCATACTCACGTGGGTAGCAAGTTTGATCCCCGTACCTTTACCCTCTGGGTATCTCGATACCTGTACCCATACCCGTTACCCACACTTTCACGATGAAAAATGAAAAAATTAATTTCTCAAAGGTAACACATAATATTATATATGGCAAAAATTAAGTACATATTATAATGCATAATAAGGTTCTAAAATACAATACATAAAATCAAACCGGACATTAAATAAATTTTACAATAAACTTCTAAAATAATAAATTCATGAACTTGTAGGTGCTGAGGCTGAGCTAATACCATCCAAAATTTGTTTAAAAATAATGTATTACATTAATTAGTTTGAGTTATAAAATCAACATTAATAACAAAAATTATTAGACTATATATCTTACCTCCTCTTCAGAATCTAAGTCTTGGAATGATTGCAAACGCTTATCTTTCACATGTAGATATTGTTTGGGTCCAGTATTACCAATAGAAACTATAACATTAAAATAAAATTAATTAATAAACTAAACACAAATTTATTGAATAAATATATTAGTGCAACATATATTACCTTCTTTTTCATGTTTCAACCAGCTTTGTGCACATATAAGCGTCTCCAAAGTATCTTTATAAAGCCTAGAACGATGAGGACTCAACAATCTACCTCATGTGCTAAAAGCAGATTCTGAAGCAACTGTTGAAGTTGGGATGGCCAAAATATCCTTGGCAATTTTTTTTCAATGTTGGATACTTGATCCCATTTGTTTTCCACCATCCACGAATATCAAATGTGACACTCCTGGGCAATACCTTCTCTTCCAAGTAGAGATCCAATTCAGACTTTGATTGTGTCTCATTTGTATCATTGACAAATGAGTCATAATCGCTAAGAAAATTGTTCATACTAATATTTGAATCCAACTCCTTGTCATTATGTTTTTCAGCTAAATTATCAAGTATCCTATTGGACTTAGCTTGATAATCTTTGAACAATGAGTAGCATATTTAATTTTTTTGGATGCTAACAGCAAAGAGCAAACACGCAAAAAGGAAAAAACAAAACAACAGAGGATACGTATATATTTATTAATTGATACATATTTATTAGATTGATACATATATATAAATAATTATACATAATATATATATATAGTGCGGGTATGGGGCGGGGTGGGTACTAAGGTACCCGTACCCGCACCCATCCCCATTAAAATTTGCGAGTAATTACCCATACTCGTATCCATACCCATTAAACGGGTAATTACCCTCCCCATTGCGGGTAAATTTTGTGGGTACCCATCGAGTCCGGGTCCAATTGCCATCCCTACCTACAATAATCAATTAATCAGTAGTAAAAAGTTAGAAAAAAATAATAGCACTTTTATTAGAGATCATAAGTCTTCTACTGTGATTTTGTCACCACTTTAACAATTTTATGTATTTTTTTTAAATTTGGATATATACTTCACTTATAAAATCTTGATTGGGTAAACCCCTAAAATGATCTTACAAAATATAGTGTGTCTCACCACATTAGTCCTCCAAATATTGTCATCGGATTAGTCCTCAAAGATCAAAATTCTAAAACATCGCCACATTAATTTGTCCAATTGTCCTTATGAAGAATTGAAGTGGTAAATTTGATAACTATTTTATATCTTAGAGGTGCTAACTTAGAGACAAAAAAAATTTAAAAGGACTAATGAGGTGACTTATTAATCTTGAGAGAATAATGCAAGTAATATTAGTTTTCAAATGTGATCAAATTATTTTGTACCACTCTGGGAAAAAAAATGCAAGTAGACATTAGTTTTCATTAATCTTAGGAGAATAATGGAAGTAATTATTTTTTATCATCCTACATATCAAATTCTCCAGCAAACAGACATATAACCAAAAAAAGAAAAAAGAGAGCTTTTATTTTTGGCACCAACCATATAGATAGCTTAGCCTTAGTTAATAATGATTAAATACAAGGTGGGGCCACATATATTATATATTATTTATACCTTTTTATAAACAAGTGACCACCTTGGGAGCCTACTACGTGCATTGGTTTTGTTAATGTTTTAAAACTTAACTACTAGGTGGTGCCACATATATCATTTATATAAAAATTTTAAATGTAACTCAAATTTAGGGGGGTGCCACGACCTCCATGGCCCCCTAGCTCCGCCCTTGCTATGGACTACCACTCCACACCCATAACATACTCTCTACTTTATTGGGATTAAGTGTGTGATGAGTGATAGAGTTTTTTTTTATATATTCTTTGGTATTTAAATGGACGGTGGAGTATTCACCTATCAGCACTGTTTTTAATATTTGAGACTTGACACTACTTGAGAGCTCTGCAATGACCAATCGATCGACCCATCAGCATTTTTGTCCAACATCACTTTGCACTTTCCACACTAGTACTAGTATTGAACTCAATTTGGCAATGACCAATCGATCGACCCATCAGCATTTTTGTCCAACATCACTTTGCACTTTCCACACTAGTACTAGTATTGAACTCAATTTGGCTCAGCCATGCATATTACACCCACAATTTTTTAACATTCATTCAACAGTTTTATTTTTATTTTTTATTTTTTTTTACATTATTTATTTATTATATTTATCACTACTCGTTCTTCTATTTCTATATAAGGTATTGGAGAGCATCTGGTGGCCAAAAAATTATTTTTCTTTGTAGTATGTGCAAATGAAAGCACACGCGTCCAAAATCTCTCAGAAGTTACGAAATGTCAATCTATGTACCGATGGATTATGGATGTGCAGGCACTTGACGGATAGAAGCCGAGTGGTTTGTTTTGCCCTCTCTCATAATATGTGTCATGATATAAAGACACGTGATTTCTTCATGAGAAGAAGAATACTATATGCAATTCTTTCACACAAAAAAAAGAATATATACAAGGGTAATTACATTCCCAGTAATAAAAATTGAATTTTTTTTGGTAAAGGGAAAGGGCTAAAGCCCAATAAAAATTGAAATGTAAAGTACAATTACTTTTATTTTATAATCATTACCGTAAAAACACTCATTAGAGTTCTTGTCTAATTATTTAAACTGTGTGTGGATATCTAACAGAGAACTGAACATTATGGAATGAAATAATTAAAACTACTATTTCATTATTTTTGATATTTTTTATGATGAAATGAAAGAAAAGGTGAATTTCATCCTATATATGGCCCTTATCTTTTTTTTTTTTTATGGTAATATATTATATATATGCCCCTTATCTGAAAGAAGAAGAAAAAGTTGAATAGAATAAAAAAAACCAATCAAAACCAAATAACATAACATTATTCTATTCCATTTTTTTATCAATCAAACCTAACCTAGATAACATTGTTTAGATAACTTTCCGCCAATAGAAAAAAGAGAAGTGGCCGGAAAACGTGGTTCGATGGCATTTAGTCAAAATTGCCGTCTCTAAAGTCTACAGTACATAGAAAGTGACAATGGGGAAGATTGCAGAAACTAGGAGAAACCAACGAATTAAAAGACTAATTAACATGGACATGTATATATTAGAAGAAACAAATGAAATGGAATAAAACAGATTAAGATCATGGGAAGCCAAGATGTGAAGCTGCTGAACTTTTTGTTGAGTCCAGTTGGTTGCAGGGTTGAATGGGCTCTAAAACTCAAGGGTATTGATTATGATTATGTAGAAGAAGACATCTTCAACAAAAGCCCTCTCCTACTCGAGTTGAACCCGGTCCACAAGAAGGTTCCGGTTCTTGTCCATGGCCAGAAATCAATCGCAGAGTCACTCATTATCCTTGAATACATTGATGAAACATGGAAGCAATATCCATTGCTACCTCCCCATCCTTATCAAAGAGCTCTTGCTCGCTTTTGGGCTAAAATAGCTGATGAGAAGGTAATCTGATTATCAAACCCTCCATCTCTTTTTCTTTAACTTATTCTTTCCGTTTAAAAAAAAAAATGTATTACTGGTTCTAAGTATCATCTTGCACCTCTTTTACAATTTTTGACGCTTTAAATTTTCAGAAAGATAGGAGAAAATAGTACACTCACCTTCACAATGGATTAAGAATAAACTCTTAAAATATGAAAAAATAATTTTTCTTCCATAATCTAATTATGTGGTGCCAATTTAACTAGGCTTTAATATTTTAACCGGCAAGTATTTCATGTATTACATGGTATTTTTAAAACTTTCATAATTATTTTTTACTCATTAAAACTTTTATATTTTAAAATATATTAATTGATAAAATATTTATTGTTATGATAGAGTCATACTTATTACAAAATTTGGACTTCAAATTGACTCAATGTACGACCACTTTGATCCATTATAGCAATTGGACCAGCCCATCATTTATCCATATTGGCCTTTGGGCCCAATAGATATAAGGTTTGCGTATTTTTTGCCCCGTCTACAAGGGTGAAAATTTTAGCTTCTGCTTTGTCAAAAAAATAAAAATAGCTTCTGCTACTATTAACCAACAAAAATCAGGTAATTTTAATTTCACTGTCCAAAAAACGTAAAACAAAAACAAAAATCAGGTAATAGATTAGTTGAATAGTTTAGACTTCATATTTCTCTTCTATTTTTTTTTTTTAACCGCAATACATACTATCAATTCATTCAATAACTCATTTTGTGCATGATTGTAATAGCTTATAAAGCGTGCGTGGGTTGCAACGTTTAGCAGCGGGGATGAACGGGAAAAGGCTCTGGAGGAGGCCAGAGAAGTATTGGTGAAGCTAGAAGAAGAGATTAAGGGGAAGAAATACTTTGGAGGGGACAATATTGGGTACCTTGACCTTGCACTTGGATGGCTCTGTTGTTGGCTTCCTTTTTGGGAGGAATTTGGGTGTATGCAAGTTTTGGACCCATTGAAATTTCCATCCATCACTGCATGGAACACCAATTTTCTAAGCCACCCTGTGATCAAGGATTGCTTGCCACCGAGGGATAAGATGCTTGCTTATTGCAACCGTCGCAAAGAGCAGTATGCTTCTACTCTTCGTGGTTGATTGATAAAAGAGAATGCGATAGATAGATAGCTAGGCGCCAGGGAATAAAGTCAAACCAAGATATATATGTTTGGATTGACTTCATTGAATAAAGTTCCTATATATGGAACTATGTTATCTTCTATATATGCACATGTTTTCTTATTAAATAGGGTGCCATCAAATTATTTTGTGCCATATATCTTTAGCAAGACTACAACAGCAATTTCCTTCTGAAATTGAAGTTCACAAGAAGGTTCTGATTCTTGTGCATATCATAATCCAATTGTTGAGTCACTCCTTATCCTTAAATACATTGATCGATGAATATATGGAAACAATATCCAATTCCCTTTGTTTTTCTTATTCTTCTTTTTATTGTTTTTTATTTTGATTTGGATACTTCAATTAATAAGATAAAAATTTTAAAGGCATGCTGGTTACCAATTTTTACGCTTTACAATTTTTTAAAGAGACATTAGGAATTAATGTTGCTTAAATTGACATTTTAATCTAGTTTTATATTTTTCTATGATTTATTGTTTAAGCGTTATATTGAATATACATACCATTATTGCAGATAAATTCTAACCTTTCGTTTATAAATACATTATGACAAAATTTAATCAACAATCAGAGTGGCGCAGCGGAAGCGTGGTGGGCCCATAACCCACAGGTCCCAGGATCGAAACCTGGCTCTGATAATTCAGAGAAGTTTCCGTTTTAACAATAATTTTTGAAAACTATTTTGATACGATCAAGTAGCTATTACTTTAATGAATAAAACTGAGACTTCGTTAAAGCTGAGATTTTATATTTCAAATCTGCAATAAGTGTGATTTAAAAACAGATTTTGTACCAAAGAAGAGAGCTTTATTTTTTTTAAAAAAATTAAGAATTACAAAACTACACTTTGAATAACTTATTCTTACTGTCTCCACTTTATTATATATATTTAAATATTTTTTATAATTTAATCAATAAAGAAGTATTTTGTGCATTGCATGACTGTTTTTGAATAAAAATAAAATATAAACATATAAATTAAAAATGTTTCATAAAATATTAGTTTAATTAATTATAAAGTATATGATTATTTTACTGGTAACAAAACAATAGTAAAATACAAAATGCCGATATTTGAATATTTAATTAAAAAATCTCAAAAATTATGTTAACTGATAAAAAATTATTTTATTAAATTAACAGTTTACAGATTTATCTTATTATATTTAATGTTAATTGAAAATATTTTAGTATTGGCCAATAATATTAAGTAAAGTCAATTTTTCTTAAAAATAATAAAAAATATTATTTTAATTTATATCAAAAATAAAAAAAGCATGTATTTTGTAAACACATTATTACTCGATAAAGAAAATACATAGCAAAACCATTTAAGGCGGATAACTATATCCCTACACATTTTTTTCTCTCTGTAATACAGCATTTCCATCAGGTAGCGAAATATCCCAGTAAAAATGAGCTAAGTGATTACCTCATCATCACCGATAGCCCCAAAGTCAAATTTGTCGACTCTAGAGTCCAGAAAATGACTTAATTTGACCCCAAAAAAAAATCTCAAAATCTAGAAAATGACATCTATAGCTTGCATAAATTACATGGAGAACCAGGAACCTACAACAGCACATATATAATAAGCACATTAATGACATATTATAGAAGAAACGAAGGAAATTAATAGAATAGAACTTCTAAGACAAGATCATTATGGGAAGCCAAGAAGATGTAAAGTTGGTGAGCTTTTGGCCGAGTCCATTTGCTAAGAGGGTTGAGTGGGCCTTGAAACTCAAGGGTGTTGAGTATGAGTATGTAGAAGAAGATGTCTTCAACAAGAGTAGTGTCCTTCTAGAGTTGAACCCGGTTCACAAGAAGGTTCCGGTTCTTGTCCATGCCCAGAAACCGATCGCTGAGTCATTCATTATCCTTGAATACATTGATGAAACATGGAAACAATACCCACTTTTGCCTCACCTTCCTTATCAAAGAGCTCTTGCTCGCTTTTGGGCTAATTTTGCTGAACAAAAGGTAATGTATCACTATCAAATCCCTTTGCTTTATCTTTCTTCTTCTTCTTTTTTTTGGGGGGGGGGGGGGGGTTGGATTTCAAAAAACGAACTTGGGATTATGAGCTAATTTTTTTTTTAACCTTATTGCACTTATTTTACCATTTCTTTACATTTAAAATTTAGTAAAGGAGATGGGATAGTAACACAATCTCAGTATCTCTTTTGGCGTTTTTGAGCTTTTATTTTAGATATTAAAATGAACATTTTGGGCCTCACAATAGTTTCTTTTTGGATTTTTATTTTTGGGGATATACAAAATCCAAACGTCCAATCTATCTATCTATTACTATATAGAAAATTAAATTCTAATCTTCTGGGCAGCGAAACATGTTATCTCTTAAACCGTAACAAATGTCACTTTTCCCGTATAAATTCCCCAACTTTGTACAGGTTGAATCCATATATTAGTTATTCAGTAACTTATATGTATATATATCGTAGCTCTTGGAAGCAGCATGGGTTGCAATGTGTACCAGCGGGGAAGAACATGAAAAGGCTCTGGATATAGCCAGAGAAGCATTGGAGAAGATAGAAGAGGAGATTAAGGGGAAGAAATTCTTTGGAGGGGACAACATTGGGTACCTTGACCTTGCACTTGGATGGATCTCTTACTGGCTTCCTGTTTGGGAGGAAGTTGGGTCTGTGCAGATAATAGACCCATTGAAATTTCCAGCCATCACTGCATGGATGGCCAATTTTCTCAGCCACCCTGTGATAAAGGATTGCTTGCCCCCAAGAGACAAGATGCTTGTTTACTTCCACAGTCGCAGACAGGCAATGTCTTCAACTTTTCATGGGTGGTTCAAGGCTTAGATCTGTTATGTTTCTTAATGTGTTCATGAAATAAGTCCCAACATATATTTGGATTGGATAAGAATATTGGGTCAATCAGTCTCTACGATAGTTATCATTTTCAGAGAGTAATATCTATCGATAATTAAATAAATTGAGAGTTGGTTGGAGGGAATCATTAAATAGTCTATATTTGGTGCATTATATCCATCACAAACCACTTCTGGTAGTGTTGCTATGTTTGCTTATGCTTATAAATGGCATTATGGTACCAAGCTATTTTATGCCCTTCATTATATCAATATCTATACTTTCACATCCCAAGCCTAGCTAGTGTGTGCGTACACATTCATATTTTTTCTTTTTCTTATCAAGGAATATAGTTTTACTTATATGACTTAGATGTTCATGTTTTTTTTAAAAAAACAAGTGATTCAATCGATGAGATTTAGTCTGATGTATCCATTAATATGAGATTTGATATATATTATTATCATGTTTATCACATTATTTAACTGTTAGATTTATTAAACTCATTTTATAAAATGTTATAAATGGAGTAAGATTGATAAAATTTACTCTTGAAATAAACTACATGAACAAATTACTACTATATATTAAATTAAAATTTACTCAATTAAAAGTGATCTTAACTTATTTTTTTTAAAAATAACATATCTTTTACTTTTTAAAAGACAACCTAGTACTATAAAACTCACGTACGACAACATCCAACTGATCCAAGAAATACTCAAATCCATTAACGATCCGACTTCATTTTGCAAGCTCAGTGAAAAGGAAATAGTATAATTTTTACAGTGTTTTTTTTGGTACATTTTTTTTCTTGGTTCACAGTGTAATCATACCTAAGCCAGGAAAGGAATCATTCTAATCATTACCAAAATCAGCTACCTTACACTTCAAACTATACAGTACTATGGCACGGAGACCTGAATCTACAAGATATATCATCACATGTAACATTTTCATTTAACCTAATATTGCGTTGCTACGAGACGGTTATGTCCATCAGAAGTTAAACCCCACTTTTGAATAGGGGCGGAGTTGGCCTCATCTCGTCTTTCTCTAAACTGACTTCTTCACCCAAACCACGCTTTGTAAAATCCAGCAGTGACTCGCCTAACAAGGGTCTAAATTTCAAAACAATCTTGAGATAACTCAAGCAGGCAACTTTAGTTTTGAATTGTTCTTCCAACTGCAAAACAAAATTCCTGATATTACCTATTCGTTGTATCAGTACAGTAAAAACATAATGAACTTAAACAGATAAATATGGTTTACCTGATGAAATAATAGTAGAAGAAATCTGCATACAACGCCGTCTGAACAACACCTGAGACGCAGGCTGCAAAAACAAGAAAACAGTCAAAATATTACTAGAGTAGGCGCATTGTTTCATAAGTAGCTCCTATTTTTAGCAGATCTTACCTATCCATCTGGTAAAACGTGGCTCAGTCAGATAGCGGTATATCCAGTTCAGAATGTAAAATGCACGATATGCACTGCAGTTTAAGAACAATTAGTACATTCATTATTTTATCATAATAACTAATAGATTATGAGACAAGTTCAAATTGACAAATATGTACAAGTTCTACAGCGAACTGCTCAAGTAATTATGCAAGCATCAAGACTGGAGACATGTTAGAAATTACATAAGCAGAAAAGTGCTAATTCAGCCCCAATAAACAGGATTTGCAAATAAGGTATTATTATGACAACGATATATATATTGAGTAGAGGTAACTCATTTCTTTGAAGGGGTTTAATTTCTTAGCTATTTCGAAGTAGCAAGTATGATCCTTTTGATATACCACTGTCACTCGCTAGAAGATTTCCCAATATCTCAGAAAGGACTATCTCCTAACAACTAGCACAAAGGTGTTCATAGTATAAGCAGCTAAAACACAAAGGTAGATTTTAAAAGAGAAACTAAATCAACTGAAGTGCACATACCCAAGAAAGAATACATATTGCCCGGTCAAATTGTCAACATTTCCACTTCGTTGCAACAATACCAACTGGGGAAGTATCGCAACTGCCTCCAAGTATATTGAAAATACCCAGAAGATCTGAAATAGGTATATATAAAACCAACATGCACATTTATTCATGATGTTACGATGTGTGACAGAAATACTATAAAGCTAACATGTAATGCACACAAGAATCCAAGTTGACAATCAATAAGGACAGGCAATATATTATTGGACAGGAAAGACATTTGAAAACAAGCAAAAGATTTCATAGTACCAGTCTACCAGGCAGATTTCTAGATAAAGAAGCAACTAGTAATTGTTAACAAACTTACATGATCATCAGGCCACAATATACATATTTTATCTTCTTAACTTTATTTTAAATGAGAACCAAAAAATTGAAACATTTTTATTGCAATAAGGCAAAAGCGGTAGGACATGGCAATGAACTGCTGTTGGTGAAGTCAACTAACAAAATTCATGTCAAAAACAGCAAAAAAAAAAAAAACCTCCAGTTTCTGGGGTTAAATGACAACGGGTTCACATAAGTTGAGACTTCAAAAAATTGAGTGATGAAGCTATTTCTGTAGAGACTCTACATAATATAATTGTATGACAAAGCAGGAGATAAACTAGATAAGGAAGAACAACATTTCCTTAGCATTGCTCTGGTGCAAAAGCCAAAAGGTAACATAAATCCCCTCAGAATTTATTGATAGAATCACCAAGAAAAATACTTTTAAGTTGCAATATAGATGAGGGATTACTTTCATATATGGAAGTTACTTTCATTTAGATCATATCTATAAAATTTTACATAATATACATCAAGATTAACATCACATAACCTTTAAAAATGTATAAAAATAAGAACCATTTGATTATAAACTTATTATTGTTTTACAAGATTTGACCCAAGTAATTAAGAGTGAATAGCTATGGTTCAACGGTTGGATCAACAAAAATCATATTTCATCTATACTGCATGTATGTTTATCTCACACAGCAAATGTTGTTCATTAGTTTAAGAAAAGAACTATATCGCATTATATGGACCATATAAATCTTAATTGAAAGTTACTCATTCATTGACTATGCTAGCAGAGATAAACAAATACAGTACATAATTGAAAGAAATTCAACTATACAGTAACCACTGATCAATCTTATGGAGATTCCACATGAAGAAAAACTTTACTTATCTGAACTGTTCCTTTTCGTGAGCTCTTGATTTCCTAAGAGTAACGTTCAATGAAATAAAGAAATGACTTCCTAGTGAAAAAACATAAAGGGTAAAAGAATTTCACCATTGTTCAAACTTAAGAGAAGTTTGGCAATATTGTCAGATTCAACACATTTGACGGAATATTAAAGTCTTCAATAAGATATTGAAAACTTGAGTTGAATATAATTTAATGAACTTTACTAAGCACTATACACAAATATGCAAAATTTCATGAAACTAATCCATAGGCTTTCATACATGATTATGCAAATCAGGGAAGGAGAGGACGAAAATCAAATCCTAAACTGAATCTCAATGTTTACTAGAATTTTAGATATTTAAAATACAACACATATAAAAAAGGTTTCAAAGGAGTCAAGCAACATCAAAATTTAATGGTAAGCACTTGAACATGCAAGGAGCAATCTGCTACTGGCTATCCTCAACTCAAGTTGGGCCATAATGGTAATAGTCCTTCACTCATAAAAAATATAGCATCAACGAACTATCTCTCTGTAAGCCCATTTTATGCGGTAATGATAAGTGATAATATTCAAATCAAAGGCACAGATAATTTATCAACACTCAAATCACATTTTTAATTTCAAGTGAAAAACAACCATTTCAGTTTCAAAAGTGAAGAATTTGTCAAGATTTACTCACATTTGCATTTGATCATAGAGAGGAAAATGTAGACATGCGGCCATATATCACTGCACAATCACATACAACACATCTTCCAATGGCTTTCTCAAAAACAAAAGAGACAGTAGCACAAATTATTATGAGAGCAAACAATTCGAGAAATGCTCAATAACTAAAAACCAGGAATACAATAAACAAAAGAAAGACAATAAAACCCTACGACTCAAATAAATTTCAGTCCAGGAGAAGGTAGTAGGATAATCAATAATGCATAACAGCAGAACAACACTGCTCAGAACACACATTCACAAAGCAAAATACATTGAAAAAAGATATAATGTTCTCAAATTATGAATTATTAGAAAATAACACCACGTTTACTACTAAGTCAGAAAATGCAAGAGACATGTAGTTGAAAAGCAAGGGACCTCTTGAAAGGTGAACTTCTCGTGCAAGAGGAGTGCCAAAATAAAGCAGGCCCCAATAAGAAAGTGATGGCGAAAAGTGTCGAGGTCTCTATCATAACTTCTCCTGACCACAGGGTGAAAACGCATGCACCACACAATGGCCAGGGAGCTCGCAATGAACACCACCTTCATGATGGAGTTGTAAATGGAGATGAAGTCGGTGATCAGATCCAAATAACGTGCCACAAACACCATTGCGTATAGTTCTTGAGTTTTGAGAGAAATCCCTAAAAATGAACCCCAATTTATTGTTTAATCAAATACCAAACTAACGAGTTATCACTAATTATTCATCACTTTGTGTTTGTCCGAAGGAATGTGAGTAACTAAAACAGTGACACTCACAAATGAAAGTGAAAAAAGGAATTCGAATTATGAAATATATGGATGGGGTTTTTTGGGTGGGAGCTGACCTGAGCATGATTTGGTGGCGTAGATTTTGAGGAGGAGAACGAGAATGCTGAGAAGATGGGTCATGTCACCGGCGAGCCTGAAGATGTTCATGGTTCCGTCGATGAATGGTGAACGAGGCTTTGCCCTTTGCCCTAGTAGATACCGAGAAAGAGAGAAGCACAAGACGGGAAGGAAAGATGGGAACTGAAAAACGCAATGGAATCGAAAATGGTGTGCCACTGCCTCGATTTTGTTTTTTATTTTATTTTATTTGTTTTCTGCTTTTTATTTTGTTTGGGTAAAGAGTGGGTTTTTTTTGGTACAGATGAAAAGAAGCATATGCTTTTGTGTGCAAGCAAAGGAAGGAGCTGAGGTGGCACTCGCCGCACTCCCTTGAGTCCCTCCCTCTAGGGGTGTTCAAAATCGAACCGATCCAAAAAAGAAACCGAAAACCGATCCAAAAAATCGAAAACCGCGAAGAACCGAATTTTTTTAGATTTTTTTGGATTTTAATATTTGAGAACCGTGCGGTTCGGTTCGGTTCGGTTTCCGGTTGGCTACTCAGGAACCGAGCCGAGCCGAACCGAACCGAACCGCTGATTGTATAAAACATTACTTGAGCTTTTTATATCCTACATGTGAGGTACACCATAAGATGAACGCTTCAGTCTTCACGTTCAGAAAACAAGCACTCTTTCTCGCTGCAATTAGAAACCCTTGCTGTCCGCCCGTCCCTTCCCTTTCTCGCCGAGAGCTCTGCCCGTTCGCTGTTGCCCAGACCACCGTAGCCTTCCCTGAGTTCCCGCTGCAGATCGCCCAGACTGCTGCAAACCTCCATCTCTTTCTGTTTCTGTTCAGTCTTCACCGCTGGTGCCCAGACCACCGCGAGCTCCCTCTGCTCACTGCGAACCCACCACAAGCTCCCTCCGCCGTTGACTTCCACAGCGTCACCGTCTCCATGGAGGTAAACCAGATAAATGATATCTTGTGATTGGTCCCTTTCACTTTCATTGGTCTCTAAATGATATATTGTGATTGCGATTAAAGTTAATTTAACTTGATTAAAATTGTGTTTTCCTTTAATCGAGTTTGAAGTTAATTCTGTTTCTGTTCAGTGTTTTATTTCAAAGTTCAAATCGTGTTTGAAGTTAATACTTGTGGTGTGCTCAGTGGCCAGTGCTCACGTTTTGGTGCAAAGAGACAGAGCATATCCATGGAATTGGAATTAGGGATTAGACTTTATTCTTGGCTTTGCTTAATTCATAAGATGTACTGACATAGGCACATTATGGGAATAGTACTGCTTATACATTCAGTTTGCTTAATTCTCCATGGTAAACAATTGTGATGCTTTTATAGTTTTCTTCTAAATATTAAAGGCAATTAAATACCATGAGAAAAAAATTAGAAAGGAAAATTGAAATCTAAATGGTGATTATGTTCCTTCTCAGTTGATCTGAAATATCAATTTCATCTAGTTCTTAAAAAAGACATAATGCAAATTGCCTACTGCAGTCATTTAATTTGACGTGTTGCTGGAGCTTCAATTGTTAAATTGTTTAGAGTCAAACTTTATGTTGTAATTTCCTTTATTGAGCCTGATTATGACTTATGAGAGTGAGGGATGTGATCTTTGTATTTTCTTTGTAATGTTGTAATGCACGAAATAAACAGAAATGTTTAAATTAATGTCCGTTATTGGTCTTATTTGAACCGCGGTTAAACCGAAAACCGATCCAATCTCAACCGCGTTACTTTGGATCGGATCGGATTTTTTTTAGAAAGCCAACCGAACCGAACCGAACCACATGTCTTTTAAAACTTCGGATCGGATGGCTTTTTGGCTCAAAACCGAGCTGAACCGAGCCGCGAACACCCTTACCTCCCTCCACCGCTTCTTTCGATTTCTCAAAGAGACAAACCGACAAAGATAGAGTAAAATTGTGGACTATAGCACTTTTTTTTTTCTTTCTAAACTAGCATTATTTTATTTTTATTTTTTAAAATAGCACTATTTTCAATTAAATATTAATTTTTATTAGTTATCAATTAATTAAATATTAAATATTGGTTTAAAGTTATAATTAAATTGTTAATTAATTAAATATTTATTTGTTAAATATTTATTAACCCGATTTGTTAACTAATTAATAATATAATTATAGAAAATAGCTCACATTGATTTAAAATTTAAAAATACAAATATAAAAGTGATATAAACAGAAATAATACAAAAGTGAACTAAATGCAAATGATAGAAATTTTTTAGTGTTGTGTATTAGTTCCAAAACGGTAAAGACATTTGTTCTTATTATGCCCTTCGTTTGATCCATTTCTGTTTGATCCACAGTCTACAAGAATTCGTATTAAAATAGATCAAACGGAAAGGAGTCGTCATCCCAAGCAATGTTGACTATGTTGAAATGAAGGGCAAAACAAGAAAAAGTGCCTTTACCATTTTGGAGCTGATACGCAACACTAATTTTTTTTTATCATTTGCATTTAGTTCACTTTTGTATTATTTCTGTTCGTATTGCTCTTGTATTTCTATTTTTAAATTTTAAATATTATTAATTAGTTAACAAATCTGGTTAATAAATATTTAACAATTAAATATATAATTAATTAACAATTTAATTATAATTTTAAACCAATATTTAATATTTAATTAATTGATAACTAATAAAAATAAATATTTAATTGAAAATGGTGCTAGTTTGGGAAATAAAAATAAAAGAGTGCTAGTTTGGGAAATAATAAAAAAAAAGATGCTACAGTTGTAAAAAAGCCTAAAATTGTTAGTCATTTTAGTCCTTAAAAGTGATTATTTACTATTATTTTAATCTTTAAAAGTGATTATTTAAAGTTATTTTAGTCCATGAAAATAATTAATTTTTTGATAGCAGGGATCAAAGTGACTAATTCGCATTTGTTAGAGACTAAAGTGACACTGTTTAATACTTTCAGAGACTAAAATGACTGTTTACTAGACAAAGATTACATTATTATTTTTTCAAATATTATTATTATTATTATTTTAAAATATTGTTAACGTTTGTCTCAAAATATTGACTAGAAATACTTAATATTTCTATTAATTATTTATAATTATATATTAATTATATAAGAAATAAATATGAAATAAAACTTTACTTTTAATATGATAATTCAATCTTATAAAAATTTGATATTAATATTAAACTTTTGATAGTGTAAAAAAACATTAATTCAAACGCTCAATTATAAGATGTTGATATTAATTTAATTCTTTAGCAAAAGAAAATGACAGGAATTTATTTTTTATTGAGATTCGTGTTTGAAAAATGTTCATGCTACTTTTAAGAGATTAAAAATTAGTTTCATGTTTAAAAAAATGCATAAAGGAATCAAAGGAGACACAACATTAGGAACAAATATAAAACAACTTCACTCTTGCAAAAATGTTTTGACAAAATGATAGTTTGATAAAGGGCATACTTACTTGCGATACACAATCTAAAATTTGTGTAGCAATGCACAAGCAGTATTAAGTTAGGTTGGCAATTTGGTGAAGAGACTTATAGTTGGAAGAGCTAAATCTCTGGGATATGATAAAGAAAAAAGCAGAGGACATATCTTTGGGCTGGAAATTGGAATTAACTTACAGATAAGTGGGAATCCCATTTGAAAATGAATCCGAAGGGTTGCAGAATAGTTTTGATATCTGGTGTCATGAGGTATTGTCAAACCAAATGAACTCTGCAGTGAATTTTTCCTTGTGAGTCTTTCTTCTAAGGATAACTCACAACTTGTATAGAGACCACAAGACAAGAGAATTTTGTAAACAGGACTGAAATGGTAAATGAAAAACAATATCTCTTTCAAGCTCTAGCTAGATCTACCCCTATGAATAGCAGCATTTTTTTCCTTGTTCTAATTCTTTTATCTGTTTGGCGTTGATAAATTGTCATTATAGAAGAAAGTCCATAATCCAAGACAGCAACAAAAATAATACTCCAGTTTAATTGTTCGACAGAGATAAGGGAGACATCTATTAGTTCCTTTTGGATGACTTTATTGAAGCAAATGATAAAAATGGCTTCGGGGTCCAGTTACTCCAGCTTGCTTAACTGTGATTGATTTGATTTCACATCCATCTTACCTTTGCTGATTTAATTAATGTGCATCTTTTATCAGCTTACAACCAACTGAGTTCTTACTTCTCATTCAATTTTCCCTGCATCTCCAAGCAAAAGGCAGTGCCACACACACAGTAGCCAAATCCACTTCTCAATCAACTTTATCTCCCATGATACACCACCTTAATCTTCCTAGCAGATAACACATCCCCTCACAAAATACCACTACATGTCATTTATTTTTTATAACTAAACCTTGCTACCTACCTTCCATTCACTTAGCATCTATAAAAACACCCAACCCCATTACACCCTCCACACATCAAACACTCATCATTTGTAACATAAATTACCAATTCATTTGCAATTTTCTCTCTTTCAAAAGCTTCAAAGCAATGTTCATTTTAGAGACTTCAATTACCAGCAAGAAGATGAAGCAAACTCTCTTGTTCTCACTCCTACTACTTGCCCCCATATTTTCAATCACCACATTAGCTCAGTCACCAGCTGCAGCCCCAAAAGCCCCAGCAAAACCAGCACCTACAAAAAAACCTGCACCTGCCACACCAGCTCCAGCACCTGCAAAACCATTAGTCCCAGCATTACCCCAGTCACCTATGGTTAATCCTGACTCTTCTGGAAGCCAAGACGTCATCAAGATTCTAAGGAAGGCCAAATCATTCAACACACTAATCCGGTTGCTGAAAACCACCCAAATCATCAACCAAGTCAATGCTCAGCTGGTAACCTCAAAAAACGGAGGCTTAACCATTCTTGCACCAGATGATGGTGCCTTTTCACAACTCAAAGCAGGGTTCTTCAACTCCTTAGGAGAGAGGCAACAGAAAGAGCTGATGCAGTATCATGTTCTACCCGAATATGTCTCAAGCTCAAACTTTGATTCTCTCAGCAACCCGGTGCTGACACTGGCCAGTGATAGCCCCACAGGGTTTCAGATAAATGTGACAGCATATGGTAACAGTGTGAATATCTCAACTGGGAAGGTCGATGCCACTGTCACCGGCATTGTTTACACTGATAAGACACTTGCTATATATCATGTGGACAAGGTGCTTCTTCCTTTGGACTTCTTTAAGCCTAAGGCTATAGCTCCAGCACCAGCTCTTGCTGCTAAGGCGCCTAAAGCTGATAAAGACAGTTCTTCTGCAGAAGATGATGATCAGTCTCAGGCAACCAAGGATAACTCTGGCTCCATCAGTTTAATTGGCAATCATCACGGAACAGCGTTGGTGTCCATTGGTGTTGCTCTGATTGCAGCTGCTGCAACAACAATCTCATGTTGAAGAAGAAGAACATATCCATTTGAAAGCTGTTTTCCGATATTTTCAGAACAAGCACACCAACATTGCTGTGGAATTCTGTTTATGTTGCTTTCTTCTTGGCTTGTGTATTAATTGCGTAGAAAAAGTGTTGTTTGTGAACTATGTGAACCATTGCGTTCTGTCCTTGTTTTGTCATTAAATTAAAAATGTTATATATATGATTGTTTTATTGTCAAAGACAAAAGGAATATTTAATTGTTGTGCTCAATTCTATGCTTTTAATTATCTTATCTGCGCTGTTCATAATCTCCCTCGTCTGTGAGTAGCAGAGATCAATTGTTGCCTAATTTGTTGGCACCGAGGACAGGGGGAAGCATATTATCCCCAACCATGTATAGTATAACAATAAAATAACTCAAAAAAAAAAAGTCTGCAATATTGGACTATTTATATAAAGTTGATGACATTTTTAAAATTGTTGATTTAATAAGGATGATAGAATGACAGGTTAATTTCTTTGATAAATGTAAGATAAAATTTGAAAAAAATGAAAATTCTATTACAAATTTTGCACATTGCTGTCACTTCAACAAAGACTTGGAATGATATTCGTTTGTAACTTACCAATGAAAAACTACTAGCAATAATCAAACTTAATTTTATTTTCCCCCGGATAAAATTTGTTCCTATTAGGGGTGTTCAAAATCGAACCAATGCAAAAATTAACCGCAATCCGATCCAAAAAAATCAAAAACCAATCAAAAACCAAAGTTTTTGGATTTTTTTGGAAAACCGAACTGCTCGGATTTCAGATCTCTTCACTAAAACCGAGCCGAGCCGAACCGCAATTTATACAAAAAATAAAGCAATTTTTCATATTTTATTTTAGGCTTAATTGCACTTTTGGCCCCTCAGTTTTCACATTTGCGCGAATTAGGTCCCCCGGTTTTTAATTGCGCGAATTGGGTCCCTGCATTTCATTAACTGTTGCAATTGGGTCCCTCCGTCAGTGCTCCGTCAGTTCACTAACGATTTTATCCTACGTGGCAGCTGACATGGCTATTGCATGGCAATTAATGGTCATGTGTACAGGGAATTCTTATCTTCCAAAACTAGGCTTCAATTTTCGATTTTCAGCCCCTTCTTTTCTCTGATACCACCAAGCTTTCATTTCTTCTTCAAAGAGAGCATTCAGATTTCACGATTGAAATAGGCAAAGCAAAATTTCTTCTACATCCTCATCGTATACAGAAAAAGAAGAGGTCGTATGCTATGCGATTGTGATGAAGAAGCTCCACCCATGACCTGTTGGAGAAAGGATAATCCACGCTGCAGGTGTTATGAGTCTGGTCGTTTCATGTAGTCTTGAGTTTATGGGTTTTGTATCAGAGTGTGTAATCCATGCTCCTTCACATGTTTTATTTCTTGTTTAATATTGTGGTTTCCATAGGTGAAGGGCAAGAGAGGATGTGGCTTCTTTAGATGGCATGATGGTGAGGCAATGAACGTGAAAAAAAAATCATCAAAGGTCTACCGAGGAGGATGAGGAGGATTGATGAAATGAAGATAAGAGAGAGATTTGTAGTGGGATGGATTTTTAGCTTGTATCTATTATGAAGTTTATTTTAGTGTTGCTGACAGTATTTTGTACAAGCTATGACAATGTAATACTTAAGTTGTTGGCAATGGAAGTACTTTATTTGATCTGGAGTATTTAAGATACCGTATAATTGTTGTGACTCTATTTAAGATGACTATATAATTGCTGTGACTATACTTTAGTTGTATACTGATTCAGATAACTGGTCAAATGTGGCTCACAGTAAATTGAACACAGATTCTGATAACAGCAAACTAGTTTACTTCACATTGCTCATTAAAAATGAGTTTAACATATAACAGTATATTGCTTAATGTGTTGTTTACCTTAATTTGATTTTAATATATATCAGTTTTTTTCTTGATCAGTCCTTGAGGTGCAAATAAGAAAGAAAGCTTTAAAATATATCAGTTTTTAATATATGAGTTAGCAATATAACATGGCAAACTGGACAATATAATATGGCAAATAAAACAAGTAGCAAATTTCATTAGAAAACAAATTTCAAAACAGATTGCAAATCTGATAATTGGTCAAAATCAGAAAACAGAATTGACCCAAAACAGATTAAGGGGGAACTGAACACATTGATATAGCTAGTTACAAAACATCCACTGCACTAAAACCCCTACACTAAGCCCTCCTCCGATTGGCTATATTTGCTCTTTCCTTCCTCTTGTATCCAGGCCTTGGGGAACTTGGGTGACTTGCAGCCTGACTTGCACCTTGACTTGTTGGGGTACCTTGAGTTGCACCTTGAGTTGTAACCTCACCTACTGGGTTCCTTGTAGCTTGACTTGTCCCCTGAGATTGTGGTTGACTTGTCCCCTCACCAGGTTGTTGAACATGTGTGTGTGTCTACAATAAATTGATCATGTGTTAATAGGGATATTCATGCAGAAAAATATTGTGCAATTTAAATGCAAAATACCTTGTTTCCACCCTTAGGGATGACTCTATCAGCTGCTGTCTTCCCTTTGCATGTCCTTGAATTGTGCCCCAATTTGCCACATCTCTTGCATCTCTTAGTTTTTGCCTGTTGACTTATCCTGTGTGGGTTTCTTGGTTCATCATTGGCCTTTCTCCTCTGTTTTTTAGGCCTACCAGGTGCCCTCCTCAGGTAAGGGGGATTAATAGGTTCACCCTGAGCAGCTAGCCATAACTTTGGCCCATTGCAGGGTAAAATGATGTGATCATAAGTAGCAAGAAAAGTTGATTTTCTGCACAGAAAAAAGAGACAAAAGTCATGAAAAAATAGTTATGAAAAACAGCTCAAACAGTGAAGAAAAATGCATCAAAAAATATGTCACCTGTAGTATGGACTAACATAATCCTCTGGAATATAATTATTAAACCACATACAAGCTACAACATGACAATAAGGAATTCCAGATAAATCCCATTTCCTACAAGAGCAACTCTTATCCCCTAAGTTGACAACATACTTGTCATAATTATTAGACACTTCAAACAAAGCATAAGCTGCATCTCCACTCCATACAGGGGACCAACTATCAGCATCCTTTTTTATCTTTTCTAGTTTCTGTTGTATCATAGGACACAAATTACCCTTGTACCTCAACATCAATTCTTTTTGTTTCACTATCCTATTAGTCAAATAAAACTTGAGACCCTCAACCAGTGAAATGATAGGCTTATCCCTATACTCAAGAATGGCTCTATTAAATGCTTCACACATGTTGTTATGACAAAAATAAAGACCAAATCAAGCACTAAATAAAGTCACCTTTTGCTGATCTGAAATAAATGCCCACTTTTTGTTCTCAATTTGGTTTAAATCATTAAGCAACAGATGAAGAAACCAAGTCCATGAGTCCTTGCATTCTGATTCAACAATAGCAAATGCTATAGGCACCATTTGGTTGTTTCCATCTTTCCCAATAGCTGACAATAGTTGCCCTCCATAAACACCCTTGAGAAAACAGCCATCAAGCCCTATGAGTGGTCTACATGTCTTTGCAAATGCTGTCTTGCAAGCATTAAAACAAACATACATTCTTTCAAATACAGCACCCTTAATGCCTAAAGTACTCTTTATCACAACAGTGCTATTAGGATTACTACGTAACAGCTCCTCTCCATAACTTCTTAGATGTTTGTATTGCTCAGAAACAGTCCCCTGAATCATTTCCAAAGCCAATCTTTGTGCTCTATAGCATTGGTGCCTACTCAAAACAACACCCCATCTATTCTTTGCTTCCTCCACCAAAGCCTTAACCTTCATATTCGGTGTGTGCCTCAAAGTGCTCATGAACTTCTTGGCTAGCCATTTGGTTTTTGCTTGTCTATTTTTGGCAGTGCGGTGACATGTGTGTGTAGCATCCAAACTAACAGTCTGAAAATAATTGCTTTGACTAGACTGACTCACCCTAAGATAGAAGGAACATCCTTCCATGCATTTCACCACAATCCTCATCCTTTCATTCTTTGCAAAGTAGACATTTTTTTTAGCTTGCAGTGCATATTCTTTCACAGCTGTCCTTACTTGGTCAGCTGAAGTAAAAATCTGACCAAGTTCAAATTTAACCACATCAGCATCATCAGAAAACTTAAATTTTGGGTATTTTTTCTTACCTCCCTCTTCTTCTTCACTGGATAATGGACTGTCTACATCTTCTGAGTCACCATCTTCATCTTCAAAGTCTAACCATGTACTAGGTTCAAGGTTCCTTGCTGTTATGGCAGCCCGTACAATATCATCAGATTCACTCTGTCTACCACTTGCTTTAACAGGTTCCTCTAGGAGCACACTTGTCCAGTCCCAATCTTCATAATAGTCACTATCATCAAGAGATATGTCACCATCACTGTCCCGATCTTCCTCTCCCTGAACATTATAGTCCTCATCTACACTATCCCCTTCACTACCATCAAATTCACTCTGTCCATACTCAGTATTCCCTCCACTATCATCAAATTCATCTCCTACACCCTCAACACAGATTTTCTGCACTTCTATCTCGCTTACATCCTTGGCCTCACCCTGAGCATTTTGTTCAACAATGATAGGTGTGTCAAGTAGATGTTCCACATACACATCTACCTTATTGTGTCCTTTCACATCATTGATAAACTGAATTACTTCTTGATCAGTATTGAGTGGCCTCAGCTCGTTGGATAGGTCTCTCAATGGGGGTCTATACCATAGATACTTGTATGATTGATATCCAATTAAATTCACTAATTTGCCCAACTCAATTGGAGAAATCTCATCTATGTCCAATCCACCCTCCATCTCATACACTTGACCCCTTATATATTCAGATTGTGGATCAGCAATAAATAACCCCCCATGGTGGAATCGAATGATGATAGCATGGGTCTCTGTGGGCCTATATTTAAATGCAACACAAAAGAAAAACCCATTATTTAATATACTACACCAGTATTCAACAATACAGTACCTAACAATATTAAATTCTCATAACCCTTTTTCATTGAGACCCCAACAGAATAAAGAAATAAAAAAATGGTAGAATCGTGTTTTAGGATGGATTACCTGGCTATATAGTTGTCAGGAAGCTTCTTCCTCGCACCCCAAAACCGTGGGTCCTCCTTTCCATACCTGTCACCAAGCGAATCTTTCTGCCTTTGCTCCATTCACACCTTTGCAGTTGTCCCGTTGTGCACAGTGCAGATTCTCTCGTTCCAAACAGTGGTCCCGTTTGTCTCCTTCGCACTTGGTCGCCTTTTTGGTCTTTGAATCGAACGTGAGAAAAATGCCCTAGCTCCTCACTTGAGAAATCCCAATCGCACAAGAAGCAGACTGAGAATGGGAGTCTTTTTTTTAACAAAAAAAATTGGAACTTCTAAATTTTAATTTGGGTTGGTCACGTACAGGTGTGAAACAAAGTTAAGGTTGATTTTTTAAAAAGCCATGTCAGCTGCCACGTAGGATAAAATCGTTAGTGAACTGACGGAGCACTGACGGAGGGACCCAATTGCAACAGTTAATTAAATGCAGGGACCCAATTCGCGCAATTAAAAACCGGGGGACCTAATTCGCGCAAATGTGAAAACTAAGGGGCCAAAAATGCAATTAAGCCTTTATTTTACATACTAAAGTGATGATATTCTAGCACAAAACTAGTGTGTTATATGAACATCACCACCATAATATTGACTTAAAACTTTGCAATAATGAAAATAAATATGAACAATTTTTTTTCAAATTGTGGCCAAGTACTTAAATATTTGATAGATTATATTCATGCATTAAAATGAATAGTAAACGATAAACATATTGTCATAGCCGATAAAATTTAACAAACGACATAAGTTATATTTAATATGTCATATTTAATTATTTACGTTAAAAAAATATAACTGAAAAAAATCGAAAACCGATCAAATCTAAACCGCATTACTTTGGATCAGATCGGATGACTTTTTGCCTCAAAATCAAATCGAACCGAGCCACGAACACCCCCTAGTTCCTATCTAGCTGGACAATACACCAAGCTCTTATTTGCTTCACTTAATTAAATAATATTAATAGCATAAATGAATACTTTTCATGTTAAAAATTTACATTTTAAACTCTATCAAAATTTATGAAAGGAGCCAATATAGATATAAATCTTCACATTACAAGGTGATGTAAAATTTTAACACAAAAGGTTTATTAACCTATCGATAGCAATTAGTAATGAGGCTTTAATTTAAGAGTTTAGTAACTATACATTAACAACATAAACAAGTTTTAGATAGATTTTGAATAATATTTCATCATTTAACCACGTCATAATATTATTACTTAAAAAATTACACTTCCCTCAATTTTCAACATTCATCCAACACTCATTTCTCTTTTTATATTTTTCTTCTTATCATATCATTCATCTATCTTTTATCTTTCTTCTATTCCTATTTCTCTTATATGTGTAAAATATAGAAAATCATTTTTTTATAAAAAGAAATGATTGTCGATTAGTGTTCTGTTCGGAATATTATCAATGGAGATGCAGGTACATACATGGATCTAATCTTTAGATTATACAATATAACAATAATGGTAGGTCTCCGGTATAGGATTAGGCCCTCCATCCATTCCTAAATGGCTAAATCTCGTTCGGACAACGCAACCCAGGGAGCTAATTAATCTAAGGGTTAAATATGTTTTTGGTCCCTGTAATATAGAGGATTTTTGAGTTAAGTCCCTATAAAATAAGTCAAACTGTTTTCGTCCCTCTTTTATTTTATTTTTTTTAGTCCCTGACAGCGTTGACCGCTGATGTGGCACTGTGAGGTCCCTATAAAATTCCTACGTGGCACCTCATTAAGCCTACGTGGTTTACACGTCACCTAACACATTTTTAACTTAGTCCCTATAAATAAAACGTATTTTGAATTTAGTCTCTCTCCTTCTCCACCACCCCCACCTCTTTCTCCCCCTTCTCCACCACCACCCCCACCCCCACCTCCTTCTCCCCCCACCTCCACCTCCACCACCACCACCACCCCTCCTCCTTCCCTCTGCACCACATCCACCACCTTACTCTTACCCCTGTTTCCCACGAACCCATTCATAGCCACCACCTACAAACACATCCAAATATCCACTTATATTCATAATTATTGATCTGATAATTCGATCTTGTGCAACAATCATTGGGTTGAATTCAGCAGCTAGCTCATATGAACAAAAATATCTTCCATACTTGGTTTTGCTCGCATTCTACTTCAAACCTTTTTCAGTTCCTATTGTTCCTCACCAACAGTCAATAGACACAGTTCTAAAAATGGCCAAATACAACGAAAAAGGGAAAGGGGAAATTGGGGATTAAACTCCAGAAACGAATGTGAATTAATGCGTATATAATGAGAGGAGTGAAATGGGATTGTGAATTGGAGGAAGAAGTAGTATCATTACTATTGGCTTGGTGTTAGGAAAAGTCGTAGAAGAAGAAGAAGCTCGAAGTCGAAACTTTGCAGTGAAAGCAATGCGTGAGAAGAGAAAAAGAAGATAAAACGTGTTTGGATCTAGTCCCTATAAATATATGAATACTTTGGATCCAGTCCTTACAAATATGTTACGTTTTGGATTCAGTCCCTATAAATATATTACGTTTTAGATCCAGTCTCTACAATTATTTTTATGTGTGTGTCAGGTGACGTGTAAGCCACGTAGGCTTAATGAGGTGCCACATAGGAATTTTATAGGGACCTCACAGTGCCACATCACCGGTCAACGTTGTCAGGGACTAAAATAAAAAATAAAAATAAAAAAGGGACAAAAACAATTTAACTTATTTTATAGGGACCTAACTCAAAAACTCCCTATATTACAGGGACCCAAAACATATTTAACCCTTCTAATATATAATTGGGGTTTGTTTATATTTTCCTCCAGGCTGATGGAAATCCCAAACCTATATACAGACGAATCGTCCCCTTTCCAACTCTATTTTCACATCACATGCATCCCACTGATTGCAACAATGATGTGAAAGCAAACAGTTGCATGCATATATGCATGTTGAGTTCTCATCACTCCCAAATCTCTCCTCCCCTCACCACACCACACCACTTATCACCATACTATGATGCACCATCTTTCCATGACAGGCAAAGGAGATTTGTTCTGATCAGTATCTTTCTTACAAAAACACATTGCACCTAACTAACCAATCATTGATCTTCCACACCCCCCCAGCCCAAAATATATAAAAGGCAACTCCTTCTCCCTCTTCCTCCACAACAACACCACCAAGCACTACTAGTACTGGTCTCTCAAGTACTCTCACCTATATATCCCCACTCCCATGCATATAGCTTCAACCCCAATTAAAATGAGGATAATCATGCAACAATATTCTCTCATTTCCACCACAGTCCTCCTTCTATCAATAATATTCACCACTACTACAGCTTTAGCCCAACTCTCCCCAATTCAACCCCCAACTTCTTCGCCATCTCCCCCATCACCGCCCTTACCCCAACCCACTCCCTCCCCACCTTCTCCGGCAGCAGCCGCACCATCGCCGGGACTCAACACCGTTCCACTGGTACCAGTGACACCCAGTGGGGCCCCCACACCCACCACCACCATCCCAAAGGGCCCCACCATCGACATCATCCAGATCCTCAGAAAAGCCAAGAGATTCTCCGTCCTAATTCGCCTCTTGAAAACCACCCAACTCCTCAACCAACTCAACTCACAGCTCGTTGCCTCCTCAGGCTCGGGAGGGTTAACACTATTCGCACCCGAAGACAGTGCCTTCTCCAAACTCAAAGCCGGGTTCCTCAATTCCCTCGGCGATAGACAGAAGGTGGAGCTCTTGCAGTTCCACACTCTCTCTTCTTTCATTTCGATCTCCAATTTCGATACCCTCACGAACCCGGTTCAGACGCAGGCCGGTGATGACCCCAAGAGGCTTCAACTTAACGTCACCACTTACGGCGGCAGCCAGGTCAGCATGGCTACCGGCGCCGTTAATGCCACCGTTACAGGAACCGTTTACTCTGACAACAAGCTCGCAATTTATCAGGTGGATAAGGTGCTTCTCCCCCTTGACCTCGTCCTTCCGGCAAAGGCTCCGGCGCCGGCGCCGGAGCTCGCCAAGAAGGGTTTGCCCAAGGGCGGAAAGACGAACTCGTCGGCCGTGGAAGATGCCGGCGCCGGAGGTGATGATGGCGACGGTGATGGGAAGGATTTGCCCGCGGGTATTTCTGCTGCGGCAGGGTCTGTGACGTGGATGTGGGTGAATGTTGTTGTTGTTGTTGGAGGAGTGGGTTTGGTGGGTGGTGGAGCCTTCGTATGAGGTGGTGGATCAGTGTGGATGCAAGGATTCAATGATTTTTCTTATGCGTTTTGAGTGACCCTGTCTTCTTCTTCTTCAATTTTTTTCTGAGCTCTGTTTTGTGTGTAGGATAGGGTGAAAAACGTGGATGTTGCTCTTTTACTATTTATTTTTATTTTTATTATTATTCTTCTTTCTTTTTTTTGTTTTGGTAACTTGTAATTTGTGGTTTCTGTTATTATCATATGGAATCGAATTTATGGAAGAGGGGGTTCTGTTACTTCTGTTATTGATCTGTATATATTTTTTACTTTTGAAATTATGTATTAATTGACATGTGGTTATTTGCTGATGAAAATAATGAGTTTCCATGATTTTGCCTGTGTAATACTTAAATTGTTGTGCAGAGGTCATGGGTAGAGGAATATTTATACAAATTATATTGGAAGAATGAGTAATCAAATTAATTCTTAAAAAATATAACAAATTATATCAATCCTCAAATGATAAAAAGTATGCCTAAAATTCTCAAATATGTATTCATTTCTTTAGTTAAATTTATTCTCACATCTTGACAACCAGGATGGATCCTCCCCTCCCCGCTTCCATCCCCAACCAGCTTTCTCCATTCATACCAAACTCATCCACCATTCCTATTAAGTGCGTGTTTGGAATCGCGTTGGTAGGGCTCCAACGCGCGTTAACATGGGTCTAAAGCTATTAGAGATAGTTTTCATGGTAAAAATTCTCCCACCGTGATAAAAATAAAGGTAATGAACTTGTTTCTTTATTACTTTCAGATAAAAATTCAGAGTGAATATGTATAATTTATGAATCATTTAAAAAAAATATAATTATAATATTATACTCAAACGAAAATATTAATTATTAGGAGCAAATCAATTAATAACTTATATAAAAGTATATAAAGATATATAAATATATATTTATACTATGAATGTTTCTCTATATTTCTAGCCATTTTCTCGCACTTCATGTCAAGCTACTATAAAACTGGACAAGGAAAAGCATATAGATTTAGCAACACTTGTTTTTTTTTTCTTTTGTCAGAGATTTAGAGCCCATTTGTTATTGATTATTTTTTTTAAAAAAGTACTTTTTTTAAAGAAATAATTATTTTTAATGATTTTCTATCTGTTTGTTTTAGCTTTTAACAATAATCAAAATCTAAAAATAATCAAAAAATTTGATTAAAATGAAAAATTATCTGGGGTTACTTTCTAGAATTAATCAGATTTTAATGAAAAGAGAAAGGAGAGAGAAGATTAAAAAAGTAATTTTTAGGATTATAAACAAACACAAATTAGGTTCTACTTTACATAAAAATCATTAAAAAATAATCATTAAATTATTTTATATAAAAATCACTTATTTTTTAATCAATAACGAACATACCCTTAATTAGCAACACCCTTACATAATACGTATAGGTTTTTTTTTTGTCAAAGATAATACACATAGGTTAGGAGGCCCAATATTAAATATTCTTTGAATTTGGGCTTTTGGTTAAGAGGCCCAATATCTTGGATCAATCTCTTATTTTGCAGCTAAATTGTATTTTTTTGTATATTTTATTCACCTGACTCGTATGTACTCCGGGCCCAAAAAAAACTCGTATGTACTGATCCGATCCACTTCGGTGCCTAGAAAAGTAAAAAGGATTTTGGAACCCGAATTCAAAGCCAAGTAACTTTTTGATGGTTAATTGAAAATGCTATTCTTTATACTGATTTTATCTTTTAAGGTAAACAAATAAATATTTGTTTACACATAAATTATTTATTAAATTAAAATAAAAACTCTTAATCTCCTTTATATGAAAACAAGTTTACCTTAACACTTTGTTTGTTTCGGGTGAAAATTGCTAAACAGAAAACAGGTGGATGGAAAATACATGGATAATAATGCATCTTCCCCAATTGGTTAAGATACCAAAATGGATGAAAATGAAACCATACAATGGATCCCATGAGTTCAGTTTTCATGTCTTCTAAGCAAGAAAAATAGAAGAGCTGAGAAGAAAAGTAACTAAGAAAAGTAAAATAAGTATAAATTTCGACTGCATGAGTCGAAAATACTTTCTGGACAAAATTGTAACTTTCGAGCAAGAAGTCCACAAAACTTCAATTGGTCCCATTCTCATATTTTCAACATGGCGTCAAAGCCCATCAATATGATTCAAGGGAAGAAAACAAGAAATATATTAAGCTAACTTGATGAGCATCAAGCCATCAACCTTGGCTTTAAAAATAGTGGTTTCATTGGCAAACTTTTGCCAAAGCGAGAGAAAGAGAGCAAATGTAGTTAGCAAACTTACGCATGCAAATTTCTTCCTCTATGAAATTATAATACCCCTTTCTCTCGCAGTTTCCAATGCATAATGTCATTTTATACAAAAATATGGAAATGAAGGAAGATTATATTTTAATCCAAGTTAATAAGAAATGCCTTGATCACGCCAGAGTTTAATTAAAGAAGAATGTGATTCTATTCAATTGAAGGATTTCTAGTGTTTGGTGAAAAGTAAGCTTCCAAAAATATTATGGGCCCTAAAATGCTACTCTTTTCGGTCCAAAATATAAGTAACATAGTACAAAAATACACAGATTAAGAAATGTTTTAAAAATGTGATAATTTTAATTAGTACTCAATAGTTTTAATTTTTTTTCCAAAAATATTTCATTTGGTGTCTCTCGTAAATATGAACATTGCATTAAATGAATGGTATAATTAGTGCTGTTCACAGGTCAAGTTGGGTCAGGTTGGGCGGAAAATAGAAACCGAACATTTGTAGTCGGTTCGGTTCGGGTCAGTTTTTGCTTTTTTAGGCAGGTAACCCGAACCAAACCGACCCGGGTGTGAGTGAGTCTGGTTGGGTTGGGTCGGGTCTCGGGTTGGGAACATTGGAAAAAATCAACAGCAGCAGCAAGGGAAAAGGGGGAAGAAAGGTGCGATTGGGATTATGAAAGAGGAAAAGCAGTGCTTCAACATTCAAACTTTAGTCACAACGATCAAATTAAAGGGATCTGAGGCGCGAACGAACAGATCTGAGGCACATGTTGGAAGAACAGATCTGAGGCGCGAAGACGAACAGATCTGAGGCGCGAAGACGAACAGATCTGAGGAGAAGACGGGATCTGGGCGAAGACGAACAGATCTGTTCGTGCAGATTTCATCAGATCTACCCAGAGCCATATGGAATGGAAATCGGAATCGACCACTTCGATCGCCTCCCAGACTCTCTCCTCCTCCCTCGTCTTCAACAAGATCGGCGATGCCTGGGTCCGCGGTGGAGAGGAAATGGGCTGCGATGGCGACGCCTGGGCTGGGAGGTGCTGCGGCGGCTAGGGTTGGAACTTGGAAGAGGGAAGGAAACTAGGAGGAAAGCAGAAAGCGGAAGTATCTTCCTCTCTCTCACACCTGCGGAGCGAGTTTTGAAAAATCAATGATACCCCTGGGTCGGGTCGGGTTAGACGGTTTTGATTTCGATCAACCCGATACCCGGCCCGGGTAGCTCGGGCCCAGGCATGTTTAAACCGAATACACCTGCGGGTCGGTTCCAACCCGACTCAGAAGCTTCGGATCGGATCGATTGGGTTGGTCGGGTCGACCCAACCCATGATCAGCCCTAGGTATAATTGAAAAGCTAACATTTAATTTATTTTAAATTGGTGAATTTGCTTATATTTTGGACCAATTTTTTTTTATTTTTATTACTTATATTTTAGACTAGAGGGAATACTTTATGTTGGTTTGCGTCATCCGTTATGATAGGCCTTGAAATAATAATCAATATTCGATTGGATGACATTTTTTTCTTTTAACAAAATTACATCGCAAAACGAATTCAGAATTTCATCACTAATCAACCAGATATATACCTACCTTTATTTTTTATGGAGTCTTATACCTTGCTTAGAAATGAAGGTTTCCATGTTGTATCAAAAAAAAAATGAAGGTATTCTCTGTTGACCTTTAGAACCTTATTTCTTGTGGTGGACCTCAAGAGCCCATACAACATAATTTGGAGGAGACAAGCAGAATCTCACTATAATGTTGATTTAGAATTTTTCCAAACTTAATTTTTATGATTTTTTATTAATTTATTGTTTAGTATTTCACATTATATTTAAAATATATTTAATTATTACTAATTTGAACATAATGGATTACAGTTAAAATATTAGTGAATGATAGTTCTATCATTCATTATCTTTGCCAATTTAATCACTGGTCTATTTTTTATTTAAATTTTGGACAAACATAAGATCATTTTGCACAAGTGGACAATTTTAAGATTAATTTTAACATTTTTTTAAGAGATTAATTTTAACATTTTTGAAGTTAATTTGGGTTTTCCAATAAAGCCACTTAAAGAGCACTGAATTTGGAGTTAAAACAGCATCGTGCGTATTAAACTCCCTTTTTAACAGGATATAAGGAAGAAACTGTTGTCTGCGGTGGCGCAAAAAGCAATGAGCGATCCAAACCTACAAAACAGAGAACAGTAAGTAGTAGACCTGAGGCGTCGGTGAGACTGCCCTTAAGGGTTTATCCGCCTGAATGCGCAAACCCCCCATGGTACAACAGGTCCGTCCCGGCAGGTGACCGAGGTGTCAGAACAGCAAGAACAGAAGCAGGCAATGTAACCCAGACGTAAATTTGTGAGAGAGGAAGTATTTGGAAGAGAAGAGAAAGGGCGGTTGCAGCGTAAAAGAAAGAGGAGAAGGCAGCGTACTTGGAAAAGGGAGTGCGGCCTCTGTTTCTATAAGCAAGGATTAGAGCCGTTTGAAAAAGATTTTCCTGATCCGAAAAGATTTGATTAGTGGGCTAAAATCAGGGAAACTAGCTGTTAGTGGGCGAAAAGCAGGGAAGGAAAACCGACTAGGATAGCACAACGTATTTGGACGCAATGCCGGTTAAAAACGTTTTGAGACTAAGTCAAATTCGAAGTACACAAAAACATACTTTTCGGATAAGCCTTTCTGAAGACTTGAAAAATAATTTTCAAAAAATATTTTATGGCCCGAAACAAAAACTTGGGCTGCCTTTATATTGCGCGCAGGGGGGGCAAATCGGAGGATTTGCACTGAAATCATCAAATTTGGCCCATGCTTGTGTGCGCGCGAGGCCCACCCTTTTCTAGCTTGTTTACAAGCCTAAGGCACAAGATGATATATAAACTCTTAAAAGTTCCAAAGGCTAGGCAATGTGGGACTTCCCACTTTTGAAATAGCTCAAAACACAACAATCCCCCACATATTTCAAAAGTGTAAAAGAGAAAGAAAGAATGAGTTGAAAAAGAATTTTCTAGGTTGACATCTTGGATGTAACGCATCAAGTCTGTGTAGCAAGCTATGGAACCAGACCCTAGACTGATAAGACTTAACACACAGTGAATTGGTGTAGCAAGCTATGGAACCCAAGACACTTTACGTATGTTAGCGGTCTACCAATCACATTACACCCCCACATTCTTGCTATTACGCCGTTTTGCGCTAATAGGCCATGCGCGCGCTCGGTATTCATGAGTGCTCTAGAGATTTCGCCACGATCTCATGCAGGCGGCCCCACCTGACACTCATATAGGTGATTTCATCAAGTGCATGCTGCAAATCATACACCACCCATAAGGGATATGAAAATCATTAAAAGTTTTTAAGCTTAACCTCTCAATAATGCAGTGTCTAGCACTTTCTCAAAGGACACCATAGGAAAGGGACGAAATGTAAGATTAGAATTAACCATTAGTGCTAGCAGAACTAACAAGTGACTTGTTTTTACCACATTGAACCTTCTTCATGGGATCTCCAATCACAAAGGTTGGGTTCCCATCACTTGTTAATTTCAATTGGCTCAAGTCCCATTCCCCTCGATGTATCACAAATTAATTTTCTTCCCAGGGGCTTGGTCAGAGGATCGGCTAAGTTCACTTCTGACTTCAGATAATCGATCGATATAGTTCCTTGTTTTTGCAATTGCTTTATCACATTATGTCTCAGTTGCACGTGTCTGTTTTTGCCATTGTAGGTCTTATTCTTCGCCACGGCTATTGCCGATTGACTATCACAGTGTATTGACACTGATGGGGTCGGTTTGATTCCCAAAGGAATTTTTGCCAAGAGATTTTTCAACCACTCAGCTTCACTACCAGCCAACTCCAGAGCTACAAACTCTAACTCCATAGTGGATCTCGCAATTAATGATTGTTTGGCTGATCTCCAAGTTACCGCACCACCACCAAGAGAGAACACATAACCACTAGTGGATTTTGTCTCATCTGAATTTGAAATCCAGTTAGCATCACTGTACCCTTCTAGTACAGCGGGAAATCCACTATACACAATACCATAGTTCATGGTACCTCTCAAATATCTCATGAGTCTAGCAAGCGCCTCCCAGTGATCCTGACCCGGATTATGAGTATATCTACTCAACCGACCAACTGCATAAGCAATGTCTGGTCGAGAAAAATTCATTAGGTGTAGTAGGCTCCCAATCACTTGAGCATACTGAGATTGATTAACAGGATCACCTCTATTTTTCTTTAAGTGAGAGTTAGTTTCATAAGGGGTACTCACAGGATTAGAGTCATAATGACCAAACTTCCTAAGAAGTTTCTCCACATAATGTTATTGGGATAGTATTATACTATCACCCTTCCTTATGATTCTAACTCCCAATATTACACTTGCCTCACCCATGTCTTTCATATCAAATTTAGATGCAAGAAAAGATTTAGTTCTGATCACAACATCAACACAAGTACCAAAAATTAGCATGTCATCCACATATAAGCATACAATAACATGTTCTCCATCCAAGGATTTGGTGTAAACACACTTGTCAGCTTCAATAGAGGAGAAGCCATCACTAACCAAAATTTGGTCAAATTTTTCATGCCATTGTTTCGGTGCTTGTTTCAAACCATATAACGATTTAAGGAGTTTGCACACCTTATTCTCTTGACCAGAAACTACACATCCTTCGGGTTGAAGCATATAAATTTCTTCTTCCAAATCACCATTTAAAAAAGCAGTTTTTACGTCCATTTGGTGAATTACTAATTTATAAACGGAAGCCAAGGCTATTAAAACTCGAATAGAAGAAATTCTTGTAACCGGAGCAAAAGTATCAAAATAATCAATATTTTGTTTTTGAGAAAATCCTTTTGCTACTAATCTGGCTTTATATTTTTCAATCGACCCATCGGGGTTATATTTTCTTTTGAAAATCCATTTACAACCAATTGGTTTTGCTCCAGGAGGTAAATCAACTAAAATCCAAGTTTTATTTTTCGAAATCGAATCAATTTCGGTTTTAATAGCTTGTTTCCAAAGTTTTGAATCGGAAGAAGAAATGGCTTCAGAAAAAGTTTGAGGGTCATTTTCAATAAGATAAGTATAAAAATCGTTTCCGAATGATGTTTCTTTTCTTGATCTTTTACTTCTCCTTAGGTCCTCATGTAAATCATCATTAGAAATATCTAATGACTCTCTAGATGTACTTTCATATTTCAAAGGAAATAAATTCTCAAAAAATTCAACATTTTTTGTTTCCATAATTGTATTACAATCAAGCACATCACTCTTTATTACGAGGAACCTATAGGCAGCACTATGTTCAGCATATCCAATAAACATGCAATCCGATGTCTTAGACCCTATTTTCCTTCTTTTGGGTTCAGGCAACATAACCTTTGCAAGACACCCCCACACTTTCAAATATTTCAAATTAGGTTGATAACCTTTCCACAACTCATAGGGTGTTTTGCCAGTAGTCTTATGAGGAGTTCTATTCAGTAAAAAACATGCAGTTAAAATCGCTTCATCCCAAAGATTATTAGGTGCACCAGAGCTAATCAACATTGCATTCATCATTTCCTTTAAAGACCTATTTTTCCTTTCAGCTATACCATTTGATTCAGGTGAGTACGGGGGAGTTACCTCATGTATTATACCTTCTTTTTCACAAAAATCATTAAGCAAAACGTACTCACCGCCTCTATCGGATCTGATTCTCTTAATCTTCCTATTTAATTGATTTTCTACTTTGGCTTTATAAGAAAGGAACATATCAAACGCTTCATCTTTATGCCTTAACAAATAAAGTTTGGTATATCTCGAAAAATCATCAATAAAAGTCACATAATATTTTTTACCGCCTCTGGTCATAGTTTGTTTCAAATCTCCCAAGTCGGTATGAATTAAATCAAGCAATTCACTTTCACGTTGCACAGGGGGACATGTTTTCTTAGTTAACTTAGATTCTACACATACATCGCATTTACCTGTTTGTTTATCACTCAAAGAAATCATACCTAGTTGTTGCAATTTAGAAACATACGCAGAATTAATATGTCCTAATCTAGCATGCCATAAATCATACGAGTCAACCATATAAGCAGAAGAAGATGCATTCTCATTCAAAAATTCAGAAACGTTCAGTACAAAAAGTCCTTGATCACAATATCCCTTTCCCACAAAGACATTATTTTTTGTCATAACAATCTTATCAGACTCGAAAGATACTTTAACCCCAGCTTTTCCCAAGAGAGCCACAGAAATTAAATTTGCCCTTATTTTAGGCACATGAAGTACTTCATTTAGAGCCAAAGTCTTACCCGATGTGAGCTTTAGGAGAACTTGTCCTTTTCCCGAAACAGGAGCAGTTCGAGAATCACCCATATACACAAGTTCCCCATCATCCCCTACTGGAGTGTAGGAGGTAAAAGCATCTTTGTTTGCACAAATATGCCTGGTAGCCCCAGAGTCTACCACCCATTTCTTCACATCGGTCACAATATTGACTTGAGAAACGACCGCAGCAATTATATCATCTCCGTCGGCCTCAACCAAGTTGGCCTTTGGCCTAGGAGGATTGTCGTTCTTCGCTCTATGCCTGCATTGAGGCGCATGGTGACCTGGCTTTCCACAAACAAAGCACGTTCCTCTTCTTTTGAAATTGGGGTTAGCAACACGAGGGACATAATCATTTTTATTATTATTGTGATCAGGCTTTTTGTTATCGTACCTTTTTTCGGCTTGTCTTGCACCATGTTAGCCCGAGCCGCCAGTGCCTTTGCTTTTGCAGCCTTACTGTCTTTCCGATTGCGATCTTCAATGATGATGTGTGTGATCAAGTCCGAGAGTGAGAGTTGCCTATGTTTGTGCTTCAGTTGTTGCTTGTAGTCTTTCCATGATTCAGGCAGCTTTTCGATGAGCACACCAGCTACAAACTCGTCTGGCAAGGTGATCTTTTCGGCTTTGAGGTCTTCCAGCAGCTTGTGGTATTCATTGATCTGAACCTTGATGTCCTTATCTTCAGTCATTGTCCAATTGTAATAATTACCTATGACGAACTTCTGTTTTCCAGCATCCTCAGCAGTGTACTTGACAGTCATGTTATCCCATATTTCTTTTGCAACCTTGTACCCACAGTAAACATCGAACAGGTCATTTGAAAGAGTACTCAAAATGGTGTGACGGCATACCTTATTCGCATATGTCCAATCCTCAGTTTGTTTTGGATCGGCCGAAGGTGACTTGGTATCCGTCAGAGCATGTGCGACCCCGTGTACGTCGAGCAGAGTGCTAATGCGTTCTTGCCATCGTCGAAAGTTTTGACCGCCAAACACCTCAATCTTCGATATGTCTGGAAATGGCTTCGCATATGTAGGCGCAGGGGGTTGAACGACAACAACCTTCTCACTGTTGTCATTGTTCGCTGGATCGGTCTCGTTGTTCGACATGGTAAACCCTTAAGATTGTTGTCCGCGGTGGCGCAAAAAGCAACGAGCGATCCAAACCTACAAAACAGAGAACGGTAAGCAGTAGACCTGAGGCGTCGGTGAGACTGCCCTTAAGGGTTTATCCGCCTGAATGCGCAAACCCCCCAGGGTACAACAGGTCCGTCCCGGCAGGTGACCGAGGTGTCAGAACAGCAAGAACAGAAGCAGGCAATGTAACCCAGACGTAAATTTGTGAGAGAGGAAGTATTTGGAAGAGAAGAGAAAGGGCGGTTGCAGCGTAAAAGAAAGAGGAGAAGGCAGCGTACTTGGAAAAGGGAGTGCGGCCTGTGTTTTTATAAGCAAGGATTAGAGCCGTTTGAAAAAGATTTTCCTGATCCGAAAAGATTTGATTAGTTGGCTAAAATCAGGGAAACTAGCTGTTAGTGGGCGAAAAGCAGGGAAGGAAAACCGACTAGGATAGCACAACGTATTTGGACGCAATGCCGGTTAAAAACGTTTTGAGACTAAGTCAAATTCGAAGTACACAAAAAACATACTTTTCGGATAAGCCTTTCTGAAGACTTGAAAAATAATTTTCAAAAAATATTTTATGGCCCGGAACAAAAACTTGGGCTGCCTTTATATTGCGCGCTGGGGGGGCAAATCGGAGGATTTGCACTGAAATCATCAAATTTGGCCCATGCTTGTGTGCGCGCGAGGCCCACCCTTTTCTAGCTTGTTTACAAGCCTAAGGCACAAGATGATATATAAACTCTTAAAAGTTCCAAAGGCTAGGCAATGTGGGACTTCCCACTTTTGAAATAGCTCAAAACACAACAGAAACTGGATCAATGTTTTATGAATAATTCTAAATTTTTCTATCTTTTATTCCTATAAATCTTTCTAATTACTAAATAGAACAAGTATTAATTGGTTTTGATGTTTTCAAGATATTAGTTATATTCTCTTTCTTACTTTATAAAGTACTCCGGAAGAAGATATGTAGGAAGATATATCATTTCTTATATTTTATTGGTTGGCCACATGCATCCATTCGGCATGTTTGAAGACCAACGTTATCAAGTGCCCACCTAACTGCACAGACTACACTGAATTTGGAGCAGCCCAATCGCAAAACCCGAATTGCAATTAATCCTATGTATATGCGACGAACATGGGTACTGGCCAATGAGTCTTTGACTGAGGAAAAAGTGGAGTGAGTTAGGGAAACCGCAAAGAAAGTACTAAAGCCAAGGAAAAGCAAATTAAAGATGAAACAAAGGATTTTGTTGCTCAGGAGGAAAGTCACTCTCCCACTCCAATCACAAAAATCCAAAAAAAAAAACTTGTTTATTTCTTTATTCTTGCCAATGACACAGTAGTGGGATACAGTTCTAGTTATGATTGTTACCATAAAGTAAGAGACAACCTCTTCTATGTTAGTGTCCTTCAAAGAAGGCTCATCTATGGTTGTGTTTATTTCGAAGTATGTAGAAGTAATTTTGTAAAAGTAAACTTAGGAACACATAGCATTTTCATATTTGATACAGGCAGTGAAAGTATATATTATACTAAATATTATTAATACACAAGTACCCAAAAAAATTATTAATTCACAAAAAAATAAACTACTCGTGTTTTACTTACCTTTTGTTCTCACGTGGAGGGATGGGTATCTTGGATTTCTTTAGCAATGGAAGTTATTGTATCACTCATACAACCATTATTTTTCACTCCTACTTGATTTTGCCACATTCTAAATTTACCAAATATGTTAATAATATAAATTTATTTGGAGAAAATAATATTCCCATGTATCATTTACCAGAAATTAAGCACATGTTTGATTGGGCGGTGCATCTATCGCCACCGCATGTCAAGTAAGAAGCTACACTTAGTAGCTTTTGCGTTCAAAGACTCTAGACGTGCAATGAAAAGATTTGGAGGCAGAACCAAATATAGGCTAAGGCCCTGTTTGGCATAATAGCTTGTTCTACAGCTTATGACATAAACTGTATAAACTATTTTTATAATCGAAGAAAAAATATAGTGAAACTTATTTCATATAAGCTATAAGCTGTTTTGATAAGCTATCTTGGGTAGTTTATGAAAAATAAGCCCAAAATAACTTATAAATCAGTCATAAACTGTGTTTATAAACCCTACATAAGTCAATCCAAACAAGCCCTAAGTTGGAAATTAATCGTTCTTCTCTCACAACATATATACAACTTAATTTCTGGTTAGCAATTTGAGAAATTGTAACCGCTTACATTACTGTGTGGGGTGTGGGCCTAAGAAAGAGGTCCCCTCCTCGGCACAGATCTTTTATTCGAGTAGAAGCCGAAAAGCAGGAAAAGTGGGTAAAGTGGTCACAGGAATTGGGGCGGGTATCTCTTTTGAAAACATTAGCAGAAAAGATAAAAAAAAAAAAAAAACCAGTAAGAAACCCACGTTCCTATTTAACAACCTAACCGTCCCACTAACTGTACAACTCTCTCACACTCACTCACCCCACCATTGTTGTCTCCACTTCTGTTCTTTCCCTCTTCTCTGAATACTCACAAACCTTAACCAAATCAAAAATTCCCAATACCAAAAAAACAAACAAGAGAATCATCTTACCAGCAGTGAATGATGAAGTGGGGAGGAAGAAAACCTTCTTCATCCTATCCTTCTTCTTCTAGAACTTCCTTCATCACTCAAGTATCTCCTTTTTCATGGCTGTCAAAGTTCAAACAGATGAGAAACAATTCAGAGGCAAGACCTGAAAAGGTGAAGAAGCAGAATGCAAAGCAGAATTCCCCACCTGATAGTACACCACAATTTGCTTGTGGGAATAGAGGAAGGTTCTATGGAGGGGGTGATGATGATGCTTTCTGGAGATTGTCATTTGGTGAAGAGGGTACTACTAATGGACATATGAAAAGTGAAGATCTTCTGAAACCAGAAGTGCACAATTTGGATGCTAGAAGACATGGAAGAAGAGAAGCCACCCTGAAGTTGAAGCAGAAGGATACTGAACTGAGAGAAGAAAGAAAGTTGCCGAATGAAGAAACAAAGGGTGGTGAAGAGGGACATGAATGCTTAAAGAGGAGACATGAGAGGAAAGCACAAAGAGTTTTACAAGAGCAACTCTTGCAATTGGAAATTGAGGCAGAGGAAGCTGAATTTGCAGCAAAGGATGGGCCTCAATTTGAATCACCAAGGATAATTTGTACACCAAGGACACGCTTGATTTCCTCTTATGCAGATGGAAAAAAGTATGGCCTTGGAAGTATTATTAGAGAAGCTGGTGTGCCCACAAACCAGAACTCAGAGAAGTTGCAGAATTTGAAACAAGGTGAGGACTTGGACTTGAAATTGAAAGCAAAGGTACTTAACAAAAATAGGGAATCAGTTCATGTGAGCAGAGAAGTTCAGAGGAGGAAACCAAAGCATACAAGCTCAAAGTCCAAGGTAAGAGTGTATTCTCCAAGGATGGCTTCCAAGGTTGAGATATGCAAAATAAAGGCTATAGAAGACAAAAGGAAAGCAAAACAAAAGATGAAGAGAGAAAAGGAATTTGTGGAGGGGACAGTAGTTGGACTAGATAGCTTTGCTGTGGTGAAGTGTTCTTTGGATCCACAACAAGATTTCAGGGACTCAATGATTGAGATGATCACTGAGAAACATATCAGCCAGCCAGAGGAAATGGAAGAGCTTTTGGCATGTTATTTGACTTTGAATTCCAATGAGTACCATGATCTCATTATCAAGGTATTCAGGCAGGTGTGGTTATGTATGGGACAAGCTAGTTTGGGTATCAAATCAGAAAAGCAATGCTGTTGTTGCCATGATTAATAACAAGTTCTGTTTAGTTGGTAGGAAAAACTTTAACAGAATTGTAAATAGTTGCTGTTGTTCTAGTCATAATATTAGACTTTAATTTTACTTGAATTTCACTATTTTCCTTACATATTTTGTTTCCAATTGCTTTAAAATAACTACTGGTAGAAGTTCTCTTTGTGCATGCAAATCTGTGTAAAACCAAGTTGTTTCCACTCCAATCATGGTAATCTTTTTGAAGTTAGGATGCTCGCAGTTGCAGGCTTTTTAGCAATATCTTTATTCTTCAGCATTATTTTTAAGGTAAGCTACGCGAAAAGTCTGAAAGCACTGGTGAGAAACCAAAGCTATTGAGGAAATAAGGAATCGAAAGTTCCATAAGATAAAAATTCCTCAAGTCGAGAATAAACATACTATATAATACATGGATAATTTAAGACATTGCTGCTATACATGTCAGTATGGTCTTGGACAAGGTTGCCCATACCTGAGGAAAAACTATGTTTGGTTAGTTTAGAGAAAAAGGAAATGCACGAATCCTCGTGGTCTGAAAAGCACTTATACTTCAAAATGTCTGCTCCATCGATGGTATGGATCACAATTGCCGGTAAAAATTACCCACTATAGATAGAGTAATTAACATTATCTGCTTAATGAGTATGTATATAAGTAATATAGTACACAAAATTTAATGGGGGATGAGTCATTAGAATTGGGCTAGTGTTGTTTTTAATAACATTATTATGGGTTGTATTTGTTTCAAATTCACAAACTCTCATAGGTGACAGCCATCGGATAGGGAGGCGATAGGTTGACATAAAACTGCATGCTGTTTTATTACCAACATAGCATTTCTGATCCTCTAAATATTAATGATAAATAAATGATACAACCTACTACTACAATACAATTAACTAATTAAATACTATATATGGCTCTCGACATAATCTACATTATGGGAAAATTGGGAGACTGAAGGGTACTGATCTCTATAAATTTGATAACCATATATAGAAATTGTATCCCGTTCTCTTGCCGATGCAATGCCCATCACCTAATTACAATTCAAATTACTTGTAAGGCCAAAGCAATCCTAAAGTCAACTCGGTGGTTACTTGGGATAACTAACTATCAAAAAGCAGGAGCAATGAAGTTACCTTACCTGCTAGGGGCTCATGAATAGGCCATTCCCCACTTTAGTCATGCTGCAACTGCAACTAGGCTTTTTAATATATCAGAAACTTTATTTTCTCTTTTCATTTACTATTTTGACATCGATCATTCTATAGACGCATGTACATATTGACAATAGAACATAAACAAGAACTAGCTAGCTAGGAATAGAATTCAATAATTTTTTAATAAAGCATTGAAGCTTTTATAGCACGTTTTCATGAATTGTGCCCCATATATAGCCTTGATTTGCAAAACACGTACGGCCACTCTTTTTGGGATAAAACTCATTTAAAGCGATTTGTCTCTGAAATGAATAAATAAAAGCGTATTTGTGTTTAATTTTGATAGGCTAAAATGACAACATGTTTTAAATTTGCTTAATTGCACTTTTGGTTCTCCAATATCGCGATTGTACAACTTTGGTCTCTTATGTTTTAATTGCGTGATTTTAGTCTCCAAGTATCACGATTGTGTGGTTTTGGTCTCCAAGTCTCCCAATTGTTACAATCATGTCCCTCTGTTACCGTGTCGTCTAATTTTTAACATTAAAAACCTACATAGCACACATGGGAATGATTTGACACTAAATCAAATCACCTTAACACTAACGATGTGGCAAAGAACCTCATATATCAAAAATTTTAAACATGTGTTGTGTCATGCGTGTTACTTACCTTTGTTTGAGAAATTTTCTAGCGATGCGCATCGTGCCAAAGTGGCCCAACCTAGTATCAAATTAGTCTCACATGTGTCGCTTAGATTCTTAGTGTTAAAAATTGGACTACACAGTGACTAAAGAGACCTGATTGTGACAATTGATATATCTAAGAGACTAAAATTACGCAACTGGAATCTCTGTGGGACTAAAATCACACAATTGTAATGATCAAAATTGTGCAATTGGAATCTGAGAGAGACCAAAATGGCACAATAATAATACTTGGTAACCAAAAGTCCAATTAAACCTTTTAAATTATATCAATCAATAATAAATACATCGTTGCTAACTTTAAAACTAACTCGCTATATAAGGGTGGTACTTTGTTGTTTCTTTCGGTCAATATCTTCATTTATCACATATATAGCCTGCATTATTTAATTTCCATGCAGCATTTGCATCCAAACAAATTATTAACTGGCGGTTCTATTTTGTCGGCATTAACTAGCAGTTATGAGTTATAACAAACGCATTATTATGCCAAAACGCAGACTCACTAGATAGTGTCCATAGGCATGCATATCCTGATGAGTTCTTGTTGAAAGTGAACACAGTAGTTTGTCCCTATTTCCCCTTCTCACGCTTACAAAGATATACAAAACACATAGCTGAAGTGACTGCTAATGGTAATTTGGTAAAATGGCCCACTAGGCAGTAGGTTTTTTTTTTTTTACTGAGGCAGTAGGATTGGTTGACTTACCATTCAGTGTCACGTGATTCTATTTTTATTGAGGTAATGTCATTCACATGAAAATGAAGTTAAATAGAATAAAATGATTTGAGTTTATTATTTGGTTTGATGAAAATTAAATGAAATATAATAGAATAATATATTACATTGTCCTTAAATAAAGTCTCGAATTCGAGTTATATAAAAGTTTTACCTCCTTTACGTAGGTCCATCCAATTCGATTCAGACTAAACCAAAGTTCTATATAAAAAAAAATAGCTTCACTTATTTGAGAGCTTCACTTTAAACTTAGAAGATCATATATATGAAATGGATTTCATTTAATTTTCGTAATATCAATTATTTCTTCGGATTTCAGATTAATGTTTTTACATTATCCCTGAATTTGAGTCTTGTTATATCCGCATCCATTCTTCTTAGCATCAAAGATCTATAAGATCTATGGCTTAACCGGCATTAATTAGACAAGGCCTGACTTGAGCTAAACCTATTTGTTAAATAAGTCAAGACTGTTTTATAAACTTATTTCATGTAATTAACCGATCTTGACAATCAAGAGGCAGATGATCACTTCAAAAAAGAGTTCCATAGCATGTAGTTACTAGTTACTAGTTACTAGTTCAATGGTATTTTATGTGCCTCTTGCTCATTATATTAAGCATGAAGCAGCTCATAGTATTAGGCAACCAGTCCAATAAAGTGAAGAGTTACATAGTATTAAGCAGAAACATAAAATATGAATTTGATAATATCAAAGTAAGGACAATTCTACACTATCATTCAATGTATGTGTTGTCACATCATGACACCATTGAATGACACAACAATATTGCATCATTGACTAATGACAATACAAAACTTTTATTATACTCGGTGCATCAAAATTAACACAAATTATATGGTTCAAAGCCAGCAACTCATATTCAGAAGCTTTAATGCAAACCATGATTTTTATATTACATTTACCATGGTTGTTCTGCCATCCCTTTTCCACAAGCTAAATTTGAATTGAAATAATGATAATAACTAAATGCAGCAGCCAGAGGTAAAATTGGAGGCATTTAACGGTTCACAGACATTGCAACTGAGAATCAAAGCCCTATGTGACCTGCAACATACCATCGAACAGTCCACCAGGGATTGCATGGAGCAAAATCCTATCAAGTCAGAAAGCATTATCTTGGCTGATTTCTGATAGGCTTTCTGTTTAATATAATTACTAAGAAGTCAAACCACCCTCTCTCCTTTTGAGAAGAAGCAAAAAGACCTTTGCCAAGCTAGGAATGTATCAGTTAACAAACTTGTTTAAAGTTAACTACTAACAACTGGCTTAGCACCAAAATGTAATGCAGCATTCATCAACTTTCTATTCTTTGGTTCAACATTTGATATCATGAAGGATGTGGCCTAGTTGCATAGACCATATGCCCTCAATAAACTTCCAAAATGGTATGACACATTAAATAATGTGCTCACTACACAGTAACAAGAGAAAGTTAAAGAAAGCCACAAACTCGTTTCCTCAATAAAGAATATTTCATTGAAGAACTATCTGGGTATGTAACTGTTTCATGGTAAGTTCCCCACTGAATAGTATGCAGATGGTCACATTGAATCTCATCATTGATGGGAACTTTGGTTATCTGTCAATAAATCTTTGCTATTCAACGATATATGCCCTATAGGATGAGTGAAAACTTACTTTTAACATATAATTAATCTCAGTAAGTCAAATCAAGCTCTAAATGAGAACAAGGGAAGTAGACTGGACTTACATAATTATTTGTTGTGTTGCTTTTAATAATTAGTGTAAAATCACTATAACTTGGCTAATACATGATACTCATCTAGGACTAGTAGTATATCTGCCAGAATATAATACTTGAGAATAACAGTATGATAGGTTGACAATAAAGAAGAGCTGTGGTCAAACAGGACAACTTTAAAAAAAAAATTTGAAATACTCTCCCCCTCCCCCTCATTTCTTCCCTTTTTTTGAATAGCACCATGCGTATATTCAACTTCTGCTAATTGAAGTTTTGATTTTCACTACATGTAAATAAGTTTCTTCCAGCAGTCTCCATCTAAGTTCTTGAAAACTACAATTAAGTAATCATTACCTTCTTAGTCTTCCGACCTGAGCTAGAAACCTGAGTAAAATGAAATGCATTATATACTATGTACTATACTCCAAGTTAATTTTATGCCATGGTAGGTTCAGTTCAACCAAAGGTAAAATCCAAGTTAACTTCATCAGCTTGATGATTCGACACTAATCACTTTAACTATGTTTACCATTCCATCTTCAATTTCTTGCCATGCACCTTACACTCCTCTGTGGTTGGCCTCACAGTTTATGTGGTTTTTGACTAGTAGAATAATGTAGTGGAATTGACAAGATGTAATGCCTTGTGAAAATTATTTAATGAAGAAAATAAAAGTAAAAGTACTTTATTGCATTTCCCAAATGAAAAAACCTTGTTTCCAGCAATGTCTTATTGGCTAAATGTAATACTCTCAATAAATTCACGAAAACAAAAAGTCTTTTCCATTACTATTTGCAAAACAGTATAGTCCAGCATTATCTAAAATACTATTTGTTGTTCTTGGTTTGAAATTGTGGATTGCATTTGTGGACTGCATCACTCGATGCAGCCACAATGTGTGGCAATAGTGTTTACAACTACATCAGAACCACCCTGCAATTGTGGAATTATTTCCATTCGCAAAAATGATGGCAACAGAAGGCACCAGCAGGTGGCTTCTGTCATATGGTAAGGTTACATCTCGAAGAGATGAAAGAGAAAAGGAACACAATGGAGATAACCATACGAAGGTTATCGATTGCAGTTACAATCACAGCCATGGTTGCAATTGTGATGCAATATTGCAGCTGCATGATGTGGTCCACAATTTAAAACCTTGAACCATACCGCAAAAGGCAGCTTTTGGCATAATGGGACTAAAAGAGACAAACGACTGACATAATTAACTAAAATCAATGGAAGATGCAAAGATTCATCCCACCCAAAATATGGAATATGTATTTTTATTGCAGACAAAACAATGCATACCTAGATTTATTACATGTGATTGCGGGCATCACAAGCACGAAGAAATAATCAATTTTGCTACTAAGTTTTCTCTGCTTGACTAACATGCCCCATCTGTTCTGGAAGATTATTATTTGTATTCCGTATATTCCACCAAAATCTGCCTAGATCACTAGGTTTTCCTTCATTTTTTCTGCCATTAGAATCCTTTCTTTTGGATTGCACTTCCTGTGCTTCTGCTGCACCAGGATCCTCTGTCAAGAACTGTTCCCAGAATACATCATTAACACCAGTTGCTGCGATGGTGGCTCCTATAGGTTGTTCTTTTGATGCAACAGGCTCAGGAACAGCAGCTGCAGCTGGCTCAGAGTTCATGTCAATTCCAGATGACTTAGGTCTAACTTCAACCTCTAGTTGTGCACAAGATATCGACAGACTTTCTGCACAACTTGTAGATTCATCAAAATCCATGCTTGAATGAATGTGAACGACGGTGTCAGCACCTTCATGCATAATAGTCTCCCAAAATACCATGGATGACTCAAGTTGATCCAATCGCTCCCTGTTCAAAACAGAGGTACCCTCTGCATTTTCTCCAGGTAACATTAGGGAAGTTTCAACAGCATCTTCAATGCTAGCTTCATCATTAAAGTACCCACTTCTCGGCAACCTCCGTTTTCTATCCATAGTTTCTGTCAATGGCAAGAGATTTGCAGCAATCATGGGTTTCTGCAGTACTTGAGAAACTGAAGACACCAACTTTTGTTGCTTCTGTTCCAATTTTTCCAACCGATCTTTCGAGCAATGTATTTGAATCTCATATGTTTGCCAATCATGTTGATACTTCTTTAACTCCATGAGGAGTCGTTCTTTATCATGTTTGAGCTTCTCTATTTCTTCAATTAAGCTCTGCCTTTCCGACTCCGCCAGAGGCACTTGCGCTTGGAGATTCTGTAAAGAATGGCTATGAACCGGTTTCCGTCTATGGATATTCTTCATCAGATGTGGCTGCCCTCTTACAAAGTCATCATTGGCAAATTCCCATTGTTCTGGATCAGTTTTCCTAAATCCCTGCTCAAACAGATACATGACTCAGCTCAGGCAACCAAAAGCAGAATGGGGAAATAAACACAAACAAGTATTCACATCAGCAACAAAAAGATCAAAATTGCTTACATATGTGTTCAGCTGCCTGATAAAACTCGAGAAGTTATTGTGCTTAAAGAATCTAGGAAGCAAAACCCTTGCAAATTCTGGGGGATTCCATACAATGAAACTTTTGTTAGTCATACTCCAGGAAACAATCGGATCCGTGGAAGGATCATCCACCATCTCATAAGTCTTTGCCAGAAAAGGAGGCAAGGAACTTGAACTTCCCTGTGCTTCATCCATTAGTCAAACCCCAATCCCCACACACAGATCTCACCCTCCCAAAGAAAACCGAAAAAACGAACCAATCAATTCCCAAAAGTTTCCAAAGAACCCCCAATATACTGGAACACCCCAGAAATTAAAAAAAAAAAAAAAACTTTTTTTCTCTCTCAATTCGTACCAAGACAAAACCCCAGAAAAACCATCTAGAGCAAAATTAACAATAACCAATAATTCCAAAACCCCGTATACCTAATCACAAAGAAGAACACTCCACAACCATAATCAAAGTATATAACCTATGAAATCATCAAAATAGACAAGTTTTCAGCTTCCTTCTGTTGACCCAAAATACCCAGATAGCAAAAGTTCATCTCCTTTCTATATTTACCAAAAAGCTCATACAAATCTTCAACTACAGTATTTTTCTTTCCCTTTATGCGAAAAACTCGGGAAACTTACACGTAAAGCAACAAATTCAACAGAAAAAAAATAAATATCTATAAAAAAAACAATAGGTTGGAACTTTGCACCTCGGAAAGGATGAGAGAGATAGAGAGAGGGAGCTTATAAGTTGCAGAGAGAAAAAAGGAAGGGTTCTTTCCAGATAGATTATCGGTGCTTCGAATTATTGGGATCCTTTCTTCCTTGTTGAACCGCGTAGATAATTTTCCACGTAGGTTTCTCTCTTCTCTGTAACATGTTTGGTGAATTGAAGGTCAACGCGGGTTGATTTTGGCGGAAAAAAAAACATAAATAAAAATAGACTTAATTACATTATTTATTTTTTTACAGTGATTAACGTATGATTTTTTATTCAAATCTAATCTTTTAATATTTTAATTATTATAATCAAGTATTTTTATTAATTTTAGGAACTCTTAAAATTTTGTATTTTGCTCAAATTCTTCACAAATTATCATCAAAAAAAATTCTTCACAAACTGAATAGATTAATTGTTTTAAACTCTTAACAACTATTAATCAAAACATCATATTTAAGCTGAAATAAAATTCTAAGTTTTTCTCTATTAAAAACATCATATATTTTTAATATTAAGATACTAAGATTCAAATTCCACCATTTTAGCAATTTTAATATTTAAAACAATTTTGCCATTTGAGTATATGTTTGGATACACAATAAGAGATTTTTAAAATTGATTTTGTTTCGCCAAAAATAATTTTAGTAAAAAATTAAGTATTTAAATTTTTGAAGAGAAAACAATTTTGTTGTCCAAAATTGATTTTACTCGAAGTAAGGATTTGTAGCTTTTGTATTATGTTAAAAAATTTACACTAACTTCAAATTTGTTTTCAAAATAAAATTATTTAAATATAAATCACTTTACTTCAAACTCAATTTTAACAAAATCTATTTTACAAAATGAAGTTGTACTATTTGCTAACCATTTTGGATGCCCTCCACCTTCAAGTAATTCCTTCACATTACCAATGTTGGGGCCTCTGTAAGAGACATTTCCCCTGACTACAAGTAACATTTCTGCTAGAACATCCCAATGTATGCTTTCCAGGACTACCTATAGGTTCCATGCCTTATTTATTATTTTCCAATGTTTCTTCAGGTACTCCAAGATTTAATCTGGATGATGTAATAAAAAGATATTTAATCTGGATGAATTCATAATAATACTAGCAGTGGAAAAAGAATCAAATGCTCCTGAGAGTATCTCCAATAGAGTATCCACTTTTGAGTGTTTAAGTGGGTCTCATGTGTACACATCACTCATTTTTATCTTTTCCAATACAAGCATCCAATCTCTCTGACCCAGTAATTCTAAAAAATTTACTAAATGGGTCACATCAATAATTTCACATGCAATTAAAACTCACAAATACATGTGAAACCTGCCAGAAGAGAAGAATGAGAAGATACTTGTACAAACATTACTCTCTATTAAGCAGCCACTTTTTTTCTTCTACAATGAAGTTGCTTAATAAACACCAATTATAAGTACCTTCGTTGGAGGGTGGATTTTACAATGCACAAGCAAATCTTTTTGTGCATGTGCACAAATGATGTATCAGTCCTTAATTTTTGTACTTTTTAATCAGATGGTCAATATTACATAAGGGCTACCTGTTAAATAGGTAATGTTAAAGTTTGATCAATATTTGCTGATTGGTGTCTAGAGAAGGTATTAATTACTAAAAAACTAAAATTTTAGAAAAATTACAATTTTGGAAAATTAGTTTTTTTGCCTACATTTTGCAAAAATTATATTTATTGTCAAAAAAATTAAATTTCTACATTTTTGCCTAAATTTGTGAAAATGACTTTTTTCCTACATTTTTAACAATTACATGCGTATAAGTAATGTAATCTATTATCCCTCCGGTCCTTTTTATAAGAAATATATGACAAAATCATCAAGACAAAGGAAGTATATTAAAATTGGTTAATTATAATTAATGATGATATAATTTTACAAAAATACCATTTGTAGGATTAATGTCTTTTTATATTTTTTTGTGGGTCTCATAATAAATAAGAGTATAGTTGAAAATGAGCAGTTAATATTGTAAGACATTATTTCTTATAAAAAAGACCATAAAAATTACTCTTTTTATTTCTTATAAAAAAGACCGAAGGGAGTATATTTTATCTTTTTATCACTTATAGTTCATGTGGTCATTTTAAATATTTAAAAATATATTTAAAAATTATTTTTTCTCCCCTCACAATTCCAAATTCTCAATTTCCACCTAACCTTCTTTCCCTTCTCTTGCAATCCCACTCCCCCCACCCCAGCCACCCCTTCCTCCATGAACCACCATAATCATCTTCAACCTCACAAATTCATCTTCAATCAGGCATGCATAGGAGCAATTCACTTTTTATTCATTTTAAAAAATTAATTAAAATTTAACACTATAGCTAGTTGCAATGATGCTGGGCAATCACGAAATGTGTGGGGGACTAGGGGTTTTGGTGTTAAAAATAATGGTGGTTAACTGTAACTACCTAGCTCCACCTCAAATCCATCAAAACCCTCATACCCACCGTGAAAAAAATTCCACAACCCACTTCTACAAAATCGATCTCCTTCTCGTCGCTATCAGAAAACCCAATTTTTTCATGGCCCTCGAAACGTGGCTCGGAAGGGTGAAAACCGCGGTTGGACTTCGACTCAGTGCGACACCCAAAGGCTCAAACCGAAGAAAACAACGTCGTTGAAGCTGAAACGCGTTGCCGTTTTGGCCTTCAAGGTCACCAGCGTGATGTGGAAGCTCCTCCACCTTTGCCAGCCCCTCTCTGATGCCAACATCGTTCCCCTCCGAAACGACAATGTCGCGCTCGAGGGCGTTTGGAAGGTCATCTACGAGGACGAGTTGCTCCTCCTCAAACACGCCATCGCCGAGTTCGCCGACTCGCTACTACTCGCCACCGACATGGGCGTCTTGTTCGTTGTTTGGGGAACGCGGGAAGATTTCAATTTCTATTTTGGGGTCAAATATAAAAAAATAAAATCTTGGGCAATACAAATATGATTAGTAATTGTTTTCTGGGTGAACATTCAAATACACAAAAAATGGCAAAACTGACTATAACCAGTTTTCTATGTGTTTGTGCATGTGCACAAATTTATGTGCTTGTGCATTGTAAAATCCACCTCGTTGGAGTTGCCCTTAGCAACATGATCCCTCCCATCACCACCTATCCCCTCTTCCTATCAATGGTACCAAACCACAGGTGCCGTCTAATATGGTCCAGTGGAAAGATTGGATCACGTGGTCAAGTTGGCCCATCACCCACTATTGCAAGTTTTGCATGTTTTATGTGAAATTACATAACCGCCTTACAAAATATAGAGAATCAAAGAAAGTGACCCTAATTCAATGATATTTCAAATGAGACCCAGCAGTTTTCACGGATACATTAATTTAGGTACCCCACTTCTCGGGTTGTTCTTCCTTATTCCCGAATACCCTATTTTCATCTATTCGAGGAGTGCAGCAGCCCCCCATCTTTGACTTCATATTTTGTAAAAAGTTCGTCCTTTTTTTAAAATCAATCATCGCAAATGCATTGTAGATCCAGATCTATGTTTTTTTAACTTGCTAAGGAGTGTTGAAGAACCGATCTATTAGCAACAGATCTGGCGAGAAAGAGAGAAGACTAACCACAAATAAGCACACCAACAGGCCCATGCTAATTGGATATAGAAATTTTGACCCAAAAAAAATGCGGTCTTACTCTTTTAAGTTTTGTGTCCAGACATGACCAACAGAAAAAAAAGTATTGTCTCCATACATTCATGCATAATTTCCTCCAAATAAAATAAATTCATGGAAAATATAATCATTTACACACATTATCATGCTTTACATTCTTTTTTTAACATTTAATTTCAAAATATACATTTAACATAAATAAATCAAAACCACAATAATCAAATAATTCATCTGTTAATTAATGTTAATACCACAATCATTGTTCACATCATATTCTATATGCATTAAAAAAAAGTAAATCATTTTCCATAAGTAAATCATTTACTGCATCATCTAACAGACCTTTAATTTTATTCAACCAAACATTAAAAAATTTATTTTCCCCTAACATCATTCACTTAAAAGTTCCTATATGTTCATTTTTCTACCACAATTTGAATCTACATTCTCAATAATGTAATATAGGCATCCACTGTTTCCTTAGTCCAATATATTATTTATCTACCAAATAATATTCCATTAACATGTGATTTATAAATAAAAATTATTACATCCTGAAATTGCCACATCATCATATATTTTCTAAAAAATGCAATGTCCACCTTGTCTACTTTGCAAATTTTAATACTTATGGTTAAATTTTAATTTATGAAAAACCAGTGAAACTTATGGTAATTCACAAATACATGAACTCCTCTTTTGTAAATATTTTTTAGAATCACTTGAACCTAATTACCGGGTATCCCTTTAACAATCCTAGCCAACCGTATTTTAAAATATTATATCAATGGCCACAAACAAACTTGACCTTATGATCCAATCTTGTGACTTGACCATATAGACGCCAAATCAAAAAACGCACGTGAACAATTTTTCAGTTCACTAAACAAGAAGCAAAGGGATATCCAGTATTTTGGGGGGGGGGGGGGGGGGGTGGAATCACCAAAGATATTACACCGAAGTATACATGAATTATCTATCAGACGAATCCTTAGCATATGGTGGTCCAGTTGATAAACTTCACCACCATGGTGAAGTGGATCCATTACCTGTAATTGTAAGTTATCCAGTTTGTTAGTATTTATATTTTCCTCCCCACAAGTTTCTGTAATAGTTAATTTGCCCCTGAACTCCACCTATTACACAAATTGTTGTGAACTCTCTCAATTTCGCAAATGTCACCTGTAGTAGTTCGATGGTTATTTGGATATAAACGTGTAAGCGGAGTATGTTCATCCCAAGCAATTTTGTATTTTTTAAATTTTTTTGTATTTTTTAATTAAAAAAACTTCTGTAGTAGACTAAAGACGCATTAATAAGTTTAAAAAAAAATATATGTGAATTTTTTTAGGCTTAAATATGTTTATGGTTTCTATATTATAAGGATGTTTTATTTTTAGTCCCTATTAAAAAAGTCGAATGTTTTTTGTCTTTATAAATTTTTTTTGTTGATTTTAGTCCTTTAGTGGGTTAACTGCTGATGTGTCCCATTTTAAGCTCAGTTAGCACATTTACATGACCAAAAACACTGCCACGTAAGATGCCACGTTAGCCCCCTCTCTCCTCCTCCATCCTCTCTCCACCCCCTCTCTCTCCTTCCACCCCTCCTCCTTCCACCAAACCCATAACGCAGTTTTGGGTGTGTTGGTGGACATTGCAATCCCAAACGCCAAGCCAACCCAACCCAAGCTGGAAAGAAAAAAAAAGACCCCATCTCTCTCTCTCTCCCCATCACCTATTCACTGTCCTGCTCTTGAGTCCTGAGTCCTTTCCGTGCCACTGCAACTCGCTCCCCCCCCCCCCACTTGTTCCAGATTCCAACATTAATCTATTATTTGCATTAATATTAATATTGCAGAGGAACATTGGTTACTCCAGTTGACAGAAAACGACCCCATTCCAACGATTCCCCATTATTATTATTATCCCCCTTAATTTCTCCCTCCACACAACATTGGCCGAAATCAACATCAACATTAAAAGGGAAATGTGGGAGCATTTTGGAGGAAAAAGAGAGACAAAGAGAGGGGAGAAGAAGAGACTAGAGTAGAAAAGAGAGATGGTGGAGGAGGATGGGGGGGGGGGGAGGAGGAGGTGGTGGTGGGGGTGGAGGGAGGAGAGAGAGAGAGGAGGTGGTGGGGGCGGGGGACGGGGTGGGGGTGGAGGGAGGAGAGAGAGAGGAGGTGGTGGGGGATTGAGGAGGAGTGAGAGATACTGACGTGACATCCTACGTGGAACTATTTTGGCCACGTAGACATGTTGACTGGATTCAAAATGGACACATCAGCGATCAACCCATTTAAAAGACTAAAAGCAACAAAAAGAAAATTTATAGGGATCAAAAGCGTTTGAATTTTTTAATAGGGACTAAAAGTAAAACACCCCTATATTATAGGGATCAAAAACATATTTAAGCAATTTTGTCACTATCTATTTTTTTATTATTAATTTTTTATCACTCAAAATATATAATAGACTTAAATATGTGTTGGGTCCCTATAATATATGGGTGTTTTGTTTTTAGTCCCTATAAAAAAAGTCAAATACTTTTAGTTCCTGTAATATTTTTTTTTTGTTTTTAATCATTTAAGTGAGTTGACCACTGATGTGTCTCATTTTGAACCTAGTCAGTACACCTACGTGGCAAAAAACACTGCCATGTAGGATGCCATTTCACGTCATCCCCTCTCCCTCCTCCCTCTCTCAGCAGTCAACTCACTTAAAGGACTAAAAGCAAAAAAAAAATATTACAAGGACTAAAAACGTTTGACTTTTTTTATAGGGACTAAAAATAAAACACCACTATATTATAGAGATTCAAAATATATTTAAGCCTATATAATATAATCAATATTATTTAATATATTATATTAAAATTTTAAATAATATTATTTAATTACAACCCGATTGGACTTTGGTTGAACATCTGAACCTTGAACCAGTGCATTCATCGATTCAATAACCGGTCCAGTTTTAACTACCTTGCAAAAATGTCAATAGTTTTTATAAAATATTCACAAACGGACAAAATAGGTCCTTTTATGTAGTTATTATAAAATTCTGGCCGATTTTGTGAAATATATGACAATTTGGATATTTTTGTAAATAATGAATAATATGTGCCCTCTTCTACAAATACCTTAAAATTATACCTAAACCTATCCTAAAGGTATACTGTCAAAGATCTCATCTTTGTTAAATATTATATTAATATATCAACGGCCATTATTTCACTTCACCTTGGTGGTGAAGTTTATCGACTGGACCACCATATGCGTCACCAGTTAACAAAGTTGCTAAGAAAATTCAAATTAAAGCCAAAAAAACGAAAGAGTAAACCATCACTTTCGTCCTTCACTTTGTAACTCGCTAGCAATTTAGTCATTATCTTTACGAAATGGGCAAATTAGTCCCTCACATTTATCACCGTCAATCACTTTCGTCCCTCCGTCAGTGAGCTTTAACTGACGTGCCAATGTGAGGGAGGGACGAAAGTGATCGACAATGATAAATGTAAGGGACTAATTTGCCCATTTCGTAAAGATAAGGACTAAATTGCTAGCGAGTTACAAAGTGAAGGACAAAAGTGATGGTTTACTCAAAACGAAACTTTCATTGTCAAAACGAAAAGGGTCAGTTAGGTGTCTCCTTGCCTTGCTGTCCGCTGAAACAGGGAATTTCAACTTTCCTTGCTGGCCACATATTATATTATTGGTTTTTTTGTTCTTAAAAGTTAAAATAATCTTGAGTAGAAGTAGAATAATTATGTCTAGATAGGAAGGAAAACGTGTCGTTTAATGACATCAAACTCAGCAGTGTTTTTTTTTTATAACACAGCAGTTTTTTTTTTATCTAGACTAGACATTTCCTGTCTGGTGCTATATATAGTGTTGAGCATATTTTTTGCTTAAGTTCCACTTTATATTAATAAATTTGTTTTGTTTCTAAAAAAAATATAAGTAATATTTAATTTTAAATAAATATTTAATTATATACACAACCCATTTTAAAATATGCATAAAGATTAATACATGCATGGTTAAATTATCAAATTTTGTAAGTAAAAAAATTAAAATTAAAAATCAAAAATATTTTTGTAATATATATTATTATACTTTATAATAAATTATATCAATATGATAAAAAAATGAGTTTCAGTTCACGAAATATATAATTCATTAGAAATTTTAGAATATTACATTTACATAACATTAGAACAAACTAAATTAATCTAAAGCATGACCAACTAAAAAAACGTGAAATCTAAATTTTAGAAACGGAAACATACATATCCCAATCAAACTTCCAGCCACCTCAGTCTCAGTGATCAAACAAAGGTTGTGTCGTTCCAACATCCCTTTCTTTGTATCCGAAAGTCCACATTTCAATATGTCTGAAATATATAAAAGGAAAAAGAAAAAGAAATATAACAACAAAACAACAACAAAAAGACATAGCGACACTTTGTTCTGGTTTAAGAATTAAGAAAGCTTACTTACCATTTCAATTTTCAAAGTTGGAATCTTTGAGCTTCGCATCATCCATGGTGTACTCTATCTCCAGCTCCAAGCCACTCTTCCTCCTCCTCTTCTTCTTTCTTTGTCAACCCTTTGATGGGGTGGCTGAGGATGGCTCATCTCGGCGACCCTTTGGGTCCATCAACAACAGGCTGCTCCATAACAAACCCATCCCCAACTGTGGAGAGTTGGTGTTGAAGTCACAGTGCTCTCAGAACTCCAAGTGCAGCTGGTGCACCAGCCAGGACCTTGATGACATGTGCTTCTCTAAATCCGAGGCTTTGAGGTTGCCTCACCAGGTTTTCTCTTGTGGCTTCATCCGCTGAGATCTATTCCCTTTTTTGGATCTGTATTAGTATTACCTACACTAACCAATTTGAGGGGCTCCTTTTGTTTTTTCCATTTTCCATTTGGATTTTTGTTTTGAATAATAATTTGTCTTGATGTGTATGACTTGAGAGAGGGTGGTGCCGTGGTGGTGTTGTATATTTGAATGTTGTTTGTTGTTGTATATTTGAATGTTGTTTGTTGTTGTATATTTGAATGTTATTGTTGTTGTTCTGTAGTGATGTATTCAGGCTATGATTTACTACTTCAAACTTGAGACATGATTAGGATAGCTGAAGATAGAGTGGAAATCAAACCACCACATTTTATCTTTAATTTCTTTTTGTGTATCACTGGCTGGCATTTGGCAACTGATCAGGAAGTAGTTAAGAGTAACATACATTTAGGCCTGATGATTTTGGAAAGCTGACAATGCTAAAGCTTCATTTAAATAAGCTAATAGTGTGTTTGGAACCACGGTGTTTCCTCCTCAAGCACGCGTTACTTTTAAAGCTACTAGAGATAGTTTTTGCGGTGAAAATGTCTCCCACCGTGATTCCAACATGAAACCAAACACACATTAAATAGTTTACCAGTTGTTCATCTCAATCCTTTTTTTATTTTGGAAAGCTAGCGATATGTAAAAGCTTCGCTCCAAAGATCATTAGTTTTTCTTAGTAAGTTGATGATGAAATGAACTCTCCCTTCCCCAATTGCACCTTTGTTCTTCTAGCTCCCAGCTAGAAGCTTTGTTCATTGCCATTACTTATTAGAAATGCTTGATGTCATTAGAAAAAACCTGGACAAACTTCCTGATATGGTTGATGTTTCCACCAAAAAGTGCTTGGTAGGATTGAACATATAGGTCAATATTATGTCTAACTGAATTGCCAATTTTCACCTTATTTCCCCCACCTCTGCTATTTTGACTATTAGAAAGCAAACTCTAACAGAGAGGTTGTTTGTGACGGTGTTCAAAAGATTATTGATTATAAAGATATTAAGCAGACAACTTGCTAATAAACTTGTCTATTAGAGTAACAAAGATAACAATCAAGAATAAGATATAATTCACAAATTAATGACCTTCAAGCGAAATCCAGGTTTCTGATTCTGATACTCCAATAGTTTAGTTTAGTGTGACATTGAATTATAATAACTTCAGGAATCAGGATCCAGTTTCGTTAAGTTTGCATTCTTGTGCTAACAACAGGAAGACCGGTTGTCATAGTGTGCCCCTTTCTGATTTTCCCAAGCTGCAGGCCTTTTTCCATGATTTCATTATTTCAAGAGCTTAGATAAAATGGGGGAAGAAAAGCAAAAGCCAGGGTAGCCTATAGTTCCTTAACAAGTTAAAACTTAGCAGCCAGCCATAAGAATTTATGAAGAAATACTCATAATGGAAGATGAGAAAATGTGTGCTAAGAAAGTGGTGTGACTGTTATTTGGGCCAAAATCACATGTGAATATCACAGGGAGGATGTAGTATGTAGTGTATGTACTGACTCCTGAGTCAAGGTTATAAAAACTGTAATCCAAAGAACCAGGCATACAACGCCTTCTCACTTTAGTTTCACCCATGACAACAGGTTTGGTTCTCTTTCAAATTTTCTAACACTACTTAGTGTTAAGCTGGTTCGGTTTTATTTTTTTTGATAAATTAAACTGGTTCGGTTTTAACACATTTCTTTTAGGAACGATTAAAATAAACTGCTATAAAATAATATAAATCTTCTTGGGCCATCGCTTACCATGTAGGTCCATTACTGTAGCCTATATGGCTTGTGGGATCTTCTGTTATGTTTGGGCCGTGGGCTTCATACTTGGGCCTGAACAAATCTTGGGTACCACATCACAATGCCCTTAGGGATTTGGTAAATACACCTCCTCAGAATTAGACATATACCCCACATTAATGCTGAAATTCCAAAAATGCCCTCTTTTTTGTATTCCGGAAACTCCAGTTTTCGGAATACAAATTTGTATTCTGGATTTGTATTTTCGAAATGCAAATCGATTTGTATTCCGGAAACTCCAATCAAATTTGTATTCCGAAAACTCCAGTTTCCATACAATTTATATTCTAGAAACTTCAATTTCCAAAAATAACGCGAAATTAGATGGTAATTTTGAAATTTTCACATTAATATGAGGTGTATATCCAAAAATCTTTGATGTATTTACCAATTCCCATGCCCTTATGCTGTTAGAACGGGAATATCAATTTGTGCTGAGATGGCCATTGTGGTCAATATATATGAGTAGATTCTAAAGCTTATTACGTTTTGTCCAAAAGAAAAAGGGCTATTACGTAATTGTCTGGTTGTGTTCTACAATGTATGTACACACACAATGACACAATCATATTACAGGCTAGCGAATAAGTAGAACAAAAAACAAAAGACAATAACCACCAGTATGAGTGCAAATGATTAATGTGTTCCGTCTAAGAGATGAGCTCGGCTAGTACTTGAATTTGATCCCAGGTGACGGAATAATCCATGACCAACCAGATCGAACACAGATTAGTCCATCTTAACCCCTTTCTTATGTGATATTGTGAAAATTAAAAAAAAAACAAAAGACCATAATTAATAATTTAGGGCCTGTTTGGATTGACTTATGCAGAGCTTATGAACACAGTTTGTAACTGATTCATAAGCTGTTTTTGGCTTATTTTTCATAAGTTACCCATAGTAGCTTATCAAAACAACTTATGGCTTATATAAAACAAGTTTTACTATAATTTTTCTTCTATTATAAAAGTAACTTATATAACTTATGTCATAAGCAGTAGATAAACTTGTTATCCAAACATGACCTTAGACAAATTATAGCATAGTAATATTTAAGACACACCTATCTCTCCTTTAACAACTCGAGACTTAAATCTTGATCGCAAGCCTTGTTAGTTTTTCCATGGTGTATGACACACCTGATCTCCGACATTTTAAGCAAAACAGAGGGAGCAAATTCTAAAATCAACAAAATATCATTAATAAAACATAAGGCATGAAAAAACATTGATATCGATATTCTTAAACCCAGTTGCATCATCGTCCATAGCAAACATGGCTCTGATTAATAGAACTAGGTAGATGTGAACTCTGGACTTTTCGCTTGAATGCAGCGCCACAATTTTTGCTTAAAGACCGCAAATAATTCGGCTTTAGTCACTAGTCACACTCTTCGGTCTTCTCAGGATGGACGTGCAAGACTCTGTGGAAGGCGACATGAAACAAATTAAAGAGTAGTGTCAATTTGAAAAACAGAGAGAGAACAAAGAAGATATAAGAAAGCACGGAAAACGAAGCACGGTGGGATTATTATACTATCTATCTATATTCTATAATGAGCCCTTTTATTTGTTTGACATAACTCTAGATTGTAGTATTTTTTTTTTCAGGGTATTCTCTGCATATAACTATTAGAGATTAATCTCTTTGAGAATTTGGAGACTCCATGATAGTATTTTGTTTTAATATGTTGATAGTGTTATTTAAAAAACATTTATCATATTTGTCATAAAATTACTTTGTTTTTTACTGCCATTAATATAGAGTTTGTGAAACATGGGTTTGACTTATTTAAATAATTGAATTCAACCTCAAACTTGAATTTATTTATTTAATTAAATAAATAAATTTAAACAAACATTTAATAAGCCAGTTAAGTGCAAATAGTTCAGAAATAGACTCATTTAAACCCTATACCTAAAGAATTTAATAAAAAAAATAACGTAGGTAAAGAAATAAGTTTGGATCCAAACTTATTTCTTTAGCTACGTTATTAAATGTTATTGTTTGTATATTAACGTTATTGTCAAGGTATACAGTATACTTAGCTATACAATATATTAATGTTATTGTTTCAAAACATGTATGAGAAGCACTATTTATAGATGTAAAATACCGATCCTGCAAAAAAAAATAATCCACTTTCCAAGTCAGTTATTACGTTAACCGACTTGAAATCTAGACTTTTCAAGTCGGTTGTCTGCCATTTCCAAGTTAGGTTTCGATTTAACTGATTTGAAAACTCAACTTTCCAAGTCGGTCGGTTATGACCATAACCGACTTGGAAAGTCCAGTTTTCAACGGTAAAAAAGGCTTTCCAAGACGGTCGTTGACAACTGTCTTGGAATGTGCCACTTTTCAAATCGATCAAAACCCGACTTGAAAATGTCATGACTTTCAAAGTCGAGAGATTCTAAGACCCCACCGTAACCGACTTGAAAAGTCAATTTTCCATTAATGGGATTTACACCCTTAAAAATATGAAGTGCCTTGCCGACTACATGAAGAAATGTGAGTCAGCTTAAAGCTAGCTAATGCCTAGGGAGTACGTACGGTTGCATAATGTGAACAGAATTTATTCCTTCGCTGTTCGATATGAACTGTGGCCTGATTCGTTAGACATATCACACAAATACGAAGCCGAAACCAAAGGAAAAAGGTGTTCTTTAGTTTTTGAATTTTTACATGCACATGCACGACGCTGCATTCTTGCTTTTCCGACAGGGAAGATGCAGTGGTTATTTGGTCTCTTTGAGTTTTGGCTGTTCTACACCTCATGGCTTAAGTGAGGAGATTTAACGGCAGGGACCAAAAGATTAAAACACACAAAAATATTTTATAGGGACCAAAACCGTAAAATAGATATAGGGTCTGTTTGGAAAAAATAACTTATTTAAACATTTATAGCATAAGTGTTTATATGATAAACGATTATATATAAGCTATTTTTATAATCGAAGAAAGAATATGGTGAAACTGATTTCATATAAGGTGTAAGCTGTTTTGATAAGCTATCATGGGTAACTTATGAAAATAAGCCCAAAACAGCTTATGAACCAGTCATAAGCTGTTTTCATAAGCTCTGTCAAACACACTAATAAAAACTCATGTCAATAAATAAGCTCAAATAAGCTCTACATAAGTCAATCCAAATAGACTCATATTATAAAGTCTACAAACTTATTTAAACCATAAATAAACTTTTATGAATTAAACAGTAATTTCTTAAATATTTTAAGTTTATTTTTTGTACATTTAAAAATATTTGTAAAATCCGTCACATATAGTTGCGATGATTTCCTAATTCCTAACAAAGACCGTGACGTTGCAAAATGATGTCTAAATTTAATCGCCAACTTATAAAGGATCCTACATTTTATTGATTTGTCTATATTGAGATTAAGATGCCCCAGATTCTTTCCAAATCTTTCTGCGCTAGCTCTATCAGAAAATCATTGCTAGTCTTTCATCGAAATAATTCTGCCACTATATATTAAATATTTGAAAATTAAATAAATAAAAATGTATTTTAATCACATATATAGGGACTGGACAATGCAGACAAATTATCCTAGGTAGGGAAGGCAATCAATTATGTGCTGATTTCATGGCCAAATTATGTGCCGACGCAGCTGGTGTTAGCGAGTTGGGATTTTTTATATTTTTTTTCTATTTTTTTTATTATTATATTTTTGAGAGAAATAAATAACATAAATGTGATATATGAGTGTCATTTATTTCATTTATTCTTATTCTCCTAAAAGCATAATAATAAAATAAATAGACAGAATTTTAACTCGGTGTTAGTGCTCTTACGTTCAACCTAAATGGTTTCTAGTTATCAGTTGCTTTTTTCCCTTTTTTTCTTTAGTTTGTTCTCACTTGTCACTACACAAACTAACTTAATGGCAAATCATAAGAATTAGTGCTAAGGTGGTCTCCACGCGTGCCCTATATGTTTTTAGTGTTAAAATTTGAATGACAAAAAATGACCTAACTGTAATAACTATGATATTTGAGACCAAAATCGCGTGATTAAAACCTAATTAGATGATCAAAATAGTAATACACGTGGGACTAAAATTCAAAAGAGCAATTGTGCCTTATATTTCTGGCAATAACATTTTGTTTCTTTGAAAATAAAAAACAATTTTTCATGTCTTTATTTTATGTTCATTGTGCTAACCTCATGTTGTTAGGCATACAAATAAAACAGAGTCTACCCAAAATAAATTTTAGATGCGAAAACTAACGTTAGTGATATTTTTTTCTATTAAACTAAATCTCATATATGCAATCCTATTAAATAATTAAAGTTTATCCTCAAATCAACGAGATTAATATAAAATTTTACTCAATAATAAAAATAGAATATTAACAAAAATATGTGAATATCATTTCTCTTTTATGAAAGTGAAGGCGAGGCATAGTCTATTCCACCCAAAAAAAAAAAAAAAGACGAGGCATGGTCTTAATTTACCCGCCGTATAGCCTCGAAATTAAAGGAAAAAAAAAGAAAAGAAATAATATCTGCTACCCACGATCCTATTTCATAACCTATCTGTCTATGCGGTTGGTAGCTGGTTCAGCCTTCAATGCATTATCAGGGGCAAATTCACCCCTTCCAAATGCTCAATTAGCCATTTTCAGTTCTGATTAATATTAATATAAACACAGGGAAATGACAATTCATACATTATTCTCCTTTGGTGTTGTCAATGACCCATGAGATTAGATCTCCTTTAACTACATAAAAGCCAAAATCGCCTTTCTCTTCTTAGTTCTTTCTGTATCTATTTTTGGAAGAACTGTATATTCCTCTTCGGCTATCTTCTTAATATTCAATAAAAATATAAAATTAAATACAATTAATATATTCAAAATGTAAAAATATGTTACTGATGTTTTTTTGTTCAGTAACTAAGAGTGAAGTTAGAAAGATTGTTTATGAGAATTTAAAAATATCTTGTGTCCTGTTTTTGATTTTTTGGTTACGTGGGTACCCAATTATAAGTGTCTATAAATTGGAGTTGTTTGCTGAGGAGATATAGCACGAGCTTTCTTTGGCCGTTTATTTCTCAGTTAATTGTTTCCTTGTTTTCTCTATCGCCGATGGCTAATAATTCAGCGAGAATCGAAACCCGTGATGTGGTTTTAGATGTAAATAAGGATGCCTCCAAAACAAGTCATGAAGGCTCAGGCACCTATGTCTCTGTCCCTTTTTTGCAGAAGGTGTTCTGTTTTGTTATTTCATCTAGAATTTGAAACCTTGTTGCTGCTGTTATGGAATATATATATATATGCAGTTTTCTCCTCTCTGGGCTAATTATATTTTGATCATATTGATAGAATTTGAAATATTGATCAGAAATGACTGACAATATGGTTAATTTTTGTTGCTTGATAAATGAATATATATATACAGTTAATAGCTGAGGTGGTGGGCACGTATTTTTTGATATTTGCTGGCTGTGGTTCGGTGGTGGTGGACAAGAACAACGACCATATAGTCACACTTCCCGGGATCGCAATTGTTTGGGGACTTGCTGTGTTGGTTCTGGTTTACTCTGTTGGTCACATCTCTGGTGCCCATTTCAACCCTGCTGTCACCATTGCCTTTGCTAGCACCAGGAGGTTTCCATGGTTGCAGGTGAATTACCAAACACAAACCTTTGTATATACTATATACTTGTTTCAAAATTATTATAGTGTCACTTTTTTTTATAAGCTAGTCAAGAAATTTATTAATAAAGAGAGCTAAGTAAAAGCATAAAGAGTGTCTAATACTAGCCCCAAAAAGTACAAACAAAACCAAAATATATCAAATGGTTGGACACAACAAAGAAAAAAGATAATCAGAATACCCCCTTGATCATTCTGTCCTAATCATAAACTAATCACACTTGAGAATATAATTCCGTAGAAAAGCAAACTCAAAAAATTCACAAAAATACAGATTTCTCAAACCAGATCCATTCATAACTGTGAAAAAGTTCACAGCCCTAAGGTGAAACCGTCAAGCCCAATCCACGAAAATGCAGACTGAGTATGGTGTCACTTTCCTTCCCTAATTGTTATCTACAGCTCCACAGTCTTTACTTTTTATTCTTTGGGGCCCAATTTTCTTGGAAGTCGATCTGGACTAATATATCTTTGGCCTTGTCGCACTAATTTATCATTGGAAAAAAATACCTTTTTGAAATTTAGGGTCTGTTTGGTTTAAAGAAAAAGAGAGGAGAGATTTTAATGGAAGAGAGGGGAGAGGAGGGGAGGGATTTAAATAAAAATTGTATTTGGTTGGGAGGAGGAGAGGGAAGAGATTTTAATTGGGAGAATAGACTAATTTATTTTTTAGACCTTTGTAAGTTTTAATATTGTTTAATTTAATTTAAGGTTATTTAAATAAATATCATTTTAAATCTTCTACTCTCCCTCCAAATCTCCCCAATATTGAAGGGGAGCCAAATCCCTCATCTCCTTAAAAAAATGAACCAAACAATAAAACTTTAAAATATTCCCTCCCCTCCCCTCCCCTTCCCTTCCCTTCCCTTCCCTTCCCTCCAATTCCCTCAAACCAAATACTATGTTAAACGTACCTAAAATATTTCTCCAAGAAATTATCCTACTACTCTATGCAATTGTCTTGATCTGTATGCATATTAAGCTGAATTCATATGATTTGTTGTTATATATAGGTACCAGCTTACGTAGCAGCTCAGCTACTAGGAGCCACACTTGCAAGTGGAACACTGAAACTAATATTCAGTGACAAGCATGCGGTGTTTTCAGGAACACTCCCATCTGGGTCTAACCTCCAGGCTTTTGTGGTTGAATTCATAATCACTTTTTACCTCATGTTTGTCATCTCCGGGGTTGCCACCGATAACAGAGCGGTAATGAGAAGCATATATATATATATATATATATCTCATACATGCAATTCAATAATCAATAATCCATCCATGTATTAAAGACCCCCCTTCATGTTTTATTTATTCATTTTATTTTTTAGTTCTGCAGATTGGTGAGTTGGCTGGGATTGCAATTGGATCTACAATACTGCTCAATGTGATGATTGCAGGGTACTATTTAATCCCAATTTTAAAATTAATCTATTATATTATTTTATAAGAAATTAAATTAGGTCCCAATCTCTCTAGATGAAATGTATGTCACATTTCAGATTGTGATACATGTTATTTCTCTATTTTTTTATTTATAATTAAAATTATTTTATTTATTAGTTTTTTACTATTTTTATTAAAAAAAACTCATATTTTATATGGGTCGAATCAATATACAGGTTAAATAGTAAATACAATACAAAATTAAGAGTATTTCTGATTTGACGCTAGGCCGGTGACGGGGGCATCAATGAACCCAGCAAGAAGCCTAGGACCTGCTTTAGTACACACAGAATACAGAGGAATATGGATATACTTGGTGGCACCGGTTGTTGGGGCGGTGGCGGGAACATGGGTCTACAACACCGTAAGGTACACTGACAAGCCATTGCGTGAGATCACCAAGAGTGGCTCCTTCCTCAAAGATGCAACGGGTTGTGGTGGCACCAAATAATTTTATAAGCAAATACTGGAGAGAGAAAAATATATATGTTGCCATAATCAAGTATCATGCATAGAGAGCGTCAATAAATTTTGCTGTGTAGTTGTCTTTGTTGGAGATAATAACTAGAAAAATACAAAAAAAATGTTGTGTACGTGTGTGATAATTACTAAGGTACTATGGATCAAGATCTCGTGCATGCAGTTTTAAAATGAAATTGTGCTTGCTAAGGTGTGAATTAATGGTTCAAAAGAGTTAATTGTAATTTTGGCCCTTGAAACTATAATACGGTCTCATTTAAGTCCTTGAAACTAACGAAAAGACAATTTAGTCTCTGAAATTGTAAAACGTCGGTTAAATTAGTCCCTAAAATTGTAAAACGACGGTCAAGTTAGTCCGTCGTTTTACAATTTTAGGGACTAACTTGACCGACGTTTTACAATTTCAGGGACTAAATTATCTTTTCGTTAGTTTCAGGGACCTAAGTGAGACTGCTTCACAATTTCAAAAGTTAAAATGACAGTTAACTCGGTTCAAAAACACTGAGACTATGTTCGCAAGTATGCGCGATACATGAATTTACTTTAATATCTTTAGATATATATAAATAATTTTTAATTTTGTCATTAATTAACTTTCAATTTGTTTTGTGTTATCACAATACATTATTTTATTGTCATTGTAATTTTAAGCGCTTTATTTTACTTTTCAAATCGTATCATTTTGGATTGCACAAATTATTCTAGATATTGGCCTTGTACCGGATTGGCTTATGCATTACTTATTTAGGCTTATTTACTAATATAAGCACTTGTCAGTATATTTAACAGAGCTTACAAAAACAACTTATAACTGTTTCATAAGTTTTTATTTATTTATATTTTTAAGATTTTCACATTCTAATATTTACCCATGCATGACAATAATGGATATGTGTGGATGTCAATCAAATATGTTTAAAACTTGAACAATTGACCCACGAGGGTTGGGGATGAATATGAGCCTAATTTTTACCAACCAAGATGGGTATATAACAATATGTGAAGTTTAGCGTATGTGCATTTAAAAAAATACATGTATTTAGATTTATACTAGCATAGAAAACAACTTGAATTTTATTAAACAAAAGAGAGAAAAAAATTGAGGGAAAGGAAAAAACAACTTAAATCCTACATTGTTACATATTGAGTATCTCTACACTCGTATGAAAATCCATTATCCCTATTTTGTTTAACTTAATTATAAAACATTACATAAATTGATTAAACAATTATTCAAAATTATTTCAAATTACAATTATAAATTATATATAATAATCAAGTATATTGTATTGGTATGGGTAGGTTGGGTATTAACACATCCACAAAAATTTGTAAGTAATACTCAAACCCAGACTTATCTAATGGATAAAGTATACTATGTAGATCATGTTCATTGCTATCTATTGAGTCTAAATTGGTTTTTATCTCTAGTTTTGATGAGTAAAAATAAGTAAATGATAATTATTAACTTCAGTAAAACATCTAGTAAATTTATTTCCTGATATTTTAATTTTAATAAATTATTGCTTGAATGTAGCATTAGCAATTCATTGTTTTTGTCAATCCATCCTAGATGTTACCAATGCCGGACAAAATTATATATATTAAATTCAGGTATAATCATAATTAGAGTTTAATGACAATATATTTATATTTTCAATGCAAACATATTTTGTACAAACAAATACTCCATCTCACTTGATAAAAAACAAAAACAAAAATACTCCATCACACTATCTTATTAATATGTAAATAAGTTTTAATAAAGAATTTAATTACTATGTATTGACAATGTAAACAAAATTTATACAAACATTCAATTATATCTCACTATATAGAATTTTTTTATGTTGTCAATGCATAGTTATTAAGCATCTTAATAAATATATTTCAATGTAACAATAGTAAAATATGATATGACATATGTCTTGTGATTAATGTTTTGAAAAAAAAACTGAATTACAAAATATTTAAAATTTAAGTGGATAAGTTATCCTTCAGTCAAAAAAAGTGGATAAGTTATCCAAATTAAAATTTAAAAGGTCATTTATTATAAAAGCTGTCAAGCAGATAAATTTCATTTAATATTTTAAGAAAGCAAAATATGCTGATTTTTTTTTTGACGAGATTTATTTATTTCTATAAATAAATAAATTAGCAAATGTGAAGATTAAAGACGCGCTAGCTGAATCACCAACAGTAATCTCATATTCATATATTTTACGAACCTGATTCCATTTTCTTAATTATAAGTCGAATCTCGGAAATCATCGGAGTATTAAAAAATAGATCTTGGCATCTTATTATTATTATTATTATTGTTATTATTATGAACCCTATTTCCCCATGTCTATATAATTGTCACTGCTCCAACCCAACCCCACGTCTATATTTTAAAAATAAGCTTAGCCTTCAGTGTATTCTCAGTTCACAAGCCAAAAAGCATTATACATTCCAACATCCTTGTAAGACCAAATTTAATCCTGAAAACTACTACACACATATAGGAGCGAGCATAGAGATTGTTTCTTCTGATCAATAACAACAAAAGGGGCATTTTTGTTTGGTCCATCTTCTTAATTTCTCACCCTCACAGGAAACAAACAGGTTTCCTTGCTTCATTCATTTACCAGCCGTTTCCTTTGTTAATTTCTCTGTTGTCGGTGACTGATGGGTGACAATTCAGCAAGCAATGGAACCCATGAGGTAGTTCTAGACATGAACAAGGATGTCTCTAAAGAAAGTACCGAAGACTCAGGCACCTATGCCACTGTTTCTCTTTTGCAGAAGGTGTGTCCCCTACACTCTTAATTTCTTTTGTGCCAAAAACCCATTAAATGTTCTGTTTAATTAATCAATTACGAGCTTAATTATATCATGGGGTGGGGTTTGATTTGATGGAGTTGATTGTTATGTGTCTGCTATAGAATCTAAATTCTAAAACATTTTTATTGTTGTTGTTGTGTTTTGTGAACTATTCTATTGATCATATTGAAATTGAAAAATTCATTAGAAATGACAGTATGGTTTTTTTGTTTCTTGTGATGAATATATATACAAGTTGGTAGCTGAGGTGGTGGGAACCTATTTCTTGATATTTGCTGGATGTGCTTCAGTGGTGGTGAACAAGAACAATGAAAATGTAGTGACACTTCCTGGGATTTCAATTGTTTGGGGATTGGTTGTGATGGTGCTGGTTTACTCTGTTGGTCACATCTCTGGTGCCCATTTCAACCCTGCTGTCACCATTGCTTTTGCCACCACCAGAAGGTTTCCCTTGAAGCAGGTGCACCAAACTAACTCTCTAGCATTTTCTTTCCTCTATCACATTGATTATTGGTAAAACAAGGTGGGAATTTAGAGGTCAAAGTTAGTTTATCATCTATAGCCCACTTTGCTTGAAATTGAAATTCTTATTCCTACGTATTTTGACCCTTTCACATTAGTTTATAATTGCCAAAGAAAACATGTTATTGCTAGAAAAATAATGGAATCAGAGATAGCCCATCCCTCTATTTGTTATCACTCTATCCAATTGTCTCAATTTTTGTCTTAATATTATTGCCACTGCCAAGGTGATGTAATAATAATTATCCTCTATTTGTATATATCCTTGTAGGTACCAGCTTATGTGGCAGCTCAAGTCCTTGGATCCACACTTGCAAGTGGAACTCTCAGACTAATATTTAGTGGCAAGCATGACCAGTTTGCAGGAACACTCCCTGCTGGGTCTAACCTCCAAGCTTTTGTGATTGAATTCATAATCACTTTTTACCTTATGTTTATCATATCTGGGGTTGCCACCGATAATAGAGCGGTACCCTTCTCATTCATCCCAATAAAACTTTGTTTGGTCAAAAAAATAAAAATGAAACTTTGATTTTTCATGCTTGTTTGGTTACCATTATCAATCATCGATCAATTATTATATAAGAAAATTATATCGGAACACTTGTCACACCTTTTTCTTATTTTTTAATTGGGGTACTTACCTCTTCTCAAACTTTTTTTTGTCAAAACTATTTCTTTTGTTGGATTAGAAAATAACCTGTACTTTATATGAGTTAGATCTATTGACTAATTTTCTGTAAAATATTTTGATTAACACGTGTCTGGCAAAATTGGGGTTGGCTAGTCACCTTGCCAAACTCTGGTATATAAAAAAGCAGCACTTAAATTGACCAGTTGTCTAAATATGTTTGTAACGTTTGAATCATTTGGAAGAATGCTAGAAGTTACAGAACAAGACACATCTTATACGAAACAAAAATCCGTATTTGAATATTTGTAATTCTTAGACCCCCATTTCTCGGCTTTTAAATATTATTCATTTTATTATTTTAAAACTTGCAGATTGGTGAGTTGGCTGGGATTGCCGTTGGGTCTACCGTACTGTTGAATGTGATGTTTGCAGGGTATGTATGAACTTATCCCAAAGCTAATTCGTATTGGTGTATGCTTACGCATCAAGAACATTAATATATTCCCTCAAAGATGTTACACCTTTTGGAAGCAATGGATCACAAGTCAAATTTGATCTCATTTGTGTGATTGAACCAAATATTCTTCTTAATCAATGGCTGAGATCATGCAGTGCAGTAAAAATGTTATAATAAAATATTTATTTCAACTATTTACGATTGTGCCAATGTGTACTAAGAGTTTGTTATGTGACAGGCCAATCACAGGAGCATCGATGAACCCAGCAAGAAGCATAGGGCCTGCTTTTGTACACCATGAATACAGGGGAATATGGATATACTTGGTGTCTCCAACTCTAGGGGCGGTGGCTGGTGCTTTGGTCTATAACACCATTCGATACACCGATAAGCCAGTTCGTGAGATCACCAAGAGTGCCTCTTTCCTCAGAGGAGCAGGCCGTAGTGGCAGCTCCAGGTGAATATAACATGTTTGGTTTTTCATTGGAAAAGTCTCCAAATTATGATCAGGGAAAAGTTACTCTCTAATAGCTTTTTTATAAACATGATTTGATACTTTTTTAATTGTAAACCAAATATGCTATTAAGAAAATTGTCTTTCAAGTATCATTTAAACTTTAAAGAGGCAAGAAGTTTTCAATTTTCTATTATTAAGATCACCATGTATCAGGGGTAAAGTAGAAGGCAGAATCACTATTTTCTCAACCGTGGAATCACTATTTTCAGTATTGTGACATTAATGCTTGTTGTTGTTGAAACTTGAAAATATGGTGTATTTGAGTTTTTGGAGATATATTTCCATCATTCTTTGCAAAATATAAATTATTACATCTTGATGTTAATAGCTTCTTCACAGTGTATAATATAGATGATGATTTAATGTTGAATCTTGAAACATAAGGATAATACTGCTAAACTTGATGCTGTGGAAAAACTACATAATAAATTTAGAGGGGCGAAAAAAGAAACGTACTTTAAGCGTTCATACTGCATGATTCATGAATAGTCTTTCTAACTTAGGAAAATATCTTCTATTTCAATTTTTCATGTACAAAGAAATTTGTTAAACCAAATCATTCTTTTTTTTCCTGGCATCAAAACTATTGAATACCAGAGTATTCACAAAGGCGGCACCTGCACATCATGCAGGTTTACATCTAGTTATACATAGTGTGCAATTAAGCATGTACAATGTAATTTGGGAAGGAAATTTTAAGAGAAAGAAAAGTGGGAAGAATAAAAGAATTTAAGTTAGGATCCCTCACTAAACAAAACACGGATCTACATGTCAGAATATGCTAGGTTATACTATTGGACAACAATACCTTCTTCCACCATTGTCACGAAGCCAAGGACAAAAACTAGTCTCAACTTGGTGCCTGAAGATTGTTTTGGATACCAGTACTGCTAGCAGAACCACTACTTCGCCTGGTTCTTGGAATAATTATAGGCCAACAACACACTAGAACAAAGAGTAGCTCCATCACGAATGCCATCATTGCAATCCATATAAATATGCTCATCTTCCAATACCATATAATCCTCTTGAATAAGGGAAGTTCCGACTCAATAGATATAGATGAATCATATATTTGAGGAATGCCAGCACCAGGTAGATATTCTGCTCGCTGCTCAAGGCTTACTTTTAAGCATGAAGTAGGTACATCCCCTTCAACAAAACCACTCATCTTGACATTCAGAGTCTGGGTTTCTGATATATAACCAGTAACAAGAGGAACGATCTCGAGGAGTGTCGTGACTAGGCGGATAGGCTCACTTCTGAATTTCAACATGCAAGGTTGGCTCAAGCTTGCAATTGTTTTACCATTAGAAGATAAGAAGTCTACCCTGATCTATAAAAAATAAGTCAAAGAAGAACTCATAAGCAAGTGATAGAAGATTATGAACTGCGATTATCATCATAATTCAAATTCCTTAAGCAGGAAGACACAAGTACTGGGAAATGGCAATTTTTGCATCATGCACCTATATAATTATATGCTTAAAGAAACCATGATCAAACAGTCCACAGGTACAATTAATCCCCTTCTCTGTCTAATAAATCTAACCGTTATTTTAAAGCATCAACACCATAAAAGGTAGGAAGCATAGCAGATACACAGCAATGACATGCCAAAGAACCACTTCAGTTAAAAGTGTTACTCTTATGCAAAGGCCAGTGAAATATCCCAGTCTCTAACACAACCTTCACATGAAAGTCATTTGGCATATATCATGGAAGAAGATTAAGTTGACATCTCCCTACCTTGTTGTCATCTATTAAAATTCAACAATTAGACAAAGACACCAAGAATTGGGCTCTTAGCCAGTTGAATTCTTTTCAAATGAGTTCAATGGCTGAGAGAAACTTTGATCTCCTTTCAAATGAAATTAATTTGCGAAATTCTAAAATCATGTATACGGTATCTCATCCAAGTCTAACCACACAATATTAAAATAATGCAAATCAGAAGATATTGGGAGTTGGAACTAGCACCAAGTTACCACTGAAACCTTTGAAGTTGCCATACAGAAATATCATCAAAAGCATACATTAGTGAACATAAATACCTTATCATCGCCATCAAATAAAAAAGTCCCCACATTAACATGGTAACCTTACTCATTTATACTAAGAAGATGTAGAACTAATAAAAACATCATAATGACTCTAGATTGAAATGAATCAGATAGATACCTGAAAGACACCAAGATTTGTGTTGTATTCTGACTCAGGCACTAGCAATGAAACAGTGACCTGCACTTTTTGTTTAGCGGGTATAACCCTTTTATTCACCCACCTGTCATTATCAACTGCAATGCCACTCTCATCATCAGAATGATGGCCACCGCCAACACCAGGACACGATATTATGGGCACAAATGCAACAGGGCTCTGTTTGGTGTAGTCAAAATTCAGAACCTGCTTCACCTGAAAGGGCTTCTCCACCAAGCGCTTCACCAAAAACCCACTAACCACAAGTGAGGAAACCAAGAGAGCAAACAGAATGAAGCAAACATACATTGACCAAAAGAAGCCCCATCCACACCGAAATGCAACATTCCAGAATGACTTATGCTCATTGAACCATCCCTGAGCACAAACTATACACCACACCCTACCCAAAATCCCCATCAACAAACCCTTCCCCTTTCTCGTTGTTCCAAAAGGGTCCACGAAAAACATGCAAGCGTGAAACAGGAACAGCATTGGACACTTCATCACCAGAACGAAAAACTTGATTTGCAACACGATTGCCCTAATTACAAGCCCAGCTACATACTCGAGCAAACTCGGAGGAGAATCGCTGAGTTCCGCCGCCGAGTCAGCGGAATCACCGGATCCGTCGTCGCGTGAAGCTGTGGTTAACGTCGATTCCTCGTTTCTCTCTTCGGTCACAACACTCGGAGATGGAGGAGAACCAACTTCCCCTTGATCTGAGTCGCGTTTCTCGGGAAAATTCTCATTTTCCTTCAAAATTGCGAGATTTTGAGTCTTCTGAAAGCTCGTGGTGGTACCGTTGGTCGAATTGCTGTCGGGACCGGTGTCGGACGAATCCCTGACCGGTGACCGGCGGCGAATTGAACGGCGCCGGATTGTGGTCGCCGGAGGTGAAGAGGGAGGGTCGGAGTCGCAGAGACCGGAAGATTCCGGTGAGTCATTATCGGAGCAATTGCAGAAGGGGCAGTGGTGAAAGGCGTCGAAGAAAACGTCATCGTTTTGGTTGTTTGGGTCATGCAATGGCGGCTCCATTAATTGAACAAGGTGAGAGATATCAGGTTGTTAACTTCTTCAGGTGCTTGTTCATTTTGAAGCCACAAATTGATGTAAGAGAAAAAAACAGAATTGAAAAAGAAAAGAATATCTCTAACAACACATAATGTATTCTCACATTTTTTTGACAACAATGTATTTTCACATGTTTTTTTTATAACATGTATTTTCACATTTTAAAATATATAGACACATTTTATGGTGTATTTTTTCATTTTAGAATCAAATCTCGTGTCTCTTGTTTTCCTCTTTTTTTTGGGTCAAATAAGAGTGCAATATATTGAAACAGGGGCGAACCCAACAACAACAAAGAACATGTCTTTTAAAAAAATTGCCGAGTTATTATTTTCTAATTATTAAAAGAAAAAATAAAAAGGACTTGCAATTTTATCATTTCAGGTTTCGTTTCCTAAAAAAAAAAACATCTCATGACTGTCTCATTTTCTTGATATAAGTTTGAACCTTATGATCATGTACTTTACAATGATATATGTTCACATAGGTTTTTAATTCAAAAAATATCAATCACATAAAACTCTCATACCTCTCATATTTGCTTATGTGGCAGAATTAATGTAATAAAAAATAAATAACGCCTAGTTATAATTAGCTCGTCTTTAATGCTCTGTTCCTTTATGTGGCGTTTTCATGTTTCTGTGCCCTTCGTTCACCTTTCTTTCATGTTTTTTATGAGGGTTGTTATCACTCACCTTGAATGATATTTGACGTACGTCTTTTACTTTTTATTTTTGTAATTTTTCTTATTTTATAAAATATATCCAATAAATTTACATAATTTTATTGAAGAATTTGATGTTAATTTGTCTTATATCCACATCATGCGCAGGGATAGATATAGAACTTTTAGTTAGCTTTAGTTTTTCTTTTAAATTGTTATCATAATTTGACCTTGTAATATTGTATATCAACAATACATTTAGATGTTAAGAGATGTAAGTGTAATATCATTTTATATACACCATCATATTATGTATATAAGTCTCTATATATAATATTTTTTTTTGGTAAACCAAAATGAATTTAAACAAGACAGAAAATACAAGAAGTGTCCTGTCCCGAAATGAGTACAAATTGTTTATGAATCAAACTCTCTGTCTCTTCAAATGAACAATCCTACTCTCAGATTACCTCACCTCCCTATCAGAAATGACAACCCAAGATAAAAGGTAAATATAAAACATTTATCTCGTAACCTACATGGTTTCAAAGGGAAATCAAATCATATATCAAGGTATTTCCCCAGTAATTCATCCGTCTCAAATAGGTGCTTTAAGAAACGCTACTCACGTAAATATAAGTCTCTATAACATAATATGCATTGTCATATACATTTTAAATAATTTTCAACTAAAACAACAGTATTCGCCTAATTCAAGTGCAAAATTGATCAGCCGCTAGACGAATATATACAAAGAACTATACTTAGAAAAGTGCGCATGTGTTCTTGATTTGGTATTGCATAGTCATAAATAATAAAATCTTAAAGGGAATATTGCAAACAAAATAATGCATTACACTTAAGATGATAAAAGAATGACCTAGTACTACTGCTAACCAATTCACATATATGCCTTGTTGACAACTCCCCTTGAAACCCCATTCTATATCATACACATGCATATATACATACATAGGAACTTTTTTTTTTTTGGGATCAAAAGTATATATATATTGTGTTGTCCTTCTCCATGTTTCTCAATATCCAAAATCAAGCATAGAGGTATCATAAACTTACCTTATTTAAAGTTGGTTGTATCATAATATGCATCAAATGGCATAAATTGAGTTTGTTTCAAAATCGGTTTCCGACCCAGAATTTGATCGACTCAACAAGTTCTTCTCTTTCTTCCTCACTCTTTGGTAACGTTTATTCTTAAGCACATAGTATGTCATAGTGCCAAGAATTCCTACCATTATAACTCCCCCAACAATCGTAACAAACAATGCAGCCCACTTGTGATGCCTACCAACTACTATATAAGATGCGGATGTGAATGCAATGGTGGTGCAAATAGATGCCAACCACATCATCTTATTAATCACCTTCACAACCCTCATCTCAGTCTTAGTCCTCCCTCTCACAAGTGTGATTTGAACCACCACAACAGCCAACGATGTAAAAAGTGCAACCGCATTGAAGAGAAAGAAGATGTCAAACGGCACCGTTCCTACCATCACCGCAACCCCTTTATCATCATCACCACCGGGAACACTGAAAATGGCAGCGAATGCAACCGTGGCAAAGAGAACGGCAACCACGGTTACCGAGTTTGCGGCGTTGTTGATCCCTGCCCTGTGCAAACTCCGTAGCTCCATGGCGATCCCATTCACATTCCTGTTGGTTTTTCGGGTTTGTTCGAGCTGTGTACGGACATCCTTTCTTATCTGTGTCACGGTGTTCCTCAGCTCGTCCCTTGGCTGGTTCAGGTCATTGGCTTTAACCGCACCGTAACGAACAAGGGAACCTTTTATGTCTATGATTTCTTCGGATGGTGGGAGTGCTTCGGCAATATCAAGAGATGTTTTGTGGTCCCTTGTTAAGGCATTCACATTGGTGTCTGGAAGAAGCAACAACTCATTCACTATCTGCATATATGCCAATGCCATCACAAACTTAATTCCTGTTTGGATACAAAAATTCTAACTTTTGACTTATGGAAAAATTAATCTTATTTTACATCTTAATTTCTCATATATATATGCAAAAAAGAAAAAACTGTTAAATGGTAATTAATAAATAGATAGGTGTTTCTAGAGAAATTTAAAAAGATAGCTTTTAAAAAATATGGAAAACAAAAGTTAATTTTAACTTATGCGAGAAATTGTTAGCTAAAAAACACATGCTAGAGAAGTTTATATACAGATGTTATTTATCTTTTCTCTTTATAAAACTACTTATTTATTTTTAACATAGGGCCGCATATATATATATAACACATATATATGCCTTCTATAGTCATTATTTATCCCATCATTCTTAATTTTGAGTAAATAGAAACTACAGAAAATTCACTATGCATATTTATATATAGGCATGCATCATGAAATAAGCTTGGCATATATTAATTGCATGGAGATGTTATATGTATATATTTGTTGCTCACATAAGTGAAAGAAATAGGAGGGGGAGAATTGGTGGGGTTTCATATTCTGATTGGTATTCTAATTGGCGTATTTGATGGGGGATTTTTTTTTTTGAGTTTAAAAGTGTAATCATGAGTAATGTTTTAAAAAGTAACCACTTGACATTGATGAGTTTCTTTCTGAGAAGTATTATTTGGCATGTGTCCAAGTACCGTTTGATGTCATGTAGGTTACTGGGGATTTATCTTTCGTGTAAACTAATAAGTTACTGAGGAATTACTTATTAATTTCACTATTTATCCTTGTGGGATGCTCTTTGTTGGGGAGTTTTGTCAGATAGACTATTTGTACTGGTTTTTCAGGCCGGGCACATCTTATACTTTTTCCCGGTGAATAATTCAATTTTGCTTATAAAAAAAAGTGAAAGAAATAGAATTTTATTTATACATAAAGGTTTTTATACATAATTTAAAACAATGGTAGTTCAGGAACAATTACCTCCACCCTCTTTTTCCTAGTGGCAATATGTAATGCAGTATTGCCAAACTTATCTGGTAGCATGACAATTGCTGCATCTTCACCAAGAATCAACTTGACCACTTCAACACTCACTCCTTTCACGGCCATGTGGAGTGAAGTTTGGCCCTTCTTATCAGTTCTTCTGGCAAGTTGAGGATCTCTAGCAAGCAATAATTTTACAACATCGACGTGTCCTTGTCGGGCAGCCAGGTGGAGTGCATTCTTTCCGTTGGATCTGGACAACTCCAATTGACTAGGGTCGCGTGACAACAAATGATCAACAACACTCGTGTGCCCTCTTGTGGCTGCAGATATAAGAGGGGTTGCATTTGATTGCGAGACTGTCTTGATTAACCCCGGATCATGGTCTAGTAGCAACTGAACAATGTCTGCAAAAAAAGAAAAAAGGAATTTAATATTAGCCACTCTCCTATATGGTCATTTTTGGAAATTTTTAGAGAAAAAATAATAGAAAGAAAAATGTGGGGGGCGGGATTGGAGGTTTCAAGATTTGCATACAACTCCTTTAATTTTGAGGTACAAGGTATATATAAATTTCTTTTATAGGGGAGGGGATTTGAATTTTGGTGTCATGACCTACAAATGCTAAGCTCTATCAAGTATCAACTGAGCTACCGCTCCTTGACAAGGAATATATAAATGTCACAAATGTAGATTGATTATGAGTATGAGTCAAATATAACATTCCCTATAAATTACATGAGCTTCACAAGTGGAAGTAATAAAACAAATAATTTGAAAAAAATATATTCTAGAGTGTCCTTCCTTTCGGTAAACAAGAGAATAATTCCTGGATGAACATAGTTATAAGTGCCAAAGACAATGATGTATTTGCTATAATACACATGAATCCAAATCATACCTAAGGTCTCATATTTAAGATTAATAAAGATTTTAAGTCAAACGTAGTTACATCGTAAATTTTAATATTGTGAAAAGTTACTAATTACAAATGTGGTTGATATGACAACAATTGTACAGTTGCAGTGCAGTTATATATAGAAACCTTAAAAACCTTGATGTTACAAATACGATTGATGTTGTACATGTACCACAATTTAAAACTATTTAAGAAAGTGGAACCCGGCCCTTTCACTTGAAACAACTAACAAATGTTGGTTAACAAACACATTTCACACGACCATAGTACTTATTATGCATATTGTAATCATAATATATATATATATATATATATACCTAGGTGACCACGGCTAGCAGCAACATGCAAGGGATCAAAGCCGAGATCATTTTTCAAGGAAAGACCCTCAAGAGAAGCATATTGGAGGAGCTCATTCACCACATGGAGGTGCCCTTTATCAGCCGCGATGAACAGAGCGGTCTCTCCCAACTCATTGACGTCATCATTGACGATGGCAGACCTTATCTCGGCAACCCCGGCATCGAAATCAGCGCTGCTCAGAGTCCCCACCATCTGAGCATCGATCTCGTTCAGGATCTGTTTAACCGCCTCCGCGTCGCCACGCTGAGCGGCCAAGTGGAGCTCCGTGTCGTTGTGGCGACCCGTCACCTGCCTCACGTACCTCTTCTTATAACTACCGGCCGCATTGTTGGAATATTTGCCGGAGGAATTCATGTTGGGAACAATGAGATGGTTTCCGGAATTGGATAGGACCAAAGTAGCTCTTCTTGGTGTATTGGGTTCACCATTGTTGATAACAATGTTGTCCATATGTCCATGAATTGTAACAAAGCAATTAATGAAGCTAGCTAGCTCTATTTTGTGTGTATGTATGCATGACGAGTGATCGAGAAACTCAGGGGCTTTTGATCCGCACCATCAGCCGAAGCATGTTCCTCCAATAAGGAATTTAATGTGTTTTTTTAAGTTTTATTGTCATCAATTTACACCCGTCAACCTACCCAAAAAATATTAGGCTTAAATATGTTTTTAGTCTCTCAACTTTGGGTAATTATTGCTTTTAGTCCTTCAAATTTAAAATGTCTATTTTTGGTCCCTCATTTTTCAAAATGTGTCATTTTTAATCCCTGGGACTATTTTTTAATTTGAAAAGTATTTTTTAAATTTATATTTTGACCCCTCTTAAATTTTGATTCTCACTTTACTCCCTTTTCTCTAACTTCTAAGGATTTTTTAAATTTATATTTTGACCTCTCTCAAATTTATAAAATACTTTTTAAATTTAAAATACGACCCCAGAGACTAAAAGTGACACATTTTCAAAAATGAGGGACCAAAAATAGGCGTTTTAAATTTAAGAGACCAAAAACAATAATTTCCTAAATTTGAGGGACTAAAAACATATTTAAGTCAAAATATTTTAATAAGTTTTCTTGCATACATTGACTTATGATTTCCAATAGTTATGATAAGAAAATTAAGTCCTAACGTTTTAGTTAGATTATAACACGTGTTATTTCTCCAATTCTTTATGAATTATACTCACTTACTATATAGAAGGATATGGCCTTCTAGGCTACAGTATATCTCACCTCCCAACTATTTTTTATTTTTAATTAAAATTATTTTGTTTGTTGAAATTTTTTACTGTTTTTGTTAGAAAAAAATTCGTACTTTATACGGGTCAGGTCCATAGACTAATTATATTTAAAATTATAGAAAATTAAATGAAACCGATGTAAATTTGTACATCCATGTAACTAATATAAATGTATATGTAGAAAGAAAAAGAGACCTGTGATGATAATTGTAATCAAAAGAGATTTAATTTTTTATATCATTTTAGAATATAAAAAAATATTTATTGTGTTTTTTCCTTACTATTGATATAATTTCAACCTATCATAAATTAATTATTCCTATAATATTTTTACTATCTATTCCTTCTTATCTCAACTAACCCAACTATACTATTTAACTTTTAGTATCCACCAATGACACTATAAATTTGACAAATTAATAATATATGCAAACCTATACGTAAACATATAATAGAACACTTAAAATAAAAAAATAAATATAAAATGATATATATATATATATACCTAAACATATAAAAAGAAAGAAAACACACACATATATATATAGGGGATGTATCAAGTGAGAGGAGTTTTAATATGAGAGGGTGAGAGGATTAAATTTGGACCGTATAACCATACTTCGATGGTTGGGATTAAAAGCTAGTTAGTGGTCACATGACCACTTAAAAAAGTCATGTGACTTTATATTTTAATCTTGACCATTTATGGTTTGATCTTATGGCTATAATTCACTCATCTCATTCTCTCATAATAAAACTCCTCTCACTTGATATGCTCCCTATATATATATATATACACACACACATAAACATATTTATAGATAAAAAAAATCCCTGTAATAAAAAAAAGATAAAAAAAACTCATTCTGCCCTCATTTTCAGTTTCAAAACAAACCTACGCCCCCATCCCATCTTGATTTCATTCCAAGGCTGGCCCATGGGTAAAGCAACCCAAGCCCTTGTGCAACACCTTTTTCTCCAAAAAGGATATTACACCATAATAACCAAGATTTTCGTAATAATTTTCTAAGTAACTTTGATTTAAAACAAGTTTAGTTTCCAAAAATGTGGATAAAATTTTTGCCTTTTTTAAAAGATGAGAAGAATGGGGAGTCCATTCTTTCCTTTTCTATCACATGGTGAAATAAGAACAGTATTAACAGAAACACTGAATAAAAACAACCTCCTCAAGTATATATATAGTCAAAAGAGCTTGCATCGGTACAAGCAAGGAGTTTCTAAAACTACTATACATCAAAAAACAGTAAAAACTCTAAAACAAACTAAAAAGAAAATGACTGAAATGAAAAGCTACTAAGTAATATAAAAGTCGAGTTCAATCTCTAACAGCTACCCCGATCATAGTAAGATATAGGCGGTGCGTCAATGGCGAGAACATCTCTCCCTCTGGCCTCGATCCTTGCCTGTTGGACCCTCGCCCTGATCCAACTCATAGATACTGTGTAATCATAGATCCTACGCACTGTATATAAGTCGGGTCCATCGACCCTGTGCTCAGTAATAAGTACATGTCCATCAAAAGTTTCCCAATGCGTATACGGATCTATCCTCCACCCTCTCCCGTCTGTCTCCGGGGGTCGGACGCTAAAACGTCGTCCCAGACTCGAGTCCCTCCGTGGGTCGGTCATCTACTCAACCACATATGAAAAACATGAAAAGTAGGCAGGGTGAAAAACTTACTCAAGTTAAGAATGTTAGTTTCAAAGAATATACATACAATACTTATACAGTATATTTTCAGAGTCTTACCACCCAAATCACACTTAGCAATAAAACACTGTAAAATCAAGAAACAATCAAGAATAGATCACCAATCACAGAAGTAACGTCAATCACAGATAAAATATCAATCACAGATATATTGTCAATTACAGCTATATTTATGCATGATACTTCAATCTCTCTCATAATACACTAGTGTGCTGCTCCAAGGAGACTTTTCCCACCAAACTCCATTGAGCGATAGGCCTGCGACAAGTCTTAACAGAACAACCAGGTAATCCCCCTCAGACCCCCTGGCAGTCATTCCGAAATGCGCATTCACATCCATATCATAAAATAGGTCCGTCAGTCAGATTTATCCAAGCCGGGTATACGACTCGTCTCAGCTCAAGGGTATTCACCATGCAAGGCTATTGAGACTTTCGAAACCTGGATAATCCCAGAAGACAATTGTAGCCCAACACAACTCTATTCTCAACCCTCTCTGGGTTGTACTGCTCAAAAACCTTTATGCAAATGACACTCAAAAATTGCATAATATCACTTTGGTTTCTCTTGTAAAACCTTCTCTGTTTTACTGTATTAAATCTCTTAATACAAAATCACATAGAATACTCTTATTCTATCACCACAGAAATACTCTAGAAAACTTAACCATTATATTACTCTTTTCGGCTGTACTCATTTATTTTAATAATAATTACACTGTGACAGAGTCAAACGCGGTAACGAACTTAACCAGAATAATATTAACGGGAATTATTACTCAAGTTCATTCTTTTTGGGAAAGCCCTTTGGAAGCTAATCAAGTAATCTTCGCCACGTATATACAAACTTATTAAGATAGGAAAAATAGCGCACCGGTATGGTTCACAGAAAAGATCTTGGTGAGCTTTTGGGCTCCTTCAAAGACCTTTGTCTTTCCTAGACAGATCCATACAAATGAACTACCTTAACCCATCATCAGTCTGTATATAAACAGTAAAAATCACAAGTTTTATATATTTTTGAAAAGAACATGGAAATGGAAGAAAAACACCAGTTTAGGAATTTTTAGCATATTTAGTCACTTGCTCTCGTCCCAATGGCGTAATAGAGATACGGCCCCTGAGCTCGACCGTATGAGTACACCGAAGATGTATTCTTACGCCTGACCAAAGCACCCCATCCATATCCGTCAAAAGAACTACAGAGGTTCAATTTTACAATTTCTTAAATTTGTTGATCACGGAGGCATAGCCCACTGGGTGATCAAGCCTTTATTGATAAAATTTCGCCAGCGTAACGGTACAATTATTAAACTTTATAATTAAATTGGGCATTATAACTTTACTATTTGAAAAATCACATTTTAAAAATAAAATAAGACATAGTATAATTTTTCAAAACCATTTTACAAATAAATAACAATTATTTAAAACATAAACACCCAAAACTCAAAAATCCATCAAAACAAAGATCAAACTAACTTTGGAAGAATTTTCCCATACCTTAGCCTTATGAAGATGGAAGAACAAGCTAAGAACACAACACAAAACTCGATTAGTAACACAAAGAAAAACCAAAGAAAAACCAAAGAAAACCAAGGAAAGAAAAAGGATTTTTGAGTGAGATTTTGTGAGTGATTCTTCAAGTGAGAGTTTGTGATGAAAATGAAGAGCACCCCCCTCTATTTATAGCCAAAATTTCGTGCAAGGGGTGGGGTTAAGACCAACCATGGTTTGGTTTAATTTAACCATGATTTAATTAAAGAAAAACCAAAATTAATTATTTAAAATCCCATTGGCCAACACCTATGACTCGTACTCAACTAGGACCACTTGGACTTCCCACTTGCATGTATGAGGCGGCCAGAATCAGGGCTGGGAGGGGAGGATGTGATTTTCCAAAAATACCCCTAGGGTTTGGATGAAAACAAGGGTATTTTGGTCTTTTCATAAATCAAAAATTGAAATAATTAATTAAAAATGATGAGAACCAATGAGAATGCTAGAAAATGTCATAAGAAGTCCAAATAATTTTGTGGCATCCATTTTTGAAATTTATAGATAGTGCAAACTCTTCGGTTTCCATCGTTTCGCAGGTGAAACCCCTGAAAAATGCAAAAAAATAGGGTTTTCAAAACTTACACAGAAATAATTTTAAAAATCATGAAATAAATAATTAAAAATAAACTATAAATTAGTTATGGACCTTTGTCACGAAAATTATACTTGTTAAATAAGGTTTTTGCGTTAAAACGTCCCCGGGTAGTGTAGTTTTTGGTATTTTTTGAAAGTTTTCCAAAAATTCTAGAAAATCTAAAATAATAAAAGAACCAACTTTTGTGAAGGAAGTTTATTTATTGAGTTGGTTTAACACACTCAACTCAAGCTATTTAAATCACTTTCCGTTAGTTAGACGTAAACTGTTTTCTGTAAAAAGACCCAATTTTGACTGAAAAACTACCGTTTCAGAAGTATTTCGGAATACATGTATTTTATTACTAATTTTAAGCCAAAAATAAATCACACATCATTTATGGAACAAAATTTCATATAAAACAGAAAAAGGACGAAAAACGCAAAGAAACGAACGTTGTAACTAGACCTAACAGAAGCTATAAATCAACCACTTTTAGAAGTATTCTTAAACATGCATATTTAAATACTATTTTTTAGCTAAAAATAAAACTCAAAATAATTATATCACAAAAATTCAAATAAGACAAAAATAAACATTTAGTCACAAAAGCGGATGTTACACCTTGCTTTAGGCCCACCAAAAAAATTGTTTTACTATTAGTATATGTGATGTCATACATATTACAATGATGGGTCTCGTCTTAGTGGTTAGTGTCTCATTTTTTATCTGTGAGATATTGTGATCGAATCTCGGCTGCTCCAATTATTTCTAAGGCCTTTCATTTTTTTTAGATCTGCCCCACGCGCACACAAACTGATATTTTTAGGAAAAAATGTTCAAATACTGCTTCACATGGGACTCCAACCTGGGTTTGGAAGGTTGTAAAACATGCCACTACTGCTAGGCCAAGGTGTTTGTTAATTGTAAATAGTATATATATTAATATATTATATATATATAAAATGTTAGGCCCCATTTCGAATTTTGCTTTAGGCCTCCTATTGTCTTGGGCCGACCCTGTTTCATTCTCTTTGGTTTTTGGCCCTAACCTATTGTTGTCGGCTATCTGTAAGTTTGAAATTACTTAATAAAATGTTTAGGGACGTCCATTTGGTTTCAAAAAATATTTTTTATTTTTATTTTTACTTTCACTTTTAATTACAAAAATTATCATTTTATTTATACTTTATTTTCTATTTTGAAAGATTTATATAGAGAATAGCAAAAATAAAATGACAATTTTGTAATTAAAAATAAAAAAATGAAAAAAATTCAAACATGCTCTTAATTTCTTTAATGTAACATATTCAGAGTTACAAACAAATAAAGAAAGAATTAACTTTAATATCTTAAATAAAATTATAAGTCTTACATTTTAAAGGTGTGTGAAAAAATTCTTTTTCAAGTAGTTAAATTTGTACATAACTTATGCTCTGATTTAGTTGTTTTTTATTTAATAAATTTTTTATTTATCTAAAAAAAAGGTGTGTGGAAGAATTTTTATAACCAAATAATATGTTGACTGCTGAATTTTATTTTGCCCCGAGTCAATATTGAGCAGCCGTCCCTTTGACAATGATGTGGATAGCATTATTAATATTCCACAGGTCCTCGCAGAGATTGGGTAAAAATCTTTGCATCTTTGACTTGTGTAGCATAGAACTTTTCGAACACGAGCTGTCTCATGCATGAATCTAATTACATGCAGCCAAATTAATAAAAAGGTGTTTAGGTTGAGTAACTAGATTGTCCATAATTAGTTTGATTTCAACCTGAAATAGTGTTTGTTTGGAAGTCTTAAAGCAATCTAGTACACATTAACTATTTTGCCGCTCATAGCGAAGTTTGCTGTTGTCAGCTTAGAATCAAACTTCAGCATTATAGGCTTTTTTACCATTGTAGCACTATTTTTTTTATTATTTTCTAATCTAACATTCTTTTTTTTTTATTTCCCAAAGTAGCACTCTTTTCATTAAAATATTTATTTTTATTAATTATCAATTAATTAAATAGTAAATATTAGTTTAAAATTATAATTAAATTGTTAATTGTTAATTAATTGAATATTTAATTGTTAAATATTTATTAACTCGATTTGTTAACTAAATAATAATATAATTATATAAAATAGCTCACATTGATTTAAAATTTAAAGTAGACCTACATAGACAGTGGTGTGACTGTGGTGAATTTCAGGCACTACACTATCCATGTTTGCATGTCATTGCTGCTTGTTCCCAAATTCACCACAACTATATGATATATGTGCCTCCCCAGTACAAATTGCAAAATGTATACAATATTTACCGCGAAGAGTTCAAACCGGTGCCTCACCGTTCGTATTGGTCAGAATACAATGGAATTAAGTTGTGCCACAATCCAACAATGCAGAGAGATCCAAATGGCTCTCCACAATCCACAAGGATTCGTACTGACATGGATCAAACGGAAAGGAGTCGTCATTCCAAGAGATGTGGACTCTGTCGAAATGAAGGGCATAATAAGAAAAAATACCCTTACCGTTTTAGAGTTGATACACAGCAGTAAAAATTTTCTATAATTTGCATTTAGTTCACTTTTGTATCATTTCTCTTTTTATCACTTTTGTATTTGTATTTTTAAATTTTAAATCAATGTAAGCTATTTTATATAATTATATTATTAATTAGTTAACAAATTGGGTTAATAAATACTTAACAATTAAATATTCAATTAATTAACAATTAACAATTTAATTATAATTTTAAACTAATATTTAATATTTAATTAATTGATAATTAATAAAAATAAATATTTTAATGAAAAGGGTGCTACTTTGGGAAATAAAAAAAAAAGAGTGCTAGATTGGAAAATAATAATAAAAATGGTGCTACAATGATAAAAAAAGCCGCATTATATATAAGTAGGGGTTTGAGCAATAAGCTGCATGATAAGCAGGGGTATTCACTTGAATTATATCGATTATGAAGGAAAAATAATTTGATCTAATCCTTTCAATTTTCTCTTTGACTATCTGACTGGTTTGATTTTAATATATTAAATTGGCTTTAATATTAATTTGGTCCCTGTAATATAGGGAGTTTTTGATTTAGGTCCCTATAAAAAAGGTCAAACTTTTTTCGTCCTTGTTTTATTTATTTTTTTGAATTTAGTCCTCGTTTTTTTTTTGAATTTAGTCCCTCACTAGCGTTGACCGCTGACGTGGCACTAGGAGATCCCTATAAAATTCCTACGTGACACCAGCGTGGCTTACACGTCACCTGACACATACTTATACAAATATTAGGTTTTGAATTTAGTCCCTATAAAAAATACGTGTTTTGAATTTAGTCCTTATAAAAAATACGTGTTTTGAATTTAGTCCCCGTAAAAAATACGCGTTTTGAATTTAGTCCATCTTCTTCTCCACCACCTCCACCTCCTTCTCCCCCTTCTCCACCACCACCACCACCCCCATCCCCACCTCCATCACCCCTCTTCCACCACCCCCACCTCCTTCTCCTCCCTCCTCCACCACCACCCCCACCACCACCCCCACGTCCACCACCTCCTTCTCCACCCTCACCACCAAATGGAAACAACAACAACAATAAAAATCTGCAGATTCAACAACAACAACGAAGATCTGCAGATACAACAACATCATCAACAACAACAACAAGAACATCAACAACGAAAATCGTAGAGCAACAACAACAACGAAATGGGGATATGTTTTCGATTTCGAAATTGGAGATCTATTTTCGATTTCGATCTGTTTTATCCATGTTATTGATAGTGAGGGAGGTTAGAAATGAAAGATAATCTTGGACCAGTGGCTGTGGAAGTGAGGGGGAAGGTGTGGGGGGGACGGGAGTGAGGAGAATGGGGAGAGAAGGTGGGGGGGGGGGCGAGAGTGAGGTGAATGGGGGGGGACAGTGGAAGTGAGGGGGAAGGTGGGGAAGGGAAAGGGGAGAGAGAGGGGTTGTTGTTGTTGTTGTATGGAGGAGGAGGGTGGAGGATGAAGGATGGAGGAGGAGGAGGAGGAGGAGGTTGTAGTGGTGGTGGCCTGAGGAGAGAGAAGGGTGGGGAAGGGAAAGGGAAAAGAGAAGGACTAAAATCAAAATATAAATTTTAAGGGACTATATTCAAAACATTTTTTTAGAGGGACTAAATTCAAAATGTAATATGTTTATAAGGATGTATCAGGTAATGTGTCATTTATACAAGCCACGTCAGCAAGACCACATTAGTATTTTTTGTCACGTAGGAGTGATGATAAGGACTGAAATGTGCCACATAAGCGGTCAACTCACTCCAGGGACTAAAATAAAAAAATAAAATAAAAGGAGAACAAAAAAAGTTTGACTATTTTTATAGGGACTAAATTCAAAATCAGTGATATTATAGGGATTAAATTAATATTAAAGCCTATTAAATTCGATCTGATTTATTTCAATTTTAATTGGGTTGATTTTCAGTTTAGAAAAATGATATAAACATTTTTAAAATAGACTAAAGATTTATTAAAAAATTATTTTTATCCATCATTTCATAAATGTAGAATTAATAACTGGCAACTTATGGAAACAATTAAAAAGAATACTAAGGCTTCGTTTGGCTTGGATTTTTTCCGAGCATAAGAATCACTTTTAAACTAAAATTAAAAAAGAGCTTTAAAAGTTAAAATAAAGTTGTTCGGTGTAATACTTAAATGCCAGCAAGTAAAATTATTTTTCTAAACAATGATTTTAGCAAGTAAAAGATGATGAAAATTATTTAAAAAGCAATGAAATAATTTTAGCAATAAAAATTGTAAAACATAATAAAAGCTATTTAACGTGACATGATGTTTGTCAAAAAAAAAACGTGACATGACGAAAACTTGATTAAGCAATCAAGATTTCGAGAAAGATGCATATGGAAACGTATGTGAGACGCTAATGTATGGGTGAAGAAAATTGTAAAACTTGATTACCTTGATGTGTTATTATAGAAAGAAAACAGTTAAACACTTTAGATTTGTGTGTAAAGCACCAAGGCAGATGGCTCACGTAATTGACTTGGAGAACAGACGAAACAGTGTGCAAAGTGCAGTTTGTTGTGACTCGTGAGAGATGCAGCGTGCGCGGTATTCTAAAGCACCGCCTTTAAATTAATCGTTCATTTTAATCCATATAAATAAAGTATTCCTTCATTTTAGTTGTTTAGTCCCCGGTGATTGATCATACATATGGAGGACACGTAGACGCTTGCGTGACACTTAATATGTCAACTTATTAGGTGGGACTAACTTGACTCATAATAGACAATTTTAGAGATTTATTTTAAATTTTTTTAATTTCAAGGACCTACTTGATATCGCATACAATTATAGAGACTAAAGTGAATATTTATTCACAATAAAATATAAAAGATAAAAGAGCATAAGATAGGATTCGAACCGTGTTTCTCTTTATATAGTGGTGTCAGAAGCTCCAAAAAGCTCCACCTAGAGGCTTTTAAAAAAAATCTTAGATTTTTTTGTTATTTTTTCATAAAAAATAAGCTCTTTTTTTTTAAAAGAACATCTTTTTATAGAAATAAAGATTACTATCAATCCTAGAATCACCACGCTATACATCATGCATATTATATTATATAATATATTATTCTAAATATAAATTATTTTAACATTTCTTAAATAAAAATGTAGGATAGTATTGTAGCTTTAAAATAAAAATATATGTATATATGAGATTGGTTGATCGATTTGCGGCATAGGAATAAAAAATGGATCAATTCCAAAAAAAAAAAAGGTTTTTGTGGTTTTTGATATTTATATGGCATGATAGGGCTCCATTTAGCATGGGATAAGAAAAAATGCGACCACCAATGGGTCAATCGCTATGAACCATTGATCTAGTAGTAAAAAAAACTGCAACGATCATGATGGCGGAAGTGGAACCTGCTATGCGTTTGGTGGTAGCATTTTATGTAATTGCAGAATAGGACTTGTAATTTTATAAATCATTACCCAACAGGTCGACCCGTGTCCCATCACCGACGAGTGACGACGACGCCGTTTTTGCAGGAAAGAACGCAAGGTTGAAGATGAACAGTGAAGTTTCCCGGTTCGGTTTTCCAGAACAGAGGACTGCTCGATGGTCTTTCTCCACCCATTGCGGCAGAGACTGTGAGTCATGTTCGAAAACTGTTTGTGGAAATGCGCACTTGAATTTGTGAAAATTCCCAAACCGGCGAGTTACATCCGCGCGTATCCGGCATTATGTGGTCAAACGGTTATTTTCAATTGTTGGGGGGTCAAAACTAGAATGGGTTTAACTGGCACTATCCGGTAAAAGATCATGGGGCCATTCATGGGGTGGTTTACAATTTCCCCATCTAAAAACGAACCTCTGGTATGATAGTGTCTATGTGCTTTAGTTTTCCACCAAGTAATAATTACGAATTTAAGGTAAGAAAGGACAATGGCACATAGTACACACACTCTCTCTCTCTCTCTCTCTGATCATCTGTTGCCTCTGCTAGTGCTAAATTGCCAATTGTCAATTTTCTGAGCTCATATCCAAAATGAAGAAGTTTTGAAGACAATACTTGGTTGTTGTTGTTGTTGTTGCCGTTGCTGCTGCTACTACTTGCTTGTTAAAAGCAACATAACAACATTCTATGTGCTGGGTCTTTGAGGATGCTATCTAGGTTCTTCTTTGCTTTCTCAATCTTTGCATTTAGTTGCTTCAGATGGTTGGATTATGCAGAATCTAAACTACCCCAGGACGAGGGTAAGAACCTGTTTTCCATTCTAATGATACAGTATAGTATGATATCTCGTTGAGTACTGAAAATTAACAAAGATCAGAAAAGCTGGTGTGTGGATGAAGGGTCCCCTTGTGTTCTTGTGCCTGCTTGCATCAGACATCTTGGTCTATGCACCACCATTCACTGTTTTTGTGTTCCTAGTAACACGCATCCCAGATTCTTTTTTTTTTCCCCTTTTCAATATAAGGTATTGTCATGTATTTCTAAAGTCTAAAGATATCTTTGTGTAGTAAAATGACTTAAATTAGTACTATTATAAATGAACTTGACTGTGTTTAGTTTTTTCTATTAGAAAAGTACTAAACTTTGGTCATCTTTTTTCTTTAAAAAAAAAAGAATAAAAAATTGGAAGCCTTTTTGTAATTTTTGTGCCACTGGCATGATGAGTTTTTCTCAATCCTCTATATCTTTTGTTTCCTTTGTATCATACCTGCAAGTTTACTTGTTATGTTATGTGATAATTATATCATCCTCAAATTTTTTATCAGTAAATGCTCTTAAGGAAATCACTAGCATGATGGGTGCCACCTTTTGGAAGTTTGATAGTGATTCTTGTCAAATTCAAATGGTGGGTTTAACACCAGAGCCACCTGATGGATCTCAAAGCAGCATTGATTGTGGTGATTGCTCTTCTGGAAATGACACCTTCTGTCATGTAGTAAGGATGTAAACATCTCTTTATCTTATCCTGAGTGTTTTCGAGTTACTTATGAGAAATTCATTGTTGACTTTGAATTTTGAAACACCATTATTTCATCTTAATAATAGTTGGCAGAGCCTTTTTTTTTTGTTGAAAATTTCTTACCATGTTTCAGTATGCTCAAAGGGTACAGCCTTCCTGGAATGCTTCCACCTCAATTGGTTAAGCTTCCTTACCTCAGAGAAGTGTAAGAACTATGAACACCTCAAAAATTCTCTAGTAGTTGTTTAATGATAAAATTGAGTTTCTGCCTTTCTGGTTTTTGCACTTCAACTAACTTACTTCTGTTTCCATATTGGTTGAACTAATTGCCTTGGCTTTCATTGTAGTGATTTTGCTTTAAACTACCTCAATGGTACGATTCCAAAGGAATGGGCTTCAACGAAACTCACTTCAATGTAAGTTCTTATCAACTAATTGAGGTTTTCATTCAGTTACTTGCCATTTGTATTAAATACAACATATTATGCAGCTCTCTATTTGTTAATCGTTTATCAGGGGAAATTCCTAAGGAGTTGGGAAATATTACCACTCTAACATACCTGTAAGTTTATAAATGGATTTTTTTCTCAATTTTTTTTATATTTTCCGAAGATTTATGTCGATCAAAGTTCAATACTCAGTAGTGAAACTAAATTTCTATCTATATATATCTTGTGATATGTATATTGCATTTTTGCAGTATGGTTCCTCCAAGTATTAAGCTACATGTGTATTGTGAATTGTGATTACTTATCATATACCTAGCTAGAATTCTTAAATGTTATTAATGATACAGTGCATTTATTTTACTTTCTCATGGACATCTTTAAAGTTTCATTTATTTATTTTTACTCTGGCCTCAAATCAGGAACCTTGAAGCGAACCAATTTTCAGGTCTTGTTCCCTCTGAACTTGGAAGTCTATTTAACCTGCAGACTTTGTAAGACAATGAGTTTCTATTTATTTTCCAAGATTCATGTGTTTTATTGTCATAATATATTTGAAAGATCAAACAATCCGTATCTGGTGGATTTTATATGCAATATTATCCTTGCAGGATTTTATCATCCAATAAATTGTCTGGGAACTTACCAGTGACATTTGCTCAGTTACAGAATTTGACAGATTTGTAAGTTCAGATTAACTGTTTTTCTTAGAAAATAAATATTGACTCTTTCCCTAACGAATATAATTTTTTGATGCATTGCAGTAGGATAAATGATAATAGTTTCAATGGAAAAATACCTAGCTTCATACAGAGTTGGAAACAACTTCAAAGACTGTGAGATTGCATATTACACGTTTTTTCTTCTTGTTTTTAACAATACTTCAAATGTGCTTTTAACTTTTGACAATAGTTAAGCCTACATTATGTTTATTTTAAGATAGATATTCTCATTATAATGTACATCATTGAAGAGAAATGCTTGCAAGTGGACTGGAGGGACCTATCCCATCAGATATATCTCTTTTGACTAATTTGTCCCAACTGTAAGTAAAAAGTCTACTATTTTTATTAGTTTTGTTAATATTCTCCCCCCAGTTCCTCTTGTTTTGTGTCTGTGTGTGCATGCATGAGTATTAATTCACGGTGGCAAAGATGATGCAGGAAGATTAGTGACATAAATGGTCCAAGTCAGGATTTTCCTATTTTAAGCAGCATGACAGGAATGACAAGATTGTATGTTGAGTTTTATGTGTTAAAGATTAGTTGACACATTTTATCTGCTTTTGTTTAATTGAAAGTAATTCAGGCTTTCCAATTTAGGATTTTGAGGAATTGCAACATTACTGGAGAGCTTCCCAGCTACCTCTGGAAAATGAAGAGTCTGGAAATGTTGTAAGTAAAACATTGTCCTACTCTGTTCCCAGCTTCCTTTTTCTTTACTTGCATAATTTTAGGCAGCATTATTAGTTTGTTCCTGGATGTTGCAATGAACAGCATATTTTTAAATCAAAATTTGCTTCCAAGAGCAAATTACATGATACAGATTCATGATGACGTAATAATGCTAATCCATAACTGAAAAATTAGTTGTACATTCACAAAACTGCAGTTCAGAATCCAAACTTTTAAACTACGGAAATTTATACCATTTCTTCAACTTTTACAGGGATCTTAGTTTCAATAATTTGGTTGGGGAAATACCAGCAATTACACATGTGGGACATCTAAGATTTGTGTAAGCGTACTTCTTTAAATTTTAAAATATACTGTATTGTATTAGAGTGATAGCTGCATATGTACATGTATCAGTATAGTAGCCTATTTATGTGTTCAGTTGAATTGATATTTAGTAACTGTAATAACAGATTATGCTGATTCAGCATATTCTGTTATGTCAGTTATATGACAGTTCCCTTGAGCTTTTGAAGGAATGCTCCCTATATAAGTAGGCTTTGTATCATATTGAAACATCAATAAATCATTTTACCAAGCTCTCTTAATGGAGACTGTTGATTCTCTCTCAGATCTAACATTTTCTCTCACTTTCACTCACTCTTCTCTTAACTCTAACACATTGAACTATAAATGGAATGATTAATTTGCCTTCTCTTAACTATCATAAAAGAGAAGAAACTCATCCATTAAAATGAATGCACATGCAAAAATCTTGACAACTGAGGGTTGAAGGAGGTATTATTTTGATATTTACTATTAAGTTCATTATTTTGTAAACAATTTTCAATTGCTTCTTTTCAGCTTCCTAACTGGCAACATGCTAAGTGGTAATGTACCCGACTCAATCTTGATGGGTGGAAGCAATGTGTATGTTTCTTACCTCAGTCATTTCAACTTCAATATTGCAAAGTATCATTCACTTCTCAAATTCAAGTGTACTTTGAGCTGTTATTCTTTCTACCAGTAGGACGAGGGGGCTAGCAATTCAAATTTCAAGCACACACTTACTCTTTCTATCTGCTCCTGTGCTTAGGAATTCCTATATTTGTTTTACTCTACTGTTAGAAAAATGAATTCGATTCATTTACAACTTGTTCGTGTTTTTGCATAATGTTATTTAATATTTATACAGAGTTTTCTACCTGATGAACCTGTTATAAGTCTTCTAACTTCAATTATTGTAGAATAGCATGTTGGATGTATTCTGCACTAGCTGAATAATATGATTGTATACATGATGGTGTAATTATAATCATTTGATTTCTGATAATATTTCTTTCTAATATTTGGGTGCAGTGATCTTTCTTACAACAACTTTAAGTGGCAAGGACCTGAGCAGTCTGCTTGTGGAGATGACCTGTCAGCATGCAAAGTCTTTTGCAACAATTATTCCTAGGCCTTTGTTATTTATACACCATAATTCTTACAATTTCTTCACACTTTCTAGTTTGGGAAAATAAAGATACAGAAACTGTGTTGGACTTTGTGCTTTTGTTATTTTATTATCTAAAAAGGAAGTGGCATAAGAACAGTGTAATGAAAATGGTGTATAAATAATATTATTGTTATTATTCCTCTGTATCTTCAAGTTTGATGTTATTGTAAAACTGACGATTGTTTCACCTTGTTTAACTTGGTCAGGAATTTAAACCTAAACTTGTTCCGGAGCTCCTCAGGAACCAATGCATTGTAAGAGCCTATCTTTTAATTCTTCCTATGTTTTTAATTATTTGAGTAAACTATGTTGTAAAATGGAGTTCTAGTGATATCATTGTCTTTGTTGATTCTTGACAGACAGGGGATTCTTCCATGTTTAAAAACTTTCATATGTCCTAAATGTAAGTATATATTCTTCTATATTTGAAAGTTTTTGCTACTTTATCAAGTCTCACAGAACTTACATGCCAATTTCATTTCCATATTCGCATGTCAGTTATAAGATTTTAAGTAACCTAAGTTTCTTTGATGACATAGAGTGGGATACATGTATCAGAAAATCCCTGTACTACAAAATGCATGGTTAATTTGAAGTTTGATTCATTTAGACTTTGAAAGCAATTAGAGTCTTAAAATGTCTTGCATGTGTGCTACCATGCATATGCATGTATTTACATGACAAAAAAAAAAACATACATGGAGCAATCATATTGTCTGTCATGGTGCTGGTAGATGCTCGTGCTTGGTAAGCATGTATCTATGCTCATGCATATTTTTCTTTTCCTTTTATCTTTGCATTTCAATTTTTTTCTCCTTTTTTTATGTTAATTGCTTAATTTTGTTTAATGTATCTTTTTTCTGCATTCAATCCTGATTTGCAGAACATATAAGTTTAATAACTTAGGTTATAATTTATATAGATTTTTAATTCCTGCACTTGTTATTTCAATGAAGAAGATACGCTAAACTGAATGCGAAAGTAGGGAATACAGAATTGGATAAATGCACCATTAAGTTGATTCTAATGACTTAAATTCATGCTAGAAGAGCTCAACTCTGATTGAAAGTGCACACATTAATATATTGGTTATTATCCATATATTACAAATATCAACTGATTTGAGATTTCAAAAGTCAAAAAATAAATAGTACACAATGGTCATCTTAGAAGTGGCATCATGGTTGATGCACAACTGTTCTGCTATATTTTTTTCTTACTTCATTTTTCTATTATTGCAGATTCAAGTTGTTTGCATGTTAATTGTGGTGGAAAGGATATACAGGTGATGGAAAATGATGAAAATATCCTCTATATAGGAGATGGAGATGTGTTAGGTGGTGCTGCTAAATATTATAATGATTATAAAAATTACCGGGGGTTTAGTAGCACTGGGGACTTCATGGATGATGGTGATTACCAAAATACCCGTTACACCAGGTCTTTGTCATCTTCAAGAATGCCTGAATTATATACAACAGCTCGTGTCTCTCCGATTTCGCTTACTTATTTTCGATATTGCTTGGAAAATGGGAAATATACTGTGAATCTCCACTTTGCAGAAATACAATTTACAAATGATAACACATATAGAAGTCTTGGGAGGCGCTTATTTGATATCTATGTCCAGGTATTGATCAAAATATGGAAATTATGTTTTGTTGCCCAAATCAGGATTTAACAAGAAATCTCTTTTGCAGGAAAGATTAGTTTGGAAGGATTTTAGTATTGAAGATAAAACACACCTTGCCCAAAAACCACGTATATTATCAATATATAATGTCACTGTAACAGACAATATTCTGGAGATTCGATTTTACTGGGCTGGCAAGGGGACTACAAGGGTTCCTGTTAGTGGAGTTTATGGTCCCCTTATATCAGCTTTCTCTATTGTTTCTGGTGAGTCATATGATGCTTTAGCTTGTGATTTAAATAAGGTTGTAGACATAATTAAAGGCATTGCATTGATGACAGCTCTCTCATTCTCCACCGTCATCCATATGCATATAAATGGATCATAAGCTTGTTGGTTTAATCTTTCCATTTCATCCGGTCTTGGTATACGGAAGAGTAGCACTAATTTTTTTTTTTCATGAATGACATCTTTCACTATCTTAAATTGTTGGTACTCTAGAATTTTTCTTGCATTTTGGATTTAGCGCATTGGATTATTGTATGGGACTTAATTAGCATGTAAACATGCTTCTCTATCCATGGGAAGTCAATTATTAATGGTGACATGGCTAAGCAGAGTGTCTCTTCCTTTCTTCTGCATTTGAACGAAACTTAATTTTCAAAGTTGCAGTTCTAACTTAAATATTTTGTCACTATTCTCTTTTTGTTGGATAACCAGAATTGCTCTCTTGTTTTTTTTTCCAGATTCTAAACCTTGTTCGGACCGAAAGAGTGGAAGGCGTAAAATAGTCATTGGAGTAGGATTTGGAGTTACAGCTCTGTGCCTAGTCCTTATTATGGTAGGAATTTTTTCGAGGAAAGGCTACATCAAAGGAATAACTAGAAGAAAAAAAGGTAAATACTTGTTAATATCATTCTGAAATCAGTTCACTTAATTTGCTATAGATACACAATTGGAAAAGTTATGTTTTAGGAACTTTTGTTTAGACATGTTATTTGAATTTATTGCATAGTCAATGGAAAATATAGAAAAGTTGGTTCTTTATCAAAATTTAGTATATAAGTTAATAGAGAGGAGAGACTAAGGTGGCAAATAGTAAGGAAAAGAAAGCAGAGCCTAGATTAAAAAGTCAGGTGTTATCTCATTGAGACATCCTAACTAGGGAGAAAGTATACGAGTACACAACATCATGAACTCATGTTGATTGATTTGAAGTTTCCTAGCTCATGTAATCATAAATTTCATCATTGTAATAGTAATAAATGAATGGTATGTCACTATGTTGTACCTGAGTACTCTGGCCTTGTATACATTCACTTAAGTGTCAGATAATTCAATAACACAACAAGAAAAAGTTTTTCTGAATGCTGTTCATCTGGGTTTCTTTTGATTATATCTTTGTTTAATGATCTTATTCCTTGATCCAATAGCCTTTCAGGATTGGAGATAATGATTTATTTTAGTTTCAAGCTTATAAATAATTTGTATACAGTTAGTGCTTTTATATTAACAATATGTATATTGGCACATAACAGATCTTTGTACTTTCATCAGTTACTCTCAAACAGTGCAGATATGTTCTGCATTTTTCTTTAAACTCAAGTCCACTTACTACATAGAATAAACCTGATTGTTATTTTTTATTTATTGGACAGGTATCGAAGGGCAAGAATTTCAGATGAGCACATTTACATTAAAACAAATTAGAGCTGCCACAGATGGCTTCAGTCCTGCTAACAAGATTGGGGAAGGTGGTTTTGGTCCTGTCTACAAGGTATTAAAGTGAAGACACTACCTTTTTCCAACCATAAAAAATTCTGTTTACCTCTAGCATGTAAAATTCTAAGTAACAGCTGAATTGCAGGGTCAGTTATCTGATGGTACATGGGTAGCTGTCAAACAACTTTCGTCAAAGTCCCGGCAGGGAAACCGTGAATTTTTAAATGAGATAGGCATGATATCTTGTTTGCAACATCCTAATCTTGTGAAACTTCATGGATGTTGCATTGAAGGGGATCAATTAATATTGGTGTATGAGTACATGGAAAATAATAGTCTGGCCCGTGCTTTATTCAGTGAGTTTTTACTTGACAGTGCAACTATTATATTGTCATTTTGCCTTGTTATTTATTATATGTTCTGTAAGATAAGATGCCAAGTGATCATTATGAAAAATCACTATGAAATCTGATTAATCTGAGTGTGACTTGGCAGAAATTTATCCTCATCTGACTTTCCAGATAGCAACTTAAGGAGTGGATGCTAGTTATTTTTTCTTCCCCCATTTGTCTAGGCAAATTAATTCAATAATTACTCTGTGCTTGGAACATTACACTCTTGATACTTTTTTCTTTCTTTCATTTTCCCCAATTCTATCACTTGGCAGCAGGGAAAAGAAATTTGTGATCATGACTCGTTAATTCAACAATAATTTATTTTTTCACATTCTATAGGCTCAACAAATCAGCTTGAACTTGATTGGCCAACAAGGCTTAGGATCTGTATTGGCATAGCAAAAGGTCTTGCATTTCTTCATGAAGAATCAAGGCTCAAGATTGTTCATCGAGATATCAAAGCTACTAATGTGTTACTGGATGGAGATTTAAACCCGAAAATATCTGATTTTGGGTTGGCTAAGCTTGATGAAGAAGAGAAGACCCATATAACCACCCGAGTGGCTGGGACAATGTCAGTAATCTCTCCCTTGATAATACAACTTGTAATGTTTTCTACATTATGAATCAGAATCTGTTAATTTTGTTTTGCAGAGGATATATGGCACCAGAATATGCATTATGGGGTTACCTGACTTACAAGGCTGATGTTTACAGTTTTGGAATTGTGGTCTTGGAAATTGTTAGTGGGAAGAGTAATAACAATTACATGCCAAGTGATAATTGTGTTTGCCTTTTAGATAGGGTATTCTACTATACTTCAACCTCTTTTCCTTGTTTGGCATTATAAATCCCCTTTCTTTATAGTTATCCAATGCAAACATATCATTATCACCGTGCATACAAAAGATGACAAAAATTCACATTGCAGGCGTGTCATCTGCAGCGGACTGAAAACTTAATGCGATTGGTTGATGAAAGGTTGCGATCAGAGGTGAACCCAACTGAAGCAAACAATATAGTGAAAGTAGCTCTCCTTTGCACAAATGGATCGCCATCACTTAGGCCTACAATGTCTGAGGTTGTAAACATGCTTGAAGGAAGAACAAACATTCCAGATGTTGTCCCTGAATCTGGTGTTTTAAGTGATGATTTAAGGTTTAAAGCCATGAGGGACATCCATCAACATAGGGAAAGTCACAGTTTGAGCACAACCCAAACAGACAATTCAACTGGAGTCCTTACACACAGCCCTCCCTCGATATTTGGCAATGACATAAATGAGATATCCTCCGCATCGTAATAGAGCATAGTGAGCTGTATTCTTTCAGGGAAACCAATAACCATTATGATTATAATTTTGGCACGTGGCAGATTTAGCTTCATTTCTGACAAGTTATTTATATGACATGGTGAGTTCACAATCTGGACTCCTATGAGAAATATTGACCAAGCAAATTCATTGTGTAATGGAATTGCAAGTGAATGATTTAGGAAAAAACATCATCACAACAACGGTGTTTACTGGAAAGAATATTGGGGACAGGACTTTGATTCCAAGGATGGATTTGGTACTTTCTGATCCATCATTTCCATTCAAGTTTCAGAGAAGACAATTTCCATTGTGTTTATGTTTTGGAATAACAATTGTTTTGAGTCAAGGAAAATCCCTTTTAAAGGTTGGTTTGTATCTTCCTCGGCCTGTTTTTACACATGGACAACTCTATGTTGCTGTCTCCAGAGTCAAATCAAGAAAAGGTCTGAAAATATTGATTTTGGATGATGATAAAAGGATATGTTCAACTAGAATAAACGTTGTGTCCAAGGAAGTCTTTGAAAATATGTGATATTTCTATCACTGCATTTCTATTATTATTTTTTGTTAGTTGTAATCCAAAACCTGATGATATACTTAAATTTTGAAGCATTCTACATGTACTTCTTTGTTTTTGTATAACATTGTGAATAACATGTCATTCACATAACTAACAGTTTAGACCCAAATTATGACAAATATGATGATTGGGAAGGTTGCATTTTCGCAAATTGTCTCTGGCACTTTCACAATATGGGTGTGAATTTTTTCACATTTTTTTTCACATTTGTGAACGACGCTGTATTTAGAAGTTCATTTCCCTCAGGTCTGACGGATTCACATCCGGGCTGTCAAGTTTTATACAGTTGTGAACGACTCTGTATTCATAAGTTCATTTTCGTGAGGTCTGACGGATTCACACCGACTATGTGAAGTGTTTTACAATTGTGAGTAGTTCTGGAATGACAACTTACATTTTCGTGGATAGGCCTGATTCTTTCACACTATGTTGTGAAATTTTCACAGCTATGAATAGTTCTAGAATCTTTAAACTGCATCTCGTGGATAAGTTCATGCTTTCACACTGGTGGTATGAATTCTTCCACTGTTGTGATTGATTCTGGAATTAGAAGACTTAATTTTCATGAATACGGAGTCGGTTCCACAATACGGCTGTGAATATTTTCGTGATTGTGAATGTATCTGGATTTAACTTATATGTCTATTATGCTCTCAATTTATATGCAACCAATATGACTAATGTTTTTATCTAGCCCATGCATTGCACGGGTGATCAATACTAGTTTATATGACATGGTGAGTTCACAATCTAGACTCCTGTGTAAGTTTCTAACTGTTATTGGATGTTGAGAACAAGTTTTTTTTTTGTTGTTGGGTATTTGAGAGGGGCTTGGAAACTCCCATTCAGTGTATATAATTTTGGAAAACAATGTACGCACGCCTTATACATTCGGGTGATTGCATATGTGAATTTTTGGGTAAAGCATATCTTAATCATCTTAGCTATTGAAATGCCTGTTTATTGTAACTGGTTCAAAGAAAAACATATTTTTAGCTCTGTTAAATTTGCTAAGTTTCCTCTAGGGTAGTATTATCTTGTCACAACATAAACTCCATAAACTCACAATTATATCATTATGTAGTAAACAACATTCCACACCATGCAAAATTGACAAAAACTACCATAATTCCATTAACTGAAGAGAAGTTTATCACCAAAAGACAGAAGAAAGAAAAAACAACGACAACAAGCAAACAACAAATTCATCAAAAAAAAAAAAGAAGGCAAACAACAAACCAGAACAGCAGAACACCATAAACTAAATTTTATGAAAAAGACACCGAGCAATAGATTCTAATTATCCCCATAGCTACTAATTCTGTCCATAATGTTAGCAACAGTGTCCTTGCTTTCTCTGAGCACTTTAACACTTCTGCTCAGCCTTTCCCTCTTCCCAGATACCGATGGAGATTCCTCAAGCAGCCTTTCAATCCCACCACCACTTGGAGATAACAAATGATTGCATATCTCCTTCTGCAAATCTTGGTTCAACAGTTCATTGATGCTAAGCATCAAGTGCAAAGCAATACTGTCAATAAGCCTCCTCAAAACAATCTTCCAATATGCAATCATCCTTGCCTTCAAATCAAAGGCTTGAGTCAGCGTATCTGGGTACTTCCTCAGATTAGTAACATCAATCTCCCCTACACCTTCAAGCTTCACATGAGACAGCTCCGAATTGGCATCCAATACTTCCTTCAAAAAAGCATCTTGGTGAGATATGAGTTTATTGTATTCCTGCAAGTACTCAGGATTACAAGTGTAATCTGTAAATTTCTCCATCTCAACAGCCTCCATCACACGTTTGATCGAATTCTTCTTTTTCTTAGCTATAAGATTCTCCCCGGCTCTTCTAATCGAAACCTGAAGCTGATAATAGTTGGTCGAGTGACGGTTCAGAACAGAAATCACAACAGTTTCCAGATAGTTCCATACATTGTCAACAAAATTTATTGGCATATATGCAACACCCTTAACTTTTCTCTGCAATATGGTAAGAAAAGCAGTTCTTGGCATGAAATTAGGAAGACCAATCCACTTTGATTCCTCCAATACCTTTATCTCTTCCATCAGAAAATCCTTGGTGGCATCACTTTCAGCACAAGTTTGTAGTTCACTTGCATAAGAATTAAGCATCTCCACTAATCGAGCCGTGCAATGCATGTGCTTTTCTTCAGGATACTCCTCAAATTCTCCAATGAGAAGAATCTTTCTAAGAGAATCTCTGGTTTGTCCAACAATTTGCATAAAAGCAGACATTGCATCAGCCATTGAAGTCAAGTTAGCAGGCAAATCCTCCAACTCAGATAAATTAGAAGCAAGCTTCTCATTAATTTTCTTCACAATATCCGGCAATGTTTTTGATATGATCATAGCTTGAACCTGAACCAGCTTTTGAGCCAAAACAGGAATACCCACAATGGACTTATCAATTCTGGATAGAAGTGGGTGAGACTCAAACAGCTTTTCCTCCACCTTTCTTGCCTCTTCATAGGACTCTTCACCAATGCGGTTTCTCACACAGACATAACCAAGACCAATGTTGACATCATCGGCAGTAACCTTCTCTAACAATCCTTCAGGAGACTTATCAGCCTTTGTGACCACAGCTAGTGTCCTCAACCCAGTTTTATCAACACTCTGTGACATCCTTATAGACTCACATGTAGTGAAATCAACTGTGGCAGAAAGAACATTCAAAATGATGCTCTCTTCTGGTGTAATGTATTCCATGATAATATCCTTAATCTGGTCATAGATATTATCAGGCTGGCCATGAACAGGAACACGAGTTATGCCAGGAAGATCAACCATGGTTAAGTCAGGAACACCATTCTTCTTCACCACCAAAGTTAATGGGTTGTTGGAGATCCCTTTCCCTGAACCAGCAAGCTCTTCTGTGGCAATGTTTATGGCATCAGAGACATGTGCTTCATCAGTGGAAACATTCTTGCCATTGAACTCCAATATAAGCTCTGGCTTTGGAAGTGGGTGGTTTTGCAGCCTCATAACCAAGGGTACCCTGGTGCAAATTCCTTGCCCACGTGGCAAGCTAATGCCAGCAAGGGATTCAAGGACACTGGACTTTCCTGATGATTGGTCTCCAACAACAACTATGGTAGGAAGCTGTATTCCCTCTTTGGTAATGTTGAGGCGCCTTAGATTCTCAAGGGCATCAAGAACTGGACGTATCTTCTCATTGTAACAAGACACTATTGGTGCAACTGCAACAGCAAGAGGCTGTGGCTGCTCTTCTGCATGGACTAATGCAAGCAATTCATCAGGTTGATTCACACCCACAGTGGCCTTGGTAGCACTTTTCTTTCCCACAACCATTTTTAGGACAAAATTTGTTATCAGTGTGACACACAGAGAAAATATAAAACGGATATTTGGCAAGCTCATGATGAATGGAGGTTTAGCTTAAATGCATATTTATAGAGAACCTGAGGGAGGGGAAAATGAAATGAAAGGTCGACAGAGGATATAGTTTAGGAGTATCTTCAAGTTAATTAGTGGAGCTTTTCAGGGGAATTGGAGTTACAGTTGGGCTGTTGGGGTTGTAGAGCTTTTCAGAGGACATAGGCAAGCTTCAAACACTATACTTAATGATTAATGACTAAGTAAAGACCAATTCTTGATAGCTAAGTAAAGACACATACTTTCTGCATAACACGTGAGGAACTAGTTTTGGACTTTTTACAAACCCTAAGAAGTACCCTTATCTTTTTTTTTCTTGTTTATTATTTATTTAAATTTAACTCATTGACAATTTGTTAATTTAAACTGTACTGTTTTTTTTTTAGCAAAAAAAAACTACTGTTTTTATGTCTAAACTGACTTGTTTATTAAGGAAGTGTCAAGGAGTTGAGGGCTAATGGAAACATGACAGAATTGACAGCTTTGCATTTGCTTTAGGCCTTCTTAGCTTTAGTACTCTTTTAGATGGGTGGAGAGAGAAAGAGAGAAGAGGGAGAGAAGGGGAAAGAGGAAAAAGGAAAAAGGAAACGGAAAGTTTAGGAACAATATATTGAAGAGGGACTTAGGGGTTGGTTCATCTCAGTCTTCCATAGCTTCCCAATTCCTTGCCCTGTTTTTTTTTTTTTTTGGTGGGTACAAGGGGGATTAAACCCCCAAGACCAAGACAAACAGCAAAGCTAAAACCCCCTGGGGAAGGAAATCCCCGCCAAATCCATTCCTTGCCCTGTTGCTACTAACAAACATAGTGCTTCTATATTTATCTGTTAAACCAGATCTATGTGCCCAGTACCAAACCAAGAACTAGGAAAATTGTCATAGACGGAAAGAAGAGGGATAGGAGAACGGATCCATAAAAGTTCGTAGAAGGAAAAAGGCCAAAATAGAAGAAACAAAGACAAGGAAATTTTATGCAATATTAAAATCATATCATGTTTTGCAATTTTTAAAACTAATCACACTTCTCATATTCCTATTGTGTGGTATTTATATCTTGTATTATATCTATACTTTTTAAGTTTTTTTTTTATTTGCATCCACTATATTTTAAAGGAAAAGGGGCTCTTAAACTAATATTCGTTCGATTGGAAGATAAACATTGTTCCATCACTGGGGATTAATCACGGTATTAGTCAAGTTCATCCCCTAAATGAATCACATTAACAATTTGCACTCAACCTATTGGTTAAGTTAGCAAAAACAAGTTAATGAGTTTCAGATATCAAGTTAATGAAGCTTGATAATAATATTGAAGATTCACGTAAGAACTCGAGCTATACCAGGGGATATCTTTATGTCAAATCCCACTATATTTTGCGGGTGACTCAAGTTTTGTCCAATCCAACCCATCCTTTTTTCTAAAGAAAATCACAATGGTAACTGTAAGCCTGTACGTTTTCCACCTCAAATTTCTTTATTTCCTTTTGCTTTAAGCCTGTACATTTTAGTTGATTGGTCCAAATTTAATAACCCAACAAGATGTCGAAGATAAACGACGGTCCTCTGTGACCACCCCTTAGTTGGATCACAGAATAGGACAAATATTACCAGCTCTTTCTCTCGTCGTGGAAAGTAAAAAGCCCTTATGTGTGATGTGATATTACCTAGGATGCTTCTCTGTTAAGTTTCACAAGTGGTTCAGAGCTCTAACAGAAGTGGTTTGTTACAGTAATGGAATCTGAGGATCAATCATTTTGTGCATCACCTTATACGTAGATGGAAACTGAAATTTAAAAAAAATAACTGCTCTAATGCATAATGCTGATCTTCTCTTTTAGATTTGACATGAGGGTCTTCTTCCACATTATCTATGGACTATGGAAATTGCCGAGCACACAGTAGAAAGACTAAGAATACAACTACAGAGTATAAAAAAAAACTGCAATGCGGTTGCAGAAAACAACTAGTTTATAAGATATTAAGACAATATTAGAGATAACAAAGTTCTTTTATTTATTTATGGTTGCTGTATACAACAGCTTGTGAGGTTATAACTGTTGACAAGCTAATTTGGACTGAGAGTGCATTCAGCAATTTTCTCCCAAGATTTCAGAGTTTTGTCTTCAGTGTCTGTTTTGTATAATGCAAGCCGACTTATCTGAAAGCTCAAGCCACTGAGACTGTCGTCAAGAATATTAGCCCTTTCTTGAGCCTTTTGCTTCTCTTCATCAGTCAAATCTCCATACAGAAGGCTCAGGTGTGGCATGTAAGCTGCACCATAAAACAAACAACATAAAGAGACTCAAGAGGTGAAGTGACTATAATCATTGGATAAACAGTGGACACAATATAATATATCTTCTATAGTCGGAATAGCTGACCCTCTCAGATGACGATTTATGTTCCAAGGAAATGTAGATTCAACTCTAGGGGAAATGTATTTCTAAATTATAAATATTCATCCTCCAAATGAAAAATGTTGGTCATTACAGTACAGAGTTTTAACTCAAATTTTATTTTCTTAAACAGAGTACTAATAGTAAATACTTTTTTGCAGTGAAAGTTTTTGGTTGATTCACCAAACCAGCAATGTGATTTTGTTCACAATGCAAACTGGCTGATTTACTAGCATTTCATACCACATTTGCTTGAAATTGCACCTAGCTCAGTCTATTTTGTTCTATTCTCTTTAATTTAATTCCACCTACTAAAATGGACCACTTTTTCTACCTTATGTACTGTTATGTAATTCTATCCTGCAAGCTGCAATTCTATTCTGCTTTAAGTATGCACCAAACATAGAACATAACCCATATATTGTGTTTTATCCTGTTCTAACCTATCTGCCAATTGTTACGATCATCTATTATTTCTTATGTAGGTTAGCTAAAAGAGGTTGCTTCTATCCATTGGCTCATGACATTAGAAGAGAGATTTTCTGATACTACATATTTCTCGGCTTAGATAACTATCAAGAAACATCAGTGGACAGTGGTAGTGTGTGCCACAGTTAAGAAATGAAGAATGCTGATAAATTAAGCTTCGACTCGAGCTCTAACGATGAGTATCTTATTGTTGATCTTCTAATGTATTGTACCTACAGATTTATTCAGAATTGCAAAATCCAAAGATGTCCACAACACAAATAAATGGCAATGATAATAGTATCCCAGAATGTTCAATCACTTTATACACACACATACCCCTGTTCACCAACAAATAACAAAATTCATACTAGCACTAGGAATAAGATGTGTAACTTACGAGTTGAATTCCTATAACCAAAATGGTTGCAGCAGTGTGCGCTGGTTTCCACTATCTGGCAATAAGTTAAACAAAAGAGTTTCACATGACTAAAACTTATGCAGAACAAAAGTAAGATTAACAAGGCAAGTCATCACTCTCAAGTGAAGATTCCTGAACAAAAATTTAAAAAAAAAAAAAAGAAATCTATTCATGATCATATGTATATAGCCCCAAAGCACTAGGACTCGCCTCTGCAGGTCTAACTAACAATACATGCTATATTGTTATATACCCAGTTGAATTTCTTAAGATTACAATGATCCAGTTATAATTTTGTAGTAAAAAGACTTATTTAAAAATCCTCTAAAAATAAAAAACTGTAAAAAAATTATATTATTAATAACTTTTTTATTTTTCATCAATCCCTTTCACTTTGACTTTTGCACAAGATGTGCAGAAACAAAAAAAAAAGAGGAAAATTGAAAGAAATGAAGGGGAGAGAAGAATGAATACCTGAGGGGTGGGATGAAGGAGGAGATAAACACACTGATAAAAGAAGGTGCCGGTGGCGACGCGGTCAACGGTGACTTGGAAAGCCTTGAGACCTTCACACGCCGACCGGAGCTTGTTGAGGGCGTCGTCGGCGGTCAACCCGATGGCTCCGACGACCGTCATGTGGGGCTCGAACTGGGGCCCACCGAACTCTGATCGGAGGGTGCTCATGAGCCCTGTGAGTCTGGCACACACATCTTCCGGTGGGATCGCCCACACCGAATACACTTCCTTCTGGGTTCCCATTGTTGACATCGATATCCAAATTCCCCAAGCATGAGATGAGACAAGGTTTTTCTTTCTCTTATGCTTCGCTTAATTATGTGACGTGGCACATGCTCCGCATATTCCCTCTCCTCTAACTGCTTTCATGAAATTGATTGATAATTTGATATATGATAATATATTTTTTTGACAGTGATATATGATAATATACATTTAGTTTTGATGAACAAATATATGATATTTTTTTTATTTAAAAACTAGATCCCGTGTACTACAGAATTATAAAATAAAATTATAAAACTTAAAAAGTTATTAGTCTAATAAAATTATATTGTGAATTTTTTTCTTGAATTAAAAGTATTTATTACTGTGATGAGCTCTTTCACTCTTTCAGGAAGTATATGGTATTGTAGATTCAGGTGAAGATGCTGTAATGATTCCACTCAAATGAAAACAAACAAGAATAGACAGCATTACTCCCATCTGATATGTTTTCTTTTGAAGGTGAAAAAGAAGTGCAAAAATAGAAATCAATCATGTCTGAAGGTATGAGGTAGAATAAAACTTCACATGGATTTCTCTGAAACAATAGCAACTCATGAACTTACAAGGCAAAAAAGAAAAAGTGCAGACCTCTATTTTCTCACATACATTTGACAAATAAAAAAAAGTACAAATACAACCCACATATTTTCCACTTGTAATTTGTTAATTAATCATATTAGACCTTTTCTCCAATCATATTATTCACTCCTCAGAATTGCCATCCATAATAGCTGCAGGGCTTTGAGGCTTGTACTTGTACCTCTTTGAAACAAGCAAATAGACAAAGAAGTTGATCAAGCTCAGTAGGGAAAGGAACAAGTAAAAGAGGTTCAGATGGTTTCTGTTAATATTGTTCCCTGCTAACCAGCCTCCACTAGCAGTGATATTCTTGGTTACACTGTTCACAATCTGTACAAGTATGCTACTCAGAAAATAGCCAAGGGCCATAGAGCTCCAAAGGAAGCAGGTTGATGTGGCCTTGAGCCCTTTTGGTGCCTCTGAATAGAAGAACTCAAGCAGCCCCACATAGGTAAACATATCAGCTATGCCAAACACAAAGTACTGAAAAGAAAGCCAAAATATACTAAAGGGCAGTGGCTGAACCCCTGGCAAGGCATCAAGCATGTTGTTGTCTCTAGCAACACTTTTTCTTTTCACCTCTATGATTGCTGCAATTGCCATGGAGATGCAGGAGAGGACTAGGCCAACTCCTATGCGCTGCAGGTGAGTGACCCCGGTCGGAATGCCGGTGAATTTGCGCAGGAGAGGGACACAGATGCGGTCGTAGAAAGGGATGATGATGATTAAGAAGACAACTGGGATGATTGGTAGGGATGCAGGTGGGATGTTGAAATTCTTGGTGATCCTTGTGTCCATTGTGTAGCCTTGCTGGACTGAGAAGGTTTGGAGCTGTGCTAGGCAAAGGGTCATTACTATTGTGCAGCAGAATATTGGGAACATGCTTAGAATGATCTTGGCATTTTCTACTTGGGTAACTCTGCATAGTTTCCATGGGCTTGGAGGAGCCTCTGGTTTCTCAGGTTGCACATCAGATTTTCTTTGGATGGCTGCTTTGTCCAAGAACCTGCAGTGCAAAAGGAACATCAATTTAGAACTAGATGCATTGGAACCGAGTGATATTTTATGATGCATGTTAGCAGCGGTATTTAGTAGTATAAAATTTAAGAGCCTTTTACTGTAACCGTGTATCACTTTTTTAGTGCTTAAATTTATGATCAAGTGACATGTATTGTTAGTTTTGGATACTAGTGGGACTGAACCTGAAAATATCCCTATGAGGTAGATACTCTATTTCCATTGCAGCAGCTTCTTTGTCTTGTTCAATCTCGTATAGTTCTACAGGGTTTGCAGGAAGGGGAAGATTTCTGTTGCGAATGGCAGCAATGTACACCTGGAAAATAAATGCAAAGAAACCAAAACGAACATCTTGATCAAGCATGTTCAAGTATAATTCATAAATGTTCAAGTATAACATTTTGAGTTACGAAGGCAAAGATATCTTGATTTGGCTCTTCTAAAGTACAAGAGACAGTAAAGTAAGAGTTGATATTCCAACACATCATGGTTTGTTATACATGTGTTTGTTATATCAATAATTGATTTATTCATCAACAGTTGAGATTATTTACTTTATACAGTGAATCGCTCACTTTAGAGAAGTCAGATCTAAGATGTCTTGAGCTTCCTAGCTACTCTTACATATGTGCAGAATAAAAGGAGGATATATATATATATATATACCTGCATGATCTCAATAATGCAATTTGTTCTTTGTGCAACATGAATTCTGTAAAGTGGCAATCCAAAGGCAAAGATTATGATGGCCAAAACTATAGCAATGGTGGAGATTCCAAATCCCCAATCCCATCCTTTCTGGTCTTGTATCCACACATTAAACGTTAAGCTGACCGCACCACCAACACAAATCGCTAACAAGAGACCGTTAAAGAAGCTAGACATTTGCCTTGCTTCTTTGGGGTCCCTTTCATCAAACTGATCCGCACCATGTGATGGCAGGGAAGCTTTCAGGCCTGCACTGCCAAAGGCCAACAAGTAGAGACTGATGAATAGAAAAGCCTCGTTGCCGCCACTGATTTCTTCACACTTTGCATTTATCACAAATATGTTGCATGTGGGTGGCTTTAGTTTAGTGTAGTGTGCCTGTACTGTAAGCAATGCTAGTCCCTGCAGCACAATTCAGCCATTGGAATTGTTTATTAATATATCTGATGGCTATTTTTGGATCCACATTGGGGAGCGACTTTCTAATTAAGGCAGTCGCTTACCTTAGAATCCACCTATTGGGTTGGCAATAAAAGGAGGGTATGTATGTATTTTTTAATCTTACCAAACACTCAAAGAAGCCAGAGATAAGAACGGATTTGTATCTGCCAATCCATGTATCAGCAAGAATGGCCACCACAATGGAGAGTATGTAACTAACGCCCGCGTAGTTGGTGACCATGTTAGCTGCATCTGCTAGTTCATAATGCATAACCACATTGAAGTATGACACCAAGTTCACTCCCAGTGAAAGTGTTGCCATGTTCTCGAAAGCAAACGCGGCTGCACCCAAATCCCCAACCAATTAACCAATTAATTAAAAATTAAACTGCAAACAGATATATCCTGGCCCAAAAACCAGCAGTGTACAGAATAAATAAATAAATAAATTCCTTTGAACAATTAATCGAAGACACAAGCACAACAGTAGCTTATGAAACTTTATGGTTAGTGGTCAACATTTTTCATGTTATTGACAATTGGAAAATATGATATCCATGAACCCATTAGTCCTTCATTACCTAGTATAAGCAAAGAAACTTTAGTCCCCCCATGTTTGTGCTTCAGAGCTCTTCTTCCTCTCCAATCAACTTTTCCATCAACTGGCTCTTCTTCCTGATAGCATGGTACATAATAAATAGCATGTAATTAAGAAATTAACTCTAAGTAACTTTAGGCGCATGCGTGCATGTAAACAAAGAAAAACAATATGAATATACCATGGCTCTGGTTCCTCTGAAGAAAACTTGAGTATACAATGACAATATAGGGAAACCAATGATCTGCCCCTATATATAATATATAGTCTCTCTCAACTATTAGCAATATATATGTATATATAATAAGAAATAGTTATGCGTACATCAAGTGATATATGACCCTTTTCTCTGAGGACTGGAGGCAGAATGCACTGTTCTTGTTGGATAGCAAAATTGAGTTACACATGGAATATGCCGACTTTAGAAGAGGAAGAAACATATAATGATGCGCATGTACAAAATGGTGTTAGATCTAATGAGATTTTGCCTCATTTGAAATTTAAGTTTTGAATAATTTTAGATAGAGTTTTAGTTATTGTTACAGATTTGATTTTGTTAGTAGTTTTGTTTTTATCTTCAGTTAAGTTGTTGCATTTTCAATTTATCTTAAAGTAGTTTAGATATTTTAGGAAGTTCAAATTAGATGTAAGCCTATTTAATAGGCATTCTCTTTTATGAATAATAAGCAATTTTCCATCTTCAATTTTTTCTCTCAATTTTCTCTGCAAGTTTCCATTTTTCCAAATTTATTTCCAACAATTGGTATCGGAGCTCAAGTTCCTACGGGCTGTGAGAATTATGTCTACTTCCAGTATTTTTTCACCAGTAATTCCAATGTTTAATGGTGAAAACTATCACATTTGGGCCGTCAAGATGAAGTATTATTTAAGGTCTTAAGGTTTATGGAACGTTGTGATCTCTGAAGCTGATCCACCTCCATTGAGAGATAATCCTACCATTGCTCAAATCAAAGCTCATGAGGAGGAGAAGCTCAAGAAAGACAAAGCCATCACTTGCTTGCATTCAGGACTTGCAGACCACATTTTTACAAAAATCATGGACTTGGAAACACCTAAACAGGTGTGGGACAAGATCCAAGATGAATTTGAGGGCAGTGACAGAGTCAAATCTGTTAGGCTCCTCACATTGAAGAGAGAATTTGAATTGATGAAGATGAAGGACAATGAATCTGTCAAAGATTATTCTGGCAGGTTAATGGATGTTGTAAATCAAATGCGGCTTCTTGGCGAGGTATTTACTGATCAAAAGGTTGTAGAAAAAATTATGGTTTCTGTGCCTGAAAAATTTGAAGCCAATATATCTGCAATTGAAGAGTCTTGTGATTTGCAAAGTCTCACAATTACAGAGATAACCAGCAAGCTTCATGCACAAGAGCAAAGAGTCTCAATGAGAAGTGATAAAGCAATTGAAGGTGCCTTTCGAGCAAAACATAAGGCAAGTTATTCTGAAAAGCCACAATCTTTCAATAACAACAAAGGGAAATATGAAGGTTCTTCAAGAAAAGGAAATTTTAAGCCTTGTTCTCATTGCCAAAGAACCAACCATGCTGAAGAAGATTGTTGGTACAAAGATAAACCTATTTTTCATTGTAATTTTTGCAATAAACATGGTCACAGTGAAAAGTATTGCAGAATCAAGAATAAGCATGTTCAACAGCAACCAGAACAAGAGGCAAATGTGATCGAAGAAGACAACAATGAAGAAGAGTATTTATTTATGGCATCACAAGAACTCAATTCACATGAATTGAATACATGGCTCATTGACAGTGGCTACACTTGCCACATGACCAAATGTTTATCATTTTTTACCTCCATTGATTTATCAGTTCAACCAAAAGTTAAGCTGGGTAATGGTGAAATTGTGCAAGCCAAAGGAAAAGGGACAATTTCTATGTCAACTAAGAAAGGTATGATAATTGTCAAAGATGTTCTTTACATTTCAGAGTTAGATCAGAATTTTCTTAGTGTTGCACAAATGCTAAAAAATGGATATGCGGTCTTTTTCAAAAAAGATTATTGCTTTATCATTGATGAACATGGAAATGAGGTAGCAAAGATTCAAATGATCGAAAATAGCTTTTATTTGAAGTTTGATTTGGTTGAAGATCATTATTTTTCTTCCAAGATTGATGAGAGTGTTATTTGGTACAAAAGATTTGGTCACGTCAATTTGAAGTCATTGAAATCCATGGAAGATGAATTTGAGATGACAAATCATGGCACAGGGTATTTAAGGACAGGAGGAGTTAAGCTAAATGGCTATTTTGATAATGACTAAAGTGCTTCCGCGATATGGAGCTCATGAAGCTAAAGTTTGGCATGTTCATGGCAAATCTCAATGAGGAGTGTTAGATCTAATGAGATTTTGCCTCATTTGAAATTTAAGTTTTGAATAATTTTAGATAGAGTTTTAGTTATTGTTACATATTTGATTTTGTTAGTAGTTTTGTTTTTATCTTCAGTTAAGTTGTTGCATTTTCAATTTATCTTAAAGTAGTTTAGATATTTTAGGAAGTTCAAATTAGATGTAAGCCTATTTAATAGGCATTCTCTTTTATGAATAATAAGCAATTTTCCATCTTCAATTTTTTCTCTCAATTTTCTCTGCAAGTTTCCATTTTTACAAATTTATTTCCAACAAATGGTTGTACGTATCCGATAAGTTACCCAATTTCCTTATACAAGAGTTAAAAGAATGACGGGCACATTATATGTACTGAGATCGATGTCAAGCTTGTTTGTTCTAAATTTCATTTGAAAAAAAAAATTTGCTTAATTCCTGTTCTGCAGGCATATGGCCCAAGACTCTGTGTTATATATCATCATTAACTAAAATACTTAGAAATTTTGAGAAAAGTAAAAGTACTTCAACATTAGAATTGTTTGAAAGAGAAGAACGTCTCATTTATTGTACCAATTTAGTCATTGATTTTAAAATGTCTCATTTTAATCTTTTATTTTTTAAAATAAGTCACATAATCTCTCAATAAGCTATTTGTAATCTCTCAAAATATTCTTAATATCAAAATAAGACGTTTTAAAATCGAAAAACTAAAATCAAATATTTCTATAGTTAGTGACACTAAAAATATATTTAACTCATCTCCTCATCATATATTTCTATAGCATTTGAACTCTTCTTTGTACGTTATGCATGTAACTGAAGAAACTCTCCAGCAAGAAAAAATCTTGGAGATAGTCCAAGAGCTATAATTTCCCGGCCAACAGTACTTGAGTGCCTAACTGTATTTAACTGTTTTCCCCTTCGGACACATTCAAACGAATTCGGATTCCCTGCAGTCGGGGGAATCTCGCATTCACGCAGTTGGGGCGATCTGGGCTGTTCGATCGAGATCGGACGGCTGGAAATTTTAATTTTATTTTAAACCGAGTTCAACCTCGAAAATAATCAACCGTCCAATCTCGATCGAACGGTCAAGATCTCCCCGAATGTGTAAATGTGGGATTCCCGACTACAGGGAATCCGAATTCCATTCAAACTCCATTGGCGGATTTCGATTCTCTACATTCACCTATCTCTTTCTCTCTCTATTTCTATTTTTTTTGAGCAAAATGAATTAATGGCCTAGATTGTATGTTTAACAAAATCAATGGCCTAGATTGGACTGACTGCAGTAACTGCATGGAGCAGTAACTGCAGACAATCCAGGTCCCTCCATTGGCCTCTTCGAACGTACGTTATTTGCCCATCACTCGGGGATAAAATATTGTAAACTCAAACATCTTGTTCGGTGATCATTTATTAAAATATTGGCATTTTGCTACAAAAATATTTCGTAGTACTAGTAATTAAGCAATAAATTAATTAAACTCCAGTGTTCTATCAAGAGTACTGTCACGAAGAAAAGAGATATCTGTTGTTACGTTTTATATAAAAATAAAATCTACAAAGGATACAACATACAACTACAAGCAGATACTATATGACATGATGTGGGGGTTCACATCATACTAATTAAATATAAATTCGATGATGGCGATAATCGCAATAATTTGCTTTAATTGATTATTTGTTATCACGTGGGGTGTAGCAGAACCCACTTGTTGCTTCTATATATACTTCAAAGTCCTAAATAACTCTGCAGCGTCTCCGATTAATCTATTAAAAATTTCAATTAGCCGGCTATAAATAATAGAAGGCTTGGGACCTTCTAAATTTTGGTGTTTTGAATTTAGTCATTATAAAAAAAAGTCAAATTTTTTAGCCCAACAATTTTTTTTTTATTTTAGTCCTTTTAGTGATTTGGGGGTGATGTGGCACAAACACATCATCTCATTAATCTGACGTGTCATATTCCAGTTCCACATCAGTTTGACACGTCATTTTAAATTTGGAAGAACCTCTAACTGGAAAATAAATTTATAGGGACCTCTTCCACCACCCCCCATCCTTCTCCCTCACCACCACCACCACCATCCTTCTCCCCCCTCATCCAACTCGACCGCCACCTCCTCCAACTCCAGTGCTCCTCCGAGGTTCTCGACATCGTCAACTCCGACTCCGACCACATGCTCTCCAACGTCTGCTTCACCCTCCCACCTTGCCGACCAGGTCGGCCGCAAGGTCCGCGAGCTCCACCTCGCCCAGTCCTACGTTCGCTCCACCCTCCACCGCATCGACGCCATCGTCGAGCGCGGCAACTTCCTCGATGGCGTCCTTCGTGCCCTCGACTCCGAGGACTACGAGTCCACCGCACGGTATGTCTAGACCTTCCTCCAGATCAATGCTCAGTTCAAGGACTCCTGATCCAGAGGGAGCCCCTCTTGTCCATCAAGAAGCAGCTCGAAGGGATCGTGCAGCTCGAAGGGATTGCCTCTTGTACGTTGGGTATTTGAAGAAGGTCATTGGGAAGAGGGGGTTGGTGGTGGAGGGAGGAGAAGGATGGTTGTGGTGGTGGTGGTGAGGGAGAAGGATGGGGGCCGGTGGAGGAGGGGGGAGAAGGATGGGGGTGGTGGTGGTGGTGGTGGGGGAGAAGGATGGGGGCTGGTGGATGAGGTCCCTATAAATTTATTTTTCAGTTAGAGGTCCCTCCAAATTTAAAATGACGTGTCAGGTTGTGGAACTGGAATATGACACATCAGATTAATGAGATGATGTGTCTGTGCCACATCACCCCCAAATCACTAAAAGGACTAAAATAAAAAAAATTGTTAGACTAAAAATGTTAGACTTTTTTTTGCAAGGACTAAATTCAAAATGCCAAAATTTGGAAGGACCCCAAATATATTTAATCCATAATAGAATGATTGCTAAAATGAGTTCACTTTAATGGTTCTTTTATTGTAACATTAGAGCATCTCCATCGCGGGTACCTAACGTGGGTACTTAATAAGAACGGTCCACTTTGCCGCTGCACCTCTCACGCAACACGGTACTTAACCAGCAGAGGTACCTGTGCAAGCATCGAGTGCTTGCACTGTTTTGTGGGTCCGGTTACATTTTATAAATAAAAATGAGTGATGTGTGATTATTGGTAGGATCCATTTAAGAACTTTTTTGGAGTTGCTGGGTTGGAGGAGTTAGGTACCTATTAGGTACTTGGGTTGAAAAAGTAAAAATGAATGATATGGACAAGTGGGATCCACTTAAATATCCAAAATTGGGGTGCTCCACTAAAGATGGTGGCGTCTAATATGGTCAAGTCGCAAGATTGGATCACAAGGTCAAGTTTATTTGTGGTCATTGATATAATATTTTAAAATACGGTTGGCTAGGATTGTTTAAGGTATACCCAGTAGTTAGGTTCAAGTGATTCTAAAAAATATTTACAAAAGAGGAGTCCATGTATTTGTGAATTACCATAAGTTCCATTGGTTTTCCATAAATTAAAATTTGACTGTAAGTATTAAATTTGCAAAGTAGACAAGGTGGATGTGACATTTTTTAGAAAATATATGATGATGTGGCAATTTCAAGATGTAATAATTTTTATTTATAAATCACATGTTAATGGAATATTATTTTGTAGATAAATAATATATTGGACTAAGAAAACAATGGATGCCTATATTACATTCTTGAGAATGTAGATTCAAATAGTGCTAGAAAAATGAACGTGTAGGAACTTTTAAGTGAATGATGTTAGGGGGAAATAAATTTCTTAATGTTTGGTTGAATAAAATTAAAGGTATGTTAGATGCAGTAAAAGATTTACTTATGGGAAATGACTTTACTTTTTTTTAATGTATATAGAATATGATGTGAACAATGATTGTGGTATTAACATTAATCAACAGATGAATTCTTTGATTATTGTGGTTTTGATTTATTTATGTTAAAATGTATATTTTGAAATTAAATGTTAAAAAAAGAATGTAAAGCATGATAATGTGTGTAAATGATTATATTTTTCATGAATTTATTTTATTTGGAGGAAATTATGCATGAATGTATGGAGACAATACTTTTTTTTGTTGGTCATGTCTGGACACAAAACTTAAAAGAGTAAGACTGCAACACCATTTCTCCAAAAAGAATATTATACCATAGTAACCAAAAGTTTAGCAAAGCCTTAGAAACTATTTTGATTTAAGTTGGTAATCCTTCTCAAAAATGCGGGTAAAATTTTTTCTCTTTTATAAAGAAGATGAGAAGGATTGGGAGTAAATCCTTTTAAGATTTTCTCTTTGTAAATATTTAGATGTAAAGAGTAAAACATAATTTCATAATCAAAAATTCCTCATCTCATATGTGAAATCATCAGAGTTTACAACAGAGGTTTATACAGTGAACACTGAGCCAGTTGAGTCTTTAGACCTCTACCCAATCTAAAGTAGTAAATATAAATTCTTTTCGTAATCTCTATCAAACTATGCAGCATCTTCCTTTAGATCCTTCTTCTAAAAGCTAACTCACTTCTTGGGTAAGACATCTACTCGGTCATGCATCAACACAATAAAGCAGGCAAGGGTGAAACTCTAAACAAAGTAACAAGTAAAGTACAAGCGACCAAAACATAGATTATATACCAATCAATTTGCACACAAACGAAACACAGATTATATACCAATCAATTTGCACACCAAGACACATATCAAAGATAACAGATCAATCAAGACTTATAACCTGATTCCAATCATACAGGTCTTACCTTGTGTTTTGAAAACCTGCAAATAACTCATTCACAAAATATATTCTCACATCAAAGTATATTTATGCATGCCACTTCAATATCTCTCTAATCACACCGGTGTATTGCTCCAATGAGACTTTTCCAACCTCACATCATTTGAGCGACCGGCTGCAGTAAACTTAACAGCATAAACAGGGAATCCCGTCTATAGACCCCTAAGAATACTTCGGAAATACTGCATTTAAAACTTAATACCAAATCATAAATAGATCTGCCAGTCAGATTTATCCAAGTCGGGTATTCGATTTGTCTCGGTTCAGGGGGATTCACCGACAAGACCATTAAGACTTTCGAAACCTGGATAATCCCAGTAGACAATTGTAGTCCAACAGAACTTATTTTCAACCCCGTTCTCGTAGGTTGTATGCTCATCGTCTATAATGCAAATGATCGTCTAAATTTGCAACCCATTTTCTCTATAATTTCTCTTTGTAAAACTTCCTCTGTTTTACTGTCACTTTTCTCAAAAATCTCTAAATCTTTGTCAAAACACTTTGTATGAAATAGCTCATCTCTTTAGGTTAGAAATACTTTTGAATAAACAGATAGCTGTCAAAACTCACATCTTTCATTTTATATTAGAAAACTCTTCTACTGTTTTTAAATACATAGCTCTTGCTCTTCTTACTCATTTTTACGGATCGTTTATGAGTTAGTTTCTTTGCCCGGCTTCAATATGTCAATTTATGACTGATCGCACCGCGGCAGAGCCGAACTGAGGTGAACAGCCAAACAGAGTGATTCGATATAGAAATTAAAGATTATTAACTCATTTCAAGAAAACCAAAACGGGACATAGCCACCTAGGATTGATTAAGAGAGAAGAGATCAACAGTATTTAAACTTACGTCCGCTTTTTAATTAATAAGTGTCTGTTCTTAGATTTTAGATAGCTCTTTGGGAATGGAATAATCACACGGCGGCTGAGCCGACTGCGGTAATCAATGTCCAACTTTCTTGAAACTTGATATAGACTTAGTGAGCGAAATACAGCAGATTAATTATCGACTTAAGTTATTTTTGAAGATGAAAGGATCACACGACGACAGAGCCATCTTTGGTGACCAGAACCCAAAAATCGATATACTATGACTAAGTGAACGTAGTCCAATTGTTTCTCTTCGAAAATACTTAAGCACTATTTATCTTCCAGGAAAAAGGCCCGTTGAAAACCTATCTCACTAATTTCCACTGCCGTAGACATTGGAAATTAAACTGAGTTATGTGCATACATATACAGATTGAATACACACTCGATATTTTCCACTAATAATATAACAGTAGAATTCACCGAGAATTCATTATTGTTACATTATATTCCAAAAGATGCTATAACAGTAGGTTCACCGAGAATCCATTACTGTTACACTCTTTTATCCAATCCAATCAATTTATATATACTTTATTATGAAATTTACTTCTTTCCCAATCTTATCTTGTCACGTATATACCGGGTCCCTAGTGTTAAGAATTCTCCAAACAACGTATCAATACAGATCCCAGGCCAGAGATAGACGGACTGCTTTAGCCCCTTCATAGGTCTCCCTTCCTTTCTAGACAGATCCATACTGATAAACCATTTATCTTAACCATCACCTTGTATATAAATAATAGATTATCTTGGGTTTTCATAAACAATAAATTGTATTTTCTTTGTGGTAAAATCATCTTTACGGTATGTTTAAAATTTGCCATTATAACGGTATGTTTACAAAAGCTCAAAAGTGATTTTGGCATAACCTCTCTAGCCTCACGATTTTAAGTATAAAATTGGGCATTATAACTCTACAATTCATAAATAGCATAAAACAACTAAAATAAGGCCATAAAGCAATTATAAGGCATAAAAGGCTATAAACACATAAACAAGCAATTCAAACACAAACAAGAATCAAACTCATACTTCACAAATTACTTTGCAAGATTAACCCCTTACCTTGGCCAAATTTTTGATGAAGAACAAGCAAGAACACCAAGAACACAATAGTAAGAAATTTAAGAAAAAAGAGAGAAAAGAGAGAACTAGTGTTTGTCTTCAAGGCTTCCTTTGATTGTGTGAGAATTTTATGAAGCCAAGGGGGTCTATTTATAGGGAAGGGGGCAGCCAAGGGGTAGTGGTATTAGCCCATAGTTTTGCCAATACCATGGTTTAGGAAAAAGTATTTAAAACAAATAAAAACTAATTAATTAAATCCTAATTGGTCCAAACCACTTCACAAGGATTGAATCCAAGTGAAAAGCATCATCCAAGGGCTCTAGATGAGGAAGAGGGGCGACCAAAGAGGAAGGCAAAGGAGGGAGAGGATTGTTCAAGTGATGTAAGCCATGACCATCAAAATACCTATTTATTAATTAGGTTTAATCCACCCCTTTTCTAATTGGTCCTAAGGCTTTCACAAGGATTATTGACTCATGAAGAAATCTAATCCAAGGCCCCAAATGGCTCTTGATGTTGACTAAAGCAAGGAGGAAGAAATGCCATTGGATTGCTTGGACAAAAGCTTTAAGTTTAGGTAGTTTAAGTGTGAAATCAAGGGTAAAATGGTCATTGTATATGCCCACCATACTATTCAAGGTAATCATGATGTCCCCAACTCTCTTAGGCTTCTTAGAATTGTATTTGAACCCCTCAAAGTTTCTAAGTTTCTATATCATAGTCACTATGTCTCTATTCGCCTCTATTCGGCTTATTCCGTAAATAAGGGAAAAATGGTCTTTCTACTAATCTATCACTCAAAAATAATTTTAAATGGTAAGAATCAATAGGGAATCACGAAATCATCATGCAAGAGCTTCATGAAAGAGTTTTGAAATTTTTACGGTAAGGGTAAGCTTTACGGTTTGCAAAATCAACGGAAAACGGACGTGTCGTAAGTGAAAAAAAATTTCATAAAATTTCAGAAAATCACAAATTTGATTTAAACACTAATAGTCCCTCTTGAAATTTGATTTTAAGCTCTCATTGATCACTAAAAATCTATTTCTAACCAGAAATCTCTGTTTTTCGTACTTTATGAATGTCGAAAAAATAGCATTTTTATCTGCTTTTCAGAAAATTATGAAATAATTCCCAAAAATCCCCAAAAATATAAAAACATGATTCAGCTATTCAAAATCTTTTTCTGACCTCGGTTTGGTCTCCGAATCAGTTAATTGTTCTTACTGTAAGTAACACGGTCAAAATAATTTTCAAAGTTCTCCAAAAATTCTAAGAAAATTCCAGAAAATCACAAATATTAAAAGAACCAACTTTTGTGAAGGAAGTTTGTTTGTCTAAGTTGGTTTGACATACTTGTGCTATTTAAAATCTTACCCGTTAATAACGGTAAATACGGATGTCAAACGTTAAAGAAAGAGTGACTGTTTTAATGAAATAATTTCATAAGTATTTTAAAACCTTCATTATAAGACAAATAATTTTCTTATCCCTTAGATCACACAATATCACATAGCACAGATAAAGACGGAAATACAGAAAACAGAAGTCTATATAAGACTTTAACTATTTTACTATTTGAGCTATAATACTTAACCGTAACTGATCATTCTATTTTTCTTAGATTTCTATCAAGTCTCTGTAGTCTCTATCTTATCTATTTTTCCATCTCTAGTAGTTATTCCTTTCCTAACTAACAGATTACGGAGTTCCTTCTAAAGGGACTAAAACTGTAACTTCTTTATTTCTTCCTCAAATAATCCAAACTTAATTCTTAAAATCTTTATATGTCACCAATCTACTATATCTTCCCTCAAATACCTCTTGGAAGTGTTGTATGAATTTTTTCCAAATTCATTTATCATTTATCCTAATAATCAGAATGTCCGTATATAGTTTCCTGACTTCCGTATTTAGCTCTAAACTACTAAGTTTTTATCCGAAAAACTTCAAAGTAATTCTAATCCTCAAAAATTAATATGTTGTCTTATAGTGAAAATTTCGGGATGTTACAAAGACCGCATTTTTTTGGGTCAAAATTTTTATATCCAATTAGCATGGGTCTGTTGGTGTGCTTATCTGTGGTTCGTCTTCTCTCTTCCTCGCCAAATCTGTTGCTAATAGATCGGTTCTTCAACACTCCTTAGCAAGTTAAAAAAACATAGATCTAGATCTACAATGCATTTGCGATGACTGATTTAAAAAAAAGGGCAAACTTTTTATAAAATGAGGTCAAGGATGGGGGGCTGCTGCACTCCTCAAATAGATGAAAATGGGGTATTCGGGAATAAGGAACAACAGCCCAAGAAGTGGAGTACCTAAATTAATGTGTATGTGGAAACTGCTGGGTCTCATTTGAAATATCATTGAATTAGGATCACTTTCTTTGATTCTCTATATTTTGTAAGGTGGCTATATAATTTTACATAAAATGGGCAAAACCTGCAATAGTGGGTGATGGGCCCACTTGACCACATGATCCAATCTTTCGACTGGACCATATTAGACGGCACCACTAAAGATGCTCTTGCGATGGTTGTGTCATAGATTCGTTCGTTGGGTACTCCTCACACGCAATCTTATCCTGTAATTTTTTGTACTCGTACTTTATTTATTTTTATATGTTTTGTACAAATACGGATGATTGGATGAACTATATATTATGAAAATTTGATAGTCTTTTATTATGTTTGCAATAATAACTAATACCTAATTTAAAAATATTGATGTTTAAATTTTATTTTACCTTATAACTTTGTCAAAGAATGGCTATTTAATATGAGGAGGGATCAAATTACACTGGTGTAACACTTTGGTCAATGTTACACCGCTAATAACTCTTCAGCGGATAATTATATTCTAAAACACACCGTTAGATTAAAAGTTATTATTATATAGATCATTCCTGTAAAATTTTACATCAATCTAAAATTGTTTGATATGTCATTGAGATATGTCAAAATTCATACACTTTAAAAGATATTATCTTGACGTATCTCAATGACACATCAAATGATTTTAGATTGATGTGAAATTTTATAGGAATGATCTACATGATAGTATCTTTTAATCTAACGGTGTGTTTTAGAATATAATTATCCGGTGAATAGTTATTAGCGGTGTAACATCGTCCAAGAGTTACACCGGTGTAATTTGATCCCTCCTCATTTAATATTATTGATGAAATTTTTAATTTTAAAAAATCTTGAAAATTGATCTAAATTGATAGAAAATTATTTTAGTGATATTTTACATATATCTCATTGTGTGTAATATTTTATTAAAAAAATAATTAATGATCAAGAAATCAAGTAAAGTAAAAAAATTAGATTAAATTAAATAATAAAAAATAAAATTAATATTTGTTTAATTTAATTTAATATGGAAGTTAAAAAAAACACGTTAGAACAATACATCACTTTGTGAGAATAAAAGTATTCTCCGAGTTTATGAGAAGGAGATATATATTATTTAATTTATCTACAAGAAATGACTTAAATTGTAGTGGTACTTTAAAAGATTATATATAAGCATTTTTGGATTGAATAATTTTGCATAGAAAGATACTTTTAACCAAACACTAGAACGTGACCCACGTAATGCCCAGGTGTTTTTTTTATGTATTTTTTAAACAAGTATTATCTTAATTTTAAGATTTTTAGTATCATATTTTGACCATAATTAATTTATTTAATTTATAAAAGTGATGTTTTATATATAGTAGGTTGAATTTTAGACATATATCTAAATTTTGCAAGACTTGTACATAAAATTTATTTTATTTAACGGTAATATGATAGGTGGGCTATTAGATTATTGCCTTGAAGTGAATACCTTTATAAAAGAGTAATATAATTAGCAGTTTAGTATTCAATATTGAAAGTTACATCAATCAATAGGAAAAATAGGTATCAGATTGAGAACAAACAAATTGATCACTTATTAATTTGTAAAAGTTACATCAATTAATAGGAAAAATAGGTATCAAATTGAGAACAAACAAATTGATCACTTATTAATTTGTATCATTTGTTTACATATACTCTCATGAATAAATATTTTATAGGATACTACATTAACATCTAAATCCCTATGAAAATAAATTATACTTTATTATAATTTTACTACTTTTTTGAAACCACTATTAAAACAATTTTAATACAAATATGTTTATATACATTTCTTACAAATTTAAAAATCATGCACCTTGTGTAATGCACGGGTTAGGTTGTAGCTTGCTTTAAAATCCAAAAGATGAACAATATAGAGAAATTATCCCATTTTTTGAACAAATTTTCAACTAAAAAAATCATTTTAAAACAAATTACATGCAACTTAAGCAAATATTCTTATTTCTCATTCATTATTATCTTCCCAAACAATTGACCAATAGATAGAATATGTTAAAATTTCAAGAGAATAATGTAGAAGAAAGATTAACCCTTGCTTTTGTGACCAATTTAAACAAACTCATTATTGATTTCTCATCTTTTGAACTTACTTTCATTGTTTATCAATATATTAATAGTTCTCCAAGCATATATTGACCATAGATGAAAAAAGTTATAAGACAGTAAATGTAGAATAAGGTCGATCCAATATAATTCAATAGTAACTTACCATAATTTTAATCATAAATTTTACATGAGTCTTATTATAACATGTCTCTCCTATATATTATAGCTAGTCTCAGGGGCGGATCCACGTTGAAGGGTTTGGGGGCATTTGCCCCCACTAATTAACTCTTCAAGTTATTTCTATTACTATTTTTATACACACACACACACACACATTACATTATATATTTAGTCCCCATAGCTTAGTACTCACCTTTTAATCAACTAAATAATTGCTCTTTATATATGATAAAATTATCTTTAATACCACTTCTTTTTATCTCACTCACAATTTTAAAATAACTAAAATGATATTGAATATCCTATAAACTATTATTTAGTCTTTTATAGAAAGAGTGATTTTTGACAATATTAAAAATGAGAAAATCATTAAATATTTTTAGCAAATGAAAACTTATAAAGAACAATTATGATGTATTTTACATTTTTACAAATGATATATTATATTTTTAATATTATCAATTTATATTTATAAATATTGCCCCCACATCTTAAAATTTTTGGATCTGCCATTGGCTAGTCTGCCCACTTATTCTCACAATCTATAAAGAATAGACAAATTCAGCTAATCACTATAAAATTGCTTGAACTCCAAATACATAATATTTTTAGAAGCAAACAATTAAAAATAAAATTATTTTATTTGATTGAAAAAACTGTATACACCACAGATTTTGTAGGTATCATGCGAACAAACCTAATAAAAAAAACAATTATAGAGCAAACCAAAAAAATAGAAAAAACCAACCTTAAAAATATGCTGGTGACCCTGAAAAATAAAAAATGTTGGACTGATTGAATAAAATTTAAATAAAAATAATTTAAAAAAGGCCATAATAATTTTTTACTTGAATTAAGAAATTGTATCATTTTACATATGACATGTGAGCAACGTAACAAAAAAAGGTGTTGTGTGAACAACCAAATAGAAAAAACAATTAGAAAGCAAACAGAGAAACAAAAAAGAAAATAGGCAGTAACCCATTTTTGAATATGTTTGAAAATAAAAATTCACCCCTAGATGAATCCCTTTCCCAAATGCATGCCCATTAATAATTGGTTTTTTCCTGAAAGATAATGCAACACAAATAAATTAGTAACCCAACTATCCTCATAAGGTGTTTGTAAATCTGATACCTCTTGATAGTTTATTAACCAAGAAGCTAATACAGAATATATACAAAATAGATGACATCAATTTCAGCATAAAAGACCGAGTGCATAATCTAATCGAAGATCGCAGAACCATGACATAAAATTTGCTGGGGAAAACAAAACCACCAATTCTTGGAGACACCTCACATTGGGTGAGCAAGATTGGTCCTCTCGCTGTCTTTTTTTTTGTCCTTCTTTGCCCACTCTTTCTCTTTAAGTGCTCTTTTCCTTTCTCCGATTTTTGCGGGTCACCCCCCTTTGATTCCACCTAATTCTGATGAGAATTGGCTTTAGGAATTGAAGAGAATATTTATACCAATCTTGTTCTGACTTTTGAACATCACTACACCCGTCCCACTATACGTATCACATTTCACACAAAAATGAATGCTTACACATTTAAGATTTGATTCAAATGGACGTTTTAACTTTAAAATTATAATAACAGAACTATTAGAAAAATAGGAAGTAGAGCTATTAGTATATATCTTTTTTATAATCCAACAATATGACTACTTTTTTTTAATCCCAGCAATATATGAGATCTGATGGTCAAAAACAACATGGTCTTTCTTTGTTCCCATGCGTTACAATTGTTGCCATATTGTATTATTAATGTTATGTTATTTATTATTATTATTATAGATAAAACCAATAAAAAGCTAGAAAACTATGGTAATTTACTTCTTTGCCCTTGACTTAGATAAAAATATCCAAACTATCCCAGCGAACACTCTTTTATATAGATAGATAGATAGATAGATAAATAGATAGATAGATAATTGTTATATTATTATTTAGTTAGAGCAATAAATACAATAGCACAAGGTTGCAAGTGAGTGATTTAGGAAAAAACATCATCACAGCAATAGTGCTTACTGAAAAAAATATTGGGGACAAGATTTTGATTCCAAGGATGGATTTGGTACCTTCTGATCCATCATTTCCATTCAAGTTTCAGAGAAGACAATTTCCATTGTGTTTATGTTTTGGAATAACAATTAACAAGAGTCAAGGACAATCCCTTTTAAAGGTTGGTTTGTATCTTCCTCGGCTTGTTTTTACACATGGACAACTCTACGTTGCTGTCTCCAGAGTCAAATCAAGAAAAGGTCTGAAAATATTGATTTTGGATGATGATAAAAGGATATGTTCAACTACAATAAACGTTGTGTCCAAGGAAGTCTTTCAAAATATGTGATATTTCTATCACTGCATTTCTATTATTATTTTTTGTTAGTTGTAATCCAAAACCTGATGAGATACTTAAATTTTGAAGCATTCTACATGTACTTCTTTGTTTTTGTATAACATTGTGAATAACATGTCATTCACATAACTAACAGTTTAGACCCAAATTATGACAAATATGATGATTGGGAAGGTTGCATTTTCGCAAATTGTCTCTGACACTTTCACAATACGGGTGTGAATTTTTTCACATTTGTGAACGACGCTGTATTTAGAAGTTCATTTCCCTCAGGTCTGACGGATTCACATCCGGGCTGTCAAGTTTTATACAGTTGTGAACGACTCTGTATTCATAAGTTCATTTTCGTGAGGTCTGACGGATTCACACCGACGATGTGAAGTGTTTTACAATTGTGAGTAGTTCTGGAACGACAACTTCCATTTTCATGGATAGGCCTGATGTTTTCACACTATGTTGTGAAATTTTTCACAGCTATGAATAGTTCAAGAATCTTTAAACTGCATCTCGTGGATAAGTTCATGCTTTCACACTGATGGTGTGAATTCTTCCACTGTTGTGACTGATTCTGGAATTAGAAGACTTAATTTTCATGAATACGGAGTCGGTTCCACAATATGGCTGTGAATATTTTCATGATTGTGAATGTATCTGGATTTAACTTATATGTCTATTATGCTCTCAATTTATATGCAACCAATATGACTAATGTTTTTATCTAGTCCATGCATTGCACGGGTGATCAATACTAGTTTATATGACATGGTGAGTTCACAATCTAGACTCCTGTGTAAGTTTCTAACTGTTATTGGATGTTGAGAACAAGTTTTTTTTTTGTTGTTGGGTATTTGAGAGGGGCTTGGAAACTCCCATTCACTGTATATAATTTTGGAAAACAATGTACGCACGCCTTATACATTAGGGTGATTGCATATGTGAATTTTTGGGTAAAGCATATCTTAATCATCTTAGCTATTGAAATGCCTGTTTGTTGTAACTGGTTCAAAGAAAAACATATTTTTAGCTCTGTTAAATTTGCTAAGTTTCCTCTAGGGTAGTATTATCTTGTCACAACATAAACTCCATAAACTCACAATTATATCATTATGTAGTAAACAACATTCCACACCATGCAAAATTGACAAAAACTACCATAATTCCATTAACTGAAGAGAAGTTTATCACCAAAAGACAGAAGAAAGAAAAAACAACGACAACAAGCAAACAACAAATGCATCAAAAAAAAAAAAGGCAAACAACAAACAGAACAGCAGAACACCATACTAAATTTTATGAAAAAGACACTGAGCAATAGATCTAATTATCCCCATAGCTACCAATTCTGTCCATAATGTTAGCAACAGTGTCCTTGCTTTCTCCGAGCACTTTAACACTTCTGCTCAGCCTTTCCCTCTTCCCAGATACCGATGGAGATTCCTCAAGCAGCCTTTCAATCCCACCCCCACTTGGAGATAACAAATGATTGCATATCTCCTTCTGCAAATCTTGGTTCAACAGTTCATTGATGCTAAGCATCAAGTGCAAAGCAATACTGTCAATAAGCCTCCTCAAAACAATCTTCCAATATGCAATCATCCTTGCCTTCAAATCAAAGGCTTGAGTCAGCGTATCTGGGTACTTCCTCAGATTAGTAACATCAATCTCCCCTACACCTTCAAGCTTCACACGAGACAGCACCGAATTGGTATCCAATACTTCCTTCAAAAAAGCATCTTGGTGAGATATGAGTTTATTGTATTCCTCCAAGTACTCAGGATTACAAGTGTAATCTGTAAATTTCTCCATCTCAACAGCCTCCATCACACGTTTGATCGAATTCTTCTTTTTCTTAGCTATAAGATTCTCCCCGGCTCTTCTAATCGAAACCTGAAGCTGATAATAGTTGGTCGAGTGACGGTTCAGAACAGAAATCACAACAGTTTCCAGATAGTTCCATACATTGTCAACAAAATTTATTGGCATATATGCAACACCCTTGACTTTTCTCTGCAATATGGTAAGAAAAGCAGTTCTCGGCATGAAATTAGGAAGACCAATCCACTTTGATTCCTCCAATACCTTTATCTCTTCCATCAGAAAATCCTTGGTGGCATCACTTTCAGCACAAGTTTGTAGTTCACTTGCATAAGAATTAAGCATCTCCACTAATCGAGCCGTGCAATGCATGTGCTTTTCTTCAGGATACTCCTCAAATTCTCCAATGAGAAGAATCTTTCTAAGAGAATCTCTGGTTTGTCCAACAATTTGCATAAAAGCAGACATTGCATCAGCCATTGAAGTCAAGTTAGCAGGCAAATCCTCCAACTCAGATAAATTAGAAGCAAGCTTCTCATTAATTTTCTTCACAATATCCGGCAATGTTTTTGATATGATCATAGCTTGAACCTGAACCAGCTTTTGAGCCAAAACAGGAATACCCACAATGGACTTATCAATTCTGGATAGAAGTGGGTGAGACTCAAACAGCTTTTCCTCCACCTTTCTTGCCTCTTCATAGGACTCTTCACCAATGCGGTTTCTCACACAGACATAACCAAGACCAATGTTGACATCATCGGCAGTAACCTTCTCTAACAATCCTTCAGGAGACTTATCAGCCTTTGTGACCACAGCTAGTGTCCTCAACCCAGTTTTATCAACACTCTGTGACATCCTTATAGACTCACATGTAGTGAAATCAACTGTGGCAGAAAGAACATTCAAAATGATGCTCTCTTCTGGTGTAATGTATTCCATGATAATATCCTTAATCTGGTCATAGATATTATCAGGCTGGCCATGAACAGGAACACGAGTTATGCCAGGAAGATCAACCATGGTTAAGTCAGGAACACCATTCTTCTTCACCACCAAAGTTAATGGGTTGTTGGAGATCCCTTTCCCTGAACCAGCAAGCTCTTCTGTGGCAATGTTTATGGCATCAGAGACATGTGCTTCATCAGTGGAAACATTCTTGCCATTGAACTCCAATATAAGCTCTGGCTTTGGAAGTGGGTGGTTTTGCAGCCTCATAACCAAGGGTACCCTGGTGCAAATTCCTTGCCCACGTGGCAAGCTAATGCCAGCAAGGGATTCAAGGACACTGGACTTTCCTGATGATTGGTCTCCAACAACAACTATGGTAGGAAGCTGTATTCCCTCTTTGGTAATGTTGAGGCGCCTTAGATTCTCAAGGGCATCAAGAACTGGACGTATCTTCTCATTGTAAGAAGACACTATTGGTGCAACTGCAACAGCAAGAGGCTGTGGCTGCTCTTCTGCATGGACTAATGCAAGCAATTCATCAGGTTGATTCACACCCACAGTGGCCTTGGTAGCACTTTTCTTTCCCACAACCATTTTTAGGACAAAATTTGTTATCAGTGTGACACACAGAGAAAATATAAAACGGATATTTGGCAAGCCCATGATGAATGGAGGTTTAGCTTAAATGCATATTTATAGAGAACCTGAGGGAGGGGAAAATGAAATGAAAGGTCGACAGAGGATATAGTTTAGGAGTATCTTCAAGTTAATTAATTAGTGGAGCTTTTCAGGGGAATTGGAGTTACAGTTGGGCTGTTGGGGTTGTAGAGCTTTTCAGAGGACATAGGCAAGCTTCAAACACTATACTTAATGATTAATGACCAAGTAAAGACCAATTCTTGATAGCTAAGTAAAGACATACTTTCTGCATAACACGTGAGGAACTAGTTTTGGACTTTTTACAAACCCTAAGAAGTACCCTTATCTTTTTTTTTCTTGTTTATTATTTATTTAAATTTAACTCATTGACAATTTGTTAATTTAAACTGTACTGTTTTTTTTTTAGCAAAAAAAACTCTACTGTTTTTATGTCTAAACTGACTTGTTTATTAAGGAAGTGTCAAGGAGTTGAGGGCTAATGGAAACATGACAGAATTGACAGCTTTGCATTTGCTTTAGGCCTTCTTAGCTTTAGTACTCTTTTAGATGGGTGGAGAGAGAAAGAGAGAAAAGGGAGAGAAGGGGAAAGAGGAAAAAGGAAAAAGGAAACGGAAAGTTTAGGAACAATATATTGAAGAGGGACTTAGGGGTTGGTTCATCTCAGTCTTCCATAGCTTCCCAATTCCTTGCCCTGTTTTTTTTTTTTTTTTTGGTGGGTACAAGGGGGATTAAACCCCCAAGACCAAGACAAACAGCAAAGCTAAAACCCCCTGGGGAAGGAAATCCCCGCCAAATCCATTCCTTGCCCTGTTGCTACTAACAAACATAGTGCTTCTATATTTATCTGTTAAACCAGATCTATGTGCCCAGTACCAAACCAAGAACTAGGAAAATTGTCATAGACGGAAAGAAGAGGGATAGGAGAACGGATCCATAAAAGTTCGTAGAAGGAAAAAGGCCAAAATAGAAGAAACAAAGACAAGGAAATTTTATGCAATATTAAAATCATATCATGTTTTGCAATTTTTAAAACTAATCACACTTCTCATATTCCTATTGTGTGGTATTTATATCTTGTATTATATCTATACTTTTTAAGTTTTTTTTTTTTCTATTTGCACCCACTATATTTTAAAGGAAAAGGGGCTCTTAAACTACTATGCTTTCGATTGGAAGATAAACATTGTTCCATCACTAGGGATTAATCACGGTATTAGTCGAGTTCATCCCCTAAATGAATCACATTAACAATTTGCACTCAACCTATTGGTTAAGTTAGCAAAAACTAGTTAATGAGTTTCAGATATCAAGTTAATGAAGCTTGATAATAATATTGAAGATTCACGTAAGAACTCGAGCTATACCAGGGGATATCTTTATGTCAAATCCCACTATATTTTCGGGTGACTCAAGTTTTGTCCAATCCGACCCAACCCATCCTTTTTTCTAAAGAAAATCACAATAGTAACTGTAAGCCTGTACGTTTTCCACCTCAAATTTCTTTATTTCCTTTTGCTTTAAGCCTGTACATTTTAGTTGATTGGTCCAAATTTAATAACCCAAAAAGATGTCGAAGATAAACGACGGTCCTCTGTGACCACCCCTTAGTTGGATCACAGAATAGGACAAATATTACCAGCTCTTTCTCTCGTCGTGGAAAGTAAAAAGCCCTTATGTGTGATGTGATATTACCTAGGATGCTTCTCTGTTAAGTTTCACAAGTGGTTCAGAGCTCTAACAGAAGTGGTTTGTTACAGTAATGGAATCTGAGGATCAATCATTTTGTGCATCACCTTATACGTAGATGGAAACTGAAATTTTAAAAAAATAACTGCTCTAATGCATAATGCTGATCTTCTCTTTTAGATTTGACATGAGGGTCTTCTTCCACATTATCTATGGACTACGGAAATTGCCGAGCACACAGTAGAAAGACTAAGAATACAACTACAGAGTATAAAAAAAAACTGCAATGCGGTTGCAGAAAACAACTAGTTTATAAGATATTAAGACAATATTAGAGATAACAAAGTTCTTTTATTTATTTATGGTTGCTGTATACAACAGCTTGTGAGGTTATAACTGTTGACAAGCTAATTTGGACTGAGAGTGCATTCAGCAATTTTCTCCCAAGATTTCAGAGTTTTGTCTTCAGTGTCTGTTTTGTATAATGCAAGCCGACTTATCTGAAAGCTCAAGCCACTGAGACTGTCGTCAAGAATATTAGCCCTTTCTTGAGCCTTTTGCTTCTCTTCATCAGTCAAATCTCCATACAGAAGGCTCAGGTGTGGCATGTAAGCTGCACCATAAAACAAACAACATAAAGAGACTCAAGAGGTGAAGTGACTATAATTATTGGATAAACAGTGGACACAATATAATATATCTTCTATAGTCGGAATAGCTGACCCTCTCAGATGACGGTTTATGTTCCAAGAAAATGTAGATTCAACTCTAGGGGAAATGTATTTCTAAATTATAAATATTCATCCTCCAAATGAAAAATGTTGGTCATTACAGTACAGAGTTTTAACTCAAATTTTATTTTCTTAAACAGAGTACTAATAGTAAATACTTTTTTTGCAGTGAAAGTTTTTGGTTGATTCACCAAACCAGCAATGTGATTTTGTTCACAATGCAAACTGGCTGATTTACTAGCATTTCATACCACATTTGCTTGAAATTGCACCTAGCTCAGTCTATTTGGTTCTATTCTCTTTAATTTAATTCCACCTACTAAAATGGACCACTTTTTCTACCTTATGTACTGTTATGTAATTCTATCCTGCAAGCTGCAATTCTATTCTGCTTTAAGTATGCACCAAACATAGAACATAACCCATATATTGTGTTTTATCCTGTTCTAACCTATCTGCCAATTGTTACGATCATCTATTATTTCTTATGTAGGTTAGCTAAAAGAGGTTGCTTCTATCCATTGGCTCATGACATTAGAAGAGAGATTTTCTGATACTACATATTTCTCGGCTTAGATAACTATCAAGAAACATCAGTGGACAGTGGTAGTGTGTGCCACAGTTAAGAAATGAAGAATGCTGATAAATTAAGCTTCGACTCGAGCTCTAACGATGAGTATCTTATTGTTGATCTTCTAATGTAATGTACCTACAGATTTATTCAGAATTGCAAAATCCAAAGATGTCCACAACACAAATAAATGGCAATGATAATAGTATCCCAGAATGTTCAATCACTCTATACACACACATACCCCTGTTCACCAACAAATGACAAAATTCATACTAGCACTAGGAATAAGATGTGCAACTTACGAGTTGAATTCCTATAACCAAAATGGTTGCAGCAGTGTGCGCTGGTTTCCACTATCTGGCAATAAGTTAAACAAAAGAGTTTCACATGACTAAAACTTATGCAGAACAAAAGTAAGATTAACAAGGCAAGTCATCACTCTCAAGTAGTACTGTCAATTCGGGCCGGGCCGGCCCATTCGGGCCAGCCCACTATGGGCCAATACATTTTCGGGCCGGGCTAAAATAAATGTGGGCTACTAATATGTCAGCCCAGCCCAGCCCTCCACGGGCTGCGGGCCAAACGGGCTGGCCCATGGGCTCATTTTTTATTTTAAAAAAAATGATTTAATAGAAAACTAATGCATTCACACCTGTGAAATTAATCACACCCTAGGTATGAAACGCACTGTAAGCTAGTTTAGCACAAAAAACATGACAATTGCATAAGCCTGACGCTTTCAGAGGTTGACCAACTTGAAAACTGAATCCTAAGCTATCGTTGGTCAAAAGTAGTAAAGAACTAGAGATGGCTACCTGCACATGGGGGAATATCTGGTTGCCTGAAGCAGGTGCGGGTAAAAGCAGAGCTTTACTTTACTAATTTCCTCGTGTTTGGCTTACTTAAACGCATTGGCTTTCAATCTAGTTCGTGGAGAGCCATCCCTTAGTCCAATAGCTAACTTGGCTGGAGTAAGCAGGATCGCCAGGAGCGGAAGATGCTACATTTCCGAGGAAGTAGCTAAGGGGACGACTATTTACTTCCTTACTTAAGGACTTAATGATCCAGGGAGGAAGCAAGTCTAGAGAGAAGCAGAAAATCTTATAAATAAGGTATAGAGCACCCTACATACCTTGCTCAGAGAGAGGCAAAGACAAGTGATGTTGAGGTACCGGTTCAACCAAGTGCCCAAGCAGCAATGACAAAGCTGATATGCTAGTTAAACTCTACTACGATGGAAACTGGATGTCTGCCTTTGTGAGTACCTATCTTCTTATAGGAAATTGCTATTCAACAAAATAGAAGATTGTCTGTGAATTTATTCACACCGGTGATGTGAAACGATCTGTGAGGCTAGTTTAGTACCGAGAAAAGATAGTCCAAAATATCTGACGCTTCTACACCTGTGTAATTATTCATACCCCTGGTGTGAAACAGTCTGCACACAATTTTAGCAAATTATAGTCGGGCCAGCGGGCCAGCCCAGCCCACCACAGGATAGCCCACTTCGGGCCAATGAATTTTCGGGCCGGGCCGGGTTGGACCAAAATATTTTCGGGCCTAGATTTTACTAGTCCAGTCCATATTTTTATCGGGCTAAACGGGCTAGCCCATCGGGCCTAACCCATTTTGACAGCTCTACTCTCAAGTGAAGATTCCTGAACAAAAATTAAAAAAAAAGAAAAGAAATCTATTCATGATCATATATTCATATGTATATAGCCCCAAAGTACTAGGACTAGCCGCTACAGGTCTAACTAACAATACATGCTATATTGTTATATACCCAGTTGAATTTCTTAAGATTACAATGATCCATTTATAATTTTGTAGTAAAAAGGCTTATTTAAAAATCCTCTAAAAATAAAAAAAACTGTAAAAAAATTATATTATTAATAACTTTTTATTTTTCATCAAGCCCTTTCACTTTGACTTTTGCACAAGATGTGAAGAAACAAAAAAAAAAAGAGGAAAATTGAAAGAAATGAAGGGGAGAGAAGAATGAATACCTGAGGGGTGGGATGAAGGAGGAGATAAACACACTGATAAAAGAAGGTGCCGGTGGCGACGCGGTCAACGGTGACTTGGAAAGCCTTGAGACCTTCACACGCCGACCGGAGCTTGTTGAGGGCGTCGTCGGCGGTCAACCCGATGGCTCCGACGACCGTCATGTGGGGCTCGAACTGGGGCCCACCGAACTCTAATCGGAGGGTGCTCATGAGCCCTGTGAGTCTGGCACACACATCTTCCGGTGGGATCGCCCACACCGAATACACTTCCTTCTGGGTTCCCATTGTTGACATCGATATCCAAATTCCCAAAGCATGAGATGAGACAAGGTTTTTCTTTCTCTTATGCTTCGCTTAATTATGTGACGTGGCACATGCTCCGCATATTCCCTCTCCTCTAACTACTTTCATGAAATTGATTGATAATTTGATATATGATAATATATTTTTTTGACAGTGATATATGATAATATACATTTAGTTTTGATGAACAAATATATGATATTTTTTTTATTTAAAAACTAGATCCCGTGTACTACAGAATTATAAAATAAAATTATAAAACTTAAAAAGTTATTATTCTAATAAAATTATATTGTGAATTTTTTTCTTGAATTAAAAGTTTTTATTACTGTGATGAGCTCTTTCACTCTTTCAGGAAGTATATGGTATTGTAGATTCAGGTGAAGATGCTGTAATGATTCCACTCAAATGAAAACAAACAAGAATAGACAGCATTACTCCCATCTGATATGTTTTCTTTTGAAGGTGAAAAAGAAGTGCAAAAATAGAAATCAATCATGTCTGAAGGTATGAGGTAGAATAAAACTTCACATGGATTTCTCTGAAACAATAGCAACTCATGAACTTACAAGGCAAAAAAGAAAAAGTGCAGACCTCTATTTTCTCACATACATTTGACAAATAAAAAAAAGTACAAATACAACCCACATATTTTCCACTTGTAATTTGTTAATTAATCATATTAGACCTTTTCTCCAATCATATTATTCACTCCTCAGAATTGCCATCCATAATAACTGCAGGGCTTTGAGGCTTGTACTTGTACCTCTTTGAAACAAGCAAATAGACAAAGAAGTTGATCAAGCTCAGTAGGGAAAGGAACAAGTAAAAGAGGTTCAGATGGTTTCTGTTAATATTGTTCCCTGCTAACCAGCCTCCACTAGCAGTGATATTCTTGGTTACACTGTTCACAATCTGTACAAGTATGCTACTCAGAAAATAGCCAAGGGCCATAGAGCTCCAAAGGAAGCAGGTTGATGTGGCCTTGAGCCCTTTTGGTGCCTCTGAATAGAAGAACTCAAGCAGCCCCACATAGGTAAACATATCAGCTATGCCAAACACAAAGTACTGAAAAGAAAGCCAAAATATACTAAAGGGCAGTGGCTGAACCCCTGGCAAGGCATCAAGCATGTTGTTGTCTCTAGCAACACTTTTTCTTTTCACCTCTATGATTGCTGCAATTGCCATGGAGATGCAGGAGAGGACTAGGCCAACTCCTATGCGCTGCAGGTGAGTGACCCCGGTCGGAATGCCGGTGAATTTGCGCAGGAGAGGGACACAGATGCGGTCGTAGAAAGGGATGATGATGATTAAGAAGACAACTGGGATGATTGGTAGGGATGCAGGTGGGATGTTGAAATTCTTGGTGATCCTTGTGTCCATTGTGTAGCCTTGCTGGACTGAGAAGGTTTGGAGCTGTGCTAGGCAAAGGGTCATTACTATTGTGCAGCAGAATATTGGGAACATGCTTAGAATGATCTTGGCATTTTCTACTTGGGTAACTCTGCATAGTTTCCATGGGCTTGGAGGAGCCTCTGGTTTCTCAGGTTGCACATCAGATTTTCTTTGGATGGCTGCTTTGTCCAAGAACCTGCAGTGCAAAAGGAACATCAATTTAGAACTAGATGCATTGGAACCGAGTGATATTTTATGATGCATGTTAGCAGCGGTATTTAGTAGTATAAAATTTAAGAGCCTTTTACTGTAACCGTGTATCACTTTTTTAGTGCTTAAATTTATGATCAAGTGACATGTATTGTTAGTTTTGGATACTAGTGGGACTGAACCTGAAAATATCCCTATGAGGTAGATACTCTATTTCCATTGCAGCAGCTTCTTTGTCTTGTTCAATCTCGTATAGTTCTACAGGGTTTGCAGGAAGGGGAAGATTTCTGTTGCGAATGGCAGCAATGTACACCTGGAAAATAAATGCAAAGAAACCAAAACGAACATCTTGATCAAGCATGTTCAAGTATAATTCATAAATGTTCAAGTATAACATTTTGAGTTACGAAGGCAAAGATATCTTGATTTGGCTCTTCTAAAGTACAAGAGACAGTAAAGTAAGAGTTGATATTCCAACACATCATGGTTTGTTATACATGTGTTTGTTATATCAATAATTGATTTATTCATCAACAGTTGAGATTATTTACTTTATACAGTGAATCGCTCACTTTAGAGAAGTCAGATCTAAGATGTCTTGAGCTTCCTAGCTACTCTTACATATGTGCAGAATAAAAGGAGGATATATATATATATATATACCTGCATGATCTCAATAATGCAATTTGTTCTTTGTGCAACATGAATTCTGTAAAGTGGCAATCCAAAGGCAAAGATTATGATGGCCAAAACTATAGCAATGGTGGAGATTCCAAATCCCCAATCCCATCCTTTCTGGTCTTGTATCCACACATTAAACGTTAAGCTGACCGCACCACCAACACAAATCGCTAACAAGAGACCGTTAAAGAAGCTAGACATTTGCCTTGCTTCTTTGGGGTCCCTTTCATCAAACTGATCCGCACCATGTGATGGCAGGGAAGCTTTCAGGCCTGCACTGCCAAAGGCCAACAAGTAGAGACTGATGAATAGAAAAGCCTCGTTGCCGCCACTGATTTCTTCACACTTTGCATTTATCACAAATATGTTGCATGTGGGTGGCTTTAGTTTAGTGTAGTGTGCCTGTACTGTAAGCAATGCTAGTCCCTGCAGCACAATTCAGCCATTGGAATTGTTTATTAATATATCTGATGGCTATTTTTGGATCCACATTGGGGAGCGACTTTCTAATTAAGGCAGTCGCTTACCTTAGAATCCACCTATTGGGTTGGCAATAAAAGGAGGGTATGTATGTATTTTTTAATCTTACCAAACACTCAAAGAAGCCAGAGATAAGAACGGATTTGTATCTGCCAATCCATGTATCAGCAAGAATGGCCACCACAATGGAGAGTATGTAACTAACGCCCGCGTAGTTGGTGACCATGTTAGCTGCATCTGCTAGTTCATAATGCATAACCACATTGAAGTATGACACCAAGTTCACTCCCAGTGAAAGTGTTGCCATGTTCTCGAAAGCAAACGCGGCTGCACCCAAATCCCCAACCAATTAACCAATTAATTAAAAATTAAACTGCAAACAGATATATCCTGGCCCAAAAACCAGCAGTGTACAGAATAAATAAATAAATAAATTCCTTTGAACAATTAATCGAAGACACAAGCACAACAGTAGCTTATGAAACTTTATGGTTAGTGGTCAACATTTTTCATGTTATTGACAATTGGAAAATATGATATCCATGAACCCATTAGTCCTTCATTACCTAGTATAAGCAAAGAAACTTTAGTCCCCCCATGTTTGTGCTTCAGAGCTCTTCTTCCTCTCCAATCAACTTTTCCATCAACTGGCTCTTCTTCCTGATAGCATGGTACATAATAAATAGCATGTAATTAAGAAATTAACTCTAAGTAACTTTAGGCGCATGCGTGCATGTAAACAAAGAAAAACAATATGAATATACCATGGCTCTGGTTCCTCTGAAGAAAACTTGAGTATACAATGACAATATAGGGAAACCAATGATCTGCCCCTATATATAATATATAGTCTCTCTCAACTATTAGCAATATATATGTATATATAATAAGAAATAGTTATGCGTACATCAAGTGATATATGACCCTTTTCTCTGAGGACTGGAGGCAGAATGCACTGTTCTTGTTGGATAGCAAAATTGAGTTACACATGGAATATGCCGACTTTAGAAGAGGAAGAAACATATAATGATGCGCATGTACAAAATGGTTGTACGTATCCGATAAGTTACCCAATTTCCTTATACAAGAGTTAAAAGAATGACGGGCACATTATATGTACTGAGATCGATGTCAAGCTTGTTTGTTCTAAATCTCATTTGGAAAAAATAATTGCTTAATTCCTGTTCTGCTTCTGCAGGCATATGGCCCAAGACTATGTTATATATCATCATTAACTAAAATACTTAGAAATTTTGAGAAAAGTAAAAGTACTTCAACATTAGAGTTGTTTGAAAGAGAAGAACGTCTCATTTATTGTACCAATTTAGTCCTCGATTTTAAAACGTTTCATTTTATTCTTTTATTTTTTAAAATAAATCAGATATAATCTCTCAATAAGTTATTTGTAGTCTCTCAAAATATCCTCAATATCAAAATAAGACGTTTTAAAATCGAGAAAGAAGGGCGGGGAAGGAAAAGGGGAAAGAGAGGGACTAAAATCAAAGGGAAAAGAGAGGGACTAAAATCAAAATATAAATTTTAAGGGACTAAATTCAAAACACGTTTTTTTAGAGGGACTAAATTCAAAACGTAATATGTTTACAGGAATGTATCAGGTAATGTGTCATTTATACAAGTCACGTCAGTAAGACTACATTAGCATTTTTTGCCACATAGGAGTGATGATAAGGACTGAAATGTGTCACATAAGCGGTCAACTCACTCCATGGACTAAAATAAAAAAAATAACCAAAAAAGTTTGATTTTTTTTTACAGGGACGTAATTCAAAAATCTCCTATATTACATGGACCCAAAACATATTTAACCCAAATATATTTAACTCATCTCCTCATCATATATTTCTATAGCATTTGAACTCTTCTTTGTACGTTATGCATGTAACTGAAGAAACTCTCCAGCAAGAAAAAATCTTGGAGATAGTCCAAGAGCTATAATTTCCCGGCCAACAGTACTTGACTGCCTAACTGTATTTAACTGTTTTCCCCTTCGGACACATTCAAACTCCATTGGCCTCTTCGAACGTACGTTATTTGCCCATCACTCAGCTGGGATAAAATATTGTAAACTCAAACATCTTGTTTCAGTGGCGAGTGGGAGCCACGGCTCCCCCAGGAAAAAATAAACTTTTTTTAGAATAGTGCATGTATATTATAATTGCTTCAGTTCATCAACCGTTTCTAATACATAGATACTTCACTATACGTTATAACGGCCTCAACATATAATAACTTTTTGCACAATTCTGAACGACAATTAAACCATGCCTATGGATATGTAAACAGTAGGTGCTGAATCATTCAAAGAAGCAGACCCAACCAGCACATAGGCAAAGAGCCCAAGACTTGAGTGGGGTACCTTTTTTAAGTGTACAAGTTTGAAGCCAACAAAGGGAGAAGAATTCTGTTTAACAGAGATTTATCTGTGCCTATAGAAGATCTTCATTCTTCACTCAAAAGCTGCAACACCATTCAAGATTAAGAGAGTACACGAAGAAGGAAATTAAAACACAATTGTTACATAAATGAAAACCTGAGAAAAATATATGACCAAAAACGAAGTCGGATTTCAGTATATATACTAAAGCTTCTTCTATATGTCTTGAATACAACATCGTGGTTCCATGAAGTTCAATGGATTGGCTTGAACTCCACTCAGAGTGAATTGTGAATTTCCTAGCTTATTAGTCAGACCACCATCATCACAGAATTGTTACAACAAATAAATTATCAAAAAGAACTAAAGAATCCAACGAATAATTACATTATTTTAATTACTAGCTAGTTTGTCGCTCCCCCCAAAATTTTAGTCAAGGTCTGCCACTGTCTTGTTTGGTGATCATTTATTAAAATATTGGCATTTTGCTACAAAAATATTACTAGTTAGTAGTACTAGTAATTAAGCAATAAATTAATTAAACTCCAGTGTTCTATCAAGAATACTGTCACGAAGAAAAGAGATATCTGTTGTTACGTTTTATATAAAAATAAAATCTACAAAGGACACAACATACAACTACAAGCAGATGCTATATGACATGTGGGGGTTCACATCATACTAATTAAATATAAATTCGATGATGGCGATAATCGCAATCATTTGCTTTAATTGATTATTTGTTATCAGGTGGGGTGTAGCAGAACCCACTTGTTGCTTCTATATATACTTCATAGTCCTAAATAACTCTGCAGCGTCTCCAATTAATCTATTAAAAATTTCAATTAGCCGGCTATAAATAATAGAATGACTGCGAAAATGAGTTCACTTTAATGGTTCTTTTATGAGTAAAATACAATTCTCTCCTCTAAGAGATGTTGGTATTACAGTCCTCTCTTCTCTTATTTTGAAACATAAACTCTCCACGCTTCTTTGAGAAAAATATAACACAAATCCATTTTTTAACTTTTCCTTAGATCTCAATTAACTTCTGGTAGATAAAAATTCTATTACCAATGTCACGACCCACTCTTAGGTCATGACTGGCGCACAGACTAACACTAACTGAAACTCTGCTTAGTATGGCAAGCCTAACACACCTTAATACTTAAGCATGACTAAACTAAAGAATTACCGAAAATTCGACAGAGTTTTGTCTGTAATATAGACAGCTCAAAATAATAGCACCTGTCAGAATCCAATATACAAAAGTCCAGGATCTGCCAATTCCAACTTTGTCATTCATAAACAACATTTTCATAAGTTTTCAAAATAATCTAAATATACCAATGACATCATTTATAACTACTCATGTACAATCTAAAATAAAAAGAAAGTCTTATCCCTATAGCTGCATCACTCTGAAGTCCATGACATTAATCACCACTTTGAAAATATACAGGGGCATACCAAAACAAAAGAGCCCCTAGAAAGATCTGCACCTCAAGAAGATATCTACTTTGCTACCTGTAAATCTGAAAAAAAAGGAAAGGAAAGGAGTGAGTCACAGGGACTCAGTGAGAGATAATGAACTAAGCAGTCAGGAAGGAGAAGCAACCATCGTACGAGTATTTTTATTCAATTATGAATTTATTTTAATAATGTGATGAAATATATAATTTGAGATGAACTTTTAATTTGTAATATCATGCTTCAACAAAAAGAACCTTATTCATGAATATATTAATAACTCAAATTCCCACGAGACTAAGCGTAAATCCATAATAATCCACACTTGAATAGCGTTACCAACACCAAACCAAGATTAATCTCAACCATATAACATGTCATGAAAATCATATATAAATAACTCATCCATCTCAACTAGGGGTGTTCACGGGTTCGGGTCACCCGTGAACCCAAACCGACCCAAACCGGACCAACCCGATTTTTTGAGAATTTTGTGTTGTTCGGGTATGATCCGATCCAAACCGAACAGACCCGTTGTAGTTTGGTTCGGATGACGGATTCTAATTTTTGAACCCGTGAGCCCGGTGAACTGAACCGATGACGTGGCAAAAACTAAAAAAAAATTAGTCTACCCTGCTATCTTATTGATGCACTGCGTGAGAGAGAAGAAGAGTCATAGAGGTCCACTTTCTCCCTTCTTCTGGAGTTTCTCTCTTCCTCCAGCAGCCGCCGCCGCGCCAACATCCACCACCGCGCAAGAGTTCGTCGTCTCCGAAGTCCGAAGGGCGTCGATCTCCAGTCCTCATCTTCCTTACTCGTTCGTCATCTCTGAAGTCCTTACTCGTTCGTCATCTCCGAAGTCCTTACTCGCTGGTTTCTCCCTCCCTCCGCGAGCCACCGCGCTGTGTGTTCGTCATCTCCGAAGTTCGAAGGGCGTTGATCTCCTCCTCCATCGCGGCCCTGTTATGAGACCTCCATCGCGGCCCTCTGTTGCTCTAGGCGTTGTAGATCCGGCCGCCGTGTCTGAAGTGTCGTTGCTCATCTGCATCGCTCATCACCTGCACCATCTTCAAGTGCCTTCCATCTGTTGATCATGCGGCGCTGCCCTCCCCTCTGTATGAAATTAGGGTTCCAGATTTCTAACCCTAATTTACCCCCTTCCCCTATTTTATTTTTTTGTTATTTTGGGTTTTTTTTTAAGTTATTTTGTTGGACTCAAGCCCATTTATCTCTTTTTCATTTCAGATTGTGTTTGGTTGACAAAAAAAAATTGTGCTTGGGTCGTTTTCAGTATTCTCTCCTTCTATATTTTTTTAGGTTTTAAAATTTGATTAAAAAAAACACAACTATTAAGCCTAACCCGATGACCCGATCCGAACCAACCCGTTATTGATCGGGTTGGTTTGGTTCGGATTTGGCAAAAAAAAAATCATAAATCCGATCCAACCCAATCCGAACACATTTGATTGGTTCGGATAACGGATTTGGCTAAATCCGATCCAAACCGGCCCGTGAACAGCCCTAATCTCAACCATATAACATGTCATGAAAATCATATATAAATAACTCATATGTGCACATAGGTCACATTATCTCTTCGTTGTAGCAAACGGTAGTTATCTAAATTTACTATGAGCACTCAGCTCATAGGCCGTATTATCTCTTCGTTACGGCGAACGGTATCCATAGGGACTATGAGCACTTAGCTCATAGGCTGCATTCTCTCTTCGTTGCAGCAAACAGCATCAAAGGGACTATGAGCACACAACCCATAGGCTGCATTCTCTCTTCGTTGCAGCAAACGGCTTTTCTTTCATATATAGTATCCTCAATGAAAATCCCAATACGTATTCAAAATAAATCATGATAATCAAATCAAACCATGCTATCACGAGTGCATCATATCATCACATTTCACAAATTCAAATCACCTCATAACTTCGAAACATCAATTATCATAGCTAAGTTGTCTCATAAAAATAAATAAATTTTTCAACTTCTATTTTGTAAAGAAAACTTATAAGAAAATTAATTTTTGCTACTCCAATAAAGAAAATCACGTAGGAAAATTGCCACTAAGTAAATTATCTACTCACAACTATGAAGAACCAGCTAAATCTCTTCCAAAGCTTCCAAGAGGATCTTCTGGAGAATTTTCCAACGAATCTGAGCAACAATAACATGCACTAAAGTGATTAGAAACAAAATCCCCAATTTAGGGAACTTAGGGTTTTAGAGAACCCTTGAAAATCTAATATTTAGCTCACTCACTATTATATACCAACACCCACTACTCAAAACATTCCTCAAAATAAATTTCTAAACTTATGGGTTGTAGATTTTACCTCAAAGAGCTCCAAAGAGACAAACTCAAAGAGTGGGTATAGCTCCTTTCTACTCAAAAGCACCCTCCTAAGCTTCTACTCCCAATGGGTATTGAAAATGTGGTTGAAAATAGGGTGGTGATTAGAAGAAGATGATGATTTAGTTGAGGGAGGGGAGTGGGTTTGCTTCCTCTCTTTTTCTTTTTCTCCTCCTTCGACAACTTTCTTGTTCTCTCTTCTCCCTTTTTTTTTTTCTTTCTTTCCTCTATTTCCTTGGCTGACTTGGGTGTGTGGGTGTTTTACGGGTTGTGTGTGTGAGTTTTATGCTTTAGATGGGATGGGTTTGCTTATTTTATTATTTTTTTCTCCACTTTCAAAACGGGGCGTTTCAACCAAAATACCCATATTCGCACTTCTCTCACCATGTCTCTTCCTTGGTTCCTCTTTTGTCTTGTTTCCATGGGATGGAGGGAAGGGCAAATAGATGGGAGTCAGTTCTCTTTCCTCTCCTCTATTTAACTTCCCCCCCCCCCTACAACATAATCAAATTCATCCAGAATTAATCCCCCAATTTTTTTCCATCTCAACACAATATTTCCCACCGCCCACATAATTGAAACAAAGAACATTTTTTCGAGAGAGATAATGTGGCATTCTATGTTCAATTTATTTGGCTCACATCTTCTACTCACGGTATTTGCTTTGAATCGTGTTTCATTTCTTTCCAATACAATTCAATTATAAGATGATGTGGCCACAGCCAAATTGGGGCATATCCTTCCACTAGTATGCAGAACACGACAAAATAGACTCATAGGAGCACGACAGTGCTGGCACCACCAAGGAGCCGTGTCAAGGCCGTCACAAGGCAAGAATAGGGATTAGGGTGAGCACAACATCGAAATAATAAAAAGGGTAATACGGTTAAAAATAATAATTTTATTATATACTACCGTGCCCGTCTGTCTGCTTTTTTATTTTTTGGGTTAAATATAAAATTATTTTGTGAAATTGAGAGATCTATTTGAATAAGGAATAGTGTCAATTTTTCAATTTTTTCAAGCACGGATAGTGCCGGTTATTTTCAATTTAGGGGTATTTTTGTATTAAAAAAGGCTACATTAAAAAGGCATATCGCCTATCGTATCAATAGCACCCAATAATTTTTAAAATTCTATGAAAAATCCCATCCTTTGTTCAGCAAAAACCTTTATTTGCAATTAATTTTTATATCAATAAGCACCCCAAAACTTTTTATAATTATATTAACAACCCCATCTCTACACTCATGCACTCTCACCATACACGCCATGCACCCTCACACACAGAAACCCCCACACATCCCACTGTGCTTTCCCCCATACCCCACACCCTGTGTCCGTGTGCACTGAACTTTTATCTCAACTTATCTCAACTGCTAACTCTTATTTTTTTCTTCTTATTTGTTTTTAAATGTAGTTGGTTTTAATTTTAGTTCTAGTTTCCTTGTCTCATTTAGTACCACCAGCGGGTAGTGGCTACCAATTGAAATAACAGGAGGTAATTTTTTTTAATAGTGGTACATGGGCTATTTTAATGAGGATGGGTTTGACTAAAATTGTATGTGCTTTTATTTCTTTTGTTGATTTTCTGTGTTTTTCTTGCACAACTTATGCTGCTGTGACTATCCTTTACAATATAATATGTTTTCTTTAGTTTTTCAAATAAGAAATTGTAATTGGTTTTGTATTGCTGTAATCTGTGATCTTTTGTGATTCTTCTAATATTTACAAAAAGGCACAAAGCTTACGCATTCTCCATTGGCTCTAACTGTGTAGCACCCCCTGAAGGGTTACAAATAATAGTGTTATTTCGTTAATCTGGTATTTTATGTTTCTCCTTTATATAAGGCAATTTCCAAAACGTGTCCATGTGAATGATTTTTCTTCCTTTTTAAATTTTGTTTGTTATATAGAAGATTTTTTGTTTAGGATTTTGTTTGGTGTTGTTTTTCTTCATCCGGTGTTGTTGTTGGAATGTTTTAGTTTTAGCCTCTTGGGGTGTGTGTGTGTGTGTTGTTATTCATTTTTGTGGATATTGCAGGGACTTAAGCGGGTTAAATCCAAAATTCTCTCATTGTGAGAAAAAGCCACAAAGAAAGAATTAATGAAAGAATAAATAAATAAATATAAAACATGAGGATTTTAGCGTATGTACCTTGCGATGAAGACAATTGGAGGTTGGACCCAAAATCAGGTTTGTTTATACTGTGAACGAAAGAAAGGAAAAGAATTGACCAAAAAAAATAAGAAAGGAAAAGAAGAATATATAAAAGTCATTAGTGGTTTACTCATTAAATAGAGAATATGGTAAATGGTGACAAACCTACTGATGGTGACGTTGTACGGAAAAGATGAAAGGTGAAAGTGGATGAGTAAAAAGAACTATGTTTTGTGAGGATATGAGGGAGAAATGAATGTGGTAGAAACATTCTGAAAAGTTAATTTTTTTTTTGTGCTTCTGGTTGTGCCTCTCCCTCTCACACGAATACACACAACACTGACAAGTTAACTGCTGGTTGATGTAAAATTAAACTGTTGCAGGTTGCATTTGATAGCACTTACACAGTTACACGGAGGTGGGCAGCAGTTACGTGGACGGTATTTTATGTTGGGAGGGGTATTTTTGTCCCACGAAAAAGGCTCTACAAAAGCCATTGTATCCCCATTATAAATAGTTATAGATAAATAGTTATAGATTAGAACTGAAAAATTATATTTTAAATTTTTAAAAAAATATTTTCTAACAATGTTAAATTAAATAAACTAAATTATATATTTAAAAAAAAAAGAGAAATGTAATAGTTACATATTTTACGGGAGGGGGGATATTTTACAATTCTTTTATTGTAACATTACGATAGTTGTGTCATAGATTCGTTCGTCGGGTGCTCCTCACACGCAATCTTATCCTGTAATTTTTTGTACTCGTACTTTATAATTTTTTTATATGTTTTGTACAAATACGGATGATTGGATGAACTATATATTATGAAAATTTGATAGTCTTTTATTATGTTTGCAATAATAACTAATACCCAATTTAAAAATATTGATGTTTAAATTTTATTTTACCTTATAACTTTGTCAAAGAATGGCTATTTAATATTATTGACGAAATTTTAAATTTTTAAAAATCTTGAAAATTGATCCAAATTGATAGAAAATTATTTTAGTGATATTTTACATATATCTCATTGTGTGTAATATTTTATTAAAAATAATTAATGATCAAGAAATCAAGTAAAGTAAAAAAAAAGATTAAATTAAATAATAAAAAATAAATTAATATTTGTTTAAATTAATTTAATATGGAAGTTAAAAAAACACGTTAGAACAATACATCACTTTGTGAGAATAAAAGTATTCTACGAATTTATGAGAAGGAGATATATATTATTTAATTTATCCGCAAGAAATGACTTAAATTTATGATTTAAATTATGGTGACTTTTAAGGTGAGGGGTCTTGCAAGGCCCTCACTAGTGAGGGGGTATTTAAGACTGTTGGATATAATAATAATTTATTGAATGGATGAGATTGCTTGAGAAAACCGGTCAGTAACCTAATATAACAAATTTATGCTAAAATCTTAGAACATCCCCAACAATATCTAATATTAGAAAGTAATATGGTAAATCTCGCAATATTCATTTGAAAAGTGCCCTGTCCTAGGTTTCGAATTATCTCAATCTTTGTGGTGGAGTTCTCCACCACAAGTCCACAACGGTGCGATGAAACAACCGTCAAAGAAGAACAACGTCACGATGAAGGACGGCGGACGAAGAACTGCATCAAGTGTGGTTGCAGTCAAGTTCGGGATTGGAAGTGATATTTTACATATATCTCATTGTGTGTAATATTTTATTAAAAATAATTAATGATCAAGAAATCAAGTAAAGTAAAAAAAAAGATTAAATTAAATAATAAAAAATAAATTAATATTTGTTTAATTTAATTTAATATGGAAGTTAAAAAAAACATGTTAGAACAATACATCACTTTGTGAGAATAAAAGTATTCTACGAATTTATGAGAAGGAGATATATATTATTTAATTAATTTATCTACAAAAAATGACTTAAATTTATGATTTAAATTATAGTAGTACCTTAAAATATTATATATAGGCATTTTTGGATTGAATAATTTTGCATAGAAAGATACTTTTAACCAAACATATTTTTTAAATGTTTTTATGAGGTACGCTTTTATAAAGTAAAAAAGTTATTCAAACACATGATAAATATTTATTTATTAAATATAAAATTTATAGTCATGGAACCAGCACGTGAAATGCAAATATAAAAAAAGTCTTGTTGGAAAGAAACAAAATCTACTTCAATGAAAAACTGTCAACTAGTCAAATCTCATGCATGTATTTGTAAATGTTTATTCTTTCAATTTAGATATTAATATCGTTCTTATGAAATTCTCATTCTAATACAATGAAAACATTTTTTTTGTAAGCCAGATAATTTATTGAGAGGAAAAAAATGCTACCCAGAGAAGAGTGCCAAAATATAATATAATGAAAATATTTGCTTTTATTATTTAAATATTAATATATTTTAATGTAAAGTTTAATTATTCCATATAGTATGCAATATACTTATTAGTTAGACATATTAATAATATATTTTTGAAAAACATGTTTTGATTCACAAATGATGAAAAGTTTTACTATCAAATTATTTATAATTAATAGGTTTTAATAAAGTTACAATCTTTGTGTTACACAAATATTTATTGATATATAATTTAAACAAATATCAAACGATTCTCTTTTTTTTTTTTTTGATATATCAAACGATTCTCTTTTTCCCTTCATTTCATTTTACCGTTAGGTTCTCCAAAGGATACCATGGAGGATGCAGGCCTCCCTCGAAAACTTTATCAATATTGTCATGCAGTGCATTTCTACCTCTCGCATGAGAGTCCTCTGGAATGGGGAGGCGCTTGAAGAGTTCTACCCCTCTAGAGGTATAAGGCAAGGTGATCCCATTTTTCCTTACCTTTTTGTTCTTTGTATTGAAAAGCTTTTCCAGTTGATCAGCTTCAACATGGATAATGGTCAGTGGAAGCCGATTAGGCTTGCTAGAGGAGGACCTCTTATTTCTCATCTGGCCTTTGCGGATGACGTCCTGCTGTTTGCAAAGGTAAGCGAAGGCCAGATTCTACTGATAAAACATGTGCTTGATTTGTTTTGCAGGTGTTCAGGTCAGAAGATTAGCGAGGCAAAGACGCAGATATTTTTCTCTAGCAATGTCAATGGGAAGCTGAAGCGCAACATTTATGAAGTGGCGGGCTTCCAAGCGACGGATGATTTGGGCAAATACCTGGGAGTCCCTATTCTCCACCGTAAAGTCAACCGACGGACTTTTCGCTTTATTCTCGACAAGATTGATCAGAGGCTTAGCACTTGGAAAGCCAAGACTCTCTCCTTCGCTGGGAGAGTAACGTTAACCAAGTCGGTTCTCCAGGCGTTGCCTTCGTATGTCATGCAATCGGCCTATATCCCTCGCCATATTTGTGATGAGATTGACAATAAGTGCAGAAGATTTGTGTGGGGAGAAGCAGATGGCGAGAGACGATGGCATACAGTCAATTAGAACCGTATTGGCACCCCTAAGGAGTGGGGGGGGGGGGGGGAGGACTGGTTTGAGAACTGCTAGAAATATCAATCATGTTTCTTTGATGAAGGCGGGTTGGCACATGATTTCCAGGCGTGATGATATGTGGGTGGAGGTTATAAGATCTAAATACAGGTGTGGGCACGGATCCATTCCAAAGATAAATACCTCCCTAAGTGGGTCCAATTTTTGGCGTGGCATATGCCACTCGTGGGACATGGTGAGAGATAATGTCGTGTGGCGTGTGCGCTCAGGATCCCTAATCAACTGTTGGGAAGAAGCTTGGCTCCCCCAAGGTGTTAGTCTAAAAGATAATCTCCTTCGCCCTTTAGATGCAAATGAGGGGTCCTTGCGGGTGAGTGACTTGGTGACCAATGGGCAACGAGACCTCTCCCCTATTGATGATATTATTATTCATCCCTCGGTTAAAGACTTGATTCTTGCTATGCCACCTCCAAATGAGGGGGGTGGTCTAGATAGCGTGGCTTGGAGGTTGTCAAATGATGGTGATTTTTCCAATTCTTTGGCGTATGAAGCTCTTATGGATCCTTCTCTTAAAGCTACAAGTGGGTTGTTCAAGACTATTTGGAGGTGGCCGGGGCATGAAAGGGGGAGACTCCTTCTCTGGAAAATTGGCCAAGACGCAGTAGCCACTAATTCTCTAAGGTGGCAGAGAGGCATTGCTCAGTCCAGTGCTTGCCCTGTTTGCACAAATGCTGAAGAGACTCTCCTTCACTTATTCAGGGATTGCTCTAGAGTGGCCCATGTGTGGCAGTGTGTGTACGGTGATACTTTACCCCCATAATTTTTCAATCTGCAGCTCAATCGTTGGTTGGATAATAACTTACACGCCAAATCCTCCCATGATGGTGTTCCCTGGAATCTGATTTTCGTTGTGGTGTTGCTTCACATGTGGCAATATAGAAACGAAGTGGTGTTCCAAGGAAAGAAGGCGGATATTTGTGAGTCGTTGTACCACATTAAAGCACAAGTAACTGCGCTCTTTAAGAGCTTCGAAGACCATAAGCTGCTTGGTAATGCTGTTCCTAGGATTGAGAGCCGGTAAGTTTCTTGGAAGCCTCCGGATGTGGGATGGGTGAAGTTGAACAGTGACGGAGCGGTGGTTCAATTGGGCAACAAGGCAGCCACAGGAGGAGTGCTTCGGGATGACTCTGGCTCCTTCATCCGCGGGTTTGCCAGCCACATTGGTCCTGCTGCCATCACCGAAGCTGAACTGCGAGGCCTTCAAATGGGACTTAAGATTGCTTTAGCTCATGGAGTGCCCAAGCTTATCATTGAATCTGACTCACTCTCAGCTGTGCAGCTGCTCAAGATGGGGTGCTCCCCCTTACACCCGTACCACTCTATAGTGCATGACATTCAGATGGACTTACAGCGGTTGAGAGCGTGTTATGTTACTCATGTGCTCAGAGAAGCCAATCAAGTTGCTGATGGTTTTGCTAAGTTTGGTTTGAGCCTTGACATGTGTAGTAGAATTTTCTGGCGCTTGCCTAGTTTTGCCTCGCTTCCTGTTCAGGCAGACTTGACTGGGACTTTATTTCCTAGGGGTTTCTAGCCTTTTTGGGTGTTGTTTCATGCTTTTGGGGGGGTGACCCCCCTTTAGCTCATAAAAAAAAAAAAAATCTACTTCAATGAAAAACTATCAACTAGTCAAATCTCATGCATGTATTTGTAAATGTTTATTCTTTCAATTTAGATATTAATATCGTTTCTTATGAAATTCTCATTCTAATACAATAAAAACATTTTTTTTGTAAGCCAGATAATTTATTGAGAGGAAAAAAATGCTACCCAGAGAAGAGTGCCAAAATATAATATAATGAAAATATTTGCTTTTATTATTTAAATATTAATATATTTTAATGTAAAGTTTAATTATTCCATATAGTATGCAATATACTTATTAGTTAGACATATTAATAATATATTTTTGAAAAACATGTTTTGATTCAGTACAATTGATGAAAAGTTTTACTATCAAATTATTTATAATTAATACTAGGTTTTAATGTAAAGTTACAATGTTTGTGTTACACAAATATATATATATAATTTAAATAAATATCAAACGATTCTCTTTTTTTTTTATATATCAAACGATTCTCTTTTTCCCTTCACTAGTGTGTTGACCCGTGCTAAGCACGGGGCAAACGGGGAAGCATATGTGTATTGAAGATTATTAATAAAAGTAAATATAATGAAATTAAAAGTTTTAGAAAACTAACAATCATTATACCATTATTTGTAAATGTCGTAGAACAACACACAAATGCCTCAAACTTTCAAAACACCATATAAGTACGTTTTTCTTGGATAAGCAAAAATTTCTATGAAAACTCATCAAACATATTCAATGATCTAAAATGTAGGGATAACTCTTTCCAGAATTTGTTCTATTGGAAAATAAGAATAAGAATATAAAAGAAAACTATATAATATGTAAACTCGTAGTATACACAATATATATATTTAAAAAATTAATTTTGTATTGAAAAAATTTATAATAAGATAAAATTTCTATTGAAACATTTACTCATTGAAAGTTAGATAGTAATGTGCCTATATGTAAAATATTCAAAATAAGTTATATAATATGTATTTGTCAAAAAAAAAAAGTTATATAATATGTAGGCCCGTGTTATGCACGGCAGCACAGGTATCAATTAAAAAACTATAAATATAATACTAAAAAATTTATATGTATTTAATTTTTATTAAAAACTTTGCCCATAGTAAGTCAAAATATAATATAATTTTTAAAAAAGTCAAATAATAATATTACTTTATGTAAAAATGTAAAATATTTGAAATAAACCATATAATATGTAGATTCATACTATGCACGATATATATATTTACAGGGAATAAATTTTATATTTAAAACCTTATATTGTTATAACAAAATTATATTCATGGATAAAGTAATATGCACACTATTTTTTTAGCAAATGTCAGTACTTCTTTAAAATATTTCTAAAGATTAATTATTATACTTTTAGATTTATGACATATTTTGAAATTTATAAATATATTTTTCTTAATTTAAATAATTTAAATGTAGATTTAATATGATAAATTTTTTATTATTTAATTAATTATTTATAATAAAAAGTTTTTTCTAAATTATTGATTTATAGGTACACATAATAGTAACTTCAAAATCAAATTTACGTGAAGATTATGAAAAATGTGTTCCTAAAGTATATTAAATAAAAAATAAAAAATAGAGGAATGATAAGATATAGTATACTCATAAATAAAAATAATAAAAATAAAAATACAAAACAAAAATGAAGAAATTAAGTGAAAAGAGAGATAGCCAAAATGAAACACTAAGCCAACAAAGCTGTCCAGTCTCTTTGCATGTTAGTAGTACATACAAATTCCATTGAAAAGAATAATTAAGAATAATTGCTCTCATAAAAAAATTGCTCTAAATCGCCGCTTGACACCAAAATCTTTCTGTTTTGTCTCAATTAGTTCCGAATTATTCCATTTATTTGTTATATACATGAATGTTATTGAGATGAAATATGTTCTAATTGTTGTCTAAGATTAGAGGTTGTGGAGAAGCTGCGTTTCTTAGTACCAAATCTGGGTTACATGTTGCGAGTTCTATCTACTTGTCTCTCAACGTTAGCTGGAATTATACCGAATTTTTATGAAGAAAAACGACACTGGTAGAGTAATAAAGTTGTACTTTTTTGGTAGAGAGAATAATAAAGTTGTGGATGATGGAAATTTTTTTTGTTACAAATTTATCATGTCGATCAAATCACTACATAGTACATGAACACACATTTAAGTCTGATAATCTTTTGAACTATTTATTTTTTTACATCATCTTTTGAACTATTTATTTCAAAGGCTATTTCTTCTCCTTTTTCACATATTAAAGAAACACGGTTAATACAGGTATCAAGAAATGAATTCTCTGTTATCACATTGACTAAGCAGGATCACAACACACACACACACTATTTAAACACACTACGATACACTGTCACACTACCCATAACAATGAGAAAAAAATCACCTGAACTCAAATGAAGAGAAAAGTAAATAAAGAAAAAAGTGGAAAGATAGAACAGCTATAATAATTATAATAATCATAATTATAATTATAATATCTTCACATTCAAAAGAACTTCATCTTTACACTGAAAACAAACACTTGTAAAGCTTGCCCCATGAAGGTGTGGCTCAAGCATCGTTTCATCGCAGACCAAGCTTGTAGCAGAGGAGATTCACCTGCAAGCATCGTTTCGTCACTGACCAAGCTTGTAGCAGAGGAGATTCACCTTCCTGCTTAAAACCTTTTGCAAATGGACAAATATAAAAGATTACAGCTGACAGATCAAGCTTCAAGGAATGGACAAAACTGTACCATTAGGATTTAGGAATGGAACTTGTTTTATTACTCCTCCAATCCAAGTACTCCTTTTGTAAAAGTTTGTTGTGATCACAGCAAATGATATATTACAATGTCACATAATGAACAAAAGAAAAGTCATATAAGTTCTAAAAACAACTAAATTTACAAATCAAACCGTAAAAAATTTTCCATATTGTCCATTCATATGATTAGTAGGCAAAGAAAATGCCTTTATCGTGGCACCAAAATCTCCAGAAAATATGGCCGTGTGTGTCACTATCTTAGGGAGTACGGTGTGTCTCCTTTCTTTCTTCTTCGTTCTTACTGAGCTCCCTCTTCCTTCTTTCCATCAAGTGTAACACAGAACAAAAGATAGTGGATCTGATAAGAATTGTTGTTAGAATAACTTTATAACTTTATTTTGTAGAGATAAAAATCATACCCAGATAAAATTTAACAAACAAATACTCAAGACATATATATTTTTGGAACAAAATGCCACAACGAAGAGAAACATTCTGCAATGATTTAGTAAATAAATTACGAGAAAAATCTATAGAAAATGAGAAAAGGAGGACACAGACAAAATCGCAGTCCAGAGACCAATAAGAAATCACTCAAATAAGAAAACCCACAAAGTAAAAAACGAAAATGCACAAATCAACCCAAAGATGGTATTTATAGAGTAAATCCATAACCCACTCAACTTCAATAATCAATACCTACTTCAGAAAACAAAAACCGACTAATGTCATTAAACAAAATTTTTGTGGAACCCGAACCATCATACCGTGAGGAACGACACTTCATGCATGCAGCCGCATTCTGTGTGGAATGAAAAAGATGAGGCGTGGGGGAGTATATTGTTTCTCTTCTCGATCCCGTTTCCAATGTCCTTGGTAGCCTTTATTTTTTTGGAAAATGGTAAATACACCCCACACTTTTTCGACATACACCCCCCTTAATGTTGAAATTCCAAAAATACCCTCAAAATTCGCGTGTATTCTGCAAACTGGAGTTTCCGGAATACAAATTGTATAGAAACTAGAGTTTTCGGAATACAAATTTGACTGGAGTTTCCAAAATACACCCCACAATTCAAAAAATTTGCATTCTAGAAATTGGAGTTTTCGGAATACAAAATTGCATTCCGAAAACTCCAGTTTCCAAAATATTTGTAAAAATAGAAGGTATTTTAGAAATTTCAATAGTTAAACGGGGTGTATGGCTAATTTTTTGTGGTATATATACCAATTTCCTATTTTTTGGTCTCTGTGTGGAGCTGTTTTTTGTTAAAGCATCTTCATTTAATCTTTAGTTTTTATTTATTTTTAAAAGTTAAAATTAATTTATTTTTTCCCTTTCCCAACACATAGCACATACTATTAAAGACTTTCTCCACTTTCTAATATATCCCTCTCTGATGCAAACCGTTTTCCAATATCATCAATAACAACTGTAATTATTAAATTTTTTTATATTATTTTTTCTTTTTGTGAAGTAAAAATTCTTACTTTTAATGGAAAGACTGAATGAGGTGTGCTTGAAAAACTATTGCTTGATAGAATGACAACTCATACATTTTTTATTTTATAAACTCTACTTTTATGGTAGTTATAGATTTTATGGTAGTCGTTATAGACGATAGTTATAGATTTCATTTTACCGTTAGGTTCTCTAGCTATATTAATTATGCATTTAAGCAGGAACTCCGTTCATTTTAAGCATACTAACGAAGTGCAATTCTCTGTATAGTCATTTTGCATCTTCTGTGCGTATTGCATAGTATCACTTGTGTGTCCGAAAAATGGTTGGAGTAATAAAGAGAAGTGCATAGGTAGTGCAGTACTCAACTTGAGTGGAATTATGCGTTGGAATTGTAAGATTAATTTAGTGGAATTACCACCATGCATTAAACAAGGAACCTTTCAATTACTCAAACATGCATATGGCATATAGGAGAACCCAACAGCCCAACTGTAACCCGGCCCCAATTCCCCTGAAAAGCTCAACTAATTATAATTAACTTCACAGCATACTAAACGATCCTCTGAGCTATGTCCTTTCATTTCATTTTCCCCTCCCTCAGCCTCTCTATAAAAATGCATTTAAGCTTTAGCTCCATTCATCATAACCTTACCAAATACTAGTATCCGTTTTTGTATTGTCGCACTGATAACAAATATTGTGTCCTGAAAAATGGTTGTGGGAGAGAAAAGTGCTACCAAGGCCACTGTGGGTGTGAATCAACGTGAGGAAGCACTTGCATTAGTCCATGCAGAAGAGCAGCCACAACCTCTTGCTGTTGCAGTTGCACCAATAGTGTCTTCTTACAATGAGAAGATACGTCCAGTTCTTGATGCTCTTGAGAATCTAAGGCGACTCAACATTGCCAAAGAGGGAATACAGCTTCCAACCATAGTTGTTGTTGGAGACCAATCCTCAGGGAAATCCAGTGTCCTGGAGTCCCTTGCTGGTATTAGCTTGCCACGTGGACAAGGAATTTGCACCAGGGTACCCTTGGTTATGAGGCTGCAAAACCACCCACTTCCAAAGCCAGAGCTTATATTGGAGTTCAATGGAAAGAATGTTTCCACTGATGAAGCACATGTCGCTGATGCCATAAACACTGCCACAGAAGAGCTTGCAGGTTATGGGAAAGGGATTCGCAACACCCCATTGACTTTGGTGGTGAAGAAAAATGGTGTTCCTGATCTTACAATGGTTGATCTTCCTGGGATTACTCGTGTGCCTGTTCATGGCCAACCTGATAATATCTATGACCAGATTAAGGATATTATCATGGAGTACATTACACCAGAAGAGAGCATCATTCTGAATGTTCTTTCTGCCACAGTTGATTTCACTACATGTGAGTCCATAAGGATGTCACAGAGTGTTGATAAGACTGGGTTGAGGACACTGGCTGTTGTCACAAAGGCTGATAAGTCTCCTGAAGGATTGCTGGAAAAGGTTACTGCTGATGATGTCAGCATTGGTCTTGGTTATGTCTGTGTGAGAAACCGAATTGGTGAAGAGTCCTATGAGGATGCAAGGAAGGTGGAGGAAAAGCTGTTTGAGTCTCACCCACTTCTATCCAAAATTGATAAGTCCATTGTGGGTATTCCTGTTCTGGCTCAAAAGCTGGTTCAGGTTCAGGCTATGATTATTTCAAAAACTTTGCCAGAGATTTTGAAGAAGATAAGTGAAAAGCTTGATAATAATTTAGCCGAGTTAAATAAACTTCCTGCTAACTTGACTTCAGTTGCTGATGCTATGTCCACTTTCGTGCATATTGTTGTTTTGTCTAGAGATTCTCTTAGAAAGATTCTTGTCGTTGGAGATTTTGAGGAGTACCCCGAAGAAAAGCACATGCATTGCACTGCTCGGTTGGTTGAGATGCTTGATTCGTTCTCTAGTGATCTTCACAACTGTGCGGAAATTGATGCCACAAAGGATTTTCTTATGGAGGAGATAAAGGCGCTTGAGGAAGCCAAATCCATTGGTCTACCAAATTTCATGCCCAGAACTGCATTCCTTACTATACTGCAGAGGAAAGTGAAGGGAGTTTCAACGATGCCAAGAACTCTGGTTGATAAAGTATGGTCTTATCTGGAAAATGTAGTAATTTCTGTTTTAATGCATCATTCTGGGAACTACTACCAGCTTCAGGTCTCAGCCAGAAAAGCTGTTCAGAATCTCATCTATAGAAAGAAGGAAAATTCAATCAAACATGTGACTGAGGCTGTAGAAATGGAGAAGCACACGGATTATACTTGTAATCCTGAGTACTTGCTGGAGTATAATAAGCTAATCTCTCGTCAAGATGCATTTGTGAAGGAAGTGTTGAAAAATGATCCGAAGATAACCCTTGTGATGATTGAAGGTGTTGGGAAAATTGACATTTCTAATCTGAAAAAGTATCCTCCCCTTATGCTTAATCAGGCATTTGATCTCAAGGTTAGGATGATGGCATATTGGAAGATTGTTCTCAGGAGATTGATTGATTCTATAGCTTTGCATTTAATGTTACGTATCAATGAACTGATAAATAAGGATTTGGAAGATGGGATATGTCAAAACTTGTTTTCTGCAAATGGTGGTGGAATTGAAAGGCTGCTGGAGGAGACTCCCTCTATTTCTGGGAAGAGGCAAAAGTTAAGCAGAAGTGTGAAGGTTCTTAGAGAAAGCAAGGAGACGGTTGCTAATATCATGGACAGGATTGCTGCATATGGTGATTAGAAGTGTTAATGCTCAATTTATTGTTTTTCTTCTAGTATCCCGTTTATCTACCATTATGTTTCATGATCATTTGAACTTTCAGTAGTAGTATTTAAGGTTTCCTGTTTTGTGTTGCTAATGTTTTGAAATTGTGACGTTGTTTTGTTTCTTTGGTTGTTGATGGACACCGGTTTTGTTAATGCAAGTATGGTAGTTAGTTATTTTCAATTTTTAATGGTGTGCGTTGTTTTATGTAGTACATTACAGTACAATAGTTTCCGGCTAATATTTACTCGTTTGCTAACGATTTAACTGTATGACAAAACAAATTCAATTAAACAGTGATCGTTTAGCCTAATTTCTTTGATAGGAAAAGACTAAATTTTGTTAAGATATTGACAAAGCTAAATCTGTTAAATGTGTTAATGTTGGGGTGTCTAAAAATTTCAGTAATACTCAAGCTTTTCAATTTTTGTAGCTATAGAATACATTTCCACCAAAATGTCAAAAAAAATTTACTTTGTTATCTCTAATATTGTCTTTATATCTTATAAACTAGTTGTTTTCTGCAACCGCATTCCATTTTTTTCATACTCTGTTAGTTGTATTCTTAGTCTTTCTATTGTGTGCTCGGCAATTTCCATAGTCTATAATGTGGAAGAAGACCCTCATGTCAAATCTAGAAGAGAAGATCAGCATTATGCACTAGAGCAGTTATTTTTTTAAAAAAAAATTCGGTTTCCTTCTAGTATAAGGTGATGCACAAAATGATTGATCCTGAGACTCCATTACTGTAACAAACCATTTCTGTTAGAGCTCTGAACCACTTGTGAAACTTTACTGAGAAGCATCCTAGGTTTCATCACATTTCACATAAAGGCTTGAACTTTCCACATGAGATCCTTGAATTTTTTAAGGTATATATGTGTATTGAATGTGTTATGTAAAAAATTTAAGGAAAGCGACAGCAGAGGATCGATCCCAAGTCGTGGCTATTAAAGACACCACACATAACCACTATATCTGTATCATCGTTACTTTTGATTTATTATTCCCTCATTTCACTATTTATTTACACTTAACTTGATATTATTACATTATAAATATATATTTGACTTATATCTAATCTATTTTTTTTTTAAATCTAAACCGTTACCAAATTTATCGAGATTACAATAACTTAATTAAAAACATAATATAACATAAAAAATAAAAATTTATAACAATAACAACTGAAAGATCATTTTCAGCTATAAAGATCGTGAAAAATAGCCTCAGAAATAAAATGAAAGATGAATTTCTTGTTGATTGTTTGGTTACTTACTTCGAGAGAGAATTGCTGAAAAATTTGATACATATTCTATTATTGATAAATTTTATGATACTAGGGAACGACACGCACGACTTAGATAAATAAGTATGATGTATTCCATTACCATGCTTTAATGTTTTTTAAAATTTATCATCAAAAATTTTTGCCCCCCACTTATATAGATTTCTGGATCCATCCTTGTTTTTTGTCATTAAATTTGGACCCATCAATTAAAATGTACAGGCTTAAAGCAAAAGGAAATGAAGAAATTTGATGTTACCAAAAAACAAAAAAAAAATTTGAGGTGGAAAACATACAGGCTTACCGCTTACGGTTACCATTGTGATTTTCTTTAGAAAAAAGGATCGGTTGGGTTGGGTTGAGACAAAACTTGAGTCACCCGAAAATAAGGTGGGACAAAGACAGAGAGATATCACTTGGTATAGCTTGAGTTCTTACGTGAATCTTCAAGATTATTATCAAGCTTCATTGACTTGATATACGAAACTCATTAACTTGTTTTTGCTAACTTAACCACGGTTGAGTGCAAATTGTTAATGTGTTTCATCCGGATGATAGACTCAACTAGTATTGTGTTTAATCCCTAGTGATAAAACAATCGTTTACCTCCCAATCGAACACATATTAGTTTAGGAATCTCTTTTCTTTTAAAATATTGCGAGTGCAAATAAAAAAAAACTTAAAAAGTATAGATATAAAACAAGATATAAATACCACGCAATAGGAATATGAGAAGTGTGATTAGTTTTAAAAAAATTGAAAAACATGATATGATTGTATTATTGCATAAAATTAATATAAACAATATAAATATTAAATTAAAAGAGAGAATTAATAATATGATGGTATTTATATTTAAATTGATACAAAAGTTTAAAACTTTTTTTTTAAAAAACGACCAAAATTATTTGACACAAATATAATACGACACGGTTACTAGTTAAATGTGTCCGTACCTTTTTGTTGGCAACAAATTATTTGATACAATGAGCTAATATCTCATCAAGGTGTTTTTTTTGGCTTTTTTACCATTTTGTTGTAATTTGATTTCGTATTTATTAATTTGGTGTAAGTTGACTTTTTTTATCGATATGGGATAAGTCGCATTTTCCATTGCCGACTTTTAAAGTGAAGTCTTGCTATTTTATTTTTTATTTTTTCTGAAAAGCAGAAATCTACAATACCATTGTATGCCATTGTAGACTTCTGCTTTTTTTTTCGAAACCCTACCCAAGTCGCCAACGCCGTGGGTTTCGAAAAAAAAGCAAAAGTCTACCATGACATTGTAGACTTCAGTTTTTCAGAAAAAAAAATAATAAGTCTACAATCCCATTGTAGACTTCACTTTGGAAGTCGACAATGAAAAGGACAACTTATCCTATACAGATAAAAAAAGTCAACTTACACCAAATTAATAAATACGAAATCAAATTACACCAAAATGGTAAAAAAACCTGCTTTTTTGAAGGAAGTGTTGGATACCAATTCGAAGCTGTCTCGAGTGAAGCTTGAAGGTGTAGGGGAGATTGATGTTACTAATCTGAGGAAGTACCCAGATATGCTGAGTCAAGCCTTTGATTAGAAGGCGAGGATGATTGGAGATTGACAGTATTGCTTTGCACTTGATGCTTAGCATCAATGAACTGTTTAACCAAGATTTGCAGAAGGAGATATGCAATCATTTGTTATCTCCAAGTGGTGGTGGGATTGAAAGGCGGCTTTTTCACTCCCTTAACACATTTTTTTTTATTATTTACTAAAATAACACATTTTTTATTTTATTTATCAAAATAACACACTTTTGAATATAATATTTATTTAAATATTTTTAATGAATTAAATATTAATAATTAGTTTAAGATTGTGATTAAGTTGTTAATTAAATTAATATTTAATTGTTAAATATTTATTAACCCGAATTGTCAACTAATTAATAATATAATTATAGAAAATAGCTCAAATTGATTCAAAATTTAAAAATACAAATACAAAAGTGATACAAACAGAAATAATAAAACAGTGAACTAAATACAAATGATAGAAATTTTCTTAGTGTTACGTCTCAGCTCCTGAATGGCAAGGGCAGTTTTTTTTGCTATGCCCTTCATTTCGACACAGCCCACATCTCTTGGGACGGCAACTCTTTTCCATTTGATCTATTTCTATGCGAATTCTTGTCGACTGTGGATGACCATTTGGATCTGAATGTCTCTGTCTTCACACACTGATCGGAGTACCCCCTCCACTTCTTTTTTGTCACAAAAAATAGAAACATCAATGTCTCTGTCACAGTTGAGGAGTTGACAATCCAACAATGCAGAGAGACCCAAATGGTTGTCCACAGTCGACGAGAATTCGTACAGAAATGGATCAAATGGAAAGGAGTCGTCATCCCAAGAGATGTGGACTGTGTCGAAATGAAGAGCATAACAAGAAAAATTGCCCTTTCTATTCAGGAGCTGAGATGCAGCACTAAGAAAATTTCTATCATGTGTATTTAGTTCACTGTTTTATCATTTCTATTTGTATCACTTTTGTATTTGTATTTTTAAATTTTGAATCAATTTGAGCTATATTCTATAATTATATTATTAATTAGTTGACAAATCGAGTTAATAAATATTTAACAATTAAATATTAATTTAATTAACAACTTAATCATAATCTAAACCATTCATTAATATTTAATTCATTAAAAAATATTTAAATAAATATTATATTCAAAAGTGTGTTATTTTAATAAATAAATAAAAAAGTGTGTTAATCGGATGAAAAAGCCTTGAAAGGCTGCTTGAGGAATCTCCGTCCATATCTGGGAAGAGGGAAAAGCTGAGCAGAAGTGTTAAAGTGCTCAGAGAAAGTAAGGACACTGTTGCTAATATCATGGACAGAATCGGTAGCTATGGGGATAATTAGATCTATTTCTCAGTGTTTCTTTCATAAAATTTCGTTTGTGGTGTTTTGTTTTTTGTTTTCCTGATGTCGTTGTTTTTTCTTTCTTTTGTCTGGGGATGAACTTCTCTTCTGTTAAATGGAATTATGGTTGTTTTTGTCAATTTTGCATGGTGTGGCAGGTTGTTTAGTACACAATGATACAATTGTCTGAGACTTAAAATCATTTCCGAATACAGTATGATATGGTAGGGAGTTTATGTTGAGAAAGATAATACTACCCTAGAGAAAACTCAGCAAATTGAACAATGCTAAATTTTTCTTTTTTGAACCAGTTTCAACAAACAGGTGTTTCAATCGCTAAGATGATTAGTATATGCAATTACAACAATTTACATATGCAATCACCCTGATTTCTAACGCGTGCATACATAGTTTTCCGAAACTATATACAGTGAAAGGAAGTCCCCAAGCCCCTCTGAAATACCCAACCAAAAAAAGGTACCCTTGGAGTTGTACTCAACATCCAAGAACAGTTAGGAACTTTACACATGAGTCTAGATTGTGAACTCACCATGTCATGCAATTAACTTGTCAAAAATGAAGCTAAATCTGCCACCTGCAAAATAATGATCATAATGGTTTTTGGTTTCCTGGCAAGAATAAACCCCACTATGCTGTATTATGATTCCAAGGATATTTCATGGGTTTCATTTGAGGGAGGGATGTGTGTAAGGACTCCAGTTGAATCGTATGTTTGGGTTGTGCTCAAACTGTGATTTTCCCTCTGTTGATGGATGTCCCTCATGGCTTTAAACCTTAAATCGTCACTTAAAACACTAGATTCAGGGATAACATAATGTTTGTCCTTCCGTCAAGCATGTTTACAACCTCAGACATTGTAGGCCTAAGTGATGGCGATCCATTTGTGCAAAGGAGAGGTTGAAGTATAGTAGAATACCCTATCTAAAAGGCAAACACAATTATCACTTGGCATGTAATTGTTATTACTCTTCCCACTGACAATTTCAAAGACCACAATTCCAAAACTGTAAACATCAGCCTTGTAAGTCAGGTAACCCCATAATGCATATTCTGGTGCCATATATCCTCTGCAAAATAAAATTAACAGATTCTGATTCATAATGTAGAAAACATTACGAGTTGTATTATCAAGGGAGAGATTACTGACATTGTCCCAGCCACTCGGGTGGTGATATGGGTCTTCTCTTCTTCATCAAGCTTAGCCAACCCAAAATCAGATATTTTTTGGTTTAAATCTCCATCCACTAACACATTAGTAGCTTTGATATCTCGATGAACAATCTTTAGACTTGATTCTTCATGAAGAAATGCATGACCTTTTGCTATGCCAATATAGATCCTAAGCCTTGTTGGCCAATCAAGTTCAAGCTGATTTGTTGAGCCTATAGAATGTGAAAAAAAGACGTTATTGTTGAATTAATGAGTCATGATCACAAATTTCTTTTCCCTGCTGCTAAGTGATAGAATTGGGGAAAATGAAAAGAAAAAAAAAATAGTATCTGGAGTGTAATGCTCCAAGCACAGAGTAATTATTGAATTAATTTGCCTAGACAAATGGGGGAAGAAAAAATAACAAGCATCCACTCCTTAAGTTGTAATCTGGAAAGTCAGATGAGGATAAATTTCTGCCAAGTCACACTCAGATTAATCAGATTTCATAGTGATTTTTCATAATGATCACTTGGCATCTTATCTTACAGACCATATAATAAATAACAGGGCAAAATGACAATATAATATAAGGAAGGTGACTTCCGCAGCAACTTCTTCCTTTTGCTTCTCCCTTTTCGTTGTTTGTTTTATTCATGTCTTTGCTTTTGAGTTTTTGTCATAAGCAGGTAGTTATAGTTCTAAGGTGTGCTTAAGAAGGAAGGTATTGATCCCAACACTTGCACGTAAACAAAAAGCTCCAAAGGGTGCTATCTAGCTGTACATTATTAAGATAAGATGATGGAATAACATTAGTGGAGAATTCTAAACTTCACTTTCCTATTGTGTGTGTGAGTGTTGCAGAGAGAAATTACTAGCTCATTCCTTCCTTTAGTTCTACAACCTCAACAGCCCTACTGTAACTCCAATTCCCCTGAAAAGCTCCACTAATTAATTAACTTGAAGATACTCCTAAACTATATCCTCTGTCGACCTTTCATTTCACTTTCCCCTCCCTCAGGTTCTCTATATATATGCACTTAAGCTAGGGGGTGTATTGGATTCAGATTTTAAAAGACTATTTTGGTATAAAAAAGTATTATGGATTTAAAGATTTTAAAATAGACCACGTAGGAATATAATAGGCAAAATTACATTTTTGGTCCTACAACTTATTTATTTGTTTCAATTTGGTCCTATAACTTTTTTTTGTCAAGTTAGTCCCTTGATTTCGCGAGTGTTTGATGATGATTTTTAGTGTACATATCTCTCTGTGTGCTTATTGAAATGTTGTGTTATTTGTTTCATATGAAAGTAGACAAAAAGTATTTCAATTTAGGCTTCAGAATGACTTCATTTGGACATGTATTGGATTAGAAATTATTCTCTCAAGTTAGATATGTACACTTTTTCAAAGGCTGTTAGTCCCAGAAAAACAGGGATTTCATATTAGAAATTTATTCTTCATCCGAAACTTGAGAGAACAATTTCTAATCCAATACATGTTCAAATTAGATCATTCCAAAGTATAAATTGAAATACTTTTGTCTACTTTCATATGAAACAAAGAACACAACATTTTAATAAGCACACAGAGAGATATGTACATTAAAAATCATCATTAAACACTTGCGAAATCAAGGGACCAACTTGACAAAAAAAATTATAGGACCAAATTGAAACAAATAAATAAGTTGTAGGACCAAAAATGCAATTTTGCCAATATAATAACTTATTAGATCTTTTAAAAAAGTCTCGTGGATTTTGAAAGATTTTTATATCATAAGAATTTATAAGATTTAAAAGGACTTTATTGATTTATAAAGAATCTCATGGATTTTTAGCAAACATTCAAAGTTACAAGAGTCAATAAAAACGATAATAAAGAAATTGTTTCTATCTTGTTCTCCTCCTAAGTAGTATTTCTCCGCATATCTAGAGTCATACTAGCCCTCTATGCATTAACATGTTCCCGTTCATGCTCTTGGGTTTGAACAATAAGTTCAAAATTATAGTGTTCATTAACTGGTAAAACTAAATGTGAAGATCCGCTAGCTCAAAACTATAGTCTTCGTTAACCGATGATACCGAAGATGAAGATTTGCATGTTGGCTCAATTGAAAATTTATCAAAACCACATTTTTTGCAAAGAAAGTTATGCAGTGCTACACATGCTAACAGAAGTTCTACTTGTGTTAAGCACACCACATAAGATATATATAAAATAAATAAATGAAATAGTTTTCCGGTTTAAAGTAAAAACAAAATTAAAATAAATAAATGAGAAACTAGTACAAAAAACTTTTTATTTATAAAAAAAATTAAAAAAAATTATATCCTAAAAATTATAGAAAAAATATGAATAAAACATGTTAAGAAATACTATTATATTTATCAAATTTATAAAAAAAATATGAATGAAGCATGAAAATTTATAGGAATAAAAAATATGAATGAAATTTGTTAAGAAAACTATTATATTTATAAAAATAAAAAGAGGATCATGAATAGAAAAATAATTGAAATTTGAAAAGGGATAAATTTATTATATTAATTTTAAATTAGTAAATACAAATAGGGTAAAAAAATAGAAAGATTACATTTGGCCAAAAACTGTAGTGGAAGATTATGAAATAAAAAGATGGAAAAATTGTGTTTGGTTACTATAGGGTTTGGGGAGGTAAAGTATAAAAAAAATGTACACACACATATCTACAACATTGTCATCCAAACTAAGCATATTCAACATAGAAAGAATGTTAAAAGAAATTCAATCGGGAAAAGAAAAAAAGAAGAACAAAAAAGAAGAATTACCTGGTGAGTCTGGCAATGTTGCAACGATAAGAAGAAAAAAGTATGAAAAGTCTCAAGGGTTTGAGTGAGATTGTTGGATGAGTCTAATCTTTATATTTTTCACTAAAAATTCACACGAAATCCACCATACAAAATAATCCATCGAAATCTGTATTTTTTTGATACCAAGAGATTTTTATTAAGTTGTAAAAAATCTCAATTGAATACTATCGAATTTCATTGCCCTCTTTAAAAAGTCATTATAGTTCTAATTGAATACCACTGCATTTCATTGACCTCTTTAAAAAGTCATAATAATTCTAATTAAATACTATCAGATTTTTTTATATTATTAAAAAATCTTAATTGAATATCATAAAATTTTATTATCACCAAAAAATCTATTAAAATCTTTTACAATCCTAATCCAATACACGTACCTGAACCTCCATTCCTCATGAGCTTGCCAAATATCCGTTTTGTATTTTCTCTATTGAAACGCCCCGTTTCACTTAAGGGCATTTTGAAAAAAAATAATATTATCTATTGTTATATTAATCTCCCGAATTAATACAGTACGCTACAAACTAAAGCTACGGTAACTGGAATTCTGGAAACAAAAAATATTATATCTTCTTATAAATTTTTTTACTAGTAGTATTTTATAAAATAAAAAAAATAAAACTAATAAATTAAAAATACAAAAATTATTTAATACTTTTTTTATTTAATAGTTAAGAGAATTTATAGAAATAAAAAATAGAATAATTTAAAATTATTCTGATGAAACCATTTTGCACAAACTCCAAAATATGCAGCAACGAGTCTCGAGCGCAAAACCTACGGGAAACTGACCACCTAACAACTAGGCCGCAAGGCTTGCTAAATATTTTGGTGGTAATCGATTTATGTACAAGTGTCAAGTAGGTTGTCCTTCTAATTTCTTTACATTCACACATTTCTTTTATAAATACATATTATTTTATTAATATGTCAATTTATTAATTTATATATTATATAAAATTATAAATCTATTTAGTCAATCTAATTGTAAAAATATTTACTTATATAATTTATTATTATTTTTTACAATTTTTAGTTTATTTTGGTATAAATATTATAAATTTTTAAATATGGTGATTTAAGCAGTTCAACTAGTAATCCATTGACCAAGTACTCTGGCTAAATTGACCACTGACTCAAGTTTAATAACATTGATTGCAATAGTAAAATCACGTTCAAGAAGTCATTTGTTGTATCAAATTTGTTAGGCGATGTATTTTTTTGACTTATTATTATATCATTAGTCTACACTACTAAAAATAGTAAAGTAAATATTTTTACCTATTAAATTAATTATATATTTTTAATGTATTTATCTTTTCAAAAAGTAAGACAATGTTAACAATACGTCATTTTCAAACACTATATATGATTAGCTTAAATTCAAATGATTTTATTATTTTGAGAATGAGATCCACCAAATAAGATATATGATCCATGTGATTTAATAGAATCTACATAAATTATAGGCTTTAATATTAATTTAGTCCCTGTAAAATTTTTGATTTTGAATTTAGTCCCTATAAAAAAAACTAAACTCTTTTTTTTTTTATTTTAGTCCCTGGAGGAGTTGACCGCTGATGTGGCACTGTGAGGTCCCTATAAAATTCCTACGTGGCACCTACGTGGCTTATTAAGTTTTGAATTTAGTCCCTATTAAAAAATGTGTTTTAAATTTAATCCCTCTTAAAAAAAACGTATTTTGAATTTAGTCCCTCTCCTTCTCTCCCCTTCTCCACCACCCCCACCTCCTTCTCCTCCCTCCTCCACCACCACCCTCCACGAAGAAGCTGCAATGGGGAAGGAAAGAGCCAAGTCTGAGAATTTATCGGCCAATTTCCCATCGTGACCATTCTCCATGCCCTTCTTCTCCAATCACCAAAAACAAATCCCAAATCAATCACCAAATATCATGAGCCTATACAGCTAGCTAGTACGGGTTCCAAACCATAAAAGGGGTTGTTGGTGTCAGAATGAGAATCGAGGAGAAAGGGGTTGTTGGGTTTCAATTGGTGTCGGATTTTGAACGGGATAAGAAATGGGAGACTTTGGATAGTTATTGAAACCCTAAAACAAGTGAAACAAACCAAAAAAACAAAAACAGAAGGGGAGAAGGGGTGGTGGAGGTGGAGGTGGGGATGGGGGTGGTGGTGGAGAAGGGGGAGAAGGAGGTGGGGGTGGTGGAGAAGGAGATGGACTAAATTCAAAATACGTATTTTTTATAGGGACTAAATTCAAAATACGTTTTTTGTACAGAGACTAAATTTAAAATACGTATTTTTTACAGGGACTAAATTCAAAACACGTATTTTTTACAGGAATTAAGTTCAAAACTTAATATTTGTATAAGTATGTGTCAGGTGACGTGTAAGCCACGTATGTGCCATGTATGAATTTTATAAGGACCTCACAATGCCACATCAGCAGTCAACGCTAGTGAGAGACTAAATTAAAAAAAAAGAGGACTAAATTCAAAAAAATAAATAAAACAAGGATGAAAAAAGTTTGACTTTTTTTATAAGGACCTAAATCAAAAACCTCATATATTACAGGGACCAAATTAATATTAAAGCCTAAATTATATCTATCTTAAATCTCCTTCTATCTAAGATAAACAACCACCTCTGAAATCTCTATTTTAGACATCTTATCTGTTTGACACATGTCTAAAGATTGAGGTAAAAATGTCTTTTTATAATAATTTTTATAATAATAATAGTTTGAATTTCTCAGTCTCTCTCTCTCTCTCTCTCTCTCTCACACACACACACACGCACGCACAACTCACACACACACGCACACGCACAACTCTCCCTCTCTTTTTCTCATTTCGTTCTCTCTCTCACGCACAAACACTGCTTTCTCACTCTCTGCCCTAGCAGCCGTCCTCCCATCTTCTCCCAAATATCTCTCCTTCTTCCCTGCCTTCGTCTCACTCTCCTCCTACAACAGTTACTATTTATGCAAAAAAAAATTCAAGCTGATTCATACATCAACTCCAATACGTTGTTGTTCCACTCTCACGGTTCCTTCTTCATCTTCTTCTTCTTCTTCTATTTTTTTTCTGTTGCTGCTTTTACCCTGAACACAATCCTCCATGCTCTCCGCCAATACTCCATTAGAGATTGCAACAAGAGTCTCGCCGGCATGTCGAAGCTTATGGTTGACATATTATCGGCTTTGACCATCTTCTGCCCCATCTCCGATCAGATTTCTTCTCCCCATATTATTGTGCTTGGTCCTGTTCCAAAATGCAATTTTTAGGGTATGTTTGGATATTTTAAAATGAGCGGAGCGGAATGGAACAAAATGGAATGGAATAGAACGGAGCGGAGCGGAATGGAACATATCTTCCATTCCCTTATTTGTATATTTTATAATGAAACAGAACAAAGTCTCCATTCCATCGTTTGGGAAGTGAACGGAGTGGAATGGGTTATAATTTTTTATTTCTTTCTTACCCTTATTTAAAAAATATATATTGGATTGTAACACAATAAATTAATAATCCATTTTTACATTTAACACTTTGATTTTGGTTTTCTTAAATATATATTGAATAGTATCAGTTTATGAAAATATATAGTTAACAAATCGATTTAACAAATTGAATTATATATCATAAAAATGAGAATGAATTCACAATTAAATAATATACGAAATTATGAACCGGAGACGTGATCAATTCTGTGATCATTTACGTGGGTGACATGACACAGTGGAGAGGAAGGAGTCACGTACCTGGGGAAGAAGAAGCATTCAACAAATTTCTATTTTGCAACGCACAGTAGAGGGATAAACTAGTAATTTGATAATTAGGGAGGACTGATTCCATCGTGTACCCCCCAAATTGGGGGGGAAGAAAAATGGGGGGAGATGATGGAATAGGATGGAATAGATCCCATCATGTTCCATTCCATTCCATCCCTTTTTTAAAAATCCAAACAATGGAATCACTTACCATTCCATTCCACTTCATCCCATTCCACCTCATTCCATCAATCCAAACATACCCTTAGAGGTGAGTTCCTTTTAAAGTTTCAATTTTTTCCCATCTGTGTCTTCCATATATTTTTAGGCTGTTATACTAACAACACCTATTCAAATCCCTACCAACCACTCCAGTTGTGCACCATCGACCTTCTTTGAGATATTTTACAGTTGCTTTGCATTTTATATTTTTAAAACAATCTGGAAACAAGCACCCCCATTTATTTGCTTTATGAAAATTTTATTTAATTCATGGAAGAGGAGCTTCAGCACACCACTAATAATTTTTATATTTTAATAAGCATAATGGAACCTGTTTTCTATTTGCTTTGTTGACTTCAGTTTTTGATCTTACATTTACAAAAGCTAATTTAAATTTTTTATTTGAAATTTTAAACCATGGAAGTTCGGTTAGATTGCTAATAAATTGCTGCCCGTTATGTAGATTCATGCTACAGTTATGTTCTATTTTATTGTTAGAGGTAAGTGTCCCAACCTTTAAGAAAAAAACATGAAGAGCTATTGTGCCATCTCGAGAATCTGAGATCACTTCTAAAGTAAGGTATTGCTTTCCCTAATCTCTAACCATTTAACATATCAGGTATTGCTTGCTCACCATCTATTTGAAAAAATGTCTCTGTCATTTTTTTTGGATTGTTTGCTCACTATCCATTTGGATTGTTTGCTCGCATACGTTTTTTTCTTCCAAATTCCAAGGTTTGTTTCCAGAATCATCACCTCTGCTTTTCTATGTTTTTATTCGTAAACTCTTTTTTTCACTACCTATAATTTCTAGGATTTTTGTTTTCTTTCTTTTTAATTAATTTATTTGTTTATTATTATTATTATTATTATTATTTTTGTTTAACATAACAAATGGTGACTATGGCGGTTTTGAAGGTCACATTGCACTGCCAAGGATGCCACGACAGGATTAGCAAGATTGTTAGACTGTTGAAAACCAAGGTGACTTTTCTATTTGTAAAAGCATTTTGGTTCCTTGCTGTTAGATTCTAATTTTCTTAATTCCTTTATGAGAAAAGAAACAATCATGCATCATATAGAACTATGACAGGGAAACTTATTTGTTGGAACCAAATTGGTTAAAAGTGTTTTTAATACAAAAACTCCTTAAGTGATTTTATGGTTTTGATGATAACAAAATGTATTAAGGTTTTTACAAAGGATAATCAATTTGTATTAAGCTTGTACAATGCATAACAAAGCTGCCTAACTAAGTTTATTGCAGTCTGCGTCCAATAAATTAGTTCATCATAACATTGGCTCATATTCAAAGTCTGAGAAGCTTTGCGTCCAATGTTGGCACTGGAGAGTATGCGTCCAATGCTTGAGCAGAAGGAAGAAGCCTTGCGTCCAATGTTGGGACTGGAGTGGACACAAAAGTTCTGCGTCCAATGTTTGAGCAGAAGGAAGAATTCTGAATCCAGCGTCCAATGTTTGAAGCACAAGGCAAGAGCAAAGTTCTGCGTCCAATGTCTTCTGAAGAAGCAGAATCGCAGAAGTAGAAGAAATCAAGTCTTGAGGACACGCTACTTTCTGCGTCCAATGTTTTCCAAAGAAGCAGAATCAGTAAGCGTCCAATAGAGCAAGACTGGCATAAGTCCAATGATAAGAACAAGGCAATACTGGCAGAGTCCAATATTTGTATAAGAAGCAGAATTGCAGTAAGAGTCCAATGATTTTCAAAGGAACAGATTCAGTGAGCAATGAAGGATAAAAGTCCAATGTTCAGTGTGAGCAAGAGTGCAACTCTGCGTCCAATGAAACTGAACAAACAAAAGAACTGCTCTGCGTCCAATGAAGTCAGAGTTACTCAAGCACTGTTCTGTGTCCAATACATAAGAAGGACAACAATATTGCTTTGCGTCCAATAGAGCACAAGGAAGCAGATTGACAAAGGTACATCAAACAATTGTTCTGCGTCCAATGGAGCAGAAGAACAAATGTACAACAATCAACCTTGCGTCCAATGGAACTATAGGGAAATGGCAAAAGTCCAATACTGCCTTGCATTCAAATGGAATAGATTGGTAAGCATAAAGATGCGTCCAATGTTTGCATAAGTTCTGTGCAAATTGGTAAGTGCAAAGGTATGCGTCCAATATATTCTATATGCTGCGTCCAAAACGCAGAGTCCATTACATGCTATTTACTGCTCATACATTTAATATGAAACATATTTATTGAGCAAATGATTTGAAATAAATAGCTGTACACAATGTTTTTCTGCACATCTTTGTCAACGTGTGTGAATGTACTTCTGAAAAGCATAAAGTACTGTGGAAAGTGTACTAAGAGAGAGAATGTACTTTTAACTACTCTATAGATCTCTGAACACACCTTTCTGCTTTACACAGTGTATTCTCTCTGTCTCAATAAGATATTATTATTAACCACTGTACAATTGAGACTTTGAGTACAGGTTGCTTCTGATTTGGGAGAAAGAAACGCAGACATGCACAATGAAGAAGATCTCCTCAGAGCAACGGGAAAATAACATTAAATGCTATTAGAGAACGGTAATATTATGAAGGCTGAAGCTGAGCTATTCGAAGAACAAGTCTGAAGCTTCATCAAAGCCTATAAATACCGAGAAGCAAGAAGAAGAATATAGGTGACTGAAAACGAAAAAGAAAGAGCTGAACTGCTGTGCAATCTTTTATACTCTGATTAGAAAAGTCTTGTATTTCTTTATCTTCTTGTAAAAGAGAGTTTGCTTAACTCTCAAAGTGCTTTAGATTTCATATCCTCACTTGTGTGAGTTAGACAGCACTTGTATCAAAACTCTGCTGAGTTGTTTAGCCTGAAGAGGCTGTGTTCAAAGAATACTTGGGGTTTAGCCTGAAGAGGCTGCGTCCAAAGAATACTTGGGTTTTAGCCTGGAGAGGCTGTGTGCAAAGAATACTTGGGTTTTAGCCTGAAGAGGCTGTGTGCAAAGAATACTTGTATTCTATCAGGTTGATAGTGAAATCTCTCTAGTTTGAGGGGACTGGACGTAGCTCTTAGGAAAGGGTGAACCAGTATAAAAACTTGTGTTATTTCTTCTTTCCCTTAACTCCTTTTATATCTGTGTTTATTACTAACAAAGGGGATTGAAATTGTTTTTATTCAAACAAGTTTTTCAAACCAAAAAGGGAAGCATTCTGTGCGTCCAATCTTTAGAAAACCTGTGCGTCCAGTTTTTATAAAGACTCTGTGCGTCCAGTGTTTTAGCACTTGTGCGTCCAATATTTCAAATAGCACTGTGCGTCCAATATTTGAACTAAAGCTGTGCGTCCAACATTTTTAACAGCCAGCGTCCATCATTTGCGAAAAAGTTTTAAAAGCTAAGAAACACAATTCAACCCCCCCTTCTTGTGTTTCATCTTGTTACCTTCATTATTCCCTCTACGGTCTGAGATTGATTATTAACTGTCATATGACATAGACTGTCCACTTTTTTAAATAAAATAGAAGTAGAAGAACATCAATATGATCAAAGAACACCACCTTCTTGAGGTTTTACTTATTAGGCATCTCTTTAACTGGCCTATCCAAAAAAAAGGCATCTATTTTACTAAATATGTAGCCTTAGACAGAGGAGGTGATAATTAATTATGGATATGTACAAGAATTAGAAAAAAAAGTGGTTAGTTGATTGTTTATTTATTTGTCTCTTCTTACTAGGATATTCAGCTTTAAGATATCAGGATGACTAAATTCAAAGTTGCAGGTTCATTGTTTCCTCTTATTACATGTAATTTTAAATTTTTGTAAATGATCTTCTTTGTATCTAGTGAATTATGAATTATTTGGGGCTTATCTTAGTTTCTTTAATTATTTTTTTTACCTAACAGAAATACATAGTCGCTAAGCTAAAAAAACAAGGAGACAACTCTTCAAGGAGAAATTGATCTTCAGGATAGAGCTCAACTAGGGTGTCATTTGTCAGGATGTTATAAACAGGTTTCTCAAGTTTTTCCCCAAATTGATGTCTACTAAAATTGGTTGTATAGTTGATTATGTAGCTCTTTGTGATCTCTTGATGTGCTAGCATTGTTTTTTGATCTACTAAGAATAGATAATGCCATCGTTTGTAGGCTATGCATTTTCATGACAGCTGTAACACCCTTTCTCCAAAAAGAATATTACATCATAGTAACCAAAAGTTTAGGAAAACTTAGGAAATATTTTGATAAAAGTTGATAATCCTTCTCTAAAAATGCGGGTAAAATTTTTCTTTTCCTTTAAAGAAGATGAGAAGGACGGGGAATAAATCCCTGTAAGGTTTTCTCTTTGAAAATATTTCAAGTGAAGAGTATAATATAACTTCGTACTCAAAATTTGATCATCTCATATATAAAAATTATCAGAGTTTACAACAGAGTTTGTACAGTGGACTTCTGAGCCAGTCAAGTCTTTAGACCTCTACCCAATCTAAAAATATAAATACCAATTCTTCTTAGAATCCCTATCAATCTACACAGCATCCTCTTCAAATCCTTCTTCTAAGAGCTAGCCCACGTCTTGGATAAATTATCTACTTGGTCATGTATCAACACAACATAAAGCAGGCAAGGGTGAAGCTCTAAACAAAGTAATAAGACAAGTAGGTAAACAATCAAAGTACAATTATATATATACATTACTTTGCACAGCAAGACACACACATTAAGTCACAGAACAATCAAGACTTATAAACATTGTTTCAGATAAATCTTACCTTTGTGCTGAAACCCTGCAAAACAATTCATTCACAATAATATATCACAAAAACCAAGTATTTTTATGCATGTCACTTCAATATCTCAAAAGTCACACCGATGTAATGCTCCAAGGAGACTTTCTCTTCCTCACTTCTTTTGAGCAATCGGCTGCGATAAACTTAACAGAATAATCAGGGAATCCTCTCTTTAGACCCCTGAGAATCACTTTGGTAATACCGCATTTAAAATGAATACCAAATCATAAATAGATCTGCCAGTCAGATTTATCCAAGTCGGGTGTACGATTTGTCTCGGTTCAGGGGGATTCACTGGCAAGACCATTGAGACTATCGAAATCTGGATAATCCCAGTAGACAATTGTAGTCCAACAGAATCTATTTTCAACCCCGTCTAGTGGGTTGTAAGCTCATCGTCTTTAATGCAAATGATATAACACTTCTTTTCATCATTCCTCAAAAACCTCTTCCGTCTTACTATAGCTCCCTCTTTTGACAAATCTTTTGAAATCACTCATTAACTTTGAAGAAATACTCTTGCTCTTATTTTATTGCGCATTAAATTATTCTTCCGGCTACAATAATTCATTTATGACTGATCACACTGCGGCAGAGCCGAACTGAGGTGCAAAAGCCTAACAGAGTGATTCGATATATGAACTTAATTTTATTAACTCATTTAAGAAGATCAAAGCGGGACAGAGCCTCTCTGTATTTGATTAAGAAAGAAGAGAGTGACAGTAATTAAACTTACGTCCGCTTTTTATCCCAATAACGTCTGTTCTCTGTTTTTAAGCCAATCTTAGGGAATGGAATAATTACACGGCGGCTGAGCCGACTGCAGTAATCAGTGTCCAACTTTTCAAAAAAAAACTTGATATCATCTTGATGAACGAAATTCAGCTATTTCTTTTACCGGCTTACTTAATTTAGAAGATGAAATAATCACACGACGGCAGAGCCATCTTTGGTGATCAGTACCCATTTTCAGAAATCGATAAAAACTTAGGCTATGTGAACGCAATTCAATTACTTCTCTTGGGAAATATTTAAGCACTGATTATCTTCCAGGAAAAAGGCCCGTTGGAAGCCTATCTCACTAATTTCCACTGTCTTAAACATTGGAAATTAAACTGAGTTCATTGCATATATAAACAGATTGGATACCCACTCGATATTTTCCACAAATAACATAACAGTAGAATTCACCGAGAATCCATTACTGTTACATTGATTTCCGAAAGATGCTATAACAGTAGAATTCACCGAGAATCCGTTACTGTTACACTCTTTTATCCGACAGATGCTATAACAGTAGATATCACCGAGAATCCATTACTGTTATACTCTTTTATCCAACCCAATCTATTTATATATACGGTATTAATAAATCACTTCTTTCCCAGATTATCTTAGGCACGTATATCCCTGGTCCCTAGTGCTAAGATTTTTAAATAGCGTATTAATATAGATCCCAGGCTAGAAAGAGACGAACTTTATAATAGCCCCTTCAAAGGTCTCTTTCATTTCTACACAGATCCATACTAATAAACCAATCAAATCTTAACCATCACGTTTGACCATATACATGTTAGATAATATTAGGGTTTTTCACAAAGAATAAAATGTATTTTCTTTACGGTAAAATCATATTTGCAGTAAACTAAAATTCGCCATTATAACGGTATGTTTACTAAACTCAAAATTCATTTTGTCATTCCAACCTTACTCCCACGAAAATCTCAAGAAAATTTGGGCATAATAACCCCACAATAAATGAGAAGCAAAGACAAACACTTTTCAAGCCATATAAACACCAAAAAGCACTCAAGCACACAACACTCAAGATCAAACACAAACTTCTCAAATTATTTTGCAAGAGGTTCTCCCTACCTTTCACTAAAGATGGATAAAGAACAAAGCTTGAAGATCAAGAACATCAAGCAAGAACACCAAGAACTTCAAAGAGGAAAAGAAGAGTTTTGCTTGAAAACACAAAGCTCTTTGAGGTGGGATGTTTTTATGAATCAAAGAGGGTATAAACAAAGGAAGAGGGGGCGGGTTTCTTGAAGCCAAAAGTGGGAAGAACAAAGCTTTGAAGATCAAGCTTGAACTCATGAACAAAGAGAGAAAATGGCTAGGATTTCAAAGGGAGAAAGAAAGGATTTTGCTTTGTTAACACAAAGACTTTGGTGTGAGATTTATGAAGAGGGAAGGGGGGTATTTATAGTGGAGGGGGCAGCCAAGGGGTTGGGTTAAAAAGGGTCATGGTTAGCTTAGAAAGTAACCTTGGTTAGCTTTTAAAATAAAACAAAACAATTAACTAAATCCTGATTGGTTTAAACCAATGACTCATGGCATGATTCACCAAGGAAAGACTTAGGGAGCAAGGAAAACTTTATGACTCATGGAGAGGGTGGGGCGGTTATGAGGAAGGAAGAAGGAAGGAAAGTAAGATATAGTCAAAGTGATAAAATCATATGTTTTAAACCATCATTTTTCTAATTGGCTTAAAGACTTTCACAAGGATTGAATCCAAGTGAAAATTATCATCCAAGGGCTCTAGATGAGGAAGAGTGGTCAGCCAAAGCAAAAGGAAAGAAAGAAGAAGGAAGATGAGACCATGATGTAAGCCATGACTACTAAATTAACCTTTTAACAAATTAGTTTTAATCAAACTTTTCCCAATTGGCTTAAAATCATGACTTATTGACCCAAATGCATCTAGTCCTCTTTATGGCATGGTGGTAAGACGGTTTTGAGGCTGCAAGACGGGGAAATGAAGTTACATCTTTGCCCCTATGGTTTTTAAGTGAAAAGGATACAAATCAAGGGCAAAAGTGACTTTTCACTAATTAAAAATTCCTAAAATTAATTAAAGTTTTGAGAGCTGATAAGAAATCTTGGGAATACCATGTAATAGCCCTAATAGCTTCATGGAAGAGTTTTTGGAATTTTACGGTAAGCGTAAGCTATGCGTTTAGCTTTAAAACAGAAAAACGGACGCGTCATTAGTGAAAAACAAACATTTTTCAGAAAATTCCCAAATTTTTCTCAAAAATCACAAATTTAATTTAAACACTAATGGTCCCTTTTGAAAATTGATTTTGAGCTCTCACTAATAAATATAAATCCATTTCGGTTCAGAATTTATTGTTTTACGTCTCTTACGGAGTTTTGAAAAAGTGACTTTCGATCTGTCTTTCAGAAAATTCTAAAATAATTTCCATAAATCCTAAAAAATGAAAAAACATGTTTTGGCTGTTTAAAATCTTTATCTGACTTTAACTTGAGCTCTGAATCAGTCTATCAGCTCAAGCGGTTTACTATTTGGACCAAAACAGAACTTTTAAATCATTTTACTTCCAAAAATTCTATAAAAAAAACCAGAAAATCTAAAATTTTAGAAAACCCAACTTTTGTGAAGGAAGTTTATTTATTGAAGTCATTTGCTGTTTTTAAGCTATTTAAAACTCTTTCCGTCAATTAGACGTACTGCTTTCTGTAAAAAGACCTGTTATCGATTGTAAAACTATCGTTTCAGAAGTATTCAGGAATACATGTATTTTATTCCTAATTTTAAGCTAAAAACAAATCACAAAACACTTATGGTACAAGAATTCATATAAGACAGAGAAAGTACGGTTTAGAACAAGAAACAGACGTTGGATTTAAACTTGACGGAAGCTGCGAATTAACCGTTTTCGGAAGTAATCTTAAACTTGCGTATTTAAATCCTATTTTTAAACTAAAAATGAATCACAAAACATATACATTGCAACAATTCATATAAGACAGATAATAGATGGAAAAACAAAAGTCTATATAGGACTTTAACTGTCTTACCGTTGTAACTATAATACCAAACAACTTATGATTTCTATACTATCTAAAGTATACTAGATCTTAGAGTCTATATCTTAACTATGTCTCCATTTCTGGTATTTATCCATTTCTTAACTAACAGAGTACAGAGTTTCTCTTAAAGGGACTAAAACTGTAATTCCCTTATACTGTTATCTAAAATTCCAAACTTAGTTTCTAAAACCTTTATATATCCCTAAACTATTTGCCATATCCTCAAATACTTCTTATAGTATGAATTTTTCATATTCATTATCAACTTATTCTGACTGTCAAGAATGTCTGTAAATTTACTGTTTGACTTCTACGTCAGCTCTAAACCATTATATTTTATCTGAAAATCTTAAAGATAGTTCTAATCCTCTAAAATTAATACTCTGTCTTATAAAGTGAAATTTTAGGATGTTACAACAGCTATGGAGTTGTAATTTTTATATTTAACTACTTATCTTGATTATTGACGATAATTGTGAACAATAGCATGCTAGATTTGTGTTAGGCCTGACCCCACAGCTGTGAGGCATGTGTGCCAATCACACTAAGATTGTGCAGCTGAGCTCATGTGCTATAGATACTTTATTTTGAATGGATTATCTATGCTTTGTATATCACTCTTGCATTTATTTAAAAGGGTATTTCATATTACTTGGTCAAAATTTTCGACAAAGATCATGGTCTATATGTACATCGATGTTCAAAATGGTATGATGATTCTCTTACAGAGTTTTAATGTTTTATCAGTAAAATTAAATCTGAGTAATGAGCTTTCTCTTTTGGAAATGGTATTGTAGCACTGTCATCAGAATTTAGAATTCATAGAGTACATGTACATTGAGCACCAACCCTGTTCTGCATGCTTCCACTAACTTCTACTTCTGATGTTGGGTTGAAATTCTTGATCAATGGTGACACTATCCAGTTGGTGTAGATTCATGCTAGAAATGTTTTGATTAAGATTCTCCCTGTATGTACTTTCTACTGCATCAAATTATCAAAATGAATATTATGGCCTCATCTTTGCCATTGGTTCAAGGCTTTTTGCCAATGATATCCCTCATACGGATACATTGACTGATTCATGAGGAGAGTTATTTGGTCTAATATCACTTCCTTTTAGTGGACACATTATCTTCTTCTAAGTAAAGTAAATTTCCTCTTTCGATGAATTTATTTTTCAGTCCACACAAGAAAACACATAGATGGTCAAAATGGTTTATGATCATCCTCTTAGAGAGTTTTAGCCCCATTGGCATTTTCTTTTTGCTCAGAATTTCAATCTTCGGGGAAAGGAGATTTTTTTTTCAAACTCTGAGTTGTTCTCCTTCATTGTGTTTCTGCATATGTTCGTTTTTTTTATGTATTTATAGATTCCCACCTTTAGTCTCACCATTCAGAATCATCCGTGCATAAAGCTGGATCATTGAAGGATCACATATGCTCCTGGAACAATAGGAGAAATTGGGGTGTAATTTTTTTCACATCTTTGGTCCTTATCTTTGTTTGTTTCTTTAAAAAGTGCAATGTGGGCTGAATACATGTTTGGTTTGCAATGTGGGCTGAATACATATTGCTTAATTAAAGATAACCATTTTTTGTTTATCAGAGAATGGTTTTTGTATTTTCTGCACAACCGAAATTTTATCACTGTATTTTACTGATTCTTTTACCCCACCTATTAGTCTGTAGTTTCAATTTGGAGATAGTTATTCCTCTCAATCGATATTCAAGGTTAGTCATTTATAGTTCTCACCACTATGGACTAAAGGTTTGGTCACCACTATGTTTCAGTTTAATGTGTTCTCTTCGATGTGTTTATATGTACTTAGTTGTCCTACCCTGTCTTTAATCTCACAAGAATCTAATAGAGTGAACTTCAATATAGTTCATAGATCAAATCAACACTTTTATCTGTCCTCTTCTTTGTTGAGTTTGATTCTCATGCTTCTGGTGATTTCATATTATTAGATGCACACACACATATAGTTTGTAATTAGTTATACATGTGTGTGTGTGTGTGTGTGTGTGTTCTACAAACAAGGTTATGGGATTCAAGATCTTGTTATGTGTAGTTTTGCCTTATTACCAAGTAATATGTTGTGCTATAATTTTTTAGTTGAAGCTTCATGGAGTGGAAATTGATGAGGAACATACAATTTCAGATCCAAAATTACTATCAGAGGTAACTGAATAGAGCCTGATTTGTCATCAAATGTTCATTCTAATTCTAATTAAGACAATTCATGAAGAAATGGTACTAACTACAAAAAAAATGTCTCTGTTTTGTAGGCCTGCTACCATTGGTGTCAAGGTCTGTAGGTTGCTTTTTGATAGAAATGGTAACTTTTTGATAGAAACTTGATGGGATATCTGTAGGTTGCTTATGCGTACTATTTTGTTTCAAGAAATTACAACTTTTATTATATCTGGTGTAACAAAAATACAACTGCTAATATGATAATTTTACTATTTTAACCACTTTATTCTCTTGAATAAAATCTAATATGGACTAATATTTTGCATCAAGGTTAACAGTTGGTTTGCTAGCAAAATCGAGTGACCACATCAGAAGGGTGAGTCTTTTTTATTTAATGTGGAAATAATTGCCAATTCTACCTATAATGTGCATTGAACTGCTGTCTTTTAATTTTATATGCCTTATTTCGGGTTTGAGTTGAACTTTGCTATTAATATATTAGGCACTTACAGCATGACAGAATTGATGGTTGATAGAGTAGCAATGAAGGATTTTTTTTTTTTATAAAATCAAGTTATTTGTCTCGGTTGTAACTTCCAGTCAGGTATTCACTAACTCTATTATTTGATAGAGTAGCACTGAAGGGTTTTTTTCATTTAACTCTCAGTTGCTTGCAGAGTGATAAATTTTCTTACAAGCTTGGGTGATTAGTCTTAGGTGTGATAAATTTTGCATATAACCAAATGTGTTCTAGATTTCCTAAATAAGCAGGAGTGGGTCATATTATTGGATTAGTCATTAGACTTTGTGAGGGGCTTGAGTTGCTTCTTAATGCTCAATTTATTGTTTTTCATCTAGTATCCCGTTTATATATCTACCATTATGTTTCATGATCATTTGAACGAGTATTTAAGGTTTCCTGTTTTGTGTTACTAATGTTTTGAAATTTTGTCGTTGTTCTGTTTTCTTTTGTTGTTGATGGACACCGGTTTTGTTAATGCAAGTATGGTAGTTAGTTATTTTCAATTTTTAACGGTATGCAATGTTTTTTTTTTTTGGTGCAATAATGAAATAAAGACAACAAACAGAACAGAAAAACTAAGAGCTGCCTAAGCTGTCATGAAGGAGAAGAGAGTCCAGCTGAGTAGGTGGGTGTTTCCAAACCTTTCTTCCATCTGGTATGGATCTGGTGGGCTTCTTTGACCGCCCCCGGTTTGGTGCGCGGCCATTTAATGGAGGGAAGCTCACCCGCATCCGTGAGCTTTCTAGGATTAATGAACTGTGCTGGGCAAAGAAAGATGGTGTGAGTGTCATCCCACTATTGTACCATACCTCTCTAGAGTGAGGGCAATCACGCAGTACATGTAAAATGTCCTCCCTGTGTTTTATGCAGTACATTACAATACAATAGTTTCCGACTAATATTTACTCGTTCAGTCGTTTGTCACCTATTTAACTGTGTATTGCAAAACAAATTCCATCCGACTCTAGTGCGTTTGGCCTAGCTTTTTTTTGGACTTTAAAGCTAAAGTTAAAAAAACAAAGTTAATACTTTTAAGTTAGATGTTGTTTGGTAAAATATTTTTATAAAAGTTCAGATTTTATTTAAAATTATTCTAAATGGTGTATAATTGTAAACTTTTATTTATTAATTGTACAAATAAAAATTCACAAACAATTATATTTAAAAAGTGATAAAATATTTTATAAAAACTCTAATTTAATTTAGAATTATCATAAAGGCTACATAATTATAAACTCTAATATTAAGGAGATTTTTAAAAAAATAAAAGAAATTATTTGCAAATATGTTATGCCTCTTTGTTTTTGTTTTTTGTTTACAAAAATATTTTTTTTTAACCAAGCAGTCTTGGCCTAGTGGTGGAACACTAGGACTCTTGGGGGTCAACCTGTTGGTAGCAGGTTCGATTTCTCCCGGGGGTAAAACCATGTCTTTGTCAGTCCAAGCCTCTACGAACGAGTGCAGATTAGTCCTTTGTTGAAAGCGTTGGGACACTGCGTGGGGTCAAAGCGATCTACCCTCGAATAAAAAAAAAGATATATTCTTTTTTTATTTTGTTATGTACATGGAATTGGATTTTTTTTAAATAAAATGCATGGAATTGGATATTGAATTGGCATCAGGTCCATGCTGAAATGACATGGTCTGCAAAATACCGGGTGGAGGCGTTTGTTTCACAGTATCAATAATTATTCTTGTGAATAACATTCCTAAGAATATAATAATTGAAATTTTATTCTCGGGTATTTTCAAAAAATGTGTTTGGTTAATATTTTAGATTTTTGGGATTCTTTTTTCAAAATACCTGAGAATAACAAAAATAAGTTTGGTTTATAATTAATATTCATAGGAATATATGCTATAATTGTTAAAATGCCCCTTGAGTAATTAGTGAATTAGAGATAGTGAATCAGAGGACATTACAGTTGTGGAAAATTTCACATCCGCGGTGTGAACGCATATAACTTTGTATAACTCCTGGTGTGCTGTAACAAAACTAATCACAACTATGTTAAATTTCACATCACGAGTGTGTAAGCGTCAGGTTCAATTCGAATTTTTAACAGATAGCTGTGAGAAATTTCACACCATGAGTGTGAAAGTGTCAGTTCAATTCAATGTGTTAACAGACTAAACCATCGAAGAAGGATAGAGTTGGGAGAGGCAAAGGGCGTGGTGAATGGAATTCATGAGCATGGCGGTGGGGTAACTGGGAGAGTGAATGAATCAACTAGATATGACAACAACTCCAAGTCCATTGGTTGCTGCTGATAGCCCAAGGCAACTATTGTTAGGTGTACCTTCTAAAGGAAATCACCATTCATATCACTCGACTTTAGTTCCATCATGTATTGCTATTGCAGTTATAGATGTTGCTGTTATGGCGCTCATAGTCTTGATAGTTCTAATTCGCCAAAAAAGCAGAGAGCTTGATGAACCTTATAATTTTAGTAAAACCAATTCGAAAACCTTACCTCGTGCAATATGTAAATTTCAGGAAGGTAAAAACAAGGTTCTAATTTATCGCTTTTTTTTTTCTTTAGTAGTGGTAAAATATCAAAACCAGTGCTTCATTTATTTTTTCTAGGATCCTTTGCTTGCTGTTTGGGGTGTTTTTTTGTGTGTGTGTATGGAGGGGATGCAGATTCTTCATCTATGTTCCGAAAATTCAACTACGAAGAGATAAAAAAAAAAAATAGCAACAAAGGGGTTTAGCACCATCATTGGCCAAGGGGGATTTGGAACAGTATATAAAACTCATTTTAGTGATGCCTGGTTGCAGCAGTAAAACGGATGGACAGAGTCTCAGAACAGGGGAGGATGATTTCTGCAGAGAAATTGAGCTTCTTGCCTGGCCGCACCATTTTATCCTGTTGCATTAAGAGGCTTTTAAATCAATAAACGGGAGAGGTATCTGTTTCTGTGTGCTTTTACTTCTCCCTTTTCGTTGTTTGTTTTATTCATGTCTTTGCTTTTGAGTTTTTGTCATAAGCAGGTAGTTATAGTTCTAAGGTGTGCTTAAGAAGGAAGGTATTGATCCCAACACTTGCACGTAAACAAAAAGCTCCAAAGGATGCTATCTAGCTGTACATTATTAAGATAAGATGATGGAATAACATTAGTGGAGAATTCTAAACTTCACTTTCCTATTGTGTGTGTGAGTGTTACAGAGAGAAATTACTAGCTCCTTCCTTCCTTTAGTTCTACAACCTCAACAGCCCTACTGTATCCCCCATTCCCCTGAAAAGCTCCACTAATTAATTAACTTGAAGATACTCCTAAACTATATCCCCTGTCGACCTTTCATTTCACTTTCCCCTCCCTCAGGTTCTCTATATATATGCACTTAAGCTAAACCCCCATTCCTCATGAGCATCAAATACCCGTTTTGTATTTTCTCTGTCATGTCACACTGATAACAAGTTGTGTCCTAAAAATGGGAAAGAAAAGTGCTACCAAGGCCACTGTGTCTGCGAATCAACCTGATCAAGTCCATGCAGAAGAGCAGCCGCAATCCCTTGCAGTTGCACCAATAGTGTCTTCTTACAATGACAAGATACGTCCAGTTCTTGATGCCCTTGAGAATCTAAGGCGCCTCAACGTTGCCAATGAGGGAATACAGCTTCCAACCATAGTTGTTGTTGGAGACCAATCCTCTGGAAAATCCAGTGTCCTTGAATCCCTTGCAGGTATTAGCTTGCCATGTGGACAAGGAATTTGCACCAGGGTACCCTTGGTTATGAGGCTGCAAAACCACCCACTTCCAAAGCCAGAGCTTATATTGAAGTACAATGGCATTACTGTTACAACTGATGAAGCACATGTTTCTGATGCCATAAACACTGCCACAGAAGAGCTTGCAGGTTATGGGAAAGGGATTTGCGACACCCCACTGACTTTGGTGGTGAAGAAAAATGGTGTTCCTGATCTTGCAATGGTTGATCTTCCTGGGATTACTCGTGTGCCTGTTCGTGGCCAGCCTGATAATATCTATGACCAGATTAAGGATATTATCATGAGGTACATTACACCAAAAGAGAGCATCATTCTGAATGTTCTTTCTGCTACTGTTGACTTCACTACTTGTGAGTCCATAAGGATGTCACAGAGTGTTGATAAGACTGGGTTGAGGACACTGGCTGTGGTCACAAAAGCTGATAAGTCTCCTGAAGGGTTGTTGGAAAAGGTTACTGCTGATGATGTCAACATTGGTCTTGGTTATGTCTGTGTGAGAAACCGCATTGGTGAAGAGTCCTATGAAGATGCAAGGAAAGTGGAGGAAAAGCTTTTTGAGTCTCACCCACTTCTTTCCAAAATTGATAAGTCCATTGTGGGTATTCCAGTTTTGGCTCAAAAGCTGGTTCGGGTTCAGGCTATGATTATTTCCAAAACTCTGCCAAAGATTGTGAAGAAGATCAGTGAGAAGCTTGATAATAATTTAGCCGAGTTAGATAAACTTCCTGCTAACTTGACTTCTGTTGCTGATGCTATGTCCACTTTCGTGCATATTGTTGGTTTGTCTAGAGATTCTCTTAGAAAGATTCTTGTCGTTGGAGATTTTGAGGAGTACCCTGAAGAAAAGCGCATGCATTGCACTGCTCGGTTGGTTGAGATGCTTGATTTGTACGCTACTGATCTTCACAACTGTGCGGAAAGTGATGCCACAAAGGATTTTCTTATGGAGGAGATAAAGGTGCTAGAGGAAGTCAAATCCATTGTTCTACCAAATTTCATGCCCAGAACTGCTTTCCTTAATATACTGCAGAGGAAAGTGAAGGGAGTTTCAACGATGCCAAGAACTCTGGTCGATAAGGTATGGTCTTATCTGGAAAATGTAGTAATTTCTGTTTTAATGCATCATTCTCGGAACTACGATCAGCTTCAGGTCTCAGCCAGAAAAGCTGTTCAGAATATCATTTGTAAAAAGAAGGAAAATTCAATCAAACATGTGACTGAAGCTGTAGAAATGGAGAAGCACACGGACTACACTTATAATCCTGAGTACTTGCTGGAGTATAATAAGCTAATTTCTCGTCAAGATGCATTTGTGAAGGAAGTGTTGAATAATGTTCCGAACATGGGTTATCTTCGGAGTCCGAACTCGAAGATAACCCATGTGATGCTTGAAGGTGTTGGGAAAATCGATATTTCTAATCTGAAAAAGTATCCTCCCCTTATGCTTAATCAGGCCTTTGATCTCAAGGTTAGGATGATGGCATATTGGAAGATTGTTCTCAGGAGATTGATTGATTATGTAGCTTTGCATTTAATGTTAAGTATCAATGAACTGATAAACAAGGATTTGGAAGATGAGATATGTCAGAACTTGTTTTCTGCAAATGGTGGTGGAATTGAAAGGCTGCTGGGGGAGTCTCCTTCTATTTCTGCGAAGAGGCAAAAGTTAAGCTGGAGTGTGAAGGTTCTTAGAGAAAGCAAGGAAACAGTTGCTAATATGATGGACAGGATTGCTGCATATGGTGATTAGAAGTGTTAATGCTCAATTTATTGTTTTTCATCTAGTATCCCGTTTATCTACCATTATGTTTCATGATCATTTGAACTTTCAGTAGTAGTATTTAAGGTTTACTGTTTCGTGTTGCTAATGTTTTGAAATTGTGTCGTTGTTCTGTTTTCTTTTGTTGTTGATGGACACTGGTATCAATAATTATTCTTGATAATAACATTCCTAGGAATATAATAATTGAAAATTGGAATTCTATTCCTGGATATTTTCAAAAATATGTGTTTGGTTAATATTTTATATTTCTGTGATTCTTTTTTCAAAATGCATGGGAACATGTTTGGTTTATAATTGATATTCCCAGGAATATATGCTATAATTGTTAAAATGCCCCTATGCAATTAATTGAGTAATTAGTGAATTAGAGATAGTGTGAATCAGAGGGCATTACAGTTGTGGAAAATTACACATCCGCGGTGTGAACGCAGATAACTTTTTATAGCTCCTGATGTGCTATGACAGAACTAATCACTGCTATGTTAAACTTCACACCATGAGTGTGAAAGCGTCAGCTTCAATTCGAATTTTCAACAGACTAAATCACAGCTGTGATAAATTTCACACCATGAGTGTGAAAGTGTCAGGTTCAATTCGATGTTTTAACAGACTAAATCACAGCTGTGGGAAATTTCACATCTAGGATGTAAATGCGAGAACTTCAATTAGAAGTTTCAATAGACAAAATCACATGTGTAAAATTTCACAACAGGATTGTGAAAGCACCAGGTTCATTTCGATTTAAAGCTTACCAAATACCATTACTCTTTACCCAAACATTATTTTTGAAAAGCCAAATAAATATATATATAAAATTAGTAGACTAAAGCAAAAATTGTGCCTAACCTTGAAAAAAGGTACAAGTATCCTACATGGCCCATAAAAATGCCTAAACTTCTAAAAACCAATACTAATGTTAATTAAGAATTATTACCTCCCCCATTTATCCTTGCAGACCAAAAGGATGTGACAATTACATGTGTAATAGAGGCCCAACAAATACAATACACACTTTGAAACTAAAAAAGACTCCAAAATAGGACAGACCCAACAGCTAGCAGCTTTATACAGAACATTACGAACATTGTAATAACTTGGATATTAAGGTTTCATAAAACTAATTAAATAATAACACCAAAAACTAAATATTTGTCCTTCTTCAGTATATACAAATAAAACTAAATACCTATCCAAAAAACAAGTAAAACTAAGTAATATCACCAACAAATACAAATTCTACATGAGTTTACTATATATATATACATTGAAAGTATTGGGCATTCTAAATTTTATCAAGCACCATTGTTATTTAAAATCATGAACACAAAATTCTTCCTCAATTCAGGAGTGTCTATAGAAAAAAAGTAGTTACAAGTGTTGTTGTCTTTGGTTATCAAGAAACCAGCTCTCACAACATTTGCTCTAGGCAGTCCTTTTATTTCTTTTGGTATAGAGAAAATATTATTCCTTCTTTCAAGTGTGTGTTTCTCATGCAAAAAACAAGTTGAGTTGTTGAATATATATTCAACAGTTTCAGTGTAAAACTCACTTAACTTGTTCAATGAATTTAACAAACCCTCATATACATAATCATTATGTTTCACCCTTTTTGCACCACACTTTATGGTCTTGTACGTTGTAGCGTTAGATTGTGATTGATCCATTGTCTTTGATGCTTGACTAGTATCATAAGTGGGTGCTCCTTATATTTGTGAGTCAAAGTTATTTTCATCTCCATCCAAATTCAATCTTGACTCACCCTCTGGTATTGTGTTGTAAAATTGTTTTACCATCTGAAAAGCAGAATTAGTTGGATTTTCTATAGTACCAACTTGTCTTATCTTTTCCCATATAAGCCAATTGCAGCAGGGTGGGACTGTATTGAAGAAAAAAATATGTATGGAGCATAATTTTAATGTACAATAATTATTAAATTAAATTATACAATGTGTTGTTAAAATGTTAAATGGTATGTCACGCATTGTTTGTAAATCTCTTTCTTCACTACAATCATCTTCCTGGTATCATCCCACCCGAAACCACTTGCACTTGAACCCAACATATCTTTTATGGCATCATATTGTTTCTTTAGATATTTCACTCTTGATTCAATGTGAGGGCTAGCTTTTAAAGTGCAATTTGGGATTTTTTTTTTATGTAGATACTTTTCTAGTTCCTTAGTGTACCCAAGTTTTAAATGTGCCTGCATCAGCTTGCTGGCCATTCTTCACCACTTGCAATATACCTTCCACTAATAGTGTATTTTCTTCTATGATCCATTGTCGTTTTGTGCCTTTCACTTGCTTATTTTCAAGAGACTCTTCCATCTATTCAACAAGTCAACAAGTATGCATACTAAATTAAATATAACATATAAACAAGTCATTATATTACAAATGCATTATTCAATAGATACATAACAAAATTATAAACATCAATAATATACATTGAATTAAGCTTTTAAGACAAAGTCAATAGTGCACTCAAAATAAAAATAACATCAAAAACGTAAATGACAAATAAAAAACAGGAAATTAAACTATAAATGATTTACACCTCTCTTTCTATTAAACATTTCAAATGCTAAATTATCCCTCCATTGACTCCATGCATCACTTGGCTCCATCACAGTTATCATGTCACCACACATAACTTCATTAGAGAACTTAATATCTCTTAAATTTCTTTTTAAAGGATCCATTGTCATTTATTTACGAATATGATTATGTAGAAGACAAGAAACATTTATTATTCTTCCGTGAGTTTTAACAGAATAGAATGACTTCTCTCTCAATATAGCCCAACGTTCTTTCAAGAGTCAAAAACATCTTTCTATTACATTCCTAGCAGAGGAGTGTTTCATACCAAAAAAATCTTTAGGTGTAGCCGGCTGTGAGCCATTTCTCCACTCACTAAGATGATACCTTTGACTTCTATAAGGAGTACAAAATTAAAATTAGCAATAAAATTTAGTGATACAATAATATTTCTCTCTAATAGTAATGGAATTAGTGATGAATCAGAATCTTTGGACGCTGTTTTTCTTTTATTAGCGACATAATTAGAGACTAAATTTTTTCTCTCTAAAAGTTTCATCATATATAAGTTGTTACTTATAATAGAACACTTGAGCCGGTCCATTAAACTCTCTAAAAACAACCAAAAATAATTGTCACAAATATAATTACTATTTAAATGTGTCCGTACCATTTTGTTGGCAATCTATTCATGGATATTAGGTGACGTGTCCTGTGGCACGATGATTGATGAGGCACAACAGGACACGTCACCGCTGCACAACCCATGAATAGACCAAACTGTACCCACGAGACATTTTCCCTTGCCATGTCCAATCAAGTGAAATAAGTGGCTGCGTCGTTGGGTCGACATGGATGGTAAATTGAGGTTGGAGGACTAAGCAAAATCTGTAAGGTATTTTCTAATAGCACATACGGACCTTTCTTTGTGCACATACACTTAATATTGAAATGTCCATCCTACCCTTAAATTCAAAAAAAAGCTAAAACCCTTCTTCTCCCTCACTTCCCATTCACTTCCACACAGCTACAGTCACCACCGTGCACAGTACCGCGAGCCACCCTCTTCCTTAGTTCTGCAGCTCCAAGCCACCCTCTTCCTCAGTTCTGCAAGTTCAGGCGCGTGTGGCCCTCAAGTTCTTCGTCTCCCACACCACAGCCTTCCTCAATCTCTGTCCTTGAAGAGCAGTGAAGGTTCGATCCTTGGTGGTTGAAGTTTTCCACAGCTCGGTTGCACATCTTCGTCCTCCAGGCTTCACTTCGCCGTCGTCGCCATTGCAAGCCTCTTCTTCTTCCTTCAGGTAACTGCTGTGCTGTTGGAGTTGTTTGTGTGATTTTTTTTTTTTTGGTTTTTGATTGAATGCGGAACTATAAGTTCTGCGTGTTGTATCTCGATGCGGAAGTTATAGTTCCGCGTGTATGTTATGATTTTCTAACATACATGCGGAACTATAACTTCCGCAGCGATATACAACACGCGGAACTTATAGTTCCGCAGGTATGTTTGCCAACCAAAGTACGCTGTGGAACTATTAGTTCCGCATGAGCATTTGACTACGCGGAACTAATAGTTCCGCAATGACCCTTTCTATGCGTTTTGAGTTCTGTTCGTATGTGTGGTTTTTTATTTAGTGCGGAACTATTAGTTCCGCAGAGTCCTGAAATCCCGAAAAAAATTAGCATTGCGATTTTACCTGACGACCTCGGCGTTTCTACTCCGATTGATCGCTTGTAGATGTCTTAAATATCCTTTCTTTGCTGTTGGAGGGAAGAGAGGAGAGTGGAGAAGGGAGAATGGAGGACAAATTGCAAAAGGAGAGGAAGGGGAAGAGGGGACCTGTTTTCAGCGTGGAGGGAAAAATGAAGGGGAAGAAGAAGAATGGGGGGAAAAGGAAATGAGTGGGGGGTAGTTTTGGTATTTTGAAAACAAATTTAGATGTGTATGTGTAGAGTGAAATTAATGTATGTGTTATTAGGTAAATATATATGCACCCAAAAGGTATGGAATTGAAGTGAATCAAGTAGCCGAGATTAAATCCTTGGAAATAACTCAATTTGACATATCACTCAAGTTTACCACACAAAGTGGTTCTTCATTCATTCATTGAATAAAAATCGATTGGAATGAAGTGGTCAAATCTAAACTTGCGTACGACTTTGGCTTTAAGAATGGCTTTCTAAATCATCACACTGTTTGGTACATGATAAATTAATGTCATAATTAAACTTTTATCATCGATGAAAAATAAAAATTTATCTAAATAACATAAATGTGCAGCATTAGAAAAATTATGCATCTTGTTCATGTAAGATAAATATATCTTTTTGAAAATAATGTTTAACTTAATTTTTAAGAATTTAACAGCAAACAGTAGTATTGCTCAATGAAGGGTGTTCATGATATGACTCGACCCGGTCTCAATCTCAGCTATATTTCTATCTATTTTTTACGTCATCCATCTCTCTTTTAATATCTCTAAGGTGTATATTTGCATTTGACTATCTAAGAATCATTTTTGTTAAAAGATTTAGGGTGGATAATAGTTGTCGTTTTGTATGGTTTCATATGTACCAGCAGTCCAGCACAAGGCCACAAGCATGATCATGATGAGGAGACGAACAGGTTGTTGATTAATTAGCAGTCGCCTTCAACTTTTGGTCACTTGGTTCAATGGGTAGATGTACAAATATTTATGCTGTCAATATTAAACACCATTGTCCATTAACGGTTTAATGGCTTTAATGGTCTTTTCGTTGGAAATATAAGAAATTATAGGGCCATCAAAAAAAGACTGAAAATAATAAATCCGCGTTGTTTGTTTGTAAAGTATAGTATAAATAGTTAAAATTATTATCTATTGCTAGATTGGATATGATTCGATTTCCAATTAGAGTATTTATGTGTGTGTTTATCTGTCGTACTAAAAAAAAAAATTACATTGTTATGATTGTCAGTTTGTTGAAAAATTAATAGTACAATTTAATACTCGAAACAAAGGGAACTTTTGACGCACTTGTTGGCGTTGTGCTGAATCCACGCCAAGCAATCAACCACATCAGGTCACTTAAATGACGTGGCAATAACCATCTGGCTTGACGTTTGTCTCGTCAGCAAAAATAAACATCCACTGACGGTAGGAATAAAAAAGTAACAATTTTCAAATTGTAGGGATTAAAAGCAAATTTTTTTTATAAAAACTAAAAGTAAAGCTTGGTAATTTTACAGAGATAAAAAAAATATTTAAATCTTTATAATACATCTCTAACTGTTAAATTAGAATACTCCAGATTTATTCCATAGAGGCTTAATTACTCATGTCCATTTTTTAACTTCACGGCCTTTTTAATTTATTAATTTAAAAATTCAAGTTTTCTTTTAAGCTAATTATCATTTTTTAATTTCAATTTATTATCTTTAAATTTTTACTTTTTAACCAAAGTCTATAAATACCAATTTTACACACAAGATGCACATTACTTATTTAATTATTATGCATAAAAGCTAGCCACCTCTAAAACGAATAAATATGCTCCTCTACACAAAAGGAAAAGCGGCACTCGCCAAAAAAAGCACTCACCAGAAAAAAAAAAAAGGAAAAGAGGTTCCTGTGAATTCTTATATTGTGAAGGAAAAATATAGATCAAGGGACAAAAGAAGCTGTAAGTGTGTAGCAGTTGGGCCCCAAGTTCTATACTAAGTGGAAAATATATATCAAGGGCTAGAACCTGTGCAGGAGTCTTCAATATTAATTCTCCTTCATTTTGTTTCATCACCAGGTTAGTGAGCAAAATGCTGAAACATCATTTGAAATCCTTTCTCAATGCTTCCCCTCTTTTGGTGGCAAATAAAACTTTTTCTCTTGAAAGTTGAAATCTGGCAACACAAATCTGCTAGCTAGATTGTAAACTATTACAAACAAATGAAATTTGTAGCTAAATAGCCATGATTTAAATGTTGGGTTGGGGGGTAGAGAGGGGCTGTTCCAAGTTTCCATTCCCCCCCCCCCCCCCCTTTTTCCTTATAAGGTTCTTCCTAATCAAACAAAACTAGCTGAAAGACCAGAAATTTTACTCGTGGTTTTTGTCAAGATATATATACTGTGAACTGTCTTTTTTTTCTTTGTGAGAAGTAATATGTTGATGATCTTTTACTTACTTGATTCAGCTTGCAATAATCATGAGTTTTCCAAATCAATCCATGACAATGACCATGACAGCTTCTGATCCCCAGAGAAAGATGCAGGGAAGGGGGAAGATTGAGATCAAGCGGATTGAGAACACCACAAATCGCCAAGTTACCTTCTGCAAGCGCAGAAATGGCTTGCTCAAGAAGGCATATGAGTTATCTGTGCTCTGTGATGCGGAAGTTGCTCTAATCATCTTCTCAAACCGTGGCCGCCTCTATGAATATGCAAATAACAGGTAATTACCGGTTTCTGCTCTTCATATATAAATACTTAGGGATATTTCATTTCAAGCTTTCTGTGTTCTTCCCAAATTTTTTGGTTTTTTTTTCCTATTTGTTTCCAGTGTTTTATAAGTAATTAAATGTTTATGCTGCTTCTTTTTGGGAACACTGGATATGTATTTCTGCTCATATAATAAATCAATCTTCTGAAAGGAGTTATTTATCCCAAAGAACCTAAACATCATTTTTGTGATACTCAACTAAGAATCTAAGATAGAGTTATATTTTTCCTCTTTGTATGTCTATTTTCTGCAGCCAAGATTCACTTGTCTTTGTTTCTTCTATTTTGGCCTTTTTCCTTCTACGAACTTTTATGCATCCATTCTCCTACCCCTTTTCTTTCTGTCTATGACAATTTTCCTAGTTCGTGGTTTGGTGCTGGGCACATAGATCTGGTGTAACAGTTAAATATAGAAGCACTATGTTTGTTAGTAGCAACAGGGCAAGGAATTGGGAAGCTATGAAGGACTGTGAGATGAACCAACCCCTAACTCTTCAATATATTGTTCCTAAACTTTCCGTTTCCTTTATCCTCTTTCCCCTTCTATTATTCCCCTTCTCTCCCTCTTCTCTCTTTCTCTCTTTCCGTTTCCTTTAAAAGAGTAGTAAAGCTAAGAAGGCCTAAAGCAAATGCCAAGCTGTCAATTCTGTCATGTTTCCATTAGCCCCCAACTCCTTGACACTTCCTTAATAACAAGTCAGTTTAGACATAAAAACATTACAGTTTAAACTAACAAATTGTTAAAGAGTTAAATTTATATAAATAATAATAAACAAGAAAAAAAAAGTAAGGGTACTTCTTAGGGTTTGTAAAAATTCCAAAGCTAGTTCTTCACACGTTATGCAGAAAGTATGTTCTTTACTTGGCTATCAACAATGTGTCTTTACTTGGTCATTAAGTTTAGTGAATTTGACGGTTGCCTATGTAAAGGCCACCCCTACACCATATATAGCAGAATGATGAAATAACATTAGTGGAGAATTCTAAACTTCTCTTTCCTATTGTGTGTGTGTGTGCGTGCGTTATAGAGAGAAATTACAAGCTTCTTCCTTCCTTTAGTTCTACAACCCCAACAGCCCAACTGTAACTCCAATTCCTCTGTTGACCTTTCATTTCATTTTCCCCTCCCTCGGGTTCTCTATATATATGCATTTAAGATAAACCTCCATTCCTCATCAGCTTGCCAAAAATCCATTTTGTATTTTCTCTGTGTGTCACACTGATTACAAATTGTGTCCTAAAACTCTTAAAAATGGGAAATCAAAGTGCTACCGATGCCACTGTGTCTGTGAATCCACCTGATGAATCACTTGCACTAATCCATGCAGAAGAGCAGCCTCAACCCCTTGCAGTTGCACCAATAGTGTCTTCTTACAATGAGAAGATACGTCCAGTTCTTGATGCCCTTGAGAATCTAAGGCGCCTCAACATTGCCAAAGAGGGAATACAGCTTCCGACCATTGTTGTTGTTGGAGACCAATCCTCTGGGAAATCCAGTGTCCTTGAATCGCTTGCTGGTATTAGCTTGCCACGTGGAGAAGGAATTTGCACCAGGGTACCCTTGGTTATGAGGCTCCAGAATCATCAACTTCCAAAGCCAAAGCTTATATTGGAGTACAATGGCAAGAATGTTTCCACTGATGAAGCACATGTCTCTGATGCCATAAACACTGCCACAGAAGAGCTTGCTGGTTCTGGGAAAGGGATTCGCAACACCCCATTGAGTTTGGTGGTGAAGAAAAATGGTGTTCCTGACTTAACCATGGTTGATCTTCCTGGGATTACTCGTGTGCCTGTTCACGGCCAACCTGATAATATCTATGACCAGATTAAAGATATGATCATGGAGTACATTACACCAGAAGAGAGCATCATTCTGAATGTTCTTTCTGCTACTGTTGATTTCACTACTTGTGAGTCCATAAGGATGTCACAGAGTGTTGATAAGACTGGGTTGAGGACACTGGCTGTGGTCACAAAGGCTGATAAGTCTCCTGAAGGCTTGTTGGAAAAGGTTACTGCTGATGATGTCAACATTGGTCTTGGTTATGTCTGTGTGAGAAACCGCATTGGTGAAGAGTCCTATGAAGATGCAAGGAAAGTGGAGAAAAAGCTTTTTGAGTCTCACCCACTTCTTTCCAAAATTGATAAGTCCATTGTTGGTATTCCAATTTTGGCTCAAAAGCTGGTTCAGGTTCAGGCTATGATTATTTCCAAAACTCTGCCAGAGATTGTGAAGAAGATCAGTGAGAAGCTTGATAATAATTTAGCCGAGTTAAATAAACTTCCTGCTAACTTGACTTCTGTTGCTGATGCTATGTCCACTCTCGTGCATATTGTTGGTTTGTCTAGAGATTCTCTTAGAAAGATTCTTGTCGTTGGAGATTTTGAGGAGTACCCTGAAGAAAAGCACATGCATTGCACTGCTCGGTTGGTTGAGATTCTTGAATCGTTCTCTAGTGATCTTCACAACTGTGCAGAAAGTGATGCCACAAAGGATTTTCTTATGGAGGAGATAATGGTGCTTGGGGAAGCCAAATCCTTTGTTCTACCAAATTTCATACCCAGAACTGCTTTCCTTACTATACTGCAGAGGAGAGTGAAGGTAATTTCAACGATGCCAAGAACTCTGGTTGATAAGGTATGGTCTTATCTGGAAAATGTAGTAATTTCTGTTTTAATGGATCATTTTGGGAACTACTATAAGCTTCAGGTCTCAGCCAGAAAATCTGTTCAGAATCTCATTTGTAAAAAGAAGGAAAATTCAATCAAATATGTGACGGTAGCTGTTGAAATGGAAAGGCACGCGGATTACACTTGTAGTCCTGAGTACTTGCTGGAGTATAATAAGCTAATCTCTCGTCAAGATGCATTTGTGAAGGAAGTGTTGAAAAATGATCCGATGGTGACCCATATGATGCTTGAAGGTGTTGGGAAAATCGATATTTCTAATCTGAAAAAGTATCCTACCCTTATGCTTAATCAGGCCTTTGATCTCAAGGTTATGATGATGGTATATTGGAAGATTGTTGTCAGGAGATTGATTGATTCTATAGCTTTGCATTTAATGTTAAGTATCAATGAACTGATAAACAAGGATTTGGTAGATGAGATATGTCAAAACTTATTTTCTGCAAATGGTGGTGGAATTGAAAGGCTGCTGGAGGAGTCTCCTTCTATTTCTGAGAAGAGGCAAAGGTTAAGCAGAAGTGTGAAGGTTCTTAGAGAAAGCAAAGAGATGGTTGCTAATATCATGGACAGGATTGCTGCATATGGTGATTAGAAGTGTTAATGCTCAATTTATTGTTTTTCATCTAGTATCCCGTTTATCTACCATTACGTTTCATCATTTGAGCTTTTAGTAGTAGTATTTAAGGTTTACTGTTTTGTGTTGCTAATGCTTTGAAATTGTGTCGTTGTTCTGTTTTCTTTTGTTGTTGATGGTTTTGTTACTGCAAGTATGGTATTTAGTTATTTTCAATTTTTAATGGTGTGCAATGTTTTATGCAGTACATTACAATACAATAGTTTCCGGCTGATATTTACTCGTTTGCTAACGATTGAACTGTATTTCAAAACAAATTCAATTAAACAGTGATCGTTTAGCCTACTTTCTTTGATAGGAAAAGACTAAATTTTGTTAAGATATTGGCATAGCTAAATCTGTTAAATGTGTAATCCTCAAGCTTTTCAATCTTTGTAGCTATAGAATACATTTCCACCAAAATATCAATTTTTTTTTACTTTGTTATCTCTAATATTGTCTTTATATCTTATAAACTAGTTGTTTTCTGCAACCGCATTGCATTTTTTTTTATACTCTGTAGTTGTATTCTTAGTCTTTCTACTGTGGGCTTGGCAATTTCTATAGTCAATAGATAACGTGGAAGAAGACCCTCATGTCAAATCTAAAAGAGAAGATCAGCATTATGCGTTAGAGCAGTTATTTTTTCAAAATTTCAGTTTCCAACTACGTATAAGGTGATGCACACAATCCTCAGACTCCATTACTGCAACAAACTGTTGGATTTAAGGGATCATAGATACAAGTCATGGCATGTGAATCAATCAGATTAAATGAAGAGTATACCTGGATCCATCGCGTGAGAGAAGAGGAGTTGAGTTGAAGAGAAGTTAACTGTCCTCTTCCTGGAAAGTAAGCGTGCTAATGTAAACTGATTAATGGGGGGTCAATTTATTTACTTACCAGCTAAGGATAGAGACCTCTCAATAGGCTATCCAAACGACTGGCTCAACCCATCACGGGCCACTCATAAAATAAAGCCAATACATTATTCTAAATAAATTGACCACGTACCTTAGTTATAAATATAATAACATAATTGATATATTAATCATTAAGGTATATTTAATTATTGATTAATACTTATCCATAAAATTACAACAATTCTCCCACTTGGATAGTATTAGCCAATAATCAAGATACAAGAATTATTAACACACAAATATCAATTATGGCCAAAGTACATGTCAACCAACTATATAAGAAACATAAGCTTTAACGCTAAAGAAATAGTATCCGATAGGGATATAAATCATACACGTCAAACACCCACATCTCAAATAAAGGATAATGAATACGAAATCGCATAATTAATTACGAGTAATATGCAATTCGAAATGGTCCAAGCATCTTAAATGCTGAAAGAGATATAATAAGAAAAGTGACGTCAAATTACATATCTCATAATAACGAAAAATTGGGCAAATAAAGAAAATTTCAAACTCCCACTAAACCAATGCATCAAAAGACTTAACTAAGCCCATATGAGTTACATGATTTTGGAATACTCCAACAGTTAAGCCTTTGGTTAATGGGTCTGCAAGCATATTTTCTGTATCAACATGCTCAATGCGAGTCTGAAACTCCTGAATTTTCTCTCTAACAAACAAATACTTCACATCAAAGTGTTTAGTACGAGAAGAGCTTCTATTGTTGTGAGAGAAATGAACAGCAACAGTGTTGTCGCAGTATATCACAAGTGGCCGAGAAATGCTTTCAACAATATGAAAGTCAGAGATTAAATTTTTCAACCACACAGCTTGACAAGTAGCCTCATAGCAAGCGACATACTCTGCCTCCATGGTAGAAGTAGCAGTAAGAGTCTGTTTAACACTCTTCCAAGAAATAGCTCCTCCTGCCATAAAAAATAGAGAGCCGGAAGTGGACTTTCGGTCATCAGGGCAACCAGCAAAATCAGAATCAGAGTAACTTGTGACCTGAAGTTGATCAAACTTCTTATAGGTCAACATGTAATCTTTGGTTCCCTGCAAATATCTCAATACCCTTTTAACGGCTTTCCAATGACCCAAACCTGGGTTGCTCAAGTATCTCCCTAAAGCATTAACAGCAAAAGCAATATCAGGGCGAGTACAAACTTGAGCATACATGAGGCTACCAATAGCGGAAGCATAGGGGACTTTCTCCATTTTAGCGATCTCTAGATCATTTTGAGGACATTGAGCATTAGAGAGTTTATCACCCTTTTGTATAGGTGTGGAACATGAGGAGCAAGAATGCATATTAAATCGCTTGAGGATCTTTTCAATGTACCCTCTCTGAGACAATCCAAGAACACCACGTGACCTGTCACGATAAATTTGGATGCCTAAAACAACTGAAGCATCACCGAGGTCCTTCATATCAAAGTGGCTATGTAACATCAATTTTGTCTCAGTCAAAAGGGTAATGCAATTGCTAGCAAGAAGAATATCGTCCACATATAGAAAGAGGATTATAAAATTGCTCCCACTAGTCTTCAAGTAAATGCACTGGTCAGAGGCATTTTCCTTGAAACCAAGAGAAGTGACAACCTGATCAAACTTTAAATACCATTGCCTAGATGCCTGTTTCAGTCCGTAAATAGATTTCTTCAACCTGCAAACCAAATGCTCTTTGCCTGTTTTAGCAAAACCTTCAGGCTGAACCATATAGACATCTTCAGTAAGGTCTCCATTCAGAAAAGCCGTCTTCACATCCATTTGATGAAGTTCTAAATCAAAGTGAGCCACCAAAGCCATGACAACACGAAAAGCGTCTTTAGTAGATACCGGCGAAAAAGTTTCCTTATAATCAATGCCTTCCCTTTGACTATAGCCTTTAGCTACAAGTCTAGCCTTGTACCTCTCAACTTCACCATCTGGGCTACGTTTGGTTTTGAAAACCCATTTGCATCCAACAGGTTTATAACCAACCGGCAATTCCACGAGATCCCAAACTTCATTATGAGACATAGAAGACAATTCATCATGCATAGCGTTTAGCCAATTAGAAGCGTGAGAACTAGATATTGCCTCCTTAAAAGTAATGGGATCATCATTGTAACACCCGCATTTTTAGATCAGTAGCTAATTCTATGACACTGTGTGAGTAGATCAAATTACATATTATAAGATTATATTAGAAAATGAAATGTCATGATTATAGTCGCTCAATGTAAAGCAACTAGGATTTCGAGTTGAAATTGGAAATTTCAACAGAAAAACGATTCTCGTTATAGACGGAGAAATAAGATTATATTGATCTGAAGGCTCAGACAATACCACCATGAGGAATTAAAGAGACAAATAGTATGTTTATATTATTTAAGAATTTTAGTTTGGAATTTTCGGAGATTAGGATAAATATGTTACAGTGGTGGTCCCTGTAGAATGGGATGCGTGACGTATAGTGACTAGATAATTACCAGAGGGCTAAGAAATGATTCAAAATGGAAAGTTAGTGATATCATTAGTGTTTTTGGAATATTTATTTCAAAATATATAATACAATAAGCATTTTAGCCCACTTGTGCTCCCAAAAGCAAAACCCAAACTTATGAACTATTCTTCCTTCCCTTCCAGCAGCATTTGGGCGCCCCACACAGCCCCAAAAATCTGAATTTGTGCCCACGTGCTCATGCCTTGAAAGTCTTGGTTGGAAGAAATGTTAAAACACCTTTAACTCTTAGTTTATTCCAAATTAATACCACTTTGCCCTAAGCTAATCTTGGCCCTCCATTTCCTTTTGGTTCAGCCGAACTTATACAAGGGAAGGTGAGACAGAAAACTCATATTCCTCACTTGTATCTTGCTCCTAAAGAAAACCCATATTTTTCTCTCTAAAGTTCCAAGCTTTCACTAAGCCTTTTTCCTTAGTGTTCACAGAGCTTTTGAACTTCTAGCTTCACAAAAGAAGGTTGGTTTATGATTCTAAACCATCAATCTTTCATATACTTTCATGATCTATCTCTTTTGGTTTTTAGATCATGTGTTTCTTCATTATTTTGAGGAAATATCTTTGTTTTGATCTTAGGTTCTTATCCTTGGAACCAAGAGGTTTGATCTTTACTGTGATCCATTTTCCTTCAAGAGCATGAGTAAGAAATCCTTCTCTCATGTTTTTGATCTTAGGTTTTGGGTGGTTTCACGACGAAGATGTTTTCATGCTTATGTTTTATGATTTTATTTTGTAAGGGTTGATTTCTAGCTTGGAACAGCAAGCTAGGAAAAGTGAGTTTGGTGTTTAAAGCTTCTCTTCAAGAGGTAAGTGGGATGTTCTTCTAAAAGACACGATTTTTATGGAGTTCTGGTGTTGTATGATTTGGGTGGTATGATGACAACTCAATAACCTTGAGTTCCAGCTTTGATTTGGGTGGTTAAAACCATCCTTGATGTGTTTAAATCACTAAGCTAAGATTTTTAGCTCTATGGTTTCTGTATGGTAGAAATCTTGTGTTTTGTTGTATGATTGTTCTCTTGATGGTGTATAAAAGAAAATGGTGTCTTGAAGTGATTAATGTGTATTTCATATACTTTGTTTGGGAGTGGATTGATGAGATTTAATTAAGCGTGGTAAGAGAGTTTTAGAACTTTAATGAAAAAGTTTTATAAATGAAAAACAAAGAATTTAATGAGGATTCCAGAAACACGGGACGCAGAAAACACTGGACGCAGAAACATTGGACGCAGAAAACATTGGACGCAGAAACACTGGACGCAGAAACACTGGACGCAGAAACATTGGACGCAGAAAACATTGGACGCAGAAACACTGGACGCAGAAACACTGGACGCAGAAACACTGGACGCAGAAACATTGGACGCAGAAATATTGGACGCAGAGACTGACTCAAACATTGGACGCAGAGACTGACTCAAATCATTGGACGCAGAAACTGACTCAAACATTGGACGCAGACTTTGGACTCAAACATTGGACGCAGACATTGGACTCAAACATTGGACGCAGACTTTGGACTCAAACATTGGACGCAGACATTGGACTCAAACATTGGACGCAGACATTGGACTCAAACATTTGACGCAGACATTGGACTCGAACATTTGGACGCAGAAACTGGACTCAAACACTGGACGCAGGGACTGGTTTTCTGGGGTCAAAATTATACTTATAAAAGGCTATGTGGTTTTAACAAATACGTATGTATTAAGGGGTATTTTTCATAAATATGATGAGCTTTACACGTCGTTGGAACAGAGTCCAAAACGTGGCGATGTTGAGATTCTTGAAGTAAGGATCTTTCTGTGATTTGCAATTGAATTTATCATTTTGCATTTGAGATGTGGGCTTTTGCCTAAGAATTGAGCATACAATCCTATGGTGATGGATTGAGAATAAGTATAGTCTGACTATAAGTCCTTGAGGGCATTCAGGTTGCGAAATTCTCAATGGTCTTGCGGTGAATCCCCTTGTGCCGAGAAGAGTAGCATACCCGGCTTGAATGATCCTGACCGACTGCCTTGTTTATGATGTGGTGCACGAGATAGCACAATGGGCCATACTGAATAGATGACAACGAGGGCCAAGAAGTGGTCAAGTTGCATTTATGTTAGGTACAAGCTCCGCCATATCGCTTAATTAGTTGAGGAAGAGAAGTCTCCATGGAGCAGTGCACCGGTGTGATAAGAGACGATTGAAGTGTCATGCATATATATATCTTGATTGAGAGAGATGATTTTGTGATGATGTGTGTTGGGTGTTTGTGAACTTAGAGTAAAGTTTTCAAATGATATTTGCTTATTTTTGAAGTATAATAAGTAGTAATTTTCCTCTTACTGTGTATGTTTTGTGCTTGTGACTTTGGGAGAAACTCACCCTTGCCTATATGTTTTGTGCCCTTCGGGACATGATTCATATAGTTTGATTTCTAGCTGAGTGGACTAGACAGGACTCGAAGAACGAGACGTGCACTGAAGACGTGTCAACAAAGTGGAAGGACGTGCGAGTCCTAGTTTTGTTGGGAGTTTTCTTATTTGAACTTTTTGTAGAAGTTCTTAGTGCTTGACCAGCATAGAGAGTTTGTACTGTTTTGGGAAAGGGATTTCTTGTATATGGTATGTTCTATCATAAATGAATACGTTTTAGTTCCTGTGATATTCTTCTGGTTGGTGTTTATTCTCACAAAGTATTTCTTTTAAAAAGAGAGAAACAAAAAAAAAACTGACAGAGAAAATCCATTTGTGAAAATTAAATAAATTTTGACAGCGTTTTTCGAAAGAAGAATCAGAAGAAAGATTTTAAATTTCCGCATTAGAGGTTCAGTTACGAAGTGTAATGCCTCCTGAGAAAGGGGTGTTACAATCATCATCATGAAGATCAAATTCGTGCTCCTGAAGATACACTACAAAATCATCTGGTATGGAAGGCCTGCGCACTCTCTGAGATCGTCTCAATGGGACTTCTTCAACAACGTCATCATTGTCCTGTTCACCTGCCAAATATATAACGAAAAATACAATACAACAATACAATACAATACAATACAATATATAAACTTATATCACGAAAAATTTTCAATACCGATAGGGTATGTGAAAACACAAATTGACATAAGTAGAAGATAATATACATTGTATTTTCAATAAATTACATCAATAATAACACACCGATAGGGCATAACTATTATTAATATAACACACGCATAATTAAGAATAAGACTTAATTATTTAGCTAAATAAAAAAAAATTGTATAATTGTACCCACGATAGGTGAGCTCACAATTACACAAAAGGGAATAATAATCATGCAAGAATTATGCTATAATTATGCAAATATAATTAAATATTCAAATAGCATAGAACACATATGATTAAATTCAAATTAAAGCCTAAAAAAAATTATTCCAAAATGATCACATGTTGACAGGGAGAGTACCATATATCAAAATGTCACTGTGAGAACAAGGAATAAGCAGAAAAAATTTCAGGCCCAAAATCCAAGAGTACAACGCGCAAATTAACAGTTTAATCTCATATTAATTAGGATAAAATACTCTCAGGCATCCAAAAAAATTATAAAATATACCAAAAAACATAAAATATTAAATAATAAATATTTGGTATAAAAAATAAAAAAATTTGAGTCTGGAAGGTCTTGCACGCGCCCACACGCGCTATAGGCCGAGACTGGGTATCGCTGGAAGTGGTCTTCTTCCTCACCCGTTTTTCTGCATATCCGACCCGCGAAGACCCGATCTTTTCTCTGGATCCAGGCGACGGTTTGGAACTATTTTTGTTGGGTTTTGCTCGGAATTAAGCGATTAAGGGAAGCCCTCATTCAATTTCAGGATTAAATAATCCAAATGAACGAATTTGACATCGAAACCAAACGAGGAAAAAGGAACTATACGGCCAAGAAGGCTTCGATTCAGAAGGAAAGGGATCAAAAATTTCATATAAAACAGAGGGTTTTTGATCGAACCACGACTATAATGATAAACCCTAAGTCAATTTTCGGAAATAATCATCGATTTGAAGGGAAAAAAGAAAGATCCTAATGTTAGGGTTTATAAGGGTCGCGACACTCAAGTTCGAAATTCTCGCAACACAGACCACGAAACCATATAAAAATTCAATATGTTAATTGTCTCTTAAAGAGTAACAAAAGCCCTAAATCAATTTGATGTTTCATACATGAAATAATACGAGTTTATTTCAAAAAATTCGGGAAGGAAGCCATACGAATTTGACATCATTCAAACGTAATTAATACGACTATAACAGCCATAAAATGTACCTAACCAGGCTCTGATACCAATTGTTGGATTTAAGGGATCATAGATACAAGTCATGGCATGTGAATCAATCAGATTAAATGAAGAGTATACCTGGATCCATCGCGTGAGAGAAGAGGAGTTGAGTTGAAGAGAAGTTAACTGCCCTCTTCCTGGAAAGTAAGCGTGCTAATGTAAACTGACTAATGGGGGGTCAATTTATTTACTTACCAGCTGAGGATAGAGACCTCTCAATAGGCTATCCAAACGACTGGTCCAACCCATCACGGGCCACTCATAAAATAAAGCCAATATATTATTCTAAATAAATTGACTACGTACCTTAGTTATAAATATAATAACATAATTGATATATTAATCATTAAGGTATATTTAATTATTGATTAATACTTATCCATAAAATTACAACACAAACCACTTCTGTTAGAGCTCTGAACCACTTGTGAAACTTTACAGAGAAGCATCCTAGGTAATATCACATTACACATAAAGGCTTGAACTTTCCACGACGAGCGAAAGAGCTGGTAATATTTTTCCTATTCTGTGATCCAACTAAGGAGTGGTCAGAGAGGACCCTCGTTTATCTTCGACATCTTTTTGGGTCATTAAATTTGGACCCATCAATTAGAATACAGTGTGTTTGGATTGCAGTTTTGTCTTCCTAAAAGTATTTTTAGATTGTTAAATTAAATTTGTATAAATTTTTATAATGTTTGATTTTTAGCTCCAAAACCTAATTTGGCCCCAATTAAACTCAATTTGAAGTAAAAGGAATAATGAGGTTATTTTTCATTTTTTCTTTTTCGTTTGGATCACTAATAAACAGTAATTACATATTTAGAAGTGTTTTTAATTAATAATATCTAAATAAAATTCACTGTCTCATATACTTTTGAGGAAAAAAAATATCCAAATATAAACCATATTAGAATAAACTCATTTTTGACCAAATTTGCTTTGCAAAATGAGTTTACTCTAGACTTACTTTTACGAACTTTAATCTAAACACACTTTTTCCATAGAGGCTTAATTACTTTTACAAACTTCGGGAGTCATAACGTGATTTGGGAGAAAAGCATAAAAATTGAAGTGATAAAGAGGTTATGAATTCAAACTTCCCCCACAAACATTTGCCTATTCAAAAACTTTTATGAACTTCAATCCAACTACACACTTATTGCAAGAAAATAATGGGATGCTAGAATTGCAAGCAAGGGAGTGTATGAATGGACCCAATTTGCTGGAATCTCCAAATCATCCAAAAAGATAAACTTTTTATCGCAGGTACTAACCATCCCATGGAAACCCGCCAAAATAATGGTAACATCCTCAAATACCCCCTCTTTGTTCCAAACCAATAATCAGCCTCCCAATGATGCCATCAATTCTAGCAAGAGCTTAAGTGACCTGTGGAACAAAACTGTTGTAGTGTACAATAGCAGGAGAGACAAGTCCAGGAGCCCTTGATTACCTCGGAACAAGGACAAAAGTATGTGGTAGTGGTGAGGCCGTCGTCGACGACGGTGTCCCACAGGGGGTGGCCGAGCCACCGCTTGGGGTCATGGCTGGACATGTTGAACTTGCTGCCAGTGAAGGGGTTGAGGAAGAAGTTGTTGATGATGTCGTGGTGGGGAGGTTAGAGGCCGGTGATGATGAAGTAAAGGTTGGGGAAGGTGAGGGTGGGGAACATGGGGGAGAGAGAGAGTGTGAGAAAGGATGACGTGGTATCCTATGTGGCAATGTTTTTGGCCACGTATGCATGCTAAAAGTTCAAAATGAAACACATCAGCAATCAACTCACTTAAGAGACTAAAAGCAAAAAAAAATATAACAGACAAAAAATTTGACTTTATTTTTAAGAACTAAAAACAAAACACTCCTATATTATAGGGACCAAAACATATTTAAGCCTTTTTTAATCACCACAGCCATTTCTTCCTTTCTGTGCGATTAATTCAAATTGAAAAACTCTGCTCTTGCATAGTATTCGAATCTTTTCACATCAACTTTTTCTTCTCACTAGTGTTATTAAACTCGGACCGGCTGGTTCGACCTGTCTGACCGAGAACGGGTGGTATAGCCGATCCGAGCTGAGTATTAGATCGGAATGCACTAAACCAGTACGAATCGGCGTGAACTGGACAATTTTACTGTTAAACCGATGATCCGGCCAATGAACTAGACCGATTTTATTGTTATTTGTTATTTCCCAGTGCGCGCGCTTCCCCGGACTGGCTGCACTGGCTATACACGCTTCTCGAGAAAAAGCTGCACGCCTACACTCATTCTGATGCACGTCAGATTTGTAGGGAAATAGACATAATAAAACACACAAAATGTACAATTGTGGGAGTTGAACCGGGACCTCTAACTTCAAAACAACAAACTTACCACTAGACTAGCCATACAAGTTGATATGATAGTGACAAAAATAATATATATATATATATATATACACACACACACGTTGATGAATTATATAAATAATTTAATATATACCAATTTATGCGGCCTGACTAATGACTCATCGGTCCGATCACTGACCCAGCGACCCAGTACCTCGGCTGAGTCGATGACCGGTCCAAGTTTACTAACATTGTTTTTTACACATGGGGTAGAATTAAATTTATACTAACTTATGTGGAACTTCTGTAATTTTTGTATACCTACTTTTACCGAAGCATGTGCTACTCACATGGTTGGTGCACACGTTGAGCAGCGGAACCACTATGGTCAAAAAGATTTATGCAACCAGGATAAACGTCATCGAGGAAAAGAGGTTATAAGTTTTGCAACTTAGCTCAACTTCCTTTTCACTCCATTATTAACTCTATTATTAATCGTTTGACTTAATTGCAGTTTTAGTCCCCTATCTTTCGTGAATGTGTAATTTTGGTCCCCTTTCTTTTAAATGAGCTAATTGGGTCCTCTATGTTTTATAAGTTTGTAATTTTGGTCCAACCGTCATTCAATAACAACATTTGCTGACTTGGACCAACGGCGGCTGACGTGGCAATGACAACGTGGAGCTTATGTGGCATCTAATCTCATTTAAAATTTAAAATAATTAAATAAAAATGGGTTAAATATGAATTATTTCATTTAGAGAGAAATGGGGAAAATGTTGGGGTCCAAATCCCTAATTTTCAGGCTCCAACATCAAAGAGAAATGGGGCAAGGGCGCTGCACAGAGAAGAAGAGGAGAGAGGGAAGACCTCCAGCGGTGGTGCGAAGCCACGCACAGTGGCGGCGTGGTCGTGCTTGCGCGACGCGGCAGTTGATGCGAAGGAGCAGTTGACGCGAATGAGCAATTGAAGGGATTTCACGGCTGACTGAAAGAAAAACCGCGTTGTGCGCGGTGGTGACGCGAAGGAGGGAACTCCACAGTGGTCCGAGGAAGGGGGAAGGAGGGGCGGTTGATCTGTTTCGATCTCTGAATTTGATGGCAGAGAAGGCGAAAGAGAGGAGGTAGCGGCAATCTGGGGTCACAACCCCTTCTTCTTCTCCTCCTCCTCCTCCTCCTTCTCTGTTTGCTACTATTTCTTCTACTATTTTTTCCAATTTTTTCAACCTTCCCCAATTTGCAAGACTTGGACAACATTAGAGATTTTTTATGTTACACTAAAAAAACCAAAAAATTACCTATGAAAAGGACAAATATTTTGCTTATGCGGCAGAAATTGAATGAAGAATGATTTACTCCATGGAATAACTGCTCAAGTACTCATCAATGGTATTACTTGCACAGAGAGCATGGTATTATCCACATACCTAAAACCAGAAAATGTTCTTCTCGTTTCTACAATTGATTTTTGGCAATGGTGCTGGGGGAGAGGGAAGGGGAACAACTTGAACCCTAATCCCAAATTGTAATAAAACATTTAAATTAAAAAAAGTGAACATTTAATTTAAAAAAAATTAATGGAAATTGATGAGTTAGCACTTAAGCTCCATGTTGTCATTGTCACATTAGCACCGTTTGTCCAAGTTAGCAAACGCTGTTAATGAATTGACGGTTGGACCAAAATTGCATACTTATAAAACATAGGGGACCCAATTGGCTCATTTAAAAGAAGGGGACCAAAATTGCACATTCATGAAAAATAAATGACTAAAATGTTTAAATATGTTCAAAATCCTTTTAAATTGGCTGTTTTGATTTTAATCCCTGCAAATATGAGTCAAAGTTTTTTGATTCTATAAGTTTTATTTTAGTCTTTTTAGTGATTTGGGGCCGAGATAGCATAAATATATCACCTCATTAATCAGACATATCATATTCAAATAGCAACTAAGCGTGTCACGTAATTTTAAATTTACACTGACACGTGGCCCTTATTTTTTTTTCCCCTCCATCTCCGCTGTCACCTTTCTCCACCCAGACACTCTCTCTCGCTTTCTCTCTCTCAGCACACAGCCCCCACCTCCACCCCTCCGCCCACAAACACTCTCTCTCTCTCTCACACCACGGACCCCATCCCCACTCCCATCTCCAGTCTGTAACACTGCGTGACATGAACATGGATGGATGGATAATAGGAGATGGATATGTGTTCTGTGAGGATCATCTCTTCTTCCTTCATGTCCATGGAGTGTGATGTTTCTTTCCTTTTTTGGTGATTTCATTTGTAAGGTTGTGTTGCCCTGTTTGTAAAAGGAGATATTTATTTATTTATTTATTCCATTCGTGGAAGAAAAAATGGGAGTGGAGAACGCCTCAAACTCCAATTCCTCCTCACAATGCGATGAAGACAACACCAGCAGCAAAATCAACAACACCCTTGTGGTTTTGAATGTCTACGATCTCACCCCAATCAATAATTACATGTACTGGTTTGGATTTGGGATCTTCCACTCCGGCATTGAAGGTTCCATTTCCACCATCTCTTACTCTCTCCATCTTTTCATTTTTTTCGTTTCTTCACTTGTTGTCATGCGTATGTGTTTGATCTGATCTGTGTAGAGTTGTTTTTAGTTTGTTATTTCAATTTACCAATTCAAAATTTGACCTGTGCTGCAACGTTAGTGATGGTGGTGGTGGGGGATGGAGGTGGGGGTTGTGCTGAGAGAGAGAAATAGAGAGAGTGTGTGTGTGGGTGGAGGAAGGTGGTGGTGGTGGTGGTGGAGATGGAGGGAAGAAAAAAAATTTGGGCCACATGTCAGTCTTTGCAAATTTGAAATTACGTGATATGCTTAGTTGACACTTGAATATGTCAAAAAAAAAATTTGTAGGATCCAAAAACTTTGACTTATATTTGCAGGAACTAAAATCAAAACGCCCAAATTTGGAATAACCTGAAACATATTTAAGCAAAAAAAATTGTTAAGGAAGTTGAATTCTAACATAGTGTTTGGTTTGAGGGAATTGGAGGGGAGGAAATATTTTAAAGTTTTCTTGTTTGGTTCATTTTTTTAAGGAGGGGAGGGGAGGGGAATGGAGTGGAGGGATTTGGCTCCCCTTCAATATTGGGGGGATTTGGAGGGAGAGTAGAAGGTTTTAAATGACATTTACTTAAATAACCTTAAATTAAATTAAACATAAAAACTTACAAATGTCTAAAAAGTAAATTAGTCTATTCTCTCAATTAAAATCTCTCCCCTCCCCTCCTCCCAACCAAACACAATTTCTATTTAAATCTCTCCCCTCCCCTCCATTAAAATCCCTCCCCTCCCCTCCCCTTCTTTGAACCAAACAGATCCTAAAGGTTTATTCCAGCTTTATCCTTCTCTTTTGATTCTCCTCAAACACATACCACTCAACCAGTAGGGATAGAGAGAAAGGATGATGATAAAAAAAAATTTGAAAGACAAAGAAAAGTAAATAAAATAATATATAGAGATCGAGAGATGAGCGTGTTGTTTCAGATGCATAATAAACCATCATAGATATTGAAAGGTGGTTTTTCACTTTATAAATACCCTTCTTTGGCCACTTTGCTTCCATTTTCTGATATCTCCTTCCTGTTCTATACTAAGTGGAAGATAAGAGAGAATATATATATATATGCAAACATATACATCAAGGGCTAGAAGAACCTGTGCTCCTGTGTCCTGTCTTTAATATTAATTCTTCATTTTGTTTCCTCAACAGGTTAGTGAGCAAAATACTGAAACATCATTTGAAATCCTTTCTTAATATGCACTTCCCCTCTTTTGGGGGCAAATCAAACTTTTTCACTTGAAACCATGATTTAATTTGGCAACACAAATCTGCTAGCTCTAGCTAGATTGTAAACTATTATAAGCAAATGAAATTTGCAGCTAAATAGCCAATGAATTAAATGTTGGGTTGAGGGGCTTTGAAGGGTAGAGAGGGGCTGTTCCAAGTTTCCATTTTTTCACTTTTCCTTTCAAGATTCTTCCTAATCAAACAAAACTAGCTGAAAGACCAGAATTTTAACTCATGGTTTTTGTTAAGATATCTATATTGTCTTTTTTCTGTTGAGGTGTAATATATTGATGATCTTTCTTTTACTTACTTGATCGAGCTTGCAATAAGCATGAGTTTTCCAAACCAATCCATGACCATGACCATGTCAGCTTCTGATCCCCAGAGAAAGATGCAGGGAAGGGGGAAGATTGAGATCAAGCGGATTGAGAACACCACCAATCGCCAAGTTAACTTCTGCAAGTGCAGAAATGGCCTGCTCAAGAACGTATATCAATTATCTGTGCTCTGTGATGCAGAAGTTGCTCTAATCATCTTCTCAAACCATGGACGCCTCTATGAATATGCAAATAACAGGTAATCACTTCCTCCTCTTCATAAATAAGTACTTAGGGATATTTCAAGCTTTCTGTGTTTTTCCAAAATCCTTTTTTTTTCTATTTGTTTCCAGTTTTTGATAAGTAATTAAATGTTTATGCTGCTTCATTTTGGGAACATTGGATATGTATTTCTGCTCATATAATAAATCAATTTTGAAAGGAGTTATATATCCCAAAGAACCTAATCATCATTTTTGTGATACACTCAACTAAGAGTTATATTTTTCCTCTTTGTATGTCTGTTTTCTGCAACTAAGATTCACTTGTTTTTGTTTCTACGGTTTTGACCTTTTTCCTTCTATAAACTTTTATGGATCCATTCTCCTACCCCTTTTCTTTCTGTCTATGACAATTTTCCTAGTTCTTGGTTTGTTTGGTACTGGGCACAAAGATCTGATGTAACAGATAAATATAGAAGCACTATGGTTGTTAGTAGCAACAGGGCAAGGAATTGGGAAGCTATGAAGGACTGTGAGATCAGCCAACCCCTAACTCCCTCTTCAATATATTGTTCCTAAACTTTCCGTTTCCTTTATCCTCTTTCCCCTTCTATTATTCCCCTTCTCTCCCTCTTCTCTCTTTCTCTCTTTCCCTTTCCTTTAAAAGAGTACCATAGCTAAGAAGGCCTAAAGCAAATGCAAAGCTGTCAATTCTGCCATGTTTCCATTAGCCCCCAACACCTTGACACTTCCTTAATAACAAGTCAGTTTAGACAAAGAGACAGTACAGTTTAAATTAACAAATTGTCAAAGAGTTAAATTTATATAAATAATAATAAACAAGAAAAAAAAGTAAGGGTACTTCTTAGGGTTTGTAAAAATTCCAAAGCTAGTTCCTCACATGTTATGCAGAAAGTATGTTCTTTACTTGGCTATCAAGAATGTGTCTTTACTTAGTCATTAAGTATAGTGTTTGATGCTTGACTATATAAAGGCCACCCCTACACCATATATAGTAGAATGATGAAATAACATTAGTGGAGAATTCTAAACTTCTCCTTCCTATTGTGTGTGTGTGTGCGCGCGCAATTATAGAGAGAAATTACTAGCTCCTTCCTTCCTTTAGTTCTACAACCCCAACAGCCCAACTGTAACTTCAATTCCCTGAAAAGCTCCACTAATTAACTTGAAGGTACTCCTAAACTATATCCTCTGTCGACCTTTCATTTCATTTTCCCCTCCCTCAGGTTCTCTATATATATGCATTTAAGCTAAACCTCCATTCCTCATGAGCTTGCCAAATATCCGTTATGTACTTTCTCTGTGTGTCACACTGATAACAAATTGTGTCCTAAAACTCCTAAAAATGGGAAATAAAAGTGCTACCAATGGCACTGTGTCTGTGAATCAACCTGATGAGTCACTTGCACTAGTCCATGCAGAAGAGCAGCCACAGCCTCTTGCTGTGGCACCAATAGTCTCCTCGTACAATGAGAAGATACGTCCAGTTCTTGATGCCCTTGAGAATCTAAGGCGCCTCAACATTGCCAAAGAGGGAATACAGCTTCCAACCATTGTTGTTGTTGGAGACCAATCCTCTGGGAAATCCAGTGTCCTTGAATCCCTTGCAGGTATTAGCTTGCCACGTGGAGAAGGAATTTGCACCAGGGTACCCTTGGTTATGAGGCTCCAGAATCATCAACTTCCAAAGCCAGAGCTTATATTGGAGTACAATGGCAAGAATGTTTCCACTGATGAAGCACATGTCTCTGATGCCATAAACACTGCCACAGAAGAGCTTGCTGGTTCTGGGAAAGGGATTCGCAACACCCCATTGAGTTTGGTGGTGAAGAAAAATGGTGTTCCTGACTTAACCATGGTTGATCTTCCTGGGATTACTCGTGTGCCTGTTCACGGCCAACCTGATAATATCTATGACCAGATTAAAGATATTATCATGGAGTACATTACACCAGAAGAGAGCATCATTCTGAATGTTCTTTCTGCTACTGTTGATTTCACTACTTGTGAGTCCATAAGGATGTCACAGAGTGTTGACAAAACTGGGTTGAGAACACTGGCTGTGGTCACAAAGGCTGATAAGTCTCCTGAAGGGTTGTTGGAAAAGGTTACTGCTGATGATGTCAACATTGGTCTTGGATATGTCTGTGTGAGAAACCGAATTGGTGAAGAGTCCTATGAGGATGCAAGGAAGGTGGAGGAAAAGCTGTTTGAGTCTCACCCACTTCTCTCCAAAATTGATAAGTCCATTGTGGGTATTCCAGTTTTGGCTCAAAAGCTGGTTCGGGTTCAAGCTATGATTATTTGCAAAACTCTGCCAGAGATTGTGAAGAAGATCAGTGAGAAGCTTGATGATAATTTAGCCGTGTTAGATAAACTTCCTGCTAACTTGACTTCCGTTGGTGATGCTATGTCCATTTTCGTGCATATTGTTGGTTTGTCTAGAGATTCTCTTAGAAAGATTCTTGTTGTTGGAGATTTTGAGGAGTACCCTGAAGAAAAGCACATGCATTGCACTGCTCGGTTGGTTGAGATGCTTGAATCGTTCTCTAGTGATCTTCACAACTGTGCAGAAAGTGATGCCACAAAGGATTTTCCTGTGGAGGAGATACAGGTGCTTGAGGAAGTCAAATCCGTTGGTTTACCAAATTTCATACCCAGAACTGCTTTCCTTACTATACTGCAGAGGAAAGTGAAAGGAATTTCAACCATGCCAATAACTCTGGTCGTTAAGGTATGGTCTTATCTGGAAAATGTAGTAATTTCTGTTTTAATGCATCATACTGGGAACTACGATCAGCTTCAGGTCTCAGCCAGAAAAGCTGTTCAGAATATCATCTGTAAAAAGAAGGAAAATTCAATCAAACATGTGACGGTAGCTGTTGAAATGGAGAGGCACACGAATTACACTTGTAATCCTGAGTACTTGCTGGAGTATAAAAAGCTAATCTCTGGTCAAGATGCATGTGTGAAGGAAATGTTGACAAATAACCCGAATGTGACCCATGTGATGCTTATTCAGGCCTTTGATCTCAAGGCTATGATGAGGGCATATTGGAAGATTGTTGTCAGGAGATTGATTGATTCTATAGCTTTGCATTTAATGTTAAGTATCAATGAACTGATAAACAAGGATTTGGAAGATGAGATATGTCAAAACTTATTTTCTGCAAATGGTGGTGGAATTGAAAGGCTGCTGGAGGAGTCTCCTTCTATTTCTGCGAAGAGGTAAAGGTTAAGCAGAAGTGTGAAGGTTCTTAGCGAAAGCAAAGAGATGGTTGCTAATATCATGGACAGGATTGCTGCATATGGTGATTAGAAGTGTTAATGCTCAATTTATTGTTTTTCATCTAGTATCCCGTTTATCTACCATTACGTTTCATCATTTGAGCTTTTAGTAGTAGTATTTAAGGTTTACTGTTTTGTGTTGCTAATGCTTTGAAATTGTGTCGTTGTTCTGTTTTCTTTTGTTGTTGATGGTTTTGTTACTGCAAGTATGGTATTTAGTTATTTTCAATTTTTAATGGTGTGCAATGTTTTATGCAGTACATTACAATACAATAGTTTCCGGCTGATATTTACTCGTCTGCTAACGATTTAACTGTATTTCAAAACAAATTCAATTAAACAGTGATCGTTTAGCCTACTTTCTTTGATAGGAAAAGACTAAATTTTGTTAAGATATTGGCATAGCTAAATCTGTTAAATGTGTTCATGTTGGGGTGTCTAAAAATTTCAGTAATCCTCAAGCTTTTCAATTTTTATAGCTATAGAATACATTTCCACCAAAACGTTAAAAAAAAAACAAAAATCCAACTTATAATTACTTTTCAGGAAATCATTTTGAAATCGGGGAGGTGGATGAATTATAATCAAATTATTATTTTTAATTTACAGACAATGAGAATTAAAATTAAAAATTTCATCAATTATATTTAATGGCCATTATTTGACGAAATTCTAAGTATAAAACATCAAAATTTAAAAATCAAATTTTCGTAATAGTTCATCCAGTCGTCCGTACTTGTACAATATATAAAAAGTGAAGTACGAGTACTAAAAATTACAGGATAAGATTGCGTGTGAGGAGTATACCCAACGAACGAATCGATGACACAATCATCGTGAAGTTTTTTTTTTTTTATGAATACAATCATCGTAAAGTCGCAATAAAACAACCATTGAAGTGAACTCATAATCTTCGCAGTCATTCTACTTAATTAGCCGGCTAATTGAAAATTCTAATAGATTAATTGGAGACGCTACAGAGTTATTTTAGGACTTTGAAGGGTGGAAGCAACAAGTGGGGTTCTGCTACCCCATCTGCTAACAAATAATCATTAAGGCAAATTATTGAGATTATTGCCATCATCGAAATCAATATTTAACTAAAATGATACCCGTGCTATGCATGGTGCCTATTTTTATTCTATTCATTTTAAAATAAATCATGTTAAAATAAAAAAAAATTACAAAATAAGTGTCATTTTATTTTTTTAATAAATCATTAATTATTTTATTTCAATTTTATCTCAAATGATTTTTTTAGAGTGTTGTATTTGTTTTTGAGTGCAATAAATAATAAATTTAATTTTTTAAAATAATTAATCATTCATTTATTTTATTGTTTTTCTTAATTGTGTAGATATCACTTATTTTGGGATAGATAAAGTATTATTTTTTGAGAAATGCTAAAACATCCTCTAACACACTTTTTCAAAACACAATATACTGAACTCCCTATAGTTTAAAACTTTGGTGGTTTAAGATTTTGATACACAGATTAATAAATAATTAATTAAATAAATTTTAAACTAAAATATCTCTATTTATTATTCATTATTTTCAATTATCATAATTATTACTATTTCAAATTAGTTCTTAAAATTGAAAATTTTCTTTCGTATTAATCCTTTGTCTGACAAAACTAACGTGAGCAAAATTTTTAGCTACCTCGAGCATGCATATCATCATATACCACAACTAAAAAAAATTAAAATTAGCAATAAAATTTAGTGATACAATAATATTTCTTTCTAATAGTAATGGAATTAGTGATGAATCATAGAATCTTTGGACGCTGTTTTTCTTTTATTAGAGACGAAATTTTTTCTCTCTAAAGTTTCATCACAAATAAGTTGTATATAGAATACTTGAGCCAATAAGTGACGTGTCCTGTGCCACGATGATTGATGAGGCACAACCCATGAATTGACCAAACTGTACCCACGAGACATTTTCCCCTGCCATGTCCAATCAAGTGAAATAAGTGGCTGCGTCGTTGGGTCGACATGGATGGTAAATTGAGCTTGGAGGACTAAGCAAAATTTGTAAATATATAAAGTAACGTTACCTAGACACTTTAATAGTATTACCATTTATTTAATATTTTTTATTTTTTTTATCTCTCTTATTGTCACATCATACTACCTATTATATCTATCACTTCTCTTTCTTTTATCTCTTTCTCTCTCTGGATGTATACACCTATTAAGGTGTCTATGCAACATTATCCAAATATATATGCACCCAAAAGGTAAGGAATTGTAGTGAATCAAGTAGCCGAGATTAAATCCTTGGAAATAACTCAATTTGACATATCACTCAAAGTTTACCACACAAAGTGGTTCTTCATTCATTCATTGAATAAAAATCGATTGGAATGAAGTGGTCAAATCTAAACTTGCGTACGGCTTTGGCTTTAAGATGGAATGGCTTTCTTAATCATCACACTGTTTGGTACATGATAAATTAATGTCATAATTAAACTTTTATCCTCGATAAAAATAAAAATTTATCTAAATAACATAAATGTGCAGCATTAGAAAAATTATGCATCTTATGTTCATGTAAGATGAATATATATTCTTGAAAATAATGTTTAACTTTTTATGAATTTAACAACAAACAATATTGTTGCTCAATGAAGAGGGTAGGGGTGACGGGTGTTCATGATATGTCTCGACCTAGTTTCAATCTCAGCTATCTTTCTATCTACTTATTACATCATCTATCTCTTTTTTATTCTTATCTCTCTACAAGTGTATATTAGCATTTGACTATCTAAAAATCATTTTTGTTAAAAGATTTAGTATGGACAATAGTTGTCATTTTGTATGGTTTCACATGCATGTACGAGCACAAGGCCACAAGCATGATCATGATGAGGAGACGAAGAACAGGTTGTTGATTTTGATAACTTGGTTCACCGGGTAGATGTACAAATATTTATGCTGTCAATGTTGGAACTCCACAATAATACTATACTAGTACAATGTTAAGATTAAACACCAAGTACCTAACGGTTTAATGGTCTTTCTTTGGAAATATAAGAAGTTAGGGCCATAAAAAAAGGACTAAAAAGAATAAATCCGCGTTTTTTATGATTGCCAGTTTGTTGGAAAAGTTAATGGTACAATTGACTGAGAACAATGGGATTTTTTTACGAACTTGTTGCATACCCAAAATGGAAAATTATGTGGAATTAAATACTCATAGATGTTAAAGGAAAGTTCTTCTTTGGGATATTTTTCCCTTAATTTGTCAAACGGACTAATAGATGTTAAATTAGAATAGATTTATTCCATAGAGGCTTAATTACTCATGTCCTTTTTTTTTAACTTCATTACCCTTTTTAATTTATTAATTTAAAAAATTCAAGTTTTCTTTTAAGCTAACTATCATTTTTTAATTTCAATTTATTATCTTCAAATTTTTACTTTTTAACTAAAGTCTATAAATACCAATTTTACACACAAGATGCCCATTACTTATTTAATTATGCATAAAAGCTAGCTACCTCTGGAACGAATAAATATGCTCGTCTACACAAAAGGAAAAGAGGTTATAAGTTTTGCAACTTCGCTCAACGTCCTTTTCACTCCATTAATAATCGTTTTCAGACACCTCTCTCTCATGCCCTACTCCATTCACTCGTGATGAATTTTTGAAAAAGAAATGAAAAAATTTGTTATGGAAGGTGAATTCTAAAGGTTTATTCCAGCTTTATCCTTCTCTTTTGATTCTCCTCAAACACATACCACTCAACTAGCGGGGATAGAGGGGAAAGATAATAATATTAAAAAAAATGAAAGACAAAGAAAAGTAAATAAAATAATATATAGAGATTGAGAGATGAGCATGCATGTTGTTCAGATGCATAATTAATAAACCATCATAGATATTGAAATTAAGGTGGTTTTTCACTTTATAAATACCCTTCTTTGGCCACTTTTGCTTCCATTTTCTGATATCTCCTTACAAGCTAAGTGGAAAAGAAGAGAGAAAATATATATATGCAACATATATACATCAAGGGCTAGAACCTGTGCAGGAGTCTTAAATATATATTAATTCTCCTCCATTCTGTTTCATCAACAGGTTAGTGAGAGCAAAATACTGAAACATCATTTGAAATCCTTTCGCAGTGCTTCCCCCTCTTTTGGGAGCAAATCAAACATTTTCACTTGAACCCATGATTTAATTTGGCAACACAAATCTGCTAGCTCTAGCTAGATTGTAAGCTAGTATAAGCAAATGAAATTTGTAGCTAAATAGCCAATGATTTAAATGTTGGGCTGAGGGGCCTTGAAGGGTAAAGAGGGGCTGTTCTAAGTTTCCATTTTCCCCCTTTTTCCTTCTGAGATTCTTCCTAATCAAACAAAATTAGCTAAAAGACTAGATTTTTTACTCATGGTTTTTGTTAAGATATATATACTGTCTTTTTTTCTTTGTGAGGACTGAGGAGCTGTAATATGTTGATGATCTTTTTACTTTTACTCACATGATTCAGCTTGCAATCATGAGTTTTCCAAACCAATCCATGACCATGTCAGCTTCTGATCCCCAGAGAAAGATGCAGGGAAGGGGGAAGATTGAGATCAAGCGGATTGAGAACACCACAAATCGCCAAGTTACCTTCTGCAAGCGCAGAAATGGCTTGCTCAAGAAGGCATATGAGTTATCTGTGCTCTGTGATGCGGAAGTTGCTCTAATCATCTTCTCAAACCGTGGCCGCCTCTATGAATATGCAAATAACAGGTAACCACTTCCCCCTCTTCATAAATAAGTACTTAGGGATATTTCGAGCTTTCTGTGTTTTTCCCAAATCCCAATTCATTTATTTTTTGGTTTTTTTTTTTCTATTTGTTTCCAGTTTCTGATAAGTTATGAAATGATTGTGCTGCTTCTTTTTAGGAACATTATATTGGATATATATTTCTGCTCATGCAATAAATTGATCTTTTGAAAGGAGTTATAAATCCCAAAGAACTTAATCATCAATTTCTAGTTAAGATCATAAAGTTAATTTTTCCTCTTTGTATGTCTGTTTTCTGCAACTAAGATTCACTTGTCTTTGTTTATTCTATTTTGGCCATTTTCCTTCTGTGACCTTTTACTGATCCATTCTCCTACCCCTTTTCTTTCTGTCTATGACAATTTTCCTAGTTCTTGGTTTGGTACTGTGGGCATATAGATCTGGTGTAAACAGATAAATATAAGAGCACTATGGTTGTTAGTAGCAACAGGGCAAGGAATTGGGAAGCTATGAAGGACTGTGAGATTAGCCAACCCCTATCTCCCTCTTCATATTGTTCCTAAACTTTCCATTTCCTTTTCCCTTCTATTATTCCCCTTCTCTCCCTCTTCTCTCTTTCTCTCTCCACCCATCTAAAATAGTACTAAAGCTAAGAAGGCCTAAAGCAAATGCAAAGCTGTCAATTCTGTCATGTTTCCATTAGCCCTCAACTCCTAATGGATACTTCCTGAATAACAAGTCAGTTTTGACATAAAAACAGTACAGTTTAAATTAACAAATTGCCAATGAGCTAAATTTAATTTATATAAATAATAAACAAGAAAAAAAAAAGTAAGGGTACTTCTTAGGGTTTGTAAAAATTCCAAAGCTAGTTCCTCACATGTTATGCTGAAAATTTCTATTTTCTAAGCCATCACAACAAAATCTGCTCACGAACATTGACACCCGGCCCAGATAAAGATTTTCCATCCCGATCGAAATTAAACCAAGTTTTCCCCCAAATCTCACTTTCAGCTTGGGTAAGAAATAACCCTAGAAATTAGGGTTTTATTAGCTTTTAATATATATATGAATGAATTGGGTAGCAACTAATCAAGGGGGGAAATGAAAGAATTAAAGAAACATTATGATCTATGGCTGTGCCAAATGCCAATTAAACAAAACTTGAAAATAGTCAAAAGGGCCGAGTGTGAAAATCCCATATAATTAAATAATCTCCCCATTTTAGGAAAAGGGGTGTGTCTGGTAATTCTGGTTAGGGCTTTAAGGAGTCTTACACTAGCTAGAAGTAGACACTAGGATTTGTTTTGTGTTGGGTGAAAGAATCTTTGGTCACGTCACAACACGTGATTGAATTCTCTCAGTTGTAGTTGATTTTTGACGAAAGGGTTTATGTCACGGTTTCCATACTCGATCGCGGATATCTCTTAGGGTCTGTTTGGTTCAAAGAATGGGAGGAGAGAGGAGGGATTTTAATGGAGAGAAAGGGAGGAGAGAGATTTAATTAGAAGTTGTATTTGGTTGGGAGGAGGGGAGAGATTTTAATTGAGGGAATAAACTAATTTACTTTTTAGACCTTTGTAAGTTTTTATGTTTAATTTAATTTAAAATTATTTAAGTAAATGTCGTTTAAACTTTCTTCTCTCCCTCCAAATCCCCCCAATATTGGAGGGGAGCCAAATCCCTCAATTCCCCTCCCCTCTTTAAAAAAATAAACCAAACAAAAAAATATTAAAATATTCTCTTCCCTCCCCTTCTCTCCAATTTCCTCACACCAAACACTATGTTAAGTAACTCTCTGCATCTGAATCCTAAAGTTGATCTTCTATAGAAAGCGCCTCTGGCTCTTACATACATATATAATCACAATATTAGTAACACGGACATACCCTCCTCTCTGGGAAACACTCTTCATATTTTGTGGTAAAAAATTGTTTTACTACATAGCTTGAAAACAGCAAAAAGACAGTGAAAAGAGAGTGATGTGAGGCAATGAAGAGGGTTTTGTCATCATAACTTCACTGCTGTTACTGAGACTGGGGTGCTCTGCATCCGCTCAAGATCTTGCTCATGTACATATTTGTGAAAGTCGTAGACTGAGAAAGAAAAAGAAAAGGGTTTTGTAAGCTTCAATGAGAGAAAACTGTGAAGTGAGGTAAATAGGGGGAAGCAGAGACAAGGTACGACAATTTGAGAGAGCCAATGGGGATGTCTGTTCTGAGCATTTTTGGCTTCTTCTTCCCATGCGACAACTCTTGCTTGCCGCTAGCTATTGCAGTGGCTGAAATGGACGGCTGTGATTGTACGCAACTTTAAAGGAAATTATTATATAAATCACATTTTTTTTTTAGTTTGGTGAATCGAGGTGGACAATAAACTGTGGTCGAAGAGCATTATCCACCGTGCATGATATGGCTTTCCTTCCACAGTTCCACTGCCAGAGAAAAAAATAATTAAAAATAGCTCTAAAAAAGGTTGAACCAATCATATTTGGGAACCTGCCCCAGCGTGGCAGCATCAGCCAATCAGTGGCTCGACGAAATTAAGGTATATCAGTGGATTGCAGATGGTGAAAATGAAATTGAACAGAGTTTTTTTCTTTCCCCACTTTCTTTTTATAAAAAGATTTTATTTTATACTATATTATATTATTATATACTAATATAAAGTTTTTATATAATATAACAGAGTCATTTTGCGACATTGTAACATTTTGTTTTCATCACATCCAAATATCCAATCAGACTTTTGACGTCAAGGTGTGAGGAATGAGATCTTTCGACGTTTGCTTTTGAAGATTGCGTTTAAGGTTCAGTTAACTGAACCAGCTGGATGATTTGACCATCAACCTATGCTTAATTTCAAATTAATTTCTTCCTTTCTTCCTTTTTATCCCTTATATACTAACACACCGTGCAATTAAGAAACGAATTAGGAATAAGGAAATGATACACATACACTTTATCACTTATTTCACACTTTATTTTAATGAAATGATGGGTGTGGGATGAGAGTCTATTCCTCATTTTCATTAAGAATATTTGTCTTTTTGCTCAATAAAAAATATTAAAAAAAATTTGAATTATGATGTTCTGAAGAATTTATTTAGAGTAAATTGTGAAAATATGATAATACTGATCTGAAGTTAATGGTTTGCATTATATAGAACACAAGTATATTAATTAGTTACACTTAATATACAAATACATTATATTGACTTTAGATGACGTAAATCCAATCCAATATAAAATACCAGTTTCATGGACAAGAATGAAAGACAATAAGTAAAAAGTAAAAACAATAAAACAACATGAATTTAATGGTAATATTTTGCATATAGTATATAAGTTTATTGATAATATTATATAATATCTTAATAAGTTTTTGCCTAGATGCCATCGCCAAACCACTTAGCATAATACACAGTGAATTACATGAATTGTGAATGATACTATATATAATTACTATTTCAGTGTCAAAGCATCTATTGAGAGGTACAAGAAAGCATGTTCAGATTCATCTGGTGCCAGATCCGCTTCTGAGGTTAATGCTCAGGTATTCGTTCTCTGAATTTCTTCCAATTAAAAACAATAATTATATATAGTCACAATAAGTATCTAGCAGAAAAAGAAACTGCATATAATTTTAATGAATAAACTAACCCTTTTAATTAAACATGATTGCATAATCTCAGTTTTACCAGCAAGAAGCTGCCAAACTGCGTGTGCAAATCAGTAATCTGCAGAATCACAACAGGCAAGTTGATTGAATTAGCCTTTTCATGTAATAGGACAAGAAAAGCTTCACTAGAAAATAAGAATTCAAAATTAAAAAAAATCATACAAATTAAGGGATCTCAAGCATTAATTTTAAATATTTTTTATGAAAATATATTTTAAAATTGCAGGCAAATGATGGGTGAGAGTACTCTGTGCAATATGAATGTTAGGGAACTCAAAAACATTGAGACTAAATTAGAAAAAGGAATCAACAGAATTCGTTCCAAGAAGGTATTTCTTGTAATAACAACATTCTTTCTATAAATTTTGGGAGAATAAATGATGTGGTCTATTTATCAACTGATATACTGATTTTGTCCTTTTTCCTTTGTTTCCGCTACTTCCCAAACACCTACATTAAGAACGAGCTGCTATTTGCAGAAATTGAGTACATGCAGAAAAGGGTAAATGTTTTCCTTGTATTCATCTTTTATTTTATTTTTTCAAGTCATATTATTGCATTCCTTCGTCTTTGTCAGCATTAATTGGTTAGTAATTGATTTTGAAAGGTAAATTGTATAAAATATTCACAATTTTTTAGAAGGCAACATCTATTTAAATCGACTTTGCTAATCATTTTAACTTATTAAGTTTATAAGTGTTTGTTTAGCTTCAATTAAGATATTTAACAAACAATCTTACTTAATTAGCTTACAACATTTTTAGATGGTATAAATAATAAATTATTATTTTTCTCATTTTTACTCTTACTATATGTTTAGTAAAATTTTGAAATAATTGATTTTGCTCGCTAACGTTCATTTTTAGGGCAGATTGATACCTTTCATTTTATGACTTAAGAAAAAAAATTTAGGGTGTCACATATTGACATGATAATACAAACATTAATGAGTGTCACATAACAGTAGGGATCAAAAGCAATGATTCTAGATTTTTAAATGATGGAAACTAAATAAAATTTTTTAGAAACCAACATCAAAATTTATCATTTTATAGGGACTAAAAATATATTTATCTTTATCTAAAGACTAAAATGTGTACATTACAGGAGATAGACTTGCATAATAGCAACCAGCTTCTTAGAGCAAAGGTCTGTCCCTGTCTCTCTGTCCTATATGTGTGACGTTAGTTAATTAGTAGTCGTTTTACTAATTATGCCATTTTTTTCTTCTTGTTTATTGGGGGTGTAGATAGCAGAAATTAGTGAGAGGAGCCACCACAATGTTAACGTGTTTCCTGGAGGCACAAACTTTGAATCTATGCAATCTCAGCAGCAGTTTGACTCTCGCAGCTTCTTCCAAGTGACTGGATTACAACCCAATAATCAGTATGCAAGACTTGACCAGATGTCTCTTCAATTTGTGTAAGCTTCTCCCCTCTTGCTAGGCTTCACATTCAATCCTATGTATAACTTTATAATATTTGTTTTCAATATTCCTTAATGTATAAATCAATAGCTATTATCTATTAGTTAACAAATTTCATAGCTTAAGCACATATGTTATTAGCAAAGGCAGATGTAGGATGAAGCCAATGATCGATTTTATGCATACACTAGACACCACTAAAAAGGTCCACTTTTGGATTAGCTTCTATTTCATGGGAACTTTCTTAATTGAAGTAAGATTATGATTGTCATTTAAGAAAAAATCTTTATAAACTTATAAAGGTTAACGGAGTGAGTTTAATGAAACAACTTCTTATTAAAATACTCATTTACATTTCTTGGGATTTTTTATTAGCATATCATGCATGTTGTCCTTTTTCATATTTATGATTTTTGGGTTTATCAATTGGAATATAAAACTTCATAACGAATTAATATTTCATCAAACAACCTATATTTTTAAAATAACTATAAGATAATATAGTAAAATGTTTATTTTATTTAAACATATATGAATCATTACGTTAATATTACATAATTTAACAAATGAATTTTCATATTACAAAAGGTTATTAAATGGGATAAGATTGAGAAGACATATAGTTACAGGTACAGCAACCAAATCCTTCATCTGCGAACTAGAATCTATGGTCACTTTTTTTTTTTTTTTGACATCAGAATCTATGGACACTTGACTCACTGTTTATTCAGAACAAACAAACATGAAATCTAACTAGTATTCTTTTTACCTTGTACTCCTGTGCAGTTGATGTGTTAGCGCTTGAGAAGGGCAAAGACTTAGATTTTCTGCTATTTGTATTTTGGCATATCTAATATGATAGCATGTGCCTAAGGGAAATATAAACAGAACTATGTCTATGTGGAGGGGATTTATTTAAGTATTCCCCTCAGTAGTCAGTACTATGTAATATTGTAGTGGCTTTGTAGACATTAATAAGCTACCCAGTATCTATTGTGAAAGCTTCTATGGTCTGTTTTGTATGTGAACTAAGGATCTATAATATGAGTAAAGAGATTACACCGTGGAATTTCTCCTGTAAGATATGCTTTTTTTGTATGTCTATTTCACATACTATGAATCCACAGTTTTACTTATACATGCAATCCACCCCTTAAATTTAAGCTAGCTTTTGATCAGATTGAGTTAGGCCTGATATTCACATTCTAATTGTTTTGATTAATTCGAGTAGACTGTTGGGCAAGTTGAGAATAAACAAAACAGTAACAAACTGTTCTTTTCCACTCTGCTCAAGCATGCTTGGTTGCTTGAGAATTTTTCTTGTGAAGTCTATCCCTGCCCTGTACGTAGTCTTTTTATATAAAATATTTTTAACTTTGATTTCTATGGCTATTTATAAATTTAACCATCATTAAAGAAGTTATTGGTTATTGATCTGGAATTAATCATCAATATGTACATGGAAAGGCTATATCACCACAACAAAGCAAATGGAAATTGTACTAAATTGATTGCAATCTCAATCTGCTCCAATATGATTATTAGAAGTTCTGGCTTTGAAACTTCTTCTGTCTGAATACATCAGTAAATGAATTTGGAGGAAAGAGATGAGTTTCCATCTTCTTCACAAATTACAACTGAACCAGCTGACTGATATCCATTGGGTAAGCGTAGGATGGAATGGGAGCTTTATAAGCACTTCTTGCAGTGAATTGGTTGACAATCTCACTAGGATGAAATTCATCAAAAAATGGATGCAGGTTTCTGTTATTGCATGGTTCCTGATTAGGGATACACTGTCCATTCGACCCCACTTTGCAGCATTTAACAATATCTGAAATCCACATAAAGTAGCACCAACCAAAGTTAATTTCTGTCTAGTTTTCATGTTCTGAAGTTAACTCTTACATTAACATGTTGTATAGTACCAATTGAAGACATCCTTTTGGTCAAAAATATACAAAGCACAAGCAAATGTCAAATATATCAAATACAACTGACAAGTATATCAAATATGAACTCTTATTATAACTATGATTTTGGCTATATATAAGAAGAGAAAATTGTTTATATACCTGGTAATTGAAAGTTACTGTCTCTGATGACAGCACTGTTAATGAAGATAAATTTGGCACCAGATAATTCTGTATTGAAACGATCAACCAGTGCTCTGAGTTTGTCATTGAAAATAAGTGCTGCTTTACTCTCCTCATCAACACATATTGAAAAATCCTTTTTCCCATGAGTAGAAATCTCATGTGGAATGCATCCCAGAAGGTTCAAGCCAATCAAAGCAAACTTTCTTGCTCCAAGCGCGTGCAAAGCCTACACACAACAAAAACACACACACCAAATATTGGTGCACCCTTTTGTATATAAACTAGTCTATGGACTTACGAGTATTTTCTTAACAAAAACAATATAAAAATCCAACAAACAAAACAATTTTAGTACTAGGGAGATGACACGTGTCTAAGTCTGAAAGATGACACGCATGTCCCAAGCTTAGGAGGCCAGAGCATACTTTTCTTATATAGTAATTGATCAATCTTGTGATTGTTAAGCAATTAATTAACCTCCTAGAAATTAAGGTAAACAATAGTAAATACCTTTAAAGAAGTTGATAATTGTTGGACAAGAACAGCAGCAAACTGGTCAGGAGAATACTTTCCTTTTGAAGGGTAATGCTCAGGCAAGAAGTAATTGTTGATGTAATCATTGCTGCCTATATTCACATAATATAAGCACTTGTTTAGGTGTTGTTGCGCTTGGTCAGGACTAACTAGTTTCTTAGCGATTTGGGAAACAATGTCTTTGTGATGTTGTAACTGCAATTCCAAGCTCACATCGTCACCCTGCATTAATTGGCAATGTAATTTTACAAAGGGCACGTATATATAGTAGCTAGGTACGCATGAATGAAACACATCGAACAATTAATCATGACATAATGCAAATCCATTAACTCTATATACCAAAGTGAAGGATATATATAGATATAATTAAAGTAGAAGAGCTTGATTTGTATACCAAGTGTTTCCCTGTCTCATTGCGAATCCCTGCCGCACCCGATGCATAATTAACACCTAGAGCTATGTCTGAATCAATGATATTTGCATACGGTGGCATAAAATTGCGAAATCCCAAAAGTTGAGCTGCAATAAATAATAGAATCCTAGGTTGAATAAAAATGAAAAATTAATTGAAAAATGATACGTCAAAATAAAATGCACAATGTATATGTTTATGTCGGATTTGGCTCCTCTAAAGTGAGGAGAGTAAAATAAATAATCTTAAATACTAATGATAAAATTAAAGGTTGATAATCCAACATATTCATGATTTGTTATACATGCATTTGTAATATTAACCATTTGTTTATTCACTTTAAAGAAGTCAGATTCATGTATGTGAATCCATATTTTTCATGGATTTAGCTCCTCTAATGTAAACTATCACTTTATAGGTAAAGTAAAAAAATCTTAGTGTGTTTGGAATCGTGGTAGAAAACCATGGTAACACACTCCACAGTAGAAGCTAATACAAGGAGCTTCGATAACACCACGCGTTTAGGGACATGTCACCACGGTTCCAAACATAGGCTTCAAACGTTAATATTCTAACACATTCATGATTTATCATCCATGTATTATGTAATATCAACTGTTGATTTATTAATCAGTAGTTTAGATTACTTACTTTACACTTTAAAATGAATTACTCACTTTAGACCGACTAAATCCATTTTTTAATTACTAGTTAATAATTAACTATCAAAATTTAGGACATGATTAAAGACGACATGCCCCTTTCAAAACCATGTACCAAAGTGAGAGAGAGAGAGGGGGGGGGGGGGGGGAAGGGAGGAATTGAAGTGTGGGAAACTATATTACTGATTATGTCAACTGAAGTACGGCCATTGGTAAATCTTCCAGTAGCACCAGCAGGAAAATCAATGCCATAAGGCATGTAATTAACTTTGGCATCGGTAGATAGATGGTTGTTGTTTCCACTATCAGATAAAGAGTCTCCAAAAATGAAAAGACAAGGTACTTGGGGCTCCCCAACAACACAATGTTGCATGTATGTTGCACTGAAGAAAAAAAGCACTACCAACCATAACTCAGTCTCACACCCCATATCAAAGAATTTAAAAAAAAAATATGAAAACGGAAAATTAAAGTTGGTTCTGATCCAAAATATTTGGAGTCCAAGCACAAGATAGGAAGGGTTGCAAGTGTAACTCAATATATATATATATATACAGAGAGAGGGTGGGGGAGAGAAAGAGGCAGTATGCATGACCTAGTTTTGTGGCAAAATTTGTGGAAAGAATTTATCTTTGTGACACATTGGAAGGCCACATATTGATTATAGTGAGTGAATTCTATGCATATAAGTTCAGCTAGAGGTTCCACTTGCCATGAGAGTGTAACTACCATAAAATTCTCTCAAAGTTTTCAAAAACTGACAAATGTACATGCTTATAGGCAACTTGTGCTTGCGCTGAAATGTCCCAATTACCGCGGGTAATTGGATTCAGAAATCCAAAAGAGAGTCAAATGGAGCCACCTACAATTAAGCACAGAATAACGTTTCTTATTCTCTACAAAATTTTCACCAACCAGTAAGGATGTGTTTGTTTTAATATTGCCAACAGAAAAATTATCTTCCTAAAACACAAAATCCAAAATTGCTACTTTTGCATTTTATGCCTCGGGAAGGTTTCTGTTGGCAACGTTAAAACAAACATGCACTAATTGAGTCTTATTACAAGTGTTTAGTGTTTTTTTGGGGTCAAATACATGTGTTTAGTCTAATTAATTTAGATTCACTCAGTTATCTAAAAAGTGATAATCTATCTACACCGTGAATGTCCTTCTTGTTCTAGGATCATGGACACATTTATTTACTACAAAGATAGCTTAGATCATCATCCAACCAATGTAGAAAAACTAGTCCAATAGTTTATGGAAAAGATCGATCAAAAAATTTAAAATTTGAAATGGTTGAATATAAAACTTGAATTGAGTTTATGTTATTCTGTTCTTTTCTACATTTCAGAGATTTGCATGAAAGCAAGAGTTTACTGCAAATGTTCTCTAAACCATTTTGGACAAAAATTTCATAAAGCAGCATCAATCAGCCCAACATAGTATTATTAACAATCAGTGGTTCAATCTTCCAAAACTTCACGACAAACTATTACACTTGTACTTATGTCTGTGAATCCATGAACACTTAGCATATGAACATGTGACAAAAAAACAGAGAAAATTAATTTAAGACTCTTATGCCTCAAAAGAAACAACACATTCCAAGAACATTAACTAACTGTGGTAGTGGCACACAGCTTAATTGCCACTCCACTAGACCATGCATGTTCACAGAGATCATATTCAGATCTGAGCTAAGCGGCGGATATCAATAGGGTAAGCATCAGATGCAGATTGAGCATTGTAAGCCCTCTGAGCAACAATGGTATTTCCTGCCTCAGTAGGATGAAAAGCATCCCAAAACAAGTACTCCCTTCTGTTCTGGCATGGTGTTTGCATTGGAAGACATGTAATTTGACCATTGTTCCTTCCTACCCCACAGCACCCAGCATTTGTAACACTGAAACCTGAAAATAAATTGATTCATGTGTTATAATTATTTGATTCTCAAGAAATTAAGTGACTGAAATCATAGACTAGAAAAGTAATTACCATATGCTGCAGGGTTGCTTATAATGTCTTGAAAGATACCATAAGTGTTTACATAGATGACTTTTGCATCAGGGAACTGGTTGTTAAATTGATCAACAACAGATTTCAGTTTGTTGTTGAATATTTGGTTTGCAGAATTGATTCTTTCCACACATGTTCTACCATCTGGGCTGTTTTGGGCCAATTCATTTGGGCTGCAACCTATTTGACCAATCCCAAATAGCACCATTTTCCTTGCCCCATAATTATACAGAGTCTGAATAACAAACAAAAATAGTCAACTAACCAGCACAACTAACTTCAATTGATTTCTTTTTTTTTTTTTGTTAACAAAATTCATTTTTGATTTTATAATTGAAAACGGTTAGTTGAAGCTCTTCATATTGTAATAAACTTAATGAATATGATGAAAAGGAAGCAAAGAGAGCTAGAGACTTTACTCTAATTTGTTCAGTATATGCTTCAATGAGAACATCAGCATACTCATCTGTTGTGTATTGCCTGCTGCTGGAATAGAATTGAGGCATGAAATAGTTGTTTAGGTAATCGTTGCTACCCAACCCAATTGAATAAATGCACTTGCTCAAGTAACTTGCAGCTGAATCCTCATTTCCCAGTAAATTTACCACCTGGGACACTGTGGTTTGGTAATTTTGTACCTGGCCACTAAAACTAATGCGCCCTCCCTACATACAGATTGAACAATTATAGAACATAACCTTATGCATAACAAATGAAGATTAATAAAATAAAAAGTGTTGTTCCATATTGAAGCAAAATTATGAAACTATATGGCACTACTAGGAAAAAAAAAAGAATTAGTGACTAAAATTAGAGATGGAAAAAATAAAATTCGTCATTAATTTTAGCATTACAAAATTTATTGACAGAATTAAAGACGGATTACCAGTTGCTGCCCGGTTTCCTCTCTAATTCCAGCAGCTGCAGATGCATAATTGACTCCTTTGAGTATGTCATCACCGCTGGCTGATGCATAGGGAGGTATGTAATCGTCGAATCCCAAGAGTTCAGCTGTTATATTACATTTCTACATATAGTTAGACAAGAGTAAAAGCTTAAGCTGTGCAAGAATCTATGCTTCTATGTGCCAGAATATCTCCTACTTTCCTCTTGTACTGTTTGGTTTTACTAAATCAGTACTTCTGGTGAATAAGGATCTGGCAGTAATTTCTGCCTCATGGTGTGAACTTTTTTTCTTTACTTGTATTTCTACCTCTGTCAAAAGAACCTACACCACACTGTCTTAAATTGCATATTCAATGCTGCCTGACAGAACCATGTGCATGGAATTTAAGGACCAGTCACACATCTCATAAGGTGCAAACTCATAGAGAGTAGCACCAAAAGCAGTGTTCAAGTTCTGTTTAGTTCACTGACATCTGCATGTTACATTATTTATTTTCACCGGTCAAAAAGACCCATGCTTCTTAAAGCCTTGGTGATTAATGACTGGTGGGAATTGGGAAATCATGTTATGGAGTTAGCATAATAATTGACACCCATTACAACATTAATGGCCATCTTAATTTGATGTAACACTCAGTAGAAAATGAGTGCCTACATGCATTAAGAAAGTTTAGAAAAATATCATTAAATCTTGATTAAAATACCTTTATTTAACCCCCTACTATTATTTGTCATGAATTGCATTACAAATTCTCTTGTTTTTTCACAACTACTCTAATATGTATGGTATACATAGTTAAGAGAGAGAAGGAGAAATGATATTAATGGAAAGGAAAGATGATATTCAAAATGAAGAGGTGATATCGTTATGATTAATTCTCAAATAATTATCCATATCCATATAATTATTAAATGGGGTATAATTGGGAAAAAATGACCAGATCTTGAATATTTAAAACATCAATAATTTTGAAACAGAACAAAGAGTTAATTTAATCCATCAAAACATCAATATCCGATCGGTTGAAAACCAGGGAACAAAAGATACAAAAGTATCAGTATAATGTATGTCAAGTTATCAATAAACCCATAAGTTAAACTGTTAGGCCAAGGTCTAGGGAATAATTTTGTGCCTATATTGATGTCATTGATTCATAATCCCTGATTATGACAATGATGATTATTACAGGTGCATGCATTAAGTTTAATTAAGACCACAGAAGTAAGTATATATATAGAAGTATAGATAGCAATGTATTGTTCTGTGGGGTTATTAACAGCACCATTGAAGTGTACTACTCTGCTCAAGTGGCATGCAACTTAATTTCATATATATAAGCTAATTAAATTAAGAAAGTAGTAGCAGAGAGAGGATGAGGCAAGTTAAGCTCACCAATTGCATCAACAGTGGTTTTCCCATTGGAAAACCTTCCAGAAGGTCCACCAGGGAAGTCAATTCCATAAGGCAAGTAATCAGCCCGGGCCAGAGATTGGAGCTGGTTGTTGTTCCCATTATCCACCAATGAATCACCAAAAATGAAGTAGCAAGGAACTTGTGGTGCAGCTCCAACCCCACTACTCCACAAACCAAGATTAACCACAACAACAACCAGCAGTGCCACCACCATGTTGCTCATGGGATCCCCAAATGCCATTGAAGCAAGAAATGAATGTGAGTGAGTGAATGAATATGAGGAAGTTGTGACATGAGTGTAAATATATATAGTAGAAAACTAATTAATAGACTAGGTAGTAGTAGTAGTAGTACTTTGTGTGGAGTATAGTAGTAGCTTTTTAGCCTTTTACAGTTGAGAAGGTTAGCTAGGTGCATTAAATTGACGCGGATATAACGTGAGTTTGAATGAGATAGCCCCACTCCCAGTACTACTGCCACCTCCCACCTCATTCATGTCTCACCCGATCACTGTTGTGATCTCACTTTAATGTGGAAATTGCATTTTGCAGTGATGAAAAATTTGTTAAAACATTTAGTATTCCTTACTAATGTGGGTGGTATTTAAGGTAGGGAACTATATTTGTTGACCACAGTAGAGAAGTGAGTGTTTTAACCGTTGATATAACAATAAAAAAAGCTAAGGGTCACGATGAAGGAAGGGCTACAGGTAGGAATGGTAAAAGGGCATATTTCTGTGTTATTGCGAAGAGGGTGTTTTGGTATTAAGTAATTAAGTGATTCAACAACATTTTGTGGAAATTATTGATTGGCATAAAAATGAGGGATATTTGTGCCTTGAACACAGGTGTCTTTTTTTTTGCATGAACACAGGTGTCTATTTATACAATATTATACGATGTATATACAGTTATAAGACAATATGGTTTAGAATTAGTGATTTGTAATGTAATTACATTTAACAAAATGAAATTATTAATAATTAAATACAGGCTTAAATGTACTTTTTGTTTCTATAATATAGGAGTGTTTTGTATTTAATTCTTAAAGATTTGGTCAAACACTTTTCGATCTTGTTATTTTTTTTATTTTAGTCATTTAAGTGAGTTGACCGCTGATGTGTTATATTTTTAGCACAGTCAGCAATCCTATGAGGCTAAAAACATTGACACGTAAGATGACACATTAGCCCCTCTCTCTCTCTCTCCCTCCTCCCTCCACCACCCCCTCCCCTCGTCCACCACCTTCCCTCTCCCCTCCCCCACCTCCCTCCACCCCACCACCTCCTCCCTCCCTTCCTACTCCACCACCTCCCCCACCTTCCTCCACCTCCTCCATCCTATGCCCTTCCTCCACCTCCTCTCCCCTTTTCCTTCCCCCAATATCTCACGGACCCAGTTGCCAGAAATCTAATAAAACCAAAAATGTCTCAAATTTGAAAACTTTATCTCTTCAATTACAAAACCCAGATTTCAATTCCACATACCATCTTATGGTTCAATGGTTCATATTTTATCAATAAAAATTCCTCAACCCATCATCGTTTAAGTACATGTGCCACACTCCCACTCAACAATTTGATGTCCCCTTTGACTTCCTCTTTTCCTCTCTCTATTTAACCTATTATTGTTTTTTCTCACAAACTATCATTCATTCTTGCCTTTCTCTGTAACTCAAAAGTTTAACATATCTTTGTTCGCCCATAGCTTCCACTACAACTACAAGAGCTTCCAAGCCAAACCAAGCAACAACACTCACACCTTAATTTCTTTCTCTGTTCATTTAATTTCTCCCCTTTTCCTCTCTCAGTTCATTTCACATCCTTCGCCCCCTGTTTCCTTGGTCTGCTTGCACTTGTAGTTATGAGTATGAAGTGAAGGGGAAGGAGGAAGGAGGTGGTGGGGGTGGAGGGAGGAGGTTGGGGTAAGGTGGGGGAGGTGGAGGGAGGAAAGGGGTGGACGTGGGGGGGAGGAAGGTGGGGGAGGAGGAAGGAGAAGAGTATGGTGAATAATTACCGATTTGTTATACGAAATGATTAAAATGAAACTGGTTTAACATCAGTGGTTTTTGAAAATTTTAACAACTTGTGGGGCCAAATTTTATTTAAACAAAGTGTATGGGAATAAATCATATTCTTCCAAAAACCGGGAGTACCTCCACCTGTCAGTAATGGGCTCACTTCCCTGCCATGGTCAACAAATATGGTTCCTTACCCTAAATAGCACTATTAATGTGTACAATAAAATAATTGTCCAAGTGAGCAATATACTTAATAGATAATTAACCACCAGGAGCTTGGTGAAATGACACAAGTCTCTTCCAATTTAGCCAAAGGTTATGGGTTCGAATCTAGACCATAAGATCCCCGCATGCGCTGGGGATACCCTGGTCTAGACAAAAAAAAATAATACGTAATAGATAATTAATGACTAATTAAAGCATGATTTCATTATATTTAATGAATGATTTATTACACTAAAGTCACAGTGATTTTTTTGCCCTAAAGTTAGGATTCCATTAGTTTCATAGCTAAGATCTGAGATGCATTATAAACCCATTATACCCAATAGCATTAACCTATTAATCCTTCCATTTATACTCCCTCTGGTCCTTTTTATAAGAAACAAAATGAGTCATTTCCATGGTCATTTTTATAAGAAATAATGTCTTGTTTTCACCAATATTAATTGCTTATTTTTAACTTTACCCTTATTTATTATGAGACTCACAAAAAAAATATCAGAAGTCATTAATCTCAAAAATGGTACTTTTGAAAAATTATAGCATCATTAATGATAATTAACCCATTCCAATACACTTCTTTGGTCTTGATGATTTTGTACTATGTTTTTTATAAAAAGGACCGGAGGGAGTATTAATTTGTTATATACGATCTTTTTTTCTCCCTAATGTGGGTTTTTTTTCATCTGCAATATTCTACCATACTTAAATTCCTACTGTAATTTGCAAGCACGCCAGTATCAGAATCACATCACACCCATTGCTGACTTCTTCTGTCTCCCCAACTTTTTAAAATCATATGCGAATGCATAAAAAGTTTAAGGGGACACAATTTCATGGATCGTGGTGCAATTAGCTTTTCAAACTATATACTATATAGATTAAACCTTGTCCTGCATTTACTTTCTCCTCCAATATTATTGTCAGTGCTAATTAAGCATAAAATTGAAAACAGTGTTTGTATCAAAAAAAAAAAATTGAAAACAGTGTGTGGTGAGCAATGAGGAATGTAAATTAACGGGTGATTTGATAAGAAAAATAAAATGAATTGATAATACGGGTCTCCAGCAATGAACAACTTCACCCCAGCTAGCATATATAACACTAGGACAAGTGTTCTTGAGACTCAATTTGGTCTTTCGAAGCCATGCAATATAGGAGTAGTTATATCATAAATGTTAGTGGGTAGAAGAATTTAATGAATGTGGCTAAGTCATACTGAGTAACGTGCTTCGTTTTGAGCACTCCATTATTATGCATTTAAAGCAGAAAGTCCACACACGCCTCTGTCATGGATGGTTATGCAACACTGCTGCTTTGTTCAAGTTGCCGTTGACGTTAATTTGCCTGCCTGTGGATTGCATTCAAACTAAATATGGATCCCATTATTTGTAGGCTTAATATATTATTGCAATTTTAGTTCTTATATCCCAATTACTCCTCATTGGGTTGTCAATCCTCGCGTAGGTTCTTGGTGTTGCTAGGTGGTGTTAAAAATTAAACTACGTACACAATGACAGAAAGACCTCATTGTATATAATTGAGCCTAGCACCAATATTATGCAATTGGAATGAGGAAGCAAAATCACTTATTCATATATGAAGGTGAGGACGTGATCAAAGGGGGAGTACTACTCTTATTTGGTGTACTACTTTCTTTTTATATATATATACTAGTGTACATCCGACCCGTACTTTGCACTCGTCTTTTTTTAACAAAAAATAGTAAAATAATATCTCATAAGCAAAACAATGCTACTTGAAAATAAGAAAAAATATGAAAATAACACGTGTTATAATTTGAAAAGTAACACGTATCATAACATGATAAATCACGAGGAATTAATTTTCTTATATAAAAATATAATAGAGTAGTGGTGCCGCATGCTAGCTGCATTGCGTTTGGCTTATTGAATGAATTGAATGAACAATCCTCAGCTTGTCATTTTGGGAAAGAGCCACGGGATCGGAATTAAATTTCTCAAATGTAGTTTCGTATTTTGTTTTTATCAGAGTTAAGAGCATTCACAATGAAGTATTTTATTTTGGAGTGTTTAAATGAATCCCACTAGTATACATTATCGATTTTTACCATTTTAAACTTAAGCACCTCATAAATATTTTACCTCTCCAACCCAGCACCTCTCAAAAAGTTTTTAAATAGATCTTACCAATAATTTCTCATAATTACATTCTATCAATAATTTATGTATTAAGTTATAATTACTTTTACTATTTTTTATGCAAAATATTTTTTATTAATAAAATTACTTTTACTTCCATCAAGAAAAGTAATTTTACTATTACTATATTTTTTAGAGATATTTATATACACGTTCTTATTCATGTTTTAAAAAAATTAACGTTAATTTTTCTACTCTAGCTCTGATTCATACACATTTTAATGGCTATTTTAACGGTAATAAATTAACGGTAATTTGCATGCAGTTGTAATAAAAAAATAACTGTAATAATCATTTACCATTTATAATTCTGTTTTATAGTTTTTTTTTTTGCATTTCACAACACCTTTTTTATTTAACAGCTTTTTTTAATTTTTTAATTTAATTTTTTTATCCATAAAGCAATGTATGACCCACCATGCATTTAATGAAGGGAGTGCTTATGAGAAGTGCTTAACTAAGTACATATACTTAATAAGCACTCCAATAAAAATATTCTCTAATGCATAGTTCTTAATAAGCATTGGTGTTTATTTAGTGAAATGCTTATTAATCACTCTATTGGAGATGCTCTAAGTGCATGAGCTTAATTTTTTCTAGAATTTAATTTAATTTCGTTTCAGTGATGATCGATCAGACATATAGCTGTTAAAGGAGAATCTTGACAAAGAGAGGGAAGCACTCATCGAGCATGTGATTACAGGCTGACTGACCCATTTCCTTCACTAATAAATAAATAGTCCATCTCATCTTTTATATGACCATTTCCTTTTCCTTTTATTGCGAAGTATTTCGAACATTCGAATAGAGCGTGTTTTTTTTTTTGGTGAATAGAGCGTGTTCTTTCTACTTTTTGAAATGTAAAAATTGACATGTTCATGATATATCGAACACCGAATTGAAAGTGATCATGTTTTTAGCGATACTTATAAGTGACGTTTACACACACAACACAATTTGGTTCTTCCTTTCTCATGTTTTTATTAACTAGAAAATTAATATATATCCGTATCAAAAAACTTATTTCAACATTAAACATGATCACCCACCACATGGTCATAATTATGAGCATAGTCCAGGGGAAATGTGCTGCAATTCTCTTTTTCAACGATGCTAGGCTGTTATATATACCCGTGCGTGCATGCAGCTGAGCAGTTAGGCTTAATATTAAGTGGCATGGCATAGCTAGGTGAGGTCCTCATCATCTCGTTCTTTTTAAGGTTCAGATTTAACTTGTACTAGTATTAACTTTTTATCCCTTTATAAGCTCAACCATGGAAATAACAATACTGAGCACCTGATAGGAGTCGTTAAAAAATTAAAGAATAACGATATGCATATTTTTGTTTATTCACAAATATTTGTCGAATTTCTATTATAATTTGTTTTTTTCACTCCTCGATTATAATTTGTTAAAATAATTAATAAACACTTGATGATTATTTCTATGAAAAAAATTACAAAAAATTAAGCATTAGTTTAATTAATAGAAAAATGCTTTAATATAATAAAAAATAAATTGAAATATTTGAAATATATATGTTTTAACTTTTAACTATACAATTTTTTAAAAGTTAGTCTAACTGATGATAAATTTGTGAATGTCTCATTGTGTCTATTAAATAATTTTAAATATTGATTAAAAAATAAAGATAAAATTATGATTTTAATCATTGATTTTTTAAGTGGATAATTATAACTCTGCCATTCATTTTAATGTGTTCTCTTCACTTTAGATAAATCCAATTCGCCATACACAGACATACATAACATACATAAAGTTGAATACTAGAATCTGAAGTTATAAAAGTTTTCCATTTCTTTGGGTACTGCATCTTCAAGGCTTATGCGAGATATAGTGAAAATCATAATTGTAATGGAAGTATAGACTTGTTTTGTGGCTAGATTTTAATAAAATAGTCTATACATGTAAGACATTAACATATGAAAATCACATGAATTCATTCATTCCATGTTTTTCTTTTTCTTTTTCTTTGCATACACAATTTTGTTACTGATTTTTGTTTCAGACTAAGACGCAAAACCCATCGTTTCGTAGTAGGACGCCAGCCCAAAGTGTGTGTGTATGACCAAAAAAAAGTTGCACCATCACTTTGACAATTTCTAAAGGTACATGCCTACTTTTTTAACTATACATATATAACAAGTCAAATGTCTAAAATGTCCTCATCGTATCTATTTTTTTTTTCGTTGTTTCGTTATTGTGCGGAACTATTAGTTTCGCACTATAAATAACACATGCGGAACTATTAGTTCCGCATATATTATTTGTAGCACATGCACATACAAATAATGCATGCGGAACTATTAGTTTTGCATGTGTTATTTGTAGTGCGGAACTAATAGTTTCGCACGTGTTATTTGTATGTGCATGTGCTACAAATAACACATGCAAAACTATTAGTTCCGCACTACAAATAACACATGCGGAACTAATAATTCCGCATGTGTTATTTGTAGTGCAGAACTAATAGTTCCGCACAATAACGAAACAACGAAAAAAATAATAGATGCGATGCGGGTATTTTGGGCATTTTAAATTTAGTGTATGTGTGGTTAGAAAAGGTGGTATGTGCCCTTAGAAAAATCCCATCACTTTTGACCAAAAAAAAAGTAGCACCATCATTTTTGACAAAAAAAAAAGTTGCACCATCACGAACGACGAAGGCATAACAGTAGGTGTGTCCAAGAAGTCATTTCGCTTTTTGGATACTTAGTGATGATCACTCGTCGTTAAGACCCAATCGAAGAAGCCTTGGAATCTGGCATGCGATAGTTTGGCGGTGGAGAGTTTTTTGGGAAACACCTGAATGGGGGGATTGAACTGAAGGATGCCGCAGGAGGGCTTCTGTTGGATCAAAATGATATTGACCCCGTTTGTATTGGCTTATACAGAGTTTATCTGGATTTATCCACTGACATAAGCACTTATCAGTATGTTTGGTAGAGTTTTTTTTTTATCAGGTAGGAAAAGAAACAGCAAAAGCAAAAGATAAACTATGGTCTTCTAGTTCTCACTACACCACAAGCATCCGCAAGCGCAGTCTAGGATATCTGTGGTAGAGCTTATGAAAACAGTTTATGATTAATTCATAAGTTGTTTTGGGCTTATTTTCATAAGCTCCACATAACAGCTTATATGAAATCAGTTTCACCATATTCTCTATTCAATTATAAAAATAATTTATACATAAGTACTTATATGATAAGCGCTTATGTCAAAAATGCTTAAATAAGTTGTTTATTCAAACAGACCCATTATTTGTGCACCTTAGCCGGGTGATAGGTAGAGGAGAAAGGGGTCACTTAAGTGAAGGGATTTTTGGTTTTGAAGTTACCAAAGTATTAAAATTGATTTTATCTCGTGTGATTTTAGTAAAATTAGATATGGTTGGCTACTATCATGTAATTTGATTTTTTTTCTCTAATTAAATCTTTGTTTAACTATTATAAGTGGAAAAAAAACAATTTTGTATTAGGTTAAAAAATTTACACTAAATTTTATATCAAACTTGTTTTAAAAATAAAACATTTAAATATAAATTATTTTATTTCAAATTCAATTTTAACAAAGTCAATTCCACGAAATCATTTTTTTAGGTAAATAGTAAATGTGAATTGAGTTAAACCATGAAATTAAGCACACGTGGTTAATGTGTTCCATCTAAAGGTATGAGATCGGCTAGTACTTGAGAGTTTGATTTCTAGTGACAGAACAATTTGTTACCGGACTTTAATTAGAAAAACTCCATCAAACTCTTGAGTCGACCAAATTGGCTTATTTTTAAGAAAGAAAATCAATGTAGATTTGTAGTTGATGCAGAAGTTATGATTCATTAATTCCCTAGAGAAAAGAGAGAGAGAAATAAAACATTCCAAAAAAAATATTAGTGGGGTCCATATATATCCAGACCTTTGATATAATTCTGAATAGAGTCGAGTGGCACAATTTTTATGAAATGTCTATAAACTATTTTGACTTATTTTTATAAGTTGCCCAACATAATTTATATAAACAACATATTGCAGAGTTTTAAGTCTATACAATATATTTATCAAAAAAAAGTCTATACAATATTATATTGTAGAATCAACTTATATATAATATAAGCCCTTATATAATAATTTATGAATAAAAAAGCTCATTTTTTTAGGGAATAAAAAAGGCTCATATATAATAAGTATTTATCAAATAAGCTTTTAATTAAATTGTTTATTCAAACACAACAAAAGTTCAATACTGTCGTATTTCGTGTATGACAGGCCTTTGATTGCATAGGAACGAAGTAGATTAATTTAATTATGCGTAAATAGGCACACATCATACAATATAAAAAAAAGTTTATGAAATAGAAAAAGTTGGACAAATGTCATTTTCTTAATAAATGACTTCTTGAACATCCTTAAGATAATTTTTCTAAAAATAGATGAATAGAGATACAATTAAAAATAAAAATTGAATAAATAAATTTTAAAATTAAATTAACATAGAAATATTATGGAACAATTATTTTTGTAACACCCAACTAATCATTTAATTAATTTTATCTTTTATCAATTTAATAATCAATGAAAGAAAAGAAATCAGATAAAAAGCTTTGACATTGGGTCACGTGTTCTGAGCTTGCCTCTTCAGCTTTCCATCGGTATTGACATTGTGGCTCATGATTTAATAATAAATTAAAGAAAAAAAAATCAGATAGAAAGGATTCACATTGTGGTCTTGCGCATGGCTCTTCATTTCTTCTTCGGTAAAGGATCGTTGTGAGTGTTATCAAAAAAACAAAAAAGGAACGTGTGGCCTTCTTTTAATTATCTCTTCCCCTTTTGCATCTGGGAACTTGAATAGCCGCTATTTCCTTTTCCTTTTCTGCTGCTGCTCGTGCTCTTCTTTTAATTTTCTCTTTGTTCAAAATTTCGTTTTTAATGCTGTTATTTTTTAGCCGCTATTTCCTTTCCCTTTTCTTCTGCTGCTCGTGCTCTTCTTTTAATTATCTCTTTGTTCAAAATTTCGTTTTTAATGCTGTTCTTTTTTCCATTATTCAAATAAAGCTGGGGTTTGTGTCTATAAATACTGGGTTCAAATCTGTTTATTCACTCTTCATTGAGAAAGAATGAATGAAGGAGTGCAGGAGATGCTTTTCATGAAGTGGTGTTTGCTGTTTTGTATAATTTTGGGTTTAATTTTGGACGAGGACTTTTGGAATATTTTGCTTTTGTGGGTTTAATTTTCATTTCGCGCATGTAATAGGCCTCCCTTGAACCTTTATTTTCATTCCTGTTTTGGACCAAGTACTCATTAAAGTATTTTGTTGAACATTGGTTGAATTTTCAGTTTCTGCAATAGCTTTTATATCAGATTATCAGCATTTTGGTTTATTTTGATTCCTTTATTCCTTCTACCCTTTTGTCTTTGTTTTGTGTATTGGTCTGCTATTTTCATTTCCAGGAACTCATAAGATAATCCGTTTGCTGGTGAAGTATCATTGAGTGGGTATCCTAATGTACTGCAGGTGGTTTATCATCTATGTGTAATTGAAATGGTGATTTAAATTGTTATAATCATGTAAATGTCTTTCATTTTATTACAAGTTAGTGAGTTGTGTGGTTTTCATTTGCAGGACCTTTTATATTTTCCTTTCAATGTCATGGATGATGTCTTTGTTTTGTCTATTTTATTGTTGTTTTCATTTCCAGGAACTCATATATGAGATAAGTCGTTTGTTGATGAAGTTACATTGAGTGGGTATGCTAATGTACTACAGGTGGTTCATCATCTACGTGTAATTAAAATGGTGATCTGAATTGTTATAATCATGGATTTCATTTTACAAATTAATGAGTTGCGTGGTTTTCATTTGCAGGACCTTATATGTTTTCCTTTCAATGCTATGGATGATGCCAACAGATCAAGACACACAAAATGGACATTAATAGCTATAAGGAACTTAGCTTCATTAATTAGTTGGAGATGTCCCACTTTGGATAAATGAGAGCCCCTTTGGTTGGGCAACTTAATTATTATCATTATATCAATGTAAACAGTTCATAATCTAATTTAGCAAATTTGTCATTGAGTTTATTTGTGATTGTAGTTTTACTGTTCCAGAAAGATTTATGATGCATTCCTTTGTTATTGGACCTCTTAAGAGCTAAACCTTTAGACGTCATATTTTCTTTTTAGACTATTGAGAACTCAATTATACAACAAGGGTTATCACATTAATAACTTATTCATTCACACTCAGTGCTATATTATTAAAATTATAACGAAATTAAATTAATACTTGGTAATTGATAATTCATAATCTTTATAATCTTTAAATTATGAATGATAATATTAGTAATAATTTATATAATTAATAATTAATTATTAATGATTAAATATTTAATATAAAAATAACAATTGCATATAACAATGATCGGGTGAATAGATATTCTTAAGCACATTGATAATTAATAATTACTTTACAATTACTTTATTTGATTATTTTGTTATATGTTTATTAATTATTAATATGTTTAATATTTACAAGTAAATATTTACAAGTACATATTATATGGGGTAAATATTATATATTATATATTATAAATACATATTGCTGACAATGATATGTTTTTTTTCTAGTAAGTAAATTATAAATTAATGATGTAGGAGTTGAAAGTTGTGCTTATGTCTTCCCCTTTACCATATTTTCGTTTTCCAATCAAACCTCAAGCTACTCTTTCACGCAAAAGCAAAGAAATTGTCATTCTCCTGTTTGCCAATACTCTGTCCTTCCGGCAAGATGCAGAATCTGAGCCAACGAATAGGACCCTTCTCGCATTTTGGGTTTTATGTCAAAAATTTGATTCTTTTTTATTGTCCTATTGCTTTGTTTTTCAATTTGTCTTATGAGATTATTTATGGACATGGTAAACTGCTGGCACATATAATTACCCGAAGTCCAAAATATCTTTTTAAACAAAGCAGTGTTACAATCATTTATGTATTTTTGTAATAATATTTTTGTATGATATGTACAATGCTTTTTTAGGGAATATACTTAGGCATTATAAATTGTATGATGACTGTAATCATACTTTGTGGTGTACAAATAATGAAAGCTTTGAAATTCCTGTCATTAAAGATCTTCATATGAATACACTTAACCCTCATCGGCCACCAAAAACTTATGGTTTGGAAAGCAATCAGCAAGACAATCAAATGGAGATTGATAGTGATGAAAGTGATGGGATTCAATTCATGGGAGAACAAGAAGTGAGCATGGACTTCGATGACGTTATTGGTATGGAGGACTATCACCTTGCAAAATGCTTGCTTACTTTGACAGAGTACCAAACAACGTCAAACAATATAGTAAGTAAAGTTTACACTTATTTTTTTTTCCTATTGATTATTTAGTTATATGTCAACAATAAATTTGCTGAAATAATTATTTTTAAAATATGCAGAATCTTCCAAGACATTTTGTTCGCAAGGCATTTTCAATATCAAGGCCACAATATATCTTGGTGCAAGATGAACTAGGAAGAAAACTCAATTGCAAGGTGTCGAAGGGTAGGAAACCAGCTGAAGCAAATCTTGGAGGCGAGTGGAAAGAACTATGTGTTGCAAATGGATTGAAAGAGTATAGTTTGATTGAGTTTGAAATAGATCATACTGATTCTACAAAGGGTTCTATCTATGTTTTAGAGATATGAATAGCTATTATGATCTCCACCACAAATTCCAAACTTCGTACTTTAATTTTGTAATTTCATCTCTTTGTTTATCTTTGTCTGATACTTTAGTATGACTATGAATTGGATTTGATATCTCTTTTTATTTTAAGGGTGAATTACATTTATGTTTTCCTATTTAGATTTAGATTTACACATATTAATTTTATAAAGTATTTATTTTGAATTTATTTTCATTCACCCCCACCCCCCAATTGTCCCGTGCAGGGTGCAGAGCACGGGTTACACACACTAGTATTATATTAAATAAATAAGGCTTAAATATGTTTTTAGTTTCTCATATTTGACTTAAGTTTGTTTTTTGTCCCTCAAATACCAAGAATAATATTTTAGTCCCTAATCTTTTGAAAATCAGTCACTTTTGGTCCCTGGGGCCATATTTTAAATTTGAAAAGTATTTTTTAAATTTATACTTTGACCCCTCCTAAAGTCTGATGTTCACCTTAACCCGTTTTTCCATTCTTCTCCCCCTCCACTGATGCATCGCGACCCCCATCCCTGCTAGAAGTAGTTCCAAAGTCCTCCCTCGAAGCCGCCATGAGATGCGCCCTCTCTCTCGTTCTCCTCCCTGTGCGATCGCGGTGGCCCCCTCCCTTCCCGCCATTGTGCGCAACCTCCCTTGTCCACGCGGAGCTCCTCCCTTGACTGCGCGGGGATGGGGGGCCGCGGTGCATCAGTGGAGGGGGAGAAGAACGGGAAAATGGGTTAAGGTGAACATCAAGCTTTAAGAGGGGTCAAAGTATAAATTTAAAATATGGCCCTAGAGACAAAAAATGACTGATTTTCAAAAGATTAGAGACTAAAATAATATTATTGATATTTGAGGGACCAAAAATAAACTTAAGTCAAATATGATGAACTAAAAACATATTTAAGCCAATAAATAATAATAAAAATTGAAAAGCATATTGATTTGTTGTCAACTGTAATCTGCATGCTGAGGGAGTTTATATACAACACATGTTCACTCCTTCGTCCCTTTGAAGCCCTTTTAACTCACCCGTGCCTTTTTATCTCATTCATTAACATGTTCACATTCACATATGGATAATCTTCCTTTGCTCCGTCAATATGGTCGCCACCTTTGTTTGTTTTATCACTTCTACAAAACAACGCTATATATGTGAGACGTTAATGTGAACTACTGAAATCATCATCTCAAGAGATCTCCATTCCGCTAATCATCAGGTCACCCTCCCTGTGTCATTAACCTTCTTTTGCATTTCAAATATTTTATCAAAACAATGTTTTAATTAGATACATTGCTTCTCGTATTGCCCGGTGTCATGTTTCCCACCTTATATGTTCCTTCCAATCGCCTTGAAAACAGTTCTATTTTATGAAAATTTTAAATACATTTCTATAATTCTATGTTCACGATTTAAATTATTGTTATCAAATCAAATACCCTAGCCATATCTCTAATGTGGTTACAAACGTTGCAATTTTGCCTGATAATGTTTTTTAGTTCGCATGCTTGGCTTGCAACAACAAGCGCATGATCAGTAAGATTTCTTTGAATGTGTCTAATAAAAAGGTTGTTAAACCCTATGAAGACATTCAACCATGGTTATTGACAATACAATACGTGGATCACGCTATCATTAATCATAGCATGCTTGTTAGTTCTCTTGAGTGACAATTTCTCGTTTGGTAACTAATTGGAATGAACCAAAGGTAACAAACTAATTGGAGTGTTGTGCAACTAATTCCTGTGTTTGTTTGAGAATGTAATTGAGCGTTATCAATTGTTGCCTTGTTTGGATAATAAATTGAGTGAAAAAAGACTTGGAAAAATTTCAGGCCAAGCGTATGCAAGGGAACAATTATAACTGTACTCCTTTAACACCAAGATCTAGATTGGAAAGGCTTTTGAGGGAAAGAGAGCTAAGGAGATCCAGCAGGTATATTCAACCAACCGAGGAGGCAAGAGATGGCAACAAAGAGGCAGAACAATTTTATGGTGATTCATTCTTAAGTGAGAGTGAAATTTTGGGTACTCAGAATGAGGAAGAGGTCGCGGAAACGGATGTGGATGCAAGAGGTTTTACAGATAGAAGTCAGAGGCAAGATGAGAGGCCTTACAAACAACGCTTGTTGGTGGTAGCTAACAGGTTGCCTGTCTCTGCTGTTAGGGAGAGTGTGGACTCATATCACCTTGAGATAAGTGTTGGTGGCCTTGTCAGTGCACTTTTAGGCAAGGAAAAAAGTTTGTCACCTTGCATTAATTGATTTTATCTTCTTTTTGTTTGGTGTGGTTCGTTAATCTGTTTTCGATTCATATGTCTATTGTAATTCAGGTATGCTAATTGATTACCTTTGTTGGTGATCTTATAGACCACCTCACAACAATGATATTTATATTCAGAACTTTCTAATAATACTTGGAGAAATAGATTGTGTTTTTTTTTATATATATTTTTTAGAGTGAAGGTTGTATGAAGTTTTTTTATTTCTGTTGAAGGTGTAAAGGAGTTTGACACTAGATGGATTGGGTGGGCTGGTCTGAATGTGCATGATGATGTTGGGCAGAGAGCTTTGACTAAATCTTTAGCTGAAATGGTATTGAATCTTCATTTTTTTTTGGTTGAAGTTTGTGTCAAATTTATAATTCGAAAGAATGAAGATATACGATCTCTGATCAATGTGGTGATAATCAAGCTTTTAGTTATGCATTTGTTAACTGCAGCGATGCATCCCAGTATTTCTGGATGAGGAGATAGTTAATCAGTACTATAATGGTTATTGCAACAACATCTTGTGGCCTCTATTCCATTACCTTGGGCTCCCACAAGAAGATCGACTTGCTACCACCCGTAGTTTCCAATCTCAATTCGATGCATATAAGAAGGCAAACCAAATGTTTGCTGATGTAGTGAATCAGAATTATGAGGAAGGAGATGTTGTCTGGTGCCATGATTACCACCTAATGTTCCTTCCAAAGTGTTTGAAAGAGTACAATGACAAAATGAAAGTTGGCTGGTTTCTCCATACACCTTTTCCTTCCTCAGAAATACATAGGACTCTACCATCCAGATCAGAGCTGTTGAGATCTGTACTTGCTGCTGATTTGGTGGGGTAAGTTATCCATGCATCTCAGTGTTCTGAGACTCATGATATTTATTTAATTTTGAGAAGGCAAGTAGGGTGAATTAGCATTTAGGGAGGTATGAGTACCCTTCTCCCACACACACAAATATCAATTGAACTTTCACTTTCTCATTTACTATTGGTGTCTGGGCAGTGCTTTGGTTGTTCTGGTGCCTGAAGTTCATATTTTCATGAGAAACCATTATGCTATAGCGTGGACTCAATGTGCTCTAAAGGTTTAATGCTTTATAACAATGATGGCAAACTTTGTCTTTGTGTGACGTGTCCATGTGATTCACTATTGTATAAGCAGCTATTGAACAACTCTCCAACTATATATATATATATATATAGGCATCAATAGCATGCATTTAGAACAAGTAATTTCTGTTTACCAAAGTAAGGTGTACACACTGATAATATCTCTAATTAAATTTATCTTCCACCTCAAGATTTACTATTCTTGCTTACTGAGTGCACTATTTAGTAAAAAATGTCACGTGGTTAGTTCGTTGCAATGATTTTTAGGAACTGAAGACATTTTGTCTAATGTTGTGATTTTAATATATGCATTTGTCTGCATCCCAGATTCCATACTTACGATTATGCAAGGCATTTTGTTAGTGCTTGTACTCGTATTCTTGGGCTAGAGGGTACACCTGAAGGAGTAGAAGATCAAGGGAAGCTAACCCGTGTGGCTGCGGTATATCTGCACATATTCTCTATCTTTTCTAATTCTATACACTTAACAGCAGAACTGGAATTTCATCTCTTGTGTAGAATGTTTAACAGCATTGAATACTTTTACCAATGAATATGCATTCTTGGCTGATTTCCTTCTCATGATGGCAATGTCTTATTTTTGGGAGTGTGAAAATTCAGTTTCCTATTGGGATTGACTCTGATAGATTTATTCGAGCCCTTGAGCTTCCTGAAGTCCAGAGTCACATGAAAGAACTGAAAGAAAGATTTGCAGGCCGAAAGGTAAGAGCCACATATGCCAAAGTCCCAAGTTCAACAGTTTGAGAAGTTGAGATTATTCCTTGATTTCTTGCTTTTGTTCTACATCTGCTTGTTTCTGATAAATGTGCATCATTTGAGTCACTTTATGTTTGTAATAAAATTTGGACAGGTAATGTTGGGGGTTGATCGTCTTGATATGATAAAAGGAATTCCCCAGAAAATCTTAGCATTTGAAAAGTTCCTCGAGGAGAATTCTAATTGGCGTGATAAAGTCGTCTTGCTGCAAATTGCCGTGCCTACTAGGACAGATGTTCCTGAATGTATGTTACTTCTTTAGGCATGTTAATTACCTCTTGAAGCGTTTGTATCCATTGGTTGAGACTCTTGTGTGAAATTAGATAAAAATGGTCCTTCATTTTTAGGTAAAGTAGCTTGAGGAAGGACCACTTTGAAACCCCTTTAATCTTTGAAAGACTTATTTGATATCAAAATCTTTGAAAGACCCAAAATGGTGTCAATGGATCTTTTGGAGGACCAAATTGGTAGTTTAGTCAAATTAACTACAAAGAGTATGAACATAGATTCAACATCCGTAGGTTGAGACACACTGCCTCTAAAACCCATACCTTTATTATACTAGTTGGAAGAGTATGATTTTCAAATAAAAACTATCAATCAACTAGAACCAATTCCCCAATAAATTACCTTTATTTAAAGGTAATAATTTCTTTAAATGTTACAACTTTCCTTGGTCACATTTTCTATATTCTAACAATTGGTTACAGTTCCTATTTTCACCAACTGTTAGTAACTCAGAATTTCAAATTTATGAATTTAAGTGTATCTTCTATTTTCTTTTCTTTTCTCTCTTGTAGTTTCTTCTTTATTCTATATTAGTTATGATATTTTTGACTTAATGCTTTGACAGATCAAAAGCTTACGAGCCAGGTGCATGAGATTGTAGGACGCATCAATGGAAGATTTGGAACACTTACTGCTGTTCCAATACACCATTTGGTTGGTGTTGTAAACGTTTACTTGTAGACATAGATGTCTTGCTTGGTACTTGATGTTGATGTGCAGCAAGTATCATGATTCATGAGTTTGGATGAAAGTATCTATTATTTGGAATCTCATTGAAAACACAAAATTTCTCATATCATTACTACATATGAAATGTCATTATTAAATGAACTGATCCCCTCACCTTCCCAGAAGATGTGATAAATGAAGTGAAGTCATGTGTTTTTTCAGATCATGCAGAAAACATTTGTTACTGTTATTTAGCTGATCATGTGAAGATTTCCGAACCATCTCTTTCTATGGTTGCAGGATCGGTCACTTGACTTTCATGCATTATGTGCGCTCTATGCTGTTACTGGTACTCATTTTCTGCCATAACATACAAGATATAGTCCATGTTGTCTTTCTTTGTTCTAACTTCTAAGTAATAATATTTGTGATATCCAAGCAGTATGATATTTAGCTGGTGATTGGTGAAACTTTCACCGTGAAAGGCCCTAGCTGTAGCCTGTAGGACATTCTTCTATGTTATTTGAAAATGTCATTATCTTTCCATACTTTTCCTCTGTTCTTTGATATGCTGCACATGCTTTAACTTCTGGGCTTATAACATGTTGTATCTTGCTGCACGAATATATTGAACTGATTGATATTTATTTTTTTATTTTTTTGGAAATTGATGATGGATTTTGTATTTCTTGAACTAGTAATTAACTTTTTTTGAATTAATCTAGAAAAGAATAATTCAAGTACAACCATTATATCTGTTTTAAATCCTTTGAACAAGGTACTAGAATTCCAAAAACATTTGAATTGTGAAAAACATAGACCATAAAATGGTAAAGGAAGAAAATATTTAGATAAAGCTCACAACAACAAAGGCAATATTTGTTTCTTTGTATTCACATTTGATATGTTCTTCTTGACATTCAAATGTCACAGTTTTTTGTTTTCCTTCTTTTTCCATTTAAGGATTGACCATTAACTATTCTAGGATATTCCAAAAATGGCAACAGACCGAGCATATGTTCTTTCCGCTCATTATATTATAAAGGCCATCTTAAGTAGTTTTATTGAATTAAGTATTGAGCATCCATGATATGTATCATTCTGACTTAAATCTTGTTTAGATGTAGCACTTGTTACATCTTTAAGGGATGGAATGAATCTTGTCAGCTATGAATTCATTGCGTGTCAAGCTTCCAAGAAAGGGGTTCTCATTTTAAGTGAGGTAATTCACTTCTTTTATGTCTTGTTTTTTTCTTTAGCTGTATCTCTTGGATATTCTGAATGTTTAATTGCTGCAGTACTTTGTATTTTACAAAGTTCACAATTACAAATGATGCTGTCATTAAGCATAGTAATCATTAGGGGATTGTAGACTAAGTGAAGCAGTGGTGCTTTTAATATAAGACAAGGTCAAAATTTTTAAAGGACGTGTCAAGAGAATAAGCTAGGATAACATAGAATGATTGCTTTTGATCACATTGTCGAAAATATCTCCTATAAATACATGTCTGCCTGAGAATATCATTTTAGAAAAGATAACTAAATTTTGATATCTCCAATTTTAATTGTAACATAATTAACTCCTAAAATCACTAGGTGGTTAAGATTCAAAAAAATATTGAATTCTTGTTATCAGTTTGCAGGTGCAGCACAGTCTCTTGGTGCTGGTGCTATCTTGGTAAATCCATGGAATATCACAGAGGTTGCGGCCTCTATTGGTTATGCTTTGGATATGCCAGCTGATGAAAGAGAAAAGCGGCATCAGGTTAACTTCAAGCATGTGACAACTCACACATCACAAGAATGGGCTGCAACTTTTGTGAGGTTTTAATCCTGTAACAATGCTTGCGTTTTGTTTTTCTTGAATCAATGTTGTTCCTTACTTTATTTTCCTTGTAGACCCACAGTCCTACCTTGAAATGTAAGAATGGATATTCTGTCTTTGAGAATCGAAATAACTATTTTGTTTGGTCTATAGATCTAGAATTAGACCTTACCTTTTATGGTGTTTAATGCCATTTCTTATGCATTTCATGATTATTTATTCTAAACACACTGGTTTTCTTTATATACAGCGAACTGAATGACACCATTGTCGAAGCTCAGCTTAGGACAAGACAAGTTCCTCCATTACTTCCCAATAAAGCGGCAGTTGATTGTTACTCAAAATCCAATAACCGATTGATTATACTGGTAAGCTGTTGAATCACCAAACACTGAACAATGATATGGGATGTTCCAAATTATTCACCCCATTTTGTGCAAGAAGTTGTGTTAAATTATTCTTCTCAGGAAGATGGCTGTTCAATAAAAAAATAAATGAGGTTTTTGTGAAGTGAATGTAATTTTCATAAATGATCATAGCTTCTGTGACTCTCTTGGTAACCATGTTGCCACTACTGGACTGCAGGGTTTCAATGCCACTTTGACTGAACCAGTAGATGCCCTTGGAAGGGGTGGTCAGATTAGAGAATTGGAACTTAAATTGCACCCAAATCTGAAGGAACCTTTAAAGAGGTTATCTAACGATCCAAAAACAACAATAGTTGTCCTGAGTGGGAGTGGTCGAGCTGTCCTGGACAAAGTATTCTTAAGAAAAGTTCATCTGTTTTTGAATTTTCAGCAACATTTGCTTTTGGACTGACAACTATTTTTCACAGAACTTCAGTGAATACAATATGTGGTTGGCAGCAGAAAATGGAATGTTTTTGCGACGTACTTCAAGTGAATGGATGACAACCATGCCTGAAAATTTAAACATGGATTGGGTTGATAGTGTAAAGGTAGATTGGCTACATGAACACAAGTGTTTCTTATACTAAGTTTCTTTGATTTCAAGTCTGAAATTTTTTCACACTTTTATAAATTTTCAGCATGTTTTTGAGTATTTTACTGAAAGAACCCCACGGTCTCATTTTGAGCTTCGTGAGACTTCAACTGTATGGAATTATAAGTATGCAGGTATGTGACAATATTCAGTGACCATGTTCCCCTTTCCTTTTCAACTTACTGATCTAGTAAGACCTTCATGCTGATAATATCATCTCTCTTCCCCCTTTCCCAGAAAACTGAGACCCTTTTATGGTTAGTTGCTAACTTATTTTGACTAAATATTAGATATTGAGTTTGGAAGGCTTCAAGCAAGAGATCTGCTTCAGCATCTTTGGACGGGGCCAATATCAAATGCATCTCTTGATGTTGTCCAAGGTGGTCGATCTGTTGAGGTCCGTGCAGTTGGTGTGTCAAAGGTATTAGATATTTCAGTTGGCAAGCAGAACCTTTCCACTACCCTTTTTCTGTTCAGAAGCTTTATTTCTACATGCTAGGATATGACACTCATTTTTTGGCCTTCCTACTATGTGTTTTGATATAGGGAGCAGCAATTGATCGTATCCTGGGAGAGATAGTTCATAACAAAGGCATGAAGGAACCAATTGATTACGTCTTATGCATTGGGCACTTTCTAGCAAAGGTGCTCTTTATTTGATTTTCTATTCTTAGTTGTAGCTTTGCTTTGTTAGAAACTCTTAAGGTGCTCAACATTAAAAAAAATTCTGCAGCATATCATTAAGTCTACCAAGATTAACATCAATAGAGTGTTGCCTTATGACAGCTTGGTAGTTATTTTCAAAAACTCAACACTTATGTAAGCCTTGACTAAAAAGGGCAACTTGATACCATAAAGCTCCCACCATAGTCAGGTCCTAGGAAGGGTCAAACTCATTGCAGGTCCATTGTAGGCATTTTTACCTTGCATTTGAACCTCTGATCTCCTAGTCGCACAGCACCAACTCCAACCATTAAACATTGACTGTAAAGATTGAAGTAAAATTCTTTGATATTAATTTTAGCTTGAACAAAATCAGAACAAAAAGAAATGTGATAGATAAGCCTTTGCACAGCCTTTTATATAATTATTTTTTGTGGAAATCAACTGTTTCAGGATGAAGATGTCTATAAATTTTTTGAGCCAGAACTCCCTTCTGAATCATCACCAATAGCAAGAGCTATGCTATCCAATCCTTATAGGCCATCATCTCTGCCAAAATTTTCACCCAGCAAAAGTGTGCCTAAAGCATCTCGCTATAAGAAGCAACGTTCATTGTCAAATATAGAAAGGAGAGAAATTGACCGTGCAAGTGGTGATCCTTGGAGACCAGCAAATCGTGATAGAATATCACTACGTGAGGGTTCTTCAGTTCTTGATCTTAAAGGTGATAATTACTTCTCTTGTGTTGTTTCACGAAAGAGATCAAGTGCCCGCTACCTTCTTAAAACCTCAGATGATGTTGTCAATCTCTTAAGTGACCTGGCGGATCATTCTTCATCGCCATCAACTTGACTGATACACCCTTCTTTCATGTTAACTTTGCAAAGGTCAAAAGGTTTTGGAAAGGCTTCTGTTGTCTAATTGACAAATTTTGTTTTTTTTTTCTTGGTGATTGGTCTATTGATAACAGTGCTTACTGGTACCTACTGATGTATCAGTTAATTTTGCAATGCACTAGATGTCTCATAGCTAGGCATAACCTATCTAATATTGGTCCTGGAATGCAGTAACTTTACAATTACAAGATCCCATGATGGTATTGCAGAAACTGGCCACATTTTTTACTGATGGCATTGGTCAGTTCCAGGGTGGCAGCACGTGACATGGGATGAGAGAGACCCTCCCTCTCCAAATATTTTTCAATTACAAATCTTATTTGTCTCATTTTTTGGCTATCAATATAGTCCCTCGTAATTCAATGTCTATACTTTATTTCCTCACCAAGTAACATTCATTTTAATTTAGGTCCGAATGGAATGAGTCCTTACTTGTCACTTTTAAAATCCTATGTGGCATATATACACAAAAAAGTTCTGCACAAGTGCAAACTACTTACGCACCATTAACAACTATAGCACAGAGTGTTACATACTGCTTGGTGAAAATTTAATTGCAGTTTATAAATTGCAAAGCCACATCAATTAGTGAGATCTAGTCTCTTGATTGGTTTAAGACACATGAGCAGCAATGACACTTAACCTCTAATCTCAACTTCCCACACTATCAGAAGGGGGCAAGGTACTGATGAACCTAAAGGTAAATAGCACATTGCACAATTTGTAGATGACAAAACCAGTTGAACACCTTATGACCTTAAAACTTGAAAAGATTATGAAACAGTGACAAACAGAAAATAAACATTTCTAGTTTTCTATTCTCCAACTGGTATCAATAAATGAAAATATGAATCATGGTGATTGGTGACATACACTTATTCAGTGATATACAATTACTGACGAAGATGACCGCCTAACCAAGGCTTCCACTGTTTAATAATGCAATTCAACCAAGTTTACCCTGGGTGTGGTATTAAATGAAGGAACACAAGATAACTGATTCCCAAGTAAATGAGTGGTTAGATCAAGAATACAATTTCCAGCTGCCAAAGAAGAATTAACCCAATATTGGTCATGGCTAGGGCAGAATGTTGTTCAGACGATGACATAAACTTCAATCAAGTAAAGTTCTGCTTGAACGACTTCAATGAATTCCCAGGAGCTATTCTGCTAGTCTTTGTTTGTTTTGGCACATATTCATATTGACTGAAGTCCACAGCTGTTGGCCTATGATAAGCAGGTATATATATTATATGTTCCCAAATCACGATGTTGATATAAAACTCCACGAGACAATGAAATCCCAGCATTATGGCAGAAACACATTACCTATTATTATGAGTGTTGTGAACATCTTTCAGAGGAGCACGGAGACCACTGACACGAGAGCCAGTGTATCTAAAAGATGACAATACAGATTCAAATCTTTCCATAGACTTCTCAGCTATTTCTGAATAATGGCCTACATGGGAAATGTTTGTGCCAAATTTTACTTCTTCGGCATTATTCTCTGCAAAAGGTCCATCAACATTGTGATCTGAGAAACCTAAATTCAAGAAATCATCAGAATTCAGAGATACTTCCTTTCATAACTCTTTCAAAAACATGCATATCTATATTATTCTACTTAAATATTTCACTCATAATTCCTCCATCGAAGCATTTTATAATCTATTTTATTTAAATCATTTGTTATACCATTATTATGAGTAGATGAAGTAGGATGCATTTGCCTGGGCTGCAAGTTTTCCTGGAGAAATTCAAACCATCAGTACATGAATACAATATTGAAGAAAACAAAAGGTCCAAAGCAAAAAAATCTTACACTTTGAATACTGTCATTAGGGGAAACCTTCCTTTTCAAGTCTTTATTCTTCAAATGGTTGTTACACAAATCACTGTCAGATGTGGCATTTTTTCTCTCATCAATGACAATGCCAGAGGACAGTCGATCTTGTTTCTCGTCACAAGCATTGTTTTCTACTTGCTTGTGCTGAAAATAAGCACTCCTTACAATTACCTTTCTTGTTGCCTCCCTGGGCTGCAAGTTTTCCTGGAGAAATTCAAACCATCAGTACATGAATATAATATTGGAGAAAACTAAAGGTTCAAAGTGAAAAAATCATACACTTTGAATACTGTCATTAGGGGAGACCTTCCTTTTCAAGTCTTTATTCTTCGAATGATTGTTACATAAATCACTGTCAGATATGGCACTTTCTCTCTCATCAATGACAATGCCAGAGGACAGTTGGTCTTGTTTCTCGTCACAAGCATTCTTTTCTACTTGCTTGTGCTGAAAATAAGCACTCCTTACAGTTACCTTTCTTGTTGCCTCCCTGGTTTTTCCTTCAACTTCTTCTTCGACATTCGTGTGCTCATGCTCCTTATGCAACACCAGACAAGGTTTATGAATTGGCTGCCTGGGCTGTCTCAGTATTGTATGTTCAGGACTTCTCTTCTCACCCACCATAGATACTCAATTCACAAAGACAATGAAATCAGCGTCAACTAACACATGCAAAGGCATAATGGAGTATAGTTTTCCATCCAAAGCAAATTAGCCGGTTCATATTCTTACCATGACATGGAAATTCTATAAACTCTGAAGTTTCGGTGGCAAAACTGTTCTCAATCTAAAGAAAGAAGGAAATAATATGTTAGAAAACACCTAAGAGTTTAACTACCAAAATGAACAGTGTTTTCACTATTATAGTTCTCTAGTTTGGGCAACTTACATAGCTATTAGGAGGAGGGTCGCTGCCACAATTCTCGGAGTCAACTATGGATGCAGCAGAGTTTTTTGTTTCACTAGCAGCAGCTTCTGAAGTCTCATGTTCCAGGGAACAGACAGAAGAGGAGATCAATGTACTTTGAATAGCAGTAGTAGGTGATGTCCGAGGTGCTACGAATTTCCTTTTCGCTTCAAGAGATGCAAAACCTTCCATGGCTAAGGAAAAAATACTTTAAGAAGGAATAGAAGAAAGGAAGCTACCTAAAAGTGGCAGTATGTCATAAAGAAACATGTAAGGTTAAATGCCTCCATAATTTATTATAGCTTTTATTATTCATTGCCACTTCTTGACTTCTTGACTACTTTGAATGTTATACAATCTGGTATCTAAATTTTTAGAAAAATGGTAGTCAAAGCGTCAACAGCATCAGGCAGCATCCCTGTGAACCGTGGAATGCAACCCTGCATTTCTCCCTTTTAAACAATTGCTTCAGAGGATACAAAAATACTTGGTCAAGAGATTCTTCTGCACAGGCAGATCAATCTTTCTCTTTGCACGTTCGGTATGAAGAGTTTTGAACTGATAAGTTCCCGCAGTTTCCAATCTGGCAACGAGATTCTCTCCCTGCCATTTCAAAAGAAATAGACATCACCTTTAAACAAGGAGAAGACTATAAGAAATTCGGGGAGCATACATCCATGTCTAATGCTTATCTTGCTATTTAACATTTATTAAAGAACGTTAACTGTGTGTTTGTATTTTTGTTTTTGTTTTAAATATGACTTCTTGAAAATATAAACATGCATCTCATCAAAACATGCAAAACTAATATGCTGAGGCCTGAGTGATGATAGTTGGCTTAAAGTATTATTGTTGTTGTCTCACTAAAAGCATGTAAGATGGTGATGCTAATTCCCAAAAAAACCTTGTACTCTGAACATCAAAAGAATAAAAACACCATCCACTTTATATGCAGAGTTCACTATACTCATTTACACCCATGCACACAAGGTCAACAGTCATAGAACAGTTTTTTCAATTGTTGTCGGTCCTATTCCTATCATTGTTAAAATCCATTTTCTTTCGACATCATTCGAATTGTCATTCATACTCCAAAATTGAACAAATGAAATAAGTCAAATTATTTTTGACCAATATGTGGACAAAAAGATAAAGAGATTTCAATTAATTAGAAATTTAGTCGTTGATTTTAACAAACAGACACACAGGCACTCATAGAGTATGTTACGCATCAAGATAAAGAAGAAATTGATGATGTACCTCAAATGGCATTTTGGTAATTGGATCAAGATCCCCTTTTGCTATTCCTTGTGCTATATGTTTTGGCAACGGTGTGTCTCAAGTTAAGGTATTATTTCAAGTGAGATCTCAGACAGTTTAACAAAATAGAGCAGAATTATATCAATGCAAAATGGCAAGAAAACCTTTAAGGATATGGGCCTAAAAAGTCTAATTCGTCACCAATGTCGTCAGGTATATCAGACAAATGGACAATATTTTCATTAATTGGATCATAAACCCGTTGATGTTGGAAAGTAAGAATAGCCTTCTTGAATGACTCTTCATAAAAGGGAGGTACAGAAACACCACTGTATCTCAAGTGCTTAAGAACCTGATACATTGCAATTGGCTTTAGAATTACAACAAATTTCATATAGAAATTACCTAAAAAATGTAAAGGATATACACACACACAAGTATGAGAATTGCTAACGTACACCCACTTTTTTTTTAGGAGTACATTAGCAAATTATACCATTGGGTGTATTTAACAATTTTAAGCTCCTTCTAAAAATAAGTTAGGTGTACGTTAGCAAATCCATATATATACAAGGCACTTTTTTGCTTGCTTGTTATGTTTATAAATTGAGTTAAATAAACATGCTTATTAGGTTGTTTGATCATGAATAATCATATGCTTGGCAACTGTATCAACCACACTTACCTTGTCATAACTTTTAAATCTTTTAATGCTTGCATGGGCCATTTTGAGACCCATACCTGGCAAGGACTGAAGATAGTCACAGCCACTCAAAATACACATTTCAAGAAGCATTTGTCTGTTGAACCCTTCAAAACTAAGCTCCTTATTCTTTTGTAGCATGGAATACTGAAACTGGACACCTTGACCAAACTTGTCCATTTTAAAGATAATCTAAATTTTAAAGGAAGAAACAGGCCAGTCAAGAATCACTGATATATCAAAGAAAGGAGTAATGTATTGTACACTATCAATACAGAGAATATTATAAGACATTTGTATGTAAATTTAAGCCTGGTCAAAACTCACTCTTGGGCAACCAAATGGTATGAGATCAGAGTCTTCAGTTATAACTGCATCAACCTGTCTGCTAATTGCCAAGAATGTCATCTGGGCATCTGCTTCGTAAGGAGCAACAATATAATGCACATTTTCCTGCTTCAATACCTTCAGAAAAAAAGATAGGGTTTTAACATTTAGGAGAAAATGTAAATACATTATTGAATATATCCAAATGAAATATAAATGTGTGGGTGTGTGTCTAACAGTAAATCATCTCTTTCACAACAACCAGACCAACTCTGATATATTGAACTCCTTTCTACCTGAATTAGTTCACGCGCAACCAGAGGTGAAATATCAACAGCTTTCTGGTAGCACTCATAGGCAGCAGTAGAATTCCCATCTGATTCATGTTCAACTGCACGTGCAAGATTATCCTTTCTAACCCTGCACTTATAACATAGAAAATACTTGTTTCATTGGATTGGCAAAAATGCAGCAGCAATAAGGACAATGAGATTTTAAGGTCCCAAAGCCTGCTCAGAAATCATAGTACTCCTCTTAGGTAATCTTGTAATAAAACCCATAACCCCTATCCCTTCCTATGTTTTAATAATAATAAAATAACAAAAGAGAAACTAAAAACCTCAAACCCAATGACAAGGTGCTATTTCAATATCAATATCAATTAAGAAAAGCAAATTACAATAAAGTTATGTTGTAAAAGCAAGGGGAATACCTGGCACGCTTGTTCTCTTGTTCAATCTTCATTGGTAGAAGACCTCCATCGAATACTAGAATAGGCTTAACACCAAAGTGGCGCAGCAAATTTACTCTGTGCATGCAATACTCAATGTGCCTGAAACATACAACATATAAGACAATCTCAGTCAAACAGCTCACAGGCAGCACACCTGGACTGCGGTTGAGCCCTTTTCTGGCCCCATAAATTCAATCCAATCAAAAAGGTCTTTTTTTTAATAAAAAAAAGGAGCAAATTTTTACCCGCCGATTTTCTGGAAATAACAAATTTGAGAAAAAAAAAAAACCAACCAAATAATCACAAAGAAGACACTAGAAATAATGGGTTTTGTTTGTCCTTTTGGCATGTGAATAACATTTGAACATCCATTAAACCCATTGGTATTGATTTAATATTAGGAAGCACAATTTCTTTATGGAGGTAAGTAATCCAATCCAATCCAAACCAAACCAAACCAAGCCAGACCAGACCAGACCAAGCCATTATTAGTGGCGGGGAAGGAGGAGGAGGAGGGGTGAGGTGACCTAGTGGTGGGTATTCCTTTGCAGAGGTCGGTGCTGCAAGAGAGGGCACCTTTGTGGAGCCAAGAATAGGTGTCGATCGCCACGGAACAACCCTGCAAGTCCCTGATGTGGATTGGGACCATTATCGACTTCAGTTGCGGCAATAGACCCTGTATTCCCATTCCTGACTCTTCCCACCTTTCCAGATCCACAACTACTTCTTTGTCTGTCTGTCTGTCTGTGTGCCCTATGCTATTCAGCGACACACTACGCGTGACACAACGCACTTTTCATTTCGTATAGACTAGAAGAAGAACTAGAAGAAAGAGAGACACGCGCGCAAGAGAATCTGGCGGGAAATTTTGATTATTCGCATTTAGCGCTCTCTCTCTCTCTCTCTCTCTATACACTCCCTCGGACATTTTAATTTTCGCTTAATTGCTTTTTCACTCTTCCGTCTTTTATGATCGTATATTTTTGGTTCCTCAAATGTGCAAATCAGGTTTTACATCTTTTTCCTCAGTGTCAATTGGGTCATTCCATCAATTTTACTAATGTTTTTGCTTACGTGACAAAATGATATTGACTAGGAAATCACATCCAAAATTTTTACTCATATAGGTGCTAAGCATGTGACTGAATCCTAGTAGCCTAAATTGTCTTCTCCCTTCGCAACTTGGTTGTAGCTAGGGATTCAAAATCCAACATCAAAATATCACTAAGTCAAAAATTTGGATACATAAGACATCACCTGTTGATTTCCTAATCAACACCGTCTTGCCACATAAGCAAAAAACATTAGTGTTCTGAACTGAATTTGATGAAAGAATATGGTTAGAGGGTGGCAATGTGTGTTGGGTCCGACGGGCCAGCCCGTCAAAAAAAGCGGGTCGGGTTGGGGTTTTCAACCCACAACCCGTTTCGCGCCCCGCCCAAAGGTGGGTTCAAAACGGGCTAGCCTGGCGGGTTGGCCCGCCAACCCTTTTTTTAAATTTTTTTTTGTTTTTTTGGACGGGTTAGGCGGGCCAACCCGCTACTTCTACACACATTTTTTTTTTGGGTGGGTTAGGCAGGCTGGGGTACCTCAGTCCACTTTTTTTGGCAGGCCAGCCCACCCCGCCCCGTTTTTTGGCAGGGTCGGGGCGCGAGTCGACCCACTTTGCCACCCCTAAATACGGTGACAGGAGAATGCTGTGAGGAGCATAACCGTTGGTGGAGATGACAGATGATATGGTAGTAGGAGGTGGAGCCACCTGTAAACACTCTAACATTCAAGTCAATGCTTGGGTAAAGTGGGTGATAGGTTTGTTCGATCTTTGTGGTAGTTTCAACTGTTTTCCTCATTAATTTATCGAAAGGTGCCACGACGCGCTGTTAGCGCGTGTGTGTTACATGCTTACTTATCAGGGCCCATTTGCAAGGTAATGGTGTGTGCATCCCAAGTCATGTGTTATTGGGCCAATCCAGGGTCTAAACCCAACCTATAACAATTAGTAAATTAATGGAGTGACCCAATCGAGATGGGAAGAAATATGAGTGACTTGATTTGGACAATTGTAAATAAGGTGACCAAAATTTCACAATCATAAAAATGGAGGGCTAAAAGTACATTTAAGTATTTAACTTTTAACCTTGTTTTTTTTTATAAATATGTGGCCGAAGCCCAAACACTACAAGGTAGTTGGAAAAATTGATAAGTCATGTATCATATTCACATAATATGAATAACATGAATCAACCATTTTATAGGACTGAAGTGGCATAAATTTAGGACACCAAATATAATAAAAAGGTTTTGATAGAAAAACATGTCATGAAATAAATTTGTTTGTCATATGTCCTAAGACATATATTTATAGAGAAGTGGAAATGGGACCTACCATTTTATGAAGGGTTACAATGATTCAATTAATTATTTCACGAAGAGTTACAACTATTTAAACCATACTGTTTTTATGAAGAGTTGTAATAGTTCCACTTATCATGATTCCATACAACTATTGGCTACACCATTGAAGTACACTCACCATATAATATCCAATATTCATCGACCATAAGATGAATATTCCATGACACATCAAAATACCATTCAATCAATATTTTTATAAATCAATGGAAGACCAGCAAATTAGAAAATAAAAATTTTCTAATATTCTTCCACTTGGGCAACATTGATTTATAAAACAAAATAAAATAATAAAAGAAAATTCCAAAAACAAAATTAAAATTGATATAAACCAAAAACTCGTTGGTTGAATAATTATGACTATTTTATATATTGACTATAATCACAATCAAAAAAAGATCATTCTTGACCAACGAGATTCATTAGTTAGAGCTGTAGATGATAAATAAACTATTAAGAGCTTATACCACCTATAACCACGTATTTATTATTTTTTTTTTACATTTAAGAATCTATACAAAAATAAGAAATACATGTTAATCTGTTTTTTGTTTGAATAAGAAATAAGAAATAAGAAATACTTGTTAATTTGTTTTTTGATTGAATAAGCGGAATAAATTAATGTTAATTTCTTCACCAAAAAAAAATTAATGTTAATTTGGTTTTTACTGAGATCCGAGAGTGGAAGAAGACGAATTTATAATACGCATGGGTGGATTGAAGGAGAAAGGTAGAGAGACTAGAGAATGAGGGATGGCAACGTTACTGTAAGAAAGGCAAGCCTTGCACCGATTCCATTTTCTTCTATTTCCTCTCTCTTCACATCACAACCCTATCCTTCTTCTTCTCCTTGATTCCGATTCAGATTCCGATTGAAGGTTTTGTACTCACAAACTAAACGAATTCCTTTTCCAATTGAATATACTATTCAATTCATGCTTCGTCTGAATCGATTTTTTGTCTCGTTTTCCACAAATAGGTTTTTGTTGCAGCTTCCTTCATCCGCGATAAAGGAGCGCCGTTAGAGTGAGTGAGTGATCCACATGCGGCTCTTTTAACTAACTGGTTATCCCAAACCCATTCTGCCTAGCAGCACATGTACGAATTGACGTTTTATAGCTTGTTTAGTTTCAGCTTCTGTTTACTTTCCATCCTTTCCGATTGATCTCGTGTTTTTTTTCCCTCTTGTGCTCAGTGTGCATGCTCTTCTTACTGGGAGACCATGCCTCGTAAAGTAAACTATGGACTCGATTACTACGACGATGACTATGACGACGACTATGGTGACCATGATTATGATGTTGACACGGAAGACTATGGTTAGTTTGTTTCTCTTAATTAGTTTACCAAAGTTTTGCTTCCATTATGTTGTTGCCCTTATCTGTGTGATAACTGTCATGTGTTCCACCTCAGAATGATGTGGCGAGTGTGTGTTAGAAGGAATTAAAACGGTCAGGGTGTTAAGGCAGTTAGAGGTTCAGTCAGTATGCATTTGGTTAGTTGGGTGGGTGGTTAAATAGGAGGGACCGATTGTAAAGTGAGGTGGGGATAAAGATTGTGGAGAACTCAGCTGAGAAGTGGTTATTAGTTAGTAATGTGTTTTCAATCACTTGCTAGACTTAGTTTGTGTTGTTGTTCCAGTTTCAGTTGGATAGGCTTATTCTCTCACAAGTATGATTTTCTAGTCCATCTCAATTACTTGGTTTGCTCCATAACTTCTTTTGGGCAGCTAGTAGTTCTTCAATTGAAATATAAGGTCATAATGTAAAAATTATAGCAGGAACAAAGCAAAGTAATTTGGTTTTGCCTATTTTATTCCCACATTCTTGCTTTTGAGTGCGGCCATGTTATCATTGTGCAGACTATGTTTTGGAATTATTCTCAGTCTTCCTCCTATTTTCACCTCATCATTTCACCATATGTTTTTTGATCAAAGCCTCATGCCTCTACAGAAGTCTATTAGTGGTTACTGCCAATGTAAACATTTATTTATTTATTAGTGGTTGGAAAAGAGTTTAGTTAGGTGATGGCTTACATTGTGAATACGTATTATTTAAGCAGTACAGTGCCATTACTCCTAAAAGCAGGGAAGTTAATACTCAATGGCGACTGGAGCTTCCCCATTCCTAGACATTCGTGGCAGAACATTTAACCATTGCTGCTTGTGCACCACAATCATGGGTTGTCACAGCCAAGAACAATGGCCACAAAGTTGAATTGGGGTGGAATAATCTTTTTTTTTTTTTGTGGGGTAATCCATCAACTAGACTAGCTTATTTTGTCCTGAATGTTGTTGGTGCCAACAATTTTAATGAGTTACATGAAAGAACTCCTATTTAAGAAAAACAAAAGAGTGATATGAATTAAGCAAATTCTTTCTGATCTGAGTTCTGTGTTGGTATCTTTGGAATGTTACTTAATCTTTTTTATTGTACAAACCTCATGACATTTTTCTGTTGTAACAGGAGCAGGACCTGATGCAAAGCAAGAGACAATTAGGCCTGGGCTCTGGCAATGCTCCATTTGCACTTATGACAACGATGAGAACATGACTTTGTGTGATATTTGTGGTGTTGTACGTCATCCCTTGGTTACCAACGGAACTTCCAACAGTAATAAAACAGGTAATCCATTTATTGAAGAATAATTTAGTTTACTGCTGGGGTCTAGAGGAGGGAATAAAATTCCATTAGAGTCTAGGGGAGGGAATAAAGATGCTTAATTGATTGGCTTGTTCGATAAGGACGTAAAGTTCTTTGGTCATTCTGTTCTGAAATGGGAAGATGGGACTTGGAATGTCTTGGAATATGAAGTTTTGAAATTCATCTGGCTCTATTACTTTGAACAATGAGTTAATATGCGAAATTATATAAATATGTAGGATATTTTGTTTCTATCCTCCATCCCCCAGGAAGATAAGCTGAGATCAAAAGCTTATCTAGAATTCTGGTTTGTCTATGATGTCCCTAAGGCCATGCATGGCGGTAGATTACAAAAAAATGTTCTTAAAAATGATTGTCATCCCTCTCACAAGGGAGGAATTAAATCACAAACGCTGCAATTTCTCTGTTTATTAGAAATGGTGACCCCCTTGAAATTGCCTTGTGCAGGACATACGCCATATATATACACAATCCTATAATCGCAATACAATTTTAGGGGCAAAATGTCACCTGAAAAGATGCAATATTCCCCTCCAAGAAAATTCACCAAAGAATTGCATGAACTGAACAATGCTTGGCTTTATTATTTTTACCAAAACTTTTATATGAATCACACTGAAAGTTGCTTCAATAAAAGGACGACCAGTGATCATCAAGAACCCCTAGAAGATTGTGCCACAAGAAATTAGCTTCCTTGCAATGCAAAAAATAAGTCGTCTGTTGTCTGATTGTTTCTGAACTAGATCTGTACATAACACACATGTTATTAAAGTCTATTTAATTATGGGCCTGGCACAAACATTGCTGACTCAAAAAGCCCATGGTGCATCCTTTAGCAGGTATTGCAGTGGTTGGTATTGTATTCTGAAATTATTATTCCTTCACGATAAATGCTTCCTTCAAATAAAGTTGTAGTTTCAGTATAAATAGTTGATCATCATGATGCTACAGGCCTACAGCCTTTCTATAGAGTTCTGATTATCGTGGTGCTTCTGCCTTTATAGAGTGCTACTATCACGATGCTGTATAGCATGATCATGGAGCACCTTTGAGTGGATTGAGTGGCAGTTTGGTTTATATGGCTATTGGAGGAAGAAAAGCCAAACTTTACATCATGGGTTTCTCTGAAAGCAAAAGGACGATTTACGAATTAAAATAAATAAGCTAAATTGATAAGAAACTGGTCTCAGTTCCTGTAATAGCTATTGTTCTGGTTTTGACAATTTAGAGGGAATTCAACTTTGTGCCTGAAAACTGATCATTACATCCTGATGCAAAAAAAAAAAACATTAAACTGAATGAGGATAAAGAAATTATAATCTAATTTAAAAGGAATAATACAGATCTAAGCTTTGAGACAAGGCTAAAGGAAGAGAATCTTGCTAAACAATTTAGTGAATGCTGACTTGATCTTATGATATAATCCACTTGTTAGAGTCCAAAAGGAGGCTGGCTGCAAACATGCAATCATATAGAACATCAGTTTCTCATCTTCAACTGTTCTTTGAGGGTTCTGCTATGAGTTTTAAGGGTTTCCCTTTTAGTTACAGAACTTATAGTAGTTAAGAGAAATTAATGCTTTCCCTATGCGTCATTCTTTTTTTTTTCTTTCCTAATTTTAGTGCCATCCTTTACAGGTGCTCTTTTTGGATTGGCTTTTGCATTTAACTTCCTCGTGAACTTAATACACATTTCGGGAGCTTTACTTTACTAAAAGGAACTGCTAAGGCAGATAACTGTTGTTTAAATCTTGCCAATGCAAAGTAGCCATCTGTTCACGAATGCTGTCCTTACTTTTTCATAAGTTTAGGGATAAGATTCTTCAGCATTTCTGGTTGTTTGTTAGGTAATTTCCCAGCTTATGTTTTAGTAAATAAGGATAAATATTAAAGAGTTTACTAAGAAAGGGCATAGAAGGAGGACAAGGAATCCTCAACAGAGGAAAAGCCAGAACAAAATAATATTAAATTAAATAGGCAAACATCATAACGAAAACAAGGAATTTAATCTCTTTGCATATCTGAAAAGGAGAGGGCTGGGGTGGGGGGAGTCAGAATATATGAGAACTTGTATCTGGCTTTACAACAATGGACATGATATACCTATAACCTGTTGAACAATCTCTTTGATGCAGTTGAAGACATAAGCAAAACTCCTGGAGCATCCAAGTTGGCCAGGTCTCTTTTTCAACCACAACAGATTCCCAAAGAGGTTGTATTATTTCCAAAGCAGGGTGATGGTTTTTGGACAGATGGCAGTAACTTCTACAGGCTTGAGAATGTCCAAGGAGAATTTCATGAAATTCATAAGGCTTTTAATGCTCAAAGCCATCCCCATTTAAATATAGGTCTTCACAAGTTTTGATTCAGGATATGCATTTGTAGAGTTAGAATAGTTTCTAGCATATTTGACTCTTACGTAATAGTAATTAGAATAAAATATCTTGTTTGTTGAAGTTCAGAGTTTGTTTCATGATGTGCTATATTTTAGTTCTTGGAACTCCTTGCACATGAGAGCAAACCTTACTTATCTATTCATTTTTAAATAATAGTTATAAAACCATTTTTTTTTTGGGTGCACAGATCCTTTCAAGTTCGATGTTCCATCCCCGGATGATGTGGTTTATACTGGTCTACATTCTTCCAAAATGGGGTTGAAAGGTATCCCTCCCTCAACCAATCTGATTTGCCTCTAGAACTCAAGTTAGAGGAAATGTGTTTAGTCGTTGAGAGAGCTAGTGACCTTTACCAATCTTTTTCTAGAGCTTCCAATTTTTTTTTCTTTCATAAAGAAATAGTATTAGAAATGATGGGAAAATTATGATAGCATAAGAAGCCTATTTGAATTAGATTAATTTTTAGGGAAAAGTTGGTTTTTTTCTCTCTCAAAAAGCTTTTGATTATTTTTTTTTGAACACGGAACAAATAATCCAAACCCTCAAAAGATATCCTCTAAAAGAAAAAACAAAGCTGAAAAAAAAATGAACAAGAAACACAACTTAAAGAGGAAACAGAAAAGGAAATCATCAGTCACCACTCACCACAGCTGCCCCAAAACCCTCCTGGAACAGGAAAAAAACAGGTAACAGCAAGTGAATGAGCAGGACAAGTCAAGAGATGTAGAAACACTACATACACACTCAGAGAGAGAGAGAGAGAGAGAGAGAGAGAGAGAGAGGAAATGGAAGCAAAGGAAATGCTCAGTTGGTTAATGTTTGTGGTCTCTCTCATCTGCCATGTCTCTGCCTAGATTTTCCCCAATAGAATGTTGTTACTATTTGTGGACTACTTTTGACATATTTGATACCAATTCATTATTTAACCTAGATATGTTTGTATGTTTGAAATAAATAGTTTAATAAATTTCTTTATTAAATGCTTGACATGGTTTATGTAACCCGAGTAATAAAAGAGCGATAAAAACCTGTGATCAAATATTTGTTATCATGTTCATTAACAATTTTTGCCATCTGTTTTAAAGCTGTATCTTTAGCACTGTAGCTTTAACCAACAAATGAAAACAAATATTTTAAAATTTTTCCCCATGTTTAGTATCTTCATGTTTTAATTCCTTGTGGATAAATATTAATCTATCTTATTTCTGTAATGCTTCCAGACAAAGCTGCAAACTCTAAAACTTCTCGGCTTTCATCAAGCAGCAGAGAGAAGAATGAACTTTCTGTACAATCAAATGCTGAAAGTTCAGACAAGTTATCAGCCTTGATGCAAAAAAACAAGCAGGGTAGTTCAGCCAAGAACAGGCTTTCCAAAAATGTAGAACTTGATCTGGAAACAATTGGTAAAACTTCAAACAGCTTACCAGCATCTTTGCCAAAGGACAAAGGTGACAATGTGAATAAAATAAATTCTTCCAAAAGTGGTACAATTGATATTCAATCAAGCAAAGAAAAGTCAGGTAGTTCATCTGCACTGCCAAAAGTCAAAGAAAGTGATAACATTAGTTCCTCTTCTATCAAAGACGGAAAACAGGAAAGTGTTTCCAGCAGTTTTAACAACATGGCTTTTGATGTAAGATCTGGAAACTCTGATAACACTAATGCTAAGGGACCTCGTCCACAAGTTTCTTATAAGCCAGAAAAATGGATGCTCCCTCAGCATGCTGAAGATACATTGACTCAGCTGAATCTTGCAATTGTATGCCAATGACCTATTCTTTCATATTTTCCAGGATTACATTTCTAGGAGTCAACATCTCATGGTTCTTAATTTGTCAATTGTAGGTTGGTCACGTTGATTCTGGAAAATCAACACTATCTGGTAGGTTATTACACCTATTGGGACGAATTTCCCAGAAAGAAATGCACAAATATGAAAAGGAGGCCAAGTTACAGGTATTTTCATTGTGGTAGTTGTTTTTGTACTTCAAATACTTGATGCTTTTGAATTCATGTGCCGATTTATGCTCTCCCATTTTTGTTAATCAGGGCAAGGGATCCTTTGCTTATGCTTGGGCACTTGATGAAAGTTCTGAAGAAAGGGAAAGGGGAATAACTATGACAGTGGCTGTTGCATATTTTGACACTAAGAAATATCATGTCGTCGTGCTTGACTCTCCTGGGCATAAAGATTTTGTCCCAAACATGATTTCCGGAGCAACACAAGCTGATGCTGCAATCCTTGTCATAGATGCCTCACTTGGTGCATTTGAAGCTGGTATGGATGGTAGCAAAGGACAAACAAGGGAGCATGCACAACTTATTAGAAGTTTTGGTGTTGACCAGGTTATAGTTGCAGTAAATAAGATGGATGCCGTGGCATTTTCCAAAGATCGATTTGACTTTATAAGACATCAGCTGGGAATTTTTCTCCGCTCATGTGGGTTTAAAGATTCTTCTCTATCATGGATTCCCATGAGTGCCATGGAAAATCAAAATTTGGTAGCATCCCCTTCTGATGCTCGTTTCAAAAACTGGTATGTCATTGATTACTCTAGATGTGATATTGATTTCTCTTGGTGGGCAATGAATGGTTTTATGGAATCGTGACATAATCAGCAATATAGAATTGTTCAAAATAGAATAAACTATGCATTTTTCAGCTCTAATATTTAACAATATCTGGGAGATGGAAAGAACAAAGAGGAAGGGGAGGGTGTTATTAATGCAAATTTCAGAAACCGTAATTTTGCACTCTGGAATTGGAGATGAAACTTGATATCCTGTTCATGGTGTCTGGAGCCCAAAAATAACAATTGAAATAATAATAAGCAATGCTTCTGCTGCCCGACTTCTTTGCTCTTAAATATAAATTTTTTTATTTAGAGGTAAACTGGTAGAGTGAGGTGTGCTATTTACCTGTTTATATATACTGACTTGTATTTTACTTATGTAGTTGCAATCATCAAGAAACTGAATCAGTTACATTTTGTGTTGAATTTACTATATGGTCACTAGACTCACTACTACATCTTGAATCGTTGGTCAACTAGGATCTACTACAGTAACAGGCGGTACCATAGGGATAGTTTTACAACTCTCAAAGCTGGATTAGAACTGTTTAAAATTGACTACTCCGAAATTCAGATTATTTTGTGACTAGTTTTAACTCAAACTTAGCATGCTACTAGGTTTTACCCAATAACCACCCACAATGGTAACAGGGTAGTTTGACAACTCTCAAAACTTGTTTAGAACTGTTCAAAATAAACTATTCGCATAAATTCAGATTATTTTTAGCTAGTTTTAACTTAGTTTGGTTAAACCCAACTTTGCAATGGTTTTCTAAAGAACCGGTTTTTGTCTCTAAATTGGCTGCCACAAGGAGCATATGCACCCATTTTGTAATTTTGTTAGTTCCAGAAAGACTTAATTCGAACTATTTGTTATTTTTTATATTTTGCTTTACTTTTTTAATATACCACCTTGGTAGAAATAGTCTTGGGGCACCTTGCAATAAATTTGCAAATCCCACCTCTCAAAAGTGCTGAACTTACTCTATCTCTATAGCATAAAACTCTACTGTAGAAAATTTAATGTCTCATAAATATCATCTTATTTTCCATATATCCTACTTGATCTGTTTAGGTTACTCCCTGGTAGGGTAAGGCTTGTTTGTTGTTGCTGCTTTGAAATCCCAATTGAGTGGAAATAGACTTGAGTCATATTGCTTTATTAGTATGCTGTTCCTCAGTTTTCTGCTACCATATATTTATTACGGAAACGTCCAATTGATCCCCTCCAATTTAAGCTCATGCGCACTTTGATCCTAAAACTTTTAAAATGTGCAGCACGAGTCCTAAACTTTCTAACACGTACACTTGTACATATTTGTCCTGTTTTATTTTCTGTTAAACTCTAATGGAAATTGTTACACTGAAATCATGTGACATGACTATTTTGTACTAAATTTCTTAATGATACAAGTCCAATTTTCCCAAATCAAAATTGGGGTCATGTGCACTTTGGTCTTGAAATCTAACCAAAGGAATGGTTGTTTGACAAGAAATCAACAAAGTGCATCGCAATTTATAGTACTGCTAAAAAGTGATGGTTGTGTTCATTGTGATACAGGTATACTGGACCTTATCTATTAGATGCAATTGACTCATTACAACCTCCTACTAGAGAATTTTCAAAACCTCTACTAATGCCGATATGTGATGTCATCAAATTACCTACACTAGGACAGGTGTCTGCTTGTGGTAAATTGGAAGCAGGGGCTCTTCGGAGTGGATCAAAGGTATACAACTGGGTAGTTTTATAACTTGTAATATTTAGCATTTCTATGTAGACTACTAATGATTGTTCAATGAATTTGATGAAAAGAATCCAACGGTCAATTATGCAGGTGGTAGTGGTGCCATAAAAGAGTATATCATATAATGGCGTCCTTTTTATTTTTGATTCATTTTTAAATTCCTTGGATAGAAGTATTTATGTGATTGGAGCTGGGATTTTGTTTATATGGCCTGGAAATTTAACCTTTTTGTATGTGGTTACTGTATAATACATACAGTAGTGCATGGAATGAAATCACATACTTAAATTCTTCATAACATGGCATGAAATGAAACCATTTCTTTCTATAACTGTACTGTTTAAAAATTGTGTAGGTCTTAGTTATGCCTTCAGCTGTTGTGGGAACAGTACGCTCATTGGAGCGCGACTCTAATGCCTGCACTGTTGCAAGAGCTGGAGATAACGTAGCGGTAACATTGCATGGTGTTGATGGAAGTCATGTAATGGCAGGAGGTGTACTCTGCCATCCTGACTTTCCTGTTGCAGTTGCAAAGCATTTGGAGTTGAAAGTGCTCGTCTTGGATGGCGCAAGTCCCATATTGGTCGGTGCTCAGGTGTGTACTATACCTATAACATTCCTTGTATTTTATTTTCCAACTTTTGTTCGTTGGGAAAAAAAGTCAATTTTCTTTTTCTGTGTGGGCAGTTAGAGTTTCATATACACCATGCAAAGGAACCTGCTAGAGTTTCAAGAATATTGTCAGTGCTTGATCCCAAGACTGGTAAGGTGACCAAAAAGTCCCCCCGTTGTCTCACTGCAAAGCAAAGTGCAGTAATTGAGGTGAATAATTCAACGTGCTTACAAAAACTCTGTTCATGTACGATGCCACTGACGACTCAGAAAACTTGAATGACTTTTATTGTCTCTGATTTTCAGGTGATTATGCATGAGCCAGTCTGTGTGGTAGAGTTCTCTAGTTGTAAAGCCCTTGGAAGGGTATCCCTTAGATCATCAGGAAGAACAATTGCTGTTGGACTCGTTTCAAGAATAATTGAAGAACAAGATTAGCCTATGATGTTCCTCAGAAAAAAATTAGATAATGGTAACATGGAGAGGTTCCCAGTATACAATGTATGTTGTTCCAATAGACATCTTTGTTTGCCATCCAAGTCTAGATTAAGTTACGTTACGCTGGCAGACAACGGGCGGCTATGTATAAGTTATAACTCTTGTTGAGGTATTCGGTTCAATATGTGAATTATGTAAGATGGTGAAGGTTTTTTTCTTTGTTCAAATGTTTTTAACCATATGTGTGTCATATGAGAGGTTTCCTCCTCAATAGGCTGGACTTTTATGTACTATAGCAATGGCGGTGTCTAGCGGGTTAACACCTATTTTGTGACGGATGGTGTACCAAGCCTTACAAACGTTCAATAGATTGAATTAACGAAAAATGAAATTTGCTATTTGATCCCGATGTTATCGTTTGCAATTTAGTAATTTGCTTCCCAGGGTTTGGTTTGTTCTCAAGGGTGACGAATGATTCGTTCTGGGTAACATTTTGTTTTCATTAACATTTATCAATAAAATTTACATTGAGAGATTGTGTGTATGTAAGAAAATTTGTTTGATGCCGATTTTAAAATCAAATTCAAATTGACGAAGGAAATAATTTCTTTTGCGGCTAGCGTGGGATTGTGTAGCATATGGTCCACCGCTGGATCATGAAATATTAACCATTAGATCTATTAGAAAAAAATTAAGAGACCAGATTAGTCAGAAGTAAAGTGAGAACACCTACACATGTCTACACAGGATATCTTCCCAACTCATCCCCAACCTCACCCTTTCACTCTTTCGTCCAGACCAATATTTGCCTATCTCCTTCCATTATTCCATTCCTTTATCCTATGTTTTAACACCTGCAATGTGACTTCTAGGCTCTAGCCACCGTTCTATCTTTCTACTCTCTCACTCTTTTCTCCCTCTTTTGGGTTGTTGATTTACTGTGGGAGTGGTATGTTGCAGATTATTGGTTGGGGATTTTCTAGTGGAGAGTTTCGTGCAGCTAACGGCAGCCATCGGTGGTCAAGAGGAAGGAGAAGTCTGGAAGAGGTGTTGAGTCAACTCAACGGGAGTCGTCCAGGGGGCGAGCTTGGTGTTGTTGATCATGGTGAGTCTATGCAAAATTGGTCCAATCACGGCTCCAATCTCATTTCTCCGAAAATGCTCCAAATCATGGCAAAAAACAAAAGACCCCCCAACCCCAGAGAGAGAGAGAGAGAGAGAGAGAGAGAGAATCACCCATAAAAATCTGCGGCAAACGCGGTGCTTCAGATCGGAGCACCAAAAATCGCCGGCTCCATGTCGTACATCTCCACCGCCAGGGGGCCGTCCTCGAAGTCGCACGCGCCGTCGGGGAGAACCAGAGGGTGGCAGGAGCAGGAGATGCGGCGGTAACCAGAACGGCGCCGCCTTGGAGGACCCAGAGGGTCATCGGAGAAGGAGAGGGTTTAGAGTTTGGGGTGGTCGGAGGGGTGGGGCAGAATTGTGTAAGTGAAAATATATGTGTTCTCATTTTTGCTTCTATCAGATCTAGACCATTAATTTTTATCCAATGGTATATTTTACCGGTATACTGGTGGACCATTTAAAGGCTCATCCTGGACCGAACCTTACTTTTTTATTATATTATAAAAAAATGAAATTTGAATAAAGATAAATGATTTTTTTAATTTTAGTTTATCACATTATTCTAAAAACCAAATTCAAATTAAAATAAAGGAAATATATTTTGAATTTTTAGCTTATCCTAAAAACCAAGTTCAAATCAAGATGAACAGATTTTTTTATTGATCTTCTAATTTACTAACTATTTCTAACAAATTTAATTCAATTTAAAACGAAGGAAATCTTTTTTATTTCTTAATTTATCACCCTATCCAAAATTAATCTAAAGAATTATTTTTTAAATTTTATTTTATCAACTCTGATAAGGTACATAGTGGTAAAGAAATTTTATGTCAAAATCCTATTTTTTTTTAAAATTTACGCTAACTAATTTTTTTTTGAACCAATTTACGCTAACTAATACTATTGGGTGGTTTTGTCAAAAAAAATACTATTGGGTGGCTTGAGCCATTGCATCAAATGGTTCACTATGGACCAATAACAATAATATATACCATTGGATTAAATAAAAAATATTCAACAACCCAGATGAATTAAAAACTGAAATGAGAACAACTACAATTGCCCCACATAATCCCTACCCATCCCTTCCCCAACTTCTCCCCAACCGTTTTTCACGCGGCAAGAAACTCTCACATGCTAACTCTGTCTCGCGTCTAGAGACCTATTACTAGAGTTGCGCAGACTATGAGGCAATTTTGAACCATTGCTTGATTTGTGGCATTGCAAAAGTGAGTAGGAGCAATTATGAATGGGTTGTCTGGTCTTGTGCGACTAAATGGGTTGAAGGAACAATGGTGAATTTGGAAAGTGGCACCGCAACGAAGCACATTAAAGGTCTGATAAATCAACCCATAACCACTAAGGGTTGCTCAGCTGCCAAGAGGTGTTTGATTCATGCAATGCGATCGGTTGATGTCGAGCAAGGTATGACATTGCCTTTTTCACAGCCACACCACATGGTACAAATTACAGAAAGAGAAAGATTAAGGAGATACGATACCTCTTGGGATTGGGAGGTATAGTGGAAAAGTTTATTAACGGCAGCGGCACTTCCAGTTGGAGGCCGCCAATTGTCAGGCACATGTCCAAACACCCTAACATCGTGTCGTTGAGGGACACCTATGAAGAAGACAATGTCGTTCACCTCGTCATGAAGACTGAAGCTCTGTGAGGACGGTGAGCTCTTCGACCGCATCGTTGCCCACAGCCATAACGAGGCGATAAAGCAGGCGAAGCCAGGACACAACATCGCTGCTCTGTCGCCTCGTCATGGCTGTGGGCAACAATGCGGTCGAAGAGCTCGCTGTCCTCACAGAGCTCCATGACGAGGTGAATGACATTGTCTTCTTCATAGGTGTCCCTCAATGACACAATGTTAGGGTGTTTGGGCATGTGCCCGACAATCAGCGACCTCCAACTCTGTATCCTGAAAGTGCCTGTGCCACCGCCGCTAATCTACTTTTCCACTATGCCTCCCAATTCCAAGAGGTATCTCCTCAATCTTTTTTAAATGGTGTCAAAACTATTTAAGTAAAGTCTTCTTTGCCCTAACTTATTACAACTTTATACTTTGTCAATATAATAATCAAAATTAAAGAAGGGTGAGGGATCTGGACAGTTTGGCAGAAGTGGCAAAACAAGCAACAACAAAAAAATAACGAGACAACATACATGATGCACAAAAAATAAATAAAAAGGAGTAGAAAATCTCTGGGCAACATTACTACATTAGAGAATACCTTTATGCAAGTCTTTCCCAATCAATTTGCAAGGAATCAGTCACAACTTAGGAACCTCCCCTGATAAGTGATAAGCAAAACATTGTCACTTACTTTCATATGTCTTCTGCCCAATGAACTATATTCGTCTGTATTCCTTTTTGTTCATATACATGTGACTTCATGGGCAAGTCATCTTTTAGGAGGATACACCTCAGTTTCCACAACTTTTTCAGTCAAATTCCCCATTTTTCTACTTCTTTACATTTTTTCTCAAATATTTTTTTTTTTAGTTCTTTCGTAGTTAAATGAACATGATTACGATCGACTAGGACTATTGTGACATGACATTCAAAATGGTCAATATAATTAACATCGATTTTGCAAATTCATCAATGTCAAAATAAATATTTTTCTTCTACTTGGGTTGAGATAAGACTGTGAATAAAAAGAATAGTTGATGTTATACTTGACCTTTTTGAATGCCATTACGCATATTCCTCTTACTAATGGTGTCCCTTTGATGGAGAGACTGTAAAGAAGAGATGGAGAGGTGTTTCCTTCTAAAGGATGCCTTGACCACAAGATAATATTATGGTTGTATCCATCTTTTCTTTGGTTTTGAGCCTTAAATACTTGTGGAGATTACACAAAAGATATAAATTACAAGTCCTATTTTTTTTTATCTTTATAGAGCGAGGAAAGTAAATCCCTTTTGCTCTATCCTTATCACATTTTTAAATTTTTTTTATCATCACAATAATTCAAATTTGTTTAAAATTAATCTTATCGGAATTGAAATCATTTTAAAATACTATCACTATTCTAATTATTTAAATATTTTTTCAAAAATATTAACAGATCAAATTATTTAATAATTAATGTGTCTTTATCATATACTAATTATCAAGCTTAAATATATTCCAGCCCCTATCCATTAGTCCTCATGTCTAGGGAAAAAGAGAAAAACAACATTTCGTGAAACTATCTATGCTCTCTATTTAGCATGTTGTGAAGAAAGAGATACCTGAGAATGCTGAAAAATTGCAAAAGATGCAGAGGATAGTTCAAAGGTGGTACAAAATCAACAAGGGATTAGGTGCTAGTATTTAGCCAATCTACCACATTGCTTACCTTTGTAATTCTGAAGGCATTGAAATTAAAAAAAAAAAAAGAATAAAAAAACATGTAAAATTTAAATAGTTCAAGAGGTCACTATTTATAGCAAATTGATGTACAACAAATGATGGATCCAGTGCTACATCAAATAATAATGTACAAAAAATTCAATATAATACATATTAATTAAACTACCAGGACCGATGGCTTCATTCCCAATTCCAAACTTTAGGTATATTAATCCATAACTTCAATACCTTCAAGTGACAATAAATTGTTCATGTGTTGCGCCCCAGGATTGAGTCCTTGCAGCAGGCACCATTAATTTTGCCAAACCTAAAATTCACGAGAAATTGTTTGATAAATTCATAGATGAAGCAAAATGGTGAGCAAATCAAAACAGTAATGCCAGGGAAAAGAAAATCAATACCAGATAATTGGCTTCACAGTTATATATATATATATATGAAAAAAATTATATATATATATATATGTGAAAAAATAATAAAAAAGAAAAAGAAGAAACAGAAAACCTTGAAAGCAAAGAGAACAAAGCACATTAGAAGGAAAACAAAAATGAAAGTAAAGAATGCTACAAGGCTGCCCCCAACCTCTATATACATCTGAAAAAATGCAAACTCCCTCTAAACCACCATTTACAGAACACCAGAGAGAGGCCATAACACAATCCTACCTATCCTAACTATTTCGAGGGGAAAAGTGCCACTCTAAACATTTACCACAAAGTTTTGGTCTCCTTTTGCCTAGAATTTTAAACCAATCAGTAGGAAATTGCTCTTGTAGAAGGGCATAACCAAAGCTAACTAAGAACCCAAAACCAAGTTGTTCCATATGATAATAACAGCTTTACAATGCAAAAACAAGTGCCCATCTGTCTCTGAAAGCAGTTACTAGTGCCTGAGAGGCTTCTATTCCATTACCACAGTGAAGAGCAGCCTCAACCTCCACCCTCCCAAATGCATGTGGTGCAGCATTTCATTATTGCTGCATAAAGCACCCGAATAGCAACCTGTCACAGACTGAACAGTGGCCGCCACTATTTAGCATCTGGCCAGAACTCATGGCTGCCAGCCAGTTCCTGTTGTCCATTCAGGCACTGCAGAGCTTCTGGTTTCACATGGTTTTCTCTTTTTGCAGTTGCAGGAAGCCAGGAACAGCTAGCGGTATTTCATTTTTCTATCTTTTTTTTTCCCCGTGTTTGTCTCTATATCTCCCATATACAGCCAGCCTTTTCCCTTTGTCTTTCTATCTTTTTTCATTTTTGTTCTTATTATTTTTCAGCTGGTATCTTATAATAATATTGTAGCTTTTGCTGTTGTCTTTCTCCATCTTTTAACAGAAGTGAATCACACAGAGTCAGCTCTGATTTGAACTTTTTTTCCCCTCTGTTGTTGTGTTTATTTATTTTCCATCCAAATCCATGTCGATAACTTACTAAAAATGGAAAGACATCAGTGTCCCTCTATTCAAGGGCATTTTTCTGCCATATCCGCAGTCACTGCCATAACTGCTACAGCAAAAGCAACTTCCCAAGGCTGCCATGAAAAACCAGCAACACCATAGCCATAAAATGGCATTTTTCCACAAAACCCACTACACCATAGTACCATGGCTGCAACTTAACCGATAACCACACTGCTTCTATCTAGACAAAAGATTTGTCATCAAAGGGAGCTTTGGACTTCCAAATCGCTTTATTGAGAATAAATCTAGGAATGAGTAAGAAAATGAGAGAAGTATTTACAAGAAAACACACTCATCTCTGGGTTGGCAAAAAACTGAAATTATAGTGAAACCAGAAGGTGTGCTAGCTTGCTAGTTTTTGTATCATATAAGACTGTGAAAGAGAATATCCAAAGAATTCAAGACAAAGGAGAACCTTGAAAAGAATGCTTTTGATGGGTAAATAGTGCAACGGGTGAAAGCCGCCAAAAACCACCCAAACACCTTCCAAAATCTGAAGCAACAATGATTACCCACATGTAGGGAAACTATTGGTCTATATATCCCTGACAGATAAACAAACTAAGTAGTTTATGACATACACAAAGTAAGTACTTTCTATTTCAAATCTACTGTATGTGTGCACCAATTTGCTGCATTCCACTTAAGATTACAAATATTCAATACTTTAGGCATAAAATGCATCTCTTCCCATATTGGTCAATGGTCAGAATGCACAATCAGGTGGCTATTTAGGGGGCAAGGTGGAGCAGAGTTATAAATAGCATCCAGAAATGGCCGCCATAGCAGCAGAGTTATCAATGAAGGCCTTGACTAATTTCATGTTTTTGGTAACAATTTCATGATTTGGCATCAGTGAAGGCTCGGTTCAATTGTGTAATTACCATCAGACTATTGCCTTAACAAGCTTGTCGGTATTATTTTAAAGGATATAACAAAATCAGTATAAATGGGTATAAACAATCTTCAAGATGTAATCTTTCTTCCAAGTTTTCATCAACTACCCAAATTCACACAATATCTCAGACATAGTCACATATAAATAGCGGGAGATAACAAATGAAAAACAAATAGGGTTCATGTAAACATTTGTTTTAGTAGGCCCCAGGACTCCTTGCATTACCCATTCACCATGTATAATTGCTTGCCAAACAAAGTAACATATTTAGCTATGTTCCAATCAACACTCTCTTCCTCACACAGCATAGCCAATTCTACAAGCACATGAATTCTCCAGAAGGCAACATAGTGAATGAATCACCACATATATTATTTCACAAAGGATGGGGCAGCACACAACAATATATAATAATAAAATTTTCTTCACCACCTTCCATCCATTATGTAGCAAAGATAAAGAGAACTTATCAATCCCTTTCCTAACTAAGATCCATTTATGTGAATTTCTTACATCACAAAAGTAGAAGTAGCCCCCACCCCCCCCCCCCCCCCCCCCCACACACACACACTCACACTTTACTAATGCCAATGAATAAAAATAAGTCAAATCCTTAGACAAAAAACTGCACGCTCTAGCAACAATAACAATGACTATATGAAGATACTCACAGGAGAACTACTACATATTGAAAATGGAACGTACACTCACATCAGAAAATGGAGCCCACTGAAAGGTTATAGCATACACATACACACTTACACACAACAAGCTCAGAAGCGAAGAAGAGACTTTACATTACATTAAAACTAAAAGAATAAAAAATGAACTATTTTAAGCAACATAGCCAAAACCCTATGAGAATAGAATATGAGTGAGAAGGAGGAGGAGGAAAAAAGGTACCTTTTAAGCGGAAAACACATGTTGAGGAGGTGGGGGTGGAAAATGCCATGGCAAGGGTGAGCATTTAGTGAAGGCCCAGATTGGCAAATGGGTGCAGAGAGGAGAAAGGAGGGAAAAAATGGAACCTGAGAAAGAGCCTGAGACTTACATTACTGCTGGCTGCTGCTGCCACAGCCACAGGGGAGAGAGAGAGAGAGGGGTTCTTTTCTTTCTCTTTTTTTTTTCTTGCGTATTCCGAGGTAATTTAATTTGGTTTGAAAATGAAAAGCCCCACCCCTTTACAGTACTTCCTTCTTTGTGCTGTGCTGTGCTGTGCTGGCAGTGGCATGGTCTTCTTTGTGTTATTGTATCTATCTATTGGGGTCAGTCAATGGTTTTTTTTTTTTTGGTCAATAGAACTGAATATATTGAAAAGGCCCAAGGCCAAGGCCAAACAGCCCAAGATAACAATGCAATTGCAACCTTGAGGCCAGTCGTCGTGTTCTGATGGCAATGGATCATATAACGTGTTCACTATTCATCTCTACTTGTATCCAGGGTAAGACAAGTTTTGATTTTAACTATGAGAAAATGTTAGATACACGTTTTCTGTGCTCATGTTAGCTTATGAGCAATTTTTATCATTTTATAGTATTCCACAACCACCATTTCATTTAATTTAGTTAAAAAAAAATTATTTAATACTTTTTTATGGTAAAAAAAATTCTCTAATACTCCCTTTTCAACACAAAAAAAAAGAATGAGAAAAAACAAATTATAAAAAACATCATTTGGACATTTTAAAAACTGTTTTATCTTAAGCTTATTTTAGATAAAACTAGTTTTTCCAAATGTGGGTGATAAACTGATAATTGATCCCCTTATGTTTCAAAAACGACTTCATTTTTCCTAGACAAATTATCTTTAAAAAATTGACGAAAACTTCCCTTTGTCTTTTTGCAACATCATTGTTAATTGTTACATGGTGCATTTGACACCTCTTTCGTTGATATAAATTTATAAATGTGTCAATAAGTATAAATGATAAATGATATGAATAATGATTTTGAATTGTGATACCTGAACTTCCCATTTAATAATTCAACAATATAAGATTAAATGGTCATAAAAAAGTATTACAAAAAATGGTCATAAAAAATTACATTAAGAGTGCATCAAGATTAGATCCATTTATTAAACAGTACTATATCTGGTTTCAGATTGTCATGTGAAGTCACCATAGGACATATTGGGTTGGGGTAACATGAAATTTCTTTCATGATCCTTTCCATGTAAACAAAAAATAATTATTAATTTTAGATACAAATCTAAAATTAATTTAAAATTTTGATAAAATAATTGGATGTATTTTATAATTGTTTTAAAACTTAAAATAGTTGAGTTATAAGACCGAGAAACAAAACGGGAGAACTTTTTTTTTTTTTGCCTTTTTGCATAATGTACAAAATCATTTGTTGTTAAGAATCTTAGAGATACAAATCAACTCGGTTTTTATTTTTATTTTTTTAAAAGTAAAAGCTAACTTAAAAAATTTTATTTTAATAAGAAAAAAACTAATAACCAATCATAATAGTATTAAGCCAAAGACCAAAAATAAAACTCCACTAAAAAGAGTGTAATCTATGACCAAGTTGAAAACTTGAATTCTTCACTTATTTTGATAATCCTCGAGTAATGTAATTTTTTGTTTTTAATGCAACGAAGATTCAAGACTTGGTGCGATGAAGGAAAAGACCTTTAGTGGCCTGAATGAACTTGGGATCAAGTAGTCTCCAAAAGGGAATGGGTAAATACACCTCAATTTTTTGTCATATACCTCACATTTATTCAGAAAATTACTATTATACTTTCATTATTTAGGTTTTTTTTCTTCTGATTTTTGTTTCTTTTCCGAAAACTGGCCATACACCCCCAGTTTCCGGAATATAAATTTGTATTCCGAAAACTCCAGTTTCCGGAATGTAAATTTTTCCTGGAGTTTCCGGAATACAAAAATACATTCTGGAAACTGAATTTTTCTAGAGTTTCTGGAATGTAAATTTTTCTGGAGTTTCCGGAATGCAAATTTACATTCCGGAACTGGAGTTTCCGGAATGTAAATTTTTCCTAGAGTTTCCAGAATGCAAAAATGCATTCCGGAAACTAAGTTTCCGGTAACAACGCGAAATTGAAAAAAAAATAAACAAATCAACGAGGGTATAATGGTATTTTCTTTTTTAAATGTGGAGTGTATGTCTAAAAATATTGGTGTATTTACCAATTCCCTCTCCAAAAGAACTTGGTCTCACTTTAAAGGGATAAATGGCCCACAGCCCACTCCATTACTCCTCTCTTGATGATCATAAATTCACAACCCTTTATTGACCAAAAAGAAAATTCACAACCCTTTTTGACAAAAAAAATAAAAATAATTCACAACCCTTTGTTAATTGAATCAGACATCTATTTCCAATCGACCTATAGGGTGTATTTTTGGATTTAATTTTGTGAGAGATAAAAGTGATTCCAGAGACAAAAATTGATTTTGACATGTTTAGATATTCTCAAGTAGAATTGATTTTGCCTCTAGAATAGGTTCTAACTTCAAGCCGAGATTTGGAGTTTTTGCCTCTAGACGTGATTTTTAGCCTCAAAATTATTGTTCACCTCACTTTTATGTAAATGTATCCAAACATAAATCACTCTACATTCAACATACTTTTAACCAAAATCAATTTTACAAAATTAATTCCCATCACAGTAGATTCTGTAGAACCAAACACACGGGGTCACCTTGGGATAGTACAAAATCCAAATCCTATCAATCTATCATCCTTCATTCTACCAATATGCATTTACCATAAACATGAAATGGGCACCAACAAAGACACATGTATATAACAATCAATCAATTACAAAAGATAAAAGTAAAATAGTTTGCGACCCAAAAGTAAAAACATGGAAGAAAAATTGTATGGACAACTCGTGTCAAGTGTCACCCTTGAGAAAGGACAGAGACTACATGGAAGTTACCCCTCAGCTTAACACCTTTTTTCTTCTTTTTCATTTTGTTATACAACAAGAGGTAACACTAACACCATCCTCTCCATCCCTTTTGCTTATCTTCTGTGAACCATGCAATGCAAAAACCAAATATAGGGAAACAAGAAAAAGAATGAATAGAACAAGACAGAGTAGTAGAACCTAGTAAACTTCACCAGCCAAGTTGTTAGAGGGGAGTCTTTGTCGTTTCTCCACGTAGGCAGAAGGAAACCATCCCGCTTTACCGTTGCATTCTCCTTCTGACCACCCTGATGGGCTCACCTGGGTAAACATTTAGAACATTGGTAAACATAGAGACTCGGAAAGAGTTGGAGATCAAATCCAATATCAATCTTTTTCTTTTAGTTCCAAACTCTTGACCTGTTTGAGTAGATTCACAAAAAAAATATAACAGGATGATCATGATGAGATGAAAACACACCTTTCGCACGACAACGAAGTCACCCTTTGAAAAGCCCAGTTCCTTTTCTGATTCAGCACTGAAAGGATGCACTGCCTGAAAGAAGAGATGCACCATGCACCAGAGATCAGTTCATGAAGAAATAAATTACACAGGTTAATGTTCGTAAGACCTGATTCACATTGTAAGAACTGAGAGCAATGATGATGATGATGATGATGATGATGAGGGAAAGATATATGCAGCATACTTCAGCCAAGAAGTACGTTGTTTTCTCTGAACCGTTGATAGACATGACCACTGGAGGGGCAGATTCTTTCTTCTGTCTGTCAGAGACCATCTGAGAGAAAGCTCCAATGAGATAGAAATTTATTGATATTAAGATAAGAAAATGTACAAATTTCATAGAAATAAATCGGACAAAAAGAAACATATATAATAACTAATTATAAAAAAAACTCAAAACTTCATGATAGTTGGTTGTCACCTCAGTTTCAATTTCACCGAGAATAGCTGCAACTCTTAAATGAAAAGTCTTTTCTGCTTCGACCTATAAAATCATAAGCACAGTCTTCAAAATAAAAATCCAAAGTAATTACAAGTTTGGTATAAGCTGATGTAATAACAATCATGTATTATTGTACCATAGCAACAAGCCTTTGAAAAGTCAGTCTCTGCTGTTGTGCATCAACAGCAGCCAATGCAGCTGCAGCTTCTTTACCCAGAATTGCCATGTTTGCTTTCAGCTCCTGCATCTTTGCTTCTGCAGCATGCAGTTTGGCAACCTGTTCAGCAGTTGGAGATTCCCTAACCCGTGCTTGTCTTCTCGAAATCTCCTCCTTCTGAGTGAATTTTGGAAACCAATTTGTGTTATAAGATTAAGAAGAAAAATAAGTAAGAACTCCAAAGTATGAAGTGAATTTTATTGAGCAGAAACAGGGTCCAAATATAGTATTAGAATAATATAATTCTTATTATTTTGGGGGTCTTTGATAATCCATGCCATAAATATTAGATAAGGATTTGTGTTGGTTGTCGACTGCCTAAAACAAACATCCTCTTTTCTTTAGACTTTGTACCAGCTATGTAATGCACAATGCACAGAAGTGTAATGCACAAGGGCAGGGTTAAGAGTGTCATTGAACTCATACTAGTTGTATTACATTAGTACTTGACCTAGGACCAGTTTGGATTTGCTTCAAGCTTAGGGCCAAGCTTGCACTAGTAGTACTTCCCTTGTACTTGACTTAGAATATCAGTACATATAGATATAGGAGTTAGTTTACTGTTTTGTATCTCACATTAACACGTCTTATCACTTCAAAGTTATTTGGAGTCTTTCTTTATCTTGTGTCCTCTAGGCTCTAGTTTCAAAACACATTTGCTATGGTTATTTATAATGCAACAAACACAACTAGAATCCAAACCTTCACTGTTCATTCCATTCTATATATGAGATATGGAATTCAAATTACAATCAAGTTACTGGTTGATTCAAGTGTAGAGAGTGCTAATCCATTCCAAACTTTGATTTACCTGTGTCTCTGCTTCTTGTCTCATCCGACTATACCGTTGAGCAAGATGGCGAGCATCCTCCAAAGGTGGACCATTGATCATTTGTCTCAAAGGATCCAAAACCTGGAAACCGAAACCATTTGATTCATGCTTCTCTCTTCACAATTTAAAAATAATGCGAATAGAAAATTATCTCCCTTAGGATTTCAAATGTCAAATAGACCTCCTCTATGATATCAAAACATATAGATATTCATAACATTGTATTTTAAGCTGTAAAAAGGGTGTCAAGAATGGCACACGTGTTTGATAAAAATTAAAATAGTGGGCCACATATAGGTTTTGAAAGTAGGAGGTCAATACAATATTTCAAAACCTTAACAGATGTCAGTCTTACTCTAATATAAAATCTTTGTATAAAACAATTTGACAATTCTAACTTCAAACTGGCTGCTATGTAGCATGATCTATTTGATACTCAAAGCTAATCTAGAGATACAGGACAGAGTATTTTAAAAATTAGTGTCTTATTTGTTAAAATTAAAACTAAATTTCACACTGAAAAGGTAATGTGAGTTGTGAAGTAATATTGAAACGGTGACCGCCAAACATGGCTATTTATGAATTAGAATATCTAAACACGGCTAAATGATAAGGTAAAGTAACACTATATTCTTAAAAAGATAGTTAAAAGAGAAACATGGAAATTTCACATTCCTCTGTAGCTTATTGAAAGGATCCTTTCAGAACTTCACATTTTAAGCATCAATTCCTTATCATCTTTATAAAATTTTACTTAGTCAGATAACCAATCACTTGACAATCGGCATACAAAATTTGGTCATTTTGGGACTTCATCTTACTTTCCAGTAGAAACTTCAGCATAATTACTTAGTATCCAAAGTCCAAACAGTATGGCAGTGATCACATATAAAAAAAATGCCCTATAATTTGTAGTAGTATATGGTTAATATCAACTGAGAATTTTAAAACTAAGTCATTCTGTATCTGGAAAATAGAATTTTACGAAATTACAAGTTCAACGTTTAAATACTAGAGTAAAACAACTGAAATAATGGGGAAAAAGCATAAAGAGAGTGATATATAACACTATTACACAGCTAGGCATACTAAAAAAATTAAGATGTGGCTAGGAGATAAAACCAATAGATAATAGATTCACGTGTTGAACTTCCATTAAAACTTATACAACTAGACAACATATGAAGAGTCGACCTGGGAAGATAAAAGCCGATTCAATTCTTCGTGCTCCTTTTCTACATGTTTGCGAGCATCACCATATACTGATGCAGCCTTAGCCAATATGTTGTCACTGTTGTTCTCTGCTCCATATCTACAGCAATCCTCAGAAAGTTTTGTTCCTGTCTACCATGGGTAATTTTTATGAGGATTTACTCACAGATCGCAAGTGGATAAACAAAACTGTCAGGTGCTTCTAATTCCAACACATGCTATCATGACTCATCAGAGCAAACTGACTTTACCAGAAAGGAGAAACAAAAATTAATTTTCACCTGTTTCAATATGCTTATACCCTATAGCTGTAAATGTCTCTGCTGCTTTAACAATTTCTCTCTGGAAGTCCTGGATCAGTTGATAGTTTTGTGCATATCAATGAACAGAACCAACACGAATAGGCAAATCACTGAATATAATATTTCTTTAAAGGCTACACAGTCTAAACCAACCCCCCCCCCCCAAAAAAAAACACACACACACACATCAATTTACAATCCCTCCCTCTCTCACTACCTCACTTACGGTTAAGCTCATTAATAAACCTCCCATGATTAAGATGTATTTAAAGAGAAATAAGGCCACCTGCAGGATATCAATATTTGGTGGTAGGGAAGCAATAAGGAAATACGATGGGCCCATGATAATTCAGCCTCCAACCAAAGTCTACATGAAAAGGAATAAAAAAATATGCAGGATACCCCTCTTCCAAAAACCCTGAACAGACTGCCAGAGCCAAGCTTAACACAAAATGGATTTAGAAGTTGTTAACATGTGTGTGTATGTAAAAGAAATGTGAGTCCATGGATCTGACCGCCACAAGAACATCAGTAGTCATGCATCAATATTGAATAGACTTCCCTAATATACACATAACATACTATTCTGAGCTTATGAAGTGGGAAATTCTTTGCTGCTGCTCAAACATAGCATTAAGCTAAACATGAACAGAAAATGTGTACCCTCCCGGCACGCGTGGCCCTGTACGTCTTTTCCAGCTGTTGATGTCTCTGCATTTCAACCTCATCAATGACCACAACATCTGAGCTCTCGTAACCACTACCACTGAATTGTTTTATCACAGCCTGACAAACAAGTATATTAACTTAGATCACAAACAGGACAACATCGCAATAGTATTAAACGACAAATGTGAATCTAATTAAACTGGTAGGGTAAGTAACATAGTATTCAGAGAAGGAGGAAGCAAAACATCAAGCAGCAGCACCAGAAATACAACAATTTAGTTAAAGAAACCTAAATTCCACTCAGACAGCACCAATCGAACAACCCCATTTTCAAATGCATTTCAGAACAATGAATTAGAATGTCAACTCATCATCAATGCCCGAAATTCTCGCATACCCAGATGCGGATTTGAGAGGAAAATTAAGTTGCAACACAGAAAAAACCAAGCTTGCAAAATGGGTCGGCAAGGGGGAACCCAAACCTGCTGTTGTTTGGCAACTTGCTCCCTTAGCTTGCTTGCTTGTTTCCTCAAAGCGTCCATGGCGTGCGCTTATGCTTTTCTATTCTCAGTTCTCACAGTCACGTACAAGTACCAAATCAGATCCAGTGTTATCAGAGAACCTCAATCAAAGATTGTCAACGTGTGCTATGTCACTCTTTTTCCTACCGGTTTGGTTTTTTCGCGTGCAAAAAGCTCAGAATAACAGTGAGTTGGACTCTTCTTCGCTTGAAAAAGCAAGAGAGCGAGAGAAAGTGAGAAAGGCAAAAATAAACAACAATAATGTGTAGTTTGTGAAAACATAGGTAAATTAATTGATTTTTTTAAGAATTTAACTATAGATATAAAATAGATTTTACATAACTATTCATGATAAACTAGTTCACCCCATGACATTACATTACATATCTATTCGTGAGTGGTTAAGGTATTTTGCCATTTAACCAAGGTCTCGGGTTCAAGTCTTAGGTATGAAAAAAAATTTAACTGGGAGGAATGCCACTCATTAGAGGTATCGAACAAACTCCTGCGGGAGATTAATCCCCGTCGTGCAGGCGGTGGGATACTCCTCATGTAGAATAAAAAAAATAGATTTTACATATCTATTCATGATAAACTGGTTCACCCCATGACATTACATTACATATGATGTAACAAATTCCACATTGCATATAAAATTTTTTTTAAAAAAGAAAGAGAAGTTGCACTATATGTAGGTAAATTACACATTTTCTCAGAAAAAAAAAGGGCAAATTACACCTAGACAGATGGGTAAAGCCAGGCTAGTGGATGACACATTAAGGTCATTCACAATCAATCCCTCCATTTTTTAGCAAAATATTGTTTTAGTCTTTTATTTTTTTTTAAATTATAAATTCCTATGGTTCTTTATTTTCTCTTGTTGAGAAGTCCTACATCGACTAGTGAGATGGCTAGTGTTGTGCTTATATAGTGTGGGCAGTCCTCACCCTATAAGCCGGTTTTGTGGGGATGAGTTAGACCCTAACAGTGGTATCAGAGCCTGGTTCGATCCGGACCACCCGTGTGGGGTAGTGGGCTCGATCCAGGTCACCCGTGTGGGGTAGTGGGCCATCACCCGTGTGGGGTGTTGTCGATAGTCGATGTGTGAGGGGGTGTGTTGAGAAGTCCCACATCGCTTGGACTAAGTGACTCACATTACACGGTTACACAGCACAATTCTTTTAACCACTTTCAACTAACTTTTACAACTGAAACTAACTAACAAACAACAAACTGAATTAACTGAATTCACTAATACACCCCTCTTAATTCAGTTCCCAAGTGATACAACTCCCAGTTTGCTTCTCAGTTCTTCAAACCTTTCCCTCTTGATCGGTTTTGTCAAAATGTCAGCTACCTGCAGCTCAATTCTGCAGTATTCAAGTTTCAGCTTTTCTTTGTTAACTTGGTCTCCCAAAAAATGAAATCTTGTCTCTATATGCTTGCTCCTACCATGAGCAATCGGGTGCTTAGCTAAATTGATAGCTGATTTATTGTCAATTAGTAACCTGACAGCAGTAGGGCTCTTCATCTTCATTTCCTGCATTAAAGCATCCAACCAAACAGCTTGGCATGCACTCATTGAGGCTGCAACATATTCTGCCTCACAAGAAGAGAGTGCTACAATGGACTCCTTCTTTGATCCCCAAGAAATTGGTGCTTTCCCATATAGGAACACAAACCCAGCAGTGCTCTTTCGATCTCCTCTATCTCCACACCAATCTGAATCTATATAGCCATACAGTTCAGGTTCAATCTCCTTTTCAGCATTTGGAAACAGAATGCCACAATCCAGTGTACCTTTCACATATCTCAATATTCTCTTTACAGCAAGTAGATGTGGAGTTTTAGGACACTCCATAAATCTACTGATTAAGCCAACACTGTAAGCTATGTCAGGTCTTATGTTACACAAGTACCTTAGTGAACCAACAATCCTTCTAAAGTGTGTAGGATCCACTGGCTCTTCAGGACCTTCTCTGTCAAGTACCAGGCCTGTCTCAGCTGGGGTAGCAGCTGAATTGCACTGCAGCATGTTAAACTTCTTCAAAAGATCACCTGCATACTTCTTTTGATGCATCACTAGCCCTTTTTCTGTCTTGCTGAATTCCAATCCCAGAAAATAGCTCAATTCCCCTAAGTCTGACATTTCAAACTCCTCCATCATCTTGCACTTGAAATCTGCAATCTCACTTCCATTGCTTCCTGTCACCAAAAGGTCATCAACATAAAGACATACAATTAAAATCTCAGATTCAGACTGAGCTTTGATGTAAACTCCATGTTCAGTGGTACACTTCACAAAACGCATTTGTATCAGAAAACTGTCAATTCTCTTTTTCCAAGCCCTTGGTGTCTGCTTCAAACCATACATGGCTTTCTTCAAACTATAGACCTTAGATTCCTCATGCTCTCTCACAAAACCAGGAGGCTGGTTCACGAACACCTCCTCTTCTAAGGGTCCATTCAGAAATGCAGACTTGACATCCATATGACACATTGCCCAGTTTTTCTGACTTGCAAATGCCACCACCATTCGGACTGTTTCAACCCTTGCAATAGGAGCAAAAACTTCTCCAAAATCTACACCAGGTTGCTGCAAAAACCCTTTGGCAACTAGTCTTGCCTTATATTTGTTCACCTTACCATCGGGATTCAATTTGATATTGTAAACCCATTTCACATCTATTGGCCTCTTGCTGGAGGGTAGCTCCACCAATTCCCAAGTGTCATTCTTTTCAATTGCCTTCAGCTCTTATTCCATGGCATGGATCCACCTCTTGTCTCTCAGTGCTTCTTCATAATTCAATGGCTCTGTTGCAACCAGCAAAGCAAAATGGATCAATTCACCATCTGCATTTACTGATGCATCTAAAATTACTTCAAAATCCTGCAGCCTTTGTGGTGGTTGCCTCTCTCTCTGTGATCTTCTAACTCCACTTGCAGCTGAAGTAGCAATAACTGAAGTAGATGCCTCACCTGCACCAGAAAATGTTAGTCTCAAACAGAAAAGTAGCAGGCCTTTTCTCTTTCACATTCCAGACCCAATCTTTTGTCTCATCAATCACAACATCCCTACTCACCATAATCTGGTTAGTCAAAGGATTAAGAAGCCTGTAACCTCCAGTTGATTGATAACCCAACAAAATCATCTTTTCACTTTTATCATCCAACTTCTTTCTGAGTTGGTCAGGTATATGTCTGTAGCACACAGATCCAAATACCTTTAAATGAGCCTGCAACACCCTTTCTCATAAAAGGATATTACAACATAAGTAACCTTTTTTTGACAACATAAATAACCTGATTATTTAAAATACGTCATATTGATTTTCATTTTAAAGAAATTCTCTTTTTAATTATCTTAAATTAATTTCAAAAATTGAGTATAAGTTTTTTTTCTTTTATTGCTGAAAACCATTTTAATTTGAAACTCTCACTTACGTTATTTCGATTTTGAAAACTCTTTTATGTCGTAACATATCAATAAAGAAAACGAGATAAACAACTACTGAATAAATAATGTACATCATATACACTACTAGCTCAAAGTTACAAGTCACATGATATAGAGTACAGTCATCCAAAATATCTCTAAGCATAAGCTCAAACTAGTATAGAGTCAGTCTACAACAAAAAAACAAGATCAGATAACGCAACAACTTGTGCTATATCAGCTCCTAAACACTCCCCACAGACTCCTCAGAAGGATCACTCTCCTCCTCCACTATCTGCTTCCCTTTCCCTTTACTGTCATTGGCCTCTTGACGATCTCGTGTTTGCCAAGACGGCATAACAGTAGGAGGAAAAGGTCTCGGTCTCCCTCCAGGCTCTGCAAAAGAAACTGGAATGGCTGGGATGGGTCTATCAGACTGGGTAGCAGGTGTCCCCTCAGTAGGCACCTTCTCAGCTAATGTGACCCTAACTGTCTGGGTACGGCGCACAGTAATCTTGCGAGCAGTCTGCCTTCATCTACCAAAATACCTCTTGCAAGGTGGAGTCTTGGGTCTTCGGTGCTGTGTCTCTGGCCTTGCAGGATCCTGCTACACCGGCTCAGATCTCTGGGCAGGCTCCTATTGAGCTACCGACAGTCTTTGTCTTTCTCTCTCCCTCCATGTATCCCACAACTCCTGAATGGGCATCTTTACATCTAATATCATATCCTCCACAGTCCATCTATGCGGCCCCTCCGCAGAAGTCTCGAGTGAAGTAACATACCCTAAGTATGTACCCCACTGGGTTTCGGGGTTTATGATCCACCCCTCACCCTCTGCCCCTCGGGGGAGCAAACTAAGTCTACGGATCTTCACTAGCCCCTCGGGCGGGCGATCTATCTATATGAGTCATGTTCAAAAAAGAGCACAAAACATATAGGCAAGGGTGAAAAATCCTCATACACAAATAGCAAAGCAAAGAGACAACAGATATAGAAATGTACCACATCTATCAGACACATTTGCATTAGAAAATTTTCTACCACTTACCCTTCTCAAAACACGAATATAAGGTTCTCCTGCAAGTAAGATATTCTCACAGACACAATGAAAAAAAATCACAGTTACACACATAACTCAGCATTACACATATAACTCAGCATCAAACAATATATCATCAGCTCAGATATATTATAATGCATGTCACTTTTATTTCCCCTCACATCACCCTCGTAGTGCTCCAAGGAGACTTCCCTACCTCCAACACCATTGAGCGATTGGTTGTAGCAGACTTACCAGACTTACCAGAGAGTCCCACCAGACTTCATAGTAATCATTCAGATAAGCTACATCTCACTATATCCTAAATAGTCAAGTCCGTCAGATTTATCCAAGCAGGGTTGTGCGACTTGCCTCGGCTCAGGGGATATCTCCTACCTGGCCATCTGAGGGGTTTCGCAACCTGGATAATCCCAATAGGCTACTGTGGCCAGACTATCCCTATTCTCAACCCCATCCGGGTTGTAATGCTCATCACGTTGGCCACATACCAAATTCTCTTTCTCTTTATGCAAAATGACACATCACATTGAGCATTCCAAATAACCATCTCAAACATTTTTAAGTTTTGGTTTCTTTTGTAATCACATTAACCTTTTCTCTAGGTTATCACTTGCACAATCACGTATAACCTTCACTCTTGGTTATAGCATTATCATCACTTATGATAATCACATCTCTTTGTGCACACTTCTCCATCAACATGGCTTTCTCCTCTTTCAATTCACACTTTTATTGATATTTCATCTTTTTAACAAAATGCATTTTCCAAAACCATTGTTTAAATTCTAAAATTAATTAACCAAAATACTTACCAATTTTCATATTTAAAATGTCATTTTCTCTTAAGCATTTTTATGAAAAAAAAATTGGAGAAAGAATGATTTTCGCAAAAATATTATTTATCAAAAATGCTGGGTCCAGAACTGTTAACAGGCGCGAGAATTTTCACACCCGCGGTATGAACAGAACTGTCCCCTGTTTTCCAGCTTTTCCCCACTACGAAAATAGTCACACCCAGGGCATGACAGATTTGCGAATTTTCAAAATCTAACCCAAATCAATCTTTCATTCACATAGCCATGACCAAATGATAAAAAATAAGCAAGGTTTTCCATCCTTGAATTATTCACAAGCCACAATCATTCATCATCAAGTCATGAACTCAACCATCAAGGCAATGAAATCAAAATCACTATCACACACCAAGCTTGTTAACATACAAGTACCAAACTCATCATGCCAAGATTGAAATCATATTCACAACCACAATCACTCAATCAACTCAAAGCAAGCATGGTACAAGGATCATCATGCATCCAACTTAGGGCAAACTCATCTCTCACAACATAGTTAATTTTCCATAGCCAAGAGCCACTTTACCCTAGTTCACATCAAGGTCATAATCAAGCAAGACTATCCTCAAGCAAGTTCTTCATGATCAATTCACTCCAAAAGAATTCATATCTTGCATCATCATAACCCAAGGACCATATATAATCATAAGAACACAAAGCTACATGGCTTACTAATCACATGAACCCTAAGATAGTATAACATACTCTTAATCAAAATAACACAAACATAGCCCTAATATGTCCACTAGGCTTTGAAAATCATGTAGGAAGAACTTTCCCCTTACCAAGCTTGTAGAAAACCCTAACCACCAACTTCTTCTTCTTCCTTCTCCTTCTCCTTCTTGCTTGGCTCCTTGATAGCTTGTTGGTCACAAGATTATGATCAAGCTTTGGAAATTTAGCTCACTTGGACAAGATTTTTGGAAAGAACACTTAAAGGTTGGCTATGGTGAAGAACAAGATGAAAACTCAAAGCAAAAAGCTCTCTCCTCTCTTCTCCCTCAAACTCGGCCCTCTCCCTCTTCTTTCCTAACTAAGAAGATTTTTTTCTAACTCATAATTACACTTAACCAAACCTTAACCCTAGTTAACAACTTGCCCTAATCCTATTGGCCAACTCATGTGAGTCATGATTCAAGAAAACTCCACACTCTTCCTCTCTCAATTCAGTGCAGCACTGCTGTCCTAAGGGAGGGTAATTAATTTTTTTTACCTTAACCATGGTAAATGGTAAGTCTCCAAGGTAATTAAGTGTGGTAACTTTTGTATTTCATAGTAAAAATTGTCCAAACTTAACCTATTGGGGTAAAAACTCTCATGAACCTTATAATAAGTCCTAAGCCATGAAAATAAGATGCCACAAAAGTCTTGGTTCAAAAAGATCAAGCTTAGAAGCATTACGGTAACTTTTCGATTTTTACCGTAACCAGTAACTTAGGGTAAAAATGAACTTTCTCAGAAAATTCCTAGAAAATTTCTAAAAATCATAAATATTGTAAAAACACCATTGGGTACTCTTTTGGTTGATTTTGGATTATTTCCTAAGTCTCTGGCATTCACCTGCTCTCCCTGTTATCCTGTTCTCAGTCTACAGGGACCAAAACTGAAATTCTTTGTCTGTCATTCTAAAAATTCCCAAAATAATTTCTAAAATTCTAAAATAATGTAAAACATCATTTGGTATCTTCAAAAATATTTCTAAACATGTTTTGGTCTCCAAACTCACTCACAGTTCAACCTAGTCAAACTACAGGGACCAAAACGGTAACATTTTTATCTGTTCTTCAGAAAATTCTCGAATAAATTTCTAAAATCCTCAAATATTGGGAAATCACTATTGGTACCTTCAAATCTCGTTCTTAACCTAAATCTAGGGTTTCTACTTCACAAAGTCCTCACTCTGTCTATTTACAGTAAACAAAACTCTGTCTGTTTCTAAACGTCCAGCTTAAACTACTGCTTTCTAACGTCAGAGAAACTTTATCTATGAATTTACTCTTACTAAAATCTATCCAACATGCATAAGCACACATCACACACATAAAAATAAAATTAAAACAAAATAAAAAATTACGGACGTTACATAGCCATGCAACCACTCTATGCCTCCTCAGGTGTCATATCCACCAATCTCTTTCTTGGACATCTATTTAAAATGTAAACTGCTGTAGCAACAGCCTCACCCCACAAGTATTTGGGAAGATTTTTGCTTTTCAGCATGCTCCTAACCATGTTCATTATGGTTCTATTTCTCCTTTCAGCTGTTCCATTATGTTGAGGGGTATAGGGAGGTGTTACCTCATGGACTATCCCCTCCTTTATCTAAGTTTTGTTATTGTGACGCATGCCGAAAATAAAAACTCACCGTGATTGTCTTTCTTCACAACCATATGAGACAACTAAAAATTGGGAACTCACTCATGACTCATGAGCCCTCCAAGATCACAAGTCCCCATACTAAAAGTGCAACTAATTCATCGCATTGCTCTTTCTCGTGGCTCTTTGATTCTTTGATCTCACTTTCTTCCTCTCCCCCATTCTCAGTTTTGACATTGCTCCTTCTTCCATGGCCTCTATGCCTCCCTCAGTGGGCATTGGGATTTCACCTTCTTCGTTTAATTTCATTCTTTAGGATTATGATAATCACTTACTAGACATTCCTAAAAAAACCACTTGCTAAACAATGGAGAGAATGAGAACTAAAATGGACAAGCCATTCTAGAAAGTGAATAAATAAATTTTAACCGTTGACGAGAATATCAGCATTTAATATTAGATGCATATACGTAATACATAATGAATTATAAATATATTAAAATATTAACTATTAATTTTTCAATGCTAATTGATTTTTTTTGACCTTTTCTTCTAAATCAATACTTACAAGAAATAATAATTTTTTTTTATTTTGGTTGTTTACCATACAAATATTTGGTCAAATTACTGGATTAAGGCCTCTCGCTCCTTAATTAAGGTCTTAGGTTCGAGTTTTGAGTATGAAAAAAATCTCAATTGGGAGAAATGCCACCCATTAGAGGTGACGAACAAACTCTCATGGAAGATTAGTCTCCGTCGTGCAGGCGATGGGATACTTCCTTGATGTAGAATAAAAAAAAATAGTAAGTATCTTATGCATTTGCATAATTTTTTAATTAAAAAATAATAGTAAAATAATAAATATTTAAGAGATAAAATATTTAAAACTACAGAAAATGAATGTTTATACTGTGAAAAAAATAAACTTTTAAATAAAAAATGCTTAAATATGTTTGGGGTAATTCTAAATTTTGTAATTTTGAATTTAGTCCCTGCAAAAAAAAAGTCAAACTTATTTAGTCTAACAAATTTTTTTTTTGACTTTAATTTGGTCCTTTTAGTGATTTTGCGGTGATGTGGCACGAACACGTGGGCTCATTAATCTGACGTGTCATATACTGGTTCCACATCAGCCTGCCACGTAATTTTAAATTTGGAGGGACTTGCCACGTGGCTCTCCGCCTCCACCTCCACCACCACCATCTCTCTCTCTCTCTCTCTCTCTCTCTCTCTCTCTCTCTCTCTCTCTCTCTCTCTCTCTCCACAGCCCCCACCCAACCCAACAATTTCAGTTCTCTCTCTCTCTTTCCCCCTCCCCCTCCACAGCCCCCACCACAACTCACCCCAACCCAACAATTTCAGTTCCCTCGTCAGAGAAGCACCTGGATCCTACAATTCCTTCGATTCTCCATGAAAACACCGCTCAACTAGGGTAAAGAGATGGGGATGAATAGGATTTTAGTTGAAATCAGTGCATTTGTTGTGTCTAGAGTCATTTCCATTATTTTATCTAACCCTTCTCTCCGTGTTTCTCAACCAAGAGCTAAAGATTATGATCAACATCATTCGTGGCTTGCGAATGTATATTTTCGTTTTCATTTTTTCTCCCTTTATAAAAGAGAATTAATCTTCAATATGGTGGGGAAGTGAAATCTATCTCACGGACTGCGAGTTGACCCTAATTTCACGGGGCACTAACAAGGCTATTGAGGTGTTTGTAATATCTGGTGAACCGTGCTTCGCAGAGAGATGGTCGTGGTTGCGGAATCTCTTTTGATGTTCAGATGTCTCTGTTGGTGAGAGAGAGAGAAAACGAGTGTGTGTGTGTGTGTGTGTGGTGGTGGTGGTGGTGGGGCTGGGGGTTGTGGTGAGAGAGAGAGAGAGTCAGAGAGGGAAGGAGGAGGTGGTGCCTGGTGGTGGTGGTGGAGATGGAAGGAAGAAAAAAAATTAGGGCCACGTGTCAGGTCTCTCTAAATTTAAAATGACGTGTCAGGTTGACGTGACTCTAGAATATGACACATCTGATTAATGAGGTGACCTGTCCATGCCACATCACCCCAAAATCACTAAAAGTACTCAAATAAAAAAAAATATTTATTGGATTAAAAAAGTTTGACTTTTTTTTACAGGGACTAAATTCAAAACACCAAAATTTAAAAGGACCTGAAACATATTTAAGCCAATAAAAAAGTATGAAAATAATAAATCATATAAAGGAACACACCATTATTTGTACTAATAATTTGACATAACATTCTAAATTTTGAACATAAATTTTACATTTATAATCATGATAAGTTTTGATATTAATAAATAAAATTTGTGTGATTAACTAAATTTAAGTAATAATATCTAAAATAAAAAAATATAAATAATAAAAAGTGGGATATATGATATAGAAAAAGTTGCATAATGTAAAGTCTGAAAATATAAAAATAAATTAAAACAATTCTCATGTCCAATATATAAGAATTAATTGATTTGTAAAATAAAAAAAAAACTACAATGATTGAATGATATGAATCACAAGCCATTAAAAACGAGTTGATTAGAATTTTGTTTTTCATATCAAAAAAAGATTAGAATTTTGCTTTTATAGGGAAAATATTTTAACAAAATTAAACCCTTTCCCATATTTCCAATCCAATCATTCCCAAGTTTGAAACTTTTCTCGGTGGTTTGAATCTTATGAGAGGTAAAGGGGTGAGCAAGACACAATTTCACCCTTTTCACTTATGAAGATTTCTCTGTCGATTTGAGTCACTGTTTGTGTTCCAAGTTTGTACCTTTAGCATCCCGACTCTCAAAATTATTAAGATAAGAGTAGGTGAGACACTGAAGGGGTAGCACCCCCCACCATCTGTGGCTCCTATTTCACTCCCTAGCTGGCTAACCCCCAATCATGCCTTCAGGTGCTAAGAAGAGAAAAGCTGCCAGGAAAAAGAAGGAAAAGGAAAACAACAACATCAACCCATCAACCAACAACCCTCATGGTACTTTGCTCAATGTCTTTTTCTTTTTTTAAGTTTTGTTCAGAGCTTTATAAAAGCTTGTGCAACTAACTGGCAAATTAATCATTGATGGGTCCTTTTCAATTATATATATTACATCTGGTCTTTATCAAAATTTTTACTGGCCTATTTGGGTAGATGGGCATGTGCTAATTTCTCTCTCTTGTTTTGAATCACTTTGATTGGGATTTGGGGGGGGGGGGGGGGGGGATATGCAGCTTTGATTGATTGTATTTGGGGTTGTTGGGTACCTGAGTATTTGTTAATTTGGTTGGTTTGCTTGATAATAGTTTGATTTGATTTTGATAATATAAAAATGTTAGGAAATGATGACTTGAAGTCCCAAGATGAGAAAGGGAGTGATGGTGGAGAGGGTAATTCACCTTCATATCATGAACATGGTGACCGTCATAATCAATTCAATGATGATGGAAAGGAAGAGGTGGAAGAGAGAGACCCATCAGCTGCTCAACCATTTGCTTCTGATGTCAAGTCCATGGAAGAAGTCCCCAGTGATGTTAAGATCGACGAAGCGTTAGGAACAAAGGAGGACAGTGTTGTTATTATAGAGAGAGATTTGAAATCTGAGGAGAGTTACGAGGGAAAAGATGTAAGTTTTGAGCATATCGAAACTGCCAAGGAATCATGTTATGAGAGTGGGAAAAGGGGTGGTACTTCAAATGGTGAATCCCTCGGGGAGAAAAACTCAAAGGATGAGAATTATAGTTCAATTGAAGAGAAAATTGCTTGCCATGAGTTGGTTAAATCCATTGATACTAAAAATGCACCAATTGAACTTGAAGAGACTGGTGGTAATTCAGCTGCTGAATGTTCTATTAATTCAGTTAAGGCCGTGGCTTTTGTGTCTGAGGTAGAAAACAGTGATACTGGAAGTGTGTCACTAGAGAAGTCAGTAGTAGCCCCTCCTCTAGAAGTGTCCAAGCTTGCTGTGAAGACAAATGAGGATAATGTATATCCCTCAACTGATGAGAATGCTACAACGTCAAGTTTGGAGGAACCTAAGCCAAAGGAATATGATAGTAAAATGTTCACTTCATCGTCTGCTAGTCCATTCACTAAATTTACTAATGGTGCAGAACATATTAAGAATTCCAAGACTCCAGAATGCTCTGAAAACCAGGTTTTGCATTTCTGTTCTATACAGGTTTCATCACATAATTATGGTTTGTGATTTTTTTTGTTTAAAATTTGTTTTGAATCTATTTTTCTTTGCTGAATTGGTATCCAGACTCATGTAACCTTAGCTCCAAATATGGTGCAAAAGACTTCCTGGTGGAGTTGCTGTGGATTGTTTGAAGTTCTGTCAAGTTCAAATAGATAATTTCAGGTTTGACCTCTTAAGTTATCTTACTTTTACCTTGTGAAATCACATTTGCTGGGACTCAACTTAAAAGCTTGTGCTTGCTGGGATAGATATACTCATTGCTCCCCTCCTTATGCTTGCTTGGGGTTGTTTTAACTGTACACCCTGTTACAATGTTTCTATCTGGTCTGTTTTTTAGCTTTTTATTACTTATAAATTATTAGAGAAGTTTGGTGGTGTTTTCTTTATTCTACTGCTCATCTGTATTTGGTGAATACTAGGTGTGCCTTAGGTTTTTGGACCAATTTTTAGTTACTAGCCTTAATGATTTTTGTAGAAAGTGAAGATGCTAAATTTTTATGGCAATGTGCAATCCATACTACTATTTGGTGCATTTTGGGTGGAGCACAGTGCTCAATTTTTAAGGAGATTTGCTTGGCTGAGCAGTTGTTTTGAAGTAAGATCAGGCAATTAGCTGCTGTTTGGTTTTAAAAACATGGTCTTTTGAAGGGGTTTCTGTAACATACATACACGGGGATTAGGCTGCTTTGCTCCATCAATGTTTCATCTTTTTTCTTTGTTGTTTATTTTCCATATTTTTTGTTATGAAGGATCTTTTATCCTCCAATTGTCTTGTAATTTTATTCTCTTCGTCTCAATTAATTTCTTCTTTTATTGTTGACAACTCTGTCTCTCGCTTAAGAGATTGCTCACAGCCACACTAACACATGCAACTCTGTCTCTCGCTTAACACATGAAAATATTCAAAAGTTATCTTTTAACAAAAAAGATTACTTTTTTAAAGGAAAGAAATCTTGAACAAATGCACTCATGGTTGGTTAAGATGTACTTTCTTAGTTTCATGTTTTGCATCAATTAATTTTTGAGTCACAATGTTCTTTCTGATGATGCATATTTTGGGGATTATTTGCGTGGTCTATCACTGTATCAGTATACATTTTGAACTTTAATCAAGTTATGGTTGACAATATCTGCTTTCTGCTTTTCTTGCAGAAATGCAAGCTGAGGATCTCAACTGATGCGTCAAACTTGCGAAAGACTTAGAAGAGAAGGACATCATTAAAATGTCTTTTGATATATTTTGATTTAGAGCGTCTCATTTAAGATTTTCCAAAATATAATGGGCAACCAGGCCCAACTTTACAATCCATATAAGGTTTGTTTACATTATCTACAGTGAGGTTTATTGTAGTTAGTGTGTTGGCAACAATTTACAGCTAAATCATATAGACTATGATGAAATTTCATTCCTTCCCAGGTCATGGAAAATATTCTTGTTTGTTACTTGGTTTGTCTTGTCACTGTCAGGGTTATGGTTATGGTTCAAATGGTTCAAAGATTATTCTTTCGGGTTGCAAACATGAACATGGTCTTTGTGTGAAAAATGTTTGGATTCTATTGTGCCCCGTGTTCTTTAAAAGTCCTGTAAAAGCTTATCAAGGTGATGCTGCTAGGTGCCCTTGTCACCCTTTGTGCAGTATATGAAGTTTTCCATGAGAAATGTGCAGATAATGTTCTCCTTTATTGCTTTTATGCACCACTTAATTCATACAAATCCAGTCATTCAAATCACATAGAAAAAAATAGGTAAATCAAAGAGAGAGAGAGAGTAAAAGGGAAGGGGAATGAAAAAAATAATACAAGCACATACATTCCCTCATGGCCAACCAAAATAAAAAAAGAAATCCCTCAACATTCAAGTTTATCTCCTATATGCAGCAGCACCATGAATAGCAGCTATGTAGAAAAGCTGTGTAGCTGAGAGGATAATTAGAAAAGCCTCCATGGTTCTCTGCAAAATTGGACATTTCAGAGATCTTTGGAAAGAGGCAAGTCTGGCAGTAAAAAAATATATAGACTACAAGAAAGTTATTAAATGAAAATTTTCTTGTCTCACCAGGCGGGCATTTCTGATTTGAAGCTCAATTTCTTTGCAGGCAAAGCTGTAGAAATTAAAATTAAATTCTGGTTAGATCAGTAAATTCATACTACACATACACAATTTGGTAATATAAATTCAAAGTAATGTCATTTTCTTTCTTTTATTATCATTATTTGGTTGAGGGTTAAGCTTGCATGAAGAATAAGATCAGGGAGAAAATAGATTACCCCATGGCCAAGAGTGTAAGAGTCCAAGCCATGGTAGCAACTGAAGCTGCAGATGGCAAGCTTTCAGCAGTCCATGAACGGATATGATTGATTCCTGAAATTGCTGATGCAGCACCAACTACTCCAGCAATCATAGCAAATGTCACAAAGAATCCAGTTGCAGCATTCCCCATTGGGAAGAACACGGGTGAAAAATGAGCAGGAAGTTTTAAATCTGGACCTGCATGATGATCTCTTTAACAATATAATTAAGCATGCTGAAGAAATAAGAAACACACAGAATAGGGACTGTTTTTCTTTCTTACCTATAATAAAACCATGATCTATTGCTCTGTTCATGGCCCATGCACCAATGCCTAAAACTATGACATACATGCAGAAGTTTAGAACCAAAAGAAGCGTGGCAATTGGCTTCATTTGCTCGTTAGCCATCTATGTACTATCACTATATATGTGTTCTTGAATAAAAGGTAGTGAAGGAAAGTCTCTAATACAAGGACTAGGGGAAGATGCATGTCTTTTATACAAGTGAGAGTCCTTATATATGAGAAATGGATAAGGAAAAAATAAAAAAAAAAAACTTTGGGTTCTTTTCTTGACAAGGCTGCTAGTTAGCTCAAAAGCTCCATGCAGGGTTGTAAAGATGATGCTTTTATACTTCACATTCAAGGCAAGAGCAAATAATGTCTGATTCTTGCTTGCTTCTTATTTTTTCAAGGATTGTTTAACTGCAATACCTTCTCTTCACAGGCAACATCTGAGGAGTTGTCATTTGTTTATTCTCCGAGGCAAGTGATATTCTTGGCCACTTGAATCCACAAACACCATGGCCCCAATATCCCTCTTCTAAAAGCTTACACAGCTAAGCATTTAGTATTTGACTTTATATACCAAAGCATTTTTTTTTTGTTTCTATGTTAAACAATGTTACTATCCCAAAAAATTTTAAAATACTAAAATTCAAAATATTTGTTGAGTTAAGATTATTCTATTTTATGTACAATTTAACAATTACATAAATGCCTTAATACTTTAGATTGTGTTAGTAATAAATTAAGTTATATTTATCAGCATTTAAAACATTTTTTACAATAAATGATAAATAAAATTATTAAATTAATATATTTTAAATCACGATTATATTATTGTCTTGAATTATATTGAAAACATCTAATTTCAATTTCTTCTAAAGTTTTATAACTTAACCATACACTAGAGTTTAAATTTACATATTTCATCCAAATATTGAGTCAACTTACCCCTCGGCCTCGGATAATTATAAGACCAAGTTGGAGGTCCAAACATTCATCCCCATTTAATAAAATCAAATATTCCAACCCTGAAGTATTCTTGATTAGAGACAATATTCCATTTTTATCATTTCATAAAATCATTCTATAATTGACGTTTCTCAATATTTTCTATAAGTTCGTTCATATTACAGTTTGAAGTGATCATTACAATAAAATGAAACTGAATCAAACCCAAACATCAGATCTTCAAACTTGAATTGTGCTTTGTCAAGTTTGAACAAACTATTCTGTTCAAATAAACTAATAGGAATTATATATTCATATATAACCATTTTTTACTGCCAAAATATTGTTATCAAATTAACCTGAAACCCAAGTCTAATGTTTTCAATTTATCTTCATAAGCTAAACATTATTAACAACATAAACATAGTTCAAACATACAATTTGATCCTTAAAAAAATATTACTCGTATTGTTTTAGTCTTCAAAAATTTTCCTCGAAATGATATATTTGTTAGCAAGTTGATAACTTTCGTAGGGTTAACTTCTTTTTAATAAATTGACAACTTAAGGGACCAATTCGAACAGTCAGGAACTAGAACAACAAAAATCACATTTTTCAGAGAACAAAATATATATTAACTCTAAGAATTTGTGGTGTCATGAATATTTATTGAGACAAAAATGTATCTCTATAAGCATTTACTAAAGGGAGTTCGCCAAAAATTCCATATAATCCCAAAAGGCAACAATCTAAGCCAAGAACTGAACTACCATTGCTAACATCTGTAAAAGAAACTCAAATTACTCTTGAGAACCACATTGTGCCCCTAAGAAAAGATAACTGGGCAATAAGAGCGAGGAGTTAGTTGCTGTGGAGAAACAAGTAAAGGCATACCTTAACCTGAAACAGAGTTTTATTACACAATGATAATGATAATGGTTCTTGTTATTGGGGGAAAAATGAACTAATGCATGTATAATATAATTATTTTCATCAGCTCTGATCCTGACTCCTCTTTTTCTTTGTAAGTTTCCATACTTGATAAACAATTACCAAACCGTTTTCATTCAGAAAAAACTGTGAACCCAATCAAAATCAACTGGATTGGTAATTACCCAATAATGCATGAAAATCCCTTCTCTGCAGAAGTACAAAGGCATGTGCCATACATGCAAAAATTAACACCGTCAATCATTATTACTGATAAACCTCAGGAAGCCGAAGACCAACACTTGCAGCAGATTTTCCAAGAGTCTTTTTCACTTCATCTGATCTATCCACTGCAATGTTGTATGAGAAAAGCAAATCCTGCAAAATTGTCAACAATGATGCATGGTCAAAACAAAATGCAGTTTTTTTCTTGAAAGCAATTATGTACACTACAGACATCAAAAAGAGTCAAAACAAAATGATATGATTTATATCCATGATAAAACAAAATATGCAGAAGATTCCTTCAGGCTTGGATGCAACTAGGTGATGCTGAATTGCTATATCACTAGTCAAAAACCACATGGCATCCTCTTCTACACCTCTTACTTTTAATTTGCAGTATACGTAAAATAACTAAAGCTGTTGGTATCTTATTAAGTTTTAAACTGACTGAGTCTGTGTCATTTGACCAATCACAATCATTGTAATCGAACTTGTAACCTACAGGTTCATACAAATACAGCCAACCCTTTGAAGGAAAAATGCAACAAAAAGAGAGTAATACCTTGTGATGGTGCACGCCGTTAAGCAGGAAAGTATAATCACGGGCAAGCTTTATTTTCTGTTGGACAGCCACACCATCAGACAGATTTCGGTTATTACGGAACTCAGAGGTTACAAATTCTAAAAAATGTCTCTTGTTCTCTTCTTTCCCAATGTGTTTCTTGACCGCCTTGAGAAGATCGCGATAGATCTTAGCTGTTTGGAAGGCTTCAGATCTCATGTTTATTCTATCAATATCCACAATCTACTTCCTGCATTGAATAGCATATTTTAAATACCCAAAAAGAATTAGGAACCTTGTCACCAGAAAAAAAAAAAAAGAAACTAGAGAGAACAAGGGAGTGTAAGGTTTCCTTCTAATAAGAAGCAAAGAAACAAAGAAAAACAAAAACAAGTTTCATACAATAAGGATCATCAATTCCTTTGTAAATTTGATTCCAATACTACTATTACCAGTTAATTCAGTTACTTCAGTTATGTTTGTTGTAAACAAGTTAGTTTCACTATTGCCGATTGAGCAGTCCATTCGATCAGCTCAATATATATATAGGTTGTACTCATCAATTGTTGTTATCAATTAACACACACAATTTCAAGTGATTCTCTTCTCTAATTTTCAACGGGAAATCCAATTGAGGTATCATTTTCCCTGGAATCAGTTTCATGAAATGGTTTCAGAGCTTCATTACCGAAGCTGTGCTGCGTGCTCTCTCTCTCTCTCTCATGGCAAGATTCAAGGAATAATCATTCATGCTATGAAGCATGGGATAGATGGATGGAGAGATGTGAAGGAGATAAACATCTATCTAATTAGAGCATCTAAAAGTGTTGTAGGGAAAATTTGGATACATTCATTTCAAGCACCCAAAGTAACCAACCAACCAACCTAATGAAAATTGAAAAGACGGAAATGGAAAAACGGACCTGTGGCAAGTATGAGAGGAACTCGACACAGTGAGAGCGAGGGGAGCCGCTCTGCTAGACCAGACGACGGAATTAAGCCCTAATTCACAGTGAAGCCATTAATGAATGACAAAACACTGTTCTTCTCCACCTTGCCCTTTCCTATCTGTTTCGAAAATATTATAAAATGAAAAGGGGAATAAAAATAACTCTAAATTGTTTCCAATTTTTTCGCTTTAAAAATAAAAAATAATAATTTTGAGAACAATATAAAACATTTATGTAAATAATTTTTTTATTTTTTACACTATCAGAAAATGGTGTATATACACTACCAGTACCCAGAACAAAATAAAAATTAAATATAATATATTTTTATTGAAGATGATTTGCTTGTATTATGATATATACGTGATAGGATTATTTTGTGAATAAAATTATATATTTAAATATAAATTTAATTTAGATTGAATTAGATCAACTTTTAAAATAAGACCCAAAAATCCAATACAATTGAATAAATTTTTTTCCAATTTCCAATTTCGTTTGCCTTTCACTTTGATATTCATGGTTTACGTTGAATTGAATTGATAAATCAAAACTTGTTTGTCTTAGATTATTTTATAAAAAATCACTTTTAAAGATTTTCAACACATTTGTTTAAGCTTTTGAATAATTGGCATCAAAAAATAAGTTTCAAAATTAAAATTAAATATACATGTATTTGACAGGAAAAAAAAAATACATCGTCAATGACTGGAAATCGTATCCAGCCCTACTAGTAATTCTCATAAATTAATATGGTTGAATTCATATCCACATATAAATTAAAATTCCGTGGATTCAAAGGAATGCCACGCACCATACATATGCCCTTTTTTGTGTGTGGGGTGGGGTGGCTTTTGTTTTTTCATTCCCTATTCTACCTTGAGTAATTCTGATCTCATCTCATCACTAAATCAATATAATTTATCGTATTATTCTCTAACCTCCACTATACAAACCTTATCCAAAGGACATGCGTTTATGGAACTATATATGCTACAAGAGAGCTCATATGAGTTTGGGGTGGACGAGGTGACGGTAACCCATTCTTTGTCAACATTCTCAACAAAGGAATTTGCCTTTGGGATTGCATTAAATTGAAGTTTGTTGCTCTGCTTCGTTAACTTCTTTACAAAGTCCATTGAGAATATCATGTCAAAATTTTCATCTGGATCAGCTATTGTAGGTGAAATTTGTATCCCAATATTGGCTTCCCGTGAATTAACCATACCAAGTAGTAGTGAGTTTCCACCAGCAGTTCTTTCACTTGGGCAGCATAACTGCAAGAATGTACAACACAAATGAATCAGGGAAAGCACATACCATTATAGCAAAGAAATACAATAAGCGTTTTTTAAAAAAAAAAAAAATACATGTGCAAAGCCAGTGGAAAATAAATACAAAAGTTTTTGAATCACAAAATCCAGAATATAATGGTGAAGTGTTTAATTTTAGTTCAGTATCCTAGCACAGTAGTCCATATTAGCAACTAAGCCTACCAGTACCACAAAACAAGCAAGCAATGATGGATTCTCTAGAGCCTCAAATTGTTCCTAATTTTGAAAAATTTCAACAGAAGCACGTTTATATGTCTATTGTCTGGGCACTGATAAGATTTTTGCTTTAGCTCACCATAGACTGACTTAAAATGTTTTCAAGAGGCAATCACTCTGCGCCTGCACGTATTTCCTTATGTTACTATTAGTAAAACAAAGGGTCCTGAATAAATTTTGTGCATGAGAAAAAACTACTTCAAAAAAATTGACCTTAAACATAATATTTGTACACCAAAAGCTACAATGAGACCAGAACTCAGACGGAGGAAAATCAGCGAGTCAAGGCCTTCTATTCTTGAGCATCAAAACTACATTCAGCTATTTGACTACAGGCATGAAGCCCCCAGAGACTTCAACGACTACTCAACCATTAGAAGGTAAAAGCATCATCAGATCAGCAACTAAGAAGTCCAACAAAAATTTCATTGCCCTACTTTGCTTATAGTTATGTGTTACAACTTAACAAGTAAAAATATAATCGGCATTAATCTCAATGTAAGGGAAAAAAGAATCTTACCTCAACGTACTCAACACCCATGTCAATAAGATTATCCACAATGCTATGTTTTGAAAACAAGCTAACAAATCCTCCAGATCCAACAGGAGATTGGAGTATTTCCCAGGGTGACTTCATTAAAATCTTATATTTGTTCCGTCCTTCTGGCAAACTGCTAACAACTGGCAGCTTCTCTTCCTCCAAAAACCATACCTGCAAGAGGGTTAAAAACAAGGAGCTAATTATATAAGGAAGAGAAGAGCTTCACACTAGAATTCCGTTTTAAAATAAAAAGGGAAATATTTATTTATGTACAAATTGACAGTTAACGTTAGCAGATGGACCACCACTTCGATTCTCCAGTGTAACATAGTATTATTTATGGAACATATAACATCTGGAAAATAATATAATAAGTTAAAGGATACTGCAATATTGAAATTTTCAGTTTCCGAGCAATGAGCAAACAATATTCCATCCTTTACACTTCCTCGGACTAAACCACTATAGCTGTATGGTCAGGTCTAATACTCATAATCCAATATTGACAATGAGACAAGGCAAAACATTTTTAAATCGAGAAGGTAAAGTAGAAGTTTAAGATGAAGGGTAATTTGGAAACTCAAGTCATATGAACTTTTTCTGTCAGCCAAAAGTTTTGAACCTTGAGAATATGTAATTTGGGATGCAATAAGGAATATGCAACACTGACAAACTTCAATACATATTTAACCAAGATAATACAGAATACAAAAGGAGATACTTGACGTGATGTGAACCTTTTCAGAGTCAAATGCAAAATGATTGTTGCTTGTAAACAGATTTCTTAAAGACTGAATTTGTTGGGCTGAGGAAACCAAAATTAAAGGCACAGACACACGATCCTTGACCTGCAAAAAATGGAAATTCATTAGATGGTCATAAGCTATTTAGTATATCTTGTAGTATAGTCACTCCCAAAAGGCACTTAGTCAGATAATACCTCACAAATCAGCTTAACTTGTGTCATCTTTTTTCCCTAGTATGACTAATGAAAAATATCATCAAAGTAGAAAGAGGAACATCCATCTAATGGAACAGCTAGTTTTACGCAATAATGAATTTTCATCAGAAGGATGTTAACAAAAAGAAAACATTAAAAAAAGCACAAATATACAACCTTTACAAACTGTTCATGGTCACACAGCAACTTTTGAAGCACATTTATTGTTGAAGTGTCGATTGTTTCATTTTCAACAATGTCAGGGACACGAATGCATCCTTGACTCTCTTTTTCATTCAAGAGCAAGACAATAGCCATTTTGCCCTCAGAAATTAGCCCAAGTCCCTTCTCTTGTATATTGATATCTCCAACCAACTTCTCTTCACTTCCAGTTAAGAAAGATTCCTCTGATATTTGCATAGTACTTATAAGCTTTGCTTCTACGGCACTGACCAACTCAGCTCCATTCCATCTGATTTTAAAAAGTTAAAACACAAATGAAAATTCCAACAAATGTAAAAGGAAATTTCTTGTCAATAAAGAGGGCTGGGAAATGGTGACACAAATACAAAAGTCACAAAAATTAATGATAAGGCAGAGTTCAGGTAAAAAAACAAAGTGAATAATAAAATTAGAAGATGCTAACATGCTCTATCATTTCAGTATAGTCGTGGATGAGTAGCCATGTCCTGAACCTAGTACTTCAACTACCTTTTAAAATGAGTAGAATAAAAATGCATAAAGTGACAATGAGTTATATATTGACTACAAAAATAACTTCTCTTTTTTCTTTTTGTGGGGATAGGGGATAAGGAAACTGAAAATAATTCTGGTTTACATCAGAGAGAAAGTTGGAGTGGCATCTATTGTGCAGAAGTTGGTAGAATGAAGTGGTAGGATTGTGTCTAAGATGGTTTGGACTTCGGACATGTGAGAAGAAAACTAATAGAACTTCTAGTTAGAAGAGTTGATCAAATGGAGGATAACCCAATAATTAGAGGTATAGGAAGACCAAAAAAGACTATATGTGAAACCAATAAAAAGAACTAAAATTAAATGGCTTTGCTGAAGAATTTGTTTTGGATAGAATGCAATGACATTGTTTCATTCATGTTGTGGACCCTTTCCAGTGGAAAAAGACTTTGGATGTTATTGTTGTTATATTAACTTGCCTCTTGGCTGGTTGTTCAAGACTCTGTAAAGCCTCCTGAAGCAATTTGGAGTTTACACCAACAATCTGATCACTAAGCAAGCTCCATTGTTCTTTCTCTCCATATCGAAATCCATGAAATGCATGTTGTTGCTCCATTTCATGGAGTTTCCTTTTTGCTGCTATAAGACGCTTTTGAAACTTTTTCCTTTCTTTCCATTCCTGACAAATAACAAAAAATTGATTATCCATAACTATTTATTTGAATCAATTATCCATGCTGAAAAACACCCAATCAAATATTGATATCACATCATAGAAACCAATCCATAAATGGCAATTTAGAATCCAAATGATACAAGTGCAACTATTGGGATGGATAGCACTAGCAGAATGCCACATTATGGAAATCTAATTCCATTTGGATTGGCAAATAGTGTAAGTCTGTCAGCATGCCTATCTTGTAACCCGAAAAAATAATAAAAACCATATCTAAATAAGAGATAATTGTGCTTTTTTTGGCCGGGGGGTTGAGATTGTGCTTGACTACGGAGACAAAATAACCAACATAAACAACCATAATTTAAAACCAATGCTCAAGCACAAAACCCCCGTCCACCCTCAATTTGCCTTAAAAAGTAAAGTCTAAGGAAGGTAACATGGCATCAGGAATAAGCATCAAACTTCAAACATATTCTGAGACAATCAACATTCCTAAAAGTAAAAATTAGTGGTAAAGTATCAGGAGAATATGGCTCACAAGTTGGCGCCTTTCTTTTTTGGACCTTTCATCAAATCGTAAGTTTAATTCTAGGAGTCCCTTGGGCGGTGTAATATGCATTTCTCTTCTTTTCATATCAACATCTGGAACAATTGTTTCAACAAAAGGTACCAAAACAAGCTGACCAGATGCTTCTATTTGTTCTGTCCTTGGCTTGCCACTTTTATCAAGAATATCGAAAGATGAATCAAGTGAAATTTGTAGTAGATCATTTGCTCCACTATTGAAAACATTGCTAACAGTTCCCAAAAGTTTTCCATTTTCCTGATAGAAAGAAGAATTGTCAACACCTTCAAATACTGCATTTTAAGTATTAAAACCAACAATAAGGTGGCAAAATACCAAAGTAGAAAAATTCAAAACTTTTACAAGTTTATATATCTTTAGGTCATTGTTAATAGCCGCTTTTCATTTTTTATCAAAATATTAGAACTTTGCATTTAGCCTGCTGAATCACTGTGTACAAATGAATGGCTAGCAGTCAGATATGTATCTAGAACTAGAAAGAGCTCCATAGAAAAAGGATTAATCCTGCTCCATGAAAGACTATAAATTAATATGGGATTTCTGTTACAATAGCTACCAATGAAAATCACCAAGTTAATGGCACACCTAAAAAATATAAAAGAAAAAATGCTGATGAAGAAGGTTAATTTTGTTTGATATAAAGGCGATGGTTCAGCAAAAATTTAATGATGAATAAGGAGAGGAGAAAGTAGTTTGTCTTTTTACATGCACACACACACAATTCAATGATTAGCACAAACCTTCATAAAAACTCTCATCCCAATGAGATCACGCGTGTAAAATTCACCTTCCTCTAGTTCAGGCCTGTCTTCTTCCATGACAAGCAAGGTAGAGCCAACAAGCAACTTAGCCTGCATGATGTATTGATTTAGTCAAGGCCGAAAAGCATGCATATATTATCATATGATCAAACAGGACATGGCAATATAGAAAAGTTGAAATCTCCATTTGCAACTATGAGTGCTAGAATCCCAAGTCCCAACTGAGGAGCAACAAAAGACAGGTGACAATTATTTTGATAAAGTGTAGTATATGTGTTTGACATTGCTGCACCAAACTGACTTTGAAACATGATTAACCAAAAAGGTAAATTCACAAAGATGCTTCCTCTTCCCCAAATTAAAGTGTACTGACAGACTAGTAATTAACACGGTACTCCATTCATCCTAATTCATGATTCATAGAATATGGAAGAAAAAGAAAAGGGGGCAAAAAAAGGTCGCTATATTTTCAATTCAACAGTGCTAGTAAAAAAAAAGATCTTATAACTTTAATACGAGAAAAGAGCAGGACACTCTTTTTTTAAGCATATAGTCTCGGTTTAATCTGAGTCGAGCCGATGGACCCATATAAAGGGGCAAAGCTCTATCAACACCTATTTTCTCCATTCACAAAACTCGAACCCAAGACGGAAACCAAAACTCCTTGCCACTTGGACCAAGACTTCGGACAGAACACTATTTTCAGCACATTTTTTTCAGAATTTCATTACGCTTTTTATCATTACTGTAAATTCACTTGGTTCTCGCCAAATAGGGATTAAGACATGCGATTTGTTGCAAACTTGCAATCAGTGAGTTTCATGTTTGAAAATAGTGCATTGGAGAGTTCCTTCCTAGCATTTAAATAATTGAATATTAACATTACCTGCTCCACGGTGTTGATTCCTCTGAATCTGAGTATCCAGGAATTCTGGCCAGCGTGCTCCCTACCTTCCTCGAGCTCAACCTGTCGAACGGTTTCTCCGCCCATAACCTTCTGCTTCAACCATCTCCTCCCAGGCTAGTAGTGAATGAAATGAGTCATGTCATGAATGAACCCTTCAACGTTAGTCAACTGAATATTATCCACAAACAAACACAGACACGAAGAAGAAGAAGAAAAGCAAATAGAGTAAGTGAAAAGAGCAATTGATTGTACAGTGGAAAACCGCAGTTGAGGAAAATCAGTTATCGGCTTCACACGAATCTCGCCTTGAACACCATGAACGCCGGACACATAACCAACGTCCACGAATCCCGATTCGTCGTAGCCGTTGGGAGTAGCAACAACCTCGTCGCTGTCGACAACGACATCGTCGGTAGCTGTAGCCGTAGCAACTGGCAACAAAGCGAACCTCAATTGAGTGCCAAAAAAGAAGCGAAGACGTGTGGAAAAATAATACGAACGAACTTGAAAGTAAAGTATGATATATATTTATTGATTGGTACCAGTGGTGGTTTGGGTGCGAGAGTGCAGAGGAATAGGGAGGTGTTTGGCTGGAGTTAGAAAAAAGTGTTTGAAATTGAAAGGGGAATTGTAATTGATTCCAAGTGGAGGAGTAAGAGGCTGGAATGGGCGTTGAGAGGTTGGGGGCAGTGCCCGAATAAGCAGCTGCATCTTCTAACGCTTCCCTTTGCTCAGTTAGTCAGTTGGGTGCGTTTGCCAACCAGGCGAGGCAACCATAAAACAAACACGTAAATGATAAAGATAAATATCCCGCCCTGAACTGAACTCCGGAGTCCTGACCCAGCACCAAATAGATATCATATCATGGCTGAGAGAATAGTCAAATTAAGTCCTTCGAACAGTGAGATGGTGACAATTTTGTCCCTCAAATTAATGAAATTTTAGAAGTCTCAGAAATTATAAACCATCAATCAAGTTAATTCCTCAAACTTCCATGGGAGATTAGTCTCCATCGTGTAAGTGATAAGATACTTTTTGATGTAGAATAAAAAAAATTAATTCCTTCATCACTCTCAGTTAATTGATGTTGCTACTGAGGATGATGTAATGCATTAAGGGTCTATTTGGATTGGCAAAACTTATGAACACAGCTTATGATTGATTCATAAGCTGTTTTTGGCTTATTTTTCATAAGCTACCAATAATAGCTTATCAAAACAGCTTATGTCTTATATAAAATAAGTTTCACTATAATTTTTCTTCGATTATAAAAGTAGCTTATACAGCTTATGCCATAAGCAGTAGATAAACTTGTTATCCAAACAGGGCCTAAGTGTCTTACTAGCTTCCATATAGGCGAACATGTGTCATTGTAGTCGTAGGAAATATTTTAAAATTAATCACAATTTAAAAATGATCTAAAATTTGATTAAAATAAAAAGTCATTTGAAATATTTTTTGGGATATTTTGGTTTGATTTTTGTGGTTTGCATTAGATTTGATTAATGTATGAATGTCTATAGTATATAACCCCAAATCTCAAAGCTAACAAGAGTGTAAGACTTATAAAATTGTGAAATGGTTAAGCTCATGAGCTGGCCAAAAAACAAGAGATACCTAATCCTCAAAACTTAAGGGCATTCGGGGTAATTTTTGGTTTTATGTTTTGAAATTTTAAAAAACTAAATTTAGTTCTAATAAGTAATAAAAGATTTGTCAGTTCGTCTCAATTCAACTATTGTGAAATTTTTTGTTAGAACAATGACACCAGTATGATGATATCAGCTAGCCACTCATATGGGAATGAGAAATACCAAGGTAAGAGCAAGAAGGAAAGGGGAAAAGAGAAAATAGATGATGAGGTGACAGTCACATGTTTATTAAAATGTATCAATTTTTTCTTTTTCTTTTTTGATAAAAAGGAAGGCCAAAGGCCCAAAACAAACCAACAAACCAATCAATATTGGGATACACCCCCCAACATCAGTATCCAAAAAAATACTAAGAAAATGAAAACTATAACTAAACAAGACACCCCAGGGGCCGAATGTCTCATGTCAATGAGCAAATTCACATATTTATTGGCCACATATGTTTTCAAGAGAGCTAAAGGAGAGCTAGAATCTCTTGAAGAAAGGATTGCAAGAAACTAATTTGAGTAGTCCTTTTATAAATCATATCTACTATGATTTTGGAATCCAACTCAAACACAATCCAAGATAAAGATAGTTCATGAGTACTCTTATTTCTAACCGAAAAGCCCATAGCTCAACCCAAATGGCATTACAAAACTAATTAATATTTTTTTTTTGATTCTACTTCGAGGAGTATCCCACCGCCTATACGGCGGGGACTAATCTCCCGCGGGAGTTTGTTCGGCACCTCTAATGGGTGGCATCCCTCCCAGCTGAGATTTTTTCCATACCCAAGGCTCGAACCCGAGACCTTGGTTAAGGGGCGAGAGGCCTTAACCACTCACGCCAACCTCAGTTGGTTCAAAACTAATTAATATGTATCAATTGGAATGCTTATATGAATTTATACGAATTAAAAACGTATTTAACCTTTTTACGTTCTAGCTCATGTTAATAAAGTCTATCAATTTTTCAAAGGCATCCTTAAAAAATTATAAAATATAAGAACTTATTCGAATTTTAGGTAAAATTGCATGTACTGATAAAATAACTTTTTTCCAAAAAAAAGAACAATTTTTTTTAAAAAAGAGAAAAGAATGAAGGGAAACAAAACAGAGATTTGATTCATTTGAAGACCCCCAAGCCAAAACCCGTCTTTTTTTCTCACCTCAACGACGGTGCCGTGGACGTCTCTTTGTATTCTCTCTCATCGCCTTCTAATGGCGGCACTGTGCTCGACACAATCACCCTGTAAGCGTTCCTTCTGCATTTTTTTTAAATAATTTTATTTTTTCATCATCATTATTATTTGTATATTTCATTTTATTTTGTCTCCACAGTTATCATATCTCTGTGCCGTTCCTCTCTGTAGGGATTGGTACTTTAAACACTGATGTATATGCTTAAAAATTAGGCACTGTTCATTATGCTCTGAACTTTTATTCTCATATTGTTTGTTTTGGCAAGAGCATGGTGAAACGCAACTGCTTAAAACTGAAAACGCATGCCTTGGTATATTGCCACGATGTTAGAAGAGTTTGATTTGTCAAGTAGGATAGTTGTTATCAATTCATAGTTAAACTATTTATATGATGCGGCATTACAAATGTACTTAAAGGTTATTTCTTCATCCAAACAATTTTTGCAACATAGCAACAAACTGAGTTGCTTGTTATCCATTTTATTTTATCTTTGCAGCTAGCGACGACAATCTTGAACTTAAAGAAGTTATTTCTAAGGGCTCATTAGATTTTGATGAGTGGACTTTACTGATTTCAGAGATTGAGAATATATATCCTGTAAGTCTGATACCAAAATGGCAATTGATTTTCTGTCTTTTTTTTTCCAGTCATTCATGAGATCAACATAACAAACTGGTGTTTCATATTTTTAACTTTCCTGATTCTGGTGGGAAAAGAAAACCCAAATTTCATTGAACTGTTGCAGTAGTTCTGACTAGATGATTTCATTAAGGAAGGTCTAAAGTTAGATAGTTTTCATCCTCTTTCTCTGGCCTTTCTTCTTTTATTTTGTTTGATAAAATAAGACTTTATTAACTGAAAAGAGAAGTACATAATCAGAGGAAGTCCTCTTAAAGTAGCCGGAATACCATGGGAAACCAACTAGAAAGAAATTGGCTCAAAAGAGCTTTTCAATACCCCTTCATGCGTGTGTGTGTGTGTGTGTGCGCGTCTTATTTATTTTTTATTTATTCCTTAGCAACTAGAAGAAGGAAATGTGCATGTGTGTGTCTTATTTATTTTTTATTCATTCCTTAGCATTTCTATCTTGAAATATCATTACATATTACATATTTAATTATAATAATGAAGGATGGTTCAGCTCCAGTGCTGTACTTTTTAATCAATATTTCTTGTTTTAAATTTAGAATGATCTCATTGCTATATGGGATTTATTGGTATGATGAAGCTTGAATGTCAATAAGGTATTTGAGTCTATTTCTGCAGGATGATGTGGAGGAAATATGTCTCGTTTATGACCATTTCTTGTCCAAATTCCCTTTGTGTTATGGGTATTGGGGGAAGTATGCTGCCCACATGACAAGGTTATGCACCACGGATAAGGTTGTTGAAGTCTTTGAACAAGCTGTGTTAGCTGCAACTTATTCGGTGGGCATGTGGGTTGACTACTGTAGTTTTGCTATGTCTTCTTTTGAGGACCCATCTGATATTCGGAGGTAAACATAGTTAAAGCATTCACAGACACAGTAGTTGTAGAGACTTTGTAGATAAATGATTTAGGTGAAATTCTTTTATTATCCATATGTTTCCTCACTCTTACCTCTTCATACTCTCTGAAAGCTTTTACTACTGAAAGGCAATGAGATGATTTTGTTGATATATTTTTGCCAGATTGTTCAAGAGAGCCATTTCCTTTGTTGGGAAGGACTACTTATGTCATACCTTGTGGGACAAGTATATCCATTTTGAGTTTTCCCAGCAGCAGTGGATGTCTCTTGCTCACATTTTTATCCAAACTCTGAAGTTCCCAACCAAAAAGTTACATCAGTATTATGATAGGTATGCCTTGTATTGCGAAACTTCTCTGAGTCTTTAAAGCTGCTGTGCTATTTCTTTTGCAATTTCTACTTGCTGAATTAATTTCTAGCTGCATATTGCACAGCAGCCATTGTGATTCTGTATTTCATGTCTTTTATTCATTCTTTTAGTATTTACTTAGATACTTAGATATTACTTCTTTGTTAGTCATCAGGATAAAAGAGAAGGGGAAATTAGTTAGGGTCAATTAGGGCAGTTAGTTAGTAAGAGGGGATTACTTAGATATTGCTTCTTTGTTAGTCATCGCCTGTTAGGATAAAAGAGAAGGGGAAATTAGTTAAGGTCAATTAGGGCAGTTAGTTAGTTAGTAAGAGGGGATTGGCTAGATAAATAAATATGAGATGTACGGTTAGGGGGGGTCATTTTGTGAATGTGACAGTTGTTGTGGAAAGAGAAATCCTTTGTGAAGGGGAAATTGTTGAAGGAGAGTTCGTTCTCCTATTCTCAATCGTTCATTCAATAAAATTTTGATTTTCTTTTGATTCTTTTTATCAATTTTTCATTCAATTTCTTTGGGTTCCTAACATCACTTTCATATAATGTGCTTCTGAATTCTAACATGACCCGTGGATATGAATGATTGTTCTGCTTGTTGAAACATACAAAGAGTGCTTACTTAACATTTATATGCATTATGATTTATACACATACATACATAGATATATATATATATATATTTGAATAATACACTTACCAGATATTAGTTTTATATTTCTTCAGTTTTAAAAAGTTGCTAACCTTTTTGGAAGAGGGCATGCCAAGCCTGGACAACTCTCCAAAGGAATTGCAATCTGACCCATGTTTTGATGGTGAAACTCCTATGACTATGTGTTGCAAGGATGACAAGATTTACTGTATTATCAAAGATTTGATGGATTCATCTGTTGGATCGACTAGTTCAGTAGCCCTGAAAAAGTACAGGATCATTGGAGAACATCTTTATCATAATGCTTGTGAGTTGTATTCCAAGATTAGTTCTTTTGAGGCTATTATTCAGAGATATTACTTTGATGTCCGGCCACTTGATGCAAATCAATTGCAGAATTGGCATGATTATCTGGATTTTATTGAACTTCAAGGGGATTTTGACTGGGTACCTTTCCGCACAGTATTTCCAATAAAATTTTCCAGTTGCATTTTTTTTTTGTTGAACATTATTAGCTAAATCTTCCACTTCTTCCATTGAGCATAGGCTGTAAAACTCTATGAGAGATGCTTGATTGTGTGTGCCAACTATCCTGAATACTGGATGCGTTATGTGGACTTCATGGAAGCCAAGGGAGGAAGAGAAATAGCAAATTATTCTCTAGACCGAGTAACCGAAATTTATTTGAAGGTATCTTCGCAATTACTGAAACTTACTTAATTACTTTCTTCTCTAGGCTTTTACTTCATAGCTTTATGCTTGACTTGCCAATGTTTATAGCTCCACCATATGTTCGTTGCAGAGTGTGCCAGCAATCCATTTATTCAATGCCAGGTTTAAGGAGCAGATAGGAGATGTTTTAGCTGCTCGTGCTGCATATATTCATAGTGGTAAAGCAACAGATTCAGACTTTGTGGAGAATGTTATCTCAAAAGCTAATATGGAAAAACGTTTGGTATGCAATTAGCCTTTAATACCATTGAAGAAAAATTATCTCTGCAATGCCCAGATACAGTAAAGTTACTGCATGTGCTGTTTTATATCTTTATTGCAGGGAAATATGGAGTCGGCTTTCAGTATATACAAAGAAGCACTAGAAATGGCTGCGGCAGAGGAAAAGTTACATGCCCTTCCCATTTTATATGTTCATTTCTCTCGGCTAAAATATATGGTAGGTAGTATATGCTCATTTGCTTTGAGCATTGGAATCTTAACTATTTTATTTAATGATGTGCTTCTAATTATTATTATGGTAAAAATTCAACTAATCAAGTTTTTGAAAACATTGATTTGAGGGAATAAACTACACTTTCTCAGAAACTTGGCCTAAAAGTGTATAGTTACATCATTTAGTTCCTTAATTTAATGTGAATATTCTTTTTCTTTATAAAATGCTTTATTTCATCAAGTCCTAATTTCTAATTGTGTATAGTTTGGTAGTTAACTAATTTTTTTTCCTTTGTTCCTTTCTTGGTTTTAAGAGTACAAACAGCGTGGATGCTGCTAGAGATGTCTTAATTGATGGTATCAGAATTTTGCCTCAAAACAAATTGCTTCTGGAGGTATGTCTGTCTTTTCCCATATATTATTACTATATGTTTTGTAAAAATAGATACACCTAACTGGAATTGCTCACAATAAGTATGCATGTATAGACTAATAGACACCCATCTCGGTTGACTTATCAACTGATTTATAGAAGGGATACTGACACACCAGATAACCAACCAACCAACCAAAATCTTTTTGGGGTTGGCTACATCATAATACCCTATCACACTAGATAAGATAAGCTTTTAATTACTTGCTTTTAGATAGGCTTAGATAGGCCAATTCATACTGACAGAACAGGTCAAATAATCTAGTTGCTACTGACCTACGTGGATAGGGAGACCCCCCCACCCCCATGGTTGATCAAGTGTTGAGGAAGAAATTATGGGTTTAAAGGTTTGGAAGTGTTTGAATGAGGAACTAGAAAAGGGCAGTTCATATTCTCTGCAGATTGCAGTATTGTCAAAAACCAATTCACCTACCTCCATCAAGAAACCTCTTCTAAGCTGGTTGGCATAGGCTAACCATTAACTAGTGCTTAAATTGGAAAGATCAAAGTTTTGGTCACTTGTGAATGGTTCTGTCAAACTTGAGCTGTCAGGTGCAAGCCTAGGAATGATTTTATTATAGCAAGCATCAATTTTTTTTTGGGGGGGGGGAACAAAATCATTATATGTAAATTTAAATTATGATAAAACTTCTTCAGTTGTTTTGATGTACTTTTGCAGGAATTGATAAAGTTCTCTATGATGCATCGAGGGACAAAACACATGGATGTAATAGATTCAATTATTGAAGATGCTGTATCTCCAAGGTCTGATGGATCTCAAGGTCTGAGTGCGGAAGATGCAGAGGATATATCGAACTTATACCTAAAGGTTATAATTTTTGTATGAACTTAATTATACTGGAGTCCATTATTATGATTCAGAAATGAAGTAATATAAGGTGGTTGATCTTTTTTTTTAGTCATTTTTCTTATGATTCAACCAGTTCGTATTAGCAAAATTTACAACATTGTGCTTGTGCTGTTAATTACTTTTATTTATGCTATAGAGCTGCTTTCTTTGGGGAAAAACTGATTGCTTTCACTCTTTCTCTATCCTCTCTAATACCTTTTTTTTAATCCTAGAAAAAGCTTATCAACTTGTTTTCATTTTATTGAATAGAAAAAACGAAGTATTTTGAATTCTTGATAGTTTGTTTGGTTTACTAGGGATCGATCCTTTTTATACCAACATTGATGTAGTAAACCTAGCCCATATACCTTTTTTCTACTAACACTAGTATGTTATACCAGTTTGTTGACTATTGTGGAACCATACATGATGTAAGGAAGGCATGGACTCGACACATAAAATTATTTCCAAGTTCTGCAAGGATAGATTTACGTCAGCAATCAAGTAAATGCAGAAGATCACTGAATTTGATTAAGGACAAGAGAGAAGAGATTTGTGTTGTTGTGCCTGATCAAGCATCAAGAGATTCTAGTTCTAACTTGCTTGTGCATTTACCTCAACAAAACAAGAAAGTATCATTGGAGAAATGTTGTGATACCCAGTCTGATGCTACTAATGATGGATTACTGTTGATGGAAAATCATGTTACTCGGTTTAATGATACCGATATGGTCAGGCTTCAAATCATGGAATCAGATGACAAAGGAGAAGATAATGCAAGGGAACTACCCCTCTCAGTTTCTGAGGAGCCAAGAGACAATGATCCTGAAAAGAATTTGGCGTCTGCAGATTTAGTTGAAGTGGAAGAGGAATCTACCAAAGTTGTTAAGAATTTTAAAAATAAATGGTCTGAATCTGATGTTTCATCAGAAAATTTATTACACCAAACAGCCAGTGCAAATCAACACTTGCAAGCTTTGCAAGCATCCTCAAATGAAAATGCTGTTTTTTCTCAGGGAAAGTGTGAGCTTCAGACTGAAGAATTGAAGCCACTTTCTGTGACAAGCATGTCACTGAACCCCCACGAAAGCACATGCCCTGATTCGGGACTACCGACATCTCAGGAGGAGTGTGACACAATTCCAGAAAGCAGCAAGTCAAATAGTAGAGCAGTTGTGGGTGGTCATACCGTGAATCAAGACAATTCTGCAAGCACTCAAGATTCTGAATCTGCCCAACTTCACGTTGAGATGAACAGTTCATTTTCAACATGTCATCAAGATCATAGAACAAGAAGGCCACTTCTACCACCCCGGTTTTCTAGAAATAGTGGTGGAAACAGGCATCAGATGAGAAATGCTGGTAAATTTCATAGAGGTCCCAAATATGGTCCTCGTGGATATACACATAGAAAACAGCACCAACGGCAGCAGTTGTCTCCACAACAAATTCATCCAGCTGAAGGGGGAGCACAATTGCCTGTAACTTCAGGTTACTCTCAACCTGCATTGCAAGTTCAACAATGCAATCAAAGTCAAAATCAATTTCAAACCACTGCTACTCCTACTGATTTTGTGGCAGCTCATAGTTGGCCTATACAAAACATTCAGATGCAAAACTCTTTATCTCAGTCTCAATCACCAGCCAGTACTGCATCACACGTATTACAACATGCAGGGCAAGGCAATGGGCAATATGGATATATGCAGAATGGCCAAGAATATAATCAGATGTGGCAACAATATTACTACCAACAGCAGCAGCAGCAGTTGCAACTACAGCAACATTATATCCAATTGCAACAACAATCAGTCCAACAGGTGTCACAACAACAACAAAGTCAGCTGGAATCTCTTCAACCACAACAGCTGCAACAATTGCAGTTACAACAGATTCTGAAGCAGCAATACTTTCAACAGCAGCAACCACAGCAGCAAGAGCAACCTGTTTACACTCAGCAGCTTCAGCCATCAACACAGGTAAAGTGTCAAAATTATAGGGTTTAGGTATGGAAGGAGGAGAAGAGAATATTTTTTCTTTTGGTGGGTAGAAGAGAATATGAATACTAATGAATTTTATGATATTTGGATCGATTTGGTGTGTAAAATACAACGCACTAACACTTGCTTATTCTAAGGATTAGATCAAATACTACTTTAGTACTACTAACTACAAGCCCAAGCCTATTAGTACAATAATTAAGAACTCCTATTGGTTTGGTTTTTTCAAAAAAAAAAAAATTATCAAATCTGAACCAAACCAAACCTATTAAATTCCATCTGCATATATGGCTTACTTTTTTGGCCCTTTCAAACATGACTTATCTCTGATTTTTGTATTTTGATCATGTAGAGCCACGGAGCAATATTATCGCAACAACCAGGCACACCGGGGGTGGTTTCTTCTCCTGTTGTGCATCATCCCCAAGAGAAATCTACCCAAGAAGAGTGACGTTTCCTTGTAGATTTTACAGGTTTTTAGTTGTAAAATTCAGAATTTACTCTGCAAGGACTTGACCCAAAGATAGTCGATCTAAGCATAAATGTTTAGCAGTTTCCAACTAAAATGAAGAAAAAAAAATGTATGGTAATTCGCATTAAAGAAGAGTATGTTAGAACTGTTTGGTCATCCTAGTGAGTTGCTGAATGCCTTTTGCCTAGCATAGTGCAGAGATTAAAGTTTTCAATCTACAGGTGATTAGAGCAGCAAGAGACATAAGTGTTTTGACCAATCAGGCAGTGAAAAGAAAGCAAAACGAAAATTTGCAAAAAACCTGTATGCGTTTGCATTAACCTATTACGGTTCTCTTAATGAGATGATGATGGTTCACAAGGAAAATCGTGTTATCAATTCAAGGACAGTGACGCCTTATTTTCAAACAAACACACATTGATCATGATTTGATTAAGTTCTGTGAAGTACTAGGATCAATTTAAGGACAGTGAAGTGTTGTTTTTCATAACTAAAAAGAAAGAGCAGTTTTCATTGTTGGACGCTAGAAAAGATGGAAATTGTTGACACCTTTTTCTCACATCCTGAAAACTAAACAAGGATGATGAACTAAACCCTTGCAAACGTTGATATAGTTATGTGGGCAAATTCAGAAGAATGTGACAGATTCGACATTCATCTACTGTTAATAATTAAGTAACTGAAACCTCAATGAAAGAATCATGATATTTTCCAAGCATTTCAATTGTTACAATTATGTATATTTCTATAACTGTATCGTTCAATTTTTAACACCAAAAATCCACATAGCACACATGAAATTGATTTAACACTGAGTTAGATCATCGGATCACTTTGACACTAATGGTGTGCCAAAGACTCATAAATCAAAAACTCTAAGAGCCCGTTTGGTGGATATGATAAGATAGATATAATAGGATGATACGATGTCATACTATCAGGTTTGTTATATCTTACTCTTATTCAACTCTCTTACTCTATCCATCATTATCCTATTCTATCCACCAAACAGGCCCTAGTAGACACGAGTTTTTTTTGGTCAAACTAGTAGACACCAGTTGAAGCGGGTGGAATGAAAATTGGGCTTAGAAAGAAAGGCCCAAGAAGCAACCAACCACAGGTCCACAATGCCTAAACCCTAATTATCGTTCCCTCCCTGGCGAAATAAAATCCCCTGAAACCGATACTCTCCAATCCAATCCTCTTGGTTTGGTCGAGGAAGCAGCAGCAGCAGCAATTTGGTTGCAACAAGATGCAGATCTTCGTGAAGACCCTAACGGGGAAGACGATAACCCTAGAGGTTGAGTCTTCAGACACAATCGACAACGTGAAGGCGAAGATCCAGGACAAGGAAGGGATCCCACCGGACCAACAACGCCTCATCTTCGCCGGGAAGCAACTGGAGGACGGTCGCACACTCGCCGACTACAACATCCAGAAGGAGTCGACGCTCCACCTCGTACTCCGACTCCGCGGCGGCGCGAAGAAGAGGAAGAAGAAGACATACACTAAGCCTAAGAAGATCAAGCACAAGCACAAGAAGGTCAAGCTCGCTGTGCTACAGTTCTACAAGGTCGATGACTCAGGGAAGGTACAGAGGCTAAGGAAGGAGTGTCCTAATGCTGAGTGCGGCGCTGGAACGTTCATGGCTAACCACTTCGACCGCCACTACTGTGGTAAGTGCGGCCTCACCTATGTCTACCAGAAAGCCGCTGCCTGAAACTGAAACTCATCCGATTCGATTTTTCAATGTTTTTTTTATTTTAATAGCTTGGTTTTGAATGAAACTTTATTATATGTTACTGCTATTTGAGTATAAATCAGATTCTGCTCCTTTATTATGATTATGTTGGTGTGCTACTGGCTTTATTAAATTTAATTGAGGGCAGCGTTTTTTGATTAAACCACTGTGATTAGGACTTTTGTCCCGTGTTGGGGTTTAGTCACACTTAAAGCTTTAGCTGAGAGCTTAAGCTCAACTTGTGTTGCCAACTTAGTCAAGCTCGTTGGGTAAATTGAGACTAGTGTTTATTCGACGCGTGAGAGCGTGCATGAGCTTAAGCTGGTTTATCTAAGAAGAAGCTCAAAAGCCAAGTCATAAACTAGTTGTATCATGTATGAGTTTAATCAAACAAGTGATGTTGCTTTTACTTGAGCAATTTGGAGGTGCTGAAGTCTGAATCCTCTCTTACCCAGTTACCCTTGACGCTGCTAGAAGATAATGTAGTGTAGTTTCAATATATGATGTAATATTTGGAGATAACTTTTTTTTTTTTGGAAAAGATTTTGTTCCCTGTGTTTTTGCTTGCTAAGAAAGACACCAAATATTCTTGATTATCATGTTTTAACAGTTAATCTGTTTCACAAGAAAATGTTTTAAACATTGGCGTTGGCGGATCAGTAGTGACTTTTTAACTAAAATGGTTTGATTTTTCTTAAATAATAATAATTTGGAGTACAGCCGAATCGGCTTTGGTTGTGAATTCGGTACTGGATTTATAGAATGGTATTAGAAACGCTTTTGATTTAGTTATTTGAGTATCAGAAACTTGTGTTGCCCCCTGCATATCTCTAGTACTTTTGGTTAAGGTTAATTTGCTTACGGACCTGTTGAATTGGGGGATTTAGCTTCGTTGGAACAAACAATTGAAGTGTATTATGTTGATATAGATATTCCCAATAGAGCCTATGCAAAAGGGAGATTTTCCTAATACATTAATACGAGTTTTTTAACTTATATCTTTTCATTTGAGCTCAAATTAGTTTTTACACTTCAATTTTTTTAAAGTTAACCTTTCTATAAATAACTATTTATTTAATTGTGACCATTTAATAATGTTTTTCTTTTTGTCCATAAGAATAAGAATTTAAAATAAAGCTCACTTCTCTATACCACACCTATATATGAGTAATTAATCTTCATAAACCACCTATATGAGTAATTAGTCTTCATAAAAAAAAATACCACCTATATGAGTTTTGAAAGTTATAAGTTTCATCCCCCGACAAGAAGAACTATAGTTGTAGCTTCGACTGCAATTGTATGTTTTTTTTTTTTTGAAAAAACAAAAGGATAAATTTTACAAAAGGCGACAATTTAAGTGTGTGAGCATTTTTTTTTAAATGCTCACACACTTAATAAAATGTATACCAATACGTTCCTTATTTAAGACTATGACATGAGTGCGATTTACTAGTTCCCTCCCCCCTCCCAAGCTTATTTAAGACTGACATTCACATGAGTATGATTTACTAGTTCCCTTCTTTATTCTTTAGTTTGGCAACCCAAAAATCAAGTCTATAACTTCATGTTATATATTTTTTTAATGCAAATTATTTCATGAGGTTTGAACCTATAACTTCTTAATATATATTTTTTCTTCAAATAATAAGTTTAGAATATTTTAGTTACCTAAATGTTAATATAATTTCTTTTTTTAATGAGTATATAAAATTTGTTGATATAATTGGTGTATTTTGTTGTAAAAAAATAAGTGAAAGCATATTAACAATTCTCAGTATTTTTCTATAATAAATGTTAAATTGATACAAATTTCATGATAATTGAAACTCTATTGCATTGAGATAAAACGATATCTATTTTTTTTGTTGGTCAATAATAATATCTACATTTTTGTTGATAAACAAAGGCACAAAGGCCACGCATCTACCTACGATCAAAACGAACCACAACACCTTACCAAATCAAAGAAAAGCAAACCATAATCTACGCAGAATATCATTGATCTTAAAACAATTTACTTGTTAATATTAAAAATGCCAATGCAATTACAGAATAATCAAGCAGGTTAAAAAAGACAGAGAAGGTGTTTTTTTAAAAAAAAAAAAAAAAACCCTTGTGAAGCTAAAAGCCCTGCACCTAAAATCAAATCTACGCATGTTGAACTTCAACCCCTCACACGGTACGTACAAAGGTTTTCAAACCCCATGTACTCCTTCCTTTTAACACTTTCAATCAGGTTTGCTATGCCTACTCCACCTGTAAGTTGAAACCAAGTAAAAAAAAAAAAAACTTAAGTCATCTTAATCTTTGAACGCAATGAGAAAGCTCTAGTACCTTATATTTTTTTCATTTATATTTTAATAACATAAGACATGTTGCGAGTCATAATAATTACTAAGAGACTGGTACCCGCCCCAGAAAGCAAACTAAACAATCCTCTATAAGACACATGACTTGCCTAGTGATATTCCACTCACAAAAACTGTGAGGGCCAGGATGAAAATGATCAGAGATGCTCTCCCCAGTATGGCAATTAGCTTTCTCACCAAATGCTGCCCAACAAGTGCTGCAGCAGTGGCTACGGCTACAAAGTAAAGAGCTGCAATATAATCAAAAGTTTAATTACCTTTGTGTAGTTAATTAATAATTATTAATCCCTATGTTTGTGCACTTAGGAGATTAGGGAGCATGGCAGTTCCTTTAAGTGCACTCATTCATCTATGCATGCTTACCATATGGAATAGGAAAACGTTTCAGAAGGTAATATTCCACCACTGACATGGATGCAGAAAATGTCATTGCAAAAGTGGATGTAGCACTTGACACCTTTCATGGAAAAATTCCCCAATCAGAGTGAGTTCCAAGGGGGCCAACATAATTATTCGGCTTAATTGCACTTTTGGCACCTCAGATATCACAATTGTGCGACTTTGATCTCCAAGTTCCAATTGCGCAATTTTGGTCCCTAGTATCTCAATTGTTACAATCCGGTCCTTCCGCTACTGTGTCGTCCAAATTTTAACACAAAGAATCTACATTGGGGACTAGTGTTAAAAATTGGACGATACAGTGACGGTGGGACTTGATTGTAACAATTAAGATACTACGTGACCAAAATCGCACAATTAGAACCTGTGAACCAAAATCGCACAATCGCGATGTTGGAGACAAAAAATGCAATTAAGTCTGATTATTCCATAAATCTCTTGTGGTAAAGAGAAGGATGGGATGAAGGTACCTGAGGAGGGATTCCTAGTCCAATGAAAAGGGGCCCCAAGATAAATCCTCCACCAAGACCAAGCAAGCCACCAATTATGCCAGCAAGTATGCCACAGGCACAATATAGAACTAACTGCTTGACTCGCCAATGTGTTTCTTGATCTCCCTTGGAAGCTATCACTCTCTCCCCTTTGTATAAAAGCACAGCCTCATATGAACTCATTCCTACAGCAACAGGTACCTTAAAGACAAGGAAAAAAAATAATCATCATGATATTGGTGTGATTCATTGGTTCTTAAAACCATATGGGCTTGATTAAGCCACATGCAGAGTAAAAAATTTATAAGATGAATAAAAAAAAACTCGGGTTTCTAGCTATTTTAATTTTAATTCTCCTATACCAGTCTATACCTGTAGTAGATTCAATATCCAATATACAACCGAGCAAGTTGTTGTGTAATTCTGTTTCAAAACAAAAGCATATATTATCATCATTCTTTGTTGACCCAATATGTATACAAGAAATTGGAAGGAAATAATGAAAAGAACTCAAATTGTGAGAGCTGAATAGCTCATCAGATACTATATATACTAACTTTTCCTATCTGTAATGCAAGTATGATGATCCAGACAGAGAAAAGAAGTCCAAGTTCCTTCCAATAGATATTCTCAATAACAGAAACCTGCATGGCAGTTTCAGATTTCATTAGAAAGAATATATAATGTTGGAAATGGAAGCAGCATATTTGTTCTGTATTTCTTACTACTTTTTTCCTTGGTTGATTGGTATTGGCATGACTGTCATTGACCGGGTCTCCTATTTGAAGATCATGTGTAGCCTCTTCAGTCCTTCCAATATCTGTTCAAACTGAAAATTAGCATGAAACTAGTCTAGTTGAAAATAAAGAGTCTGAGGATGTGACATGTGTCACAGTATGGGAGGTGACACGTGTCACATCCTGGAAGGCAGTACTTAATTTTTTTATATAGTAGATAATAATAAATAATAGATAATAGATAACCACTATCTCTATTGGGTATAGTAACTAACAGAACAGATACAGAAGGCTAGAACAGGAAGGAAAAAAAAAAGGTATAAGGCCATTTACCATTTAATTGTGAATTCTGCTTAGCTTCCTGGAATTATATCAGAGTTATATTAAAACAAAGGCAGAGAAATGCAGAAAAGAAGCTTAATATAAAGGATGAGTTATGTTTAAGCAACCTTCTTCTTAACAATGGTTTCTTTTTTCCATGTATCAACACCCTTGAGGAATGCATTAACTGAAATGACTGTTTCACATCCAAAACTCCATCAAATTAAGGATAAGCAGTGAAATTAAGGAAAGAAAATGAGCAAGGACTATATTTTTTAAGGAATTGATTGTTTACCAGTGAAAACTATTATTAGCAAAGTGGTTATCATCCATTCAGCAAAGATCACATTGAAGGCAACTCCAAGACTGATTCCAAGCATAAGCATTGGTTGGAAAAGAAGTGCCAGGTCATAGTCAATGACAGGCAGGTTAAGGGTTGGGTGTCTTTGCCTCAAATTGTAGAAAACTGTTGCTCCTGCTCCACCTGTGATCATGACTTAACCAAACAAACGGAAGAAACAATGCAGATAGCAATCAATCCATGTAAGGTTTCAAAGTATATGGTCAAAACAACCTCAAAGCAAATAAGACATACTCCAATGACATTTAGCACAGGTTATTGGTTACAAATTAAGAGGGTTTTGTCCTTTTTGGTTGATTAATTGGTATTCAAGATATATACTTGTGAGGTGGGGAGAATAAAAATAACTTGGTAATGATCAACATATTCTTTTCAATAGAGAATTTTGTTTGTGTAATTTAAAATAGGATTGTTGTCATTGGTTTTCTTGATACCTTAATGGAGTCATTGTTTTGAGCTAGCTAGAGTTTATGGCCATTACTGACTAATAACTGTGCTGGTATCAAATCAACTCGATATTTTGATACAAATATTTAATTACAAATGCAGTGTACAATCTTAGAAATTGTGTAAAGTTAATTTACAAATTTTATAAAGCTAGATACTAAAACCAAAGAAGTTTATTTTATCCAAACTCTTCTTAATCGTAGCCATAGTAGCTTCTATTTTTTCATTCACAATACTCGAATATGAGATCTTATTTAAAACGGAAGAAAGCTGCCTCTTGGATCAAGAAGCATTGGTACTAAAAAACATTTTAGAGCTGTATAAATTTCAAAACTAGTTATATCAATGTAAATATATTAGAGTGTGTTTGGTTTTTCATTCTCACGGTCCAAATGTGCGTTCGCGGTGAAACTACAAATCTTGTTTGGTTTCTCATTTGGGGTTACATTCTTTGTTACAAAAACATAGTTTGACTTCATTTCCCGTTTGAAGTAGAAGCAACAAGTTGTCTTTTGAAAATTCATATATATATATTGTGACTTAGGAAAAATTAAAAAATAAAGAATTGTACCAGATGAAATGAAAACTTAAGGAAACGGAGGATGTTACTTAAGAATGTACGCTGCAAAATTTGTACATGCATCGATCTTAATTAAGAAGATAGTTCTAAGATCTTAGTAGATATATTTATCATTATATATTCTATATTATCAAATATATATATAAATTGATACATTTAGGAAAAGGAAGAAAGTTGTACCAGGTGAATGAAAGCTAGAGAAATGAAGGATGTTACTTAAGAGCTAAGAATGTTGCAATGCAAAATCTGTACGCATTCATACTTAGTTAAGAAGACAGCTAGTACTTCTAAGATCAAAGTGTGTTGAAATTATTATTTTTTAGATTAAAAGTTTTAATAGAGAATCTTTTGAAGAAAAAAAAATTTCTGCTGAATTTGCAACATAACAAAACAAATTAAATAACTTAAATTTCAAACACTATCATATAGCTAGAAAAATTGACATTGAGGAGTATATGGGGTATAAGGAAACTACCTAGCTAGTATAGCACTCAGATATATTTTTGGCGTTACTATGCCTCCTCCACAGTTCACACACGTTATACTGAATTGAAAATCACATACCCTAACCCAAATGTTTTAATTTGTTTGGTAAAGAATGATAAGGGGAGCGGAGGAATAGGAGAAATTATTAGTAGTTCTTACATTTTGATATTGCGGTAGCTGATTTTGCGTCGAATCCGATAACGAGGGTAAGCATGGGCACAAATATTCCACCCCCGCCAACACCCCCCACAGTCCCAAATGATGATCCCAGGAATCCAATTATGGTGCCCACTATTATTCTCCACCCAAATTTCATCCCCTGCAGGACCAATTAGAAACAGAAGCATATATAAATTAATTAATAATCCCAATTCAACGTCCTTAACATGCAAACACCAATATCCACACGCATAAACATAAAAAGTATATTTTTTTTATAAGCAAATGTTAGTAATTAATATATTATGTCAGCAGAGGATTATCTATGATTTTTTTATCACTCTAATCCTTATGTTCCACACGAACTACCAAACTGCTTTATCACTCACCTAATAAATCTATTTATATCACTATTGTGCTTACTTGAAGATTGACTCAAAGGTATATAAAAAAACATAAATTTTGAGGAAAACAGCTGTGTGTGTGTGTGTGACCATATATATAGTACTATTTCTGATAAGGGTGAACACTCTTACCGGCCATTTGTGTTTGTAGGATACTTTAGCATGAAGATTATTAGCATCATGTACCCCTTTGGTCTCGTTGGATGCTGAGACGGTGATTTTTGGGTCCGTGTTTTGATGAGAAGAAGTAACAGAGGTTGAAAGAAGAAGAAAAGCAATCAGAACAACCCATTTCACAACATCCCTCCCTTTTGATCCATGCACGGCCATCATCTACTGCTCTTTATTAATAGAATAATAATATAGAGCAGTTTTAATTTCTAAATCCAAATTAAGTCTCCTTTGTACTGTTCCTATATATATATTTTGCTTTCATGAATATGAAACCAAGCTACACAACCACCATAATCTTATAATTCACTTCAAATATAGGAATCCGGATCTGCTTGTTGATGACGCTATTTGAGTTCAATCAAAATTTAGGAGTAAGAGAAAAAAAAATATCTCTGGTGTCTGAGCAGTAACGTTGATGCTAACATGCTTTGTGTTTATTGGTCGACTCATCGCATTAATATACAATTTTTTTTTTATGAAAGTCATTAATATACAATATATACGTATGTCTTTTTTACCAGTACATGAAAGGTACATCTATCTATATATACAACCACTCAACATTTAAATATCTTAAAATAAATTAATTATCCGGAAGCACCGTGGTCTTTGGAAAATCCAAAAGTTTTGACCCTAAAGTGTGTATATATATATATATATATTCCCTCGAGTACATATTATAAGCAATATAGTATAAAAGCACACAGATCAAAAATGCATTGAAATGACATAATATTAATTAATAATTACTAGTTTCAAAAAAAATTTTCAAAAATACTCATTTTGGTATCTCTCATAAATATAAACATTAAATTAAATAAATAATATAATTAAAAAATTAGTATTTTATTTATTTAAAAATTGATAAATGTTGCTTATATTTTAGAAAGAAAAAAAAAAGTGCATTTATTATTTATAATTTGGAACAAGGGAGTATATATCAAATCAAATGCAAGTAATCTTACGTCTAGCGTGGATTGAGAGTAATTCGTTGACAGGTATATCTCTCATTTTCGGGGGGATTCCTTTGCATCATATATCCGTACGGTATCATGCTATCCAGAAGAGTGTTGCTATAATCTGTACGAAATTTTTCTGCACGGAATTGCACAAATTTAAATTTCACCAATTGGAAATTTGTGTCCATACATGCTCCCAGAAGAAAGTAGAAATAAAAAAAAACATCATATAAAAAAAAAATCAATCAAAATACGCAAATCAAATTTCATTTCATGCTTACTAGCATTTCCATATCTATAATTAATCTCATACGTTCTGGAAAGGAAATATGATTGCCAATCGATTGGTTAATTAGCTGGCTTATGCACATTCTCTAGCTTTTGGTGTGCATGTCTCAAGTTTTTCACTGCCTGTGGGTTGTGTTTCGTTGCTTTGACAGGAGTTTGTAAGTGTTCATAAGTTGTTTTGAGCTTATTTTTATAAGTTACTTAGGATATCAAAATAGCTTATATGAAATAAGTTTTACTATATTTTTTCTTTAATTATAAAAATAGCTTATAGAGTACAACTTATACCTTAAGCTGTAAAATAAATTGTTATGTCAAACAGGGCTTGTATCTCGTAGCTTTCACGGTGAAACGATGCACACTGTGATTTGGACAGGATACAAACATCAATTTAGACATACTTACCTCCCCACTTTCGTTGTCGTTGTCATGCTTTTTGAATGACTTCCACGTTAAGCTGTTGCATGGGCAGCTGTAAAGTGAACTGGCGTGTAACATGTTATTGCACTCTCTTGCTCATGTATTTCACTCTCTTGCTCATGGGAATTTTCAGATCACAACACAGTTAAGCACTTTTATGTATATTATTTGATATTTAATTTTTTAGTTATCTTTCAAAATATTTTAGACAAATAACGATCAAATTAAGCACATCAGTTTTAAATAAATCATATATCATCTCAAACAATGAAGTAAAAAGAAGTAATTTAACTTGCCAAATATTTAATAAAATTATAAATATATTTTGATTATTGATGACTAATTGTTTTATTAAAAAATAAATGGGTTTATCTTCTAAATACTTCGATTATTTAAAATTGTATTACGGTATTAATTAGTCTAACTAAATATCCATCTACTGAACCAAAATTTATTATCATGATTCATGAATAATAAATGTAAACAATTTTTGCAACTTTTTATTATCCTTGTGCTTATTGCTGAAGCCTTAAGATGCTTTTGTCTTCTTGTGACAGATATTCTCTAACCTCCACATCAATCTATTCGAACACTAAGCGGTGAAAATGGACACGGACAATTGCGTCCACTATGTATGTGCATGTGGATTGTGCACCATTGGCTCAATAATATGAAATCAACAAAACGTGTAGGTCCAGCTTCAACGGAGCTGAGCAGCACAAAGACGATGATGTAACTGGTCAATAATTAATAATAGAACAAAAATCTGATGTGATTGCCACAAACTACTTTCTTCTGTAGAAAATCTTCAACGTCAAGCCGAGCGGCTGTTACTTGCTAGAGGCAGCTCCAGCTTAAATCCAAATCACTTTCGACATCCTTCCGATTGCACTTGAAGCTGACATAGAGTCAGAATGTTTTTTAGTTTATACTCAAAGTATCCCAAGAAAAAAAAACTCTGGATTAATATGTGTTTAGTCGAGAGGTAAGTAAAATTGGTTATGAATTGTTCTATCGTGGGAATCAAACACAGGTCATAGCCGAGTCTGTTCTCTTAAATGGAATACATTAATCACGTGTGCCCAACATCGTGATTTGACATAGATTCAGTATGGAAAAAAATGATATTTATAGAAAAAAGAAATATTAGAATTATTTTATAACCGAGTGAAAGATAATAATTAATTGATAGCAAAGATAAATTTATATAAAGCCTTAATATTTAATTAGTCATTACATGTTCGATCAAATCAACCACCCTATTGATATCCAGTCATTTTATTTTTTCCAATGTGTAAGTGATATTCAACTCATACAAAAATTAAATTCCTAATTTCAGTCACAAAAAATTTAGTAATGAATATGAAACATATAAACAAGTGTTAATTTTAAAAATTAACATCGATTATGTTAATTATCAATCATAAATTACTGTATAAAAAATAGTTATTGGTTGGAACGGTGTTATCCATTGTTCGTTAATGTTCGTTTTAGAACTATGGAAAACAACTAGCCAGTGATGGATGTGACACTAGAATTATGTTTGATAGAATTGTGTTTGAAGAATTGATTTTAAAAAAAAATTGTGTTGAGAAAAATTGATTTGTGTTTGGTAGTGATATTTTAAAAGTGTATTCAAAAGAATTGATTATATTTGGACAATAAAGGTATAATCACTTTTGATGTGTAAATATAAAAAATTTTATAAGTCCCACATCCAGAATTGGTTTTGTTCAACGTAAAAGCTAGTAAATTTTTATTTTCATCAAAATCAATTCTATCCACCTAAAATCAATTCTCACTTTCTTTATTTCGATAACTAAATGGACGAAATTCGGCCAAAATCGTGTGTTTGACTTTTCAAACACAATTTTGGCCCTCCAACAAACCTTCAAGAATCTTAAACAAACAAGCACTAGAAAACCGTTTCAAGATGGAGAACGATGGCAAAGACGGTGGAGGAAGGTAGAGCCACCAGCAAAACACTCCAACATTTAAGTTTGTGCTTATCCGAATGAGAGGAAAATATTTGGAATCTATAAAACGTACTTGAAGTGGTTGTGGCAGTTCCCGCATTTTCCAAAAATGGTTGGTGGACACGTGCGGTGTATGTAGGACTTTTAGTAGGCTTGGGTCTAATCTGAGTTGTGAAATGTTGGGCTAAACTTAGGGTGTGTTTAGATAAACTTATTTAAGTAGTGTTTATGTATAAATTATTTTTATAATTAAAGAAAAAATATATTGAAATTGTTGTTATATAAGTTATAAGCTATTTTTATAAGTTATTTTGGAGAGCTTATGAAAATAAAATCAAACCAGCTTATGAATTAGTCATAAACTATTTTCATAAGCTCTATCAAATACGTTGACAAGTACTTATATTAATAGATAAACCTAAATAAACTCTACATAAGATAATCTAAACAGGACCTTAGTCTAAACCTGATCTAGAACACCGACAATATTTTTTTTAATTTTTTGGTTTGGATACGTATCACCCCATACCTTTTTATTTTTCCATGAAAGTTATTTTGTTCGTTGAATAGGAAAAGACTCATTCTTTTTACGGCTCATATCGCTCGCCTAGTAGTTATAAAAAAGAAATAATATCTGTAATTTGTAATACTACTTAAAAAATAACACGTGGACATTTACTCATTGAAGACTCTGTACGCCCGCTAATTTTTTTTAGTAGGAAGAAACTGGAATTCTTGTGTGAGAAATGCGGGTGCTACGACAAAGCAGCAGTCAGCAGAGTCAAGTATATTTGTTTGCGTTTGTGCCTAACAGAATTGAAGGAAGAGCATAGGCGTCGAAACGAAAAACAGAAAGAAGAGAAAGAGAAGAAAGGAAGAAAAAAAAATGATATCAGCTTGTGTGTCTTCAACTGCAACTGCACGAACCACTTTCTCTCTCCTCAACTGCAAAGATCCACCATCTTCGCTCTCTCTCCATCGCTCATCACCGTCATCGCTCTCCTTCTCCCGCTCCTTCAATCCCCTTGGCTTCAGGTAACCGTTGCTGCCTGCATTCTCTCTCTCTCTCTCTCTCTCTCTCTGATTCTGATTTTGACTTTGTTGTTCAATTCCAGATCTGTGATCCGCCATGACGGAATCGGAAGCGTCGTGAAGTCGAAGACCAGCAACAGAAGCACAGGGTTTCGCGTGCTTTGCTATGCTCGTCCTCTCACTCCTCCCAATTTGCAGTGGATCTCTGCCGTTTCTTCTCTGTAATTTCACTCGCTCTCTATCTTTACAATTCAATTCATTCATTTATGTTCCTTTATCAAGCATGACAATGACAATGAAATGTTATCTGTATAATAATTATCACCTCTTATTAATTGTTCCATTGCAGTTGCAGATTTCAATTACTATTTATAGTTATTTTATTGGTAGGTTTCTGTTTCAACTTTCAACACTTGATGTTGAAATCTGTGGTGATGTTGGAAGACACAGTGCTAGCTGTCAAAAATATATAGACGGTTTATAGTTATTCGATGGCATTCATTTAGAGGAGTCAAATCCAAATCCTTTCCTGCCTTCTTTCTAACCGAAGCTTTGTGATTTTGAACGAGATATTCTTCTTTTAGTTCATATTCCAGTTTTTATTCCACTGGCTCACAAGTGAGAAAAACATTTTATTGAATAATTTTGTTCGCTTTTTCTCTTTATGTAAGAATGCTTAATCATGGAAATTTATTTATTTATTATCTCTATTTAATTTTCTAATTTTTGATATACGTGGTGTGACTTTTTTTTTTCGCTTTTTCTCTTTATGTAAGAATGCTTAATCATGGAAATTTATTTATTTATTATCTCTATTTAATTTTCTAATTTTTGGTATACGTGGTGTGGCTTTTTTCTCTCTCTCTTTTTAACATCACAGTTCACAACAGAAATATATGTTTTGGCTGGTAGTAATTTCTTGTGCCAATAATCTTATTATGGAAAGCTTGAACTCGCAGTTTTTGTTTTTTAAAAGCAAAATTTGAGATGTAGCTGATGGATATTCGGAATCTTGCAGGGTTTTAATACTGGCAAGGGGCACCGCGGTACCCAAATCGTTTATTGTTCCATTATTTGCTTTGCAAGCACCTGCAGGTGTCGTTGCCTGGATACAGTATGTCATTAATTCTTTTATTTTGTTTTCCTGTTCAGTTTATCTGCTTATTTGTTTAAACGTAGATTTTCCTGTTTGTTCAACAATTTTTGTGGAGTATTATTCTATTTGTACATTTAGCTTGTTATTTTAACAGTGTTATTTTAACCCTTTTATTGGTCTAAATATTTTACACAATTGGACATACAGAGGTCGATATGGTGTGTGGTCAGCATTCTTGGCACTTCTGGTTCGTCTTTTCTTTTATATTCCTGGTATGTCCTCGTATCCATCATGCACAAGGAAACATGAAATCTAGGAATCTTGAAGGAGTAACAATGGACGCTATAGACATTAAGAACACCATATAGCCTTCATCAAGGAGTAAACCTATCTTACCATCTTAGTATCTTTATTCCTAATCCTGTGTTGTCTTGTGAGTCCAATCATTCATCGTAACATTCTAATCAATATCACAGGTTTTGTAACTTTGTGGTAAATTTTTGCTTAAACTTTGGTGGTACTTTTCTATCAAATATAACACCCAAAACATTCTTCTGTTTCATCCATCCCGATTAAATTCCATGGTTTACATCTCCTTTTATTTCCTTGTCACATTATATGATGGACCCAAGATATTTAAACTGTGTGACTGTATCATCAACTGCAAAACACAATAAAGAAAAATCCTGATTGAGTGTAATAATACAAATAAATCGTGCATTTTCTTCTTCATGCTTTTTGAATACTAATTGAAAAAAGGAAAACTTTTCTGCTGAATCTTCATTTATTCCAGGTGAACTTGAGTTGCCATTTATAGCATTACTCTTGGTGATGGTAGCTCCTCATGAGGCTATGCGATTGAGGTAAGCAAATCCATCTTTTTGAGGCTATAGAGCCATTGTCAATTGTGCCTTTTTTTTTTAAAAAAAAATAGCTTCAACATCATTATTCTCTTTGTCAGGAACACAAAAGAAGGTGCTTTAATTTCATTGTTGATTTCGGTGTATTTGGCTTTCCAACATTTCTCAAGAACAGGCGTGCGGAAATCACTTGACCAAGGTTCAATTGTTGCCACTTTAGCTGTCATTTGTGTCACTGTTGCATCTTTGTTGCTTCTGATCTGAGTTGGCTTTGAAATGATGCACACTAATATGTTGTAAATAAGAATAATACCTGTTGGAATGATGATACAATTCGGGGTACTAGAGGATATGTATTATGTTAGTCGCTCTATTGTGTACCTTTTACTTATTTAAATAATGAAGTCAGAATCGGTATTCGTGATAGAATTTTGTATTTAGTACATGATATTCTGTATATATTATAGTGACTGAAGCTAGCTTTTGGTCTTGGGTTGCTGTCATAAAGAACTTCACTTCTGACATGAGGGTTCCTTGCTGCTGTTGTGTTGATTGCAAGGAACATATATAAAAATGTGTAATTAAAATATTGTTTCATTTAGATATGGTCCACCAAATATGCACTTGTGCAGTGTATTAGAAATTGGGTGAAATGCTTTCATCTCCTAACACCCTGTATATTTATCTATTTACTTTTTGGTTTTGTGCGTGTAAGTTAGGCTAATCAATTTAGTGTTATCTTTGGTTAAACTTGTTTTTCTGTAGTTTATCCATTTCAATATTACTATCCGATGCATATTATGCAAATTTAAAGTATTAATATCCTATGCAGTATCATCTTTTATTAAAAGGGGCTGACCTAAATTTCTTTTTAGTGCTTGTAATTTATAGTATTATCAATTATCAATGTCAACTTAAAATTATACTATTTCATGGTTGAAATGATTGTATTCTGATTCTACATAAAAGAATGATTCCCTGAGTATAAGAAGTTTCTTGATTTATACACTACGGAATTACTTACTAATGTTAGTAATGTGATAGGTTTGTTAGTTGAGGAAGTTAGAGTTAGTTAGGCTTAGGACTAGATGTGAATGAGATAATTATTGAGGTAGGCCATGTTATATATAAATAATAGGAAGGGAAACTAGCTAGTCATATTTTGAGAGAATTGGGACTTTAGGCAAGGAGGTAACAGATCCTTGAAGATCTACATTCTATTCTGTAATCAGTGGAGTTCTTACCTAAATCTTCTAATAAATACCAGGTTTCTATCAACTGGTATCAGGGCTCTCTGATGTTGGAGCTATGGGTATTGCATATTAAGATGATTTCAATATTTGATGGAAAAGAGGCTTATAGGTGACTGATTACTGTAGATAAGTATTGTGAGACCATTGGAGTACCTGTTGCAATTGCACTTAGAAGGGTTCTGTCAAATGGTGGGTTTCGTGGAAGGAGAGCAACCCAAACACAACATGGTGGCTTTTGAGAAGGCATTGCTCAAGGGGTTCTAGCCAGAATTTGATCTGGATATACTAGTTTGGGTTCAAGATGAATAAACAGAAAGTGAATTGGAATTGGAACCCTTGACACCTCAAGATGAGAGCCAAGAGCCAGCAGCATGGAGAGAAGAAACTGGCAAAGAAAAGAAACAAGAATTAGGGGAACCAGAAACTCAGAATGGGGAAACCTGACAATAGCAACCCACCACCCTTCTGTATCAAGAACCAGAAATTAAAAGCGAAGATGAACTTGCAAAGATGGAGAATGTGAACCATTATGGTGGAGAAAAAACCAGTAAAGTGGAGGCAGAAACGGAAAGTGAAACAAGCATTATGATAGATATGGTGATGGGTTGATGGAAAAGAAGGAATAGAAGCAAAGTGGGGAACAAAATAAGGATCGCAAAAACCACTTTTTGGGTGGCCAAGGTGAGGTGAAGGTAGAGGCCAGGGTTAGTTGTCCGTGTGGGTCGCAAACCAGCACGTAGGCTGGTCAACCCACCTTTGCCGCCAGAATGTTGGACTCAAGCTTGTCCATGGGATGGGACACCAGTGGCGACAATGTTGTGGGTGTCAGTGGTGCTGGCCAAGTTTTCTTTGTTGGAATTGATGAGTAGTACCCTGTGTGCAATGGCCAACGCTCCTCCGGTGGCAAGGACAAATGTAGAGCTGGTTGTCCTTCTGCTGCAAATCAGCATCCTTTGTGCGGAGGCGTTGAGAGCAAAGAGAAGGACGGCGTCTAGCATTTTGACCTAGCTGCCATTGCCAAAACCACCAAACCCAACCCTTTGTGAGGAGGAGGACGGATGTAAGTCAGACGAGGCACAAGTAAATCACTAAGCAGTATTTTTGTTGCATGACCACATCATGTGTGTGTTTATTCAAGTTTTTGGTGCTTTTCAATCAAAATTGTTTAACAGAGGACAACTAACATCACCAAGCCGTGTTTCTGTTGCATGACCACATCACGTGTTTATATATGTACACACACACACACACACAATGCTGTGAATAAGGTAGGTTTTTCCGAGTAGCCTTATTAGCGTCCTGGTTCTCAACCAGAACCTTTTTTAGACCAAACATGATCATTTTAAAAGTTCTTTAATGTAATTTATTCTGTTCACTAAATAAAATGGCATGGTAGCTGATATTAATTACAGGGATTCTGTATGGAAGAGAAGCTAATACTGCAGAAAAACTGTCTACGAGAACCTATATTTCCTTTTGGCTCTATTACTTTTCCGGGCTTTATCATCAACTAACAGCCATACATAGATGATAGGTATAAGTAATTTTAATTGCAAGACTTATTTGACATTTGACTGACTCCTGGAGATTTTGCAAAAACTGCTGGAAGACCGAGTAAATTCCAGCTTATCGCTTAAAGAATTACTGGACCCTGTTTTTCGTCTAGATGTAATGTGCTACTTGAAGTGAAGCCAAGAGGCCACATGCGAACAACAGCGGCAAGGAATAAAACGCATATGTGGCTGCGTTAGGGCTTCCTGTTGGTTCTTGACCATAGACAGATGATCCACCGCCGGGCATTGTTGTTGTCATATCTGGTGGAGTCATGGTTACAGGAGTTGGTGGGCTCGGTGGGCTGACATATGTTGGTGGACTCATACTGCATTGATAATATAATAAATATTAGAATGTATAAGATTACATCTTTGTGTCTTCTTCATTATAGAATGAAAAAGACATATAGGTTCTGCAGATTCTTACCTTGTCTTTGAGGATGCATAGTGGCAGGATCCACTACCTGCGGTGATGCTACATGTTATTTTCTTTCTAAGGTAGAGAGAGAAGTACAGATAACAGACATGATGAAGTAGGAATTTGTTGACAGTCTAATCCCATTCAAAAAACAATTAAACATTGGTGTAACTTGATTTGGTGAGAAAGTAAGCAAAGTAGGCAGCTGCAATTTTTTGGACATTTATCCGTTACTGAGAAAGGGTTTCAATAGGCATGGATTGAACCTTCATCAGTTAAAGAAATACACGAGTAGTTTTAAAATTTGAGTTTTTAGCCTGGTACGTTATGGGTACCAAGATACTGTACTTTGAAAAGTCTTGGATATTGGTATAGCAAGATATATGATTACATTCTTTTAAGCTATATAATCATATATTCATAAATAATATAGAATTGCTTGAGATAGAAACATGAGAGATGGGGTAATCTAATTGGGTTGTTTATCCTGGTTTGATTCCCTAAACCACCTCTCGTGTACTATAATATTTGCGAAAAATTCTGCAGTTTTTATGAAAGAATTGTGACTTGTGCTATCCAAGCAGTACCGAAGTTCCCAACAAGTATGATATATACATTGGGTACGTGGTACACATAGAATACTTGATTATGCTGGACAAGACATGATTTGTGCAGTTACACATGCTACACATCCTCGAAGATTTTGGATACAAATTAAATTTCTCTTGTTCATTTTTAAGACACGTAAAACAATTTCAAATATTGTAGTCACAAGTCAACCAAAAAAATGATCACAATGAGGTAATCGGGCTTTTATGTTCGATGAAATTCTTACTTGGATCATTGCTTGTAAGTGTTGCTGTTCCTCCAAATACACAGCTGGTAGGTGCTGGATTCTTCTGGTAGTAGTCATTGAATGCATACGAAGCATGGTCACGAACAGTGTTTGGGTTATAACAGCTTGCTCCAGATTGAATCGCCGAGCAGTCTGCACCTCCATACCCACAAGCATAGTCAAGAGCAACCTGTAGAGCAGTGTCTGAAGCTCCTTGACTAGCAACACACCATTGACCCCCTGATGATGATGCAGGAGGGTTCGTGGTTGGTGTTGTTGGAGTAGTAGTTGGTGTTGTTGGAGTAGTAGTTGGTGTCGTTGGGTTTGTGGGAGTAGTAGTTGGGGTCGTTGGGTTTGTGTTTGGGGCTGTAGGAGTTTGCCCTGTTGTGTCAGGTGCTTGAGGAGATGTTGGGTTTATCGTAGGATAAGGATTTCCTGTGCCTGGAGTTGTAGGGTTGACGACAGGAACATCATCCAATTGAGTACCCAATTCCGATGATGAGAAGATTTTCTGGTTTCTGTCACTACTTAATATCTTGGCTGTACCTAGACCTGGAAAAGAAAATGCCAAAAATCATTTTAACTCTTCAGTAGGACACATGAGAATAATTTGCTAAAATTGACCTATAGTCAACCCAAATTTTTTCTGTAATTGGTGGCAGAGCTGGAATGAACTGATGTGGTTCCTAGACATTCAGTACTAACTTAGAATTGGAAACTATCACCACACTTGCCCCAAGATAAACTTCCATCGTATTTTCGATTGATAAATTCTGTCTACAACTCCACAGCTCTAAATGGCTTCAATGTTATATTTTCTCAATCAAAAGTTGGTTTTTGTTATAGATGCATGGGAAAGAATAACTAACCACGTTGCTACTCCTTATTACGTACCTGAACTAAAGAAAATGCATAAGGATAATAACGCACAGTGCCACCTTCTACGATCCATTTCTGCAGGTTGGCTTCTAAGCTTGGATTGCAGATTTTTTTTCCTTCTTGATTTGGAGCAATGTTTACAAGCTAAGATTTATTAAACAAGCCAGCACGTTATGTGTTCCTGTGAAGAATAATTTTATTCTTTTAATCTGCATCTTTTTTATATATAATATATAATAAAATCACGAAGAATCATAGCTTTCTTGGATCAAATAGAGAAGAAAGAATATAAGAAAACTTGAGAAAGGAGGCATTGGATAGTTGAAATTAGCAAGCAAGAGAAGGTGCAAACAAAAGGGGGGTGAAAGGTGCATGGTGAAGGAGAAAGGCAAAAGGGTGATCTGCTTGATATTAGATCTGATGCTTGAGGGCTGTAATATATGTATATAATTAACTTGACGGTGATATCTCTGCAACGTTCTCTCTCTTTTGTGCCACTCTTTTCTACTGTTTTATGGAACTGAACCAAAAGGTAAAGCCTGTGCACTATGTGATTTAGTGGCCTTTCAGGGTTTGTAATGAAGAATGTTGTCTCCTTTCTATGCTTATCCCCAGCCTCTTAACACAAGTCATTTTCTTTTCTCAGAATGAGTAGTTCCTATGGAATGTTTTGGAAGTAAGATTCCTCTTCTAATAAACTCTCAAGTTATGCCACTGCTGCCTTGTCCAACAAGACCTTGGGTTAATCTTGTCATGCTTAAGCTTCCTTGTCTCTATGTTCCAAGTTGTTTATTGCATAACTTAAGCAACTAAAATCATTCTTTCTATAAAATATTGTGGGGGGAGAGGGGGGGGGGGGGGGGGGGTGGGGTGGATATATATGAGGAAAAGCACAGTTAGGAGTGTATAGGACATTATAAAAGAAAGGGCAAAAAAAAATTCAAAATGCAACCCAAGGCTGAAAATATTCTCAGTAATGCTTTAAGGGCATCAAATCTCCCTACATATAAAATATGGTCACACTTGCAACAAACCTGAAGAGAATATCAACAAGGAGTCATTAGCGTAATCCTATAAAAAATAAGGAGTTTAGTGACAAAGAGATACCTTAAAAAATGTAATATGAATTTTTTTTTCTTTCAATATTCTAAAATACCCTCACGTAATTAAGAAAATAATTTAAGTAATGACTAGATACACCAATGAATAACAGAAATTATATATTGCTACAAATTTTCATCAAGAGGTGCTAGAAAAAATAACTGATGGTGTTATAACCAATCGCAGGAAGATAGAAATGAAGAATGGTTATTGAAGTTTTCTTTCTGAATTAGCTATCCTCATGATAAGCATCAAAAGAATGAACCGTGCAACAAGTCATTAGTATTATGAGCCTAGAAATTGAAATAAGAATTTGTAAGATTACCTTTCCCTGTGTGTCTTGTCTCCATTTCTTCTTCCTCACTTCATGCAATTTATAGCCTAAAGCACACGTGCTTTTTCAATTAATTTGTATCACTAGCTATTATTGCTATAATTAAATCACAAGGATTTTTTTTTTGATCAAAAAATCACAAGGATTTATTTCTTGTTTGAATCTTCATCATTAATATGCTTTCAAATTAAAGCTAATTAATGATAAATTCCCCGAGTGTTTAGCTTCGAATGCTTTGTCATGCTTGCATAATTAGAGTCCGTTTTTCACTTAACGAGAATCAAGTTAATTAAGATGGATGTGACATAAACTTTAATACTTGATTTTAAAAATTCTTTCCTTTCCTTTCCCCTTTCCTTCTTAATTTTTTGATATAGTTGTGGTGCTGTGGATAAATAATTTATGACCTCGTGATAAAAATTCTTAAGTTATCCAAGTTCTCATCATTAGTTGAATTCTAATGGCTTTATGTTCGATTTTTAGGAATTTGGGTTTATGGCTGAATAACGAGTTTCAAACAATATATACGTGTGTTATATATTCTTAATTTTTGAAAATAACCAAGATAGAATTGGATGTTGACAGTTAGTTTTTCTCAATATATATATACATAAAACACAAACCTAATCAAAAGGCCTTTTTTTTTATGATAACCTAATCAAAAGTCTTAATTGATAGTCATACCAGAGGAGTAGAATGAACGAAAAAATATATATGAAATAGACGAATAAAAAACAAAAAGATAAGACAGAAAAGTCATACCAAAGAAGAAAGAATTGAAAAAACACAAAAGTTTAGACAAATACAAGGTGAAAAGTTGAATAAAATATTAATAAATAAATATATAGAGAGATAATGTATGAGAGTATTCTCTAGAATTGAATCAACAAAAAAAAAAGAAATTAGATGGCATTCATGAGATACTCATATTCTATTTTTGAACCAAGAATTTAATACAAATCGGAATGCTGCCATAAAAATTGAAAGATTGAATTTAATATTATTTGTAATTGAAGTGAGATATTCCATTTTTGAGCCAAGAATTTTAATACAAATATGAATGTTGCCATAAAAATTGAAACATTGAATTTAATATTATTTGTAATTGAAAATAAATATTTCAAATTAAAATCAGAAAAGGAATGCATTGATCGAGAAATTAAACTCTAATACTGATTGAATGTTAATATTAATTGAATAAATAAAAATAATTGCTAAAAATGCCTTTTTTGGTCCAATTTCTAAAAATGCTTGAAAGTATGAGAATGCGACACTTGAAAGTATGACGCGCGTAAATTTTGAAAGTATGAGACTTCTTTTCACATGCATACAAGCAAAGACTTCAACAATCCTATTATATTTTCGTTACCAAAAAAATCCTATTATATTTCTTTTTCAAACTTAAATTCATTTTAAAATTGAGTAATGTTAAATCCTCCTACAAATACTCTTACATATCCTCCTACTATTTTATAAAGTAAATATTAAATGAAAAAAATAAATGCATTTAATATCTTGAAAAATAAAAAATATTTAATTTTTTTCTCAATTTAATATGTAGGAAGATTTGTAGGAATAAAAGATAAGATGATTTAGAATTATTCTTTAAAATTAGTACTAAGTTATACCATATGTGTGTGTATGTATATATGTATTTAGTGTAGGCTTTCTTATTTTATATTGAAAAGAAGCTAGCAATATCACTCATTTTACACTAAAATGGAATTGTCGTTAAATTTCAAAGTTTATGACTTTATATATGCCAAGTGGCTAATATTCTGCACTGAAGCAAGTTAAGGCACCTTCTTTGTAAAGATCATAGAGGAATCGGGAAAGTGGAGAATAATAAGCAATAGATGAAAATACTACTAGCAGTAAAAATTTGCAATTATTCCATTATATGGTAATGAGTTCTTTACCAATAAAGTGGCATTCAGATTAATCAACCAATATGTATTGATACACAGACACTTAAATTGAAAGAAAAAAATGAAGGAAAAATAAATAAATGGAAAACTTGCAAGAAGAGGGTCATAGTATATCAAAACGCGCGTACATAAACATGTAAAACAAAGTTTCCAATGTTAGTAAGCATTAAAACGCTTCTTGGACACAAACTCCTGTATGCTTTCTGGGATCATTTCTTCTTCACCTTATAATCCATTGTTCAGTTCATCTTGGATGGAACAGTTACAAATGTTCCAAACCAATCCCTTTCTCTTAATTACCCACCAATCTTGGGAGTTAACGCAATTGTATGCTAAATGCCATTGTAGCCAAGAAGGCTAGGCAAACCATTCAAGCATATATCTATTAACAACCTGAAATTCGCGACATATACACATGGCAGCTTCCATCATGCAAAAGCCGAAGGAAAAGATTGCATTGGAATACACCATGGGGACTGTTTCATCCTTGCTGAAGCATACTGCATTTTGAAAGATGTCGGCTGACATCATCCCAAGCTGAAAATATCGGGCGCGGATCGTGAGAGCCATATTATCATTTGACTATGAAGGAGAGAAAGAAAGAAAGAGAAAAGGACAACTTGGTACTATAAAGCTCCTTTCATGGAAGGGTCAAACCCATTGTGAGTCTATTTATAGGCAATCTTATCTTGCATTTACAAGAGGCTGATTCCACTATTTGAACGTGTGACCTCCTTATCACACGATAGCAACTCCAACCCTTGTGCCACGGGAAAAAGAGAAAGAAAGAGAAGAAGAGGAAAACAATTCTACCTGGAAGTTTTTGGAAGTCGGGCTCTATTCCGTTGCCGTTTATGTCCTTGTGATGTGGTGTTACATACTTCCCAACAGTGATAACCACACCAGATCCATCTTGAAGCTCAAATACAGATTGAATCAAACCCTGTTAGAATCATTGCACAAGGAAGTGCCAAGAGGCTGTTACAACTACATGTCTACACCATATGAGCCAAGTAATCTATACATGTACAAGGCAGTATAGCTGTTGAAACAATGTAGACACAGCCATTTAGCACAGACGAAAAAAATTTATAAACCTTGCCGTATGTGCGTTTTCCAACAAGAACAGCTCTACAATTATCATGAAGTGCAGAAGCAACCTGAAATAAGCATAACATGAACAATGGTATCATAAGAAGTGTGAGATGAAAAATCAAATAATATACTAAGAAGTTAGCTCCTTACTATTTCACTTGCACTAGCAGTTTTGTCATTTACTAAAACCTGCAAGGTACAGACCAAAAAGACTGATAAGCCTCTCAGGAAGTCCACAAAATGAGAATTCCGCTAAGCAATGACATGTAACGGTTATTCAAAGAAGGATTATCATAAACCCTTGGATTCTAAAGCTTCTCTACACAACTCAATTTCAGAATAATTGAGGCATTGGCTCCTGAATGTGTCAAGTACCTTCAATACTAGAGTAAAAAGGTCTTTACTCAGATTGTGCAAACAAATAACTGACCCATCACACATTGTTATCCATCATACTTTTCAATACTACAAAATTCTGTTACCCCTCCACGTGTTTGCACTCTAATCATTAGTCATCACCGATCATACATCACATATCCATCATAGTTTCATATCTTCAAGTCCCAAAAAATTAGAGCAATAGACCCCCAAGTCAGCTCAATGTACTTCCTACAAACCATATCAATAGTGGGCAAGTTGGGTTTATTTAAATGAATCCTAGGCTTTCTCCTATCTTTTATTTTGGACAGTATCATGTTTTATTTCTAATGTAATTTCATGTTACCAAAGTTTGTGAAATGGGCGACTAGTATCACCATTTATCTGTTGAACAATCAATAATTTCATTCAAGTCAAACAAAGAAATGTCTTTGAGCTATTCCTGTCCCAACACCAAAAAAAAAGGAATCTGAGAAGTAAAATAATTCCTCAAAGTTAATTTAATTATAAAATTTTTAAGATGTAGGAAAAGATTTTACAACAACAGGGGCTTGAATCAATGGTGAAGAATCTGTAAGAATAGCTTGCTGGAGCTGGGGGTCTCTCCCAACAGTGTAGATGACCTGTCACAAAGATATCAGAAAAGGACAAGTCTTTGTTAAGAAACCGAAATGCATTCAAAAAAGAACAGTTGAATTTTGAGTGTCACATGATAATTCTGTTATATATTTAATGGTTTGCTTAAGGGAGATTTTATTCACACAATGTGAGCTTAAGCAGCTCATTTGCATCTTCTCAAACCCTTAGGTATAATCCTACATGCGGCAAAAGTTTAAGGTGGTAAGAAGCAATTTACCCTAAATCAAAACAATTACAATCAGTAACAGCCAACAAGCACAAATTTGACATACCGTGTCTCCTTCGTTTAGGAAAAGCTTTGCAATTTCAATTCCAGCCTGAATAAGTTGAAAGGCACCAAATTAGGTAATTTCAAAAGGCAAAGGAAAAATACTGACATACAGACACAGTACTACATGAGCTGCACCCCCTTGGAACATTTGTTTGATATATAAAAACTTCTATGAAAAAGAAAAAGTAAAAAGCAAAGATAGAGAGAACAAAAACAATATGGTCATTTAGCATCAATGGAAGCAGACCAGAATATGTATATTTTCTCAGCCATAATCTGCACTAAGCCACTAATACACCCTGTAGAAGCCTTAGGCACCTTTATTTAGTTTATCTTTATGTTAGGGAGGCAAACAATATAAGGAACTCACTAGTCACTACTCTAGTTGATTTCAGAGAAGTGAATCAGAATGGTAGAGGTAGATAGGGTTATATGGAAATGCAACCTGTACTAGCCCACCAAGATTGTCTCTAAGATCCAATATGAAATATGAGGCACCCATGTCTTGAAGTCGCTTCATTGCTGCACAATTCATTATTCATTCTGGTGTAATCGCAAGTCACATAAAACTAGAAACAACAAATGAAAGTGTCCAGAAGTAATAAACGATTAAGCTAAGAAAAGCTGACCACTGACTAAATCCTTTCTGGCCAATGCATTGAACTCTTTGAGGCGGATGTACCCAACATGAGTAGCACCATTGTCTGTTTGTTCCATGCGGTAAAAGACTGGTGTGCGAGCAACAAATTGCCGCTGAACCTCTATTGATTCAACAGGCCCACAGTTTCCACGCCTGACCTGACAGTAGTAATGCCAATATTAAACTTGAACATTGGAAAACTGAAAAACAAAGGCTAGAGCAGTGCCAAACTAACTTGGATTCAGAATCTAAAACCTGAATAGTCACAGATGTTCCATTAGGGCCTTGCAACAGGGATGATACTTCAAATGCTGATTTTCCCTTTACCTCCATGCTATTGACTGCCAATAATTCATCCCCCTAAAGAGAAACAGAAAAAATAAAGGAAAACTATTATATTATATAAAAATAGTTCTTTGTACACACCCCGATTGATAATACCAGGAGACACAAATAAAAGGAAATAGTTTATGCTGATAAACGGTAAAGATGGGGAAGGGAGGTTGTTTTGAATGGTCTCAGAAGGACCACACAAATTGTTGACCAATTTCTGTAGAGTAGTATACTGGCTTCGAATGCTCTTGCAAACAAAAAGAAGTGCATTATACTTTGTTCCGAGAATGAGCATATGAGAGATTGATTGCGTAGCAATGACAATTGACAATGCATAGCATGATTCATTTCACATATTTATTTCATAGACTAGAAAATGAAAATAAAAGCAAGAGAGATGTATATGCAGATTTTTCAAAATGAGTAGGAAACACATAGACTTGTATACAATTATATTTATATTAATATCAATGACCAATTCAAAACAGAAAAAAAAAAATATTATGGCAAAGAGTAATTTTTAAAAGATGTGGGCAGAGTAAATTTGTAGAGTCATATTTGTCTACCTGTCTCACACCAGCAGAATGAGCAGGACCGTCCAATATTGTTCCCCATACCTTCAGCCTGCTGTCTCCATTTTCATCAGTAACTTCCCTAAGGTTTATTCCAATACCAGTCATGTCATACCTCGCCATCTTGGAGAACTTTTAACAGTGAAAAAAGTTCCATATGCCATGAAGTAAGAAACATGAGAAGCACAGTGGTAGCAAGTGCTGAGGTCTATATACTATATCATCATATATAAGCAAAACTAACAACACTAAAGAGAATGATGATACAAGAATGCATTACAATTTCCTTCTTTAGTTTAATGAGTATCTCATAAGAATCAACTTTTTGAAGGGCAGCACTGATGTCCATCCAACTCATAAAACACAGTAAAACAATCATCCGTTGCCAATTCAAGCCATGTTGGAGGTACCCATAAATAAACATCTAGTGATAAAAAGATAAACCCCCACAGAGCAATGCCCATGAAAATTGAAGGAATGAATTACCTCCTGAGGGGAAAGAAACCTTGTATACGGATCCCCCAAACTGGCCAGCATTCGCTTGATGATCTGGTGTGCCTTTGATCTTGTCTGAATGGAATTGCTCAAGATATCTTCCCTCTTCAGCTGGAAACAAGAACTGCGATTAGCAATTAGCATCAACCAACCATCACAACACAGTACCAGAAATATCAGTATCACAATACCAACAAAGCAACGCATATAATAAAGCAGCAAACTTGAGTTGGTAAAGTAATGAGTGCAACCTTCAAACCAAAACCCCACAATCCAAAATTCATAAACTAGTCAATGATGGGAAAAAAGGTGCAAAATTTTGATGTGGGGTGGGGTTGGATACTTGGAATTGAGGTTATATATACCTGCCAGGTATCCTGAGACCAGCGGTGGTGACTATTGTCAAGAAAGCTATCATTGACAATCTGCCAAGCTTCCTCAACGAGTCCTTCATTGGTGACAACCTCGGGAGCCGTTGGAACCACCATCACATGTTGTGTCTCAACAACATCGCGGCATGTGTCAGCAGAAGAAGGAGGAGGAGGAGGAGATGGAAGGGAGAGGGGTTGAAGAGCAGAGGCAGAAGGCAAGGAGAAGAGGAAGCCAAAGGAGAGTGCACCAGCAAGGAGGGTGTTGTGAAGCCCAGTGGAGGAAAGGAGCTTGGGATTGGGAAGGTGGGGTCTTGAGAGTGTTGCAGTGGTGGTGATGGAGAGTGGTGAGGGTTTCAGCCACACATTCATGTTTCTGCAACTGGAATTCTGATGTATGAGGTGCTGATGATGTTCAGTGTTCACACACACTTGTACATTGTGTTTTGCTCTTTAACAGTTGAATTTAACCTCGTATCAATCAATCAAGTTATCAACTGAACTGGAAACAATATTGTTACGTGGCTACTTCACTTGGTAGTAATGTTATGTCATTCTCATCCTTAGCTTTTCGATAACAGCCTCCCATCCTTGGTAAGATTATCTCCCCATCTAGACTGGTAACTGCGTAGTATTTGGTTTTATACTTCATCTAATTATCACTGGGTTAGATTAAATTGCAGTTATAGCGATTAGCTATAATCGGTCAAAATTAAAAAAAAAAACTAAATTTTTAGTGAAACAGAATATAATTTAGTGAAAGAAAAAAAAAACTAACACTTTGGCGTTTCAGGAATAGAAATGCTTTTTCTTCACCAAAAAGAAAAAAAATAAATATATATATATATATATAAATGCTTTCCTCAACATTCCCAAATACATAAACGATGAATATGTAATTCAAGGACATTTTAATAAAATGTGTTTGATTGATTTATGACATTTTTAAAAATCTTTAATAAAAATAAGGTATGGAATAAGTTATAAAGATAGGAATAAAAAAATGTTTAAAAATAAAATTTTATTCCTACTTCATAAAAATACACTTTTTCAACCTCTTTTTTTAGGAACACGGTCCGTCGGTTGGTTTTTATATATCACATGAAACGATTAATTTATATAGTAATAAATTAATATGTAATATATTCCAAATTTATAACAGTGTTAATTTTGTGTCATAAAACATGAAAGCTTACAGGAACTAAGAAAGAAAAATAGAACTCATAAGCAAATACTATATATCATATTGATCAGAAATAAAATCGAAAGAAAAATAAATTTATAGCTCATAGAAAATAATTAGAATAAATAAATAAGTGAAACCTGTAAGCAAAAACCATTTGGTGATCGAAAATAAAATCAAAAAAAAATTTATAGCCTGTAAAATGTTATTAGAACAAATAAATGAGTGAAACATATAAGCAAGCACCGTTTTGGTGATCGAAAATAAAATCAAAAGATAAATAAAATTATAACCCGTAAAATGTTATTGGAACAAATAAGTGAGTGAAACCTGTAAGCAAACACATTTTTTGGTGATGTAAATAAAATTGAAAGACAAATAAATTTATAGTCCATAGATAGTTATTGGAAGAAATAAATGAGTGAAATCTGTAAGCAAACATCGTTTTGGTGATCAGAAATAAAATCGAAACAAAAAAAATTTTATACTTCGTAGAAGGTTATTAAAAGAAATAAATGAATAAAACTTGTTAGCAAACACTGTTTTAGTGATCAAAAATAAAATTGAAAGAAAAATAAATTTATATCCCACGGACAATTATTGAAAGAAATAAATGAGTGAAATCTATAAGCAGACACCATTTTGGTGATTAAATATAAAATCAAAAGAAAAATAAATTTATACCTTGTAGAAAGTTATTGGGAGAAATAAATGAATAAAACTTGTTAGCAAACACCGTTTTGGTGATCAAAAATAAAATCAAAAGAAAAATAAATTTGTAGCCTGTAGAGAGTTATTGAAACAAATAAGTGAGTGAAATCTGTAAGCAAACACCGTTTTGGAGATAGAAATAAAATCGAAAGAAAAATCAATTCATAACCCGTAGACAATTATTGAAAGAAATAAATGTGTGAAATCTATAAGCAAATACTATTTTGGTGATCGAAAATAAAATTGAAAGAAAAATAAATTTATAACCCGAAAGTTATTGGAACAAATAAATGAGTGAAACCTGTAAGCAAATACTATTTTGGTGATATGAAATAAAATCGAAAGAATAATAAATTTATAGCCAGTAGAAAGTTATTGGAAGAAATAAATGAGTGAAACTTGCAAACAAACACCGTTTCGGTAGAGATGGATAAAAATAAAATCGAAATAAAAATAAATTTATAACCCGTAGACAATTATTGAAAAAAATAAATGAGTGAAATGTGTAAGCAAATATCATTTTGGTGATCGAAAATAAAATCAGCAAAAATAAAATTTATAGCCAGTAGACAGTTATTGGAAGAAATAAATAAGTGAAACATGTAAGCAAACAATGTTTTGGTTATCAAAAATAAATTCGAAAAAAATAAATTTATATCTCCTAGAATGTTATTAGAATAAATAAATAAGTGAAACCTATAAGCAAACACCGCTTTGGTAATCGAAAATAAAATTATAAGATAAATAAATTTATAACCCTTAGAAAGTTATTTAAACAAATAAGTGAGTGAAACCTATAAGCAAATACCATTTTGGTGATAGAAATAAAATAAAAAAATTAATTTATAGACTGTAGATAATTATTGAAAGAAATAAATAAGTGAAATAATGTTTTGGTGATCAAAAATAAAATAAAATAAATAAATTTATAGCCCACAAAATATTATTAAAACAAATACATGAGTAAAACCCGTAAACCGTCGTGAATTGTTCTTTCTGTTTTGGTAGAGTTTTTGAGCGGGAAAATTTTCATCCAAATACTGACTGTGTACATTATTTTTTGTTACAACACCAAAAAGCGTTCTTTTAATAATAGTAATAATGGTATAGTAATAATAATAATCTTTTAATAATAGTAATAATAGTAATAGATAGATTCTTTTAATAATAGTAAATAGATAATAGTAATAGATTAAAATGATAATCTAGACCCCCAAAAAAAAAAATCCTGCTGTAGTAGTCATCTTATGCTTTAATCTTGGCTCCTTATAACTCCCCGACATGTTATCAATTACGTTCTCTTTCTACTCCCATTGAACGACCCTTCATGGTTGGCACACTCTGGGAAGTGGTAACTCACTCACATCACACTCCCTTTTTGATTTCTTGGCGCAACTCTAACTATTGGTGCGTAATATAGCTAGCTCCATTTCATATTTCATATTTCATATTTGTTGGTTTGTATAACATGCTCAAGCCCAATTCAACCAATGTCTGCTTCGTTTAAATTTTGAGTTGAGACAACTGAACTGAAGTGTAATTAATTGTGTGTAGTTGTTGAAGGAGGTGATGTGATGTCAGCAATTCCTGTCTTCAACCTTGCTCCCAATCTCACTGTTTCAAAGCTCTGCTTAGGTTCACCCCTCATTCATACATACAACCATTTCTTTTCTTTTCTTTCCTTTTCTCTTCTATTGTGTTTTTGTTGTGCTGACACTTTTGGAATTGAATTGTGGGAAGGAACGATGACTTTTGGGGAGCAGAACACGTTGCCTCAGTCTTTTCGCCTTCTCGATGAGGCCTTCCATGCTGGAATCAACTTCTTTGACTCCGCTGAAATGTATGTATGTATGTTACCATTCTCACTCTTCATCTTCTCTTGTGAATTGTGAACTGTGATTTGAAACGTGTCTCGTCTCTTCTCATAGGTATCCAGTGCCTCAGCGTGCTGAGACTTGTGGGAGGAGTGAGGAGTATCTTGGCCGTTGGATCAGACTCAGAAATATCCCCAGGGACCGTCTTGTCATTGCAACCAAGGTCAAACGTTTGTATCTCTCTCAACCAATTGTCTTTTAACTTAGTTTTTCTCATGCTTTTTCTTTAATCACTTCCCACAAGTTGGAACTATGGCTGCTGACTGTTCAAACATTTGCACTCTCCATATTTACCTTTTTGTCTGATTGGCTAAAACTATGCTGTGCTGGGTTTGGAAACACATTGAGAGACCATCCTGCTCAATGACAAGTATGAACATTTAGGCTTAGCTCCCTTATATAGTTAAACCTAAAGACCCTGATGAGAGAGAGTGGGTTCAAGATTAGCATATGAGCTTTCTTCAGGTTAACAACTAGCCGATGGACCCGTGTAAAGTACGAGTTTTTTCTTAACAGAAACAGTTAAAAAACCCAACAAACAAAATAGTTTTGGCAGGAAATAAAAAGACCTTAGAGGTGACACGTGTCCAAACCAGCACCTATTTTTCTTATATAGTAATGAAGTAATGTTATATTTGGTGGTGAAGATATTCCATACGGATGTGACTTCCATCTGGGACTAATTGTTAAATTCCACTTGACATTTACATGGATCTCAGTAATACTGCTGTCTACCATATTGCTTCTTTTTCTTTCTTTCTTTTTTCTCATTGTAACTGTTGTTAATTTTATTTGGATGTATGTTGTATTTTCCGATGAACTCTTTTGTTTAACTAACCAAAGTTATTCTTGTAGCATTTATGTTTATCACAAGACTACTATGAACTTTGTACAGGTTGCTGGACCATCTGGGCAGATGACTTGGATTAGAGGTGGTCCAAAATGTTTAGATGCCAGCAATATCACTGAAGCTATAGATAATAGGTCGGTTAGTTGCTCTATTAACTCTTTCTGGATTCACATTTTTGTTGTTATGTTATGATGATTTTTTACATCTTTTAGTAGAATTGCATTGATATGCAGAGTCAAGTTGATGCCTTTCCAGTAATATTCTCAATGACTACCCCCCCCCCCCCCCCTTCTAATATTAGAGAGCTGGTGAACTAGTAATCCTCATATAAACTGTCTTAATAAAGAAAAATAGACCAAAAACAGATCACTCCAACACCCCCAACGAGTCTTTTTAATTAACCCCCCCCCCCCAAAAAAAAGGCAACTCAGTCTATAAAACTGCCACCGTGGCGGGGTGCAAGAAATGGCTGCTGGACCTATTGTGGGTCTATTATAAGTAGTTTTACCTTGCATTTGAAAGAGATGGATTCCACGACTTGGACCTATGACTTCCTAGTCACATGATGGCAGTAACTCCAATCATGAAGTCTCCCCTTTAGTTGGATTATCTTATAGCTTATAAGAAAATAAATCAAAACGAATTCCCTGTGTAGTATTAAATTCTGATAGCTTTCTTTATTGAATTTATGCAGTTTGTTGCGGATGCAATTGGATTATATTGATCTCTATCAAATTCATTGGCCTGATCGGTTTGTATGTTTTTGTTAGCTTAATTTTTTGTATATTTATTCAGATTTCAGAGTTTTTAATATTACATGTTGGTCAGCTCTCTTATTTTTGCCCATATGAACGTACATATACTGTTCTTAATTCTTGAAGTGTTACACCAATCCTTGTAGCTATGTTCCAATGTTTGGAGAAACCGAGTATGACCCAGTCCGACAATACTCTTCAATTAGTATAGAGGAACAACTTGAAGCTCTCAGCAGAGCTGTGAAAGCTGGGAAGGTAAGTGGTATTATCAAATAGTTACAACTGTCAGCCTATAAATATTAAATTTCCCGAACCAAGAGTATGGAAATGAGTGCATTTTCTTTGCAGATCAGATACATTGGTCTTAGTAACGAAACACCATATGGCGTGATGAAGTTTATTCAGGTTGCAGAAAAATTTGCTTCCTACCCAAAGATAGTTTCTTTGCAGGTTTTATCACTTCCTACCATTCACTCTCAACCCTGCAATTCTTTTTTGAAAGTTTTCTTCGGAAACTAATTTTCTTCTGTTTAGTGACAGAACTCGTATAGCCTGCTGTGTAGAACTTTTGATTCCGCAGTGGCTGAGTGCTGCCATCAGGAGAGGTACTTAGTATTATTGTCAGATGTAAAATCATTTATGTGTTTAAGCTTTTGGGATAGCTGGTTCCTAACAATGAACAAAAGGCCCCATTCCCCTAAATAGGAGTTAAATTTAAGCATAAGGCAGGGTGGGCCAGTGCATTGTACATACTTTAAGCCCGAAGGACTCTGGCATGAGGGGACGAGTTAGATATAAAACTATTTCTTTGCATTCACCAATGACTTAAGCTTTTGGGATAATTGGTTCATAACAATTATTATGTCACTTGATTACTTGATTTTAGGCATCCAATAAGATGCCTATATGTTGTAAAAATACATTCTGAGTAGTTATGACTTTGACTGATATGAAATGTAGTGGGTTATTCTTGTAGACACAATTGAAAGGACATAATAGATTAAACATTAGCAAATAGCAATCAGATTGATATTATTTTGATCAGTTTTAATAGAAGCAGAGTGGTAGAGTTCCGTTTTCTTCAGATGCATAGAACAATGAAAGCATAGTGCACGAAAATTTCTTTATGACTTTTACTACATTTGAAATATGATTAGCAAAACAAAATTATTTTCCTGCGTTTTCAGTGTAAGCTTCATTAATCATTCTTGGATAACTGATTTCTCTTTTCAGGATTAGCCTGTTGGCCTACAGTCCCCTGGCAATGGGTATACTTTCAGGGAAATATTTTCCCCCGGGTGGTGGTCCGGCAGATGCTCGGTTAAATCTTTTTAAAGGTTTGTTGACATATTGTAAGATGTGTTTTTCTTTTATCAAGTATTTTCACCTTCTAACCCTCCTTCCCAGCAAAGAAGGAAAGAAAGAGAAAATGTAAGAGATGTACCTGGTATATCTGAGTTTTCCTAACTGATACTATACCATTGCTGTCATTCACAGGGAAGTATTCAGAAGGAGAATCCAGATACAACTTGTCCAATAAAGTTATAGAGGCAGCAGCTAGGGTAAGTGGGTTCTCCTCAACATTTTTGTAATGCTAATATTTTGATTAGCTTGTTGGAATGTGAATGTCATATGTTGCTTAGCTTTTAAAGCACATTTTTGCATGTTTTGATTAACATATTGAATTTTGGCTTGATTAGTTGATTTAAAGCATCTGATATGATTTGAATGAGGAAAATTGTTTATTTTTAACTGACAGCCTTGGATCTTCTAATCTTGAACATGTGCAGTTGTGAGGTAGCATTCCCCTACCATATGAAATTCGAGTGAGAAATTTTGTGCACTCTTGTTGGCGAATGTTTAGATGTCTTTGTTTTTGTTGGCCAATAGATTGTCTTGACTTACATCTTTTTTCTGTCTTCTTATTTATTATATGCTGATTTATCATAGATGTGGACATTTAAAGCAAAACTCACGGTTAATTTAAATCTCTTGTTCCTAGTTGTTTTCTTTTGACTGATTTGAATCTCTATATCCATATCTTTCCCATTTTGCAGGAATACCTTAATATTGCAAAAACATATGGTCTTCATCCTGTATCTCTTGCTATAGGTTTGGTTGCTTTTTTTTCCTATTTACTTCTTGTATATCAGATTTCCCGTTCTATTTTATCCTTGTGATTTTATTTTATTTTATTGCTGTTCTTATTGTTTTGAGCAGCCTTTGTTTTGCGACATCCCCTTGTTGCTAGCACCGTTTTTGGAGCTACCAAATCATGGCAGCTCAAGGAGGTTCTAAATGCAAGCAAGATCAAGCTCACATCTGAAGTAATTGAAGAAATTAACAAGATTCATTCAAGGTTTCCAAATCCATGTCCCTGAAGAATGCAAACAATTGAACTATAAAATCTACACATGGAGATAAAGAGATTAAAAAACATCTACACCTTGAAAAGTCTACATATTTTTCCAAATCCATGTCCCTATGTCAAAGTCACATTATTTCAACTAAAAACTTTTTGAGTTTTGAGCTAGATGGATGCCAAATGCTAAACTACAAAGGTCTACATACGAAAAAACTCACGGGCATGAGATGATTTGTCTCCCTCTCAACTTTTTTATGTATGATGTAACTTTAAACGTTTCACTCACTGTCTGATGTTAGACTTACAAGCATAGTCTTCTCTTAGTTTTTATATGTTGTATGTTTGAATATTTCATTTATTGTCTAATGGTGTGCTTTGAAGCACTAAGCAATATAGTGTTTTATTATTGGCTTAAATATGAATTTGGTCCCTCTAAAAATTTGAGTTTTGAATTTAGTCTCTAAATTAAAAGTCAACGGTTTTTAGTCCTCTTAAATTCAAAGTTTTTGAATTTGTCTCTTCTTTGTGTTGGTGGAGGAGGGGGGGGGGGGAGAAGGAGGGGGTGGTGGTGGAGGAGAGTCCCTCTAAAAATTATATGTTTTGATTTTAGCCCCGGTAAATAAATGACGTGGCCAGCAGTGTGCCACATAGGCGTTTTAGGGTGACATGACACGGGTCAATGCAAAAGATGGACTAAATTTAAAAACTTTGAATTTAGGAGGATTAAAAATCATTGACGTTTAATTTAAGGACTAAATTCAAACTCAAATTTTTAAAGGAATCAAATTCATATTTAAGCCTTTATTATTTTTCTGCTTTATTTCATGTCTTGTTGATTGGATGATTATTATTCAGTTTTTTATTGTTGATTTTGTAATCTTGCAAGATATATAATTCACTTTAAATTGTTGATATTATATGTGTATGTGTGAGCAAGGTGATCATTTTTTTTTTACTAAGAAGCTTAATAACATGCTCACTTTTCTAGTCTTATTACTACCTCTTGTCTCTATTATAAGAGAAAATAAGGCTATTTTTTTGTCCAAATTATAAGAAACATAGATTATTTTAATTGTCCGAATTCCTTTTATACCCTCATTTTATTAAGAGACCAATTTTCTATACAAGTGGGTGCTACTATTAACCATTTAAAAGCAAAGATATTTTTGGAATAATATTTAAATTAATTGAAATTAACTAACTCAATTACCTTTTTTTAGTCTTGATGAATTAGTTATTTGTCTCTTATAATAAAGACTAAAGGTAGTATCATGTGAAGAAACGGATCATGACATTAGTCCAAATAAAATATAAGACACAAAACTCACAACCCAAAAATTAGTTAGGCTTAAATATGAACTTGGTCCCTCTAAAAATTTGAGTTTTGATTTTAGCCCCGGTAAATAAATGACGTGGCCAGCAGTGTGCCACATAGGCGTTTTAGGGTGACATGACACGGGTCAATGCAAAAGAGGGACTAAATTTAAAAACTTTGAATTTAGGAGGATTAAAAATCATTGACGTTTAATTTAAGGACTAAATTCAAACTCAAATTTTTAAAGGAATCAAATTCATATTTAAGCCTTTATTATTTTTCTGCTTTATTTCATGTCTTGTTGATTGGATGATTATTATTCAGTTTTTTATTGTTGATTTTGTAATCTTGCAAGATATATAATTCACTTTAAATTGTTGATATTATATGTGTATGTGTGAGCAAGGTGATCATTTTTTTTTGGCTTAAATATGTTTTTAGTCCCTCATATTTGGCTTAAGTTCGTTTTTGGTCCCTCAAATACCAAGAATATTATTTTAGTCCCTAATCTTTTGAAAATCAGTCACTTTTGGTCCCTGGGGCCATATTTTAAATTTGAAAAGTATTTTTTAAATTTATACTTTGACCCCTCCTAAAGTCTGATGTTCATTTAACCCGTTTTTCCATTCTTCTCCCCCTCCACTGATGCATCGCGACCCCCATCCCTGCTAGGAGTAGTTCCAATGTCCTCCCTCGAAGCCGCCATGAGATGTGGCCTCTCTCTCGTTCTCCTCCCTGTGCGATCGCGGTGGCCCCCTCCCTTCCTGCCATTGTGCGCAACCTCCCTTGTCCGCGCGGAACTCCTTCCTTGGCCGCGCGGGGATGGGGGGGCCGCGGTGCATTAGTGAAGGGGGAGGAGAACGGAAAAATGGGTTAAGGTGAATATCAGGCTTTAGGAGGGGTGAAAGTATAAATGTAAAAAATACTTTTCAAATTTACAATATGGCCCTAGGGACCAAAAGTGACTGATTTTCAAAAGATTAGGGACTAAAATAATATTATTGGTATTTGAGGGACCAAAAACGAACTTAAGCCAAATATGAAGGACTAAAAATATATTTAAGCCTTTTTTTTTACTAAGAAGCTTAATAACATGCTCACTTTTTTAGTCTTATTACTACCTCTTGTCTCTATTATAAGAGAAAATGAGGCTATTTTTTTATCCAAATTATAAGAAACATAGATTATTTTAATTGTCCGAATTCCTTTTATACCCTCATTTTATTAAGAGACCAATTTTCTATACAAGTGGGTGCTACTATTAACCATTTAAAAGCAAAGATATTTTTGGAATAATATTTAAATTAATTGAAATTAACTAACTCAATTAACTTTTTTTAGTCTTGATAAATTAGTTATTTGTCTCTTATAATAAAGACTAAAGGTAGTATCATGTGAAGAAACGGATCATGACATTAGTCCAAATAAAATATAAGACACAAAACTCACAACCCAAAAATTAGTTAGGCTTAAATATGAACTTGGTCCCTCTAAAAATTTGAGTTTTGAATTTAGTCCCTAAATTTAAAATCAACGGTTTTTAGTCCTCCCAAATTTCAAGTTTTGAATTTAGTCCCTCATTTGTGTTGACTCGTGCCATGTCACCCCAAAAACGCTTATGTGACACACTGCTGACCACGTCATTTGACACGTCATCTATTTACAGTACTAAAATCAAAACATATAATTTTTACAGGGACTTTCACCACCACCCCTTCTTTCTCCCCCCTCCTCCTCCTCCATCACCACCACCACCCCCTCTCTCCCCCCTCCTCCTACTCCACCACCACCACCACCCCTTTCTCTTAGAGATTCCCCCACCCCAACCCCCACCCCACCCCTTTCTCTCACAGCTTCTCTCTCCTCTACTACCACCACCCCCTCCTTCTCCCCCTCACCCTCTCCTCCACCACCACCCCAAATTCCAGAAACCACCACCACTAAAAAATAAAACCAGCCGCATGAAGGTTTTTTTGGCGAAACTAGTCCACCACCACCACCACAAAGGTTGAACTCGGATTCGGATTTAAATTAAGAGTAATAATGAATCAAAGCTTAGAAATAAAGGTTATTAAAAGGGGATGGATTGCAGCAAAAAAAAAAAGGATCTACAATAATAAAACTCAAAATATCATGAATTACGTTTCTTTTATCATCGAATCATGTGTATTTGACTATTTGTGTACGTTTGCTTTGTCCCTCTTCAACCACTGTCATCTAATTTTTCAGATTTTTTATTGGTGTGTGGCTTGAGGAGTTTTTTACTGTTGTAGTTCTTTTTCTTTTCCGATTTTTGCTTCAGTTTGGGTTTAGATCCGTGAGTGAATTTGAAGATTGGGAATCAGAGGGTTTCAAAGTTGAAATTGGGGGGTTTCTTTAGATAACTTTTTACACAAATGGCCGGGAGGAGGGGGTGCGGTGGAGGGAGAGGAAGCCATGAAAGGAGGGGGTGGTGGTGGAGGGGTGGTAGTGGAGGAGATAGGAGGAGGGGGGAGAAAGAGGAGGTGGTGGTGGAGGTCCCTGTAAAAATTATATGTTTTGATTTTAGTCTCTGTAAATAGATGACGTGTCAAATGATGTGGTCAGCAGTGTGCCACGTAGGTATTTTTGGGGTGACATGACACATGTCAACGCAAATGAGGGACTAAATTCAAAATTTGAAATTTGAGTGGACTAAAAACCATTGACTTTAAACTTAAAGACTTAATTCAAAATTTAAATTTTTAGAGGGACCAAGTTCTTATTTAAGCCAATTAGTTATATGTTTTTCAGCAAAGAGTCATGTATTCATGGTTAATAAATAAGTATCAATCATTTTTTGCATTCTTCGTAGAATATATACTTGGTCCACTTTTGTATAATTATAATGGATATTTGTATTGTATGATTGCTGTGACACACACACACTCACACGTTTGGTTTAACAACCATATTTCCGTAGATTCTTTTTTATTCTTTTATTATCCAAAATATTGCTTAGGTTATTTGCATTCATACGTTATTATGTCTTCATGCATTTAGTTTCTAAAAAAAAGGTAATAAAAGCATTTCTAAGAAGGTAAGATGTATTATTGCCCCAAATAATTGTCCCATAGCTAGTGTGAGACCTAAAGGCTATACGAATTGTTCAATTGGAGTTGAATATTCTTTGCCAATAATCACTATCAATAAACTCTAATTTAAAATTAAAAGGAATATTTTAACTAATGAAACAAAAAAAATGCCTAAAGGTAAAGTTATTATCCATTTTTATTAAAATTAAGATACATCACAATTTTTAGTGACGATTAATATTAATATAACGACACATTATAGATTATAAATTATCTACTAAAACAAATTCTTAGCAGTAGAAATTCGCGTCGTACACCTTACAAAATGAAATGTTTCGAGACACAAATATGCCAAATTGCAATTTTGGTCTCCTCATGTTTTCAAGTTGCATTATTTTAATTTTGACAAATTGAATTTATAATAATTAATAAATAGTCATTTTTATTTTTTTAAACCTTTCATTTCAATCATACAAATTCTGTCTATTTTTTATATGATTAAGTATGTGGTTAAGTTCAGTTTGTCTTGATTCTAGTGAAGCAAACCAAAAAATCAAACTGATCAATTTTTGATTTTTTTTGGATCAATTGCAATTTTTTTGATGGATTTGTGAGTTTTTTGATCGGCTTAGATCTGAACACCCTAGCCCCCACACCCAATTTCTCCCAATCTTCTCTCAACAACGTAGGCATAAGGTCGATGCTGCCACCAGCTTAGCACTAGAGTTGTCAAAATGAGCCGCAGCTCGTGAGCTAGCTTGGCTCGGTCCAGCTCATGGGTTAAACGAGTTATTAAATAATTGGCTCGTTTAATCTTGAGTCTTTTTGGTTTGGCTCACTTAACCCGTGAGCTAAAGTGGGTCAGCTCGTCACAAGTCGAGTTAGCTCGCGAGCCACATTAAAAAATATAAAAATTAATATTTTTTTCATGTAATTTTTTTTTGCATATAATTTTTTTCTGTAATTTTTTATTATTTATTTAGCATTTTAAATAATTTTTTAGATTTTTTATTATTTTTTAGTGATTCAGCTCACATAATGCACAAACCCGTGGTGGGCTGAGCTGAGCTATACATTTCTCAACCCTTGAAAAAATCAAATTAACTCAGTTCAGCTTATTTTTCTCTCAGCTCGTATAGTCAGAATTGACTCATTTTAATAACTCTAGTTAGCACCAAATCACCAATGTCGATCACCACACAGTCCTCATGTCTCCCGCTATCTTGTTTGATTTTGTTCCCCTTTAAATTCTTAAAGTTGGGGTCAAGGTTATCTAAAGTTTCATGGTGCAATCCTTATATCTCCCTCTGTCTTGCTTGATTTTGTTTCCCTTTAAATTCTTAAAGTTGGTATCCTATTCATAAAAAAATAAACATCTTATTTTAGAGCGTAAAACAAATAGTCTCATAGCCTGTTTGTTTCCGCTTTTGAAAGTATGCAAATAGCCATTTGGCAGAAGGAGGGTGCTACCTCCTTTGAGAACACGTGTCTTGGGAAGCGTGTTTCTCCGTTTCAGGCCACGTAGAATCTAAAACAAACGGTCTATCAATTATTGAAAATAAATCAATTATTAATATTACAAATACATACATAACAAATTGTCAAAAACAAAATATATGTATAATAAATCATGAATGTGTTGAAATATCAACTTTTAATTTTTTCATTAATGATTAAAATTACTTGGTTTATCCTTTTATCACTTTATATAAGTCAAAATCTTAAAATTGATACTTTACTGCAATGAAATTTTGTTTTTGCAACACATAATCTCTTCTACATTATCTTCTTAGGGCCTGTTTGGATTAGCTTATGCAGAGCTTATGAACACAACTTATAACTAATTCATAAGCTGTTTTGGGCTTATTTTTCATAAGCTACCAAGATAGCTTATCAAAACAGCTTATGACTTATATAAAATAAGTTTCACTATAATTTTTCTTCGATTATAAAAGTAACTTATACAGCTTATGTCATAAGCAGTAGATAAATTTGTGTATCCAAACAGGGCCTTATTCCTATACCCCATAATCTTATTGTTCTTGCTAGGGTTGTCCCACCAACAAATTAGTGGGAGTGAAATATAGGGAAACAAAACCATTTTAGTGTGCAGCAAATTTTGTACGGTAATACTAGAATTGTATGAATATTTTGATAGAGTGCACCCTAGAATTCACTTAAAATACAATGTTCCATTTCATGTCTCAATTTTTACCTCACTCAAACTAACCGACTTTTCGTACTTTTATATGGATGGATATGGATACCGCGAATTTAATTGAAAAATCATCACATCTATTAATCAACCATACAAACTATAACCGGATTAAATAGACTGATATATTGTATCAAACATAAAAGACTGATATTATATTTGACGAAGAGTAAGCACCGATACTTATCCTCTAAAAAACGTTTATTTATATTTATATATAAAACAAAGATACGCTGGACATCACCTTAAATTTAATATCAAAAAGAAGAAAGAAAAATAATCATAATCATTGATAACGTTGACGATTGATGAAGATTTTAACAAATTAATCAATTAATTTAATTAATTGTATTACAAGGGATTGTGAATTAAAAAAAAAACCTACGAAAAAAACTCAGAAGGGCGAGAGAGAGCGCGAGAGATAGAAAACGAGAATAGGGGTTTTGCTTCATTCTTTTTCCGTTTCGCTGCAAATCGAGATAGAGAGAGAAAGAAAGAGAAAGAGAGAGAAACAGCGAGAGAGAGAGATTTTGATCGCGCTGTAGGTGTTGGTGTTGCGGCGGAACCCTAGAGAGGAGCGTGGCGGGGAGGGTGATCGGAGAGTGAGGAGGATGAGCGGAAAAGGTGGGGCCCAGAAGGGTTCGTCGTTGGCGGGGATTCCGGCGGCGAGTCGTAAGATGGTGCAGAGCTTGAAGGAGATAGTCAGCAACATCCCCGACAACGAGATCTACGCCACCCTCAAGGACTGTAACATGGACCCTAACGAAGCTGTTAGTCGCCTCCTCTCTCAAGGTCTCTCTCACATTCACTCTCTCTCCACTAGGGTTTTCCAAATCAGTTACTAATATTATTCTCTATACATACATATCTCTAATCAGTTATTACTCGTTCTGCAGATCCTTTTCACGAGGTCAAGAGCAAACGAGAAAAGAAAAAAGAGGTGGTAGTTCCTTTTATATTTCCCTCTCTCGTGTTATTGTGTTTCTTCTTTAGCTTGTTTTTAATTAACGGGTGAAGTGAATGAATCTATATCTATGTGCATGTTGTGAAGAGTTTATTTATTTATTTATTTTTTTGCTTGCTTGTGCTTACTGTTTAATTTTTCAGATTAAGGACACGACAGATTCAAGGTCTCGTGGGACAAACAATAATACATCTAGTCGTGGTGGTGCTAGGGCTGGCACAGACCGCTATGTTGGGCGTGGGGGTTCAAGTGCAACCCAATTCAGTAGTAGTGGTACGTGGATTATGTTTGTTGCTATTTTTGACAAATGTCTTCGTTGATGTGTTTTTCAGTGTCTAGTGTTTGCTGTGGTGTGAACTTTATCATGTTTACTTTATCTGTCCCCCTTATTGTTGTTGTTGTTAAATCTTCTCCCCTATTTTTTGGAGATCAGACTCTGGTCTCCTACAGGGAAAACCCGTATACAAGAAGGAAAATGGAACGCCTGCTTATGGAGGCTATACATCTTCTGCATCTAGTGTGCCGGAGAATAATGTGACCAGGCAACTACCATCCTACAGGTATCCATCTTTTCCTTTATATGCGTGTGTGTGTGTGGTGTACACACACAAAAAATTGTGCATGACTGGAGTAGATTTAAAGAAACTCATGTGTATTGTTTATTCTCTGGATTACTTTATGGTTATACTTTATCTCTTGTGGCATGAACTTTATAACCAAGTAAATGTCCATTTTGGTCCACCAAAGATTAATGAGATGTCAAAATGATCACATCAGTCCTCTATTTATAAAAATTTCAAAATGGTCCTCTAAAGATATGTGTGACAAAAAAATAGTCTTTAAAAGTTGCATTTTTACCATCCAATTGGTTTTTGGAGGACGAAACTGATGCATCAGTTATCATTACATCTAAGAACCATTTTGATGTTGCAAAGTAATGGAAGACTAATGTGATGTTGCATATATCTTGAGAGGGCCAAAACAGTATTAATATGCAAGCCAAGACGGAGTGTCTAATAAATGTTCAAATCTGTTACAGTGATTCTGTCGGTGTCTTTGATGGACTATCTTCATCATCACAACATGGTGGATTGCAATCTGCATGGACGGTGAACCCGGGTCAAGTATCAATGGCTGACATTGTCAAGATGGGTAGGCCACAGGCCAAGCCATCCGTGCCTAACTCTTCTGTTCACAGTGGTAATCATCAGAATGTTTCTGCACCCCCAGCAGCCTCACATCACAACTTGCATTCGTTGCAAGGTTATGCTTCCAAGGTTGCAGAGACAAACAATGATCAAGGCTTTGCCATTAACCCCAATGTTCAACAGGATGATGAATGGCCTTCTATTGAGCACCAGTCAACTGTTTGTGTATCCTCTGTTGTTGATGCTCATCCAAATTCCGAGTACTACACAAACTCATCTAACTTTGGTGAAGCTAATAGGCAACTGAAGAACCACGTAAATGAATTTGTAGCTGAAGATGGTCCTGTTGAGAATTCAGACAATGTTGGACCTGCTTCTATGCCTGCTAAAAGTATATCTGAGGATAATCCAGAAAGTGCTTCTGCATTTGATGATAGCTTGTATAAGGACATTGATTCCTACCAGTCTCATCAGCATCCTTTTGATAACAATGAAGGTGAACGGGATGCTTCTTTATTTTGCATGTCTTGTATATGTTTTCCATAAAATTTGTTTTAAACTATCATGTAATTAGAGTGATGGTACCATCACATGAATTTGGCTTAAAATTCCTCAGTTTTCATGTTTTTAGCACTGTTGTCTGCATAATTGGTCTTGAAAATACACATGCTAGATTTGGGCAGAAACATCTGAGTTATAGAAATAGCATAAGGAGATGTTTGTCACATCCCTTTGCTGAGTCAATCTGATGTGCTCATTATCATCATCATCATCGGTCCATTTTGTCCATATGTGTGAATGGTTTAAAAGGAATGATTGTGCTACTAATATAGTCATGTACCTGGGTATGGTCTCTAATGGTTCAGAAAACATTACTGTAATCTTATTATTGGATTATCATGGCTATATTGGACATGTGCCTACATACGTGTGGTCTCTGAGCTTTAATTTCTTGAAATCCTCCTTTCAGCTGAAGATGGCGTTTCATCAGTGGCTGCAAACATGGAGCAGCTAAATTTACACACAGATGATCAAGATACAGAACCAGAGGAGGACCATCCTTCTGTAGTAATTCCAAATCATCTGCAACTCCATACTCCAGAATGCTTTAATCTGAGCTTTGGAAGTTTTGGATCTGCAAACAATGCTTCCCTTTCTGGATCTGAGCCACATGCATCTAGGCCCTTGAAAAGTAACTTGGAGGAGACATCTGGAGCAACCGATGTCTCAGCAATTGGGTCCTCAGATGCTAGGTATGTGGTTAGAGAATAGTATACTTTACTGCATAATCTAGTCATTCATAGTTTACTTAGGTATGCGATTAATTTTCTTGCAGAAATCCTGACTATTATGGGGATGAGCATCTTACGACTACCTCGGATGGGAATATAGCCCACATAACTGGTGTGGATGCTCATGCTAGGACTTATGAACATTCTTCCATTTCTCAACCAGAGGCTTTAAAATCTGAATCCCCTGAAACTGCTCAGGAAAATCAATATTCCTTTCCATCTTCTTCGCATGAGTTTGCCTATGAGAATACCCAACAACCAGATGTTACATATCCTCATTCACAGTCAAGCTCACAGATCCAGAACCTGTCTCCCTTCTCAAGTGTAATGGTAATGCATAGGTTTGTTAGATTTTGGATGTGCAATATACAATATATTTCAAGGCTGGGTCTTATTTTGGTTCTTCAATTATTTAGAGTTGTTATAAAATGATCTAATTAGAAATCCTGTAATGTTAAAACTAGCATATGGTTGGTGCTGTGCTGCTACCCATTCTTTAGAGAGTAAATGAAGGTTATTCTCTCCAAAAAAGTTGGTAGTAGAATAGTGGCTTATTTTAAAAATTACAATTATCAAGGCTGGGTCTTATTTTGGGTCTTAATTAGAGTTGGTTCTGGAGTGATCTAATTTGAGACCCAAAATAAGACCCAGCCTTGAAAATTGTAATAGAGGCTAAGACCAATTTTAAAGTGTATTGAATTGAGAATTTGGGCATAAAATGCCCCCTCTTGGTTATTCCATTCTTGTTGCTTGGGGTGATGTGAGCTTTCTATAACAGACATTTGAGCTTAGTGTAAAATTTCACTGCTCAGTTTCTTTAATAAATAAACTTGTATGACATGAACCCTACCCTTTATAATGTAATACTTATTGCCAAAAAACTGTGTTATGGTGCAATTGTGCAAACTGATCATCAATGTTGTGTAGTAATAACATCTGATATTACTGTAACTAATTTCTTTTATCTTCTAATATAAAATATTAATATCATCTGTCATTGTTGCTATCTAGATCTAACTTATATTGCTGTTTTTAAATAGGCATATACAAATTCTTTGCCCAGTGCTCTGTTGGCTTCAACGGTTCAAACAGCAAGGGAGGATATCCCATACTCACCCTTCCCTGTAACACAATCAATGCCGAAATATAGCAACATTGCTTCTTCAATTGGTGGACCCACTATAACCATGTCTGAGGTACACTTCTAAATAACTTATTCAAGTTTTTCTATTGACAAGCTTTTGAGGGAGGCTGAGTCAAATAAATTCTAATACTATGGCTTGCTGTGTATGTTTATTCTTAGCTAAAAAAAAGTGTATTGGAGTTCATGTGCACATTATTTTAAGGGATGCAGTTATATACCGATAAACTGAATCTATATTTACACTGTTCGCTATTGAATGATTTCCTTTGCTGTGTGAGCGTGTGTTTGTAGAGTTATATCATTTTTTCACCCCTATTTTTATGTTTGTCTTGATTTTATTGTTTTATTAAGAGGGAGAACATAGGAATTCAGTCTTTTGATAATTTTCTTTGTCAACATGCAGGCTTTAAGAGCAAACAACATTTCGACGCCTCAACCTAATCCACAAGCTTTGCCTGGTGCCAGTGTTGCCACTGGACCTTCACTTCCTCAACACCTTGCTGTGCATCCCTACTCCCAGCCTACCCTTCCTTTGGGACATTTTGCTAATATGATTAGCTATCCATTCTTGCCTCAGAGCTACACCTACATGCCATCGGCATTTCAGCAGGCTTTTGCTGGAAATAGCACATACCACCAATCTCTGGCAGCTGTGCTTCCACAATATAAAAACAGCATTTCTGTCAGCAGCTTGCCTCAGTCTGCTGCTGTTCCGTCTGGATACGGTTTTGGAAGTTCCACCAGTATTCCTGGAGGAAATTATCCTTTGAATCCACCGGCTGCCCCTACTAGCACAACCATTGGATATGACGATGTCATAAGCTCCCAGTATAAGGACAATAATCATATGATTTCACTACAGCAGCAGGTAGAAAGATCTTCATTTTAAAATGCTTTAACTGGTATTTGTTTTCTGTTATGAGGAAAAGAAAACAATAGAGAATTGTGTCACTTCGATGTGCTGATTGTGCTTTCTTCTGTCAGAACGAGAATTCTCCCATGTGGGTTCATGGGCCTGGCTCTCGAACAATGTCTGGAGTTCCTCCCAGCACGTATTACAGCTTCCAGGGACAGAATCAACAACCAGGTGGATTTCGGCAAAGCCAGCAGCAGCAGCAGCAGCAGCAGCCATCACAGCATTTTGGACCCCATGGGTACCCGAATTTCTACCATTCTCAGACTGGGATTTCTCTGGAACACCAGCAGCAGAATCCTAGGGAAGCATCCCTTGCTGGTTCTCAAAGCCAACCACCCAAGCAGTCCCAACAAATATGGCAAAACAGCTACTAATCCTAATCACCTCCCGGCTTTTAAGGGTCTTGATGTGAGTTTGAAAATGACCAACCAATCAGAGGCATTCCCACGGTCTTAATTATTATGTGTCCCATTGTTTGGTCTGAAGAGACCATTATATGGCCGTGCGACGAAGTTGTATTCTACATAATTATGCTCGTGATGTTTAACGTAGGTACTAAGTGTGCTAATTTGGTGTACTGCGTACAATAGTCGTTTTTTAGCCCTCCCTTTTTTGTTTGCATTATTCTCCTGGTTATAGTGGAAAGTTTCTTGGATGCTACCACCTCTACTGTCTCAGATTTTGCTCCTTTTATTCATGCTCATTTGATATCTGTTAGGCAGAAATTCATTCAACTAAGCAAAGCATAATCAACTAATGATAATATAGGTCTGTAAATGTAACTGCATTATCTGGTAGTGTTCGAGTTTTAGTTTCCGTTTTTTCACCGGCATTTGAATCTGGAACACACGAAATTGTTGTCTTGCGACAATTACGTGCAGACCAGGAATCGAGTTTTAATTGCTTGCAGAACTGAACAGAGGAAATAAGTAAAAATGTATTGGACTCGGCTTCAGGTGAAATCCATTTCACTTTTTTTCACTGAATTCCAACCTCCTCCAGTCTTTTTTTTTTTGTGTGGTCAACAACCTCCTGCTGTCTTTGTAACACAGAAATCTTTCTAATGGGTAGGTGAAGGGAATCTTTGCCTCAATCGTTAATTAAGCATCTGAGATTTTCTTTTGTTCGATATATAAATTGATTGAAATTGATTGTCACCACCGACTTGATTAATTCTATGATTATCCAATGGTTTTTTTTTTTGGTCTAAATGATTATCCAATGTTTTGAATTACCAGGGTCGGCGACGACAGTGGTTCAGCATTTTTTAGTCAAACCAATTGTTTTGGTATGATTTTCAAACAATTGATTATAAGAAATAAACATTTCGTTTTTATATATTAAATTTAAAAAATGTAATGATATTTTTTTGGAGCAAAAGCCCATCTAGTTTATGGACAGAGACAAAATCTTGGGGCACTGTACCAGGAGCCTTTACTGTGCGGATGAAATCTTACGGCATTTCGACCAAAAAAAAAAAAATCTTACGGCATGGAACAATGGCTATTAGATGTTGTTTAATTAAATATTTAATATTTATATGATTTCGAAAGTTGCAGGGTAGAATACATTATTATCTTTATCAGAATTTTGACTTTTGGTATAGTGAATTATTTACATTCAGTATAATAAATAAGTGTGATGTGAGAACTTTTCGAAGGTTTGCAAAGTGGAAAACCAGTGTGGGCTTGCTGCTTACAAACCAATGTGGTCCTGCCTCGCCAACTGGGTATTGTTCAACTGATATCATATTTCTTGCTATATTCGTTCATCAAAATATTTCTTGCTACTGACAAAAAAAAAATACTTCTTGCTATATTTTTAGTTGAGTTTTTTTATCTACACATATATACTTTTCTATTTACACATACTTAATGCGAAACTAATGGTTTTGCATGTATTTTTTTCTTTTCTGAAAACATACATAGTAGCTTTTGAGATGGTTACCAACTGGGCTTCACTGTTTTCATTGCCTTATGCCCTTGCGTCCGTTTCTATTGCCTTACTTAAATGACAATTTTGGAGCACTCGATGGGATACGATTTCAATTAATCTTTCAAAATATACACTATCCCATTTAAAGGTATCAAATACACATTGTAATCCTACAAATAGGGTGTGAAACGGGTGATAGATACAAGTGTCCATTAAGTATTATGTATGAGATTTATTGATCTCCATAATTGCACATAAAAGATACCATGAAAAACAAAAAACAAAATACATTATAATACTAAATTGATACAGCCAGCCCAAACAAAGAATTGGCCTGTATTAAATTGTTATCTTTCTTTTGACCAAAAAAAAATTGTTATCTTTCCGTACACAACCGTATTTCTTTCAATAATATTCCATGAACCCCGGTGTTCCGCGACACGGCTTTGCTTTGAAAGGTGCATCGTTACGACATACCGGATTTTTTTGTTCGACGACATACCGGAATTTTTTATTGGTAATGATTGCAATAATTTATTTTTTTAGTATATCTTAGTTCTTTTATTTTCTTTATATTCTCTAACACTTTATAAAACCTTTTTTTTTTCTGGTGAACCCATATATTTTTCTTTATATTTGTTTTTTTTCCTACAAATATTCTTCATTGGAGACAATCTGTTCAAGGCACTATCGGATACATCTCCTAAGAGAAATTCAAAATGTGATTTGTCACACTCATGATTCGTCTCTTCCCAAGTATATTTTTTCAAAGTGAGACATGCATGTATTATAAGCTTTCAAAATTCAAATCAAATCAATATTAATTTTTTCTAATTAATTATATAATCAGAAGAGTTTTTTTTATTAATCTTTTCAATCAATACTTATTTTTATTCAATCAACATTAAATCTTATAGGATGTTTGTAAATAATTGTTAAAATAATTCTCACTAACTAAACTAATCTTGAGATTTTTATAAAAATTAAGAATTTTAAATATCTGTGAATTTCTAGAAGAGTTTAAAAATTAAATAAGCTGATTTAATAAACTAAGAGTTTTCACATTCTCCATTGCTTTCATTGGTACCGTAGAGAATGGTATTCAAGCATAAAATAATCCCAAAATGCAATGGGCCCCCCACATCATGCTCGTGTGCATGACATGGGGTTGCCGTAGCGCTTGCAAAGTCGACTCTATTATGCATGATTTAATAATGAAGAAAAGCAACAACTTCTGACTTTTTGTGCTTATAAAATCCGACGTATAGAGCGAAACCTAGTACACTACGAGGAATAAACACAGTTGTTGTTGTTGTTCCGAGGATCATGGACGCCATGAGGAGTGACAAAGAAAAAACACCAGAAGCTCATGAGTCCAATAAGAGCATGAATGAACGAAAGGCATCATGGGCAAAGCTTGGTCATGTCGATTCCCTCAATTTGGAGGCTGGAAGGATTGCCTCAACCAAAAGCCATGCATTCAAGGTCCTAATTCTTCTCTCTCTTCATGCTTTGTAGAGTTTGGTTAAAAACATTTTTTTCCTTTTCATATATATCGTCATTTGTGTCTCTGTTCATTAAAACAGTTTGATTATATTGATAATTATGTTCGACATCAAAAACAATTTTAATATTGTATATATATCAACACATAACAGTGTATAAAAGTATAAAAATCAAGACTTTTTTAATTAGTTCAGTTAAACAAAGTTCAAGGTCCTGCTTCTCTCTTTTCATGCTTGTAGAGTCTAATTTTCATCGGTTTGTTAGGTTAAACCATTTTTCTTTTCATATGTCATTTGTCTCTATTTTATTAAAAGAGTTTGATTATATATTGATAAATGATATAATTTATATGTTCAATATCAAAAACAGTTATAATGGTATAGCATCACATATATAACACTAACAGTGTATATTCAATATCAATCATAAATATGATATACTTTCTATGAGATTGTGGTCTAAAGGAATGCATGGAAACCCAATGAGTGTATATACATTTTGAGAGATAAAGAAATAGATGAGATATAAGTGATAGAAGTGATAAATGATAAGCATTAGAAAGAGATGAAATGTGTTAAATGCATATTAAAGATTACCGGGTGTTCTAATATCATCGCTCGTAGTCTCAATATACGGATTTTTTTTAGTTTTTATCACCCCGATTAAGTATATATATAATTGATATTAGTAAATATATGAAATATTGATATAATTTCCCCCCTACACGCAAATGATATTATACTATATCTCCTATATGACTGCTTTATATTATTTGTTAGTCAAACTGCACGCATGTCACATAAGCTAAATCATTGACCTTTATATACCAGGATTAACTCAAGGTTAATATCCTAACTGTGTGTCATGACACTTGTTAAAGATTTAAATATAAAAATATTAAATAAAAATTGTAATTTTTTTAGTTTATAATAAAAAAATTACTGTAAGTTTTGTTTCATACTTTTTTATAATTTTTTAATTAGTAAGATCTAACTCTGTCGATTAAAAAGTTGAGGTTAATTTTTATCAATAAATTTTATTAATAAGTCAACTATGCATAAGTCTTGTGTAAACTCTTACTTAGATTTGTGACATGTTACGTTCCAACTTTAAAAATAAAAGTTTAATTATATTTTTGGTCTCTTTATTTTGACTATGTGTGATTTTAGTCTCTTCAAGTTTTTTAGTCTCTCAAGTCTACTTTTTAAATAAAAAAGTAGTCCTATTATCAATTTTCTTCTATTTAAAATTCTTAAATCCTCATTTTCTATCTAAATAGTTATGGATTTATGATGAATTTGAAATATATGAAATAATTTTAAAAATTTAAAATTCAACCATTTCTATTAAAAACTTGATGAAAAATTGAAGGATTTTTTAGATATGATATTGGGATTTGAAGAATAAAATTTTGAGATTTTTTATTTTAAGTAAAGTTTGATATCTTGATTAGTGATCGTTCTACCTAAAAATAACTACTCTATGGTCATGTATGAGTATGACCGTATTAGAATATGTGCTGATTGGAAAATAAACACACTCAATTATAACAATTTAAAAATATGAGGAATTGAATTTGTTTTAAAAAATTATTCAGACTAAAATCATCAGTTAGTTAGATATAGATACACTAATTTTCCTCAAAAAGATACACTAATTAAAATTAATTAGGTGCAATTAAGCTATAATAGATGGATTGCCCTTCCCTTCCCCTAGGCTTTCTATTATAACCAAAAAGATCACTGACTTTGCTCCCAAATTTTTCTTGTGAAATGTAAACAGACAAATTGGGTGAGGACATTGAGTCTAGCATTTCAAAGCATAGGGATCATATATGGGGACATTGGAACTTCTCCTTTATACGTCTATGACAGCACCTTCACCGATGGCATCACCCACACTCAGGACCTTCTTGGATGCTTGTCTCTCATCATCTATACCATTGCACTCATCCCCTTTGTTAAGTATATCCTCATCGTCTTGTGGGCCAACGACAATGGTGACGGTATGTTCACACACAATATATATCATATCAATTCGAGAAATGCCAATAACACTCTCTAATATATATTTTTAGCACACTTCTTTCTATTGGTTGAAATTTATCTCCTAAGACACATTTTTGAAGTAGTGGGGTGCATGTGTATTTCAACTAATAAGAGAATGTATTTGAAAAAGAGTGTGTCATTAGTGTTTCTATATCAATGTTCCTCTCTCTTTATTAGAGCTGTCAATTTTGGTCCAGTATGATGGGTCAGTCCGACCCATTTGACCTGTGTTTTAAGCTAAGTTAGACTCATTAAATACCAGCTTGTTGGACCCGGTCTGACCCCTTTTTCACTTTTACTCTATGGACCGGGTCGGCGGCCTGATTTGACACCTCTACTCTTTACCGCCACTTAGGTTTGATTAAACACAATTATCTATCCATTTAGTTTAGTGTTATAACATGTTATAAGCAAATTGTGATTACTATTTATTTTAAAATTAATCTTGTGTTTATTTTTGTATGGACATACACCTTATGAAATTTAGGTGGTACATTTGCATTGTATTCTCTGATTTGCCGGTACGCGAAGGTGAGCTTAATACCAAATCACCAACCAGAAGACAGAGAACTTTCTCATTACAAACTAGACACTCCTTCCAACCAATTAAGGAGGGCACAAAAGATTAAGCACAAGCTAGAGAACAGCAAATTCGCCCAAATTTTTCTTTTCCTTGTAACTATCATGGCAACCTCGATGGTCATTGGAGATGGAATTCTCACACCATCCATTTCAGGTGATGAAATCATTTCAATTTAATGCTATGTGCCACAACTAATTAAGGAAGCTTGAAATTCATTGTTAACATTATTGTCTATATGTAATTTCTTGCTATGCAGTGCTTTCAGCCGTTGGTGGGATAAAAAACAAGAGCTCATCACTTGACCAAGGTGTGGTTTTATTTATTAACTTGCAAACTGTATATAATTTTAGGAAAAACAATTTGTGAAAAAAAAAAAGTGAAAAAGTTTGTTGTGTTTAATTTTTGAGTTAATTATTCATATTTCAAATATTTTACCTTTTTTTCTTGTCCTTTTCCAAACCATGATGAGTTATGAACTTATGATTCATGAGATATGGAAACATATCAAGTGAGAGAGTAATTTTTAATGTGAGAGTAACATGGAGAGCCATCAAATAAGAGAGTTATTTTTATGTGAGGGTGAGAGAAATAAAAAAGATAAAGTCATGTGACTTTTTTAAAAAAACTTTTGATCTTAAACATGTATTGTACTATATATGTCATGCAAATAGCCCTCAAACTAGATAGATCTCATATGAGAAATTAATAGCATATAATTTTTGATACCAAATACCATTGCTTCATTGTGTTTGTTTGCTAATTGAAATCATTGTACTAGTACATGCATATTTAATGATGTAGTGTTACGAGTTTCAGGTGCTGTTGTTGGGATCTCAATAGCAATCTTGATCGTTCTCTTCTCTGTTCAGCGATTTGGCACTGACAAAGTGGGTTTTACCTTTGCCCCTGTTGTCTTGGTGTGGTTTTCATTCATTGGAGGCATTGGTCTTTACAACTTGTTCAAATATGATATTGGTGTATTGCGAGCTTTCAATCCAAAGTACATTGTAGACTACATGAAAAGGAATGGCAAAGATGGATGGATTTCTCTCGGTGGAATTTTTCTGTGCATTACTGGTGAGTGTTGGCACATCAAGTGTCCTGTTAGTAGCTTCTTTATGTTCTTTATATTCATACATCTTAAATTTAGTATCTTTGATTTAGTGGCCGAACTCATCTTCACAAAATCTAAGATACTAAAACTAAGATGGTATCAGAGTCTATCCTAGATACGTCGTTGGGCTGCCACCCATATTATTTGTCCACGCACTAGACCCAATAGCCCTTGACGTGAAAGGGCGTATTGGATAAAAGTTAAAGTTCCACATCAACCAGAGATAATGCCTAATTAAAGAATATATAGCAGAGGCAATCCAAACCTTATAAGCCGGTTTTGTAGGGTTGAGTTACGCCACAAATCTAAGACCACCAAAAACTATTTGACCAAAAAAAAAAGACCACCAAAAACTAATATTACATGCACATATGCATATTGTTTGATTCTAAACACTTTTCATGAACCAGGGACTGAGGCCATGTTTGCAGACTTAAGTCACTTCAATGTGAGAGCAGTTCAAGTAAGTAAATAAATGTTGTAGGATGCTCTGAGCCATATCCTCAACAAATTTGATTTTCCTCATACCCTCTTTTTTTTTTGGTTACAAATGGTGCTTTTGTAACATACTTGTGGGAAGGTAATTTGAGTTTTAAAAATGATAAATTACACTAGTGACTTTCATATTGCTATTGCAGATTAGTTTCTCTTTTATCACATTTCCTGCACTAGTATGTGCATATTGTGGACAAGCAGCATATCTTACAAAGTTCCCGGAACAAATCGGAAATACTTTTTATAACTCAATACCTGGTAAGTTAGGACGGAAAACTGATGCCAGCTCTTGATGTTTTAATCACAAAGATTCATGAAATGACCAAACATTAAGTTCACATTTGCTAATCATTTTTTCTTTCAATTTTTCCAATCACTTGTATAGATCCTATATATTGGCCAACATTTGTCTCAGCCGTCTTTGCTGCTATCATTGCAAGCCAGGCTATGATTTCAGGTGCATATTCTATTATTCAGCAGTCACAAAGTTTGGGATGCTTCCCTAGTGTTAAGGTCATACATACCTCTGCCAAGTATGAAGGTCAAGTGTACATACCTGAAGTCAACTATTTTCTCATGATCGCTTGTGTCATAGTTTGTGCTGCCTTCAGAACCACAGATAATATTGGTCATGCTTATGGTATGCTTATAAGAACTTCAACTTCTCAACAAGTACTATAAATTCAATCTATACTATTTTATTTTTCTTAAGAATATATAGTAATAAAACGTGTGCCAATTGTGTTACTTAATTACCTTTAATATATTACAGGAATTTCTGTGTGCATGGTAATGCTGGTCACAACATGCATGGTTGCTCTTATAATGCTTGTTATATGGAAGACAAGCATATTGTGGATAGCTCTTTTCGTTGTGATATTTGGTTTGATAGAGATTGTGTATTTATCAGCCATGTTAACTAAATTTGTGGAAGGAGGCTATCTTCCTTTGGCACTTGCTTTGTTTTTAATGTGCATTATGGGAATCTGGCATTACACACAAAGACAAAGGTACATGTTTGAGCTCAAGAACAAGGTTTCTGGCGAATATCTAAGAGAACTAGTAAGCAAAAGGGTTATGTCTAGAATTCCAGGAGTAGCACTTATATACTCAGAACTAGTTGAAGGAGTTCCACCAATATTTGCTCATATTGTTGCCAACATACCCTACATCCATTCTGTTGTAGTGTTTGTTTCCATGAAGTCCATCCCTATTAGCAAAGTTGCATTAGATGAGAGATTTCTTTTCAGACAAGTTCAACCAAAAGAATACAGAATCTTCCGATGTGTTGTGAGGTATGGCTATAATGATGTGATTGGAGAACCAAAGGAGTTTGAGCAACAATTAGTAGAACAACTAAAAGAGTTCATTCGTCATCAAAATTTTGTTTATGTGGCTGAATTAGGAGTATTGGGAGGAGTTGATGCTGAACAAACAGATAACAACAACAACATGCTAGTGAGTAGCCAACAACAAACCAATAGTGATCATTTTGTGAAGGATGGAAAAGGGTCATTCAATAGAATAGTCCCAACACCTTTTTCATATCAAGGAGTGGAAGATCAAAATCCTGTAGTGAATGTGTCTCGTGCATCATCAAATTCTATTCAGTCATTTGGAGTGGTTAGTAGAATCACTAATCAAGATTTGCAGGGAGTAGAAGAGGAGATATCCTTTGTGCAGAGAGCAATGGAGAAAAGTGTGGTGTATATGCTGGGAGAAGCTGAAGTGGTGGCAGAGCCCAACTCATCCATACTTAAGAGGATAATTGTCAATGATGTTTACAATTTCTTGAGGAGAAACTTCAGGCAAGGAGAAAATTTAATGGCAATCCCACGTTCTAAGCTTCTCAGGGTTGGAATGACATATGAGATATGATGATGATACACTATGCTAGCTAAATGCTCAATAGGGAATATTATTAGTAAATATAAATGTGTGTGCCAATGGGGCTAGCTCTTGTATGTGATATGTAATATTGTTATAAATCCTTGAGCTTGGTGGGTTAGCCTTGGTCTTGGAATGAAGAGAGACTCTCATTCTAAGCTTCTGTTTGCTAGTAAATGAATAAATAAATGTTTGTACTTCAAATGGTGTGATTTTTAAGTGTTTGATCAGAATTTTCATGTATATTTGGTTGTTACTTGTTACCTTGAAATATCATTATTGTTATGTGCTGATTGGGTATTGTTAGAAACTAATAATGCAGAAAATTCCAGATCCATTGTGGAGGATATTCATAATCACAGTAAGGCCATTGAACTATGCATACATGAATATCAGAATGCATGAATCTAGCATACATGAACATAAGAACTCGATTTTAAGTAATTAATTCAAACTTGTGACTTTTTTTTGGGTTTGAGATCTAATTCCTCGATAAATAAAAAAATGTGCAAGCCTTGATATGACCAAATAAGACCAGAACACAATCATTTGATCCCATGTCATCCCTTTAGTAGGACTTGTCAAAAGATATTTTACAAATGCAAAGGATAGGTAAAACTAATAAACTCTTATTTTTATCATTTTCTTTTTAATTTCTTGAAAATAAAGTGATAGTTTTATAATTACGAGTGAAAATATATCAACTGAAATTAAAAACAAAAATCTGTTCTCTCTCGTTTTCTTTTCTCTCGGTTTTTGGGATTCTAGAAGAGTATGGCTGGCCTGTGTTGGACCATCCTTAGGCAGAGGAGGGTCATAGTGGCCCAAGAACACTTAATTGGGCCTGATGGGCTTAAAAGACCAATATATTACAGTGGGTATTCCCTCTCGAAATCTCAAGACCCTTGGTGTCCTTGAGTTCAGATAACATCATCCTAGTAAAACAAAAACCAAAAACATCATCCTATAATTAAAAGCAAAAGAAATTATGGTAAAGCAATCCTCCACAAGAGCTCTAGCTAGTGCTAGTCTCGTAAAACTCCCAAGAATAATAATCAACCAATAGAGTAGGATCTTATAACACCAAACCAAAAAATAATTTAAATTTTAAAAAATAAATGTTGCAAGAACAAGTGGGCTTTCTTTGCCTATCCTCTATCCATACAAAAGAAAGGAAGATATAATAGCCTTTTTGAAGTCAAATAGAACCTCATTTTTTGTTTGGTCACACAAAACAGTTACAAATTCAACTAATAAGCATAGGATTAAAATGCCACACCAACATAAAGGAGATATAAATACAGATCATGAGATACAGTACACTTCAGGTGTGATAGACATTATGCAACAACTTTGGAAAAATGAGAGCATAACAGGCCAAAATGACCATCCCACAAACTGAAACTTCCATAAAAGTAACCAAGCATTAAGGGGTGCTACCCAGCACAAAGGCTTCACTTGGGGATCATTTAGTTGGCACGGCTTTTGAACACATCAAGACCAATCTCAGTAGGATCAGTTGCTTGCAACTCTACTTGAATCCCATCCAGCTCTCTCTTGAATCTATCTTTGGAGCTTGCATAAATCATCTTGCTTCTAACCCTTGAAGTGTCGGGAGACCTTCAAAACCAAGTAACCAATTCATTTCAGACAAAAATTAAATACCAAGGCTACAACAGCAAATGGCAGACCTAAACAGAAACATCACCATGCAATGAAGAAGATCCTGCTTTTGGGGACATTCCCTTCCGTCAGAAACTCAAAATCATAAACAGCATAACGGCACTCGTCAGCAGGAAGGCAAGCAGCGAAATCTTCATAGCCTTGGGCAGGCTCACCAAGCTTCTCCACAGTGACCTGTTTCTGATTCTCCTCAATCTTATAGATTATGAACCTGTGTGTTCTTTTCGCCTTGAGATCCAAAAACCTTAACTTGCAGTCATCATGGACCGCCATACCTGATGCTGCGTTTGCCTGAAAAATTACAGACACATAATAAAAATCCAAAACAGCTTAGTTGACACAGGATAGTTTTTTGTAAGACTACACAAGCAGATAAACAAGGCCATAGAAATGATATAATCATACATAAACACTTGATCTATTTGCCATTTAAGTGGTTCTTCAATCAAAAAGAAAAACAAATGATTGCTAACATAGAAGAGTTGGGGAGAGAGAACATGATAAAACTTAGCTAATTTGATATGTAATCCCCTTCAAAAGGGTGAAACATTCATGGATGAGATTTTCATACAAATGTTATACATGAATTTTCCCCCATTTTTCAGTAGACACCAAACTAAAGCTTAGAATTGGCTGTTTAAGAGTTGAAAAGAGAGTTTAATAACTGTGTAAAGAGGTCTTACACACACCTTCGATCATATCACCATCTTGTCATAGTAAAAATGCAAATAGTATAGTACTAGACTACTAGTAGACGCATAGTATTGTCCAAAATCATGAGGATAAGATCGGTAGTTTTTTTAGAGCAAAAATTAGTAAAATATTGTGTTTGAGACTTTGGGGGTGCCTTCTTCAGCCTAAAAATGTGGGGAAAAACCATTGTTTTCACTGATAAATAAAAGTAATAAAAAAAATTATGCTTGTTTAAAAAAATTGCCCCATCTTCACCACAGCACAGAAGGTATCTCTTTCTCTGCAGAGATCAAAGACAATCATGGCATCACATGCTATGCTACAGGGGATGGATTTGGCCATTTGGGTAATCCAGATTAAGGAGTGAAATTGAAATGAAATTCAGAATGATGAAGTAAGCAGAAAGGGACTCAAACAACAAGTGCCCAAGTTATTGCAAAATATAAAACAAAACAAAACAAAATAAAAGAGAAATTGCTAGTTCGAATTTGCATTTTTCAAACAGCAAAAGCAGAAAGAGAGAGAGGAGAGACTGACCATGGTAGTTGTTTGGAAGTTGGAGAGATGGATCAGTGAACGATGGATGCGGAGGAGGAGGAGGAGGAAATATAGGAATCTTTCTCTCTCACACACACAGAACTGAGAGGTTGCGTTGTGACTTGTGATGGATTGGAATTGGATTGGAAGTGACTCAAAGGAAGAAAGGCAAAAAGATTTTCACAAATTAAAAATTAAAATTTAATTAATTTAATTAAATATCCCAATTCCTTTCTCTTACAGTACAGGTAACAGGGACATAGCGTGACTTCCTCAAATGTCGTGTTTTGTTCCTCTTTCAGCAATTTCTTTCTGACGTACTTCTACGGTATTTTTTAGGATTTATATTACTAGTGTATAAAAATACTTTGACAAGGATTATACATGTACTACTTTTTAGTTTTAATGCTTTTCAAATATGTTATTCATTATGAAATGTTTTTTTTACTTATTAGTAGTTTTTGTTGAACTCTTTTACTCAATATTAGATGATGCATTTAAAAAAATGAAATGTGCATGCACGAAGTGTACACAAAGACGTAGATTGTGTTGTATCGAGAGAAAAAAAAGACGTAGATTGTGACCGTATTTTTTTGTACTTATTTTTAATCACTCATTGTGCATCATATGCATTTGATTTTTGTTCGTAAGTTTCTTTCTTCGACAAAAGTTCGTAAGTTTTTTTACATTCAGTGTTTCTTGCCAATTATATGGATACTCCCTAAAGAAAGGAGTAATGAACATTTTTAAAATACAAATTAAATTAAATATCAAAATGGCACTATCACAATACTCGGATACCAATGTAAGACATATACATAGCATTGTATTATATTAATTAATAATTAATTAATTAGCACAAACAAGACAAGACAAGAGGTATTATAAAGGTTGGCATTTGACCGAGTCAGGAGGGGAAGGTGTTTGTTAGAAGATCACACAGAGAAATTAACACGACACTCGGTCCTAAACATAGGAAGGTGAAGAAAAAAGGAAAAAAACAGAATTTGTGAATCACAAAACGAAAACTAACAATTTATTAGCTGTTGGTGGCCGGTATGGATTAATTGATTACACATCACACAAAAAAAGAAATGAGCGTTTCATATTATATCTTCCCATTCTCCCATTTCCTCTTTAGCCCTGTGGGTAGCGTTTCATAGGGAAGTTGTTGTTGTTGTTGGTGGTGGTGGTGTGGGCGATCGATCGGGTTGATATGCATATGCATATGCATGCATGCATGGTGTCATCATTATAGCCATCCATCCATCATTAATTAATGGCAGCAAGTAGCAGCATTAGGAACAACAACAGCACAGTAGCACGCAAGGTGATGGTGGTGGCTGACCCAACAAGGGAATCAGCGGGTGCATTGCAATATGCACTATGCCATGCTGTGCTTGAGCAAGACGAGTTGATCCTTTTGCATGTTGAGAACCCAACTTCGTGGCGCAACACCCTCTCTACTTTCCTCAAGATGCCTTCCCTCGGCAGCTCCACCACTGCCTCCCTTGACCTGGGAGGCGGTGGAGCTGCCGCTGACGGGGAAGGCATCGATTTCCTTGAGGAGATGAAGCATGCTTGCAGGGTTTCCCAGCCTAAGATGCGTGTCCGTGTGTTGAAGGTGGAAATGGATGGAAGAGACAGGGCTTCCACTATCCTCTCCCATATTCTAACACAAGGGGTTGATGTCATAGTTATAGGCCAGAAACGCAGTATTTCTTCAGCATTGTTAGGGTATCATCTTCAATCTCCTAATCCACACACTACTACTATATATAACCAACTTTTTAAATTGCGGCCGCGATTGCGACTACATTGCGATCTTATTGTGGAAAATTGTAGATAAATGTGGTTGATATGGCCGCAATTACTGTTGTGATGTGGTTTCAGAGACTCCAAAAACCATGATATTGTGGCCGCATTCGCGGTTGCAGACTGCAATTTAAAACCCTGTCTATAACTACTTTTTGCAATCGGAAGGATAGCCAACAAAAAATTTGAAGGACTTGTTTCTTTTGAGAAAATATTTTCTCTTTTCATTTCATATTTTCACTTTTAATTACAAAACTGCCACATTATGTTGTTTTTTGTTTCTTGTTTTTAAGGATTTATCCAGAAGAAAACAAGTTGTTGGCAGTTCGAAAGATCTTGTTCTCATTTCATGTTTTCATTATTTTTTATATAAATCTTTGAAAACAGAAACAGATTAAAAGCAAGGTAGCAATTTTATAATTGTAAATCAGAAAACAGAAATCATTTACTTGTAGGGGAAAATGCATCAATAATCTTTATGTTTATAAGAAGATTCTGAATGAAAGTTGATAGAAGTATTTTCATTTTGGTTTGTGAATGTAAATATCTTATAATATAAGAACTTTATTTGAGGAATGTGATTGTGGAGTGCTGGTGTAGGAATCAATCTGTTGCATGCTAATGGTTGTTCCATATTTTCAATGCATGTGTCAACAGATATAAGAGACCTGCAGGAGGATCGATGAAAGGGGCAAAAATGATAGACACAGCAGAGTACTTGATCCAAAACAGCCCATGCACCTGTGTTGCCGTTCAGAGAAAAGGCCAAAATGGAGGCTTTGTTCTCAATACAAAAACCCACAGAAATTTCTGGCTCTTAGCCTAAAGGGGATTGATTATTGTATATGATTGGTTGGTTGGTTTCCCATGTTCTGTAAGATGGCAGAGACACATCAATTTCATTACTGATAGAATTTAAGAAAAACATTTTTAAATAGGCACAGTCTTACTGTTATTATTTTTCAGACACTCAAATCATTATTTGATAAAAGTATTTCAAAAATACATGTAATATTCTATCATTATTTCCAAATTTTATATATATATATACCAAATAATTATTTGAGTGTTTATTATAAGTAATGCCTGTCTAAAAGTTATTCTAGATTTAGTGAAATTGATAAGATTTCTCCATGTTACTACTTTGTTTTGCAAATGGTGAAAAACCATGGATGTTATACTGTGCTTAAAATGCACTGGACTTGTACATTGAAAAGGGTGACAAATTTTTTTTTTTTTGAGAAAGTGAACAAAACTCCAATCTTCCCACATCAAAAGGAAAAAAAGAAAAGAAAATCAACCTAACTCAACTGGCTCCAGATCATATTTCAGAAATTTGTTTGTGCACAAATTTTGTTCAAAAATTGGCCCCCCAAGGTCACTCTTAATTGGTTAATTAAGCAAATCTGCCAAGCCAAGCCTCCATTATCAATCAATAACTACACACAAAAAGTAAGTCTTGATTGGGGACACATTTCATCTGCAAGACTAGAACACGTGTCACCTCTCACGTTTTTCATTTTCCACCAAACCCATTTCGTTTGTTAATTTTTTTATTGTTTATGTTAGGAAAAATATGGGTCTATTAGTTGGTTTAAGCATGAAAGATTTTCATTAGAATCAGACTAAACAATCCATGTTTGATCCCCGTAGATCTTTCAATATAACATAAAATATTGCTGCTCTCTTAGCTATGAGAAGGAAGACAACGAAAATAACTAACATACTGAAACAAGCATAGCGTTGTTTTCACCCTTTCTCTCTGGGTGTATACATGCAGAGTATCCAACACAATATCACAAGAATCCACATCAAATATAGAGAAAGATAAACAAGCTTAAACTACACTATTTCCTTCACAGGCTTCACACATGACAAACTAAACAAAAAAAGTCCAATTCAGTCTTCATTCCTTAGTCTCCTCACACACCATACATTATTGTCTTCAATGCTTAATTTGTTGATGTTGTTCTTAATTAGCATATCATACTAACAAGAACCCTTCGCTTTCAATGGGGTAATCTTCCTCCACATTGTGTAAAGGAACAAAGCTCTCTTCATAACTTAAGACGTTATAGGAATACTCAGCTCCAACAAGATCATCATCCTCTGGAAGCATAGCAATGATTCCACTAACACTGTGTATTCCTTTCTTTGTTGCCATAAGAACTTCATTCTTCCAAGTACCAACTGGACGCTCTAATCTTGAGAACCTTCCTATAGTCAACACCTTATTCCAACACTCAACACCTTCATATTCATCATAGAAAACCCACAAATCCAAGCATTGTTCCATACTATTTTTTTCTGAGCAAATAATCACAGCAACTTTATCCTTGTACACTGCAAGTTTCTTATAGACTTCAGCAGCACAATCCTTAGCAGAACAAGGCATCTCAATCTTGCTTACAACATTGTTACATGAATTGAAAGAAATAATCATTTCATGACTCACCTTTTCACTTACCTCCATAGCCACCCAAAACAAAGTTCCCTTCAATATCACACTGTTCTCAGTCCAAAACAAACGACCGTTCACAGTTACATATTGCTTATCACAACAACATTTGATATCTCTCCACAACCCAGTACATAGTGAGTATTTCTCAACTCGAATAGCATTATGAGTTTTGCCAAGAGAACCATCACTAGTTGTGTTGTCCCAAAAAGAGTGAAGCCTTACTACTTGATAATCACCACTCTCATTGTGGTTGAAGAAAAAGCCTATAAGACAATTTGGTGGCATCTTATGAGGAAGCAAAGGGTCTTCTTCTTGTGGTTCCATGATCCTTTTGGTTTGTCCTGTGGTTGGGTTCCAAAGGAAAAGGGTAGAGGCAGGGTCCAAGGAATAATGAGCAACACAAACTAAACCATTGCATGAACCAACCACCTTAAAACCCATGTCAGAATTTGTGACTCTCGGAACATGAAGCTCTTTAAGAACTTTTCTTTTGACATCTAGAAGAAACAGGTGCTGACCACAGACTTTGTCGTCTTTCCAGTAAAAGCGGTCAAGGATTAGAAGTTGGTTTCTTTTGGTGGTGCCAAAAAAGTGGTCAGTGAAGAATTTTGGAGTTATGCAGAAGTTGAATAAGTCTTTGGACAATGACTTGAGACGGGTCTGCAAGGACTTCATTGATAGATAGACTTTTGTTCTTAGAATGTCTCTCACTAGAAATTCTTCTTGTGCCTGCCAATGAGCTTGAGAATTTTTCTCCACCTTTTTACAATAGTTGGGTAGGGTACTACAAAATACTACTCCTTTGAATATTAAGAAGAAACCCTTTGTAGTATTAGTATTTCTTTGAACTTTGGAGTTTATTAATTACTACAGAATTACAGAATGAAGAGAATTTTATTGAATACTCCCTCTACTTTTAAATATAAGCAAAAAAATATATGTAGTTCAAATACATGTATTTTTTTTTGCTTATATGAGCATTGAATTAGAGTAGTTGGAATTTTAGGCATAATTGAAGAGGCAATTTGGGAACCAGTGCAGCCTTGGAACGTGAGTCGTCGTGCTAGCTCTGCGTAAGGGGTGTGTAGGAGTACCAATATCCTCCCTCCACCCATTAATTGGCGTGTAAAAGAAATATACCTATTTGTTTTACCCACAGTTACCGTTAAGCTACCAACCATGTACCTATAACAGGTTTTATCTGTGAGTACATGTTTTTTTTTTTCATCCCTATCTAAACATACTATGGCCACTGCAATTATAAAAATAAACCATAGTAATGAAATACATTGAAATAAAAGTTCTTTCGAAAAGAGAAGCAGTTCAAAATAACCACTCAGTAGAGCTGTCAAAATGAGCTGTGGCTCGCGAGTCAACTCGGCTCGGCTCGGCTCGGTTCGTGGGTTAAAAGGGTTACTAAATAGCTGGCTCGTTTAACTCTGGGTCTTTTTGGCTCGACTCATTTAACCCACGAGCTGAAGAGAGTCAGCTCGTCACGAGCCGAGATGGCTCGCGAGCCACACTAAAAATTAAAAATTAATCATTTTAAATATTTTTTTAATCATTTTAATCATTTTTAAATATTTTTTAATCATTTTTAATATTTTTTTATTGATTCAGCCCGCGAGCCAGCTCGAGTAACCCGCGAGCTCAGGGAGAGCCGAGCCGAGCTGGCCATTTTCTGGCCCTTGAAAAATCTGAGCCAGCTCAGCTCGGCTCGTTTATTTGCTAGCTCGAGCCGAGCCAACTCGTGTGGGCCGAGCTGGCTCGTTTCGACAGCTATACTCTAAAGGACCAAAATAGGAATATAATTAGAGAATTTATATGGTAATATGAGAAATCTGTTTTGATACGATTGGTTTTCTAAATGGGAGAATGATATTCCATCTAATCAATTCATATCATAGCATTTATTTTTTTTAAAAAACTTTTATTTATTGCAATTCAGTCCCTAAGCTTTTAGGTTTCATTTTCTTATTTTCACTTAAAATTGTGATTATTTATATTTGTATTTATAAAATAAAATCTCGCTTTCATGTCATAGGACTAGAGTGCAATAAGAAAGAGTTGTAATCTTTAAGAGAAAATAAGAAACCCCATGTGGGGGGACATAAAAGATTTAAACACATTGCCAATTTGTCCTGCTTCTATATATGATGATTCTATGTATTAAATACACAGCAGTAAATTCCCATAAATTTTATTTATCCCCCATCACATGAAATCCGATTAATACCCAATATTCCAGCCCAACTTCCAAAATTGAAACTAAAGAAGCTACACATTGCCACCGGGTTTATCCATGATCACCGAATGCAACAGTCTGTCCCCTACTATCACCCTCACTTTGTTCACCCATTCTTCTCGTGGAATCTTTTGCTCCTGAGTCCCAACACAATTTATTGAATTAATCAGTAACTGCAAAATTCACGTAACAAAAACAGTGCACAAAAGACACAATAAGCACCTGAAAGCAAAGCAATTACATATAAAAATAAAAGTATTGTTTACACTTACTTGGTAAAGACGGTAGCTTTTGAGTAACAAAGACATTTGTGATGCTTTCAAATGGTTTGAAACTCTTGCCACCAGATTCGGAAACACCACATATTGTGATCGAGGTTTTAGTGCCCCATGTATCTCTTGATCTGTGCCAAAACAAAGAAATTAATGTTTAGTGGTTAAGCCCTTAAGGCAAGTCAATCACTTTGTTGATACAAATGTTGAATATCTTGAAATGAAATTAGAACATGAAATAAAAGTCACCAACCACTTACCCTTTATATAATTATACTTGAAACTTAGGATATAATCAGGATGAATATGTGAATTCATAAAAGCGATCCATATGATATGTTTTCTGGGTGCTGAAATATCATCCACCCCAGTGTCATATTGCTCACAACTGGGTTGGCTCTGTTTTGAACCAGCAGGAACAGCTTCAACCTTCCCTAGTATCACCCTGCAAAGCAGCACATGCCTCAAACCATGCTCATCTGCCACCGTACACATTGCACTGTCAATGAAATTATCAAATTCTCAGCTCTCCATCTTTTCTCAAAAAGCATACACTTCAATTACTATATAAGAAAAGTAAGTCTCTAGATGAGACATATATCACCTCTCAGGCTGAGACTGAGACACGTGTTATTTTTTTCACATTAAAAGGTTTATCATTTTGGATTTTTTTTAATGTTCATGTTAAGAAAAAAAACTCATACTTTCTGCAGATTGATCAACTAGTTTTTTACATACAAATCGTTATCATAAAACAAAATCAAAAAAACTAGTTCATGGAAAATAACGGATAAATCATATCATATAACCACTACTTACCTATCAATGGAAAAATGGGCAGAAAATAAGGAAATCCCAACACCATGGGACTCATCATGATCCTGATCTTCACGAATGTTGCATCCGCCGAATCCAACAGATGCAATCTCAATGAGTTCATCCAATGAGCCACCATACCAAGCATGTTTCACATGAGCATCCCCTCCTCCGCATTTGATTGCCACTGCCTTAGAGAAAACGTGAAACGAATCCAAACGAGCCTGCTTTGCCAAACTAGAGGAAACATTGTTTTTGTGAAGGGCCATGACAGTTGTGGCATGACCCATAAATCCCATACCCTTTAAGAAACCTTTCTTAACGAATTGGTATTCTCCACTCCCTTCTTCTACTATGTTCATTAGCCCCTTGCTAGCCAAAGTCTCAATTGCCTGCATTTTTTTTTCTTTTTCTCTGTTTTCTCTAAAATCTGATGATTAATTTATGTGATGGAGCTAAGCTACCTATATTTATTTGTTTTGTGCACTAATAAATAAATACCTCTCCCAACCTTAATACGTGATGAGTTTTGTTACATGGACACCTATACACCCACACACCACCCAATGCCAATGAATAAAGTGGAGATTGGGGGTGTGTGTTGAGTGTCCATGTAACATTAATGATACGTGATTAGCTATGCCTATGCATGAAAGGTAGTATCGAATATATATTTGTACAGTTTGGGCCTGGTCCTTGGGCATGAGTCTTGGGGCACAAGACAAGACAAGACAAGGCACTTCCGTGCCGACGTTGTTGACTGCATCTAGATAAAGACAAGAAACGGTTTGGTTATGAAAATGGAAAGTGAAGATGATAAAATATAGTACAAGTTTGTGAATGAAAATTGTGTGATTTCCTATCACGTCCGTCATGTGGGCGTGGATTTTGCACAGGCTTTCTTAGGGTTCAAGTTAGGGCAATAAATGGTGGTAGCTTCCAAATTTGCAATTCACAAATACAAATCGTGTGCACCTTTTTTTTTATGAAAGTTTTGAAATTTGTTTCTTGAAATTCCTTTTCTTTATACTTTTCGCTCAAATAATCCAGAGATTTTCATATGATAGAATTTTTTTTATCCTTTTTATTTTTCTTTCTCTATCTGAACATAAGGTAAATAGCTTATTGATAAAGATCCAACAAAGCATAAACAAATATGAAAATCTTTGTTTGGTTAGGGGAAGAGAGTGAGAAGAGAGAAAGATTTCAATGAATGGAATTTTATCGTGTGCATTACTTCATTAGGTTTTACAGAACTCGAAAGATTTAAAAAATAAAACTTCAGGGCACGATAAAAGTGAAGAAAATTTTGACTGAGATGAACCAATTCGATACTTTTAGCCACATAAAAGAAAAAAAGAATTACACCTATTACCCACATAAACATCCTACAAAACATCACGAGCAACTATGTCGATTTAGAAACCACATTAACCAACAAATTACACTTTTAAGACTTTTTAATGAATTTTATTCTTTCATATACTTACATAACCAAACTTAACACTGTAAGGACCAAAATAACATGTTACCTGTTCCTAAACATTCTTTGACGAAAAGCTAACGCAAGTTTAGATAAATAAGAATTAACTGCATATTTTATTATTAAAACTGAAAAGAATAAATGTGACACAAATTTTCATAACCCACTACTGAAACTTCTAGATGAAACTTACATCAAATATCACCATATAACTACATGTTGGAGTGTTGCAACTTCTGTACGAAACTTTTTAAATCTCATAAATGCACAAAAAGCCTAATTGAGAAGAAACCCATGTTCTTATATTCCAATCATCCCTAATTCTACTGATTCTATTAAATTGTTTATTCAATTTAGGTCCCATTTTTGTCTCCCCTTCCATGACGTCTACATATTGTCACGTAACAGAAATACACTGACGCCACCACTGATGATAACTCACGTAGTTAGCATATATAAGCCGTTAATAACTCTTAAAAATTGGAAGATTATCATCTGGTTGTATCAAAAAATTGTCATCATAATCCCACATAGCACGTATTTAGTTCTTACATTAAAAATTAATAACTACCAACGAAGCATCAAAATTCCACAAACCAAAGACTGCCTTGGAAAGACATGTACAACATGCAACCAGCCAATGCATGACACAAACACTGCCACTTTTCAACTGTAGCCAAAACAATGTGTTCTTTTGTGGCCCTGTTACAAAATATTAGCTGCAAATTTTAAAAAATAAAAATAAAAACTACTGAGAAAGAAAATTAAAACATTCTCCCTACAAGACCATCGGCAAGGGCATTGAAGATAAAATATAGCTACCCTCTTCAAATGCTCACTGGTACAGCCTGCAAACGCCCTCCCTCTTGCAAGGACTGGGAAGTGAATGCCTTCAAAACTCGATTACACACTATTCCTCTCCATTTTGACCTTCATCCTTGACAAGCCTGATCATGTCATCGATTCGAAGGATAGTAATAGCAGCTTCAGTTGCAAACTGATAAACAACAGTAAACAATTTTGCTCAGACAGCTGTATAGCAAGCTGTTCCTTGAGGTCAGCTACTGATAATATGCAACTCAATACGTACCTGAATAATTTTGACTTTGCTCATTGCAGGCTCAATGACTCCAGCATCCAAGTTGTTTCTAACTTTCCCTTCCAAAAGATCCAAACCCATGCTGGAAAAAAAAAAGAGCAAACAAAATAGTTATTTTAAGAAATAGAAAAGATATCAATGCTGGATCTAGAACAATAATTGTGCATGTACGGAAACAGAAGTCAACATCATTTCATATTCTCTTAATGCATTTGCATTATGTAAGAAAACTATAATCTCTAATTAAACCCCCGAGGTATTAATGAGGACATGCACAAACTTGTTTTACCTTATCTAAAACCTATCTAAAACCTATAGCATCTCAGATAGGTGTAGCTCTTTTACACACGAAATTCCCAAACAACCAAAAACAGGGCACATAATAATGCAAAATCCAATCAGTCGCTTCATGTTTAATGCTTGGGGAATTCATGTCTATATAGATAATGTATGGGTGGATATTGGACAATAACCAAAACACAGATATTATAAGCTATAATATCTGTAGTAATCCAAAATGTACATTTCCTATTTCCATAAGCTACCCAATATCCATAGATAGGTGGACACGAGATATCTGGAATACCTTCCAAATAACCAATCCCTAGATGGGTTGGAAGAAAATATTGCAAATGCTGAAACAGATAATGACACCACATAGATAATAACACAACATATTGCCATAAAGTTCAGAAGAAGACAGTATCAAAGTCAAAGAAAATATATAGTTACTATTTACTAGTAAGCAAATACCTTGATAAATGTTTCTTATCGGCTTTAGTTTGTGCAGAATGGTGATAAGCCCGTAATTTTGCAACCAGCTCTGTGGCATCCTTAGCAGCATTGACAGCAAGCACCTACACCAGATAAGTGTTACCAATATAAACATTTGTAGTGCTAAAATGGTAGGAAACAAGAACTTACTTATTAAAGAGCCACTCAACACAAAAGATGAAGCAACTAAAGTTAAATAATGGGCCAAAAACTTACTATTTTTATACCACGTTAACCCTAGATGAAATCTCACTAAAATAAAAATGTGGGAAAAAATTACAGAATCAACGATCTTGTGCAGAAATTATACCAAACTATATACAGAAATTAATTATTGGACTGGGGAGAAAATCAAACTTTACACCATTTGTTCAACTAGGTCTTCTCTTACCACCCTAGTTATATGTAAAATATGCATAAGACCTAAAACCTTGCGCTGTTTGCTTGGCTTGCCTCTTACCTTTGGAATGATTAACAGAGACTCAGCAAACTCTGCTATAGCCAACTGCTCCCGGGATCCTAAAGTTGTAGCAAGATACTCCAAATAAACTGATAATGCTGATTCAACAGCGCCTCCACCAGCTACCACCTGAATTTTATATATGAAAAATCAAGTGTGAAAAGGCAGATGGCAGATGAAGTAGGGAAAAAATAGTAAAATAAAAGAGTATCCATGAGGCCTACGTATGCAGGATGAAATTCATTTTAATGAATGAAGATTACATCTTGATGACCATGTCATTTAAATGTTATTTAGTCCTTACACGTGTAGTCGTAAGAGTTGAAAGTCTAGATCATTATATAATAGAATATGACATTTGGATTTTATTCCCAAGTCCCAACACTTGGGAGTAAACATGATGGAAGGTCTACTTAAAAGACACAAGACTTATTTCAATAGAATCACCAGTATATCAGCAAATTGCTTTCTTCTTAGCTGTGTAATGCAATTAACCCCAGATGTGATACCTACAACAGCCTATGAGTGAGTCTTGTGTGATAATACTTCTTTCTAATATATGTTCCTTTAACTTATCATCAACAGAGACCTAACTTCCTCACCCAACAGAAGTAAAATTTCTTCCTTCATAATCCCTCATTAACCAATCATTGGTTAAATTTGCCCTTAAAATATCACCTTAAGACCCAAGTTTCCATTTAATGACACCTGAACAGCCACCAACAGAGCCCTCCTCTAGCGAATTCCACTGGCATGAGGAAATTAATATTCTCACACACTGTTACAAACCCATAGAGAAAAGAAATGCAAAATTGGTTGAAAGAATCAAAAGAAAAGCACATTTTTATTGAATGAGTGATTGATCATAGGAGATAGATCTCTCCTGCAAGGGTTTCCTCTTCACAAAAGATTTCTCTTTTCACATGCAACTATCTAATTTACAGAATGAATCCATCTATCTTTATTTCTCCTATTTATCTAACCGATCCCTACTAACTAACCAACTCTCCTAACTAATGCTAACTACTTTAATTCCCCTTCATTCTTTATCCTAAGACACTTATAAATGGGTATTTTATTCAGTAAAGGAAAATAAAACAAAGTTGGGTATTTATAACATGGAACAATGGTTTTGGTTATGCAGTATCATGTAAATATAGTAAATAAGATAGCGTTAATTTTTGTATTTACTATATTTACATGATACTGCATAACAAAAAATACCCTATTTACATTATTTCTAACACTGACAGTTCCCAAGTAGGATTGGAAAGCTGGAGAATGCAGGCTTACTGTATTTGATTCAAGAGTTCTCTTGACAATTGATAACGCATCATGCAGAGCTCTATCCATCTCATCAAGCATATAGTCATTTGCACCTCTGAGAACCAAAGAGACCTAAAGAAGAAAAAAACAGAATCAGGTGATAATGTATCTTATCTACAATGTTCACCCAGATAACAAATAATAAATTTTCATAGCCATATCACAACTTACTTCCAAAGATTTATTATCTTTTTTCATCCTTAAACAACTCTCCCATCCTCAATTGCTATAAGGTTCAAGATTCCATATTTTCTTGGAATTTATACTTATTTGTGATTCATATGATATTATGACAAGGAAATTTGTGAATTGGAAATCTGACCCTTCCGTGGACCCCAATGGCAGGAGCTTTGTAGCACCAGGTTGCCCCTTTTTTGGAATTAGTTTTTGGTCTCATTTGATTTTGGTGAAAGTTTAGTATTAGAATGTTGAAATGGTATTTTCTTTTTAGTTATTAGTATTTTTTGTATCCAATTTTTTTTTAAAAATGTAACTGCACTGCATCAATAATCATGCAATCTAATGCATGGTAAGATTAGGCAATTAGCTGCATTAAGCATCTGACCTTCTAAGTTTGTTTCTTAAAAACGGTTGGGTAGTTTGACTCCATCGATGCTTCATCTTTTTATGTCATTTTATTTTTCCTCTATTGGCTATTGAAAATTCTTGCTCCTCCAAATTCCTTGTATTTTTTCTGTTTTAATGAATTTTTTCCTTTATAATAAAAAACTACAATTCAATCCCAAATTCGCAACCACTTACTGCACTTGTAGTTTTGGTCCCTTTAATCATGACTACAGCATCATCAGCTATACGCTCCTCAACAACCTCATCTGCATATCCAAGAAATGATGGTTCAAAGGTTTCCTCCCCTTCCATATCAGCAAATGTTGAGACCTGCATCAATCAATCACAGTAAAAATGAAGTCTGATCACACATAAAGGAAAATAGTATGCTAAACTTTTATTAAAAAAAGCATGATAATAGACAGCTTTCTTGTAAAGCTTTTACGCTGTTCGTTTATATTCTCCATGACATACATACATACATACATACATGTGTATATGCATATAGTGTATATGCATATAGACACAGTTTCACACACATGCACAAACACAAATCTAATGACCAGCATTTGAGTTTTAATCATGAGAGAGATGGGAAGTCATGAATAGTTTTTGAATATACAGTAAAAGTTACAATTAACATCGTAAGTGAACACAACTTCATAAGCACTTTTCCCCTATCCTTCCAAACAACAAAACAAGAGAACATATCATTTCACAAATAATTTACAGCTCTTCTCATTCTACTAAAATAGTGAAATACATTGTTGACGTGATATGACACAAAATGTAAAATTGAGATATTATTAACCAAGAGGTTTGGTGTTAATTTCAAAAGGCCGAAAGGATTCCAGAGATGTCAATTTTTCAAAAGTTATAATGCATGGAACCAGAGACATGTCCGGCTACTGAAGAAAAAGTAAGAAACAAAATAAGGAATGATGCATTTTCAAAGGTACTGGGTGGTAAATATTTGGATTTACTGCCAACTTAGTAACTTGTATCAAGTTTAAATGAATAAATATAAATTAAACAAAGGCTTACCATTGTTGCACCAGTTGCTTTGGCAACATGGCGCATATCCTCTTTCCGCACACGTCTTACAGCAATTGCCCCAGCCTCAACAAAGTACTGAAACAAGAATTAGATAGTCAGAAAGAAATACATAATACATAATAGTTAAATTCTTGATCCTTTTAACAGAACATCTAATTTAAACATGGAAGCAGAAGATCGGAAGTAACATGCTTAAATTTCCATAGATGTCACAAGTTGGTCTGAACTCCTTATCGGGTTCATCATCAGAATTTGTTTGTAATTTTATTCTAAGTCATAAGTTGGGTATTAACTTCCCTATAAATGGGCTTCAGTTTGTCAACACAAGGGTTAATTATAATGATATTTAGGATTCTGTTTCATTGTATTAAAGGTTTGTTATAACCTGGGCCTTACGTTATGTACTATTTGGTCCCCACTTTCAACTAGTCCTATGCAAATAGCAATGCAACCAACAAGCAAAAAACATATAGTAAATGTAGAGGTCTGCAAAAACCTAGCAGCTGGCAGGTCATGCATTCTTTGACGGAAAACTATGTCCACTTGCATCCACAGGAAAAATGGAGAAAAAATTATCTATCACTTTTTAATTATCAATTAATATTCCAGGAGTAGCTGCTCAGCACTCAAAACCCCAATCCCACTATACACAAACACTCACTCTGATTGAGATTTACATCAGTCTGCAAACTATTTGGTCTACAAGCTATTTCACGAGCTCTCATCAAGATAGTGAAGATAATCAAGGTATAAATCTATGAAGAATAAAACATGTTTTACTTAAACACACTTAAATCAGATGCCATAGTATTGGTTTGATTCCTCTATCAGATCAGATATCAGGATGAGTAGTTTACAGCATACGACTCAAAAGATGACATGCTAAACAGTCAGCAGATGATACAGAAATAAATAGTCAAATATTTTCTTTGAAATTATAATCGAAAGAGTGTAACTAAATCCTCTTGCTCAAAGAGAACATTAAAAAAAATACCAAAAAGTAAAAAAAAAAAAAATTACCTTAAGTGCCATGTCATCAATTCCTTTAGTAGTCAGAACAACATTGGCTCCAGCTTTCAGTAGTTTTTCAATACGTTCTTTAGTCATATCGGCCTCTCTGCAATTAGAAACAATGATAATTTCATTTGTTACTTAAAACATATTACACAGATAGTACTTTATCTTGCGAGATCTTGCAAGATGATAAGGGTGTAGAATTGTCCCAAACCCAGCACAAGCAATTTTCCACAATGAAACAGAACAGGAGATGACATTACACAATCAATTTAATATTTTGTAAATAAGAATTACACAATTAGATTATTAACCACAATATTTCAAGCTTTTAACTTCAAAGGGATTTGGATTAGTTCATGCCTATCATCCAGAACAAATCTGTTCATGCCTATTTTAAAAAGCTTATTTTCAATAAGATAATAAATTTATCCTCATTATATTTAAGGAAAGTTAATCTAGGAAGGTGTCGTAATAATATAAAAGCCATATGATCATATTGACAGTACCTTTGACGAATTTTCTCAAGCTCCCTGGGATCACTAACTAATACTTGAACACCCAATTGCATTTTTGTCTTCTGAAGATTGAAATCGAGACAAGCAATTTTTGCAGGGGACACCCTAAGAGGCATTCCTTGAGCAGCACGGCCAGTATTTAGAGCATAACCATTCATCAGAAAGCTGTCTCTAGCACTTTGTCCATGAGCCTTCAATATATTGATTCCCTGGAACAAGGATCACAATGAAACAGAATTAAATCCATTCAAAGCCTAAGATTGTTAAACAACATAAGAAGTGAGATTAAACTACATATTACAGATGTTCAACGTATTGCTCAAAATTGACATCTTTCATCCAAATAGAAAGCCTCATGAGAAATAGATCAGAGGAACTCTACTACAAACCTTGATTGGGTATTTAACTTCACCCCGAGCATTGGTCATCTTTACAGCTTGCACTGCATCCACAACCTTTGTAAATTGCACACACAAGTCAATTTCACAACTAAAATAAAAAACAATGAATGTTTATACCTCCGACCAAACACTCAACCAAAAACAAGAGATAGTTTTGAACTTCTAATTTTCAATGAAGCACTCAGTTTGAAAATTTGCTTCACTGTCGTCCTAACATTGACATCATAGGGATTGAGTTTAAAACTCTCCTCGAATCAAGAATGAAGGTTTTATTCCACAGGGGGTAAGGATCATTCTGTGAATGCAGTAGTTGTTGTGAAAGGAGAAATCCTTTGTGAAGGGGAAACCCTTGGAGTCGGAGGAGACCTCTCCTATTCTAAATCAATCGTTAAAGTTGCTCTTTTCTTTTGATTATTTCTATCAATTTTCCATTTCAATTTCTCTGGTATCCTGACATACTGCCAAGCTAATTATGATCAGCAATTAGTACTCACTACCAATTATTTATGACAATATATTTTCAAATCAACCATGGCAAATGGTAAGGTCATCCTTTTTAGAATGATTTGAAACAACTAAAATAGTATTAGACTCTGAGAATAATTGTTATGAGGATCATTTCAATATCTCTCAGAAAGTAATTGATTGATACAAATACAATAAACATTTTCACACATTCAACACACAACCACAGAGTATAAACCGTGATTAGATCAATGAAATATTTGAATTCCTTTCCTCTCACCAGAAAGTGAAAAATTTAGGAAGAAAGCTATATGATAGTTAAAAAAATATATGTGAAAAAGCATATAGCTTGATCAATATCAAGTTATCAACTAATAATCCAAGTGAAAATTGAGACATGAAACAAACAAAATAACCTTTATCCAATTAGATGTAAACAAACCAGAATTTGCATAAAATATGGTTTGCATCAATTTTAAGTGATATAAACTCTCAGCATTCAATATAAAGTCATTGCAATTACAAACATACCAAATTGGCAAAGAAGTCACTATCACCGGCTATCAACTTTGAGGACATGCTGGTCTTCGCGCAGTTAACTAGTGAATCCTTTCCCAGCTTCTCAACCTATAAGCCAACAAGAGAAGAATCTGACTAAGTAACGCATAAATCAATAGTTACTAAATTTAACATCAATGCAACATGGAAGGCAGGAATAATAAGCATGTCAGATAAATAGTACGGCATTATTGGGCAACAGGGAAAATGAATCAATTCATTGAAACTCAGAATGAGTGGCAAAAATACAGCACAATGACTATAGACAGCCATGACTGCAAAAAAATTGTGACAGAGAAATGAGAAATCATCACAGAACTAACATCTTTGGCTTTCAAGTATGCTAACAATAACACCTATGGACAATCTAAGAAGAGTGAGAGAGAATAAGGGCAAAACAATCTGGGTCCCTCGCTAGCCTAAAAAACACACATATCACAAAAAAAAAGTATATTTAGGAAACCTTACCTTGACAGCCAGCTTTTCCTCTACGTATTTACAAGCTTCTCTCATAGCAAGCTATCCAGAATAATAATCAACACAGAGAGAAATCAGGAATTAGATACATATTGTAAATTTATAAGCCAAAATATTGTGAATGTAGCTAGAAAGTTACTCTATATCCGCTGATAATTGAGGTCGGATGAATCTTATTCCTAACAAGGTCATTTGCTCTCTGCACACAAAAAAAAATGCATGTTATATATGAAATGAATGTGAAGTGGTACTAAAAGGAGAGGTCGGCACATACTTTGAGAAGCTCAGCAGCTACAATGACGACAGAAGTAGTGCCATCTCCAACTTCTCTGTCCTGAAGCTCAGCCAGTTCCACCAAAACCTGAAAAGAGAAGTAAAAAAAGGTAAAACAGAGAGTCGATCAATAATAAGAATAGCAAAGTGAGTTAGGGTTATTTTGTACCTTGGCAGCGGGGTGCTCTACTTCCAACATCTTGAGAATAGTAGCACCGTCGTTGGTGATGGTGACGTCACCAATGTCATCGACAAGCATCTGAGTGAGAAAGTAAAAAATGAATGAATCAAGCAATGAATGGAAATGAGAGAGAAGCAGTTGAGTTGAGATGAGAGAAGATGAGAGTGGATCTTAACCTTGTCGAGGCCAACGGGGCCTAAGGAGGTTTTGACGATGTTGGCAACGGCTTGGCACGCCATCACTGCAATCACACAGAAAGCGTGTGTTAGAGAAATGCAGGAGAAGGAGAACGTGAGAGAGAGAGAGAGAGAGACTGAACAGAACGAACCGTTTTGGGTGCGGACGTCCTGGCCGGATTGACGGTCGCCGGCGATGTCAGGGGTTTGGGAGTTAACCGCCATTGCGAAGTGTGAAGTGTGTTCTGTCTAGTGTCTAGGGCTTTCTACTCACTCACAAGTTACACACTGCTACTTTCGTTTTCCGCTTCGCCCTACCTTCTCCCTTTTCTTCCTTTTATGTTTCTCTCTGTTTTTTTTTTATTTAATTTTAATCTATGCTTCCTTTTTCTGTCTTAAAAAATAATGTTTCCATCTTTAAGTTCAAATCACAGAGTAAATGGTCAAATTGGCCCTTGAAAGATGTAGAGATTTGTAAGTAGGTCCCTGAAAGATGGAAATAAAAAAACCCGTCCCTGAAAGATACCTCTCGCTGTCAAATAGGTCCCTGGCGTCATTTTTGACATTATTAGGGGTCATTTTGAAATTTTAAAAATTTAGATGGATAAAAAAAATGAGAGCATTGATTCTTTCCCTCACACAATCCTTTCTCCCCACCCCAACACTCTCTCTCCTTTCCACCGTCCTCTCACTCTTCTGTCTCACCATCTTCCTCTTCCTCTTCACCACCACTCTCACAACTCCCTCACCTCCTTCTTCTTCCCCCTTCCCCCTCCACCACCACCACCACCACCGTCCCATTCCCAGCCGACCCTCGCCACGCCACACCCACCCACCTTGCTTGCCACACACAACCAAACAAAGCACAATCACAATCGCAGTTCAACTCAACCGCCAAAAAACAAAAGAATAACTGAATAATGAGTGAATATAATAACCCCCCGCAACAACCAACCCACTTGCCTCACCTTCGGGGATTTCGTAGCACCTTGACCATTAAACCCTAACTTAGCTTGATTATATTATATATTATTATTGTTGTTATCATTGTTGTTGTTGTTGTGTGGAAAGAGGAAAACAGAGGAGGGGGGGTCATTGTGAGAGTGGTGGTGAAGAGGAAGAGGAAGATGGTGAGACAGAAGAGTGAGAGGGCGGTGGAAAGGAGAGAGAGTGTTGGGGTGGGGAGAAAGGATTGTGTGAGGGAAAGAATAAGTGTTCTTATTTTTTTTTATCCATCTAAATCTTTAAAATTTCAAAATGACCCCTAATAATGTCAAAAATGACACCAGAGACCTATTTGACAGCGAGAGGTATCTTTCAGGGACGGGTTTTTTTATTTCCATCTTTCAGGGACCTACTTGCAAATCCCTGCATCTTTTAGGGGCCAAAAATATAAAATGTTTATTTTTCTAAGTATTGATGCTTTGTTATTATTATTATTTTTATCGATAAAAATGTGTTTAATTTGGATTCCCTTTTTTATGAGTTAAATGTACATTTTTTACGGTTAGTTTTTTTACAACGATTAAAACAAATTATTGTAAAAAAATTGTTCAGATAGATTATTTTTAAGTTAAACATGCATTGAGGTTTGATGCCAAAAAATATTTACATGTCAATATTTAGCTTCAGATATATCCCATCTCTTTAAAATGCATTTTTTAATTAACCAGTATAATATAATTTTATTAATATATTAATATATTAGCTGTGTTTTTTAATAAAAAAAATATTTCCTAGTCAGTATTTTTGAAATACTCATTACAAAGAAGGTTTGTATTTATTTTTTTTGGTATAACAAAGAAGGTTTGTGTGCAAAAAAATGAAATTTTAGTCATCTGTGATCAAATATTGTTTTAGTTAATATTGTATACAAGATGATGTTTGAATTTTTGCATTGAAAAAAATAATCAAGATGGGTTTGTTAAGAATGAAATAATGGATGTGGGGTCTAGCCAACACCGTAGGGTCTAGAATGAAATAATGGATGTGACGACACGAGAAATAAGAAATTGTTTACAGTAGTCTTCTAAAATGATAATATCAATAATGAAAGTCTTAAAAATAGTTTGTTTAACAAAATTGAAAGTTGTAAGTAAAGGAAAAAAAATTCTTAAAATAATTGCTGAAAGTCATTTGTCACTATTTAAAAAGTTCATTTATCTCAATATAGATGATTAGATGTTCAACCAAAAACAAAGTTATCTCAATATAGACTAAAGTGTACTTTTATTGAGAGGAGAATGTATATCTTCTTTTTTCGATAAGCAGAATGTATATCTTCTCAAGATTAAAAAAAAAAAAAAAAGTAAGGGAAGTGTAGTTTACTCATTGACAGATATGAGTTTGGCTTAATCCAAATAGGCACCTGCACGTGCCCATTCCAAGGAGAAACGATCGGTAGTTAGTTTTGATCATCAAAGATAAGCGGCACCACCTTTGCATTTGCACCATTTATCCAACATTATTTTATTCCTCCTCTCTCACTCTCTTCTCTAACCTCCCATCACCATTCAACCTGTTCTGTTCCAACACATGGATGCTTCTGCCTTCTCGCCTTCACGTGGGTTTATGCATCAACTAAATTATGATTTATTTATTTATTTTTGTGTGTTATATATCAGATATTTATGCTTCACCCATGTCTGCATGTGCTTTTAGTTTTGTTGGTTTTTATCAAGTTCGAAATTTTCATCCAATAGAAACTCACCCCCTCAAATTTTACAACATTTTGCTTTAGCCAAGGTGGGTCTAGAAAAGTGTGTGTACTGTGTTGTAGCCTTAGTGTGGTGAATGAGACTGATATAGCAACTGATATGTCACTTATTTTCTTTTTCATGCTTTGTGAGTTGTGATTCCTGTTGATGTTTAAATTCTCAAAGCTCTGTTGCATCTGGCCCTGTGCCTTGTGCTGTTGTGCTATTTTTTTTAGGTACGTGTTAATAAATTAGTATGTTATGTTAGTGGGGGAGGTTTGAACCCATGATCTCTTTTGTCACTCCAACCTCTATGTTCCTCTCCCGAACCACCAAACCACCTTATCACTCTGTTGTGCTATTTGAAGTGGTAAAAGAAAACACTTCTTATTCACACTCTTTTGTACCTATCCCCAAGGGAGTTTTGTTGTCACAGTTATTCATGATCCTTGGTTATTGTATTTGTATATACTTCTTATTATGCATGCTATAAGAATAAAATGTCCCTTTTTGTCTCTTGAGATGGAAGCTTCCATGCTATATTTGTTGGATCATGATTTCTAATCTAACCATTTGCCCCATTACTTTGCTTCTTAATTACTTCTTCATTTAAGAAGCACCTGTAATTGCTGTCAAATAAATTTTCCTGTTCATATCTTTAGGCCTGACAGACAAGAAGTGTGTACCATGCAACCTGAGGGAACTGCGACCCATGACTGAGGATGCAGCACACACTCTAATGCCACAGGTTTAGTTATTAATATTTTCTGTGATCAATTCAAGTTAGTTACTTAGTTTTAAGTCTCATTGTCTTGGGTACTGACATGAGGAGTGTTACTCATTATTGGTTAGGTTGTTGAGTGGGATTTGGTAAATGAAGATGGTGTAATGAAGCTGAGGCGGTCATGGACAGTAAAGACTTTCACCAAAGGCTTGGAATTTATCAGAGAAGTGGCTTTTCTTGCTGAAAATGAAGGTACATCATGCTGTCTATATATTTTCATTTTTGTTACTGATCTCATTTCAAAGGGTTCATGCATACATACAAATTGTGACCAATATGTTAATAATGCAGGTCATCATCCTGATCTTCACCTTGTTGACTGGAATAATGTTACTGTTGAGATATGGACTCATGTTCTTGGTATGAATTATTTGTTATTTGTTATAACTAAAAGCTTGTAGATGAGAAAGGGTGTCAAAATACTATGTATTAGAGGCACTATTGATTTTTAGCAAAACTAAAAGAGATAGTTCATTATAAAAGAATTGGAGCCTAGCATGCTGATAAAATCATGGTTTGAAACAGCATGGTTTTGGCTTGATTCCAATTTATCATCTTTTCATTATGCATCCATTATATATAACTTCAAGATGTTATAGATTTTAAGCCCAAATAGTACAGGATTCTGTTTTTAATCTCGCTACTCTGGAAAGTAGATGAACTATGGTTTCTCCCTTTTTGGAGAGAAAGAACAATGGATTTTCTGAAAATTGTATTTTAATTATAGATTACATGAAAATTAAGGATACTTTGGTTGCTTCATTTTCCATTTGTCACGTGTATAAAATATGTTGTGGCAAGAAAAGGAAGAGGGGGCAGAATAGAAAACCCACTCCGAGATCAGGTGGTATACATTGGAAGTAGAAGTAATGAAATGAGGAAGGTTAGTGAAGAGTAGAAAATGTGAAAAATGAGGTTGTTAGGAACAAAGCTGAGGAGGAAAATATTATATATCTTGTATATTTGTATTCATCTTCAGTTGACTTATAGGTCACTAAAACAAATAGGTAAATTTAGTTGAATCATATAGCCAATACGTTGAACCATAGCTATGTAAGTTTGGCTTATGGGTAATAAACAGGCAAGTTAGTTGAATCATGTAACCATTTTTCTTGTTTCTCATATCATGGTCTAGGTAGAAATCTCTCATTAGGAATGGTCAGAAACAGTGCAATCTTTTTCCTAAACAAACACTCCTCTTTATTGTCTTGCTAATTAGGATTTACTGGATTTTTTTCCCCTTCTTCCTTTTCTTTTTTGTCTAATTGAACTTGTACAAAATACACCCTAAATTTATAGTTATCATATGCCATTTGTAGAAAGTACCACAGCAACATGTTACAATCATTCTGGTTGGATCATTTAAAGCCATGACATTGCTCATATGTATATCTTAAAAAACTTTCGGGTATTTCATTTGCATCTGCAATTGTACATTTTAACAATGCCATTGGTTTAACAGTGATATGTTGGCTCAATCAAGCATGTGTTCACTTGTTGTTTTTGTAATATTATTTTTCTTGAATTTACTACCTAATACTTAATAATATATCGTATATGTGCGATCATCCAACCGATTCATGTTTGTGTGCAGGTGGGCTGACAGAAAATGACTTCATACTTGCTGCAAAGATTGATAAGCTTGATTTGAATGACTTACTTAGAAGAAAGGCTTCATACTGAGCTAACAATGCTATGCTAGGAACTGTTTAGCAAGAACTATGACATGTTTATTTCCAGGATAATATTTTGTCTTGACATGGAGCACATTACATGGCTTCGAGTTGTGACTTTGCTTTCAGTGTAGTAATACATTTTCACTGCAGTATTTGCTTAGAGATTCTTAATTAGAAATTTTTTTGGCATGGTCTATTTCACCTAAAAGCATCAAGGTATTCACACTTTGCATATTTGAGAAACTAAATAACAAAATCATTCTAAAGACCAAAACAGTTATGCTTGCATTTTTGGAAGACAAAAGTGCAGATTTATTCTTGATAGTAATATTTATGGTTCTTGTTGCAATAATTATACGTTGTTACTTTTGAAGAATGACTTTAATTAGAAATGATCATGAATCATGTTTACATACACGCAAAAATATGATTTCAGAAAATTGTTTTTATTCTTAAATTTTATAAGATTAATTTTATTATTTTGCTGAAAAAAAAACCAAAATTGTTGTATTAGCTTATTGTACATAAGAGTTGAAATCATCTCTATTTATTTTTCTCTCTATTTCCTCTATTACTATACTTTTAGAGAAAATAAATGTCATAAATATAATACATACATAAGAGAAAGTGTCATTTATTCTCCCCAAAACATAATAACGAAAGAAATAGATAGAAAAAAAATGAAAAAAATCCCAACTCACCGGTATAAATGCCATGATCCGGTGTGCCTGAAAGGCACTTCAAAAAATGCGTACCATGATGGTAAATTTTTTAAAACCCTATATTATCATAAATATAAAATACTATGTAATACGAAAAATGTTATAAAAATAAATATAAAAGAAGATAGATAACAATAAATTGTAAAATATATATAATTGTTATTTTGAAAATAACTACACAACCTACTTATCTGCACCCAAATATATCACAATCGTTCTTACAATTTTCACGAAAAAAACTTCTTACCAAAAGACATTTTCCTTTTAAATATTATTTGCCGTATAATTGTTTTTCAACTGAAAAATCATTGTAAATAATGGTAAATGATGATTGTTTATATGAAAAATTGTTTCCATTTTGTGAATAGCGCAAAATCAACGGCACCACAAGAACAAAAGCATACAAGCAGGTCCACACTACCGTTGGCCTCATAGAAGATAAATATGGCAACACAAAATAGAAGAAAAGGTCTCATATTTTTGCCATCATTGCTAAGCCAATCATTAGGTTGAAAACAAAGATGCTCATAGCGAAGGCAGAGCCATGCATAGAGGAGTCTGGGAAGCAAATTAGCACGTACTAGATCCAAATATAAGCTTACATAGACCAAACTAAATTTATCACTAAGATTGTAATATACACACTAGAAGGGTTGGAATGGTTTTCTTCACTTTCCTAACCCATGCGATACCTAGCTAATTCTGATCTAATGTCTGTTATCACATCTTCTGCCTCATGGAGCTGTGCTTCAAGCTCTGCAATCTTTCTTCCATTCTTTGATGAGGTCTCTGCTTCAGTTGTCTATTATGAAAGACACAGGTTAATGTAATCTTTCAAAACAAAAATACATGGGGGGAAAATTTAAAGATGTAAACTTCATAATTCATATTAAATATATAAACAGAAAAGGCACACAAAATGAAGGCATGATTTCATCATGCACGAACCCAACTTGCATGTATCTAACCTTTTCTGTTGTTCAATGGGGAAAAAAAAGGAAAATAAAATACTGAAATAAAAGTAAAAGGTGATTAATACGAAGGAAGAACAGAATCAGAAAAAAAGTGACAATGAGGTTCAAGATGGAAAAGAAGGGAAGAAATGTAGAACAAATCAAATCTCAATCCCAAAACAAAGACTAAAAAACCAAAGTACATAGTAATCCTCCTTAAGTCAAACTCAACTAATCATCTTCAACACCCCATAAATCCTCAGCTATAGCCAAGCATCACTAATTTTAAAGTGCAATCATAAATTTTAGTTTTAATGATAATATGTTAAAAAAACAAAGCTACTCATGAAGGCCAACTTATGATAAAGCCTCAATCCACACAAATATGACATTTACTTAATCTATATATTCCGCATGTATGTGTATATGTACCTTGCCATTTAATCCATAAAACAACTATTTTGATACCAATAGTTTGATGTTCAAGAAAACATTTGAACGTTATTATGGTTCGTATTATTAAGATTGATAAGCACTATCAATAAAAATCTTGATCGATCACAATAAAATTGCATTATTTCAAAATTAAAAGCAGCTTGAACCATTGAACATAAAATTGAAAAATCCAAAATATATTTATCTTTTATACTCACTGGTGGACGATACTGAGACAATGCAGACTGGATGGCAGTCTGAACCTGATTGTTGATTTCCTGCATTTCTTTCTGACGATCCAGTAGTCGAGCCTCAACCTCCTTTCGTTTCTGCCGCTCCTCCTCTAGTTGGGACTCAACCTCAACGAGTTTAGCTCTTATTTCATTGCATTCTTTCCTAGCATTCTCTGTCTCTATCCTTTGAGCATCTAATTCACCCTGCAGGTGTTGAACCCTGATGGAGCTTGATGAACTCAATCCTGCCCCAAAACCTTGCATATATGATTTCTTCCCAACCACCGTCTTAAAGGCAGTACTAATAATTTCCGGTTCAATTGTTTCCATCCCATCCTGAGAATTCTCTAGCTGGCATAGCTTCTCATTGATTTGTTCAGCAACCTTGTCCTATAATGATTGGATACAACAATCGACCATTTAAATAAGAGGGAGAACATCAAATTCAAGTTATATACAAAATCGCAGCAGTAATTTTATTTGCTGTTTACATTGACTTCCTTAGATGCCATGTCAACCCATTCCCCATTTGCCCTTTTGTGAGTCATCTGCCATAATGTCTGCAAATCGGGCTCCTTCCCAGTCGCCGGGTCTCGCTGTTAAATGCATATGCTTATCAAACAGTTAACAAAAAATGCCATACAATTTGACATGAGAGAATATAAGGAAAATATTATTCAAATCTCACTGCATCATAGCTAACTGCTTGAAAGGATTTTTGCCCACTAGTATGATTCATCAGCTGTTTTGCCTTATTTGCCTTGTTTTTCATGCTCATTATCTGAAGATTGACAGAAAGCATGTTACGGAATTTGTTAACATTGACAGGGCAGGATGAGACCAGTTTAAATTAATGCACCTCAAAAGAAGGGCTGCTAAAATAGTCAACCAAGATTTTCCAATCAGATCCATTGATTTCATCAGGGACATGCTTCAAGGCCTCCTCCTTTGTTTCAAACATTAAGTAATATTCATGAAGCCTGTTGCGCCAGTTCCGATATAAACGGCCTGCTTCACCTAGAATCGCCTTCCGTACGATATCTGTATCTGGAAGTCTCCAATTGTCCTGTGAACAAGAATGAAACATATTTAAACTAAAGAATTCCTCACACTAACACACATCTGGGTAGAAAAAAATGAAGGATACAAAAATTACACCAGGACCAAAAACAAAACAAATGAGACTTCCTTAAAAGAAACAAAGCATGAGTGGAAAAGCAGCTAAAGTAAGAACACTAGAATACTACATAAAAGAGACAGCATAAAGTCATGACCTTACTTAAAACACACATACGTACTGGAGTATTCAAAATGAATATATATTAGACTAAATGAATTTTCATAAGGCTTGCATTGCAAATATTTAATGAAAAGAACCAGAAAAGAAAGAGGCAAACAAAGTTTCATCAACCACCATAGTTTCCCCCATCCGATTATTTGCTGAACAGGGGATTTTCTGCCTGTCTACAAATCAGTTAGAACAAGTTCCACCACAGTGAAGTGAAACCATGGGACGACACTCACAATAAAGCCAAAAAATGCAACAATATCTCCTAAAGGATAGAATCATCAAACATCAATTACGATAATCATGAGTAAACCAACCAAAACCAATGTGAATGCCAAAGCGTACCAGAATTTTTTGCACTATTGTATCCCTAGTATTTTGTGTAACCTGCTTCCACTTGTGTACATTAAGACGGGCATTCTTGCGAACAATAATAGAAAGATCGGTAATGAAATCATTACGGCCTGGACCTACAGCCACCAGCCTTGTAGGATGAATGAGAACATCCAGCTTACCATCAGGACTCAGTTTACGCTTCATTTCAAGTGTCAATCCTCTTGTTCGTCCTCTCCCCTTTCTCTTAGGAAAGACACTTATATCTGAAACAAAAAACAATAACAACATAAGAGAAGTCTTAAATAGAACCTTACAGCCAGGTCTATAGACATCACTGAAATGAAAACATCCAACTTTCCATCTGAATTCCGTTGACGATTCTTCTGATTCGTTGACCCTCTTGGTCTCCCTCGTCCCCTTCGCATAGGTGTGTTAACTACATCCAAAACACACCAAAAATAAAAAAGGAAAATGAAAATCATCAATAATAAGACACCTCTTATTGTTCCTAATGATCATTTCCAGTAATGGAATAAAGGACAACATGAGGCAGTTATTCAAGTCAATTACTAAATATGTCATGCCATTAGGAATAATAAACATCATATTTGTCATGAGAAAATAAGAGTTTGTTTGGTTTGAGATTTTTTTTCCTTTTTTTAGTACTATTTAAGAAATACCACCATGCTTTGACTTTGTTTCCTATTTTCAAATGTTTGAATAGGAAACAGTAAAAACAACTTTTTTATTGTTTACATGATTTCTTGACCAAATCTTTGAAAACAGGAAATAAAGCGAAAATAAGATGGCATTTTTGTAACTAAAAGTGAAAATAAGGAAACGAAAACAAAAAAAAAACATTTTCTGAAACTAAAAATGCCCTAAATTTCCCAAGGAAAAACATGTCCAATTCATTCATATTTTTTAACTTAAAACTAGAATTGTTTCTAAATAGAGGAAAGAGGGTATATAAGTGACAAACAAGATAATAGGATATGTACTAATAAGTATGTAACTGATAGCCATACCATCTCTTAGAATTTGGGCTATCACATTTGACGGATTATCATAAATATCCTCGCCACTGGCATTCTCTTGAATTGTTTCTAAATAGAGGAAAGAGGGTATATAAGTGACAAACAAGATAATAAGATATGTACTAATAAGTATGTAACTGATAGCCATACCATCTCTTAGAATTTGGGCTATCACATTTTCATAAATATCCTCATCACCGGCATTCTCTTGACAGTTCTGCATCATTGACCCTCTTGGTTGTCCTTGTCCCTTTTCCTTAGGCATAACTGTATATGAAACACAACAATATTGAATATTAGAAGACATGTGTCCTCTTCCATCCACCAGCACCAACGAAATCAAGAGAAAAATGATAATAACACAGGTTATACAAGGGTGATGAAGAAAGAGAGAGAAGCACCCAGATAACCCCACTGCCTTAAGTGATGTACCTGGCATAAAATAGATTCCTGGCATCTTTTCCAATAATAGCTTAAAAGATAAACATAACATTAATAGGTACCACTTATCATTGAGCTATTTTAGCTGACTAATAAGAAAGCCTTTTCAGTGGGAAATGCTTCTTGATATGAATAAAATATCATATTTGTCACAAGAAAATAAGTTTTATGATGTCATATGATTTTCCTAGTAGCAATACTAGTAAATTGATTTTGCTAATAGAATAAAAATTATAATTGAATAGAGGAAAGAGGGGATGAAGTAAATGAGAACATAAGAGAAATTATAATCAAGATATTACTTGCAACCATACCTGCATCTTCTGATTCTTCACACTCAGGACTAACTTCCACCATATTTGAAGGATTGATGTGACTACTTAAGTTTCTATGGACGCTCTCTTGACAATTCTGAGCCCTTGACTGTTTTGGTCGTCCTCGTCCCCTTTTCTTAGGCATATATGCATCTGAAATGCAAAAATTCAATATATAACAACAGTTGGCATATGCTTCTCAATCTCTTGACAAAAAAAGTGCAAATAAGGAATACAAGTTAACAGAATATGATAAAGTCAATCCATGTGTACCGGTCTCATGCTCCTCTACAAACCCAGGATCAACTTCCAAAAATACATTTGATGGATTATCAAGAATGAACACTTCGTCATCTGCACCCTCTTTAACATTCTTCTGACGGCTCAATCCATATGTACCGGTCTCCTGCTCCTCTATAAACCCATGATCAACTTCCAACAATACATTTGATGGATTATCAAGAGTGACCACTTTGTCATCTGTGCTCGCTTTAACCTTCTTCTGACGGCTTGACCCTTTAGGCCGACCTCTTCCCTTTCTCTTTGCCATGGTACCTGAAAATGAATTTAGAGGGGAAAAAAATCAGAAATAAGAGCAGCATATCATACGTATGCTTCCACAGAGGAACAAATAAGTCAGCCAGTTTAAAGTGCTATTTGGCCCTGATAACCATTTCAATTCAACATTCTAAAACAATCAGTTAACCAAAATCTGGACTGTATTCAATTCCTAATACTCCACGGTACAAGAGATAATGCTCCTACAACCCACCAAAAGGTTTAGTTTGCAACAAATTCAAACCACCCAAGCACCAAAATCATACTCAGCCGTCCAAGACGCAAACAGATTAGAACCTTAAATTAGTACAATAAAACATTATCGACACCAAAATGTGCTATATTAAATACAATAATAATCATTAAAAAGGAGAAAACACAGCAAATGATCAGTTTCAAGAGTAGAAGGCACCCACAATAAAATAGAAGTAAAAACTACAGCTACGAAACACAATAGGTAAACGAAATGGTGTAAGAATAAACTCAAAACCTACATTTTCCAGAAAAATTTCTCTCAAAGGAACTACAAAGAAGAGTCAAATTGGGAATTTCAAATTATTTATTTTCACAAGCGAAAACGAAAAAGGTAACAGCAGCAAAGAGGGAATTTCTTCGTGGGATTGTCGAAATTACAATAACTGGTGCATGGAATTTGATAATCGTAATTCCGATTTCGCAACTAGAATTTTGGTGTGCGTAACGTTTCGTTTCGTTAGGTTATGTTAAGCAAAATTGAGAAGCGTGCAATGGGGAGACAAATGGAAGAAGCTAAAGTGAAAGAGTGCGAACGAGACTTACCGGTCAGAGACGGCGGCGGTCGGAAATATGATGATCGGCGACAGCGGTGGTTTGAGGAATCACAGACTCACAGTTGCAGTTAGCGACGAAGGGTTTTTCCTTTTAATATTAGCGACGACGGCTTATTATTGTTATAAATACTAATTAATAATTAAAATAATAATTAAGTAATGCTGCAAATTACAAGGTGGTTTGTTAGTTATAAGTTAAATATATTTTTAGTCTATATCAAATATTACTTTTTTTCATTTTAATCTGTACTTAATTTTACTCTTAACTTAATTCTCGATTTATTTAACATTTACATAATTGATTTTTGCCTTCAAATTGATGTAGTTAACTAATGACAAGGTAGACGAACATCCACCTCAGCAACTGCCACAGGGATCAATTAGATGATGCGGTATCCATGTTGGCATGGTAAGACAGTTTATTAAATATTATAATGAATTAAATATATTTTTAATCTCTATAGTCTCTCAAAAAAAAATCTTTATTTAGTTCTCTATTTTTGAAAATCTATCATTTATAGTCCATATGACATTTTTTTAAATTTACAAAATATTTTTTAAAATTTATTTTTACCCCTTTAGGAATACATGTTCTGAATATATTGTGTTTCTTAATATTACAAAAAATTATAAATAAATGTGGATAATGCAGCCGCAATTGCAATCACTATGTGGATACCTTAAAGCCCTTGACATTGGGGTCACAATCCTGGCATCATACCAAGATTTAAAACCTTGCAAGTTACAATGTCAAATGAAGGTAATACCAAACTTTTCTCTTCCTCCCTTGTTATCAAGGATCTGAAGTGCAGAGCAAATAAATATTGCCACTCATACTAAAATCATTTTCCTTCCTCAGTATTTTCGGGTATAAATGCCCCTTAGTTTCAATACTCTTTTTATGAACAAACAATGTTTCTACTTTCTACCAATAATCCCCACAAGAACATATGCCATTCCCAAAGTGATGAAAGCGGCTAGAATCTCTGACCACAATCTCACGGCCAACAATCTTTGCCATAAGCTTTATTGCATTATGACAATCGCCACACACACGTAGATTTTTCATTACTGTTATTGTACTGCCTTCTACAGTGCTAAGCAACCCAAATGCAATTGCAAGCCTTTCACTATGGTAAGACAGCATTTCTTCCTTTTGCTCAACCTCAACATCATGCAAAGCAAAGTGTTGATCAGGAACATAGCCCAGTTCTTTTAACCTCACTCCCAACCACTCTAACTTATGATAAATTTCCTCAGTAAGAGGATGTGACCTATCTGCTGAGAGAAACTCATGCCTTAGTCCCTTTAAGGTTACCCAACTGGATCCTGGTTGTTTTACAACTCCGTTCTGTTTCATTGTTCTCCTTATCCTAGCCACCTCAGACCACCTGCTTGAAGATGCATACAAGTTTGATAGCAACACATATGCAGCACCGCAATGAGGCTCCATTTCAAGTATCTGTTTCGCAGCTCTTTCCGCGACATCTAAATTGGAATGCATCCTGCAAGCACTCAGCAAAGCCAACCACACTATTGACTCCGCTTTCACGGGCATGCTCCTCACCAGTGCTTCTGCTTCCTCCAGCTCGCCGCATCGGCCAAGCACATCCACCATACATGCATAGTGCTCTTTTGTCAGTGTAACAACCGATCTTTCCCTGCCAAAGTATCTGAAAAAGCACCTTGCTTTCTGCAACATCCCGGAATGGCTACAAGCAGAAAGCAAACCGATTAGCGTGATTTCATCCGGATCAACACCATCCCGCAGCATTCGGTTAAAGAGTGCTAAACCCCACATGGCACATCCATGCTGTGCACAGCCAACAATGACAGAGTTCCAAGAGACAATACTTTTCTCACCAATCCCCTTAAACACAGAAACAGCATCACCAATATAACCACACTTACTATACATAACAACAAGAGAACTCCCAACATAAGCACCATATTCCAATCCCAATAACATCTTAATTGCAGCAGCATGGATCACTCTCCCCCTCTCAAGATCCTCCAACCCACAACACGAATTCAAAGCACTGGTGAAAGAAGACTCATTTGGGAACACACCAACTCTCACCATATCTCCAAACACACCCAAAGCCTCTTCATGCCTATCATTCAAACCATACCCAGTCAAAAGAGCCGTCCACACCACCACATTCTCACAACCCACAACCTCACCGAAAACCTTGCAAGCAGTCTCCATATCTTTGCAATTCGCATAAAACGTGACAAGCGAACCAAAAACGAACCCATCGAGACAAAAGCATCCCAACTTGAACACAGAGCAATGAATCTGAAGACCCAGATGGAAAGCTTGAACCTTTGCAGCAGCTGACAACCCGCAAACCAAGGTAATGGAAGTGGGTCGAACACCAGAAGCCACCATGTCATGGAAAAGAACCAAAGCCTCTTCACTCCTTCCATTATGATCGAGCCCAGAAATTATACAAGTCCACGAAATAACATCACGGGAAGGCATTTGCCGGAACAAGCGCAACGCATCATCGACTCTACCATTAGCGCAATAGCCGTTAACCATGGAGTTCCACGCGGCAACGTCCCTGTCATGAGGTGGCATTGTACGGAAGAGTGTTTCGGCGTCTTCGACTCTTCCGAGGTTTAAGAAGGCATTGACGAGGGTGGTCCACGAGACGTTGGTTCTGTGGGGCATTTGGTCGAATAGTTTGAGGGCAGTTTTGAGGTCGCCGTTTTGGATGCAGGCCTTTATGAGTGAGTTCCATGAGATGGGGTCCCTTGAGTTGGGAGGGATTTGGTGGAAGAGTTTGATTGCGTCGTGGAGCCTGTGGTTGTAGGCGTAGGCGAGGAGCGTCTTGGTGTAGAGGGACACGTGAGGGGAAGGGATTTGGTTCAACACTGCACGTGCTTCGTCTACCCTTTGGTTCTTCAGGTGGTGGTGAAACTGAGAGAGTAGAGATGGTGAATTGTTGTGGGGTTTTGTTTTGAATGGAGAGGACTTGGGGTTTCGGATGCGAGTGGTGACTCCTTCGGCCGTGCTAAACGGTGTCGTCGTGCAACATTCTGAAATGGTTGGAATTACGGGACGTGTTTTTGGCATGAAGAGAAGAGAAGAATGCGCCGGCCAATATCACAGCTTCGGGCATGGAAGAAGAAGAAGCAGCAGCAAAGGTTTTAGGCTACAAACACAATTTCTGACGTGCTCTTTTCAAGAGACACTCTCTATCATTCAGTGAAATCCATATCGGTTGGAAGTGGGTTTCACTTTTTTGAGAGTGAGACTTGTATGTATTTTATTTTATTCAATCATAGAAATAGTCTATTTAAATATAAAAGTTTTAGTTTTTGACTCATAACGTAGTTAGTTTTATTTTGTATTTCATTTTTCTCATATATATACAAGATAGAGAGTTGTTAAATAGTTATTTATAAATAAATATATATTTTTAGAAAAATTAAAAAAAATAACTTTTAAAAAATATAAAAAACAAAAGTCAAATTTAATTTTTGTAAAAAATTATTAGTTAAAAAATATATATTAAAAATATTTATAAAAAAATTTATCCAAATTAGACCAAAGTGTATTGGAAATAATGCGGCAGACAGTGTGATACTGGCATTACTAAAAAAAATTAATGCATAGGGACTAGAGTATAGTAAAATAGAGCTGCAATCCTTAAGACAAAATGATATGCCTGGCATTGGTAAATGGAAGCTTTATCTGTTATTTGTTAATAAAATAACTATTAACGGTACCATAGAATATCCTTTTTGACTTTTTACATAACAACATAGAAAACCAAGGGTTGTACACCTAATATGTAATAGACATGTACACAAAGATAGAAATAGATAAGATAGAAGTGAAAAATGATATTTTTTTTTTGTGAATGTGGAGGGGAGAACCCCAACACAACAAACTAGCAATTAAAACCCACGCAGAAAGAACGTACTACAAGCATCTCCCAACAAGGGGACTTACTGGAAAAAAAAATCTCCCAACAAGGGGAGAGACAAGAAGTCAGGAATTACATCAAAAATTTTGCAAGACATATCTTGATTGAGGCTATAGTTAGCTAGACAATCCGCAACTTGATTGACTTCTCTGAAAACATGAGACATGAGTACTCTCTAGATCAAACATCAACTTGTGGATCTCATTAACTAAAGGCTTACATTGGTGAGAAAGCAAACATCCTTCGTTAATGAAATTCACCGCCGTGAGAGAGCCTGACTCCACTTTGATCTTAGAGTATCGTCTTTCCTTAGCTAACTAGTCTATACCCAACCTGTACAAAGTACGAGTCTTTTTTCTAATAAAAATAGTAAAAGAATATATCATAAATAAAATAATGTTACTTGAAAATAAGAAGAAATATAAAGGTGACACATGTCATAATTTAAGAGATAACACATGTCACAATATGAAAAACGAAGTTAATTTTCTTACACAGAAATATATAGATTTGAGGCCATGGATATATAATAGCCCATAACTCAGCTTAAGTGATAGTGCATCGCCCCAATTTCACAGCAAATCCCCGTAAGAAGGCACCATTATCATCCCTAAGAACGCCACCACAAGCAGCAGCTTCAGCAAAGGATCTAACCGCCCCATCAACATTCAGTTTCACATAGCCCAAATCAGGAACCTCCCAGTTGATGTTAGAATTCTGCAATTGATGACTAACTTTCCTGCACAGGCCATTTAGCATCCTATTTGAATTCTGGACTTCATCAACTAAGTGTCTGACTCTGGTTATAGTACAAGCCGATGAAGGGGTGATTTGTTTCAAAACCAATTCATTTCTAGCCAGCCACAACCTGTTGCTGCGTTAGAAATGAAGGGGTGTTCAAGAATTATTGCTCTAATTAATATTATCAATTTCTGGTTATATTTTCGGGGGATGGAAATTTTTTTTCCGGATCAAAGGCCTCTTACAGTATATTCAGCTTAGATTTGGTTTGAAAATGAGTATTAGATTTTCTGAACCAGCAAACTCATTACCCGAAAATTTTATTAAACTATTACTATAAACATAAAATAGTATTTACATAAAAAAAACATAAAATAGTAAATTCAAGAAACTTAAATCAATTATTATATTAATAATTATGAGTAGCAATTGTAGAACTAATATAATGGATTTACATGGAGTTAATCTTTTTATGGATGAATATCTTTAGTGATTTCTTTTCTCTCAATCATGTTTTTTTTCCATTCACGAGACTCAAATCTGATAACATGCTTAAGGGATCTAAGTCCAGTTTCACTTGGACATACGTAATGTTGTTATGTGAAGTTAATCGAATGATATTGTTTTAAAAGAAAAATGTAAATGAGGTAAACTAAAGAATATACTTATTTGGATGCAATTAATTTAATAAATTAAATTTAGAAAATACACATAGTTATTTAGTAAACTAATATTATGACACAACTAGTGGGGAGCAGGCACTCCGTGCCAGCATCCACCCACCACTTTTTTTTTTATTTACACATTTTTTTACGTAGAAGTTATCAAAAGGTCTAGTCAAGTAGTGGTTGTCAAGTTATTAGATAATATAATCAAGGAACAATTAGAGGGCAATTTAGTCAAAAAAAAGGACTCCGCCAAAGTTGAGTATCGACATTATAATATGTTATAGATGTTATGGATAACTTTGTAATTAATAATTTTATTTCAATATAAAGTTAGCTCATTCGTGAAATAAAATTGATTTGACACACTGATATAATTTATAGTCTCAAACTTTAAATTTAAATTTTTCTTGTTTAAATTCACTTATTAGTTGATTAAATTTAATAATATTGTATTTGACATATAAAAAGTTTGTCACATCTAATAGATTGAAATTAAAAAATTTCAATTTAAAAGTATAAAATTTATACTATTTTTTTTATTCTACATCGAGGAGTATCCCACCGCATACACGGCGGAGACTGATCTCCCGCAGGAGTTCGAACCTAAAACCTTGGTTAAGGGACGAGAGGCATTAACCACTCATGCCAACCTCTTGGTTATAAAATTTATACTATTAAATAAATATATAATAATGCTGTGCAAAATAAGGAAACATGGGTACGTTTTAAATATATAAATACTTCTAGAAAAGCTGAATGATAGAGTTTTTCAAAAGATTTGAAGTGGAGAATGTAATTAATAATTTATTGTGATATTAGTTTGAAAATTCATGTTATAAGTATTTATAGAAAAAATTATAAGTTTGTATTTGTTCCTTTTCTTTTTTCCTTTTTATCTTTTCTATACCATAAAAATTAAATAAATAAATCCTTTACAAATTTTCTTATTATAAAAATTAAATAGTTTTAAATTTAATCCCCTCAATAAGTTTCCATTTTAAATATTTATATTGTGGTAGTAAGTATTAAATGCAAAATTATTGTTATTTCTTTAAGTTATTTGAAAAGATTCTGGGAAATTTCGTGAGGATATTTTATTTTTCTCTGACTAGATTCAAGTTTTTATCTTTTTCTTTCTTCATTATTTATTTATATTAGTTTAAATTCAAACTAAATTAAAAAATCTTGAAAGTGGTGGGAGGGACTAAAATCAACATCTTAAGTGGGAAAAATGGAGAGTTAAAAAAACCAACTATCAACGAAAAATAAGTGGTTTATGTTACGTGCATATGTATAACAAATAACAAATCATAGACATCTTAAAAGATTAATTGTTGATTTTCTCATTAACGGTTGGAATTACTTACTTTATCCTCTAAAATGGATTACTCACTTTAGAAGAGTTGAGTCTGTTATTTATATAAATAGATAGTGAAGTATCAAGTGCATAAACGGTAAAATGAATTAATCTCCAGCCTTTAATTTTGCATTAAATGAATAAGATTATAGTTGTTAAATTAGCATTAACCATTTGTCAAAAAAAATTTAGCATTGACCATTAACGTAATTAAAGCTAATTAAGGTCTATATATATTTTGCACAAATTCCCATCACCACTCTACATACTTAGAAGAACAGCCATGGCATCAGAGAGCTCCCCATCAGTGCTGAGTATTCACGAGCTTGCAAAGAAATCCATGACCTCGCTTCCACAATATTGCTACATGGTTCGAGACAATATGACGAACTTGGAGCTATAAATGAAGCGTTTTGTCCCTCAATTCCAACGATCGACCTTGAAAGATTGATTCATGGAGAAGCTACAGAACTTGAACAGGAGAAGTTGCACTTGGCTTGCAAGGATTGGGGTTTCTTTCAGGTTTCATGCCTTGCTTTATACTAGTTACCCATTCTAGATTCCTTTATCAAATTTCTAAATTTCCCCAATAAACTTTTGCATTTCAATTTTTTCATAAGTTCTCATTTTATTCAAATTAAAAGGCTTCCATGAGTACAGCAGCAGTCTTAAATATCGTGTGGTAAAACTTTGCCGCCTATAGGGTTCTACCCGCCCTCGCAAGTCTGATCTAGACCAAAAAAGCTTCCATGAGTTACCAACTAACATAAACTAGACCTTAATTACATAATGTTTTACCAGAATTTTTACGTATTATGGACCTTGAATTCAAATCACTCCATTTTTTTTTTTAATTCTTTCCTGGATTTGCAATTCATACAGCTGGTGAACCATGGAGTTAGTCCGGTAATATTGAAAAAGGTTAAAGATGAGGTAGAAGAATTCTACAAGCTTCATTTGGAAGAATTAATGAAATACAAACCAAATCCGGGTGATGTTGAAGGCTATGGAGCTGTCATCAGAGCAGACAAAAAGCTTGATTGGGGCGATAAACTTTATGTAATTACCAACCCTGTTCATAGAAGAAAACCACATCTCTTCCCACAGCTTCCTTCAGAGCTCAGGTCCCTTTCAAACTCTCCAACACATGCACATAAATAACATGTCAATTACAAGTCACATGCATAATTTTGTATTTTACAAATAATTATGGCTGTATAAGTGTTCAATATTTAATTATGCATAATATCAAGGTTTAAATTGCAGTGCTATAGGGTTTAAAACTTTATTTGGTGTAACGAATGTTGGATTATTTAGATATGCAATATCCAGGACTATATTCGAGTTATACATAGTTGAATTGGAAAATCTTGCCATAACACTTTTGGGGTTTATGGGAAAGGAGATGAAGATGGAGAAAAAGGAGATGGAAGAGATGTTCAGGGATGGGATGCAAGCTATGAGGATGACATACTATCCTCCATGCCCACAACCAGAGCTAGTAATGGGACTCAGTGCTCATTCAGATGCATGTGGAATCACAATCCTTAACCAACTGAATGGAGTGGATGGCCTCCAGATTAAGAAAGATGGGGTTTGGATCCCAATTAAGGTCAGCAAAGATGCCCTGGTCATCAACATTGGGGACGTTCTAGAGGTTTGTGATCATCCTTTACTCCTTACATTTTTTCAAGTCAATATCTTCTTCAATGGTTTAGCCCCAGACAACTCCGGTCGAGATCTCAGTCATTAGATTAATTTAACGGTGGACAATATTATATTATCTGTTGACGTGGCTACACCATGGAAAATGATTCAAATTCACATTTTCACTATAACAAATTAAGAGCCCGTTTGTTATAGCCTTTTTTTTATAAAAAAAAATAATCACTATTAAGAGTTTTGTGTGTGTTTGTTACAAATTTTAAAAATAATCAGAAGTTGAAAAAAGTCTAAAAACTGATTAAAATGAGAAACTATTTAAAGTAGCTTTTTAAAAATAATCTAATTTTAATGAGGTGAGAGATGAGAGAGAGGATTAAAAAAGAATTTTTTAGGATTGTAAACAAACGCAAATTAGATTCTGCTTCACAACAAAATCTCTAAAAAAATAATTATCACTAAGTTATTTTACATAAAAATTACTTATTTTTTAATATGTAACAAACACGCCTTAAATAACTCTATTCTTTATAAATTTAATTAGTTACTATCTTTGCCATTCGAAAAATAATGGGTCTTTAATTGGGTTTTTTTTTTTGGGTCCGTTGAATTGGCAGATTATGAGCAATGGGTTATACAAAAGTGTGGATCACAGGGCAACTGTGAATTCAGACAAGGAAAGGTTCTCCGTGGCTTGGTTCTTCAACCCAAAGTATGAATGTGAGATTGGGCCTTCGGTTAATCTCATAAGCCCAGAAAACCCAGCGCTGTACAAAAGGGTTGGGACGGAGAAATATCTGAAGGATTTCTTCTCTCGCAATAAGGTTGATGGAAAGTCGTATTTGGAGCAGATGAAGATCACAAATGAGAATGCTCCCAACGATACTGTTTAGCACTAATCGCACATGTTATCATCATCTAAAAACGTTGTAGAGAACTGCGGTTTACAATTGCAATAAAAAGAGAGAGTGATCGATATTTTTATTTTGGCCATTGAAATCACCTATTTTATTTTATCCTTTTAATATTGAAAACATAACACTTCGTAGTAGAAAATTATTAACAATACTCTTTTAAAAAAGAGATATTTTTTTTACTTAAATGTTTTTTTTTCTATTGAGGAAAAGGAAAAAAGGAAAAAATGGAATAGGTGATTTTAGTCTGTATTAATTAATTTTAATTATGAATATTAATACATATATATATATACAAATATCTAATATATAAATTAAATTTTTCAATATTTAACATGAAATTTTTAACAATGTTTTTTTAAAAAGACAATTATTTTATTCATATAAAAAAAGACAATTATTTTACTTAAATGTTTTTTTTACTTAGGAACAGGAAAAGGAGAAAATGGAATAGGTGATTTTAGTCTGCATTATTAATTAGCTCTATTTAGCAATATGCATATATCATTTTTACGTTTTTAAATTAAAAAATATATTGCTGTTTTACTGAATAACATAATCTTAATTGATAAAAAAAACTTAATTAGTATTTTTTTTTTGTAAGATTAAGATCAATGTTAATTACTCCTACGATTAAGTTATAAGAAAACAAGCATTTAATTTTTTTTAATTAAAAATATAAAATTCCATGATTTCAAACACAGCACTATAATCTCAATAAACTTTTCCATTACTTGCCAAAATCAAAATCTGATGCATCTTTTTTTTTTATTCGAAGGGAGATCGCTCCGACCCCACGCAGTGTCCCAACGCTTTCAATAAAAGACTAATCTGCTCTTATCCGTAAAGGCTTAGACTGGTCAAGACATGGTTTTACCCACAGGTAGAATCGATCCTGCTACCAACAGGTCGATCCTCCCAAAAGTCCTAGTGTTCCACCACTAAATCAAGACTCCTGAGTTATCTCATGCATCTTATTACAATAGAAAGACGAGAAATTTTATGCAACTCGGAATAAAAAATTGTTTATTCATTAATGGTGGGGTCAATATTTCATAAAAAAAAAATTTCATTCAATATTAAAGAAAATAACAAAATGTGACAGAAAATTTTAAATGCTAATATTTATCTCTTTTATAATCTTCCTGAAAATAATAGTTGGGGATTTAAATAAAGAGTATTTAGAGAAAAAAAAAACGATTTCGTGTGAGTTTAAAAAATTGAGAAAATTTTGTGTTAAAAATACAAAATAGAAAAAAAGGTTAAAATAATTTATTGTAACAGAAATTAATCAATCAAAAATACGAAACCAAATAAATAAAGAAGTGGATTGTTTCATTCATGTTTGAACGTACATGCCAAGTCCAACCAATTCTGACATGAAGAAAACGTGTCGCCACCTTCCTCGTCTCTCTTTCTCTTCTTCTATCTCAGCTTCTTCGGATTTAAAACCCATCCATTTCAATTCCTTCATTCACCGGTAATTTCATTTCATTCTCTTTTAATTTTCTTTTTCTCTGTATTCCACCTTCAGTCACACACACAATTCCTTTATTATTCTCTCTCTGTTTCCTTTTTTTTTATTTTCTGTTTTCTTTTTGTGTGTCGTTGATTTCTTAACGAGAAGATTCGTTTAATTAATGCAAACGTTCGTTCCAGAAATCCTATATTTTCTGCCAATTTGACAAGCACATGCATTGTTATCCAATTCGTTGTTACTGAAAAAAAAATCTCAAATTTGTTTTTTGGTTGCTGAGAAAAAATTTGTGAGAGCTGTGGTTTAAATACATTTTTATTGCATCACATGGAAAATGAAAATGGAGGGTGCTCATTATTATTATTACTATTACTTTTGTTTAATGAAAAAATGTATGTAAATACATATATGTATACGTCTTATGGTGCTGTAAAAAGGTTAATATTTGACAGTACACATACGACACAACAATTTGGATGCCTGCTAATCATACCAAAAACTGACTTTTTATCTCGTAATTCTCACTTTTGATGTTTGATCTATCTATATTTTTTCTTCCCCTTAAAGACCAATTAGACTTACCTGCTATGGAATTATTCTATTGACCATACTAATTATTTAAACATTCTGTTTCAAACTTGATTTTTACCTTTTTGGGGTAAGGAACTAAGGATTAGTGCAGTGGCAAAGCCTTATTATATGTTGTAGGATTTCACGGGGTTTTCATTCTGTTAGTCTTTAACCAGATATTTGTTTCTTCCTCAGGTAGATTATTAGCTTGGCTGCTATTAGTGGATTTCAAGGATGTCAATTAATAGACGGATGGAATTTGGGAGGCCTGTCTCAAGTATGTTACGATGCTTAATGTGATAGTCTCTTGCATTTAACTGATTTACTCTTAATTAAAAGTCAATTTAAACTCTCACATCTATCTGCAATTCAATCAATTCTCCACCAACACACTCTTTTTTATTAAAGATAAGAATAAACAAAGTATATCCCCCCTTTAAATTATATCATTCGTGAATTCAACTTCACTTGCTAACTTTAGAGTTTAGAGATAGGCAAATGTTAACGAGTGCCTAAAAGTATAGGTTAAAGAATAAAAATAGAAAGATTTTTACTGGAAAATATAATTTTTAATGTTAGCAATATATATTAAATATTGTGCTTTTCAATATAATTTTCTATTTGGTAGTTTCTTAACTAGTACCTTCAAAGCCCTGTTAGTAGGATCCTTAGAGATAAGTTCTCTTTGAAGTCTATCCATATGATTTAATGCAATGCTGACAACTGAGTGAATATTAGTTGCCTCAGAACTGCTACCATATAGCTCTACTAAGTTGGGATATTTGAATGATCACTAATGTGATATTAGAATGGCCACGGGTTCTTGTGATATTGGCTTATGCATTTATACAGTTTTTGAATGGTTTATTTAGAAGTTACTGACAAAGTTCATACTCCCTGAGTCCCTGATGATTGTTGTTTTCACCCTACAATTGAGGGAAGACTCGAGGCAAGAATAATTTTCCGTCTTTTCCATTCGGTTGCTTTTTGTCATGTTTTTATTGTTGTCCGTTTCTGATATTGTTTTATTCTTTAGGTGTATGTAAGTTCTCTTATTGGGTTTCAAATAATGAGAAGATTATTATGACTGAAAACTGTCTCTGTACCATTCTTAATAGGAAATATTTGGTCTTGCTGTTAATTGTTTGGACTCATAAGACCTTGAATCTAAGCATGGCAGCTTAAGACTCTTTAGAATGTCTGTTAAATAGAAATCAAAAGGGTAGTACTGCAAATAGAGGTAGGAATAGGCTAGGCAAACCGTCAAGCACCCTAGTGAGGGGCATACGGCCTAGCTTACTATGGGCTTAGGCCTTGACCCATTTAGTGCATGTTCAGATAATAGTTTGCAAACCATGGTTTAATAAAACGTAATTTTGCCAAACATGTTATTTGTGAATGGAACTAAGTTTATACACCCCTAATTGGGATTTGAGAGATATAAAGTGTCATCCAAACATGTACTCAATTAACAATATACATTTCAGGCTTGTTGGCTTATTCAAAAATTGACTTATTAGCCTTTTCAAAAGTTTCAATGCAAAATAAACCTTTTAATAGAGAGAAGGCCTAAACCGGGCTCAGGCTTTATGTTTGAAAAACAGGTCTGACCAATTTTAAGGCAAAGCTGGTGTTGCTTATTTCCCTTGTCGAAATGCTAATCTATTTTCACTTATTTTTCTTTGAGAAGTTGAATGATTGGCAGGTGTCTTACAGGTAAAAGAAGATTGAAGGATTTATTGATTCAAAAAGATAATCGTTTTTGTGCTGATTGTGGTGCTCCAGATCCTAAATGGGCGTAAGTGGATTCACTCATACACATGATCTTTTTTTTGGGTGGTTTATGGTCATTGTCATTCTCAAAACAAGGGTTTTAGTGTTGAGTATTTTTTTTTTTGTACAGGGTTTATGAGACATCCTTGTAATTAAACTGTAGGAAACTAGCCATATGAATTGTAATATGATGAAGAATGTAGAGTGCATATTACCTTTTCTTAACTGAAAATTAATTTTTGAACTGCTTCTTCAGGTCAGCCAATATTGGGGTTTTTGTATGCTTAAAATGTTGTGGTGTGCACAGAAGTCTTGGTACTCATATATCAAGGGTAACCATATCATACTATGTCCTCTGCTTTGTTTTCAATGAGTTCTGTCTATCAAATTAATAGTGGCATAGATGCTAAACTTAATTATGTGTCTTGTCATGCATTAAAGCCTTGGGACATTATATTTTACTGTCAGGTTTTGTCTGTGACATTGGATGAATGGTCAAATGATGAAATAGATGGAATGATGGAGGTTGGTGGAAATGCTTCTGCTAATTCAATTTATGAGGCTTATATTCCAGAAGGATATACAAAACCTGGACCAGATGCCAGTCATGAGCAGCGTGCAAAATTCATCCGGTCAGACATGTTTTCATAGTATCATTTGGCGTGTTTTAGAATTTGGTTATATTTTGGTCACCATGAAAGTAGGTAAAGATACTGATATGAATTTATTTCCTCTCACCCGATTTTTTTTTTCTTCTCATTTATTTGCCATTTGCTTAGTCATTTGTTTTCTTGATTTTCTACTCCTGTACTGCTACTCTTTTTAATCACAGTCCTGTCTCCTTGGTTGAGCATTGACTAATCTGCATGACATTGAGATATTGCTCATGGTAGCATCATCAGTGGTACCAATCTGGTCAATGCTCTAGTTAAGAGTGGCATTTTAACTGTGACCATTTTGACTGCAGGTCAAAGTATGAGCATCAAGAATTTTTGAAACCTAGTTTGCGCATCGTATCAGGAAAAAGCGTATCAGGAAAAAGTGATCGTAAATCAAGTTTTTCCAAAAGGATTATGGATAGTTTTCGAAGTACTAGTGGTTCAAAGAATATGGTAATTATATTTTAGTAACTTTGATTGTAGATGTATTTACCATAAATTGAACTAGCATATCATTAATGTGGACTATATTTCCACTGGGTTATTGAATTGTTGTACCCAGATGAAAGTCTTCTAATCAAGATACTTTTATATGGATAAGGCTTGCTGCATGCATCCAAGTCCAACTTTACTACATTGGTAGTAGATGGAATGAAATTATTTTCACTTGTGATTTCCTTGGATGTTTGACTGATATTGATGGTAAAAACAGGAAGGAATGGTAGAATTTATTGGAATGTTGAAGGTGAAAGTGATTAAAGGCACAGATTTAGCTATCAGAGATATGATGACAAGCGATCCGTATGTCGTCTTGAAGCTTGGCCAACAGGTTGGTTGTTTTCATTAGCATAATATTATTGTGAAACTATTGCACTTTATTATTTTTGGTTGAAGAATGATAGATGTTGATAATTTTATTTCTGAATTGTGACAATGGTGTTAATGCCTTCAGACTGTTCAGACAACTGTAATAAAGAGTAATTTGAATCCAGTCTGGAATGAGGAACTTATGCTGTCTGTTCCTCAGCAATTTGGACTATTGGATTTGGTAAGGTTAAATTTTTATCTTGTCTTGTTAAAAAAGGGAAACAAATTGTTTGTATCCTATCATATACACCCTATTCACTGAAGAACATTGACCTTCCTAATAATTCCTCAAACATTGAAAGATGTAAATTGATTTTTATTGTATATAAGAAAATGGGACTTTTTATTAACAGCTGGCCTCACTGAATTGCAGAAGGTATTTGATCATGACTATTTTTCAGCTGATGATATAATGGGAGAAGCAGAGATTGATCTTCAGCCCCTGATAACATCTGCAATGGCATTTGGAGATGCTGGAATGTTTGATGATATGCAGATTGGAAAATGGCTGAAATCCAATGACAACGCACTTATAGCTGATAGCATAGTCAATATCATTGATGGTAAGGTTAAACAAGAGATGACAATCAAGCTCCAGAACGTTGAATCTGGAGAATTAGACTTAGAACTCGAGTGGATACCTCTTGATCATTAGCTAGGTAGGTGTACTTTGTTGTTGTCAATTTATCCATTCCCTTAAAATAATATCTCTAGTTTTCTTCTACTTTTGACCCATCATCCTATCCTATAATGAATAACTATAATTTATATTTCCCTTTCTCTAATCAATTTTTACAATTATATTATTTAACCAAACTTGGAGAACTTTATCCGCAAATTATAAGAATGAGCGATTGAAAGAAGAAAATTAGTAAAAACTATATATTTTTATTTAAATGTTACAGTGTGTTATTAGAATAGGTGCAGGGGCGATCTTTTTCAAACTTGCCGCTATTCTGCTGCGCATATAAAAATGATTTTGTTAGATCGATCGAATTGATTGATTATGCCGAAATAAACTGTAGGTATGTTTGGATAAACAATTTATTTAAGCATTTATGGCATAAGCGCTTATAGATAAATTATTTTTATAGTCGAAGAGAGAATATGGTGAAACTGATTTCATATAAGCTGTAAGCTATTTTGATAAACTATCTTGGAGAGCTTATGAAAATAAGCTCAACATAGCTTATAAATCAGTCATAAGCTGTTTCTATATGCTCTGTCAAACATGCTGACAAGTGCTTATGTCAGTACTCAATATATAAGCCCAAATAAACTATACATAAGTCAATCCAAACGTGACCTCTGTGTAACCTTAAGACGCTTAAAAATATATTGAATATTAATTATGTTTTTCAATAAACAATTTTTAAATATTTCTTAATTGGTATTGGTTAATAGGGACTTTTTTAAGATCGTTATTCTACCATGAGTCCTCGACATAACATTAAATTGACAAAGTCATTCTATCAATCATGCGGGAATTAATTAGTCCCGCATAGTGGGAGACAAGGAAAAGAAGTACCATATGATTTCTAACTTTTTTAATCAGCGCGATAATTCATAATAGAAAAATGATTTGTTTTAACTCCTATATGTCATCCAACGGCATCAGAGATAGAAATAAAAGAAAAAGGAATAATAAATGTGATAAATAAATTATATTGTAATGTGATAAAAAGAGAAAAATAGAAATAAAAAAAGAAGTGTTAAATAAAGGTTGAAAATAATATAACGTTCAAGAATTTGTTCATAATATTCATGATCAGCGCCACAATTCATATAGTTCATCATACATGGCAATGCACTTTATACATGAAATCGCTAAAAAACTAAATCCATAAAAAATGGCAAATTAATAAATATAGATGTAATAAATATGTAAAGCGTCCAGATACATGAGTTATTCAATGAACCAAAAAAATAACTTATTTCTTATATTCGAGACCGGAGGGAGTAATAATCTTCTTTCTTCTCTTTTTTCCTCTTCTTTAAATCTAAACCACTATCCCTTGCATGCAACGTGGAATGTTCATATAGAAACATTAATTAATAGTGAAAAATCAACAACAAATTAAAGCGAGTACGTACACTGATACACACACACTCAAGGGTCGCGTACCACTAATTGCAATTTGTTGTTGTCTTCATTTTCAGATTCACCGTTGTTGTTGTTGTTGTTGTGACCAATATTAGACGCTGCGTTTCGTTTGTGCTTTCGGTACTTGAAAACATAGATCAAACCCGAAGCCACTAGCAGAATCGCACCAGCGACTCCGCACGCCAGGCTCGCCGCCGTCAGCGCCTTCCCGACCCGGTCGCCGCCGTCGGAGTCGCCGGAGACTCTCCACCACGATGGCGGAGAGGCGTCGCCAGAGTTCATGGCCCTCGGCAGCGCCACGTCGGAGGATGACGACATCGCCGGCGACGAGTCCTCGCTGTTGAAGAAGGATCTCATCTCCGGCGAAGAATGTGCTCCCGCCGGCGACAGTGTCTGGAAGACGAGGCCGTGTTCCGATGGTCGGAGCTCTCTGGCGGTGGAATCTCCGGCGATAAAGAGAACGATGACGACGGCGAGGGTAATTGTGGAGTCCGCCATGGAAACTGAGGTTCGGGTTCAGGTTGTGGGTGGGAGTGAGGAATTAAATAAATATATATATAAAAACTTCGACGGTTGATACGGTGCCGTTTTGAAAGGAGAGGGAATGCAAGCAAAGCAATGAAGTGTGTTGTGTGAGTGAGAGTGACTTTAAGAAGTAAGAACGTCAAAGAGGAACAGTGGGATTTGTCTGAACATGGAAACCTGTGTGACATTTTGTCGGAGGAAAATAAAAATAAAAATATTCCCTCGTCTTCTCTCTCTCGCCGCTCTCTCCTTTGTCCTTTTTTACGACTCACTCTTCTTTTATCTTTTTTCTTTAAGACGGTTAGTTGGATATATGATTGTTCCTGATTTATAGTTTATAACAAAATTTTGACTTCCCCCCCCCCCCCTCCCTCTCTCTGAATTATATTGAAAAGGAATTTCTTCTAGTTCTACCATTTTTTTAATAATTTTTTAAAGCAATAAAAGTGCTCAATTTAATTTAATAGATAAACTAATTAACTTAATTTGCTAACTCACGATGAAATTGTTACCTTGTGTAATTGAAAAAATCACGGGTCACAGTACTGTGCATGGCGGGAGCTTTATGCTTTGCGTTTGGATGGTTGGTATAGCATCAAGCAGAGAGTACATAGTTCGATCGATCTATTAATAGCAGTTTGGATTTTTGTTTATGATTCAAATTATATAGGGAGGTTTCTACATAATTTTTTTTTATTGAGGGAGGCCTGGTTGGTTTCTACATATTTTGGATGTATTGAGTTTATATATTATAATTAGGAAATTAATAATTTTTAGGTATATATATAGGTGATCAATTTATAGTTGGAATGCGACGAGAAATTCCAAAGGAAAATTCCGAAGATGCTGCCGGGATTTACTCCCATTACAGAATTGTTTTTGTGAAGAAGAAAAAAAGCTAGCTGTGGAAGGAAGGAGAAGGAATAGTATTAAAGGAATAAAGAAAAGAAAAAGTAACTAGCCATCCAAAGCCATATTGGAATATATATATATATATATATATATGAATTACAAAGACATATACAATCCATGATGTAGAATTGATCACGTAAAAAAAAATGATGTATCGGAAAGAAAGTTAAAAAAAAAAAAAGATAGATTACCGCGCGCTAGCCAGTCTTGTTGTCACCACGTATTCTTGCAGATTATTTGATTCTGTGTACTTTTATAAAAGATGTCTAATTAAGGCCTTTATTCCACTTGACTCTCAAACTACGTACACTTTGATTCTTCTATCCAAACCCACGTCATAAAATATATCGATTGTTTGTGCGTGTCCCCCTCTCCCTGTACCTCCGATCTCTCTTGTGAAGAGGGAAATATAGGAAATATCCCCCTCTCTTAAGTAAATTCTTATAAAAAAATATTAAACACGTACATTCAATTGCATATTACTCCCTCCGATTCTTTTTTATAAGAAACATAAGACAAAATCATCAAGACCAAAAAAATGCATTGAAATTGGTTAATTATAATTAATGATGCTATAAATTTTCAAGAGTACCATTTGTAGGATTTGTATCTTTTCATATCCTTTTTGTAGATCTCATAATAAATAAGGGTAAAATTGAAAATGAACAATTAATATTGTTGAAAACAAGATATTGTTTCTTATAGAAAAAATCATAGATATGATTCTCTTTGTTTCTTATAAAAAGGACCAGAGGTAGTACTATTATTAAAGAAATTAGTATCTTTTAAATGGATCTCAGGAGCTCCAGAAATTAGTACACACATACACATACAATTAAGGTTTGGATCGAAGTCCTCACCTTATTAGAAGTTGGTTTTGTAGGGTTCAATTATAGTAAATGCTAATTTTTTTTATTAATATATAGAATGAATTTGTAAATACTTAGTCAGTCATTTAAAAAACTAATATTACATTCACCAAAACTAATTTATGTATAAAGATATATACTTTCAAAAACCAAAGCAACAGGTTGTCATGAGTGGACTAATGAGAAACCAAATTGTACATATATATATTAACTCGAAAATAAACCAAGAACAAGATATGGCATCACTCAAATAGTACTCATATATATCATTTTTGTAATTTTGCTGGACGTTATAATTGGATGACGATCACTCAACACATAAGGGCGCCATTGCTTTTTTATGATAGAATAAATTTTCACGTATCAAAGCCTCATCAGATTTTGGCATGCATACGAAAAGGAATAATTAAAGCTGCCATATATATGCGTTTTTCTCCATGATGATGACGACAGTGTTTCCTGATCGATGTTGTTGTGTTGTCTACATATATACGTGGAGTGATATATACTTGGGATGAATCAAAACTACTAGCTCCTTAATTTAATTTAATAATTAGAATGGTAGGTGCGCGGTGTTCAAATCAATGGACAAAAGGAATTATGCTTGTTCGGGTCAGTAGTACGTATATTATATATCTATGTACATGTTGATTGATGGATGGTGCTTTTCATCGATCGATCTGCATGCAGTTGCATGATCTATAAAGCTTCAAAGTTCAAACTACGTTGCCCTCCTCACATGTCCAAGTCCAACCTGCCATTCGCTCCATCGGTCCCATTGAGTCTCACCAATACTACGCGCGCATATATATATATGATAGATTTTTATATTTGTTAGAGGGATATATTGAGGGGGTAGCTACAACAAATAATTTTGGTTAATTGGTGGTTTAGGATATACATATATATATGTAGAATGTTCAATTGATTCGTTGTGCTTATATATAATCAATTACCACCAATCTTAATTAGGTTCCAACAGCACATTGGAGGCAGGAATTAGAGGGATTCATTGTATTCATCTTTTGCATCATATACATATATATCTTTGTTGAAAAGTGGGTCTTCATAATTTTCTTTTTGCATTTTTCATACTTTTTTTAACTTGTTCATTCTAAAATATTTACTAGATTGTCTTCTCTACAGCTCTTGCTTGTAGATATTTTTTTTTATCAGCAAAAAAATGACATTAATTAGAGTACAAAAGGTACCATAACCCTTACTTCAAAGTGCAACTACGATCAATCTCAAACCATCAATAAACAGTTAAGCGAATTTATACACCAATTAATTAGAAAAAACAGCCCCCACTTTCCTACCAACTCTATTTATAAATCAACACCAAGCCAACACTTTAACTTGATTAAAAACATGAAGGAAATCAGCAACCAAGACAACACTTGCTTGTAGATAGATAATTTTTACTCAATCAATATATAACAGATCGCTTAAACATTCATGATATAATAATTTTGCTTTTAAAAAAAGGCATGATATAATTTTTAAAGTATTTTTTGGAAGTTGTGAAAAACACAAAAGTCATTTTTTAGTTTATTATTTTTATAAACTTAATTATTATAAAGAAATTTATATACATGTTAACTAGTTCCCATTCCCAAAAGTACAAATTTTTTTATTGAAAAATACACAGAGTTGAGGAAAATTAAAAGAACTGATCATTACAACTTAATTTAAAAAAATAAGGTGTATCATCCTTTAAGTAGTTCATGACTTGAGTAGTCTAGAGTAGAGTTAATTAAATGTATGCGGAGAAGACTCTTATTACCAATAAAGTGCATTACCTTTTTGTGAAAGTTCTATTAAGAAGTATATGTGAGAACAAAACACGCTAAAAAGACTCGTATTGATCGCCAATCCGAAAAATGATCATTACATGAATACTATTTTTAAATTAAAGTTTAAAAAGCAAATAAACAAGTTGTTACTTAAAGCATATTTAGTTTAAACTTGTACTTTGACATTCAAAACGCATTTTAAATTTTAACTAATTTAAATAAATTTAGATGAATTTACCAGAAAATGTAATTTTCTAATGTGTGGTTTTTCTATATACAATTTTTACAAAATATTCAGACATTTTCTATATTAGACGCAGTTTTTTTTGGTAGATAAAACGTAGTTTTTAAGCACAGCGATAAAAATTTTTCGGACAGAATATTGTTTGGGAATTAGGACGGGGAATACCCAACCACACAAAAGAAAAGAGAAAGAAAATAAAAAAAGGAAAGAAAAAACAAGCGATGTTTGAGAATTGCGGTGGGTGTGATAGGAAGGGCCACTGACCACTGTAGCTACAAGTCTACAACACAACACTCACACAGTACCAACAATCCAACATCATATTCATAATACCCTCTAATTTATTTTCTCTTTCTCGCTCACAATTCACAAGGTGAAGAACGGCAGCAACACCTCAAGCGCTGCAAGGTTAACTTCTACTCTTTAAAACCCTAATTCTCCTCCAGTTACTATTTTCAATTGAAATCTTTTTGGTTTAATTGTTCCCAGATTATTAATTTTTGGGAGGGGAGGGGAGGGGGGGATGGGGAAACTGTTTGTTAGTTTTCAATTTTCATGGCTATTTGAATCGATTGGGTAAGTAGAAGGAAACATATGCATTTGTGGCAAACCTCTTTGTTTTTGGGTTACGCTGAGTCCGAGCTGGTTTTGTTACTCTCACTGGTTTTGCTTGCATATTTGGAATTCTCAGTTAGCCTGCCCTGGGGCGTTAGTTAAACTTTAGCTGTTTGTTCCGTTGAATTCCTTCGATCAAGATGGTGTTCAGGTGTTCTATTATTTCTCTCGTTGTACTGTTATAGGATAAAACCATCGTTACTGATTTTTCTCTTATCAGGCTAAAACCTATAATGAAAGAATGAATAGTTGGTGCAAGTTGAATTCTTTGAAATCCTAATAAAATATGTTTGCTTCATAACCCCATGTCTTCTACATTTTTTCCTTTATCTGATTTTTTTTTTGTAGTGGACTTAAGCTTTATCCCTTCTACTTCTGCTGAAAGAGCTAATAAACAACTATAACAACAATAGAAATTGATGATATTCTTGAGTGACCAGCAGTAATTTTGTCTTCTTTCATTCAGTTTCTGACTGCCTGTATCATGTAGCTAAAATACTCCTGAATAATGTTAACAATGTTTTTCTGCTTCCAGATTTGGGCACTGTGTTGCAATTGACTTAATTAGGAAATCATGACCTCTGCTCATGACCTCACTGGTATTTTATATAAACAAAATTCTTGATCCAATTTATTGTTTATTGTTACTTTTCCATTCATAATGAGTGAATTACATCCATATCTCAAATTTAGTTAATAACTTAAGCAAAATATCTTTTCTATTTCTTGTGTCTAATGGAGTTGTTTATGCAAAAATTCTATTCAACAGAATTTAGTTAATCCGAAGATGGAAAAGATGCATAACTAACTACTGTTTTGAGTGCAGGAAAATTGTAAAATCTACTCTAGTGTTGTTTTTTGTGTGATGAAATTATTATTTTGTCAAAATCAAAAGAAAAATCTACTTTACTGTTTCTTTTGTACTTACAAACTCGACAGAAATCTGGAGTTTGTGTTCTAGTGGAATAGAAGCTTCTGCATTCTGGTTGTCCCACATGCATAGTAAATCACATTCCTTTCTTTGCTTCTTAGACCTTTATTCACTAGACTGATTTTTCATGTTATTTTTTTTTTTGCTTTTTAGATCAAGCTTCTTTGTTATTCTAACTGAAGTTTGTTGTTTTTCTTACATTGATGACATTTTACTTGTTTCTTCATCCCACCCCAAGCACAAAAGTGCTGTCTGAACTTATGTAATGAAATGTTTATCCAGATAATGAAGACGATGGGCAGCAGCAGTCAGAATCACAAATGCAGTCTTCATCTGCAAATGTAATTTCTGATCCAGGTATTGGTACCCAGAATATTCAATATGCAGCACCTGGCCAGCTTGGAACCGGACATTCTATGGTATGAACTTCAAGTTTCTTTGGGTTTTTCTTTTTCCTGATTTCGCCTTAAAGAACAAAATATGCTCGTTCAAGGATTTGACATCCTCAATCCTCATTGAGTCAACATCCTAATTTTTAATTAATTTCAGAAATCCTAAGGAATGTTTTATTTTGTACATCCCATTAGGCATTAGCTGTTCAATACCATCTGCTGTTTCTTGCTTGTTGTAGGTATAAGATATAGAGGACACATGGATATTATTCTGTCATTCAAGCAAATTGGCTCTTAATACTATCAAATCATGATGAAAATTTTCCTGAGTTTATTTTTTCTCTAATTCATGAAAAAATTATCTCTTTTCACTCCTTTTATGATCTACGAAGTTGGGAATTGTTTCATGTACCACAACAAGCTGATTTGAAAGGAGTTCTGGATGCAAGAAATTTTTTGATCCTATAATAATTAGCTGCCACTTTTCTTATTGGTGATTATTTGGACTGAGAAGAGTTTAAGGCTTCTGATCTGGCAAATAATGATGAATTAATTGCAATCTGAATTTCTTCTGTATAAAAAAATGTTTAGAAGTTGTGTTTAGTAAATTAAGGTTTTGGTTTTAGAAACTAGAGTTGTAGTTGTGGCTAATTGAATGTGAATGAATTGTTACCTGAGCAAGTCTGTTATCAGTTGTTATCCATACGTGATGTTAAAGAAGTAAGAAGTTTTTTCAGAATCACTGGTTGCACTAGTAATTGTGGCTTGGGAATTTGGTTCACCTTTTAGGCAATTGAATTACCTTGGAGTGTAAACTTTTTATGCATTTACTGATTTTTGTTGCTCTCTTATCTAATTGAAGGTACCTCCTGTGTACCCATATCCAGATCCTTACTATAGAAGCATCTTTGCTCCCTATGATACACAACCTTATCCCCTACAATCCTATGGTGGACAGCCAATGGTTTGCTCTAATCCTTTAATGCTGATTTTTGTAATAGTGTGGTGGCTTCTTGTGAAAATTCTTTTCTGATCCTCCAATTAATGAACAATATATTGTGCTAGGCCCATCTTCAGTTAATGGGAATCCAGCAAGCCGGTGTTCCTCTGCCAACTGATGCTGTTGAGGAGCCTGTTTTTGTCAACGCAAAACAATATCATGGTATATTAAGACGTAGACAATCCCGTGCGAAAGCTGAATCAGAAAAAAAAGCTATAAGAAATCGGAAGGTATATCATTCTCTCTATCTGTTGTGGTTCTTTCTGGTGATGCCAAAAGTTGATTAACAAAACTGACAAATAGAAAAAAGGGAAGAAGGACCTTTGAAGTCTTGTTATTGTTGAAAAACTGCTAGCTTCTTGATGTTAGTATTGATCTTTTGTCTCCATAGATTAATCAACTCTCGTGCTTCCATGCATCCTAGCGTTCCTTCCTCTATGAAGGTATTTACTTGTTCTTGAATCAAAACCTGCAGCCATACTTGCATGAATCTCGACATCTGCATGCGCTGAGAAGAGCAAGAGGATGTGGTGGTCGGTTTCTGAATTCACAGAAAAATGAGAATCAACATAATGACATGGCATCACCTGACCAATCACAGTCCAACATCAACCTCAATTCTGATAAAACCGACCTTTCTTCATCAGATAGGACATCCTAAAACTACAGAGATGACTTAGACAGCCGTTTGGGGGGGGGGGGGGGGGGTACTTTTGTATATCACAAGACACAATAACAATAACACCAGCCTCAGATATCTCACCGTTGCTTCATTGTGGTTTTGTACAACCATGTAGGTATAGGTTTTCTGTAGTAGGTATGATGAGATGTGGATGATGCTGGTAAAGTGTAGAGTCATTTTATCAAATATTTTCCTTTCTTGCCTTTGGTAGGTGAGATTATTATTGTGTGAGCATTTCTTTGTATTTGGTACTGTAGAGAGGTTAGAGATTATCCGAAGCCATGTTTATTTATCTTGCTAGTGACACATTGACTGTTGTTGTATTTGTCAATGGATAGGATAGTTAAAGGAGTTTCAACCAATTTTGGTGATGGGTATTGGTGGTTTTGTGCAATAGCTGATAGAAGGATAGGGTTCCCAATTTCACATTTTTTGCTCATATAATAATGAATCTTGTTTTTGGTCAGAGTAAGGGTGGCAAATAAATTATCGGTGCTCTAGTACGGGAACTAGAATAATTAATAATGAGTATATTCTTAATATATTGCCATACAATTTTTTATTTTCTTGTGAAAAAAGTTGATGATACAATTTTCTAGACTTTCGATATTTGGAAGTCATGTTAAACCCAACTAATCTTAATTGCTTAGGCCAGTAGACGGCTTTTTCACCAAATTAGTATAATTTCATCTGAAAATTATCAGTTTGGTGTAGATTCGAACCAAATTATCAAATTAGTGTAAGTCATATGCCTGATCCACGATTTCTGATTTTTTTTCCAATGATACATAGGGTCCATTTAGCATGGGACAATTGGTTTTTGACCCAAGATGGGAAAACGGTCATGCACCTACTATTCTATGTCACTGACCGGTTTTTGTATAATTGGAATTTCTCCCCAAAAAATGATAATATTAAAACACAGCCTCTAAAGAATTAAAAATTGTAGATTCAAAAAAATTAGCATGGTGGAATTCTTCAATATGATTCCTCTCTCTCTCCACCGACACACGTTTCAAATCCAAGGCGTTGGCGTCGAAAAACGTCAGCTCATTCACCGCGTTGCTTGAGCTTCCGCCAACACAATCAATGGAACTCCTTCACTTCCCGGATATGGATGAAGCCTCCAGGTTGAAGTACTCCTTAGCCACTTGAATGACGAAGGGGTCGCTCTCAGCCACGGACCACCGCGTCGGGGTAGAGGTCGAGGAGGATGTGGGTCTCTTAGATCTACAAGAGCTTTGATTATTGTACCTAAAAGAAACTCTTAGATGAAAGAAATAAAAAAAATCAAAGAAATATCTCCTTCTTCCCATTATATAGTATTCTTCTTCAGTCCTTTGCCTTTTTTCTTTGATTTTGATTTTTTCTTCTTTTGGGTTGTTTCTGGTAATTATTGCCTAGATCTTTTTTTTTTTTTGCGTTGATTGTTTTTAGGCATTGTTTTATGGTACCTCTTCCTTTAAATCTTCGATTTAGTTTTTTTTTATGGCTGGGTTACTGGGTTCTGATTTGCATCTGGGTTCTGGTTTGTGCATTTGGTTTCTGGTTTGTTCCATAATGAAGTTTTGCAGAAGCGGCGACGGCGGCAAGAGGTTTCTTCCCTGGGCAGCGGTGGCGTCGTAGTGTTCTCACTAGTTCTTAGGATTTCCCCACCCCATATGACAGTGAGCAAAGGGTCGTCGTTGAAGAAGGGGCACAGGTGGTGGAGATGCGAGTAGAGACTAGAGAGGGCGGTCGCGGTCCAAAGACGATCGACGTCGGGGAGGCCATTGTCGGGAATGAGAGGGGAGGAGTCGCCGACACCACCAACGCCATCACGCTTCATCGGAGAAGACCATGCAGAACCGCTGCTTGCTTTCATCGTTTGACGATCTGGTTCTCCTTGTCGGCGTTGGTGTTTGTGTCGTTGATGATGTCAGCGACGCCGTCATCTCACAATTTGCCGCCGCGGAGGTAGAATGTTCTGGAATGGGGGAGAGATTGTGTGTGGCAAAGTCCACAATGTTCTTCAATTTTTCTATAACGCATCTGAACCACTGATTTGTTTATTAATAAATCCAATGGATTTTGTTGGTCATGTATGGTGAGAGACATGCTAGGGTCTCTTACAGTTGGTATCAGAATCAGAATCAATAATTAATTTATGTTTAGATTAATAATTAATTTTAGGTTTAAATATGCTTTTGGCCATTGTAATATAGAGGTGTTTTAGTTTTAGTCTTTAAAAATAAGTTAAATATTTTTTATTCCTGTAATATTTTTTCTATTTTTATTTTATCCATTTCGATTTATATATAAATAATATTTTTTGTAATTTATATAAATATTTATCTAGATATGTGAATATACAACTTTATGAGTCCCGTATCGCAATAACTAAAACATACTTTGGATGAGAGAAGTAATAGGTTGCCCTTCTCAAATCTCTACCGTTGAAATATTTTAATATTAAAATTAGTGGTCTATATTGACTGACCTTTTGTGGGAAAGCTTTTAACTTTCCCATGCTAAATGGACCCTGATACATATATGACTTTGCTTTTATTTATTTTTAAAAAAAAATAGCGAAATCGTATGTCAGAAAATTGACTTTTACTTTTTTTATTATTATTTCAGAAATTGTGGACCCAACTTTCATGATTTTTTTTAAATATAACTGAAGTCGTTTAGTTCTTATACGACTTCACTTCTTTTTTAATTTAAAAAAAAAAATATTATCGCACATATAATTTCTCACTTGACTCTCTATTTTCAAGTGACTTCTGTCCGACATTTCCCCCTTTTAATTTTGCAATACAATATCCGCTTTTCTACAAGAAATTCTTCAAAATAGGAAATCCAATTTCCTGGAATGGCTCATTATTGCATTGATTGGTGCTGAAATTCTTCTGTCTTTCTATGACATTGTTCATCGGTCTGACACTTGACAGATGTTGGTGGCTCATGCTAATACATTATTGTTTTCTTTACTAGTTCTTATACGACTTTGATAATATTTTTTTATTAAAAATTAAAAAAAAAGTTAAGTCATATAATAACTAAACGACTTCAGTTATATTTAAAAAAAAATCATGGAAGTCATACTATGGGTCCCATGACTTTTGAAAAAAAAAATAAAAAAAATAGCAAAGTCGTATTTTCACTTCAAGACTTTTGGAAGAAAAAAAAAAGTGAAAGTCGATTTCCTGGCATACGACTTCACTATTTATTTTAAAAAATAAAATAAATAAAAGCAAAATTGTATATGCATCATACGACTTCTGTGAAATTTAAAAAAAAAAATACAATCTCAGAAGTCGTATTGGTGGTTGGCGACTTCGGAAAAAAAAAATCAGAAATCGTGGATCAGGCATACGACTTACACTAATTTGGTAATTTTTTTTTAAATCTACGCCAAACTGGTAATTTTCATTTTCAGATGAAATTGCACCAATTTGGTGAAAAAGCTGCCAGTAGACATTGATAGGTGAGGATAATTTTTGGATGATAGGTTGAGGAAAGAAATATTAATTTGGACCTTTCAATTGCGATGAGGAATCAGAGGGAGCAAGTAGAAACACGTAATAACAAGAAAACAACAACACAGGCACATCCAAACAAATTAAACTGTCATAAGATATCCATTACGTTATCCTTTCTATATAGTACACTACAAGTTCATCCAAAAGGAAAATAGTACACTACAAAACATAAAGCAAATTAAAACCTTCCAGTTGCTTGACAAATCCAAGACACATTAGAAGATCTTTAGCATATTGTAGTGCGTTTATATTAAGTTTTTGGATTTAAAACGGCTTATAATTAAAATTAAGATTTTATTAAAAGATCTCTTTTTTTTTTGTTACATAGGAAGAGAAAAAAAACAAAAAACAACTAGCTAACTAGTCTAACAATAGAACAACCCCTAGCATCCGCCTCAAGAGCCAAACGCAGTTGACTTGGAGCATGATCCAACACAGTCCAATGAAAACCACAAAGGTGACCCAATCCCGCAAGAATGTCAGCACAATGATTAGTCTCACAAAAAATATGCTTAATGGAGCACGACCAACCAGGCGCATGAATCAGAGAAAGAGCCTCCTTGGCTCCTCGAGCACAAGTTTAAGGTGCAAAATATATTTTAATTTAAAATTAATCAAAATCAAATATGTATATTTAGTTGCATTTTGGATTGACTTGTTATTGATTTTTTTAAAACATTATAATCAAAATACTAAAATAAAAGCTTATTATAAACTGAGTTAAAATATTGTTTGATAATTCATTATAACTAGAAGAAAATACATTACACATAAATGCCTTTGTCGTGGGGTGAGATAAAATGTTCAAGCTTGTTGGATTTAGTTGACAGAACCCGTGATATGCGCGTGTGTGCACATGTATGTGTGTTAGTATCCATCGATAGTGAATATATATTTATATTTTCAGTAATTTTTTATAGAATGAGAAATTAATTAATTTGACGGGTGAAGAAAAAGTTTTCATTGAATATATCAAGTCTATAGAAATTCATATAATGTGATATTATGTTATGATATTAACTTCTAAAATATTTCATCATATATTTTATTTCGAGGTATAACATGATATTTAAAATACAAATATATTAAATTGCATGCTTATAAATTTTTATTTTTTTAATAGGTAAATGTTAGTAAATTAGTATGTTATGTTATTGGATTAAGACCCTGTTTGGATAACGAGCTTATCTACTGCTTATGACATAAGTTGTATAAGCTACTTTTATAATCGAAGAAAAATTATAGTGAAACTTATTTTATATAAGTCATAAGCTGTTTTGATAAGCTATCATGAGTAGCTTATGAAAAATAAGCCCAAAACAAACCCTAAGTTTAAACCAATTCATGAGTAGCCTATCATGTGTTCATAAGCTCTGCATAAGCCAATTCAAACAGACCCTAAGTTTAAACCCATGACTTCCTTATCACTCCAATTCATATGCTTCTCCCTCAAGCCAACTCCACATACTTATAAATTTTTACAGCATTTTTACATGCTTATAAATAAATATGTTGGGTTATGGAATAAGGAACACAACAAAATTGGAAAACATAAATTTGATGTCCCAGGACTAAACAATTGTGTCATGGTATTGACAATCTACTTTGCCAAATCATGAGCATGCAAGTGTAGTGGTACATCCATCGGTATCCACGCAAATGTAGTACGAGGATTCTTTCCCTCATGATACTAGATTACTAGCTGCTGCGGTCAAAGGAATAGTTTCTTGCTCAGTCGCTAGGAAACTATTTAAAGAAATTTCTTTTTTCCATCAAAAGGTTAAAGTGTGCAAATTACAAGTTTTTTCTTCACGTAGAATCTTGAGCTTTTGGCCAAAGGCCATGTTTGGATTTTAGTTTGGAGGCCTTGAAGTTGAATGTCAGTTTTGTTGATTCTTTCTCACAAACTGAGTTATTGAAATCTGTGGTAACGTAATTTCAATGGCAATCCAAAATATTACATGTCATTGAAGTCAGTGGTAGTTAGCCCGGTTAGTTACCATTATATTATTGGGCAGCTGTAGTAGTTAGCTAGTTACTCGTACATAAATTTTGTGGGAGTCATAAGTAGGGATGGCAAAGTGGGCCAGCCCGCGCCCGACCAGCCAAAAAACGGGGCGGGGCGGGCGGGCCCGCCAAGGAAAGTGGGCTGGGGTACCCTAGCCCGCCTAAAAACAAAAAAAGGGGAAAACATGTAGAAGTGGTGGGTTGACCTGTCTAACCCACCCAAAAATCCGAAAAACACAAAAAAAAAATTAAGAAACCTAAAAGAAAAAATGAAAACGGGTTGACCCGTTTTGAACCCACATTTGGGTGTGCCAAAACGGGTTGTGGGTTGAAACCCCCAGCCCTGTCCGCCACTTTTTGGCGGGCTGGTCCGCTGGGTCCGGCCCAAATTGCCACCCCTAGTCATAAGGTGGTCCAATGGTTTGTGGAGAATGACATAGGAGTTGGAGTGATAAGGAGATTATGGATTCAAATTTCTCCCGCTAATATAATATACTAATTTACTAATATTGGGCTATCCAAAAAAACTCATACATAAACGTTGTGGTATGTAATGTTTAACTTAATGAGAATCATTTAAATTTTCACTAAAGTGTGTTTGGAGGGAGGGGTTTTGGAAGAAAGGGGAAGGGGGTTTATGAAAAATCATCCCCTCGTTTGTGAGTTTTTAAAAAGAAAAAGAAAGTGTTTGGAGATTTTTTTAAAACCTCCAAAGTCCTCTTGAAACTATTTTTTAGTTCCTCCAAATTGGAGATTTTACAATATCCAAACAATGTAAGAGGTTTCCTTCTCTTCCCTTCCCCTCTCCCCCAAAACCCCCCACCTCCCTTTCAAACTCTCAAACAAAGCCTAACTTTCACTTCATAATAATACAACCATTTCAAGCATTGCATATGCGTGAAAAAATAAAAAATGAATGACATGAAAACTAACTTTGCAAAAACAAATGAATGAATGTGATTGATTACTCTTAATCCTGATCATTCCTTCTCAAATTTTGTCAAATACCAATTACATATTTACATTATCTCTAAAGAGAAGAATGTTGGTGCAATTCTTGCCAAAATAATATTCATACAACACTTACAATTGAAGATTTAGATTTTTTCTTAGTAATTCAATTTAGAGAATAAATTAAAAAGGTTAAATATGCTTTTTATTTTTGTAAATAAAATATCATTAACTTTTAGTCTCTTATTTTTAAAATATTACATTTTGGTCTCTATTTTTTAAAATAGATCATTTGTAGTCCTCATAGTATATTTGATAAGTCAACTGATTATGTGTCAAATTGAATGACATCTCAGATTTGGTTACGTTAATTCTAAATGACAAATTACATGGTCAAAATTCGTTAAATCACCTCACTTATACCTCAATAAAGTTATTATCAATGACTACAAGTAGTCTATTTTAAAAAAAATAAAAAACCAAAATAAAAAATTTTAAAAATGAGAGACTAGAAATAAATATTTTTCAATTTACAAATACTAAAAATATATTTAACCCAAATAAAAATAAATTATTTCAGCAATAAATTAATAAATAATTAAATAAACGACGAAAAGGGGTTGTACATCAGAATGATGTAAAGAGTTGAATATCAACCGTCGCGGCCGATAGGATGTGATATAAGCCTATAAGGCACGAGGTTGAGCGTAAAACCCCTTTTCTCTCCCAGCGCCTCTCTCTGCCTAATCCTAAAACCTTATCTCTTCTCCTTCCTTCTTCTCTGCTCCCATCCATGGATTCTCAACCTTCTCTTCCTCAAACCCTACCCACTCCCCAAACCGAACCTAACTTCGTCAACGGCGTCGTTAACGGAGGCGGTTCCGACTCAGATAACGATGGGTTCGTCAGCGGTGAAGAGGAGTCTGAGCCCACCAGGCCCGTTCTCGTCTACCCGGACGCGAAACCCACCGTTGACGAACCCTTGGACTCCGAGGACGACTCTACGAGGCCTATTGCCAAGGTAACTGCGGATGATGACGAAGACGACGACAGTGATGACGGGTCTGTTACTGCTGACGACGTCGTTTTGGAGAGAGGCGGTGTTGAGAAAGGTGAATTGACCGAAGAAGTGGCGAAGGAGGAGGGTGATTTTAGCGATAGTCACGAGGTTTTTGTGGAGGCTGATGATAAGGGGTTTGAGAGCAGCGGAGATTTTGAGGCTGAGGCTCTCAAAGAGGAAGAAGAAAGCAGTGAGATTTTACAAGGAGAGGAGGATAAGGCCGAGGCTGAACCCGGAACCCGAACCGATATTTCGGGTTCTGTGGCTGTGGAGGATGAGCCTGAGTCTGGTGTTGTTGAGGATGAGTTTACGAGTGGTGGAGACTCCCTTGTTGATACCCTGAAAGTTGACCTGTTGGGGTCTGGGGGTGTGGCTGTTGTTGGGGATGAGGAGGTGCAAGTTGAGGAGATTAAAGGGGTGGAGGTAGATGCTACTCCCGCGAGTGGTGTGAGCCTGGATAGTAGTTTTGAACCAATTGAGCACGGTAGTGAAGGTGTTATTGATGGGGTTGTAGCTGAGCCTGAGCCTGTTGAAATTGTTGACAGGGGAGTTGTTGGAGTTGATGATGGTGCTGGGCATGAACAAGAGAGTGACATTGCTCCTCTTGAGAAGGATGAGAGTTTAGAAGTTGCAAGTGAGAGTCTGAAGGCTGAGGCTGAGCAAGATGGGATAAACATTGAGGGTCATGATGCTGTTGAGGGTGAAACTGGGAGCGATGTTGTTCATGATGTTGAGGGTGAAACCGGGAGCAATGTTGATCATGTTATCAAGGGGGAAGCTGTGAGCCATGTTGAGGCCTCTGGTGAGGGTGATGAGGAAGTTGATCATATTGATGACAAGGAGATTGAGGTTGATCAGGAAGTTGATCGTATTGTTGACAAGGAGATTGAGGGTGATGAGGAAGTTGATCATCGTGGTGACAAGGAGGTTGATGGTTTGGTGTCGGATAAGAGTGATGAAGGGATGATCTTTGGGGGATCTGGTGCTGCCAATAAGTACCTGGAGGAACTGGAACAGCAATTGCGGGCACGTGAGAGTTCGCAGGACGAGACAATCGATGGCCAGATTGTTACTGACTCCGAGGAAGAAGGGGAGACTGATGATGATGGAGATGGCAAGGAGCTGTTTGATACTGCTACCTTGGCTGCTCTTTTGAAAGCAGCGTCGGGAGCGGGACAAGAGGGCGGAGGCGGCATCACCATAACCTCTCAAGACGGATCGAGGCTATTCTCCGTTGAGCGCCCGGCTGGTCTGGGACCATCACTCCCGTCGGTACCAGGTAAACCCGCCACACGATCGAATCGTCCCAATCTTTTTAGTTCTTCCATTAGTAGAGTTGGTACCAATGCTGATAGCAATTTGAGTGAAGATGAGAAAAAGAAACTGGAGAAACTGCAGCAGATTAGGATAAAATTCCTAAGACTAGTCCAGAGACTAGGTTTTACTCCTGAAGAATCAATAGCAGCACAGGTGCTGTACCGATTGACACTTGTTGCGGGGAGGCAGACTGGTGAAATGTTTAGCCTAGATGCTGCTAAGCAGAGTGCTTCCCAGCTTGAAGCTGAGGGAAGGGATGATTTTGAATTCTCTATAAATATACTGGTTCTTGGGAAAACTGGCGTGGGCAAGAGTGCTACGATAAATTCAATTTTCGGTGAAACGAAGGCCAGCTTCAGTGCATATGGTCCTGCTACTAATTCTGTGAAAGAAATTGTTGGAATGGTTGATGGAGTGAAAATAAGGGTCTTTGACACACCAGGTCTGACGTCTTCTGCGATTGAACAAGGTTACAATAGAAAAGTCTTGTCCATGATAAAGAAATTTACCAAAAAATCTCCCCCCGATATTGTCCTCTATGTAGACCGTCTGGACCTACAAACTAGGGATCTGAATGATCTGCCACTGTTGAGATCAATTAGCAGTGCCCTGGGTCCATCGATATGGCGAAATGTGATTGTCACTCTTACTCATGCTGCCTCTGCTCCTCCAGATGGGCCATCAGGTTCCCCATTAAGTTATGATGTGTTTGTTGCTCAAAGATCTCATATAGTTCAACAGACCATTGGACAAGCTGTTGGTGACCTACGCCTTATGAATCCAAGTTTGATGAATCCAGTTTCTCTTGTTGAAAATCATCCCTCTTGTCGGAAAAATAGAGATGGCCAGAAGATTCTTCCTAATGGTCAAAGTTGGAGACCTCTGTTGTTGCTCTTATGCTACTCAATGAAGATTCTCTCTGAAGCTGGTAACATTTCAAAAACTCAAGATACATTTGACCACCGCAGGCTGTTTGGTTTTCGAACCCGTTCCCCACCACTTCCATACTTGTTGTCTTGGTTATTGCAATCACGTGCCCATCCCAAACTCGCTGCTGATCAAGGTGGGGTTGACAATGGTGATTCTGATGTCGAAATGGCTGACCTGTCTGATTCTGATGCAGATGAAGGTGAAGATGAATATGACCAGCTCCCACCATTTAAGCCTCTTAAGAAGTCTCAGATTGCTAGGCTTAATAGAGACCAGCAGAAAGCATATTTTGAGGAGTATGATTATCGGGTGAAACTTTTACAGAAGAAGCAATGGAGAGAGGAGCTGAGAAGGATGAGAGAGATGAAGAAGAGAGGTAAAACTGATGTAAATGATTATGGTAACATGGAAGAAGATGATCCAGAGAATGGAAGTCCAGCTGCTGTGCCGGTTCCATTGCCCGATATGGTGCTGCCACAATCCTTTGACAGTGACAACCCAGCCTACAGATACCGTTTCTTAGAACCAACTTCCCAGCTGCTGGCAAGGCCAGTCTTAGACAGCCATAGTTGGGACCACGATTGTGGTTATGATGGTGTGAACATTGAAAACAGTCTGGCCATCATCAATCGATTCCCAGCAGCTGTTACTGTTCAGGTAACTAAAGATAAGAAAGACTTCAGCATCCACCTGGATTCCTCTGTTGCTGCAAAACATGGAGAGAATGGATCAACCATGGCAGGCTTTGACATTCAGAACATTGGAAAGCAGCTAGCATACATTGTTAGAGGAGAGACAAAATTCAAAAACTTCAAAAGAAATAAAACTGGTGCTGGGTTCTCTGTGACATTTTTGGGCGAAAATGTTTCCACCGGGCTGAAAGTCGAGGATCAAATAGCAGTGGGGAAACGATTGGTATTAGTGGGCAGCACAGGGACGGTGCGGTCTCAGGGTGATTCTGCATATGGCGCCAATGTTGAAGTGCGGCTTAGAGAGGCAGATTTTCCAATTGGCCAGGACCAGTCTTCATTGAGCCTCTCTCTGGTGAAGTGGAGAGGTGACTTGGCTTTAGGGGCCAATGTTCAGTCCCAATTTTCTCTTGGACGAGGTTACAAGATGGCTGTTCGTGCTGGATTGAACAACAAGCTCAGTGGACAGATCAGTGTGAGAACAAGTAGCTCAGACCAGCTTCAGATTGCCCTTATTGCTATCCTTCCGATAGCCAAGGCTATCTATAAAAACTTCTGGCCTGGGGCTCCTGAGAATTATTCCATCTATTAAATTGTTCTTTTGCTTGTGTTTGCTAGAGTTAAGGAAGTAGATTATGAGTTAATCATGTGATGCTGCTGCTTTTTTTCATAAATTTCTTAAATAATGTGGTTTTTTAGTTTCATCTAGACTATAAAATCTCCTGCTATATTTTCTTTGCTTTTGTGCGCCTGAAAATTGTACTGAAATTGAGGTGGAACCGACAGGGAATTTATTCATAATTGTTCTATTAGCATCTATTTGAATAATGATAATGACAGATTATGCTGTTACTCCTGTTTTCATTCTACTTAGCTGTTACAACTTTTGTTTATTGGTTGAATATTAGGACATGTTTGTAATAATGTACTAGACTATGCTGAGCAATACCTGAGTGTGAATAGACCAATATGCCTTGTGTGATTGGGACAAATTGTCGTGTGCGATTCTTAATTTGATATCAAAGTATAAAAGGCGGTTTTTTCTGAATTGCCATTTGCATTAGTTAGTACAGAATTGACTTGTGCACCGGCTCTGGCCTCTGGTTGGCTCAACTGGTTTAGGAGTTTCGAAAAAGGTTCTGCAGTTCCCAAACACAACAATTTGAATATCCTCGTGACTAGTAATCTCGCAACTGTTGATCATTCCTTTCCAGCAACTAAATTCAACTAAAAATTTGAATGTTGTTTCTCTCAAGGTTTATTCATTAAGTTATGGTTAAAGCTGATTTGGTTTTAAGAAGCATGTTGTTTCCTAGAAATGTGGAGTACTATTTCATTTCATCTAGTATCAATATTTATCTGAAGAAGATCACATGCCGCCACGATCAAACAAGAAGTTTATTTTCTCCACTAACATTATGAACTATACTCGATGTAGATGTAATATTGTTGCTCAAACATTAATAAAAAAGACTCAGTTTTCCTATTCTCAATTGTATATTTTAGTTGTAAATAATGTAGAAATTGGTACTTTTTTGTCTAAGTCTATTTAATCAAAATATTAGGTTGAGTTTGGAATACTTTGAAACCCATCCTAACTTATTTTATAAGTACCCTTAAAATCTACCAGTTGTGGTGAAAAAGATCAAAGTCAAAAATCCCTACAGCGGAATCTAGTGCGCGAGTTTTTTTTTTTGTCATTTGGAGGGGATTTTTGGGGGGGGGGGGGGGTGGGAGGATCGAACCTCTACTCTATTACAAGTAGAGCTGATAAAATGGGTTGGGCTGAAAAAAGCCCAAAAATAAAGGGTTTGAGCACACAAATTTGAGTCCATTTTCAATTTGATCCCTTTGGCCTGGTCCGATAAAGCCCGAGCAAGAAGCGGGCCAGCCCGAAACTGTAAGTTAAAGTCTGAGCCCAGCCCAAAAAAGTCCAAAAAACGAAAGGCTTGGATACACAAATTTGAGCCAATTTTTAATCTGAGTTTTTGGCTCGGCCCGATAAAGCAAAACACGATACAAGCCGGCCCGAAAGCCCGTTTTGCCAACTCTAATTACAAGTATCACCCTAGTTCATACAACTTGGACTACCATTGGGGGATAACATGCACTCAGCCTGGGAAGTTCACCGGGCCTTAAAATAAGGTCTAGCCAGGGCCCTAATCTTATGTAGGCCCAATAATTTTAGTTTAAATCAATTTGACTCATGCATATTTGGTTGTCTCGTAAACAATATTGAAGGAAAAATTCTTCGCCGTTATTGCTGACCATATTCAACTCTTTTTTTTTTTTATCAGTGACCATATTCAACTCTTTGATTCTTCAGCCGACGAGCCATCCGATCAACATGATTATACATATAGCTTCAATATTACCAAAGAAGGGTCCTCAAAATTCAAAAGGGCATTGTTGTTGGCATATTTTTGTTTTACTTTATCCGATTCCAAATGAGTACTCTAGCCAGCAATCATTTAGGAAATTTGTCTTATTTTCACAAAAACTACATGATTTTTTTGTTTTCTTAATTTTATTTACCAGATGTTGCTGGATCAGATAAGAGTACTTCTTAGTCATGGCCTTGTTGTACCATCTGTATAAGATTCTTTTCTTGTCTGTAATAATGCTGCTTAAAGGCTACATGACATTTTCAACATGTTGTTTTCATTATTTCTCATTGTGAAGTTTATACTTGTTGACGTTAAAAATGATTTATGGGATTTTGTTTAGATGAAATCATGAAAGTGATTATTTAGTAATTTCAATTTTGACATATTATAAACATGTTTTACATAAATGTTCAATCATATTCCACCTTCTTGTCAATTATATGAAGAATGAAGCTGTTTTGGTCAATCTCTTCTGTGATTTTTCTATCAATCATTGACAAATAAAAAAATTGAGAATGTTTCATCATCAAAAACGTAAATAAATAACATTTCATTCTGTATCTTTTTCACTCCTTCGGTTATTGTATAGGCAGCGCTTATCGATATTCATGAATCTTGGGTGCATTGTTGGTTGGGACCCCAAATAACGTGGAAGATATTGCATGCTACGGCTTATGGATCAGCATGGGCCTTGCAATATTCAAGTTATATATATATATACCCAATTTGTTGATTGGCGGTATATATAAATGTCAAAGTGATCAATTAAGTTAATGAATCTATAATTCTTTCTCCCAAATACATATATATTTGGGGAACTAATTAATTGCTCATGACGAGGTCCCACTTTTATTATTTTAGTACTTTTCCCCCAGAGGTATTACAAATTTACAAGCATAACAAATGAGGTTTTATATGGTCCACAATAAGTTATTCATAGTATTTAGTTAAATCCTACCGTTAATTATCACAATTAGTAGATGGCATCTCGCTATTATATTAGTTGCAATTACATTAAATTGTCACTCACTCACAGGAGCAACCTATCATGGTGGGCTTCCTTTTCCACATTTATGTACTCCCTCCGGTCCAAAACAAATGTAGTTTAAGGTTTTGATACACATATTAAGAAATAATTAAGTGTGTAAATTTTAGACTATATTACCCTTATTTTATTTTTTTATAGATTTCTTCTTTTTTTGTAGTATTCAATTATTACTTTAATTGCTCCTTATTAAATTCATTGAAAGGTGATATGGAAATGTACACTCTTGTATCGAAAAAGAAAAAGGCAAGAGTTACTTGTTGGTAATTGGTGTATTTCATTAATTACAATACCAATATCAATAACAATTAATTGTCCATCATAAATTTTTTATTAAAAAGATAATTTCATTAATTTATCTTTGTAATTAATTCTAGGGGTATAATTGGAAAAAAAATAAATTATACCTTAAAAATATAAAACAATCAAATATTTGAGACAAAAAAAAAAACTAAAACTACCTTTATTTTAGTGCAAAGGGAGTATGTATGATCAACCCTACACCTTGGACCCCTTTTTGGACACCTCAAGAAAACAAGAGAGTTTTGAGAAAGATGTAAAATGAAAGTAAAGGCATGAAATGCACACAATTCTAGAGTGAGAAAGTTGGTGAGTGGGGTCTTGTGAGGGGTCTCGATCTACGACACTCTTTTGGTGCATGTAAAGAAAAGGGGATAATCACCAAAGGGAAAAAAGCACTTTTGGGTCCCCGCATGATCAAGGAATTTAATTAATTGAAGTGGATATATTTCCCTAAATTATTAATCCACCTATGTTTTTGTATTTTTATTTGTTTTATTTAACGAGGTCATGCAATATTGTAATATGAAAAGCAAAGCTCGTGGACCTGACCCAATGGTGGGGTTTCATTGTCCCAAAATCCTTTCCTCTTCCAAGAGAATAAGGCTATTTAGGCTCTAGTTTACTAATATTTGTTTATAATAAAAAAACTATTTGGACATATAGAAGGTCTCCAATCCATGATCATAACAAGTTAAGGAGGGGAAACAACCAAGCACAAGCGAGTTTGAGACCACATCATAATTAGCCCATTAATTATAAACTAGTAGGTGTCTTAATTTGACAACGCACACATAGGAAGGAGGAGAGGGGGAGAGAGGGAGACAGCACTTAGCTACAACCAGCCAAAATAAGATAGTGAGTGCTCGCAATTTTGTGGATTGTTTTGAGGATGGAAAAAGGAACCCTTGTCTAAAATGTCAACTTTTGTGAAAATATCAAAGTCAATTGCCTTTCTTAGGCATTGAAAAAGTGTTAAACGGTGACAATGTGTGTGTTTCTTTTTTAAATTGAATCATAAGAAAAAAATTACTTCGTTCCAACTATAATTAGGAATATATATTTATTAAGTAACATTAGTATAGAACTTAAACACTCTACATTACTTAATAATTTTTATCTAATAATTATTATATCTCAAAATCTACTATTGGATCATGATCAGTCATTTATCACATATGTTATACCTACACTTCAAAATAATTTTGACAATATAAATCGTTTAATAATTTTTTTAAATAAATATATAATTATTTTATTTTACTTTATTTCATTAATTAAAATATATATATATATATTGCTAAAATTGATATAGAAGTTTTGGTTTGCACATAGGTGCCCTAATTGTTTTTAGGGAAACGAATATGTGGAAGGGTAATGATATTTGGATACCTAATAATTTTTTATACTTATTCAATATCTTTTATCTCTTTTAATATCTCTCTTCTTGTCACATCATATCACATCTATCATTTCTATAACTTATTTCTCATCTTTCTCTTTATCTCTCTAGATATATATACCCTTAGGTGTCTATGCAATACTTCCCTACGTGGAAGCCGTGGGTTATTCCTTAAGGACTGATGAGATGATGTTATTTTCAGGGTCCAAAGCCTGCGAACTTGCAACCCAAACGATTGTCCATATCTTGCTATCCCATAATATCCCTTCACGCTTAACGTACATTACTTATACATGCCCCCACGCCCCATCTAAGCACATTATACATGCATCACTGTCGTTAGCATCCATCTCATGCATGTATGACACATCAACATTGAGTTTGAAAGCCATATTTCATAAAATAATATTATCCAAAATCCAAATTTTCACTGTAAATTAATGCAAATTTAAATTTGTACTAGGCACTGTCTTAGAGGAGAGAGACATTGATTGATATATGTTTTTCTATGGACCAAAAAAACTTCTTAGTCAATATTTTTTTTTGTATCATCCTAATTGTGTGATACATTGCTAATATCAGCAGAGAAGAAAATCTCATACCATCATTAAATTAAAATTTGCAAATCATGATTTAATTTAACTACTTTTAATTCCGCTCAAATGATAATTTAAAATCTTAATTTATGTTCAAAAAACATATACCCAAAGAAATTGAAGTATACAAATTATAATTTAATTAAAGGTTATTTCTTTTAAAAGTGTCTTCTGCTCTGTTGTAATTTTGTTGACAGGGCTAATTTGAGCTATCTGTCCTTTCATTTATTATTCTCTCTTTTTTCTGCTAAATTTGTTGCTTTCCATTTTGGCATCACACAGTTTTAAAGAGAGAGAAAAACTACTACAGTACTACTACACAGAGAGAGGAGAGAGAGAGAGAGAGAGAGTTTCTTTTTTCTTTTTTTATAAATATAGTAATGTATTGGAAAAAATGCAGGTCAATTTAAGAAAGGTGAGAAGCCACCCACAGCAGCAGGCTTTTCATATTGTAGTGGCTGTTGTTCTGTATTTTTTTATTTTTTGCATTTGCATTTCACTGTGATACTGATACGTAAGCAACACAACACAAAAAAACGCTCTTTGTTCGATCCCTTTCTGTGGGTGTGCTCTCTTCTCTTGTTCTCTCTCTCTATCTGTGTCTCGAGATTTGTGTGTAAATATAAACCACAGTAGCTAGCACCCCATCTTCTTCATTCCTCAAACTCTCTTCCAAGTTTGGATTTTTCAAACATCTGATGAAGGAGAGTGAAGGCTCTCGAGAGAGCCTATCCGAGACAAACAGCAAAGAAGAAGAAGACCCCAAAACCAGTTTTTTCTTCTCTTCACTCTGAAACAACGAACCCCATTTTTCTCTTGTCCTGTAGTGTGGTGTTGTTATGGCGCTTTCTATGCACAGAGATTCTTCATCAAACAAGGGTCACATGGATTGTAGCAAGTATGTAAGGTATACACCTGAGCAAGTGGAGGCTTTGGAGAGAGTCTATGCTGAATGCCCAAAGCCAAGCTCTTCCAGAAGACAACAACTCATTAGGGAGTGCCCCATCCTTTCCAATATTGAACCAAAACAGATCAAAGTTTGGTTTCAGAATCGCAGGTAAAAGAGTTCACTAGTGCATTATTTGGTTTCAGAACTGCTACTTCATAAACTGTTTTTGGTTTGGTTTTGTTTGTGTGTGTGTAAGAGGGAGTTCTCTGGGTTCTTTCTCCTAACTAGCACATTTGTCAGTCAGTTTTTTGCTTTTTTTTCCTTCTATTTTCCAACTTGGAATGTCATAAAGGGGTGATTTATTTTTGCATTTATTTTTCTGAAAATTGCTCTTTTATTTTCTGTGTTCAATTTTAGAGAAATATTCTTACTTGCTATGCTAGCTAGAAAGAGAAGAGTTTCTGGTCTTTTATTTTTTGTGTTCAACTTTGGAGAAATATTCTTACTAGCTAGAAGGAGAAGAGTTTATCACCCCCCCCCCCCCCCCCCCCTCTTCTTGAAAGAAAGGTCTACTATTGGGAAAGTTACTTCATTTTTGTCGTTTTCCTTCTAGATATTCTACTTAATGAGATCAATAGTTATTAATTTTTTATCAGGTGAAGGGATTTATTTTCTTGGGTTGAGATTAAATGGGAGATAATGACAGCAAGTCAATCACTTTTGCTGATGAATTTTTCTCATCTGCCTTTTCTTCTGGCTCTAATTATTTAAGCCGTTTTATGATGTTTTGTGTAAGATGTTGTAAAAGAAATAGTCCCATGATCATTTGGTTTTTTTGTTTTGGGATTGGTTATGGATGCAACGAAGGATAATGACAGCTGATTTTGATGACTTTTCCCACTACATTAATAATTAGTGCACTTTTGACTTTCATTTTCTTTAAGAATTTATTTGTTTTTTCATTTAACCAGTATTTTCTCCTTTTGAGTTATTATGGAAGACAAAAATTTATGTTTTGTGTTACCCTCTAGTTCTTATTCAAACTCATTTTTCACGTCGTGTCCCCACATTGATATTTTTTGTGTGTGTCTACACACTCACACATTGAACAAAATAAATCAAATTTTTGGTTTTGGTCTGATTGTAGGTATCCCAATCTGTTTAGTGTGGTGGGAAAAAAAAATTGGGAAACTTTAAAGAACAAAATGAATAAGGAGTGACTAGCATACAATGTAGTGGTAAATTGCATAGGAAAGATGCCTTTCCTAATGAAAATGTAGTTACTGAATGTAGCCTTCAACATTTTTTTCCTCATTTTTATTAAGACTGCTATTGTCAATTTTCTTCTATAGATGTCGTGAAAAACAGCGCAAGGAGTCCTCTCGTCTGCAGACGGTGAATAGGAAGCTGACTGCGATGAACAAGTTGTTGATGGAAGAGAATGACCGTCTGCAGAAGCAGGTCTCGCAGATGGTTTATGAAAATGGTTACATGAAACAACAAATACAGACCGTAAGTGTACGGTGTACCTCTCCCTCTGGGTGATTTCTCTTCTTGATTCTCATTCTGAATGCTCATTTTGATGTTTCCTAGCAGGCATCTGCTACTACTACAACAGACAATAGCTGTGAGTCTGTGGTAATGAGTGGTCATCAGCAACAGCAAATCCCAAAAACTCAGCATCCTCAGTGGGATGCCAATGACCCAGCTAGGTAAGTAACTCCATGTATGCTAACAAGTTTGTTCAATGTATATTCATTTAATTTAATTTTGTCATGAACCCCTAATTCTTTATTCTGCCAGTCTTCTCGCAATAGCTGAGGAGACCCTGGCAGAGTTCCTTTCCAAGGCTACTGGAACCGCTGTCAACTGGGTCCAAATGATTGGGATGAAGGTATGTCATATTCTGTAATTGTATATTTGTATGTTTTAATATTTGTATTTCCCTTGTTCATGTTTCTCCCTTATGTAGCCTGGTCCGGATTCTATTGGAATCGTTGCTGTTTCCCGCGACTGTAGTGGGGTGGCAGCACGAGCCTGTGGCCTTGTGAGCCTGGAGCCCACAAAGGTATGTAGCTATTTTGATGCGTGTTTACTGTAGATTACTTTTCTTCGCCGAACAATGAAACTTTGCTTTTATTGACTTAATTGCAATGTAAATCTTCTCAGGTTGCCGAGATTCTTAAAGATCGTCCATCATGGTATCGTGACTGTCGATGCCTTGATGTATTGAGCATAGTCCCCACAGGAAATGGGGGCACAATAGAGCTCATCTACATGCAGGTCATTAGTCATATGGTTGTTTTAATCTACTGAAGAAGTTGAGCTGCAATTCAAATTATTTTTTAATTACTTCCCTGCTGTCTTGTTGATATTTAAATTTTTATTTTTTTTTCAGACTTATGCACCTACAACATTGGCAGCAGCAAGAGACTTCTGGACACTAAGATACACAAGAAGTTTGGAAGATGGAAGTCTTGTGGTACTTAGCAGAATCTTGACTGTTGTGTTTCTCTTGATTTGGGATGTGACTTCTTTCTTAGCAAGCTTTTTCCTTGATAAATTGACTTTATTTTTCATTTGCCTTGAAGATTTGTGAGAGATCCTTGACTTCGTCAACTGGTGGTCCAATAGGGCCTCCTGCTTCAAACTTCGTAAGAGTTGAAATGCTTCCTAGTGGCTATCTAATTAGATCCTGTGAGGGTGGTGGATCTATTGTTCACATTGTTGATCACCTTGATTTAGATGTAAGGAAGATGGTGCAATTCAAATCATTTTCATAATCTCCATGTTTTTTAACTTTGTTCTCCCGAGTATGTTAACTTGGTTACTGATGTAGGTTTGGAGTGTTCCTGAAGTACTGAGGCCCCTCTATGAGTCATCAAAATTCTTGGCTCAGAAATTGACTATTGCTGTAATATTTCTTACAAGTAACATAGGTTACATGTTTGGTGACATGTCAAAATCTATCTATTTATTAGCATTTGAAAATATTTTGTACAGGCCTTGCGACATATAAGACAGATTGCTCTAGAATCAAGTGGAGAAGTTCATTATGGAGGGGGGCGTCAGCCAGCTGTCTTGAGGACATTTAGTCAGAGACTTTGCAGGTAAGGCCCTATGATACTTGTGTCCAGGATCATTGTGAAGTTGCGTATTTGATTAATCATTCTGTCTTTCTTATTGACCAATAATTATTTAAAATTTGATTCTTAGAGGGTTTAATGATGCTGTCAACGGGTTTGTGGATGATGGTTGGTCTTTGATGGGTAATGATGGGGTGGAAGATGTGACCATAGCCATAAACTCATCTCCCAACAAGTTTTTTGGCTCCCATTACAATGCGTCAATGCTTCCAGCCTTTGGAGGCGGGGTCATGTGTGCCAAGGCATCAATGCTGCTGAAGGTACTTCCTAAGCGAACAAATCTATGTGTAAATTATCTTCTGTTTAAATTAGTCTAGTATAATAGAAATAAATTATAGGTAAGCTCCCAACTTGCTAGAATCTTCTGAATTTTCAGTGTATTTATCTTCATTACACTTCATTATAAAATGGTGGTCTGCAGAATGTTCCTCCTGCTTTGCTTGTTCGATTCTTGAGGGAGCATCGTTCAGAGTGGGCTGATTATGGAGTTGATGCATATTCTTCTGCATGTCTTAAGGCTAGTACTTATGCTGTTCCTTGTGCAAGACCTGGTGGCTTCCCGAGCAGCCAGGTCATTTTACCACTTGCTCATACTCTTGAGCATGAGGAGGTATTGATCTTTTTCATTGAGTGATGATTGGTGAACTTTATTCTATATTCCTGTTGTATATGCTCATTTGTACCCACTGCAACGATGCAGTTCTTGGAGGTAGTTCGTATAGAGGGTCATGCATTTTCCCCGGAAGATGTGGCTTTGGCACGCGATATGTATCTACTGCAGGTAAAGCCATTTGTCATTCTGTGTATATCTGGACCATTGGTCTACTTATTTTATTTAAGCTGGAAGTTGTAACTGTTTCCGTGAACGGTTTTTTTTTTTTACCTTATTATTCTATTTGAAATTGCAGCTGTGCAGTGGAGTTGATGAAAATGCAGTCGGAGCATGTGCACAGCTTGTGTTTGCGCCTATTGATGAATCATTTGCAGATGATGCTTTCTTACTGCCTTCTGGTTTCCGCATCATACCTTTGGATCCCAAAACAGTTCAGTGACAAACTTTACACTTTTGAAGGAACTCAGCTATGAAAATATTTTGTTAGACTACTTTGATTCATGATAGGACATTATTCTGTTTCTTGATTCATGTAGCCGATGACGACCTAGGACTTTGAATTTTCATTCATACTTTTCTTATAGATGCTAGTGCATATGCTCATACCTTGGCTAACAAGGTTCCTTGTTTCTGTTGTATTTTGCATTTCAGGATGGTTCAGCTGCAACTAAGACATTGGATTTGGCATCAACACTGGAAATAGGATCTGGTAATTCCCATCCAGCTGACAAAGATAGGTCGGTCCTTACGATTGCATTCCAGTTTACCTTTGAGAACCATTTGCGGGACAATGTGGCTGCTATGGCTCGCCAATATGTGCGTAGTGTTGTGCGATCTGTTCAGAGGGTTGCCATGGCAATTGCTCCCTCTCCATTTAGTACGCAGTTGGGGTCAATGTCACTTTCTGGTCCTCCAGAGGCTCTTACTTTAGCGCGATGGATCTGTAGAAGCTACAAGTATGTACTATTAGTTTGTAGTTTTCTGTTTAGCTGTATCCTGTGATTGTCTGAAAAAGGTTAATTTTCAAACACAAATTGCCTGAATTTAAATTCAATCGACTAGGGTGGAAGAGAGAAATTTCACTGTCTTGTTTCTCATGTCTGGTCTGAATAGTAAATAATGTTTCTTTCAGGATCCACACCCACACCGAGCTTTTTAGAGCCGAGTCCATGGCCGGTGACGCAATCTTGAAGCAGCTTTGGCACCATTCGGATGCAATAATGTGCTGTTCTATAAAAACAAATGTAAAATGACCTTCTATGTCTCCTATTTAAGCTGAATCTGCTTTTGATTAGTTGTGTGAGGGTATTGTTGGTAGCCTGCTATAGTTTTCTTCAGAAAGTGCTCATCTTTTGCCCAATTATTATTGACTGCCAAAATTATTGTAGGCATCTCCTGTTTTCACCTTTGCAAACCAAGCTGGACTTGACATGCTTGAAACCACGCTTGTTGCCCTTCAAGACATAATGCTCGATAAAGTTCTCGATGAAGCGAGCAGGAAGATTCTCTACTTGGAGTTCTCCAAGATAATGCAGCAGGTGATTCACTAGTAAAAATTCACATAACTCTAGTATTATGAGTTTTGGTGCAGTTTCAGATAGAGAATTAGAATCTCTAGAATCCAGGGTGGAAAACCAAGTTATATAGGAAGTTGTTTTTATCTTTCACATACCACTTGTGTTTGAGCTTATGAATATGATCACACAGCTTATCTTATGCAGTCCTTTTTCATTTCAGGGATTTGCATATCTGCCAGCAGGAATATGTGTATCCGGCATGAATCGACCGGTGTCATATGAGCAGGCCATTGCATGGAAAGTTCTAGATGACAATGATTGTAATCACTGCTTGGCCTTCATGTTCATGAACTGGTCTTTTGTCTGATGGGAAAACCATCTTTAAGATACTTATAAATATCTATTAGTCTATATGTTTGAGTACTTTCATTATCAGATAATGTCTAGAGACAACAAATGTACTAATGTCTGGATTTGATGAACACATGGTTGTGTGTAAATTATCTTTGCTTATGCCTTACCAAGTATGTTCCTTTCTCAACATAAATTCCTTGATTATATAGGCTTCTTAACTCTAGAACGCATGGTAGATTGTGATCTAGACAAACTTTATTTACAATGTTTGGGATTTGAAGCTTTAGATTGCCACTCTAGAGAGAATTTTGCATAACCACTACCCCTTTTTTTGGTCAAACATAACCACTACCCCTTACACGAGAGTTAATCCCATTAAGGTAATTCTTTTGAACAATATTACATTTAGCGATGAATCCTTGAATGAGTTTTTTTTTTCTTCCTATTCTAGTGCGTTTCCTATTTTAGAATCTAACAAGTCAAATATAGTCCAATCCAAACAAAAATACAACTAAATCTTTTCCTTTTCAACATTTAGCAAAACTGCTTAAAAATACTTCGAAACTAGGGAGAAGATATTTGGTGGATAAGTCGCTTCTTATTAATTATTATTGAATTGTAATTGTCTTGGTATATGTTTGCATCAGTGTTTGGGAGTATTTAAACGTGATATTTTTTAAATGTATATATGGTTATTTTTAAACACGATTTTGTATTTAAAATTGCATTAAATCAAAAGTGAAAAAAAAATTGATCTGAAAATTTTATTGTAGACTTATTTTTAAATATATTTTTTTAGTAGAATTTTTTTTAAAATATATTCTATTATTTTACTTTTAATGAAAATTTATAAATTTAGTTTTTTTCAAAATTAAATTCTATGAAAGCATACTCAAGCACACACTTCACGACGGTTTTCATTTAGTTTGTGCTTTTGAGAGGTGGCGTTTTGTTTTTTGTTGTTTGATACAAAGGGGGCGTTTGGTTTTGACAACAGATCCGGGTGCAGGATATGCTTTGTTATTCTTCCCCAAACATGTGATGATGTTGTTTTTACTTGCTTGTGAAGGAAGTGTGCCTTGGTTTCAACAGATTAATATGATGAAGTCTTAGGCAGGAATGTTTTATGACTAACTTTTCATCCATTCATCACTTGTTTCTCTATTTTTAGTCTCACAAGAGAATCGGTTTTTATTGCACACAACCTTCAGTAGTCTGTCACTGCTCTTTCTTTTTCCGACAAGTAATATTTTTTTTTGCTTCTACTTTGAGGAGTATCCCACCGCCTTGTTCGGCACCTCTAATGGGTGGCATCCCTCTCAGCTGAGATTTTTTTCATACCCAAGGCTCGAACCCGAGACCTTGATTAAGGGGTGAGAGGCCTTAACCACTCACGCCAACCTCAGTTGGTCCGACAAGTAATATGAACCCACTGACATTGGCTTGTGTAATTATGCATGCCCTTGTAAAATGAATAATTTTAAATCTTTCTACCATTTATTTGTTAGAAATAGTTTAATGAACCTAATGTTTGCTGGTGTAGTGGTTTGATGCCTCGATCTACCAATAATCGAGTGTTCGATTATTGAAAATGAAACCGCAATGCGACATAGCCCTCTAAAAGTGGATGGTTAAAATTTTTATTAGATGGATCGCTCTCTTTTTATATCTGAATTTTGGCCTATTTGGATTGGTTCATGTAGAGCTATGAATATAATTTATGACTGATTTATAAGTAATTTTGTGCTTATTTTTCATAAGCTACCCAGGATAACTTATCAAAACAGCTTATAATTTATATAAAATAAATTTTACTATAATTTTTTTTCAATTATAAAAATAATTTATACAATTTATACTATAAATAATAGATAAACTTATTATCCAAACATGTTCTTTATCTATGTATGTATCTTTTTTTTTTCTGTTACATACATGTATATATCATTGCTCTTATTTAGAGAGTCAAATCTGACAAATTCTGACCATATCCATTGGTCTCTGATGCCTCAAAATTTCATAATTTTTTAGTTACCTTATTCCAATAATTACACAGAGCGTGGTCATCCATGGAAATGGATTCACTGCAGTTGTGCAGTCACGCAATCGGTAATAGACACCGTTGGATCAGATTGGACGACACACAATTTTAGAGATAAAAAATACTTTAAAATACAACCGAGACTATTAACCGTCCGATCATGATCTAACGATTATCATTCACTAATTGCGTGAATACAGAAGTCAGTGACAGTAGAGAATCTGAGTCCGGTCATCCATACGATCTCGTTTAGCCTTAGGTGCTAAAGTTTGCAGATGACTAGACTATAGTCTATAGAGTCGAGACAGTTCGGTAAGGCCATGTCCCATCCATGAATCATGATGCTTATTTTTATCACCTTTATAACCTTTTTTTGTTTAACTAGGCGGTGACAAATTGTTGCTAATTCAAGCTGTCTTCACGTTCTTAGGTTGCATATAATGATTCTTTTATCTTAAAATAATGGTGTCAATAATAACAAATAATAATAGGCCCTATTTTCACTTCATTTATTTCCTTTCTATTTATTTGCGCCGGTTGTCAGTATTTAATGAGTCAAGTTTGTTTAAATAACAATTACTGAACTCTTTTTTAAATAGACAATTACTATTTTCGGTGCTATTTATAAGAAATAAATAGTAATTTTTTTATCTTTTTTATAAAAAATAATTATTTGTATTTAATAAAATTAATTATTTTTTTCAATTTTATGTTTATTAATTATCGCACTATTTAATTATACTATATCAATTTTAGCCATTTAATATAAATGTATTTATATAAATAAATTTAAAATTATAAAATTATTAATAAAAAATAACATATTTTAATATATTTCTTAATCTATGTAATTTTTTTTTATCAATTAATCTATGTAATTTTAGTACTACAGAACTCTTATTAACTCATTTATACTCTTGGTTGGCTGCCACAGAAAGTTAATTAAATTTAGTGCAAAAGATACTCCCTCCGTTTCAAAACTATAGCTCTTTTAGCCTTTTATTTTTGTTTCAAAACTATTGCAATTTTACAATTTCAAAGTATCATTAATTATTTTTTTCCACCCATACCCTTATTTAATAACTACTAGTGGGAGTAGTTGACATTAATAATATAGAGATTTGTTGATAATTTGTCATAAATACTCTTTCATTAAATAAGGGTATTTTAGTCTATCTATAACCATATTTTACTTCTATTAAATATTTTTTAATCTGTGTGTATTAACCTTAAAAAGCTATAGTTTTGAAACGGAGGGAGTATTGTACTTGGAGCACGCCCCACCGGATCTTCAGCTGCATTTTTAATTTTTTACAGATAATACGGACTCTTATGTCAAGCACATATCATGCATCATCCTATATGTATGATTATTAAATATTAATGATACATCATAGTTTTTTTTTTTCCTTTTTTTATATTTTCCGATATTTGGGAAAAAAAAAATTTGACATAGATATTTGGATTGACCTTGGGCCACGTCCCGAAAAAAGTCCACTGCTACCTGAACGTGACTCTATTTTGAAAGCTTCTTCGTCCAGTTCTCAAATGCCACACGTGACGTAAGGGCAACTATACTTGTTTTTTTTTTTGGGTCGTTATACTTGTTTTTTTTATCAACATGAATAGGAAAAATCTCAGCGATACGATATTTATAGTATAAAAAATGGCATAAATAGAGTCACAAGAAATACAATAATCTTAACTAAGAAACACTACTATAACTTATACTCAGCTATAACATACTACAGACAAAAAAATAGCTAAAACTGAAAGACGAAACAGCCAAAATACAAAAAAATACAGAGAAAATTACACCTAATACACCAAAAGAATACCAAAAAAAATAAAGACAAAAAAGATATCATTGAGATACCACATCTATACTTGTTTATTTTTTTACTATTTTTTTCCCTCTGTCGACTCGGGAGACGAGGAAGAAACTTCCAGATCCAGAAGCCCAACAGATTGGGCTTTTAGGCCCGGAGGCCCAGTTTTGTCTGTGTCGGGCTAATGGATTACTGTGCGTTCAGTAGAAGGGGGAAACTCATAGATGGAGCAACATCGGGAAGGGAAGGGAATGTCGGAATCGGAATCGGTGAAGTTGGGTTCGGAAGAGGTTTCGCGCGAGTTCAAAACTCTCGTCAGTTCCGATGATCTCCGCTCCCTCAACCACTTGCAGCACACCATGTAACCTCCTTCTCTCTCTCTCTCTGTTTGTTACATTTTCTATTAGAAAAATGTACTTGATCCATGCATTTTATTGCATTGATATCAAATTTCAGATTGGGAAGGTTGCAGGACAGCAATGCTGTCTTGTCACATTTCAATGATTTCTCCCAACACTGCTTTGCTGAGATTTCCGGAGACATGGCCAGAAACACTCGTCTATTGAAGTCTATCAAGTCTGACCTTGATTATATCTTTCTGAAACTTAGGTATTGTTATTCAATTACTTAATTACCGCTCATGATCATTTATTTTCCTTGTTCAAGTTGAACTCTTAGTAATTTTATTTTTTGTGTTTTTGGATAACTGAGCTCTTTATGTCACACAATTTAGTTTCTTAGCGATGTTCCTATTACTTACAATGTGGTGATAACATAGATTTAGTGTTGAACTTTATACTCCAGACTACAGAGTTGGGTTCTTTTGATAGTGAATTAGTGACCACATAAGCTGAAGCATAAGGTTTCTGATCTACTGCTCTATTGCCTCCTCAAGCGATTGAGATTTTGAGCATATTTTCTTTTCATTTTAGTCCCACATGTGAGAATTTTTTAATTCAATTTATTACAATAAAGGTTTCTTAAGTTCACCGTTGAAGGATTGGATTCCGGTTTCTATTTTCATTCATGTAGTGGACATATTTTTTGGATTTCAACACTTCTCCCTGTTAGACTAATTAACAATAGTCTTGAATGACCCATTGGACTAGCTTTAATCAAAAAGGACCTAATGTGATGGTTGTTTGGCCTAACAGTAATTAAAGTCGGAATAGGTTATTTAAATGTTTGAAAATCCCTCCCCTCTCCCTTTGAAAACAACTAACAGTTATCTAAATAACTGCATATAGTAGCTACAGAAAAGCGCACACACACGTAAGTTTTTTTTCCTAATAAGTAGAGTTGCATAAAAGGACCGCAGAAAAGTAAGAACGTATCCCATGGATATAATTGAAGAGAAGGAAAAACTTGCATTATAGCCATGCTCTCTTTATGGTTTACTTTACAGTAGTTTTCTGGACTACAAAGTACAAACCCTGGGAAAACTACAACTTATGGTTTTATGCTTACACACCTGGCGATGTATTTAGTTCCCAAGTTCTTTGAGATGGACCTGATCTGGCTTCGCAATTGGCTGGTGCTGGTGACTTGGTGAGTAAGTTCAAAGGAGTGTTCCTCCAAGTTGGTTTACAATTAACTTACCATTCCATGTCAAAAAAAAAAAAAACTTACCGTATCCATTCAGAACTTGATTTTTAGACAAAAACGGGAAGGGTCTAGTTATACTATTTGAGAGAAATGCTTAGTTGTAGCATGTCTAAATGTAATGTTCTGCAACTATGCTTAGTTTTATATATCTATACACCTTTCTGTACTTCAATAATTAATCAATCGCCTAAATATAATGAAAGGATATAGTTGAATAATTTCTTTCTAATGAACGTTCCTACTATCGGTATAAATGTGTACATAAACATGAAGACTTGATGTTTTCTTTTTGTTTCCTCCCCACAATGCAATCATCCATCCACGCCTGGCTTTGTGGTATTACTCAATATTAAATGTTATCTTTATTCATAAAAATTTTAAATCCTCAAACTTTTTCATTGTGTGATGATAAAAAAAAATCTCTATTTCTGTCCACATAAACAGGAAATACATGTCTTTATTTACCTATTTCCCACTGTAGTCTGTGGCCAAAAGCGCCATATGCGCTGAGGCAAGGCACCAGAAAGGTTCAGCACCTCCTCTTGCAAGTTGAGGCGCTCTTTAAGTGAAGTAGGAATATCTTTCTGGTTCATTAAAGGGGAGCTTTTTTAACTCCTTGCTGAAATTTATGCTGTAGTTTGTAAGTGTTGATAACCCTTAAAAAAGGCTTGCTATCTAACTTGCTAACTGTGATACTAAAAGGGGTAATATAGTTAGGATTAAAACAAAATCCAGTCTTGGTCTTTGACTCTTACTTGGACTTGGGGTCTTGTGAACTAATCAAAATTTGAGAAGATGTAGATAATGGAGGAACAAAAAGGATGCGTTTAAACCATATGTTGGTGAAGATGTTGAAGATGAAGTTGTCTTCGCTGATGATAATGAAGGATTGACGTTGGGGGTAATGACAAGGACATCTGGTGCTGGAGAAGCAAGTAGAGTAGTAGACAATAGAAGCCAAGCCAAAAAGGCTGATGCGAGCAAAGTAAGCAGCAAAAGGCTCCATTCAACTTCCTAATAAACAAAGAAAGAGATGGAAGTGGTGATAAGTATGGAACTAAGCCTTAAGTTTTGATTCCTTGGATGCACTTTTGACTGATTTCTTTTTTTCTAATGAACTTAGGGTATACTAAGTCACACCCATTTTAGTTATGAGCTATGATATTAATAAACATGATGGATGAGGTGAGGGAACACACGAATAGTAGTATAGCTAACTTTGTATGATGCAATGATAGAACCTCCTGTATGTGTTTGCTATCCCTCCCCCGCCCCGGCTCCTTTTTTGGTTTCTTCTATGATTATATCTTCATTTATTTACATTATGATATCAAACGCTAAAGCTTCGGTCACCCTCTCTTTTTGCAGAAACATGAAGTCAAAAATTATGACTACTTATCCAGATGCGTTTCCTGAGGATTCAATGAGCGAAGTGATTGATAGGAGACCAGATCTTGAAATGCCCAAGTAACTAATGCTGTTATTGGAACACAAGTTTCAGAACAAGTTATACGAATGTGTTTCTGTTTTTCTTCTGATAATGAAGATGTTCATGTATCGGTTCTCGATTGTTGTACCTGAACTTGCCCGTGATTAAATTCTCTAAACTTTAACCCCTTATGCTTCTACGTCGCAAACGGAATACGTGTTACGATCAACGGTACACGTCTTATTTCAGGAAGAACTCTGGGCTACGGCATGGATGATTATGGAAGAACTATTGGCGTATGCTCAACTCGGGCGACTTTGACCCAAAAACAAAACTCGGGCTACCGAAAAAAGACTTCCAAGTGAGCACTTATGACGGTAAATTCGTATGCATGTTTAAACTGTAAAAAGCCATTCGAACATAAACTCGAAAAAACCTGTCACTAAATGGGCATTATCAGAAATAATTTTCCGCTATAAATATTTCTAACCATTTAATAGGATTGAATAACCAACTTCGTTGCTGTCAGATTAATTTAATTTTAAGCATTCAAAACTTGGAAAGAAATTAATTTGAAATTAATTTGCAATTTGCAATATTTACAAACATGGGTCATTCAATTGTTTAATTTTAAAACCCAATTTGCCATCTTCCTACAATTTCAATGGCCAATTTAGGAGCTCAATCAATTGACAGTGATGACATGCCACACAACCAAAGATTTCAAACATCAGGAATCTTCGATTGTATGTAATTGATTGATAATGGTACAAAGTCAAATAAGAGTTAGATACTTTAAACAATACGGTGAACTTCATAGCCAGAAAACACCCTATTACATAATAGATTGTTCATAAACATCCTTTCTCCAGTATGCGCAAGTCAATCATGAGATAGTAAATAAACAAACAGACTAAATTAACCCAAAAACGAAAAAACTTAAAAGCCAACTATATTTCAATATTTCCCACCTTGCATCTACCCCTTGCCGAAAGTAACAAAAGTAAGCTGCTCCGCAACAAAGTAGATCTAAATTTACAAGACAGGAAACGACCAACCAAGAAAAAGAAATAAGAAAGGGGGAAAAGAAAAGGTAAAGCGCGAACAAAAACCAAAAGATATAAGCATCTTAAGCAGAAAACCTAAAACCCAAAAACCCTAGAAGAAAACCTGTTAGGAGCTAACCACTGTAGACAAAACCCAATGATAAGGGGTTGGTGCTAGCATTCTATCAACTAACTCTGCCCAGCCAATCTCAATATACAGATCTTCATCTTCCACTGATCAACCAACCATCATATTCAGACTGCAAGAGAAGGCAAGACAGATCCAATCAGGCGGAACCAGTTTGTTGAGTATAATATTGCTAAGGACCAATATATGCCACTGAACTCATGATTGGACCGCCATCTTTGAACACAGTAGAGCTCAGCAACCATTAGCAACCCCATTGGGTACGATCTTACTCTCATATACAACTGGTTTAGCACCCTTTGGGGCATCTCCAATTTTTGCAACTGTTCCATTCTCAGAAAGTTTGAGGTCATCATTATCCTTCTCTGCGAGGCTAGACTCCTTGAGCAATTCCGAGGTAACTTCAGATTTTTGAGCATTAACTTCCCCATTCCCCTCTATCTTCTCATCAGTAGGTTTCCCTTCCCATACCTGCATCAGAAAAATTAAGATAACAAAAAAAATATATTAAGCATGGAAGATCTACTTTCAGATAATCTCCAAACGAAAATAACATGAGGAGCAAACTACAATGATTGAAAGATGTCTTGCCTGCTTTGGGTATTGTTGCTTTGCTTTCTTCTCCAAAATAGTCTTCTGACGGGCCTCATAAAACCCAAAATCATCCAGAATGCATGTCTTGCTGGAATATTCTTTAAAAATTTTGATCAATTTCAACCCTGGCTCCAACATTATCTGCAAACATGAACTTGATCAGATTAAACCACAACATCACAAGTACTTGGCAACTACATGAGCAGAACTTAATTACCTCTTGGGTATCCCTACTGTTTGTGACAGGTTTGTTCTCGTTGTTGTCCAAAGTAATGTGCCTCAGAACATTATTAGGAACATCCTTAACAATGTGCCACTTCAGAGGAAAACAACCATTCCACTTGTCTTGCTGCCAATACTCAACACTCTTGTTAAAATCAACAGGACCAATCATCTCCGCAAGCCCAACAAATTGTCCACTGGTATTAACCTGCAAATAATTTAACAAATGAGAAAACTTACCAAATAAACAAAGGAAACTACTGACCAAGACCAGCACACAGATGCTTACCGAAAAGAAAAGGAATACGGGGCAGCTGCCAGGTTTCTGCTGGGCCTCTTGGTATGCAGCATCAAGCTTCTTGTTGCCATTTTGTGTACTAGCCCACACACTATACTTAATGCTCTTATGGATATCATCCTCGCTGTAGGACTTAATGACGAAAAATTTGGCATCACTGTATTCTTCTTGAAAATCAGGTTTGTTGTATTGATCACGGTCTGCAGTAGTACTTGTCTTGTCTTTCTCATCCTCTGTGCTTAGACTTGCTGGCAAATTCTGCCCTTTGACAGCCAGAATAGTTGGTGCAAAACCCTTTTGGTTCTTACCACCCTTTGCCCGAGGTCCCCTGTTCAGTTCATTCAAACCATCTGTGTTCTCATTGCCATAGCCAAAGTATCCACCATTTCTTCCCCGTGTTTTGTATTTATTGTCAACAGCCAGCCAAGCCCGTCCATTTGTGCGAGAATCATACCCATGTGTTCCATAACCCATACCCGATCTGACAGTGTTCCCATACTGACCATATAACTTGTTTGGGTACATCCTATTTATGAAGCCCGGGGTGGCTCCCATGGCAGGCATTGGTCTTGGATGGTGCAAGCCCTAACAAAAAAAACATAAAGATTTCAACTTATGTTATACACCAGGACACTTCTCTACAATAAGTTCTGCTACAACTGATGGAACAAGCAAGAAATACTTAGGATGGCATCATGGCAAGCCAATACAACATAACAAATAATAACAGATACTTGTAGATATTATGCTTACCATGAATTGAGAATTCGGGCGGAAAGTCTGGTTCCTTGAAGCAGTATTGTTGCCACCTGATATTGAGGAGGTAATTGTGGTGCTACTTACAGGTCTTGGCTGCCCGTCTGAAAATAGTGGGGCATCTAGCCATGGAATAGGTGAGCGTACACCATCGAAACCAAATCTTGGATCCTGATAACCTGAAGTAGGAGTGCGACCTGGCATAGTAACCATTTCATATGAAGCATTTGAACTAGAAGATGAATTTTTATAGTTCTGTTTAATAGGGGCAGCACAATTATTACCTTTTACACTCCCGCCACTTGTGACCGCATTAGAATTTCCATTAGCGGCCTCCACAGGAAGGGGCTTTTGATCAGCAGCTACGGAGGTGGAAACGTCGCCCTGAGGTAGGACAGCAGGAGTAGGCGTGAATGGTCCACTGGTTGGAGTCAACGGCTGAAAATAAGGAGGATACTGATAGTGTTGAGGTCCATACAACTGACCATCATTTCCCATGGTTGGAACTGGGGACCCTGCTGGTGAGTATGGACCATATGGTGCATATCCATATCCATGGTGATAGACCAGAGACCCATTATCACCATAAACTCCCTGACAATACACCAAAATATAATGTAAACAAAAAACATTAGCAATGGGGTCAAACATCTCCAATAAGTTAAAAAAAAGGATGAAAATAATACTTACAGAAGTCATATCAACTCCTTCCGGATTCACATATCTAGAATAATCATCCCACTCATTACCAGTACCATCATAACCTGCAAGAAACGCATTTCAGCTTGCATAAAATTGCTTATATTATTGCAATATCCCTCTTACAGAATTTAAACCAATATTTTCTAACAAGGATTCAGAGTCGTTTTTCTTCAGTATTTATCATACACTTACCACCATAATAATAGGCAGTAGATGGGTAACCATTTGGGAGGTAGCACATGGTGGGGTCGATAAAATCCTGCAACACAGGGGTTACAGACCGTTCGTATGATGGGATCTGGCCATTAGCAGCATTTCCTGGATCAACTGCTCCATACTGGTTGTTATTAGCCTACACAGAATTCAAAAAAGTGACTTAATACAAGACAACTTACTGAAAAAGCACCTAGCCAAACTACATATACATCTCACTTTATTCTCAGCTGTTACTTTTGCAATATTTCAAATTCAAATGCTAAACCAATGTCACAAGTGAATTCAATCACGAATTTCATACAACAGCCATGAAGAATTCTTACCTTCTTGTTTGGCTCAGGAATTTCCAAGGCCTTGGGCTGAGTTTCTAATGATAACTTCTGTAGCAAATCAGTTGCTTCTGTGTAAACAGGAGAGTAAAGGAATACAACACAGTCGCAAAATCAAAGTATTCATAAATCACAAACCTAAAAAATCCACACACAAAAACCAACATGCCACAGCTTCGAACGATTCAATTCCCACAGGATTTCATGCCAAAAAGTCAATCCCAACCGAAATTCAAGCAGAAAAACAAACACAAAACATATTCTGAACACGCACGCAGCACACATCAATAAATCGGCCCCGAAAAACCATAACCAAACCCTGATAGATCAAAAGGAAACGACGAAATCCGCCCGATCCAATCGGCGGTTCGAAACAACAGATCAAGTAAGAGAGAACAAAGCAGGAAAATTTCACAGGGAAGAAGGATACGATCCGCGGGATTAGCAACGGTGGCCATGTCTGATTCGATCAAGAGATCTAGCTCCTTCTTCAGATGCAAAAATCGAGAAACAGAAACCCCCAAAACCGAATCTGAATCGAGCAAATCGAATCAGAGGGTTTAAGCCCCAAATCGAAGAGTTGAGAAACCCTAAGGAGAGAGAATAGAGAGAGAGAAAGGGATAGAGAGAAACACAAAACGGGTCTCGCAGCCGCCAAGGGTTTGGGTTTTTGGGGAGAGAGGGTTTTGTTTCTCCAAAAGCAGTGATTCAAATAGCACCACCACGCTCTCTTTACGCACTATCCTCGCCTCACCCGCGGGTCACGTTGTGATCTCATTGCCGCTTTCTAATTGGTGGATCCGGACACGTGGTAGCTCCCCATTGGGTTCCTATTTTGTTAATAAAATTTACGCGTAATTTGTTGTTGGTCTGTCATACGTGTTTGTGTTGAGGCGCCGTGTGAGGTTAGCTTAGCCCGTTCTGAATCTTGGAGATGCGCCCTTTGGGTAAAAGATGGAAACCCTAATTGGAAAATGACACGGATGTCCTCGTCCAGCTGGACTTGTGGTAACCCTTCTTCGGTTTTTTCCCTTGGCCACACCTTCTCTCCTTGGTCATGTGCTCAACCACATATCACGTTTTATTCATTTGAAGTTTTATGTAGAGAAAATATATCATATTTGGATAATTTTACATTGTGCAACATCAATGAATAGATCACTCACAAAAAAAAAATCAATGAATAGATGCTCAGTTTTATTAAGAAGAAAAAATTGTGACACTCCTTGATGACGTTTTAACTAAAAAAAAGTTAAATTATGAGCATTGTTATAAAACTCGGATCGATTACCGACTCGGTCTAAGTACTAAGTCAATGGGTTACTGGTCGAATTAGTGAGTCATTAATTGATCCGCATGAATCGGTGTATATTAATTTAATTATGTTACATATATGTGTGTGTATGTTTGTGTATTTACATTACATACATATATCACAAATATTGTTGTGGTGGTATGGACGCATTGTGAGCTTTTACTTAAATGATTGCTCTTGGGTTCAAGTCTAATCAAGTGTATTTTTTGACACTTACATAACATTTTACTTAATGTTATTTGTGAGGCCCATATATAAGCCCATAAAGGCACGACCCATTGTGTTATAACCTTAAAATCAGTCGTACATTTCCTTCTTCGGATTGCAGCAGCCACACCCAACACTTTTTTTTCTTTTTCGTCACCTCCTCCCTCCTCTTCCAATCCCTGCCTTATCTTCGTTTGATTTCGTGTCGCCGGTTTGGGACCAAAAGGGGCTCATCAGGGGCACCATCGCTCTCGGTTTGTTGGTTGTTTTTCATGGTTGACATTACCCGACGTTTCTCTCTCTCTTTTTTGTGCATGACTTCTGTGTCCTGTGCAACTTGCACATTTGACCATCATTCACTCATAGTAAGTTAGATAGTAATATTACTTCATATAAAATATTCAAAGCAAATTATATAATATATAAGTTTGTGCTGCGCATGATATACATTGGAAAAAACAAAAAACATCATAGAATAATAGATAGACCAAAAAACTCTTTTAAGATCACGCATGTAAAAGAAAAAATGAAGGATTCATAAGTATATTATTATTACTAGCCCGTGCCCGTCTGTCCACTTTTTCTATTATTGTTTAATATAAAAATCATAAATTAATGTATAAATTTGATCTTGTATTATTATATACTCATTCATATTAATAAGTTAATAATAATATACCGCACATAACATAAAATTGCATATCGGTGTGTAAGTTTAATTGTAATTTACACACACATATCAATATATCAATTATATTGTACATAAATGTAAACATATATATATATATATAATATCCAGAATTAAACACAAATAAAATCAAAATATAATTTATTTACGTGTCAATAATATTATTGCTTTGACAATTTTTTTCAAAAAAAAAATCATTGTTTTTTTTATATAAAAAAATATTGCTTTGACACATACCCAAAACAATTATAATATTTAAGGATAAGGATAAAGCAAAAAAAGATATATGAAAAATTTGCATACCAAAGCCAGAAGATTTAGAAGATGCACGACGTACCACCTCCCTTTTCCTTCTGAATCAATGTTGCCTAACAAAAAGAAACGGTGCGCCTAACTTTGAAGATATTAACACGTTAAAAAAATGCTGATGCCCCATGGCGAATACCGACTCGTGCACAGCTTTACATATATTAGCGGTTATTAGCAGTTTTATTTAGGGGCAAATCTATTTAACTATATATCTATCTATTTACTATATATAAAAACAATAAACATCTATTTACCATATATTACTATTACTATATACTATATTACTTATTACTATATATAAAAACATTACTTTATTACTATATATAAATATAAATAAATAAATAAATATATAAAAACAATAAACATCCCTTGACACGTGGCCCTCTCTCCCACATTCTATTTTCCTCCCAAGAACATCACATCTCTCTCTTCATTTTATATATTATTTACTATTTACTATTTACTATACTTTTATTTTTACTAGTTATTACTTTCCTTTTAATTTTATTTTCAAAAAAAATATTATTATTTGCTTACGGGTTTCATTTTATTTTATTCAAGTAAATTTTTGTGTTGCAACTTTTAAATTTTATTTTTAATAAATAAAATAATATTAACTTTTTTTTAATAAACATACTATTGGTGCGAAGTATCCACGGCTTTACCGATAACTATTATCCACGAAGAAACCTGGCTGGCCACCTTTATTCGGCTCTGTCCTCCCAACCACCTAAATAATATTTACTTATTGTTTCAAAAAAATATATTTACTTATAAGTTTTGTTAATGTTTTTTGTTTCGGTAAATTTTAAGATTGTAAATTATTATCTTATTTATAAAATAATATTTAATCTTAGGTTTTGTTAACATTTTTGTATGTTCAAGTAAGCTTTCAAGTTGTATCATTTAATTTTATTTTTTATAAATACAATAGTATTTGCTTATCAATTTCATTCACGCCTATATTTTTCTTTTAAATTTATTTAAATAAAAAAATGTTGTTTGCTTACGAATTCCACACATATCTTTTTCCAGTAAATTTTCGTGATGCAAATTTTTAATTTTATTTCGAATAAACAAAAGTTTTTGCTTATGGATTTTGTTAATTTTTTTGTTTTGGTAATTTTTTGATTTGTATTTTTTTATCTTATTTTTTTGTAAATACAATAGTATTTACTTATGAGTTTTATTTATGTTTTTATTTCTTTTTAATTTTATGTTTGATAAATAAAATGATGTTCGCTTACAAACTTCATTCATACTTTTTTTCCAATAAATTTACGTGTTGCAAACTTTTACTTTCAATGTATAAAATAGTGTTTGCTTATTAGTTTCACTATTGTTATTTTGTTATGGCAGTGACAACATGTTAAATTTTTCGGTTACAAATTTTTTATTTTATCTACAAAAATAAAATAGTATTTTTTTACTATAAATAAAATAGTGTTTGTTTATGAGTTTCATATATGTTCTTTTCTTGCGGTAAAGTCTTAGTTCCAAAAATTTAATTTTAATTTTGATAAATAAAATAGTATTTGATTATGAGATTTATTCATGTTTTTTATGCTTGTATATTTTCAGGTAGCAACCTTTTAAATTTCTTTTTGATAAATAAAATAGTATTTGTTTACGGATCTCATTCAAATCTTTCAATTGTAGAAAATTTTCAATTTCAAACTTTTAATTTTATTTTTGATAGGTAAAATAGTGTATGTTTATGGGATTCAGTCATTTTTTCTGTTCCTGTAAATTTTCAAGTTTTAAACTTTTAATTTGATTTTTGATAAATGAAATAGGGGTTGCTTAAAGTTTTCAATCATATTTTTTCGTTCAAGAAAATTTGAAGGTTGCAAAAATTGCTTATCTTTTAATTTTATTTTGCCTTAATAAAATAATATTTGTTTATAGGTTTTATTCATGTTTTTAGTTTTATTTTTAATTTATTTTTATAAATGGTATTTACATACGTGCTTCATTTATATTTCTGTCTTCGAGTAAATTTTCAGTTGCAAACTTTTAATTTTATTTTTGTTAAATAAAATAGTGTTTGATTACAATATTTATTCATATTTTTCATTTCGTGCAAATTCTTACGTTACAAACTTTTAATTTTACCGGTTTTATTTATTTTTTGTTCTGGTAAATTTTAAGGGTGTAAATTTATTTTCCTTTTAATTTATTATTTTTTAAATAAAATAGTATTTTCTTATGAGTTTTATTTGTTTAAAAATAAAGTGGTGTTTGTTTTCGGGATTCATTCATGTTCTTATGTTCAGGTGAATTTTCTGTTCCAAGCTTTAAATTATTTATGTTAAATAAAATATTGTTTATTTATGAGATTTATTCATGTTTTTTTTATGTAAATTTTCATGTTACAAACTTTTAATTTTATTTTTTATGAACAAGATAGTAGTGTTTACTTATGGGTTTTATTCAGGTTTTTTTGTTTCATTTAAATTTTTAATTTGTAACATTTTTTTATTTTAATTTTATTTTTTGCTAAATAAAATTGTGTATTCTTATGGGGTTTGCTCATGTTTTTTTTTTTCAATTTTAATTTTAATAAATAAAATTGTGCTTTCTTACATTTCCTTTCGTGTTTTTGTGTTTCGGTATACTTTTATTTTTGATAAAAAATAGTATTTATTTATGAGATTCATTCATATTTTTTGTTTCTATAAATTCTTAGTTTGTAAACTTTTAATTTTAATTTCAATAAGTAAAATAGTGTTTCCTTAATAAAATAAAATAGTTTCTACTTATGGGTTTTATTCATATTTTTTGTTCAGGTAAATTTTGATGTTGCAAAATTTTTTCTTTTATTTTTATTTTTGATGAACAATTTTTTTTTCATTACATATTCTCATTCATGTTTTTATTTTTCTTTTAATTTTAATTTTTTTATAAATAAAATAGTCTTTACTTACGAGTTTCATTCATATTTTTTATTCAGATACATTTCCAAATTACAAAATTAATTTTCTTTTAATTTTATTTTTGCTAAATAAAATACTGTCTGTTTACGGGCTTCATTCATGTTTTTCTGGTTAGGTAAGTTTCCATGTTAAAAACTCATTTTTTTAATTTTATTTTTGATAAAGAAAATAGTATTTGCTTATGGATTTTATTAATGTTTTTATTTCTCCAAAATATTTTCTTAGCAAAGTTTTAGTTTTATAAATGAAATTGTAATTGAGAAATTGTTTTGTAGACGAATGAAAAAATTATGTTGCAATATTAGTTAGCAAACTTTTTCTTCCATTCAATTTTTATGTAGCAAAATTATTTTTTTCTTTTATTTTTGGTAAATAAATATGTAATTGCTTATGGTTTTTGTTACTATAAACTTTCAGTTCCAAATTGTATTATCTTATGAGATTCGTTCAACTTTTTTATGTAAATTTTTATGTCGCAAACTTTTAATATTATTTATTATAAATAAAATAGTTTTTATTTGTGGGTTTTATTTATGTTTTTTGTTCAGGTAAATTTTAATATTACAAAATAAATCTTGTTTTCGCTAAATAAAATTGTGTTTGTTGTCGTATTGCATTCATATTTTTTGTTTTGGTAAATTTTTATTTTGTAAAATTATGTTTTTAAAATTTTAATTTTGATGAATAAAATTATATTTATTTACGGGTTTCATTCATATTTTTATTTTTGTAAATTTTTAAATTGTAAAATTAATTTTCTTTTGAATTTGTTTTTATAAATAAACTGTTCATGCTGTTTTGTTTATACATTTTTTCATGTTGCAATTTTTTTTTCAACATGGATCCAAACATTATTTTATTTTTATTTATCTGATTTGACTTCTATTTTTTATAAATATGAAAGATAAATTGTTGATTGATTATTGCATTGAGTTTACATATTTCATCACCAAAAAAAGGGTTTACATATTTAACTAATATACACAATATCACATAATAAATATTGTTAAATTATTACTTCATAGATAAGTCATTTTATATAATTTATAAAAATTAACACGACCCGTGCGAATGTACGTGTCAACTCGCTAGTTGGTCTTAAAAATTGTGCACATCAAAAAGGGATATTTCCTTTATAATAGTTATCGATTATAGATTATATATATACAGATTATAGATAAATTATAGATTAACAACAACTATCGCTACTAAATAAATTAATTAATTAATTAGTATGTATAAAATTTGAAAAGAGAATGACGTTTTTTTTTGGTCAAACAAAAGAGAATGACGTTTGTTGATATAAAACATTATTTGAATTTTTTTTTTGGTCAAAAACATTATTTGAAATTTGAACAATAGGAGCCTGTCACGGGTCGGAATCAGCTGCTGGACCACGGGTCGGATTGGAATAGGAGCCTGTCAGTCTGGGTCATGAATCAGGTATTGGATTACTGGATCTCATGGGCTGGATCCACAGTTGGGTATTGGTCTCGGGCCAGTAAGTTGAATAGACTTCTCTTTTCTCTTCTCCCCCATTTTTTAGGAATTTTCTAAACACACATGCATACACTTCTAAACACACATCCACTTAAATATAAAAAGGCCAAAAGACCCTCAACCATACACACACACTATTCACACGCACACACAGACTCACGCTTAAAAAAATTTCATTGCGGAATTCCGCAATTAGTTCCGCAATACAAATTTTTGTTGCAAAAAATTTACATTGGGGAACAAATAGTTCCGTAATGTAAAAATTACACTGCGGAACTATTAGTTCAGGAGTGTAAATTACATTATGCAAATTTACATTGCAAAAAAATAATATTACGGAATTAATAGTTCCGTAATGTAATTTATTTGCAGTGCGGAACTATTAGTTTCACCATTTAAATTTACAGTGCGGAACTAATAGTTCTGCAGTGTAAATTTACATTCAAAAAAATTACATTGCGGAACTATTAGTTCCGTAATGTAATTTTTTATGCGTGAACCTGTATGTGCACGTGAACAGTGTGTGTGTGAATATTTGAGGGTATTTTGGTCTTTTAAAATTTAAGTATGTGTATTTAGAAACATATGTATGTGTATTTAGAAAATCCCATTTTTTATGTTCTAAATATTAATGATCATTTTGATAAAAAAATATTAATGGTCACCCTGATTAATGGATTGCCCCTTTGACCAAAAATAAAAAAATAAATAGGTCACCAAACGGATAAAGAATCCCGAGGGAAACCTTCTTTTTTTCCCTTCATGTTTGAACATTTTTGACAGACCTTCATGTTCGAACATGAAATTAAACTAACTGTGAAGATTGGAAGTTAATTCAAGTTTAAGGCATGTCAACGTGTGAGAACTTGATAACAACATCATCTTTGTAAGACCGCAGTTCTCATATAGTTCCCCGTCACCAATTATTCTATTAATTGCTTTATTTTTTATGGATGAGAACTCATTATAGTTGGACTTAGACTCTAACCAAATGAGCACGTAACCTTCTGAATAGCATAAGCACATGTAACCTAGCAACCAGGGTATCCGAGCTTATCGGCTATAGCAAATAAAGATATGCTTCTTTGAGTATATTATATTTTTATCCTTCCTTCCATATTACAAAGTATTCTTATACATCAAACTCCCATAAGTGAAAAAGTCTAGCTATCTAAAAGATGCAGGTTTCGTAATCATAGTATAGAAGCAATGACATTACTAGATTTTTCTTTTAAGCTTTTCTAAAAGAAAAACACACACCAAAACCCAGGTTAGGCAATAGAGTCTATGGTTAACTCTTCCTAACAATTTGCTTAAAATGACATATTGCGTGATTGGGGGTTTACAAAACCAACACGTGATACTTTGTCACAACCAACTAATCTTGAAAAACAATCTGTTATCTGAATGCTTAAAAACTTGCAGCTTTGTGATTTGACATCAGTATTCAGACAGGGCTTATTTGCTTCCCTATTATTGATTCATGTATAATAATTTGACTAGATAAAAAAATGCCAGTTTTCTTTGACAAGCAGAAATTTGAAGTCCCAATTGTAATTACATGAAGAAAATTGGTGCCTTTTTTCCCCCTTTAGCTCTACATACACTACAACACTGAGCCAGATAAAAATGTGATAAAGTCAGATTATTCTAACTTCTGTTTGGTTACTAATGAGAGTTTTTTTTTTGGGTGGGTGGGTTTGAATGAGGGTTTTTTTTGGTCAAATATGAGATATATTAAAAAAGGCCGAAGCTCAAACATTACACAGAAGGGACCCTGAATACATAGGTCCAGAAGAGATATGTTGAATGAGGGTGTTCAAGTCCATATTTTGGCTGCTTTTTTATTTTTGGTCCAATATTCTCGCTGTTTTTTTTTTTGTCGATAAGGTGAGATATATAGAAAAGGGCAAAGCCCAAACATTACACATAATGGACCTTGTATACATAGGCCCAGAACAGATATGTTATAGCTAACCCATAAACAATAAAACCCAAGCTATGCTCTGGAAGAGCCTAAACAACTCCCAACTGCCCAACTAACACTAAAAGAAAACAAAACTAACAAACAAAAACGAAACAGAAAGGGAGAAAAAATCTAGAGACACACAGCCTAACACCCTAGCCTAGCACACCACAAACATAAAAAGGATATTCTTGAGAGGGGTGGGTTTGGCCCATTTGGGGCACCCAGAGCCTTCGTTCTTAGCATATTTGCACATATGTCAATGCTAACCATCATCCAACCAACAATCCAGAGCCGGGTAGGATGCAAGCGGCATGGAGGTGGTGCTACAGCGAGAGGGAGGCACGGCGGCAGAGGGAAGGAAACATGAAACGCAGAAGAACACAACAAAACGACACAAACAAGAACAACAGACGCACCCCAGCAGAACTAGGGAAAACACAGTCCGACCCCCACACCGACAGATCCGACGAGAACAGGGGCACACCGGCGCAGATGCAGGGACAACTCCAACAAGCCTCCACGAATGGACAAGGAGACGACGACACAACTCCAAACTGGCAAAACTCGTTCAACCCAAATCTAAGTGTGGCTCTCCAAACTCCCAATTCGGAACACTTGAGGCGCACAACCCCAGCAGACAGCGACACTCCTCGAAGCCCAAGCGGACAACATTGATTGGGGACCTACAAACAGCTGCAATAAGACTTTTGTATCCTCTAGGAGTCTGGGCTTTTGTCTTCATTCGGTACCAACAACTGCAATATGTGACACATCTAGGGCCCAGTTCAATTTTGATTAGGCACCTGTTAAATAGTATAATTTCATTTCTTTTCAAGGATATTCCCTCTAAAACTTGCATTTTACTACAAAATTAATGTCTAATTAATTTAAATTATATGTGATTTTCTTCTTAAAATTCGTTAGATTAAAAGTAAAAACATATAATTTATTTTACATTAAGTTTTATTATACATTTATCTTGTATATTTGTTTTAAATATAAATTAATTTACTCTAAATCCTCAAAGAGAAAAGGTAGCGTGGACCCAACCCTTTTACTAAACTGCAAAGAATTTTTCTTGTTCAGTGCTTTCGAAATTTTTGGTATGCAAGTGTCAAGATTAAACTCAGTCAGAAGGTTGGACATGAGACTATGCTTACCCAGTTTCAATAAAATTCCATCCTACACTTCATAGGTTGGTAGGAAGTTATTTCAATCAATTTTACATGGGACGGAAGAAAAAGTGTTGAAAAATCTTTCTCTAATCTTTGACCGATTTTAAAAGTTATATTTTCCCCCATTTTTTAATGTAAATCACTCACATGGTAGAGACTAATGCTAGGTGAATCATGTACTAATCCTTCTTAGAAAGTAGAGATTACTCAAATGGGTTTTGTTTCTTTCAACAATATATTTTATAAACGAGGAACGCTAATAATACACTCTCTAACATCTTCTTTACAACACATAATTTATGATTGGGGTGAAATGCACGTGAGTCTCACTATTTTTGGAGTGTGTCTACTTTAGGAACGAGACTCATATACATTTTACCTAATCATAGAGATTATATTGAAAAAAGTATCTAAGTGTGTCAAAAAGTGTATCGCCAGCTGTGCTCTTTTCCAAATACATGGCTTAATGGACTCATTATTTGTCAAACGATGAACTTTATTAGTGCATGTTTACTTGTGTGTTCAGTCCACCGTCACCGTTTGTTGAGATGAAAGCTATGTTCAATACATAGCTTTCGCGGTCAAATGTCTCACAAAAAACATGTGAAACCAAACACAATGTTAGTTTATTATTTTCATTTTATTTTGAGTTTCAATCAGGTGCTGACTTGTGAGTGGAAAATGAGGTCTGCATTGTAAGGTCATGAACTCCTAAGCAATTGTAAGTGGAAAATGATAAGGAAAATTAATCTGCATCTTTGTGCCGACAATGAGGGAATTTAATTATACGTTTTGTTGAATGTGTTCCAAGAAATATGAAACCTCATTTTGCAGTGAAGTGAAACTTAGATATAACGAAAGGTTTAACGAATAAGTTTAATGAAACTGGCATTTTGTCAAACCGTAATCTCTCTAATTAAGGAGGTCTGAAGACAAAATTCCCCGATAAATGTTTTTTTTTTTTGCACGCACACATGAACTTCCGAATAATATCCAGATTTTTTACTCAAGCCTCTTTGACTTAAACTATATCGTAGTCTCTTAGATTAACACTCAGTAGAGAGAATTTCACCGGGAGAAAAAAAAAACAGAAAAAGGATACCCAAATATCATGATCATTCGAAGGAACACAGTATGAAACCAAAGCAGAAAGTTTCCATAATAAATACAAAAGATTATATATTGAATGCAAATTAATTTTATTAATTTAACCTTTTTATATTCAGTGAATATTGATCGCGTTTATTTATTTAGTTCGTATTAATAACTATCTCAATTACACCAATAAGAGCACCGTCTGTTGGCACACTTTCCTTCCATTATACATTTATCACATAAATTATTCTATCATGGCATATAGATAAACCATTAAATTGTATATCTATTAAGTGTTGCACTTTAATTAAAATGTTAAGGCAAGATAATTAGCAAACTTTTTTCGCATTTAATAAAATTTATGACACGAAGTGCTTGTTCTGGTTTGCTAAAATCCAGGACAATTTTCTAACTAAATAACTCGCTTTATTGGTTATAGCCACTTTGATTGGTTGTTTAGGACAAAAAGTAGAAAGAAATATTTTATAGAATAAACATAAAGGTTAAAAAGAAAAAGAAAGCAATGCTGGTTAGGTAACTGGTGGTTGCAAGTTTCCCTGGGTTGGGTGGTACACTACACACCAAGAGGGCAAAAAGGATTGTAGAGAAGTGAGAACAAGGACAAAGAGAATAGAATAGGCAAAGGGTTTGAGAAAGGGTCGCTCATACATCACAGTGTGCGTTGGAATGGATGGAGAGTGATGGAAAAAGATCAGTGGGTATCCATTATTTAAAAAAATAAAGAAATTAATGTTTACCGGACACCCTAATGGTTGTATATAAGTGTGAACAAATATAAATGACCCAATAACAATTAGCTCCGAAAATATTTTAGAATTTGTGGATCTAATTCATTCTTATAAAATGGGTTTGTACGGTGAGCATTACCTAAACTTTATAAGTATTACATTAGTCATATAATTAGTCGACATGAGACTTTCAACAATATATGATAGATAATATGATACGATAAAAAGAAAAATAAAAAGATATAAGAGGTGTTGAATCACACGTGCATGGACTATTACTAAAGAAACAATGCACCTTCTATGCGCACTAACATGAAAGTGCACTAAGCCACATTTTGAATCACTACAAACACTCCCACCAACACCACCTCAGTCACTTGTGGGTCCATCCATCTTCCCCCATACCCAAGCCAACAAGAGCTATTATCACCCACCACCTCATCAATATACTCAACACTCAAATTCCCATCATTGCCATATCACTGAATTATCTCCCACTCTTCCTTTTCTTTCTTTCTAATTTCTTTCTTTCAGTCACCAAAACACATGTCCCCTTTCATACTACTGCTACTCAATGAATCCCCCTTTCATCACATCACACTAATTAGCAACTAGACATGCCATGCTTTTTTAATTTCTTTTCCCTGGTCTAAAACACAGAGAAAGAAAAGAAAGTTCTGGTTTTTGTTGATGGGGTGTTTGTAAAAGGAGCTGGTGCAAACTGCAAAAGCTGTGTATTTGGATTTGGTATATAATGGGTAATTGCTGGTTTAGGTGGGCGTGGGAATCATCAGATTATAGAGTCTCATCCAATGCAAAATCAGGTTGGTTTCTCAATTTAAACAAAAAAAAAACTTGCCTTTCTCTATTTTGAATAACTTTCTATGATTTGGGTAATCATTATTTATCAGTTTCCGGAATTGTTAGTGTTTTTGGTGTGTATTTTGTTAGAGCTTTGATTAGAAGATGCCCTGTTTCTCTACTTCTGGATTCTGTTCTCTCTAGAAATGGTTTATTCATCCCTTTCTTTTTGTTTTGTTTGTTTTTTTCTCTTTCAATATCCTTACACTTTGGTCAATATTACATCGGTAATAACTCTTCAGCGGATAATTATATTCTAAAACACACCGTTAGATTAAAAGTTATTATCATATAGATCATTCATGCAAAATTTCACATCAATCTAAAATTGTTTGATGTGTCATTGAGATATGTCAAAATTCATACACTTTAAAAGACATTAATCTTGACGTATCTCAATGACACATCAAATGATTTTAGATTGATGTGAAATTTTATAGGAATGATCTACATGATAGTATCTTTTAATCCAACGGTGAGTTTTAGAATATAATTATCCGGTAAATAGTTATTAGCGGTATAACATCGTCCAAGAGTTACACCGGTATAATTTTATCCCTCCTCTATATATATTCTGGAACATTTCAATTTTTCTTCTTGCTTTCATATTAATCACCCTGTCAGCTGGTTTGCGTTTTCATTGAATTTTTCTCTGTTTTCTGTAATTAAATCATTTGAATCTAGTGGAACTTCTGTAATTAGTGTTTATTAACATCATAGCTTCTGTTTTTACTCTCAATTATAAAAATATCACCTTATTTTTTTTTACTTATTGTTTTCTAAATAGATATTTCGAAATTGAAAATAAAATAAAAATAAAGCTAGAAATAATTTTCTGAAACAAACAAGCTATAATATCCTGCAAATAATTACAACAAAATAAAGAGAACTAGAAAACAGAAATCTGCATATAAGAGCTACATGTTGTCTTAAGACCTTTTTAACTTTTTCTAAGGATGTTTCAACGTAGAAGCTGTTAATATGGTCCCTAATTACCTTTCCCTATGTCTGCTTCAAAAGTGGGTGGGCTTGTGTAGTTGTTACGTGGATAGTGGAAACCTCTAAACACTAGTGCGTTGAGTTTTATCTTAACTATATATTTTCTTCTATGAAAACTGGTGGTGGGTTTTATTTAAAAATATAATTGGCTGCTTCACAATTATAATATGTTCCCATCATCCCATGCTTTGAAAAGCATGTTACTTTTTCTTACTTAGCTGTCTTCTCTGTCTTCCACCGTCAAATATGAACTCTTGTGTTCAGGTAGAATTTGGAAAACCATTCACACTAATTCTAAAGTACTAAAATTGAATTTTTATCGGAAAAACACGTCTTGATGTTTTGGTCAAATTTAATTTCGGTGTTCTAAAATTTGTACAAACGGTTTTCGGAACTCACCCTAGTCTTTTTATTACAATAATGATAATGATTTTAAATTATGGTCCCTACAGCTGTAACTTCAATCATAATGTAAAAGTTTTTTAGGTCTATGTAGTCCCATCGCGACTATAATTGCTGTTTTTTAATATTAAAGATAAGGACATAATCGCAATTATGACTATAATTATAATTTAAAACCTTAATTGGAATATATTTTTTTCCATTCAGTTTTATAGGCAGTGAACTCAATGATAGTTTTCCTTTTTTTTTTGTTCTTTTGAGAATAGTTGGATGAATATAAATTGGAATAATACCCTTGGGGTAGGAGTGTAAATAAGTCGAGCAATTTGTGAACTATTTAGGCTCAGCTCGTTAATTGTTCGCTCAAATTCGTTTGTTTAATTAAACGAGTCAAACTCAAGCTTAAGATTAGACTCGATTATCTAAATGAGCCAAACCCAAGCCTTACATGCTCGACATTAAGGGTTCATGAATAGCTCGTTATATATATATAATAAAAAATTAAAATTAGATTGATCCTACATTTTGTATAAAAACATTTTTATATAGTTTGACAATGATAAATTTTTATAAAAAAATTATTTTGAGTTAAAAGTTATGATATAAAAAATAAAGTAAAAAAATAGTATTTCAGTTATTATAACTTTTGAGTTTTCTACTCATTTTCTCTTTTCCTTTACTTCATAATTTTCAAGGGTTTTTTTGACTTTTTCTTTCCTCAAGTGTTTTCTACTCCTAAACTTTTACTCTCCACCTAAGTGTTTAATTATGAACTTATTATTTACTAGATTATCTAAATATAACATTTTTGAATTTCATATACGACATGTTGAACACTAATCTTTATTAAATACTAAAACCTATAAAATTTAAAAAAAAAAATAATTCATAAATGAGCCCACAAGCCAAGTCCAAGCTTTACTTTTTTTAACAAGCCCAAACTCAAGCTTTTAATTATGCTCGTTTAAATAAATGAGCCAAGTTTGAGCCACTAATTTTTTTTCACAAGCAAAACTCAAGTTTTAAGTGCTCGACTCGGCTCGACTCGTTTACACCCCTACTTGGGGGGATCGACCTGTTGGTAGCAGGATCGATTCCACCCGGGGGTAAAACCATGTCTTGTTCAGTCCAAGCCTCTACGGATGAGCGCAGATTAGTCTTTCTTTAAAAGCGTTGGGACACTGCGTGGGGTCGGAGCGATCTCCCCTCGAACCAAAAAATATATAAATTGGAATAATAAATATTCTCATTTCCACAATTTAAATGTTGCATATAGTTTGTTCTCATTTCTCTCATTGATTCACCAAAAGAACAAAACCAGGCAAATATCAAAGAAAGGAATGATCATGATAGTAAGTTACCATCCAACCCTGAAGAAGTAGAAGACCTACGCCGTGATTCAGCTGCAAATCCACTGATTGCATTCACTTATGATGAGCTAAAGATAATCACTGGGAATTTTAGGGCAGATCGTGTCTTGGGAGGAGGTGGATTTGGAAGGGTCTATAAAGGGTTCATTTCTGAGGAGTTAAGGCAGGGCATTCCTACTCTTCCCGTAGCTGTTAAGGTTCATGATGGTGACAACAGTCATCAAGGACACAGAGAATGGCTGGTATATATTCTTTATGTCTTTAATTATATCTATCTATCTATCTCTTTATGTGGACATTGTTTTGTTTGAAATTTTTTTCTTACCGATTGGTCATTTTTAGTGGGATTTTCTTTCTCAACTATTTTTTTTTCATCTACAAGACTCAAATATGAGACTTTGCTTAAGAGATCCGAGCCTGATTTCACTCAAACTAATGTAGTGTTGGTTATTTGGAATTATATCTAACTGCAAAACCATGATGATGTAACAAAAAAGAGACAACATTATTGATTTAAGAATTGTTGTAAGATTAATTGTGATTTGTATTGCTTTCTAGGCAGAAGTCATATTTTTGGGGCAGCTTTCACATCCAAATCTAGTCAAATTAATTGGATACTGCTGCGAAGATGAACACAGGGTGCTAATATATGAGTATATGGCCCGGGGAAGTGTGGAAAACAATTTGTTCTCCAGTAAGTATATTTGCTACTTTTTCTCTGGATATTGGAATTATGCACACTATTGGTATTAAAGCTTAGGACATTACTGGAACATGTTGTTAGGTTAGGGTGCCACTGCCAATGCATATATGATATAACCATGGATAACAAGAAGTCTAAACAATGTCTAGAAATATTGTTATTAGCTTTTAGAAATTAGAATAGTCAAAACTTCATGTTGCATCTGTAGTTACTTATGTACGGATTTGAATCCTCTCTTGTTTGAAATTAATTAATTAATTAATTGGGTAATACAACTAATGAGTACTACAATTAATTATGAGTTTTTTTGGTACGATCCAAACCATTAGAATTGGACTAACGACAAGAGATTTGAATAATTTGTATGAGGTTATAAGTTCATTTTTCTTTACTAGCATTAAAAAAAATTGTGTCATTCCATATCGTGTTATTCCTAAACAGGAGAGGAACCAAATCTGTTTGAATACCATCTGACCTGGTTCTTTGTCACTTCACTAAGACATATGACAGTACAATCTTTGATAAGGACATTAGTATGTTTGACAGTAACGAAGGGAAAAAGGTGTTGTTTAGTTATACTACAATCTTTAGAAACTATATTGGATGTCAATATGAAAGATGATTATGACTAATGGATCAAGTCAGCATTCCTTTGATCATTGGCATTTGAGGGAAAAAAAGTCTGGAAGAAATTACCCCCATGAGCAGATGAGAGATTTCTGAGGGTAAATTATTTGTGGATCCTGCACCATGGCAATTAGCCAATTAAGGAGTATCCATGTACTCGGAAGACCCCTTAATGTTTTACCTTTTAAGCCAACTAGACTTTATTCGTTAATGGTTATACGGTTTTTCACATTTTCCATTTTTATTGTCATGTTTTTTTTTCTTCACATTTTCTGAGTCTGAGACAAATTTTTGTCTGTTGACGACTCCCAAAGAAGACTAAGGGCTTTTCTATCTACACATACGTATTTTTCTATCCACACATATATGATGCGATGCGAAACTATAGTTTCACAAGTATATTTTTTTTCAAACACATACATGTAGTACTTTAATGCGGAACTAATAGTTCCGCAATTATTTTTTTTTAAAAACATACATAATGTGAAACTATTAGTTCCGCAAGTATTGGGGGAAGTACACGAAGAGATTTGGAATGGTCTAATGTTTTATAGTGCAGAAAATAGTAAATGGTCAACAAAGTGAAGTAAGTGTACTGTGTTATTGTCAATATAATCATGAAATGTCAACCTCTAATTCAAGGGAGGGAATAGTATACTCTGCCAATTCTCAAAGTAAGAGACTGTATAGGGGAAAGAGCTAGAAAGGAACGATAGAGAGTTCAGAGAGAGAAGAATCAATTACATCATAATTCTCATGCCTACCCCACCATGCCCCACCTTCTCTCCCTTATACATGCGCTCACACAAATCTCCTTTACACGCCTTTTGAGACACTGGGTGGAAGCCATTTAAAAGCTATTTGCTTGCGGAACTATTAGTTCCACGTTGAATTATGTTTTAAAAAAAAATACATGCGGAACTATTAGTTCTGCATTGAAGTACAATAGTTCCGCATCATGTATGTGTTCGAAAAAAACTATACCTGCGGAACTAATAGTTCTACATCATATATGTGTGGATAGAAAAATATGTATGTGTAGATAGAAAACACCGAAGACTAATTCTTGTGGTCGGCCCAGCCCACATCAAGCTGAGTCAATTGAGCTGAATTGCTAAATACACCATTAATTTTTACTTTTTACACTTTCATCTCTCTCTCTCTCTTAATTTTTGTTGCCCAAAATACCCCATTCAGTTTTTAAACTTTTTGGAAATTAATTTTCAGAACACAATTTTCAAAAAATCAAATTTTGGAAGGTATTAAAAAAAAATTTAAAAATTCCGGAAATCATTCGTTCGTGTTCTCAAAATAATCTTAGGAACACAACAAACAGTATTCCGAAAAAACTAATATTTAGAATCTCTAAAAGTGATAAGGCGAGGGGTCTTGGGAAAGAGGAGAGAAATAGGTTTAGGGTAAGAATTAAAAATTTGAGAAATTGGGAGAGGGAAATAATTTTTTTAAATATTTTTTAATTTTAAAATATGACCATAAAAAGAGACAATTATTTTTCCTGAGAGATTAAAAGTGAATATTTCTCTGTTTATAAGAATTAAAAACACATTTAATCCAAAAATCAATAATACATTCCATGTTTCAGTTTGCATGTTTATTTTTGTTTGTGTATCTAATGTGTCTTTACTTATACATTGTAGAAATTTTGCTTCCCTTGCCATGGTCCATAAGAATGAAGATTGCATTTGGCGCTGCAAAGGGACTTGCATTCCTCCATGAAGCGAAGAAACCTGTCATCTATCGCGACTTTAAGACATCCAATATTTTATTGGACCTGGTCAGTTTTATGTCAACTAAAGATGAAAAAGGAAATCATATCATTTCTTTTGGTGAATATATATTTATAGTTGAGATCATGTTGAATTCTTCATGATAAAATATTCAAACTTCCATAAGACCATAACCTTTGGTATTTATGATTTATTTACTACTAAAGTTATTGCAAAACGTATATAAAAAAAAAAAGTTATTGCAAAACGTAGATATTACTTGTAGTTTATGTTGTCAAACTTTACTACAATGAAATACACATATGCTGCTATCAAGACAGAAAACTCTGGCAAGCTAAATAAGCTTTACTTACAAATTGGACTATGTACACAATGATAGTGTTTGGTTTCTGATTGGGACATGGAACAACCAAATGCATCTTTGTCCAAGGATTACCACTTTTTTTATATAGCCAAACAACATAGGTTTAGTTTTTCACCTCTTTCTGATGTATTTTTATCTTCCTATAAAGAAACATGACTTAAAGGAGCTTTTATTCATTTTTTCAAAAGATGTTTGTACTAATAGTGTTTGTGCATTCTAGTTATTTCCTGCTTCTGCTTATGCAATCATGCAGTGTCTTACTGAAGAAACAATACTTTTTACAAGATCAAAACACACAAGCTAGTATTTTGTAATATCTCTAGTTAGATTTCAGGTGTTGAAGCAGAAAGCACAATGTCCGCAAAATACACATGCCTGAATTTTTACATAAATGTACGCAAAGGCGACAATGTTTCCCAAACAAGTCAGCTCTTAAGTAACCATTTTTGTGTGTGTTTGTGTTTCAAAAACAGGACTATAATGCAAAGCTTTCTGACTTTGGCCTCGCTAAAGATGGACCAGTTGGAGACAAGTCCCATGTTTCTACTCGAATAATGGGAACATATGGCTATGCTGCCCCTGAATACATTATGACAGGTAAAGCAACTTCTGAAGCAGGATATTCAGTATTTATCTATCTATGCATAATTAATCAATATTAAGTGGCATTTTAGGGAAACAAAGTTCATATTTCAGTAGACATAGAGGCCACCAAAAGGCACTCTAAAGCAATCATGGTTGTCTTATATAAGTCCTGTTTGAGTTCAGAAGTTCAGCTTTTAGTTTATAGAAAAGTGAATTTTACTTTGTATTCTTATTTTCTCATATATAGAAAAGAGTAAAAATTGATAAATAATCACCGTTAAATAGATAGGCGCTTACGGAGAAGTTGAATGAGAAAACTTCTAAAAATATTGAAGTGTAAAGGCTAATTTCAATTTATATGAGAAGTTATTAGTTAAAAGACACATATTATAAGTTCTTATCGAAAAAATTATCCAAACATGCTCATAATATATATATGAATTGACATTATAGTTGTGTATTGTGCAGGTCATCTGACTCCTAGAAGTGATGTTTATAGTTTTGGTGTTGTTCTTCTTGAGCTTCTCACTGGAAGAAAATCATTGGACAAGTTAAGGCCTGCTAGGGAGCAGAACCTTACAGATTGGGCTCTTCCTTTGCTGAAGGAAAAGAAGAAGTTGCTAAACATTATAGATCCAAGGCTGGAAGGTGATTATCCAGTGAAAGGAGCTCACAGGGCTGCAATGCTTGCATACCATTGCTTGAACAAAAATCCAAAGGCAAGGCCTCTAATGAGAGATATTGTAGATTCATTGGAGCCTTTGACAGCATACAGTGAGGTCCCCATTGAGAAAACATTGACCATAATCAGTGAGGTTCCTGAGGCTGATGTGAAAAAGAAAGATGCAGAATGACTGAAAAGAGGGTATTGTTTATAGGTTACAACAAAACTAGTTTTCCTTCTCATGTTCATGGGGAGAGAGGTTTAAATTTGCCTTAACTTCTTTGTGTTTATTAACATCATGACATATAGGCATTTTCTTTCTATACTATCCCTTTCTTTGCCTTTCAACATGGTTGTCATATGTAATTGGATTGCTGTATGAACTTATTTTGAATATCAATTTAAACAGAAACAAACAAGCAATGGCAGCAAGACAAGATATATATTAAGCGTCCTTAATTTTCTTTTATTTAAATCTAACATCTATCTGGTATATTATTTAAAACAGTTATTTATTTCTCTTTTTTTTTTAGCCAAAAAGTTATGAAAATATCCTTATTTAATCTGAATATTTTTTGCATGAAATAATAAAAGAGCACTGTGGAGGCTACCTAGCCCGGGAGAGGTCGAACATGGGCATGCTTAATTATGGCAAATATTAAGTATATTCCGCAATTTTAAGACAACTAGATCTAAAACACTTGAAATGCTCGGGTTTAATTTTGAAATATTTATAACAATTTATATTTTAAAAAAGTGATAACAGATTTTATATTTAATTAAAAATAATTAACAGAATACCATAGTTAATAGTCGGGTTTTGTATGCTCATAGCAGTAAATACATTTTTTCAGATAAAATCATTTTAATTTTGCATAATTTATGAAAGAATAATTAAATCTCCTTACCTAATTGATTTGAGCATGCCAATTGGTGTATTATCCTTAAGTTGTATTTGTTTTTAAACTTTTAATAATTCTGAAAAAAAAAATTCTAATCCATCGAAAAATGAACAATGTGTCTTATGGAACTTTGAATGCTAAGTCAGCAAATTTATTTTAAACTCTCAATCCAATGATTTTGGGTTAGAATGAAGAGTTTACTTTTAGGAGAAAAATATTTAATATTTAATTACTATTAATAGATGAATATTGTCATTAACATTTGTTAAAACTTAAAAGAATTCAAATTAAAAATTTCAAATGCCAATATTTCTATTTTGATCTATTTTAACTATCATTAAAATAATCTTCAACTAATTAAGATGATGTTTTAAAAATATTTTTATTTTAATTTTTTATGAAGGAACTCATGTATTGTAATCCACGGAATATTCTTGTTATTAATCCTTTTTATTTTTCCACATCTCCCTGAATAATAATAGATGGAGTCGTACACGTGGTATCAAACTGGTGAATTGAATGGATGTGCCTTTCAGAAATCAGAACCACTTCAGCAAATCTACATTCAGAACCTCTCATCTTGTTCCTTGTGGGTCCAACTCAACCTCTAACTGGTAAACTATGCACAAGCAAGGAACGCTGTTCTGTTCTCACCCCTTCTTTGTGTCCACAACAACAATTCACAGTAGAGCTCAAAAGAGAAACAAAGTTTTGAGCACATAATAACCATGTCACTATCTATATCTACCACCTCTAGTGGTCACTCATCTCTTTACTCTGCACTTTCATTGCCAAGAGCCACTCAAATCCACTCCAAGCAAAACCCAACTCTGTTTTTTCCCACCACCAAGTTGTTTTCTTCCAGAAACCACTCATATTCAGGTGTTCCTTATGGTTTCTCAAACACCCTTTTGTCAAGGCCGTTCCTTTTTGAGGTTAGAGCTTCCTCTGAGGTTGGTTCAGAAGCATCCAAACAGGAGGAGAGTGGCAAGAGTGAAGGAGAGGAGGAGGAGCCCTATGAAGAGTATGAGGTAGAGCTGGACCAGCCTTATGGACTCAAATTTGTGAAGGGAAGGGATGGTGGAACTTACATTGATGCTATTGCACCAGGAGGATCAGCTGACAAGGCTGGAGTGTTCACTGTTGGGGATAAAGTACTTGCCACCAGGTGTGTGCTCTTCCTGTTTATTTTTATTTTCGTTTAATTGCATTTCTGATCCCAAGTTAGTGTGCGATTTTGGTCTCCAGTTTCCAATTGAGTTAATTGGGTCCCCTGATTATCCCAATTGTTGCAAATTGGATGGTATAGTGACGAAGGGACTTGATTACAACAATTAAGATAATTGTGGGACCCAATTGGCTTAATTGGAAACCGGGAGACCAAAATCGCACAATCGCGATATATAGGACCAAAAGTGCGATTAAACCTTTTAATTTTATGCAAGTTTTTTTTCTTGAGAGAATAACTTTGAGATTAGTGCTAGCATATCATGCTCAAAGATAGTTGTTATTTGAAGGCCTTGTTTAGTCACGGTTGGCTTATGGTTGTGGATTTTGATATTACATTAAAATTGAGGCGATGAATACCTCTTTGAATATGAATTTAGTACTCCAGAATAATTTAGGCTTATGATAGCATTAGCAATTCAGGTTTCTGGATGGTCAAGAAATTGTCAAATGGGGTGTCTTTTTTGTATATGTGAACTTCAAAATTCTTTTGGAAAGTAAAGGTATGTACTTTATGTTTGATCCATGATGTTTGAGTGGTTGAGATATGACCAAAATGTTCAACATCTACAGCGCTGTTTTTGGAACCGAAATTTGGCCAGCTGCAGAATACGGAAGGACAATGTACACAATTCGCCAAAGAATTGGCCCATTACTCATGAGAATGCAGAAGAGATATGGTTGGTTTATTATGTATGCATGCATTTTCGCTATGTGTTCCCCAAGTGCTAGTCTAGACTCTAGTCACTTGTGAACTTTGCTAGCGGATCCCTGAACCATGGTTTCGCTCTTTTCACAGGAAAGATAGAAACTGGTGGTGAGTTAACTGAAAAGGAGATTATCAGAGCTGAGAGGAACTCTGGTGTAATAAGTAACAGAGTGAGAGAAATTCAAGTAAGTTTCATGATGTTAAAACTGCAAAACTTTAATCCTTCAAATTTCAAACCTTTTTGTATAACTGCTGTCATTCCTCAAACTTGCAAAAATTTCAGATGCAAAACTACATTAGAAAGAAGGAAATGAAGGAGCGCAGAGAAAGGGATTTGAGAGAAGGGTTACGACTATATAAGTAAGACCTGGCAACTCAAGAAATCATTTTCTTTCTGACCTTCTTTGGTTTGTCTAGTTTTCCTTTCTTCATTTTTCTAGCCCTTAACATTTCATGATGGAAGTATATTCTTCTATAGGGATGAAGAGCAACTTCTTGTCTTGAATTGTTATTTTACATATGGCATTATTATGCATCATGTGAAATTTATTTTGCAACATGATACATACATATAAAAATCTTTAAGATTGTGCTAGATTTAGTAAATTTTTACTTTATTACTCAAGTGCTTATTAAAATACGGAATAAAGGATAAGTGACTTGCTTCTTGTTAGACAAGACAGGCATGGTAGAAACAAAACACTTATCTATAAAATTGTAATCTGCATTTTGCATTTTGCATCTTGTAATTGCATTAGCTAGTATTTTGGGAATTTTAGTTTTGAATCCTGAATGCTTTCCTTTCTATTTCTTAGTCAATTGCTTACTTGATTGAATCCTTGCATGCCTATGGCCAAAACAAATATTCAGAGAGAAAAAAACTTCAATTTCTAAGCATCCAATTTGCTTAATATCTAAACTTCAATGCTATCTCCTTGATATTCTTACTTTTCCCTCTGTTCCTGGATTAAATGCTGAAGGAATGCCAAATACGAGGAAGCGCTAGAGAAATTCGAGTCTGTTTTGGGATCAAAGCCAGAACCTGATGAAGCAGCAGTTGCAAGTTATAATGTTGCGTGTTGTTACTCTAAGCTAAACCAGGTATATTGTTTGTTCAAATTACAAATTACATGTTGATGCATTTCACTACTTGAACATAGGTTTTGGATTATACCGGTTGAGTGTATGTAGTCCCTGCATTTCTTGCTGAATAGATTTAGTCTTTCTATATATGTGAGTGACCGATTTGGTCCAATAATTTAAAAGTTTAATAGTCCATAGTATGTATAACCTACAGACCAAATTAAATAATGTGTATGTAAGAACTAACAAGTAAGGCTTTTAAATTATTGAAGGACCAAATTAATCACCCACATATGTCGTGGGACTATATCCACTTATTAAAACTGGTTAAAATTGTCCCATAACATGTATCACCAAATTTAATTTAATATGAAAGCTTAGAAACCATGAGGTTGGGTGTAAGTGGTAATGCGCTCCATCTAAAGGGATGGGCTCGGCTGGTACCGAGTTCAATCCCTGGTGACAGACAATCTGTGGATAGGCTTTACTTACCTCCCGCACCCGACCAAACACAAATTAGAAAAGATGTATCACATAATGAAGAAGACACGTGACTATTTGAAAACGAAAGTGCATAGCAAGATTATTTCACTCTCTAGAATGAGGACTCAAATTTGTTATATAAGGGCGGATAAGGATAATACACTTCTTTGTTAATCCGATATTCTTTTCAACAAAGGATCCAGTCATTCTATGTATTTACCTAACCAATATACTAATGGAGTAATAAATTTTTCAAAACAGATTCAAGCTGCACTTTCTTCACTTGAAGAAGCTCTGAATGCTGGTTTTGAAGACTTCAAGGTGATCAACCCTACTGCAAGTTACATAGTCATATTTGCTAAGCTTGCCTAACATTGTTGTTGTTGTTGTTGTTGTTGTTTTAACAGAGAATCAGAACTGATCCTGACCTGGCCAACGTAAGGACGGCCGAGGAATTTGACCCGCTATTGAAAAGATTCGACGAATCATTTATCAATGAGAATGCCATTAATGCCATCAAATCTATTTTTGGCATATTTAATAATAAGAAATAATAACCCCTCTGTGGGGACACAAGCATACAGTTTAACTGACTAAGGAATTTGTTGAGCAATATGATTCCATTCCATGACATTTTATTTCCCCTTGTACAACTTTATAGTTAACTACAGGTCTCTTTTTTTTTTTTTTTGCCCCTTCATTGGGGTCTTGTTTCATGTACTTGTATAATATAAGGAATTTATGATCAATAAAATTGTCCATTTTCCAACAATACCCCTATCACACCCAATAGCTGTTTCAGCCCCAAAAGAGTGCAAGCAGTTTGTTTTTCAAGGGTCCCATCTCCACAAAACCCCCCATTCCAGAAACATGTCACATGTATGGGTGGCTTGAATCAAGGACATTGTTCTTTTCTTGGTAATGTTACTTGGGCATGGTTACTAAGTGATCATGGCTTTTAGGATAGCATAGCATAGGGGTGATTTGAGTTTGTGTTAGATTCTGTTGCTTGTATTATTGTTAGGATGTGACACATGATCTTTTATCCGTAGTAGTGTGATGCTTGTTTAGTGAAGTAATTAGGGTTTTTTGGGGATTATTTGAGCCTTTCAAGTCTATCCTTAGAACTCCTTTGTAATTTATGTATGTATGTTTTAGCTTAAATTTCTTTCCTTTAACAGCATCATTCATACCCCTCTCACCTCAATGCATTCATCCATCCTGCCTTTCCTAAGAAGTGCATATAAAAAAATAGTGGAATTTTTTTAAAAGGAACCACAGGAAAAGGAAGAAAAAAATAAATCAATGATGATAAAAATGACAAATGAAAAAGAGAGAGAGAACGAATGAAAAACTGAAAGATTGGTTTCCTAAATTAGTTTGTTTATATGTAGTAAAATGTGTTTGGGTAAGTGTTTACTAAAAGTGATAGTGAACTTGATTTTATAAAACTGATTTGATTAAAATTGAGTTTGAAGTGAAGTAATTAAGGTATTATTTTTCTACATTCATGGAGAGAGATGAAATACAAACTTATGGGATTAAATTCCAAGTGATGTTCTTATATATGTAAAAGGAATCCAGATGAGATGACATGCCAACAGCTATTAATTAGTACTCTGAATATTGGAATGAGCCTTAGAGCTCAACAGTCCCCCTATTAATCCAGAAATTCGAAGCTCTGAAAGTTAATAAAAGTTTGTTTTTGTATATCAGAAGTTTGAAATTCTACATACTCCTTTCGGTCCAAATCTTTGGTGATTTTAGCTTTTTATTTTTGTCCCAAAACTTTGGTTGTTTTAGGATTTCAAGAGATAATTTAACACATTTTTCCAACTATACCCTTAACATAATAAGTTTTGAGTGGAGAAATAATTAGGATAGTTGAGAATGATGAATAATAAATAGGGTCATTTTAGTCTAAATTTTGTTCAATTAATTATCTATGTACTAAAACCTTAAACAACCAAAGATTTGAACCGGAGGGAGTAAAAATTTGTTTTCCGGAAACATGAAATTCTGGAATATATGTGAATAACAATATATGTACCAGAACTTAAGGAGATTGTGCTTGGTAATGTTACTTGGACATGGTTGCTAAGTGATCATGGCTTTTGGTATAGCATAGATTAGGGGTGATTTGAGTTTGTGTTAGATTCTGTTTCTTGTATTATTGTTAGGATGTGACACTTGATCTTTTTTTCGTAGTTGAGTGTTTTTCTTTAGAGCAAGGGTCTGTTTGGATTGGCTTATGCAGAGCTTATGAACACAGCTTATGACTGATTCATAAGCTGTTTTGGGCTTATTTTTCATAAGCTAATCAGGATAGCTTATCAAAACAACTTATGACTTATATAAAATAAGTTTCACTATAATTTTTCTTCGATTATAAAAGTAGCTTATACAGCTTATGTCATAAACAGTAGATAAACTTGTTATCCAAACAGGGCCTAAGTTTATGTGATGCCATGGGTCTAGAATTCTCTTATTCTCTCTGACACAACACCTATTAATTAGTGTCCTGTATATTGGAATGGGCTTAGGCTCAACATTCCCCAAAAATATCTCATAAGCCTCCCTGTTATCCAATTCCACCATTCTGTTGCCGTGTTATTAAGGATTCTTGAATGAATGCACCATGTTGTTATACCACACACCAGAGCAACCATACCTGCCATGTAATCACAGGCGTCTCCCTTGGGTATGAATAAATCCTTTTCACCTTCCAATTTTATGCTCAAACACCAACTTAAACGTCGGAATACTATGTCAAGTTGATTGTATTGGTTTGTTGGGTGTATATGTTTTGTTTTGCTTGGAGATTAGCAAAATTTTAAGTTATGGTGTTTTAAATGTACAAGGCTAATCAGAAGTCCAAACAAGTGGTGAAAATCAAGTTAGAGTACTTACTAACATTGCTGCAATAACATTAATGTGACCAGGGCAGAGAATTAGTTTAGGATTATTCCAAATGTGTTAGAAGGCTATGAAAAAGACTTGCAACATTGATAAGAACATCAAAGCCAGCCTCACTAGTGACAGCACAAGGAACAAAATTACTATGAGCCAAGATAGATAAATAACTCAAACATTGTTCCAGAGTCCAAACAAAATCATTTCTGTTACACACACTGCATATGTTGTCTTAGTTCACTTCTCCTGTGCACACACACACAACACAATAGAAACACATTCTTACTTTGGGACTAAAATTTCAATTACTCATGTCTGTATTTTCTTACAACCACAAACATCTCCATAAACTTTTAGCATCGAGAAAGCCTAGATATGAACTATGTATGCCAAGTACATATCAGAATAATCAAAGTTTTCTTGAAACCAACACTTTGTAGAACTCGTGGAACTGGAAGCAGATACAAAAAAGAAATAAAATTCAAACATAGCAGTTTAATATAAGATGAAAACTAAGAAATCGAGCTTCTGAACAATGTGTTATGTATGTATGGGGAAGGCATCTAGCTAGAAATGGCAAGGTTGAAGTCGAATTGGGAGTCCTTTTTCTGGTTCTAGCATGGGATCATACTTGAACTTCTCATCAGCATTCACTAGATCCCACTTGAAACGTTTCACAATGTTATGCATGAACACAAGTATCTCTAGCCGAGCAAACTCTTGCCCCAGACACATTCGAGGACCTCCTCCAAACGGAACGTACGAAAAGGGTGTAGGCCCTTCTCCTTCAAACCTTGAAGCATCAAACTTTTCGGGATTTGAGAAGAGTGCTGGATCCATGTGTGATGTGCTAGTGTTCCAATGCAACTGTCAAAATGGCCCATATATGCTTTAGAAGATTATGATGACATAATCAACATCAGACAAGTCACAGGTATAGCTTCTCTCCTTTAGCATGCATGCACTTCTTTTATTGGTCTTACATCTACAAAAAGCATTGCCTCACAGAATCTTTTATCATCAGCAAGCAACATCGTTGAAACCCAGGAACAGAAATACAAATATGTTCAATTATATTAGATTAAACTTCAATTGATTTAGGATTGGTTTAAAGTTCTTGTTTAATGTAAGAAAAGAATATTGATATTTGATATTTGACTGTAGGATGGTAAAAAGCTTGTAGTATAGATTGTAACTTGTCTATTTAGCCTTGGTGTCAAGTATGTTATACTAGGAGCTTAATGATACACCTGAAAATACGAAGTTGATCCATGGGTGTGAAGTAATTTGGCTATTTTTACTCATGAAAAGAGTTACTCCCAAGTCCCAAGGTATGATTCCAATGGATGCAGAGTAAAGAAAGTGTGATGACAGTTTAACAAAGCTTTAACAAGAAAAATGGAACATACCTTCCACCCATTAGGGATGCCATAATCAGCATAGGTGAAATCCTTTATCGCTTCTCTGTAAGCACCGCTCACGGGTGGCGACAGCCTCATAACTTCAGATACAACATTCCAAGAGTGTTTCATCTTCTGAACATCCTCCCATTGCAACAACTCCCCTGCCTCTTTCCCTTGGCTAATTTCAAGTTGTTCTGTCATAAAGACAAATTTCAACATTTATTCTGATCAAGTTTTAGGTAAGAGTATAGAAAAAGGGCAACCTTGTGCTATAAAACTCTCACTATGGTGGAGTCCATGAAGGGATGGACCCATTATGGGTCTATTGTAAACAGTCTTATCTTGCATTCACAAGATTTGAACATGTGACCTCTTAGTCACATGACATCAACTCCAACCATTGCGCCAAGGTTCCCTTCAAGTTAATGTTCAAAGATATTATTGCAAACCTTTCAAAACTTGTTCATAAACTTCAGGCAACTGTCCAAGATACCGCATGACCGATGATAACACCGATCTAGAAGTATCGTGGCCAGCAAAAAGCAGTAGTAGTATGTTATCGATAATCTCCATTTCTGTCAAAAACCTTCCACTGGTGTCAGCTGTAACAAGCAAATGTGATAAAAGGTCTTGGGTAGGTGATGCCCTCTTTTCTTCCAAATCCACTTTCCTCTTCTTCAGAATCATTTTAATTTCTTTCCTTATTTCATTTGCAGATTTCATGGCCCTATGAAACCTTGTTCCAGGCAAGTTGATGGGGAAGCCAATAATCCCTTTCAGAAATTCACTAAAATATGACGCAAGCTTTGATACATGGATAGGGTCCTCAATGCTTACAAATAAGCAACAAGCCAATTCAAACGTGTATAGCTGTATTGTGGAATAGACAAGCACCTGCTCTTTCCCTTCAAAAGTGTGAAGTAAGAAAGGTATTAAACTGTTGATCATGACATTCTTTTTATTTTTCAATTCTAATGAATAACCAATCTTATGAATCAAAACAAAAATAATAAGTCAATCAACACTGTTCCATAATCAGTATACTTGTAAAACATCTGATAATTTCTTTATTTCAGGGTAAATGTGAAAGGGAATAGTTTCTAGCTAGTACAAGAATCTTTATATACCTATCTGCTAATGCTTAGTCATTATGAAGTATGAAGCCTGCAAGGCTAGATTTGTTTTAGTGTCATGTAGGCATCTTGGGCCAAACCATGTTAAATAGTGTGATTCTTTTACCCAATTACTAATAATTATTAAGCATGTGAGGAAAGGGATGTGGTATTCTCCAACAAGATTGAAGAGTGTGTGGTAATTCCCCCAACAGCAAGTTGCCTCTAGCTTCAATTGAATCCCCTCTAACCCCATAAAAACCCAGTGATATCACACTATCAAGTATCAACCTTTTGCTTCTTTTTCTTGACTATTCATAAATTTAACCATCAAAGCATTAATCAACTACAATCTAGTATTGGATTCATTGTAAAACTTTGGTAGCAAATCAAATGAAAAAAAAAAAATTTCTTATCCAACACATTTGAGCTGATGTGAATTACATTTCTTACCTTTCCAATGTGTGTTTATGTGATGCTGAGCAATGCTATCCATTTTTGGCAAGTACTTTCTGAGTGTCTCCGGATTAAGAAAGCTCATGAGCAACCTTTTCGCTGCCTTTGCCTCATCACCAACCTTGGTAACGAGGGACGACCTCAGCAGCTTCTTCACCGAGCCGGGCCACCACACTTGTACATTCTTGTTCTCATTGCTGAACAAGAACTTGTTCCCAGCGGGACCACAGAACACAGCAATAGCCTCTCCAAACATGGAAGTCTTGAACACCCTTTGGTCATATTTGTCTGTTCTCTCTTGTATGAACCTTATTGGCTTGCCCTCAAGACTTGCTCTGACAAACTCAAAGGTTTCTCCAACAACAGGCCATCCTAAGTTTCCCAGAGGAAGATTATGCAGGTTTTGATGCTTTCTGAGTTTGACAATTTTAGTGATGAAAAAGACAAAGAGTGCCAAAACTGCTGGCAAGACTATGAGATTGGCTACCTCCATAACATAAGCTATATCAGTAGCTTTATCAAGTCCTTAACTATGTATGATAAAGGGAACAACAGAGAGTACAGAAGACAACGAGAGCTTGCTGGCTCTTTGGAATTGGACTTTAAAGGCCTTAACGTTCAACTACAGCCTCATACTTTTTCAGTTCTATTCATGGAAAATAAGTTTTAGAATAGAGGCCCCGTACTATGGAGCAGGGCGCCAATAATATGTTGGGGATATCAGCATAAGTCCACCCAAAAATGTTACTGCACGGACAAGCAGTTTTATGGACCCGGATTGTCTACAGTTAAAAAATCCCTGCAGTTGGCGCATAGATAACCATCGGATCAAAATTGGTCGACCCACGATTTATCCTCGGTTTTATTCAAATTTTAAAGTCGGTTTATTCTCGTCCGCCCGATCAAGATTAACGATCCAGATTGTGACTGCATACTGCAGGTACTGCAGACAACCCATTTCCCAGTTTTATCTAATCACAACTACTACCTCCGGTTTAAAATATAAGCAACAAAGACACTTTTTTTTGGTTCAAATATAAGCAACATTCACCAATTTCAAATAAATTAAATGCTAGTTTTCTAATTATACCATTCATTTAATGTAATATTTATATTTATGAGAGACACCCAAGGGGGTGTTTTTGGAAAAAAAAATTAAAACTAGTGAGTATTAATTACGATTATCACATTTTCAAAATATTCCTTAGTCTGTGTGTTTTGATACTATGTTACTTATATTTTGGACTAGAGAGAGTATTCAACTAGCCTCTAGACATCATGCATGTCCTAGAGGAGGATTCAGGCATAACCGAACCACGTCCATTGGAAGCATCAGAGTTCAATTTCACATCTTTAAGCACATGTGCCAACCCGCATTAATTAGCATGCACAACTAGTTGTTATAAAATTAGTCAAATGAATTTACTCATAAAAATCATATATAATAAATAGGTTTTTATCTATCAAATGAGAGTTTTAATCCCATGTGTGAGTCGGGTACGAACTTTAAAAAAAAAACTGAGTATAGACACAAATATTGGAGTATTCTATTCAAAATATACTCATTATTACACTTAATCTTTGATGTCGTCTGTCGTGCCGATCAAGGACCAATTTGATGTGTCATATAGATGAGGAAAATAAACTAACATAGTGTTAAGTAAATGTTTGTTAGACTAAAATGAATATTTTTCAATATTATATATATGTTGCTGTGAGAATCAATCAACAATAATGAAGCTTGGGGAAGTAAACATTAAGGAAGTTGTATATGGATACGGCTCAATCTCCAAGTGAATCGACCAATGGAAGCAAGCACTAAGGGAAAATGGGGATAGAACAGTACCAAAGGCTTAGTGGGATACATAGACCATGACATTGACAAAGGCACTCATCTCTTTGTTGATCTTACGTTCCTGTAAACCAGGGGATACTTCGTAGACCAAAAAAAAAAAGAAAAAAGAGGGTTACATTTTAATTACTTTGAGCTTAGACTTGAATTATAAATCCTATTAGATACCGATGTTAAAGGAACACGTACGCTAACGTAGTAACATTTGTGGTCCTTCGGGGATTATTTTTGCAGGTTGCAATGAACAACCCCCCCTAAAAAAAATTTATTTGTTGTCTTTCTCTCAGCTCTCGTTTATTTATTTATTTTTTTGTCATTTTCTTGAACAATCAAATAAATAAAAAAAGTAAAGGACTTGGTCATTCTCAGGTCTTGGAAGTGGCTTTCTGTGAGGGAAAAGAATTTCTCTTATCCTTTTAGCATTTGGTTTACCAATCCCAAAGCATGTGTAGGAATCGGTGGTTTTATTCAAAATTGAGGTGCAACAGTAAAAAAAAAAAAAACTGGAGATGCATAGCTCGATCAATCAAATCTTGATTGCAATTAGTAGCAATACATTCTCATTCACACCGGGATTGGGAATTTTTCCATAATTGTGAAATGCTCTGGACAGTACTATGCAATTTCGTATTTGGGTTTATCGCCTTCATATCGGGGGTGTCAAGTTTTTCACACCTGTGAACTGCTCTGGATTACACTCTACACTTTCCCATAAGGGTCTGACGCCTTTATACTAGGGTGAAAATTTATCCACAATTGCGAACTGTATTAGATTGTACTCTGCATTTTCGCACTGATAACTTCACATCGGGGTGGAAATTTCTCCACAATTGTGAACTACTCTGAATTGTACTATGTATTTTGCACTTGGGGTCTGACATCTTCATATCAAGGGTGGGATTTCTTTCACAATTGTGAATGATTCTAATTTTATGCTTGTTGTGTTTTTGGTAGATTGAGGTGATCGAATTTATTAGGTTGTCTTTTTTGTGGATATTTTTTGGTGTGCTGCAGATGATAGATAGGATCGGGGGTGTCAACTTATTTGGGATACCTTCCTCTATAGTGATTCGATATTTTCACACGCTAGCTCTATTTAAATAACGGTAGAAGCTCAGTCAATTTTTGTATAACACACAATTCTTTTTCTTTTTCTAGTAGCTAAATTTGGACATAATTTGTACTCTAATTTAGTTGCTTTCTTTTTAATAAGATTTTTGCTTATAAAAAAATCAAATAAATAAAGAATTTGTTTATTTTCTTTTTTTACACCAATTTGTTTATTTTTCTTTTTCATCTAAATCTAAATAATATATAAACCATATTTATTTTTTATTTACTTTTTAATTATTATTTTCTATCCTCTATTTTTTCTCTATGTTCAAAGGGAGGGTTAGATTTCATTATTTTACCACCGAAGGCTTAGGTGAGATGACTCGGGTCTCTTTCAATTTAATCAGATGTCCTAGATTCGAATTCAGACCATAGAAACTTTGCCACCTATTAAATTTCTATTACTTTACCCTGGTTAAGACAAAAAAAAAGATTTCAATTACTTTGATACTTTGAGCATACGCACTTGAATTATAAATCCTATTAGATATTAATGATGAAGGCTACTGCCGCCACAATCCCACCACAAACCTTGTGGCTGATAAGTTCGCATGCTAACGTCGGAACATTTGTGGTCTCTTGCGGATATTTTTGCGACGTTGAATGGATAAAAACCACTCAGCTATTAATGTTATTATTATATATCTAATATCTAATATACTACTAGATCGTAATTGAATTGGATTCTATAGGTTTTATAAAAAACAATATTCACAATTAAGAGAAATTCTACTTATTTAAGCTTAGGTAATTACTTGAAAAAACTGAGAGATATAGATATGAATATATACAGATTAATTAGTAGTAATCCACCCACATATCCATCTCATACCTATGGACACAAAATATATTAATTGTATTACATAATCAGAAATTACAAAACATTCTAGATATTTTTTAAATTAAGTTTTATTGCTATATTTTTAATTAGTCAATATTTTTTTTTGTTATTTTACTATAGTTAATTTAAATATTAAAGTATCAATTTATTTTTATTTAACCAAAACATGAATAATATGTCTGAGTGAATATATATTTATTCACACATGTACGACTCTAAGTATAAATTTATTTCGTAATCTGGTAAATATTTTGTATGCTGTATGGGGTTTTTAAATATAAATTATGAAAATTATTTATATAAGATAAAAATGTCTGTATTTATTATTATATATATATATATATATATATTATAGTTATGGAAAGTTTTGATGTTACAAAGAAAAATATGAAAGAGTAGATTTAAAGAGTATTATTAAAGAGAAATAAAAATATATATAACAAAATAACATTAAAAATAGATTAGGAGTATTTTTCACTCTAAAAATAAAGATCCAAACTACACACTGAAATATCACGGATGAGAAAGGCAAGTTACGAGTGGACATATTGTTCAAGGGGATGGGACAAATGAATCGGTGACAATTAAAGTTTGATAAGTTTTGTTAAGGAATTGTTGGACACTGAAATTGTTGTGGTTGACTTTTAGTACCCAAGACAAATGGAATCGTATTAATTTGTCTACCTCTACATCATCAATGTGAGGAAGGTCGGTTGTTTACGTCTTGGCAAAGATTTATTCTTATTCAAATAAGCATCATTTTAGACCACTGATAACAAAGAAAGTTACTAACCGGCAACTTTCCAACAATTTGTTCTCCTTAATTACTCTGCCTCTTACAGAAGTTATTTTTTTGTATAGATGATTGGTTTAATTCGAGTCGAGTCGGATGATTCCATATAAGGGAACAAAGTTTTTTCAATGCCTATTTTTTCCATTCACAAGACTCGAATCTGAGACCTTAATTAAAGAAAATCAAGTTCCTTACCACTTGGACCCACAGACGTTGGTTTACCGAAGTTATAAAGCATGCTAATTAATGTGGAAATATTTCTGTAAAAGAAAATATATAAACACATTTTGCTTTGAGGATCGTGTGAGTATAATCGTTTTTGGGTGTTAAGGAATCACGATAAAGGATGCAATTATGCAAAGCAAAAGAAGGGATCAGATCCATTATGGAATTCATGGGACGTAAATCCAATAAATAAGCAATACATATATATATATATATATATATATATATATATATATGCATGTAATTCATGGCTATGATTATAAGTTTTTTCAATCTTTTCTAATTTCATAGGATACAGAACCTTTGCCTTGCAATTGTTTGCATCCTGGAGCGCATGCCTGTTGGCAAGGTAAAGTCTCTGCGTATTTTATCTTCATGCATATGGGCATGCATTGTTCCATACAACTGAGTAAGGACATGCCACCTTGTGCTTTTGATTTTTCACCTGCATCTGCTGCCACCACCACCAATAATGTCATGTATAGAAGAACCAATATGATCATTACCCCGCGTAAGGATTTGTAAGCCATTAATTAATAATTGTGTTAGTTAGTTGTGTGCCAAAAGAAAAGGAGATGTATGTCTCGAAATGCATGTAAAATGGAAAATTCACTACTACCATGGAATGCATTTGTGTGGTAAAAAATCATTGGTTGACTTGTTCCAATGTGAGTCTTAGGATTTTGTTGCTTTCAAGAAAATGAAAGGGCGTGCCGTGGCAGAATAACAAATTATACCAATTTAAATTAATTGTGACTTCAACGACGTCTGATTTATGATGATTAATTCATGAGAATTAACTTGTGATGGTTTTGACTTGTATTATAAATGTAGTATTATTCAACGAACCAATGTGACTTCATTATTATTTAATTATGAATATTATACTGCCTTATTAGTATGTGAGCTTATTATTAAAAAAAATATTTAATTATCACATATTCTGAGATGATAAATTATTATTTGGGTGAGGTGAAGAAGGGGATTATAATTATATTATAATTATAAACATTAAATAAAAATTGGGGGAGAAAAGGAGACAGAAGAAAAATGGTGTGGAACAGCGTGATGGTTGCTACAGTGGCACGTGTTTCTGCGGAAGCATGGCAATGGTTGGCGTGCATTGGGGAGCCCTTAAGCAGTGAGCAGCTTTTGGATCTGCTTTGCCACTTCCCTTTCCATCAACTCTGCTCCTTCTTCTGCCTCCCTCAATTATCCACCTATTCCTCCTTCTACTACTCTTCTTACTATATCCCCTCTCCCTCCGATTCCGATTCCGATTCCGATTCCGATTCTTCCTCCTCTGCCCTCAATTTCCAACGTGGCCTCTATTACCACTCTCACTCTGATTGACTTTAATCTATCCTCGTAAGTATTTCTCCCTTTTTCTTTATTTTTCATTTTTAAGTTTTTTTACTTTACATGAATTGGGTTGTTTTGTTGTTGATTCTGGTGCTTAATAATGCTTATCGGGTCATTGGTCATTTATGATTTGTTTCTCTACTTCCATGAATGAATTATTTAACACTAGAGACACTTGATAAACTAATAAATAAAAATAAAAACCTGTTAATTGGTTGAAGGTCGTCAAAAAGTACCAGTGCAAGCCCTTGCTGAGGTTTGTGGCGTGCGTGCCTTGAATAGAACTGATAGTAAATGGCAATTGTAACAGTTTTTGTCATTAACATGACAATCAACACAAGATGCTAAAAGAAATATGATTATCCTAAGTTTCTTGTCATCGCTTTGATAAAACATGGTAGAGCTTTGGTTATTGAATAATGTGAAGTGGATATGGTTAGGACGTTTTGAACGGGATATTGTGGCCTGATTGTCTTTTCATTGGAAAATAGTCCAATTGTTAGATGTAGAGGCAGGTTGAGGAAAACTATAAGTCAAACCATTGAGAGATTTTTGGATTTAAATGGACTATTATTGTACATGATTTGTGACAGAAGATTATGGTGTTGTTTGATACATGTAGCCGACCCCATTTAATGAGAAAAGGCTTTGGTTGTTTGTTGCTGATCCTTATTTGGGAGAATTATTAACTGTTAGCTCCACATACTACATTGGCTTCGTAGGACGGATTCTATTTCTCATATCTAAGTTATCTTCCTCTCTCCTTTCTCACTTGTTCCATTTACCCTTTTCTTTGAATCGATGTTTCTTATTTCATCCACCTAAGTTGTTTCATATTTGCAAAGTGTTTATGGGAATCGAAATACTTATGAATTGTCTTGTTATAGGTTGGGATTTTCTATCATTGAGGATGGATGATTGTTACCCAGTATACTTTACTCTTTTTTCATAGGACAAGACCAGCTCCTATTTTAAGTTTGTAATCTGCCCTCCCAAATTGATGCATATGTTCTTTAAAGAGGTCATTTAGATCTAAATTCATTTTTCTGGTTTCAGTTAAGAGTCTTTCTTGATCTACTTTACTTCTAATTTCTTGGTCTATCCTCCTTCTAATCAACTCTTCTAGATGGGACTTATATTGGTCTTCTCCTCACATGTCGAAACCCTCCTAGGCGCAATTCTACCATCTTTTTGTTAACAGTTGCCATTCCAAATTTTTCTCTAGCATATTCATTGCTAATCTTATATGCTACAAGTCAGATAAATTAGGAAGAAATTAATTTCCTTGGTAGGGGGCAGGTTTTGGGATTGAGCTTAAATTCCGATAAACTACAGTTTTTTTTTTGGTGAATACCGATAAACTACAGATGATTCACAATGTACAATACTAGGAAGTTGAGATGACAAATTCTTTTTTTAAATCCTCTACACAAATTAAAGGATGACAGGGTGCAAAAAAATGTGGAATGTCTCTGAAAATGGGATTTTACCATGATAATTCTTTTTATCATTTTTTACAATTGGGGAAAAAATAAAATTGGATGAGAAAAGCAAGGAAGAATGTCTATTTTTTGTTCATAAGGGAAATATAGTCACTTTGGTCCATGAAGATGTATTTTGTCCATCCAAGTTCCTCCAAGAATGGTTCTTTCTGATGCAGCTACTTTTATTCGAATCCCAACATTGGAAGCCTATGTGGGAAATAAATCTTGTTATTGAGGTTATATATCTATCTTTGTCAGATGTGATCTATGCCTCTATAGATTTGAATTGCTAGTTTTTTGGAAGAGAGGCTTTGGTTGCATAGATATGGTGTGATCTGGAAAGCTTCTTTTTTAAGCCTGATGTTGACATTATGGTGTGCTGCAAGATAGTCAAAATTGCGAGTATACTAATGGGATTGAACAAATTCCATGAGTTTTAGTATACACTGATCCTGATCACAATCTAAAACAATCTGCCATTTCAATCCCTTCAATCTGTCCCCTCTTGATTTGCTTGGTGGATTCAAACAGTTGAGACAGAGATGCTGGGTGGTGGTTTGATGTCAACCTCTTCCCTCTCTGCTTCAATTTACTTCTGCTTTCAGTTTTAGGTGGGTACCGTATAACCTCATCCTTTGATCTACTTCTACTTTCTGGTTTGTGCGTGTTAGTGGTTTGATAACTTTGATTACTGTGTTTTGCTGGTTCGACTCTGTTCTTATCTGTGAGTGGCCTTCTTATGTATTCTCAATTTTAGTTTAACTAAATGTTAGTCGTGATTTTAAGGTTTTTTTTTTTATCTGTTAACACACACACAAATATAGTTTTGTATTTTAGTAATATTACAGTCCATGTTATGATCACACTATTTGCATGTGTTCCCCCTCGTATCCTAGGTAGGATCTCAATTTCGACAACCTTGATAGTGTAAGAGAAATCATAATACCTATCTGGGAAGAAAATTTTCTGCACACATACATTGAATTCCTAGTCTCTTTGGATTCATCGTGGCATTCTTAAGACCCTTTGGTTAGATTTTATAAACTTGGATTCATTTTACTGAGTTTTACCGGGGAGGACAGCTACATATTGTATGGTAAATACTTATGAAGCCTAAGTAAGCATAAGATTTTGAGTAATGTGAACCAGTAATCTATTGACAACATAAGCTCTAAGCAACTTCCCTTCCAGGGCAGCCCCAACTTTATATATTCTGTTCATCAAATAAAGTTAATCCCTATTCATCAATGACCTTCTCGAACAGATTGATATTTATAGTTAGTATTTTCTCGAATTCCTAGCCTCCTAATCCCTCCTTTGTATCTCTCTGACTTTTCTTTGTCCTTTTTTTAATTTATCTAGTGAGTTCTGTGTTAACAACTTGTTGTATATTTGTATTTAAATGAACTGACATTTGCTTTGTGGTTGGAAATGTCATTCCAATAATCTGCAATACGTTTTCGGTTTTCCCCTTGATTGATATTTCAATGTAAACTTTTAGCTCATGTCCCCCTGCAGTTAAACAAAATTTGAGAAGTCAGAACTTTTGTTATACTAGAAATTTTTAGGTTTCTCGTAGCATTAGTTCTTCGTTGAAATGTAATGTTATTTTTAGGAATTTAGTTGAGAGGTTACTGGAAGGATTTTTGCTTGGTATTTGTGCAAATTCTGAGAGAATGAAGAAACCCGCCATCATGATCCATAATATTTTGCTGTGAAATATCATTAGACTCTTTTATCATGTCTCTACTGACTGTGCTTCATGCCCTTTTGATGGGAATTTGCCTGCTAATTATTATCTTCATGAAGTGATGTAGGGGTAGACTTTGGGTGATAGGACATGAGAGATCCTCAATTGCAGTCTCTGGTTTCTCATTCAGTCCCTTGTCTGATTGCTACTGGATGAATCTGGGGACATAGTAGTGTTTAAGCTCCCTCCATTGTATAAAAGCATCTTTTTACTCTTAGATTCTTGTAGCTGATCAATTGGTTTCTTCACATTTTATATTATTGTAAAAGAGTGATCTGTGAGAGTTAATATAGTTATGGATTGCAATTTGAGAGGAGAGTGGTGATACAAGTTACTTTGATTCAGAAACTTTGTATAGTATAAACCTTTATTACATATTACATATTTATGAAATTTTGGCCCATTTTTTTTACGAAGCAGTTGAGAGGCTCATTTGCTCGTGAAGCTAAAGAATAAGTGGTGACAAAATCCAAAATTAATGTGACATTATATATTAGTTTTTTTTTTGGTCAAAGACATTATATATTAGTTATACAACTTTGTTCACCAAAATAAAACAGATGCAACAATGTCTAGATTATAATATATCTAAAACTTCTGGCAGCGACTTAAATTTATTCATGGTCAATCCGTTTCACCCACCCATATACTTCTTTGTATTGTGTTGCACTCATAATAGCGTTATTTAGTTATTGGATTTAATCACATAATTTGTTAGTTATTGGATTTTGTCATTTAGGTAAGATGTAGATATTAGAGGTTATATTGCATGTGTTATCCGCTGAAGAAAAGAATTAAACGGTTGATTTTATTTTTCATTAACTGTTAAAAGAATTAAATCTATAGGATAAACAAGTGCTACTGTACCCGTAATTACTGCAAAAGCATTTTGAGTAAGATTGTCAAAATTTGTTATCTGTTGCCATTCCATGACTCAGTTTCTTTTTATAGGCTTCCCATGACAGATTAGTTTAAACCTATGAGAAGCCCAAACTTCAGTCCACGACACGAACAGATGAACCTACCATTCTTTTTTTCTTTTGGTCAATATGAACCTACCATTCTTAAAGGGTTTCGGTAAATACACCACACAATTTAGCCATACACCCGACATTAAAAGGGTAAATTACTATTATATTGTTTTTTTTCTTCCAATTTCGTGTTTTTTTTCGGAAATTGGAGTTTTCAGAATACAAATTGTATGGAGACTGGAGTTTCCGGAATACTAATTTGACTGAAATTTTCAAAAAAAAATGCGAAATCGGAATCCCAAGAAGGAAAACGCGATATTAAATGAGGGTATTTTTGGAATTTCTAGATTAATGTGGGGTGTATGACAAAAAGTGTGGCGTGTATTTACCATCTCCCTTCTTAAATGAGTTAGATCTAGCTCTTGTCTATTTGTTAGAGAGTAATTTTCCACTCTCTCTTCTCTCTCTTGCAGACAAAAGCGCCGCCGTCGTTCCCCCCTTCTCCCCGCCTAATCCAAGCTTGTTTTTGCCTCGTCCTCCTTCACCACTCCAGATGTGGCCGCGGTCGTCGTTTCCCCCCTTGCTGGTTCGGTCTCTGTGTGGCTGTGCCAAAGTTGCGTCTCCGTGAGGCGGATCTGTGCAGGCGCGGCGGCTGGTGATGGTGTGTGGTGGTGCTAAGGTTGTTGCTTGTCGTCTCCTCGCCCCTGCTGCCGTCGTTCCCCCTGCTGGTTTGGGTTCTGTGTGGCTGTGCTGGAGCTTCGTCTCCGGGATACTGCTCGGTGATGGTGTGTGTCGGTGCCTTGGTCCACGTCGTGGTCTGGTGCGTGGTGGAGGGGGAAGAGGTCCCAGTTTCTGCTGGTTTTGGGCGGAGGAGGAAGAAGATGATGGAGTTCCAATCGTTTGTGGCGGCGCTGGGAGGTTTCAGCCATCTCTGGTTGCGGTGGCGTGGAGCAGTTGCGGTTGGGCGACCTTGCTGGCGTCTTTTGCTGGGGTTTGGAGACACTGCTATCGGCAAGGGCATGGACGAGATCCCCCTAGTCAAGATTGTGTTGTTGTCTCCTTCAGGCTTAGTGGTCAGTTGTGTCGGTCATCGTAATCGGTGGTATGCTGTTGTTGCGGGTTCACCGTGGTGTTTGGCTGGTGGCGTTTGCTTTGTTTGGTGGTCTCCGTTTCTCCTCTCTGCGTTTGTTGGTTTTGTTGGGTTGTCGTCCCAAGCTGCTTTGGTTGTCTCTGGAATGTTGTTTCGTGACCAGGTTTCACCTTGGATACTCTGATTAGTGACATGCGGGTCATATTTATGGAGGAAGAAGGTCTCGGGTGCCCCAAATGGGTTTACCCCCCTCCTAAGTTTCGTGGACATGTCTATATCCTTTTGGGGTGCTTGGTTATGTTTTCTGTATTTTGTTGGGGTCTTGGTAGCTTTGGTTTGTTTTATTTTTGTTGTTTTCCTTTGCTGGTGTTTGTAAGGTTTATGTTACAGTAGCGTGTCTTGGTTTGTAGTGTTGTATTTAGTGTAACTTTGCTTATATTGTCTTCCTTACTGTAGATGTCGTACGACTGGGTTTTACCTATACTATGAACTTCTTATTGATAAAAAAAAATGAGTTAGATCTAGCTTGAACCAAACTTGTGACAAAAAAAAAAGCTTGAACCAAACAAAAAGAACGATCTAGCTTGTGGAAAATATAGTGAATAAAAACATATCAATAATTAAATGATGATAACTTTTTGCATCATATAGAAGTTTTTTTTATCTATATTTTTTTATATATATATTTTTTATCTATATTAGAAGTTATGTATTACACATGTCTAATGTTTGGGGCATTGTTATACCATTTAATATTCATCATTGGATTGAAAGTTATTATCATTTAAATTATATCTATAACATTTTACTTTAATATAAAATTATTTAAATATTATTAAAACATGTCAAGATGAACATTATATACACTTTTTTTTTTTACAAAACATCATATACACTTTTAAACTACATGAAAGTTAAAAAAAAAATCACTTGCCGATAAACTTATTGTTATTTAAATCGTATAAGATTTGACACATATAATCAATGTAATAAATGGTTATTATTCAACCGATTGAATTGAAAAAATTACATTATATATAAAGTTAAGAAATAGATTACCTGTTGTAGGAAAAATACGCTATTCATACTATTGAAAGATCGAACTGTTGGATGGAAATCGGATAGTTTACATTTTGAGTATATAATTTTAATTAGTTTTAGTATATGAAAACGGGAGTCGTCTTATCTCCATCAAACAGTCCCAACCTCTCAACAAGATTCTCTACAGTAGAGAATCTAGAGAAAATGGGTTCCTTGCTGTAGGAAAAATACGCTGCTCACGCTATTGAAAAATCGGGACCGTTAAATAGAAATGGGGGAAAAATGATATCAATCCTTTTCTTTGTTGGAGATTGACTGCATGGCTGCTACTTTTTCTTTGTTTTTCTTTATGTGGGGAAGAATTTTTGCGTTGGTGGGGTTGTATTGTTTTGTATTATGCCAAAGCCTTTGATTTGCTGACTCTGTATCCCTCTTGGTGGGTATGTGATGCCTGCCAGTAGAGCTGCCCTTAAATTACGCCCCAAATTTATTTTTTTTGATAATCAATTACGCCCCAAATTGATTCAGAGAGCAACAAAGGAAGGTAATCAAGCATCCACGGCGACCAAACACAACTATTCAAAATGCATTTCCATCTTTAGATGCCTTTTCAATGACTCACTTAAAAAATAAAAAAGCAACATTAAACTTTCGTGGTTTTTAAATGTCGCTTGACTAGTATATTTGGATTGCAGTTGACAAATTTGTCAAAATAAATTTAGATAAATGAAATGTACTTTACTAAATATACTCCAAACAGTTTAATCCATTCTGATTCAACAACTTTCGCAGTCAGGAGATTTGGATTTTTACAATTAGTTTTTCTAAACTTGTGAAATTTATTATTTTAGTACATAAGATAAACGTCGTATATAATTTTCATTTTAAAAGAGTGAATAATTTGTCGCAAAACATATAATTTTCCAATGGCATGTCATGATAATCCTATCTTTAGAGTATCATTCTTTCAATAATTAATTAAAGCAACTATGCTCATCAGATTTGGCTCTTAACCATGATAGCCTGAATCTGAACAAGTACGTATAAAAAAATGAGTACAAAATTACCAACTTATAATAGCTTATATATTAATTTAGTAATTAAAATTTTAATCATAGCATAAAGAATATAGTGTCAATGTCCCATATCAAGAACAATGTTTGCATTCCTTTTCATCATGCCATCTGTATATTATTTATTTATTTATCCAACTCAATCTACCCTGTTTTGCTAATAATTAATATGGATTTGAACAAAATCAGTGTTTTATATTATTTATTTACGCTTTTAACGTGTAAATGTTGATTTTACTCATTTTAGTCAACGCAAAAGCAAAAATTGAATCAAATACTGAGAATTGAACAAAATCGAAAAACCCAAAACCAAAAATAAAAATTTGAATAGATTGAATTGGATTTTGAATTTAATCTTAAAAATTGATCCAATCCCAATCCAAATCAAACTCATAAACATATATACATATATAATCTGGCGGCTTCTACCGTGCACAAGTGGCAGTGGTTTGTTCACCATGCACAAGCTTATTAATAACTGTTAGATCTTAAAAATAAATTGAATGGTGAGATGAGAACTAGAGTGCATATAATTGCACCTCGCTGGATCCCCTACCCCAACACCTTCACCACAAGTCCACGCCTTCACCATCCTCCACGGTGGTCTGGTTTCTCAAGAACACAACAACAACAACAACAAACCCCACCTTTCTCAGCTGCATCTGCACCCCTTCAGCCACAACCCCACCACCACCACAACAACCACCCCCACTACCACTCCCTCACCATCCCATAAGCCAAAGCACAAGCCCCACCCCACCTCCATCGCCATCATCCCTGCGAGGACATTGCTCCCTCTACCCTTTTCGCTTCCCTCATCATCCTCTCCGACGCAATCTCCGATTTCCAACAACACAGTTCCTTGCTTCTGATGAAGCAAGCAAGAGAAGCAAGGTTTGACGACGACGACGCAGTAACCCGAGGACGACGATGCGGTGGAACTTGAGCGATTTTTTCGAAGACGACCTTGTCGGTGTCGCAGCAACCCGACGAAGACGTGGTTGAGCAATTTGTTCGTAGACGACCTTGTCGGTGTTGCCGTAACCCGACAACGACGACGCGGCAGAACTTGAGCGATTTGTTCGAAGACCACCTTGTTGGTGTCGCACTTAGAAGACGAGGTTGCCTTTGTAGAGTTGCAGAAGCCTCCTCCATGGAGGAGAAGAAGAGGGGGCGGAGGTGGAGGTAGACAAAGGAGGGTGGTTGAATGTGCTTGTGAGTGTTGGCCATTGTGGTGCGGTGAAGAAGCTAGCTTTTCCAATCTAGTTTTGGGGTGAGAGGGATTGTCTGAGAGAGTTCTAGGTGTTCTCTAAATTAGCAACAACTCATTTACATCCTTAATTTGTCTATCACTAAATCTACTGGTGTTAACCAACTTGTGCATGGTACACAAACCACTTGCACTTGTGCACGCTAGAATTAGCCGTATAATCTATATTTGTATATATGAAATGATAACTCTTTATGATTTTATCATTTAAATGTATAAGTATATTTATATTTATATTTATAACATACAAACCTTGCCCATTCGGTTGGATACTTTCTAGTACAACCCTACTCGAAAGAAGACTTAGCTTTCCTTACTTAAAAAGATGGAAATGAGTAGACCCTCCAATTAAAGGATTAATTTTTGATCAATTTAATTTCCCTGCTTATATTCCTACCTTTTTTTTCCCTATGACAATGGCATACACCATGTCTAATACAACCCTACTCAAAAGTTTTCTCGGACCATTTGCAAAAGTTTCCCACCTGCCCACCATCATAGGACATTAAAAGCGCAATAATTTGATAAAATCGATTTTGTATATATCAATACCTTTACGTACCTTGTTCTTAATTTATTGTGTCCAATCTTTTATTACATGTGTCTTTGCGGTTCACATTAACATTGGGATAATGTAAACAATCATATTTTAATTCGTATGAATCTCATCCTCATATGAAGTTGGGCAGTGGAAATATTGCGTCCTTCAATTCGGTAGAACACCGACACTGACACAAGAACATGCTCGGCTTCAGCATTTTAGATTATGCTGAAAAATCAAACACCACATATAGTTGGCAATGCACAATTATTATTATGAGAAACAAAGCTTAACTGGTTCACTGATTGAAATGCAGAGCTTAGCTTTATATGTGTACAATGAGAAATAAAAGCACATTTATATTTTATATGCAAAATAACATGGAAAGGTCTAATGGACCTAAAATGAAAGTTATTTTTAAGAAAAAAAGTAGAGGAGAAAAAGTAGTAATAAGAAATAGGAAAAAGAATAAGGACACAAATAATAAATTTGATAGTATTTTACGTTTGTATCATTTATCCATGCTAATGTAAATAATAAATCTGTCCCACACTTTGTCAAGTGTCTACAACGTGTTTTCTACATTTTTGTATCTTTTTTTTTTCTTCTCAATTCTCAATATTTTTTTGGGTAACTTCTCAATTCTCAATATGAGTGTTGTGTTTGTTAATTTTCTCTTATATGGGTATAGAAATTGTGCAGGCTATTTTAGCCCAAAGTGTTTAACTCGCAGGATAAGCAGGTTTTGTGTGTCAGTTGGTTTGTAATTTAATTTTTTATTTATTGGTTTGTAATTTAATTTTTTATTTAATTTCTAAAGTTTTTAATGTTATTAGGCTTGTGGGCTGGCTCCATTTAGTGAGAGTTCAACAATTTCTGCAGCCTTCCACCATGCATCCGTTGTTGTGCCGCCGTAAACGACTCTGTCAGAAAAAACCCGACCGTGGCTAACCCGGTCTATTTAGGCCCGGCTTGTATTGATTGGCATATAAAGGACTGGGTTGGCCCTCGAGTTAAACAGATGCGGGTAATAACCCGCATCTAAAGGGTCTATATTTAGGTGTGTATAACCTCTGTGGACAACGGGTTTATAGGGTCATATGTGGGCCAATGTCTATATACTCAACTCTAGTGATTTACAAGACCCCTTTTTCAAAAACTTTCATTTTAGTCCTTAGTTTTTATTACTAGGTTTGTTTTAGGGTGGTACAACTTAAAATGGTGCCACCAATAGGAAAGACAACTTTTACCTATTATAAGAAGTTAACCCATTTTAGGACTTATTGTATTTTGACCCCATTAAAGTCTAAAATTTGGCAAATCAACACTCAGGAAAATGAATATCGATTTCCACCCCATCAATTACAGTATCATTCTTCTGAATCTTCCCACACAACACCATCAGATTCGACATTGGGAATCACTCTTGCTGTATGCTGCTCCGTGTCACTCAACAAAACTCTTTTTCTTCTCTCCATCTCTCTCTCTCCCCTCCCCCTCCTCCTCCCTCACCTTCGCTCCTCCCCCACCTCCCCCCTCCCAACTCCCTCCTGCACCCCTCCTCCTCCCCTCCCAAGTCCCTACCTCGTTCCTCCTCCCTCATTCTTGTGGACCACGATGGGGTTGCTCGCAACTTCGGTAATGGGATTGCTAGCGGCGACGACAAACAATAAGACACTAAAACGCAAAATCCCCAAATATAAAAATCACAGTTCACATTTAAAACCAAAAACAAAAACCAAACCCAGTTGAGAAACACCGCTAATAACACATGCTATTTCACTGAACAAGCTGAAAAACCAACTTGGCACATAGCCGATTATGGTGTAGTATCAGTGGCTATTATCTTGCAATGTGGCATCATGACCGCTTGGGAACCTCATTGGTAGCTCACCTTGTGGACACAATAAGACAAAACAGAAGTAGTATAGTTGGCGACAAGCTCCTGCAAGGGGAAATTTGGAATGGAAGATACACAGGGAACACCAACACGAGGGAGAAGGGGGAGGAGGGGGGTCGTGGTTGAAAAAGGGGAGGGGAAGGAGGAAGATAGGGTTTTGCAGATGTGGAAAAAATATGAGGCGCCGATGTAGTAAATTTAAGTGAGTCACCTCAACATTTAAACGAGGTGAACTCTACTTATGAACTGAAATAAAAAAAATACAAAAAAATATTATAAAAGCCAAAAGTGTTTGACTTTAACAATTAAAACTAAAATTAAAACAAAAAACTCATGTTGTCATTAATTATACTATGCACTTTTAGCCATTTAATGCAAAGGAAATCTTTAGAAAAATAAAATAAAATTATAACATTATTAATGAAAACTAACACATTTCAATGTATTCTTTAGTTTTGATGAGCTCTAGGCCGTCATTGTTCCATTACCAAGGATCGAACACAGGTCTTAGCCGTGCTCATCCCCTTAGATGGAGCACGTTAACCATTTGTGTCTAACCTCGTGGTTAGATGACATGTTTAGGTGTAAGTCTGTTAGCCATGCCAGTATTTAACTTAATGCAATCGGTCAAAGAAATTAAATGTGACTTATTTCCATAAATGGATGACTAAAAAGTTACGATTTAAATAAGAGAACTAAAAACAAAAATTACTAAAATAATAAAGGAGAAAAAATAGGTTTAATCCTTCTTTTATTTATTTATTATTTATATTATATTTATACGTATATTATTATAATTATAATTCACCAACGTAAGTGGATCACATATAGTTTCTTTTTTGTTCTAATCAACATGGGTCTGGCCATAACAGACTTAAAAAACGCTAAAAGTAAATAACAAAATAAAAAACTTATACTTGCCATTTGAACAATTCCACTTTCTTAAGGGACTCTACTTGAAAATATTGACAGATTTTACAATTACCAAAGTAAGAGGTTTTGGGTAACAAATATCATCCATTCAATAAATTGTCAAACAAATCAACGCTAAAAAGTATCTTTCCTATTGATGGTACTATTTCAAGTTGTACCACCCTAAACAGAACCTTATTACTAGTCATTTTAGTCCATGCGACGAGGCATACATATGGATTGACATGTTGTGTCTTACACGGTAATAAATGTGTCAACTCAGCCTCTCAAATAGTGTTAATTGACTACAATAATGTCAGAGATTGGGCTGACTAACAGATTGCACAATGATATTTTTTAATATCATTACTTTCAGGGATCATTGTGACAACGTCTGACACTTTTAAATCCTAGAGTGACTGTTCACTTTTTTTTTTTTAACATGTGGTCTCGCTTTGGTCAATGATCACATTGGATTCCATTTGAAAATTTCGACTTTCGAGGTTTTTAACCGTTGCGTAATTCCCATTTTTGCATTATTTTTAATTACCATTCAAACTGGCTGCCTCGTACCGTACCCATACTCGATTCGGTGACGATCACGGGCATGCATGCCTGTGCCTCTGAGGAGTGACCGTACACGTGTAGGGTCATTGATGCACTTCCATCAAGAACCATTCATTCATCATCCATGGATTCTAAATAACTCTTTATTCACTTTGATTCACCCGGTGTCACTGTAACCACCGTGGAACGAGACGAATCCACCGTGACTTCACCATTCCAGAGTTCCAGTACTTATGCGCACGGGATAATGACATCTCAATTATCCTAAACCTAAATCTATAATAACAACAATATATTTGTGTGTATTGTTCCATAACCATTAATTGCTTTTGCAAGTTATTGCCTTTGCCATACCACTTATTTAAGAGTCATTTGATATTAAACTCAATTTCTAGCGAGTCTTTATATTGATACTCAAATTATATCCTCTCATTTACTCCTACACTATGTCGTAACAGTTCATAAAAAAAAAGGATATGTCACAACAAAACTGAATTCTTTAATTATTTCTAAATAAGAGGACATTTGTTCCTGGGGCGCTTGGCCCCTCCTTGTCACCAAAAATGAAAGGACTTCCGCTAAAATTGAGTCAAAATTTTGATCTATTAAAAAGAATTTTGAGAAAATCATATTCTTTGATGAAAAATTGTCATCATCTATGTAAAATTAAACAGTCGCACAATGCGTATACTATTCGGTGCGGCCCCTCAAACTCATTTTTCATCTCTTGATATGAGCCTATGAGTGAATTTTCACGTGTGTCTTAGGACTCTTCTGGCCCATTGGAAGGTATCTCTCATTAAGGACTAGACGTGCAAGTCAAAAAAACAGATGGCCACGATCAACACAGCCATGAACAAGGGAGAAAACAATCACAATAGCCCGAGTGGCCATATAGAGGCTGAATAGTTAGGAAAAGAAGCGCCCATATGATTTATATATAAGGGATAGTAGTGATTAGAGAGAGCCCATTTGTCCTCACTCACATGCTTCCTGTGAAAACTTCCTAGAGGTCACCCCGAGCTACCGAAAAGATACATCTTGTTGGTATAGGCAATACTAATCAATTCTGTTAAGCTATCATCAATTGTATAATCTCATACCTGCATAGTCTTAGAATTTCTCTCATTCCATTATGAATTTGATTCATTCATGTGCCCATTCACGTAGAAGCCATAATTGTTCATTGTTCGTGCCTTTTTGCACCAACGATCACTCTCTACCCTTGTTGACGTCAAGTGTCACAGACATGTCAGGTGACACATGGTTGTTACATATATCAGATGCCATGTAGCATATTTTTTGTGTCATTTTAAGTATGTTTTTCATCCCTCAAAATCTCAAATTTTGGTTTTAGTCCCCCATAAAAAAGTTGAGTTGTTTTCACCATTTTTTGTACAATTTTTTTAAAATAAAAAATATATTAAAATTAACATGACAATTTATAATTAAAAGTGGAAACATGTAAAACGTTACACCACACATGATGAAATCTCCAAACAAGTAAAACGTTACACCCGATGATTCTCTATGCCCATTATTGAGGATTGATTAATTGTTTTTTTTTACTTTTTTGATTTCCAGAAGTAGTAACCGTCAAAAAAAATCCAGAAGTAGTAAAAAGTATTATTCTATTGTAATAAACTAATTAAATTTTACTGAACATTTTGTGTAGAAGCATCTTGTCATATATGGATTAAGTGATTTAATTAAATGTTTAGGTCTTCATTTGCTTTAGCGTCCTCCTGCTGGGGTGATCTTTGCTTCTTCTGCATATTGTGTTAGGCGTCTCGAACTGCATTCGGATCCCCTGCAGTCAGCAGAATCTTGTATTCACGCAGTCGGACAATGTAGACCATTCGATTGAGATTGGACGGCTGCAAATTTTAATTTTATTTTAAACTGAGTCCTACTCTGAAAATAGTCAGCCGTCCAATCTCAATCGAACTAGCTACATCGTCCGATTGTGTGAATGCGGGATTCTACTGACTATAGAGAAACCGAATTTGTCTCGTACTCGTGTAGCGTTAGGGTACCTAGCTTGGGCTTGACCACATATATGGTACCAAAAGATGTTTCTCATTCTCACCATTGTTGGGAATATTTTTGAACACTTTTTTCCAAAATTTCCTAAAAAAATTCAGTTTTTTATTTTACAATAAATAAATTAAACTAAACATGCATTTACTCGTCATAATTGAAGTCACATTGCACTTGAAAATTATTTTTCCTTAAAAAGAAACTAATCCGTATGTTATATATTCACCGCTGAGCAATTTGAACTAATTAATGTTCAAGTCATTTGTCGTGTCCAAAGGTTTGCTCCAGATCATATATGTATATAAATTATTTTCTTGATAAGTTTTGTTTGTTTAATGATAGTACATAATTGCACTATGGTTCCAATAAAATGTAAATAATGGAATATGATTCAAAGCTAAAACATATTTTAGAATTGGAACAAAGGAATCTTTGTCTTTCGATTGACACAGAAATAAAATAATTAGAAAGATCGTGGATGAGACGCCAAGTTGCAGGTGATTCCCTTAGACTTGTGTAATGTGCATGCAATATCCGCAAAATATATTTTTTTCATCGGATTCCCTTGTGAATGATTAAAAAATAACCAATGATTATTATTTTTTACTGAGTAGTGGACCCACTTGTTCACTTAAATGATGAATTATTGATTGGCGTTATCCTTTTACATGTTATAGTAGAAAATTAAACCAAAGTGCAAACCATACAATAAGAATAATAATAATAATCATAATTGCACTTGAATTTTTTTGTTAACCATATGTTTTAATTGCACTTGAATGGCTATAAAATTCAGCGTGTTTTTTTCTTCTTTCCTGGAGTATCATCTTAATCAAGATATTATTCATATAGGTAGCTTTTAACGCAAACCTTATAAGAAATAGCTCATCAGGTGCATTTTACTATAACACAATTATCTTTCTAGTGAAACCTAGACAGATTTAGATTCTTGGCTAAGATCAAACATTTAAAACAATCAATTGATTCAAATTGTTAAATGGAGATCGACTTACATCTTAAATGTGTTTTAAATATATTTTAGTAAAAGCCTCTTTGAATGCAAAAACTCTAACTTTTGACTTATAGAAAAGTTAGTTTTATTTTGCATCTTATTTTTCTCATATATGCACAATAGAGAAAATTGTTAAATAGTTATTTATAAATAGCTAAGTGCTTTTGGAGAAGTTAAAAAAGATAACTTTTGAAAAATATAAAGAGCAAAAATTAATTTTAACTTATATGAGAAGTTGTTATTTAAAAAATACATACTAAAAAGTAATTATAGAGAAATTTATTTAAATTAGGTCTAAATAAAAACATGAGTCGTCTAATCTCTGTCCGATGATTCTGAGTCTGGTGAACATGTTAAATGTGTAAATTTTACGAAAAAACCGGATCCACCCAAGCAATTGTCTTTATCGGCCACAAGTGTGTGACAATTGGACCTTTCGGTTAACATTGTTCCTATCATTTAAGTGTTGACATGATTTTTTTTTGACAAAATTAAGTGTTGACATGATATACAACACCAAATTATCATTTCAACAACTTTTCTTAAATGAGTTTAATAGAAATAAAAGAGTGGCAGATAGTCACACTAGCTCGGGACAAAAATTGATCTTTTAGGTTCAAAGGAAAAATTATAGTCTATTTCAACCAAAATGTGAAATCCGTTTTATGCAATGCAACACACATTCAAAGGAAAGAGGAAAAAACCAAACAAACAAGAGGATCGAGCCACGCTTGAAAGCACAAAAGGTTACTTTTGAAAATGCACTATTTTATAAAATACTTTCATGTAATGGTAAAAATCAATCATGGTTACCAACACGGTGTAGGAGATATCTGAATCTTTTAAGTATGATGTCGAGATTCAATCCCCAGACCATGTATATAAACATGAATCTCTTAAGTATGATGTTGAGATTCAATCCTCAGGCCGTGTATATAAAAAATTATCTACCGAGAGATACCAAGTGACCAACTCTTTATATAAATCTTAGTATCTCGATGAATTATTTTTCACAATTATGCATGGAGGATACCGAATTCACTAAGAAAAATAATCAATCATCATTCTTAAAAATAAATTAATTCGAATACAAATTTGCTCAATCAAAATTTAGCAAAATCAATTGAAAATAGGAAGTATTTGAATAAACAAGGAAAACAAATCTATGTCACCAACAACTAAGGGAACACGTTACTTAAATAAATTAAATGAAATGTAATTTCAACAACTGAATAAAAGTTATGAGAAAGACTTCAATTTAGTTGCGAATCCCTTAGTGAGCAATATCTACATCTAAGGATTAGTCCTAACTATCGATTAGAGATATTTATTGGATGATTATTATTCAACTAAAAAAATACAAGTAGCATGAATATGAATACTTGAATGCTCAGAAATATAAAGAAAAAAACGGTTAGCATGGTGAAAATTAAAATGTTTAATTGTACTTTTGATCACTTGGCTATTGTGACCGTACAATGTTAAATCTTAGTTTTCACTTGAGCGAATTGGGTTGATTTTTAATTGTTCCAATCAAGTATCTCTATCATTATGTTGTTTAATTTTTAATATCAAGAGTCTACATGACACACATGGGATGTATTACATTACATTGTTACCGATTTGCTCTGAAAAATTTTCGGAGCAACTTACAAATTTTACTAACAACCTACACGATGCCAATATGACATGATTTAATGTAAAATCAATATTACATATATCACACATGCTATGAGTGTTACAAATTAAACGACATAACGACTGAGGATGTGATTGTAACGATTAAAATAATCAAAAAACCAATTCTCTCCATTAAAAATTAGAAGACCAAAATCACATCATCACGTGTAAAAAAATGCAATTAAACCTAAGTAAAAATGAAGTGACATTGAGCAAATTTGAAATGCAACAAAGAATAAAACGGTAAATCGGTAGCATAGTGCTCCTAGGTCCCTACCATGGACACATAATTCACAATTTCACATCATAATTCACAATTTCACATCATAATTCAGTGTGTCTATTTAAACGACAAAACTAGCTCGTGGTGTGGACACTGCACTGCAGGCATTCATGAAATACGAGCGCAGAGAAATCAGACCCTCCATTTTTTTATTACTCTTTTCCCATACTTTTTGGTTTTCCCCCTCGTGCAGCTAGATATCTTAAGATAAATATTTTTTTCCATATAAAAAAACCAATAACATTATTTAAAAAAAAACTATAACAGAACGAGAAGGTGATAATGTAATTATAAATTATAAACGCTGTCGTTAACCGGAGCTGAGAGAAAAAAGGATAGGGAAAAATGACAATAAAGAGGGACCTAGAAAGTGATGGTTTTTTCATTGATTAATTAATTAATTATGATGAGAGAAGATGGGAAAGTGGGGTAAAAAAAGGAAAAATAAAAAAGACATTTTTTAGGAAGGGGAATAAAACAAAAGAGGTCTGTGCTTAGCGTTGCTGTTTCACTCAGTGGGGTTCCCCCTTTGAAAGAAAAAGTAAGGAAAGTGGGGAGTGCCTACACACTAGTGAGTCCCCCATTGTTGGGTTGAACTTGAAGAAGAAGGAGGGAGAGAGGGTGCAAGCTCATTCTTGCACAGTGAGAGGTTTTTGAAGCTGTGAGGTTGCATTTTTTTTCTCTCTTTTTTTGGTGGATTTGAAGGGTGTTGTTGTGATGGGTTCTTCTTCTGGCTGTGGTGTCACTCTGCTCCTTGTTTTGTGCTTATGGGGTCTCTTGATCTCACTCTCCTCTGCTTCTAGGCTTGGTGCTTCAAGGCAGAAGCTTGAGGTCAACAAGCATTTGAATCGCTTGAACAAGCCTCCTGTCAAGACCATTCAGGTTCTTCCTTTAACTCCATCCACCCTATTTCTGTCTGTTTTTGGGTTCTTCACTTCTTCTCCATCCACCCTTTTCTCCTATATTTTTTTTAATAGCCTGGTTTTGGAAAAAAAATTTTTATTTTTTCCCCACCCTTTCCCCTTGTTTGCTGAAGACGAGATTTCCGAGGAATGGTTCTGTGTGCCTTTCAAATATTTTCAGTTAAAAATCAAATGAGCCTCCTCTGGCAAGTTCCTTCAGCTGCTATATATATTTTTTTCAAAGTTTTTTGTGTGATTTATGCTCTTTATTATTTTATAAAATGTAGATCTTTTATGTTGATGTTCTGATTTCTCAAGCCTTGTAATCTTTTCTGTATTTTTTTTGTTTCTACTTGTACTCCCCCTGCCCCCAAATTAAAAGGGAAAATCTGGTCCCTTTTTTTATGAAGTTATTGATTGGATTTTGAAGCAGTAGCGAGAAAGTACTGAAAGAGAGAACCTGGGTAATGATTTGGTTTTTTTATTCCTTGTTTTTAATCAGTTACTGGATTTTTAAAAAGTAGAAAGATACTACTAACTAGATTGGTTTCAGCTTTCAACTTTGTTTACATATAGTGTTTCGAATGTTAATAATATATATGATATGATATATGATATGATTTTGTCATTGTTGCAGAGCCCAGATGGGGATATAATAGACTGCGTGCATGTTTCAAAGCAGCCAGCTTTTGATCACCCTTTCCTCAAAGATCACAAAATTCAGGTCCATTTTCTTCTTCATTCAAGATCTGTGTTTCTGTTCTTGTTTTCCTCTCTTTTTTTCCCTCCAATTTTTATTTTTTTTTTGGTTCTAATTTTATGCTTTTGATTAATTAGATGAGACCTAGCTTCCATCCTGAAGGGCTATTTGATGAGAACAAGTTAGCTGAAAACAAAGAAAAACCAAGTGTTCCCATCACTCAGCTGTGGCATGCTAATGGTAAATGCCCTGAGGACACAATACCTATCAGGAGGACAAAGGAGGAGGATGTTCTGAGAGCAAGCTCAGTCAAAAGGTATGGAAGGAAGAAGCACAGGTCAATCCCTAAGCCTAGGTCAGCAGCACCTGATCTAATTAACCAGAGTGGTCATCAGGTAAAAATTGTTCTGACTGCATTCTAGAGTAGTAGTAGTGTTACCAAGCTTTAACTTTTTTTTATTTTTTTATAGGCAAATGTTAGTAATTAGTATTAGTATGTTATGTTATGTTACCAAGCTTTATTGTTTCTTCGTTTTGGTCTAATTTTCTGTTTGTCTTATTTTGTTGTTGTTGTTGTTCAGCATGCAATAGCATATGTTGAAGGAGATAAGTACTATGGAGCAAAAGCCACTATAAATGTGTGGGAACCAAAGATACAGCAGCCTAATGAGTTCAGCTTGTCTCAGCTCTGGATATTAGGAGGCTCATTTGGTCAAGATCTTAACAGCATTGAAGCTGGCTGGCAGGTACTAAAAATTCGTATTCGTTCTACTCGAGCATGGAAAAAGCTTTTGATTTTTGAAACCCTTGTATTTTTCTTGCAAACTCTAATGCCTGAATGTGCATGATTAACAGGTTAGTCCAGATTTATATGGTGATAACAACACACGTCTATTCACCTACTGGACGGTAAGCTTCTATATTCTATAAGCATGCCTAGCCCTGTGTGTGTGGCTTTCATTTTTTGTTCTAAACTGTTATGTTAATGAGTCCATAAATACTCCTTTCTATGAAATGAAACTCACTTTCTGCACGTTGCAGAGTGATGCATATCAAGCTACAGGCTGCTACAATCTTCTTTGCTCTGGATTTATTCAAATAAACAGTGCAATAGCAATGGGTGCCAGCATTACTCCAGTTTCCTCACCCCGGAGTTCCCAGTACGATATCAGCATACTTATCTGGAAGGTATAATCCCAAAAATTCAACCAGCTCTTAAGCACCATGAGTCTCATCATCTTTCCAACTAGGTGTTTGTCATGTGGACCATTGAAATTGTCCCAAGTGCTTGGATTCTTTTGAAACATATCATCTTTCTCCCATTGGTTATGAAATATGACACATGGAAGATTCAAGATGCCCCGTGTTTGATACGTTATAGCCACAATGGAAATCATGAGTTTTTCATTGCTTATCTTATTAACCGGCTAGTAAAAGCCTTTTTTAAACTTTGTATTGAAAGCATTTTCTGTGGCAGTGGAAGCTTAGTTAGAATAATCTCTGTAGCACAGATCCTAGGGAATCTATTCTCAAATTCTTTTGATCATGATATGGACCCCAATGGCCAATGGTGGTAATCGATGACTGGACAAATCAGCCTTCAGGAACTTTGAAAAGTCATGAATTGCTTATTGCCTATTCTTATACCTACAAATGCACAGCACAAAACACATGTAGACCACTTGTATTTTTATCTTCCTTTATGCCTTTTAAAATTTAAGTTGGCCTCTCTAGAAACAAATGGATATTCATATTGTTACTGACATTAATTGGTTATTTTTTTCGCCCTTGTGTAGGATCCAAAAGAGGGGCACTGGTGGATGCAATTTGGGAATGACTATGTGTTGGGTTATTGGCCTTCTTTCCTGTTCTCATATTTGGCTGACAGTGCCTCCATGATTGAGTGGGGAGGGGAAGTTGTTAACTCTGAGCCTGATGGGCAGCACACCTCAACTCAAATGGGGAGTGGTTATTTTCCTGAAGAGGGATTTGGCAAGGCAAGCTACTTCAGGAACATTCAAGTGGTTGATAGCTCCAACAATCTCAAAGCTCCCAAAGGCATTGGCACCTTCACTGAGCAATCAAACTGTTATGATGTCACAACAGGCAGTAATGGGGATTGGGGACGTTACTTCTACTATGGAGGCCCTGGTAAAAACCCAAATTGTCAATGAGGCAAAGAAAAGATAACCCAAAAGAAAGAAAAAATGAAAAAAATTGCAGCCTCTCTTGTATCATTCAATCAATCAATCCTAGTGTTAAAAAAAAAGCCCTTTTTTTCTTCTATCTTGTATACCCTTCTTCTGTAGTGGAAAGTTTTGACTGTTTTTTTTTTTTTTTTTATATTGAAAGATTCTCCATGTAAGCTATAGTGGGGAAGTGTGGCCAAGTTTCTCAAAAGCCTAAAGAAACAGGCCTTTATAACACCCTTTGTATTTTATTTGTTTGAACACTCCTCCCTATAGGAGTGTTTGTTAAATGGCAATGGCAATGGCAATGGAGCTAGCTAGTCTTTTGTGATTACCAAAACTAGAACTTACTCCCACAATGAGTTATTGATCTTGTTTCACAATTTTATGATAATTCATAATTTGTATGGTACCATGGCCATGCTTGGGAGAATCAGTCAATTAATAATAATAATAATAATAATAATAATAAAGAGAAAGTGAGGGTGGCCAATGAAAGGAAAATTACAGAGGGAAGAAGAGATGCTCGAGAAAAGTGGGTTGCATTGCACTGTATTGCATGTGAGTGGCTGACAACTTTTGTTTTTGCATTTCAACTTTTTGGAAAAGTGGCCCGGCTCCACCACCCCACATTTTCAATCGCTTTCACCAACCTGCAAATCCATCCTTATACACACCATTAAAATCTGTGAACATGCGGTGCCAAAAAGTCATGGGCCCAATTATTTTTATTTGGATTCCATTTTCATATAATAAAATAATTCCATTTTCATATAATAATATAAATAAATCGTAATGAGAATCAGGTTGGCAAAAGTGATTCTAAAGACACAAAATGAGATTTTGACATGTTTGGAATTTTGTCTCTAGAATGTATTTTAATAATATAGTCGAGAGTTGAAATTTTTGCCTCTAAACGTGATTTTTAGTCAAATCTTTGTACATCATTTTTAAGAGATCATGCTATGATAAAGGAATGATCAAGATTCAATATAGTTCAACAAAGGGGAAATCATAGTCAATTAGTCATTGACTTTGTTTACATGAATATTAAAAATATTTGATGTGAAAAGTATAGGTCGTTTAATTTGGAATCCATCATTCAGTGAAAAAAAAAAGGAATCCATCACCTGCGGTTCTTTTTTGGAACTGCAGGTGATATCCATCCCTTATAGAAGGTGTACCTCACTTTATAAGGTAAAAATAATTGACCAAAAAAAAGGTAAAAATAGAAATAAATTCATCTTTTTTTATTTGCTGTTAAATATAAAATGAATTACTAGCTCTTTAAGTGTTTTTGCTTACTTGTTATGTTTGTATGAAAACTAGTTAAAAATTAGAATTAAAACATAAAAAAAATCACATTTATCTTGTGATTTGATTATTTGGATTTGCAGTGATGTTATTGGTCAAACTTGTTGGTCTGAAGGTTGTTCTTGCAACGCAATGAAGTCATTACCATAAGACTTATTGTGTCATTAGAGATTAGAGGTTTTTTAGAATAAAACAATTTCTTAGAACAAAGTTGATACTGATGCAATTAGAACTTAGAAGTATGGGAGTGAATAAATTACCCCAATATACTCTACTGGGTACTACTTTTGATGGTGACCGTATCCACCGAAATCAACAAATTGGAGAAAAGTCACGAGAAAGTAAGAACCAATGTTCGAAGGAAACAGTGTAAAACTAAATTATAGGCATTATTTTGATGTTATAAAGTCTTGGGTTCTTATAAATAAATCAATACACAAATTACAAATTCCTTTTCAACAAACCTGCTTTGGCATATGTTTCGAGGTTGTCAAACTTTGTTTCTAGTTGATTGATGATTAATTGATATGATGTTGATTTAATTAGTTTTCACACTTGGAATTGTGTACGCCTCTGATGATGAGTAAGATAAGATAAGAAGAGAAGGTATATAATGACGGAAATAATATAAAAGTAAGAGAAAAGTAAAAAAGAAAGTGTAACATAAGATAAATATAAAAAATTGGATGTAAAAATATCTATACTCCTTATGTGTTGCATTCGCGCTAATCTCTCGAGAGTATGCAAGATCATGTGCAGTACATAAGAACTGTGTCCTTTGTTATGTATCTTCTTAATCGTTAATACTAGTAACTGTGTTAATTTTCTCCGACCCTAAGAGTCTCTCAGATCAAGGCCTTATTTGGATAACAAATTTATCTACTGCTTATGGCATAAACTGTATAAGCTACTTTTATAATCGAAGAAAAATTATAGTGAAACTTATTTTATATAAGCCATAAGCTGCTTTGATAAGCTATCATGGGTAGCTTATGAAAAATAAGCCAAAAACAGCTTATGAATCAATCATAAACTGTGTTCATAAGCTCTACATAAGCTAATCCAAACATACCCCAAATGGTTAATTAGGATTATTTTCCTTATCTAGGGTATTCACGTTCGCACTTTAAACCAATATTCATAAAAGTTATTTCCTTTGAAATACACTGGCATCACGTGAAACTGCATTTCTATAATTGTTTAGGGAAAATTAGGGTGGCTCAATGGTTTAAAAATGTCCTGAAACCAACATAAGACGAGGGCAAGATAATGAGGAGTGAATAATTCAAAAATGGTTGTAAGAAACTAAAGAGAATATTATTTTTTTAATAAGAAAAGAAAAAAATATTTGCATATATAAAAAATATATTAGTTGCTGGGTTTTGGGCTCTTGGATGTTTCTTATATAAGCCCAACAATTTCCAAAATGTTAGCCCAAATACAAATTAATGTCAAGCCTGGATTATGTTAAATTTGGGTTATGTTATGATTGTTTTGACATACCGGCATCCTAGTAATTTGTTTGTAGATTTATTTAATTTATGTTTAATCTATCTAATGTGATTTGGCAAACCTCCTTTATTAATATAACATAATAATTTACTAACATTTACCTATTAAAAAAATGATTTGATTTAAATTGAGTGTCATGTTCTCTTTTTAGCTCAATGGCTGGGGATATTCCTCCCCTTTTAATTCGGGTATATTACATTCAATTTCGATTTTCAAATTTTCCTATTTTGACTCTTGGGCATAGTCTTTCCATTTTATTAAACAACAATAATCAGTATCAAAATTAAGACCATGACAAACTTAAATATTCTAAACTTACAAGACCCGTGAACACGGGTCTCCCTACTGGTAAAATTTCAAACCCAGTACTAATTAAACGATTAATTAATTAAATAAACCAAAGTTAAAACAATTAATTTTCCTTTCTTTTCGCACATTTGTCTTAATAAATAGGGTAATGATTGATGGACCACCACCCCACACCCATGGGACACCCCCCACTTCCTCCCACTTCATTGAAATGGGGTGTGTGATGGGTGGTGGGGTGTCCACCTATCATTACCTTAATAAATATTATTTCACTCTTGCATAAGCAGAAGAGAGAGAAAAAGAGAGAATTTTGTAATTTATTTTTTATTATGTTTACTTGATATAGTAGCGGAGAGAGAGAGAGAGAGCAGTAGCAGAGTGTGGAAGGGGACACAGTAGGGTTTTAATCTTTACCAATCTTCTCTTTTCTCACTGAACTCTCTGAAAAACAATCTATCTATCCAAGTGTGTGTGAGAGAGAGATTCAGAAGAATCAGAACACCCAAACAATAATACAAACAAAAATCACTCTCTGAAAATCACAATCCCTTCCTTCTTCTTCGTCTTCTTCTTCTCACTCCAATTATCTTACTTGCTAGCTAACCCTAGCTTTCCCTTCAACCTCCAACTCTGTCTCAAACCCTAGCTTCACATTCCCGCTGAATTCACGACCACCATGCTGCCGCCATTTCACTCAGCAACACTCAAGTAGGTGCAAGCAACACCCATTCACTCCTACTCTCACATTCCATCATAACCTTCCTCCTTCTTCACATGCATCCTCACTGTTGTTATCTCGTAATAATCAGGTGCATGCGTTTCATCTGAGAGGAGGGAGAAAAAAAGGCATGGAGGAAGGGGGTGACCGTGGGATTCTCCTGGCTTGTGCGATTTGCGGGACCCTCTTCTCGGTTTTGGGGTTTGCTTCCTTCTCCATACTCTGGGCTGTGAACTGGAGGCCCTGGCGAATTTATAGGTATTCGTTCCCATCCAGATTTTTCCACTTATATTCTTGTTTTGTTCACCCGCATGGACTTGATAGATTCGGTTATGTTGTGTAGTTTAAGGCTCAGTTGTCATAATACACTGCAAATGCTCTGCAATTATTGTCATATGGTTGCTAATTAAATTAATTAATACTTGTTTTGAAACAATTTAATTTTATTGGCATTGGCTGCTGCTGTGTACTCTGAATGTAACATAATTAGCGAAATGCGAAATACATCGGCTTCTTTTTTATTTAAGCAAGTTTAAAATTGTCAGGGTACTTTCTGATTTTTTTTGTTTTTTTGATATTTGGTGAAGTGCAACTGTTTGATGACCTTTTCGAACCGTCCGAGCCGTATGTTGAAATTCCTGTACATGGGAAATTATTAGTGTCACAAGTTCGATGCTTCTTGTTTGGATAAATTACATAGGATATAAGAATCTTATATTATTGTTTGGATAAAACCAGAATTCATTAAGGATATAATACAAATCAGGAGGACTGGGAATCGTCCTAAAGCCACAACAGCATTGACAAATGAAGAAAAAAAAAGAGGAAAATACAGCAATTCGAAAGACTGTTAGATATAAAACATTCATTAGCCTTCACCTAATTGCATGAGCTTTTGGGAGTCTGGTCCTTGATATGATATCAGAGCATCTTGACCAAATGGTTAAGAGTTTGATCCTTGCTTCCTTCATTCTTCTAAATAATAAAAAGTTAAATTTCAGCACAAGGTAAGGTTGGCCTATGCATTAAACATTCTTCAAGCTCAAGGGCCAAGACTCTTGTGTGTGGGGGTGTATTAGAAATAAAACCATTCATAAGCCTTCTCGTAATAGATTAAACTTTTGAGAGTTGGTCCTTGACAAAATAATGCAATCCCATTGCAAGTTTGACCTAGGAACACCCTTGCAAAACATATGAAGCTAAGAAGAAAAGAATATCCCATAAAATTATTAAATTGTGTGTGTACTACTAATAGTATTTTTTTTTGTTTTTTTACTGATATCATTAGAAAGAAAGAAATATGAATTTGTTGTTGTCCAATAGGCCAACAGCAGCAACATCAGTAACAAAAGCATTTTCTCATTAGATGGGGTCAGTTACATGGATCAAACTACGCCATGATGTCCTACTGTAAATCATGTCTAATAACAAACTATTTAGATATAAATCCTTCTTAGTAGTTTGACTTGTAGTTTTTCGTGGTTTCTCTCTACATCGAACTATTTGACTATCCTTCATACAGTATACTCTCCTTATCAGGTTTTCTGTAGGTGTTCTTCACACTTGCTCAAATTACTTAAGGCATAATTCTACCATCTTTTCCATAATAGGTGTTATCCCCACTTTCTCTCTATCACATTCATTCCTAATCCTATCTTGTCTCGTGTATCTACTCATCCATCATATCATTCTCATCTCTTCCACATTGAGCTTTTGGCACTTTATTGCCTAGCATTTTATCGAGATGAGATCGAATAGCTATGTTACAAATTTTTTAGCAAAGGGAAAGAAAGAAAACAAAAAAGAACCCTCTTAAAGAAAATTGATTAATTTTAATATAATTAAACTTAACATTCTTTAGTTTTTTTAATTTCCTTTTTGCTGTAGTTGGGTTATTTTGCAATTCATAGCTTTCATTGATAATTGTTAACCTAAAAATAATACATATTTACATTTTTTCTATTCATAAGTCGCACCTAGATATCCAGGATTTGATCTTCTTTGTTTGACAGGAATCTCTATACTTGTTCCAAAAATTGGATAATGGAGCTTCTGTTTTGATGTGATCTGTTATGATTATTTTCAAAATAGTTTTTGCACCCTCAGTGGTATCAACTGGATTATTGAACATAAATATTGTTACTCTGGCATTATTGACTGCCTTTCAAAAACAAATAAGTCCAAGTTTTGCTACACCAATGGCTCTTTGTCTTGTAACATATAATGATTTGGGAAGAAATCCTAGTTATTTTGTGCTGCTTAAATAATGCAATTAAAGTACTCTGAATTTTTGACCTTGCTTTGGGCTTCCTTCCTTATATTTTTATTTGTTTCTATGTCCAGTTGGATCTTTGCTCGGAAATGGCCAAATATCTTGCAAGGTCCTCAACTCCATTTGCTCTGTGGTTTCCTGAATCTTTCCGCATGGTCTGTTGTTGTTTCTCCAATTATGGTGCTTATCATTTGGGGCTCCTGGTTGGTTGTAATATTGGATCGAGACCTGATTGGTTTGGCTGTAATAATGGCTGGAACTGCTCTTTTATTGGCATTTTATTCGATTATGCTGTGGTGGAGAACCCAGTGGCAAAGCTCAAGTATGTATTTGCTGGCCCATTTTTTACTTAGTGAAACTTAACTTTATATCTTGTTCACAAGTGTAAGCTTATATACTCTATTTGATGTGAAACCAACATTTTTTTATTCACCCATGCCTCTGGATGTGATGGTGACGTCTGCTTTTGAAAAGTGGACAGAAAAGGGAGAAACCGCAACTGCAGCCGTGTATGAGTCTTGTGACGAAATTTGTGTGATTCTCTTTAGAAAAGAGAGCCAATAGCATGAGCTTTACTAGAACCAGTGCAAACTTGTAGAAAATTTTTGGTCAAACAAGTTGCTGGACGTGGCAGTGAGTGGTTGTGAACCAGAAAAAAGGGGGCAATCATTGGAAACTACAACAGGGTGAAAACATAGCATACCAAACAGTAGTTCCATAGTTGGGAAGTTGACTGTGGAAGAGTGTTGTGATCATGTCACAAGGGATGGTATCACTTTGGTATAGTGTTTAAGTTAAAGGGTTTGAGTAAAAAAAGTAAAAGAGAATGGAGATTCTTTGAATAATATGAGATTGGATTGATATGGTTTGTTTTACTTCTAACACATGAATGGACTTCATATTCTAACACTTACAGCACTCATAGCCAATGAGAAGGTAAACACTAGGATTACCAATAGGTTTAGATTTAACATTCAACATCTCCTTTAGTATGCCTAAGTTGATAGATAGTAATATTAACCTTTGATTAAGCAACTCCAGTTTCCAAAAAATACCAGAGTTTGCCCAAGTCTTTGGTCCAAAATTAATGAGAATTATAATATTTAAACATGTTTTTAGCAGATTATGGCCATGACAATTGCTACTTGTAATGAATGTCATCGACATAAACAACCAAAAGTGTGCTTAGATGAGAAGTGCAGTGACATTCTAACATAAAACTGACTGACCTGCTTCATTGCAAATCAGAACAAACTTCTGCACAACAATGCTAAAGTGAGTAAGTGACCAAACCAAGCTTGAGGAGACTGATTAAGGCCATAAAGAGATCTTTGTAATCAACATAGCAGTCCAAAATAATCCCGCTAGCAACAAAACCTGGCAATTACTCCATATGTACTTCTTGCAACTCTACATGGAGAAAGACGTTCTTGATATCAAGTTTATGGAGGGATCATTGGTGAATGACAACGATGGACTAGTTGTGCTTTAAGGCTATCAACTTGACCATCTGGGCCAGTGATGGACTTACCTCTAGTAATGAGAGCGAATTCCACGGTTCAACTAAACTGTAGAGCGAACATTTTTTCAATCGCTGCTTGTCTCCATCTTCTTGAGAAAATGCCCCACTTGTATTCTTGGGCACCTTATATAGTTTCATTTTTGTGTTGGCTCTTGTTATAATCTCCATAGGTGATATCTACATTTTTTCTTTGACAGGGGCTGTTGCAATTCTGCTTCTTCTGGCTGTTGCTCTACTCTGTGCATATGAACTTTGTGCAGTATATGTTACAACCGGATACCGGGCATCTGACCGATATTCTCCTTCTGGTTTCTTTTTTGGAGTCTCTGCAATTGCTTTAGCAATCAACATGCTATTTATTTGCAGAATGGTTTTTAATGGTATGCTATTGAATCACTTTGTTTCTTTGTTTGTTTACAAATTGTTATTGTAATTATTATGAAAGGTTGACATATATTACTGGTAGTTATATATGATATCATTTTCGATTTGGTTTCTACATGAAAAAAAGGTCAGTTAGTCCCTCTATGTTCAATCATTTTCAATGCTGTCCCCACCATTTGTTGCTGACTTGCGATTATAATATTGTGAGTCACCTAAAGTACAGGGACTAAATTGAAAATGACTTACTGACTTTCACACCCAAGGACCAAATGCATGGCATTTATTTTTAGTTTATTCTCCCAACACTTCATTGTGTTATAACTCCAATATGGACTATTATAATAGTAATAGATGGCAACAAATGTATAAGAACTAAATTGAAATTTTTTTCTTATAGGGACCAAACTGAAAATAAGTGTCATGTATAGGGACTACAAATATATTTCAACCATTTTGAACCATCCCTTGACTATAGAGACATTGCATTCTGATGTACCTTTACGATGTAGATGGTTTCCTGTTGTACTCTTGGTTCTGTTTTTTTTTGTCATGTGAAAAATTCTTATTACCATTATTCATTGTAGGGAATGGCTTAGATGTGGATGAATATGTGCGAAGGGCTTACAAATTTGCTTATTCTGATTGTGTCGAAGTGGGTCCTGTGGCATGTTTACCTGAACCACCAGACCCAAATGAGTTATATCCTCGGCAATCTAGAAGGTTTGTTCTAGTTCTTGCCCTCACTTTTGACTATCATAGTGGAGACAAATAACTGTAAGGTTTTAACTAAAATAGCATTCGGCATTAGCTGTTAGTCAAGAAAGCATTTATTTTGCTCTTATTTTTATCCCCCCTTTCCGATTAGTTTATTGATGGTTTTGTTACGTTGTTTTGGGTTATTTGCTCCCTTTCTTCTGACAATTGCTGAATGTTGAATATCTAATGTTGCTTGTCAAATATTTAAGTGGATATAATGCTTACTTCATTAAGCTTTCGCTTAAGTTATTGTTATTTTTCTTTGTCTTGACAGGGCTTCCCATCTTGTACTCCTCTATCTTGGCTCACTATTTGTTCTGTTAGTATACTCCATCTTGTATGGTCTAACCGCAAAGGAGGAAAATTGGCTTGGAGCAATCACATCAGTTGCTGTTATTATTCTTGGTGATTTAATTAGCCCTTCTTGTTATTGATTATTTTCATTTTCATTTTTTTTTAATTATGTAAACAGACAAAATTCTTATGCACCTTTTAGCTCTTTTTGTTTGATATGCTCTTTCTGTGCACTTTTTTGTTCCATAGATTGGAATATGGGAGCTTGCCTGTATGGCTTTAAACTTCTTAATAGTCGAGTTGCTGTGTTGTTTATTGCTGGAACATCTCGGGTGTTTCTTATTTGTTTTGGAGTGCAATACTGGTTAGTTCCTCAATTCAAAACATGTGGCCTTTCACCCCAACTGCATGTATTGCTGGTTTGTTGACTTATCTACACTTTCCTCTTACAGGTATTTGGGCCACTGTATCAGTTATGCTGTTATGGCTTCTGTACTTTTAGGAGCTGCTGTTTCTCGCCACTTATCGGTTACAAACCCATTAGCTGCAAGGAGAGATGCGTTACAAAGCACTGTTGTTCGCCTGAGAGAAGGATTTCGTAGAAAGGATCATAACAGTTCATCTAGCTTTTCTGAAGGCTGTGGCTCAAGTATGAAACGCAGTAGTAGTGTTGAAGCCGGTAATCTTGGAAATGTCATTGACGTTGGCAGGGGTATGGCTGCAGGTGATGGGAGCAATTGGAATAATGTCATGACTCACTCTGCTAGTTTACCGGATGGAATCAATAGTGACAAAAGCATAGATAGCGGAAGGTCAAGTTTAGCATTACATAGCAGCTCCTGTCGCTCAGCTGTTCATGAGCCAGAAGTTGGAACATCATCTGATGTTAGAAATTTGGATCACAATAATTCTGTGGTGGTTTGTTCTAGTAGTGGTCTTGATAGTCAAGGGAATGACTCTAGTGCATCAAACTCTGCAAATCAACAAACATTGGATTTGAATTTGGCTCTTGCATTCCAAGAAAGGTTGAATGACCCAAAGATTGCAACTATGCTGAAAAGAAGGACAAGACAAGGTGATCGGGAACTGAGTAGTTTATTACAGGATAAAGGCTTGGATCCGAATTTTGCTATGATGTTAAAAGAGAAAAGTTTAGAATTAGATCCAACTATCCTAGCATTATTGCAGAGGAGTAGTCTGGATGCGGATAGAGATCATCATGAAAATACTGATAATACCAGTGTTGACAATGCTATACCTAATCAGATTTCATTATCTGAAGAACTGAGGCTACACGGGCTTGAAAAATGGCTTCAGTTGTGCAGACTTGTATTGCATCACATTACAGGAACTCCAGAACGAGCGTGGGTTCTGTTTAGCTTTATTTTCATACTTGAAACTGTCATTGTTGCTATATTTCGTCCAAAAACAATCAAAATTATTAATGCAACACATCAACAGGTGAGTGTTGAGCCTCTCCCTCGATTATTTCTGGTTTGTTTTTGGGGAATGAATTATGTACAAACATGCAATTCTGGAAGCCTAACATCTGTATTTTGTTTGTTTGATTTTGGGGTGGTGATTGTTTAAATTTAATTGTCAATGTTATATGTGCTCATCTTGATATTTTCTGAACCTCTATTGCTTGTAGTTTGAGTTTGGATTGGCAGTGCTGTTGTTGTCTCCTGTGATATGTTCTATTATGGCTTTCCTTCGATCACTTACAGTAGAAGAAATGGCCATGACATCAAAACCAAGGAAGGTACAGGATTGACTATCTTTGGATTGAATATGCAAAATTGTTCTACTGAAATGGGTGAATTTAATCATTAACTTTTTATCTTGTTTATCTGAATAATGTTTGCTTTGTCAGTTTTTCTACTTGACTAGTGGTTGTAATTGTAATATAGGAATTAGGAAGTACTTCTGAAGTTCTGTTGCTTTGTACTGTTCTTTGTCTGAGTTCTGTGCTTTTATAGTCTTTTGAGGTTTATTATCTTGTAGAGCACGTCTTAACTTTGGATGAGAGTGCTAATTTATTATGATACTGACCACTTGCCCATTCCAGCTGCCCTTTGTAATATCATAAAACTTCCCAATGATTTTTGGAAAATCATTTCAATCTGTGAGGAAAACATATTTGCACATTCTTGCACGTAAACATTATATCATAATCCTGATGAATGAACTTTTAAAGCCATATGGCTTTTAAAGAACTCAAAAATGATCTCTGTATGCATGTTGCTTCTTGTCCTGCTTTTCATATGTATTGTGTATAAATCTGTATAAATTCTTAGGCCTGATTTTGCCCGTTGCTTTTTACTTGTGATTATATTATTGTAGTACTAGTAAAATATCCTATTCTAAACAACATTAAGATGTAGATGAATGACTGTAAGGGATTGTGACAGTATAAGGTCAATGAGAAAAGTTCAGCCATTAGATCAAGGTCTATTTTAATTGTTTCTCTTGGTGTTTTCCTTGGTCTTTTTCTACTTCTGCTTATCAGACTATCCTCCATTTGATTAACTTTCTCTACTTGGGCCTTCATTGATCTTATTGCATGGCCAAAAAAGTCTTAAAAATAGATAAGTAGTCTTAAAAATAAAATTTTGCAAGAGTAAAAGATAAAAATTTGTTATCTTCCAATAATATATTATCTCTGACTGTCTCTTCATAATTTGCTGTCTTCAGTATGGTTTTATTGCTTGGCTGCTCAGCACTTGTGTTGGATTGTTGCTCTCCTTTTTAAGGTTTGCCCTACTATACCTGAAAGTCATTGACACTTTTTATTTTTGACCTTATTTTTACTGAAGTTTTTTATGGAGAACATTTTGTGTTGTTACGATTGCAATTGAATACGTAAGTGTGCATTCACTACATACATAAAGTTGCTTATTCTTGTCACATGAACACGATTTACTTTCAAATACCTTCATTATTGTAGTCCCAGTTGTTCATGTTATTGAAATTTTTTCTGCTGTAGTGGATATTTCTCCACTAGTTAGTAGAATCCATCCATATCAAAGTACAAATTATAACAATTCCATTCATTTTACTAAACAAAAAGAAATCTGTTAACTTGTAGGAGAATAATGCAGTTGCTTATGAAATGGAACATGTTTTTGTTTTGACTGGTGTAATCATTATAATCCAGTTTAATTTAGTTTTTTGTTGGTCAGGCCACCACATAATAATGCTTATGCCTTTGTTTTCATTTTATTAACTACTCTGTATAAATTGTGCAGCAAATCATCCGTTCTCCTTGGATTGTCCTTGACTGTGCCACTAATGGTGGCATGCCTTTCTATTGCCGTTCCTATATGGATTTGTAATGGATACCAATTCTGGGTCCCCCATATAAATTGTACTGGAAGTGCGGGAAATGATCGCATTCCTTGTTCAAAGGTTAGTTCTACTGCCTTTCCTACCTACTATGAGCGTGTCTATAGTTTTAGAGTGTAGTGATCCTACCCAATCTCCTGATGACCCATAAAGCCGCCATGAGCTATGCACAAAGAGAAGACATGAAAACAATCCCGAAGAATTTGCTTTTGTTGTAACGTCATTTTCTGTAGCTATCACTGCATATTCATCTTATCTGAAAAATCAGTTATAACATTTTCTAGTTATTGGGTCTGGTAGTTATGCAATGATTTGGATGTTTGAGTGGCTACTAGCTTTTGGTGAAACATATGCTTTATGAAATCATAACTTAGAGGGAGGTGTGTTATGCATTTGTTGCTCTTGTTTTTTTTCAAGTTAAATTCCATGTCAAAGCATAATTTTTCTGGTTTCCTTTTACAGGGTATAGTTCTCATTATTTGTATGTCAGTATTTATTGGATCTGTACTGGCTTTGGGAGCAATAGTTTCTGCAAAGCCTTTAGATGATTTAAGATACAAGGGATGGAATGGTGATCAGAAAAGCTTGGGCTCCCCTTACACATCGTCTGTTTTTCTTGGCTGGGCAATGGCATCTGCCATTGGCTTGGTTGTTACTAGTGTGCTTCCAATAATTTCCTGGTTTGCAACATATCGGTTCTCCCCTTCCTCTGCTATCCTTATTGGAATATTTGCAGGTATTTTCTCATTTTGTGTATATGTATTCACACACGTGTATATACAATACATGTATTGATTTTTTTCCTAGCTGATGATATCTTTATCTCTATAAACTCTTTCTGGCTGCAGTTATCCTTGTAGCATTTTGTGGAGTGTCTTATTTAGAAGTTATCAAATCTAGGGATGACCAAGTTCCAACAAAGGGTGATTTTTTAGCGGCTTTACTTCCTTTAGTCTGCATTCCAGCAATGCTCTCCCTTTGCTGCGGATTGCTTAAGTGGTCGGTAAAACTTTCTTCTATCTGTCAATTTATCTTTATGGTGACACAATTGTTGCTTTGCAGTTTGGTAGGTGTCTGATGTTTTCTAAAATGTCTATTTGCAGGAAGGATGATGATTGGAAACTTTCTCGAGGTGTATATATTTTTGTTATAATTGGTCTTCTGCTTCTGCTTGGTGCTATTTCAGCTTTGATAGTTGTTGTCAAGCCTTGGACTGTAAGTGCAATTCTCTTCATTGTGTTGAATTTAATATCTCTTACCTGTGTACTTATCTTTCCTCCACCTCTCTCGCTCTTCAACTTTTTGGCCGATCCTCTTTCCCATTACTACAGATAGGGGTAGCATTTCTTTTGGTTCTTCTCCTGATGGTATTATCAATTGGTGCCATTCACCACTGGGCGTCAAACAATTTTTATTTGAGCCGGACTCAGATGGTCTTTGTTTGCTTCCTTGCCTTTTTGTTGGCTTTGGCAGCATTTCTTGTTGGATGGTTTGAAGGTACCAGCCATGTCTACAATATCGGCATTGATATGCATACCTTAACTTATGGTCCTTAAGTAAAAATGGCTGATGTGCTAGCATTATGTTCTTTGTTGTCTACTTTTCAGATAAACCATTTGTTGGAGCATCGGTTGGTTATTTTTTATTTCTCTTTCTTCTTGCTGGACGGGCATTAACAGTGAGTTATATATTCGAATTTTCAACCTTATAGTCAGCATCTTACTAAATCCTGAATGCTTTACTGCTTCATCTCTATCTTGTTCTCAGGTTTTATTCCTTTATTTTTTGTGTTTAGGTTCTGCTTTCAAATCCTATTGTGGTATATTCTCCCCGAGTTTTGCCAGTGTATGTGTATGATGCTCATGCAGATTGTGGAAAGAATGTCAGGTTTTACCATATGCCCTAAATTTGATTGTTAATGTTTTTGAATAGGTTGATTGATTCTGTCTTTAATTTACGTGTTTAACTGATTTATTAGTTTATGTATCCACTGCTTGTATCTGGTATTTACAGTGTTGCCTTTCTCATGCTATATGGGATTGCCCTGGCAACTGAAGGCTGGGGGGTTGTTGCCAGTTTAAAGATTTATCCACCCTTTGCTGGTGCAGCAGTATCAGCAATAACACTTGTTGTTTCATTTGGGTTTGCTGTCTCTCGTCCTTGCCTAACTCTTAAGGTTAGAGAAGTAATTGTGACCAATGTTGAATTTTCAAACTACTTCAAAATTCAAATGATTGGATTCATAAAATACTCTGAAATCTCTATGTGAAGAAAATGTCTTCATGATCTGCTAAGTGCTAGCTTTTTTCTTCAGAAAAATCCTTCTAATTGAAGTTCTAACCTTTCAATAATGTACACAGATGATGGAAGATGCTGTACATTTTCTCGGCAAGGAAACTGTTATTCAAGCAATTGCTAGATCAGCAACAAAGGTGTGTAATTTTGTTGACTAGATCTGGACCCTACTATGCCATTTTTTTTTTCATTTTATACTTGTGCTCTTAGTATTTTTGTAGTAGGAAGCTTTCCAACCTTTTCCTATTTCTCACTTATGTACATGTATTTGTATGTCACCAGAAATTTTCTTTCTTTTGCGGAACCAAATTTTGTTAAAATTTGGTTCACTTGCTGTACGGTTAATATTCTGTATGTGCTGAACTTTTTTCCATCTGTCACCATAAACACGTGATGTGGCTATATTTATTTTATTGTACTCACTTCATGCTTCAATCATCCCAAGTTTGGAGAATTTTTATGCTTTTGTATAAATTTGATTTTATTTTTTGCATTATTGTTGAGTATAGTAATCCATGTTTATTCTGTGTTTGCAGAGTCCACATCTTCTTGTAATCTTTTGCTAAATCAGTCTTTTTTTTTCAAAACAGTTTCAAATAGTGCTTCATAGTCACTTCTGTTTTGTGAGATTTATTTGTTATGCTTATATATTGACCTTGCTTCAAGTATGTTGTTTCCTATTAATTTTTGCTTTTCAAATAACAACCGCATGGAAGCCAATCTTTATTGTGAAGATTTTCCAGAATGTATTTGAAATAAACAGCTATCTGCTCTGACCTTAAAAGCAGATACTTGCTAATGAAATTAAGGTTCATCCCTGCTTCCATTTCTTGTCCATGTTTCTTTGCTTTAAAAAAATTAGGAATGTCTCTAGGCTCTAGCATTATTCTGACAACTAACCTCTAAACATTTGGAATTGTATTAATTGATTGCATTGTGCTCTGTGATCCTGATACCCACGTTTTAAATTGTTTTAATGAATATTTTCTCTTTTTCTCTGCATGTAGATTACTTTACTGAATATGCTATAGTTGGGAAAAAGGTTACCTTTCCATTTGTCCATGTAGTTAACTAAAAGTTAGTGTTTTTTGCTTGTATTGCAGACCAGAAATGCAATATCTGGAACTTACTCAGCCCCACAGAGGTCAGCTAGTTCTGCAGCCCTTTTGATTGGAGACCCTACCATTATGCGTGATAGGGCGGGAAGTTTTGTGCTTCCCAGAGCTGACGTCATGAAATTGAGAGACCGTTTGAGAAATGAAGAATTGGTTGCAGGTTCATTCTTTAGTAGATTAAGATATCAAAGTACATTTCGCCATGAGCCAACCAGTGATGTAGATCACAGAAGAGTAATGTGTGCACATGCACGGATTCTGGCTTTAGAAGAGGCTATTGATACTGAATGGGTGTACATGTGGGATAAGTTTGGTGGTTATTTACTTTTGTTGCTTGGTTTGACGTCTAAGGCAGAACGAGCACAGGTAAGAAGGCAATCATAGCTGCTTTGCATGCAGTGGATGTTATCCAGTTTTAATTCATGTGACAACAATAATCGTTTTGTTCTTGTAGGATGAAGTTCGTTTGAGACTCTTTCTTGACAGCATTGGATTTTCTGACTTAAGTGCTAAGAAAATAAAGAAGTGGATGCCAGAAGATCGCAGGCAATTTGAAATCATTCAGGAGAGGTACTATTCTGAATATATCATATTATTATGCATGGTATCTTTACCAATCTTTTCCATCTAATTATTTTGTAATGAATTTTCTAGTTACATAAGAGAAAAGGAGATGGAAGAGGAAATCTTCATGCAGAGGCGTGAAGAGGAGGGGAGAGGGAAAGAAAGGAGGAAGGCCCTACTTGAAAAAGAGGAACGCAAATGGAAGGAGATAGAAGCTTCTCTGCTCTCCTCCATTCCTAATGCTAGCAGCAGAGAGGCTGCAGCCATGGCAGCGGCAGTGCGTGCAGTTGGAGGTGATTCCGTTCTAGATGATTCTTTTGCTCGAGAGAGGGTTTCAAGCATTGCACGTAGAATACGTGCTTCACAGTTAGCTCGCCGTGCACTTCAGGTTCATTAATAACTGCCTTTGCTATTACTTCTGAATTCCGATAGTAATTGGTAGGATCATTTTTCAGTTTTTAAAACAGCTGGTTTGATTTGTCTGAGGGATTTCAGTGGGAATAGAAAAAGAATTGGCAAAGGGCATGGAATGGAATGATCAGTTAATAATGGTGCAAGATTTAGAAGGATTGTAGTAGAAAGTAAATAATTATTTTCCAGTTTGTAATTATGATGTTTTCCCATTGTGCAATATATGTAAATAAAATGCTTTCTTTAAAAAAGAAACAATATGTTTTAAAACAATATTTTAATTTAATGATATATGGTTTTTAAATAATTGGCTTGATCTCACTTTTTGTCCATTTTAAAAATGTTTGTAGTTTTTTTCTTTTCAAAATGCCAAAAACCAGTCAATCCAAACTGAAATAAATTGGATTGTATTTGATTTTAAAATCTAATTGATCAGATGGTCAAAGAGCAAAACTGAAGGGATTTGATTGGATGGTTTTTCCTTCAAAACCGATTCAATACAATCCGCGAACACCTTGGGGGGACCAAAAGTGCAATTAATCTCAAATAATTTTATTCAGATTAATAAATATATTATAAAATCATTATTTAAATTGTTAATTGTTTTAAAATTATTTTTTTTATTAAAATAGTTTTTAAACAAAATATATCCACTTGATAAAAATAAAAATGGCAAATATAGGGTCAAATATATATTCTTCGAAGTATTTCGTCATTTGCAATTGATTAGGATAACTCTTCTGTGGATTACTTAATTAATGTGGTTCTGGACTAATGAATATTTGGTATCCATGGCAGACAGGAGTGACAGGTGCCATATGTCTTCTTGATGATGAGCCAACAGGAAGTGGCAGGCTTTGTGGTCCAATTGATTCCAGTCTATGTCAAAGTCAAAAGGTTACCTTCTCCGTTGCATTGATGATTCAACCTGAGTCTGGTCCTGTTTGTCTTTTGGGCACTGAGTTTCAGAAGAAGGTTTGCTGGGAAATTCTTGTGGCTGGTTCTGAACAAGGTATTGAGGCTGGGCAAGTTGGGCTTAGATTGATTACTAAAGGTGATAGGCAAACGACTGTTGCAAAGGAGTGGAGTATTAGTGCAACAAGTATTGCAGATGGAAGGTCTGGTATCTTTTTTCATGTATCTTATGTTTCGTTTTTTAAAATTCAAGTTTACTGGGTTTTGAGTTCTCTTATTATGTTTGACCTGTTGTTGCAGATTGTCTTCAAATGTGTCACAAATTTTTAGTTTTTAACATTTTTTTTAATATAATTTTATCCAAAAGCGTTTTGTAATTATATGGTTTCTATTACTCATTTTGCAATTATTTTCTCTAGATTAAGTTTCATGATTTCATTGATAACTGAGAATTCACAAGGCACTGATTTCAATCTTTCTGCCAGCTTCATTGAGATGCACAAGATAACTAGATTTACTTTTAAAGTGTTGCTATTTTGGCATTGTAAATCTGCAACTATGATCAAATTTTTATACTGCATGGGTCTTTTTAGGACAATTTTATACATGAGATTTTTATGAAACAAAATATCTATATCATTTGCTTGACTGTTGCGCTTGTCATAAATATATTTCGATTGTTCTGTCTAGACAATGTTGTTTCACTACACGGTAACTATTGTTATACTTTCTAACATTTGTGTGTGAATAAATATCTTGCAGGTGGCATATTGTAACAATGACAATTGATGCTGATTTAGGGGAAGCAACGTGTTATTTAGATGGTGGATTTGATGGATACCAGAATGGGTTACCATTGTGTGTGGGTAGTAGCATTTGGGAACAGGGGACGGAAGTGTGGGTTGGAGCTAGACCGCCAGCAGATATTGACGCATTTGGTAGGTCAGATAGTGAAGGGGTTGAATCTAAGATGCACATTATGGATGCTTTTCTCTGGGGAAGATGCTTAACTGACGATGAAGTTTCTGCTCTCTATACCTCGATGGCTTCCGCGGACTTCGGTGCACTTGATTTCCCTGAAGACAATTGGCAGTGGGCTGATTCACCCTCTAGGGTATGTATCCCCCCGCCTCCACGCCTTCCCTAAGCATGTTTACAATCTAGACATGTGGACTGTAGTTTGCAGTACACAAGTAATTTTCTTATTCATATTCTGATTCTGACTTGAGGGATTCATATTTTTATATGAGGAAAGACTTGACAGGTAACAGTTTCTGTTGTAACTGAAACTGTTACCTGTCAATATGACTAGATTGTACATGTGCTTAACATATCCTGATAGCAGAAGATATTATTGAAGTTTTAAAAACATTAAATTATACAAACAGAAAAAGATGTCCTCCTTATGCTTCGAAGTGCTCTATTGTGTATCTTATAATGCTTAGCATCAAACTTTTCATTCTGCTTACTATTAAAAATAGTATAAGAACCAATGGTATTTGTCTACCATGTTTGCTTTGGATATCTAATCCTATTAACACATTTTGTGCCTAGGTTGATGGTTGGGACAGTGATCCTGCTGATGTAGATTTGTATGACAGAGATGAAGTGGATTGGGATGGACAGTATTCTAGCGGGAGGAAAAGAAGGTCAGACCGTGATGGCATGGTGGTGGACATGGATTCCTTTTCTAGAAAGTATAGAAAACCTAGAATTGAAACACAAGAGGAGATTAATCAACGGATGCTATCGGTAGAACTGGCCATCAAAGAAGCTCTCTATGCTAGAGGAGAGTCACGTTTTACTGATCAGGAATTTCCTCCGAATGATCTCTCATTGTTTGTGGACCCTGAAAGCCCCCCAACAAAGTTACAGGTATTTCTCTTTATTATTTTTAAATTTTATTTATTATATTGTTTACCTCACTTAGTATTGTTTCCAATACAGGTTGTTTCTGAGTGGTTGAGACCAGGTGAAATTGCTAGACAGAACCATCCAGACTATCGTCCGTGCTTATTTTCAGGACCACCACAATCCTTCAGATGTTTGTCAGGTTTTTATGTTTTACAACTTGCTTGGAAGAATTTGGCAATAAATGCCTGTTCTTATATATATTTTGATAGGTTTGGATTTGCAATTTCTATTAATAGCTGTTATGTATATTGTATAGGGCCGGTTGGGTGATTGTTGGTTCTTGAGTGCTGTTGCTGTTCTGACAGAGGTTTCACGTATATCAGAGGTAATCATCACTCCAGGATATAATGAGGAGGGAATTTACACTGTTCGCTTTTGTGTTCAGGTAAGGACCAATTAAGAAGAGCTGAATTCACATCACTTTCTTATAATTGATCTCCTTTTCATGCTTTATCTGGATAATTATTCCCGAATGGCTGGAAATTGTTATCATGTCTTGGATCTTTAGACTGTTGCACTGCTTTTTCTGTATTTTGAGAGAGGCTAGTAACATGGTGGTTAAAGACTTGTTCAGTAAGTGAAAAGTTATTAAATGTTTAATTTCATCAATCCAAGTATCCAACCATTGGATTGAAAGTCTATATTAAGTATATCAAGTCTACAGAACTATATACAATTTAAAAATTGATACTTCATTTGAAAACTTCATTTTAACTTATAAACTCTTCAAAATATAAGTAAATATCTGCTATGAGCTTATATACCTATCAATATTACATTATTGATATACCTACATGATAGTCATGTACCATAAACTTCATTATATACCTATGCATGATAGTCATGTTAATATTACATTATTCAATGGTTGGATTGTGAATTTATAACCTACAAATAGTTATTAAATGGAGTGAGTGTTCAAGAATTACTCTTAGAGTAAATGGAGTTCTACTCTCTCTCTCTCTCTCTGTGTGTGTGTGTGTGTGTTAGCTAATAAGAATATAAGGGCTCTTGAATCTAAAAGTGTATGGGTGTATTGTTACTTCATTATAGGTATCTCTTCTGCATTGTTGGTGTCACATGGTTTTGGCTTGCTTCAATTGACTTGATACATGAAATACGTTTCTTGACATTGGATATTCAATATATATGATCTACAGTGACGTTTGTCATATTGGCTTCATGTACCTTCTAGTTGCATATTTATCTGATGTATGCTATAGTTTGTATTATTTTGACATCTTATTTATAGCATATTCTGGTTCATGATATCTAGGGTGAATGGATCCCTGTTGTTGTTGATGATTGGATTCCGTGTGAGTTACCGGGTAAACCAGCTTTTGCTACTAGTAAGAAGGGTTATGAACTTTGGGTCTCTATTTTGGAGAAGGCATATGCTAAGTTGCATGGCTCTTATGAAGCACTAGAAGGTGGGCTTGTTCAGGATGCTCTGGTGGATCTTACTGGGGGTGCAGGGGAGGAAATTGACATGAGGAGTGGTGAAGCCCAGATTGACCTTGCAAGTGGTAGATTGTGGTCCCAGTTGTTACGCTTCAAGCAAGAAGGTTTTCTCCTAGGTGCTGGAAGTCCTTCAGGTTCAGATGTGCACATCTCTTCTAGTGGCATTGTGCAAGGACATGCGTACTCAATACTGCAGGTAGTGGGATAATCTTATATTTTTTACGATCATTATACATAAAACCATTTATAAGGTTCCACTTAACAGCTTTAAGATTTTAGGAGAGTTGGTCCTTGACATCATAACACACACACAACCTCTATGACCATGACATCAGGAATTTGATCCTTGCTACCCTCATTTTTCTAAGTAAAAAAAGTTGAATTTCACCACAAGGCAGGGGGTGGATTTGGGCTCTATTTGCACTTCAAGCCCAAAAGGTTCTTGGGTGGTGTGTGTTAGATGTAAAACCATTCATGAGTTTGCACCCAACAACTCAAACCTTTAGTTGGTCCTTGACAATCCGAATGTTTTTTAATGATCACTGCTGTCGTACAATTTTAGATTAGAGAGGTGGATGGGCATAAACTGGTTCAGATCCGAAATCCATGGGCCAATGAAGTTGAGTGGAATGGTCCCTGGTCTGACTCATCACCTGAATGGACAGATAGGATAAAGCACAAGCTGAAGCATGTTCCGCAGGTAGTTATTCATGCTTTCCTATTGTGGATTAGTCATATGCTTTGGCTCCTTGGTATCTCTTTATGAATGAGCAGACTAATTGCTCTCACTCAGTTGTATGAACTTTTAATTACTGACACCAAGTGACCATTTTATTCTTTTTTCCTACTTTTTTTTGACAGTCAAAAGATGGTATATTCTGGATGTCCTGGCAAGATTTTCAGATCCATTTCCGATCGATCTATATTTGTCGGATCTATCCATCAGAGATGCGTTATTCTGTCCATGGTCAATGGCGCGGATACAGTGCTGGTGGGTGTCAGGATTATGATACATGGCATCAAAATCCACAGTTCAGACTGACTGCAACTGGGCAAGATGCATCATTTCCAATTCATGTATTCATTACCTTAACTCAGGTATAAATGGTATTGGAGTTTCAGTAATGCATTCATCGAAAAGATCATTTCCCTTGAATTTCTTTAAAATCTTATTTTATCATATTTATAGGGTGTGGGATTTTCTAGAACAACGGCTGGTTTCAGAAATTATCAATCCAGCCATGATTCACTGATGTTCTACATTGGAATGAGGATACTTAAAACTCGTGGCCGGCGTGCTGCTTTCAATATATACCTACATGAATCAGTTGGTGGGACAGACTATGTTAATTCTCGAGAAATATCCTGTGAAATGGTTCTGGAACCGGAGCCAAAGGGATACACTATCGTTCCTACCACTATACACCCTGGGGAAGAAGCACCCTTTGTGCTTTCGGTTTTCACCAAGGCATCAATAACTCTGGAAGCTTTGTAGTGCCTAGGGATAGCTACCTGTTATATCCTGTCCTCTTGACAAGTTTTTGCTCGAGTTCTCAGGGGATTATGTACTTGCACTGCTGAGGCCCTGCTTAGAACAATTGGGTAATTATCTCTCTTCGAACCCCCCCCCCCCCTCTATTTTTCTCTCCATATTGTAGTAGTCTGTATGTCATTTAACATTGACATTTATGTTTTTCACAGCCTGTGATTATTTGATCCTTAAAGGTTGAAGTTTCTAGCATGAGTGGACAGCCTCACATCATTGGGATACGATTCCTGAAGGGAATGACTAGGCATCTGTTCGAGCCACGAGGAAAATCTTTTGTATGAATGCTTGGTCTTTTAATCTGGTGATTCCATCATCTTGAACCATGGCATGCATCTGCCAGCATTGAAGAGGGCTGTCGGGGGTGTTTATTGTGTACATAGAAAGTGGTACTATAGGGGTATACTTGTAACCATCTAAACAAAGTGGGAAAGGAAATAGCTGAAAATAAGTAGGAAATTACTAACATCTGGAGGTGAAGTGGGTGGAGGAGGTATAGTAACAAGCATTGAGTAAACTGATTGTAAATCCAGCTCCTTTTTTACTCTTGCAAAAAAGTTGTACAAACATTAACAATTACTAATTCCTATTATTTATTGACATTTGGGAAAATTTTGTACAAATGCTTTTCTAATCTAATTTGGTTTCAAAAGAAAAGTAATTGTTGATTTTTTTTCTCCCCGGTGGGGGTACTGAAAATTCTATTGATAGAAAATCAAAAGATGATTCAAATAGCTGACAGTGTAAGAGAACAACAAATAATAGAAACCATGTTTCCAGTTGAAAAATCACCTCTTGTTGGACCAATAGCAATAGTGGTCAACATCAATTAGTAGAAGATCCAGATTCTTCCCAATACTAAATTGATGTTGGAAGAGTTGAAAAATTGATAGTCAAGATTTTGAGATTGAAATATTAATAAACGGTGTGAATGTTCCTTTCTCGTTGCGTTCTTGATTTATCTATACTTCAAATTCTAAAAATTTAAGCATTTCAAATTTAAATTAAATATTTTTAAAAGATCTCTAGTTGTTAGCTACTCTCTCAGTCTCAAAATAAATGTCATTTTAGGTTTCTTTACACTCATTAAGAAATATAATAAATGAATGAGTAATAAATTTACCAAATTTACCTTGCAATAAATATTGGAGTGAGATTTAATTTTATTATTCAAAAATTGATTCATACAATTATTAAAGGTAAAATTGAAATTAATTAATTCATTGAAGATATAAAACACTACTTATTTTGAGATTGAAAGAGTATTTATTTATTAACATCAAAGGATTGTCAATTTAGCATATTTTTTATTTAAAAATGTAAGGAGCTAAATACATATTTTGTGTATTTTGATCCCTTGGTTTCTCTCCCTCCAAAAGTGGTATATGAATTATCACTAGTGATTTCATCTGAGTGGGCAAGGTACCAGGGTTCTTACTCCCCAAGCTAAACACACGGTTGACAAAAGATGAGAAAATATCCATTTTTGCACCCCAATATAATTGTCTGATAAGAGCGGTTGAAGCAAAAGTGAGATTGCTTCTGCGCTGCCGTGCCTCGCACTGAAGTACCTCCTCTACCTTTGCCTCAGCCTCTGGTCTGTTGGTGTGTGATGGTTGGTTTGGACATGTATGTAAATTTGCCGAGTTTGAAGGTTCTGCTGTCCCAAATGGGCTAAATCTATCTCTCAAAAATATTCTTTTTCATGTCTGAGATGTGCTGTGTGTGTGGTTAGATTGTGTCTTTGTTTTTTCTTTTTCTGTTTGTTGGACAGTTGAGAACTGTTTAAGCTCATCCAGAGCATAGCTTGGATTTATTGTATATGAGTTAGTTATTGCATATCTATTCTGGGCCTATTGTATTCAGGGTCCCTTCTGTGCAATGTTTGGACTTTGCCCTTTCTCAATATACCGCAACTTTGACCAAAAAAAAAAGCAAAAGAGATTATTGTTCTCATCCCAGAGTGAAAAGATTTTTTTTATTGAATATATACCTGGATTTCCCAGAATAGTGTGTGATGACAAAGCACCACTTTAACCACAAGATAAATAATAGAGCAAAACATACACTGCTTACAAAGACTCACCAACTTATTTTGTAAAAGCAAACTTATTTTGTTTCCAATTTCCCTATATAACATTTCCTTATCCATAACTTGCAACTGACTTAGAAATATTCTACCTTAGGATAACTCGCCCTAAGCCTGTTCTCCAACACATTCCATCTCAGAAAACCATTTCCCAATCCTTGTGTGCTCTATCATATCTCGACCTGACTTGAGGTGGCGGATGGGTCTTAGAACGACAAAGACAGCAACATCTGCTAAATTAGATTCTAAACCACCTGCCAAAACCAATAATATAAGCACTTACAAGTCTTCATGGTAACACATCTAACATTTTTTGTATCATATGTAAATCATACTCATTAAACTTCAACATACCAAGAAAATTTCGGTATAAAAAGGCAGAAAAGGAGAGAAAGAAAGTAGCAAATGGTGAAGGGGAATGATAAAAAGTAATCACCCTTGTAATGGTTGATAAATATTGCTTCATAAAAGGCACTCAACTAATGTGGTTTTTGTTTTTCATAATGAGTACGAAAAGCAAGAAAAGACAGTGAGGTGCACATTATTCTATGATAAGTTGAAAGAAAACTTCCTCTCTCCCTCTTTTGACATTCTTTAAAAACATATAATTTTTATAGACATGGTTCAGTTGAACAAGGCTTACTTAAATTTGAACCAAGCAAAACAGTTTGATGAATTAGCATGTCTTTAACGTCATGCATCCACAAGGACCGGTTAGCATCCATCCCATTGTGCATATTTTAGGGTCACTACAAAATAATAATAAATTTGCATGAGGTAACTGAATGTAACGGGCAATCAGATCTTATAGTTATAGATGAATTCTCTTCATATTTGAAAAATGACAGAGGAAAATATCAATTTCAAGTAGAGAAAGTAAAATAAATGATCAATAGATGTAGTATATTGTTTTTGAAAAATAAATAAATATGAAATATGCTTCAAAGAGTTACAAAATTGTATGAGATTGGTCCAAAAACATAACCTGCTTAATACAACATTATTTGTGCTCATATATCAAAAGAATTTTTTCAGCACAAATGGAGACAGTTATGAACCTGAAGAATCAACCATTTGTTCACCATCAACTGTCAAATTAGGCACCTTTTTGTAGTCAAAACCACTTGATCTCCTTGTTCATCGAATTCACTTCCACCAACGTTGGGGAAAAAATCAATGCAACAGATTAGGAAATTCAATTTAACTAACAGCAACGCAATACAAAAGGGATAATACCTTAATTTATTATTAATAATCAAGTAATTATTAATAAAAAACAAAAAATCCAAGCCTCCTGAGTCGGGAGATAATAAAGGAAATGAATTCACCTTTAACCTTGTTGCAGAATGGACAAGCCTCGTACCGAAAGAGAACAACTTCTTTGGGTTTGAAGCTATTTTCTGAGCCCCTCACGCGGAGGACTTCAGCGCTTTCAACTAAGCATTTTGAATGGCATCATGCTGGTTGTCAAAAACACATTTAATCACACCTTTGAATAATTCTGCAACCATCTAATATGATCTTTTGATGATTTAGATAATGCTTTTAGGGAAGGACATTTAATGCTTTAGACATTCTGATCATGACCAAAAAGCTAAAATCACATAATGGTACACCATATAGATAATAAATATCTTGATCGTTATTTGAGCTGTCTCATGCCCAAACTGAAATTGCTCTATACTCAAAGAGACATCATCCTGATTTTGAAAATTTGGGGTCGTCAAATCTTGAAAATTCGTCATGGAACATCATCCTGATTTTACATTATGAGTAAAGATTCATATTGTAATCGTATTAAGAGACATCAAGGATAAAAGTTGTAGTTAGCGCCATCGCTTCTCATGCATCTACACTATCCCGATTTCACAAAAAAAATCAACACTTTGGGTAAAGAATTCATCTTGTAAAGGGTCATCAAGTCCGATTATAGATGGTGAATAAAGAATAATAGTTAGCGCCACTAGTTCTCATGCAAACCATCATCCTAATTTCAAAAAGAAATCAACTTGTAACGGGAGCAAGGCGAAAGGAGAATTCATATTTAGAGCCAACATTTCTTCACGAAATGAGTCATCGAATCCGAAATTTGCATACCGTCCTGATTACACAAAGAAATCGGCATTTTGGATAAATAACTATTCACAAAAAGGATTACCGAATCCGAATATTGCATACCGTCCCGATTTCACAAAGAAAACACCATTTTGGGTAAATAACTCATTCCCAAAAGGGTCACCAAATCTGAAAATTGCATACCATCCCGATTTCATAAAAAAAAACACCATTTTGGGTAAACAACTCATTCCGAAAAGAGTCATCGAATTTGATATTTGCATACCGTCCTGATTTTACAAAGAAATCGGTATTTTGGGTAAATAATTTATTCTTAAAAGGGTCACCGAATCCGAAATTTGCATAGTATCCCGATTTCACAAAGAAATCGACATTTTGGGTAAATAACAAATTCCGAAAAGGGTCACCAAATCCGAAATTTGCACACACATTTTGGGTAAATAACTCACCACGAAAGTGTCACCGAATCCAAAAATTGCACATCGACCCGATTTCACAAAGAAATCACTATTTTGGGTAAATAACTAATTTCGAAAAGGGTCACCGAATCCGAAAATAGCATACCGTCCTGATTTCACAAAGAATTCACCATTTTGGGTAAATAAATAATTCTGAAAAATGAAAATGGTCACTGACTCCAAAATTTGCATATCGTCGCGATATCACAAAGAAATAGGCATTTTACGTAAATAACACATTCCGAATAGAGTCACCGAGTCCGAAAATTGTATACCGACCCGATTTCGAAATCGACAATTTGAGTAAATAACTCCTCACAAAATGGGTCACTGAATCTGAGAATTGCATATCATCCCGATTTCACAGAGAAACCATCATTTTGGGTAAATAACTCATTTTCAAAAGGGTCACCGAGTCCAAAATTTGCATACCGTCCTGAATTCATAAAGAAATCAGCATTTTTGATATATAACACATCATAAAAAAGGTCACCGAATCCGAAATTTGCATACCGTCCCGATTTCATAAAAAAATCGGCATTTTGGGTAAATAACTCCTCACGAAATCAGTCTCCGAATCCGAAATTTGCATACCCTCCTGATTTCACAAAGAAATCGGGCATTTTGGGTAAATAACTAATCACGAAAGGGTCACCGAACCAGAAAATTGCATACCGCCCCCGATTTCACAAAGAAATCACCAATCTGGGTAAATAACTAATTCCGAAAAGGGCCACCGAATCCGACAATTGTATGCCGTCCTGATTTCACAAAGAAATCACCATTTTGTGGAAATAACTCATCACGAAAGGGTCATCGAATCCGAAAATTGCAAACCGTCCCGATTTCACAAAGAAATCACCAATTTGGGTAAATAACTAATTTCGAAAAGGGCCACCGAATCCAAAAATTGCATACCGTCCCGATTTCACAAAGAAATCACCATTTTGGGTAAATAACTAATTCTGAAAAGGGTCACCGACTCTGAAATTTGCATACTGTCCCGATATCACAAAGAAATAGACATTTTACGTAAATAACACATTCTCAAAAGAGTCACCGACTCCGAAAATGGTATACCGACCCTATTTTGAAAACGGCATTTTGGATAAATAACTCATAACGAAAAAGGATACCAAATCCAAAAATTGGGATACCGTCTTGATTTCACAAAGAAATCGGCATTTTTGGGTAAATAACTCCTCATAAAATGGGTCATTGAATTCGAGTGTTGCATATCGTCCCGATTTCACAGAGAAATCAGCATTTTGGGTAAATAAATCATTTTGACAAGGGTCACTGAGTCCAAAATTTGCATACCGTACCGAATTCACAAAGAAATCAGCATTCTTGGTAAATAACACATCACAAAAAGGGTCACTGAATAGGAAATTTGCATACCTCATGATTTTACAAAGAAATCAACATTCTCGGTAAATAACACATCACAGAAAAGGTCACCGATTCCGAAATTTGCATACCTTACCGATTTTACAAAGAAAACACTATTTTGGGTAAATAACTTATTCACAAAAGGGTCACCAAATCCAAATTTTGCATACCATTAAATAACACATCACAAAAAGGGTCACCAAATCCGAAATTTGCACACCGTCCCGATTTCACAAAGAAATCAGCATTTTGGGTAAATAACTCATCACGAAAGGGTCATCGATTCCGAAAATTGCATACTGCCCCAATTTCACAAAGAAATCACCAATTTGGGTAAATAACTAATTCCGAAAAGAGCCACCGAATCCGACATGTCGTCCTGATTTCACAAAGAAATCACCATTTTGGGGAAATAACTCATCACGAAAGGGTCACCGAATCCGAAACTTGCATACCGTTCCGATTTCATAAAGAAATCACCAATTTGGGTAAATAACTAACTCCGAAAAGAGCCACCGAATCCAAAAAGGCATACCGTCCCGATTTCACAAAGAAATCACTATTTTGGGTAAATAAATAATTCTGAAAAGAGACACCGACTTCGAAATTTGCATACCGTCCCGATATCACAAAGAAATAGACATTTTACGTAAATAACACATTCTGCGAAAATGGTATACCGACCCGATTTTGAAAACGGCATTTTGGATAAATAACTCATCAAGAAAAAGGACACCGAATTAGAAAATCGGATACCATCTTGATTTCACAAAGATGAAATCAGCATTTTTTGGGTAAGTAGCTCCTCATAAAATGGGTCACCGAATCCGAGTATTGCATACCGTCCCCATTTCACAGAGAAATTAGCATTTTGGGTAAATAAATCATTTTGAAAAGGGTCACCGAGTACGAAATTTGCATACCGTCCCAAATTCACAAGGAAATCAACATTTTTGGTAAATAACACATCACAAAAAGGGTCACCGAATCCGAAATTTGCACACCATCCCGATCCCGATTTCACAAAGAAATCAACATTTTGGGTAAATAACTCTTCACGAAAGGGTCACCGAATCCGAAAATTGCATACTGCCCCAATTTCACAAAGAAATCACCAATTTGGGTAAATAACTAATTCCAAAAAGGGCCACCAAATCCGACAATTGCATGCCGTCCTGATTTCAAAAAGAAATCACAATTTTGGGTAAATAACTCATCACGAAAGGGTCACCGAATCCGAAAATTGCATACTGCCCCCGATTTCACAAAGAAATCACCAATTTGGGTAAATAACTAATGCCGAAAAGGGCCACCGAATCCGATAATTGCATGTCGTCCTTATTTCACAAAGAAATCACCATTTTGGGGAAATAACTCATCACGAAAGGGTCACCGAATCCAAAAATTGCATACCGTCCCAATTTCACAAAGAAATAACCAATTTGGGTAAATAACTAATTCTGAAAAGGGCCACCAAATCCAAAAATTGCATACTGTCTCGATTTCACAAAGAAATCACTATTTTGGGTAAATAACTAATTCTGAAATGGGTCAGCGACTTCGAAATTTGCATACCATCCCGATATCACAAAGAAATAGACATTTTACGTAAATAACACATTCTCAAAAGAGCCACCGACTCCGAAAATGATATACCGACCCGATTTTGAAATTGGCATTTTGAATAAATAACTCATCACGAAAAAGGACTCCGAATTAGAAAATCGGATACCGTCTTGATTTCACAAAGAAATCGACATTTTTGGGTAAGTAACTCCTCATAAAATGGGTCACTGAATTCGAATATTGCATACCGTCCCGATTTCACAGAAAAATCAGCATTTTGGGTAAATAAATCATTTTGAAAAGGGTCGCCGAGTACGAAATTTGCATACCGTCCCAAATTCACAAGGATATCAACATTTTTGGTAAATAACACATCACAAAAAGGGTCACCGAATCCGAAATTTGCACACCGTCTCGATTTCACAAAGAAGTCCCGATTTCACAAAGAAATCAACATTTTGGGTAAATAACTGTTCACGAAAGGGTCACCGAATCCGATAATTGCATACTGTCTCGATTTCACAAAGAAATCACCAATTTGGGTAAATAACTAATTCCAAAAAGGGCCACCGAATCCGACAATTGCATGTCGTCCTGATTTCACAAAGGAATCACTATTTTGGGTAAATAACTCATCACGAAAGGGTCACCGAATCCGAAAATTGCATACCATCCCGATTTCACAAAGAAATCACCAATTTGGGTAAATAACTAATGCCGAAAAGGGCCACCGAATCCGACAATTGCATGTCGTCCTGATTTCACAAAGAAATCACCATTTTGGGGAAATAACTCATCACGAAAGGGTCACCAAATCTGAAAATTGCATACTGTCCAGATTTCACAAAGAAATCACCAATTTGGGTAAATAACTAATTCCGAAAAGGGCCACCGAATCCAAAAGTTGCATACCGTCCCGATTTCACAAAGAAATCACCATTTTGGGTAAATAACTAATTCTGAAAAGGGTCACCGACTTCAAAATTTGCATACCGTCCCGATATCACAAAGAAATAGACATTTTACATAAATAACACATTCAGAAAAGAGTCATCGACTCCGAAAATTGTATACCGACTCGATTTTGAAATTGACTTTTTGGGTAAATACATCACGAAAAAGGACACGGAATCCGAAAATTGTATACCGTCTTGATTTCACAAAAATTGGCATTTTTGGGTAAATAACTCCTGCATCAAATGGGTTACTAAATCTGAGTATTGCATACTGTCCCAATTTCACAGAGAAATCAACATTTTGGGTAAATAACTCATTTTGAAAAGGGTCACCGAGTCCAAAATTTGTACATTTTTGGTAAGTAACACATCACAAAATGGGTCACTGAATCCGAAATTTGCACACAGTCCAAATTTCACAAAGAAATCAATATTTTGGGTAAATAACTCATCACGAAAGGATCACCGAATCCAAAAATTGAATACCGTCCCGATTTCATAAAGAAATCACCATTTTGGGTAAATAACTTATTCCGAAAAGGGCCATCGAATCCAAAAATTGCATACCGTCCCGATTCCACAAAAAAATCACCATTTTGGGTAAATAACTAATTCTGAAAAGGGTCACCGACTGTGAAATTTGCATATCGTCCAAATATCACAAAGAAATGGACATTTTACGTAAATAACACTTTCTGAAGAGGCACTGACTCTGAAAATTGTATACCGACCCGATTTTGAAATCGACATTTTGGGTAAATAACTCATCACGAAAAAGGACACCGAAACCAAAAATTCGATACCGACTCGACTTCACAAAGAAATCGACATTTTGGATAAATAACTCCTCACAAAAAGGGTCACTGAATCCGAGTATTGCATACCGTCCCGATTTCACAGAGAAATTAGCATTTTGGGTAAATAACTCATTTTGAAAAGGGTCACCGAGTCGAAATTTGCACACAATCCCAAATTCACAAAGAAATCAGCATTTTTGGTAAATAACACATCACAAAAAGGGTCACCGAATCCGAAACATGCATACGAAATCGACATTTTGGGTAAATAACTCTGCACGAAATCGGTCTCCAAATCCAAAATTTGCATTCCGAATCCGAAATTTGCATACCCTCATGATTTCACAAAGAAATCACTGTTTTGGGTAAATAACTCATTCACAAAAGGATTACCGAATCTGAAATTTGCATACTGTCCCGAATTCACAAAGAAATAAGCATTTTTGGTAAATAACACATCACAAAAAGGGTCACCGAATCCTAAATTTGCAGACCGTCCCGATTTCACAAAGAAATCAGCATTTTGGGTAAATAACTCATCACGAAAGGGTCACCGAATCTGAAAATTGTGTACCGTCCTGATTTCACAAAGAAATCACCATTTTGGGTAAATAACTTATTACAAAAAGGGCCACCGAATCCGAAAAGTGTATGCGGTCCCGATTTCACAAAGAAATCACCATTTTGGGTAAATAAGTAATTCTGAAAAGGGTCACCCACTGTGAAATTTGCATATCGTCCCGATATCACAAAGAAATAGACATTTTACGTAAATAACACATTCTGAAGAGTCACCGACTCCAAAAATTGTATACCGACCCGATTTTGAAATCGACATTTTGGGTAAATAACTCTTCACGAAAAAAGACCCCAAATCCGAAAGAATAATTCTAAATCCTCTTACCTTTTATTCCTATAAATCCTCCTAATTACTAAATGGAGAAAACATTAAATGTTTTTTATGTTTTCAAGATATTAGTTGTATTCTATTTCTTATTTTATAAAGTGATAGGAGGATAAGTAGGAGGATATAACATTTCTCAATTCGAAAATTGGATACCGTCTCGATTTCACAAAGAAATCGACATTTTGGGTAAATAACTCCTCACAAAATGGGTCACTGAATCCGAATATTGCATACCGTCCCGATTTCACAGAGAAATCAACATTTTGGGTAAATAACTCATTTTGAAAAGGGTCACCGAGTCTGAAATTTACATACCCTCCTGAATTCACAAAGAAATCAGCATTTTTGGTAAATATCACATCACAAAAAGGGGTCACCAAATCCAAAATTTGCATACCGTCCCGATTTCACAAAAAAATCAACATTTTGGGTAAATAACTCTTCACGAAATCGGTCTCCGAATCTAAAATTCGCATACCCTCCTAATTTCACAAAGAAATCACAATTTTGTGTAAATAACTCATTCACAAAAGGGTCACCGAATCCGAAAAATTGCATATCGTCCCGATTTCACAAAGAAATCATCATTTTGGGTGAAAAACTCATTCCAAAAAAGGTCACCAAATCCATAATTTGCATAATTTTGGGTAAATAACTCATCACGAAATGGGTCACCGAATCCAAAAACTGCATGTCGTCCCGATTTTACAAAGAAATCACAATTTTGGGTAAATATTCCGAAAAGGGTCACCGAATCCAAAATTTGCATACCGATTTCACTAAGAAATCGACATTTTGGGTAAATAACTCATTTCGAAAAAGGTCACTGTGTCAAAAATTGCATTCCGTCCCGATTTCACATAGAAATCAACATTTTAGGTAAATAACTCATCATAAAAAGGGTCACTGAATCTTAGAATTGCATACCGTCTTGATTTCACAGAGAAATCGACATTTTGGGTAAATAACTCATTCCGAAAAGAGTCATCAAGTCCAAAAGTTACATATTGTCCAAACATCACAAAGAAATTGACATTTTGGGTAAATAACTCATTCCAAAAAGAGTCACCAAGTCCAAAATTTGCATACCGTCCCGAATTCATAAAGTAATCGACATTTTGGGTAATGACTCATCACAAAAAGGGTCACCGAATCCAAAATTGCATACTATCCCGATTTCACAAAGAAATCGGCATTTTGGGTACATAACTTATTCCGAAAAGGGTCACCGAGTCCGAAATTTGCATACCCGATTTCACAAAGAAATCGGCATTTTGGGTAAATAACTCATCACGAAAAGGGTCACCCAGTCCGAAATTTGCATACTGTCCCGATTTCACAAAGAAATTGACATTTTGGGTTAATAACTCGTCACAAAAAGGGTCACTGAATCCTAGAATTGCATACCATCCCAATTTCTCAAAGAAATTGACATTTTGGATAAATAACTCTCAACGAGTCCGAAATTTGCGTACCGTCCCGATTACACAAAAAAATCGGCATTTGGGGTAAATAACTCGTCACGGAAAGGGTCTTCGAGTCCAAAAATTGCATAACATTCCGATTTCATAAAGAAACTAGAATGACATTTTGGGTAAATAATTCATCTCAAAACTAGTGTGGTACCCGTGCCTTCGCACAGGTCATGCTGTCCTTTATGCATGTTTTAAAACCTTCTGAACAATACAACACATATTTGGAAGTGTAATAATTGTAACAATTAGAAGATCTTGGTGAAGTAGATTTAATACTATTTTAGGAAGAGCCACAATTTTGACTACGATAATATTTAGACATAGCAGAGGTTGAATGTTACATTTTACTTAGTGAACTAAACTCCAAATATATGTATCATACCTATTATTTCAACTTGCAAGTGCTAGTGTTATACGTTACCTTCTTTCTTATTTGTTAGGAAGTGGTAGATGTCTCTGACAAAGGGCAAATATGAGATTTAAGAGCACTATGTGGTTTGAGATTTAATAATCACTAATCACTATGTGCATGAGGCACTAAATTATATAAGATAATAAGATAATCAATACGTTGCATAGATAAAATAAGAATGCTGATACATTCAAGTTCAAACAGTTAAATCAAACTAAGCAACTATCTAGCTTATAAACAACCTACATATTATGTAGCATTTTGGCTTCACAGCTTATTTTGAAGGATAAAGTAAACAAAATAAAAGGCGCAAAAATACTATAGCACGCATAAAATGCAAATTCTGCTTCAATATGTTTGCTATTCTATTGTTTATCCATGCATGCATGTGTATAATTTTAAGCTTGTTGATCACATATACATAATCCGTAAGGAAAGGGGTAAGATAACTACCTGTACACATTGATCTGTGCAAAGAATTTATGTCAATTTGAGAGTGCAAACCTGCTATTCGGTAGTTGTTTCAAACTGATTGAGGATTTTCATACAACATGCTAACTAATAATACCTTCAAAACTGCTCTATAAGGATCAAAGAAGTACGTAATGAAGACAGTAAAAATACTGCAGCATAATGTTTTTCTTTTGGTATAAGGAAAAATGGGGGTTGAAGTAATTATGAAACAAAAAATAATGATATGTGAATATGGATTGACAGAGCAAGAAGAAAATATGTTAAGCATTTATAGCTAAGAAAATCATTTTATTTTCATAAGAAACAAAGCGCAAGCCAGTTGCACATAGTGATTAGATGGAGTATATGTGCTCACCAAATCAGTGACATACTGGAAACTCCTTGTCTGCTTCCAAATCCCTATAAACTGTCAATCAAAGGCTCTTTCTTTAGCACCTGCATGAAGGCCACATGGTTATTACAAATGATTATTACAAATAAATCCAACAACACATGGTTTTTTAATTCAAATTCAAATAAACAAAAAAGAAAAGGCCTACCTGAGCAACAAAGTCTCAAATGACACGACCATCATCCAAGCAAATTTGGGGTGTTTATCAAAGCACTTTTGGATGCATGCAAACGATTATGAGTTAAGACTATTTGAAATAGAAGAGGAAAGCAATTCAACATTAGTATAGTATCTCAGTGCTTTGTTTAGGACCACTTGATTCAATAGACAAAAAGCCATATTTTTGTCCTGGGTGCATATATTAAATTAACAGAACAAATCAATCCCATCATTGTTTAAGACCTACATATAGTGATAGATGCAAAGCACCCACCCAAGAATTTGCCAACAAAAAAAAACAATCAGAGACCACAGTAAATCAAAAGAACAACTCAATACCAATAGTGGAAATCCCCAAATCATGACTGTAATCATTAACATAAACTTCAATAGTTAAATCAAAGACAACGCCATAAGTGTCGAGGACTCACCCATGGAAGAACAACCAAATCTTAAATAACCAATTTTAAATCACATATTTCAACTTCCAAAGAAATGAGTCCTAACCAAATTTAAAAATATTGTGACCTGTATTCAATGAAGCCAATTATAGCAAGGCTATCTCCTTGACGTCGGAGTAGATGAAAATGTGAATAGATAAAGGAAACAGTCAAATTTAAAAACCAAAAACAAAACAAAATTTTGGAAGAGATAAAAAAAAACTCTCACAAAACAATGCAGTAGTAAACACCAAAATCATGTTAAAAACAAACAAACCAAACTCACCTTTCTGGAAATTTTGAAGCACAATTCTTCAGAACAAAAATTACTTTCATGGCAGAGTTTGATAAAGAGTTGTCATCACCTATAGCAGCGATTACATCATTATTCTGTTGATACAGATAAGTATTGTTATCTCCAAAACTCGAGGAAGACAACAAAAAAATGTAGGTAAGCAAAAAGAAAGCTAAAAGAACGAAAACATTAAACACATCTCTAATGAAGCATGGCATCTTTTTCCAACAGCAGCAAGATATATTATCAAGTCATAAACCAAGAATGTAAACAATAATCATCTGAATATAACTGGTATTGAGATGAGAAAAATGAATATATGATGACAAACACAAACTTTATTTGCCTTTTGCTCTGCACAGAGGAAACAAAAATTAATTAGAAAAGAAATTACGTTCAAATACAAAAAACGTCAATAAAGTAAGTGACCATGAGCTTTTAACAAAGTCTCGTATAAAAGACTTATTTAAATGCTCTTAAAAGACTTCTCATGTCGAACAAAATGTCTCCCTGATAATAAAACTCTACAGTATGTTTCTCTATGATATCATAATACACAGAAATTGCTATAGCACATACAAAATATGCATCATTCTCGCTATGAATTATTATAAATTGAACGACATTGTTTTTTGGATTATTTGCAATACCTGATTCCAGAGTAGGTTGAAAAGGCTGTAAACATGAAGCACAGAAAAGTCCAGCATCAAAATAAGAATCAAAAGATAACATAGATACATTAAATGTTGCCCGTGATACCAAATGAAGGTGAATAATTAGTTTAGCAACCTACCCCATGAGCACCAAGAAGAGGAAATCCTCCAACATTTAGTAAGAATCCTAGTAGTGGATTGTTAGCAGCTGAAGGAGCCCGTGCACCATTTGGTTGTCCACAGGAGTGATCCACAAAAAGAGTTTTTATATCGGAGTTTGGACGTGGATTCTTGTAAAGTTGATACTGTCAATTCAAGCTGTAATTTTTTTTTTCAAAAAGAAAAAGGAAAAGAAAACCAATTTATTGTTAATAGAGCACAACCTAATCTATTGTTAGAAGTATGTCTCCAATGCAAAGCCTAGCACCATGACTTCATAACAATGATCTACAATTTAATAGCAAAGATGCATTGAAGCAGACAAAACACAGACAAATATTGCACCACATTGTCCGCATCTGGAAATTACAACTGGCAATTGATGGGACAAATCCTCATTTGAAATCTACAGATGGTATATAGTCTTCATCAATTGTAAATAAAGATACCAAATGCAATCCCAGGGCCATAATGTACCAGAAAGTTATTTCATATTCACAACACAAATATGTGTTATATATTGAGAAATGAAAATGCTTGGAATTTGAAAAATTACCTTCGATTGATCATTGATGAGAGCCTGCAACCTGGAGTTTTTAAAGTTAGAAAATTGCAATTTGTCATAAAATAAGTTATTTGCTTCAATGAGCTTTTTAAGCTCAAATTACCATGGACATGCAAATAAGTGCTAAGTTCAAAGTGACATGCAAATAACGAACAGTATTTTCATTTTGGCATGCCCATTACACGCAAAGTCTTTAATTTGGCATTAGCAAAAAAACACTTAATCCTGTCCCAAATTTACATTTGCAAAGGCACTTCCCCCAACATGAAATCAACACAATCAACGACCCCATCTACAAAATATGTCACCAGGATTGCGTGTAACAATACAATAATAGAAAAATCCTTAATTTGATTCGGATCCAAATTCATTATGCAATTGCAGGGAAGAGCAACATAGAAGCTGCAATCAACAATACCTTGAATTGTAAAGACAATAACAGGCAAGCTATATCACCAGAAGCAGTTGTAGATTCTAACTTGTCATGTGAAGATAAGTTGAGCCAAGGTTATAAGAACCTTTATGAGTAGCAGTAAGAACCTACTTTTCATTATCAAGCTATTCAAAATGTAACAATATATAATGTGAAAAGCTAGGAAAACTCTTTTAAACGAATTAAAGAAATACCAAACCATTTTTTTTTGAAGTGTCAGCAAATTTAAAAGGTAGAAATTTACTTAAAGACTAAATATTCCTTAAATTTTGTTGAGAAGGAAGCCACGCCAGCTTTGCGTCCACCAGTTAAGCCCAATGCCACAGCAGGCCATAAGACAAATAGTTAATAGCGTTAATACAATAATAGCCAACAATCATATAACAGAAAATGTTCAAATAACATTGTAGTTTAGAGTTAAAACTTCTAGAGAGATCCTTTGTTTGCATTACCTACAAAAATGTTCACTTTAAAAATACATCTTTGCAGTTCAGATTTTGAACTTGAGCTTCAAGAGGAAAGAACTTGGTGTTTTTACCTAAGGAACAAATCATAGCTTAAGACTAAATTTGGAATTGGGATCACATTTCTCACTTTTATGTTGTTGCATGAATATATGTAGGTAGAGTTTTACCTGAATTATTTTGGCTTACAGGCTGGTTCCAGTTCCAATTTGTTTCTAATTGCTAGTTTAGAAATGTCCAATCCCAATGGCCAAAAGGTGAGGGAAAAGAAAATATAAAGAAAAGAAGAAAAAGAAAAGTCCAGCCATGTTGAAGAAGATTCAAAGCAAAAGAAAAACCAAATAAGCATAATAGTGATTTTCTTATGGAAAAAATGAGTATTTAAACTTAATCATCCAAATGCACCTGATAATCAAGCATAATAGTGATAATCGTGCAACACCACCATTTTTGCTCATATCACATACTCCTGATCATATTATTGACTATTGCACCAAGAGTTCACATAAATTTATAAATTTAGTTAGGACAAATTAAAAAAGCTAAATGCAAAAAAAATGATAAATCAAGTAGGCTATAACACTCCAATTTTTTTACTATCGCTCTTTTTTTTTATTTGAATTATTATCGCTCTTTAATTCTAATTTTATGAAGCAAACAGTAGCAGGCAACTTAACACTAAGCAAACATGCCATTGCTCATAGATTTATATAATCACGATATAGCCATTTTGGGTAAAATAAATTCATCCCGAAAAGGGTCACAAAGTCCAAACCTAGAAGAGTCACTGAGTCCAAAAATTGCAAACCAATTTTGGGTAAATAACTCATTCCGAAAAGGGTCACTGAATCCGAAAACTGCATACTATCCCGATTTCACAAAGAAATAGGCATTTTGGGTAAATAACTCATTCCGAAAAGGGTCACCAAGTCCAAATTTTGCATGTTGTCCCATTTTCAAGAAGAAATCGGCATTTTGGATAAATAACTCATCACAAAAAGGGTCATTGAGTCCAAAAGTCACATATAGTCCCGATTTCACAAAGAAATCGATATTTTGGGTAAATAACTCATTCCAAAAAGGGTCACCGAATCCGAAATTTGCCTACTGTCCCGATTTCACAAAGAAATCGACATTTTAGGTAAATAACTCATCACGAAAAGGGTCATTGAGTCTGAAATTTACATACCGTCCCGATTTCACAAAGAAATCACCATTTTGGGTAAATAACTCATTCCGAAAAAAGCCACCGAATCCAAAATTTGCATATCGTCCAGATTTCATAAAGAAATCGCCAATTTGGGTAAATAACTCGTTCGAAAAGGGTCACCGAGTCCAAAATTTGCATACCTTCCTGATTTCACAAAGAAATCAGCATTTTGGATAAATAACACATTCCGAAAAGGGTCACCGAGTCCAAAATTTGCATATCGTCCCGATTTCACAAAGAAATCAGCATTTTTGGTAAACAACTCATCACGAAAAGGGTCATTGAGTCTAAAAGTCACATACGGTTCCGATTTCTTTCACAAAGAAATCGGCATTTTGGTTAAATAAACCATTCTGAAAGGGTCATCGAGTCTGAAATTTACATACCGCCGATTTTGGGTAAATAACTCATCACGAAAAGGGTCACCGAGTCCAAAAGTCACAGACATTTTGGATAAATGACTCATTCCAAAAAAGGTCATTGAGTCCGAAAACTACATAAAGTCTCGATTTCACAAAGAAATCGCATTTTGGGCAATAACTCATTCAAAAAGGATCGCCAAGTCCGAAATTTGCACCGATTTCACAAAGAAAAAGGCATTTTGGGTAAATAACTCATCACAAAAGGGTCACCGAATCCGAAAGTTACATACAGTCCCGATTTCACAAAGAAATCGGCATTTTGGGTAAATAACTCATTCCAAAAAGGGTCACCGTGTCCAAAATTTGAATTTGGGTAAATAAACTCATTCAGAAAAGGGTCACCGAATCCGCAATTTACATACCGTCCAGATTTCACAAAGAAATTCACCATTTTGGGGAAATAACTCATTCCGAAAAGGGTCACCAAGTCTGAAATTTGCATACCGTCCCGATTTCACAGAGAAATCACCATTTTGGGTAAATAACTCATTTCGAAAAAAGCCACCGAGTCCAAAATTTGCATTCCGGTCAGATTTCACAAAGAAATCAGAATTTTGGGTAAATAACTCATTCGAAAAGGGTCACTGAGTCCAAAATTTGCGTACCTTCCCGATTTCACAAAGAAATTACCATTTTGGATAAATAACTCATCACAAAAATGGTCACAGAATCCCAAATTTGCATACCGTCTCGATTTCACAAAGAAATAGGCATCTTGGGCAAATAACTCATCACAAAAAGGGTCACCAAATCCGAAAGTTACATACCGTTCCGATTTCATAAAGAAATCGGCATTTTGGGTAAATAACTAATCCCGAAAAGGGTCACTCTGTCCAAAATTTGAATTTCGTCCTAATTTCACAAAGAAATCGGCATTATGGGTAAATAATTCATTCTGAAAAGGGTCACTGAATTCGAAATTTACATACCGTCCCGATTTCACAAAGAAATCGCCTTATTGGGTAAATAACACATTACAAAAGGGGTTACCGAGTCCGAAATTTGCATACCATCCCGATTTCACAAAGAAATCGCCATTTTGGATAGATAACTCATTTCGAAAAAGGTCACTGAATCCAAAATTTGCATACCGTCCCAATTTCACATAGAAATCGGCATTTTGCGTAAATAACTAATTCCGAAAAGGGTCACCGAATCCGAAAATTGCTTACTGTCTCGATTTCACAAAGAAATCGGCATTATGGGTAAATAACTTATTCCAAACAGGGTCACCGAATCCGAAATTTGCATACCGTCCCGATTTCACAAAGAAATCGACATTTTGGATAAATAACTCAATCTGAAAAGGGTCACCGAATCCGAAATTTGCATACCGTCCCGATTTCACAAAGAAAACGACATTATGGGTAACTAACTCATTCCGAAAAGGGTCACCGAGTCCAAAATTTACACTTACCCAATTTCACAAAGAAATCAGCATTTTGGGTAAATAACTCATCACATAAAGGATCACCAAATTCGAAAATTGCACACAGTCTCGATTTCACAAAGAAATCGGCATTTTGGGTAAATAACTCATTCCAAAGAGTCACCGAGTCCGAAATTTGCATACCGTCCAGATTTCACAAAGAAATCACCATTTTGGGTAAATAACTCATTCCGAAAAGGGTCACTCAGTTTGAAATTTGCATACCGGCATTTTGGGTAAATAACTCATCACGAAAAGGGTCATTGAGTCCAAAAGTCACATACAGTCCCGATTTCACAAAGAAATCGGCATTTCGGATAAATAACTCATTCCGAAAAGGGTCACGGAATTTGAAATTTGCATACCATCCCGATTTCACAAAGAAATCGACATTTTTGGTAAATAACTCATCACGAAAAGGATCACCGAATCCGAAAATTGCACACCGTTTCAATTTCACAAAGATATCGGCATTTTCGGTAAATAACTCATTCCAAAAAGGGTCATTGAATCCTAAATTTGCACCGATTTCACAAATATCGGCATTTTGAATAAATAACTCATCGCAAAAAGGGCACCAAATCCGAAAGTTACATACCGTCCCGATTTCAAAAAAAAATCGACATTTTTGGTAAATAACTCATCCCGAAAAAGGTCACTGTGTCCAAAATTTGCATTTCGTCCCGATTTCACAAAGAAATCGGCATTTTGGGTAAATAACTCATTCTGAAAAGGGTCACCGAATCCAAAATTAACATACCATCCCGATTTCACAAAGAAATCGGTATTTTGGGTAAATAACTCGTTCTGAAAAGGGTCAACGAGTTCGAAATTTGCATACCGTCTTGATTTAACAAAGAAATCGGCATTTTTGGTAAATAACTCATCACGAAAAGGGTCATTGAGTCCAAAAGTCACATACAATCCCGATTTCACAAAGAAATCGGCATTTTGGGTAAATAACTTATTTCGAAAATGATCATTAAGTCCGAAAATTGCATACCGTCCTGATTTCACAAAGAAATCGCATTTTGGGTAAATAACTCATTCCGAAAAAGGTCATTGAGTCCGAAAATTGCATACCGTCCCGATTTCACAAATAAATCAACATTTTTGGTAAATAACTCATCACGAAAAGGGTCAGAGTCCAAAAGTCACATACAGTCCCGATTTCACAAAGAAATCGGCATTTTGGGTAAATAACTCATTCCAAAATGGGTCATCGAGTTTGAAATTTGCATACCGTCCCGATTTCACAAAAAAATTAGCATTTTGGGTAAATAACTCATTCCGAAAAAGATCACAGACTCTGAAATTTGCATGTCGTCGCGATTTCACAAAGAAATCGGCATTTTGGGTAAATAACGCATTCCAAAAAGGATCATCAAGTCCGAAAACTGCATACCGTCCCGATTTCACAAAGAAATCGCATTTTGAGTAAATAGCCCATTCCAAAAAGGGTCACCAAGTCTAAAATTTGCACCGATTTCACAAAGAAATCAGCATTTTGGATAAATAACTCTTCACAAAAAGGGTCACCAAATCCAAAAGTTACATACCGTCTCGATTGCACAAAGAAATTGATATTTTAGGTAAATAACTCAATCCAAAAAGGGTCACCGAGTCTAAAAATTGGTTAACAGGAAGTCGAGAGAAAAAAGTAGTGTTTGTACTAGCAGAGGTCACGGGACTCGAGAGATCAAAAGACGACCGAAATAAACCCCGTAGATTCAAAGAATTTCTACACCTCTCTCTATTCATCTCGTGAAGCAGATTGTAGATGGCAATTTTACCATGAATTCAACATTTTGGGTTAAGAGTTCATCTTTCAAAATTTTTGACCCATATTTTTATAAAAAATACAATTTGTGCCCATGAATTCAATTGATGCCCAAAACTAACACCACAAACTTCGTTACTGTCTCGTTTGCATGAGTAAACAGAGCTAGTAGCATACCTTATTCCACGTTGTGGCTGAGTTTCAAAATTGCAGCTTCAGTCAGAGACCCATCACCGGGAAGACCCTTCTGGCAAGGGCAGTGGCAGATGTTTGTTCCATCGATGCACACTCTGTAACCAATCAAGAAGCTAATCGATATCAATGAATATGAAGAATTAATTACAAAGAGAGAAAAGATAATCATCTACCGTTAAGCACATCCATCCTAGGGAGTTAAAGAATATCATATATATAAAATAAAACATTATTGACAAGCATTCTTACGGCAATTGTTAAGGAATAAAGAATAAACTTTTTAAAATTCTCAACATATTAAAATACTTTAATTTTCATTTAATAATTTTGATCTCTTAACAAATGTCTTGAAAACTCTAGGTAGCAAAAACTAATAAAAATAATATATTATGTTTCATTTATACTTCTCGGGATTAACTATCAGTTTTAGTACAGGAGATGCATCATTCCCAATAGCCAACAAGGCCCTGTTGTCGTATCAGGTGTAAATGTGAGTATATTTGTGTGATCGATCAGCTGTCACAAATTTACAGAGCTTGCACACACTTCATTTTCATCTGACTGCTACACTTGAACTACTTAATTGATACATGAATACAAAATCAATGACTAAGAGATTGAGTGGCCTAAAATATATTCGCGCGACATTTTTTGTAGCACGGAATAACAAAAATAAGATTTATCTGGAAATCAAGTGAGGGATCATACCCTCATGGTCTGTCATCTTCAGCTGTAATACCATCTTCCCTCCAACTGCCCAATTTAACAATGTCCTCAACAAGTATTTTCCCATCTGTAGCAACAAAAGATGGTTGCAGTAATTATTGTATTCATCATAAAGAATAGATAGTTTTGATAAATGTGATCACTGACATAAAATTACCTACACTATTCAACCAAAGATGCCTCCCTCATTCAGCCCATCCCCAAAAAAGACAGGGGATAGGGGTGGGGGAGAAGACTGTCAGATTTCAGGGTTCCATCATATCAAAACAGAAGATATTGGGAAATATTGTGGTTGATTTCTCAGTTCATCTTGCTTACGAACACAGAAAGACTTGCAACTCCCAAAGGACGTTGGAGGAAAAAAATTAATACTAACACGAGATATTGGGAAATAAAGTGTTAAAATACTGGTTTAGTTAACTCTCAAAAGCAGTCATTTTAAAATAATACTTTCATGGCATAAACATCCCCCTTAAACTCATAGAGGAATACTTTTGGTTGAATAGTCTGGGATACTGTTCAGTCACCAATTGTTCTACAGGTGAAATGGAGAATTTAACTGGAATTTTTTTTTTATTTGAATGAAGAACAAACCTTTTGCTTTAGATAAACTACAGAGCAAACAAAGTCTATATTAATAAGATTTAAAAAAGATGCTAGATGCTTGTGAGAGAGAAATGACAGACCTCTATCTTTGGAAAGATTGCTGACGAGTTCTTGGATACCCTCCTTGCCCAATGTATCCTTCAAGTACATTGCAGCCGATGCTACCTCCTCAGGAGTTACTTTCCCATCGTAATCTCTGCAAAATCACCCAAAAAATTCTTAATCTTTGCACAGTAAGCCATTTTAAACACACTTGTTCAAGAAAAGAAACTGAAACTAATTTTCTTGATTTTCCGGCACCTTCTTGAGTTCAATAGGGCTGGCTAGAACGAACGATAATCACTTCACTGGTCCATCCCGTTCAAGAATGCCACAGAATTCTCCATTGATTCCTACCAGTGATCCCCGATTGTTATGACTCCACTGAATTCGCCGCTGGGTCCACCCGGAACCACGCCTTTCGGGTCGAGCAAGTCCACCCGCTACCGATCTTGGTCTCCACCACCATGGAGAGGGGACTGTGGCGGCTGCATACCCATCTTTGCGAGGAAGTTTCTCGAATGAGCGGACGTCGTCGACGGGGTGAGGAGGTCGAGATTCTCCGCCTCCGGGCAGTGAATCGCAGTGTAAGAGAAGACGAAAGATCACAGAGGTGGACGAAAATCTATGACCCACGTTCGCGCCCTTTTCATTCCCATGTAGCGGGATTCAATTCAATTTCACTTTTACCCCCACACCCGCGTATTGCAAGTGCAACCACCCAATTCTACTCCCGCTAAAATCTTCCTTTTTTTTTTCCACATACTTTTCCCTTGCTGTGCTGTACTATCTTTCATGCCCCCAATTCATTTATATTTTCGTTATTTATTGTTCTACTTTCCTCTAGTTATTAAATAATTTTATCATCTTACATAGTAAAAAATAATTCTATCATCTTTTTTTTCGATAAGAAATAATTCCATCATCTTTCGCGCCACCACCTACGCAGTACTCCTTTCGGTCTAAAATATAAGCAATAAATACATCTTTTTTTTGTCTAAAATATAAGCAATATTTATCAATTTTAAATAAATTAAATACTAGTTTTCCAATTATACCATTCATTTAATACAATATTCATATTTACTAGAGATACCAAAGGAGATATTTTTGGGAAAAAAAATTAAAACTAATGAGTATTAATTAAGATTATCACATTTTTAATGCATTCTTTAGTCTATGTGTTTTTGCACTATGTTACTTATATTTTGAACCAGAAGTAGTATTATGCTATAAATCTTTCTCTCTCAGGGTCGTAGAAGTCTGTTTAAGAGACCGTGGGAAAAAAATCATAAATCCTAATAATAAGGACAATTTAAAAAAATTATGTAAATTATTGATAAATTTAATGGTACTAATAAAATTAATCAACTTTTTTAAAGAGTATAAATTAGTTAAAAAATTCTTATATATAATACGGAGGTAGTACTACCTAAATCATTTAATTCTTGTTGAATTCTAATGTCTTTATATTACTAATATTTTTAGTTTTTTTTATAGAAAATATAAGACAAAATCATCAAAACCAAAAATATATTGAAACGTATTAATTTTTATTAATAATACTATAATTTTTAAAAAAATTAAATACTTTTTACATTAAATAACTAAAAATGATATAATATAATTAATGAGATTAACTCTTTATTAAGTGGTTTCATAATAAATAAAAATAAAATTAAAAATGAGCAAAAATTAATATTAAAAATAAGATATTAATTCTTATAGAAAAACTAAAAAAAACAACATATTTTATTTCTTATAAAAAGTAGTAAAGGTCGTAACATTGTAGTTGTACAAGTGGCAATGCTTTAAATGTTTTGTCCTTTGTGTAGTGTCACATCTATATCATAAAGGTCTTTTATTGAGTAAATCGTCATTTTGGTCCTCTGTTTTGTAATTCGCTTAGGAATTGGTCTTCCACATTAAGAAATAGGCAAATTAATCCCTCAATTTGAAAATCGTCGGTCATGTTAGTCCCTTCATGAACCCAGTCAACAAACGGTGTCAAAAATGCTGACGTGTCACGTTAAGTGCCTAGATGGCACCCACGTGGACAGGCACGTGGCAGCCTAATCATCAGGGACTAAAATGACATTTGTCTCTAATCTCCCTTTCTTTTTAAAAATTGCAAAATGATCCCTCAGTCTCCCCTCTCTCTTCTTCTTCCACCTCCACCACCACCACCACCCTCCCCCTCCCTCAACCCCACACTTTCACTCCAGCTGCAGTTCCAAAAACATTGGTTTAACCTCGAGAGAAAGAAAACGAACTAAGAAAAAGCCTAATCAATCGAAGAAAGGGTAAAACGACGTGGGCAAAGCAAGCAAGCAATTGCAACAATATCAAATCGAACTTCCAAAACAGAAATCAGATGCCAAAAACTCAACAAAATCCTAATTAATCACCGCAATTGCAATTTTAGGATTGAAGATTGTGATTTGTGAGGACCATTTTCGGTTCGTCTCTGGGATGCTACAGCTCAAACTAGTGTAGTCTAAGGTATCAATCATTTCATGAACCCTACCCGTGATGGAGGTAGAGCACAGATCTATAGAGGGCAACAACATGGAGGAAGACGATGAGCGCAATTAGGAGATCATCCAAGAGACCAACTATTCCCAATACCCCTGCACACGAAAAAGAGGGAACAAAACAAACAACTCAAGCATCATACAAAATGCCCAATCCCTAAACCTAATTGAATTGTCGTAATCATCATAAAGGAAGGACGGAATGGTAATAATGATGAAAAGAAAAGGGGAACAGTGTAACGCCCCTTTTTCCCACAAGGAACGTCACGTGAAAAACTAAAATTTAATGCGGAAAAACATCTTTCATAACTCAAGGTTACCAAAATTGGTGGCTAATTTTTTTTTAAAAGAATCTTAAACGAAAAGATTTCTCACATCACACTTAGCCATCCTGAAACTCAGAAGAAAAGAAACATCATACACATATATATATATCATCATGTCAATATACACAAGTCTTGCGCCCGCAAGTATAGTTTGGAACCACAACATAGTGGCCAAAATACATCATCCTGACACGAAGAAAATAAAGCGATAAAGCTAAACCTAGGAAAGCTGTAAGTCAAAAGGTGTGTCCAATACACGACACTGAACATATACATCCCAAACCTAGGCTGGTCGCTAACAGACACTCTACAACCTAGCACTAGACACCCCCACCTCTACAGGCCTAAGACGATGACGTCTCCTCGGGGTCCTCCTCAACCACAGACACCTCGAATAGTACACGATCTGGCTCGTCTCTAACCTTCCTCTTCCCTCTATCTACGTGTCCCGCAGGTCTGGCAGAAGTGTCAGAAGAACAGCGCACCAAACGTCCAGAAGGTGCGACGTATGGAACAGGAAGTGTCGGCCTCACGGTCTCGGATGATGGAACTGGTGTCACTGGTGGAGCCATCCTTGGTAAGCGTGCCCTATCCAAGGAACTCTTCCTTGGAGTGCGACGAATCAGACGACAACGGTTGGATACCGATTCGGCTATCCGCTGAGGTGTAGGCCTCTGATCCTCCCTCGCCTCTCTCCTAGGCTGCGCCGTGGGTGGAACTCTGGCCTCCCGATTCTCCAAAGGGATACTGCGTGCAAAGGGTGCATTTCCCAGCCAGTAGCGCATCCTCTCGATGGGTATGTAGACGTCCAATACCATGTCCCTCTCCAAAACCTCTTCGGGGCCCAACACCCCTCCTCTAGTCCTAACCACGTGTCCAGACACAGTGGCCCATTGGGAGATGGGATCGTAAGTCCATCCCCCACCATCGGCCTCACGAGGTCGGAAGCACTCCCTCACTCGGGCTATCAGAGCTCTCGAAGTGGACGTCTACGCGTAACGTACATATAATAACAGAAAAACACGCAAGGGTGAATTTCTTTGCACAAGTTGAAATCCACTGAAAGGATGTGTACGAAACAGAAAATACTACATAATACATTCCAAGAATATATGTATAGTTACTCTTTCACGAATCTTTCTCTAAGATATTCATAAACCAAAGAGAGCACATCATCAAATTAAGCACACAGTCAAACACACCCAAAGCACTCTAGCATAGTGCATGTCACTTGAACATCTTTTAATACGACTTAACCGTCCTCCGCTCGCAATCCCCCAAGCTGGATTGCACAATCCTCCAAGCTGGATTGTAGCTCAAATTTGGCAAAGCCAATCATCGATTATAATTGACATCTATATATGTAGATTGCACGATCCTCCATGCTGGATTGTGACAATGACATCTACGTACGTCCCGCACAATCCCCCAAGCTGGATTGTAGCAACGTCCTCTACATTTATTGCACAATTCCTCCAAGCTGGATTGTAGCAACAACCTCTATATTTATTACACAATCCTCCAAGCTGGATTGTAGTAAAAACATCCACATTTATTGCACAATCCTCCAAGCTGGATTGTAGCATGACCTTAATATATATTGCACAATCCTCCAAGCTGGATTGTAGCACTGACATCTATATTTGCACTCACAAACAATCCAAATCAACGCAGTCCCTCGTCTTAGGGTTTTTCGTCGCCACGGGTTAGCTTTCATCCAACACCGTGTAATATTATTGTCATTAAAACTTTTATCTTCGCCACGTATTGGTTCTCTCCCAATACCGTGTAATATTATTGTCCTTAAGACTTTTATCTTCGCCACGTATTGGTTCTCTCCCAATACCGTGTAATATTATTGTCCTTAAGACTTTTATCTTCGCCACGTATTGGTTCTCTTCCAATACTGTGTAATCTTGTTATTTAACACCATAAATTTTTAGAAGAATTTCCTCTTTGAATTCTTAAGTTTTTCTTTAACTCTAAAATCTTTAAGCTTCATTTGTTTTTAATAAAAGAATTATCTTTTATCTAAAACCCACTTTATTAATTTCTTCCCACTTATTCATCATAAAAGGATTTAATTAAAAACCTAATTAAATTCTTTGATAATTTTACTTAAAATCTTTTACTTTAAGTATTGGTAATTCTGACCCCCTAAGAAGTTCAGTTTCACAGTTCAGCCCCCAATTTTCTGAAAAATTAGGTTTCTGGCCCAAAATGCCCAGACTTTACGTTTTCTACCCCCCAACTTTCGTAATTTATAATTCTGGCCCAAATGTACCAGACTTCGCGTTTCAGCCCCAAGTTTTCGTAAATTATACTTTTGGCCCAAAAGTCTCCAGACTTCTCGTTTTCTGCCCCAAACTTTCGTAAATTATAATTTTGACCCAAAAGTCCAGATTTTGCAATTAAAGCCCAGAATTCCAGAATTTGCATTTTTGACCCCAAAAACCTGCAGTTTTCGTTTTTAACCCCTAAACATCCAAAATTTGATTTTTCTCTCACATTAATTAATTCTCTAACTCTCTTAAAGTTTTATGGATAAAATGATTTAGTATTAAATTGATTTAAGACTTATGATTAGAATTCTAATTAATTCATTTGGAAACTTTTCATTAAAGCTTTTAAACTCTCTTCCCACACTTAATCAAATCTTATCAATCCAATCCCAATCCAAGTATAAGAAATACACATAAATCAATATACATCAATTAGGCAATAACACAACCAAGCCATAAATCAACATACATCATGAATATAACATTAAATCATACTTCACCAAGCACACACTTAGGCATCCAAAATCATCCCAAAGCATACATATGATTTTTCCAACAACACATAAGCTCATCAAAATTTATCATGCCTCAACCAAAATCATATTTTTACTCATATACATATACATGTAAAAATACATATTACTAAGAGAATGAAACTTCATTCAAACACCCAATATGAAAACTCAAGTCTTTGAGTTTTTCATGATCATACAACATAAACCACACACATACACATCCTTCCCAACTTATTGAGAAAATCCCCTTACCTCTTGAAGCTTAGAAAAATGGGCAAACACCACTAATCACCTTCCCTCTACACAATCACCAAGTGGCCTCCTTGAGCCTTGATGTTCCAACACTTAGAAAAATTCACCTTACACAAAATACACCAAAAATAAACCATAAAAATGCAAGTTTCATGAAAACCACCAAACCCTAAGGTATAGAAATTTGAGTAGAGGAATACTTACTCAAATCTTGAAGCAAAATAGATCCAAGATGATTTTCAAGCTTGTAGGTTCCAATGGAGTGAACCTAAACAAAGGAAAAGCTTATTTTTAGTGAAATGAAGAACTCAAGCTTTCATGAAAACATGAAAGTGGTGGAAATGAAAAAATGAAAGAAGTTTATGGATTAGAATGATGATCCAAACCTTTTTTGTGAAGCTTGAATAGCCAAAAACTCAACAAAACCTAGCCTTTTGGTGTATGGAAAAGCTTGGGAAAATGGAGAGAAAATGGAGTTTCTTTGAACCAAGGAAGAAGATGAAGTGAAAAATGAATTTCTCTCTCTTCCCTCTCCCAAGTAGAATTCGGCTGACTCAAGGAAGGCATGGGGGAGGTATGGGCTTCAATGCTTTTGGTGGTTGGGAGCCATACCTCTCTCACCTAATTTTGAAAAATTCAAATATTAACCCCATTTGACCCAATTGACTTTTGGAATGTTTTAGAGAGTGGGATCAGCCCTTCACATGCGCCCAAGGCTGACTGGAAAATGGTGGAATTTAATTCCACCAAGTTAGGGTTTAATCGGTAGTTCGAAGTAGTAAAAACGGGTAGTTTTCGAACCCCTTTTTAGATAAATATTTTTCTAAAATGAGTAAAATCATGAGAAATGAATTTTATGATTTGAATATGTCATAGAAAAATTAAGAAACCCAAAACTAAATTTTTGGACTATTTTTGATGTCCCGGTTGCGCCCGGTTTACCCGTAAAGCTCCAAACGCGGGTAAAATAAAGTTTTTCTGAAAAATTTCCAGAAAAATTTCTAAAAATCGCAAATACTATAAGAACCACTTTTGGTTCGTTAAAAATTTATTTTGGAGTAAAAATGACCTCCAGAAAAATACTGGACCCTATCCCCGCATCAGGAGAGAATGCGGTTCCCGCAAAAACTCAGTTTTGCGAACTTGGCTACTCTTGACTCTAATAAAATAAATCTAAGATATTAATATCCTTATTCTCACCCCAAGATCTAAAATTCATTAATTAAATAATTTTAATTAATTTAAAGGAGATTAAAAATCCATAAAAACTATTTAAAAATGAGGGTGTTACACCCAAAGCACTCTAGCATAGTGCATGTCACTTGAACATCTTTTAATACGACTTAACCGTCCTCCGCTCGCAATCCCCCAAGCTGGATTGCACAATCCTCCAAGCTGGATTGTAGCTCAAATTTGGCAAAGCCAATCATCGATTATAATTGACATCTATATATGTAGATTGCACGATCCTCCATGCTAGATTGTGGCAATGACATCTACGTACGTCCCGCACAATCCCCCAAGCTGGATTGTAGCAACGTCCTCTACATTTATTGCACAATTCCTCCAAGCTGGATTGTAGCAACAACCTCTATATTTATTACACAATCCTCCAAGCTGAATTGTAGTAAAAACATCCACATTTATTGCACAATCCTCCAAGCTGGATTGTAGCATGACCTTAATATATATTGCACAATCCTCCAAGCTGGATTGTAGCACTGACATCTATATTTGCACTCACAAACAATCCAATCAACGCAGTCCCTCGTCTTAGGGTTTTTCGTCGCCACGGGTTAGCTTTCATCCAACACCGTGTAATATTATTGTCATTAAAACTTTTATCTTCGCCACGTATTGGTTCTCTCCCAATACCGTGTAATATTATTGTCCTTAAGACTTTTATCTCCGCCACGTATTGGTTCTCTTCCAATACTGTGTAATCTTGTTATTTAACACCATAAATTTTTAGAAGAATTTCCTCTTTGAATTCTTAAGTTTTTCTTTAACTCTAAAATCTTTAAGCTTCATTTGTTTTTAATAAAAGAATTATCTTTTATCTAAAACCCACTTTATTAATTTTTTCCCACTTATTCATCATAAAAGGATTTAATTAAAAACCTAATTAAATTCTTTGATAATTTTACTTAAAATCTTTTACTTTAAGTATTGGTAATTCTGACCCCCTAAGAAGTTCAGTTTCACAGTTCAGCCCCCAATTTTCTGAAAAATTAGGTTTCTGGCCCAAAATGCCCAGACTTTACGTTTTCTACCCCCCAACTTTCGTAATTTATAATTCTGGCCCAAATGTACCAGACTTCGCGTTTCAGCCCCAAGTTTTCGTAAATTATACTTTTGGCCCAAAAGTCTCCAGACTTCTCGTTTTCTGCCCCAAACTTTCGTAAATTATAATTTTGACCCAAAAGTCCAGATTTTGCAATTAAAGCCCAGAATTCCAGAATTTGCATTTTTGACCCCAAAAACCTGCAGTTTTCGTTTTTAACCCCTAAACATCCAAAATTTGATTTTTCTCTCACATTAATTAATTCTCTAACTCTCTTAAAGTTTTATGGATAAAATGATTTAGTATTAAATTGATTTAAGACTTATGATTAGAATTCTAATTAATTCATTTGGAAACTTTTCATTAAAGCTTTTAAACTCTCTTCCCACACTTAATCAAATCTTATCAATCCAATCCCAATCCAAGTATAAGAAATACACATAAATCAATATACATCAATTAGGCAATAACACAACCAAGCCATAAATCAACATACATCATGAATATAACATTAAATCATACTTCACCAAGCACACACTTAGGCATCCAAAATCATCCCAAAGCATACATATGATTTTTCCAACAACACATAAGCTCATCAAAATTTATCATGCCTCAACCAAAATCATATTTTTACTCATATACATATACATGTAAAAATACATATTACTAAGAGAATGAAACTTCATTCAAACACCCAATATGAAAACTCAAGTCTTTGAGTTTTTCATGATCATACAACATAAACCACACACATACACATCCTTCCCAACTTATTGAGAAAATCCCCTTACCTCTTGAAGCTTAGAAAAATGGGCAAACACCACTAATCACCTTCCCTCTACACAATCACCAAGTGGCCTCCTTGAGCCTTGATGTTCCAACACTTAGAAAAATTCACCTTACACAAAATACACCAAAAATAAACCATAAAAATGCAAGTTTCATGAAAACCACCAAACCCTAAGGTATAGAAATTTGAGTAGAGGAATACTTACTCAAATCTTGAAGTAAAATAGATCCAAGATGATTTTCAAGCTTGTAGGTTCCAATGGAGTGAACCTAAACAAAGGAAAAGCTTATTTTTAGTGAAATGAAGAACTCAAGCTTTCATGAAAACATGAAAGTGGTGGAAATGAAAAAATGAAAGAAGTTTATGGATTAGAATGATGATCCAAACCTTTTTTTGTGAAGCTTGAATAGCCAAAAACTCAATAAAACTCAAGCTTTTGGTTATGGAGCAAAGCTTGGAATATGAGAGAAAATGGTGTTTTCTTTGATGCAAGGAAGAAGATGAAGTTGAAAAATGAAACTTCTCTCCTCCTTTCCACCTAGAAGCCCACGGCCAAGCACACAAGGAATGGGGAGGTATGGGTTTTGATTGAGTTTGGTCACCTACTCCATCATTTAATTTGAAAAAAAACAAATAATTTCCATTTGACTCAATTGACTTTTGGAATGTTTTAGAGAGTGGGATCAGCCCTTCACATGCGCCCAAGGCTGACTGGAAAATGGTGGAATTTAATTCCACCAAGTTAGGGTTTAATCGGTAGTTCAAAGTAGTAAAAACGCGTAGTTTTATAGCCCATTTTTTTTAGATAAATATGTTCTAAAATAGGTAAAATCATGAGAAATGAATTTTATGATTTGAATATGTCATAGAAAAATTTAGAAACCCAAAACTAAATTTTTGGACTATTTTTCATGTCCCGGTTGCGCCCGGTTTACCCGTAAAGCACCAAACGCGGGTAAAATAAAGTATTTCGGAAAAATTTCCAGAAAAATTTCTAAAAATCATAAATACTATAAGAACCACTTTTGGTTCGTTAAAAATTTATTTTGGAGTAAAAATGACCTCCAGAAAAATACTGGACCCTATCCCCGCATCAGGAGAGAATGCGGTTCCCGCAAAACTCAGTTTTGCGAACTTGGCTACTCTTGACTCTAATAAAATAAATCTAAGATATTAATATCCTTATTCTCACCCCAAGATCTAAAATTCATTAATTAAATAATTTTAATTAATTTAAAGGAGATTAAAAATCCATAAAAACTATTTAAAAATGAGGGTGTTACAAACAGTACAGAACTGCGATGAAGACGCGACCTCTGATGACGAGAGGGAGGGATTTGTGGGGGTCGAGGAAATCCCTGAGAAGCCTGTGAAGGAGAAAAGGGAGATCCAACAACCTCTGAAGGGGACCGGAGGAGCCAGCACCGAAGGCACGGTTATATTTGTTGATGTTCGAGAGGAGGTGCGCCACCTCGGGGTCGTGGCGGAGCTGCCAGAGGGAGTTGTCGGTGGGGACAAGCAGCGTGATGGGGCGCCGACACAGCGGACACTTGCAGCGTGATGAATGATGATGATGAACACTCACACAGGGAGAGTGGTGGAATGGAATGGAAGTGGAAGTTGGAGTTGGAGTTGAAGGGGCAGAGCAGCTACGGGTTCGGAGTAGAGGTGTGGGGTTGAGGGAGGGGGAGGGTGGTGATGGTGGTGGTGGTGGAGGTGGAAGAAGAAGAGAGAGGGGAGACTGAGGGATCATTTTGCAATTTTTAAAAAGAAAGGGAGATTAGAGACAAATGTCATTTTAGTCCCTGATGATTAGGCCGCAACGTGCCTGTCCACGTGGGTGCCATCTAGGCACTTAACGTGCCACGTCAGCATCTTTGACACCGTTTGCTGACTGGGTTCACGGAGGGACTAACGTGACCGACGATTTTCAAATTGAGGGATTAATTTGCCTATTTCTTAATGTGGAGGACCAATTCCTAAGCGAGTTACAAAATAGAGGACCAAAATGATGATTTACTCGTCTTTTACTACATAAATAATAAATAAATATTTTTTTATTCACTCATTGCCACATGTTAGCTGTACAATGTTAATATTGTGAATAAAAAATAATTATGTAGTAAAAAACCTTTGTCATATAGATGTAACACGTTGAAAGCATTACGCCAAAAAAAAAATGATGTAACATTACACAAAGAACAACACGTTGAAAGCATTGCCACTTGAGAGTTCAGCTAGAATTAAATGATTAAATGATTTGGGTACAAAGTACCAAATAATATCTGTGGTTGCCTCCACTGTATAAGCAAACAAAAAAAAACAAATGATAAAGAGCGGCTTAAAACATAAAGAAATTAAAAATTAGAGGTTTCAAATTAATCAAATTAATAATGTATAAAATGTTATATTTTATAATAAATATCTTTTATTTATTGTTTCTTTAAAATGCTCTTTAAGAGTACGAGGTTGTGACAAAAAATAAAAAGAGTACGAGGTTGTGAGGATAAGATCATGTTTTTGCTCACTGCCTCTGTCTCTGACTCCTCCTCATCTTGTCCTGATACGAAAGTGCTTCCTCAGAGACGTAGCTTTATGGCCATGGTCGTGGATCCCTTAGCAAATAGGATTTGATGAGTTCAAGTGTGAAATGACTTGTGTTTTTGGGTACTTAAAAGACTCGTGTAAGTTGAGTTAAACTTAACAAAAATGATTTTGGGATACCCATATGCTAATATACACTTTGAAAAAGGTAGAAATAAAAAAGAGATGAGTAATAAATGTGATAAACGAATAATATGACAAAAAGTGAAATAAAAAAAAATCGGATATTAGAAATTGAGTTGGTCAAAAATCTTTACTCATTTAAATACTGGTGAAAGTGTATTTCATATATATGTGTATTTTTATTACTACTAAATTACTACAAATGTTTTTAAAGCGTGCTAAATGCCAAGTACTTACATTGAGTGTTTATGGCAATAAAAAATATTTATTTAAAATTTCCAGGGAGAGGTTCATTTTATATTGAATTATATTTTTTTTAAATTGAATAATGTACTTTTAGATACTCAAACATCAATACATACCTTGAAAGAGATAGGAATAGAAAAGAGATGAGTGATAAATATAATAAATAAGAGATACGATAAGAAGAGAAAGAAATATTAAATGAGTGTTAGAAATTAACGTGCATTCAAATATCATTGTTCTATACGTGGATGACATATGTTGGCGTGAAGTCGTGTGATAACGAATGACCCTACAAATCTCTCACCCTCTGATAATTTCCGGGTGTGATAAGTTAACTGGCACTCGTATAAATGCCTCACCCAAATCATTTCAACAGGTATCATCACCTCCACCATCGATTCAGTTCTCTTATATTTGTATAGCTTGTGCTCGTGTCAATAACAATTAATAGGATAGGAGATGGAAGAGAGGGTGAGTGGGTGTAGTCATGTGTTAATGATCCCATATCCAAGCCAGGGTCACATAAACCCAATGCTCCAATTCAGCAAGCGCTTGGGCACCGAAGGGGTGAGAGCCACCATGGTCACAACCATATACATCTCCAAAACCATGCATCTTCAATCTTCATCCTTAGAGGGTTCAGTTCAATTTGAATTCATATCAGATGGCTATGACCAAGGTGGCTTTTCTCAAGTTGGAAGCATACCAACCTATCTGTCTCGCATGAAAGTCATAGGCTCCAAGGATTTGAGGGAACTCATCCAAAAACACAACTTTTCTGATCACTCCATAGATTGCATAGTATATGACCCTTTGTTGGAATGGGTATTGGATGTAGCCAAGGAATCTGGCTTACTAGGAGCTGCTTTTTTCACTCAAATGTGTGCTGTCAATTACATGTATTATTATGTTCACCATGGACTTTTAAAGTTACCCATTTCTTCAATACCAATCTCTATACCGGGGCTTCCCCTGCTTGACCTCAAAGACACACCCTCCTTTGTTTACGAGCCTGGCTTCTATCCTGCTTACTATGAGTTGGTCATGAATCAATTTTCTAACATCCACAAAGCAGATATCATTCTTGTCAATTCCTTCTACAAGCTAGAGGACCAGGTTTTTGTGTCATCTCCTCCTTATATATTATTCCTTGTTGTCACACTTGCACAGTATTTATCTCTCTCACTTTTCATACAGAATTTGTAGCAATTTGTGATTCATTTGATATTAATAGTCATGTAAATTTTTGTGACAAAAATGGCATACCAACATGTTTAAAAGTCTAGGGGTGTTAGAGCTGGCCTGTACAATAACGATGACTAAATTATTGGTGATATGACCATCACTTAATAGAATCAAATATCAGCTACTAGTCACAGATTTTAATTTTTCCATGTTAATGATATATAGGTGGTGGATTCCATGTCAAAGCTATGTCCAATATTGACAATTGGGCCAGCAGTTCCATCCTTTCACTTGGACAAGGGAGTCCCAAATGACACAGACAATGATTTGAATCTCTTCCAATTAGACTCATCGGCCATTGGTTGGCTCAAACAAAAGCCTGCAGGGTCAGTTATTTATGTATCATTTGGCAGCATGGTCTGCTTCAGCACAGAGCAGATGAAGGAAATAGCATTGGGCTTAATGGGAAGTGGTTCAAACTTCTTGTGGGTGATCCCTGATCTGGAGAGAAAAAACATACCAAAAGAGTTGGTGGAGGAAATGAGTTCAGGTGGAAGGGGATTGGTGGTGAATTGGATACCCCAATTGGAAGTGCTATCAAACCGGGCTGTTGGTTGCTTTCTAACACACTGTGGATGGAATTCAACCCTTGAAGCATTGTGCTTGGGGGTTCCTATGGTTGCAATGCCACAGTGGACTGACCAGCCTGTGAATGCTAAATTTGTTGAGGATGTATGGAAAGTGGGGATCAGAGTTAAGGTAGATGAGAATGGGATTGTGACAAGAGAAGAGATTGAGAGTTGCCTCAGGGAAGCAATGGAAAAGGACCTTGGAAGAGAAATGAGGATTAATGCTAAGAAATGGAAGGAATTGGCTATCGAAGCAGTAAGTCAGGGTGGCACTTCAGACAACAATATCAATGAATTTGTAAATATGCTGAAGAGATCGTAAACTAAGTATCCCCATTGGTCTCTATTAATATTGATTATCGATTCCCTCAATAAATTATTACAACTGTGAGAGAGTCTTTGGAATTGGACTGTATGAGAAGTTTATTTTCCTTGTCAGTGGGTTGATAGCATTGTTATATGATAAAAATTAGGTTAAATTATATTGAAAGTCCTTATTTTTCAATTTTAAACCAAGTCAAATTTGTGTATGCATATATATAATTTTATTTATTAAATAACAATATCATTTATACTTATTTAAGTTTATGAAATTACTCAGACTAATTCATTTTTATGATTTTATTATCTAATTTATATCTTATCATTTTAATATATTTACAAATATATCAATTTTAAATTAGTTCTAAGATGGTTTTCATGTCTCATATTTTCCTTTATTATATAGTTTTCATATTTTAGTTTAATAAGTTCCAATAAAAATATATAAGAGAGATGAAATAAGATGAAATATCATTGTCAAAATAAAAAATAGAAAAATGTTTCATGCACACCCCAATAGGTGTATATACCCAGAGAGAGAAAGAGATAAAAGAAAAAAAAGTGATAGATGTGATAGGTAGTATGATGTAACAATAAGAGAGAGATAGAAAGATATGAGAGGTGTTGGATGGATGGTGACATTATTGAGGTGGCTATGTATCATTACTCTAAAAAGTAATACAAGTAAAATAAACTATGTGTTATGAAATTAATTGAAACAAGAACAAAATGTAGAAATACAAATAATAGGTATAAGAGAGAAATAGAGAAAATAGAAGAGAGAATAAGAGAATGTTTTATTGCTATGCTTCAGGGTACAAAACATGTACAATGAGGGTGGTATTTATAGCCACCAGGAGACCTAACCCTAATGGAGGAGATCCTATCATAATAAAGGAAATAGTGAAATGAAATATTCTCTCTTAATAGGAAATGATATCACCTATATCAATTTCTTCAAGAATTGACATCCACCAAATATTCATAACACTCCTCCTTGGATGTCTATTAAGAATATGTCTCATTAAAACCTTACTAAGAAAAAACCCAGTGGGAAAAAAATCTTAGTGAAGGAAAAAAAGTACAATATCCATTGCGTAAGATCTGCCTCGTTAAAAACCTTGCCTGTAAAGCCCAGTGGGACAAAACCATGGCGAAGGAAAAAAGAGTGCAGAACGTATCTATTGCTCCCCCTCATGAAGACAATCATCTCTAAGACGACGAAGACCAATTCATTGTACCGGCTAGATCATTATATGGACGAATTTGTTGAATGCTTATATCACCACTCTTTTGAAGATCATGAGTGAAAAAGAACTTTGGTGATATTTTGTTCTATCTCCTTTGATAATCATTCCTTCATTTGAGCAATGAATGCGATATTATTCTCATATAGAATAGTTGCAATTATTTTTCCAAAAGATAAACCACAAGTCTTTTGTATGTGTTGAATTGTAGACTTGAACAAAGTGCATTCATGACTTGCCTCATGTGGTGCAAAAATTTTCGCATGACTTGTTTGTGATCTACTATGATGAGGGTCAGACAAAAATCTGCATCTGTATAACAAATCAAGCCCAACTTGGATACATCTAAAATAAATTCAAATCGATCGTACCCAAAAGGTAACAAAACATATGCTTGATTCCATTCAAATGTCTTCATGACTCAGGGAAGAACTATATCTTGCTAATAACAAATAATAGATCAAGACGTGTATAACTAGCAAGGTACATTAATGTCTCAATTGCACTAAGATATGGTACTTCTGGACCAAGTAGTTATTTATCATTTTTTTCAAAGTCTAAATTGACATTTGTTCACTTCTAGTGACATTACTATTATTAGAGTACACAATGAATGTGACTTGTTCATATAAAACCTCTTTAGCACCTTTGTCATATTCATATTCTATAATATTTAAAGAAAATATAATTCATATAATAACTTAAATATTTAATAGAATAAATACATGATATAATGACATGCACAAAAATTCTATTTTTCAAATACTCAATCTGTAATTCCAAACAAAATTTTATCCTTCATAAGTCTTTCATCTCAAACTATTTCTTTAAGCAATCTATAGTTTTTGGAAGCTCTTCAGAAGTTCCGCCCGACAATATTTTTGGACAAATTGAGTCATTTTGATAGCCTCCCTTTTCAAAAATTCACTGAGGCGATTATGTACCAAAATTATTGTAGTCCATAGAAAGACTTATTCTATTTGATTGAGTATTCTTCTCGAAAGCTCGAATTGTATGCTTCAGGCATATTAAATCCTTCAGGGAGTTTTATATAAATATCATTATCAAGTGAGCCAAACAACATCCATCAAATGTAAATTGAGTCATTCATATGCTACTACACTAGCACTATACCTTATCAAAATGAAAGCCAAGTCTTTGCGATTTTTAAAATCAAGATCGATCTTTATATCTCATAATTTTTCTTTTCTCAATTTGTATTCGCACAAAATTCTATTTGTATCCAACTGGCTTTACACCTTCAGGTTTTTGGACTATAGGTCCAAAGAATTTTTTGCTACCAAATCGAGTATAATTCCGCTTCAATAGCGTCTTTTTATTTTTGGCCAATCATTGTTTTGTCTATAATCCTTAATAGACTTTGTTTCATGATCCTCATTGTCATTTATCACATCTAGCACTATATTATGAAGAAAATATTGTCAACGTTGACTTTCTTTCGGTTCCGTCATATTCCATTCATGACATAATTTATTGAGATATCTTTATTTTCACAAATTTCAGGTACCTGGTCAGTCTCTTCTGGGACTCAAAAATAAACTGAACAATTATGTCTGATAACTCTTCTAGAGTTTCAATATCCTCACTTGGGCCATTTTTTCTTTTTAGCTCCTTTTCTTGTTCGAGAATTTTTATCTTTGGAACCGACAGTTCTACCACGCTTCATGCGTGATTGTCCAACAGGGACATTGATTTTGATTGGAGCATTAGCAACTGGTTTAGTCACTCTTTCAGTGAATGCATTTTGTAATTGATTTGTTAAATTTTGCAATTGAATTATCTTTTGAACTTCTGGTTCACATAGTTTTGTATGAGGATCAAGATGATAATTTATTCTAACTTATCCTTTTCCCAGCTGCTTATTCTCTCCCCCTAATGTTGGGAAAACTAACAATTAACAAACCAAGCTGTAAATGAATCTCTAATTACTGGCTCAATATATTTTGTTGGCTCAAGATATTTTATTATAGATAAAGATTCTTAACCTACATATATATTCTCAACCTTCTTTGAGGACCCATCTTAGTGTGTTGTGATGGATCAACACATCCAAAAATTCTTAGATAGGAGATATTAGGTCCCTGACGAAAAACCAATTGTAAAAGGGAGAACTTGTAAAAATTTGTTGGTCTGATGCGAATGCAAGATTAAATGTCCCCAAGCAGAAATTGCAAGTTTTAATCTCATTAGTAATAGTCATGCAATTAACTTTAGACATTTAATGAATGAATCTGCAAGATTATCATTGTGTATGAACATATGCTACAGGATGTTCAATATCAATTTGAACAGATATATAATACTCATTAAATGCCCGAGATATAAAATAAATTGCATTTTCAAGGTGTATTTTTTTCAAGAAAATGAGCTCTTAATCAATTAATCTCACAAACGTCTGGTTGCGAGTTGACGACAAACAAATAAGTGACCATCTAGATAATTAAAATCATATAAAATATAGATGATCCGCATGGTAGTTCTATGGCTCACAAACACCACCTTGTATATATTCTAAACGTGTGAGAGAATCATTCTCTTTATCAACTTCTAAGATTTTCTTGGGGAATGAATAGTGCTTAAGATATTATCAAATTGAAGAATCTTCTGGCTCTTCAATTTGTGTCTAAATGAATTTTTAATCATTTATCGTATCATAATAGACCGGGATGGCCCAACCAGTCATATGCCAACAACAAACTTATCATAGTTTGTAAACTTCATGTTTATAATATGTAGTTCAATGCGACAAAGATATTCAATATCTCCTTTATTTCTTGTTTCAATATGGTAACCATATGAACGGATTGAAACTAACAATATGTAACTTTGTTACTTCAAGTCACAATACATTAGCTCTTTTGGAGCCTCAAATTATCTTTATAGTACTATACATGGTATTAATATTGGTTTATTGCATTACTAAGAATAACCTTGTTATTTTAGATAATAATACATTGGCTCTTCCGGAGTCTCAAATTATTTTTTATAGCACTGGATATAGTAGTAACATTGGTTTGTTACTTCAGGTAACAAAATATTAGTTTTTCTAAAGCCTCCTATTATCTTAATTTATTGTAATAGATATATTACTAACATTGCTTTGTTACTTCTGGTAACAATACATTTGCTCTTCTGGAGGCACACCAATTATCCTTGTCGTACTAAATGTACTAACATCTATTCCTTGCATTACTAACAATATATTAGCTCTTCCGGAGCATTTAGTTATTCTCATTATTGATGTTAGTGCAAAACTCATTCTTCCGCAAATAAAATTAAAAATAAATAATTAATAAACATAAAGTTCAATTAAAGAATAAAAACATACAAAAAAATTGAGATTTAATAACATTAAAATATAAGTAAATAAATCAACGAGTAAGTGATATTCATATGACTATAATCATAATCATAATCTTCATAATCACAATATTTGTTTGAATCTTATTGAAGATCTACAAGATGTTTTGACATACGACAGGTATGCAACCAATGACCCTTGCCTCCACAATATGTTTGTTATTCTGTTCACCCTTTTCTTTTTCATTATTTTCACAATTTCTTGACTTCTGAGAAGAAATGTCATAACTTTGACCTTATTTTCTTTTCACTATGTTTCCACTTCTAGGGAAAAATATTATAGCTTTGGTCATATATTGATTAGATGCTTTATTCTCTTCTTTGATAATGTCTTCAAGACCATTTGCATCTAAATGAATTTTAATACGCATTAACAAGATGAGTAATTCTTTTCTCATAATTATAATAATCATGTGACTCTACATTCACTTCTGGGAATGGAGCAGTGCTAGTGGGATGAGTCTTAGTATTTCCAATAAGTATAATACTCGTGTGTTGCTTCCTTCACTTCTGGGAATGGAGCAGTGTCAATGGGATTGACCTCGTGATTTTTCATCAAAAACTTATTATTTTGTTCGACTACAAGAAATCAATTCAAAATATTTCTTAAATTATTTTTCTTCAATAGTGCTACTGCAGGAGCATATTAGATGCAAAAGAAAGTTTCTATTTTGTAATCAATTATTTGAAACCGAGTCCATTATATGATAAAGAGATTTGAAGCTCATCAATTCAGACAAGTTTCGAGACCTGCAAAGAAATTTGACAAAATATATGCAAAGAAATTGAACTAGAAGATTAATAAACCTCGATCGATTTCCTTCACTTATATCCATGTTTCGTTTTGTGATGGTCTGCGCAAACTATATGTTCCTTGGACCGAAGGACTATAATTCTCCTTTTGCACAACACTATGCTCCACACTTCCGAATCTCAGTTGGCTAGAATCTCGTGCTGATAACGTGTTATGAAATTAATCGAAACAAGAGCAAAATGTAGAAATACAAATAATAGGTATAAGAGAGAAATAGAGAAGATAGAAAAGAGAATAAGAGAATGTTTTATTGCTATGCTTCAGGGTACAAAACATGTACAATGAAGGTGGTATTTATAGCCACCAGGAGACCTAACCCTAATGGAAGAGATCCTATCATAATAAAGGAAATAGTGAAATGAAATATCTCTCTTAATAGGAAATGATATCACCTATATCAATTTCTTCAAGAATTGACATCCGCCAAATATTCATAACACTATGTTAATTTTAGATTTGTGTCAATAGATTTACGGGATTAAATGTTTTAGAATTTAAATTATTTTTGAACCAATTGGCACAATTAAAACACAGAAGTTAAAATCGCACAGCTGTAAAACCCATAGATCAAAGGTAAAATTAAGCCTTTCTTAAAATTAAAAATGAAAAATAACAAGAACTAAAAAATAAATAACTGAAATTCAAATCAATTTTTTACCACCAATTTTGCACTAGTCTGATAAGTTTTTAACCGATTTTCATTCCTTACCGTGTGTTTGGTACAGGTGATTTAGCCGAGAGAGAAATAAGGGAGAGAGAAATAGAGAAGAGAGAGGAGACTCACCCCGTTTGGTTCACCAATGAAATAGCAAAGAGAGATAAAAATGAGTGGATCCCATGCCAAATTGGTTTCTTTGCTGCTGTGTGAAGAAATAGCGAAGAGAGAGGTTTGAAATTTTGCTTTCCTTTCCTACCCACATATAATATTATATATGAGTGGGTCTCATGCCAATATAATATTATATATTGGTTTAATTAGCTAAGGATAATTTTAACTTTTTAAAGAAATTATCATTTCTCTCTTCTCACTTTCTAACAAACCAAATAAAAGGAGAGAGATAAATACATCTTTTTTATTTATTCTCTCTTTCTCTTATACCAAACAACTCAATAAATGTACTCTATTTCTCACTTCTTTCTCTCTTCTCATACTCTTTCTCACCTCTTTCTCTCTTCTCCATTTCTTCTCACAACCAAACAAAGGGTTAGAGATCAAACAGTTCTTTAAATCAACATACCAGCCACCGACTCTTTATTCCGCTGATCAGATCAGCTGATCCAATTTAGTTTCCAAAATATAATCATCTACCGTTAAGCACATTCATCCTAGGGAGTTCAAGAATATCATATATATAAAATAAAACATTATTGACAAGCATTCTTACAGCAATTGTTAAGGAATAAAGAATAAACTTTTTAAGATTTTCAACATATTAAAATACTTCAATTTTCATTTAATAATTTTGATCTCTTAACAAATGTCTTGAAAACTCTAGGTAGCAAAAACTAATAAAAATAATATATTATGTTTCATTTATACTTCTCGGGATTAACTATCAGTTTTAGTACAGGAGATGCATCATTACCAATAGCCAACAAGGCCCTGTTGTCGTATCAGGTGTAAATGTGAGTATATTTGTGGGATCGATCAGCTGTCACAAATTTACAGAGCTTGCACACACTTCATTTTCATCTGACTGCTACACTTGAACTACTTATTAATACATGAATACAAAATCAATGACTAAGAGATTGAGTGGCCTAAAATATATTCGTGCGACATATTTTGTAGCACGGAATAACAAAAATAAGATTCATCTGGAAATCAAGTGAGGGATCACACCCTCATGGTCTCTCATCTTCAGCTGTATTACCATCTTCCCTCCAACTGCCCAATTTAACAATGTCCTCAACAAGTATTTTCCCATCTGTAGCAACAAAAGATGGTTGCAGTAATTATTGTATTCATCATAAAGAATAGATAGTTTTGATAAATGTGATCACTGACATAAAATTACCCACACTATTCAACCAAAGATGCCTCCCTCATTCAGCCCACCCCCAAAAAAGAGAGGGGATAGGGGTGGGGGAGAAGACTGTCAGATTTCAGGGTTCCATCATATCAAAACAGAAGATATTGGGAAATATTGTGGTTGATTTCTCAGTTCATCTTGCTTACGAACACAGAAAGACTTGCAACTCCCAAAGGACGTTGGAGGAAAAAAATTAATACTAACACGAGATATTGGGAAATAAAGTGTTAAAATACTGGTTAACTCTTAAAAGCAGTCATTTTAAAATAATTCTGATAACCCACTGAACATAATACTTTCATGGCATAAACATCCCCCTTAAACTCATAGAGGAATACTTTTGGTTGAATAGTCTGAGATACTGTTCAGTCACCAATTGTTCTACAGGTGAAATGGAGAATTTGACTGGAATTTATTTTATTTGAATGAAGAACAAAACTTTTCTTTAGATAAACTACAGAGCAAACAAAGTCTATATTAATAAGATTTAAAAAAGATGCTAGATGCTTGTGAGAGAGAAATGGCAGACCTCTATCTTTGGAAAGATTGCTGACGAGTTCTTGGATACCCTCCTTGCCCAATGTATCCTTCAAGTACATTGCAGCCGATGCTACCTCCTCAGGAGTTACTTTCCCATCGTAATCTCTGCAAAAACACCCAAAAAATTCTCAATCTTTGCATTGTAAGCCATTGTAAACATACATTGTCCTAGTAAAGTACGAGACTTGTAAGAATGATAAACAAAATGAAATCATGCACAATGCTCCAATTTATCAGTGAAATTAATAATCACACGACATCCCAAACTAGTTTTAACTTTTGAAAAAGCATGTAGAAATAAATTCTTCCCATTTGGAGTTGATCGATATGTGTCAACTTGGAAAATCTGTTCAAAGACTATTATCCTCTGCCATTAGATGCCAGCACCTTAAAATCACTATCAAAATGGATTTTAAATATATTCACATCTTTTATAATTCCCTTTGTACTAGTGATCTTAAATTGTAATACAACTTTTTTGTCAAACACAACAAAGTAGTGCCAGCCGTGAAATTTATCGATTATTGTGGATATCCTTAATGGAAAGAGCCCTACTGGTGATTATGTAAATAAAAGAAGGAGAAAAAGTTAAACACGGTATCTTTGGTGGTAACTGGTAAGTCATTAAATTCTTTATTTTCACATTTCACTGAGCTTGTACATGCAATAATATGCCCATTCTTAGTAAAATTCAGAATCTGACCCAAGAAAGGTCCCTTCTCCTACACAATTACATATTGCCCCAAATCTCCATCCAACAGTAATCACTTTCTGTCCCTTTATCTATTCGTCCCTCTCCTTCTATAGTATGAAGAACAATTACAAAGAGACCATTCTGTACCATAAAACCATTGATAGAAAAATACTAAGAAGAAAGACACTCCCAACCAATAATCAAATGTGAGCTATAGCAACTAAATCAAATGATTCCAATTTAGTAACTAACTAGTCTATCAACCCGATCTGCACAAAGTACGGGTCTTTTCTTTAAAATAAAAATAAAAAATACTCTATAAACAAAACAATATTAATTAAAAATAAGAAGAAATGTGGAGGTGACTTGTGTCATAATATGGGAAGTGACACATGTCACAATCTGGGAGTCTGGAGGTTAGTTTTCTTATAACGATATAGACTTGAAGCAGTATTTCAAGCTTTCAGTGACTATCATAGTTTAACTTTCACCTAACTGAACTTATGCAAATGCAGTATGAAACCATATATTTCACTTTAAAGAAATCTAATAGGGTAAAGGACAGAATCATGACCAATAAAAATCGCAATGTCAAAGAGCCTTAGCTCAAGTTACACCAAGTCCCTTTAGGGATTCCTTGATCATAGGATCCATATCAACCAGGCTGCTTTCCCAATACTTTAGCCTACTTCTCCCTCCTTACACCAGGTCATAGCCCACCTTTGTGACCCCCATAAAAAAAAATTGAAGACAATGTTGAAGAGCAAGTGCAAACCTATCCAGCAGCCTCCAACGGTCACCAATTTTGGCATCCACATCATCTATTTCCTTCTCAAGATTTTGGAGCATAGCATCAACCTGACAGAATTTCAAATAATTACAAATTCAGAAGTGGAAAATTAGCTTCTAGCTTTTCTCTAAGACTTGATAAAATGATATGGGTCATACTCTCTCTATGAGTGCCGATGACACCTTATCCCCGTCACCCGACTCAGTAGCATGCTCATGTTCCTCTCGGGCAGCTTTATATGCCTTAAAGGCATCTTTTTCACCATTTGAACCCTCTTTCTCGACCATGCTGTTATAGAGTTCTATCTGGAGACATACAAAACAGCCAAAGATGAGAGTGGCGAATGGAATATATATAGTGCACATAGAGAGTGTGTGATCAAATTACAGCATCACGGTGGTCATACACAGAGAAATGCACATTATATAGCATCGAGGCATGTGCCCCACACTTATTTAACGATTAGATTGATAAATTTTGCATTCTACAATAAGTTATGGGATGTTGTAAGTATCTAATACCTACACCTAGTGTCAACAAATCCAACTCTATATATATATAACATGTGAAAAAACAAATTTAAAATGAAATAGGTTGTTAGCCAATTTTATAAATCAAATAACATAACTTCTAGTATAAGAAGAAATTCTAAATGCACCCAGTAACATAACAGAGAGCTGATTTCAGAGTAACTATTCAAAAACATACAGAAAATTTACCTATTAGAGGCAATATATGGAAGATCTAAAAGCAAATGATGAGTATTAAAAGATACAAATTACCTCCTTATTAACAAGTCTTAGAAAATCTTCACGCTCGGTACTCACAGACTGCCATCACAGTAAAAGACATAAGCATGCATTAAACTGCTTAAGCTTAAATAGTTAAATGTTAATTAGTACGAATTATACAAAATCTAAAGTAATTCACCAATTGTAAACATCAAATACTCACCGATGCAGAAGCTAAAACAGCTAGTGCACGACTAATTTCACACAGCTGCTCTTTGTTTTCGAATGCTCGGGTTCTAGCAAGTTGATGTGCTTCTTTTGCCGTTGAAATATTTGTCTCTTTCAGGGCCTTATCGTCTTGACTAGAATTAATCTCCAGTCTTGCTTGCTCCACCCCCTCTCTCTCTTCCTCCTCCTGCATTTTATGTATAATATTATATTATTATCACAGTTTTTGGAACCATGGGATCTTGATTCAAAAGAAAGTTTCCTAAATTTAATCAATATGAAATCTTTAAACCTAGATAATGATCTTTAAGGTGATCTTTATGTTTTACCTTAATAAGTTCTTCCTGCATTTCAAGGAACTCAAGTTTCCTCCTCCTCTCTGAGACAGAATCCTCGGACGGTAAAGATGTAACCTGTATAGTATCTACAACCTCATCGGGAAGAGAAGAAAGTGTAGCCTGTACAGCTTCTTCTGGTTTCAATTTCCCAGACACAGTAAATGCCCTATAAAGGTTATAAAACAACATTTAAAAATGCATATCCAGAAATTCCTTTCTTTGACATTTTATTATTTGTTCCCAGCAAGTGGCCTTGTTAAAATTACCTTGAAAGTATCAAAAGAGATGATGGTACAGAGTGATTCAGAGATAAGTCCAACCAATCTCGAAGCTGTACAGGCAGGTTAACACATTTTAGAATAGAAATACCAAATTAACATTTGATGTTCATGAAAACTAAGGTTGCAATATCATCATTCAGATCTAGTACTCCAATATAACACAAATAATCATGAATTGTTCCCAACACAAAACCTGTTGGCGCATTTCTTCGACAGAAAGCAACCCAAGCATGCCTCGCTCTCTACAATCTTCCCGAAGTTCAGCTTCTGAAAGAGAATCCACACCTTCTTCTTGAATCAGTTTATCATCTTCCTTAATCCTAACAAAAAGGGGAATTGTTGCATGATAGAAACTGAACTGATATGTGAAGACAAAACTCAGAGAAAATGAATTTTCTGTATTGAATTCAATATTCTATTCTGAATCTTATAGAGGTTACATTGGTATTTTAAGACCCTAGATTTGTGCCAAAGCTTTTAGTGCCATAGTTGTAGTCTCTGTGGGGTTCAAGCCTGATGTCTCAGATCCATTTCCTCCCCATTCCAAAGCTTTTAATAGATGGCTTGTAATTGTAAAGTGTTCAGACCAAAAAGAGGAAGACAGGAAGGTACTCCTCTTCAAATTATTTTTCAAATAAAATTCCTCCTCTTCAAATTATTTTTCAAATAAAATTCCTCTTCAGATGATTTGACATTAAACAAATGGGAAGAAACTATTCTTGCAATAAACTAATCATAAATGATTTTCCAAAACCAAAAGTTAACAAAGCAATAAACTCCAATACAAACATAAAAATATGAATTAGTGGGCCCATTCCTGATTACCAGTCAGTGGATTTATTGAGAATTTGATCTTTGATTATGCCCAATGGCATTATCTATGAAGTCAACCCCCCGTAGTGGGGTAAGACTTTGGTTATTGTTGTTGTAGCTACTACATATAGGAATGTTCTTATTGTATTTTCAATTTTCTTGTATTTATTTTCAAATAATAAATTTACATAGGATTATTTGCTATCTTGTCTTTCTTTTCTAATTATTGACTCTTTCCTAATGACAGGGTATCTTTCTTATTAGAGAAATTAATTTTAAAAAAAATCAAGTTGTCTTACAATTAATTTTCAGTAAAATCCCAACTTGCAATTAAAATTAGTAAAGAAAAGGGTTATAAAAACTAGTACAATAAAATTCATCTTACCTCTGTAAACGTTTTCGTAGCATATATCGTAAGTATGCATCAGTGCCAAAAGGGCTGATTCCCATGTACTTGCACATATTGACTAATCGCGGCCTACGAGCAGTGAAGACACAATAGAAATCATGATACCACCTCACAACTAAGAAAACAGCATATTGAAGTCAGAGTCAAGGGACTAACCTGCTTATATTATCTAGAGTAAGCTCATCATTAAACAACTTAGCAAAACCCAAAATTTCCTCATTAGAGACACGTGAACCTCTTCTAATCTGCAGAAAGAAGAGAAAGGGGTACATATGGCAATCTAAACAAAAAAGTTTGGGAAAAAAAATTGATAAAAGATCCTTTAAACTGAATATTTAACCAGGTTTAAAAATTCATCAAGATCTTCAGCTGTTTTCTTTAGTTCTCCACTACGGGAGTTTTGAACTTCTTTTGCCATTTCTTTGACTGTATCCTGGAGGAACCTTGCATACTCTATTCTTGCCTTGAGTCTCCTTTTCAATGCTTCCTACAGATTGAACAAGTAAGTCACGCAAACACCCTACAACGGGCAATCAAATCCCACACATTCAAAATAACCACATAAATTATTAATGCACAAAAACTTTTTCGATATAAACTGGTAAATACCAATACTACAGATGATGTCACATTAACAAACACAGTTTCCAATCAAGGTCATCACTATTCACTAGCAGTGGCTGACAGGAACAGAGAACATATATTAGTAACCGAAGATGCACAGATTAGTGAAAAAAGGACATTATGTTGATATTGATCTTCAGGAGCTATCCTTTATATAGGGCTTCCACTGGCTGGGACAGGCTTGCAGTGGCTTAGCTATACTATTTATTTTTCCCTTGGTGACATATGGAATGGTACTAAAAGTCTTAAATGGTACGACACTTTTAACAAGAGATGACAGAACAATTACCACTTTACCACTTATGCATATGTATGTACAGTTTATTACAAGCAAACATAATCCGCAAAGAGAATGGACAGACAGAAAAAAATTCTTAGTGATTACCTGTTCTTTCATCTTGTCTTGAAATGTTGATGGCAACATGTTGGGGAATAACTTTAGAAACACTGGCAGGAGGAATTCCATAAAGGGAACAATAATGAAAACTGCAAAAGGAACTAGCCTAAAGATATCAGCAGTAGTCCGCGTCAGTTGCTGTCTCTCCCTTCTAGAGAGACTCTTCCCACCAGCAAGCTTCAACAACAACCTGGAACTGATTCTCACATCAGCCCACAGCAGTTTAAAACCCAACCAGTAATGCTGCAACGTAGATATGAATTCCCCTTTCCAGTGAATGAGTTTTTTGGCCCAGTCCTCCCTGCAGCACCAAGGATTGACAAAAAAAATCAAGAGACAAGATCATCAAGCACAAATGTAAAAAATAAAAAAAATTATGGTTTTGAATTGCAATCTGCGATATTATAGTTTTCGAAGTCTCCACAAAATGTGGCCACATCAGCGGCATTTTGCTTCAACTTTATGCAAATTTTATAATCAAAACACAACCATAACTACAAACTTAAAATCATAAGATGTCTGCAATTTCTACAATGGGCATAATTGCAACACAACTGTAATTGCAATTTAAAATCACATCATGTTTGCAGTTCCTATAATCGCAAGACAAATCATATAATCCTATAATATCCGCAATTTCTACAATCACAACAGTAACTTCAATTTACATTTAAAATCACATAACATCTGCAATTTCTATAATCACATCACAACACTAACTGTAATTTAAAATCATATATAATATCTGCAATTTCCATAATCACAAGTCACAACGCAATTGCAATTTGAAGTCATAGTGTCTGCAAATTGTTATTATCATCAAAATACAACCGTAACTGCAACTTAAAACCATAAAATGCTTTTGATTAAGCAAGACATGTCAATGATGGAAAAGGAGACCGACCTACTCATGGAAGCAACAGCTCTCAAGGCAGGACCTATCCCCAAAAACGCGGCCCAAACTCGCTGCAAAACACTCTGCACACCTCTCTGAGATTCCTGCGACCGTTTCGCCTTGGCTTTCGCTTTCGCGGTGGTAAGGCCTTCAACGGCCTGATCGCACTCCTCAGGAGAAGCTTCCTTCCGCTTCTTCGCAACCACCTCATCGCTCTTCTCATTCTCCGGCTCAGGCTGTGTCGCCGCCGCCGCCGCCGACGACGACTGCGACAACCACCTCACGCCTATAGGCTGCGCATTCGATCCAAAACAACCGTCACGGAGACCAGAGCTCGCAAATCGCCGAACATAGCCAGAAAGTCCGAACGATTCCTCTCTGTGAAGTGATCTCGTACCGATAGCACGTGCCGCCTGAGAGTGAAGAGTTGGAATCGAAGAGGTTGAAGTTGAACCGTTCAAGTATTGTTGAATGAAACTCTTTCTCCTCCTTAAGATAGCTCTCGAAGCCATTGTTAAAGCTAAACACTCTTCAAAACAAAAAAGCACATCTGAGTTGTTATTGTTATGGTTCTAAAGAGGACAACGACGAAAGTGACGATCACAATAAAATAATAAAAAAAATTGAGAAACAAATGGAATTTATTACATAATGTGAGAAAATAAGCGAATTGCGAAGTTAGCGGGAATTCAGTTAGGAGTTTGGAAATGGATGAATGATATTGAGAAAAGGAGAAAATAGTGTTGTAAGCTTACGTTAGGATGAGTTGTGCGGAGAGTAGAAGAGGGAGAGAGATTTGGGAGAGGAAAAAGAAGGAGAGAGAAACAAGTGTGTAGAGAGTTTATTAGGGTCGAGAAAAGGGAAGCGCCACCAGAGCGGAGCGAAGTGAAGAAGACGGGAAAGGAGAGAAAAGAGGTTTAACTAAGGTGCAGCGGGAGTGGGGATTGGGTTTTCTTTTACCATTTTGGGTCTGTTTGGATTGACTTATGCAGAGCTTATGAATATAGCTTATGACTGATTCATAAGCTGTTTTGGGCTTATTTTTCATAAGCTACCCAGGATAGCTTATCAAAACAGCTTATGACTTATATAAAATAAGTTTCACTGTAATTTTTCTTCGATTATAAAAGTAACTTATACAATTTATGCCATAAGCAGTAGATAAGCTTGTTATCCAAACAGGGCCTTTGTCCTTGCTAATAACACGTTTATTCACTTTTCACCCTTATCCCTGCTTGACTTTTATAATTGGGTGGGTCTTTCATTTTACGTGTTGCTCAAGCCCCGGATTAGCGATAATTTTTTACCACAAACCGGGTATAGAGACTAAAAATATATTTAATTTTTTTATTTGATTTTGTAGGTTTTAATATTTGGTAATACTTGGAAAATGAATTGAATCTGTTTGGTTTTGATATTTTTTGGCACTGATAACCAATTTAATCCTAAAAATTTGGTTGATTTTCATGACTAATCAATGCAAAAAAAATATCAAAACACATTCAGATACTTGTTAATAATAGGTTTTGCATGTTCGTTAGGCATTTTAAATTGTAATTTTACTTAATAATTATATGTTAGGCTATTTTAATAATTGTTATTAGGTTGTGTTTGAGATTTATGATGAGATTTATATCAACATCATTTTTAAATAAATTTCTTAAATATAAATTATTTCAATTAAAATTAAGCCTACACATTTGTCTAGAGGAACATTTAAAGTTCAAATTTCACGCTGAAGTATTACTTTGATATATTTATATATTGATCTTGTTTATATTAAAATTATTGTTCCATTTCTTGACGGAGTATGCTCTTCATCTTTTTAACATGTTATCTCTACACAATTCACTTACTTTTTAATTAGGTGAAGATTAAAGTATAATTAACAAAACGATAATTAACGTTCTCTTGAAATTTTAAAACAAGAAGATATAAACATGGAACAAATTTTTCTCCAAAAACATTTAAAAAGAATTGAAGCAAATACTATTGATACATTCTCTAACACTATTTTCACCGCTTAATTTGTTATTGGTTATAATTCACGCGAAACATAACAAACACAATGCGACTCTTATCAAATAGGGAATCCGAACTTATCTAATAATGAAAGAATGTAGTATTACATAGGAAGTTGTTGGCATTCCTCATCGTGTAACGAGGTCACAAACAGTACACGTTTCAAACTCGAAGCACATGGTCGTCGATTAATAAGTATAGGAAACGTATTGTTTATTAGAAAATTGCTGAGAATAGATATGTTCCAGAACGTATGTGTGGATTATGATACATTTTACAGAGAGGAGCTGTTCCAGACCCTCTAGTAGACAGAACAAAGTTTGAACTTTGAACCGTGGAAATTCATTTTCATGCTCAAACCAACAAGCTCAAGTTGATAACATTATTCGAGTTCTCAGAAGTTATATTAATTGCAATGACTATTAACAGTACATCAACAAATGATTCTCACAACATTTTTGAGGATGCAACCCTGATCTTTATCTCTTCCATGCTTTGATGGTGTAGCCCGTGTTATTTATTTCCTGCACATATTGAAATATCAGAAATGCCAGTTTAGAAGACAGCAAGGAAAGATCATATAATTTAATTTTCTCAGACGATCACATCCTAGTACATGTGAGTGAAAGTATAAACCGTCCGCACGTTCTCTTTTTTCTTCTTATTATTTTGTCTCATTTTTTTTAGGAAGGGAAGAGTTGGAAGATATGATCATATGGTGTCATTTTTCTGGTTTTGCAGTATTATAGTGGGTTATTTGCTCGAAATCAAGTTTCATTTACAATATAGTTGCAACAGAAAAAGAAACTTGATTCACAAAATATACTGCACCCTAGCTAATTTGCCTAATAAAAATACACCGATTCAACTTCCAGCTGGCAACAAAACACTTATAATAAGAAGAACCTGAATAATCACTTCGACAACTAAAGTCCACCACCACATTCCTCTGATCACACTCGACACTAATTCGTTCCAGTTTCATGCATACAAATGGAACTGAAATCTGGGAATCTTTATTTCTTTCCCAAACCAACCCGTCCACACTTCTTAGTTCTTACCCTTCCTGTTATTCCACAAGCTAACCTCATTATTCTTGTTTTATTTCACTAAATAAGCAACGTAAAAACTAACTAATTTGCTGTGATTCTTCCCCCCAATGAATGACATGTTGATTTTTTTTTTTAATTTATTTTGCTCGTAATTTGAGTTCACAACTGGAAACACACCTCTACCATCTTACCATTCTTGAAATAAAATGGGTGATTGATTTTATCATTTGTATACGTGAAAACTTTACTGCTTTGCATACCTCCAAAGAAATTCTAGATATAAGGAGATGATCGGTCTAGGAAACATACCAAGGAAGTTTAAAAGTATCTTTCCACCATCCTTGTTTTGAGCAATTTGCAACAATTTTGTCCAACCGTACAATGACCTGAGAAAATGTTGGCCTGACAACAGGTTCTGGATCCCAACATTCTTCAATCAACCTGCATACGCCATGATAGTTAGACAGCTTCTAAATTAAAGTGAAGCTTGAAGACTTATTGTTTACTTTAAATGACTAACTCTTTCAAATCCGGAGGATAATGTTTTGTTTTGATCTTGAATGGTGGTCTCTTCCCATCTAAGCACATCAGTTTCAAAGCCTCCTCCGGGGGCTTGGGATGGAAAGGTGATACACCCTCCATCATCTGGGTCAATACAAGAAATATTCAAAAAAAAAATATCAATTGTTTGACAACCAATATATGAAGATCAGAGTGATAAAATGAAAAATCTCAATGGCCAAAAGAGAAATTCTCTGTGATCAGGTATGAACGTGTTGTTCATAAAAAAAAGGTATGAACCATGAATGCATTTAGAAAAACTACAACACATCAATATTAAGAACTTAGTCCCAACTAATAAAATCATTAAATAGGACTATCAGCAAAACAGCACATAAAACATATGAAGAAATGTCAAGACAATGTTATCTTCAAAGTCCCCATCATGTCCCACAGCATCTAATCCAAGCCCATTGCCTTTCTGAGTATCAACTCATGACCTTGGCTATATATTATAGCTAACCGCCAGGACACGACCTTTCCCACTTAAGTGCATTAGCCTAAGTATTTTGCTTTTATGTAATTCAAATTCACATGGGCCTTGTGAAGGCAAAATTCTTGCCCAAAGCCATAAAAACTAAATCTCATGATGAAAAACTATCTTGAAAAACTGATGAATATGAGAGAAACATCATAACAGATTAACAATATTATAGATGTTGCAAAATATAGGTACCTCATATACAATGAGACCAAAAGAATACGCATCCACACTTCTACCAAATTCTTCATCTTTGTAAATCTCTGGTGCCAAGTACAAGCCTACAATGAATACAACCAAATCATTAATTGAACCATGAAAGATATTTTTGGCAACTCTAGTCTTAAATTTTTTTTGTTAGACTGACATAAATGATAATAAAAATAACTTAATCTTTCCTAAAATGCTTGTCCATTTTCTTTACTTTTTCTTTCAAAACAATAGTCCCTCCTTCAAGCAACTCTTCAAATTTAATCATATACTGTTGGATGACCGATGATACCTTCTCAATCAACTCAAATATATCTTCAATAATATAATCATTACTACTTCAAATAAAACTTAGTAAAGATGGAGAAAACAACAGTATGCATTTTCTCTTGTAACTTGAGTTTGTTGTTGGTCCAAGGGACTTTCATTTCGAGACAGAATGAGTATTGAACTAGCAATGGAGAAAAACACACAGGTACTGAGTTATTTTTATGTAAGTCATTAAAGCATAAAGGCAAATTCACCTGTTGTGGTCTATACACTTATATAAAATGAAATTCTCCACATAAAGTTCCTGTACTGTCTATTTTATCATTTTCATGGCTTAATTCGAGTTGAGGAAGTAAATAAAAATTATCATCAATCTTAACGTGTATGCATAATTCATGCTTGAAAAGGAAATTTTCATTGCATTCACAATTTTTTTTATGTTCAACCAGTTATAATTAAACTGAACCTTAATGCAATAAAATGGGTTACTGAAGAATCAAAAACTTCCAATCAATTTGGAAGGAAGTGAAATCCAATTAAAAAAATTGGAAATACCCAAAAACTTACTTGAAAGGCCAACGTTGGACTCAGGCTGCACCAGCTCTGCTTTATCAGGTGAGATTAGCGAAAATCTCACATTGCCAAATCCAGCTACCTTCAATTGCCCCCCATTATCCAGCAAAATATTTCTGGCACCTTACCGAAATTTCATATATTAAAGGAACAGTAATCACAATGAGAAAAATCAAATTTAAAATACACTCATAAGTAACATCAGATTGTATTAAGTGGTCTTACTTTGGCTTTAAATCACAGTGGATAATTGGATCTGGTTTGCATTCATGAAGATAATTCATGCCCCTGTTAACAATAAATTATCAAGATAACTTGTATAAACAACCTAGAAGAATGCCCAATTAATTTATAATCATCCGGTGCATTATAAACTAGCAAGCTAAGGAGACGACCAAAGGCACCTTTTGAAAATCAATGACCATATAAGAGATAATAAAAATTAGAAAAGGACATGAAAGATTTTCCAAAGATGTGTTCAAAAAGATTTCGTACAGCATAGTTCCTGAAAATGGTTACTTGCCTAGCAATATCAAGAGCAAACCGTAGAACTTTTGATGGAGACAAACGCCCTTTCTTTTGAAGATAGCTTGCTAAGTCACCCTAAAAGATCAACACCAATATGAGAAACGAAAAGTGTGCTATATACAAGAAACTAACTTAGCAACACTTATTTCTAAATGAAGTTTTGCCATGCTACTTCCACTACATTCTCTCATCTCACTAAGATTTACCGGCTCTCATGCTCTTCTTTGTCTACACACACGCTCTCTCTCTCCTTCCCCCCCCACCCCCTCATACCACCTTTTTGTGAAGATAGAGGTTCAGAGGATAAGGTTACCTTAGAATGGTACTCTCGAACAATCATCATAGGTATATTCTGGGTGACAGCTCCAACAAACTGGACCACATTAGGATGTCGTACCCTTTCTAATAATGTGAGCTCATGTTTGAAAGCATTTCTGAGTGAATTGCAGAAATGGTCAAAATTGAATGCCAAGGTTGAGTAGTAAATTATAGAAAAAAGCAGCAACTTAGATCATACTTGACCAGAAATCAAAGTGAAAAGTAGTGAGTGATATATGCAATCAGACATAAACTTAGGCAAGCAGCATCAAACAATCTAGTCGGGTAGCAAGAAGCATATCACACAGACACTCAAACATGTTTGGTAGCTGAGTTGTATACATACATGGTATCCGGATCTGAATAACTGTCCTTGTCAAGTATCTTCACTGCAACCTTTGTGCCATTCCATTTGGCTACTTGATATGTTCCCTGCAAAGAGATTGATGAAACAAGAGTGAAGAAATTTTAACATGTACACCATTATTTAACTTGATAATGTCAGATGTTTATAGATCCATAAAACTCAGTTCCAACAAGTACCAGCAACTTTCATTATACACATAACATCAACACATTAGGCACCAACTATTACCACCTCACCAATATTTCACTTGAAAGAAAACCAAACAATAAAAAAAAGATTAAAAAAGATAAACCACAAGGTTGCCAAAGATAACCCCATGCATATCTCAGAGAATATGGCAAAGTAAAGATCTAATGTGTGATAGTAAGTAAACATCATGTTCCAAGTTAATAGTCATGCATATTACATTACTAAAGCAAAATGTTACAGCCCATCATTGCAGTTGACCAATTTGAAAGCAAAAATGCTCCCTCAGAGTCAGAATAGTTGTCTGAGTTGCAACCATCAATATGCATTTCCGTAAACAGATACCATCTAGTAGTGGAATCCAAGTTGTATAGTAGTATGCCAGAAAAGCCATAACAATCGAATAATCAAATCAAATGTAACCATATAAGCGAACGGAATCTAAACCTCCCCCCCCCCCCCCAAAAAAACAGAAGAGAGAAGAGAGAAAGAGAAGCATACCGTTGAAATACCATCACTCTTGCGAACCTGCAGTTCTAAAGGATTGAGTTCATATTCAGGAACCTCACGAGGATTTGCAACAGTCATAGGAGTCTTCCTGGATTTCTAACCACGTCAAAGATTATTAATGATCAGCAAGTCTCCAAATTCAATTCCATCATATCATATCTTACATTCATTAATAGATAGACACGTATAAACATATTAACATGCAAAAAGAAAAGGTACCATACCGGCACTTTTGCTCCACGGGCCTTCAACATATAATAAACTTCCGTATTTCCATAATATTTAGCATCAGCCGCTGCCTGCAATAGTGCAAATCATGTGATCACATGTTCAAATTCTGTTTCCACTCACATCCAAACATAATGAAAGTAGATAAACAAAAACAAACAAAAAGAATTCAAAAAAGCAACAAAAAAAAAAAAGATCACGAGCTAGCCTAAGTCGAATATATGATATTATACTATAATATAATCACATCCAAACATAATGAAAGTAGGTAAACAAAAAAACAAAAGAATTAAAAAAATAACAAAAAAAATGATCACGAGCTAGCCTAATTCGAATATATGATAGCCTAGTCACGAGAGAGGGGAATGGGAATTTTGGCTTAATTGTACTTTTAATCCCTCAGATATCGTAATTGTGCGATTTTAGTGCTTCTAATTGCGCAATTTTGGTCACTAGTTTTCAATTGCGCAATTTTAGTCCCCAAGTGTTTTGTTACAATTGGTTACACATGGGACCAAAATAACACATACTAAAACCAAAAGTGCAATTAAGCCAAATAATAATAATCGGAAGGGAAGGTGGATGAAATTACCGTACTGCCCCAGCGATCACGAGCATCGATGTTGGCCTTGCGGCTGAGCAAGAGCGTGGCGACGTCGACGTGGCCCTCGCAGGCGGCGATGTGGAGGGCGGTGCGGCCGTCGAGGTCAATGCTGTTGACGTCGATGCCTTCGTTGAGCAGGTCCTCCACTCCCTTAACGTCCCCTCGGCATGCCATGAAGAGCAGCTGCATGGTGGAGTCGAGGTTCTCCGGCACGGTGAGCTCGGGCTGGTCCTGTGCGGGGCTCCTCCGGATCGGGTCGAGCGACGACTGCCTCCCGAAGCTGAACCGGAGGTTGTTCCGCCGCGGATCCAGCGACGCCTGCCGCGTGAACTGCCGGCCCAGGCTCTTCCGCAGCGACCCCGACGAGAATTGCCGCGATATGCCGCGCTTCAGTTGCGCGGCAATGTTTTCCATGGTTTTTTGGATTATTTGGATGGATTATCCAAACCAACCCAAATTTTACTTCCAAACCAATTCTTAAGGGAGGGGGCTCTCTACATGTTGGTATTAGAACAACACGGTTATTGTACTTGTTACTTATTATTATTCAGAGGGAAAAAAATTAATAAAAACAAAAAAAATAAAATTATTCTCTCTTTTTATTTCCCTGAGTAATAAGGGGGAGAAAGGAGAATCTACCGATTTAGAAGGGAAAGGGAAGCGAAGGATTGGGAATAATAATAATAATAATAGGATTTTTTTTATTTTTTGTTTTTTGGATTGGATGGATCAAACTTTAGTGGAGACATACCGAGGCAACGACGCATAGCGAGGACAGTACAGCGACGCTCGTCCTGGTTTCCACACATTTGCGGGAAAAAAGCCGTTTATGTCTCTTTCCCTCTATTTTTTTTCTCTTTTTGGGATGCCTTAATTCGTGTTTTTGCCGCGATTAGACACGCATGGCATGGCTTGGCGTGGTGTGATATTAACTGATGAGGAGGAGGATGAGTTGTTGGTGTTGACTTGGGTCACTACCATTGGTATGGTATGCGCGTTTATTTATTTATTTAGGAAAAAAATAATTTAGTAAGTTGGGGTTGGGTTTAGTTGGGGAAAAACCCCAACTTACTAATAGTATTTACTAATAATGAGTGTTGTCCGTTCATATGCCTTCACTGACTCGTATCTCTTTATGGATAACATAAATTACTCCTCATGCACATGCTATTGTAGGAGGATATTGCTCTACTACTCAGAAAAATTTGATGTCTACACGAGGATTTTTTTTATAACAAATAAAATGAGTCATATTTATCGTTTTTTTATAAAAGATAATTTCTTATTTTTAATAATATCAATTGTTTATTTTTAATTTTATCTTTATTTATTATGAAATCTATATAAAAAAAAGATTAATTATGTTTTTAGTCCTTTAAGAATTACCAAATTTAAGTTTGGTCTTTTAAAAATAAGTCAAATTTTTTTAGTCCTTTAAATATTATTATTTTTATTTAGGTCCTTTAAATGAGTTGATTTACTGGGTGACACATTTTAACCCAGTCATCATTCCTACGTGACACGAAACACTGACGTGACCTCCTACGTGGCTTACACGTCACCTGACACATCCCTCTAAATATTGAGTTTTGAATTTAGTCCCTCTAAAAATTGAGTTTTGATTTTAGTCCCTCTGAATTTCCTCCTCCTCCTTCACCACCTTCTCCCTCCTCCTCCAATGGCTTCCCCCTCCTCTCTCACCTTACTCCCATGGCTTCCCCCTCTTCCCCCCACCTTTCCCCCCATCCACTCCCTCCTCCCTCACCTGCCCCCTCCCTCCTCCCATGGCTTCCACCCACACCCTCGATTTCACTCGCCCTGCCAACATCGAATATCCTCACATCCTCATATATTCGGGTACTCTTCTCATTGTGGTTTGATTGAGTATGACTGTATGTTGTTTCTAGAATAGTTGGTATTGAGAAGGACTTGTTTCATATGCTGTTTAGGTGGCTTGAATGATGGCTTTAGTTGCTAACAAAGACAAGCTGAGTGAGACCGAGGGAGGAGAAGAAGCACCACCTCGGTGGTGGGGCGAGTGAGACCGAGGGTGGGGGAAAAGGTGGGGGTAGAAGTCATGGGAGGAGGGAGTGGGTGGGGGGAAAGGTGGGGGGAGAAGGGGGAGCCATGGGAGGAGTAAGGTGGGAGAGGAGGGGGAAGCCATTGGAGGAGGAGGAGGAAGAGGAAGGTGGTGGAGGAGGAAGAGGAAAATCAGAGGGACTAAAATCAAAATTTAATTTTTAGAGGGACTAAATTCAAAACTCAATATTTAGAGGGATGTGTCAGGTGACGTGTAAGCCATGTAGGAGACCACGTCAGCGTTTCATGCAACGTAGGAATGATGACTAGGTCAAAATGTGCCACCTAGCAAGTCAACTCGCTTCAATGACCTAAATAAAAAAAATAAAATTTAAAAGACTAAAAAAGTTTAACTTTTTTTTAAAGGACTAAAATCAAATTTGAGTATTTTTAAAGGACCAAAAACATATTTAAGCTAAAAAAATATGAAAAGATATCAATCTCACAAATAATATTTTTTAAAAATTATAGTATTATTAATTATAAATAACTCATTTCAATGTATTTTCTTGATATTGATGATTTTGTGGTATGTTTCTTATAAAAATAAAAATGAGAGAGTGTAAAATTTAATTTAACATTTAGTAAAATTTGGATGATTTCCACTGAATACGACGCGGGTAACTTGCCACGAAGAAGAAAAAAATATGGCAGACATATATTGACTATCAACTTGTCTCTTTTTTAAGTTTACTTTGAAATCAAGTAACTGTTTAGAGAACCCACGATTATTATACAGAGTATCACAATTTGACTAATATTAATTGATTAATATAATTATAAGAGAAAAATGCATTTACCTCCCCTAAAATACTTTTAGGCTCTGCTTGATTTTTCATTTTGAGTCAAAGGAAAGAAGACATGGAGTTGAAATAATTCATTTTCAACCAATTGTGAAACTTTGTATACTTTTTTATTCAATATTTGTTCAATTAATCTTTTACCCGCAAATGCAATGTAAGCATTTGGTTTCGGCAATAATGGTATCCCCAACATGCCAAAACTAGTTGTCACCCTACCAGTAGTAGGAGATGTAAGGATCGATATATAGAATAATTTTTGTTTGATTTGATAATCATATAAGGCATAAGATAGTTTAGGCATTTGCATCAAGCTCAAACTTCCTTCTTGCATATGTAATGGGTTTTTCGTAGTTTACACTTTTTGTAATTCAAAATCAACAACGTTGAAAGTGAAACTATTTAGTTTTGACTGACTTCAATCTAGGAATGGAAAAGAACATTTTTTTGTAGTTGTTTGTGACTCATTTTTTAGTTATTTCATTTTCTGACTCTAAACAAATGCATTTTCATTTTTTCAATGAAAGAAAAATAGTTAATCTAGATATCTAAAATTTAACACTTCATTTAAAAAATTAGAAAGATTATATATTTAGAATATTATATATATATATATTCAATATTCTGTATTAGTATCAAAGAATACTATTTGAGTTGAGCTCTATCTTAACAATAGAAAAAAAATTGATCAAATTTTATTGAATTTGACTCATAGTGATCATTTATCAAAGAATAACTCTAGTTATCAAATCAAATCAAATGATCGAACAATTGGGAACAATTTTCTTACAATATTTAATTGACATTCATAAGAGTATCTAATGAATTACGAGTTCAATACATCTTGCTTAGCATAAAGACGGATATTCCTTTCTCATTATCACAATAACTCATTCACAAACTCCTTGTTTACCTCCCTTAATTACTTGTTTAATCAATTGACACGTGGTTATCTGTTAACAGAATGCACATTTTTCCATATTTATCTGTTCACTCTATCTGTAAGGCTACCATGGTGGTTTAGAGCATCTTCAATTGAGCACTCACTTTTGGGTATTTAAGTGGGTCTCATTTATATATATTATTTATTTTTACTTTTTCTAACATAAGCACCCAACGCCTCAAACCTAATAGCTTTAAAAATTTTACTAAATAGGTCCAACCAATAATTTTACATCCAATTAAAACTCACAAATACATGTAGGACCTATCAAAAGATAGGAGAGAGATGGTGCTTGTACAAACACCCCCTCCCTATTAAGCACCCTCTTTCTTTTTTTCTCTACAAGCACGCAATAAACACCCATTAAGAGCATCTCCAATAGAGCACCCACTTTTGGGTGCTTAACTGGGCCTCATGTGTACATGTTACTTATTTTTACTTTTTTCAACACAAGTACCCAATAAGCACCAAACTCCTTCAATCAAGTAACTCAAAAAAATTTACTAAATGAGTTCCACCAATAACTTTAGATCCATTTAAAACCCGTAAATATATGTGGGACCCGTCAGGAGGGAGAAGAGAGAGTTATTGTGCAAGCACTACTTTCTATTAAACATTCACTTTTTTCTCTACAATGAAGTGGTTTAATAAATACCCAATAAAGACCCATTAAACACTCCATTGGAGATATTCTAAGGGCTAAGCACTCCTATTGGACTTGCCTTAGAGCATCTCCATTGGAGTATCCATTTTTGAGTACTTAAGTAGACTCCACTTGTACACATAATTTATTTTTATTTTTTTTGAGTACCTAATAGGTACTCAACCTCTCCAATCCAGCAACTCTAAAAAATTTACTAAATGAGTCCCACCAATAACTCTACATCCAATTATAACCCACAAAAATACGTGAGACCCACAATGAGAGAGGAGAGAGAGGGTGCTTGTATAAGCACCCCTCCCCAATAGGTACCCAAGTTTCTTTTGCTCCAATGAAAGTACCTAATAGGTATCCATTAAATACCATTTAGGTATCCTCCAATGAAGATACTCTAGAAACTTGCCCCCGTTGTCTGCCACACGACTATTTGTGTCCAATGAGCGTCGGAGTACCTTTACCAATAGCCCCACCGCAAGCTATCATTGGAGTTCCTAGTCCGTGACGATTCCAACTTAAACCCAATAGATCTGAGGCGCAAGAAAGAACAACTAACACTCAACAAACTTCTACACTCTATGGTTTTGCTGTTGAGCCGTAAATTGCATCAACAACACCCATACACTCAGATTCAAAAACCACCTGCTGATACTCCAAAGTAGACATCAATTGGATTGCTTTCAACAAGCTCAATGCCTCTCCATCACATACCTCAAGTGTCGCATTTGTGTGACATTGTTTTGGCAGAAGAAACTGACCCTTATCATCCCGCAGGCACCATCGGAATAAATAGATAGATAACGGAAGGTGTGTCAGCGGAATTTTCAACTATAAAACTAATTACGAATGAATTGCGAGAAAAAAAAATCATAAATTGTAATAATATACTGTATAAGAGGTAAAAACCACGACACTTCACACTGCACACCACCCATCATGTTATTCCTTCCACCCTAGACATCGCTATTGCAAGTAACAATGAACTCACAAAAGCACAATGAACAAAACACAATTGAACTACAGGAAGGCCAAATGGAAAAATAAAATAAAATGAAAGGTTGCAAAAATACAAGGCAGTGGAACAAAGAAAAGAACAAGCAAGGCGAGGGGAAAAATGGAGGAACGAAAATGAATTATTATTATATCAAAAAAAAAAATTAGTCTGTACATGTATTTTTTTTTCACATTAAAAACTTCTTGATAAAATCCTCATATATAATTATTATTTAATTTAGTCAGCATAATTTTCTTTATTAAAATTATTGTCATCATACCATTGCCTATTATAAATATAATTTATAAATCAATTTAAAATAGCTAAGTTGAGTCTGTTTATTTTGTAAAAATATTTTTCATTTTTATTGTATATAATGTTTCTAAAAATTATATAAAAGAATGAAATAATTCCCATACAAATATTTAAATAAATAAATAAATAAATAGAAAACATTTTCTCTAGCAAGTAGAAACAGAAATATCGTACACTACACCGAGTCATTTTTACAAACGATGATGTTTTTAATTTTTTGTCTCAAAGTTGAAAAGGAGTGAAGTAGAGGAAACAAATAGTTAGGCGCAGCCACACTGAGCCACTTCACGGTGCCGCCATCCATCCATCACTGGTTTCAGTTTCAATCTGCTCGCTCTCTCTTCTCCACTCGCCATGGCGACCACTCTGACTCCAATCCAAACCTTGAAACTCCATTCCCATTCTCCTCAACCGAAACCAAACACTCTCTTCACAACAAACCCACCTCCTTCTTCCATCTCAATAATATCCCGCCCTCACACTTTCATCACCTCCCGCCCCAACAAACTCCTCCTCTCCGCCGCAACTTCCGGAGACCTAACCGTCTCCTCCAACGTCCCTCCCCCTTCCCCCTCTCGCTCAAAGCACGTGCTCTATTTTCTTTTTCTTTTTTTTTTAATTCCATTTATATTTGTAACAATAACTAACTAATAGTAAGTAAGTATTCTGATTTGTGATTAATCAAATGATTAATTAGTGATGATAACAATGCAGGGTTCGGCGACACACGATTTCGGTGTTCGTTGGAGATGAGAGTGGAATGATTAACCGTATTGCGGGGGTGTTTGCGAGAAGAGGATATAACATTGAGTCACTCGCCGTTGGTCTCAATGAGGATAGGGCTCTCTTCACCGTTGTTGTGTCTGGAACCGATAGGGTGCTGCGCCAAGTTGTCGAGCAGCTCCAGAAGCTTGTCAACGTTTTAAAGGTTTCACCTCATGCTCCTTCTGTAATACAATATACTTGTGTGTTTCTGTGAGATGCTATTGTATCCGTGACTTGCTTTTCTGTGCTTGCACGCGGCTTATTTTGTGTAGGGAAAAAACAATTAATCTAAGTCAAAACCTGCACTGACTGGTTCTTGCTTCTTGTGACCAGGTAGAAGATCTTTCCAATGAACCCCAGGTAGAACGTGAACTGATGCTCATAAAAGTGCATGCAGATCCCCAAAACCGTGCCGAGGTACTTGCCTAGTACAGTTTGTAGCATACACCTGATATGAGTGTATGCATCTGCATATCTTGTTCTTGTTTGCTTCTCTTTATTTATTTATTTATTAATTTGTTTTTTTTTTTTGCTGGGAATTCACAGATAAAGTGGTTGGTGGACATCTTCAGAGCCAAGATTGTGGATATCTCGGAACATTCGGTGACGATTGAGGTCATTGCTGGTCATATCTGGATAATGTTTTCATCTTTGATTGTCATGTTTTAGTGCATCTTTTATATTCCTATGCAATCTGTAAGACTAATTGTAACTGAAGAGTATGCTCTGTATGCATTTCCTGTAACTGCTTCCCTGAGTTGCATTATCATTGATTTCTTTTGCCTATCTGTCTTGCCAAACCTATTGGTGACACAACCAGGTGGTAATTTCAGGTGAATCGTTCTGTGTATGTTACAGGTCACAGGAGATCCAGGGAAGATGGTTGCAGTTCAAAGAAATTTAAGCAAGTTTGGAATTAAAGAAATAGCCAGAACTGGAAAGGTTTGTAAGTTCAATTGAGTACCTAAGAAATTTCCTTAACTTTTTTCATGTCGTCCACTTTCTCATTCACTATATTGTAGTTTGTACTTTGTAAGGCTGTGCGAGATTTACTGATCCATTATAATCTGATGATGTAACTATACTTAGATTGCATTAAGAAGGGAAAAGATGGGTGCATCTGCTCCATTTTGGCGGTATTCAGCTGCTTCTTATCCAGATCTTGAAGGAAAAACAGCTATTAATGCCCTTGTTGGAGCGAAAAATAGGAATCCTGTTGACAAAACTGTTACACCTGTCGGGGTATGATCTTACATACTCTTTAACCCTACCATTCCTTTATTTTTCACATTGTTTGAACACTTCAACTTTAAATTTGAAACATATTCACTTGAAATTAAATAATTGACAAATCCTATCAAAAGTGTAAAATTTAAAAATATAAACAAGCTTAGTTTTGCAAAGTGAAATTCCTGTTGAGTCTTTATTGTCTTTGATTTGAGTTTATAAAATTTCTATAACTGACTAAAGATGAAAAATCTGTAACTATTGCACAGAGCCACATAGTGAAGCTAACAGTGGCTTCAATGCATTCCATTATCTACCTGTTCAATATTTTCTGTACCTTCTGCACTTTGATTTATTTGGTCGTCAGTAAATACCCATCTAGTCTCTGACCTTCTCTGTTCTTTTGAAATGTTTGCTTGTGTGAAGGGAGATGTTTATCCTATAGAGCCTTCAGACAGTTTTACAGTCAATCAAGTACTTGATGCTCACTGGGGTGTTCTCAATGATGAAGATGTAAGATAGTTTATAGTTGCTTATTTTATTGTATGCATATTGTATCTAATTGTTTTATTGTAGCTTCAATCACATAATGAAGCTAATTGTTTTACTTGATGTTCCTGCTTTAGAGTTTAGAGTTTGATTTAAACAGTAAAACATTTCTATTTTTATTTGATCTTTTGGTTGCCCATTTGAATATATTTTTGAGTTGTATAGTTATTTCTACCATGACAGGAGCCTTGGGCACTGGGCTTCCCTTGCTTTGTTACCATTGTCCATGTCCAAAATTATAATCTGTCCATTTAGGTCAGGCTCATAGTTGGTCATTTTGACGTGAAGTTGTCAATTGCTGCAATTTCAAACACTTCATACCATTTCTAGACATTTTAAATACTTCAAATAAGATTTATTAGATTAGATGAAGACAGGTTGAGCATGGCTTATTGTGGTATCAAAGTTCCATATCCTTGTATTCTTATGTGAGGATAAGATTTAACCTGTTTCTGGGAGATTTAGAAATGCTAGCTGGCTTATTCTGTTTCTTTTCCTTTCTGGGTTGAACTTCTCATAGCCCAGGTGGGTTATTTTTTAAGTGTGTGTTTGAGTGAGCATTTGTAAAATTGATTTTGATTAAAATTGAGTTTGAAGTGAAGTGATTTATGTTTGGAAACTTATGTCTTAATAGTAAGTTTGTAGTAAAACTTACTATGGATTATTCAACCCAAACACCCAAACACATAAGCTTTATTTTATCATTTTTACTCAAATGGGGGTTTAGAAACAAATCAATTTGGTTCAAAGCAATCAAACATTAAAATTTTATGTGAAATCATGTCAGAGTGAAGTAAATGTTATTCTGGACGTTCTCACCACAAATCTAAACATGCTATAAATAAAGCATATGCTTCCCACACATTCTTTTTGTTTGTTAAAATTCAAGTCTTTGACTGCTGAAGCTTGGTATTTCACTTCCAAGTTTTTGCTTTGTGCAATTGCTACTTGGTGTTAGAGAAGCACTACAATTTATGATATCTTTTCCATTATCTTGTATTTAAATTTACCTTAGTTAAGCTAACATGATTTTTCTTTTCAGAAATCAAGCATTAAACGCTTGGGACTGAATTATATGAATCTTATTTCAAAATTGCTTCATATATCTTATCATCTGACACCTGTAAAGTTTTAGTGCTAATTAGAAATGTTTTATGCTTGTAAAGAGCCAAAAAATGTAGTTAGTGCTCGCTGTACGTTAGCGTGTAATTTTCATGGATTTTCTGGATGACATGCATGTGACTTTCTAACTGTTGGGATAATGCCTTCAGATTAGTGGAATTCGATCACACACTTTATCCATGCTTGTGAATGATTCTCCCGGAGTTCTAAACATTGTTACAGGGGTCTTTGCTAGAAGGGGCTATAACATTCAGGTTTGCTTCATCAGTGTCGTTTTTTACTTTTTTTGTGTTAAAATTGCATGCACACAAGTCTGGCCATTTTAATTTCTCTGCTCTTTCATCTGCTTGAATGTGCTCTCTGTTATTTCCAGAGTTTAGCTGTAGGACATTCAGAAGTTGAAGGAATTTCTCGACTTACAACCGTGGTTCCTGGAACAGATGAGTCAATCAGCAAGTTGGTGCAGCAACTCTATAAGCTAGTAGAGCTGCATGAGGTTTAATATCTCTTACCAAAAAGAATGCATCACGTCCTATAAATACTGTTTGCTTTTGGCTTTATACTTTTTTAGGATTACTGTTTGCTGAGTCCTGTAGCATGTCGAGTGTGGATCTCCACCAGTGTCCTAGTAGACACAGAAATGAACATACGTGGCTTAGCCTGACAACATATGACTCGATCATAGAAGTCTTCAATTTGATCCAATCCAACTAAGCTTTTTCAAGGAGATTTGTGGTGAAATTGGAGGAGGAACTGGGCTGATCCCTGATAAGCCCAAAACTGTGATTCCCAGTGGCATGGTCCTATTATATTGTAAAGTCAGTAGTACATCATAGTGTACTAAATCTCAGTGACACTGAGGATCTCAGTGACACTGAGGATTTAGGTGTATTGGATTTAGGATTTGAGCGTTGAGTGGCTAATCCTTGTAATCTCCATTGATTGTAGTGACTTTTCCCTTTGTTTTGCCCATGGACATAGGCCTATAGTTTACTCAAGGTCAAACCACATCAGATTCCTTCCTGTTTTCTCGGTTCATGCACCTGGCCACAACATGACATTTGTCTTGGAAGCCTTTATTAGGATTTAATGACCTATTCAATAACGAAGTTGACTAGTTACAGAGCTACATATGTGAGTGGATTTTCTGTTTCCTGATATTTAATAAGAGAGAATTCTGAAACTTTAGTATCTTGCACCTGTCTTATGTATGAAACCTGACTAGTTTTTGGGTGCTCTGACCTTCGTTATTAATCTTATCCAGGAATATCAATCCAAACAACTATTAAATCTCTTACTTGAAGCATAAATCTTTATCTTGCTTTTCTACTTTACCACTGGGAACAGTATTGATACAGATAGTGCATTAATAACATTTGACCACTTTAAATTATAAAAATGTGGCTAATGGATATTTCTCCAGGTCCGTGATATAACCCACTTGCCGTTTGCTGAGCGAGAATTGATGCTAATAAAGATTGCTGTAAATGCTGCTGCACGACGCGATGTCCTTGATATTGCCAGCATTTTCAGAGCTAGCGCTGTTGATGTGTCCGATCATACAATAACCCTCGAGGTAAACTCTCTAGATTTTTCAACCAAGTGATACAGTTTCATATTTAACATTGACATATATAGATACTCATAGTAGATAATGATTTCCTCCTTCCAACTCGGGTCATGGGAACTTGATTTCATTTTTTTTTCTGATGTATTTAGTTATTTTCTTCGAAATATTTCCTACTTTTGCAACTTCTGCCGCATATATAAATGAAATTATCAAATCATCAAATAAATATAAACGATCCTTTAATATTTTCAAATTGTTTCTGGAACTAAGTGATATGCTTTTGTTCCAGCTTACTGGAGATCTGGACAAGATGGTTGCACTGCAGAGATTGTTAGAACCATATGGCATTTGTGAGGTCTGTTATTTGCGCTTCCATCCAATTGCAGCAGTGCTCTTAACTTTTCAATTCAGTTTTTTTTCTGACGATGTTTGTTCTTGTTTCAGGTGGCACGAACTGGACGGATAGCACTAGTCCGTGAGTCAGGTGTGGACTCCAAGTACTTGCGTGGATACTCTTTTCCTTTATAAGTTTTCGGTTTGTAGTTGTAGGGCTTTTACTTATGCTGTCCTTCTTACTGGTTTTGCCTTCTAAACCTTAATGTTGAGTCTCGGTGATTTGCAAATCTAGGCTTCAAATGACATCTGAGATTAAAGAAAAAACGAAACGATTTCCTTTCCCTCGCCTTTGTTTTTCGTAAATTGTATTTTAGTTTTGGCAAAACTACAGTTACCTGTTGTGTACAACAGAGTAAATGGGTTGTGATGCGTATGATTTTGATTGTTTAAATGAGGTTGAGTTAAATGAATCCTTCGACCACAGTGGGTTTATTTATTTATTTTTAATAAAATCCTCCTTTAAAATTTTAAATCTTCTTACTATGAGTAACTATTCAAATATGAATTTAACTTGCTCAATTATTAAATTCATGTGATATTAATATAATTTAAATTAAATATCAAATTTCAAATTAATCGGATATTTGTAGATATATAATTTTTTAGTTAATATTTAATTATATTTCAGTTAGTAGTAGTGGGTATTTGTTAAGTCATGAAATTTTATTCTCACGAATAATATTTCCAAGAATATAATGATAGGAATTTTAAAAGTGTGACAAAATTTTTTAACATTGTTGGGAATTATAATAAAAGTAGGATTGTATAGTGTTATACAAATTTTTTAAAAAATGAATATTAATTTCATTCCTATCCCATGCCAATCTTTTTCCCAACCCCTTAAGAATAAAAATCATGGAATATTAAGTTATTGTTTTCCCAGAAATCTTCCTTTTATACACAAGAATAAATTTCCTAACCCAGTAACATGGCACTACACGTTGCTTACCCATATATTCCTGGGAATGTGTTGAAACAAACACTCATATACATTAAAAGTCGTCTCATGAAATATTAATAAAATCTACAAGTAAAATCGACGGATGAATAGCATGTTTAGCTTAAGTGTACGTCAAAATTTTATCCAGTAATATATTCAAATTTGATTGAAATTTATTAGCTATAAAAAAGTTATCACGTCTCGTGTGCAAACTGCAATTGTAGTGGTGCAATTGTTAGTGTAAAAATAAAGCTACGTTTTGAAACTAAGCCAATGCAACACATCATATATGTGAAAACAAATGTATTACGCACAATCAGAGCATCTGGACGGGACAAAGTTCCCTGAAAACAAATCTGTTCTACAAGCTTCAGAGTGATTTTTTTAACAAAACATTATATATCATAACTTATTATAAACGCTAATAACATCCGTTGTCAAGTCCATCATTCGGATCCCATCAGCAACAAAACAAACATATTAAAAAGACATCACGTTTTCTTTACTCTTCTGCAGCACTAGCAGCACTAAGATCCACACTGAGGTCAATAACCTGTTCAAAATCACCCAGTTAAGAATATAAGAATCAGCAAGTTACCCAACTAGCCAGAAAACTATGGCAGAAAACTTACCTTTCCAGTTATCAATGTATACATGTTAAGGACATCCTCGACGGTTGACTCAAAGTGAGTGGTAGCATCATAACTCTGTCAAGATTTTTAAATATATTATTGTCAACCTATCAATCAATAACACAACATATATAAAAATATATAAGGTAAAGTAAACTCACTGTCGATATAAAGCAGTTGTCCAAAGTGGGTTCATTGACTGGCTGATATCTGTCATACATATCAAAAAATATCTCATCAACAGGTCCTAGAAGGTCAATTCCAGGTTTTAGTTCAATTGCAGGCTGATCCGTCTCTGCCTCGGTTGATACAAATGCAATAAATTTCCCCTTTGGGGCAACATTGTGAGAATATGAACAGCAGAATAGGTACCTGCCCAGGACGACAATAAAAAACATTCAGTGTGATGAGGAAAAATATAATCTATAATTGATTAGATATTTGCTCAAAATATTAGAGTGTTGTCAAATTTCCGCAATGGCAGTGCCATGGCGTTATGGCATGGCGGATTTTGTGCCAGCCGCCATAGGCCGCAATGCCTATTATATCCACCATGTTTCCGCTGTAGGCCGCAACATCATATTTATATGGCGGATCCGCCATTGATAACACTGAAATATTAATTTTTCCAAGTTTTAAATATGAACTTATATTAGCATAGGCCTTACTGGATAATTGCAAAAATCCATAGGCCTTGATAATAAACTTTAATGGTATTGTTTACTATTTTAAACAAGCAGCAACTTTAGTTAACATTACATTGTAATTGGTTTCTCGTTTACTAACTTTCTATCATTGAAGAGTAATAAAATCATCTTTAAATATCTATTTTTCATTATACTGGATGATAACTTACATGTCTGACTTTCGACCCAGTTGCTTCTGTGGTATAATAACTTGCACCGAGGGGGAGTCATTGGTGTTGGGGATCGGGTGGCTCATGATGGCTATTGCTCTTGCAACCCTACCAACCTTCCTCACCTGTTGAAACAGTGACAATTTTGTTTAAAAGAATGATGCAGTCTCCCCACCATGAGTCGTTTTAGAAATTAAAATCAGTTCTTCACCACTAATTTTATTTATTCCAAACAGCATTAAGGACAACTTCCTTCAGAAAGAAAAGTGGTGATAATATATTTTAAGCATAGCTCTTAAACTCTGAGAAAACAAAATTTCATAGTCTCGCAATCCTTAGTTGGTTGCAAATAGTCAAAATTGAAATTGATTCCTATTACCTTGTTGGGCAAGTATGATGGATCGCAAACAACTTTTTTGCACTTTGCAGTTTCCCCTTCAGACGTGACACCGACAACCTTCCCTTCCTCATCAAATTCTACCTGGAATTCAAGGAAAATAAAAATCAATTACTAAAGTAAGAATGTATGTTAGGAGGTTGTTCAAATCAAAATCACAATAACAATTATAACAGAGAGATGGGGGTGAGCAATTCCAATTGAATGCAAGTTAAAAATAAATAAATAACAAGTTCAATGAGTTTAAGAGGCTACTATATATATTGGGTTAGGATTCAAACGACAGCAGTGTAAATCAAACGACACTAGTGTCAATTGTGAGAGAGACAGAGAGAAAGTGTGTGTGTGTAAAATAGAGTATATCTACCTTGCATTCAGGTTTATTCAACATGTAAGTTCCACCATAAACAGCGCTAAGCCGTGCAAATGCCTGAACCAAAAAAATAAAAACAAATAAAAAAACTCGAGCGAAACAAATACCAACACTACATTCTCAAAAGGAGATGAAGCGGATGGGTAAAAACTAAAAATAGATATAGATAAGAATACCTGTGGAAGCTCTCCTAAACCATACAAAGGATATATGTAAGGTGATCCCCCTTGAAAGCGTGCAAGAGACTCTGCATATAACTACAAGTAGGAAACATAAGCATGAATCAGGATTCAGGACACAAAATAAAGCTAAGGAACCAAATGGAATAGATGAAATTTTCAAACAAGAAGAATCCATAATTGAGAAATAATAACAAGTGCATAATAACCCAGTACACTTACCTTCATTCTCTTTACAGTGTCCAGTGCTGGCTCATTCAAGTACCGATCATCTCTATGAAGCGCCAAAGAATGACCAATGAAGTCTATGGTGTTATCGTCAAGGCCAAATTTTCTGTCACGAGTCAACAAGAAAAGCAAAAGGATATTAAAATATTTTCTCTGACCATCCACACAAAATTCTGCTTTCCTTTATTATAGGGATGAAGAGACGTACCATATAAATACATGGAAATATATAAATATCATAACATGCAATTACATGTGTACACAAACAAAAATGCCAATTAAGAGTAAATTCTCACACGCTTAGCATTTGGACTCATGGAACACATATTTACTCTATAAATAAGAGTAACAGAACTGATGGTACAGTTACATTTCACAATCAACGCTGCATGACTAAAAAACTAAATATGATGCCATATTAAGGTCAATAAGACATGTTAATTATTCCCAAACCAATTTCCATATGTATATGCAGAGTATGGAGGCAATAAGAAGGGCTGGGCGTTGAATCTAGAAGTATAATGGACACAACAAGAAAACAAGTGTATACATACGCTATCAGTTCCTTAGTAGTCACTCTTGTCAAGTCCATCCCATCATGAGTTTTAGGATCCTTCTCATCATAATCCTGAACATAAATGAAAAACTTGCGTGCTCGGCGTTTTTCAAATATTCCCATAAGTGGAGACTTCAAGGCCTCCATGTCATTTGAAGGTACCTTGTGAACCTATAACAACGGAATTCCCCACCAGCAAAGCAATTAATAGTAGCACATCTAAACAAAATCTAAACCAAGATAAATTTTCCAAAATACGATCAAATGCCATAAACACAAGCATACATACCTTTCCTTTGTTAAAGACAAAGCTACCATCCACAGCTTTAAAATAGAGATACTTTGTAACATCCGTGTGAATGAGTACCCGCACTAAAGTGCCATTAGCCATAATAAACTAGCCACCCCAGAAGAAAATTAAAAAATAAAAAGGGGTCAGACAAATTGAGAATCATATCATATGTACATGTAGTGTGTCTTCATGAGCATATGCATCAGTAGACCAAAACAATAAAAATTATATTTTTTCTTAAATAAATATAATGGATAACCTTAGGGTTCATATCGATATTATAGTCCTTGCTAGAGCCCAAATGTGGGGGAGGCTTGTCATCTCCCCTGAATCTCTTCCAAAGCTGAATCAGACAGATAAATCAATCAAATAATCGTTTAAAACAGTCAAAGGTAAAAAATAACAATAATAAAAAAAAAAGCAGAGGTAAGAGATGAAAGAGACCTGATTAAGATTGAGCGAGGTGGATTCTCCTCCATAATAGTCATTCCTGTCCATGTGAAGAACCTGAACCGAATCATCCATCACAAACAACACAAGTTACCGATTTGATTGGATCTCTGGATAACAGTAACAGTTAAACAGATTAAGGACACAAAGAGAAATCGATTATGGAACTTACCTTGAGGCCATCGACGGAGAGAAGACCACTGAGAATGCATTCCTTGAGACCAGTACCCAACACGATCACATCGTACTCTTCATCCATCCTCCTCGATGATCTCCGATCTCAATCAGAAGGGGGGTTTAGGGTTTCCTGCCTCTGCTTAATTTCAAAATTTAAAACGACTAAGCGAGTAGTGAGTGAGAGATAGACATATAGATATAGATAGATTAGTGTAGTGAAGAAGAAAGCAAATGGATCTGGATTCCTTGCCCACTGCTCTAGTCTATGCCAACTCAATTTAACGACACATTTTTTACTTTTTTTCTGCTTTTTTTCTCTGGATTTGTTTTATTTTAATTCTTTTTTTTTATTTTTTTATATACTTCGATATTATTGTGACGGTGTTTGCATTATTAATAATTTAATAGTAATTCATACATAAAAAAAGGAAATTAAAAAAAAATACTTTGCTTTGAATAGAGAGCAAACGAGTTCTTTGTATCCCACCTTTAATTATAACATTGGATACTATAATATTATTCATCAACGAAGGATAAATACTTTGCTTTGAAGGGGGATCAAGTGATTTTATCAAAAACAAAAATGGGGGGGAGCAAGTGAGTTCATATTATTCTTATCCTAGAGTGTTTTTTTATCCTGATTTTGCTGCTTAACCTGAATTATCTATGGATAGTAATGAGTAGGAGCTTGATTCTGTAGTTATTACATAGTCACTTGATTGAATTGAGATCGAATAATTCATCATCTCATTTTGTATTTTAAATTCATTTTTATTCTTGAATTTTATAGTTAAAAATTGTAATATTTTAAAAAGACACATGCTAAAGTGAGAGACCTCGTTATATAATAATTTTATATATAATGACAAATATTAATTTTATATTAAATTAAAATTCATTTTAATATAAAATTATTATTATATCCAACTATTATAATATGATCAGGTTCTGAATGCTACAGTACCTTTATTAGCGGATACATACCCTAATAATGGTAATGGACATGTAAATTTTGTTTAGCTATAAAGAGTGCATTATTATCACTATCACTGTTGGGGTGAAATCTAGGTTTAACCCAACACTCTGACTCAATCTGGAGGTGCTAAGAGCTTAGTTATTGAATTTCAAAAATCAAAACCGTGCTAGAGAGTGTAACAAAGGAGAAGAAGGGCAACCGTAGAAGAAGTTGGAAGGCATGGCTTGTTCATCGTCGTCGACGGAGGAGATGACACTGAAGGTGAAATGGAGCGGGAAGGATTACACTGTGCGAGTGTGCGGCGACGACACCGTTGGAGAGCTGAAGCGTCGAATCTGCGAACTAACCAACGTGTTGCCCATTCGCCAGAAGCTCTTATACCCTAAACTCGCTTCCAAACTCAACGACGACTCACTCCTCCTCTCCCAACTCTCTCTTAACTCCTCTCTCAAATTCACCATGATCGGGTTCGTTCTTTAGTTAGTTAGTTATAGTTAGGGTTTTCCCCCCTTTCCTCAATTCCTCTTTCAACAACAATAGCTACAAACAACATTAACCTAATGATAATAATATTAATATTCTGTTTCGTTTTGTTTACAATTAACAACAGTACTACCGAAGAAGATTTGATAGTAGATCCGGTGGAGTCCCCTGAGATTGTCGATGATTTTGAGCTTCCTCAACGAGAAGCTGTTGACATCAAAGACATGGAAGTCAACAAGCTCAAGTTGACCAGACGCATTTCTCACTTCAAGGTAAATTTCAATTTTCATTTTCGTTTCGTTTCATATCTCTGCTCTCTTTGATATGTTGTTGCATTAATCTCTAATCTTTATTATTATTATTATCATTTATTAATGCAATGCAGGTTGAGCTTCAAAACCCGTGTCGCAAAGGGAAGAAGCTCCTTGTTCTGGATATTGATTACACCCTCTTTGATCACCGCTCCACCGCTGAGAACCCTCTTCAACTCATGCGACCCTGTATTCTACTCTCTACTTTCTCATTCTCTATCTCTATATATATCATTTTATCATTTAATTTATTATTTAATAACTAGTCTAGACTATGCCCCGACTCTCAACAAACAATTTTACTTTGGAAATAAAAGAGTTGGGGAGGTGACATGTGTCACCATCTAGAAGGTGACCCGTTCGCGGCCTAAGAGACCAGGGCTCGATTGTCTTATATAGTATAGTATGATGATTATTGTGCTTGCAATTTCAAATGCGATGTTGCTTGCTTAGTATCAATTGTCCCTTTTTCTGTCTATTTTTCTTCTGCAGATCTTCATGAGTTTCTTACATCAGTCTATGCCGAGTATGACATTATGATATGGTCTGCAACCAGGTATCAAACTCTTATTCTTTTGGGAGAACATCTCTATTCTGTTGTGTCAGTGCAATGGAATGAACGAATTGGAATGAATGCTTCTCTTCCTGCAGCATGAAATGGATTACCCTCAAGATGGGACAACTTGGGGTTCTGGACAATCCTAACTACAAAATCACCGCACTTGTTGACCACCTGGCTATGATCACTGTTCAGTCACCTTCTCGTGGGGTCTTTGATTGCAAGCCACTCGGTTTGATCTGGGCTCAGTTCCCTGAGGTTTGATCTCATAAATAACATGCCATTTATCTCCTCTATGCAAAGCAAATAATAGAATGAGTTTAATGACTATACACTAACAATGCAGTTTCACACCCATCCAAAATCATATTTCACCGTCTTGCCACATCATAATATTACTTCTCAAAACTTGTTCGCATTGTGGCGAGAGATGATGAAATATGATTGGACATCTTTATAAAACTTGTTTACAATGTCAATGAATATAAATTAATCAATCTATCAGACATTCCCATCTTCAGCTGAATGAAAAGTTTACTTTTTATCTGGGGAGAAAAAAGACACCCAAAATAGTTATTGTTGCAACCTCTTCTTCCTGAAAAACTTAAAAGATGTTTAATGCTTGTTGGTGTAATTATAAGTATATAGTTCCAGGTGGACTATGGAGCTCATCGATTTAAGTTAAATAAATTGCAAAATATAACTATTTGACACACCAAATTGTTGTAGTCCACATCTGTTTTTAATTTACTGTTTCAATTTTTGCAACAGTCTGCCATGATCTGGTTGTCTTGATACGGTGGTTTCTTATTTTATTTCAGTTCTACAATGCTTCAAATACTATCATGTTTGACGACCTTCGAAGAAATTTTGTGATGAACCCACAGAATGGTTTGACAATTAAACCATTCAGGAAGGCTCATGCTAACCGAGACAGTGATCAGGAGCTTGTGAAACTTACCCAGTACTTACTGGCCATTGCAGAGCTTGATGACTTGAGTAACCTTGATCATAGTAATTGGGAGTCATTCGCAGAGGACAGTGCTAAGAGGCGTAGGCACAAATAAGTGATAATGGAATGCAATAAAAGGGATCTGGTAAGCAAGATGCAGCTTTTTAACTTATACAAACTGCAGTTTTATGAGAGACATTGTTCGACCAGAGGATTTCAGTTTTTCATTTCAGATAATTATTTCAACACAGAGTGAATTACAGAAAGGAAAAGATTCCTCGTAGCAGCCGTGTGGAGTTATCTAAGATGACTAATAATGCTTATGCAATTTCGATGCACCAACTCCTGGGGACTAAATGATGCTTATGCATGAGTAAATTATGTGTTCAACTTTTCATAAATTTGTTGGAGAAATGAGTACAAAGCTCGGATCGGACCGGGTATTGGGGTCATTTCCTTAAATACTATATAGCTGTTGCCAATGAAAGGGCAAAATGCACTTGGAAAATGAGAATGATTGGTTGTGCGACAACTGTAACTAATATCCAAACTCCAAAGTCATTAATAGATTCTAATTCTCGACAATGATTTATATGCAAGTTAAGTTCAATATTTTCTTAGTGATTTCTGGCCTTTACCTATCGTTCTTGACTTTTATGCTTCGTCGTGATATATTTTATTCTAAGAAAATATCTGTCTTTTGTTGCTAATCCTCTCCTAAGTAGGGCAATTATTGTCTTGGTAACTACGTTGGATGAAGTGGGAAGGGAAAACGGTAAGAAGACGAAAAGGGTGAGAAAATGAAGAGGGGGAGAGAGAATACTAGTGAACACTGAATACTGTTTCGTTTAAAAGGGTTAAGAAAGAAAGAAAGATAATGATGATTATTTTTATTTTTATATAGAAAATGATTTTTTTTAATGTAAAATATGATGTATACTCCTACTGTACATATAATAATAATAATAATAATAATGTGCACAAACAGTATTAGAAATTTGAATGTCAAGACTTAAGAATCAAAATAGATACAGCATTAATCAATTCGGGAAATGAATCAGGTCAACCATGAAATCCACAATGCTAATGTTAACGTGTATATTGGTTCTAGGTTTTGGGTTTTAATAGCTTTGAAGATTTTCATATCAGGTTTTTCAGAAGTGGACGATGAATAAGAAGGGATTGGCCTTGTGCTCGCACTAGAATAATAATAATAATTGGTGGTTTTATCTGTGCACTTTACTGTGTTTGGTGTTGGGAGCAGAAGAGTATTTGGTCTAATCCCTATTATAAGAGACAAATAACTAATTCATCAAGACCAATAAAAGGTAGTTGAGTTAGTTAATTTTAATTAATTCAAATATTATTCCAAAATTATCCTTGCTATTAAATGGTTAATTGTAGTAAGACATTTAATAATGAGTGTATGTTTCTTATAATTTTGGACAAAAAAATAACCCTATTTTCTCTTATAATAGGGACCGGAGATAGTTTTTTTTTTTGAATTTATATTACTAGATGTGATAAAATTTCTATACATCGGAAAACATGTTATCAAATTTAATTAGCTAATCAGTTACCCATCAACTAACTCCTCAATTTTTATACCAATTTTTTAACTTGGATTTAATTGGACACACCACCACTTCAGTAGATTGCTTGTTTTTTTTTGGTCAAAAGTAGAATGCTTGTTTGTGAACCCGTTCAAGATGGTGGGCATGTATGGGTTTCTATGGGTTTCAAGGGTCCATTTTATGATGAGTAATAATTGGGAATTTATATTCACACATACATCACTTACTATCTACACATACATTAAATGGGAAAAGTCAGAACTACCCTTAAATTTAAAAAAACTTAAAAACCCTTCTTCTCTCTCACTTCCGCGAGTACTGTTCAAGCTTCTTCTCCCTCGCCCTCATCTCCGCGTCGTACTGTTCAAGTTTCTCCCTCACCCTCACTTCTGCAGAGTATCGATTTTTGTCCCTCACTTCCGCGAGCAGCCAACAGTTTCGCGGCGGAGTCGTATTCGTCTTCTCCCTTGCTTCCACTTCCACTGTGTCCCTCACTGTTTCTCGTTACAGAGCACTCAAGCTTCGCTACTCAAGCAGATCGTCGTCCTCGTTCAGGTATGTGCGAGTTTTTTTTTTGTCTTTTGATATCTGCGGAACTAATTGTTCCGCGACGAATCTAAATATGCGGATGTAACAGTTCCGCACTAAGTATAGTATGTGTGTTGGCTGTTGTGCATTCTTGCAGAAGTAACAGTTCCGCGGTAGAACGATAGTGCGCGGATGTACTAGTTCCGCGTGAAGTATGGTATGTGTGTTGCGCATTGTGCATTCTCGCGGAAGTAACAGTTCCGCGGTAGAACGATAGTGCGCGGATGTACTAGTTCCGCGTGAAGTATGGTATATGTGTGTTGCGCATTGTGCATTCTCGCGGAAGTAACAGTTCCGCGGTAGAACGATAGTGCACAGATGTACTAGTTCCGCGTGAAGTATGATATATGTGTGTTGCGCATTGTGCATTCTCGCGGAAGTAACAGTTTCGCGGTAGAACAATAGGACGCAAAAATACTAGCTCCGCATGAGTGTGTGTGTGCGGAAGTGAGGGAGTGAGTGTGTGTGTTGTGAGTGCGGAAGTGAAGTGAGGGATTGAGTGTGTGTGTGTGTGTGTTGTGTGTGCGGAAGTGAGTGTGTGTGTGTTGTGTGTGCGGAAGTGAGGGAGTGAGTGTGTGTGTGTGAGTGTTGTGTGTGCGGAAGTGAGGGATTGTGTGTGTGCGGAAGCCAATTGGGTATTTGGTCTTTTAATTTTAAGTGTATGTGTATTTAGCAATGGATGTATGTGTAAATAAAAAATCCCTAATAATTTGTTGCTTCCAGCTAAACGTATGTTTTTGGACCCAAAAAAAAAGCTAAACGTATGTTTGGTGTTTTCACACCCTCCTTCGTACCAAGCCTTTAACCAAACAGTGGAATAGATTGCTTCACGGGATTGTTTGTGCCCCCACTTCAATTGTTGCCCAAATCCCATGTTGTGAATCCAAACCAGGATGTCAAGTGCTGGGTGAATACCCTTCTCCTATAAATCTTCCCAAGCATATAAACGTGCAAAAATAATTTATATTCCCCTTCCCAATAAATACTTATATTGTTCTTCCTTGACTCTTAATATTAAAAAATACACTCTCTTCCATTGAAAAATAAATACATTACATTTCAGTCCATTTTATTTTAACTTTTGACTTTTAGAAAAACCCCTAGAAGAGCTTATGAGCAGTATCATCCAAACACAATTAACTTCTCCAGAAGCAACTTCTCATATTAGAACTTTAACAAAAAGGTCTTCTCTCGTAAACTCTATCAAATAAGTTTATCCAAATAGACTCATAGCATACATCTTCTAGATGCGATTTAATATAACTATTAGCCCCTCAAATGAAAAGTTGAAGTGGCTGTGACTGATAGAACCCTCTAGAAATGAAAATCAATAACCTTGAAAGCTTTTGGCCTTGGTCTATATAAGTGAAAGATGAACTTTTATTTTGGGAAATAACTTCGTAAAAGAATGTCCTAAAATTTTCTCACTGCTATCAGACAAGATGTGTTAAGAATAGATGGACTTCATTAAAATCATATTACAACATTAGCTAAACATTATCCATACAAATAATGCACATTCAAATAGCCCTCTGAGATATCTGCTATTTGCACTGGGCCAAATTCCACAACAATGGAGATTCACAAGAGGGGGTAATCAGTTACATAACCACTGAAACACTTCAGTGGGAGTGAAAGCTTTGAAACTGTTAAGTTACCACCTCCGGCAGGTCGACTGACAGAAATAGAATTAAGATTTCAGCAATGACCACCAGGTGCAACATTAAATGGCAATAGTTTAAGCAAAAAGAAAAAACAGAAAAGACTAAGTGAACGCTGAAATATCAGCAAAGCAGGAAGAGAGAGGGCATATGCTGGAAATCTCTGCACAATCCCGCGGGTCGGAAGGAAACAATTTTATCACAGGTGTGGCAGCACCTGACGAATGTAGAGGTGGAACATGGCTACGGTTACTGCAAATCTAAATTCTGAGCGCTCCGGTCGCAGGGTCATGCCCCGAATTGGTGTCCTTGTGCTTCAGTGAAAGGTTGGCAAACTGAGATTCAAGGTCCCTGCTGTTCGTGCGTCTGTGACTAGCAGATGGTTGTTGTTGCGGCTGATGCGTCTGCTGCAGCTGCTGTTGATACAAGGTACGTAATCTTCCAATCTCTCTTTCCAGTACTTCCTGCTCCACTGGATTTCACATTGCATGTTGTTAGTGTACAAAAACAAATTCCTGTCATATCGGGTGAAACTAATCATGCCTAAAAAGATGCAATGCAGCATTCACACATGTTCTCTAAGAAAATGTCAAATAAGTAAATACTAAATAACAAGAAAACAAATAACCATCAGATTTGCTCAAAATTTAAGTATGCATAATTTACAGCAAGAAGGAAAACAAGAATAGAATGCCCAGGCAAGGAGATGTCCTTTATAAAAGTTTTAAAGACAACAAATAATTAGATTTAGAACAAGTGACACAGCACAAGCAATGCTTTTTAAAATTTCCAGAGCCTTGCCTAAAGGCAGATGAATTAGTTGTCAAAAGATCAAGACCATATTTTTCCATTTTTTCTTTTGATAAAAACACTTTCTTTCTTAATTTTTTCCTACAAATCAAATTATTTTTCATTTTTAATCTCTCACACGAAGGGGAGCATTGGCACAACAGTGGAGTTGTTGCTGTGTGGCTAGAAGGTCACTGGGTTCAAATCATAGAATCAGCCTCTTGCAAATGCAAGATATGGCTGCCTATTGGAGCTGACTCTTCCGTATACCTTGCCATGGTAAGATCTTTGTAGCACCAGGTTGCTCCCTTTCAATCTCTCACACCAAAAAACAAATCATTTTCAATCTAGGGAGAGTTTGGCCATGTGGTAAGCCAAACCAGTAGGAAAAAACCTTATTATCAAATCTATTTTTCCTATTATCAATTCTGAGGCAGCACACAGTCAGTTTGATTTAATTCTGATTAACAGTTTTAAAATAGGGAAAATTGCATTCACCTCCCCTGAGGTGTGCTTAAATGACACACACCCCCCCCCCCCCCTCTAGTTTTCAAAGAAACATTCACCTCCCTTAATTGTTTAATCAATTGACACATTGTACCCCTACATCCTAACAACTGTTTCTCTGTTAACAGTTTGTTTAACACTGTTAACAGAATGCATCTTCTTCCATATTTCTCTGTCCACACTGTCTCCAAGGCTCCACGGTGGTTTATATACTTGCTCCCATTAGCCGCCACACTATTCACTACAGGGCAAAGATTTTTTATTTGAACCTGTTAAGATGCAATGTTAAAGTCCAGAGGGTACACAATACCATGTAGACCAAAGAAACAAAGTGCAGCACAAATTACAATTGAGGAGTTTGCTGTTAAGGTATTCAAGATGCTGCAAATTTAGATGATAGTAGGAATTCTTTGTCTGACTAATAATGGGGGAAGAAATTTTTTCTACTTTCTTGTTTACTATGTAGATCTGTCCACCATCTACACTGAGATTCTTTCACCATTAATTATATCGAGAACCGATTTTGACGAAGTACTTGTTAGACAAAGGACTGTAGTAAGCAAAGCTGACCTTGACATCCATGACAAATTCACAAAAGAGTTCAGAGTGCATCTATCAAAAAAATGTGGAGTTTTTTTTTTGGCTTTAACAGTGTTAAACAGCGTGAATTAGCTGAGGGAGGTCAGTGTTTTTCAAAAACTAAAGGGGGTGTAAGTGTTATATAAGCAAACTTTAAGGGAGGTGAGTGCAATTTTCCCTTTAAAATATCAATCATGCATTGCACCATGAGTAAAAAAAGTTTGACTGCGACTGCGACAACCATTACCTAAAATTTAACTCTTCTAAAGATTTGTCAACATAACGTGTAAAAAACTAAACACAAACAATGAATCGAACTGAAACTCATTCCAATTTAGCAACAAACAAGTACACAAGTCATTGAGGTAAGACATGATTAACCAATCAATCATTCTTTAAATACTGTTAACCACTAACTAATTGTTCCTAAACTATAAATATTTTAGCCAAGAATTCCTAAAATGTAATTCTCCAAAAATTATAAATAAGAATAGGACTTCTTTCGCAGGACTAAAATAACTCTGACTAACAAAGAATAGCGTGGTTGGCAGATTTTGCAATGAAAAGGATTGAATCCTAGCTGAGTGGTTTTTCCATGTATACATAAAATAGAGTTGCATGAAGCTCGTGATTACATCCAATGAAACAAATAGTTATGTATAATCCAATTCATTCGTCTATTTTCTACACAAAATTCATACTTTCTCTTGAGCTACAATTTTGATCCTTCTCTAAGTTATTTAAGCATAACCCTTAAGATCAAACCTCCCTTTCCTATATCTGAACCCAGTGATTATTATAATCATGCCCAGTGATTATCAATTACAATAAAATGCATCATAAATTCACAAGGATTTACCAGCTGGGGTTTGTAAGCATATATATAGCATATACACAACTCCATTGATATGCACATTCCAAATAAATAAGATTAGAACCTAAATGGGGAATTCTCATACTATAGAAACTTACAATATTTGATAAGCTGCTCCTGTGCTAAACTTTCTAAACGTTGCTTGAGCGCTTTATTCTCCATACCCAGGATAATATTCTGCTGGTTAAGAAATTCAAGCTCAGCTGAGACTTCAGACCCTTCTGCCTATATATTGATATAAAAAAGAAACAATCAGAATTTTCAACCTTCCCAAACAGTATATACATGCATTTTCAAAAAAAAAAAAAGTAACTGCATAATATTGCTTTATGCTGAAACTTACCTGTAAAGCTTGTACATTTCTTTCCAGCTCAGCTATGTACTGAAGTTTACGGACCCGTGAGCGTTGAGCAAATTGCCTGCATTATAAGTGTTTCAGATTTCTTCCCTTTCCATATATGAATTGATTGTTTTATAAAATTTCTGTAAATCAAGTAGCATAAATAGCAAAGAAAAAAAATCAAATTTCATTATATAAAGCATTGGAGAAACATGATGCAACTGTTTTTTCTACACAGGAAATAGTATACAAGCTTTAGTAGCAGACATCACTTTTGTGCCATACAAAATCATTATATCTTTTCTCTTTCCAAGTATAATATTGAATTAATCATACACAGTCTATCTGAATAAGTTTAAAAGGGTCAATGATAACATGACTTCATGGGATTGCTATATGAGACCATTCTGCATGGAAAAGAAGAAAAAAAAAGAGAACAGAAGCAGAAGCAGAGAATCAAATCATTCATTCGCCAAATCTTGCTGCCTCCAAGTCATATAATAGTGGTAAAATCAACCAATTACTATAATAGCCATAAAATCAGAAACCAGAAATAATAACTACATACTGTTTAGCACGTTTTGTATCTGTTTCAGAAGAAGATGACTTTGCATGTGAACCATCCTTTCTATCAGAAGATAGTTTTGAGTCCTGTAAGCCAGATTCTACTGAATCATGCTTTTCATTTGCAGTTCGTGGGAGCCCATCTGCTTCATGCGGTGTACATAGTGTTAGTGAGCCTGAACTCTGAAAAGCAACATTGTCTTTGCCAGACGGAACACCACCCAGATTTGTCATAGTATTTGAAAAGGAGTCCCATGACCTATTTTTCTGTTTTGCTGAGTTCATTTCTGCATACATGGGTACATGACGAGCATCTTTGCTGCGGTCAAAGTCTTGAGATGACCAAGATGGAATAGATACCAAATTCTTATATTTATACTCATCTTGATCTGCATAACCGATGTTAGATGCATTAGCTGTGTCTATGTATGCAAAAGAATCACTTGATGAACGCCTATGACCACCCCTTCGGACAGGTGTATCTGGCTCATTAAGAAGATCATCGAGCCATGAGGGCTGCTCATCAATTACAAGGCTCTCAGATGAAGTACGTTGGTGGTGTGTGTTTCCCTCTCTGGGTTTATTAGCAGCCTTTGGACCAACTGTAGGATTTGGGACATAATCAACATATGCTTGGGAAACACTAGGAAATGGGCTTTTAGGAGGAAGCAGGGAATACTTTCCAGGATACATCAAATTTCTGATACCCGATGAGCCCTTTGAATTTGCCATAAAAGCAGAATCAATACCTGTCAAATAACATTCTATGAATCACCAAAGAATATGGCCATTTCAATGCATTAAAAGATAAAGATAAAATAAAGAATGGATACAATAAACAATTCTAGAAGGATCTTCAACTGAAAATTTAAACAAGCCGTCTGTGCTTATGTTCTCAATTACAAAATATAACCACAAACTCATGTTACTCGGTACAAAGATCCTATAAGGCTACAAGTATGCCAGTAAATGTTCCCAATAATTGAAGTTTGGTGTATATGCAAATGCACTGCACTCACAACACCAAAAGAGTTACTTCATCTGGTTCCCTATATTCTTGAAAAGAACATACAACAAGGAACCTACATGTAACCAAGGCAGTTTTGAATAGAAAAAATAAAGCATCTCAGTAATCTCAAGAATCATAAACAAGTAAAAATCGATACTCCGTTGAGAAAAAGTCTGTGAACTAAATACCCCAGAGCTCCATAGAAGTACAGTAGTACACATTTCATTGGATAAAAGTCTAAATGATGCTGGAAGCTCTATGGATCTATCTTTTTTCTTTAATTTTCTCAAATGCAATTCTAGAATTTGTCCAGCCATCTCATGAACAATCGGTCAGTGCATTTTCATTAAAAGCAATGCAAAGCTGGCATGAAATAGTACCAAGCACATTAGCTATCCTATCACGCATAATAATCATCAATGTTTTTAAGTTAATAAAACCACTGTTATATTGCTGAACAAAATGGCATCCTAATTTTATTTTACTTAAATAAAAATCAAACAGAAAGAATTGTGTCTACTAAACCTGCCAAGGCAACAACAATTTACTACCAATGTAACAGAAGACTCAATACCAATAATTTCAACAACAAAAAAGCTGCAGAAAGACAAATCCGAAACATCGCAGCTACAAGCCACTAACTAGGGGAGAGAAAAAATCAATCCGCGAAGAAAAATTTGAAGATAATAAATTAAAAAAATTAAAAAAAAGCGTTGCACCCAATTGCCAAAGTTTCTGTTCTATTTTCCCATGACCCAGATGAGGAAAAAAAGCAAAGATAGAAACTTCAATTTGCTGTTTTTCCTGTATAATCTACCCAAAGCATGCACACCACATGCATTCAGAAAATAAGAAAAAAAAATAACAAATAGGGGGAAATTACTGTTTATAGAGACCAAAATGCTGCAATGCGTGACTCTGTAGCATCAATAGACCAATGATTTCAAGCTGATTGGACAAATTGAGGATTGAAAAAAAAAAGTGATGGATTCGTATCGCAAGCAAACAAAATAAAAAAAAATTAGAAAACGCCAAAACGAAAGGAAGAACAAAATAAAAAAAGGAAGAAGAAGAAGAAAGTCACCTTTGCAGATTGAAGATTCGAGATCCCGAAATGCAATGGTTAAAAGGGGGATTGAAATCAAAGCAAAGTCTCTCTCTTTCTCTCTCTTCTGGTCGTCCTAGGGTTCGTTTCTTCAACTACCTTTCTCTTCTCGTTCAAGCTGGGGCAGGCTGGGGCTTCATTCTAAAACCATGACCAACTAATACTCTTCCTATATCACTTTTCCAATTTAACATTTTCACCCCTTTAAATCTCACTTATTCCAAAGAAACAACTTCGTTTTTGTTTTCTGTTTAAATTTAAAAGCAAAAATCACCTATGAAATAGTTGTTGTATCGCTGTCCAACTTCAACTTGAGGATAATTTGGTTATAATAAATTGGTAACGTGTGGAGATTCAACTAATAAAAAGCATTTTGACCTGGTTTTAGTCTCGCATGATTTCAAGTTTATTTACTCGCAATGGATCTTATTGAATACTGATGCCCGAATTGAAAAAATGTCAACGGTTTTGATTAGAATTGTTGTGTTTTTTTAGGGTTTTTTAAATATCATTTCAAAATAAACATTTATTTATAATTTATAATAAGTAATATTTGATTCTGAGTTTGATAATACAAAATATTTTGTAATCTTTTAAAATAAATAAATTTGTTTGAAATTAAAGTTTTAAAAATTTAATTATTTAATAAAATATGAGTTAATGAATTAGCTCAAATAACCCATAATCCATGTAAAAATTAAGTTGAACCAACAATTTTCTAGTTCGATTTAGATGTTGCTCTATTTACCACCTTACGCACATTTGGCTTATTGGCCATGTGTGCTAATATAACACTCCCAATCATATCTATTCTTCGTTGAGCTTTTTAAATTCTTGTACAAATACAAGTTAGATGCCACAATGATTACATAATAAATGACAGTATTTTGTAAGAAAAGTTATTAAGCCAGTAAGATTGGATTAGTGGTGAGGAAATTTAATTTGATAATTTATATGAGATACTCATTACCATTATTTATAAAACAAAACAAAATTTATATTTTATTGATTGATTTTTATGAGAACTTATGCTATATGTTGTTAAGGGGAAAATATTTCTTCCCACAAGAGCATATATGCACCATTAGATGGGCCTCGCTTTATAGTTTTAGTGGGAAACTAGATAGATTCAATTCAATGATAGATGTACCAGTAACAGTGAAAATAAATTAAGTCTAATCAAATCTTATTTAAATGAATCTAACTTATTTCTCATACTCGAATTGCTTGAACTTAAAGCTAATATACATATATCATATATGTTAGGATAAAACATTTTCGAGACTTGAGCTATGAGAATTTAGTTTACATAAACTTTAACTTTTTATTTATTAGACGTGAACTGGATAGTAAGTCTTTTTTAGGAGTAATAAATATGAAGATTTATTAACCTAGTCTAATCTAATGAAAATAGCGAATGAACAAAGATACTGAAAACTAGGACACAAACAAATGGCAGACACAATTATAGCAAACATGAAAGTACGATGGAGATGGGAGAAAGAGCAGTGGCGGTAAAATGGCAGTGATGGGAGTGAATAGGTGCTGTCCAGCCACAATCCAAGATATATGGATACAAATACATACAATGCTGCCTCTGGAAAATACTGAAGATTTAATGATTGCGGGGGTCATTGATCCGACAAAGGTGATTTATTGATTGAGCATTGCATTGTTTTTTAATTTACCCACATGTGATTTTGCAGCTATCTCAAGTCCCCTGTCTGAAGTACTATCTCATAATGCTAGGCTTGGAATGCCGGAATCATCGCAAATGATTATCTTGCATGGAATAATTTTAAATTTTTTTACTTTTTATTCTTATAAATTTTTTTAATTACTAAATAGAGAAGATATTAAATATTTTTTTATGTTTTCAAGATATTAGTTACATTCTCTTTCTTACTTTATAAAATAATAAAAGAATAAGTAAGAGAATTTGTAAAAAAATATAGCATTTCTCCCTTGCATATGGGTGTCCTATGTAAGTTTTGACTAGTTTTGGTTTGTAGAAAAAATCAGGCATAATAGATTTCAGATTTGTTTTAAGTGTCACCAGAGGTGTAAAACTCATCATGGTAATCTATAAAAGGCTTTTCTGAACAGAATTTTCGTCCCTCCTCACCAATCTAGTTTGCATTTGGACAAACAACATGATTAGGAACTTATTCGATAAACATCTATTATTGTATAAGAGTTTATTTATAAATTAATTCTACATTATAAGAGTTTATGAACTTGAACTCTACATAAGCTCAATATAAGCTGTTATGAAGAGCTTATGAAAATAAGCTAAAAACAGCTTATGAATTTATCACAAGCTATTTTATAAATTCTTCCAAACACTCACATACACGGAGTCCAAAAAGGTGAGCTTCGATGACAGGTTAAGTGAATATTTGTTAGCCTTTGGATAATAAAAAAAAAAAACACTGATGAATAGGATTTGGTGTCAATTGACACCATACCAGTTGCTTAATGAAAAATTCCTGTGCAAATAGTATCAGCTATAAAGTACACGATGTCAAAAGCAATATTGGCACATCTTGACATCAGCCTGATAACATTGTGAGAAATTGAGATACACCCTTCATAAATCACTTCTTCGGGGACTTATTTCTGTCTGTTCTTCAGATCACTGATAGCCGAGATTCATATTGCCATTTGTTACAAAACAACAGCTGGGGGGGAGTATGCTTATGATCCCAGCAACTTTTTCCATTTTGCATATGCTAAAACAAGCAGGAAAAGCAATACGCAAGCTGCAGTCATGATGGCAACAGAGGTCCAAAATATTCCTTCTGTATCATACAATTGACATGGAATGTTCATACCAAATGCACCAGCTATCAAAGTTTCAACAGCGATAGCAAATGATGCAATAGTCAATGTCAACTGTAGCTGAATAAGTTCATTCCTATGGTTATCAAGTTGGATGTTGACATAGTCTTCAGTGTCATCAATATACTCCCTAACCTGCAAATCAGTAGCCAATAAGTAAGAACCATTACCACTTCTCAAGAACGATTAAATGAAGCAACATCCAAGATTTCAATCAAATTCTCACAATTTTGGTATGCCAATCCAATTCAGCTGACATTTTAAAATCAAGAATGGTTCCCCAAACCCCAAAGACCATGAAACAGAGACTTGCTCCCCCCCCCCCTCTCTCTCTCTCTTGGGGATAAATATAGCAGTAGTCATTCTACTAGTTTTGTTGTAAACAAGAAAAGGAGATCAATGGTAGGTCACAGCCACTTGTTTTCCCACCAGACAGACAATTCTATATTTCCTAAATCCTGAATTAAAACAAAGTTGGGCAAAACTACCAGTACCACTATCCCATAAGCATTATCTCTAGAATTATGGTAACAAAAGTTGATGCCCCCTACAGATGGCAAGCTAAAAATAAGTTCTGGAGGCTAGTGAATCCCAAGGGAAAGATCCCAATAGTGCAACATTGAAACTAGCAACAACCTAGCTTCCCTCTACCCTCCAAACAAGAGAAAAGTAAAAGGATGTGGTATTGTTTCTGTATTGCAAGTCACAACTAAGTTTGTGTTGACAGTCATTTATGCAAATGAAATATGAGTGTAATAGCATAAATTAGACAGGACAATAGAATCGAAATAGAAAATGGCAGTTTCAATCTTCAAAGTTTGACACACATGATTTGACCAGTATCAGGTAGGTCATATGCACACTTACAGACAATATCTTGTTACGAGTTCCATCCAACTGCATGAAATATGCTTCAAGCAACATCTCCAAGTCCTCGACGTCATTATCATCCCCATAGTTGCTAGTCACAAGACTTCCACTTCTGGTAGAACTAAGTCGACGAACACTATGTGGAGTATTCGAAACATTATTTGAGGTTGCGGCTCCCAAATGACCCTCAAGTTGCTGATTTTGCAACCACTTCCTCGTCAGATATAGTTGAGCCATGTCTTCATTATCATCTAATAGATGTTCAATTTCATCTCGCACCTGTAAAAGTGGATCATACATTTCCAAAGTATGAAGATAACAGAAACATCAACGGATACAAGGTAAAAATAAAATAGCCACAATAAATTTTCTTTATAAAACAGCAAACAAAAGCCTCTACCATAGAATTTCCTATGTGAGAACATAATAAGACTATTGAACAGTGAAACATTAAAAAAAACTATACAATGAAAGGGAAGGAGGGATTCCAGGACTGCATAATTGGGTGTATATTTATATGTGCCCACAACCCACAAAGATTAAGAATTATATGTTACTTCTTAAATCTTCAACCATCTCAATGTTCAATATGCATTTTAATCCATTAAGCAAATCCAGTGTCTTGACCATTCCAAGTCCAACGAAGCACATTGCAATTGCATAAAAGCAATCAGACTTTTGCAAAATTTCAATCCAATTATACAAATGAACAGCAGGCACAGAAAGATGTTTAAGGGGTAATAACAAAAGGAGGGACTTATGCATCAGACCTTCTGCACACGTGCGAGCAAACGAGTAAGATTGCTCTTCAAGCTTCTCACATGTTCGAGATTCTTGGTGCTAACATTCCTAGCCAATTCATCCAAGACAGGGTAAGCATTTCTCTCAAGGTCAGCCACACTTGAGTCCAGATAGGTGCACACAACTTCCAAGGCAATCTCCAGAACCTGAAACTCAAAGGGAAGCTCAGCAGACTCATCAGCCACAGGCATCATCATGTCACTCTCCTGTTCCTCCCCAGCTGCTCCAGCAAGCCTGGGTTGTTGACTCTTGTGTGGAAGCTGTTGCCTCAGCTGCTCCACAAATGGCAGAACCTCCTGCCGAAGAGGATCAAGCAACAGCACTTCCTCAGCTGTCACTATAGCCTTTATAAACTCCAAATTAACCACCATTGCTTTCTCTCTCGCTGCACAGATGAAGCAAAACAATCAATCAATTAATCATTATTACTACTACTATATAAGAAACTACTCAATGGACCCGACCTATACCTTGTATGAGTTTTTTTCTAACAAAAAGAGTACAAAAAAAACAATTTTAGTTGAAAACAAAAAGAATTGCGGAGGTAACATATGTCACAACCGGCAAAATTGAAGACCTAATTTTATATAATAGTAATTGAATGATGATTGAAGAAGGCCATAGCCTCGACATGTATAGCCTCACAGATTGTGATATACATCACCTCTACAGCTCTATTTTACTGTTTTTTGTTAGGAAAACACTCGTGCATCAATAGACTATAAACCCTAAAACCTGATTGAAAGGGGAAAATCAAAATCAATCAATGAATTACCGAGGATGTTGGAGGAGTGGGAGAAGACAGGGCCCAAAATCCTGAGGTCTCTGGCGGGAATCGCGGCGTGGCGGATGATGGCGTTCTTCTCCCACTCCACAAGCTCGCTCCGACCCGACCGGTCGAACCGCATCCACAACCTGGCACCGCCGGTCTTCTTCTTCGCCTTCGCCGCGATCAACCGGTTGTCGGAGTTCTCAGCCGGCGACCCGGCGATTTCCACCGCACGCGGAGGCTGCGGCCCCGCGGGCTTCTTGGGCCGGCGGCGGGAGGCTGAGCGGCGAAAGGAGAAGGGGCCCTTACCCATTAAAAAATTATTAATTAATTGGCAAATTCAAATTAATTAATAATAATATTTATTGTTGAATATTGAATGATATGATAGAGGAAGAGAGTGGGGTTGTTGTTCTTTGTGTTCTTCTGCTTCTCCTTCTCCTTCTCCGCTTTGATCTTCCATAAACGATTCCCCTGCACTCCCCTCTCTGTTTATGGCAACTTTACATTATACCAAACATACAGAGCCGCAGATGAATATAACCAATATATATTAGATTTTAAATTTCAAATGGGGTCACCAATCTAGTCTGTTTAAATAAACTAATAAAAGAATAATCAGAAAATTGAATTGACTTTGACTTTGTTATTTGTTAATGTGTGCTTTAAAGTAACCCTTTATTGTGCTGTCAAAAGAAAAAAAGAAACCCTTCATTGTTATTTTGTTTTTAATTATCGATATATTTATTTCAAGGGCACACAAAAATCAAACTTTCTTAGGTAAATATTTAATTGACGTACTCTACATATGACAATGGTTAAAATCTTATTTTTTTTTTAAAGATGGTTTCCATATATTTCACATTTTTAATATATTCTTTATTAGGTCCCTTTTTTAAAAAAAATTAATGCACATTTTAAAAAGTAATTTGTTTGTAAAACAATTACATTAATATTCTTAAAAGTAAATCAATAATACAAAAATGAATTAAAACGTGTTTTTATTATGTTCATGATAAATGTGGGAGAAAGTTGCACGTGAAAAAATAGAAGCTCTTATTATTTTATGTATCTGACAGTAACTGATATTATATTTTCAGGAAATTGTCAAATATTATTAAATTGATTTTTTTTTTTTATAAATTTGTAATATAGTGAAAATTGCACACAAAGTCAGAAAGGGGTGAGGTAAATAGCCCTAATTGGCCATCGATACAATAGAAAGCTATATATTGCCAAAAAATCAATTGATTTTGCCCTATAGAAATGAGAAACAACGTCGTTCAAGGTGAAAATTAAAAGAATAGTAAAGCGACCACAGTGGGAGTCGAACCCACGACCTTCTGATCCGAAGTCAGACGCGCTAATCCACTGCGCTATGCGGTCCTCGATGGAACAACCAGTGCTTACGTTTTTTATGGATATTTCGTACGTGGCTATGTTTATGATGGTGCATATTAAGACTACCATGCGTCCTCACTAATGTCTTCAAGATTGAATCAATTATTAAACTGATAAAATTACTTACACAGTTTATTGGTCTACTCGGGATTTAATAGGTTATAATTAAATCATATTAAATTATATGCTTTAAAATATTACATAACATGTAAATTTAAATTGTCGCGCTAATAAAGAAAGTAATATACGTTTATTAACAAATAAAATAGTATATTAAATTTGACAGCTGTAAAAAAACATAACATTCATTAAATCCATAATCCATAATATTTATATTCATGCTTAAAAAATAAATTCAAGCACAACATAATAATCTTCTCAGAAAAAAAAACACAGCACAATATTTAAAACACGTTGTTTAGCCTTTCTTGAAAAAAAAAACAAAATGATATTGTATCCTCATCTTTTGAATAAAAAAATTGCTCAACAATGGTTCACTCCATTATTATATAGTTAATTAATTGATTTATTTTCTAGTTGAGCTATAAGGTACGATCTTATTTTTACATCATTTGTTCTCACTTTACTCTTCTATGAGATTTTCTGGTTGAGCTATACGTCTTTTTTATGATAAATTTTCTCGTCCCGTAATTTTAGACGTTATTGTTAGTTAATTTTAAGCTTATATACAATCTTACTTCCAAAGAATAATCACATAGCTCTTATGTGTTAAGCATAATTTATTAAGAGCATCATGAAGGAACTCAAAATTTTAAAATAGAAATGAGTGTCTTGTAGTTTTTTAAGAGAAAAAAGTATTTGGTTTTTGAATTTAAAACAGTGGCAAGTGTGCAAATCACTCTGCCTCGATCGACTAATTAAGTGTAGAGTGTTATCTCGCATTGCAGTTCCATGCCTAATGATCGAACACTTAATCACTTGTTTAATAGACGAGGCGCCAAACCACCAAACCAACAAATATTGAAATAAAGTATTATTTTATTTTATTACAATAAAAAAATTTGATATTTAGATCGGTTAAAATACTTTTAACTTGGTATCTGTTTAGGTGAAACGTTGAACGCCCATTTTTAGGATTAGGGAGTTAACCTATTTTTGCTTTTATGGTGAGATCACAATGAGTTTATTTGTAGTTGCTGCCATTAATACACATAAAATTTATAATATAACTTCCTATATTAAGCCAATTGCCCGTCTAGCTCAGTCGGTAGAGCGCAAGGCTCTTAACCTTGTGGTCGTGGGTTCGAGCCCCACGGTGGGCGTATAAGGTTTATTTTCATTTTTCATACTTTTGCATACAACCTACCGCCGACAACAAAGCAAATGATTAACCTAAACTAAAAATCTCTCGAAGTCGGAAATCATACAGCCTTTGTTATTACACTAAAAAATAATTTATTTGGATGCAATGTTTATTATTACACTAAAAATCAATATATTATATCCATTTTTAATTTAGAATGTTGAAATAATATAAAATCTAGTAAAATGTCATTTTGGTCCTCCATTTTATAAATCGCTTAGGAACTGGTCTTCTACATTAAGAAATAGGTAAATTAATCCCTCAATTTGAAAATCGTCGGTCATATTAGTCACTCTATCAACCCAATCAGCAAATGGTGTCAAAGATACTGACTTGACACGTTAAGTGCCCAAATGGCACCCACGTGGACATATATGTGGCAACCCAATCATCAGGGACTAAAATGACATTTATCTTTAATCTCCCTCTCTTTTTAAAAATTGCAAAATGATCCCTTAGTCTACCCTCTCTCTTCTTCTTCCACCTTGACCACCACCACCCTCCCCCTCCCTCAACCCCTCACCTCTACTCCAGCTGCATCTAACTTTTTCAATTTCACTTTCGATTGATGTCACCTTCCTCCCTCCCCTTTCGCTGTCTCTGTTTTCATTTTCCAGAAAGAAAAAATTTGCATTATGCTCCATACACAGGTTCCCCCTTTACACTATCAATAGTCAATGGCATTATTTGATGCATAGGGAGAAGAAAACCATACTAGAAGATTTCATACTACTACTATCGGGGAATCAAATGCCTAATTATAGTGGATGAACAATAAAGAAAAAAAATTACTATATTAATGCAGAGTATCTAAAAGAAGAAGCAATAGCATGCTTATGATATTTATTTTAAACCATGGGATTTCAGTCTAAGAATCCTTTTTCCTTTGTTTTTTCTCCTTGTTATTTATACTGTTTCTCAGATATATTTATATGTACATCAAAGATATTTACTCAACATTTGTGGCTGCTCATTCTTGACTTCGAATTGAGTTCTTTCATGTTAAGAGGATACCCATTTCTGCAACATGAAGCATGGTTGTGTACCTATTGAGTCAAGTGCAATGGTTCATATATTAAAACAGAAGCTCTGTCTAATTAATACAGAGCACATATTACAAGAAAAATGCAAGTGAAAGCATGCTAGCACAATGGAGATACCAAAAGTATACAAGTACGATCAAGCAGTTGCAACCACATCCTTTACTATAACTGACACACAAATTTTACCATCACATTTGGTTATCTTCACTGTTGTAGCAGCTAGATGGAATTTTAGGTCCAATAAAGAACCATTAACGTGTGAGGTACCCATGGAATGTCGAGCAGTTGCCAAGTCCAGCCATTCCAGAAAGATTTCCACACCCAGCAATCCGAGATCGATCGCTTCATTGCCCAACATGAAATTTCCTTCCCCTTCTCTGTTTTTTGTTCTCTCTCACAAGAAAATAGAACCCCACCCCCCCCCCCCCCCAAAATAAAACCGCATAACTGATCAATGGGAGTTACTACAAATTTATTGCTTGTTTTTATTTGAAAAATTAAATTAATTAATTTATGTGTTTGATTAACAGACAGAGAAAGTAAGAATGGAGTTAGAGGAACAGAGGATGAGGCAATCAAGAATGTTACTGTCGGTAATCCAAGAGGCAGTGGTGAAGAAATTGAAGGAGAAAGAGGAAGAGATACAACGAATGGGGAAGCTGAATTGGGTGCTACAAGAAAAGGTGAAGAGCCTGTGCATGGAAAACCAGATTTGGAGGGAGATGGCGCAGACAAACGAGGCAGCGACAAGGTGGAGGGTGGTGGTGGTCAAGGTGGAAGAAGAAGAGAGAGAGGGGAGCCGGGGATTATTTTGCAATTTTTAAAATGAGTGGGGAAATTAGAGACAAATGTCATTTTAGTCATTGATGATTAAGCTGCCACATGTGTGTCCATGTGGGTGCCACTTGGGCACTTAACGTGCCAAGTCAACATCTTTGACATCGTTTGATTACTGGGTTGACGGAGGGACTAACGTGACCGACGATTTTCAAATTGAGGGATTAATTTGCCTATTTCTTAAAGTGGAGAATCAGTTTTTGAGAGACTAACAAAATGGAGGATCAAATTGCTGATTTACTCGTATAAAATCTAATATTTTTAATTATCTTTTTTTATGAAAACAATTTTAATTATCTATAGGTTTGACACCCATACATACATTTCAATAATTAAAATAAAACACCAAACTCAAAAAAATATTTAAGCTTTTCATAAAAAAAATAAAACATTCAAGCTGATATTATATAAAAATACAACACCTATTTAAACTCAAATTAAACCATATATTTAAATACAATAAAAAACTTTAATCCAAATAACAAGTACTCTTTTTTCTTCTTGAGGTTTTTATGATAAAAAAATGGGGCCTACGCATTTGTTGTCCATATTCTTTTCTTTTCTTTTCTTCATGTACTGCTCTTCAATACAAGATAAACTTTATTAAACTTACTGGACATTACCTATAAAACATTTAGGCATTTGAAAGTTTTTAACTTAAAAAATAATTCAACATGCTTACAGATCCAAGTATCTACCACCAATACTACACTATGTTAGTTTTTTAACAATTTTTTAATGAAAACATATAAATAATACACAAGTATTGTCTGAAGAATTATCCAATATAATTATCTTTGATTATTTCATTATATTTTGTAATTAATAAAATTTTGTTTCATATCTTATTCATCTTCCTTTCTTCGTGATCATACTTGGAGAGTATCGGTGTTGCATTCCTTCCGTCAGGCAAATCGTTGTGCGGAGTTTTTGGCTAGGAGTGACCTCTTGGCCCCTTCTTTTGATCTTGTGATGGTTGAGTCTGTTTGTCCCATGTTAGAGATTTTGTTAACTAATGATGTAAGGGGTACTGTGTTACCACATTAGTCTATAGTTCGTTGTATTGATCTCCCTTTTTTATCAAAAAAATTATATTAATTACAACTTTTAAAAACTTATTTTATAAATTTTCAAATAAAAAACTTCTTTTATAAAATATTAAAAATATAATATAAAGATTTAATTTATATGCTCTGTCAGTGTAAAGTTGTTTTACACTGACATCCAATGAAATATCATCATTTTGCCATGTCACAATTTCATTAAATTATATTAATTAATTAATTGAATAAGAAAATCACGACAGAAACGCTGCATCCATCGCAATTGCATCATGATTCATGATCAACTACAGCACCCATTGATATTCATATGGAAAACCACCAAAACTACAACACCCATTGCAGGTCCATCAAGATTTCAAACCCAGCCAAGCTTCAAGAACCCAACCGCTGCACCTAGCTGCAAGCAGACTCAGGTGAAGTACATCAACGGATCAACCGCTGCACCCAATTGGTAACCGTCGGTCAAATTTCATGTAATGCAACCGCAAGCAGCCATCACGAGAAAACGCTGCACCCAGGCCATGAGTTCATCAAGATCAACCATACCCAGTCAAGTGGGTAACGATTTCATCTCCGCCGTGATCCATTGCGTCACCGTCGTCACCGTCATTGGGATCTATTGCACCGCCAAGCTTCTCTTTTCAATTGACCGCTATGACCAATCGAACCATTACATTGATGAGTCCCGGATCCAATCGGACACCACGATGAACCCTGCACCGAACCACACATCGTCGACGGCACAGTCACCGCACGGAACAAATCTTTGGTTTGGGTTCTGAGAAAGTATTAAAAAGGAATTTGCCACATAGAAGGACGGGGTCCACGAGGAAGACAACGGTGAAAGATTATATTGGCATGAATGGGACGGAAAGTGCTGCAAACTGCAAAGAGAGAGATGGGAGGAGAGTTGAATTAGGAAGACGAGGATGACGATGTGCAGGAGAATTAGGATTGAATTTAATTTTTTGTTATATTTTTATTTTATTATATTTAATAAAATGACATGGCAAAATGATGAGATCTCATTGGATATCAGTGTAAAACCTATTTTACACTGAGAGAGCATATAAATTAAACTCATAATATAAACAAATTCAGGTATAACATGGATATCATTTTTAATATAGATCGAGATGATTATTATTATATTAATTTTATATCTTAGAATTTAAGCATGGGACGTAACTTAACTCCATAAAATCAGCTTGAAAGGTAAGTACTGGACATGTCTTATAAGGACTACACTGACCATATCTCTAGTCGACGTAGGACTCTCAATGTTATATAAAACAATCATGTTGCTTATTGCCTCTGCCTCATGTGTTTTTCTCTATGTTGTTTGCTTACCTTCTGATGTAGAAGATCGCAAAAATAGTGATAGTTTAAGGGTTGTACAAGAAAAGGCTAGGAAAACCACATTTCCAGTTGTATATCAATCATCATCTTAGCAAATATGAAACCTTTTTGTTTGATTCCGGTGATGTTTTTTCTCATAGTCAAAATCTACGATAGGAAAAGGAAAAGAAAAACCATTCAATTGGTGCTATAGGAAATATGGGTGGAACCTTGGAGAAGAGGTAAATATTATGAATGATAACATTTGTATTACTTTTGTTAGCTTTATCTATATTTTTTTTATAGCCGGCGTTAGCTTTATCTATATGAAATATAATATAGATACATACAAAAATGAATCATTTAGTTTGCATATGCATCGGGGTACCATTCCACAGTGTTACATATTATGTTTCTAAAGATGATTTTAAGAGCACAATAAATTGGCTAATCATGTGGTTAGTGCATCTGGAAGTGAATTGGGTGATCCAAGAATTTTGCCACCAACATCAGGAAAGGACTCATGACCATCCAATGCACTGACTTTTCCATCCCTGCTGACATGAACTGGATACTGCATCAAGTGTCCCCTCATCTGATTATGCCCTTCCTCAGACACGTATGCCCTCCAATTTTTCTTGGCAATCTTGTTGACATGTTTAACACATTCCAGGTTGTGAGGTTCAACAAAAGCATCATCAAGACCACCAAGATGCTCAGCCCACAATGACATCCTGTATCCATACACCTACATATCACCATAATATTATATCCTTGTGGAAATTAATTGCCAATTATAATACTAAGGGAATAAAGAAGATGAAATGACATAACATGGACTTATCTGCAAAGGAGAAATTGGGAATATATATTTACTTTCATACTTAAATTAAGGGTTAAATATGTTCTTAGTCTATGTAAATAGGAAAATATTCGCTTTTGATCCTCAAATTTTGAAATATTTCATTTTGGTCCCTCATTTTTTGAAATAGACTACATGTAATCCCTCAATAGGCCACATGTAGTCCTTCAAAATATTCTCAATTGAGAATGTAGTGACATATTTCAGAAAATGAAGAACCAAAATGAAACGTTTAAAATTGAGGACCAAAAGCGAATACCGACTAAAAACATATTTAACCCCTTAAATTAATATGCTCATTTCCTAGTACTATTATTCAAGCTCATTAACAAACAAAAGCAGCTGGAGCTTCAAACCTGGCCACGTGGATGAGAATTCTTTTCTGTCCATGTATATTTTGGTTGGTAAGCGCCCATAGCTATTTCTGTGTCCCTTGAACCATCCAATGATCTCTGGTTAATATTTGCTGATCCAATGATTACGTATTCATCATCAACTACCATTCCTTTGGCATGAACATAAATCATAAAACGCCTGTATTTTTTAACTGATACCTGATTAAAGAAAGAAGGGAAAATAATAATAAGGTCACAAACTAGGTGTAGTGGAAATGTGTATCTTAATGTTCTAATCAACAACCAATTACTTGTCAAAGAAGTCTGTAAATGGAATTACACATACCAACTAATTACTTGCCAAATGTCATTGCCATTACATAGAGTTAGTTAGTAAGATTGTTAGTTAGTACTGCATCTGTCAATAAAGTTCAAGTGTTGTAGAATTCAACTGCAGCAACAACTTTGATGAAAGCAAATTTAGACAAGAATTAATTGTTTGTTACCCATAAAAAATACACCAAGAAAACTAGAATATTCTAACTTAAAACTATGATGCAATGCTAACATTTGGTTAATAAAACAGAAAGGTAGTTTAGCATACCAAAGCACGGTTTTCAGATGATTGATTAGGTGTTGATGGACTTTCTGGTGATTGAGGTTCTCTCCTTCCAAGGCAGTAAAAATTGAGATAATCTTGTGGATGATAACATTCGGAGAGACCTGCGTTTCTAAGGGCATCTGCAACAACCTTGTACATCATAGACATTGTCTGTCCCTGTAGTTCATTCAAATTTCAAGTAGAAGGCGGTGATAAGTACCTTCCATTGTATATCTGTAAAATCTGAATCACTCATGGACATCTTTTAAATATTAGAATTTGGAAATGTCACATCCCAAATCCATCTTTCCACTTATGCTTTATGAGCTCATTTTCTCCAACCACTTGAAGGTTAAAGAAAAAAAAACCAAAGCATTTCCATTTTCCTCATTTAACAAATATCCATTACCAAGTGATAATAAATTAATAGAGGAAACATTAACATATTGACCTCACATAACCTACCCTTAACTAAGGTGGAACTTCATCACTCACACTTGAATTTTCAACATGTTCTACCTATCCTGACTTTCTAATTTAGACAAAATCGCATGAAAAGTGCTTGAATTGCAAATCTAGGAAATTTAACGAAAATGGAACACATGCTAGGAAATGTGTCTGACCTGCCAAAACAATATTTCTTGAACAGCGGCACTAGTTGGAACCCCTTCTGGCCACATTGGTATAACTATATACACAGAAAAACGTTCATTTGCGCTGATCTTGCTGGCAATTTTTAAAGCCAGTTCCATGGGAACCAAGTGGTTTGCACCTGTTAAAAATAAGAAATGAAAAAACTCACTCGTGCATACGTGCTTGTAAAAAACTTTAGTAATGCGTACATCAGAATCACAAGTTAACTAATAAATACTCAAATGCTACAGAAATTGGGATCAAGAGAGTGTTAGTGCATATAGTGCCTTTAAATGTTAGCAAGAAAAATGTGTTTGTGTAATACATGCAACCATTAAAAAGAGGCAAAGAAAAGCAAGGATAAGACTTGATTTTGTTCTTGTTCTAAACCAATTTGATATTGTAACAATGCAAAAACTAGCAAAAGCTATACAAAGATGGTGATATTTGAAACTTTACTTTATCTACCTGCATTTTTATAAGAAGGCCAATGATATGAGGAGCCCAGAAAATACTGATTCTCAATATATACGAAGTGTTGAGCTGATCTTATTGCTTTTACATAAGCAGCATGAATGCTTTGGTCAACTTTCAAATTTTTTCCACATAAAAGATTCTGCAGAAAATTAATATTAGATGTTAAAGATCAAGAACTAATTTATTTCAATACAACCACACTGCAATGCAAAGTCAATGAAAAAACAGGACGTTCATGCCAAGCACTCAGACCACAAGTGGGCATCACATACAACCTTGTTCTCACCTGAGCCTTTGCTTTGTCAAAATCCTTTGGAAAGCCCTTCACAGATCCTGAATCTATGGACCGAAATACCTGTATTAATTCAATGCTTGTTCATAATATTTACTAGATTTTGTTAAGAAGGAATATGGCACATATATGTGATCAGATTCTATCAACATATAATTTCCTCCATACCTGCACATGCCAATTCTCTGGATCATTTTCGTCGGTTACATGAACAGCACTATCACCATTGGGACCAGATAATGGTTTGACAATCCATGAAATGCGATCTAGCCTTAGCAAAGCATCATCATGCCAATTTGTCACCTTTTTGAGCCTGAAGTCGCGCCATTTTTTGGCCTTTCTCCATCTTTGTTCAAAATTTGTCAGTATATCATATGCCGCCGGACCTTCAATCTTGCAATGTAAGTCATGCCATGGCTGCCTTGGTCCACTCGAATTTACCTGTATCATATCATATAGCATACAATTTCAACAAATTACTAGAGTATATTTCCATATCATATTTTTATATCTGTGCATTTGTTTCCTTCCCCCTTTCAAACAGAAAATGTCACACCATAGAAGATCAACCTTGTTACCATTGATTCCAAATAGCATATGAATGCGGTCAATGCACTCACAAAATCACCTTATAAAGTCATAAAGTTCCCTAGGATAATGAAAAAGAAAGTATATATGCTTATAAAAATACATTTTATTATCTTCAATGTTTAAAATAACCACTTACTTGAAATGTAGGATTATGAAAATCATTGTGAAAGACTGAATCTAGATCACCAAAAAGTCGATGCTCAGGTGTATCATATCTGCCATCACACAGATCCAGACCACCAATAAAAGCAGTTATTTTTCGATTATTCCCAGAACCTTGAGTGTCTACAAGAACACATTTTTGGTGATGTGTAAAGAGGGTTCCCACAACCTGCAGGAGCAAAAGACTCAATCAAATTGGTTCTATATTAACTGAAAAGGAAAGAATGTATAATACTATATCTTATATCTAAGATTATTAATAAAATGTGAAATTTTTCTGTTAAGAAATAACAATATTGATGGTGACTGTGAGAGAGTAACTTTATCCAAGATAGTTTTAAATCCACAAGTGCCGGGAACTACGTGCCTGTTGCTTGAAAATACTGAGTTTATTGCTTGCATAACGTGGAGATAGCACACAATGAACAGTGGAATGCTTAAAAAACTTTTTGGTTTCTTCATCATGAGTCTGCATGACACCATCCTGCAATTAAGAAAATCAATCATTACAATGTACATTGACGCAGGAATACAAAATGGTAAATCCAAGAAGAAAATTATCAACTAAAATTTTAGGAATTTTAACAACCTAGCATCTCAGTACTGGAGGTTAATAATACATAGGACAGTTAAGAAAATTCACCCATAAAGAAGATAAATAACAACTATAATTCACTCTAGAACCCACTCATTTTTATCTTTAATAGGACCTTTACTCTGAGTAACTTCATGGTTTGAATGCAATATAATTCATTTAATTGTATGATGAGATGATTTTTTTTTTTTTTTGAAATCTTCGATTCCTAAAGTCACTCGCTTAAATGTGCAAAACTCTTTCAGAGTCTATTTTCTTCTTCCATAAAACTCAAACCTAAGACCTAGAGAAATTAAGTTCTTTGACACTTGGACCAACCACGGTTGGTTGATGAGATAAATTTATCTAGAAAGAAGATCAGCAATAATTCAAGACAAAGCAATAATAAAAAAAACTTCCCTAGAGGTTGATGAGAAAATCAATAGAAACTTCTACATAGAAAACCGTGTTTAATTTTCTCATAAGGGCAATGAGAATTACTGTTTTCAATAGAAACTTGTCATGTGAAGTTCTGTCATCCCAAATCAGCATAACCACTCGGAGCCCTTCTTGTGACTTGTATTTCAACAGCTCTCCAAGTGAAAGCTCTCCCCCAGAAGGCAATGGTTTTGTTGGCTCCCTAACAAGCCTTACAGGGTGGTAAACTGACCATCCTATAATATATATAAGGTGATGAGCTTCCAAAATTGCATGGCATATATCCTCCCAACATTTATTGTGCTGAAACACTTTTCCACCCTCAAGTGGAATTTCTGGTAGCATACCATCAGGTACATGTGCATCTTGATATAGGGTCACACTCCCTCCTTTCCTGAGAGGGAAATAAGTTTTAGGAACTCCTAAATAAGCTGTACTTGTTTCTTCTGAAGGGTTTGCTCCAATTGCTATATACTGAATAGAGATATGCAACTCAGGATAAGGTTTTAAGCAGTTCCCATACTGACCAATGATGGGGAACCAATCATTAATATTGTTTCCTGATAACAACTTTTGAACAGGTATCTCCACAACTCCAATGAGTTCAGCCCCAAGAATATCATTATCCTTCACAAGAAACTCCACCTTCTGAACAGGATGGGCAACAGGAACAACAAAGTGCTCATCCCACAAAGGGTTTTCACAGTTGGGAATCACTCTGGTCTGAGCTATGGTAGCCCCAGCAAGGCAGATAGAGACATAAGGGTCACTAGTTATAATCTTGTCTTTTCCAGAGTGTGTCTTAAGCCCTTTTACAAAGGGAGGTGTGCACATGTTTCCCATAGTGATACATTTTCTAACTGCTTCAGTGGATAAATCTAAATTTGGAAGAGACTTGGCTTCTATTATCAACAGATCCAAGTCACCATGTAAAAAAACTGGTTCCTTGGGGCTTATATTCTCCTTGTATGGAGACTTTTGGGCATTGTCACCATCCATTTCAACCTGAGAACTCAAAGAGATGCCTGATTTCTAAACTACATGCTTTTTTTTTTCTTTTCCAGGAACTAAAAAGAAAACTCTAGATGCATTGCACTATAGGTAATGGCTTCAAAAACAGAAAATGTTAACCACCTAATTAAGATCCTTATATATAATTAACTCATATCATCATCATCATCACCATCTTTTGGTTCTAAGGCAAACACATGCATGAAGCCAAGCCGAACATGTCTCTAAAACTAATTCTCAAGTACTAGTGATCTCTTTAACAAAAAGGGAGGAGAAAAGAGAAGAAGCCAATGATAAGAAATTAAAAAATAAAATTTTTATGTGGATTGATTCAGATGACAAGGCTTCAATCCAGAGCATTGTACAACACCACATCCATAAGAAGCATGAGCCATGAGAGAGGTTTTGTAGGCCGAAAATGGTGGCAAATCTAATGGAATTGCAAGTTTTGAAAACCATCTCCTTTTCTCTCTCTTTTGGTTTTTCAGTTCTAGAATTGGAAAATTCAAAACGAAAACCATGCACGAGAGAAAATAATAATAATGAAAATAATAATAAAAATAAAAACAAATATAAAAGCAGAGAGAGAGAGAGAGAGATTGATAAAGTTTGCATGGAAACAAGGTTTGGATGTAATTTATGTATGCATTTTGACACACTAGTCACTAGACCACACATGTGCGTGCAATATATTACACACACACACACACACACACACTCATTTATAGTGATTTCGGAGTCGCAATAATGCCACTTTTTTAATTATACTACATAGACCTGCACATTGTACAATAAATAACTAAAATCAATTAAATTTATTTGCTTAGAAAATGTATTATGAATCTGTTTAAAGTGTAATAACTACATGTTAATAATATATATATTTTTTACTCAAACATCTACGTATATATTATAATCTTGCAGTATCATAATATTACGTCTTAAAATCTATTTACACCGTATCAAGATGATAAAATATAATTGGATATTATGTAAAAACATGTTTACGCCGTCAGATAAATTAAATCCTAAGTTAGTATTATAATAATATTAAATAAAATTAAATAAAGTATTATGTATATTATCATATAATTTTTAAGGATTTAATTAGTATGCATTGACAGTGTAAAATATTTTTACATAGACATCTAATCATATATCACCATATAGATATTTGTGTCGATATTTTAGAAAGTGTTATGAGGTGGCACTTTGATAAAATATGATTGAATGTCTTTGTAAAATTATTTTACACTGTCGATACATAGTAATTAAACTCAATTTTTAATTAAAGAGATATTTTGGTGCAATCTTTAAATAGTTTTAATAAGCTTTCACAAATTACAACAAAAGGCAATCATTTAAATATAAAGTTAATGAAATTGTCTTTTAATTAAGATGAATGGATCAGAACTATACATTGTCTTTACATTGTCTTCTGTTGTCTTTGAACATAGAGAGAGTAAATAGATTAGATCAAACAAGAGTTGGAGAGACTCTCTCTCACATTACAAGGATTCAAAAAATATGCCATCCGGGTAAAACCATGTATATGAGATAAACAACTCACTGGCTTGTGCTCCAGTTTTACTTTATTATAAATTATAAATAGATGGGCCAAATTGTAAAACCGGTGAACATTTATAATTTCAATATTGATTGTATAGTGTTATAGTTCATCTAACATCTCTCATATCTTTCTATTATTTTTTTCTTGTCGCATCATATCAACTATCACGTCTATCACATTTCTCTTTTATTTCTTCCTCTCTCTCTAGGTGTTTAAAAAACATTTTCCACTGCACATTTCATAATTAAGGTTTAGTAGAGAATAAACCGCTTAATAATTCATCCTAATACCCCATAGTTGTACAGATTTTCCTTGTTTGTGGTAGTGAATCACAAATTCACAATGTGGATTATGTTCAACGTTAATACAGATAAACTGAATTTCCTGTTTGTCGCGCAACCCCACTGATCCCGGTTTGCATCCTATCAATAAACTGAAGTTGTGGCAGGGTCTAATTTAAATAATTAAGTATAATCTAACAAAATTGATAATATTATATATCCTTTCATGAAGGACATGATTTGAAAACTAAAGGTAGAGGTACCTGGTTAGTAATTAATAAACCATCATATATATTATATGAGCTTTGTCATGGTTCTACTACCAAAATCCATGCATGAAGCATTAATATTTTGCTTGCAAATTACTGCCAATTTGCCAAATCAAAACTCTTATTCAACCGCAGCAAAGAGAAGGAAGTAATAATTGAATCAGTAGCTAACTCATTTTTCATGAAAACGTAAACAACTATGTATCCCGAGAGAAAAGGCTAGTGAGTTCAGGTAGCCAATTCACAAAACAAAAATCAAAACATGACATATAGAACAAAAAGAGAACAAATTTATGGTCAAACTACATATACATATCATTTTTAAGAAGTGAGTTCTTCCTCCTTGTGGGTCTCAATAACAATGTCTGACTGAGGGTAAGCAACACAGGCGAGAACAAAGCCAGCATTTATTTGATCATCATCAAGGAACCTAGCTAGCATCTGACTGATCCACAATCCCTTCCACAACTTTCCCAGCACAGGAAGAGCAAGAACCAGCCCTGCATGAGTAGGGAAGGTCAATGTTCTCTTCCTCTGCCTGGTCAAGGATGTAGACATCGTCTGGGCACAGAAACTCTTGAGGTCCCTCTGGGGTGATGACTGATGAGCTTCACCTTGTAAGTGGCCATGGCAGTGATACGACCTACACGACCAGCTTTCACACCAAATAGAGCATGACCCACGTTAGGGAATGCCCTTGACACTGGCTGCCTCTTGAGGAAAGAGGTGCTCACCATGGTTCCAGAGACATCTGGGGTGGTGGCCATGACTTAATTGGTGCCGCTGCAAAAAGGCAGAGGACAGGACTTGTTTGTTTGTGTTGTTGATAATAAAGGGGGGAGCTTGTGGGAAAAGTGTGATTACAACAAATAGCAATGTAAAAAACAATGATATTTGAACACTCATTTATTTCCAACACCTATCTAACACATTTATCTTTTTCTATCTCTCTCTTCTTGTTATATCACTCATCTATCACATTCATCACTATTCGGATGTAAAGTGGCATGAAACCCTATCTGCCATGTGGCAGCATTTTACAAGTTGCTTTATTATATCCAGTTATCACCACTGGTTGTTGGTGATTGTGGTAGGCACGATCCTCTTTCCACCAGTTTCCAAAGCCAACAGATTTTGGACCAAGGAAAATTGATTGAATTTTATGGCTCATGTATAAATAGACTAATAGTCATTGGATACAAGAGATCTATCTACCAAAATGGTTTTAAAAACTCCACTTCGGTTACTGGCAGGGAATTACTAACATAGCAATGCCACAAGGTTGAGCTTGCTGCTCATATTTGTCACAGCAGCAGCAAGATATTTTCTTCAGATGTCTACAAGCTTAAAACTTACAAGACATTTGTCCCAACTTCAAACGAGTAATTCTGGTTACACAACTATCTGATCACAACTGTTATTTGCCAAAGTCACTACAACATAAATTGAGGAGAAGCATATTATAAAATTAATGTGTGGTCCGGTCTAAGGTTCCATCCACAATGCCTTTGTCTGTTCCACAATGAAATATTAAAAATAATTACACGGCCGAAAAAAAAAAACCAAACGGTAAACACGATGCAAGCAACAAATAAAATTTAAACATGAAGGGGTGTGAAGGAAGCAGATAAGAATGATATTCAGATCTTCATACAAAATTCAGACGCACAAAATTCATTTCTGAGACTTCATCCCCTCTTTTACATACATTGAATAGATGAAACCATGTTGAGGAATTAGACATTAGTCCTTCAATGGGCCCCTATTTTATAAAGGGATGAAACAGTAACCACAAGAGTCGGATATTGAACTAACTCTAGAATTATAAAGACAGTGTCAATTACAGCCGGGGAAGAAAAATCTCAGGGCTTCCCCAATGTAGAGAAAGAATACATCCTCATCCTCAGAACCCTGTGATTCTACCTGTAAATATTGTTAGGTTCCCCACACATGACCAGAGGCTTCCTCCAAGAATTTATTGTCTTCAGCAACAAACCTATGGAAGTGCTCAGGTCTGACTCAGAAAACCTTAATCGCACTTTATGTTTCTGTAGATCCTCCTCACGAACAAATTTGAACCAAGAAAACCCACAGCTCCTGCACATTAGAAGAAAAACTTCAACCCAAATCAGGTGATAAAAATAAAAGCATTTATGCAGGTCGATAGGGTTTATTCAGCAGATTATAAGATATTCCATCACATCTGCAGGATGAAAATCTACAACGAGAGACTTACCGCAGAGAATTCCTAGTCCAAGAGAAAACATCAAAGTGTATCCAAAATAGAAGCTGGTTTGGAAGAAGCCTGACATCTTTGTCTTCACATAGTAGTAGTATATTGAGTATAAATACACATAAACAGCTGTTGAGGCAGCTGAAAAGAAAGAAGTCCATTGCCAGTGGTAGTTCTCGGCATTTAACAAAAAGTATGTCCCCACAATTGTCACACAAACAGTAACAATGATGAGAATCAGAAAAACCAGAAGCATGAAGCCATACACATAGTACACCTGTTTGTACAAAGGAGGAAAAAATACATAAGCTGACAGTGCATGTGTTCCCTCAGTTTCCAATGAAATACAAACATTTGCTTAAAAGGGCCATTATCAAGGATCATTTTCCTTGATACTGCTCTGTTCTGATAAGGCGCAAGTAACTTTTATAACAAAACCAACAAGTTAAAACAAAACTTTATTATTGAAACAAGTTATAGTGCTGTAATTCACCTTGTAATTCCAGAAGGAAGTAAATACGAAATACATTTCGATGAATATGCTGCCAAAGGGTAGCAGTCCTCCCATCAGAGAAACCACTGAGGGTGTGAGATACCACTTCTTCTCAGGAATAGGACGAGGAATAGTCTTAACACGACATGGATTATTTGGAGCACCACTCCAGTTTCTTCCAACAACTGTACCAAGAAGTGCTAGAGGGAAAGAGATGAAAGCCCAAATGACAAAAACAACCACCATTGTGCCAAATGGGATAGCTGCTAGAGACCCATAGAATATAGCAATTGTGTTCAAGATAAATCCAATTCCAAAGCACATGAATGGGAACAAAGAAGCTGTAAGGATCATGGATTTAATCCAGCTTTTACCTAACAAACAGATAAAAAATAGTTATATATCATTCAAAACCAGAGAGAGAGAAAAGGCTGAAGGCTGAGAAAAAGCCACTCAAGCCAAACTTAAATGAGATTCTTACCCCCATTTCGTGAGTACATTCCCCCACTTACATACCCAGAAATGAATGATGTGAGAGCATAACAAACAATGAAGGTTGTGACAATTGCTCCTCGCCTGAGATACGCAATTACGAAAAATTTAGTTTACAATGAATGAAAAGCAAGGGCCAAACATCATAAAGTTAAAAAAAGAAAAACTTAGCACAATGTATAAATAGTTGAGATATGCAAGCAACAATTGCTTTGTGCTTATTAATGAAGTAAAACTTGTGCACAACTACAATGTCATTGAATTCATTATTCAGATTAATGTTACAGTCAGTTCAAGGTTATGCACATACCCGACATACAACATCCCAACAATAGCCAGCAAGATGACAAGAAGAACCAGCAATGCTAGCTGAGCACCTGTGCCAACAACAGCTGAAAGAATAACTAAGTAGCGAGGAGGTCGAAAAACATCACCATGAACAAGTTTCCAGCCAGATTCTTCACTGACATCTCGCTCCTGTATGCATGTAAGTAATGAGCAAAATTTGATGATTAGAACAACAGAGTTTTGTAGGAGGAAAAAATTTATATTCCATAAATAAGACCAGATAAAATTCAGGAAACAATCACCAGAGATTCCAAATCATCATCTTCCCGGGCATATTTTGCATAGTCATTTCTCAGAGTTCGCATCAATATCATTGACACCAATCCAGTAAGGAAGATGACCATCATGAAGGAGTTAAAAATGGAGAACCAGTGAATCTAGAAGAAGAAAACAGGAGCAAGTTTTTAGTGGAAGATCCAAGGTAGGATCAACATGGATGAACATATGGCAATTAACTGACCATAATTAGAAAAAAAAGGTTGTACCTGATGCTCAAAGAAAGGATAGTCCAGGTAGACATCAAAGCGGCGCCCAAAAGTGACATTAGTAGGAATCCATTTGACAGAATATGTCATATCCAAATGTTTTCCAACCTCCAAAGGCTTTGGGATATCCTGAGTGAGATTAACATGAATGATCTGCAAGGAAAGAGACATAAACATGAAACTTCAAGGATCCAAAAGACCCCTATAAGATAGAGTAAGATATCCAAATAACTTTTGACCTGATCGTTGTTGTATTTAACAATAATGTTCTTGTGTGTGTAAAGAACATGCTTGCCACTATCACTATTCTTATCAGGATGTAGCTCACCAACATATCCTTGAGAAAAAATAAAGTATCTTTAGTAATGATGAATAAATGAAAACAAAATCATGTAAAATAAAGAGAAAGAGTAAGTTCTAGGCATACCCCACAAAGGCAGATCATCTGAATTTGTATTCAGCATATTGCAGAGCAGACCAAAAGAAATAAGAAAAAAAAATGCAAGTAAGTCATCCAGTAAAAAAAAAGGAATGAAAACCAGGAATTATTAAATCAGAAACAAATGATGAGGATCAACCAACAGAACAAACCTTCACTCACAAAATCATGACAATCAAGACAGAATAATATCAATTACCTAACAGTCACTAAGTTACAGAAAATGCTTAAGAAATAACTTCTTGCAGAATTCTTAATTTTATACTTCTTTCAGTTCTAGAGCTTGTAAATTGTAATATGGAAAACCAACACTCACTAAGGTATTCTAGAATGCTTAAGAAACAACTTCACATAAAGAATCTGTAACTTAATATTTCTTTCTGCTCTGGTGATTATAAATATCATAAAATACCCACCCTAGTGAATCAAAATGAAGCAAGGCTTTGGTTCCAGGATGAAGTATATATAGTCAATAGTCAGTGTTTCAAGCATACAATATTAAAACCATAGATAAGTGCCATCGTGTAGTCATGTATACATCAATAATCATACATCATACATAATGAAAATAACAACCTAACTACTAATGAATCAGTTCCCATTGGACATAAATAAGCAGAACACATAATATATTTACTAAAACCATATCAGTCTGGGTTGAAAACGAACATAGAAAAAGAAGTAGATGATTTAAGTTAGTTGTAAACCACCTGAGAAAGCCAAGCAAGATGTGAACTCATTTTCTGTCTATTTTTTAATATCTTTTATTTCAGCACTACATGTAAACACCCTAAGGCCGACGAGGGCGGGGAGTGATCGCCGGTGCAGAGAGGCACGGACAAGGAGCGGCTCCTGGCAGGCTTCTAGGCGAAGGGGTACATGAATGAACCGAAATCATACCAAAATGAGAGGAATTCCGAGACTGTGCAGGTATGGGACTGTACAGTTGAGGAAAGCTTAATAGAATTGATCGGTACTACTTATACCAACAAGATGCATCTTCTTTTCGGTAACCTATCACTTAAGAACTCCCTAGTTAAGCGTGCTTGACTTGGAGCAATTTCGTGATGGATGACCTTCTGGGAAGTTTCCCGGGAAGCATGTGAGTGAGGACAAAGCGTGCTGAAAAGACTCGTGTTGGTGTGTGGGGACAGTCGTCAATCTGAACGGCAACCGGGATGTTACAAATGGTATCAGAGCCGGTCCTCTCCCAGTACGGTATGGTTCGGGGACGAACCAAGCGAAAGCTGGTGGGCATGTAACACCCTAAGGCCGACGAGGGCGGGGAGTGATCGCCGGTGCAGAGAGGCACGGACAAGGAGCAGCTCCTAGCAGGCTTCTAGGCGAAGGGGTACATGAATGAACCGAAATCATACCCGAATGAGAGGAATTCCGAGACTGTGCAGGTATGGGACTGTACAGTTGAGGAAAGCTTAATAGAATTGATTAGTACTACTCATACCAACAAGATGCACCTTCTTTTCGGTAGCCTATCACTTAGGAACTCCATAGTTAAGCGTGCTTGACTTGGAGCAATTTCGTGATGGGTGACCTTCTGGGAAGTTTCCCGGGAAGCATGTGAGTGAGGACAAAGCGTGCTGAAAAGACTCGTGTTGGTGTGTGCGGACAGTCGTCAATCCGAACGGCAACCGGGATGTTACACTACAACCTCAAGATTAAGGTCAAGTTCAGCTTTTAATTTTAAAGTAATCTTAGAAATCATTTTCATTCAAGTTTATAGGGCAAAAAGCAGTAAAAACATGGGTACAATAACTTTATGTAGTAGCATTAAACTAGGCCTTCCAACATTTTCAAGCATATTTGCAAGAAATAATAAGTCATTGACAAACATTGGTGTTGTTATCAATTATCAACAAGCTCCAGTGTGGTTGAATGAGATAGTGACACGCAGGCCCAGATCTTGGCAGTGTCCGACTTGCTCCAGAAGCCAAGTATTACTCTACAGACTTCAGTTAGCACAAGATAAATCCTCCATTCCCCCAAGCCTTGAAACTGATTCTCAAGACCACTTCATGGCTTGCTCAGTTTCCACTGGGAGTGATTGGAAGATTTCACGACCTATAACTACTGCTGGACTCTTCTAATGGGATCACCCTAATGTTGATTCTGAGGTTGTAAAATAATTTATTCAATTGGAATTTGGATAGCAAAGACAACAAGCAAGGGGCTGTGTCCTGTTGAATGGAAATATTATTTACCATCAACCTCTTTGGTTTGTATTCTTAGCCAAATGGGTATTCTTTCCCCCAAGTTAGTGATGTGTGTTTCTTAGTTTTTAGGTGTTCTCTGGATGCTTCTGTTATTTTCGTGTTGCAGCATCCTTCATATTAATGAAAGGCCAAAGAAAAGTTTTCTCCACGCTTTTAACATTTCTTCAAAGTACAATCATATTATAAATTCTCAGAATAACAATTGCAAAAAAAAAAAACAAAACATACCCATGAAGAATTCAAACCAGTAATTATTCTCTATTGCATCCTTGAACTGTTTAACCTTTGCATCATTGAGCTCTATCTGGCAAAAGACAGTCTTATCCACATTTCCTGAAAAGTAGAGCATCCATTAAAGCAAGTTTGTTTTCTGACAGCTCTTCAATGAAATAAGAAGTACAACAAAAGCCTTCATACTTAGGAACTTTATCTCAATTTGGCTATCGATGAGTTCATTGCCACCCAGGACCTCGCCAAGACCACCCCATTTGTGTGCAGCAGTAGCACTACTAGATGGATGGCAAAATGGGAGGCTGTAATAGTTGTATGTTTCTTGTGGATTGTTATAGGGACCAACTTTGTTCACCCAAAGGTTAACTGGGTCATCTCGTTGATACTGCAATGAAATAAAATACATGCTTTTAAAACAGAAGCCATTCACCACTTGAAACTACAAATGAAAGATATTCACTAGCTTGGCGGGCAAAAGACTATGGGATAACATATACAAGAGTTGGTTAAAAGTTACAACTGATTATTAAGGACATTGAGAAGTAGACAACCACACCCGTAGAGGAAGCAAAGTTATATGTATGACGTAAGGAATCAAAAACAGACCATTAGGCAAAGAAAAAGAGAGCAACAGATATTACCTTACCATCGTGATTTATAATTTGAGTTCAGTTCACTGAATGACGATCAACTATTTAATTTATGGCTGATTTCTAAAACAAATATTAGAAAACCACAGATTGGCAGAGTGTAATGTGAAGCTCAGTATTTTAAACCTTCAAACAAACATGTAATAACATGACACAATGCCCTGATCTTAACAAGTACTTAAGGGCTTTGAAAGCATATCTAGGCCAATCAAACTAATCCAAGATTTAAAAACCTTTTCTGAAAGGGCAGAGCTTGACATATGTTCTCAGTTGTTTTGAAACCAAGTCTTTCCCATTTGAACCTTATCACCATTGCTAACAGACAGCAGAGAGGACTAACTCACTAACAATTGTCAAACTCACTGTTGTAGAAATTTCTAACCAAAAAAATAAAAATGTAAATGAACAGGGTTACCGTGCTTCACATAAAAAAAAAATAATTGCCGACAGATAGAAAGCACAGACAAGTACAAAAATATCTTGTTTCCATCCTGACAATACATCAAGTTTGTACGTTAAATACTTAAACAACCACGAAATTGTTGTCCATTTTCAGCAAAAGCCTCCTTGCACACATCTATCTGTGGGGTCCTTTTATGACTTCAATGACAATTGAATTGACGCAGCAATATCAAAGCCTAATAATCAGGCATGCTGTTCTCACCTCACACACACCTCTATAGTCTACACTATTTGGTGTTTCAAAGCAAACTTCTAAACTAAAACCAGCTCAGCACTACATGAATTTTCAAACAAAAAAAAAACGAGAAATGATCCAAGATCACCAATTAATAATCAACAATAGAACTGAACGGGGAAGAAGAACAAGCTAAATTGTTGAATCTCATACAAATAGAAAATGCTAAGCATTGAACAGCGAACACCTACATTGCACACAAGCAAAAACCCAGTTGAGATCTAACATAAACACTTAAAAACCCAACACATTTTCATTCTAAAAAAAAGCCAAATTGTAAACAAAATCTGAAACTAACAGATTCAAATTCAGTGATAGTAACAGCTAAAAAAGCCCACGTGTCGGGCAGATCCAAATCTCAATTCAGCAAACGAGAAGAAGAAAAAGTAGATCGAAGCGTGAGATCTTAAGGAGTTTGAGAAATGAGGGGATTATTACCTTGTGATCTGACTCGGAAGCGAAGGTTGAAGAAAATAAGAGACAGAGGAAAAGGGGGAAGAAGGAAAGAGATCGGGATTCGAAGGACATGGCGGTGATGGGTCAGATTGGGGACTCAGTGAGAGAGAGAGAAAGAGAGAACCCAACACAACACGTTCCGAGGAGAGAACTCGATTCACAACAAGAAGGACTATAATAGTAATTAACGTTGTTGATTGTTGAAGAATGAGAAAAGGTAAAGGTTTACACACACACTTCACATTGAATTGAATGAAACGATGAAGAAAATGGGTGGTTTTTTCGGGGTAATAGTAATAGATGAACATCAAGAGTAAGAAAAATGTGTTATCTGCGACTGTGAATTTATGTCTTGGGCTATTCGGTGTCTCCCGTGCTAACACTCTATGGGCCGTGGTTTGGATTTTGGGCCCACGAGTAGTTTTCAACGCAGTAATTTTCGGTTTTGGTTTTTTTCCCCATGACCTGTCTTGTGAGGAAAAACAACCCCATCGTAAAATAATAGGAAAAATATGACATTATGCTAATTAACAAAAGTATTTTATCATTGGCTACAATAATATTTTTTTCATTGCATTGTATCCAAAAAATAGTATTGCATTCTGTTGTGTACTAAATAATATTTTATCATTGTCTGTTTCACCTATATGAGGTAATGTGTGAAAAATTTTAGTGAAATAGCATAAAGTAAAAAGAATTTATCAAATTAGGACAAACCTTAAGAGTAAATCACGACTTACTTTTCTTAAAAAAAAGAAAAAAAGAAGTTGCATGTGCCAACAATGACTTTTCATTTTTTTGAAAAAAAGTCGAAATTGCTAACTACAATTTATAAATTTTTTAAAATAAAAATTATCATCTTTGATTGCGACTTCTTAGTTTACTTTTTTATAAAAGAAAAAACTTTTAAAAAACCTACAACTCTGGTAGCTGCTCATGGGGTTCAGCAACGCTAAGCTTGGTGGTATAATAAAATAAATTAAGTTGTATAAAAATTAAAGAATTTGCTTGTGCATTAATAAATTGGAATAAAAATTAAATCAAGTTGTATTAATAATTGAAGAATGTGTAGCTCGTGATTTAAGGTTTATCTGTTAATTAATTTATAGAAGTTGTATTTGTTAATGAGTTGTATAAAAATTAAATAGTTTAAGTTGTATTTATTAATTAATTTTATAAAAATGTTGTTAATTATTTTTTTAACAAATTTAATTTACGTTTGATTATTGGAACAAATAATTTCCAGATAATTTAAGTTTTAATTTAAATAGTTAATTATAAGCTTTGTTTGTTAATTATAGATGTATTTGTTAATTAATATTTGTGAATGAAATCAAACAGTTAAATTAAATTAAACAATTTTTTGTAAAAATAACTTAGATTTAATTTGTTTGAATTTTAATTGAAATTTAGATTGAACTAACTACACATTAATCATAGAGATACGTACATGATTTAGATACCACATACGAATTTCTTATCCTTTATTTGAACTTCAAAATCTATAAAAGAGAGAAGGGAGGGGGTTGGGAATTCTTCAGTGTTTGTGACTTGCGAGACTTGGTATTGATTCCAAGAAGGTAAGACCATAGTTTTCTTCGTGTGTATATATGTGGAATTACAAGTCTAATCGATTTGTCAATGTATAGTTTACCTCGTTTCCTTTCCTTCCTTCACCGGCTGTTTTCCTTCTCTTTTCAATCATCCCTCATCACAAGTAAAGGATCCGGCTCCTCTAAATTGAGCAATTCTCTTTAGAGTATAAAGTAAGTAATTTTAACCGTTAATAAATAAATCAATAGTTAATCTTACAAATACATGCATAGCAAATTAAATCATGTATGAATCTTCCGCTACTGTTTAAATTTTCCATTAATCTGCTCCATTTCTTCCTGTTGCTGTTTCTGTTGCTTTCCTTTTTCTAGTTCGAAGTAGGCTTACCTGATAAATGGGAATTTTTCAATAAGAAACTCTAAATAGTTAAAGGATTCTTCAATAATGTTTGCGTAATTTATTTTCAATAAGAAACTCTAAAAAGTTAAAGGATCATATTCTTCAAACATTATTGAGGGCGCCGAAAAAGTTAAAGGATTAATTCTTCAAATATAGTTGCGTAATTTATTAATGAAAAAGATTATATGATGTAACTTGTTTCTTAATTTTTGTAATAAATAGATTTTAAAAATGCAAAAAAAATCTAAATCTTTTTGTAGCCTTTTTAAAAAAAAAATATTTAACTATTAAAATGTTTATATATTTATATAAAAAATTTAGAAAAAGCACAATCATGAACATTTTTTTTTCTGAAATACATTGCCTACTCATAGAGCTAAATACAACATTAATAGCCACTGAATGCCTCAAAAGTCAATTCTATCAAATAAAAAATTTTGAATGCAAATGGCCTAACTAAAATCACTTAAAAATGCAATTTGAATAGGACCATAGGTATATAGAATAGAATTATATATGACTTACCATGATTTTTTTTATATAATTAACTTACCATGATTTTTTTTGGTAAATATCTTTCTGAAGCTCGATTCAGATATTCATTTAGCATCATTTTGTTGTTAATTAGTTTTTCCATCTTAATTATTCCATTTATGATTCGAGCATGTGAGTATTTGAGTCTCAATTGAATTTTAAAGAGTCGTTTTAATAAAATCATCTCATCTCATATTTAATTTATTTAAGTCGCTAATTAACTAACAATATCCTTGATTAATTATTATTTATTAACTTTCATATTGATAAGCATGACTTTTTATTTAATGTTTCTTAGATTTATACACAAGATTTAGGAAATCTCGTGTTGGATTTTTTCTCTCACATATTCTTTTTGGTGTTTGACAGATTGGCTATCTGGGTTTAATTTGATTGATCATCGATCTAGACCTATATATATGTGGAGTTTGAAGAACAAAACTAAAAGAAGGGGTATATATGGAGAAGTATGAGGTAGTGAAGGATTATATAGGGGACGGGAATTACGCAGTGGTGAGGCTTCTGCGTCACAGAGAGACCAAAGACCTCTTTGCCGTCAAATATATCCCACGGGGCTATAAGGTATATATTATGATCATGTTTAGATGTAAAAACTCCAGTTTTTGACTAATGAAAAAATTAGTCTTATTTTACATCTTAATTTTTTTATATATGCAAAAGATGAAAAATTGTTTAATGGAAATTAATAAATAGATGGGTACTTCTAGAGAAGTTAAGAAATATAACTTTTAAAAAATATGAAGAGCAAAAGTTAATTTCAACTTATGTGAGAAGTTAGTTAAAAAATACGTACTAGACATATTTATAGAGAAGTTTATCAAAACTGGACTATATATATTGCTCTTTGTACAGTTTTCATTAGTTTATGACTTGCGTACTTGTGTCTCGGCTTGTGATATTGTTCTCTTACTTTTTAATTTCCTATTTTTAATTTAAAAATAAATTTAATATTTTTTTTTTTACAGGTTGATGAAAGGGTGGCAAGGGAAATCATAAACCATAGATCTCTTCGCCATCCAAATATTATTCAGTTCAAGGAGGTATGTCTATGTTTATTTTAGTTGGAAGTATTTGCTTGGCTTCTTTGTTATATGATAAACTGGTATTTAAATTATACTAGTATATATTCTCTAAAGTAATTAGAAATATTTTATATATAAAAAAGTAAATATTGATAAATGCTTCTAATCACTCGTTACCAAGATGCTTATCCTATTATGTTCAAGTTGTTTGTTTAATTTGGTATGGAATTTGAATAATTGGTAGGTGGTTTTGACTCCAACCCATATTGCAATAATTATGGAGTATGCAAGAGGTGGAGATATGTTTGACTATGTTTGTAGTGGGGGAACATTAAGTGAAGACAAGGTTTGCTCTCTCAATCTCAATCTCAATCTCCTTTTAATTAAAGGACCCTTTTATTTTTATCTAATATAAAAATATAATAACTGATGCAAAGCACCAAATTGCAATATCTATGTCTTTCCCCCCCCCCCCCCCCCCCCCACATTGTTTCGTTTTTGTGATCTCTCTAAATATTTCAGGCTCGATATTTCTTCCAACAATTCATCTCAGGAGTTAGTTATTGTCATGACATGGTAAATGAGATATTGTTTTAAGAATGGTTTTTTTTTTTTTCAATAGGTGTTGATATAGTAATATAATTTTTTTGCCTTCTTTTGCAGGAAATATGTCATCGAGACTTGAAGTTGGAGAACACCTTATTAGATGGCAAACGCATTAAAATTTGTGATTTCGGCTACTCTAAGGTTCAATTTTATGAACTTGATACCAATGTTAATGCTTTTTAAACAAGTGACCATAAATGGTTAATGTTTGATAACTTTGCGTTTGACAAATTAAACCTTATCTTTTCAGTCATATCTACTCCATTCGAGGACTAAATCTATGATCGGAACTCCAGCTTATATTGCACCTGAGATTTTTTCTGGTAAAGAATATGATGGAAAGGTAATGTAGTTTCTAACTTTTGAAAGATTCAAGTTGATTGAATGGTTCAAAACATTCAACACACACAGCGACATTTTATTTGTTAAAGAAATAGGAAAGAACATGTTTCAATAACTACAAAGCACTTATCTAAAATATCTAAAAGGAAGCGTGTATTTGGTTGTGCGGGTGGTTTCTAGAAGTTACAACTTGTAACTTTTGCGATTTGGCCTTCAACTGTGTGTCCAGAGTCTGCAGTCGCAGATCCAAACAGGCTAGAAACACCTGAGTGTATTTAGCCCCCAAAAAGGATTTAATTTGGCTTGATTTGACTTTTTTGTAAAATTATATGTGAGTGTTTTTCATTTTCTTTGTTAATAATCATTTTGTTTTATGCTTGTTTAGTTAGCAGATGTATGGTCATGTGGAGTGATACTCTATGTAATGCTGGTGGGAGAGCTTCCATTTGCGGACCAAAAAGATATTCTCAAGAAAACCATGAATGTAATTTGCTTTTGCCTAGTTTGGATAAACTTTTCTATAAGCACTTTTAGTATGTATTTTTTGACTAATAAATTCTCACATAAGTTAAAATTAACTTTTGCTCTTCACATTTTTCAAAAGCTATATTTTTTAACTTCTCTAAAAATACTTATCTATTTATAAATGACTATTTAATAATTTTTCCTCTTATGTATATATAAAAAAAATAAAATACAAAATAAAACTAACTTCTTTATAAGTCAAAAGTTAAAACTTTTACATCCAAACATGCTCTTTATACCTTTTCCCAACCTCAATTGATAGATTCATCATATGTTTATTCTTTCTAACTCTTTACTATTTTATGCAGCGAATTATAGCTGTTCAATACACGATCCCAGACGATGTTTATATATCTCAAGATTGTAGAGATTTGATATCTCGTATTTTTGTGGCAAATCCAATGAAGGCATGCATATTCTATGCTATTGAGTAACATTTCGTATTTTTTAGTTCATTTAATTACTTGCTATAAATAATATATTTTAACTCTGTATTTGTAATTACAATACTGCAGAGAATCACCATGAAGGAAATTAAGTCCCACCCATGGTTTTTAATGAACTTGTCAGAGGAATTGACAAAAGGGGTTCAAGATATTTACAACATAAAAGAAAATCCAACCTCTTCTCTTCAAAGTACAGAAGAGATTATGAACATTATTAACGAGGCCAAGACTTTACCTGCAACTTCCAATGCAGATCAATTGGAGGACTTAACTGAGGCGTTAAAGAATATGTAACTAGAGAGATGATGTAAAACAGAGCTCATAACATTCAATTATGTATATAGTAAATTATATTTTTTGGTCACTTTTTTCTTAAGGTATTTTTCATGTGTGTATTTTTTTTAGGTCAATTTTTCATGTGTGTATAACATTCAAATTTATGCATAGGAATGTACCTATACGTTTTTATTGATATACTACAATTTGAAGCTGTGACAATCTTGTAATTATAAAAACAATAGTTAATGTTCTTTGTATTATAATTAATATTTTAATATTTAGACTGAATATTAGAAAAAATGAAAAGAAAGAAGAGTCTTAGCACAATGGTTGGAGTTGTTATTATGTGACTAGAAGGTGGTTCCAGTTGTTGAATTATATTCTTTCCTAAACTCTTGTCATGGAAGGAACTTAGTAGCACCAAGTTGTCTTTTTCTTTTTTTTTTTTTTTTGCAAAAATAAAAAAATAAAAGAGAAGAATATTTTTAAAGAGTTAAAAAAATTGTCATGTTTAAGACAAAAGTTAAGAAATGAATGCCTACTTCATATCCTAGTAGTAGCTAGAGTGCTAAACCATCATCATTCATTGAGTTAATTTGCCTTTGTCTTTGAATTCTCTCATGATATTAATTAATGGTTCATATGTACGAGAATGACGCAGTTTCGATAAATTTTTCCAAAAACACTTCTAATATGTAATTTTTAATTAATAACTTTTTACATAAGTTGAAATTAACTTTTGTTTTTTATATTTTTCAAAAATTATTTTTTCTAACTTCTCCAAAAGTACCTATCTATTTATAAATGACTATTTAACAATTTTTCCTCTTGTGCATATATAAGAAAAATAAGATATAAAATAAAACTAAATTCTCTATAAATCAAAAGCTCTCCAGACAGGCTCAAAAACCCTTAACTAGTTCGATTAAGAAATTTTTTTTTCCTTTATGTAATATAAGACAATGCAAATCCTTCTTCAACATGACAAATGCATATGAAAACTATAGTTTTTTTTAACCCGAATAGACAATAGACAATTAGATGTCCAAAAAGGAGATGAAAAGAAATATAACAAGGTGATAAAGGAAGTTTGTTATTTCATTAAAATATAAAATTGTTTTCTAAAGTTGCTATGTTTAATCATTACTTCCTCCGTTTCAAAACTATAGCTTTTTAAGGTTAATGCACACAGATTAAGAAATATTTAATAGAAGTAAAATATAGTTATAGATAGACTAAAATACCCTTATTTAATGAAAGAGTATTTATGACAAATTATCTACAAATCTCTATATTATTAATGTCAACTACTCCCACTAGTAGTTATTAAATAAGGGTATGGGTGGAAAAAAATAATTAATGATACTTTGGAATTATAAAATTGTAATAGTTTTGAAACAAAAATAAAAGGCTAAAAGAGCTATAGTTTTGAAACGGAGGGAGTATCATATCTACTTTCTTCCTATCCCAGATAATCGATCACTTTTAACTTTAAGAGGGGGAGGGGAAGATCTGTTGGTGTTCATGAGTTATCAACCATCCTCGGGACTAGAGAGCTTTAATTGAAAGGTAGATTTGTTTAGGCTTTATGGGGGGTCATTAATTAATCTTGGGGAAAGTTTTTCTCTTCCTATGTCTCAACTATGTCAGATACAGTTAAGCTTTGCAGAAAGGCTAGATTAATTATTTTCCCCCACATATTTTGTTTCACTTGTTTACAAGAACAGATAAGTTTTCTTTAACCTGCAAGAGCATGTAATTAAGGAGTGAATGGTTTGATTATATGACCTTGATACCGGTGGCGGATCTAGGAATTTTAAGTTGTGGGGGCAATGTTCTTACATAAAAAATTTATAACATTGAAGATATAATATATCATTTTTGAAAATATAAATATGCATCATAATTTCACCAATTCCACTTAATTATGAAAATGTACTATCATAACATATATATATATATATTAAACAATTTTAAAGGGAAATGATATTTTTTATGATACCAACACATTGTGTAAAGAGACTCTATTTTATCAAATACACAGATTAATTATTTAGTGAATTGAACAATAGTATAAAGACTATATATATATGGTATATATAAAGAGAGATATAAATCCTAGTGGGGGCAAATGCCCCCAATTCGTTGTGAGTGGATCTGCCCCTGCTTGCTACTATAGTTTATTGGTCTTTTTGTCTTAACATTAATCGATCTTTATTGATAATATAAAATGCAGATGATACAGTTCAATGCATTGATAACATTATATACGATATGAAATCTTTATGCCTTGCCCCTCGTTTAGAATACAATTAAACTTGTCATATTGAGAGGAAATTCTCTCACAAAAATAGTAGAAGCATACTGATAATCTTTAGTTATCCTTCACAAAAGATTCTAATTATTGACTCCATGGATAAAGGTAAGGCATCACTTTATCAAATCTTGAATGTGCTTTTTTTAATTAAAAAAATTCTTTCCCCCTAACCACACAGGAAAAGAACACTGCTTATTTGTGTAGAAAGATCTCTCTCTCTCTCTCTCTCGAAGTCATTGGCCTCTGAAAATTCTGGTTTCTCAACCATGACAAGAGTAATGTTGCTTTTCTCCGAAGCAAGAATCACATTCTCTTCTTTTGCTAAAATTTCCCTTTCTTTGGTTTTTCATCCGAAAAGCTTCTTCAAGGCCTCACAACCAAAGCTTGCTTGTAAATCAATTGACTATATCAACTAGGAGAAATAAAAAAAGACAAGACAAGAAAAGAAAGACCACAAATTTTTTATTTATTTTTAATATTTCCTATGACATTTCTCAACATATTATGGCTACACTTAAACCAAATTGTGTACCTATTTATTTATGACTGCACATGTCCAAAAGCTTCTTCCTTCCTTCTACAATCTCATCAAAGAAATCATCAAGTTTCCCAGTTAGAGTCTCAACCCCACATCTCAACAATCCAAAGCAATGTTTCAAGTTGTCAACTTTTGCTTGGAATATCTCTTCTTGTGCTTCACGATAAACCACTATCCTCTCCAACTCCACCTTCAGTTCCTCCATGGTAATCTTTGCTTTTTGGAATTCAAGTAGCACAATCCCTCCTTGTGCCTGCTCATTAATCTGATCTATCTCCTTTGCAACTTTATGCTTCAACCTTGCCATTGAAGCCACAAAACTTGACCCAAGAACCAATTGCCCTTCATTATTATCCCCATCTTGCTGATGATCATCAAAGCAAGAGGAAGAAGACCAACAATATGCAACCCCACATAGCAAAATCATCAGCAGTAACGAGCTAACACTCCTCATTGCATGCAGAACACCTCGGAAGCCATTGAACTCGCTTGACTTTGATTCCACAGAGATGTTCTGATTTAGACATTGAGACAATGACTCAATTCTTGTTAACACCAGCCCTTTATTTTCCACTTCCAATCCCAAAACCTCCCTTTCACAAATACTTATTGCCCTAATAACCTGCACATATATTATATATGTGTGTGTATTAGGCCCATTGAATAAGCTTTAATTATGATTGAAAGAAGAAGAATACACTGATCAATAATGAATGCTTCACTGATTGATTAAAGAAGAATGATGCAAAAGGGGTAATAACTGAAATAACAAACAAGTAACAGAAAAACTACTAACAACAAAAATAACTAATTTCTATTACAAAGATTACTACTATCTAGGGCTGTCCAGTGCACGAGGCTCCCACCATGTGGGGTCTGGGGAGGGTAGATGTATGCAGCTTACCTCCGCAAGCGGAGAGACGGTTTCCAGATTCGAACCCATGACTCTCAAGTCACAAGGCAGCAACCTTACCGTTACGGGCTCGCCCTCTACAAAGATTACTATCTAATACCAACTAATTTCTGTTACAAAGATTACTAGCTTATAAGCTTGATTGAGTTTTCCAAAACTTAAAAGCTCTTGACAGAAAGTTTGAAACAGAATATGATATGTGTGTTAGTGTTGTACCAACCTGATGTGAAAGCTCTGGAGTCAAATGATGATGTCCAATATCCACTGAGGAAGCTATATTGGAACCTGATGAGGAAAAGTTCTCTATTCCAGAAATGGCAGATTTGAGGACAGTACAGACATCCCAAAGCATTGAGCTTTCATCCATGTATTCATCCAGCCATTTCCCTCCAGCTGGCAAACAAAGGTTTTGGACCAAAATGGTTAACTGGGAATGGAAGGATTGGAGAGATGAGAACACCCCTGAAATGAATTGGGTTGACATGAAATTCTGGGAGAGAAAGGATTGGTGATGAAGCTCATTGAGTCCTTGAGTAAGGAAGTTATAGAAGCCATTGACAGAAGAATTGTTGCATGAAGAAGAACCCATCTGAAAGACTCAATCTGTTATTATATCATGTATATGTGTTTACAATAGAGTATTTATAGAGTTTTTACAGAAAGGAGATTTCTCAGCAAGCTGGTCCTATCAGAATACAGCTAAAGCTAACTAACTACAGTTAGTCAGTCACAACTTACAAGTTACAAACAGAATTGAAGCAATAAACTGAAAGCTAAAGTCTATGCATGATATCATTCACTATCAGGGTTTTGAAGGAAAGTTGATGGAGATTGATGCATTTATATAATTGGAAGATTAAGGGGAAACAAAACAGAGGCATCAATCAAATAAAGTAGGTAGCTTAAGAGGTTTCTAACTTTTTTTTTTATGGTGAAAGTATAACTGTTGGGTGCAATTATGGCTGTTTCCTATATAGAGTGGAAAGGATGATTGGGAATATGCTGTTTTTTCACTTTTTATTGTGAAATGTTAAGAGAGAGAGAGAGAGATAAAAAGAAACTGTAGTCTTTAAAAGAGAATATATAGTATTATATATAGATCATGTATAGAGCATACAAAAATAAGCAACCATGTATAAATCACACAGTTTTTTTTTTCTTTTCCTGATTTCTCATACTTAATGGTTTTTTATCGTCATGGTATTCCTTCAAGGTTTTAGTATAAGGTTGGATTATGCTTCCTGGTTTTAAAAGTTTGATTACTTTGATTAAAATTCTGCTTCTTATTCTTCCATTTTGATTTGGTTCCTGTTGGATTTAAAATGCTTCCTTTTGACTTCTTTTTATTATTTTATTTCATTTTCTCTTTATTCCCCTGTGTTTTAACTTCTTCTACAATGACCACACTGCACCTTTTTGTTTTGGTATTAAAACAAGTAGTACATAGCCCAATTTTTGGAAACTAGAAATTAATGATAGCGTTCTGTGTACTGGCAGCATTTTACACATTACAATGGACTAATGGAGATTCTTCTTTCTCCTTTGGCACCCAACATTCTATTATGTGCACCCCAAAAGAAAAAGAATTAAGCACCTCAATCTTCTCAAAAAAAAAATTGTGTGTTTATTTTCACCAAATCATTGCACAAATTAAGAATAGCCATTTGAATGGTTCAATTTTAACGAAAAGACAATGCACCAAAGCAAAATCAAACTAATCCATCGTGAAAGGACAACACTTTATATTGTCTTTTTTCCCCATTGTTTAGCTGATTGATTTTAAGGGCCTGTAGGAAACCATATCAAATATTCATAGAAAAATTGCTCTCACATATTTTTTTTTAGTGTTCAAGTACATTAGTGATATTATTTCTGATATTGACTCTCTTAAGATGAAGTTGAATATACATATATCATATTATATAAATTTAGAACACCGATAATACTTATGGACCAGCCAATCACTGATTGGTTGGGGCAGAAGTCATGATGCTACAGAGTGACAAACACTTGCCAGGATAATAGATTTCAACTTGCACAACATTGTCTCTTCTTTTCATAACTAGGCCTTGGATTCCCACTCCAAGTCCTCATTCAATGAATCTTCATTGGTCAAACTCAAATCCTTTCTCTCATTGATTAGGGGATTGCATTGATTATTGATCATGGCCTAAGATTTGTGCAGTGAATCTTCTTGCCTCAAAATCAAGGCCAGGCCACTCATAAACTACTAGCTCCAAGTTAAGAAATTGTACATAGAAGAGTACTAGGAGCTGCAAAAACATCGGCAGCAATGTGAAAAAGTTCCCATGAACAGAAATAAAACTTGAAACTGCAAACATTTACCTTCAAGTTTGGGTTCTTTTGTCATGGGATTGTTTCACATATCAATGGTTTTGGCCTTATATTATTTTGCAGTATTACCACACCATGAAGAGGACCCCCAAATTTTGTTCAAATGAAAAGTGTATTTAATTTTGACCTGTATAAATAAATAATTTAGCTCCTTGTCTCATACAAGTTTATGTAATAGGCCTGTTCCTGTTATTTTGAAATAATTTTTCAGATTTCAATTGGTGAAAAGGAAGGTCTGGTTCCAAATTACTCAAAATCTGATAAGAATTCAACTAGGCCTATTTCTTGAACATTAAGCTTTTCCAACAAGGACATGTCACACCCCAGTAGTTTTCACTTGTAAATTTTTTCCAACTGGTTTCTAAAAAGATCCACCTTGGCCAATGGATATAAACACACTCAAACTGAAAATATAAATAAATTCAAAAGGTCTCCCAACAAATTATAGAACTGTTATAAACTAATAATTGATCATCCATCAATCCTTTCCAAAGATAAAGGTTCAGAGAACACATCATTATAAGGTTGCCCCCATTTTTCCTTTCTTGTCTTTTTGTTTGGTTGGGGAGGGCCACATATTCTTTAAGAAGAATTCACTGAGAACTAATAATAATGATAAGGCACCTACATCAATAGTTATATATTCTTTGGCCCTTGTTTAACATCTGATCTGACTTCTTGGCTAAGATCTTCAGTTCAAGGATCCTCCAAAAGTCACACCTGCAAAACCACAACTGTATTAAAGAGAATCAATCACATGTAATCTTTATGCAACCTTTATATTTGGATGAAATATATACAAAACACCAATGAATTTGTGATCCTTGAAATGATTTAACATTAAGGAAATTCTAACCTTGGCTTTTTTTACCGAACTGTCATCCATGACCTTATATTCCATATTCTTCAGCGCAAGTTCCACGCCATAACTGCCCCAAGTTCTCAGATTCACTTGCACCCACAGAACCGCAATGAGGTAAATTTGCTTCACATCCAGCAGGCAACACTGATCTCACAACATACTCCACTTCACCCTACAATTATTCAGTCAACTTATCAATAGATGTTACAAAGGAAAACATATTATATAATCATTATTTTTCCCCGAATTTAATATATGAGCTAACGGTATAAATCCGTTTTATAATTTTGTAACTTCATACCTATTACCAAATCTTCAGAATAATTTGAAAAGTGTTATATACATACTATATAAATAACACAATTAACTAAACCTGACATGGATAGATATATAATATCAGAAGAATATATAACATGGAAGATGGACTTCTCATAATTCAAGTGCAATTCAAGTATTTTACATGTCTTTTATCAGTTACTCCTCCTTTCACATCTCCTTTCTATTGAAATCTACGTAAGTTTTATCAAAAAATGATTACATTTACATGGGTTGATCCTAACCCTAATGAAAGCAAATCCACTTTGGAGGCTTATTCAGTATAATACAACTGTCATTGTAATTTTCTAGTGCTACAAAAAACTACAACATATAACATCCAAAAACAAGTGCTCACCAGTATCCATCCAACAACATTTTCCTCCAGGACTTTTCGGGTTCAGTCTTCATTTTTATTTCAAACTTTACCCCATTCCCATCATTTGAATAATTTTCATCACCTAGGATAAAAGAAGCAAGAGACTCCTCTGCTTGTTGCTGGTAAAGCACCAGTCTAGGGGATACTGATCTCAGAATAAGAGAGAACTCAGATAAGGGTGCCCATATTCTGAATTTTTCTTCAGACAATCTTTAACTGTTTGAGAGCTAACAGCATCCTTCTCGGTATCATGTTGAATCACCATTTGTAAACATGTGGTGTCTAGGAGTCATTGGTCTATCTGGAATTGGGGGAACCTCAATGTCTCCTTCCAACATCTTCAAAGCATCCAAAATTGTAGGCCTTGAAGCAGCCACAACATGAGAAGAGAGAATTCCAACCAGCAAAAATCTCTCCATAATGTTTCTAGTAGTAGAATTTCCATCCATTAGGATAGAAGCATCCAAAGCCTCTTCCATGTTTCCAGATTTCATTAATGACCAAGCCCAATCTGTGATCAAGAAAATAGGGGCTCCCGACGAAGAGAACTCGAGAGCTTTTCTTCCACACATTATCTCCAAAACAACCACGCCAAAGCTATACACATCGCTCTTCTCAGTTAGCTGACCATAAAGTGCATATTCTGGGGCAAGATATCCATGAGTTCCAGCTACTCTAGTATTTAGCTGAGACCAATTTTGAGTGCTTTGTTTGGCCAGCCCGAAATCCGCAACTCTTGCCCTCATACCTGAATCAAGCAGTAGATTGGTGGCAGTAATATCCCTGTGATAAATAGCAGGTTCAACTCCAAAGTGCAAATAAACCAACGCGTTCGCCACATCCAAGATTATGCTTTTTCTTTGAGGCCAAGTCAGTAGCGATTTCTTCTCATTTCGATCCCCCATGGTTGGAAAGAGATGGTCTTTAAGGCTACCATTTGGCATATAATCATGGACAAGATATTTTCCTGTGTACTCAGGATTCTCATACTGACCGACCACACAACACCCTCTTAGCGGCACCAGATTGCGGTGCTTCAAGCCGCTAACAATCTCCACCTCTCTGTAGAACTCAGCATCTCCTTGAGACTCAGAATCTTCAATCCTTTTCACCGCAACCACCGCGCCATCCGATAGAATCCCCTTGTAAACAGACCCAGACCCACCCCTACCAATGAAGTTTCGGGGCGAAAAATCATCAGTGGCCTTCACCAGGTCCTCAAACTCGAACCAAACCAACCCAATATTCGGTCTCAACATTAAACCAGACCTCATTGGTTCCTGTGAACCACTACTATGGCCTAGCAAATTCTCACTATTCCCTCTCTTCACCCTCCAGGTGTGCCAAAAATACAACAATCCCAACAAACAACACACTAATGCAAGTGAAGCTGCAACTAACCCAAAAATAAGAGCATAATGATGATGCCCCTTACTAGAATCCCCTTGTGTGTTAACCATCAAAATGAGAATGCAAGACAAAACCCCATTGCTCCGAGGGCCAAACCTATTGACAACCCCAGCAATATAAAGTATTGTGAAGTAAAAGCAATCCTGGGAATGTGAAGTGTTACCATCAATTTTTGTCAGCACCTGCTGAACTTTCAAACCCTCAGTGACACAAGCACGGCAATGGTCAAGATCTGTGAGGTCTGGCTCACATGAAGTGTCAAGAAGTGCTTTATTTGTTGGATCAACTGTGGTTACCCAATCTTGCTTGGATTGAATGTTGGCACAGATGTTGGGGGTGATCACAAATTGAAGTGGATCAAAACATGAAGAGACAAGGTTGTTGGGGAGTGAGAGAGAGGTTAGCTTAGATTGGAAGTCTTGGAGACAAGAGATTGAGGTTGTTATGTTGGGGAAACGGAAAAGAGAGTTCTTTTTGAGATTTTCTGCAAGTGCTATGCCATAGAGGGACAAGAGTGCATGACAACAGAGGCTTTCTTGTGTTTCTGTTTTGGATGGGGAGGGTTGGAAGTTGATGCAGGTTGAGGAGTTCCATGGGACTTTGGGAACAAAATTCATGGACACTGGGCATATAGAATGGTTGGTAGAAGAAGGAGAGGGTGCTGCTGCTGAGCCTGCATCTGAAGCCACCACAAAGACAAAGAGAAGAAGCACAAACATAGGATTCATACCTCCTTAAAGGCTTCAAACCAAAACCTGGACTTGGATATGGATGTTTTCTTTCTATTTTTGCATGTGGTGGGTCGATCTCTGACACGACAATAACGTTTGAGAACTAAGCCCGGAGGATAAAAAGTAATGTATAGTGAGAAAATGGTGGAGTTTGTGAGCACTTGTGTTTATCGTTTAATAATTCCCGGGAAAGCATATTTTTGTGTAGACGTGTGTTTTTTTTTTTTTACTACTATAGTCTACTACAAATGTTTTAAAAGCGTGTTAAATGTTAAGTGTACCTAAGATGAAGATGAGTGCTTATTTATGCTGTCAAAAAAAAATGTTTAATCACGTAATTGGACACAAGTGATTAATGTATTCTATCTAAGAGATAAATTTGGCTAATATTCAAAATTAATTTAGATTAGTCAAAGGCTTCCCTTACAGTACGGTGAGTATAAACAAAAAAAAATGTTTATTTATAGTAATAAAAAAATATTTATCTAAAATTTTTAGAAAGATGTTCATTTTTAATTTGAATAATATATTTTAAAGAAAAGAGAAAATTGCACTTACCTCCCCTAAAATTTGCCCATATGATATACATACCCCCTCTGTTTTCTAAAAAACACTGACCTCCCCTATTATTGACACCGTTTATCGACCGTTTAAAACAGAAAGTGAAAGACTAGTGCCCAAGCTTCTTTCGCCTTTCATCCTTCGCTCCACATCCTTTCAAAACATGGGTGCTCCAGCTTCTTTCATTTTTACTAGCACATGACACCAATTGTTGACACCTTCAAATCAAAACCACTCGGCTTCACCTTTTCTTCCACTGTCATAAGAGTAGCAGAACACTCTGAAGCAACAACTATTATTCTGTGATCGAGTGACCCACTGTAACAGTAAAACAAGATAGAGAAAGAAAAACCAGCTCAAATTAATCCAATAATGGGGATGTGGGTATGATTTTTCTAAAAAAAATCCAATTTTTTATTTAAAACATGGAAACCAGATTTTATGTGGATATAATAAAAGTATGATGAATTTTGCAAGTGGAGAAGGAGTTGTAGTTTTGGAGGTGCTGGTAGATGGGGACACGTCATATATATGTAATATGGTGGAACACTAGAAATTGAAGTTGACAAGACGACACTGCTTCCCGTGTTTGGCATTTCACATTTTCAAGATTCATCTCTCACTGTTGCATTTTCATGGTGACATGTGAAAGAAATAACGAGAGTAACAGACGTTAAGCTTCAGGGGTAGTGTGTGTCACCATATTAAACAATTAAGGGAGGTGAGTGTTTGCTTAAAAAATAAAAGGGGTATGTGTGTTATTTAGAAAGATGTTAGGGGAAGTCAGTGTAATTTGTCTTAAAGAAAATGTGAAATTATAATTATTAATTGAAAGAGATAATACTTGAAATTATTATATATAAAGTAGTTAAAATGTGCTAAATGTATTAAGAATTTAATTAGTATGCACTGACGGTGTAAATTTTTTTACATAGACAACCAATCAGATCTCACCATGTAGATATTTGTATAGATATTTTAGGAAATATTGTTACAAGATGGCACAAGAATGAGATATGATTGGATGCGTGTGTAAAAAAAATTTACGGTGACAGTGCATGAAAATTAAACTCATGTATTAATTGAAAATTGAAATCGTTCTAACAACTTCGTGCTTTTACTTCTCATTTGTAAAAAATAAAAATAAAAATATTGACTGACTGCTTTGCAGGTAGTGGACTTTCTAGAAAAGATCAGCGTTGAATGTGGTTCGGAAAGATGCACGACGTTTTTGACCAAAGTAAATAAGAGATGCATGACGTTGGATTTGGTCTTCCATCACCATCACGGCATCACGAATGCACGAGAACCCATAGATTTTGTTCTCTTCTTTTGTAGCTCCTTTTTTTTTTTAGAATTTCTAATAATACATATGTGTCCTTGAAATTATTAGTTCTGCGGGTTTATTTTTTTAACACATACATGACATGAAACTATTAGTTTCGCGAGTTATAATTTTTCGTAGAACTATTAGTTCTGTGGATTTTTTTTTCCAACACACATGTCATGGAACTATTAGTTCCATGGGTTATAATTCTCCACAGAATAGTTCCGTGGCATGTGTGTGTTAGAAGAAAAAAAAATCCGTAGAACTAATAGTTCTGCCGAAATATATGTACACATAAAAAACCACGTATGTGTTATTAAATATTTCCTTTTTTTTGTCAATCTTTTGTAGCTCGTTTAAGCGTTGTTTGGATGAATTTGACCCAAAAAAAAAAGCATTGTTTTTTTTGGTCAACAAAAACAAGTGTTTGGACAAAGAAAAAAATGTGAAAGAAAAAAATAATGAGAACAGAATCCGCTCAAGAGTAAGGCAGTCCAAGTAAGGCAGTCCAAATATTTACTTTAGGCCCACTAACATTTCTAAATAGTGATCCACATTTCTAAAATATAAATCTTTCAAGACTCTCCTTTTCATACAAGCACTCTCTCTCTTTCTGTTTTATTTTTATAAAAACTTGGTTTTAGCAAATCATAATGTGGTTTCGCGATTATGTTGAATCACCATTGGTAAACGTGTAGTGGCCAAGAGTCACTGTCCCCTTCTAACATCTTTTTTTTTTTGGTCCAACCTTCTAACATCTTCAAAGCATCCAAAATTGTAGGCCTTGAAGCAGCCATTACATGAGAAGACAGAATTCCAACCAACAAAAATCTCTCCATTATGTTTCTAGGAGTAGAATTTCCATATATTAAGATAGAAGCATCCAAAGCCTCTTCTATGTTTCCAGATTTCATTAATGACCAAACCCAAGCTGTGATCAAGAAACTCGAGCTTTTCTTCCACACATTATCTCCAAAACAACCACACCAAAGCTATAGACATCACTCTTCTAAGTTAGCTGACCATAAAGTGCATATAAGCTACAAGGTTGTTTGAATGTGTACTGATCAATTATAATTAATAAAATAAAATAAATAAAATTGAAGAGTTTTTTTTTATAGACAAATCTTAGTAATTAATATGTTATGGACTTATGTTAGTGAGTGAATTTGAACTCATGACCTCCTTATCATTCTAACTCTTATATCTCTCCCCCCAACCATCAGGTGCTGATATAATCTTTCTTAATTGATAAAAAGAAACCGTTAGTGTAGCAGACTTGGTCACAATTGGGAAATAGTTATTGAGACTCCTAAATTAAATGGACTCCCTGGATGCTCCATTCCATTTTCTCTTAAGGGAGGGGAAAAGACTGCTAATCTTATCCAAGATTGGTGCTAATGACCATAGTTGTATTTCATGCACTAATTTACCGCAAACATGACAAAGAGGACCAAAAAAACATTCAAACAGTTCAAAATATTTACGAGTATTATGCATGCATTTCTTCACTTCTACCCTACAGCATCAATAATCACCACCACACTTGAGCAATATAATGACGATGTCTACATTTCATGCCCAAAGAATCATCGAGAATTTGAACTACCAGAGAGTGGTCGCTGTTGAGAAAGATAAGGTAGTTCCACCACTGTTCCACTGATGTTGTCTCCAACAATTACAGTGTCTCCTTCCGAAGCAGCTTGCCTCTTGACGTATCCTAATCCAAAGTGTTCAGATTGCTTCCTTCCAGATGCGTAACTAGTCAACTTTCCAACCTGCACAATTTGCAAAAACCATTAATTTTCTGCCAACCAATTCAAGAGAGAATATTAGGATTACATAGTGTAAATCAATATCCCGAGCTAACTACTCTAACTGTCAGTAACTAACTTCTCCTTATCTTCTATCCTAACAGAAGACATGAGGTTTGAAAACAAAAAAAAATGTGAACATTTTTCAAAAGAAAATTATAGAACCTTTTTCCCATCAACTGTGATAATACTGCCAGGTTCTGCGGCTGCAGAAAGATGAAGTCCCCATAACCTCTGCTTGACTCCATCATATGTTATGAGCCTAGATATAGTCTCCTGTCCTTTGTAACAACCTGAAAAAATCAAAACCAGACTAATTATCCAGTGGCTCTTGACATTTTATGCAGATTGGTAGTGGAAAAAGAGTACCCGCGCACCCTTGTTCAGAGAAATTGAGTTCCATAGACAGGCCTCCAGGACGTTGAATTCTTTTGTAAGCTCCATTCCAGGAGCAGGCCTTCCTGAGAAGTCAAGTTACAACAGAAGTGGACAAAAGAGTCTTAGTGTTAGATGTCCCTATTACTAATAGATCCCCTGATACTAAGGACCATGCTACTCGAAAGTGAATGGGATGTAGAGAAATAGAGAATCCAGGGCTCCAATGCATAACTGAATGGGCATGTCTAGTGCAACAAAATGTAAGCATGGCAGATGGGATTTGGGAGGGAAATTATGTTGTGGCTTGTATTGATATATAAGGAGAAGGGAAGACAGACGGGGAAGGAAGGGAGCGGATAAAAAGATCACGGGAGGGTACAGGGCCTCTCAAATGCCCTGGCTATCTTGTTCTTAGGCCATCTCTGCATGTTCCATTGTAAATCAATCTTAAAGTTATAGACATCACACTGTTATCAGTTAAGGCAGTTGAATAATACAGCATGCACACCTCATTTTCACTTAATCTGATCCAGTTTCTATCAAATACATAACTACATTAACAGATTGTCATGCAAAAATAGTATGTGTCCTTAAGAAAAGGAAAATGAAAGGAAATAACTACAAGATATAGGCATAGAATTGTGCAAATAATCTAAAGAATTCAGTACCTTGAATAACCCTTAATTTATTCCAAGCATTAGAACCCATTGGGACAGCCCCTTGAGCAAGAATAGCTTTCCAGACAGATGGAGCAGCCGCTGGAGACATCATCAATGAAAAACCACCTTCAGAAACGATATTTCCAACCCCTATAGTTACGGGCTGCTTGTCAACCTACAACAGTAGGAAAGTATCTATGAGAAACAAATACAAGAAACAAAAAAGAAGCACATATGGCATGATAGAGGGTGTAAGGTATTATATGTGGAAAATAAGTAAGGCTAACTGGTTAAGGCAGACATAACTATACAGTCATCATCAAACATGAATGACAAGACATAACTATACAATTATTTCTTGTGGAGAGAAACCGATGATAAGAAAGGCAACTGGTAATTAGTCACATGCTTCACAAGAAATAACCAGTTTAGTCAAGCTTACATTAAAATGTTGATGAGTGCCATATGGTTTTCCAACAAGATCACCTAGGTTCAAGTTCTCCATCACCTGTTCATTTCATTACATTGAAAATTACCAACTTTGTCATTCTCAAAACTAAACAGACATGATAATGTCTCTTACTTGGCCACTTTTGGGTCCCACCAAAGCAAATAAGCTGGTTTGCTTAGTGATATCTTGAATCTCTACCTTATCAGCAAAAAATATGTACCTTAAAAGCATTATATGTAACAGGTTTAGTTAATGTATTTGATAATATTCATCAGGAAAAACAACTTTGTTTTCTCTGTCTATACTATTTTTGGTTTAACCTCCGTGTGCTAATCCTTACATTACAACATACAAGAAGTTACCTACTTGTTCAGCATTTCAGTAATGGGCCCACAAGTCTCTGGCGAGACCACTAATGTTACAGCACTTTTCTGTCAAAGCAACAAGAGAAAGTGGTCAGCTAAAGGAAAATTAAGATACCATTACATTGTAGAAAAGACAACTACAAGTGAATTTTGTGATAGAGGTGAAGAAAAGAAAATTACCATGACCCACGCATGTGCAATATCTATAGTTCGAGCTGTTGGTGTTACAAAAACAGTGTCACATCCCTAGGGATTTCAGTTAGAGATCCTATTACTTAATCCTGTATTATAATATGAAATATAAAAATGAATTGACAAGAACTTGGAATTGCAAATAGCACATAAATGCAGTCAAACAATGCTACATTCTTCCATTACGTACTTGCCCTGCCTGTAGACATTCAAAGTTTGCAGTGCTCTGGTTGTGAAGGAACTGAATGCGATCTTCTCCACTGACTTCATTTCAAGTCACCCGAAATATTAGCATTAAAAATTAAGAAGACATTAAATCATGTTAAGGACAAACTATCCCTTACACTGTATGGATTAAGAGTAATGTGAATTTGTAAATCATAAGTAAATTTAAAAAGTTTTGGGAGGTTCTTTCTTCCTAGTGAGATGTTTTGCTTCAACTTTGTGGCTTTTCTAGTTTTCACCAGTTCCTGATACAAGAACTGTATACCACTCAGAAATGGCAATACTAACAGGAATTTCCATTTCCAAAGAAACCTGAATGACAGAGAAGCTGCAGGCTGAAATGACTCTTGTTGATGCTAGAGTCATTTAATCTGACCCTTAACTTGGATGAAAGAGTGTGAACTCGTTATAGAACTGGTAAATTTTCATGTAAATCCTACTTTCGCTTTCTAACCCACTCTTCAAATAGAGAGAAAACCTCCCACTGACATCCAAATCTCCCTCCAAGGTTTAGTATTTTCCTTTGGACTGCAGTTCTCAATAAGATATTGATAAATTGATGAATGATGTGCTGCAAAATAGGAGAACCCTAAAGCACACTCTCTTGACACATGGGTGATTTGTGGCTCTAGCTCTGAAACAGTTGCTCACCTTCTTATTCTATCTAGAAGACATTTTACAAGAACAGGCTATTGATTTGGAAAAAAAGGAAAATATTTCTACCTATTTTTTGTTAGTAGAACTTTTACACATGTTTGCATTAGTTTCACTTAAATAATACCAATACAATTGAGAAAATGCATTGCTCTTATGTGGAAAGGCAATAGTACAGGAAAAGCAAGTACCTCTTATCCGGCCAAAGTGTGAAAGATCCACAACCTATGCCATTAGATGCCACAGAGAATTATATTAAGCAAACAACTAAATCACACATTATATAACAAAATAGTAATGTACCTTGATAAATTAATAAACATGCATTGAACCATAAAACTTCAAAACTGAATTAGCTTTTATAAAACTCAGTAGCACGTTACTACGAAATATTTGTAGAAACTCTGAAATTACAATTTGATAATCCACAACCCCGAGCTAATATCACCCCAAGCCCACTAAAACCATGTAAGCTAGTTCACTTCTTGTAAAATTGCACAGTACAAAATCAGAGTTTGAAACAAAATTAGATAAAAGTATAAAGCATCTCTAGAACCATAAATTGATCAATTCAACGAACTAGAACAAATAAAGATTTAGAATATGCATTGATTCTTATTTTCCATATTGCTTTTACCAAATGAAGTATTAAGCTACAAGTATAAATAAATAACAAAATAGAATGCATACAGCAATAAATAAGTAAATAAATAAATAAATAACAGAATAGAATACATACAACAACCCCATTGTCGACGGCATCCAGTGCTTCTTCATCATTATGAAATGTTTCAATGATCCCTTCCCCGGAAACCTCAGCACCTGAAGTTTTGACAGTGTCCTGCAACCAGTAGAGATAACAATTAAACAAACAAAAAATTATGCTTAGCCTCCTTCACCATCTATTGCTATTATAATATTGTCTGCTGAAAGTACAATGATGTAAGGTGTAGGGATCAAATTGAAAACAAGCATCATATACAAGGATAGAAAAACTCCTTATGTGTGACAGTCCTTTTCAATTTAGTCCCAGTGTTTCACAATAACCCCATACCTATCTCTCAAGTCTCAACCAGTGTTTCACTTGATTATTCTCAAAAGACATTTCATCAAAAAAAAAATTTCTTCACATTTTTCTATCTAACAAAACATCAAGAGAACATTCAACCTTATTTCTCTCCAATATCCATCAAACAGTATACAAAGTCTACATATTTTCTCTGAATTTTCTCATGTATCCATTTTCTTTCCTCCCATTTTCTCCTCACAAAAAATTAAATCAAGTTAATCCACTACCACTGTAGTACCACAGTCAAAGTCAAAAATTAAAAAAAAAAAAAAACTACATAGTTGTGAAGTGTTTCAAATTACCAGGAAGTCGTGGTCAATGGGGGGAGGGGAAAGGTCGAATGGTGAGGAGTGAGCAGAAATGGACCAAGAGATTAGCTGCTTCTGCTTCCGCTGGTGGGACCAAAACCCAAGGTTTCGGGGGAAACAAGGTTTGGGCAATACAGAGAGACGACATGTTTGGTTTCGAAGGCTCAAGCAAGTTGCTAATGACACCGTTGTCATTTCGGATACAACCGAGTCACACACCTACACACACTCTTCTCTGTTTGCAATTACGAGAATGACAAACTCAAAACGAGCAAGACATGGAATCTGTGTGGAATTAGTTAGAAGTAAGGGTTGAAACTTATCAAGGGAATCAAAATTTTGCGACGACAGATAATGAAAAGAGAGTGATCGTAAAAAAATATTAAACCACTTATTTTTTTTTATGGTGATTGATTTTATTTAGTTTCGCTCTTTTAACACATTCAATGGGACAAAAGTGAAATAAATTTCAGAAAAACAAATAAATATACTAATCATCAATTTTTTTACTTTTTTTTAATATACCTCCAGAATAATAGAAAGCAATTCTAGACTCCATCAATCTTTTTTTTTTATACTTAGACTCCATCAATCTAAAAATGAGTGAAACAAACTACTCGTTTTTTTACTTAACACATTTTTAACCCATTATTTTTTTTTTGAAATTCATATAAATCTCATTAAACAGAGCAATTCTCTTCTCACCAAAAAAAAAGGTAAAACCGACATGATTTAATATATATCACATAAATTTTATCTAACAACAAATAATATATTGAAAAAATTTGTTAAGTGTGCAATTTGACTTTTTAAAATTAAAATGAGATACAATTTAGGAGATTTAGTACAATGTTATAACTATTATTGAAAAATCAACCGTTGATTAAATTAAATATATATACATACATGTATTACAAACTATTACAAATCATGAAGTTTTTAAAATTTTAACAGCTGATTTGTCGATCCACGTGCAATTGTGATCCCACAATTTATCCTTTAAAATGCACCCCTTATTTTAAAGCAAGCAAATCCTAGAGTGTGTTTAGCCAATTCTCCTTTCTTCCTTGTTTTCATTTGAACCAACCAATCACCATAATCTATCACTTATGTTTGGTAAAAATAGTATATAAGCTAGCTACAAGTTGAAAAACTAATTTGTAGTTGAAAGCTCAAAGTCGTTAAGTTAGTTAATTGAATAAGTATTTGATAAAATTAGTTGTTAAACTAATTAATAAATGTAAAAGGACATACAATGAGATGTGATTACAAAACTTGTGAATTCTCACAATGAATTCTCCCAGGGTTTTGATGATAATATGTACTCAACTTTGCAGGGCAAATCTAGTCCATAATTAAACGGGATCTAAATTGACAAATCCAGCTCCTTCAATGGTCTTATTCTTTGGCCCAGATTCAACCACACGTGCAATTGAATTGGCATACTTGTGAAACTGCAACAACCCACGCACAATAGTTCAGTTATTTCTCATTCACTATCACAATAAGTAATCAACAAAAAAAACTATCACAATAAGCAACGCAAGAATCATCACTCAAAATTGACATTCAACATGGCAGTGCTGAGAGCAAGGATTCAAGCTCATTTGACATAATAAACAGTAAAAGAACGGTAGAATCCAAGTGAAAGTTGTAACTGATATAGACCAACTTTGAAATTCAGTCACAGTTTTCATTTTCCTTTCATGATGTATGAGTGCAATTTGAAGCTTTTGAAGCCAAGCAGAGTATTGGACAACACAGGTTTCCAAAAGAAGATAAATGGCCACATACCTCTTCAATTATCTCTCCGCATTTGCGGCCTAACTGTTCCACTTTAACTGTTGCAGATTCTTTTACTGAGGTCATTTGATTATTTATGGCATCCACCTGTCAATTGCAGACAAGAAATAACAGTTTATTCTTTCATCAAATTTTACTTGATTTATTATGAAGGCAAATGCTAACTTAAAATTTCAAAAATAGTAAGTACTCAATAAAAAGTCGTGTTTTTTTAGTTAGCAGTGCATTTAATCTTGTACTTTTCAATATATAATTTTTATTTTTTGATTTCTTAAGAAATGGTACCTTAGATAACACAGCCTCGACATTTCTCTGTCTTGTTTCTATGGCATATCTCTTAGATTCCACCTCTGATTTTTTACTGCTTAGGTGTTTAGTTGCTTCCTCCCACATGATGCTGCACTCTTTCTCCAACTGCTTCCTCAACTCTTCCATGTGCTCACCTGAGGAAGGAAAAACAAGTACAAAAAGATGAAGGGAAAACACAGTATATATCCATGCTTAAAGAGCAGTGCTATATAGCATGAAAGTTTTCCCATAAACATCATTACAAAATAACATGGCATACAGTTGTGCTGCTTCGGTCAACAAATGGTTTTTCTTTTAGGGGAAAAAAATGAAAACCAGATAATTGGACAAAATCATACCACTATGCCAGGCCATTTGTAACAGTTTTTGTAGGATGTTTTTCATAAAAAAAATACCATCACTCATGCTTACACCATCTATTTGGAAATGGAGTTACAGCATTGCTTGCACAATAACGTACCTTTACTTTGTCTTTCAGCCAATTTGGCCTCGAGTGACTTCTCCAATACTTCCTCATCACTAAGTTTAGCTTTTAATGCTTTAAGATCCTTTTCAATAGATTTAGCAGAATTGACCTATAAGAGGTGCTACAGACATCAAACAAGAGGTTTTGCACAATAACAATATTTGAAGGAAGAAAAGGTCCACAGATCATAATAGATCTCATATCTTCCAACACAGCATTCCAAATAAGAGCTCCAATCAAATCAAAAATAGAAAAGGGAAAAGCTTTTCCTTCCCAAATATACGAGGGAGAATTCACAGCAATCTTTCAATCATCATGATAAATGACAAAGCAGGAGTCAACTAACCAGATTATGTTAATACCTGTTCTTGTATAGCCTGCATCTGCTTGTAGTGCTTTGACATTTTTTTGTAAACCTGAAAAAGGGGGATAAAGTGATCTCTATTATCTAGGACAGAACATTATGAATATAACCACATCTTACTGCTGATTTTTTGTAGTTTGCTTTCGGGAATGAGTAAATGGCTAGATGGTGAGTGCACAAAATTGCTTAGCCGTTATAAGTAATGTTGAAGATTGAACGACAATATCTATGGAAAACTCTATAATGCAGTTGAAGTATTCCCATAGCCATTCTATGTTGATGTTTATTCTCTAAGCAATATTACAAGGGAAAATTCAGCTCGCATAAGTCCAACCCAGCTACAACAATGGCACAAACAAATTGGTTACTCAGTTGATAAATGTGCTATACAACTCAATAGGTTGAGGCTTCACAAAAGCTGAATCACATTGCAACTGCATCCTAAAGTAAATCTCAAGTAATTAAGGAAGAAATTGATTATAGTCCAACAAAGTGTATTGATAAAAGTATATTACTTTACCATGACCCGAAATGCAGATGAAGAGCAAAAAAATAACCTAGTATGTGACAAAATACCTTGGAATAAACTTCAACAAGGGCAGTCTTCTCATGGAAAGTATGCATGGCTAATCTTTCAGCATTCCTTGCTTCCTCTCGAGCTAATTTCTTTTCCTCTAAAGCCCTCTTCATGCATAATTAGGGAAGCAAATTTAAATGAGTATAGAGGCAGAAAAAAATCCTAGATCACCACTCCACACGGCAAAAACATCTAAACCAAGCATACGGTTTTTTTCAACTTCACAGCAATAAAAGTTTCATGATCAAAATAAATTTTAGTCCCTCTAGTTTCCACTCATTTTCAATTAGTTACTACATTTTTTCTTTTCCAAATCAATTCTCACACTTACAAACATTACAAAACAGTCCCATACCACCATTGTTCATCATAACATCATCAATTCTTCCCTTACTGGACATTTTACAGTAAAAAAGAGCATTAAATGTGCACATATTGATTTAAAAGAAAAGCGCAATGGTTAAAACAACCAAAGTATTCCAAAACTAGTATTTGATCATAATGTGAGTCCAATAATTGCAAATACATATTCACACAAGCAGACTGGCTGGAGAAATGCAAAGTACACCACATTTCATAGCTAAGAACAAATTAACTTTGATTTTGCCTACAACAGAATATGGTAATAAACAACATGAGAAATGTTGATTTGCAACTGATTCTAATGATTGGAGACAATCAAATAAAAAAGATACCTGCACTTTATCAGGCGATTGAGCAATTTTTGAGCGTAGATTTGCATTCTCTTGAACATTTTGTACCAGTGTAAATTCGGCATTAGAAATCTGGGATAAGAAAAAGAAAAATGAGAGTTAGAATTATCAGCAGACAACATAATCTATCAACAAGTAGCCCCCACAAAGTAGTCCATAACATGCATATGAATAAAGGCCTACAGCAAGAACTGACCAGAAACAAAGTCATGTGACTCATCCAATGTCCACACAAATGAAGAAACAGTTATATACAACTGCTAAACATACTAGGAATTGATCTGATTAAGCTTTAATTGCTCATTGAAACACTTAGAAACAGAAAATGAAATATGAATCTGCCAAAATTGCATCCTGCAAAATATGTGCAGGTTACATTATCCAAATGTTCAACATTCAACCCGGTAATCCCATGTCAATTGTTCACATATAGACCGATATTTCTTCCATATACTATCCAAAATCCCATAACGTAAAGGGTTAAGATTCTATAACTCATTCTGCTAAGCCTCCATGAGATTATGTTATGTTCAATCATATCAGACAATAAGCTCACCTCCGTATCCATTTCTGCGGTCTTCTCCTTCGACTTCTTCAAAGTAGTCCTCAGTGACATCTGTTTATTATTGAGGCCCGCAATAGTTTGACGCAGCTCTTTAACTTTTGCATCCACCTCCTGAACTAAAGGCATCTCCCTCTCCCTCGCTTCATTGCACTCAGCAATCGCCGATTTCAACTGTAAACAAAAACACTCAATAAAAGACCGATATCATCATCACAGACAAAAAAAAAATCAAAATCGATTTTCAAAATCCACCACAAAACCTGCAAAATCTTATTCTCCTCCAACTCCGCTCGCTGCTCCTCCAAAGCATTGAATTCCTCTACGATTTCAGATATGGAATTCATTCTCCCCTCCCTGAGATTAATAAAAATGACAAATAGGTCCTATTTTAGGGGGTTTTTTTTGTGATTTTGCAGGAGTAATGGAGAGTGACCTGTCGAGACAGAAATTGAGGAGAGCGCCGAGGAAGAACTCGGTTCTGCGAGGATCGGGTTTGAGAAGATCGGCGAGTGAAAAGGTGAATTTCTTGGGGCATTCGAGGGCGTTGAGCATTTCCTTTATCTTGGTGTAGAGCCTGATGGCGCGGACTGATCCAACGTGATGATCGGGGTTCTCGAGCTGCTCTAGGGCATCGAACTCAAGCTGTTCGTTGTCTTCCCTGTGAGAGATGAAAGAGATGAACAAGGAGAAGAAAGAGTGAATTAAATGTTGAAGAGAAAAGGAAGAGAAGAGACTCGAGGAGAATGTCGAGGTGGTTGAGGATGCGGGTGTAGAGGTCGGAAACGACGCCGGGTTTGGGATTGGTGAGGTCCTGCTCGGTGACGTTGGCGATTTGGAACTGCGCTAGGATTGCTACTATTTCTGGCCGCCCCAGCCTTGGATACTCGTAGTTCGACACCGCCATCTTCTTCTTCTTCTTCTTCTTCTTCTTCTTCCCCCAACCAGCGCACAACCGCAACTCAAAAACGAGACCACAGTGTGCAATTAAGTTTTTAATTTTAATTTTGATTAAATTTAAGGAGCAGTTTTCCCGCCAAGTACTTTCCGGCAGCCGCAATTGGAATAAATTTTTAATTTTTCATACTCCATCTATTTTAAAATGATAGTTCACTGTGATGTTTTCACTTTTTAATACAAAGAATGAAAAAATGATAAATGAGTTAAAAAATTAAACAAATTTATTAAATTATCTTTGTAATTAATATTTCTTTCGATTTTTTTTATAAAAAATATAGAACAAAATCATCAAAACCAAGAAAATGCATTAGAATGGGTTAATAACAATTAATGACAATATAATCTTTCAAAAGTGTCCTTTGTGGGATTTGTGTCTTTTCATATTCTTTTTATAGGTCTCATAATAAATAAGAGTAAAGTAAAAAATGAACAAGTAATATTGTTGAAAATTAGACATTGTTTCTTATAAAAAGGACAAGGAAGAGTATTACATTGATAATACAAAAGTAACAAATATTAATAAGGGTAAAATTCAAAAAAATAATTAATACTACATTAAAAACATGAAGTGGACTATTATTTTAAAATATTTTTATTTTTCAAAATGGATTATCATTATGAAATAGAGTGAGTAATGTTTTAATTGACAATTTTTTTTAAATGATACATTAACGCTCGAAATTCATTTTACACCTAGATATAAATAAAAGATATATAAATGTTAGATACGATAGATGAGTAATATAATATGATAAGAAGTGAAAAATAGTAAAAAAAAAATAGAGGCATAGAGGCATTAGATAAATATTGGAAAAAGATGAGTGTCCAAAAATCAAAACTCTTTTTTTTTGTGAACTCAGATATTTTCTATGTTCAATTGTAGAGACTAATTCCTCGAGGCACTGAAATACATTTAAAAAATTGATATCTCTCAATATATGATTTTCCTCCCTACACATCAAAACTCTTTTTTTTTATCTTGCCTTTTTGGCACTTTGAAGTTTTGAATCACAAGCATGTTGCGATTCGGGTCTTTTTCCCTAAGTCAACCGAGTTTCTCTCAAATTTTTTTCTTATTTACAATTAAGTGCTTTCATTAGTTTTTCATCTAGTTATCTATACCGATATATAAAGACAATATAAAAATATTTTTTATGTTGTCAACTAATAAAATTGAAAGTAAAAGTAAGGAAAAAGTGAATTCTTAAGGATTTCACTATTAGGGATGAAAACTAGTTAAAATTTTTAAAATATGATGTGGTATGATATGACCTACAAAAATAGTTTAAGCAACCCGTTATACTATTGGAGATGTTCTTAAGAGCAACTCCGGCGGCGTTGCTTAGCTCGTTCCTTAAAAGTTAAGCAACATTGCTTAACCAATTTTACCGTTGGAGCAAATGAACTCTCGTTCCTTATATAAGATGCGTAGCTTATATAAGCAACTTTGCCATCCGCATAAGCAACGTTGCTTAACAATAAAATAACAATTTTTACACCAACAACTAGCAACAAAAAGAGGAGAATGAGGAGGGAAATTAACTGATTTTATCAATGATCAACGAACAAAAACAAAATAAAGCCAGATACAGAAAAAAATTCCAAAACTAGATCACACTTACAGAAACAAGATATGAAAAATTTAAAAACAAATGAGAAAAAATTATTATGCAGAAGCAAGAGCTAGACTCGCCTAAACCCACATCTCTACGGAAGCCTCCATCACCGCCATGCCGGAAGCCCCGTCTGAACCCACGTGTGGTTGAGGGGTGAAACCGCCTCCTTGCTTTTCTCCACGCTCTCCACGAAGTCGCTGGCCACCAAGGGAGGCTTCGAGTCTCCGACACTGACTTGATCTTGTGACCGGAGGAGATTGCGGAGGCGGTGATGTCTGAGACGACGTCGTGGCGCTCCTTGTTGAGAGAGAAGTGTGGGGGTGGGGGCCTAAGAGAGAGGTGGTTCCAAGAGAAGGGAGAGGTGAGATCGATGTGTGGGGCGTTGAGAGAGAGGGGAGGGGCAGAGGATGGGGGCGGGGAAAAGTGAGAGAACTGAAAAATGAGAAGACGTGATGAGATAATGGGGGAAGATTTTTCTGATGGATGGTTCTAGACCACCCCACCTTTTCTCATTTAATTTATTTAATTTGATTTAGTTTTTTTTTGAAACAATTTTATTTGATTTAGTTAGTTAAATTAAATTTATAAAATTATATTTTACTGTTGTCCTCACGGCTCACGTGTCTGTCTCCTTTTTTTTGTTATTTTAATTTAAATGTAAATTTTATTTATTAAATTGTGATAAAATAAAATAAATTTGTAATATTTTGTAACATTTATTTATCAAAACTGGAATATGTATGTTATAATATTTTAATTTGAATTAAAAATATTTTAAAATTTAAATATTAATATGTGGGGTCAATTGTGGGACCCATTAACTAACTTAAGCAACATTTTTTAAGCAATTCCTATTGGAGTAAAAATGAGTGAGAGTTGCTTAAATCTAATATGGCATTGTGTGACCCACTAAATAGAGTTAAGCAACCCATTTTAAGCTCCCCTATTAGATATGCTCTTAGTACTATGTTTCTTATAACATGAACTAGACGGAGTATTTCTTAAATTCTATGTAATATTGTGTGACCCACTAAAAAAATTAAACAACCCACTTTAAATTCTTGCATTTGAAATGCTCTATATAAAGATTAATAACCAAATATCTCTACAACATTGTGATGAAGCCGTGAAGATTTCATCCAAAGATTTGGTGTTATCCCTTTTAGTATGATCCCACGTGTCTAAATAGTAAATTAATTTTTCTATTTAATGCTTAGCAATTTTTCCAATAACTTATATTAGGAGGCAACCGTAAACAATCCAAACCGTTTATTCTTATTTTCATAACTAATTTATCTAATAGCTAATACAAGTGGTATATAAGGGTGAGGGATTTGTTCGGTCCCTCACCCTAGAAGTAGAAGCCACCTAGCGCTGAGAAGATTAATCGCCAAATCCCTTTGAAAAATCGTTAAGGAGGAGTGAATTTTGATAGGAAAAGGAGCGAAAGATTTGGTAAGATCTTGTCGAAAGGGCGCGAATATTTAATTGAATAAATAATGCTCATACAGGAATTATTGACATCCAGCCCTGTAGTCCCTATTAATTAAAAAATTAAAAAAGTACAACTATTTTGGTCAAGCAATTTTTTAAGACTCAACCCCAATGACCTTACCATTGAAAACTTTATATATAGCCCTCTCTCAGTCTCGGTGTCTCAGCGTGGGCATTGAGTATTGACGCATCTAAATCCCAGATTCCCAGTATTGCTGAGTTTCGTTTCTCTTTCTTGGGTTTCTTAGAATCTTAATTACACTCAAAGGAAGACGTGTGTTGTACTGGAAAGTTTCGTTGTGCATACTTCTTGGAGATCACAGGTACGTGCATGACTTCTATGAATTTAATTATGGTTTTTCTAATCTTTTGTAGTAAGATGAAGAGGTACTTATATAATTCCTTATACACACCAGGGATGGACTTAGGAATTTCATGTCATGGGGGGCAAAACTCATATATAAATTTGTACCATACAAAATATATCATAATATTTCAGAAAGTATACATATCTAATGTCCAAGTGGGGGCATTAGGTAGACATTTAATAAAGAAAAAATTCTTTGACCATGAATTACATTTTTCTTTTTACGGGAATAACGGTTGCTTTTAAAGATTTATCTCAATAAAACACAAATCTATATTTTATTTAAAAAAATTTGATATTCTAGTGGGGGCAATTGCACCCACCTTCCTTGCTGTGGGTCCGTCCCTGATACACACACTTTGACCGCGAGATTTTCACTTGATCGAGCATCCGCTTCCCCTTAGCTTTTGGGGATTAGACTAGATATGCTTGATACTTAGTAAATGACTTGTCTAATTTTATTTCTCCATGAGTTTAAATAATAAGCTTAATTGTATTTTTTTCCCCATATATGGCAATTATGCGATTTTGGTCTTTTGGTATTTAATGGTGCCAATTGAGTCCCCTAAATATTTCAATTATTACGATTAGATTCCTCTGTCACTATGTCGTCTAGATTCAACATAGGAGCCTATTTGTCACAAGTGATATTGATTTGACGTGGTTTGGCTGGATGCCAAATCAGTCTCACGTATGATACGTACACTTCTAACAATAAAAAAATTGAACAGCATTGTGACGGATGGATCTGATTGTAACATTTGGGTACTTGGGACCTAATTGACACAATTAGAACATGAATGACCAAAACTGCACAATTGCGATAAGAAATAAAAAATGCAATTAAGCCCAAATAAATCTAACACTTATTTAGCATTCATTATTACCTTGTGAACCAAGGAGCACTAATTCAATTGAAAATGCATTTTATGAGCACAGGGAAATCAAAACACATCAATGGAGTTGGACTTGACACCGAAGGCAGCACAAACACTGATTGAGGGAGATGGCGGTGGTTACTACATTTGGTCAGCTTCTGAAATGCCAGTGCTGGCTAAGACCAACGTGGGTGCTGGTCGCCTTCTGCTTCAGCCTAGGGGCTTTGCTCTTCCTCATTATGCAGATTCGTCCAAATTAGGCTATGTCGTTGAAGGTCATATCTAATTCACCATTTAATTTATATGTGCAATCTGTAATAAAATTAATTACTGATTTTTTTATAGGCTAATTAATTACTAATTGAATCGCGGTATTTGTTAATTATCAACTCAAATTTCCTAATCTGGCACACGTGCAGGGACCGATGGTGTGGTTGGAATGGTACTCCCAAACACTGGAAAAGAGGTGGTTTTGAAGCTTAAGAAGGGGGATGTAATACCTGTACCCATTGGAAGTGTTTCGTGGTGGTTCAATGATGGAGACACGGACCTGGTCATAACTTTCCTTGGGGAAACTTCAAAGGGTCATGTTCCTGGCGAATTCACCTATTTCTTTCTAACTGGACTTCAAGGACTCATTGGAGGTTTCTCCAATGAGCTCACAAGCAAAGTGTATAATTTGAACAATGATGAGGTGAATAAGCTAACAAAAAGCCAAAAAGGGGTTGTCATAATCAAACTAGACAAAAATCAACCAATGCCCAGGCCCCACATGGACCTCACCAAAGAGCTAGTCTATAATATAGATGATGCACGCCCACAAATTGAAGTAAAAAACGGTGGGTTAGTCACAACCTTAACGGAAACGGATTTCCCTTTTCTTAGGGATGTTGGGTTAAGTGTGACAAGGGTGAAACTTGAACCAAATGCTACCAAGGCACCCTCATACCAAGTCAACCCCGTGGTTCAGTTAATTTACATTGCTAGAGGAAATGGCAAGATTGAAATTGTGGGGTTGAATGGAAAACGTGTATTAGACACTCAAGTAAAGGCTGGTCATTTACTTCTTGTGCCACAATTCTTTGTGGTTGCTCAAATTGCAGGTGAACATGGAATGGAGAGTTACTCTGTCATTACAACTACAAAGTAAGTTGTTGGGATTTTATTTTATACAAAGAAAAATGTTATATCCTCTTACAAAAAGAAAAAAATTTAATTACCCATTTAAGAATCCATAAAGTAGAAATTATGACACGAAATGATATTAAAATTAAAATTGATTTCTTATGCCTATTATTACAGGCCTTTGATCGAAGAGTTAGCTGGCAAGGCATCAGTTTGGGGCGCCTTATCACCTACGGTACAACAAGCGGCTCTTAACGTGGATTCAGAATTTAAGAAGCTTTTCATATCCAAGATCAAGGAAACCACCAATCTTATCCCCCCTACTATTTAGTTTGACTTTGTTTATATATATATATGAAATAACGTCATGTGAAAATTCTATAGCAGTCTTTATAAATACTATCGTGTATGTTTGTCTGCATTTTTTATTATTATTTAATATTTAATGCGTATCTATTTGTCTGTTTTTTATCATTGTTTAATATGAAGATCATATATTAATGTGTAAAAACAATTTATTTAAATTTAAAAAACATATCTAGTTAAATAGACATTGAATTAGGATTATTTAAGAAAATAGGTTTGGTGTAACCTAAATCCAATATAAGTTTGGCAGTAAACCCGCCTCACCCATTTCTAACTCTTGTTATAATTTTAGTGCTATTTCTTACGAAGCCATCCACCCACGATAAAATTTACAATCACGTTGCAATAATTGTAGCGATATTTGATTTGATCATAGCTAGCTAGGATTGTAGCGATATTCAAGATAGAGTCTATGATATATGATATGGGTATGCACTTCATCTATACCTATATATAAAGGGGAAATGGAAAAAATAACTATTTTTGTTGTCATACTTTTCTACTCAATTTGCCCCCACATAACTGGATGCTTAAAATTTAAATTTAAACATTACCATGGTTAAAAAGGTCAAAAAAATAATAGTGGAATCGTTCTTTAGAAAATCAGCATAACCGTTGGTTCCAAAAAAATGAAAAACGGAAAACAGATCACATTGAAAGAATTGTCACTGTGAAGGAAAACATTTTGAAAAAGCTCGCGAATCAAAGACCAACACCACCCAAAAACAGTGATAACATTATTAACATATTCATATAAATGAGCATATAATAAAAAAAAATTACACATTAATATATAATTTTTATATTAAACAAAAATAAAAAATGTAAATAAAAAGGGGCACGGTAGTGACAATTTACTCTTATTCCAACATAATAATGAAAAGAGGGAGAAGAGAGGATGGAGGTAGGGTCAGTAATGGATGAGCAATGCAACTTGCCCCTTGACTTGAGTGAATTGATGGGTTAGCACTTAGCCCTATCATCATCATCATCATTGCGATAACACCTAATCCTGCACCTGGTGGCACAATTCTATTTTGTTATTCCTGTCGTCAGGTAAAGATCAGAAGCAAGCAAATAACAAAACAGAGGAAAAAAACAAAAAACAAACATAGTCTGATACTGATTGATTCAACGACGAAGGGTAAATGGGCGCACAATGCAGAAGACCACAGATGTACATATCACCTTTTTATTCCCGTTCAAGTTTTTATAGAAAAAAAATTTTAATTAGCAGAATAATTTTATTAAATTATTTTTATTTTATCTAATTTTTATAAATACGTTATTAAGTAATGTTTAAAAATTATTTATGTTATTGTTTATTTTTATAATTTATATATCATGTTATTAATGTACAACACACACGTACGTTTATATTTAAATAATTTATTTGTACACATATTTTTATATAAGTTCTTTATTAGCTTCAATTCTACTGCAAACATTTATCTTATAATGTCTTTTTTATTTTCACCAAATCATGTACTCTCTCTGTTTTAAAACTATAGCTCTTTTAGTTTTTTATTTTTGTTTCAAAACTATTACAATTTTACAATTTTAAAGTATTATTAATTATTTTCTTCCACCCATACCCTTATTTAATAACTATTAGTGGGAGTAGTTGACATTAATAATATAAAGATTTGTAGATAATTTGTCATAAATACTCTTCCATTAAATAAGAGTATTTTAGTCTATCTATAATTATATTGTACTTCCATTAAATATTTCTTAATCTGTGTACATTAACCTTAAAAAATTATAGTTTTGAAACGGAGGAAGTATACGAATGTTGAAACTAAATCATGTATATCTTTATTGTGCCGCAAGTTCAGGCAACGAATGTTGTATGAAACAATTACTTATCAATTACACCTTCATGGACCATGGCAACGCGGCATGGGATATATATGGTCCAATAATAAAGATTGGGTCCAATCGTTTACCTCAACAAATAATTAAAAAAAATGCTTTTATTTTCAAACTATTCAGTTCCTTCATATATCAATGAAAAATGCAATCAGAAATATCTAAATCTGAGAGAGAGGGAGAGAGGGAGGGAGAGAGAATGAGGGAATTCTATAGAGAAAAAACGCATAGAGAGAAAAAAAAATATAGAAAAATTGTAGAAAGAGAAATATTTTAGCGATATAATTTTTTTAATTAGAAAGAAATAATTTTATGAATGACGATATTCATCCATAAAATAATATTAATGGACGGATATTGGACAATTTTTATTAAATGGGTTGTAGATGGACTATATATACTGTTAATATATATACTATATATATACTTTTAATATATCATAAATGATTTTTTTCCAAATAGGGACCTATTGATCAACTATAATATAAAACAAATAGACCTCTATATATAATTTATATAATTAATTACGCATTCAAAAAAGTTATTATGGTTTAACAAAAATTAACAAAAGTTTGGCAAGTATCAATATGAGAATCTCTTCAAAACTTTATACTTATAATTAAAATTTGATTTAAAAATTTAACAAAACTATAAAGATTAAAGACTAATTCAATAAAAAATATAATACTCATCTGTCATTTATTTGATTGCAATTCAATCCATGTCGACCCAATTAAACCATGCATACAATGTCCTTAAGGCTTCAATGATATCGATTGAAAAAACCAACCATACATTAATGCAGCATTATGACAGTGACCCGTAGATAAATGTTAACTGGGAAAAGTGCTCCAAGCTGTTTAAAATTATCTTCCGATTATTGTCTTTATTGTCTTTGAATGCCAATAGCGACCATAAAAAACACCTCCATAACATATACTATTAAACAGTAGGAGGGATGAGATTTGTGGTCTCCTTGGTGTTGGATATGAAAAGCTTCTGAAATTCTGAATCCACATTTAGAGCCACTTGTTGCACTGCAGGGGATAAGGTGCCCCAAATTGATGCCTTGCCAGCAAACTCTCCACGCAAAGGCCTATAATAGATCACACAAATACAACTGTTTTTGTCAGTGCTCTTATTATATACACGTGTTATATATCCTTTCAAAATAATATAATCAATTATTTTTAATGTCATAATTACTTTGTAGATTCTTTAGTTGGATTTAATCTATGTATTACTATTGTCTATTATATTATATTATATGAAGAAATTAAGTTCCGGCTTTTAAATTGTAACATGCGTCACATTTTAAACTGTGACAAGTTTTATTTCTCTAAATTTTATATTTTTTAAATAAAATTGTTTTGTCTATTAATTTTTTGCTATTTTATTAAGAAAATACTTATACTTTGTATAAGTCATGTCCACGAACACTAGTTATTTCTGAACAGAGATTCCAGCAACTTACTTGGAAGTTGTAATGACAGAGTAACTCTCCATTCCGTCTTCACCAGCAATTTCGGCAACCACAAAGAGCTGTGGCACAACAAGCAAATGACCAGCCTTGACTTCAGTGTCCAACACACGCTTCCCATTCAACCCCACAATTTCAATCTTGCCACTTCCTCTGGCAATATAAATTAACTGAACCACGGGGTTGACTTGGTATGAGGGTGCCTTGGTAGCATTTGGTTCAAGTTTCACCCTTGTCACACTTAACCCAACATCCCTAAGAAAAGGGAAATCCGTTTCCGTTAAGGTTGTGACTAACCCACCGTTTTGGACTTCAATTTGTGGACGTGCATCATCTATATTATAGACTAGCTCTTTGGTGAGGTCCATGTGGGGCCTAGGCATTGGTTGATTTTTGTCTAGTTTGATTATGACAACCCCATTTTGGCTTTTTGTTAGCATATTCACCTCATCATTGTTCAAATTATACACTTTGCTTGTGAGCTCATTGGAGAAACCTCCAATGAGTCCTTGAAGTCCAGTTAGAAAGAAATAGGTGAATTCGCCAGGAACATGACCCTTTGAAGTTTCCCCAAGGAAAGTTATGACCAGGTCCGTGTCTCCATCATTGAACCACCACGAAACACTTCCAATGGGTACCGGTATGATGTCTCCCTTCCTAAGCTTCAACACCACCTCTTTTCCAGTGTTGGGGAGTACCATCCCCACTACACCATCGGTCCCTGCACGTGTGCCAGATTATTAGGGAGATCGATTAAGTGGGTGTGTGTTTTGAAGAGTTTATCTAAGCTTATTTTTATAATTAAGCATGAGATTATATACTATTTAAAAAAATAGGAAAAACTGTAAAAAAAAAATAAATGAAGTTTATATCCTATTTTGAAATTAATGGAGAGCTTTGGCCTTGGATGGATTGTTCTGTCGTTAGGGATTGAACTCGGATATTAGCCGAGTTCATCCCTTAGACGAAGGACATTAACCACTTGTGTACAACCACGCAGATTTTGCTAATTTATATATAATAAATCTGTAGAATGCAGAAAGAAAAAATTAGTAAAGATCATATACGGCTCTGACCTTCAACGATGTAGCCAACTTTAGAGGTATCTGCGTAATGAGGAAGAGCGAAACCCTGAGGCTGAAGCACAAGGCGACCAGCACCCACATTGGTCTTAGCCAACACCGGCATCTCAGAAGCTGACCAAACGTAGTAACCACCGCCATCTCCCTCAGCCAATGTTTGTGCTGTGTTTGGAGTTAGGTCCATCTCCATTCGAGTTAATTCGATCCCCATCAAAAGCATTTCAAATAAATTAAAAAAAAGAAAGTAACATTGCTAAATAAATTACCACTCGACACAAGTCACAAAATTGAAAATTATACACAAGTGCTAGATATTTTTGTTGAGAAGTCCCACATCGACTAGTGATATGGCTCGTGTAGTGCTTATATAGTGTGGGCAGTCCTCACCCTACAAGCCGATTTTGTGGGGATGAGTTAGGCCCCAACAGTGGTATCACAGCCAGTGTTCGATCCGAGTCACCCGTGTGGGGTAGTGGGCTCGATCCAGGCCACCCGTGTAGGGTAGTGGGCCATCACCCGTGTGGGGTGTTGTTGAGAGTCGATGTGTGAGGGGGTGTGTTGAGAACTCCCACATCGACTAGTGATATGACTAGTGTAGTGCTTATATAGTGTGGGCAGTCCTCACCCTACAAGCCGGTTTTGTGGGGATGAGTTAGGCTCCAACAGTGGTATCACAGCCAGTGTTCGATCTGAGTCACCCGTGTGGGGTAGTGGGCTCGATCCAGGCCACCCGTGTGGGGTAGTGGGCCATCACCCGTGTGGGGTGTTGTTGAGAGTCGATGTGTGAGGGGGTGTGTTGAGAAGTCCCACATCGACTAGTGATATGGCTAGTGTAGTGCTTATATAGTGTGGGCAGTCCTCACCCTACAAGTCGGTTTTGTGGGGATGAGTTAGACCCTAACAATTTTAAAGTTGGGAAAGAAAATATATATATAAAATGAGACAATTATTTTTTTTGGTGGGCATAACACTACAAGAAAAGCCTTTGTTATCGAGGGCCATTTACCGACGGCCCCGAGGCCGACGGTAATCTCGGGGATACCGACGGCCAAACCGACGCTAAGTCGTCGGTAGTGGTGCAGCCCGAAATGTGAAAAAAAATGGCAACTTTACCGACGGCTTAGCCGTCGATAAATAATAGAAGAATTATATCGACGGCTAAGCCGTCGGTAAAGTTGACATTTAAAAAATTTTAAAATAAAAGAATTAATACCGGTCGATTTTACCGACGGCTAAGCCGACTGTAATGTTACCGACGGCTTAGCCGTCGGTAAGTTCGCATATTAAAAAATTTAGAAATAAAAAATAATTCGAACTGGTTTGCTTTAGAGACGGCTAAGCCGTCGGAAATTTAAATCAAATATTACCGACGGCTTAGCCGTCGGTAAGTTCGTATATTAAAAAATTTAAAAATAAAAAGTAATTTGAACCGGTTCGCTTTAGCGACGGCTTAGCCGTCGGAAATTCAAAATAAATATTACCGACGGCTTGGCCGTCGGTAATATCTAACTTAATGTCAGAAAAAAACCCTCTCCCTCCCATTTCCATTTTCACTCTCACTCGGATTTCATCTTCTCTGGCGACCCACCACCCCGAGCCACCACTTCGAGCCACCACCGGCCTCGTCGCCACCGTCCAGGGCCCCCACTGTCACCACAGGTAAGCCCCTCTCTCTCTTTCTCTCTCTCTCTCTCTTTCTCTCTCTCTCGGTCTCACTCATTCTCTCTCTGTTTCAGGTACAGTGCGCCGCCACCGCCACCGTGAACCACCACACCACAGCCCCTCTTTGTTCTCTGTCTCTGTCTCTGTCTCACTGTGTCTCTCTCTCGCCCTCTCTCTCTGTCGCCCTCTCTCTCTCACTGGTAAATGTGTATTGCAAATGTGTGTGTGTGTGTGTGTGTTTTGTGACTATGTGTGTGTACTGCAAATGTTTGTGTGTGTGTGTTTTGTGACTGTGTGTGTGTGTGTACTACAAACGTGTGTGTGTGTGTGTGTGTGTGTGTTTCGTGACTGTGTGTGTGTATTGCAAATGTTTGTGTGTGTGTGTTTTGTGACTGTGTGTGTGTGTGTACTGCAAACATGTGTGTGTGTGTGTGTTTTGTGACTGTGTGTGTGTACTGCAAATGTGTGTGTTTTGTGACTGTGTGTGTGTGTACTGCAAATGTGTGTGTGTGTGTGTTTTGTGACTGTGTGTGAGTTTGGTTCAAAATTGTTGTCTATTAATGTGACTATAAATGGGGTGTATTATGAACTGGCTATTGTTGTCTGAATGAAATTAATGAATGAATGGGTCCGGTGGCAGAAGGGAATACGAAATGGGTGATCAAATGGCGATGATGGTGTGCGGGTTTAGGTTAGATGAAGGGGTTGGGTTGGGTTGGGTTGGATTGAGGTCAAGGGTGTGATTGCTTTATTTTTTGCTTGATGCATGAGATGATTAGTTCTGTCTATATTTGTTGTGTCTATGTTTGGTCTTTGTATTTATGTTAGTTTGTGTGCTTAATAGGGTATTGTTCGTGACGTACCATTCTTTCGGAGCTTACGGTTGGAGCTTACTATTCGACTTTGAGGTAAATAACCAACTTATTTTTTGTAGATTGAAATATGTAATGTGCAACATGTTGTCTGGATTGACTTGTTGTTTGTTAGTGGAGAGCTGAGCTCAATAGGTATTGGATTGTGTGCTGGTAATTTCTACTCCTACATGTGATTGTGTTGTTTGTTAGTGGAGAGCAAAGCCCTAGTCTTTGCCTTCCTGCCTTATGCAGGATGCTGGGTTTGTGTGCTGGTAGCTTAGAATATATGCATGTGATTGTGTTGTTTGTTAGTGGAGAGCTGAGCTCATTAAGATATATGTTATTTAATTGCTCTTTATTGTTATATTTATTATTGTACTATTGTTTTTGTTAAAAAAAATTGGGAAAGTCCGAAATACAGGGGTTATGCTGCCGAATTTTTTTTTGATTAGTGACCCTAGTACTTAACTATATTTTTTATAATAGATTAATCGATATTGTCATATTGTTAGTCAGTGTTTGTAGTTGTAAATAAAATTGGGAAAGTTCAAAATACAGGGGTTATGCTGTCAGTTTTTTTTTTGGCACATGACCCTAATATCTAACACGTGAAGTGATTGGATTGCAGAAAATGGATTCAAGCCGTAGTTGGATGTATGATAGACTTAATCGTAGGAGAGGGGGGTTGAAACGGAAGTTTGTACTAGGGGTTGATGAGTTTGTGCAAAAGGCTTCAGAACAACCATATTTTTTGAGTGAGGGAGGAATTAGGTGTCCTTGTGCCAAGTGCAAGTGTAGTAACATAATGTGTGCTAGTGAAGTGAAGGTTCACTTGTACAAATCTGGGTTTCAGCCAAACTATTGGTTTTGGACTGATCACGGTGAAGAAATTCCACAAGTCGATCTAGGCAATTTTCCAGAGGCTAGTGGGAGTTGTATCAGTAATGAAGATCATTTTGCGGAGATGCAACACATGGTGGAAGATCGCTTTAGGCCGATATTTGACACCCAATTTACTCAGGATAGGGGTAATGAGGAATTAAGTTCCGATGAGCTACCTAATGAAGAGACTCAAAGATTTTATGATTTGCTATCTGCTGCAAATCAGCCCCTATTTGAGGGAGTATCGGAATCAAAACTTTCCTTGTGTGTTAGGCTTTTGGCACTTAAGTCGAACCATAATTGTACTGAAAAGGCTCTTGATGAAATGGCAAGCATGCTTGTAGACTCACATCTTCCGGGGGTGTCATTACCAACTAATTTTTACCATGCAAAAAGATTGGTGTCTATGTTAGGATTGAAGTCTCAGAAAATCGATTGTTGTGTTAATGGGTGCATGTTATATTACAAAGAAAGTATTGAAGAGCGAGAGTGTAGGTTTTGTCATGAACCAAGGTATGTTCCTCGTAGGACCGGGTTGGGTAAGTACAAAGATATTGCGATGAAAAGAATGATCTACTTGCCAATCACTCCTAGGTTACAAAGATTATATGCATCACCCGAATCTGCGGCTGCAATGAGATGGCATCATCAGAATAGAACGAGTATGGGTATTTTACGCCATCCATCTGATGGGGAAGCCTGGAAGCATTTTGATAATGTCTATCCAGACTTTGCAAATGAGCCTAGAAATGTCAGGCTTGGCTTATGTTCTGATGGGTTCACACCTTACATCCAAGCATCGGCTTCCCCGTACTCGTGTTGGCCTGTTATTGTCACCCCATATAATCTCCCCCCTGAAATGTGCATGACTAAACCGTATATGTTTTTAACTTGTCTCATACCCGGACCATCTGACCCAAAAACACGCATAGATGTGTACTTACAGCCATTAATTGATGAACTTAAACAGTTGTGGAGTGATGGTGCTTTGACGTATGATATCTCCACAAAACAAAACTTCATCATGAAGGCAGCCTTAATGTGGACAATCAATGACTTTCCCGCCTATGGTATGTTATCTGGGTGGAGTACGCATGGAAAATTGGCATGTCCTATATGCATGAGTGACACAAAGGCTTTTACCTTAAAATTTGGCGGGAAAAACTCGTGGTTTGACTGTCATCGTCGTTTCTTACCACGTGATCATGCGTTCAGAAGAAGTAAGAATCGGTTTACAAAGAACAGGGTTGAGACTGATGGGCCGCCTCATATCCTGAAGGGGGAAGAGATCTGGAATTGGGTTAGAGGTATTCCAGGTGTGGTAGAACATGGGGTTTGTAGGTTAGCCGGTTATGGGGTTACTCACAATTGGACCAAATGTAGCATATTATGGGATCTTCCATATTGGAAAGACAATTTGTTACGACACAACCTTGACGTTATGCACATAGAGAAGAACTTTTTTGATAATGTATTCAATACAGTCATGAATGTTAAGGGCAAAACAAAGGATAACGAAAAGGCAAGAATGGATTTGCCTCTATATTGTGCACGCAAGGACTTGGAGTTAGTGCCACAGAACAATGGAAAGATGTTAAAGCCTAAAGCAAATTATTGTCTTTTATCTGAGGAAGCAAAGATGGTTTGTGCATGGATTAAAGAGCTTAGGATGCCAGATGGATATGCTTCAAACTTGGCTAGATGTGCTAATGTTTCTCGGGGAGTGATGCATGGGATGAAAAGTCATGATTGTCATGTATTTATGGAGTGTTTACTTCCATTTGCATTTCATTCATTACCTGACCACGTATGGAAGCCACTTACAGAGTTAAGCCTTTTTTTTAAAGATTTGTGTACTAATAACTTGAAGATGGATGACCTGCTAAGATTGGAGCAAAATATTCCAATAATCATTTGCAAACTCGAAAGAATCTTTCCACCTGGATTTTTTGATAGAATGGAGCATCTCCCAATCCACCTCCCACGAGAGGCAATACTTGGTGGTCCAGTGCAATACCGATGGATGTATCCATTTGAAAGGTAGAAAAACTTTACTAACCTAATTTACTACTTAAATTCTCTTAATTTGCACATCAATTCAGATATAATTTTTATTTATTATGTAGAATGATGGGAGACTATAAGCGAACCGTGAAAAATAAGGCGAGAGTGGAGGGTTCAATATGTATGTCTTACTTACACCGTGAGACAACATATTTTTGTTCCCATTATTTTAAAAATTTTACATTATGTGGGACGAATATCAGAAATGAAGCTTTTGTTGCGAACAATAACTCCCCACCAATGCTCTCAATCTTCAATCAACTAGGACGTCCTAGTGGAAGACCCCGGAAGCATTGGTTAGATGATGCTGAATGGATGTCAGCTCATATACATATTGTCATCAATTGCAACGAGATGAAACCATATATCGAGTAAGTATCATTTAATTAAATACTTAGTCCTATGTGACTAACGCAATATTACAATTAACTCTATGCTTGTTTGCAGTGCATTTTTGCAATGCAACAACATCAGTGAAAATGATGCCACCACTCGTATCCATGCAGAATTTTTCAACTGGTTTCGAGACTATGTAAGTGTCTTTCACTGTACAATATCAATTAACTTGTTTGTTGCTCAATTATATTGTTTGTTTGTATAGGCATTTAATTCTGCCAATGGAGTAACCGACCCAAACATTCTTGCATTAGCTTGGGGTCCAGAATCAGAGGTGACTCTATGGCACAAATACTTCATTAATGGTTACAAATTTCACACACAAGCATGGAGTGAGGGTAAAAAAACTATAAACAGTGGGGTGTATGTAAAGGGGATTACACAAGGAGGAGAAGATGATTACTATGGAGTTATCCAAGAAGTGTTCGAATTGTCGTATCTTCATTTGCCATACAAAATAGTCCTATTTTATTGTTTGTGGTTTGATCCAAAAAGACCTAGAGGAACAAAGGTTCACCCACAGTATAATATTGTAGAAATCAAGCTGAGAGGGCGATACGAAAATTTTGACCCATTCATCCTTGCTCAAAAAGCTAGACAAGTATATTTTGTTCCTTACACTAAGATGCGAAAAGACAAAGTTGGTTGGTGTGTAGCAATAAAAACAAAACCAAGAGGTCGTGTGGAGGTTGATGACTTTGATGATGATGTTGCTTATCAAAACGAAGAGTTGTCACATGTTGAGGAGATAACCGAGGTTGAGCGACTGACTGGATTGCGTGACGAAACAAACAGTTATGAGGAAGTTGATCCAATAAATGTTACAAATTCCGAACATGATATTCAAGGGGACTCGCCACTAGAAGATAGTGATGAGGACGATCCTGATGATGTGGAAGACGTCGGAGAGTTTGACAATGACACATCTGATGATTAGCAATAATTTTGTAATGAATTTTTTTTTTGATATTTTTTATAGTAGTTTCCTAGTATAAGTAACTATGTTTATCACAATTTTTTTGATTTATTGTTTATTTTATTTTTCCTATTAGATGGCTCCGAAAGATAGCCAGAAGGGAGATCGCCCTACTAAAAAGGGCAAGACCTCTAGGCGTTCTGGCATGATTTTACCGCACCGGGTGGCTGAAAATGCTCAGCAGGCAGTTGAGACATTAGTGGCTCGGCCAGAGGACCAGCCAGATGGCATTCCTCAGATGCAGTTTATGCCGACGCCGGGGGTACCCTTCATGCCTTCGGTAGCAAGAGGTTCATCCCCTCCCGCAGCAGCCCCCTCATCTACATCCCCTGCAGCGGCGGCCCCCTCATCTACATCCCCTGCAGCAGCGGCACCCTCATCTTCAGCAGCAGCGGGAAGTTCATCCTCACAGCAGCAACCTCCCGCTGATGAGGACATGCCTGATGAGGAGATGTCTGATGCACCTCCGAGGCGTAGGCATGCTCCTCACATAGAGTATGCAGACGATGGTCGACCATTCATTAGGCCTGTTGGTCGAGGGTAAGTAAATATTTAATTATTATTTCATTTATCTTTATAGTTGTATAGTTAACCTGACGTGTGTGTTTATGTACTATTTGTAGGTTTGATCCAGACAGGGTGGCCTCTCAAGCCATCACTGCGACCATTAAGGCCCAGTACCGGGAGGCATGGCCAAAGTGGAGTAAGATCCCGGCAAAGACTGTTGAGGATGTATTCTTGCCGAAGTTTGCGGTACGTTATAATTATAACTCAATTAAATTATTGTTGTTAGTATAACACTTATCATTATTTACATTGTTGCAGAAATATGTCACTTGGCGACCCGAGGATGACCATCGGGTGAAGCAGATCTTCAACAGTAGGGGGTCTAAGAGATTGTCTGAGATGCTGAGGGATGCCAGGATTGCTGGTGAGAAACCAAAGTGGATGGGAGATAATGCCTGGGCCGGTCTTCAGCAGTATTGGGGCTCTCCTGAGTTTAAGGAAGAGAGCGCCCGATGCAAGCAGAACCGTGCTTCTGCTAAGGGTGGATCAGTCCATACAGGTGGATCCATCTCCATTGTTGAGCATAAGAGGCGGCTGGTAAGTAATTAGGATTAGGATCATAAGTATTTGGTTTATTATTTTAATTGAAAATTAATTAAGATACTAACGATGATTATGTTTTTAGGAGCTAGAGCTTGGTAGAGAGCCTCGCGTGGATGAGATCTTTGTGAAGACTCATATGAAGAAGGACAACTCCTGGGTTGATAAGAGATCAAAGGAGACTTTTGTAAGTTAATTAATCGCTTAAGTTAATTGTGATTTTTATTTCAATTTGTAATAACAATAAGTTTAGTATAATATATCTTTAATGTCGCTCTTGTAGGAGTCGTATCAGGAGAGGATGACACAGCTATCTCAGGGGGGAGAGTCTTCTGGTGCCTCCCAGGAGGTTGACCCTGCCACGTCTCTAAAGACGTGGATGGACAGTGCTGGGGGAAAGACACGGGGGCGTTGCTACGGTACCGGAGCCTACTCGTATATGCTGAGACCAGGTGTCACTTCTCTCACCCAGGAGTCACACGTCTCAGCAGGATGCACTCCGAGTTCATCCTCTGCCAAGGATGCGTTAGTTGCTCGATTAATGGAGGAGACTCGACAGGCAAACGAGGCGGCTCGACAGGCGAACGAGACGGTCCAGACCTTCATGGAGCACCAGCAGGAAATGATCCAGCAGGCGGTCAGTCAGGCGATGGCCAAGATGATGGAGAGTTTTCTTGCGGGGCAGCCGATCTTGACTCCCCAGCCGACCCAGCCTTCCCAGCCGACCCAGCCTCTTCGCACTCCTATTCAGACCTACTCGGACGAGGACGAGGACGAGGACGAGGAGTGACTATTTTATGATTTTTTATTTTATTTATATGTATTGTCGGATTATTATTACATTTTTGACATTTATTAATTAATGCAATTGACTTTTTATTTACATATATTTTTGTGAGTTATTTATTAAATTTAATAGAATTATTGATAATTAAATAGTTCGTATAATAAAAATATAAAAAAAAATTGTTACCATTTAAAAATAAAATCTGAATTATTTCGTGATTTACCGACGGCTTAGCCCTCGGTAAAATTACCGACGGCTAAGCCGTGGGTAAATTTACCGAGGGATAAGCCGTCGGTAATTTTACCGAGGGCTAAGCCGTCGGTAAATACCGACGGCTAAGCCGTCGGTAAACACCGACGGCTTTGTAAGCCGTCGGTAAATATTACCGACAACCTATTTCCAGACAGTCCCGTGGCCGTCGGTAAGCCGTCGGTAAATTGTATTTACCGACGGTTAGGCCGTCGGTAACGTAAATTTTGGCCGTCGGTAATAGACGACTTTCTTGTGGTGTAAGGGGTTATATAAAAGGAGACATGCCACTGAAGAAAACATAATAGTATATCCTTAGCTATTTTGGTACTAGCATCGTGATTGAGCATGCAAGTTTGTTTGCCTGGATCAAATTAGGAATTTCATATCTAGTTCTTCCTAGCTACAATTAGAGAAGTCACATGTGCAAATCTGATCCTTCGATCTGTCGGATATTAGAGAGATGGCGAATGTGTAAATATCTCATGATCATGTAAACTAAGATGACATTAGACAAACAAAGATCCAGAAAATATATGTGCATACCTGAGATTAGAAAAAAGGAATATATAACGTAGACAAATGACAACAATCACAGCGAAAGAGGCTAGGGGACAAGGATGCCTCAAACTAAAGAGGTATTTGAAATGCACATGTTGAGGCATAAAGATATGAGGGCTATTTATAGAGTTTAGAAGTGGGTGAGAACTGAGAAGTAGCTATGATTTGAATGAGGGCATCTCCAAATGGGTTCCCATGGGGTGTTTAGAGGATTCCTATTAAGCATCTCTATTGTAGAGAAAAAAATGAGGGTGCTTAATAGGGAGTGATGCTTCTACAAGCACTCTCTCTCTGCTCTCTCCTGACGGGTCCCGACCACATGTATTTGTAGGTTTTAATTGGATGTGGAGTGATTGGTGTGACTCATTTAGTAAATTTTTTGGAGTTGTTGGATTTGAGGGGTTGGGTTCTTATTGGGTGCTTGTGTTGGAAAATGTAAAAGTGAGTGATATGGCAACGTGAGACCCATTTAAACACTCATTTTAGGTGCTCCCTTTGAGATGACCTTAGTAGTAGGAAAGAGTTTGAATAATTTTAAAATGCACGGCGCTGTAGGTTTTTATTAATTAGTTTGAATTACGTTATATTTTCTCATATTTTTTTTATATATTTTTGAGTTAAATATATTTTTAGTTTCTATATGGCTAAATTTAATTTTGGTCTCTATAAAACTTTTATATGTTTTTAGTCTCTTTTTTTTTTTGACAAAATGTTTTTAGCCTCTATATTTAATGGAAGTAAAGTGTTTTTAGTCTCATAGAGACTTTATTAAGGACTAAAAACAAACGTTAATTTGTATTTTATAGGACTAAAAATCTAAAAAATAAATTATAAAGATCGAAATCAAATGTTATCAATTTTGTTGGAATTAAAAATATGTTTAATCTTACGTTATTTTTGTAGTATTTCTCTTTTTTCCATTGTACTTTCGCTTTCACCTTTTTTTTTCCCTCTCTCTCTCTCTCTCTATTTTGCTATAATTCTCTCTCTCTTTTTTACATCTCTCCTAGCACGATATCCTGTATGTTTCCCCCTCAAAATCCAATAATCTTTTTAATTTAAGTCTCGATTGTCTTTATAATATTGTCATATTTAAATGCCAACGGAATTAAGCTTAATGTCTGCAAATTAAGTTTGATAATTCACGAAGCTCATGTTCCTAATTGCAGAAAATATTAAGTTTTTTTTACTAATGAGAAAATATCAAGGTTGAAGTGGTAAAAGTCATCCAAACATATAATTAATGAAACAAAAAATTAAGCCACCTTATATAATTATCATTGTGCAATAAATACCGCTATCATATCGTCAAATTGTTATTATCAAAAAAATAAATTACCGCTATCCTATCGTCAAATTGTTATTATCTTTTTTTTTGTTGGTCCAAGTGAAATTGTTATTATCTATACGTTTTTTTTTTGGTTATGATTTTTGTTTGGGAATTGGTAAATACACCCCAGTTTTTTTGCCATACACCCCACATTTATTCAAGAAATTACTATTATACCCTCATTGTTTGGGTTTTTTTTTTTTTGATTTCGCTTCTTTTCCGGAAACTGGCCATACACCCCCAGTTTCCGGAATACAGATTTGCATTCCAGAAACTGGAGTTTCCGGAATACAAATTGTATGGAAACTGGAGTTTGCAAATTTGCTTGCATTCCGGAAACTGGATTTTCCTGGAGTTTCCGGAATGTAAATTTTTCCTGGAGTTTCTGGAATGCAAAAATACATTCCGGAAACTGGATTTTCCTGGAGTTTCTGGAATGTAAATTTTTCTGGAGTTTCCGGAATACAAATTTACATTCCGGAAACTGGAGTTTCCGGAATGTAAATTTTTCCTGGAGTTTCCGGAATGCAAAAATGCATTTCGGAAACTCAGTTTCCGGTAACAACGCGAAATTGAAAAAAAAATTAAACAAATCAATGAGGGTATAATGGTATTTTCCTTTTTAAATGTGGGGTGTATGTCCAAAAAAATTGGTGTATTTACCAATTCCCTTTTTGCTTTTCGATACGAATTTCCCTTGTTCATCTTTTTTTTTTGATACAAGAATTTCCCTTGTTCATCGATCCAATAACAACAATAAGTCCAACATCGCCAGATTGCTGTCCACACACATAGATAATCATGTTAATCATGCAGTGAACTGATTCACGGAACCTTGAAAGATACGTGTGCGTATATATCAAAAAAAAAAACCTTGAAAGATACGTGTGCGTATATATCAAATATCAAAAAAAAAAAACAAAGAAAGAAAGATACGTGTGCGTTTGTAATAGAAGAAAATGGAGTAAAGATTGTAGAGGATGACAAATACAAAAAAATGAAGTATTTCCGTTTCCTTGCTTCTTCCCTTCTCCATTTTCTCCGTTTCCTATCTTTTTCGGTTTGTTTTGTTCCTCTTCCACTTACGTTCTTCCCTTTCCTTCCTTCAGCCTTGGCTCCCGTTGTCGTCTCTGCATTCTTTGTTGGTGTCGTCTCTGCGGCTTCGTCTGGTGGCTCGCGGCGGCGTAGTTGTGGTGCTCAAGGAGGATCGGGCCGGATCAGGAGAAGGGGAGGTGGAAGAGGCTGTATCCGCTGGTTGTGATACAGCACTGTGAAGGTTACCGTCGCCCGCCACCGTGAAGGGCCCTGTCGCCGTGAGGGTTTCAGACCGCACACTGACTTCCTTCTGCTGGGGTTTGGGGACACTGTAATCGGCTAGGGTTTGGACGAGATCCCTCCTTGTCAAGATTGAGTTGTTATCTCCTTCTTCAGGGTTGGTCTGTGTTGGGCTGGTCGTGGGTTCTTAGTTGTTGTCATGGGCTCACTGTTGTGGTTCGCTGAAGTTGTTACAATTTTTGAGTGGTCTCCTCTTCTCTGTTCTGCTGTGCCGACGTGGTCCTTTCCGAGCTGCCTCGGACTTCTTTGGAACGCAGATGCAAAACCTAGTGTTCTGGATGGATCTCTAGTTTATGACATGTGAGCTTCATTTGTGGAGGCAGAAGGTCTCGGGTGTCCCAAATGGGTTTACCCCCCTCCTAAGTTTTAAGTTCATGTCTGTATCCTTTTGGGGTGTTTAGTTTTGTTTTCTGTCTATTGGGGTTTTTTGGTAGCTTTGGTTGTTTTTTAGTTTCGTTGTTTTTCTTATCTGGTGTATGACAGCAACATGTCTTGGTTTGTAGTGTTGTATTTAGTGTGACTCTGTATATGCTGTTTTCCTTACTATAGATGTCGTATGGCTGGATGTTACCCATGCTATAAACTTCCTCTTATTGACAAAAAAAAGAGTACGTAAAGAAACAAAATGAATGGGGTCCACAAAAATTTGTTTCTCTTTGGCTTAATTGCATTTTTGGCCCCTCAGTTTTCACATTTGCGCAAATTAGGTCCTCCAGATTTTAATTGCGCGAATTAGGTCCCCCAGTTTCATTAACTGTTGCAATTGGGTCTCTCCGTCAGTGCTCAGTCAGTTCACTGGGGGACCCAATTGCAACAGTTAATGAAACTGGGGGACCCAATTCGCGCAATTAAAAACTGAAGGACCTAATTCGCGCAAATGTGAAAACTGAGGGGCCAAAAATGCAATTAAGCCTTTCTCTTTTCAATAGGGGAAAAAAAGGTATGTAATAACAAAAAAATTATCTTTTTTACCCTTATTTGTTATCGCCTCTCATTTTTTTGGAGAGTAATATTTATGTTATTGTACATATATACTTTTTTTTAATTAAATCCAGAAAACATATACACTCTCACTATGCCAAAAATTCATTCAGACTACGCTTTTTTTTACATTCAGATAGCGCTTTTAAGCATCGTCTGATTAGGCGTTATCTGAATTCTGATAGCGCTTTGTAAGTGTTATTTGAAGTTAGATTCCGATAGCGCTTTTGTAAAAAAGCTATCTAAAGTTTTTATAACAGACAACACCTCCCTCAAAAGTGCTCTCGGAAGTTTTTATAACAGATAACATTTCCTTGAAAAGCGCTATCAGAAGTTTTATAACAGATAACACTTTTGCTGAAAGCGGTGTCTGAAGTTTTATAACAGATAGCACTTTTATGAGAAAGTGTTATCTAATTTTTAAAATCAGAAAACGGTTCCTCATTAAAGCGCTATTTGAGTGGTTTTTTTAAAATATTTTTTTTTATTTTTCTCTTATCCCCTAAATACCAGATACAAAGCATAACCTAGCAATTGCTAGAAACTGAAATTGCAGATACTGTTGCTACATTGACTTCGATCTAAGACATTTACAATTAAATGGTACAATTGCAGATAAGTTTGACTCTTTTTCTATCTAATTTTCAAAGGTATACAACTAGCTATTAAAGTGACCATATTCAGCTCAGTTAACAAAGATAAAGTAGTAAATCACATAAATTATATATTTATAAAGAAGAACAAATTAAGACTAACATTATCAAATATTCTCCAATTTACTGTCGAGATAACATATTTAATCTTACAAGCAACCTAATTTCAACCTTTTTATATGCACATCTCTATCAAATTTCACAATTCAAGTATCAAAAATATAATCTATACCACCAAAAATCTATATATAAAAGCCAATATAGAAGACAAAGAAAACAGAAAACTAAATGAATGATTGACTTATTATGCCAACTTTAAGGTACTCTCTCTCAAACAATATCAACTTTGATTTGGATTACTTTTCTAGCAGCAGAGAGAGCAGAATGAATGAAATTATGGGTTCAGGAATAGAAACCATGTTTATTGATGACTTTGAGGAGGTCTCCTCAGAATTCATGTTTTCTTCAACTCCCTTATGTAACTTGAAAAGCATTTCACTCCATTTTAATCCAAATTTGCTGTGTATACCAGTAGATATTCTGACCCTCAAGCTCTGAACAAATTAGCACCATAAAAGAAGCAATATGCTATGAGATGGGCCCAATGATGAAAAAAATATTTATGCTCATAGACCTTTCTTTCTAGGCTTACTGGACAAATTAATGATGGTAAAATAAGGAAACTTCCATAAAAACAACTGGCACAGCTCAACTTTCCATTTCACTGAGAAAAAAAAGCATAAAAGCAAGTAAATTTTATTCTTACCAGACCATCTGTGTTGTTAAAATATTGCCTGCAAAGTGGTCTTAATTTCCCTTGTCCTCCAACATCTCCAACTGTAAAAATAATATTCTTATACTGAAATTTCTCCACATTGAAACCTGCAAGGCAAAATAAATTTATAAGCCTGGGAAAACAACTTATAGACCCATGTCAAAGAAAGCCTTAATGAATAGAAATAGTATGATAAACACTTCAAATAATTTCTTGACAAAAATACCAAAGAAGGCAACGGTTCCACAACCAGTTGGATAGCACAACTCAAATGTAATTTTTTCATGTAATTTATAGACCCCATGAATTAATGTTAACAGAATCCAATCTTCCCAGACCAATATCCTGCATGCATATAACTTGATATATCTAGCCACCTAAAAAAATAAAGGCACCAAAATATACCTCCATTCGAGCCAGCTTGAGCTCTTCCTCCAGTGGTGTGATAATGGCTTCAATAGGAATAGGAGGCATTTCATCATCTTTGATGGAGTAGTTTTGATATATCTAGCAATATATACGTGACTATATAGTTACATATGATTTTCAATCGAAAACGAAATAGAGAACAATTGTAATATGTGAAGTGTGGCATTTTACTAAGAATATTGATCTGAGAGTAATTTCACTGACATGGCATGTAAATTGCTTATGAGAATAAAGTCATTTACCTTATCATCTTGAGGCTTGCCTCCAATATTGTGAGCTCTTGTGAATACATCTCGACATGCAGTGTGTTCAATCATAAAAATGAAAAGAAGAATATTAAAGTTCATGCCCATAACTGTCAAACTGGAGGGTTTCTCAAAGAAATTTTGGAAATAAAAAGACAGTAAAATATGGACTCATGTCCAACTCTATTTTCCTTAAAAAAAGGAGCTGAAATAAATGGTTGTTCGATTGCAAAGGTCTAAGCATAATGAAATAAAAAGGCTTCCTCATACTTTTGCTAAAATAAGTCGTGAGTCTCGTGTCAAAGATCTAGGAAATAAAACCTGAGTTCATACTTTTGCTACTCTTCATCCCCAAAGCTCCCTCACAAGGCATTGTACGCTATGCACAACCACAAGGTTCAGACTTCAGATTCTTTTTCCCCCCTCTGCTAATGACTCGTTGTTAAAACTAGTTCATTTTTTTTATCAGTAAAAGGAAGTTTATTAAACATTTTGAATATCAGCAGAGCATTTTAACAAGCAGCTTGCAAGCAGAAAAGAAAAGAGCTTTACTCACCAATATGAAATGTTGAGCGCTTTGAGGAAGGCAGTGAACTTCAAATACAGGGAACTTGAGGAAGATCTCTGATGAGAACTACAGACGGAGAGAACGGCGGACAGAGGTTGAGACGTACGGACAGAGAGAACGGCGGACGAGAACGTGAAGATCTCCGACGTGGCTGAGAGAAGACGAAGATCGCCGACGTGAGGAAGGCGAACAAGCTTCCTACAGAACACCGAAGGTGTAGAACGCGGTGCAGAACGACTCATACAGAATGATGACGGAGGTACAGAACGCGGTGCAGAATGGTCACTGTGGGAACCAAGAGCATCTCGATCTGAAGTTAGCTTACAACTAAAGCTGAAAACGAAGGATTGTCCTTTGATTTTGCTAGTTAAAATTAAAACATCCCATAGCGCTTTTGGACGAAAGTGTTTCCTGAACGTTTAGATTCCAATAGTGTTTTGAAACTGAAGTGCTATCTGAATGCCCAAAAATTTAAATAAAAAATTGAATAAAATCATATAACACTTTTAGAAGAAAGCGTTCTCCGAATGTCAAATTAAAAATAAAAAATTGAATAACATCAAATAATAGTTTAGAATAAAAGCGTTTTTTGAGTGTTGATATTCCTACAACGTTTCGTTTAAAAGTGCTATTGGAGTATCTAAATAAAATAATACAAAAATTGTAACCATTCAGATAACGTTTATTATAAAAGTGTTATGAGTTTTTAATTCCTATAACACTTTGTAAAAAAGCGTTATCTGAATGATTCACTCAAATAACGTTTAATTTTTAAAGTGTTATCTAAAAGATCAATATCTTTTCAGATAGCATTTACACTTGTAAGCGTTGTCTGAGTAACGTTTTCTGAAGCCATTTTTGGCGTAGTGTCTTTTTCACTTTGGACAAATAACATAACTCAAGAGGGGGTGAATAATTGAGTTAAATTTTTTTTCTGAAAATAAGTTTTCCTTTTTCAACGTAAAATATGCTATAGGACAATTTTTGAAGTATTAATTTGATCGATATATCCAAACTTTAATTAGAATGTAGTATGAATATATATATATATAATATGATGACTAATTGAAATCAACGAATATATCTTGAACAAAATATGATATGAAGATTAAGAACAGTATGTAAAAGGTATAGAAAATAAATTTTGCATAAAATGTAAAGAATAGGGTTAGAGAAGATCACACGTTTGATTTATCCTCATTTAACCACATTATCTGTGATCTATACCCAGTCTCTGAGCATAAATTCATATCTTTTAAATGCTTTAATTAGGAATGTTGGGTAAAAAAAGGATATCACACTTTTCCTACTATATTTTGATTTCCTTACCTAGGCTTGACAATGGGTCCAAACCCGTGGGTACCCTCTTGAACCCACCCCGACTCTGATGGAAAACAAAAAATCGTTTTGACCGGGTTTGGAGTCGGGATTGGATTTTTTCTCACTTTTGAAAGTTGGGGTCGAGGTTGAGGTTAGAGAAGCTAATACCCACCCCGCCCCTGAACCCGCCCCACATATTTATTTTACTTAAAATATAATATTTGGTTTATTAGTATTATTAAAATTTATATTTTTCATAACAAGAAGTTTATTTTAAATTCTTTATTTACTCATTAGTATTTGTCTAATAAAATATATCAAAAAATATCTTAAAAATAGAGAGAGTGGAGACAAGGGCATGGCGGGGATTGGTGTCAATTTTTTAATCCCAACGTGAATTGGGGGTGGGAATGGGGGTATAGTTGGCGAGTAGGGCGGGACAGGGAATTTAAAACCCGCCCCAGTCCCACCCCATTGTCATGCCTATCCTTACCCAGATAGATGTAGCAGCAAGTTTTTAACATAAATATAAGAGTACTTTTCAAATTGTATTTTTCGTGATTTTATGGAATACAAAACGTTGATTCTTAAAAACCTAAAAGTAATCCATTATTACATTTGGTACCGATCACTTCTCGGTAACCATCATAACTAACTGTTCATATTTTTCAAAGGGTAATCAATTACTTTTCCAAATAGTAATTGATTACTTTTGGTCTAAATATCAAATTTTCAAGAAGAATAAAAGTAGTACATTACTTTCAATGGTAATCGATTGCTTTCACTCTAAACTAACGTTTTAGTGAACATTAATCCTAGGTGGCGCTGAAGATGAGGACTATTGGGGTTGGTCGTTAGATTACAAGAAAAAACGACTAATGACGGGTGGGATTGAAATTGCAAGGAAAACGAAGTAGAAATGGAGTGACAAATGCATAATTGCCACGCCTGTGTTGTTACGAAAATTCATTCGGTTAAAACCCAATTTTTAAATAGTTCTTACAAGCGGCATCCATGTATCCTCCTCCAATAATAATAAACCTACTTTTTTGTCATTAATAGTGAACCTACTTAAACTCTTTTTTTGGTCAATTAAACTCTATTTTTTTTGGTAGAATGATTTTTAACTTTTTTTTGGGTCAATAGATTTTAGGAATTGGTAAATACACCCTTGTATATTTGTCATACACCCCATTTAAAACGTTAAGTCAACGTAAAAATACGAAAATAGCCTTTTCCGTGCGAGTCACAACAAACATTAAATTTTCAAAAATTCGAATTGCCCGTAGTTATTTTTTATAACTACCAAAAATTTCAATTTCTGAAAAAATATAAAAACTTAATTTTGATACTTAATGGAAATTCAAAATTCCGGTAGTAATAAAATCCAAATTTATAACTACCGAAAATTCTAATTTCTGGTAAGTATCAAAATTAAATTTTTATATTTTTTCAGAAATTAGAATAATTTTATAACTACCGAAAATTTAAATTTTTGTTGGTATAAAAATTCAATTTTATAACTACCAGAAAAATTTTTCGGTAAATTTTTATATTTTTTCAAAAATTCGGTAGTTATAGGTAGGGGTGTTCAAAACCGAACCGATCCAAAAAGCTAACCGCAAACCGATACAAAAAAATCAAAAACTGACAAAAACTATTTTTTTTATGTCTTTCGGATGAGTTTTTTGCAAAACCCAACCGAACCGAACCGCTCGGATTTCGGATCTCTTTACTAAAACCGAACCGCAATTTATAATGTTATTCCTTTTAAACTTGTTTGAATGTATTTTTAATTGTAAATTGTTGTCCAACATATGCTATTAATTAATTATTTGTGTGTAAATTTTCTTTTGCAAGTATTATGTGTGTTAAATATTAATTCATAGCGGCCTTTGTGTGTGTGTTAAATACTATTTCACATTTTTATCTCATTTAGTTAATAAATGTCTTTTGAAAGTATTGTTTTCTATAATCGTTTTTTAGGAATGACTTTTGTATGTTTAAATATTGGCTTTAGAAATGGTAACCCAACAAAAATTATTAAAACGAAGGTCATTGATTGGTATTTGATAATATATTAGAAGTAAAACGTAAGCAATAACATTGTAGTTAATATTTACCTTTTTTAAAAATTACAACCGCAAAAAATCGAAAATCGATCCAATCTAAACCGCATTACTTTGGATCAGATTTTTTTTTGAGGAAGCAAACCGAACCGAACTGAACTGCATGCTCTTTTAAACTTTGGATCGGATGATTTTTTGTCTCAAAATCGAACTGAACCGAGTCGCGAACACCCCTAGTTATAGGTAGTATAAAAATTCAATTTATAACTACCGAAAATTCAAATTTTCGATAGTTATAAAATAATTGGAATTTTTGATTAAATTTTATAACTACTGAAAATTTAAATTTTCGATAATATAAAAGAGTATTTTGATATTAAAATTTTTAAATAATAATAAGTGGGATAAATGACAAATAGTAATAGATGTATTTACCAATTTCCTAGATTTTTAACTTTTAAGTACCCACGGGATAAAAGAAGCGGCCCAGCAAGCCTGGCAGGAGGTGAAGTCCAATATTATATTGGCAATACCAAACATCACTATGGGTGTTGACCAAAATAAAAAAACATCACTATGGGCCATTATCATATATATCTAGCAATTTCTATCCGTACATATATAATTTTTTATCTATGTATATATATCTACGGAATTAATAGTTCTACGAGTTTATTTTTTTTCAATACACACATGTTCGTAGAACTATTAGTTCCGCGGGTTGTAATTCTCTGCGGAACTATTAGTTCTGTAGGCATGTATGTGTTGAATTACAACCCGCAGAACTAATAGTTCCGTAGACATGTGTGTGTTGAAAAAAAATAAACCAACAAAACTAATAGTTTCACAGATATGTATGTGTAAATAGAAAATTATGTATGTGCAGATGAAAATTACCTATATATCTGCACAAATCCTGCTCCAAATGGACACGCCTCTATTACGCTAATGTTTCAAAAAATCAATATTTTTAGTTGACCAAAAAAAATAGTTGACAAAAAAAAAGAATCAATATTTTTAGACTGGTCATGTCGACCACGAAGCACCACCAATCATTTTCAACTATTGCGCTGATACTTCCGTTCAGTTCAGACTCTAAATGGATAAATAAGTAAACGAATTATGTGTTAACACACTAGTTAGAATAAAGAGTGATGCTTGGTGGCGCGACAGTTTTTTCACGAAACGGAAACGAATAAATAAGCAACCAATGAGAATAAAGAGAAGGAGGAAGAATTGAATTCAATCAAGGATAGAAAACCGATCAAATGGCATATAATCAATCCTTGCACTTTCGTAAAATCAAATGTCGCGCCCATTAGTGTTTTCCTAGAATAAATAGTCAACAGGTCACATAATTTCAGTTCGAACCATATTTAATTTAACCCATTCCTTACTATGCTTAATAATCTATATATAACAGCCACATCAAATTCTTATAACTCCTATTTCATGCCATCTCAATAAATTTGAAGGATAGAAAGTTAACTCTTAATAATCTATCTCATAGCTACTGTACTATTACTATACACCGTTATGTTGGAACTTGGAAGCGTCCCATTATATGAAATCGATTATTCAATTCAAGTCAGCATTTTATTTACTGGCCCTGAGGTGATGGACCGTGCTGTCCTAAGGCGTGGTGGGTTCAATTTTCAAACCTCATTTTGTTCACATGCCAAGTCCAGATGAGCAAGACTTGATATTAAAAGAGAGATTTTGCAAGGAAGAAGACATTTGATGCTAGGGTTGAAGCTTGTAGAAATCCAAGTGGCACTGATTGATCCTGCTGCATAATAGTTTGGTTCGTTTTCGCTTCATACTTAAAAAATGTTTATGTTGTTCATTTCATACCTCACTTAACCACTAGTGCATGCATGTATGTGTAATTGTTGTGTATGTGTCCATATACTGCATACAATAATACAATATTTGATTACAAGTTGTGATATAATTGGACCATCAAGAGTCAAGACAAGTCATTCTGGGGGAAGCACTGATAAAAGTACACTCAGATATTGTTCTGCATATCTTTCACACCAATGAACATTTGACAACCTAGAGAAAAACTAAACTCCAAATCATATCATCATTATTTTTTATTACAGATCAAACCAGGGCCACAACTGCAATTTCGGCTGCGACATTATGGTTTACAGACTCTTCGAAACCGCATTGTGATTGCAATTGTGGTTGTATCAATCGCATTTATTCACAAATTTTCACAATATCAAGAGTCGCGGCTTAACTGCAATGTAACTGTAACTGCAATTTAAAACCTCAATAAAGCCTAAATTTCATTTCCATTGATTCTCTCAATAACAGAGATAACACCTTGACCGCCAAGCTTTCCATGTCCATTGGCGACCATACTGGTGAAGAGCTGTTTGGCCAAGGAAGCACCAGGTAAGACAACGACCCTATCGTCGTCACCTCCTTCGACAACATCCACACCCATTCCCAGATCCTTCACCTGATACTCGGCGTAACCGCCGGGTCGAAAGTCCCTCCGAATCATCCTCTCCCCAAACAACTCCAGCGCCTTGGAACCCGCGGCACCGTTCCTAATGGCCTCAACGAACTGCTCCAAATCAAGCCCAGCACGCTTCGCGAACACGAGCCCTTCACTAACCCCAACCAGGTTCGCACCAATCGTTATCTGGTTCGCTATCTTGCAGCTCTGTCCGCACCCCGCGGGTCCCATGTAGGTCGCTTTCCCGAGAATTCCGAACAGTGGTTGGAGCCACTCCACCACCGAAGCTTCCCCCGCCGCGAAGATCGCTAGTTTCCCGTCCCTGGCTCCGATGTCGCCGCCGGAGACGGGTGCGTCGACGGAATAGGCGTTTCTGGCTCGTGCGGCGGCGGAGATCTCCCGTGCGAGGTCGGGGTGGGAGCTGGTGGTGTCGACGGCGACGGAGTTGGGGCGGAGGGAGGGGATGACGGCGTCGAGGAGGACGGATCGGACGTCGGAGGGGTGGCCGAGCATGGTGAAGACGACGTCGGAGGATTGGGCGAGGTGAGAGGGTGAGGCGGCGAGGGTGGCGCCGTCGGATTGGAGGGCGAGGGAGTTTGGGTGAGAGGGGTTGCGGGCGTAGAAGGAGAGGGTGTAGCCGGCGGAGAGGAGGCGAGAGGCCATGGCTCCGCCCATTACTCCGATGCCGATGAACCCGATTCGGGTTTCCGATGCTGTGATCGGGTTCGGGTATGTGCTTCCCATTTCGCTCTGGACTCTGGAGAGAAGAGTGTCGCAGGGCTCTTTTTTTTTAAAAAAAAAAATTAAAGTAAAATATGAGGGCTTTTCTGGGTGAGTTTGTTGAACAAATGGATGATGAGTGAAGTCTGAAGTGTGAACCACTAAAATCTAGGATTTGGATTCCCCGCTTACTGTCTAGTGTCTACAGTGCTAGTGCTTTACGATAATTCTCTACAACTAGTGCGTGGACCCATGTGATGCATGGGGCATAATGTGTGTATTAGTGGTGTTATACTGTGAAATAATATTTTTGTATTTAACATTTAAAATAACATCCAATTCAAACTACTTCATTAATTGATTCTAAAAGCTTCATCAAAAAAAAAAATTAATTGATTCTAAAAAAAAAAACTACTCCAATAATACTTTAAGTAGACTTGTCTTTTGGTCCATTCTAGGGGTGTTCGTGGGACGGGTTGGGACGGGTTATGCCCAACCCTCACCCGGCCCGAAAGTTTAATCAGGTCAATTTTTGAGACCCGAACCCGGTCCTTAACCCGATATAACACGATGATATGCGGGTTCAATGAAGACCGGGTCTAAGTAGGACAATACCGGGTTGACCCGAGGGACATCACATAGCATCGTCAGACTAAGATTTTAAAATATTATCAAGGACCAAGAAACAAAGATGAAAAAATTTCTCTAAAGTTGAGCGAATCACACCAGTGAAAACGCTCACATCCCTGGTGTGAAACAATCAGTTTCATACTGCATCCGCCAAACCAGAGCTAACCACAACTGGGCAAAATTTTCCACTCCTAGTGTGAGACTTGTAGGCCCTCTTATGAAACCTCCCGACCTGGAGCCCCAGAAGCGACCACACCCTTATAATCTTTCACACCCTTGGTGTGGTCAATGTTGATACAAAGAACTTTCCCAGCTTAGTGATAATCACAGCTGTGGAAGGTTTCATACCTCAGATGTGAGAATACCAGTCTTGACAAATCTTCAAATGATGATAAATAAAATTATAAAACAAGTATAATAGGGACAGGCCGGGTGACCCGAGGGTCAACCCGAACCCGACCCGGCCCGAAGCCGGGTTGTTAAGTTGGACTGTCCTATTGTCCTTTTCCTTTTAACGGGCTCGGGTTAGACCCGACCCGAAGTCATTGGGCCGGGACGGGTTGGCGGGCCGGGACGGGTCTTGCACACCCCTAGTCCATTCCTTGCCAAAAAAAAAATGTTATGACATCTTATTATGGAGATATTATTACTACCAAATTTTAGGAAAAAATTTCAAGAAAACAAAAAAGTGCAAACAGGCCATGAATTCTGATGTGAATTGATAGCGTTTCCCTTTGATTAAGGTTTCATCTATTATGGAGATCTTTATAAATTAACATTGTTTTAATACAAACTATCCATGTAGACCATACCAAGTGTCGTATCATTTGGTTGGTTAATACTTAATAGATTATTTGACTGAAACAACCATCTTCACTTTAAATGAAAATTAAAATATAACTAATTAGTCTTTTACTTTTCATACCAATATGATTCTAGCACCAATTCACTACATGTGCCTCTAGGCGAATATTCAAAAGTAACAACAATGAATTGCTAATTGCTAGAAGGCTACAAATGTAATGTAAAATCCATATGTTTAGGTTCGTAGCATAATGATTTATTAATGCAAAAAAGTATGAAGTTAGTATTCTATTACCGTGGCCACCATATTTCAATGGCGACGTTAATCCCATGCTCTACACTAACTTCCATTCGTACATTTCTAACCTCCGATTGGGTATGTGCCATTTACCTTACACTTTGTTTTTTAGCACCATAACTTTAGTAGACAGATATATTGAAGGGCACACTAATAACATCATCCTAAGTTACATTTATCTTTCGCAAAGATTGTATTGCAAATTATGCACAATTTTCATTATCTTATCCCTCAACTGGCATTTTTCTAAATAGGTGATAATTGAAGTTCAAAACACATTGCAAGTATTTAATGTAGAATAAGATCAAAAGGTTCTGATCAAAAAAAAAAAAAGATCAAAAGGAAAATCTTCAAACGTTAAAAGCAGGAGCAAATATAAAAGGCTCTATCTTTTCTTTTTTTTATACAAATAAAGACTCTATCTTCACGAAACTATGTTCCGCCTTGAAAATGTTCAGCCCCTTAGATCTATGTGGCACAACTTGCAAGTGCTCAAACGGCAGTATACAATTCATAGAAAAAGAATTTAGATATCTAATTTAGTACTCTCTTTGTATTTGAATATAAGCAAAAGTACTTAAACTCACGTTTATTAAGAAAATTAGTTAAGTGCAATTAAGTTTCTTGATCTCATATAAAAAATTAGTGTAGTCTCTAAATTACCCTTAATAAATACAGTACAATTCATCATATTTATGAGTATAGTAAATTGTTATTTATGAACAAACTATGCATTGGAAAATAAAATCTAAATTAACTTAATTAAGGGTATTATAGGAATAATTTTATTAAATGAGATAGAATTAGTTACTTTTTGCTTATATTTAATAACAAAATATTTTGGTGTTTTTTGCTTATAATAAAAAACAGAGGGAGTATAGTTCAACATTCAATGAACGCCACTAACAATCTGACCATTTTTGAAACACATACCCAACCACAATAGTAGGACCAAATATGCGTGAAATGTTGTATGTTACAAAAAAAATTTCCAATATTTTTCCTTTTCTGATAACAAATACTGGCCTTCAGACAAACTTCATCCCAAAGAGATAAAATTAAAATTTTTTGAGGCCAATGAGTGACCTTGGTCTTAAAAATAGTTCCCATAATTCATCACTGATTGGCAGCAGTTTCACAATTCCATTAGCATCAGGCAAAAATTATCAGCTTCTATATAGTGTGTGTGTCCAATCCACCTGCATAGAAGTAAAATGAAAAAAATTCTTCAGGTTGAACTCTCTAATTCATGTAACGGCCTTAATCATCGTTCAACAATTGGATTCTGAAAAATGCCTCTTAACAGAAAATGGAGCTTACCTGCTTTACATAACTTCCTTCCCATAAAAGCTTTTAACTAAAGTGTCTACACTGCAACTACTTTAAATTTGTCTCTAAGGCTCACTCCGAACATCCCACTCATGGTAAGTGGCTGTATAATTTGAGATTTGGAGTATAAAAAAACTTTAAGTTTCCTGTTTATACATTCTACACACTTGAGCCTAAAACTCTTTCCTCCCAAAATAAAATTTCTATAGAAGCAATATTGAGGAAGAGAATATACTTGAGAGCAACATAATTCATACTACATGGGATTGCTGTCGTTAGTTTCATCATTTAATATTATTGCTTGTTAAAAAAATCAAAACAATTTAATACTCAAAGGCATAGATGTTTTTTTTTTTGCCAAACTCAAAGGATACAGAATAGCAGCAAACAATTTTCAATATCGCCACTGTACAACCAACTCTCTGGGACATGCCAAATTTAATAATCAGAGTTACAGGAGGCACATAACACTTCAATCATCAAAGAAATGACATTAAAACATAGGACAAACAAAAGACTGAAGAAAACTCTAATGCATGGTGCAAACCTGTGAAGATAGGGGCAAAAAGAGTTTAGGTAGAATGAATACCAGATACAAAGAGTATACCCTACACAAAATGCATTATGTGACTCACAAAGAAAGGATTGCTGATTTTATATGCTTGAATGATTAGTTGCATTGTTAATCTACCAATATGGGATGTATGCGAATAGATCTTGGTGTTTTCCCATTTGGCTTTTCCAATCTATAAAGAGAAGTCTAGAATAAAAAATTTGAGAGCAAAATCGAACCAAAACGTTACAAAAAGAAGAGAAAAAACCGAAGGAAAACTAAAGCCTAACTAAATTTCAATGTTTTGAGTAGAGGACAATGTGCTTCCAGAACTCCATGGTGCTCATGCTTCAATCTCTGATTTTAAGCCCCCCTAGCAAACTTATTGGCAAATAAAAAACAAAACAATGATTAAGAATCTTAATTGAAGATAATAGGATAAAAAATGATGAAAGTGGGAATAAATAAATATAAATAAAAAAAACAGATAGATAACCAATCAACATCAGTCCACCAGAAAATAATTAGAAAGAAAAAATATACAGAACAAAACAAATACAGTGACTAAAGCAAATAGTTACAAAAACAAAAAAAGAAGGTCTCTTACAACAGCCACTGTCCCCCTCTCCATCCACGGTCACTGTTAACTGGTGAGTCTGCTGCAGCCAAGCTCAGTTGAGAGCTAGCCCGCAACCGTAAGTGGTCCCCGATCCACTTGCTGCTCGCTCCCTGCGCGCCATCCCCATTGCACAACAACACTGCATAGAAGTTGCAGGAATAAAAATTTGAGTGAGAAGAAAAAGGCAAAAGATTCATTTCGAAAAGAGGTAAGCAGGTAGATAGGAAATCATCAAATAGGAGAATACAGTGTGTTCAAAACTTCAAATACGAAATTGCAATTCATCAAAGTTGAAAAGTGTGCAAAAGAATGGTGGAGATAGAATTTAAAAAGAATGAAAACATCAATGAAATTGGGGAGAGTTGAGACGCTCAAGATACTCTTTCACGCGTGCAAACATTTGTAATAATTAAAACCTACTAATTAAATGAAACAATAACCCTTCCCAACAAATATAGCATGAGTCCATATTAAGGGTTTAAACTTTAAAGAGAGAAATTCAAATTGTATTGGAAAAAGAAGAGAGAAATCCAAAAGACACAATTGTCATACATGATTGTTTCTAGAGAATTGCTTTTCCCTTCCGTAGTTGGCCTCGGTAATGTGGAGAGGCATTAAACCCACAGCCTTTTTTTAAATAATCTAAAGTAAACCCTCAACACTATTTCCATTCCACATTCCCAGAGCACCCACGTCCCTCTCTGTCTTCTTTATTATTTGGTTGGTTTTCAATGCCCACTTCCCAGACACCCACTATATTTGTAGACACTGCAATTTCTAATGTTTGGCATTACTTATGTTTATTAAGTTACATAATATGCTTGTTTACTAAATTGTCCTAAGTTTTGGTGGGATAATTTGCCCCTTGGCATTACTATCTTTAGATATATTAAAGATGCTAGTACTTTGTTTATTTATCAACTTCTCTAAATTTTTAATATCTATTTAATATTTTAATTTTTAATTTTTTTGCATCATTTATCTATTACATCTAAATTAGAATAATCTTGCACATTACTTATAGTCATGATTTGAATTTTTTGTCTACAATAAATTATTTTATTTTTTATTTCTATTTTATTACAACCATTAACATAGAATCTCAATTAATAATCATAATTAAAATCAGAAAGATATTACATTAAACGACTTGCCAATTTTCATTTAATATATACTCCATCAATTAGAAATATATTTTATTTAATACATACTCTCTCTGTTTTTAATATAAGTAAAAAAATACATATATCTAAACTATATTTAATCCAAATATATATATATTTTTTATTTATATTAAAAATGAATAGGGTATACTCAATTTATCATTGGTGTACCTAATTGCCACCCTTTTTTTTGGTCAATTAATTGCAACCCTTCAAGCAAGCACTAATGTTGCTGCGGTAGCACCAAAAAAGTACTAATCGCAATAGTAAAAACCTTTCCTTCTGCAAGCGGCGCACACACTCCGAGAAAAAGTGAGACAAACGTAACTTTCAATTTTTTTTACTTAAATATGTTTTTGTCCCAATAATATAGAAGTATTTTATTTTTAGTCTCTATTAAAAAAGTCAAACGCTTTTAATTTCTATTTTTATTTTTATTTTAGTTATTTAAGTGGATTGATCGCTGATATATCTATTTTGAACCCAGTTAATATGCCTAAAAACTTTGTCATATAGGATGTCAGGTCAGTCCTTCTCTCTCCCACCTCTCCCTTTCTCTCTCCTCCCTCCTCCCCCCGCCTTCCCCCTTGGTTCACCCCCTCCTCCCTCCTATCCTCTAGCGTGACACGCTTAAGGGTTAAGAAGAGTAGCAGGCATCATCGTGGACTCATCAGAGAGTGAGGGAGAAAAATCTCTACGTTTCCAAGTCTCCAAGTCTCTATTATTCACTGCACGAGACGATCAAAGACTTGTTTCTACCAACAAAACAAACAATACAACTTCTCCAACTTTATCTTCTTTCTTCTCAAACAACAACAGCTGCAAAAGATAAAAAAAAATTTAAAAAAAAAAGAAGCAGAATCCCATTTCTTTATTTTGTTCCTTTTCAATAAGCAACTAGTAATAAAGTTGAACAAAACCGCCATGGTTGCTCAACAAGCTACAGCCTCTGCCCCTTCCCACATCATTTTCCTTTTTTCATAAAACCCCTTTTTCTCGTTGGGAATTATATCTTTTAGGGTTTTCAGATTTGTGTGTTTTGGGCAATTAGATTTGGTTATTCCTTTGTTTTTTTAATTCAGCTGGAAAAATTGAATATTGGTTAAAGGGGGATTTGTTTTCTCGGTGGGTGACATTGGCTGGTAATTTTCTTCACCAATTTGTGTTTTTATTGGGTTCGTGGATTTGGTTGAAGTTTTTCTCTGATTCTAATTTGGATTTCCAAATGTGGAGGGAGGAGAGAGAGAGAGAGGAGGTGGTGGGGTGGAGGGAGGAGGAGAGAGAGAAGGTGGTGCTGGTAGGGTGGGGGTGGAGGGAGGAGAGAGAGAGGAGGTGGGGGAGGAGGGTGGAGGAAGGAGAGAGAGGAGGGAGGAGAGAGAAGGGACTGACTTGACATCTTATGTGCCAAAACTTTTGGCCACGTAGGCGTGCTGATTGAGTTTAAAATAGACACATCAGCGGTCAATTTACTTAAAAGACTAAAAGTAACAAAAAAAATTATAAGGGCAAAAAATATTTAACTTTTTTAATAGAGATTAAAAGCAAAACACTCCTATATTATAGAGATTAGAAATATATTTAAGCTTTTTTTTTGGGTCTGTCTAGGGAATAGGTGGTTCATCGCGAGAAAGTTAGATTTTGTAAAAAAAAATAGGTAGTTTACGGTGGACTACTAATCTCATTAATAATGTACACCGTTAGATTTGTTAAAACAAAAATTGAAAGTCTAGATCGTTTGAAAATTAAAATGAGAATAACTACACCTAACTACACCCCCACTCTTTCTCTCCTAACCACTCCCTTTCTCGGACCTCCAGCCTTCTCCCCCCCCCTCTCTCTCTCTCTCGCTCTCTCTCTGTCTCCACCGCGTCATCCCAAACTTCATGTGCTAGGGCAGTGACTTCACCGCCAGCAACAGCGCCGCCGACGAGTCCATCTACGGCGCCAAGTTTGCCAACGAGAACTTCATTAAGAAGCACACCAGACCTGGAATCTTGTCAATGACGACGACGGAGTGGCTCGACACCGGCGACATCCACCCCAAACTCTGACATCCACCAACAATAAAAACGGGTCACATGAGCCTTAGTACGACGAATCTGGGTTCTTAGTGTACATCGCCACCATGATGTTCCCTCTCTCCGTCAAAACCTTCAACACGTCGATGTTCTCCCTCGTTGCCGATTCCGCCATCACCATCTTCGCAGTCGCCCCCTCCTCATCAACCACCATGTATGATGGCGGATCCGGCGGGAAGAACGCGAACTTCGCCGCCATCGACGACGTCACCGCCCCCATTCCACCAACCAACAAAACAAAAAATAAAAAAAATAAAAAAAATAAAAAATAAAAAAGCTAACGAGAAATCCAGTGCGTTTTGCATTTTGGTTTTAGAGTTTTCAACTTTTCTTTGTTTTCTGGAGGTTATTTTTTTGTTTTCTGGATTTTTGTTGTTGAATTGGTTGAGTTGTGTATAGTGTTTGGAGTGTGGTGTGTGGGGTCTTGGATGGAGAAAGTGAAGAGATGGTGGACACGGAGGGGGGGAGAGTGAAGAAGGAGTATTGGTGGTGGGGGCGAGAAGTCTCTGCCGCTGGCAACAGAGAAGAGGAAGGAGGAAGAAAAAGATGGCGGTGGCGGAGAATCTAGTGATGGGTGGTGGTGGTGGTGTCACTTTCTTCTACAACCACTCTCTCAGTAGCAACAAACATAGAAAGAAAAAAAAATCAAAGGAGTGGGGGTGGTAATGATCTGACGGCGGCGGCGGGGATGGTGGTGGACGGTGGAGGGAGGCCACGTAGGGAGGAGAGTGAGGATGGGTGGGGAGCTGTGGTGGAGGCACGTGGGGGACGCACCGTTGCTCGCAATGGAGAGGAAGAAGAAAGCTACGCGTGGTACTGGCGATGGGGGACGGTGGTGATGGGTGGGGTTGGTATTGTGTGTGGAAAGTTTAGTTGTTATCATTTTTATTTTAACTCATCTCAACCCTTTATTTCTTATAAAAAAATCCAATGGCATGTATTGCAATTCTTAATGTTCACATTAGTGGTCCACCCATAAGTTTTAAAATTAGGGGTCCACCCTAGAACGACTCTTTTTTTTTTAACCTTTTTTAGTTAAGAACATGTGGGCCGTAACTTTGAGGAGGAAGGTCCACAATACGTCCTAACTTTTTCATATTTGTTCAACTATAGCTATAGATATTTGTGTCTTTGATTTGAATGTTAGATTGTTTCGAGATATTGTATTAAGCTTGACTTTGATCAAATTGTTTGTTGGACTACTTGTACTGGTATTTAGGCTTTGGGTTTTGTCCATTTTCAATGAATTCCTTTGACAAAAAAAAACTATAGATATTTGTTCTAACTTTGCATTCCATCGAAGTTGTTAGTTGTCTATTGTGGAAAGTGTTATTGATTAAAGATATTTTAGTTAACTTTGCATCGGATTAAAGTTGTCTATTGTGGAAGAATGGGATGCTATGCTATGTGCGGTTCTTGTGTTTGTACCTGCATTCTAGCTAACTTTCTGAATCAGCAAGCAATAAACTAATACAGACAATATATATACATAAAAGTTGTCAAATATTTATGCCACAGCCATTCAGACATGGTTAACCACTTTTATTTTTTCTTATAATCGATCTTTACTCTCCAATGTGTCTTGTAGTTTGGGGCACTAACAATCTATTTTAAAATCCAGCATTATTTGTTCCAACTGTTTGGCAGGCTTTGTTAACGACTCCACTTCCTACCCTCTACCTCTCCCTGCGGGAAAGAATCTCTCTCCATGCACTCCATTCTTATAATTCATGCCCAATTTTTTATTGTTGTTTCTTAACTATATACTAACTGAAGTTTCCATTGATAGTTCAACTTTGCATTCGTGTCGATCAATTACTCACCACTGGCCACATATTCATATTTGATAAAATAATTAGGTGATTTCAAGTTTAATTTTTTATGTAATTTTTACCATCATCAAACAGGCTCTCTCTATATATACATGATACACAATATACATACAGATACATCATTAGAGATTTTTTTAAATAACGATTGAGATATATAGTCATGTAAAAAATGTTTACAATATAGCGAAAGCTAACTTAGATTAATAGTTTTACCAATTAAGGTGATCTAAAATCCATTACCATGATTTCGTGATCATTGAGTAAGGTAGCTGGTGTTGGAATATGCGAAACGACAACAATACAGCATGTGATATGTTTGCAGAGGGAAAAGAAATGGGACCCAAATTTTGTGTTTTTTTTTTCCTCAAAAGGAATTACTTTTTAAAAGCTTGAATTGTTTTATAAGCGATTGAATTACTATTGCAATTTTAGAATTTGACTTTCACTCGATCGAACCATAATAATAGTCAATCGACAATTTCACCCAGATCAAACTATCCTTTCTTAACATTTACCTTTTTAACAATTATCATAACAGTGTACACAGACTTTGTTTTCATAAATTGATAGCAATCATTGAAGTTAAAAAAAAAAAACTACGCTGTAGCTCAGCATTGTTCAATTCAACGGTTAACTTTTTATGAAAATCAATTGAAGAATTTAGTTAGAATTATTAATTAATTAATATTAATATTTAAATTAAAATGAAAAGGGCACAATAGACCATACTGGAGCGGGGATTCGGGGTTGGCCTGTATTCCTTTCGTGTCAGATACTGTTGCCACTTTGGCATCAAGCGTAGTACAACAACTGTTGTGGTGCTGGATGATATGGTGAACATAGCGCCTAACACGTGTTCCTGATTCCAAACTTCAGTCGACATCGTGTGTGTGTGTTTTTTTGGCTACTTTCGCCTAACACCCAAGACTCTGTTTAAAAGATTTAAGTTCAGAATTACTCGGATCAATATTAATATACAGTATGTGTTTGGTTCTATAGTAATTAAAATTGATTTTACATGAAGTGATTTTATAAAATAGATTTTTCCTAAAAGTGAATTAAATACAAAATAATTTATATTTAAATACATAAATGAGTTGAACAATAGATAAATTAGAGACTAAAAATCATATTTAAAAATAAAAACTCTAAATCTCAATTTTCAATCTATTCTAAAAGTAAAATCAATTCTATTTGAAAACAACACTGAAACGTCTCAAAATCAATTTAATATCTATTGAATCAGTTTTACCTCTTAATGAAGTGAATCCAAAACATGCAGCGCGGTCGACTTTTCAGGTGGTGGGAAATGGGAAAAGGACCCTCTTCCTTTTGCATGGCCCGGGTCACCAACCTTAGTTAAGACTTACAGTCAAATGAGATAATGCCATATAAGAGCGACAAGACCGGTTCTTCGTTTGGTGGTGGGGTAGTGTCGGCTAGAGAATTGATAAAAGGCAGTTAAACAAGGATTCTTTGAGCTCTCTTATCTGTAACTGTTTTAAACACGGCTTAATATTTGTTTTGCTTCAGGTTTTGATTATTGTTGGGGGAACTTCTTCTTCATTTGAGTTTTGCTTCCTATCATAGGATATTGATTTTTGGTCTTCGATTCATCCAAGGTCAGTCCAGTGATTATTATCATATCAAATTCTTTTGTTGTTGTGGAATTTGGAATTTTGTGTGTTCTGGACTCGTCACATCAACACGTGATTCTTTTATTGGATGCCCCTTTTTGTTGAATTGTCCCAGTTAGCATTTCTGGAAAAAATATCGGTGTGCAGATAGTAGAATGCAAATGGGGTTGCTGAATTTCTGTACTTCACCATTTCTATTAGGAAAAGATTGAATTTTTGCTCCTGGTTTTGAGTTTCTATACTTGAGTTGTGTTCCATCTTTCTGATTCTGATTCTGATTATATTCAATTTCTTCATCGGTTTGAACTTTGAACTCAATATGGTTTGAACCATTCATTTACGGCTCAAACTCGAACCACAATACACAGATGATGCTTTATACTCAACATGCATATACGGTGTTGTCTGCTGCTTTTATTGATTCATAATATTCAAGTGGGCGATGCAGTTTCTTTTTTTAATTAAAAAGTTCAAAATGATGCTAACAATAATGTTATGATGTTAATCTTAACATGTACTGCATCATCATGATCATGATCATCTTTAATCTTTAATATACCACCAAAGAAGATTTTCAATCAAATGTCCACTTTACATACACATTAACAAGTTGTTTGATTCTAAATATTCAATGCGATCACGACATAACAGTTTTGAGCCGTAGTGGAGGGGTTTTTACTTTCCCCTCTTTTTGGTATTTGTAGTTGGTATTTTGTGGGAAGACTCCAAAAAGCATTCTTCAGTGTGGAAATCTGCTAAAGGATTTTTTTCTTCTTCTGTTGCATTTTGAGACTCATTATGGTGGTTGTATATGTTTCAGATTTCAGCACGGGGCACAATAGTGTCATAAAGCTGGTGAAGGCAGAGATGAATTTTCTTGCCATATCTGTGAGTGACATGTTTAACCTTCTAAAGAAAATGGCACACTTCTTGGAGTTATCCTAATAAATCAGTGAAAGTCTGCAAGTCATGGAGGACAGTGACAGGTAATATTCGTAGAAACTCCTTCTCTGCCCTATTCATCCTCGTGTTTTGTATTTTGTTTTGTTTTGTATTTTGTTTTGTTTTGGCTCTGTCTATTCTGCTCAGTATGCATGTATGTAGCCATGTATTATGATTTCACTGTTTCTTGTAAAGTGTAGATTCGAAGAGAAGTCCTTTTCAAATGGAGATGTCTACATTGGTAAATTCAAGGGCATACTTCCCCATGGCAACGGAAAGTACACATGGTCAGATGGGACAGTATATGAGGGTGATTGGGTTGACGGAAAAATGACCGGGAAAGGACTGATTACATGGCCTTCAGGAGCAAAGTATGAGGGCGAATTCTCTGGGAGTTACCTTCATGGTCATGGCAGCTTTACAGGATCTAGTGGCTGGGTTTATACGGGTGGCTGGAGGATGAATGCTCATCATGGGATTGGACGGAAGGTGTATCGCAATTCAGATATTTATGAAGGTTTATGGAAAGAAGGAATTCGTGACGGTAGTGGAAGGTATACTTGGAATAATGGAAACACAATGTATATTGGAAATTGGAAAAGTGGGAAAATAGATGGAAGAGGGGTTATGAAGTGGGCTAATGGTGATATCTTTGATGGTTGTTGGTCAAATGGGCTTAAACAAGGATCTGGAGTTTATAGATTTGCAGATGGGGGGCTTTACATTGGGACATGGAGTAAGGGCCTAAAGGATGGAAAAGGAACATTCTATCCTTCTGGTAGTAAACAACCATCTCTAAAGAAGTGGTGTATCATTCTTAATAGTGATGATAATGATTGGGTGTTGAATAGAGAAGACCATATGGCTCCAAAGTCAAGATTTTATCGTAGTCTCTCTGAAAAGGTTTCAGGCAGTGGTAGATCAAAAAGTTCGCGCCAAATATCTCACAGGACTTCGTCAGTGGATGCAAATTGGAGCCTTCGAAATCCTGGTGAAGATTGCATATGTCGCGATTCCTCATCCGCATTATTGCAGAACTTTGATGAAGGTCAATCTGAGGCATCTGGTATGAGTACTATGGTTTACGAAAGGGAGTACATGCAAGGAGTTCTAATCATGGAGAGAATTAGGGAGAATTCAGAAATATCACATAACAAAAACAGAAGGCAAAATAAGTTTCGTGTCAAGCATGTGAAGAAGAGTTCATGTATAGAGATTTTTAGAGAACGCCAAAGCTATTATCTGAAGCTTAATTTGCAGCTTGGCATCAGGTACTTATTCAATATGAATTTCCTTATGTCTGTGCATATGGAAATTTGAAAATTGCACCTTATGCTAGTCTTGGTCCTATATGCATCCGACTCCAGCATCACTAATTCAATGACATTAAAGATACATTTCTATCATGTCGGCAATATAATAAACGAAAGGGGGTGGGTGATAATCAAAGTTAATGTGGCATATTTATTTGGTATTATGTTTATTATGTTTCATATGAAGTTTTGATTTTAACAAATTTGGCGAAATTCTCAGGTATACTGTTGGCAAAATTACACCAGTGCCTGCACGTGAAGTTCGGTCATCTGATTTTGGAGATCGAGCTAGGATAAGGGTGTTCTTCCCCAAGGAGGGTTCACAGTTGACTCCTCCACATTATTCTATAGACTTCTACTGGAAAGATTATTGCCCTATGGTCTTCAGGTATTTATTAACTATTTGCCAAATTAACACTTTGCCCATTTAATAATATTGAAGGTTTCATGTGCTTGGCTTAATTTATTCCCCACTGGATTATTACAAGGAGCTTTCCAGTATCTTATTTGTTTCTTCTTCTTTCTTCGCATAATTAAACAAGCATATATTTGCAGGAATTTGAGAGAGATGTTCAAATTAGATGCTGCAGATTACATGATGTCCATTTGTGGTGATTGTGGTCTAAGAGATATAACTTCACCCGGGAAAAGTGGCAGCATCTTCTTTCTTTCTCAAGATGATAAATTTGTGATAAAGACGCTGAAAAAATATGAGCTAAAGGTTTGTAGTCACCTTTTTTTTCTGGCTTAATTATTTTGGGTTGAATTCATCAACTGATATATGAGTTTGACTTTAGAGTTCTGCAGTTGGATAAATAAGCATATTAGATGACATAAAGACTATGGAATGATAAAATACAATTACACTGATACCTACAGCCAAACCCTGTAGACACCAATAGTACTGGTGGTGCCACTAATCTGATGACAACTTTTATGAACAAGGTTCAATACTTCAATGAAAGCCAATGCCAAAATGGCAATTAAGGCCATTTGGATGTGCTATTCTGGAGAAACATGTTTTTTGTTGGGAAAAATCATTTTTAGAGAGAAATAGATATATCCATGGACATGAGTAGCACTTGCAAGTGCCACTAATTTGATGACAACTTTTAAGCACAAAGTTAATGAAATCCAATACCAAAATAGCTAATTAAGATGGACTTTGCTGGAGAAAAATGTTCACAAAAATCACCTTTAGAGAGAAATATATGATTGCTTATTGTTCTGTCTCTGTCTCTCACAATCTGTAGACACCAATATCACTTCTAGTGCCTATGATGTGATCACAAAATTTTTAGGGCAAAGTTCACGAAATACTGCATTTAGATGGGATTCTTCGGGAGAATTTTTTTTTTTGGGGTTAAAAAAATCAATTTCACAGAGAAATCATTGATTACTTATGTTTTAATCTCTCATAGTCAATACTGAATAGATTGACCCAGTAAAATGACAGTTCCTAAGTCCATGATTATGTGCATGTTTCTCTACTTGTAGGTTCTGCTCAATATGCTTCCTAAATATTACCATCATGTTGGTAGTTATGAGAATACTCTTATTACAAAATTCTTTGGGCTCCATCGAATAACACTAAGAGGTGGGAAAAAGGTATTACCTGCTATCTTCCTTTAGCTTCTTTCTCCTTGTTAATGGGTTTAACTATAAATATCTCTCTCTTTTCTTCGTCAGGTGCGCTTTGTGGTCATGGGAAATATGTTTTGCACAGAACTGCATATCCACCGCCGTTATGATCTGAAGGGGTCTTCTCAAGGAAGATGTACAGACAAAGATAAAATTAAGTGCAATACAACATTGAAAGATCTTGATCTAAATTATGAATTTCATATGGACAAAAAATTGCGAGAATCCCTATTCAAGTGAGTCCTTACTTTATAAGAATAACTTATCCAGAAGTGATCGGTATGCAATGCAATTTTTTGTTTAGTAAGGAGTATAAGGGGCAACTTGGTGCTATAAAGTTTACGCCATGGCAGGGTCTAGAGAAGGGCCATGACTTATGCCTGTTGTGGATCTATTGCAGGCATCTTCCTTGCTTATACTCCTTACTGTACAAATAGGGAGTATTTGTTCACACATTTCTAGAATTTAACAATTGTGTTCTTCTAGCTAGAAAATATATTGCCTATTTCATGGTTATGTTATTCTGTTCTTTCCCATGGGAAATGCTTAACTTTCCCATTAATAATATTTTACTTTCTTGGTGGATTAATAATGTTGGTCCCAATATTGATCATTGATCATGGTTTTAAGAGGATGTTTCCTTGGTCCCCTGAAACCACAGGGTTATGGGACTAATTTGCAAGAAATTCTAATTGATTGCTATCTCTACTCCCCAAATATTGAAACAGCGATCTTTTGATGTACAAGTGCAAAGAAATTTTGGATGGTCTCTATTGGATCCCGCTACTGCAAATTTTATTAATTACAGTGTTTGGTCCAATTCCAAGGGAAGTACTTCAGAAGTAATGAAAATTCTGAGTCTCTTCATGTTTATAAATTTTAAAAAAAAAAATTGAGAAGTGAAGTCCACATTAGGATCGGCAAACCAATCTATGACCATCTTTACATATGATAGTACTAGGCTCTTGGCATGTGATAGTACTGAGTTGTGACAATTATCTTGATTGTATATGCCATAAAATATTTATCACGAGGATTGTGTTAATGCTCCTTGACTGAAGGGTTAGTAAGTTTACCTTCTAGTTATGACCAGATTTTTTTTTTTTGGTTCAGGCAAATTTCTCTAGACTGCAATTTCTTGGAGTCTCAGCACATAATTGATTACAGCCTTCTGTTGGGATTACATTTTAGAGCTCCAGAGAATCTAAAGGCCTTAGTGGAACCTCCCGGAACAATGCAACGTCAGGATAGCTTACCTTCTGGAGATGGTAAATCCTGATCTTTGCAAGCTTGCATTTTTTTCTGTATAAGCTCACTACAAACTGATTACCATTCTCTATCTTTTTTTTCTAAACATTTGGGCCTAGGTTTCTTTGTTTTTTATTGAGTACTTATGGACTTGATTTTGTTTGCACTAGATGCACTCAAACAAGGGGAGCAGTTGATTATTCCCAAAGGATTGTTACTAGTTGCTCATGAACCCAGCTTTGTCAACACTGCACCTGGACCCCACATTAGAGGGAATACATTGAGGGCATACTCCATAGGTGACAAGGAAGTTGATCTTTTACTGCCTGGTACTGCAAGGTATCTATCTTCATTAACTTTTCGCGTTATATTCCGGTTGTTTCCGATTCAGTATTCATTAGTTCATCACCTTTACATGTATATCTTCTTTGGTCATAGTAGCATGTTTATTGTTAGAATACATGTTTATGGAGAAGTTAAAAAATAGAGCTTTTGAAAAAATTGAAGTATAAAAGTTATTTTCAACTTATACGCGAAGTTATTAGTTAGAAAACTCATATTATAAGTGATTATAGAAAATATTATTCAAAGAGGCTCTCACTCATCCTATTTATAATCTTATTCAGATTAATGTTTTTCTGTGCATTCTGTTTTTTTTTTTCTAAGCAGAAATTTTTTGCTTATTTTTGTGTGTTGGATTGTAAGAATTATATCATATATGGAATGGAAATGTTACTCAGGCTGCGAGTGCAATTAGGAGTAAACATGCCAGCTCAAGCTACTCGCAAGCTTCAGGAAGATAAGGTGGAGGAATCAGAAGTGGAGCTTTTTGAGGTTTATGATGTGGTACTCTACATGGGCATAATTGATATACTGCAGGAATACAATGTCAAAAAGAAACTTGAGCATGCCTACAAATCAATGCAGTTTGACCCCATGACTGTATCAGTGATAGAACCCAAGTTGTATGCTGACCGTTTCATCAATTTCATGGATAAAGTTTTCCCGGAGGAAACTCCCTGAATAACAATAATATGTATATTTTTCTTTTCCATTTCCTTTTTGGTATAATCCTTCTTTGTAATTAATTGATTCAAAGGACGAATATTGTAATTTATCAGATCAGTTTTGTTACATTCCACTTAATAACACAACTCTTATTTTTTTTTGGTTCGGGACCATCGTTGGCTACCCACACAGTATCCTAACGCTTTTAACGAAGGACTAATCTGCGCTTGTGCATAGAGGGTAAGTTTTTGCACTGGCCAACACCTGATTTCTGCACTGCAGAAATCGATCCTGAGAGCTCCAGGTCGACTCCCCATGTCCCAGGGCAGCCTTAAACCACTGTACCAACGGGTGTTGGTTAACTCTTATTTAGTTACTTATTCATATGTACAACTTTCTAGCACCAAGAAAAGCTAACAACAAATAACTAATCATAATCAAAGAAATATAAATATTTGAATTCTTCTTTTCGATCATAACATGATAAATCTTAACATGGAGAAATCAAAAAGATGATGATGATGATATGCAACCACAAGAAACAAACATGACAAAGAAAGCCACGAGAAAGACTTACAATTTGACAAAAACGTTTCAAGCCATTTCTCAGGCAAATTAAGTCTAAATTCACTCACTCACATACCACCTATAGAAGCAGGAAGCCATATCAGATTCAGAAGGATAAGGGAGATTAGGTGATGGGTATGAAGCCTGCACCAAAATCACATAAACCGCGCAGCATCAAATCTTTCTTTGATTTTGAGCTAGCAATCACCTAAGTCATGACATTGGTGCAGACATCATACCCATCATACCCAAACTCCCATCTGCACATTCTCAACCATGAATCTTGTGTCTTGCTCACTCACTCGATCACTTATGAAATGTACACCCTGATATATAAATACTTATTGGATGTGGCATTCAGATTAACTTGTAATCCAATTTTTTGTTTTTTAAACAATTGTGAGGAAACAATACGATAGGATTTGATGGAAATAATGAATCAACGAGGTGTATTCCCATAAATTTAATTTGAAAAAAGTTGTCATTCTTAATATTTTCTTATGACTTATCCTTGTTTTTCAAATCAAATATTGAAGTATTTATATCCCTGATTCATTTTCTTAATTATCTCTTATAATATATATTGGTATGTTCAATTTAAATTTAAAATTGTTTTCTAACATCTTTATATCAAAAAAATATTTACTAACATCTATCTATTGAATTTTAAATGCCAACGAATTGATTATCCCTTAATATTTTTTGATAACATAATTATCTCTTAATATTGATTTACTAAATTAAAGAATCATACGTGATTTTAAGGCTTTTTGACCTGGCTAGAGTGCAATTTGAGCAAAAATTTACTAAAATAGTATAGAGGAAAAAGAATTTACCTTCATAGTGCAAGTCGAACCTCTCATATACGACTCATCATTTTTTAATTTATAAATAAGAAATATTATAATAAATATTTGAAAGAAAGATCTAAATTCGTATTATTTTATCTACCTTTTAGTACTTCGTTTGATATATGGTTACCTCTGGAATTTTCCTTATCGTTAACAGAAAATTAAAAACAAAAAACAAATTTATGACTTTTTAATTATAATAAAATAAAATTGCACAACATTAATGACACGAGTAGTAAATACTCGAGTCTCTTCGGTATGATGTCTAGGGTTAAATTTTTAATAGATTAGTCTTCATAATTGTGTGTAGAGAATACTCGAGTTTATACACACACAAAAATATTCCTCATAATTTAACCAAAATTTTATGAAATTTAATTGTTAATTTACCTCAAGACGTTACATGTAAATAGTTAATTTAATTAACAAATCGTTACAAAATTGATTTTACTATAATTATATTGAAGTAACGTATTTCTTAATGAGTTGACGATTTATATTAAGTGATTAAATAGGGTTTTAAGTTTGTTTAGATTTGCACATTTTTTTTGACGAAAATCTGCACACATCTTGTTAGAAACGTGAGATAAAAATGAATACCGTACAGGATATTGATTTTATGTTAAATATTTGCCAAACGTTAATAAGTACTTTAAATATATTAATTAAAAAATAAAAAAATAATTACTTAAAAAATGTATATGTTTAATATTGTCAATATATTACATGTTATATTTTTAATAAGTATTTTTTATTATATTGATTTCTCAACTTATACCTTCATGACCTTAATATTTTCAGTTTACAAAACAGAGCACTATTAAACATGAACAAAAAAATAGAACATCAAATCTTAATTAAAAAAACTCTTACATATTGCAGAAAATCAAGAAATAAACTCTGAAAATTCTATCATAAAATTGAATCCACAGAATTAACATTGATTATACTGAAATTGGCACCAGAAAAACATCATACTGAGTTTTTTTTAAAAAAAAGGTGCATATATAGTAATTGAAATACAAATTAATTAAGTACTAAATTATATTTAATGTATAAAAATTAGAAAAGAAACCCATGTTAAGCCAAAAGTGAGACACATAAAAACAAAAATAATAAGCAATAAAACAAAATTAGAGGCTTTTTTTTTACAAGACCAACAAAATTAGAGGTTAGGGGGAAAGGAAGACTGAAATTAATTAATAATTATTAGGCAATTTCTATCTACACATACATGATTTTCTATCAACACATACATGCTGCGGAACTATTAGTTCCGCAGGTGTATTTTTTTTCGGACACACATATACCGCGGAACTATTAGTTCCGTAGGTTGTAATTCATTGCGGAACTAATAGTTCCGCAAGCATTTTTTATTCATTATGTGTGTGTCCGAATTGAATTACAACGCGCGGAACTATTAGTTCCGTGGTGAATTACAACCCGCAGAACTAATAGTTCCGCGGTATGTGTGTGTCCGAAAAAAATACACCTGCGGAACTAATAGTTCCGCAGCATGTATGTGTTGATAGAAAAATATGTATGTGTAGATAAAAATTGCCTAATTATTATAGACCACAATAGGTAACAGCACTACCAATTTGCATGCCCAGATACAGATCCAAAGTGTGTTGTATTGTGTTTGTTACTTCGTTGATGTGTTGATAGAGAGAGAAAGTGAAAGAGAGAGAAGGGGGTGCCAATGGGGAACAGGACATTGTTAACGTTGCTACTTCTCTGTCTCTGCTTCTTCTCAACCAATCTCGTACCTTCCGCTCTCGCCATCTGGCTCACCTTACCCACCTCTGGCACCAAGTGCGTCTCCGAAGAAATCCAGAACAACGTCGTCGTTTTGGCGGATTATGTCGTCGTCCCCGATGATCACTCCCAAAACCCCACCATCGCCGTCAAGGTGCCGTTTTTCCCTTTCATACGCACACCCTTTTCCTATTTCTTTCGTGGGTTGTTCTTCAATTCTCAATCACTTACTGTGGCAATTCTAATTTTTTATTTATTATTGCTTGATTTCCTTTTCCCTTGCTGTGATTTGTTTGTTTTCTGGGAAAATTGAGGTGGGAATGCATTGAGCTTTAGAATTCGCGTGTCGTGTGCCTATTGTAGAATTTGATTAATTGTTGGGTAGATTTGTTGTGTCGTGGATTTGCTAGTTTATAGTTTGGGAGATTCTTATCTGTATTGGTATGTGTTGGTCCTTGTTGCTGCCTTCAATATTTTGAAGTATATAAAAAAATTACTTATCGCTGTTACTTGTTAGATTCAGCATTGCCTTTGCAAAATTAGTTGATGGAACGCAAAATTAAGAAGAGGATTTGGTGAGATGTTTAAAATTAATTTAGCGTTTGACATTTTGCTTGCCTAATTGATTATTTGGAAACTCATATTTTGGATCATGATCAGGAAACCATTTTTTTTTTTGTATATTAAGTTTAGGTAATAGATATGGAATGTATTATGTTAATATCCTTTGTTGTTGTGATATTTTACTTGAATGCATGCTTATCTTGTCGTGGTTTGATATTATTTTAAAACTTGATGGCTATCACTTCACCCTTCACCTCTTTGTTTTGCTTTTGCATATATTTATCAAGGAATGTAATTTTCATTGCTCAAAACTTCTCCAACTTTGTTGTTATATGCTTATTTCTGGGGTCTGAGCAGTTTGGGCTTGATCAGTTATACGGTAATCATATCCACAAATTGACCTTTTCTTCGCTTTCATTGTTGTTGAGCCCATTGAGGTGTTGAGTAATTTGTTTCTGGAGATGTTTTGATGGTGGAAAATGGAAACATCATAGGATATGGTTCACATACACGTGGATTTGATTTGGTGGGTGAAAATCAGGAAATGTCTTACAACTTGGTTTTGGGTGCAGTACCCTTTCTGTGATGAGGTGTTGCCAAGATAACAAATGGTAAAGCTAAAGACAATTAAACATCAAATGTCTTAGCTTCCCGAGTCATGGATCAATTGCATGATAACTTAAAACAAAATGTCTCTGGTCTGTATAGAAATGGAGTTGGTTAATCGTGATAAGCTTGCACTTCTTGGAGACATTATAAATTTCTATTAAGTACTAATATCTGTTGTTGAGAACTACTCGTGTTATCAAGATATAACTTGTTTGGACCTTGAATGACAACCTTCCTTGAATGACAACGTTCTGATTTCAGCTTGTTAAAATGGTCTTTTACTCGTAATGTTTTCTACAGGTGACATCACCATATGGAAACAATCTTCATCACAGGGAGAACACGACACATGGTAATTTCGCATTTACAACGCAAGAGACTGGGAACTACCTGGCATGCTTCTGGGTGGATAGTCATTATCATGGAAGTGGCGAGGTTAGTGTGAACCTTGATTGGAAAATTGGAATCGCTGCCAAGGATTGGGATACCGTTGCTAAGAAAGAGAAGATTGAGGTAAACATCCAATTGACATGTATAATTTCGTAATTACCTATGCCATAAATATCATGTAGATAGAACTTATGAGTTTTACCTCAATGTCTGACAATTACCCAAGGTATAATATGAAATGAGTTCATACTCTGTTTAAAATGGTTTTCAAGAACTTCATAGGTTTGTAATTTCCTTGAAGTATTTTTGCATTGTAAGATAAGCAAATTGAAAGGATTTGGATCCTTTCATGTTCCTTCTTTCATGTTCCCCCTCATGCTGTGAGATAGAAAAACACAAAAGCAAGTTTAATGGACTCCTACACGAATAATGGTGGGTCTTACTATATGTTGGAAAGCATCTCCTATTTAGGGCTCTATATATTTTGTTTTTATTTGTATAGATAGCTGTCATATAATTAATTCCCTTAGTTTCCACAGTATCCTTATTTATGTAGTCTCCAATATTAAAGATTGTAAACCTTGTATATGCATAATTGGTTGTGCCTACTAACAAGGTATGGTATAGCTAGCAGATAGTTTAGTCTCTTAAGCATGTTGTCCTGGGTTCAATCCTGGTCGTGTGTATATGGAAAAAAGGTCTTGTTGGGAGAGGCAAAGACCACGTCAGTAATCTCTATGCCTCAGGGAGGATTAGTCCCTAGTTGTCGGTCGGAGGGTGATTCACCATTCACCTAAAAACATGAAAAGATCCAAATCCGAATTGAAATCTATACCTCTTATGTTTGCTTTTGAATGCATTTTTTCTGATTTCTGTCTCTATATGTGATTGATACCTAGGGAGTCGAGCTTGAGCTGAGAAAGCTAGAAGGAGCAGTAGAGGCAATCCATGAAAATTTGCTCTATCTTAAGGGCAGGTAATTCCAATCATGTCAATACCTCCTTCTCCTAAAAAAATAATCTTTTGCAAACCATTTTTTAACTTTTCTTGTGTGTGTGTGTGTTTATTTTTTGGGGGACTATTTTGTGCAGGGAAGCAGAGATGAGGATCGTGAGTGAAAAAACAAATGCCAGAGTGGCATGGTTTAGTATTATGTCGTTAGGTATCTGCATTGGAGTTTCGGGTTTGCAATTGTGGCATTTGAAGCGATTCTTCCAGAAGAAGAAGCTTATATAGATTATGCTAGTGTTAATTTAATTTCATGAGTGAATGAGTGAAACGAAACAACGAGCATAAAACTTGAGCGTTTCATGATTTCTACTTACAAGTAGTAGCCAGAAATTTTTTTGAGTAAATGGTCATTTTAGTCCCTGAGAGATATAGGCGGTGTCACAATGGTCCCTGAGAGATAGGAAATTAAAATTTCGTCCCTGAGAGAGACAAACGTTTTTCAGTTTGGTCCCTAAGTAATACTTTTAAGGACTAAAATGACAGTAAGTAATCACTTTTCAAGGACCAATATGACAGTAAGTAATCACTTTTAGGGATCAAAATGACTAACGAATGACAATTGAGGACCTTTTTTGAGTTTCACATCTATCAGGGACCAAAGTGACACCGCTTGACACTCTCAGGGACCAAAGTGACTGTTTATTCAAAATTTTTTGTTACCACTGTTAGAGTTTCCAACTTTTTCTTATCCACAGATGTTTATTACGATGCATTATCATATGATCAATGTGGCAATATAGATAAAAAATTATTTTTAGTTTTTGCAGCGCAACGTCATGGATCTAGTTAGGTAAGCCACATAAATTGCGGCGGGGGCGGGGCCGACCTATTGATGACTTTAAATAATAGGGAATAATAAGAAAGAGGGGAAAAAAGGTAAACGGGTTGGGATGATCAATGGTGTTAGTTAAATGAGAAAAAAATTGTCCACTACAGTAAATTAAAATGCAGGTAAAACAGTCTATGAATTGATCCAACACTGAACAAGGTGGCTTTAATATAACATCAGCCTGAAGGAAAAATAAAATAAAATGTACATGTATTCAATTAATAGTTGAAATGGTTACATCCTTTTAAAATACCACATTTTTTTCAGTAAAATAATATATTTTTTTCAAATTTAAATCTCAAATACATAGGCTGCGTTTGTTTGAGGGATCATAAAACTATTGACACTCTTTTGGTTACCCACACTCTCAAAGGAGGGGAAAAGAGCAGAGGAGAGAAATTTTAATTGAGAAAAAGATTCAGTACATTTTTATACTTTTATAATATTTTGCTATATTTTACGTAACGATATTTGAGCCAATATAATTAAAATATTTTAACTTATCTATTATCCTCTTCAAATCGCATCAATATTGGAGGGATGCTAAAGTTGAGAGAGGATTTTGCCACCTTCCATTCAAACGAGAAAATTTAAAATAATCACTATATATGTCAATTTTTTTTCTATCCAAACAGAATATAAATGTTAAAATGTTTTTTTTTAAATTACAAATAATAACTTTTGCTTTGAATTAATATTTTGCAAATATCTATTTTAACTGATTTATAGAATTGCGAATTTGCGATCTAGTTAGTGATAGTCAATGTGTAACTTTTAAGACAAAACAGAACAAAACAGTTGAACATTTTAATATATTTGTAATTCATTTAATTTTTATTGTTAGAATTCTGGCGAAGGAAAAAATCCTTTTCTTATATTAAAAAAAAGTGCCAGATAATTTTCTGTACAAGATAGTATTTTTATAATAATTAATAAAAACAAAAAAATTTATCAAACAAGAAAAATACTGTTTTCATTCTCCAAAATGCAATTTCCAAATGAAGTTCAAAACAACAAAAACATAAAGGAGAGAAGAGTTAACAAATGAATTAGTTCCCAATAAAAGATTAAATCATAATTAGTTCAGCAATCCAGCTGAAACAGGAAATCAACATGAAATGTCTTTAATTAGGAATGCATCAAGAAATAATGGCCTTTTTATAAGCTTTATTCTATTCGAACTATGTTGTGGTTCATGTATCTGAACCGGCAAATCTCATCAAAAAAATCATCCGCACTGTTATGGCAGCTCTTCATCTCAAGAATCTTTATAACCATTGTCCTAAGACTTTTCCCATACTTCAACAAGGATTCAAGAGTACTCATTTTCTGTTCAGCATTTAGCGGTGACCTCACTGTGATCACAACCTCCTCCAAAAATGGGATCACAAATCCTGAATCCACCTGTAAAAGGAGTACATTATCTTTCATTAAATGAGATATTATTAGAGAACACCCTCAATCAGAAGCGTAATAAAATGAATATCAAGGTTGGTTATTAATTATGAAACCTACATGTTTCAGACTGTTCTTCTGGCATAGTGCTGCAAACATGGCTCCATGAATATCAAACCTTCGCAGCTTCTGATGGCTGTTGAAAAAATCAACAAAATCAATCTCTGGAAAGGGTTGAAGAGCCTCAAAGTCCCCAGTGAATTCAACCTTCATATAGAGATGTTTCACCTCACTAGCCAATTTCAGCATCTTACATATTGCACCCCAGCACCACTGGATCCCCCTCATAGAAAGGAACTCCAGAGCTGAAAGGTTCCCAAAATCAACCATGTATACTCTCCCTGGAAGCAATTAACATGAAAGGAAAGTAAATTAAGCTGAAAAAAGCCAAACTCTGAAGATTACTTGAATGAAAAAGAAGATGGACAAGTTAAATTACCTGCACTATTGGATATGGCAAGTTTCCTCAAGTTTTTGGTTTCAGGGACCCTAATCCAGCTACAGCCTTGTACCTCAAGGGATTCAATTTTGGGGGAGGTTAGAGTGAGTGAACAATTCCCCAGGCCATAAAAATCTAGCTTACACTGCTCCAAATATGGCAACTCAATTGAGACTGACCTAACCCCTTCACATCCAAGCAGCAACAACCTGGAGAGAGAGGGACACGACTGGAGCACCAAGGCCAAAACGGGGTCCTCCAATCTCGCACCAATTATCTCAAGGTTCTTGAGATTTGGAAACACATCCCATTTGGGGGAATGTACCATCAACACACCCCACAACTTCAAAGATTCCAAATTCCTGGCCACACCAACACACTCCAATTTTGAAGGGCTTTCATCGAATGCCCGATTATGATTGTTGTTGTTATCAGCAAGGTTGTCCATTCGGAGCTCGAGCTGGCGAAGGGAGAGACCCACAAGTGAGAGCCATGATGAGAGACCCGAAGGGGAGAAAGGGCTATACACGATTAGCTCCTCCAACCTCACAACCCTTGATACCATTCTCTTCACAATGTTGTCAGGACCTTCCACACCGGAAGAAGGGCTGTCAAATGAGCTGCGGGGGAAGTAGAGGCTTCTGATGTACGGCGTGGAGTCCCTCCACCTCTTGGAAACGCAGTTGCAGGCCGCAACATCGCGGGCGTTGTTGATGTGGGACAAGATGTATTGGAGGATTGCATCAGGGAGAGACTCCATTAGCTGAGCTGAGGACAAGAAATCAAATACACAATTGTTTAGCACCATGTATAGACATATCCCAACACTAAAAAAGGATCCCTCGTGTTAAAATCTTAATTACGCGACAAGTCATGAGATTTTTTGTTTCTATCTCCTTAGACACGAAAATTTCACGCGTGAGAGAGGATGCATTAATTCCCAATTTAACACCATCTTTGAAAATCGAAATTACACATTTACTTGGTGCTATCAGGCACTAAGTATAGGAAGATTCCATAAACCTGGAACATAATCAAATCTTACTCTCATAAATCATAATCAAATCTCTCACGACCAAATCCAATAGATGGAAGCACTGATTTAAACAGTGAAATTTTGCAGAGTTATTACCAAGTTCAACTATTGACAGAGAGAAGCCAAATCCACACAAATAAAACAAAATCTTAGTAAAAACAAAAAAACACACTATTTTTTCCTCTAAACTGAGTACTAATTATAAACAGTGGCTAAAAATCTCTAAACGCATCTAAGTTCCTAAGTAGTATAACAGTGGCTAAGAATCTCTAGACACGCATCTAAGTTGCTAAGTAGTAATAGTGAAATGTAGAAGAAGAATACAGAGATGGTAATTGACGAAGAAATATGCATAGATTATTGCAAATTTGCATTTTGAAAAACTACATTTGTAAGAAATGAGAGATGGAAATGAAATGAAATATTGGAATATGTAAAGAGAGGTACTGACCAGTAGAAATCTGAAATCCGAATAGCTAGGAGAAGTTTGGGGGCAAGATCTGGTTGGTGTTAGGAGGAGACAGAAGGAGCGGGACAAGGAGCATCAGGTTTTGATTTCGGTATTTCGAAATTTGAAATCCCATTTCATTACAGTGTGTTGTTTATATATCTTCTCAGTATAAAGTTTTTTTTTTTTAAAAAAAAATTGAACAAAGAAGACAGAAGCTGTGTGCCGCTGCCACTGCGTGCCAGTTAAAATTAAAATGAGCCCGCTTTCCTTTTCGGGTTTTTCATTTTTCAAACACATCCCTCCCTCGACACCAAAAAAACGCCGCCACTCTCGCCAAACATGTCTTCTTATTTCTTATCCCTCCCTCTTCTTATTTCTTATCCTAAAATTAATTAAATCCTAATTACCGGTGGTCTATTTAGTTTTAAAAAATCAATATTTCTTTTTATTTTCTTGTAACATTAAATTAAATTAGTCTTTTCAAAATTAACATATAATTGTATACAGTAATTTGTATTGGTTTTCTAAATGTTATTATTATCGAATCAGTTTTTAAAATTACTAATTTAATCTTCTCTACAAATAAATAAACTTGTTTATTTAAGTAAACAATCAATCTCGGATTTAAATTTAAACAAAAATTATATTAATAAATCAAGTTAATGTTGTAGCACAAACAATGCCTTTCTATTGCACGGATATATTTATAATTTATATTTAAATATTTTATATGGTAAGTTAAAAGAAATTTGTGAAACTGGAAGCGCATTGGGAGAGGTCAACACCTTAGGGGCCGTTCGGGTGGTTTCAAGTTTTTGATTTTTTATTTTAAAAGTTAAATTTGAAAACAAAATCTGAGATTAAATTAGTTTTTTACTTAATTTTAAAATAATTTTCACCTAAAATCCAAAACCATAAAAATATGTGATTTTTGTTTCAGTTTTAAACGCTAAATTCATTCTCCATTCTCTCATGTCCTTTCAGCATCCTTTCGTGCCATATAGAAATGGAAAAACGGCCCAGCCTGGTCCAGCTTGCGCCAGGAAAGTGGGCCAGAAACACACACCCTATCCTGTTTAAGAGTGGATTGGCGGGGGGTGGCGGATTGGCCTGTGTTTTGGCGGGCTGACTCGCCCCAAAACGTGCCTAAACCTATAAAAAAATAAAAAAAATTTAAAAATATTTTTAAAATTAAAAAATAAATTAATCAACTCAGCAGACCAAAGCGGTCGTGGGTTGAAAAAAATCAACCCATCCCGCCAAAAAAGGGGTTAGGCGGCCAGCCGACCGGCATGGGCTCAACCCGTTTTGTCACCCCTAGTGCCATCCCTCTCACCATTCATAGTGAGGAGGCTAAACTAAAAAAAAACTGAAACTCAAAACTCAGAACTAAAATTAGATTTGATTTTTGAAAATTTCAAAATATAAAACCAAAAGTGACCCCAAGCAGAGCCTTAAATAGATCTTCGTGTGTGTGGATAATACATGGGAAAAAAAATTTGTGAAACTAATTGTTATTTAGATATGTAAAGAATATATATTGAGAGTTAAAATTTAATTAGTTTTAAAATATAAAACACAATAAAATAAATTAAAAGTGCATTAAGAGAGTTCATACTTCATACAATGGATTATTGTGACATTTTTTTTTTCGATAACCAAAGGAAAGGAAAAGAACACAAAGCTACACAGTACGGGGCAGCATACTACCCCTTACATCATCAGCAAGAATAATCCCCAACATGGGACACACAGTATCAAGGACAACCCAGTCAAAAGAAGTAACAGAATGACCCTGTTTAGCCAAGAAATCAGCCCCACGGTTGGCCTCACGGTACACATGTTGAACTGAAACACGCCAACCAGGATCACGAACCAGAGAAGTAATCTCCTGCATTAAAGGATTCAAGTAAGCCAAGGAAGATCCACCAGAATGTATCTTCTTGAACCCTAGATATAGAACAGAGAAGTATCGAGAGAGAGAGAGAGAGAATATAGCTTTGAATCTTCTTTCTGATTGTATAAAATGAATTCTGTTCTTACAGTTCAACTGAAACTGTATTTATACTTAGGGAGGTTTGACTAACTGCTGACTCAACAGTTAGTCAAACTAATAGCTATACAATCTAACATAACCGTAATACTCTAACATTTCCCCCTCAAACTTATGGGGATTTGTTTACATTTTCTGCACCTATGGTGTTTTTGTCTACTACTCTAAGTTTCTCCTTGAGAGTCAAAAATCTGTGAGCTGAGAGGGGCTTTGTCAACAGATCTGCAATCTGATCTTGAGCAGGAAGATGCTGAACTATAATGCTCTTGCTTAGAACCTTCTCACGAAGAAAGAATATGTCTAACTCCATGTGTTTTGTTTTGTTGTGAAGTACTGGGTTGTGTGAGAGCGCCACAGTGCTCAAGTTGTCACAATAGAGTGTAGGTGTTTGAAAAGACTCCTTTAATTCTGCAAGTAAGGACTGTATCCACAGAACTTCGGCAGTAGTGTTGGCAAGACTCCTATATTCAGCTTCTGTGCTGGACCGCGCCATAAGTGTTTGTTTCTTGGACCACCAAGAAACTAAGTTGGGTCCAAGGTAAATGCACGATCCTGAAGTAGACTTCCTGTCATCGGGGTCAGATCCCCAATCTGCGTCTGAAAACCCAGCTGCAGTAGAGTTGAGCCCAGTCTTTCAAACCAGGCCCGTGGGGCCTGTTTTAGTCCATAGATGGCTTTTTGCAATCTGCACACCAAGTGCTTATCTGCAGATTCAAAACCCGGAGGCTGTTGCATATACACCTCCTCCTCTAGAATGCCATTCAAAAAGGCATTATTTACATCTAATTGCTTAATGTGCCATCCTTTTGATATAGCCAGTGATAAGACAATTCTTACTGTAACTGGTTTGACCACAGGAGAAAAGGTCTCCTGAAAATCAAAGCCTTGAACTTGGTGAAAGCCTTTGGCAACTAGGCGAGCCTTGTATTTTTGTATGGAACCATCTGGATTTTGCTTGATCTGGAAAACCCACTTGCAACCAATGGCTTTCCGTTGGGGTGGGAGAGGAACAAGAGTCCAGGTGTTATTTCTTAGTAGAGCTTGAAACTCGTCAGTCATGGCTTCAAGCCACTTGGATCAGACAGTGCAGCCTTGTAATGGGTGGGCTCAGTTTCGGTGAGTAAAACAGTGGGTTGAAGTCTGGGTTTCACTATCCCAGCCTTCTCTCTTGTTTGCATGGGGTGTATGTTATCAGGATGGATGTAGATAAGGGGAGCAGAAAGATCCGATGATGAATCAGCAGCTCCACTGGCCGAAGAGACAGAATTAGAGAGATTAGAGGAGTTTCTTGATGGTAAACCTGATGAGGCAGCACCTTGTTGTGAGTCATTTGAGGATGCTTGACCCAAATTAGGCACCACATTCGAATTCTGAGTTGCAGTGAATGAAGGTGCAGGACTTGCATGAGAAGAAGCTTGATTGTTATTGGATGTAGGTTCAGCAGCATGCAAATTTGTATGGGAAGAAACGTGATGACTGCTATCATATGCAGCAGGGGAAGAAACTTGATTATTACTGGCTGAAAATTCAGCCTGCAAGGCAGCAGTGCAATCAACAGTGCGATGGTTGTCTACAGTAACATGAGATGAAGGCAGAAAAACAACAGGAATGCTGGAAGAAGGAGAAGGAGCAGTAGGAGCAGTAGTTACACTTGACTACTGATTTCCCTTGGAAAATAAACACGCATAAGGAAACTTATATTCATTGAAGAGGACATCTTTGGAGATGTAGATTCTTCCATCAGGGGACAAACACTTGTAGCCCTTGTGAGTCCTCGAGTAACCCAGGAAAACACATTCCTTTGTGTAGAAATCAAATTTATGAGTGTTGTAGGGCCTGATATAGGGATAGCAGGCACACCCAAAGATTTTAAGGAACATATAGTCAGGGACCTGATTGTAGAGAGCAGAATAGGGTGACTCCATTTTAAAAACCGGAGTTGGCATTCTATTTATTAAATAGGCTGCTGTTAGAAAGGCATGGTCCCAAAAATAAAATGGGAGACCAGCCTGTGCCAATAGAGTGAGTCCTGTTTCCACCACATGACGGTGTTTTCTTTCCACTAAACCATTCTGGTGGTGTGTGTGTGGACATGCCAGCTTGTGGTTTATGCTGCAGTCTGCGAAGTAAGAGGAAAGTGCTTGAAACTCACCCCCTCCATCAGTTTGAACTGCCCTTAGTTTGGTGTTAAACTGTACTTCGATCAGTGATTTGAATTGCTTGAACACACTTGATGTGTCAGATTTTAACTTGAGTGGAAACACCCAAGTGTATTTAGTGCAGGCATCAACACATGTGAGCATATATTTATAATCACAAGAAGATAACATTGGGGCTGGTCCCCAAAGATCACAGAAAACCAGCTTAAAGGGAGTGTTATAATTTGTGATGGACGCATGTGATGGTAGACAGTGTGCCTTGCCTAGACAACAAGCAGTGCAGAAATCTGAATTCGTTTTATTCATTACTGGAACTCTACATATTGAAAGTACAGCTTTGAGTGACTCATGGTGTGGATGGCCAAGTCTAGCATGCCACCTAGAGTAAGCAGTAGGTCCTATAGGGGAGACAGCTGTAGTGTGTGCAATACATGGTGAAGGATGTTGATTACCATTGACTGAATTAACAAGTGGTAGAGTAGTACCAAGTGATTGGTCACAGTGAGCAGAAACTTCAGTAGTAGTAGTAGGTAAAATGTTACCAAAACTGTAGAGTCCATCAGCTCCTAACTTGCCACGAAGAAGAACCTCAGAGGTTGCCTGCGATTTTACCAAGCAGAATGAGGCATGGAATTCAAAGTATACATTGTTGTCTTGTGCAAATTTGCTAACACTAATCAGATTCTTGGTGATGTCAGGGACCAACAAAAAAATTTTAAGTGAAAGTGTGGTGTGTGAGGCATTTGGTGAAGTCAGTTGTGCAGTGCCAATTGAAGTGATGGACAAACCTTCTCCATTTCCTAAGTAGACTTGATCCGATCCAGGAAGGGAGATTATTGTGACATTTTCTTAATAATATAGGTGTGATTCTCTTTTATGCAATCATACACATGTTTGGAGGCTCCGTCTAAGGTGCGCATGCCTCATAGGTCGCGCACTGCGCAACCTTTTAGTTGTCGTAAGATGTATTTTTCACGGTTCAAATGTATTGATGTGCGACGTGAGAACACGTAGAATTGACTTTACTTAATCCCTCCCCAACCCACGCTCTCTCACCCTTCGACACCGGCGGATACACCCTCCGCCCTCACCCAGTGGCACTCCGCGTAGCATCACCGGAGACATTAACTTCACCCTTATCATGGTTGCAAAGTGGCAAAGCGAGGTTCACCTCCGACATTACACCATTCTACGATCACTCTTTAAGAGGATGTTGTAGGCATCATCGAATCGGTCGCCAGCAAGAACACGACAACGAAGGCGTGGCAATTGGCGGCGGCAATAATTGGCACCGATCGAGAGGTACATGAGCGCCACCACAAACCACAGGTTGTGATTCGTTCACCTTTCCCTGAAAAATTTTAGAAGCATCCTTTATTATTTCACATATTTAGCAATTTACAAATTCAATTATTATTTTTTATTTAAATTAACTTCGTAATTTATGTTTTTCTCTCTCTCTCTCTCAAAAAAAAAATTATGCTGTTGCCTATGGAACAATGTTATAAGTGATATTTTGGTTTTGGAAATATATGTTATGCTTCATGATTTTTTTTTAAATGTGATGAAGACTTGGTGTTCCTACTTTGAAGGGTTTATGATTATTTGAGAAGCCTTTTTTTTTTTAATTTTGATGTCATGATTTATTTTGAATGTTGAATTATGATATTAATATAAGTTTTTTTTCCTCTTTAAATTACCCATAGATTTTGTATACAGGTAGAAGTGTTTTGTATACTATTTCCACTGGATGCCACGTACTAAATAGGATACCTTAAATGTTTTTGAAGAAGCTGATGATTTTATTCGACTAGTTGAACTTAACACCACTTTGTTATCCAAGTTGAGCATTTGTGGATAATTATTACAAAATTTCAGAATGCCAAGCCAAGGATTGAAATCCAACAAGGAAAACGACTCATATATTATTGATTATCTTACAGGAAGCATAGACATTAGACAATTGATGTTTAAGGCAGAAATTCTTCATTCAGAATCATAAAAAAAAAAACTCGAGACCATTATTTTCTTAACATAACAATAAACCAAACAGAGAGTTTGGTTACTGGGAAGGCTGTTGTTGACTCTGAAGCTTCCTCCGCAATTTGTTAAGTGCAACAGCTATGGTGACATAGATCCAGTCATTCATGCTGCCTAAGAAACGGAAATAAGCATACCTCCAAGGTGCAATGAGTATTAAGGAGCCCCAAAACACCCAGAACCCTGTGAAAAAGCCTGCACCCATGCTTATGTAGAATGGAGATATCCCCAGACCCACTCCATCCTTCTCTTCATGGTTGCCATCATCTTCGTCTTCTCTGTTCCCTTCACTGTCACGGCAATGTGTATCCTCAAATGAACTGTTTCCGGGGCATGATTCTGTTAGTGGAGGACCACAAAGGTGTGGATTACCTTCGTAGGAGGAACTTTCAAATGTTTGCAACTGAGTGCCGGTTGGAATTTCCCCAGACAAACTGTTGTATGATAAGTCCAACACACTGAGCCGATCTATATTGGCCATGCTGGTGGGAATGGCGCATGATAACTGATTCCTCGACAAATCCAGGAACTCCAAGTTTTCTATTTCACCAATATCGGAAGGAATGGAACCCACCAACTGGTTTCTCGACAAATTTAATGAAATCAATTGAACGAGGTCTGCAATTTGAACAGGAATGCCTTGTGTTAAAAAATTTGACGACAAGTCAATCATTTTCAGAATTCGACCATTGGATACCAAGTCACTCACTCTGAAAATTTGACGACTCATTCCTTTAAAAGACAGATAAATCGGAAGCCATCCCTTAATTGTTAGAAACTCCCTATAGGAGTATTCATTTATACTTTCATCGGTAGCCATTGCAGGGAAGACACATCCTGGAATCCCTCCTGTCAATTGATTCTGGGAAAGGTCCAATATCAGTAAAGACTTGAGTTGGCATAACGTTGTTGGGATATTTTCTTCAAACGAATTCCTATGCAAGGAGAGTAACTTTAGGAATGGCATTTCCGTACCAATCCAAGATGGTATGGCCCCCCGAAATCGATTCGACCCCAAACTTAAAATGACCAGCCCTTTGCAATCTTTCAGAGTGTCTGGAATTTTTCCAGAAAGATTATTTCTGTCCATAATCAACGTGTGGAGAACCGTGAGGCTACCGAGGGAATCTGGAATTGAGCCTTCAAAATGGTTTTCTGCCAGGTCAAGAAAGATCATCTTTCTCCCATGCGTCCAACAGTCTGGGATGACTCCTGACAAATTATTTGAAGATAAGTCGAGAGTCTCCAATGAGCTGTTGACACCCAACATCTCACATACGTGTGAGATAGTTCCATAAAATGAGTTACCAGCCAGATCCAAGGTCCTCGTGGTAGGAGGCAAACGAGGAAGGGGACATGAGAAATTATTGTTGCTCCAATCAAGTGTGTCAAGTTTGAGTTTTTGTGAAAAATCATGCCCACATCTTCTCAGCTCGTTGGTAGAGAGGTTCATGTACTCAACGCCGGGTGACAAATCCCAAAACCATCCTGGCACAGTATCAGAGATACTAGCATTTGATATATCAATATGGGAGAAGTTCTTCTGCGTTTGAATCCACTTTGGAAATTGAGGGCCCAACCGACAATGCGCCAAACCTATGGTTTCAAGTTGAAAAGGGGGGACCCAGCTTTTGCTTATATTCAAAGTTAGGAGCTTATTCTGAGATAGGTCCAACACCCTGAGGCTGCTGAAGTTAGCTAGATGAGCATCAGTGATATTGCCCTCCAAGTTGTTCTGAGCCAAATCCAACACAGCCAGTTTTGAAAGCGGGGGAAGGCTTCTTTCCAGCTGTGACCCGTTCAGCTGATTGTTTGAAAGATGCAGCTCTTTCAAACATGAAGTTGTTGTTGCTCTATTTTGGGTTTGGCCCAATGTTGATGGCATTGAACCAGTGAGTTCATTGTAGGATAGATCAAGTACTACAAGAGACGACAACCTGTCAATGGAGTCTGGTATTGAACCTATGAGACCACTGTGTGATAGATTAAGATGTTGGAGGTGATGGCAATTTTCAAACAACCAATCAGGTATGGTATCACTGAAATTATTGAAAGACAGATCAAGAGTTATAAGAGAATTGAAATTCCCTTCAGGTGGAGATTTAGGCAGTTTGTGAAGTTGGCAACATGATAAACGCAATGTAGCAAGAGAAGGCATCATGCTTGTGCCATGAAACCAATCTTCTGCACAACTGCCAAGACCAACACCACTTAGATCGAGAGTTTTCATGGAAGAAAGACCATGAAGCCATTCTAGATTATTGACAAATAAATCATTGCCATTGCCACTCAGATCAAGTGACTCAAGTAGAGAGAGTTTTCCAAGAGTATCAGGGAGGCTCCCCTTAAAATTGGCACTTGATAGGTCAAGATGTTTTATATTTTTCATGGTACCTAGAAAAGCAGGCACTTCGGATTGCATGAAATCATTGCCACTTAGGGTCAAAGAACTTAAATGTGGCAATCCGAGCAAGGATGAACTTAACTCACCCTGCAGTTTATCTAACGAATTTGCAGAATGGAGATTAAGGGAGATAACATGACCTGTGGATGTGTTGCATCCTACTCCTTTCCACTGGCAATGATCCTTTCCAGGTGCCCAAGAAGATAAACGATTTGAAGGGTCTTTCAACCCTTCCTTGAACTTAAGAAGAGCCTCTGCTTCACTGGTTATGTTGAACCCTCCATCGCATAGCACATGTCCCTGCATTAAAAGGTATAAAATGGCAATAAATTCTGCTAGAAGTTGAAGGAATCTGGTATTCATTGCCATCTTAATTCCGAAGTTTGTCAGTTCAAACTTTTCTTAATTTTCCTGAATGAGCACAGCTACTTATATAGTAGTACGTAGCGGTTCCTTGTTCATTTTCTTTTTCTTTTTTGTAGAAATTTGTTAAAATCAGCTCTAAAAGCTTAAAAAAAAGGTGAAAAGTTTTTTCTGGAGAAAAAAGTATTTATTCTACGTTTATAATTTTGAGATAATAAACATTTTCATTCTAAAAAAACTCATTTTTTTATTCTCAGTCTTGAGGATTGATGTTACTAAACCTTTTTATTCACTCATTTACTGCAACTCATACTACTGCTTGGCAGTTTTGACATTAGTGCAAAATCGTGTCTAAACTATGTACCGAGTGTGATATCAAACACATATATGAAAGTAGGTTAATGGGTGTCATGCCTTCCCTTTTGAAAGTAAATAAATGTAATAATAATAATTGTTTCTTCTGATTGGTTAATGTAAAGTCAACACAAAGTCTATCTCAAAGTCATGGAAGTGATCAACACGATTACTGTTTAGTTAGTTTCCCCCCTCCTTCCTCCCCCGCATCTCTAGAGTCTCTCCATTCCAAGTCCCGTAACATCATTCGTCGCGTTTTTTTTTTCTAAAAGCTAGTATTTCAAAGTATTTTATGTGGTCACGGCTAATTTGATTTTGGCGATGAAGGAATGCTATTCAGCCATATGGTTGACTCGTTAAATAGGAGTCAGTCACCGTGGAATCAACATATAATTGGTTCCCGGAGAAATTACGAAGAAACTTGGTGCAAGACAAAGTGACATTATTTGGCTAAATGATTCCTGGCTCCTTCCATGCAATAGCAATAATTTGATTTGTGGGAAATAACTCTGCAGTTACACAAAACTAGCTGAGGAATGTGCTGGGAAACCAAGTGTGTGGTGTAAAGAAAGTCAAGTACCACGTTAGTTAGAAGATGGCTGAATGAAGATAATGTAACAAAGGAGACTCATGCTCATGCCTCTAATAAGAAAAATTATTTATGGACACGCCAAAATACACCTAGAGTGATATAGAGATAAAAAAGAAAAAGTGATAGATGAATGACCAAAGCCTAAGAAGTCATTGAAATAAGCCCAGAAGAAGATTTCTAGAAAGAGAAGCATTTTTTTTTTGGTCAATAGAAAGAGAAGCATCTAAACAAGGAAAAAGTAGGGAGTGACAACTCGAGCAACACATTGCACTGTTACTTAAAGTAACCAAAAAAAAACAGCAAGCAAGGTTGAGGGAGGGTTAACGTTTCTGAATCATCTTGGATGCCTCTTTTCTGTGTGTCATTAGAAGTTGTTAACTTATAATGTTTAACACGCAATTCAATAATTTTGTATCCTATAATTGTTTCTTGTTAACTTCTTTTAGTTATTAAATCTCGTTCATATTGCCACTATCTTTAGCTCATTCACACTTTCATGCGAATCCCACAAAGATTCTACAAGTGCAAGACCGAATACATCTGCCATATTTACGCAGTGCATAGTCTTTCTACATTAATACCACGGTGGGAACTGGGCGTGAAGGTGAAGATATATTATATGGCAAAGATAACATAATTTTCATATTATTTCACTATTTGTTTATTTGTAAGGCACGGAAGTTTTCAAATCAAGAAGTAAACTCATTCTTTTACAGAATACTCTCTCCATTTTCTTATAGTTTTAGCAAAATAATTGAAAAATGAAATAAAAAAGAAATAGCACGTAACAGAACCGATCTTTATCTGACCAAACAAAGTGAGTTGAAACAATTTTTCCTCCCCTGGGCGCGGAGCTTGGACAAATAACATGACATCTCAGTGAATAAGCAGCACGATTGCAAATTTGATTCCCTTCAAAACAAGAAAAAAGAAACAGAACAAAAAGAAAGAAAAAAGGAAAGGAAAGGAAAGGTTTATAAGATCAGCAAAAAGAATGTAAAGGTGCAGAACAAGTGAATCTTAGGATATCATATCAGTATGACATAGACGGGCAAGGTATCCTTTTTTCACATGATTAAGTAAAGAAGCCTTTTTGGGCTATCAGTGTTCACAGATTCTCTTCCTCACGTATTCTTCCACTCTTCTCTTTCAATCTTACTCATAAATAACACAACCCTTCACCACACATCAAATGTCACACAACTAGAGACAGTGTGAGAGCATCAGCTGGTGGCTAATCCTTACTGTGCATTACTGAAACTCACCTCCATCTTCATTATCATTGCCTCAGGTAATTCATTCTTTAAAGCCTGCACAATTTTGCTTGATTCTGCACAAGTGAGGTTGGTCCTATGTGTTGAGTTTCCTATATTCCCAACTTTTGATATTTCTATTTGGATGAACATTATATAAAAAATAAATAAATAAATTTCAACTTAATAGTATTCCTTTGTTCGTTATGATTGGTATAAACTAGTAATCCCCTGCCATCAATTCAATCATCAATTTTTATATAAGAAAATTAAGTCTTTGTTTCCGAGATTGTGACACATGTCACGTTTCAGACTGTAACACGTATCACCTCCTCGACTCTTTTTTTATTTCTAACTAAAATTGTTTTGTTTATTAGACTTGTTTTATTGTTTTTTTGTGGGAAAAGACTCAAGCTTTGTACGAATTTGGTCCGTAGACTGGTTGCCATACTAGATTCTCATAATAGGGATTGGAACCAAATTCTAATTTCATTTTGTCCTCAAACACTAAAACTAGGAGCTTTGTATTCTTGAGAGAAAAAAAATTGGCTTTCTTAGATGGGAATTTACTTCAAGGTTTAGAAATCTGATGTGGGTTATGCAGCACCTGAACTGTGTGGAAGCTGCAAAACTTTCACCGTAGTAAATTTTTGCAACGAGACAGTGTGGCATGGGATAACACAAAGTGATAACCTCAGTGGCGATGGCTTCACATTGAAACCAGGGCAATCAACAGTATATACTGCTCCTGCTGGATGGAGTGGGAGGATATGCAGGCTGCAACTTTGACAACAATGGCAATGGCAAGTGCCAAACAGGTGGTGAGCCTGATTTCTATGATGTTAGCTTTGTAGATGGCTTCAACTTGTCTATAGCAATATGAGCTATAATGGCACTGGGAACTGCAGCACTGCTGGGTGTGATGGAGATTTGAGGCAGAACTGGCCACCACAGCTGGCTGCAAAGGTAAATGTAAAATGACAGAATCATTGCTTGCCGGAGCGCGTGCGGCGTCTTCAACACTGATGAGTATTGCTGCAGAGGGAGTTATGGAAACCCTGCAACATGTTTACCTTCAAACTACTCAAAACTATTTAAACAAGTGTGTCCTGCAGCATATAGTTTTGCCCATGATGATGCAACAAGTTTAGTAACATGCTCAGGAGCTGACTTTGTTGTGATGTTCTGTGGATCAAGGTAGGTTTGTTCCTGACAAACAATTTTTTCTTTCTTTCTAGAAATGGAAACACATTCTTAATGGAGTTCATCATATCTTAGATGTATATAAAATATTCCTCATCATTCACCACTATTTTTTTTTATCATATTTGTTCCTAATTTTCTTGCTGAATGCAGGAACCAAACAGCTTGCTGAAGCTATTTGCAAGCACAAAGTAGCATACTCACAGTTATAATACCTTTCTCCTAAAATCAGCATTCAAGGGAAATGCAATGAAACACAACACTTACAGGCTGAGACTCTTCCCTGTTGAGATCTGCAAGGAAAAGAGGAAAAATAAAAGGGGTCGGGAAACAGCCTCATTGACCAAGATCTTTTAGCAAATTCTATTGTCTACCTGGGGAAACACTTTCAATATATAGTATATTTCCTTAAAGTTCATATAATATTGGTTCCCTTGGAAATAATGAACGATGTGAAACATTGTTTCATGCAACTGGTATATGCCACAAACTGGAGGAGATCCATAAAGCTGTTCTCTAACCATACAAATTGCTTTGTTATCACAGTCTTTTCCTTGATTATTACTATTTTTTTATCAAATTAGGCATTAATTTAATATTTTGTTTGCAAACGAAACCATGAAGAAGAAAGTCAACTTTAAATTTTATCAAAGAAAAAAAAAGAAAGTAGACTTTAATATTAAAAACAAAGGCTATGATTCATATGAATGAGAATGTTTTACACTCCACAAAAGCGTCTGATGATTATGTAGAGAAAATGTTGAATTTTTGAAAACTTTTGAATAAATAAACTAAATTATTATGAAACATTAAATAATATTCAATAGGCAAAATTGCTCTTTGGGTCCTACAATTTATTTATTTGTTTCAATTTGGTCCTATAATTTTTTTTTGTCAAGTTGGTCCCTTAACTTCGCGAGTGTTTGGTGATGATTTTTAGTGTACACATTTCTCTGTGTGCTTATTGAAATGTTGTGCTCTTTGTTTCATATAAAAGTAGACAAAAAATATTTCAATTTAGGCTTTACAATGACCTAATTTGAACATGTATTGGATTAGAAATTATTCTCTCAGAAATTGTTCTCTCAAGTTTCGGATGAAGAATAAATTTCTGATATGAAGTCCCTGTTTTTCTGGGACTAACAGCCTCTGAAAAAGTGTACATATCTAACTTGAGAGAACAATTTTTAATCCAATACATGTCCAAATTAGGTCATTCCGAAGCTTAAATTGAAATATTTTTTGTCTACTTTCATATGAAACAAAGAATACAACATTTCAATAAACACACAGAGAGATGTGTACACTACACTCACGAAATTAAGGGAGCAACTTGATATAAAAAAAATTATAGGACCAAATTTAAACAAATAAATAAATTGTAGGACCAAAATAGTAATTTTGCCTATTCAATAACAATCTTTTACAATGTATGTGGTTCTTTACATGGTTGTTATTTTATATGTACCAACGCCACAAAGGCCTGCATATATATGTCTTGACATTCAAGTTCCAAAGATCATCTCCAAAAACAAGCCATTTAATAGTTGTACAGGATATATTAATATTAAAATGCAGTAAACAATAATGATGTCAAAGGTTGAACCGATGATAAATAGTGAGTTGACAAAGTAATTAGAAAGTGAGTGGGGGACACGGCCAGCCAATTTTCCATCCTCCTTTTTGTAGCAAGTCAAAAACCACAGTGAAATCTCACAACTCACAAGGCATGCAAAGAATGACAAATCAACAACCACGGTCAAATAGAGCCAAATTAACAACCATGTCCATGATAATCAGTTGCAAAGGATTTGCACTCGAAGGACACCAGAGTCTTTATTGCAAAAGAGAAGTGCATTCCTGTCATAAATACTTAACAACACATAAGTAGATAGAGGAGTGCTGCTAACACATTCAACTCTTTCTAACACATTATTCATAATTGGTTAAAATTCACGTCCTATTAAATCATGTGGATCTCATATGCTATTTAATGGGATTTATTACCAAAGTGGTAGAATCTCCATGAATTTCAACCAATTATAAAAAAATGTATTTAAAAGAGTGAGTTAGAGATTTCTTCCTCTATCATTTCTATTGGAGGATATATCTACACACAGAACCATCAGATCAAAGTCTTTGAAACAGTGAAGCACAGAACATATATACCACCAACGGTCCCAATCCCTCAACAACGTGAACAACATAATTTTTTCTCCAGCAGGGAATCCTTTTCCAACATATATAGTATACCACCAATGGACAGTACAACTCCATGCACGCTTATGCACCTTCTTTCTACAAAAAGCCAGAGTCATATTTCAAAACTACCCATTATAGTAGAAACGTGTTTCTTCCTCATTTTCTTTATCACAACCCATGATCTTCAAAATTGATCAGCTAGAGTTTCCATTTCCTTATTATACACACATTTTAGCCTCTAGGGTTACTCAGAGGCCTTATTCCATAGCCATTTTGGCATTCTGTCCACCTCCGCCATGAATATATATATATGGATGATGATGTGGTCACAAATTGGAGGTGGCCAGTAGGCCAAACGGGCTCTGTGAATCTGTCTCCGAGAAACCCCCCTTGAGGGCTCAAATATTCTCTTTCATGTTTGTTGTTCTGAATTCCAGATATTTATTTGAGCTATATATATATTAATTGTGTAGAGGTTTTTGGTACCAGTAGGAAGCTTCTTAATTATACATCTGAATCTGATGTCATTTTGCATTGTTGCAGGTTTCTACTAATCAGAAACACCATGCTATTATGTCCCCTTTCTTTGATGAAGATATTAATCGATTATTTGAAGGAAGTGTACAAGAATATTTGATAAAAATACTATAATTGAGGATTTGCTTCGGAGGTACTTTGTTTTAATTTGTTTTTGTTTTTGTTTCCTAACAAAGAGCCATATATCTTAAGTACGTCAATTATATTTTTCATCAACTTTAATTTGACGCATAGCTTATGGATCATACAAAAATCAGTCTCACCCCCCACCCCTCCCCGGGGCATCAGGTATCATAAGTGATTAATATGAGAGAGAGAGAGGGGGGGGGGGGGAGAAGATGTGTAAAAATGATGTTAGAGAAAAGAAGTGTGAGAAAATCATATATCATACTCTGTATTTTTCATTCCATTTTATTTTTTAGTGTTGAGTCATCCAGCAAACTTGGACTTGAATATGTAAGTATATATTTTATTTTGGGCGGTGCCCGAAAAATAGTAATTATGGAATATGTAATACAATTTATTAAATATTTTTTAACTATTTAAAAATAAGTATTGAATTTTTTATATTTTTAATTTAATAATTTTTTCATTAAATACTTTTTCATTTTTATTTTTTCAACTATTGTTTTAAGAATATTCTGAGTGTGTTTGATTTGTAGTTGCAAATACATATTTGGATTCAATTCAAATTAACATATGGTTTTGTCCCCTAAATTATTCTATAATTGTTTTGAGCCCAAACATAGGTTTAAGATTTCTCAACTGTAAATCAAATGTACACTAAGTTGTTTTATTTTATTTTAAATTTTCCCCTTTTGCTAGTGTCATCAACTTCTGTGTCTTTGCCTTTGATGGTGAAAGTTCCACCTTTTCACAAGTTTTAAATTAATTAACTTTAAGGCATTATGGTCATGATTGCATGGGCCTCCACTTGTTTGAGGTCCATTGGCACCACAAATATTATTTTGAGATCCATCACCCATGGGGCTGCAGTTTCAGCATAGGATTCCTAGAAGCATTAGAGCATAATTTAGATTTATAACTGTTATGAGGGCACCATTTGTATTTTGTAGTTGTGGTTGTTTCAAATGAGACCCAGTTCCTGCCCTAACTTATCCACATACACCCACTAGGCAAGCACCACCACCCACCACCACCAACAACAAAAAAATGTTAATTTATGTCAGCTCCATCAATTCTTTGTATAATGAGAGGGGAATCTAGCTATTATAGTGCTCTTTGGAGCTGACACATATGTATCAGTCATCATCTGATACAACAAAATTAAAGGATAAAGTCTTCAGGCTTTCAAAGCAGAAAGAAACAGTTTTAATTTCTCAGTATAGTGTAGCCATAATGTAATTCAACTAACATAATGATTACAATTTTACAAACCCTGCGCCTAGATCTTTGTTCCTATGACTTTATATATATAATAGTAATACTTTTATTTTGGCGGGACCAATTTTCTGCAGCTTTCATTTTGTTAGACACTGGGGTCAGGCCTGAAAGATTTTAATGACAGGAAGTTCCTATATGTTAAAGTTACTTGATTATGCAATTTTGTCAATTTTGTTCTAAAAGATATTCTTATTAATTTGGTCCCACTCGATCGGTAGGTTCACGAATTTTATATTTATGTAGCAAATTAATGACCTCCAAAGATCTAGACGATCTTAGAGTCATGGATTTTGTTTTTGATTAATTTGATTTCATTAATCTTAACTGATATTAATGACGAATATGTGACTGTTATATGTCCCACCTTGCAAACTAGAGAAATTTTCCCTTTTTTTTTTCAGTTATACAATTACAAACACATTTACTTTACTGTTAATAACTAATTAATTATTAGGGGTATGTTGCTTGGATTTGAGATTTCGAATCATTTGTGTGTGATTTATCAGATGGATATCATGGGATTACAACTTTTATTAAGTAGATTTAATTGAGTATTTATTGCCCTCCCCCCCCCCCCCCCCTTCTCTCCCTCCTATCGTGCAGGTGTAGCTATATTACTCATGCCTGATCAAATATATGTAGGTAATTGGATTGGGTCGGATTTGGAGAACTTCTCCCCAGCACAAGTTAATTACTATTTCCATTCCAAAGTCAATACAACACATGAATATTTCTCAGTTGAAAAAGAATATAATATGTACCTTATGTAGGAAAACTAGCCAAATCCAATGCAAGAAAACATGAACACCGATAACAAACACACGAACAAGAGATAGTATATATTGTAGTTGGCACAATTATTTTTAGCATCCAAAGGGGTTTTATTCGCCTCCGCGAAAGCATGTGTGCTATACTAGACCATTAGCATATATAAATAGCATGACATATGTAGACCAGTAACAATCATAACCAATGAAACCCATTCACCAATAATAGCGACAAGAAGCACATTCAATTCCCTGCAAAAAGTATATATGAGGCCCTGTATGTATGTAGCAGAACCGTGCAGTACAGATGCAAAAATTGATCGCTGAACAATCATATATGAAGCAACAGCGCAATTCTACTCCAAGCCACATAATCAATCAAGTGACACAATGCATAGCTCCAATTGGGATATATATATATCCAGGAAACTCTAAATTGTGTTATAAGCTCATATAGAGGCCCCCTGTAGTGTACTACCAACATCCTAAACACTTTGCTGGATTTAAAAACCAGCTGCCTGATAAAGGGGTACTTAAAATCTGCAACCCTTGCATTAATCCAAGTCCATATGACTTTAGCTTAACAGATTCCATGCACTAGAAGATCCAAGTCTACCCTTACTTTATTAAAAACCAGCTGATTTTGGATTGCCCATATTGTCCAAACAACAGAGACAGAGTGAGTGAACCAAACTGCTGCCTGCCTGCAGCCACATTTAATCTATGATGTTGGCTACAATTTAGCAGTCCATAGAACCGTAAGAAGTGACTCTTACAGTGTGGAATAAATATTACACGGTACAAAGGGTATTGTAGTAAATTTCTTATTATTTTATTTCTCATTATTTTGTCTTGTTCCCCCTGTGTGCATCAAACGCACTCTTATAGTCAGAATTAATGAAATGGTGATTGGATAGTGGATACCACGCCAACGCAAACACTCGATCCAAACTTGTAACACTACATCACTCAAAGAACAGATGAGTCGCCGGTTCCTCCTTTCTCTCACAAATTCTGCATAAGGTTTGTGACCAAGCACACCTCTCTTTGCCAAATTCAAAAGTGTTGGTAACCATTAACCTGTTATAAGTTAGTTTCCAAACAAATGAACACCTTGGAAAGAACAATAGTAGACCACAACCGCTTCAAAAAAAAAGAATCTGGATCTAAAATTTTGATATGTTATGACGACAATCAAATTGAAATTGAGGAAGTATGTTTACCCATAAATGATTCGAAATTATTTTATCCGTACATGTCTTTCCGGATTTTAATTGCGAGAATATAATGCATGTAACTTTCTTTGGTAGTACATAATATAAAGTCTATGCAAAGAATATTATTGTACTATTTATTCTTCTGAATTTTAATTTTATCAGTTTGAGTCAAATTAAATTGATGGTTTTTCTGTATCTTGCTTTCCGTACGCAGAGATAAGGCTCAAATTAGCTTAATCTTGAAGGAATCAGATAAGCATGTCAGGTGCGGTTCAGATGACAATGCCTGAATGAATGAACATGAGCATTTCCAATATTTCTGGGAGTCTAGCAGGATTAATAATTTGGCCTCATACACCACTTATTCGTAGTAATAAACTGTTGCCTTCAAATTAAATTTATGATTATTAAATGTTCATGTCAGCAGTCAATCTCGTATTCATAAATAATCACATTTGGTCCCCAAGTTGAAAATTGATATATAATTTATCTTGGTCTTGTTGAAAATATTCTTAAGTAGATCTATATATTCCCTCCGGTCTAAAATATAAGCAACATAGTACAAAAATATACAGACCAAGGAATACTTTGAAAATGTGATAATCGTAATTAATACTAACTGGTTTCAAAAAAATTTTCCAAAAATACCCCCGTTGGTGTCTCTCGTAAATATAAATATTGCATTAAATGAATGGTATAATTGGAAAATTAGCATTTAATTTATTTGAAATTGGTGAATGTTACTTATATTTTGGACAAAAAAAAGTTCTTTTGTTGCTTATATTTTGGACCGGAGGTAGTATATTGGAAAAGACTAATCAAACAAACAGCACTAGCCAATAATGAAAGATATTGGACTTAGAGGCAAGATAATTAAGCTTACAATGGGGGCAATGAGGTTTAATTCTATAAATTTATGACCTCATAATACTAGTGGCTTTCAAAGTAAACTTAATTATAATGAAATACTACATGTAAAGCGAAATTAATTAATCCACTAATTAAATCAGACAGCAGTAGTGGCAATTTTGGTGCCAGACTCGCAGTGACCAACAAAATTGCAGATGAAATAGTTGCGTCCCTTGGCAAGCTTGATCTGATCATTTCCTGAGGTGTATTTTTTGGCACCTTTTGGGGTCTTGCATGCGTCGTAACCAGCTTTGTTTACAACCACCACATTGTGAGCCCCAGGGCTGTAGTTGAAAACTGCGCACCAGTAGTAAATATATGCATGACAAAGTAATTAATTTATGTGAATTAATTAAAAGTCCTATAGTAGTTTCTATCTCAGAAAACTGTCTCATGATATATCAGATCAATTATCAGGCATATATGGTAATACTATGCAAAGTTGAAAATTCATTTAATTAACTAACAATTAAAGACGACAATAATGAACTGTGTAAACAATTTCATGGTAATTTATTGGTAACAGCTACTGTGATATATTGTTGATATAAAGTCAAAAAAAAATTGTTCAAAAATTTTTAAATAAGAATTAGTTGAACAGCTCTACCTTCCAAGCAAAACCCATAGTTGAAAAATGGTTACAAATCAATTAATATATAAGAAAAAGAGGTACCACATAGTTACAAGTTACAACACATGCCATGTTAAACTGTGACATATATCATCTCAGAGGTTGAGACTCATAACATGTCTCATGTCTTTTTATTTCTCATTTATTTGTTGATTTTTTTTTATTGTTTACGTAGAAAAAGACCCGTATTTTGTACTGTTCAATTAGCTATTATATACAAAAACCTTAGCTCAAGTAGCACAAGTCTCTTTAGGAAATCAATTGATTCTGGGACTGGGATTAAAGTTTAGTTTAGCTGGCCTACCGTCTTGTTTCTAACATTAGGTGTTGAGCTTCCTTTCTAAAATGAATGAATAAAAAAAAGAGAAGAATCCAAATTAAGATACAAACCAAGTGTATCACCGGCCCTGAAGCGCTTCCCTTTGGGCCAACCCACAGCGTTAAAGGTCCAACCATTTGCATCTCCAACCGTGTAGCTGGCTGCATCAGCCATCTCAGACTGCAGCAGCAAGCATAATGATAGCGTCATAGCTACCACCATTGCACTGCCTCTTCCCAGTGCCATCTTAATTTTAGTCTAGATGCTCAAAAACAATTAGATTAAGAATGGGAAAATGTGATATAAGATTAGTTATGAGCATTATGGTTTTATAGCCAAAGATCGATTATGGCAATTGTAATGCGGTGGTTGAAGAGTGTTAATTGGGGCCCATTTGCCTCAAGAATTAATGATGACTTAAAGGCTTGGGTCGGGTTAGAATCATGATTAATGCTCCTAATTGAAAGAGGGAGAAAGATTACAATTCCGTTCATATATAAAAGGCTACAATAGATTAGTGAAAGTCTTCATATTTACGTTAATTTCATAAATAAATTGTTCTAAGTATACATAATAAGTGACAGAAGTATATATATTAATGATGTATTTAGATAAACAACACGTTTAAGAGTTTATGTATAAGCTGATTTTATTTATGAGTTTAAAGTTTAAACTCTGCATAAGCTCTGTTCAAACTATTTCTGTAAACAATTGATCTGTAGAACTTATGCAAATAATTAAGCTAAAAACAACTTATCAACATATCATAAGTTATTATTATACTTCTTTCAATATGCATAAACACTTGTACTATAAGATTATATAATGTGCCCCCTTTAAGTATTTACTATATATCGTTGTATACATCCATTTTGTACTCCTCCAAGAAGTGCACTTGAAATCTTAAATTTTACCTCCCAACTCTTCTCTGGAATTAATTTAAATAAAATTATTTTATCTTAAGATTTCCATCAATTCAATAAAAGGAACCCTACTAGCTACTTCCTTTTTTTTAATATTACTAGTGTATTCACCCGTGCTATGCACGGGGGAATATATTGGGTATTAATTATTTGATTATTTCTTAACTTTAAAGTAGATTATAATGTAAAAAATATATATTAATTGTGGTTTAAATAGTAAAATAATTTAAATAGTTGTTGTGAGTAGACATATCAAAAAACACAAATGAGCATAAACTCACCTGAACTGACCAAAACTTTGACGGGGACAACTTGCTTTGACGGGTTTAGTGATCGAGTTTAGGTTTTTACTATTTTTCAAAATCAGACATTGGCGGGGATAATGAATTGTCCTTGAACCCATCCTAATATTTAAAATATTAATTTAAAAAGTATTTAATGTTTTGATACTCACCAATATAAATATTTAATGTTTTGATATTAGTGACTATACGTATAGATATTAGTGTTTAAAAAAATTCTAAATTATTTATATAAAATAAAATCCATAATAAATTAAGTGAAAAAATAATAAATAAAATAGAAACTAAATCTAAATTTTATGTATATATTATATTTTTATATGATTTCTTTATTAATCATTTTACATATGATATTATCATTCAAAAGAAAATTCTAATTTGCTTACATATGTTTTTAATATTAAATCTATATTTTTCGAAAAGGTCTTTTTATTAGTCCCTTTATCTATATAAATTGACATTTAAAACAAATTTCAATTTGTTAGCCGTAATAATGAACTACTTGTTTTTGAAACCAATCTAACATATTAATAATTTTGCATAAACTACTTTTACATGAACTTTTTTTAATACAATTTTACATGAACTATCATTTTGCGTGTTTAGTGGTGCTGAAACTTGTGTCTTTCTTAAATACCTTTTTATTGCTGAATAGATAATTTAGTTAGATACCTGATTTTTTTGTTTGAAGAATAGTTAAATACTTGGTTATCATCTTTTGATAGTTATTGCCTAATTAGTGTCATGTATGACAGAAATAGGTTAGATATTATTATGTTTTTATTCCCCTAGCCAATTGTTGATCTTTCTATTTCAGTGATATAATTACCATCAAACCAAATATCTATACTTGAAAAAGGTATTTCATAAGGGGCTTGTGATATTAATTTATTATTATTACCAAAGTGGGAAACCATGATTAACCCCCGAACTCAATTTAAATCAATTTTTGTTAATTAACAAATTAGGGAAAGAAAATCAATATTAAATTATTATTATTACCATAGCAGGAAACCATATCATACAATATTGTAATCGATTTAAATTTGAATAATTGATTATTATTACCATAGTTGGAAACCAATATTAACCTGCAAACCCAATTTAAACCGATTTTGATGATTAATAAATTGGGAAAAGAAAATCAATATTAATTGATTATTACTACCATAGAGGGAAATCATATCGTGCAATATAATCAATTTAAAATTAAAAATGTGGTATATCAATCGTTAATGTTCTGAGAATTTGATATTGATTGAGTTCGTCGGTATGTGTGAATTGTATATGGTTGTGAAAATATTAATTAAAAAATATTTATTCTCAATTGTGTTTTATCTATATTTTTATAATAATCAATTTATAGGTATTAAGGAGAAAATAATCAAATTTTCTAAGACAAAAGAAAATATTTAATGAATAAATTAGTTAGGTAAAAATGCAAAAAGAGAACTAAATAACGATAACAATATTGATTAATATAAAAGAAATATTTTTTACTTTTTATTACTTATTACTAAATATATAAAAAATTAAAATTCATGTTAATAGTGAAGGTATCAAATTTGAATTAACATAAAAATAATTATTTATTTATTATGTAATCTGGAGAAAAATTAATTTCAAATTAAGATCAAATAAAATTATTTCCAAAATTTGAACATCAAATTCAAATCAAGATAGAAGAGATCAAGATGGAATAGATATTCCTTTCAACCAATATGAAAGATGTTATTTTTACTTATTTCATCTAATCTTAACCGTTACAATACAATATTTTAAAATTTTAAAAATTTTCCTAAGCCTAAAAAAGATCAAATTCAAACTCATCAAAAAAAATTTGTTAACTAAACTCAAATCCGCACAATCAGAAAAATTGTAATGCATCTTATATAAATAAAAGGTAAATAAAAGACAACTCATATATAGCAATATCATTATGCAATCAAATCAAAAAAAATAATATTTTTTATATTTTTTCTATTATTCCATACATTATTTCTTAAAGTGTATTGAGAAAAATACACTACTAAACTTCGTGTCATTCATGACGCTTCTTGTTTGAGATACAAAAATAATGTATCTGCATAAAATTAAAAAATAATCACAAATTAAAAATTAAAAATATTGAGAAAAATAAGCTACTAAATTTTGTTTCGTTTATTATGCTTCTTGTTTGTGAGGCAAAAATAATATATCTATAAATAACAAAAAACTTACCAACACAAAGTGCAAAAACATTAATTCTAAATAACTAAAAGTTATTAATCAAAAAATAAAAAATAAAAAGACTCACCTTAGAGAAGAAGTTTAGGTTGATGAATAGAAAAGTAGTTATGATCTTCAATAGAATCAAAATAAAAATCAAACATGATCAATAATTTGGAGACTATGAGAAAATGATGAAAATATGGAGATCTCAAACATTGAATAAATAACAACTAAAAATGATTAATAATAAAATAAAAAAACTCACCTTATATGAGAAGTCAGTGTTGATGATTAGAAGAATAACAACGATACAAATAATAGAATAAAATGAGTAAATAAAATATATCAATACATGAAATTATTAAGATATAAGTTTAAAAATACAAAAACTAACATGGAGAGAAAAGACTAAAAAGAAAACAAAAACTAATATTCAATTGAAAGTCTTGAATGATAGTCATCGCAATGAAAGAGTAAAACGAAGAAGAAAATATATATGAAAAGAAAGAACAAAAAAGAGAGGAAAAAAAATCATACCAGAGAATGAATAGTTGAAGAGACATGAAAGTTTGGACAGACACGGAAGACTGGAAGGGCTGGAAGGACTTCGCTATGACTTCGTGCTAATCAAATACTGCATAACGTTCATATAAATCTGGTTAAATAAAATCGATGATCATGAGCATTTTAGGAGGATGTGAAATAGGACAATTATATTTAAAAACAAAATTATTGAAATTAATCCTAATACCTGATTGAGATGAGCAACATCAACCCAAATAGAGGACCAGCCACTAATGATGGCAAAGTGAGAGGGCGGGTCGGTACAGACACCGATTGGATGCATTTTTTGAAAATGAAGGGGGTAGAATGATAGGAAAGAACATCAAATAAATGGACATATGAGACAAAACAAAACACAATAATCTTCTGATTTTGTTTTCAAATTTATATTTAATACTGATTTGGGCACACTAATATTTGATTAATTCTGATTTGCATATTCTATTTTGAATTAAAAGAGAATCATCCGGTTTTCATTTTTGTTTGCCTTTACAGTAAATGTCGGGTAAAATTCCCTCAAATTGAACGTGGAATTGACACGTGTAAAATTTCATTTTCAAAAACATTTTGCTTTATTATATATATAGATAAAAGTGTTATGAATATTTTGTGGATATCCATTTTCGGAAGAGATCAGATCAAGATTAAATAAGATCAGATTCTATTATTAAGATAAGATCTCAATTGTATTTATCTAGAATAAGGATTAGGGTTTTTGGTGGCTATAAATACCACCCTCATTGTACATGGTTGGGTACCCCAAAAGAGTAGCAATAAAATATTCTCTCTTCTCTCTTTTCTCTTGTATCTATTATTCTATGTCTCTATGTTTTGTTCTCGTTTCGATTATTTTCATAACACGTTATCAGCACGAGACTCTAGCCAACTGAGTTTCGGAAGTGTGGAGCATAGTGTTGTGCGAAAGGAGAATTCTAGTCCTTCGGTACAAGGAACATATAGTTTGCGCAGACCATCACAAAACGAAACATGGATATAAGTGAAGGAAATCGATCGAGGTTTATTAATTCTTCTAGTTCAATTTCTTTGTATATATTTTGTCAAATTTCTTTGCAGGTCTCAAAGCTTGTCTGAATGCATGAGCTTCAAATCTCTTGATCATATAATGGACTCGGTTTTCAAATAATTGATTACAAAATAAAAGTTTTTTTGCATCTGATATGCTAGCATTATTAAAAAATAATTTAAGAAATATTTTGAATCGATTTCTTGTGGCCGAACAAAATAATGAGTTTTTGATGAAAAATCACGAGGTCAATCCCATTGACACTGTTCCATTCCCAGAAGTGAATGTAACAACACACGACCCAAAAGTGAATATAGCAACACACGATGATTATCTTAGTGCAATTGAAGCACTAATGTACCTTGCTAATTATACACGTCTAGATATATTATTTGTTATTAGCAAGATATAGTTCTTCCCTAAGTCATGAAGACATTGGAATGGAATCAAACATATGTTTTGTTACCTTAAGGGTACGATGGATATGAATTTATTTTATTCAAATGTATCCAAGGTGGGCTTGATTTGTTATGTAGATGTAGATTTTTTGTCTAACCCTCATAATGGTAGATCACAAACAAGTCATGTGAAAATTTTGGCATCACATGAGGCAAGTCATGAATGCACTTGGTTGAAGTCTACGATTCAACACATACAAGGGATTTGTGGTTTATCTTCAGGAAAAATAATTGCAACTATCCTATATGAGGATAATACTGCATGCATTGCTCAGATGAAGGAATGATATATCAAAAGAGATAGAGCAAAACACCACCAAAGTTCTTTTTCACTCATGATCTTCAAAAGAGTGTTGATATAAGCGTTCAACAAATTTGTTCATATGATGATCTAGCAGATCTCTTTTCAAAGTCGCTACTAAGTAAAATTTTGAGCAACTGGTACAACGAATTGGTCTTCATCGTCTTAGAGATGATTGTCTTCATGAGGGGGAGAAATAGATGCGTTCTGCACTCTTTTTTCCTTCGCCATCCCACTGGGTTTTCCAGGCAAGGTTTTTAATAAGGCAGATCTTACACAATGGATATTGTAATCTTTTTCCTTCACTAAGATTTTATTTCCCATTGGGTTTTTTCTTAGCAAGGTTTTAATGAGGCAAATCTTTAATGGATATCCAAGGGGGAGTGTTATGAATATTTTGTGGATATCCATTTTCGGAAGAGATCAGATCAAGATTAAATAAGATCAGATTCTATTATTAAGATAAGATCTCAATTGTATTTATCTAGAATGAGGATTAGGGTTTTCGGTAGCTATAAATACCACCCTCATTGTACATGGTTGGGTACTCCAAAAAAGTAGCAATAAAATATTCTCTTTTCTCTCTTTTCTCTTGTATATATTATTTTATGTCTCTATTGTAGGTAACAAGATGAAACACAAGAAGGGGGGGTTGAATTGTGTTTCTAAGCTTTTAAAACTTTTCGCAAATGTTGGACGCTGGCTGTTAAAAACTTTGGACGCACAGCTTGGTTCAAATATTGGACGCACAGTGTTTTCTGAAATATTGGACGCACAGAGTGCTTAAACACTGGACGCACATAAATGTGAAAAAATTGGACGCACAAAAGATTGGACGCTGAGGCTTCCCTCTTGGTTTAAAAACTTGTTTTCTTTGTGCGATATGAGGTGTATGAAAAACTTGTTTAAACAAAATCAATTCAATCCCCTTGGTTAGTAATAAACACAAATATAAAAGGAGATAAGGGAAAGAAGAAATAACACAAGTTTTTATACTGGTTCACCCTTTCCTAAGAGCTACGTCCAGTCCCCTCAAACTAGAGAGATTTCACTATCAAACCAGATAGGTACAAGTATTCTTTGCACACAGCCTCTTCAGGCTAAATCCCAAGTATTCTTTGCACACAGCCTCTCCAGGCTAAAACCCAAGTATTCTTTGGACGCAGCCTCTTCAGGCTAAACCCCAAGTATTCTTTGGACACAGCCTCTTCAGGCTAAACAACTCAGCAGAGTTTTGATTCAAGTGCTGTCTAACTCACACAAGTGAGGATATGAAAACTAAAGCACTTTGAGAGTTAAGCAAACTCTCTTTTACAAGAAGATAAAGAAATACAAGACTTTTCAATACAGAGTATAAAAGATTGCACAGCAGTTCAGCTCTTTCTTTTTCGTTTTCAGTCTCTTGTATTCTTCTTCTTGCTTCTCGGTATTTATAGGCTTTGATGAAGCTTCAGACTTGTTCTTCGAATAGCTCAGCTTCAGCCTTCATAAATATTACCGTTCTCTAATAGCATTTAATGCTATTTTCCCGTTGCTCTGAGGAGATCTACTTCATTGTGCATGTCTGCGTTTCTTTCTCCCAAATCATAAGCAACCTGTACTCAAAGTCTCAATTGTACAGTGGTTAATAATAATATCTTATTGAGACAGAGAGAATACACAGTGTAAAGCAGAAAGGTGTGTTCAGAGATATATAGAGTAGTTAAAAGTATGTTCTCTCTCTTAGTACACTTTCCACAGTACTTTATGCTTTTCAGAAGTACATTCACATACGTTGACAAAGATGTACAGAAAGCATTGCATACAACTATTTATTTCAAATCATTTGCTCAATAAATATGTTTCATATTAAATGCATGAGCAGTAAATAGCATGTAATGGACTCTGCGTTTTGGACGCAGCATATAGAATATATTGGACGCATACCTTTGCACTTACCAATTTGCACAGAACTCATGCAAACATTGGACGCATCTTTATGCTTACCAATCTATTCCATTTGAATGCAAGGCAGTATTGGACTTATTGCCTCATTCTGGTTATTGGACTTTTGCCATTTCCCTATAGTTCCATTGGACGCAAAGTTGATTGTTGTACATTTGTTCTTCTGCTTCATTGGACGCAGAACAATTGTTTGATGTACCTTTGTCAATCTGCTTCCTTGTGCTCCATTGGACGCAAAGCAATATTGTTGTCCTTCTTATTTGTTGGACGCAGAACAGTGCCTTTGTCACTCTGATTTCATTGGACGCAGAGCAGTTCTTTTGTTTGTTCAGTTTCATTGGACGCAGAGTTGCACTCTTGCTCATACTGAACATTGGACTTTTATCCTTCATCTGCATTGGACGCTCACTGAATCTGTTCCTTTGAAAATCATTGGACTTTTACTGTAATTCTGCTTCTCATAAAAACATTGGACTCTGCCAGTATTGCCTTGTTCTTATCATTGGACTTATGCCAGTCTTGCTCTATTGGACGCTTACTGATTCTGCTTCTTTGGAAAACATTGGACGCAGAAAGTAGCGTGTCTTCAAGACTTGATTTCTTCTACTTCTGCGATTCTGCTTTTTCATAAGACATTGGACGCAGAACTTTGTTCTTGCCTTGTGCTCAAACATTGGACGCAGAATTCTTCCTTCTGCTCAAACATTGGACGCAGAACTCTTGTGTCCATTCCAGTGTCAACATTGGACGCAAGGCTTCTTCCTTCTACTTAAGCATTGGACGCAGAACTCTCCAGTGCCAACATTGGACGCAAAGCTTCTCAGACTTTGAATATGAGCCAATGTTATGATGAACTAATTTATTGGACGCAGACTGCAATAAACTTAGTTAGGCAGCTTTGTTATGCATTGTACAAGCTTAATACAAATTGATTATCCTTTGTAAAAACCTTAATACATTTTGTTATCATCAAAACCATAAAATCACTTAGGGAGTTTTTGTATCCAAAACACTTTTAACCAATTTGGTTCCAACATCTATGTTTTGTTCCCGTTTCGTTTATTTTCATAACAAAAGGAATGATCTAAAGTGGGAATGAGAGTGACAAGCAAGAATATTGGCAAAACGGCTTGATTGAGATTTGATTCTGAAATTAGTTAGTACTGCTTAAATAAAGACTCGTAAAAGCAATAGCTTTTTTTTTTTTTACATCTAAATCAAGCGTGAAGCCATCAATAATTAGTGATTTCCCATCAGTGAGTGAGTGAGTCACTTGCTCCCTTCGCCTAACCCATTTTTCTTGACATTAATTAATTTGTAAACAAATCTCATGAGCCCAACTAGGCAACTACCACCGTTCATTCTTCTCAAATGACTGTTATACTTTAGACCAAAAAAAAAATGACTGTTATACAGTTGAGTATAAAATTTTAAGCAACTAAAACATGCTTTCAGAAGCCGCTAATTAAGGTTGGAGTAGCGGTGAGAGACTTGAATAGTTTTTAAAAATCACTAAGTTTTCAAAGATGCAGTTCAAACCAAAATAATTTTTATTAAGAGTAAGGAGGAGAATCGACCTAGTTGCTCTTACTTTGTTAGGGGGTGGATACATATATTTGTTGGAAGTTCCACGTTGGATGGTCAGGGGCCTGTGAAGTCTTTATAAACATGTCTTTATAAGCATGGGGAGTCTCTCCCCTCATGAGTTAGCTTTTGAGGTGTGAGCTGTGAGCCTGTACCGTTTTAGTATAATATTGGAGTGTGAGCTGTGAGCCCGTGCCGTTTTAGTAATATTACTATCTTCTAAGTTTGCGATGAGTTAACCATATGTAGTGCGTTCTTGATTATTAATGAAATAACTCAACTTTGTTTTTGTAAACAAAAAAATTGATTTTTGAACACCCCTTAATTTCCAATTCCCCTCTAACACCTCTCTATCTTTGTATCTATGTCTTCTCATCATATTACTCATTACTTATTTATCATATCCATCCGTAATCTTTCTTCTATTCATATCTATTTCTGGGTGTTAAATAGCATATGTGGTGTCTCAAAATAAATTTTTTTCTGAAAAAACAAGTGTACACTTCTTTCAAAACAATTGGGACGTTATATAATAGCCAGAGAGATCCAGAAAACATATTGCCGACATATATTTATTGTTACTAGATCCATGAGCAAACATATAGGAGCATACATTGTACACCATTTACTTCACACCCACCTACCCACTTATTGAAGGAGATAACTTCTACTAATTACCACCATGACTCGAAGTGTGAAAAGAAGAACAGGTAACAAAGGTGTGCAATTTGCAAATACAGGAAGCACACATCTTTTAAGTTAACCAACAACATTATTGAACTTTATAGTAAATTAAAATCAGGCAGCATTGATGGCAACTTTCATCCCAGACTCGCAGTGACCCACGTAATTGCAGATGAAGTAGTTCTGTCCCCTGGCAAGCCTGATCTGATCCTTTCCTGACCGATACACTTTGGCTCCTCTTGGAGTCTTGCAGGTATCATACCCTCCTTTGTTCACCGCCACCACATTGTGAGCCCCAGGGCTATAGTTGAACACTGCACAAACATATACACACAAAAATGAAATATATGCTCAAGAAAAGCCAGATATACAAAAGAAAAATTCTTCTACATGTTTTAGTATAATGAGCATAAAAACACCCCTAGACACACTTATTCTATCATAGTCTCTGTGATTTGGTGAAATTCATGTGGGAGAGATTAAATCGTGTGGGTTCCATATCCTATTTGGTGGGACTCATTCTCAAAGTAGTAAGTAAGACCCACATGAATTTCAACCTGCTGTCATAAAAAGAGTGTATTAAATAGTGTGTTGCTAATATTTCTCTAATATATAAGCCCTCTTTCAATTGACTTATGCAGAGCTTATTTGGATTTATCTATTGATATAACCACTTGTCAGCGTGTTTGACACAACTTATAAAAACAACTTATGAATGGGCTTATTTTCATAAGCTCTCCAGTATAGCTTATCAAAACAGCTTACAGCTTATATAAAATAGCTGATAATAAATGCTTAAATAAGTTGTTTATCCTAAAATATCCATAATTTATTTGCTTGAATCAGAATAAGAGGAAGAATTGAAGTATAGATTTGTCATGGGGTTCACAAATTATATATTAAGAAATTAAAGCAGTTACTTAAAAATTTCAAACTTTTTAACTATATATAGTTGATGTTGGAAGATGCATACCAAGTGTGTCACCAGCCCTGAAGCGCTTCCCTTTAGGCCACCCAACAGTGTTAAAGGTCCAACCTCCAGGACCTCCAACAGTGTAGGTGGCGGCATGAGCCATCTCAGAGAAAAGCACCAAAAAGCAAACTAGTAGAACCATTGCACTGCCTCTTCCCAGAGTAGCCATCTCTGCTAGCTAGAACAACACTAGAATAACAGAGAGATAGAGGGATATTTGGAGGTAAGTGGGATTTAATTGGAATGAGGCAAGGTTATATAATCGAGGAAGTGATGAGGAGGCCGGCAATTTTAATGGGTAGTTGGTTAGCTAGTAAATACCAATTGCAGGGACTCATTTGACCAAGTCCATTTGTTCCCAGGACACATGGGTCTCTGGGTCTGCCCAGAGTCATTATTTTTTCTTTATTAATTTAACATAAAAGCCTAAATTCATGCCCTCATAATGGGGCAGATATTGTGGAAGTCTTCTACACATTTCAATACGTAATGATTTCTAGAGTCGTACGTGTTTTTTTTTTGGCTCGAAGTTAGAGTTGTACAGGGTTCTTTTAATTACAACTTAGTATAATTTATGATGACACAAAATTTCATGAGATGGTGGTTCAAGTTAAACTCCACTAGTATTAGTAAGTTGTAAATTGTCAACAAGTACTGACTTAGATTATGTAAATATTTACTTTTCCTTTACGGCATGGCATGCCATGGACTTTTGAGGAATGCCAAACCCATTTCCTAACATGGAATACTAATTAACAATCAATCCGTGCCAAGTGCCAACCTCCCACCATGGCCATATCTTCCCTACCTTTTAATTTCCTTAGAAATGTGCTACAAGAAGATGCATTGACTAATTGCATATAATTGACCTGGACTTGTACTGCCAGTATCTTTAGTCCACAATTTGGGCTAGTGTCGGGTATTTACTATTTACCACATTTGGGGTCCAGGATACCTCAAGAAAAAGGCAGTTGGTAAATACACTCCTTAAAATTGGACATACATTCCACTTAATACTTTTTAAAAATTAAAATCCCAAATTACTCTTCTCCTTTCCCTTCCTGTTCGATATTGTTCCCACCATACACCCCACGCCACTGTCTCCTCTTCCCCTTCCCATACATTCCGCCATTACCGAGAACACAATGAACCAGTGAATAGCTGAAAATATTTCCAAGAACACAATAGTGAATAGCTGAAAATATTTCATGGCTACGGCAGGTAGACAACATTCTGAGAATTAATTGCTGGCATAACACATTTCTCAACTTGTTGGAGCCCTCTTCAATGAACAACAGGAAATCATCAAGTTCTTATTGCTGATGAACAATTGAATGGTTCTCCATTCCTTGTGAATCCACGTGACCAGTGCTGCTAAATATACCCTTGACCATGGTAGAGAGAAACTGCACTAATGTTGACAGATTTGCCAAAACAAAAACTTGCTGTGAAGCTAACCACAAAATTTGGCCGAGTCTTCCCGGAAATTGAAATTTTCGGTAATACAAAAATTAGATTTTCATAACTACCGGAAATTGGAATTTTCGGATAGAATAAAAATCTAATTTTTGTATTACCGAAAATTTCAATTTCCGGGCAGTATAAATATTGAATTTTCATACTATCGGAAATTGAAATTTCCGGTAAGTATAAAAATTGAATTTTATAACCACCGAAAATTGAAATTTTCGGATAGAATAAAAGAGAAACTATCCGTCTATAACTACCGGAAATTTCAATTTCCGGTAGAATTTCCAAGTATAAAAATTCGATTTTATAACTACCGAAAATTCCAATTTTCGGTTTAAATAAGAGATTTTTAAAAAAAATGTACCACAGCTTTACACAGAGAAAGATGAAGAAGAAGTTAAAGTGGACGGTGGATTTTTCTGAGTTATTATCTTCTTCTCTCTCGTCTTTTATCTCTCTGTTTTGAGCCTGGACTACGAGAAGCAGAAGCAGGAAAGAGAAGCTTGATCACGGAGGAAGGAGAAGGAGGAAGAAGAAACGGAGGAAGGAGAAGCGGGAAGAAGAAACTGACGTCAGTGGGGTGTATGCTGAGAGAAAAAAAAGAAAAAAGGTATTTTCGTATTTTAACATTGATTTAACATTTAAGTGGGGTGGATGGCAAATTGACCGGGGTGTATTTACCAATTGCCAAGAAAAAGGGGCAAAAGCGTCTCAAACTTTACAAGAAATTGGGTATGAGATGGTCCAATTGGTATGGAGCGATTTTTCTAATGAAAGATAAAATAAAAAAGGGGAATCAACAGAACAATAAACATGCTAAAATTCCACTTCACAAGATTGAGAGGGAAGAAAGAAATACTACTAAGTATTTCACTAAAGACAAAAAGTTCAGGTTTTCCCCATTTTTAAACCATAATCTCACATCCTACAAAACTCTTCAAATTTTATAAATTTTTTGCTAAATTTTTCGCTTCTAAAATTTTAAAATTGTTTTATATTTTAAATCAATTACAAACCACCAAATATTTTGATAAAAATGAAAATTTAAGGGTTTTAGTTAAAAGAAATTAATGACATGATCATATATATATACTTAATTTTTTAAATAAAAATTTAATTGACTCAAACAAATTTTAAAAACTAAAATCATTTATCATCCAAATTAAAGTAAAGGATAAAAATATAATTAAGTCACTGTAATACCTGCAACTGCAACCCCACATGTAGGGATGGCAAAACGGATTGAGCTCGGCGGGCCGGCCCGCCTAACCCACCTTTTTGGCGGGCTGGGTTGAGGTTTTCAGCCCGCAGCCCGCTTTGACCCGTCAACTCGGCAGACAGATGTCAGACTGGCCCGCGCAAGTTGATTAATTTTTTTCCCAATTTTAAAATCTTTCATTTTTTTGGTGGGTTTAGGTGGGCTAGCTTGCTTTGGCCCGCAACCTGCCGGTCAACCAACCCGCCATTAAATGAGACAGTGTGTGTTTTTTGGCTCACTTTTCTCGACGGGCTAGGGCGGGCCGGCTCGTTTCGCCATCTCTACCCACATGCGATCAAGTCAATATTATTTTTATGATAATGCACCATTTTTGTGGTCCTGCAGGTTGACCGCAGAGTTTTGGAAATTAAAAGCAATCTCTCTATTGGTACAACTTTTTTTTTGGTCATGCATAAAAAAAACTTAGTGTGGGCATCGGTGTTAGATTCTATATTGTTGGGCTTGAAAACAGGAACTACAGGCTAAAATCAGAAACTTAGACCCACGATAATGAGTACGAGCCTAGTCCGCTAACAAGGATAAGGAGAGTTGGACCAAAAAAAAAATGTAAGGCGAGAAACGACTGATTGTAGATTCAAAACTTAAAATTGTTGACAAGAAAAACTTAAAATTTATCACATCTAATTTTAGAAAATAAAATAAGATATCTCAATTATTAATAAAAAAATTGATAGTTAATATTCTCATATATACATAATTTTTATATATATGTACATGAGGAGGGATTAAATTACACTGGTGTAACACTTTGGTCAATGTTACACCTCTAATAACTCTTCAGCGGATAATTATATTCTAAAACACACCGTTAGATTAAAAGTTATTATCATATAGATCATTTTTGTAAAATTTCACATCAATCTAAAATTGTTTGATGTGTCATTGAGATATGTCAAAATTCATACACTTTAAAAGACATTAATCTTGACGTATCTCAATGACACATCAAATGATTTTAGATTGATGTGAAATTTTATAGGAATGATCTACATGATAGTATCTTTTAATCCAACGGTGAGTTTTAGAATATAATTATCCGGTGAATAGTTATTAGCGGTATAATATCATCCAAGAGTTACACCGGTGTAATTTGATCCCTCCTCTATGTACATAATATTAACATCAACTACTAATCTGTGTTTAGTTGAGAGATAAGTAAATTTTGACAACGGATTGTTCCATCATCAATGATGGAATTTGGGTACCAGCCAAACTCATCTCTTTAGATGAAGCGCATTAACCACTTGCACCCAACATTATAGTTGTATTCCATGTAATTTATTAATACTTAATTATAAAAATAGATGAAATAAATTAAATATATATATATATATATCTAAGACAATTATTTTGTTTAATTGATAAAAATGATTTTAGTGGCAATAAAATAATTGGTGGTAACTCTAATGAAAAATTTAATAAAAAGAATCTCGATAGATTAAGAGGTGATGATACGCAATCTAATGAGATGACAAAACTTAAAGTTTATTAATATAACCAGGCAAAATCTTTAAAATGCGCATATAAATGTGTCTATTTGAAATAAACAGACACAACCCTTAAGGATCACGTACACGTTTTATCATTTGAACATTGTGTCTCAAATGAAAAGTTATGTATGTAAAACTAACAGGCACAACTCTTGAAAGGTGTCTCTGTAAATAGGCATGTGTAATACCCCTTAGGCCTTAATTAACATTATATAAACCAACAGAATCATCCTTGATTTTTTGAATCAAGTGTCCAAAATCTTCTTCCAAATTATTTGCGTTAGTCACTACCATGGTTTCATCATCAGCCACTCCGCTTAGGCGTAGTGGACACAAGCCAGTAATATGCAACGCATGTAACTGTGAAGGATATGAGCGATCTCAAAGTTAAGGGCAAACCTTCAAGCTATATAATATTAACTTTTTTTCTTTAAAATATATATTTGTGTTAAGGGTTTTTTATATATATGTATATTTCTAACAGGTAATTATTTATATTATTCTTATTAGGTGGGAAAATTCCAACTTTATGGAGCTCTAGGATCCCTTCAAAGAAACGTTCATTGAAGGTGTATAAGAAGAAGATGACACCAATGAAGAAGTTTCATGAACAACTTCTCGAGATGTGGAGATCTCGGGGGAAACCGAATGATGAGTCATCCCCAGAAGAGGTTTTATTGTTCCAAAATGTGAACAACTTCATACCTAGCAATGAAATTGGCCGTGGAGGCATTCTTCTCAAACCAGAAGATGGTACTTCTACATAAGAGCTCATTCCTTCATCGATATATTACAAATTAAAGTGTCTTGGGAAGCTTCATGATTCTCTAAATGTGTGGCCTGCTTTGTTTTTGTTTTCGTTTTTGAAATATATTGGACTTTTTGAATTCAAAGATTTGTGTGATCAGTTTTGTAGAAGCTGCAAATTATGCCCTTTCAGTTGGTATGTTATGTTTTATATTAGAATCAATTGTCGTCTATGATAATGAAGCGATGGGCAGTGATTTAAATTTCAATTATTTGGAATGATATATAATAATTTGCCTTATATATGTAGTTTGAATTGAAGGATGTGAGTAATTTGATCGAATATTTCAGGTTGTTATTAAATATAATGGCTAATTAGAGAAATATAAAATGAAAGTGAATAAGGGTATTTTTAAGGGGAGAATTGCTATTTGGTACAAAGAACTTATAAGATAATAGTGATTTTAATTACTTTGTTTTTCTCTTTTTCTTCCCCTCAATTGTACCAAAATAAATTGATATTAATAGCACATTCGACCTGCACGTCAACAGTAGCAGTTACAACTAATGCAGATAATTGAAACACTAAGACTAATGTTTGATTTTCGGTCTTGGAATGAAATAACTTTCCATTCAATTATTAGAGAGTCATTTGGATAAAAAGTTTAATTATCCATTTGTTTAATAAATACTTATTATATGAGAGATTATGTATAAGTTATTTTTACGATCAAAGTTGTGATGAGAATAAACCTCGTATAAACTTTGAATAAAATGTTTCTATAAAGTTTAGAGTTTATAAAAATAAATTAAAAATAGCTTATGAACATGTCATAAATTTAATAGTAATATTTTGTAAGCCAAAATTAATTAATGGCAGTTACATTTTATAAATATTACCACACTACGTTGCCCAGCCTTTGTAAATATAAAATGTTTTTTTAAATGTAGTTCATTAATTAACTATTAATACCATTAAATGGACTTAATTTAGTTCACCATAGCAAGACAACCAACAATAATATGTCACGATATATTTGAGCCCCTTTTTCTTATAAGCACTATATATTTGAGCCCTAGTCCTCTACAGCCTGCCCCTTGTTTTTCTCCTCCCCTTTTATAATATAAATATTACTACCTTTGATCTTTTTTAAATAAGAAACAAAATGAGTTGTTTTATTGGTCTTTTGTATAAGAAATAATGTCATATTTTTAATATTATTAATTGCTCATTTTTAACTTTACGCTTATTTATTATCAAACCACTCAACTTTGAGACTATGTAGGTGTTGAGCTTCTTCTTCATAAATTCGTTTCACCATGGTCTTCAGCGTGATGGTGTGGAACTGTTTTCAGGAGTGTGGGGTTTTTCTTTTTTGTGAAAGTTGGTCATTTGGTTATGAACAATACTCTGTATTATTTGGTTGGGTACTACTTGTGCTTTCAACCCCATTTAAATGCATTTTGGCTTTTCAAAAAAAAATTATCAAACCACTCAACAAGGAGCTCATACTATACCACTTTTAGCCATTTATAATGTAAATGATATTTCTGGAAAAAATTAAAAGTTATAGGATCATTAATGAAAGTTAACACATTTATGCATTCTTTAGTCTTGATGATTTTGTGTAACTATGTTTCTTATAAAAAAAACCAGTATAATATTTTTATTTTGAATCAGCTGGGGTAAGAAAGTTGATGTGTGTTTCAAAGGTAACGGCAGCATCTTTTTTGTACATATATGATGATACAGATAGACACACATTTTAATTACAGGGCATATATGAAAGCTAGCTATAGCTACTAATTACCAGTGACCAATACCCTTCCTCGGTGGTGATTGAATATGGCGAAACGTAGAGTTACTAGGTCACTTGCGAGTTTGATCAAAGAATTGGACGGCCACACCTCATCCATTGCTGCTAATTACAAACAAGACATGAAGGAAGGAAGTAGCGAGTCAAGAGAAGGAGAAAAGAAGTGCTCTCAGAAAAAGAAGAAAAATGAAAGAAAAAAGAAAAAGGCTCACAAGGAAAAACACACAGAAAGGTAAAAAAATATTCATGCAATGACTGAATTTTGTTTTTGTTGTCCCACTATATATGCCCTAAAATTTGAATTAACTCTAAAACATATATAATTTTTGAATGGTTCTTGTAGTTGTGAATTTCATTTCAAGGTTTTTAATTTGTGAATTAGCTGATTTTCTAATGACTAGAATTTCTAATTGGTAGTCGGAGAAAAGGAAATTCGACGGATATGGGGAAAAAGCTGGGTCCATGCTTGCATTGCGGAACAGATTGTAAGTCTCTTCTTCATGCTGCTGTAATAGAACATTTTTTTTATAATTTTATTCCTTCCTCAAGCCCTTGAGTTTCTTTCCCAGTCTAAGTGTTGACTCAATATTAATAGTTTGAATTAATGATTTTTTAGACAATTAATTACCTGACATCAAAAAATTAAATTTTTTTCCTATGACAAGATAAATTCTAATATTAAAAAAAGTAGAGTGACAGTTATGAGATAAGAATAACTTCTTGAAAAGTTGAAAGACTTTGTCAAAAAAAAAATTGAAATACTTAAATACTAGTAATATTTTAGTCTCTCAAACTTATATATCTCTTTTTAATTTTAGTCCTTATTAAATATTTCTTCAAAAACATCCTTGGTTATTCTTCCATAAGTACGTAGTTCTCAACTTCTCATATTCACTATTAATTTTACGAAGGGCGTGCAGTAATACTAATTGTACGAATGGCATTGTGAACCAATCTTTTTTTCAAACAAATTCTAATTTAGAAAAAAATGAAATAGTTTTGATGACATAAATCCCAGGTTCGTGCTATTGTGATGAAAATATATAGTTTCGCACTAAATAGCATTTTTCATTAATTTTGCACTATCAATTGTTAGATTTGGAAAATGAATTTCTATATCCCATGTTCAAATTTTCCTAGGTGATCCATTTCACTTCATTTTCTTTCTGATAATCTTCTACTTCCTCTCTCACCCCGTTCACCCTCTTGATCTTCTCCTCCTGTACCCTTTCCTTCTTTTGTCGTCTTATTATTTCATATAAATCCTTAAAACCTCTATGATCATTAGAAAAGGTAGTCTCCAAATATCTTTTCACCTTTAAGTTGATCTCACCATCTAAATTCATAGTCTCCCTATAGCATATCTCAACTTGGTGACGAGAGAAGAAGTCAACTAAAACAAAATTGGTCCTTATTTTTCTATATTCTGCCACACGATTTGAGACAAAAAAAGCCGAGTAAATGGGCAAATTGCCCCCTGAAAGATGCAGTCTTTTGCAAGTAGGTCCCTGAAAGATGAAAATAAAAAAACCCGTCCCTGAAAGATACCTCTCGCTGTCAAATAGGTCCCTGACGTCATTTTTGACATTATTAGGGGTTATTTTGAAATTTTAAAAATTTAGATAGATGAAAAAAAAATAAGAGCACTCATTCTTTCCCCCACACAATCCCCCACCCCCACCCCCAGCCCCCTCTCTCTCTCTCCACCGCCTCTGATCACTCTTCTCTCTCACCCTCTTCCTCTTCACCACCACCACCTCTCACAACTCCCTCACCTCCTTCTTCTTCCCCCCTTCCCCCTTCACCACCACCTTCCCATTCCTCAAATCTCCACCACCACCATCACCATTAACAACACGGTTCTCTCTCTCCCCTATCTATCTCTCCTTATGTTCGTGTATTGGTGGGTGCCATACTCGGCCATGCCTCTGTTTTTTGTGTTTTGCTGCATGTAATTGGGTGGTGGTGGAGAAGGGAAGGAATGGGGTGGTGGTGGTGGAGATTTGAGGAATGGGAAGGTGGTGGTGAAGGGGGAAGGGGGGAAGAAGAAGGAGGTGAGGGAGTTGTGAGAGGTGGTGGTGGTGAAGAGGAAGAGGGTGAGAGAGAAGAGTGAGAGGCGGTGGAGAGAGAGAGGGGGGTGGGGGTGGGGGATTGCATGGGAGAAAGAATGAGTGCTCTTATTTTTTTTTCATCCATCTAAATTTTTAAAATTTCAAAATAACCCCTAATAATGTCAAAAATGACGTCAGGGACCTATTTGACATCGAGAGGTATCTTTCAGGGACGGGTTTTTTTATTTCCATCTTTCAGGGACCTACTTGCAAAAAACCGCATCTTTCAAGGGGCAATTTGCCCATTTACTCAAAAAAAGTCATTGCCCTAATTGTGGAGATTATTAGCTTCCCCACGATTAACATTGACATCCTGGAAGAGCAATCCTCTAATGTTTCCTTTGCTATACTAAGCCCCATATATGGCAAATGCTAAAGAAGCAATCACTCAACATGCTTAAAGGGGGAATTGGAGAGGCTGAGAGGCACTTAATTAAGTGGCCAAAAGAAACATTTAGCAACCCTTCAAAATTGTTCAATTTTTTTATATAAGCAAAAATTGTCCAAATTATTGCCTTGGGCAAAAACATGTTAACATTGTATTTGGTTGTTGATATATCATTCTTGTAGTAAAATAGAGATTTAATTTCTTTAAGTGGAGTTGAGGCTAGCTAGTTGCAATATGGGGTTCTTGAGTAGATATAGCTGGGACCTTGAAGTGGATGAGGCACCTTCTTATAGGTGGTTTTACTAGTTTTACTGAAAGCAATCAATTAAGTGTGTAATGATTGCTCTTGTGAAGCCTTGCCCTAATTAATCCTCCCGGCCCATGCCACATATCCTTCCATGCTTTTTGCCATCGGTTCTTTGATATTATAAAAAGTTAAATAATCATTATTCCAATAAAAAATACATTAATTATTTGTATATAGGAGGTTAGTGGCAATACAATAATTGATGGTACTAACTCTTTAATTTTTTAACGACTAGCTTGTTTTATTATAACAAAAATCTTCAAAGATTAAATGGTCATGATATGTAATCTAATATTTAGATTAACCAAATTTAAAGTTTATTATACCTAGGCACAATCATTAAAAAGCATATAAATTAAACGTGTCTATTTATCTGAAATAAATAGGTGAAATCCTTAAAAAATATTTACCCGTGTTTTACCATTTGAGTAAAACAACTATTGTGTCTCTTTACATGAAAAGCTATGCATGTATACAAGTAAAACTAACAGACACGATTCTTAAGATGTCTCTGTAATGTGCACTACCCCTTAACAATATATAAATTAACCAACAGAATCTTCTTCCCAGTTTATTTGAGTCAGTCACTACTAATTAACATACATATATATGGTTTCATCATCAATCAGCAACTCCACTTTGGCGTAATGGACCAGAAGACAAGCCAGTGTTGTGCAACGCATGTGGATCAAGATACAGAAATTGGGGAACCCTTGAAGATTATCTCCCCAAGCATTTCCAGCCAAGCCACCTCATCAACCTTAGAAATGTGAAGGGCACAAAAAATCTCCAAGTTAAGACCAAACCAGCTTCAACCAATGTCCCAGATTCAGATAATGGTACGTACTATTTTTTTTAAAAAAAAAAAAAAAACTGGATTAATACGGGACTGAAGCACAATATGTGCTCAATCCAAAACCAAACATATGCATGTACTAGTAAGTAATTACATATTAATTTTTTTTCTTTAGAATATATATCTTCATTCTAATAGTTAATTGGTATATTTTCACAGGTGGGAGAAATCCAATTTTATGGAACTCTAGGGTCCCTTCAAAGAAACGTTCACAGGATGTGAATAAGAAGAAGATGACACCAATGAAGAAGTTTCATGAACAACTTATCGAGTTGTGGAATTCTCTCGGGAAACCGAATGATGAGTCATCCCCGGAAGAGGATTTATTGTTCCAAAACATGAACAACTTCATACCTAGCAATGAAATTGGAGTTGGAGGCATTCTTCTTAAACCAGAAGACGGTACTTGTACATAGAATGGGCTCATTGATGCATATTAATATCCTTCATCAATTAATATGTTGCCAACATGCCTTGTGAATCTTCATGATTGTTATCTAAGTGTGGACTGCATTGATTTTTGTTTTTGAAATATATTGGTCATTGGACTTTTTGAATTCAAACATTAATTTGTATGAGTTTTGTAGAAGCTGCAAATTATGTCCTTTTAGTTGGTATATTGTGTTTTATGAATCAACTGTGTCGTATATGTAATTCAAATTAAAAAGTGTTTTAACATACTTATTCTCTTTTTTTATAAAACTTTAATCGGTGATAAACACCCCTCCCCTCCAATTCCAAAACACTCAAACAAACCCTTAGGGGTTTTTCTTCCATGGAAATGGATTCCCGCTGTAGGGGAAATATGTTCATGTTGTTGAGAGATTGGGATCGTTGGATGGAGATTAGACGTCTCACATTTCAAGTATATATTTTAATCTGTTTTAGTACGTAAAAATGTAAGTCCTCTGATCTCCATCCAACGATCTCCCGTGAGCAATGTGTTTTCCCTATAGCAGGGAATCCAAGTCCTTCTATGATTTCTGCAATCTTCTCTCTATGTGGCTTTTTCTTAAAAATGTACCAACATTTTCACCTATTAATAGATGATGATACAATTATGGGTTGTAAGTTCGTAATAATATCATAGATAAGACCCTCTACCTCTAAGCCTTTGTTTGGTTTCGCGGTTGGATACCTCAAATTTGAGTTTGCAACGGTCAAATATGGTTAACTATATGTGAAAATGTTTAACTTCCTATATGAAAAAAAAATGATTTTAGTCCCAAAATGAATTCTAAGTTGAAACTCCCTTTTTGAAAAGTAGTTTTCTTCAAAGTGAGTTTTGAATTTATCATAAAAATCAATTTCATAATAAATACATGCAACTATAAATTACTTTATTTTCAACTTGCTTTTAACCAACATTAATTTTGTAAAATCAATTCATTCAAAATCATTTTTGCCTATCCAAAAACCAAACACATGCACATTAAGTTATTTGATCCCTAACCGATTCTATTGCAACCCCCTCTTCTGGCACAAGAAGACCATCTATTATCTATGGCAGATTTGTTTATTTTTTTTCCATGATAAGGCAGATTTGATTATTAATATATAGCTATCAATCATGATTCATGAGGCAGTGTTGTATCATATACTTGATACTTGATGATATATCTTAGACAAAATTCATACTATCTCAGCAATTTTTGTTTATATACCATGGGGTACTGTTGTATATTTTGGTGTCGAGAGATCTTGTATTCGGATGGGCCTATCGTTGTTCTTGGGCTATCTGCTTGACCTCGTTGAACCCAATTACTTTTGTCCAAAAAAAACAATCTCACAGCGATTTTTGTATGTGTTTATTCTGGACAATCAACCCACCCAATATTATTCAGACCAAAAAAAAAACCCACCCAATATTACCACAAGAAGTAGAAATGGAGATTATCTCTCCGTTAAATCAATTTTTTTCTAATTTTCGACCAAAAAAAAGAAACATTTATCTAATTTCTATATTGCTTTCTTATTTTTCTTGTAACTTTATTTTTTTTTTATATTTAGTTTACGAATGCAAGCCCCCATATTTGTTCTTATCTAAGAAAAGATTAGATACGTCTTTTGCATATCTCGTTAATAGCAATCCCTTTCCCATGATGTGATCGGTAAAATTAATATGTTTCTTCCATATTAGTTTCCCTTATTGCTTCCTTTTGCAAAAGAAAAAGACTGAATTGAAGCCGCTTCGAATTAACGCAAAACAAATATATGCATATGGCAAAGTGAGTTGTCCCTGTTGAATTTGGCATGCTACGGAAAGGTGCAGTGTCAAGCTGGAAGATCTCAAACAACATCCTAACCACACGTTGTTTTGTTCTACTAATAATTGGTTCCCTTGTGCTTTTGAAGTCCACATCATGTGTTGGTGGAAAGTGTAGCCAGTAGACATTTAAAATTCAAAGCCTACCTAAGCTTATAATCAAAGCTCCACACAGTGACACGGGGCTTAACGTTGTTTATAATATTTTTTTGGCTTAAGTCTATTTTTAGTTCCTCATTTTTTTACTGAGTTTCGTTTTTAGTCATTCAAAAATAAAACACATCTTTTTAGTCTTTCATTTTTGAAAAATTGTCACTTTTAGTCCCTGGGGTCATATTTTAAATTTAAAAAGTATTTTTTAAATTTATACTTTGACCTCTCCCAAGTCTGATTTTCACCTTAACCCATTTTTTGATTCTTCTCCCCCTCCACTGATGCACCGCGACCCCCCATCCCTGTTAGGAGTAGTTCCAACGTCCTCCCTCGAAGCCGTCATGAGATGCGACCTCTCTCTCATTCTTCTCCCTGTGCAATTGTGGTAGCAGTCTCCCTTCTTGCCATTATGCGCAACCTCCCTTGGCCGCACGAGGATGGGGGGCCGCGATGCATCAGTGGAGGGGGAGGAGAACGGAAAAACGGGTTAAAGTGAACATCAAGTTTTAGGAGGGGTCAAAGTATAAATTTAGAAAATACTTTTCAAAATTAAAATATGGCATCAGGGATTAAAAGTGACAATTTTTCAAAAATAAAGGACTAAAAAGAAAACTCAGTAAAAAATAAGGGACTAAAAACAGATTTAAGCCATGTTTTTTCATCATAATCATAATTGGGCCACTTGACCTGATATCATTCTAGAATCAGTGGGTCATGGATACCCTTGAATTATATATATATATTTTATTTTTATGACTTTATCTCTAATTAACGTGAGACTTGAGTTTTTTCCAATACTAAGGTGTTATATTTTTATGAAAGGAATGGGAAATGAGATAAAAAAGATAATGAAAAATTATGAGACTAGACTTTAATTTTCTTGTGCAATAAATTAATTTCCCACCTCTATGATTGAGTTTTTTTTTATAAATTTTCTTAAAAATGAGAATATGAAATAGTGGGAGTATGAGCCAAAATTGGTCAAGGAATGTCTTTAAATGGTTTGCCTATTATTGATATTGTTCATCGACTAAATTATAAGGAAAAATACTGTTGGCATTTGTTTTCCTAGGTTGATCAAGTTCATTCAAAAATGGCATCTGACATAAATGTTTATACCCAACCACAACTTGATGGTACATGCGTGACCATTTCATTTTAGTCGGCTCGTGAAACTAGAAATGTTCATTCAAAATGATTGAGAATATTGAAGTGCCAGACTTCATGTGGCAATATAAAAAAGAAAAAGAAAAAAAGACTTCATGTGGCAATATCAAAATTTCTTTGTTTGTCGTTTAATTAGACGCAAAAGGATGCTTAATTTAGCATTAAGCAGGAGGGAGAAACTGTAAAAGTTTGTAATCAACAAAAAAAATTGCAAGAGGAAGAAAAGATCCATTAATATGGAATAGAGTAGGGGACCATAGACAAACACAAAAATTCCCATGCTAGTAGTGTCTGAAATAACTAATTAATGAACATTAGAATTCTCTGTATCTGTTCTGTTCTGCATTATTTTTGTCGAATAAAAAACTAACTCTCTAAATTAATAAGCTATATAGCCATGCGTTTTGCACAGGAATTCCAAAGGCACATGGGTGTGGTAAAAATGATTTTCCTGGAAAATGTAAAAAAAAAATGTAAATGTGTTTTGTTCCATGCATGTGGGATGATTTTTATTTTTCTTTTAATCTTTATGTAGATATTTATAAACATGATTGTGAAATGCTCTTGAGGAGATATTGAAGACGTCACAGAGGACATCTATGGATTTTAATTGAGAGAATGATTTAACTAGATATTTTGTTTGGCTTGAAAAGTAAAAAAAAAAAATTTAAACCTTTACTTGTTTGATTACAAAGAAGAGAGATTTTAGTGAGAGAGAGAGATCAATAAATTTTGACTTATAAAAAAAAAACACTGTATGTAATCATATTTAAGTTATTGTTGTGTTTACAATATTTTAAATTCATATTTCCACTCCTTCAAATTTTCACAATATTAGAAGGACCTTTGCTAAAAAATATATATTAGAAGGGCCAAAATAAAAGCTTTACTCTCCTTCATTCCTCTATTATTCCTTAAAAAATATTGAACCAAACAAAAAAGATATGAATCATGTGATATTATGATTCATGAAAATCTCTTCTCTTCCCTCCATTTCCTTCTAGGCAATGTCTTGTAGCTAGTGACACCATGTTATTCTATTCAGAATTATGCATGCAAGTAAAATTTGTGTAATGGTTTATTTAGAATACACGAAGAAATGGATCTTGTAGAAATTAGTACCATGAAAAAGATATTGACATACGGGGAGCAAATTCTAATTATGACAACTTTTCAAGGTTAGAGATATTCAGTGTGTTTAGTATCACGTTTGATACCCTTCCATAAGCTAGAAGCACCCTCTTTGAGTTTCTGCAGCAGCTTTACACGGGGACGCAAAATTGAGACACACAAAAGATTGCAAATTAGACGCGTGAACACAATTGGTTGAACTAATTTGACTTATTATGATAAAATATTATTTATATTTATTTGAAGACAATTTATTTACAAGAAACTTGTGATCATGATCTACAAGATATTGGTTTGCGATGGAGGGTGCTAGTTGGGTCAGTGATGGAAAGTGTCAGGGTAGCAATAATAACAATGGACGGAGGGAGACAACAACGGTGAAAGGTGTGAAGTTGTGGTATGACACCAAAACAAGCAAAAATAAATGAGAAGATAAATAATCCTTTGTTATTCTTGTTAATTTTCTCTATTTCTTATCTTAAAAAGTGTAAAAATAAGAACAAATTTTGAGAAGAAACATACAATAACTCAAATAAGTTTTTTTTCAAAATAATAATTTTAAAAACTATACCGTGATCATGATAAACATCGCCATCAAGCCTTTGTTTGTAACCGTGGTCGTTGGTTTCTTTCAATCAAGTGTCACTCTAGAAGCTACTACGTAGCTTTCACAGTGAAATGCTCCCCATCGTGATTTTTTAAAAGTGAAAACAAACACATGCTAAGTGCATGTTTGGTAGAGCGGCCAAAGCTCTTAAACGCATGTTGAAGAGAGGGTTAAATGTGATTTTTCTTTAATACGAATGTGTTTGGGTATTTGTAGTAAAAATAATTCAGATGTCCAAAATTGATTTTAGTTGAAGCAAAAATTTATAATTTCTTATATTGGGTTGAAAATTTTACACTAATTTTTATCTCAATTTATTTTTAGAGTAAAAATATATAAACATAAATAACTTCATTATAAATACAATTTTAACCAAATCAATTTTATTCAAAAATTCTTTTTTTCAAATGCTGACCCAAACACACACTGACAAAATTAACAAAACGCAATTATTTCAAGAATAAACATAGTATTGTCATTGTTGTGAAAAACAACATATATTATCATTAATTACTAATCATTTTTTTTGGGTCAAAAATGACTAATCATTTTGAAATCCAACAAAGATGCAATTGAAAGGAATTGGCCGGCCCTCACGGGAAAAAAAAGTTGAGATCCCCAAATCGCAAGACACGTAGGGCATTCGACCAAAAAAAAAACGAGACACGTAGGTCCCGAAGTGGTACAGCGCTGCCGCTGCCGCGGCATGATAGCATGCAGATTGTAATTACGCAGAGACCGAGTGCCGCGTTCATCGCGCATAGTATACAACAAGTGGTTGCACATCATTGGACACTCAAAAAGCCCTTTGCAAATATCTTAAAGAATCATCTCTCATCTCAAGCGTCCGTCAGGCACCCACCCCACAACCATTTAATTCTCATTTTATCTTATTTATTATTATTATTATTATTATTATCTCTATTTTAAAATAAATAAAGTTTTAATATAAAATTATTTTTATATTAATAGTATATGCATAGAAATTAAGAAGGAGAATAAAGATAATTTAGTAAAATTATTACATTTATTAAGTTACTAGTTGAGAGACACTTACAAATTATAAATTATGATTTTTTTCTAATATAATTAATAAAAAGGCTAAACAAAATAGTTTTGACAAAAAATAAAAAAATATGAAAAATAGCATATGTTTTAGTCTAAACCTAATTTTCTTATATAATCACAATATCACAAAGGAAAGAGGCTCCCTACACTAATATATATTTGACTGAGAGATAAGTAATACATAGCCACAGATTATTTTTCACCGAGAATCAAATACGAGTCCTAATCAAGCCCCATCCCTTTACAAGGAATCTTATATAATTTAATTGTTCTATACAAAATAAAAGTCTTTTACTTAATAATAATAATAGTAAAAAAGTACAACAAATTAAACAAAATTTAATTAAAAATAAAAAATTAGAGAGATAATATATATCAATACTTGTAAATAATCGATCGATTGATGGTTTTTATGTCACTTAATTTGAAATGCAAAAAGTATGAAAAGCAAGATTAATTAATTTAATAAGAAAAAGCAAAATAATAGAGAAATCAATCATGCTAGTCCTAGGAGGTTGAGGTTGGTGTTGGGTTGGGTGGGTGTTGCTGCTCTCATTCGTGCAGTGCAGCAGGCCAGGGTGCGTTGTTTCTCTCCCTCTAACGCTTTGACAACATGGACTCCACGCACAGGACTCTCCGTCTCTCTCTCTCTCTTCTTTCTCTCTCTACATCGGTTTTCATTTCAAGAGCACCCTACAATTCTGGACCCCCCTCTTTCCTTCCCTTCCCTTATTTGTATCCGTTTTTCTTCTTCCATTCTCTCACTCTCTCGCGCTTTTTCAACCCTCTCCCTCCTCCTCCCTTTCTCTCTACCGTCTCCTTCTGGTAAACATTTTTCCTTTCCCTTCTCCCTTGTTTTATTTTTTTTTCTTAACATTCATAAACCTTTCAATTTGGATTTCCCCCTTAATCTATCAAGATCTCGTGTGTATTTGATGTTGTTTTTTTTTCTTCTGTTATCGTTGTTTTTCCTTCGAAGTAACTGTGATAACGGTTTTGGGTTGGTGCGCATGAACCATTTCTGGAAATTTTGTGTTATTTTCTTAAATTTTGCGTGTTTTTGAATAATGAATTATAATTATTTGGGGTGTTGGAGTTTGGTTGTAATGATGCGTTTTCGTTTGCTTTTGCCGTGTGTTGGATCTTCAAACTGTGGAGTCTTCTGGGTTTGTTCTGTTTCCCGCTGTTGGCATGTTCTGCTGTAGCTTTTTCTCATCCGTTGTTGTGGTCCTCATGTGGGAGTGGGGGTATAGGGTTTCGTCCTTTTCCCACCGATATCCTTTGCACTTAATGCTCTGACTGATAATTAATTTGCATGTCTTTTATTAGTGTGGAGAATTATGGAAAGCACTTTTAGCTTTTGTGTGCTTTTTCAATCACTCAGTGGTTTCTTCTTCTACTGGTTGCTGTGGATCTTCAATCCATTTGGCTTTATAATCTCGAATTTGTTGGTGAATTGCAGGGGCTATCAGCTATGCTTCATTTGCAAAAGTTTTATGGTCCTTTGAATTCTATGTTCTTTCTTCCGTTTAATTTGCCCCCCCCCCTCCTTTTTGATCTTTTGCTCTAATGTCAACTTTTTTTTTCCCTTTCTATGTATTTTCGAGTCAATCATTTGCTTGCTTTTAATTTTGTTTTGTATGTCGGTTTTTTTAGTTTTGATTTATTTGGGTTGTTTTTCATTCTAGATAAGAAAACATCTTATATGATCTGATTTTTACTGCAGTATGTCTCTCAAGTTCTGTCTGGTAGTGGAGCTTGATCATTGAGGAGTGAGACCTCACTCTCCACACTAAGTAATAGGGATTTCGCAAATGCTAAATTTTGCCAGGTCCAGAAGTCAGGCAAGGGCAACCAGACCTACATCAATGGGGGGTAAGATTCTGTCCTCCAAATTTGAACTCTCTCGCCTTTTGTAATTACCATATAATTGGTGTTTGAAAATGTATTTTCTTATGCTTTTCTCTCTTTTTTAGGCATGGATTATGCGGATCCAAAAAGGAAGGGCAATTTTGTTGGAAAAGTTTTTCTTGCTGCCACATTAACGACACTATGCATTATCATGATCAAGCGATCTCCATCTTTGAATTCCCCCAATCCGGTAATCCCCACATCTATTGATACCATTAAAATGCCCATACCATGATCAACCTCTATGTATGTGTACATCTGTTATCTGTTATGTTTGTTGTATCTGTAGATTATATTGTTTATTGTACTTGGTGTTACAACATATTTGTACGTAACCATCAGAATCAGACTTGGAAGATGTAGGTAAATCCAGTTACGCATGTAAAAAACAATTTTTCTTGACAGAAATTATCTGTCATATTTCATGTGATCGTGTAGGATCATGGAAGAGACATTTATTAGGTCATTGAGATTTGAGAGATCTACTGCATAGTGAGTCCCTGTGGGATAAGGCTTGTTGTTAAATGTTGGATAATAGTTTGTGCCAGTTTATGGGGGAAAAGGGGAGACACTAATGTATTCTTGTTGAGTTAACTGAACTCATTAAAGGTATTTGTTTCCAATCCACCTTTCTGGTTGTGCATGGTTAATATTGAAATGCATGAAGATAACATTGCATGTTCAATTGTCATTTTTTGGCCTACTACAGATATGCAAGTCCTGTTTAGTTTCTTTGGTTTTTCTATCATTACCTATTGGAAGATAATACAGATGGACTATTTTTACCATTTACCCAGCTAAACAATGAAGCTTGGGTATGTTTAGTTGATGTTGCCAGTGTTGTTAAAGAGATATGGCAAATGAAGAGACAAATAAGAAATAAATTAAAGGAAAGAAAGACAGATTTTTTTTTTACAGTTACAATTCTCCTGTCGCAATTTTTCAATTTTTATGTATTTAAAATCTATTGTACTTTTTGTCTTTTATTCCTCTAGCTAATTTAATTCTTCTTTTTTGTTTCTGTATCTTTCCCCTTTTTCAGTTTGCCTTCCACGAACCCGGGGTCACTCATGTTTTAGTAACAGGGGGTGCAGGCTATATTGGCTCGCATGCTGCTCTACGACTTCTAAAGGATAACTATCGTGTCACCATAGTGGTATGTCCATTCATAAAAAGGAATTGTTCTCTGATAAAGCCAAATGCACTGATCAGTGTGGTTGCTAAAAACATAAAATTTTTCATTATTGCAGGACAATCTGTCACGAGGAAATTTGGGTGCCATCAGGGTTCTTCAAGACTTATTTCCAGAACCCGGAAGGCTTCAATTTATATATGCTGACTTGGGAGACGCTAAATCTGTATCCTTACACACTTTGTTACAATAAATTTTTTGGTGTCACTTTTACTTCTATTGGTGCGTATGTGGGGAATGCCCAAGAAAGATTGTTTACTTAACTGGTTGTCAGGTTAATAAAATATTTTTGGAGAACAAATTTGATGCCGTGATGCACTTTGCTGCTGTTGCATATGTGGGAGAAAGCACTGTGGATCCTCTTAAGTAAGTGCTTCTGGATTTTGTTCAGGCACATTAATTTCAGTTGAATAAGTTGTGGAAAGTAGCAACTTTTCAGTTTCAGATTTTCTCCATCTATATTTAAGTAGAACAAATCATATATCATCTTTCTAGGTACAAATTGACATTTTTGGGATTAATTGAACTCTGGTACAGAGATTTCCAATATGTTCTTGGTTTTGTCAATAAAGTTGGGCCACAGAAACTGTGATGCAAAATGTGTGTATTTCTGACACTATATTGGTTTTAATATTATTTTTTAATTAGAGTTCAACATCATGGATAAGAACTACAAAGACAAAAAACGTAGTTGTTGATAAAATGTTTGCAATGAATACTAGACTGGTAGTGGTAATAGATAGGGTGGATGGACCATTTTCTAAAACTATCTTATCAAGAGGATCAAAAGCTGCCACGGAAATTGCAGTACTTTTGCAACCAAATTCAGGTTTTTACATTGAGAGTTACCCAAATCTGCTACTCTAAGGATGGTATTGTGCTATTGATTTTGTTTGTAGTTAGTTATTAGTTATGATTTTGTTGAGAGTTGGATCAATTTGTAGTTATGAGAGTGTTCGGCAATGGTTGGTTTCTTCTACTTCAGTTTTATTTAATTCATTTTTAATTTTCATGTGTATCAGGTATTATCACAATATTACATCAAATACCTTGTTGGTATTGGAGTCCATGGCTAAACATAATGTGAAGACATTGATATATTCTAGTACATGTGCAACATATGGGGAACCTGAAAAGATGCCCATTACAGAAGATACACCGCAGGTGAGAAATATAACAGTAGTTGAATTATGGGAGTTGGTTGAGAAAATTTTATGTTTTGTCATTGCATCCCGGATTAGTTTAATGCCTGTGGAGATTTATTGTTAAAATTGATGTTCTATATATCAGGTCCCAATTAATCCATATGGGAAAGCCAAGAAGATGGCAGAAGATATCATCCTTGACTTTTCTAGAAATTCCGACATGGCAGTAATGATTCTCAGGTTTGTATTTTACATTTACATTTTAGTACCTTCGTTTTAAATTGTTTATCCATATCTTGTTCCATCTTGCCTTTGTTGCTTAAGCTATGATTGATTCTTAATATATCAGAAATATATGGAAATCTTGCAAAAGGGATGCCATGGTTGTGTTTGGATCCGTTTAATCAATGCATATTTGTCGTTGATTTTCATCTTTCAGTTTTTTTCCTCGTTTTTAATATTGTGGTCAGGTGTGTTGGGAAGATTTTATGGAGCTTCCAGACTCCTTTACATGAGTAAAAAATTTATTGATATATAGCAAAGGGAAAACAAATAACACTTTTTGTTTTTGGATTTATTAGCATAACAGAACTGCCCACTTCATGTTGTTTGGGCTGTTATATATTTTGAGGTCTGACTCCGTGGAACTTGATAATATTTTTGAATTAACTATACCTGTAATTATTGATAATTTTTCTTTGTGAAACAAATAGATACTTCAACGTGATTGGATCAGACCCTGAGGGAAGATTGGGTGAGGCTCCAAGGCCTGAATTGCGAGAGCAAGGTCGAATATCAGGTGCCTGCTTTGATGCAGCTCGTGGTATTATACCTGGCTTAAAGGTATGCTGATATTTTCATTTTTGTTTTGGCTAAAAAGGAATTCTTTACATAAGTCAGATTGCAAATATTGGTCTTGTTTAGGAGATTGGCAGGGTATAGTTAATGTGTTGCTAGGAGAACCAATAAAGAGGCAACCAGCTTAAGCTGCTATATTTTCAAGAGTTATCAAACTCTTGATAATTCTTCTGTTTTCCATGCATTTAATCTGGAGCATTGGTGTTTAATTGAAATTTGTATTATCAGGAACAATGTACAAGTTTGCATTAGTATTCATGTGTATTATTGGCTTAGTCATAATTTTCCTGCCTATTTTTTTTGCATGCTCGTGGTTGTTTATCCATTAAAGTTTGTTGTGACTGCAGTTCTTTTTTGCGGAAATCTTGGTAGATAAGTGTTCTATAAGCTCCTATACTAAATTTGGAAAGTATTTGGACTTATAAGTCCATTTCATATGTGTTTTTGTTGTTTTCATTTTAGAGAAGCTTAAACCATTTAATCTTCCAGTACTTGGAAATGCCTTTGTGTTTGGAATAATTTACTTCATACTAGTCATTTGCTACCTGGTTGAAAACCATCCAGTTGATTATGTTGTATACTCATATTCAATAATATTAAATGTATGAAGTACCTGAAAGCTTTGTCACTTTGCAGGTTAGAGGAACAGACTATAAGACAGCTGATGGGACTTGCATACGAGATTATATCGATGTAACTGACCTGGTTGATGCTCATGTGAAAGCTCTGGAAAAGGCCCAATCTGGTAAAGTTGGGATCTACAATGTTGGCACTGGAAAGGGTAGGTTAAACACTGAACATGAAAGCAGTGCTTTGCTTTTCTTAGCTTGGCATATTTCTTAGTTGTCTCAAGGTTCTCATGGTAATGGGGGGGTTCTGTTTGTTCAGGTAGTTCAGTGAAGGAGTTTGTGGAAGCTTGCAAACAGGCCACGGGGGTGAACATTAAAGTTGAATTCCTACCTCGTCGTCCTGGTGATTATGCTGAGGTGTATAGCGACCCAACAAAGATCAGACGCGAATTGAACTGGACTGCAAAACACGCCGATCTTCTAGAGAGTTTACGGATGGCATGGAAATGGCAGAAATCTCATCGGGATGGTTATGGGATTCCAAATGCAATATATTGAACTATTTAGAATTCTAACCTTAGCAGAAGACTAGAAGCAACCCCAGCAGCACCCATGTCAGCTGCACCTTTGGAAGAGGGGCTGAATTTTTTTCTTCTTATTTCACTCCATAGTGATTGGTATTGGGTAATTTGTTCTTAGGGAGTTAGTAGTCCATTCGTTACATATATTGACCACATAATATGATTCAATAATATGATGCCGAGGCTCTGGTATATAGAGCCTTTCTCTTAGTTTTTGATTCTTCCCTTCTCCTTATTACAAGTGTCTCGGTCAATGTACAAAAAACTAATGTTGAAGCTATTACTAGTGAGCCGGTTGTGAATGTGGATATGAACAGTAAAATAAATTTTATGAAGACTAAATGAAAAAAATGTATATATTAATATTACAGGATCTAAAATGTTGTTTAAGCCTATTTATTTATGAATGAACTGTGCAATGAAACAAATTGCACCAACACGTGAGAATAAAAAACACAAGTTATGAGAAGACAAAAAAAAAATGGAAGAGAGAAAAAAATTAAAGATTCTTGACAAATAAACATTTGTGCAAAAGTTATCAAATGCTTTTCATAGCAACCAGCTACAAAGTGACTTCGAATGAAATTATTCGTTGAAACTATTGGCTGTTATTGTTTTTTCTGTTGTCTCTCATATATCTTCTTTATTTAATATATTTCTTCCAGTACATTGCTCTTCTGGATGTACATTCTCATCCTTTTCATTATGCATGTCATGATCTAGGACTTCTGGGGGGATATTACGTGTTGTGCGCTGTCGCTTTTGGTTTTTAAATTTGTGGTCCAGTTTCTCGTTGTCGAATGTTTGATTATTATTAGTTAACTACTAACCACGCTGCTTTCAATCATAATCAAATTCAGATGTTGCCACAAAAATACATATAAGGGTCGGGATCAATTGTACTGTTGATTGATATTAACATCTCATTTTTTATTAGGATTTTGTACGGATGAGCTACAACTTAATTGCATTTTTTTGTGTATGAATTTCCTTCCATGCTATATATCACCTTTTTTTTTTGTCAAAAGGGCTGGTACATTCAATCCTTGATGAACTTATCTCCTGACCAAACACACATTAGTCCATGGGTTCATTTCCCTTGAAATACTGTGGATGTAAACCAAAAAGAGACTAATTGAGTCTTGACATTACATTGATCATATATTCTGACATGCTATTTATTCTGACATTGATCATATATTCATATGACCTACACTGACAGACGAACTATAGACCCCATAGATTTTTTTAACACTTCATGCTCACAATATATGCACTCATGAGAACTTTACAAGTGGTGAAGACGGATAGGAATTCCCTCTGCTGGGATAGGTATCAAAGCACCAGATACTTTCTCATCAGGAAGTATAACTTCCCACTTGAACTTGGTAACAAGATTGTGAATGAAATTGAGAACCACAAAACGTGTGTAGTCCATTCCAGGGCAAGATCTTGGTCCTGCTCCAAAGGGTACATAAGTGTATGGAGCAGGACCATTCCCTTCAAATCTTGAGGGATCAAAACTTTCAGGTTCATCAAAGTACTTGGGATTCTTATTTGTTCCAATAAATGCCCAAAAGATCTGTCAAAGTAAAAGTTGACCAAGAAGTTAGTATAACAAATTTAATTTGCATGTATCAATATCTTAACAATATCTATCATGATATATCAAGGTACCTTCCATCCCTTTGGAATGGTAAAGCCTTCATAAGTGATATCTGTTTTGGCCTCTCTGAATACTCCTGGTGCAGTTGGGTAGAGTCTCATGGTCTCCAGTGCAACAGCCCATGTGTATTTCAGCTTCTGTATGCTGTCCCAATCTAGTGCTGTACCAGATCCTTTTGATCTCGCAACATCAACATGCTCTGATTCAAGTAAAAGTAAGCAGAATAAAGTGTGTAAATATATACATTAGAAAGAGAACTTAAGCATACTTAATATCCTGTTTTTGCTTTATTTGTCACTGCCAATTATATTTTGGCTATGAAGTATGTTAACCATTTCTATTTTGGTTCAGAAATTTGCATTTTTGGTCCAAAAGAAAAGCAAAAGCAAAAACGCAAACACAAACACAAAATGAACTCTCATAGCTTAAAACCAAAATTATTTATGAATAATATTTTCCTCATACCTTTTTCTTTACACTTAACCCTACACCCATCCATCAATTACCATATAAGAAAAGTAGATCCTGGTTGGGTCACATGTCACCTCTCAGCTCTTTATATTTTCTACTAAAATTGTTTTGTTTGTTGAGTTTTTTTTTTACTATTTATGTTAAGAAAAGACATGTATTTTGTACGGTCCATTGACTGTTAAAAAGTAGACACAAAGAAAAAAGTTAAAAGGGTGTCAATAAACAAGCTACCACATGCTATAACTATGTAAGTGCTATTTTACATTACCGGATATGATTCTTTGGTAGATATCAGGCCTCAGTCCAATGTGTTTGATCATGAAAGCCAAAGTGATGGCAATTGGTGTGTAGCTGGAATTCATCAACCCCATGATAATGTTGCTTACTTCAATTTTTGGCACATACTTCCCACTCTGCTCAGCACCAACTATGTGTGCTAGTAGGTCATCCATAACCTGCCCCTTAGACAAAGCATCAATCTTCTCATTGATCAGAAACTGAATCTCTTCCCTAATTGCAGATGCAGCCTTCATAGCCCTATGATATGTAGAGCCAGGGAAATACACAGGAACTGAGTAAATCCCAGAATACAAGTTGTCAAACTTGGCTACATGATGGGGTTCATCATTAATGCCTAAGAAGAATTGATAGGCCAGTGTAAGAGAAAAGGCCTTAACCAAAGGGTACACCTTTAGTTCTGTTTTCCCTTCCCACTGTGTCATGAAGTGTTGGTTTATGATGGATTCAATCTTGTTGTTCCCCATGTACCTAACTAGTCCTTCAGGTTTAAGAAACCCCAAGATCTTCACTGGAGCAGCAGCAGCCACAGACGAAGCTTGTTTTGGCATAGCTTCTTTATGGGTCTGATCAGGGAGATTGAAGAGCCTGCGCTGGGTTTTCAGGTACCAAACCTTAACAAGCTTTGGCTCATTCATTGAGATGAACTTGTTTGCACTTGGACCATAGAGAACCACTGTTGGCTCTCCTAGTAACTCTGTCTTGAAGATCTCTGAGGAGTACTTTTTTTCCCTCACTTGAAGGAAATTTTCAATCTTGGTGAATAGAATTTGGTGGGTCTCACCCACTAGAGGCCACCCAAAACTACCTGGGGGCAAGCTTTTAGTGCCACCCAGTGTTCTTCTTTTCTGGAAAGCACTGATATATGCAATCAAGGTGATCAAAATTAGTAACAAGGATTGTATGAAAATGTCCATTTTTCAAGCTAGAGAAGTTTTGAGCATGCTAGATTATGGTGTGGAACTGTTTTTTATAGAGGTCAGTAGATAGTAGTAGGCCAGATTACATCTGCTTTTTATGTTTATTCAATGTGTCAACCCACTTGGCCCCTCTCTCTAGCTAACATCATGCATGTAATTTCTACGAAAAATTATTCTTGGACGCTTAGATACTATTATACACCTCGAGACTTGAGAGAAATGGAAATAGAAGAGAGAGAAGCGATACATATGATAAATAAGTATAAAACTCAGCCTAGCCAACCCATTTTCATTCTTATGTTTCATGTCCTTGAAAAGTAGTGATTTTAATTTTTATAGTATATGATAAGTAAGTATATGATTTTAATATATTATAAATAAGTATAAAACTCAGCCTAGCCAACCCATTTTCATTCTTACGTTTCACGTCCTTGAAAAGTAGTGATTTTAATTTTTATAGTTTATAGTTTATTGTATATAATCTTATTGGTCTATTAGTTCCGTAGTCCATTTAGGGATAAGTTAGATGGCCTAACTAAATGCCTTAATATATAATAGGTTCTTAAGTAAGGTAACAAGTCATGCTAGTCTTTCAAAAAAGCTAGTCTAAGCTTGGAAAAAACCTATATAGATAACAAACCAAACTTGAGTCCTAAACTTTTTCAAATATACTAAACCTATTTCAGGAAAATCTTACTTAGAGTAATCTAGCTATTTTCACCTCTGGTTATTAGACGATCTAGTCAATTTTCACCCATAGGACTAGGGATTGTGATAGAAGATTTGCAAATGTTTTGTTAGAGTTTACATTGAGAAATCTGTTAAAACTTACATTTGCTTTCAACTAAAGGAATGAGAGATGAGTTTTTGGAAAAAGTACTCGTGACTCTTTTTTTACTTTTGCAATGACTACAATTTTAACCAAACAGACTCTAAATAACCTGTCATCAGAGGGTAATGAGAGAACTAAAATAACGTTTAAAATTATAAAGAGATTAAATTGATAAAAAAAACGTTCAAGAAATTATTCTTAAAAAAAAATCTCTTCCCATGATTTTCATTAATAGCCTTGACCATTGAGAGAAAAAATCACGAGGACCACTTGTACAGACATCTTAATCAAAATAAAAGTTTGTCACAAATCACAATAGCATAAAAACAAACCTCACCAAAAAAAAATAGAGAGCAAAAATTAATAAGCTTGATAATATATCCCAAGCTATATCACTCCAACTTAAATTAGAGTATTAACTTATCAATCCATATTATTATTTTATATCAAGATATGATGACAACAACAATGATAATGATGACAAATATTTAAAATGAATTATAATTATATTGTCACAATTTAAGATGACTTAAGTCGGAGAATAATAGATATTTTTAATTTTTTTCTCAAGGTATCCTCTATGTGCAATCGTGGAGACTAATCCCTTCAAGGATTTAGAGCGCATTTAAGGGTTGTCTCTCTCAAATAGTAAATTTTCATACACATGAGCCGGGAATCAAACTCTCAACCACATGCTTAAGGGACTCGAGCCACTTACTACTCGGAACACACCAGTTTGGTAGATATTTCTAATTTTATCCTTTTTATTTGTTTTAAATTTTTAAGTCATTAACAATATATTATTTGTAGTTATTTTATATTTCATTCAAATAATCAAATCAAATAAACAAATATTTAAAAACAAAAATTAGACATCAAAAATGAAGAATCTTCTATATTTGCATTTTTTATGAGCTCATATATTTGCGTTTGAATTGATTTTACTCACACCAATTCAAATTAATTTAATTAACATCCGGGGATTAATTAAGTTGTTAACCAATTCTTAGTTTGCTCCCGACATTACTCTTGTGGCCATATTATGTTAGCATTATTAATGTCAAGGTAGTTAAAATTGGACCGGTCACTGAATCGATGAGGACAGGGGTTCAAGGTTCAGAGGTTCGATCGGGATATAATAAAATAATATTATTTTAATTATAAATATAATATATAATGTTATTTTAAACTCTAAACTTATACAACATTGAGCAAAAATTAACATAAAAGTCATAACTTTATAAAAAAAATTAAACTTTACTACTAAATGTCATAATTCATAACATAAAATATTTAAAATTACAAATAATTGAAGAAAGTGATATCTATTTATTTAAAAAAAATAAATAAAAAATTTTGAAAATTTTTAAAAAATAAAAAATAAGTGAACCGGTTCAACTCGGTTTTTGACCAGTTTTCTTGATTTTGGCTGATTTTTGACCGATTTTTTCAGTTTTTGACCGATTCTTTGACAGACTGATTTTTAAGAAGTACCGAACCGGGCAGGGATCCAGTTCCCAATTCAACTAGTCGGACCAGCCGATCCAATTCGGTTTTAACTACACTGATTAATGTTGCGCCATATCATTTTGATTGTTTTGTAAGTCTCTGTTGTCACTTTCAGAAGCTATTTCACTATTTGTGGTCCTGTATCAGCTGGTCCTTCAATGCCATGTATTTATATAAATACCATTGTACAATATTACGTAACTTTCGGAAACGATTACGTATAGCCAAACGACATATTGCAAAAGACATTTATATTGGCAATATTAATTGGAGTTTCAACATTATCCGTGAAAATATGAATAAAAATAGAGTCACTTTATATCTTCCTAACAATTCTCTAAATAATAAATTACTACCTTCAGTCTCATATATAAGAGAATTTAGAGTTATTTTTTTGGTCCAAATTATAAGAAACATAAACCTATTTTAAATGCATCAATTGTATAAAATTTCTCTTATACCTATTGGAGAGAGAATAATATGCTTGAGAACTAGAAATGATTTAATGTCATTAAATGTATAAACCACCATTTTAATCATTTAGAATAGGAATAATTTTGGAATAAAGTTTATATTAATTACAACTAACTCACTTAACTACCTTTTATTGGTCTTAGTGAATTAGGTATTTATCTCTTATATATGGGACCGGAGATAATATTAAAAAAATTATCCGAAAGGGTGTGGAGGGAGAGAAAGGGGAGATGGGACTTTTGGCGGGAAAGGGAGGGAAAAGAGAAAGAAGACAAGAGGGTTAGAGTGAAAATTGAAAATTGAAAATTTAAGAGAGAAAATAACTGTTTAAAATATATTTTTAATTTTAAAAATTTGGCCACAAGATCACATGCGATCACAAGTTTAAAATATATTTTTAAATTTAAATTCTGTAAATTAATTTTTGGAAAGCTAACAAACCGCAAAGATAATAACAGGAAATACATGACACCGATGAAATATGTTGGAAATGACATGAAATTACTTTGGACTGAGGAAGATTTTCAAGATATTGTAGAGGGAGAGAAGGGGAGAAAATGTTGGAAAGGGAAAAGAGGGAATAAGGAGAAAATGGAGTGGAAGAGGAGAGAGTGACAAGGAGGTGTAGAGAAGGATTTTTTTTTGGGGGGGGGGGGGGGGGGGTTAAGAAGAAAATGATAGTTTTTAAAAAATTACAGAAAAAGGGATGTGGTCATGTGAATGGTAATTCTTTTTTGGTCAAAATGTGAATAGTATTTTGATGGGTGTGTTTATCAATTGCCTTTTTTTTGGTCAAATTTTAATCAGTATTTTTTTTGGGGTCAAATCTCAATGCATTGGTTGTTGTTTTGGTAAAGCCAAATGAATATCTCTGGGCCTATACAAAAGCCCCTACGTTTTTCTTCTCCTCTGTTTTTTTTATCTTTTTCCAGCTTGTGTTTCTTTTCTTTTTTGGTTCCGTTTTGCTTTGTTCGGCCACCCTTTGTTCAGCCGCTGCCTCTGGTTTGGTTGGAGTGCCGCCGCTACCGTGTTGTTCCTTGGACTACTGCAGGTGGGATCCGTTGCTAGGAGTTGGAGGGCGCCGCTGCCGCTCGGGTTTGGACGTGTTCCACCCTTGGTCCTCCTCTCTCAGATGGGGGTGTCTCTTTACGGGTCGTCCTTTGGTTTCATCTTGGTGGTCGTTTGGCCTTTGCTCCGAAGTGGTTCGCGGTGGTTCGTATGTTGGTGGGTGGTTGTGTTTTGTTTCTGTTTTTTCAAGTTTTCTACGGTTCCCTCGCCATCTGCATTGCTGAACAACTAGTCGCAGTACTGCCACTCTTGGCCTCTCCTGGATGTGTTGGCTGGATCATGACATGTGCGCAAATCTGTTGATGTCAAAGGTTGTAAGTGCCCCAAATGGGCCATTCCCGCTCAAGTGTATCTATTTCATGTTTGTGGTGTGCTAAGACTTGGTGTTAGGTGGTGTTTGTTGGTTTTGGTTTCGTTTGTTGTTTATTGTTGTTTCTTGTTGTTGTTTTCCTTTGCGTTTTTAGGTAGTTGGGGGCTGAATAGGTTTGACAGAGCATTGCATGGGGTTTAATGTTTATTAGGTAGCTATAGCATATCTGTTCAGGGCCTATGTATTCAAGGTTCATTCTGTGTATTTGCTGGGCTTTGCTCTCTTTCAATATCATTATCACCTTTGACCGAAAAAAAAAGTCCCTACCCAGTAAAAGTTAAAGCTGCCCTCTTTGCTAAGAGCACAAGCCACAACCTTAATTAAATTTTTATTAATTTGTGTACTATAAGTATAACCTTAAACACCTAAAGATATTGATTGAGAAATATTCAAAAACTATAGCATGGATTTGAGATTTAGTTTCTTCAATGTTTCTTTCTTTATTATTTATTTGATGTTAATTAGGCTAAATATAATTTATTTTAAATCAATTAAATATTTTTTGTCGTATATTGATTTTTTAACCTATATTGATTGATCTTAAACATCAATAGTATTGGACTAAATTTGTATGAAAAAAAATAGTATTGGAATAAAAGTATTACTATAAGCAGCTATATGAACTTATTTTCCAACTTTCACAATTAAAGGAAGAAAGGAAAGACAATTGGAACCGCAAGATAAGGTTGACATTTGACCAATTCAAAATTTAGTTCCAGTCTGGCCAAAGTTAGCGACGTGGCAACATTTTATACTAAGCATTCGATCTTTCCTACATAGTACTAAATTTGTGAGTTACGAATTTGTCTAATGTGAGAATACTAATATTCTAATAATATGGTTTATCAATAAGTGAAAAGCTTTAATAACGGGAACGGTTGTGAAAACTCTTGATTACACGGTAATATTTTTGAGTGAATCTGAGTATATATGCACAAGTTGTATATAGAGATAATGCTTTTTTCATACACAGCGCCCAAAGATCATTGAATCCTGACATCATATTTAAGATTCTTGGGTATCTATCACCTATACCAGACCATGTTGGTATTACATGTTCATATTTAATTTTTTGTTCTTTTTTTTCTCTTTAATTAATTAATTAACAATTGGGGTAGAAAACTTTTAAAAAAATGTGTCATTTTTTATTGGAAGAGTAAGGAAATCAGATAATATATAAAGGAGGCATATGATTTATTTAGTTAATTTCCCCGTGTGATTAAAAGGAACCGTATGATAAATAAAGACAACTGAAGATTAAGTGTGTGTTTAGTTTTATAGTGACGAAAATTGATTTTAAATGAATTGATATTGGATAAAAATGAATTGAATGTAAAGTATTTTAAATTTAGATATATTTACATAAATTGAGTTGAACGATCAAATTGAGGCTACCATTCATGTTTAAAGGCAAAAGTTTTGGACCTCAACTTCAAGTTACAATTCATTATAGAGACAAAATTAACTCTACTCAAGAATACTCAAATATATCAAAATCAATTTTATATTTCTAGAATTATTTTTACCTCTCATAAAAATAAATCCAAACATAACTAAATAAACAAAATCTCAACTAAATTTGTTTCATATTAATGAACATTTCATAGCGTGTGTTTGGAACGGCGGTACATTCATTGCAGCCACGCATCCACTTAGAAGTTCCAACTTAGAGCTTCTACGTCATGCACTCTAACCGCACGTCCAGACCTTTCAAATGTGGATCCAAACACACGCATAATAATATTTTACATTAACAATTCCATATTGAACATTCTACTCTTATGCGTAGAAGAATGTAACACAGTTTTCAAATACAAATCCTTGACTCGTTCCCCGGGGGCCCGGTCACTTCAGCAACTCCATCTCTCTTGTTAAAGACTAATTCAGTGCGCAATTCAAGTGGACCTTAATTTTCCATGGCTGTTGTTACTCATCCAATAACTTTATAGTTCTTTGACTTGTTTTCTACGTGAAACTGAAAACATACGCCATATCTGTTTGCGGACAATTTCTATCCGCACATGCATAGTTTTCTATCTATACATACATATCTGTAAAACTATTACTTTTGCGAGTTTATTTTTTTTCAACACACACATATCTGCGGAACTATTAGTTTTGTGTATTGTAATTCTCCGTGGAACTATTAGTTTCACAGGCATATATGTGTTGAATTACAACTCATGGAACTAATAGTTCCACGAAGAATTACAACTCGCGGAACTAATAGTTCCGCAGATATATGTGTGTTGAAAAAAAATAAACTCGTAGAACTAATAGTTTCGCGGATATGCATGTGCGGATAGAAATTACCCTGTTTGCAGTATACTTCCTATTGCGGCCAACAAAATTGGATATTGCGCTTCAGTCTTTGGTAAATCTTTTGAATTCTCAGTATCAATTTTAGAAAAGAAAAAGAAATGATTTTGAAAGAAATAAAAAAAACTTTTCCAAATGATTTTACATATGTGATTCATAAAGTTTGTCATCTTGACTTTTGTATCATTAATGCGGGCTGGGCACATTTTGTATTTTTGTCCTGTTTTAATTCAATTTTATTTATAAAAAAATAAAGTTTCTAAAAGTATAATTAATATTTATATTTTAAAAATGATTGTGCATGCATCATCACTAAGATAAAATCTTCTTTTAAATTTATTTTCAAATATTATTTTAATACAATTAATCTTTTAGTATTAACTCTTTTAAAATCAACTTTACGTTGGTGCGTTAAAGTTGATTTTTAAGGGTAACTTGGTTTCTCAAGGAAGAAAATATTAGGCAACAGTTTTGCATAAGTAATTAATAAAAAAAAAAGAAGTTGAATTATCTTCTAGGTGTGTGTTTGTTTACATGGTGAGCCCACTGCCACTGCGAGTTTGAGTAAAAGTTACAGAAAATAGCTTTTGCGTCTAGGAGTGTGAGACGCACGTCGAGGGATTCTTCACCGTGAAACCAAATTAAATGTACGGTAAGGTTGGGATACCCCAAGCTGATTCTATATAGGTTCAAATCTTTTCAAAATGTGAAGTGCATAAGGGTGCGATTTTGTCTTCAACATGTTTGAAAAATGACACTTATAGTAAATACGTTGGACCATTTATCACACGCAACGAACTCATTTTTCAGCTTTCACATCGAAGTGTGGCGGGGCTGTGATGGGGCCTGGGGGATCTCCAGTTTCCACCTTCGTTGAGGATGGGAACGGGTCTCATTTGATTTTGTTTGTTTCCTTATTCTGTTCACTTATGTATTTTAAATAAATCATATTTCAAATACATACTAACGTAATAATACATAAAAACAGATATTGATATTTTAAGAAAAATCAGAAACTTAAGATCAAAATAATATTTTTTGGTAAAATACACGAGTTCAATTTTATTATTTAACTATTTCATAATTTAAATTATTTAGCTATCATAATTGTCAATTTGTTCCAGTGATTATTAGGAAATAGAGGATGAAATTAAAGTTCTAATTATATTTTTCTAAACAAGATCTAAGATTTTTTTATTTATAATTTTATAAGTCTATCGAGTAGTCTAGTTGCGTTTTGTACTTTCCATTCCACCCTTACTTGCCTTTGCAAATTGGAAATAAAGAATTCCAAACCCAGATCTTTTTTTGGGTTACATCCAAATCCAGATTTGAATATAGTAAAAGCATTTTTTTATATCAAAAATCAGGTCAAGATCGAGTGGATATTCAAATAGTTGGATTTAATTGTTATATCTAATGCTAAATTAGACATTTCACATTTTTTTATAGGAAATTAATATGTTATATTAGTAAAAGATTTTTTTTTAACACCTGAGCTCCTTATCACTCAAACCCTTATGTCTCTCTCCAAAATTACTAAATTACCTTATAACTCGCCGTAAACATTTCACATTGATGATTGTTTGAATAATGACACTAAAAAAAATGGTATCGAATCCTAATTTAGCTATAAATTATCATGGTACATGTGTGTCCGCACGAGTCACATTAACCTTTTTTATAGATAAAATGAGTCACATTAATCTTTATGCATATTATAAAATGACTTGTGTATATAATTAAACATTTATTTATAAATAATTATTAATTATTAATTAAATTGATTAGAGTAAATGAAATATTATAAAAATTATTAATAAAAATTGAGAAAAAGCTGATATTATAAAAATTACTAATTACTAATAATGATAAATCCTGGTTTAGACAAAAAATTATTATTTTTTAAAAGCACACTTAAAAAGAAAGTGAAGTATAATTAATTCTACTAACAGTGTATTTGAAATCACGGTCAGTCCTCTTCAAATGCGAGTCCATTGTGAAGCTAAAGCTAGCTTTTGATTTGAAAATGCCTCCCACCAATACCATGATTACAACTTGAAAACAAACACCCACTAAATGGGTCTATAGAAAGACAACACATTTTATGATAACAATTCACTGTACATTCCGGAGCTATATTGCCATTAAGTGCCGGCACGGCATATTTGACTTGGTCTTTATATCCTAAGGGTGTATTTGAGAGTTTTAGAGGGAGGAGATGGGAGGGTTTTGACATTTTAAAAAAAAAGTAAAGAGAAAATTAATGTTTAATTTTAATAGAAAAATAAAAATCTCAAAAAATATCCAATTTAGAGGAATTCTAAAAATGAATTAGGTAGAAGGTTTTGGAGGGTTTTAAAATATTTTTTTTATCTTTTTTCTTTAAAATATTACTATAAATCATTTTCTCTCATTTTATTTAAAACTCTCAAACACACCCTAAATGACGATATGCGGTAGTCTAAGGCTCAGAGTACTAAACAGTGAACACACGGCTTCTCTCATCTTCATGTAATAGTCATTGACTCATTTTCTGGAACTGGACTCGAACTCAATATGGGTGTGAACTGTGAAACGTTGAATTATTTTCAAGACGTATTTTAATAATATTTTGATATATAGCTAAATCAATATTTTTTATTCTTCAATAAAATTGAAAATAAAACAAAATTATTGACTTATTCATTGCGTATAGCAAGTATTAAGCTTGTATATATGAAGAATAGCTTAATCTTTTGTTTCGTAGACGTAGATTCTATTCCAATCCAAAAGATAAATTATGCAAACATATTTATTCCAAATTAATTATAAGTTTAATGTAAATTCATATATAGTTTTTTTCAGGAAGTTTTATTTTCTTGTTTTTTAAATGTTGAATGGGTCTAACGCGGGTGAATAAAAATCTTTAGGGAAAGCGCACTTATTTCGTTGGGCATTCATTTAGTCAACGAGACCATACATACAATGCAAAACTATAATAACTATGTGATCTAATTAAAGGTCGATCTAACGATAAAATATAAATTAAAATACATATTTCAAGTTTTAACCTGAGCTTTTTTCAAGTGTATTTCTTTCTCATGTAATATTAAATTATAAGACTTTTGAAGTACAGATATCACTCGCGTTGTGAAATGTTAGACTAGATGACGTTAGTGCCAGTGAAATTGCGGTCAAACTGAGATATATAGATGATAATGACACTTGCGATATGAGAAAAATATTGATAATTAAATAAACAAATTGAAAAAGTTAAGCATCGCATTTACTGCGGCAGCTGCAGCTGGATACTATAAATACACATCTTAGCAAAATATGCATTATCATCACAAACCTGCATGCAATCCAAACCAAAGAAAGAATCAAGTATGGCTTTGTTTTCTCAACAACTTGTTCATTTTGCCTTACTAATCATCATTCTCACCCTTAATTTCCACAACCTTTTGGTTGGTGTATCATCAACCACTCTAAGCATCACCACAGACAGAGAAGCCTTAATCTCACTCAAGTCTCAATTGAGCAATGACAGTGACACCTCTCACCCATTATCCTCTTGGAGCCATCAGAATTCATCTCCTTGCAATTGGACTGGTGTCCTTTGTGACAAGCATGGCCAGAGAGTGACTGGCTTGGATCTTTCAAGCTTAGGACTCTCAGGTCACTTGAGCCCTTATATTGGTAACTTGTCCTCTCTTCAGTCCCTCCAATTGCAGGATAACCAACTCACAGGTGTGATTCCTGACCAAATTGGCAATCTATATAGTTTGAGAGTTCTAAATATGAGCTCCAACAGATTAGAAGGAGTGCTTCCTTCAAACCTGACTTACTTAGATGAGCTCCAGATTCTTGATTTATCCTCAAACAAGTTTGTCAGCAGAATTCCTGAAGATATCAGCAGCTTGAAAAGGCTGCAGGTATTGAAACTGGGAAAGAATAGCCTCTATGGTGCAATTCCAGCAGCTTTAGGAAATATTTCTTCTCTCAGGAATATCAGTTTTGGCACCAACTCTCTCAGTGGTTGGATTCCAAGTGACTTGGGTAGGCTCCATAATCTAGTTGAGCTTGATCTCACTATTAACAATCTCACTGGGACTGTTCCACCTGTTATATATAATCTGTCTTCCCTTGTTAACTTGGCCTTGGCTGCAAACTCCTTGTGGGGTGAGATTCCTCAGGATGTTGGTCATAAGCTTCCAAATCTCCTAGTGTTCAACTTCTGCTTCAATAAGTTCACTGGTAGAATTCCAGGGTCTTTGCACAACCTCACCAACATTCGGGTCATTCGAATGGCCTCCAACTTTTTGGAAGGAACTGTGCCACCTGGTTTGGGGAATCTCCCATTTCTTCACATGTATAATATTGGGTATAACAGGATAGTCAGCTCAGGAGTCAATGGTTTGGACTTCATTACTTCATTGGCAAACAGCACCAACCTGAACTTTCTGGCAATTGATGGCAATATGCTGGAAGGTGTAATTCCTGAAACCATTGGCAATCTCTCCAAAAATCTCTCAAAATTATACATGGGAGGGAATCATTTCAATGGAAGCATACCTGCTTCCATTGGCCGTCTTAGCGGCTTGAGGTTGTTAAACTTGAGCTACAATTCACTCACAGGAGAAATTCCACAGGAGTTAGGCCAGTTAGAGGAGCTACAAGAGCTATCTCTGGCTGGAAATCAGATATCAGGAGGTATTCCAAGCTCCCTTGGAAGTCTCCTAAAGTTAAACCAGATTGATTTGTCAAGAAATGAACTTGTGGGTAGAATACCCATCAGTTTTGGGAACTTCCAAAACCTGCTCTACATGGACTTATCTAGCAACAAACTCAATGGAAGCATACCTGTGGAAATGCTCAACCTCCCAACTTTGAGCAATGTTTTAAACTTGTCTATGAACTTGTTGAGTGGACCAATACCTCAAGTTGGGAAATTGAGTAGTATTGCCTCCATTGACTTTTCCAGCAACAAATTGGATGGTAGCATCCCCAGCTCATTTAGCAATTGTTTGAGCTTGGAGAGATTGTTTTTGGCCCAGAATCTGCTTTCAGGTCCCATTCCAAAAACTCTTGGAGATGTGAGAGGCTTGGAAGCTTTGGACCTGTCCTCCAACCTACTGTCTGGATCCATTCCTGTTGAACTTCAAAACCTGCATGTCCTTCAGCTTTTAAACCTCTCTTACAATGATTTAGAAGGAACCATTCCTAGTGGTGGAATTTTTCAAAATCTCTCTGCTGTCCATTTAGAAGGCAATAAAAGACTCTGTTCGCATTTTGCATGTGTGCCTCGCGACCATGGAAAAAGACATGTCAGACTCTACATCATCACAGCCATCGTGCTAATACTGGTACTGTGTCTCACAATTGGCTTGCTACTATGCATAAAGCACAGAAAGGTGAAGGTAACAACAACAATAACATCTGAACTGCTAAAGCCTCAGGCTCCAATGGTCTCTTATGACGAGCTTCGCCTGGCAACTGAGGAGTTCAGCCAGGAAAATTTACTAGGAATTGGAAGCTTTGGCTCAGTGTATAAAGGCCAACTAAGTCAAGGAAATACTGTTGCAGTGAAAGTGCTTGACACCCTAAGAACTGGTTCCTTAAAGAGTTTCTTTGCAGAGTGTGAGGCTATGAAGAACTCAAGGCATCGAAATCTGGTTAAGCTGATCACATCATGCTCTAGTATTGATTTTAGAAACAATGATTTTCTGGCTCTAGTCTATGAGTACTTATGTAATGGGAGCTTGGAAGATTGGATTAAGGGGAGGAGAAAGCACGAAGATGGAAATGGTTTGAACCTCATGGAGAGACTGAATATAGCTATAGATGCTGCTTGTGCATTGGATTACCTGCACAATGATAGTGAAAATCCTATTGTGCATTGTGATCTCAAGCCAAGCAACATTCTCCTGGATGAAGATATGACTGCAAAGGTTGGAGACTTTGGATTGGCTAGGTTACTGATTCAAAGATCAACAAACCAAGTTTCCATTAGCTCCACTCATGTCCTAAAGGGTTCAATTGGTTACATCCCACCAGGTTAGCATCCTGACAACTTCCTCTTTGATTGATACTAGTATACAACTTGCCAAGTTAAATCTCTCTTTAAGAATCTTTTAACTCATTGACATAGAACCTTAATACAAATATTAATATGTTCCTTTATTCCCTCTTTATGGACCTTTTTAATACACATTCTGAAACATTGAATATTTTAATATTCTTACTTTCTCTCATGCTTTGTTTAACAATAGAGTACTTTCAATGCAGAGTATGGATGGGGAGAGAAACCATCTGCAGCTGGAGATGTATATAGTTTCGGGATAGTGTTACTTGAGGTCTTCTCTGGGAAAAGTCCAACAGATGACTGCTTCACAGGAGGTCTAAGCATAACAAAATGGGTGCAATCAGCATTCAAAAGCAAGACTGTGCAAGTCATTGACCCTCAGCTGCAATCCCTCATTTTTCATGGTGACCCTGCCAAAGGCCCCAATCTACAACTCCATTGTGTGGAAGCAATTGTAGGAGTTGGCCTATCCTGCACTATAGACAATCCAGATGAACGCATTGGCATTAGAGACGCTGTTCGCCAACTAAAAGCTGCTAGGGACTCTCTTCTGAAGAACTCTGATATTAATAGTCCTACTGGTCCTACCAAGCATTAGTTTCAAGTTTCAATAAAATGATTTGGGGAGAGTGATGGTTGGTGCCGCATGATCTTTTGCAGCTATGTTTGATAAATAATGCAAAGTTGATATGTAGGGAGTTGAAATATGGGCAAATGGTATATGTAGTATATAATACTGTATTGTTGTCAACCAAAGAAACTCGTTATATATGAAAAATAAAGTTTCTCTAAAGTGATTTTTTTATGAAAGAAACAAGAATACATCTAATATAGTAATATCGATGCATCTCAACCTACTAAAATTTAAAGGTAGGTAGACACACCCCTTATTTGTTCATCTTAAGATAGTAGAATGTTGGCTTGAATGCCCATGGAGATGGAGCCCGAGCCTGTACCAAACAAGTATGACTATGATGAAATCCATCTCCCCTATTTGTATTAGGTACACATCCACGCTTCACCCTGCTTGTCTAGCATAGAGTATCCTTCACGCGTAACTGCGGGGGCTGACCTCTTCCCAACAGATCCCTTGTCTAGCATTATTTTTTACAGCTATATAACTACATTATTATAACAAATGAAAAAGTAGGTTAATACATCTTGTAATCCAATAAATAAAAGGACAAAATTAGGAAAACATCAGGATGGATTACTGAACAAGAAAAGACACTGACCCTGTTGTTAGCTCATGGTGAAGTTATATGAGATTTTAACAATGACTGACACAGGAATGTTGACTACATGACCTTGATTACCAAACAACCCAATCCTCCCAAAGCTGGCAACAGAGCTATTGCTGGTTGCATTGAAGATCACAGACAAGACTTGTCTCTCCCCATTGGCAAGAGAGAAGCGAGTTGGGGATATTTTCACTGAAACCCCATATGGAGAACTCCAACCAACACTGAAAGTTTCATTCCCACCAATGTTTTGGACTGTTCTCTGTATAACTCTAGATTGGTCCAACTTTGCTATTGTGATTGAGGGCAAGTTCAGATCAGAGCCAAATCCAGTAGAATTATAAATCCGACAATTCTGACCGGTGTAGTTTAGCACTGCAGGAGCTGAACCATTGATAGCACATAGAAATGACATGTAATCATCATAACCTACAAGCAAATATATGCATATACACACAATTTAAAGCAGCTTACATAAATTAGAGGTAGTTAGAAATGGATTGTGCTGCAATCATTACTAAAAGTTCTGAAATATTAGAACTTTCATAGACATGATAAATATTAGAACAGAGGAGTGCTACCAACACTCTCTCTATGATTAGGTGAAATTCATGTGGGTCTCATGCCCTATTTGCTGGACCTATACAGAAAATGGTGGGACCCACGTGGATTTCAACAAATCATAGAGAGTGGGTTGGAAAGAATGTGTTTAAGAGCTTGTTGCTAGCATTTATCAGATAGATATAATGATTAAGGAGTTCATTGAGTGACTTACGTGAATCAAAAAGCAATCCTGGATTTAATGCTGCAGTAGCATTCACAAAACCACTTCCCATGTCAAAGGGAGTTGCTGGAGATTGGTTTAGGTCTGGGGAGGGATATGATCGCTGAGCCATTATTGGCTTCCCATTGTTGTCATACAGAGAAGCTGTGGTGGAAAGCGCTGATCCAATGGCCGCAGGACTGAAATTGGGAAACTTTTGCTTGATTAGTGCGGCAAGACCAGCAACATGAGGTGCAGCCATGCTTGTGCCAGACATTATTGCAAAATTCTCACCTATTGGAAAAAATGCAGATCAGATATTCACATTTCACAATATTGACATGCATAATAAAATAAAATATCCTATTTCCTAGTATAGATATAGGTTATGATTTAAAAAGATGCTATGTTTAACTAGAAAGAGACCTTAAACTTGTGTTATGTTTTGCTTTATAGTAAAAGCCTGTTTACTTTATTTACAAACCTAGGAATTCAAGTGAATCAGTGGCAACGGAACTCCAAGCAGCCCATATAGAATTTCCAGGAGCCACCAAATTGGGTTTCAAAATGTCAGCTTCATGAGGAAGACTGTCCTCTGGATCTGGTCCTCTGGCAGAATAATACATAACCTTTGGGGCAACATTATTGTAGCTGGCTTTTAGTCCACCATTAATGCTAGCAACAGCCCCAAATTTGACAACTTTTTTTGAATCCCCATCTTTTTCCAGTGAAGAATTGTAGTATTCCAGTAATATCTGTCCAGTTGAAAACAAATTGAATAGTTGGCATCAGGTTATCATTCTTCACACACATGTAAGTAAGAGATAGGTGATATTAAGTACAAATCCAAGCTTTGGTTTATATGTGGACAACAGATAGATGCAAACATCAAAGATGATATACATATGATAAAATGCAATCCAAGAAGAAAAATGGGACATATATACATGTGCATTATTTAGTCATGCATAATATAGAAGGGGGAAATGGATAATGCACCTTGGAATCATTTGCAGATGGAATTATTATGCTGGGCATTTTCATTGGAATTGGGTCAAGCTGAAAACCAGTCATAAAAGGATCCATGAGAAAAACAACACCAACAGCACTAAGGTTCATGGCTGTTCCTAAGGCCTGGTTGATGCTGGAGAGTCCAAGCTCAAATCGGATTGAATAGCTACAGATCAGGAGGTTGCCCTGGATCAAACCCTGATTGAATTTACTTGAATCTTGACACTCACCAACATACATGTCATCAGCAACTGTTGTGTCATTGTTCAAAGCATGCTGTGCATGAATCAATTTATACATTGTGTTCTCATGTGTGCCAGCTGGGAAAGTAATAAAAGAAAAATTGAAAAAACTGGATATTTGATAAATATCAATAGGCATGCTGATATAACAAATTATATTTGCATTATATAAGCTATTGACCATGAGAGTAATCCGAAGAGGACATTCAATCATTAAAACATAATACACAACTCCTTTGAAGAGTTAGTCTAAAAAAAAGTCATGTATAACCAGGACCAGAGCAACAGAATTTTACGAGCAAGTCCAACTCCAACTATGGTCACATTATTTCCAAGAAAGAGCGAGTTGCTATAAACTCGATCATGAGAAGTGGCACCAATGGTAAAGATCCATGGACTAAAGGAGGACATGCTCATAGGCGATGGTCCAGTATTTCCAGCAGCTTGCACTACAAAAATACCAGCTTTTACGGCTGACAGCAATGCCATGTCTATTGGATTGAAGAATGTTGCAATACCAGGAGGACGCCTATTAGGAGCGATTGACAAGCATATTATGTCAACCCTATCCTGAGCTGCCTGTAAACAATTGATCATGTTAACACATACTAGAAGAAGGAAGACATGACTCAAACATGTTGCAAAAAAATAACAAAATATGTCAGGTGTCAACAACTGGCCTCAAATAAAATTATCATGTACTGCAGACACATAAACGGCATGTCTAGCAATGTATAATTTGTCTCTCTATATATGTACCTGATCAATAGCTGCAACAACATCTGCAGCAAATCCTCCAAATTCCTTGTATAACGCCTTGTAAACAGCAATGCTGTAAAAGATTGAAATGGAACGCATTCATAAATCTTAAATTAAAAACTAATCATGCTCACATGAAATGATTAGAAATCCAGGCTATAACAGATACACCATTTCTTTCTTTCTTTTTTTTCAAAAATAAATATATACATACACTGTCTCTTGACAGACCTTAAATGTTCTAAAGCACCCTGAATTTATGGTAAATGATTAATCACATTTATATGACTTCTAAACATCTTCTAAATGTGCAGAACACTGACTTACTTAATACATAGAACCAGGAATCCTGTCAAGTAATAAATATCTAGAGATCTAACATTTTAAATTGCACTGATGTGCCATTCTATGTTATCTTGATTCTCAATGCAAGCAACCTTCATTCAGATAGTCAGCTTTAGAACCTAGCCAAACACTCCTCTGCAAAGTGTAAGGTATCAACTTTCTTATTTTCTCCCACCAACAGATTGCTACAGGCACAAAGATTATTATAACAGCACAAGAATTTTCAACACATGAAGTTCAAGATTAGTTACTGTGAATGAGGAGCCATCCCGCTAGCATTTCCAAAATAATGCCCAGCAACAACCACTGGAATTCCATGGTTTCCGGCTGCAATAGAAGCTGTGTTCCTGCATATATAGATACATCAGATGTACATTTAGAGGAAAGCAAATTTCAAATAAATAAGTTTGAGTTTTATGTTACGATCAGTTAAAATAACTATCATGTTTTGAACTTGTGATTGAAATAAATTTGATTGTTAATCTGAGAAGAATATAGAAGTTCAGTTTCGACTTTCAAGAACCGGCTAAAATCATATCAGTCAGTTCCCATTCCAGATCATTTCTCAACAGCTAATTTTATTCAAAAGGATTGAAGCTAGAACGAACCGGGGAAAACTGATTGATGTGTTCAAAATTCTGATAAATGGAGCTAGAAATAATTCATTAATGTTCAAGTAGAGGAAAAAAAAACTTCAAAATGATAATGGTGTTACAAAAAATTAGATGGTTTGATACCCCCTCCCCATTGTACATCCAAATATAAGATGGACAAAATGGACCAAGTGCTAAAAACTCACGTGCCATGGCCATCCCCATCAAAGGGAGAAGCATAGTCCTCAGTTGAATTGAATATTCCTCTGGTTATAGCAGATGCTGCGAAATGACGGGCCCCAACGAGCTTCCTATTGCAAGAACCAGATGGAAAATCCCTTGTAGCCTCACAGATGCCAGAGAAATGAGCAGGAACAGGTAATGGATGTTCAGATTTATCATCAGCAAAACTAGGGTGTGTAGGGTCAATGCCGGTGTCAATAAACGCGATAGTGATTCCTTCTCCAGCAGTTTCAAACCCACCTGATTGAGACCAAGCTCCCTGTGGCAGACCCAAAAATTGTGGAGTACTGGTGGTTGCAGTTCTTACAGAAAAATCCAAAACCACATTGGACACTTCTCTTCTCCTTGAAAGCTTCTCCGCCTTCAATATCATGTGGTTTCAAAAATCAAGAATATGTTAAGAGCAGTTTATCAAATCACAGATAGAAACACTGGCAAACTATGCACAAATAAAACTGAACACATATTGACATTTCTTTACAGTTTACAGAATAAGAATTAGGACAGAATCATGATGTTGAAAAGTAATATAATATCACACCTGCTGTTGTGTAACCAGCACAGCAAATCCATTGATCAAGTGATGATAGCTATAGAGCTTCAGATACTTCTCCCCTTTAAACACCTTCTTCAACAACGAATCATGAACTTGGGCAATGTAAGAGCCATGTCTCCTAGTTTTATTTGTAAAATTTTGATGTCTGAAAAAACCAGAAGACCGTATCTATCAAATAGGAATGCATCCGTTTTCAAAAATAAGCTCACAACATAAGAAATTAGGAAAAGAAGAAATAAGGATGGTACGAAGTATCAAGAATTTAGAATATCAAACAAATACAATGACAGTTTTTTAAAACAACTTGTCCATGGATTGTTTAGATGCTAAGCAATCATTTTAACAAATTTTTATCATCAGCACAAATATATACCGATTACTGTATAAGAAAATTAAGTCTTGAGTTTTCAAATTGTGACACGTGTGACCTCTCATACCGTAACATGTATCACTTCTCTATTTTTTATTTTTTCAACTACAACTGTTATGTTTGTTAAAACTTTTTACCTTTTTTTTTTAGAAAAATACTTGTATTTTATATGGATCGGATCCATAGAATAATTACTTCTAAAAGAAGCCTCAACCTCAAAGAAGAAGAACTAGAAAGCATCTGTGATATAAAGGAATGTAATAATAATAATAATAACAATACACTTTCTAAAATGCATCCCAAACACTTGGTTTGTAAACCTTCATAACAAACATAGTGAAAGGGGTGGAGCACCTTGGTTTGTGAAGTCTAGTTCTCCCAGAAGCACCATGTCTGAAGTGGTTACCCACACTGGTCAACTCATCCTGAAAGTGAGAAGCAGGGGTTTGTCTGAGAGTAACAATGTACACAGCAGTGGTTGCATCAACTGAATCACCTTGACATGAGAAAGGTATTATTAGAAGCATCATCCCCAAGAAACAAAACACCACTAAATGTGTCCCATATATGTTTCCCATTTGAGTTTTGGAATGCAAAGCCCCACTAAGCATGATCAAGAAGCTGACACCAACTCTTCAGTAGCATGCATAGTTCACCCTCAAGTGCAAGACTTGACCTTTGATATTTTATAGAAGTTGTTGTTGATCAGTAAAAACTCTCAAAAGCAGTGTTCTGGTTTTGGACTTTGGAGTCTCTTCTGGAACCCAGAAGTAGAAGTGCAAAGTAAAGCCAACCCGGCGCTAATGAAGATAAAAAGCAAGGTCCTTTTTTCTGTGAGAGGAAGGTCTGTGACTGTGACTGTTAGTATTAATAGCTCAAGTATGGAGAATCTGAAACCATCTCGGGTGCTGTAAAAGTGTGATTTTAAAGGGCTTAACAAAAAAATTTAATGTATATTTTTTTCCTATGATTTAGTTTTTATTATGAATCTATAGTTTTAGATTATTATTGTCAATTATGAAACAATAAAAAATTGCAAACTCGAAATTTATGTAAAACGTTTACCTTTAATTTATTTTATTGGACTTTCGCATTCATTATTGAATGATTTTAGGTGTTACGTAAAATTAAATTATCTCTATTCATATTTTTTAATATTTTAATTTTAATTAAATACACCTATCTTTATTATTTTGATTTTAGTTTTTTATTTTACAATACAAAAATATTGTAGAGAGAATAGAAACAAATATAATCTTACTCGAACCTAAAATAAAATGTAATAATTTATCCAACCTTAATATATTCATGAAAAAGTTAGCTATAGCTAGCATTGGTGCTTTCCTTATCATACTCTATTTTTTTGTGTGTAATGAAGAATGGGAATGGAATATTCCTATGCAAAATCTAATTGTAAATTGTGTGTGTGGGTGTATTAATTAATTAAAGGGGAGCAATTTGATGGTAGCTAGGATGATCCTTGAGGTTTTTGTCCACACATTGCGTTCACCAATATTTTCAAATATTTAAGGCACCGCTTATTGCCTGTAGTGTGGCTCAAAGAAAGTGGAGACATCGTGGTTAATTCAGTGGCAACAGCATGTCAAGTGCCCGTGCCATTGCGCACTTGTCATACTGCATACTGCATCACCACCATGCAGGTAAAAAGTGTTCGATCTTATTAGTTATCATTATGGGATCCACGCATGCTTTCGAATAAGATTATTTTTCTTCGGTAGTTTAATTGAAAACTTTGAGGGATGATTGATCTGGATTTGATAAATATTTGATTTAATATGAAAAAATTTAGTTTCAAAAACATAGTTGCAGAGTGGTTCAAGTTACATATGTATAACAGAGAGAAGGCTACAGGGGTATATAATCCTAAGTTTGCAAGTTGAAACTTGGTTTGATTTTGTGTTTGCGAATTCAATCCTCTCACACTCTTTGTTTATGAGTTTAGAATATAAGTTGACTTATGAAATCTCAAAATGTAATTTATCACCTATTCAACGTGAGAGACTACTCTTAAATTACCCTTGGAAAAAAATTATTCAAAACAAGGATAGTCTTGAGAAAATATTTGATCATGCTACTAACACTCTATTAATATTGTGCTTTTTATTCGTTTAATAAAAGATTACATCAATATTCAATTTGTAGCTCTTTGGAATCTAATAATTCTAAGCCCTCCAATAAGATTGCATAGGGCAACCAGTGTATAAAGTAGCCATTACTTTAAGCCCCCAAAAATATTTGAAGTTGTAAACAATTGTCTACAAATAGGAAACAATGCAGAAAGAACATGAAATACATAGAATAGTCAGGGGTTGAATTGAGCCTAAATTAGCTGATGGGTAGAGGATTATTGATATTAGTTGTAAGTAAGGGACCACATAGAGCTTAAGTTACCCACAAATTAAAAACAGCATGTGAAGATTTATGTATTGCTGTTGTTTGCTTAAAACTAAGATCATATATTCAAGATTCTGAGCAGGATCACTGAGTATTCCAAATTTCAAATTCTCCATGTATTATTCTTCATACTGTGATCACCAATTGTAACAGAAACATTTGTTTTTTTTTTTTTTTATGTTTATATACAGAAACTTAAAAGAGTATGGAGATCACTGAGGATGTAAGATGAAAATCCTAAAAAATCCGACCAATAGCTTCAGGCTAGACCTTTAAAAGCATATATATAAATTTAAAGGTAGAGTTTGAATGGATCAATGGCATTAGCACCAAACAATGGGTCATTCAGCATCCTCTTCTGGATTTCCTCGATCAGCGTTAGAAACGCCGCTCTGCACCTAGTTAATTGCGCATCAGAGCTGAACAACTTGTGCATTGCTCTTAACTCATCAGGAGTTGCCTTCTTTAAGAATCCTTCTAGCACCAATTTCATCTCTTCAAATGAGTGACAACTTTCTCCTATGTTGTCTTTTTCCTCCAGCTTTGTCAAATTGAAACCAAAAAGTTTGCTATTGAAGTCACCTTGAGAGTTATTGCTTGAAGATTTAGAAATAGCTTCTTTGTGATTCCAATACTCTACACATTGATGACTGGGATCTTGAGCTTCAATGGACTGAAAAAATTTGTCACAATGGATTAGAAACATGAAAAGTTAGAACATAATAGGCTATGTTAATCTAGTTCAACAAAACTGGGTAAAGATGAGATCCAAATAGTATTACTATTACTATAATTCTACATTAGAAAGGACATACACTAGTGATACTAAAGTTAGGTGTTAGCTAAACAAGGGCGCGACCATCTTAAAGATTTTATGAGTTTGCGTTACCTGAATAATGGGCGGCGAAAGGAATCCAAACATTTTATGACCGTTGATGGTTTGCAGAAGCTCCAAGGGAGGTAGTTCTGGTTCACCTAGACTCATCCGCCGCTTGATTTCGTGATTTAGTCTGTCAAGAACTGTTTCCCAGCACTTATCTGCTGAGGTGTTTGTGAAAGCCTCATTTGGATGTTCTTCCAAGGTAACCTGAAGCATATTTTACTGAATGAGAAAGAAATATAATTCAATTGAAAAAAGAAGAAAACAAAAAATATGAAAATTAATAGCCCAACTCCCTAATCCCTGTGAAGCTAGAAAAAGAACCCCCCTAAAGAAAACATCAACTGAACCCACACAAGAACCTAAGAAATCAACCTGTCCCACAAACGTTGTGTGGATAAAAGTATTTTCTGAAAATATTTAGCATTGAATGTATTTTAGCCAATATGATTTAGCACTGGAGATAACATACATCTAGAAATAGAAACATGTCAATATGATTTTGAACTTGAAACAGAAACAAGGTCAGGAATGATACCCTGAAAAGGGGCCCAAGAAATCCAGCATCGATGACTTCAGAAACATAGTTACAGATGCTTGCTGGATCAAGAATGCTGAAGAACTTAACACGACTCTTGAATCCTTCATAAGTTACCAAAATAAAAGTAAAGTTAAACTCATAAAGATAATTAAAGGAATAATCTAAGCCCAAAAAAGATCTTACAGCAGCATACCTTTTGGATATATTGCATGCTTACTGCACCACAGCTTTCCATACAAAACAGATCCCAAACTTACAGGCTCAACAGAAATACCAAACTTTTGGGTTAGGAGGCTTTGGTTTATCAAAGATATACTTGTATTGGAGGTGTCTAGAACTCCCATTTCAAATGCACTATTGAGTTTCTCTCCTGAATCTGAATGCATATGCAGATCCACCCCAAACAATTTACAACCATCAACTGTACAACAATTTCGAACACTGGTTGAACATGATGAAAACTCTCTCTCGGAGACAGAAATACCACCAGCACCAAGTTCCATGCTGTTTCGTTCCTTTCTGGCCACTGCATGGCAGACTTTTTCGACATATGGAACACCCTTATTGTGATGGCTATCAGCAACCTTTAGCAAATAATTTTCAGGTTCATCAGATGTAACATCAATATTGAAATGCGCAGAACCTCCCTGATACTCCTTAACTGCATTGTTCATGACCGACATTTTATCATTCACATTGTCATTTTGGCAATTAAGAGCCCCATATGGTGCACTAAAATTTTCATGATGAGACTCTGAATGGACCAACTCTGAAGAAACGTGACTGTGAGGACTGCTAGGTACATTTGAATTTGACTTCTCTTTAATTCCTGCACAAGAAGTTGAGCTTTTCCCTCCTTCATAATTCTTGGTTCTGCGCATGGCTCTCTCTGTATCTTGTTTGTACATGCAAGGATCCTCAGCATTAGCAAAAACCAGTCCAATGTTTCTGTTTTCCCACGCTTCAATTGCATGTGGTTTTCCTTCTAATGCTTCGGCCAATGTACTTAGCTCGTTCATAGTATAACGAAGCAGAACAAATTTTTTATTCATGTCACATGAGCAAAACAAATTTGAGTGTCTAAGACAAGAATAACTATCAGGAGAGCACTTGCAACCAACCGCAGATAGGTGCAGGTCATAGAAGCAAGAGAAGCATTCCCTTTCCTCAAACAAATCAAAGTCACTGTCCATCTTCAGCATCTTTATGTTAGTTGGAAGATAGTCAAGTCTCTCTTTTTCCATCATTATCCTTGTCTGTCAAAAATAAGTGTAAATAAATATATTCCATCCAAAGTGTTATGGAGATCTCTAAATATGTGGAAGGGGTTATGATAAAAAAGGAGAGAGCATACAAGAATCATTACCTTAACTGCATTGGTAAGTACTCCATCTTTCCCACAAGCACTTCTCGATTTCAAATATTTTAGATTTTCATTTCCATGAAGAGTTATCTCTGCAAGGGCATGTACAGCTTCTTGAGCAGATCCAAATAACAACTTGTCGTGAGACAATGATGTCTTACGGCACTGCAGACTGTAAAGCTCAGCGGCAATCTGACCATGCACAAACCAATCAAACGGAGCCACATTCACAGCCTCTCCACAGTTAAAGCCACAGCTGAAGCCAGAGTGGTATGCCCTTGGAAAGGTGATAATAAATTCCCCAGAACACTGGACAGCGCGATATACAGGCACCCCCTCAGATTTAAGTATTGAAGGAGAAAACTGAGTCACCTGCTCAAAGATGAAATCATAACCACTAGAATCAAAATATATTTCCCAGACTCAATGTACAGCACATAGAATACAGGTAAGGTTAGCAAACTGCCAACAAAATACACATTTTGCATCAACTAAAATTACTGTTCAAGTGTTCATGAAATCTATACATGGAAACAATAAAGTAGCACAAAAGCAACCAAAAACCTGAAAGAAATAAGGAAAGTACAACTTTAAGTATCATACCAACTCACTGAGTAGATTTGGTTGTTCTTCAAATAAATCAGGCAAGTGTTTTCTCATTGCATCTTCCAAAGCTGAAGCGTGGCTCCCAGGTACACCATACCACACTTTTGGGTCACCCCAGTGCAGATAATTAAGTGAATAGAGGTGATGGTCTTCAACATGCTGTTTCAAAGATTAAAAAGAAAATCAGTAATACTGTTTGTTATGCCTTAAACTTTTTCTCATCCATATAGACTAACAAAAAAGTAATTCACAGTATTTACCCAACAAAAGGTTGAAAAGCACATTCCAACATACAGCCACGGAACTAGAACTCCTGAGATGTCACTTCCTTCAAAACATAATGCAGAACCTGGCAGTCGCGCGAAGTTATTCAGATTCCAGCCAGACATGGTATACCAATCTGAATCACTCTTAGTTAAGGACGATGTCTTAGGAAAACCACTTCCAAGTGCTCCAGTTTCCAAGTCAGCTCCATAATACACCTACAAAGTCACAGAGTAACATATAAACTGTTTTCCCAACCATGTTACATTAAAGACCAACAAGGTTGTCAATAAACCATAATTAATACCTCGACCTCATCAGACGGTTTCTCTACTATTCGCCAGTATTCACCTTCAATTTCCTCCACGGAGGGCTCCCATCTCTTCCGGCCTTTTCCATCTCCATTGGGATCATTCAACCCAAAGTAGCAATCTTTAAAAGCATTATCATATTGCTGAAAGTCTTTAAGTGTGAAGTCTGACCCGGATTGGAATCCAAACTTATCATCAGATTCAGAAGCAGCAGTAGCCTCAGAACCAGAATTGCCAGTTCTCCTACATGTGTCCATCTTTGACTGCTTTCTACGTTTCCGTTTCCTTCCCCTACTTTTCTTCCTAATTATGGGCTCCCTATTCTGAAGCAAATCAATTTGCTGAATTCGGGTGGGAAATTTATTATTTTCCCACAAGTCTTTCTGCTTAAGCGGGCAAGGTGGAACCCAGCAAGCTGGAGGGACAATTTTACATATGCCATAGGGTTCAGCTAGGGGACGTATCTTAGCTATGTAACCAAGTGCGTCTTCAAACTCCTGAAAGAAGAGTAAGAAAATAAAATTGATTCAAAGTACAATATTACCACCACAGAAGCTAGAATACTATGATAGTGATAATTTACAAGTACCTCAAAAGTAGGATAAAACACAGGTGCTTCATCAATCAAAGGCCGACATGCTGCAAACGGATTCCATCTGGCTGATGTCTGCAACATGAAACAATATAAAATCATTGTAATTTTCAAATCTCTTTCTTCTGAACATCGAAACTGATATTTATATGAAAAGTTTGAAAAACATGAATTAGTCACTGACTTCATTGAGTATAGAAACTACCAAGACACATTCTCAACACAGTAGACCATACTAAATACCTTTCTATTTCTTGGGCTGCCAGAAAATTCAAGTGCATTTTCCATTTTTGGTTCATGCCTAAAAAGTCCTGCAAAGCTCATGCGTAAGAATGCTACATTTGTTGACTCAGTAAAAATAGCCATGGAATAAACATCAAATCTACCAAAGTATCTGTATAACATTAGTTATTAGTTACAGCCCCAATATATCAAAGGGGTCTGATACAAACACTGTAACAGCTTAATTTCAAAGAGATTGAACTATGAATAATTAGAACTGTGAATGCACAAAAATGCTTTCAATAGCAAATTGTATTCTCATGAAAAACAAACTAAAGAAAAAAAAATACAGATAGTCAAGCATCCATACTACAACAACTAGTAATCATTTGCCAAATTTTGGAGTTTCTAGTAAAGACAGAATAGTGACACAATTATGCACTTAGGGCCATCTAATCTTCTACAGGTTATACAATGCCCTTTGTTTGCTTGTTTGTTAGGTGATCCCACCCAATTAGTGAGAGAAATAAGGAGATAGAGTTAGTTATAAATAAGGCATGTTGCTTATAAATAAGAAGAGGGGTTGAGAGCAAGAGATATCTCTTCATTTTAAGGGAGTTGGGGCTTTTGGGCGTAGAGAGGTTTGCAGACCCTCGAAGTTTTGTAGTGTTGTAATCAAGGGAAAATTTCCCTGAATCTTCCAATAAAATACCAGTTTCTATCATTACACTGGTTGAGCATCAGCAGTTGGTGACATGAAACAGATCTTAAATTTGATTGAAGCTTCATGCAGGACCTCTTATTTGCATACACTTCCTCCAATAAGTTTCCAGAGTGAACTATCAAAGGAAAGGAATAGTAGCAGCATTGATTCATAACAGTTGCAAGGTTGGAGAGTCTATACCAAAAAGAAAAAGAAACGAAATTTCTGTATAGAATATAAAACCAAAACAGTTTCCATACTTTACACTTCAGAATCATTTAGGTTACGTGCTTCATAGTTTAATACAGAACACTTCAAACAATAGTTGAAGGATTCACTAAATTAATTAAAAATGCTACCCCTTTCAGTTTAAGCTAAAGCAAGATAAAACGTTAGATTAATATATTAAATTTTTCAAGTGCATGCCATGCTCTTGAAACCAAGTAATATAATATAATTCAGTAAAAAATGGGATGATCAAAGGATTAAGCGATACCAATGCCAGATGTAGGTTATTCCAAAAACCTAAATAAAGGCAATACTAGTCACAACCACCTAGGTGAGAAATTTTCTATCTTTCAAACCTCAACAAAGCAAAAAAGTCATAAAATATTAAGGGGCAGGCTACAGTAAAAAAAAATTAAGGGTTTACAATTATGAGGTGAATTAACATCATCTTTCTGAAGAGCAGAAATCAGCACAGAAGCTAATCCAAAAATAAGACAAATCACACTACAATAGCTCTTAGGAGCATGAACACAATCATAATAGCTCTAAAGCAGAGTGAGAAAAGGACAAAAAAAAAACGCACACACACAATAGTAGCAACAATTTTCAAATTCCACAAACATTGATAACATCTGCAATGTGTTGTGATCCATTAAAACAGAGGATAGAAAATTCGAACAGAGGAGTGGCACACGCAGAAACCGCTCCAGAAACACAGACACGCAACACATTGCTCTAAGGTTTAAAGTATCAAATAGAAAACAAGAAAAAAAACAAAAGCCAACCACTTTGGCGTGATATTCTACAGCCAATTTGAACTGTTTCATTCAATGCAAGATGATGAATAAACCCAAATTCAGTAAGTTATTGTGCCTGAAACAAAAACAGAGACCATTGTAACTAACCTCATTAGAGTACCAATTAACCGAAGAGAGTTTTCCACTTCTCTGTTACCAAACTAACTGACACCAAACAAACCTTAAAAACTGCTAAAGAAACAACAAATGCAGAACACCAACGTACTCAATGCAGCAAAGCTCTTCGAAAATAGTTTCTGTTTCCCACAGCAGTTGCGTACAAATGAATAAACCAAAAAAAAAATTCCCATACAAATCAAAGAAAACCCAAATGCAAATTCAATTGCATGTATATATACACACATATACACATATTATTATCTATGAATATATGTATATATGTACACCAATCAATGTCTCAAACCCCAAAAAAATTTGTACAAATTGCAAAAAAGTGTAAAATCCTACAAATCCTGGATTCTAAAAGGCCCAAAATCAGATAGTTGCAAAGAGCATATAAATAAGATAAATATAGAAACAAGAGAATAGAGTACTGGACCAAAAAATGCAATATATTTTGACAGTTGGAATGGGAAACAAAATTAAATTAATAATTAATTGGAAATAATGGGATGGATATGACATATGAGGTCCCAGGTGAAAACCCAACAGTAGTAACACACAAGTACTGCAAAAGAATTTATTTCCATTTAATAATAATAAAAATCTTTTTGTATTCACAATAACGATAATAATAATAATAATAAATAATTTTTCTGAATTAAAAAAAAGATCTTGTCATATCTCTGAGACAATCGGACACAAAAGAAAGTGTACTTCGGTGAAAAGCGGCTAAGCGGCCAAGATTCTCTGCACTGATAGACGTGTAAGTGTACTTTTTTTTTTATAACCACGATGTGAAGTATTTATCGGCTTTGTCGATAATTAATTTCTGCCAAAGAATTTGGCCACTTTTGTGGGGACTCATCTCCCAATTATATTTTTTTATTTATAAAATTCAAACTCAAAATATTGTTTAAAGAATCTAAACTTAGTACCATTTGGACCAACTAAATGTTAGAACTTGTAAGCGTACTTGAACACTGCTGCTCCCATTATTATTTAATTATTTAATATATAAAATGTATAAATATAAATATATTTTGTTGTCGTTTTATAAATTTTGATAACTTGATCATCCTGTCGTGTTTTAAGATAATGTTACTTACTCTCTACCTGTTAAAATTTGATTTCTCATATTTTATTCTCAATACTATATATTTTATATATTCTCTTTTTATTTTTATGAAATCACATATATTTTTGGTATTGAAACATATGTCATGAACTTTTAATATAAATTAAATTAAGAATAATTTTTTGAAATAACTATTCAATTAAAAATTTATTAATTTCTTTAATTAATATTTAAATTTATTTAATTTATTTAATTGCTAAGTAGGCTAGTTTTATAATTTTAAAAGTTAAAATTTAAATATCTGCAATTTATATGTTTATTTATTTTATTATTGTTAAAATAATTTTCCATCAATTAAGTTAAGTTTGTAAAAAAAACTTATTTTAATTATTTATAGTTTTATAAGAATACCTGTTACTAATAATAATTATTATAATAAATAAATTTGTTAAAACTTATTTTTTATTGTTAAATGGAATATAATACTGATCTCACTGAATAAACTAAAATGTCTAGTCTTGATTAGTGGATCAGCAGATCAGCCAAAAATGAAAACATGAATTAATTAATTAAATAAAGGCTTTAATATGAATTCGGTCCCAGTAAAAATTTGAGTTTTGAATTTAGTCTCTACATTTAAAGTCAATGGTTTTTAGTCCTCCCAAATTTCAAGTTTTGAATTTAGTTCCTCCTTTACGTTGACCAGTGTCATGTCACCCTAAAACGCTGACGTGACATATTGTCTTGTCCACGTCATTTAACAAATCATTTATTTATAGGGAATAAAATCAAAACATATAACTTTTACCGGGACTGACTTAAAAATTAGTCCCTCCTCCTCCCCCCTCCACCACCAACACCACTGCCGCCACTACCCCTCTCTCTCCTCCTTTTCCCTCCTCCTCTCTCCTCCCTCCTCCACTCTCCTCCTCCACCACCACCCCTTTCTCTCGTAGCTTCTCTCTCCTCCACCACCACCCCCTCCTTCTCACCCTCTCGTCCACGCACTCCCACTACCCATGGTTAGGGCTTTTTCGATCTCTGGTTGTTGTTACGGCGTTGTTTGAATGATTGGAAAAGGAAGCACTGCAACCTCTTTTTTTTAAAAAAAACAGAATAATAAGACCACGCACGATGCTCTTCGTCCTTTGGCTTTGAAGCCGCCCACCTCAGAGTCATTGTTCCCACCCTCGCGACCCACAAAGTGCCACTGCCTCATGGCTGGTTTTGAATACTGACTTACATAAAAAAACCAGAAATCTTCCAAGCTCCTAAAGTTCATTGCTTTCAAAAGAAACAAAAGCAAAAAAATGAAAATGATAACAACAATAATAAAAATTAGATTTTTTTCATTAAAACCCAATCGGGAAAAAGGGCTGAGAATTTGAGTGGGGTGTGAATTTGATTAAGGGATTGAAATCAAAAAATGAAGAGGGTGGTTCCCGAAACCGTGAATTTGGAAGCAAATTTTGAATTTTGATGGGGTAAGGATAGTGTCGTGTACGGATTGGATTTGTTTAGAGCTGGGTATACGGGCTTTGATTCGCGGACTGTCCGTTTAACTCGCAGTCCGCGCGGGCCACGAGCCTTGAAAATAGTAGACCATTTAAATGCGGGCTTTTTTGGCCCGGTCCGTTTAACCCGTGGGTCCAACGGGTTTGGTTTGCGGTTTTGCGGGCTAGCCCGCGGACTGAGAGTTTCACACCAATAGTGGGTTTGGTATCACACTTGTGAACAGTTCTGAAAACAACTATGAGTCATCGACAGAGACTTTCACACCAGGGGTGGGTTTCGTGTCACACCTGTGGACGGTTCTGTCCAATATGAAAGACAATAACAGTATCCACACCATGGGTGTGGCTTGTTTTACGGGACGCGATTATCTTCAAGGGAAGTAGTTATATCTATGATCTTGTATTCCCTTGCCTTTAGCTAGCATTTTATATTATCTTGTATTCATTTGTGGTGCTTTTTTTGGCATACCTTGTGCTCTTGAAAATCAACTTTTAGTATTAATAATATATAATTTTGCTTATAAAAAAATGTACTTAAATTGTAAATATTTATTTTCCTTGAATTTTTAACATTTTTAGTTATTTTTTTCATATTTTTATTTACGGTCCGCGGGCCGGTCCGTTAGCCCGCAGACTTAGCGGTGCGAACGCGGGCCTGATAAAATGAACCCATTTAAATTGCAGACCAGGCTAGCCCAATCCACTCAAAATGCGGGCTAATGCGGACCGGGCCTAAATGGGCCGGGCCTAAATGGGCCGGGCTGACCCGCTTACCCAGCTCTAGATTTGTTTGTTGTATTTGTATTGATTTGTTGGAGACAGTGTAGAAGAGAGAGAGAGAGTGCAGGAGGAGAGAGGGGGGTGGTGGTGGTGGTGGAGGAGGGAGAAGCTATGAGAGAAAGTGGTGGTGGTGGTGGTGGGAAGGAGGAGGGAAAAGAAGGAGAGGGTGGTGGTGGTGGAGGAGGAGAAGGGACTAATTTTTAAGTTAATCCCTGTAAAAATTATATGTTTTGATTTTAGTCCCTATAAATAAACAAGCAAGTCAAGTCATAGCGTGTCAAATGACGTGGACAAAGCAACGTGCCACGTCAGCATTTAAGGGTGACATGACACTTGTCATCGCAAAGAAATGACTAAATTCAAAACTTGAAATTTAGGATGACTAAAAACCGTTGATTTTAAATGTAGAAACTAAATTCAAAACTCAAATTTTTAGAGGGACCAAATTCATATTTATGCCTTAAATAAAATAAATGTAACCTACGTGAATCTTAAATTTCAACATGCAGCCGCTACAGCGCACGCAGTATTAACAGAAAGCGGATCGGAGAAACCAACTAATTAACCAACCAACCACAGAATGAAGGACACATTTTCTTTGCTTTACTTTCTTGCTGAGTGTGTTGCTTGGTTTGGTTCACACGTTGGCTTTCCTTCCTAGTCCCTCTAACCCTCCCCCCCCCCCCCCCCCCCCCACGCTCCACAACAAAACAAACAAGGCTTTGCTTCCTAATCACTAGGATTTTGTGGCATACTTGCCTACATTATAAAAAAAAAATTAATAATAATAATAATAGCAGCATGCGTGTGTCATAATACACCAACTTTTGTGGAGTATGGTGGGTTTTTGAAAAATTAAAAAGATTCAGAAGGACATTCCTAGAGTCTTAAAAAAAATATAAGGTGATAAGAAATTTATGTAAAAAATTATGATAATACATAAAAGATTATGGTGTTAATTTTATTTAGGTTGATAGGAGAGACTAAGTCCCAAAACTAAAACAAAATGAAAAGTTCTTAAGAAATCATAGGATAACTAACGACTATGATAACGAGTGAACAATAAGAGAGCAACTATATATGAGCATGATTAGCCAACTTGTTAGTTGTCACTAACCTAATCCCCTTCCCTGGACACATGCAAAACATGAGAGGAAAAGTTTTAATGTGATAAGTCTTCAGAACTACCGCTTAATGAATATAGCAAGATTTACATGGGTGCGCACTACCTCCGAGGTTTCCCGACAATGGTGGTAATAACGACAAGCAATGGAAGGTGACAAAGGTAGTGGTGGAGGGTGTCAGATGGTATGATGGTTAGTGTGGCGATGGCAGAGGGTGTTGGGTAGTGGTGGTGGTGGAGGGGGTTTTAAAAATGGTGGTGGTGGTGGTGGCTACAACAGCGGCAGAGGTTGCCTAACGACGGCGATGACAGTGACAATGTTAGGTGACATAGGTGATGGATGAGGGTTTCAAGAAGTGGCATCAGTGAGGGTGTCGGGGAAGTGGTGGTGGGTCGTGCCAAGCGATAGGCGCCGCCATGTGGAAATGAGAGAGAAGGGAGGAAGAGAGGGTTAAGAGTAAGGGTGAAAAGAGGAGAATTGTGTCCTATCATACTAGTTTCTAAACCAACTCCTTTCTCGGAATAAAATTTATATTAATGAATAGAATAAGATAAGCCAATAGGACAATTTTATCATATCCTATTGACTCGACAAATATTGAATTATAATACGATATCATTTATCCTATCATATCTTACTTATCTTGAACACCAATCGAACCCTTAGTTACATGGAAATATATAAGCTCTTTTAGGTATAGGAGCAATTGCCACTCTCGTCAAAATAACACTTGAGTGTAGTCACGAGTTTAACTAGAACTTAACCTTTAAACCATTGCTTGTTTGCTAGTTTATTCCTCATTGTACACAGCTTCATATTAACCAAATTTGTATTTACATATTTGATTCATTAGAAAGTCCACTGGACACCGGAGATCTCCTCATTTCCACACTAGTACTTGCTTTTAAGAAAAATGGACCCAAGGTGCATTGGGCTTTGAAATGTGTCCCCACCCCACCCAAGCTTCATTAGAAGCACTTTGAGAGTGACAAGGGGCTTATGGATGATATGGGTTTTGAAATACAGTGAATGTGCAATTGAGAAATGAGTCAGAGGAGAAAACGAGGCTTTGACATTAGACATTGCACCATGTTAACATGATTAGTGGTTGTCCTCATACCGAAAAACTGTCACATTGTCAGATCCTAAGTGTATTACTGAGCTGAGGAAGACCTTGGTTTTCTACGAGGTAAGAGTTCCATGGGAATCAGAGTTTGGGTGGGTCATGAAAAGGGTACTTTTGTAATTTTAGAGTGTTTTATCTTTATTCTCACACGTTTTCTTCGCATGATAAGTGAGAGAACAACAAAGGTGGGACCCACATCTAAACTTTTTTCTTTTTCTATTTTCTTTGACAAACCAAACAAAGGAAAAATATGTTTTCATCTCATTTTCTCTCTCTATTTTCCTACCAAACAGATGCTATGTCCGTCTTCCATAAAACATATCTATGAGCAAATAATCAATTATGGCAAAAAAAAAATCTAAGCTTTTCACATAGAACCGATTTTAGAATGCATCTTAAGTAAAATTGAAAACTTTTTCATTCAAATACATAAATCGGATCGGATCGGATCGGATCTCTACGAGAATTTTACATAAAATATATTTACATTATTCTGGAAAAAGATGGGATCGTTGCCTCAGTCTCGACCTCGCTAGGTCTGTCCTTTGATAGACAGATCCCGAACAGAATAACCAATTACACAGTTAGGAAATTTTTTGCCTTTTCACTTTTAAGCATTTCAAAATCTTCAAAAAAAATGATATACAAGATGGATAAGGGGATTCGTCAAGAAAAAAACAATTATTAAAGTATAATGGAGAAATATCATACCTCGTTGCATATCTCTTTCACAACGATCTCTTTCCTTACTTGCAGATCTCATCAACGATGATAATTATCATGGTAAAAATAAGCAAATTTTAGTCATTTTTATAAAATCACAAAAAAATAAAAAATTGACAAAAGATTTAAAATGCATTCACTGTAAAAAGTACAATAATATTTGCTTTAAGATAAACTAAATTTGTGTAAGAAATGTTCAAGAGTTAAGCAAAACTTTGAGCTAGAGTAGAGGAAGCAAACCTTAGATGAACCCTATGAAATTTTAGAATATTATTTGTTTTTCTTAATGTTCTCTTGACTTCCCAGGACCTTTATAAGCACAAAGAAGGGATAGGTTTGTCCATCCAACAATTTATGGGTATTTTTGGCAAGTGAAAAGAAAATTAAATAGGCATATTAAAATCTAACTGAAAATGCGGGATATATAATAAAGAAAAGCGTTACTTTTTCAAACAAAAGTTGTTCAAAATCCCCGCAGAGAGTAAAAGGTGGCAAACATAAGAGTGGACTGTGGAGGAAAGACTTAATTGCTCCTGACCACATTTTTTTTCATTCACAAGACTCGAATTCGAGACCTTACTTAAGGGATCCGAGCTCAATTCCACTTGGACCAACATAATGTTGGTGTTGTAATAATATATATAGGATTACATATATTTTTTCCCTTGAAATATAATAATTTTTGCTTTTAGTCCCTATAATAATAAATTTTCCGAACACTTTTGGTCTCTTATTAGTTTTTCGTCTGCACATCGTTGAATAGGATTCGTTAAGTGATGGCGTGTCCGCTTACATGGATAAGTGATCTTATGTGGCGTGTCCGATATGGCGACCACTTGACATTTGACATAGCATTTGATGTGGCAGTCACATGACAATTGACAACCATATCAAATCACTTATTCAAATGAACGGACTTATCATCGTTCAACAAAAACCCATTAAATAGTAGAGACTAAGGGCCTGTTTGGATTGACTTATGCAGAGTTTATGAACACAGCTTATGACTGATTCATAAGCTGTTTTGGGTTTATTTTTTATAAGCTACTCATGATAGCTTATCAAAACAGCTTATGACTTATATAAAATAAGTTTCACTATAATTTTTCTTCGATTATAAAAGTAGCTTATACAACTTATGTCATAAGCAGTAAATAAGTTTGTTATCCAAACAGAGCCTAAATGTGTTGAAAAATTAATAAGAGATGCAACAAAAATTAATAGGGACCCAAGCTTGAAAATTTTATTAGGGACTAAAAATAAAAGTTAACTATATTTTGAAGGGGAAAAATTATTTAAGCCTAATATATAAGTTTGCATTGCTTTGTCATCTCACCAATAATGATGTTACACGCAATTTGTGTGATTCACAACTTTCATCTAATAATTTAAAATGTATTAAAAATATTGTATTAGAGATAATATTGTTAAGATTTATCTGCGTATAAATATAAATATTACTTTTTTTTAAGAAATATAAATATCTATCTATTATATATTATAAAGTAGGGTTATGCCACGTGGCACTCCCAAATTCATTCAATTTCCCGCCTAAAGCTATTTTTATTTTATTTTATTATTTTTTTAATTATTTTATGTTATTCATTATTAGAGATATCAATTAATTTCATTAATATACCAATCACAATTCATTAGTAATAATCATGGTAATAAATTAGCACTAAATTCAAAAAAAATCCATTTTTTGAAAAATATATTAGTAACTGAAGGCAAAATCATTTAATTGATCCCCATAAGCATCATATTTTATTAATTTCTAATTAAATTGATATTTTTATTAAAATCATTTTTAGGCATATCAATTTTAATTATTATTTATTTCCATATTACTGTTTTCAGTGTCTTACACTTTAGAAATTCAATTTCATTATGTTATTATATTTCAACTAATATTTTGATACAATAACTTTGCAACTAATAAGTAATAAAAAATTTGCAACTAATAATTTTAACGGCTAACTATATCACATATTATCATCAATTAGTTTACGGTACAAATATAAACAAAATTATTCTATTCTAATTTTTTTCACCTGATAATTTATAATTACTAATATTAAGGCAAATTAATTAGTAACTATTGCAATTAATCAATAACTATAGCAAATCATCAATCTAGGAAATTAGAAAAAAACCCATCAATTAATTCAAATTTAAATTTTGAATTAAATTAAATTAATTTATATATATATAATTATTTTTATATATTCTCTCTCTAACCACTCTTTTTATCAATTTTTTAATACCAATTGTGTCTTTTTTCCTCCAACTCTTCTTTGTCTAATATAACTCACTCAATTTTTCTTTCATTCTTCTTCTCCTCAACTATTCATCTCTCCCATTTTTTCATTTTACTTTTGTTTTTCTCATTTCTTATTTTTGGTTACAAATACAATATTTTCTTCTATTATTGATTATCTTTACTACAAAATCTACAACGGCATCCAATCCCAAATTTAGGCAACTTGCTTGAAAAGTTTAATTTGATCTATTATTTGGTTAAATTTTTTATTTGGATTTTGTTTACCACTATAGTTGCTATATTTCGTATAAAATTTCTTTGCCATTATATTGAGATATAGTCAATGTCATTATCCTTACCCTCATGACTATTTGAGGTGATATTTTCAGATATGGAAGCTAGCATTGTTGTTCTTTCTACCATTGTCATTTTTTAAGATGATATTTGCTAATAAGAAACCGTGCTCCTAAGTCTATTCTCATTAATCACATGCTTATATTGAGATAGTTGCTGAGTAGGGGAAGTGGGTTAATCACAAGTTTTTTTTTGACATAAATCACAATGTTTTTAAGTTTTTTACATGTATTGGATGATTTCTTTTATATAGTATTGGATATTTAGTCAACTAATATTATGTTACATTAACTTTGCAACTAATAATTTTATCTATTATGTATTATATATCAGGGTTTTGCCATGTAAGATTATGTCACGTGTCAATACCATATGAATTCTTTTTTCCGCCTAAAGTGAATTTATTCTATTAATTTGTTTTAAATTTTAGATAATAATTAATAATTCATTACTATCAATTTTAAGATATATCAATTAATTATTACTCAATTGATAATTAATAATCATAAAAAAGTCATATTACGGACATGACTTACGATAATATAACGGCTAGCTATAAAGAATATTAATATGTATATTACAATAAGTAAACATGAAAGCCTATTACATTTAAACATAAATACTTACATCATATAGAAACGTGCATATATCTTATATGTAAACATATTGGGAATACACTTATTTAAATGAAATTAATTTAATAAACAACATTTACAAATTCACATAATTATTTTGTCAACTAATATTATGATTCAATAACTTTGCAACTAATAATGTAATAAAAAAATTTACAACTAATAAATTTATCCAATATAAAGTTATCTCATTTATAAAAAACAATTTAATTCACATAGTCACACTCTAATATAATAAATTCTTAAAATTTAAACTTAAAAAATCTTCTTTCAATTTATTGTTTTGTTAATTTAATTTAATAATATTTTATTTGACATATAAAAAATTCTATGGGTTAAATACGTTTGTAGTCCTTATAAAATGATGAATTTTGATTTTGGTGCTTATAAAAACTTTTCTTTGATTTTCATACCTCTAAAATCTAAAATAATATTTTTGGTCCCTGCCATCATATGACATCCATGAACTAATCATGGAATACTATTTTTCACTTAATTGCACGGAATAGAATATTATCATAAATCAGGAGGTTGAACTATTTTTCTATTTTTGTTCCTCTTCAATTCTTTGTAAACTAATTTTATCATCACGTCGTTTGGTTAATTTTGTACTATTCAAAAAATCAAAGCCACTCGGTGAAGTAATTTGATAGCATATATTGGAGAGAAAAAAACCTTAAATAGAGTTTATTAAACATGAGTAATGCTCACTTTAAAAATCAATTTTTGTGGAGTTGTATTAGGTTAAAAATCTAAAAATATATAATATTTTCTTTTATAATATCTGTAAAATAATATAATTTTACATCCCGTGCAAGGCACGGGTTATTAAGCTAGTTACTTATAAATTAAACAAAATTTACTAATACGCAAGATGAAATTCATAATTGACGTGTCAGTGACGGTGGCGGTGTAGCATTTTTTTTGGTCAAAGGCGGTGTAGCATTTGAGTTAATCCATTTCTACTTGCAACCTGTAATTAAGTCAGTATTTTTCTTTATATTATAATTATAATTATAATTATAATTTAATCTATAACAATATATAAAAGAGATATCTACTTTTGGTATAACATTTTTTTTCCAATTTTATCTTTTTAATTTAACTATTGTTAACCGCTATTGAATAATCTATTTTTGTTTCCATCTTTATCTTTTAATAACTAAAAAATTTAAATTTATTCAAAACTCTGTAATAATTGTTTATGAAAAAAATATGATAACTATAAGAAAAAGGTCTTGCTAGTATCATATAATGACAATATAAATAAATTTTTAAAAATAATATTATAATACGATAATGTAGTTAATTATGAATTTTTGGGTAAAACTTATTTATATTATATAGTTATCAAACTTCAAATATTATCCGTAAAAGATAACATTAACTGTGGAAAGAGAAATTAGTAATTGACGTGTCATGAGAGGTGGCATGGTGTAGCGTTTGAGTTCATCCATTTGTCCTTGTAAGCCCCCTGCAAGAGTTGTCATCCATGCTTTGCACGAGGGACTACCTGGCATCCAACTACACGTGGTTTTGATTTGTATACACATACAAAAATATACATACAAAATACAAAATTTAAGAAGAATTTAATTTGTATAAACTAACGGTATAAAAAAATTTTACACAAGTGTTTAATTATATTTTATTATGTAAATTTTTGTACAAATATTTTATAACTTATTATTATGAAGCAGTACTATAATAAAATTTATAATTTAATATCTATATAAAATATTTTTACACTATACAGTAATTAAACTCAATTAAGAAACACCACAGAAACACCGGTTCTTTTGTTGTCATTTATTATTTAATATTAATAATAAAAACAACCCTAACAAATTAGAGTGCCTTGCTAAACTATCAATACGTGTAGATTAAAAGGCGTTTGAATCCATATAGTTCATATAAAGATTTAAATATTTTTTGGTTTAAACCTCTTTTTAATCCCTTATTTTATAACAATTTTTGTTTTTAGTCTCTCAAAAATAAAATGCATCTTTTTAGTTCTTTATTTTTGAAAATGTGTCACTTTTAGTCCCTAGGGTCAAACTTTATATTTAAAAAATATTTTTTAAATTTATATTTTGACCCCTTATTTTTGAAAATGTGTCACTTTCAGTTTATATGGCCATATTTTAAATTTGAAAAATATTTTTTAAATTTATATTTTAACCCCTTTTATATTTAGAAAATACTTTTTAAATTTAAAATATGACTTCAATAACTAAAAGTGACACATTTTAAAAAATAAGGGACTAAAAAGATGTGTTTTATTTTTGAAGGATTAAAAACGAAAATTGTTATAAAATGAGGGACCAAAAAGAGGTTCAAGCCATGTTTTTTTTATAATAAAGAATGTTTTAAATATGCAATCTTATCTCTTATAAAAAAAAGGTTAAATCTATCTTTGGTCCTTCATTTTTGGTAATTTTTGTTTTTAGTTCCTTAAAAATAAAACGCGTCTTTTTAGTTCTTTATTTTTTAAAATGTATCACTTTTAGTCTCTGGAGCTAGAGGGGTGGAGAGAGAGGGGGAGGAGGAAGGAGAGAGAGGGGGAGGAGAGACAAGGGAAAAACGAGTTAAGGTGAGAATTAGAATTTAAGATGAGTCAAAATATAAATTTAAAAAATATTTTTTAAATTTAAAATTTGGTCCCCGGGACTAAAAATGACACATTTTTTAAAATGAAAAACTAAAAATATACATTTTATTTTTGATAAACTAAAAAAAATTTCTAAAAAACAAAGAATCAAAAACAGATTTAACCCTAAAAAAAATATACAGTCTTAAGTTTGACCACATAATGCTTATCCAAAAACATTTGACCACATAACTTTTTTTTTGTTGACTTCCATGTAAAAAAATGTATTTTTACAAATCGAGTTTGACCTTATAACTTAATTATATGTTAAAAAAGTACTTTTAATTGCACACCAAAAAGTAATAAAAGATTTTTAATTTTTTATAAATTAAATCTTTATTTTTAAATTCCTTAAATAATATTTTTTTGGCTTAAATATGTTTTTGATCTCTCATATTTGACTAAAGTTTATTTTTAGTCGTTTATATTTTAAGAGTATTTTTTTAGTCTCAAATTTTATGAAAATATGCTACATTTAGTCCCTGACCGGACTTTGCTAAATTTATAATTGCTTACGTGGCAAACGGCGTTAGATGTAAACACTTGCTATGTGTCTCACTTGTCCTAATTGGTGTCCTAAGTGGATTCAATGGTCTAGATCGCTCCAGCCCACTCCCTTCCCTGTTCCCTTTTTGACCATTGAACGCACTTAAAACACCAATCAGGATAAGTGAGACACACGACAAATACTTACGTCTAACGCTATTTGCCATGTAAGCAATTATAAATTTAATGGAGTCCAGTCAGAGACTAAATGTGGCATATTTCTATAAAATTAGGAACTAAAAAAATATTCTTAAAATATGAGGGATTAAAAACAAACTTTAGTCAAATATGAGAGATCAAAAACATATTTAAGTCTTTTTTTTTTTACCCTGAAAATCCATAACAAATAGGGTTCGAATGCATACTCATTAGCAAATTGTCATTATTAATAGTGACAGATATGGAAAGAAGTATAAAAATAATAAACATATTGAGAAATATGCAAATATTTATGATTGATTTCTCATTATACATTTGTGTGAAATAAAAAAATCAATTGCTAAGTTGCTGTTGACTGTTAAAGAGCGCGCCTCCTTTTTGTGTTTTTAATTGGTCTTTTCGGTTACTTTTAATTTTTTACATGCAATAGCAAAAACAACAATATAATTTTTTGAAAAATAATTCTTGGACACCTAATGTGCCAAGATACACCTTATAATAAAACTTTGTTGTTTGTCGGTTCCTAAAGCAAATTTATTCAAAATAATAATTCCAATTTTAATTCCAATGAAGACCAGACTTATAAACTCAATGATTATTAATTAAAATTGTAATATAATTCTACAATAATTTAGCTAATTTACTATCGTTACTAATTACAATATGAAACAAAAAAGTTATTAACTTAACTTCAAAGCAATGAATTATGGAAATTGATGTCGCCAATATATGCCAAAATTGAAAATTTTTAAAAGAGGGACACCTGTTAGGCTATAAGAAAAGAAGTCCATGCAATCCGTGTGTATTTATTTGTTTTGTGGTTCATAACATAACTAATTGCATTACATCAAACGCTGTCACATTCAAACAAAGTCGATATAGAAAGTAGGATGACCATAAAGAAAAACATATATATGTGCATGATGCATGTGTATCCTTGTAGCATCAAGGAGTACTACATTGTTAATTAATTAAATGCGATTTAGTTTGAGGATCTTGTTGATGGACATCACTGTAACAATGAGGAGGAGAATGAGGCCAATGAAGGAGGCAATTAGTGCACCACCACCTCTGTTGCAGTAGTCCCCGAATTTGTCACAGATCTTATCCCACCTTGCATGTGAATTACCATTCCTTCCCAATTCTGACAAAGCTGTTGCTGCACCATCCCCGGCTGATGCCAGAGCCACAGTCATCTAATTCACCCCAATTAACCAAAAAGTATAACCAAACAGTTCTCACATGTTAGTAATTCAAATGAATTATGAATTGGAGTTGGCCTATAGTAGAAAAAACATGTAGTTAATTGCCGCAGTTGAGTATTTTGGACCTTTGGATTAAGATCGGATAGCCTAATTGCGGCAAGTGTGTACTTTTTCTTTGATTTATTATGAAGTTCAACGTGAGTCGTCTGATCTCAATCCAATAGTCCGAGATGCTTGACTGCGACAACTACATATGCTTTTTCTACTGCAGGGAATTCGGTTCTGTGAGAGGCACTTTAGTTAACTCAAAAAAGAGTCTTTCAGTACCGTGTCTAATATTGCAATCAGTCCAAATTGAAGCCCTTTGTTATCAAATTGGGGTCCTAATATATCCATTGCTATCAACACCAAGTTATGGAGACTGGCAATAACATTGGCTATCACAAAGAACCTGTCTCACCACACAAATTCAATAATATGTGAAGGTTAAAATGTCTAATATTAGTCATTTTAATTGCAATAATGTTAGAAAGTTAGAAAACAAACAAGGAAATCAATAAAATCATGATTATAGGTAGGACTAACACAAAAGCTGGAGTATGCTGAAACTTTGCAGTAAGGGTAACTGTTATTGGGGTGTTGCCAATGGTGGCAACTACCAAGGTTTTGGTTTGTTTGTTGAATGACATAACAAGGACAGCAGATGCAGTGGCCAAAAACGCAACCACCCTAAGGGACAAAAGGATCCAGTCCTTCTTTGGCTTGGTCTCAGCACTGAAACCTGCAGGTTCTGATTTTTCTCCATTTTCTAAGGCCATTGTACAAGCTGGTATGGTAATAAAATGATAGGCAATGTAATGATGCAAATGGGTAGGAGAGGGAAGGGGTTATTATAGATAGAAGAAAGCAAAATTGATCAACCATATTGCTTGGTGAGTCTAAGAAGCCAAATGTGGGTTCTGTCTGTAAATTCCTCTGGTTGTCTAACCAACTAAACTGTCGGTTGTTATCCATTGGTGAGAAATTGTGTGAGGACGTACGTGCAACTGGATCAATTTACTGTAATCTAATTAATAACAATACTTTGTCAGGAACTGATATTATCCTATGTTTAAAAAATGACTTAATTGCATTTTTAGTTCTAGTTATCGCGATTATGCAATTTTGGTCCCACGTTATAATTGCACTTTTAGTCTCATGTGTTATGTAAGCTCCGAGTGTTAATAATTAATTGAACGACGTAGTGAAGTACAAATCTAATTGCAACAATTGAGATAATTGGGATATCCAATTCGCTCAATTAAAAATTGGGAACCAACTGCACAATTACACTAATCTGAGAACCAAAATTGAAATTAAGTCTTAAAAAAACTAAAGAGTAGGGGGGGAGTACTGTCGTGCCATTATCGTTTGTTGATGGACTACAGTTTTGGTGAGTTGCATGCCTCATTCGAGTTTAAAACGTCGAGTAAAGCATCTTATGGGGTGTTAATGAGGCATTTCATCGGGTTTTTTTTGGTGGAAAGGCATTTCATCAGTTTGATCTCAAAATTTCACATATTTGCAATTTCATGGTTTACGTCTGAATTATGTAAAGCTATTATATTTACCTCAGAAAAATGGAATTTTTACATAAATACGAAAATCAACTCAATTGATATTAATTAATATTTTTATTAGTATATAAAATAACGTTTATAATTGAAAACATGAATTTTTATACACAAACATAAAACAATGACATATATATATATATATTCGGGAAATCAGTTCTGACTTCTGGGGACCGTCAAGTGTTCAGTTTATTATTCTTTAATATAAGCAACAAGGCTTGAGACAAGTTCAAAATGATCGTACCCCTTCCGAAATTGCTGTCAATTTTCAAGGAACATTCTGTCTGTAATGTATACGCGTTATTAACGTGTAAACATACTAGTATATACATTTTTTTTTGGGTCAAAACATACTACAGTACTTCTATAACTATTATTTCCAATCTTATTTACGTCTTGAAAATAAAAAAAGACTAAAATAACTTAATTAAGTGCATGTTTAGTAATAATTATTCTTTGAAAAAATTTAAAAAAATCATAAAATTACCGTTTGAAACAAAAGCAAATTAATTTAAAATGCATACTTTTGCTATGAAAATTGTTTATTAATTTAAGGAAAAATATGATTTTTAAGAAACTAATCCATTTTAATCAATTTACTTTATTATTTAAACAATTAAACAATAAGAATAATTTCAGTAGATTAGTTAATTTTCTTATAAAACATATTCATAATAAAAAAAAAGGACTGGATAAATAAATTTTATAATAATATGATTATTTATATTTGTCGTCTCTTTTATGACCTATATTTGTTTCTCTTCTCACACATATATTCGATCAGTCTCGCATTAAATAGTAGAAAAAATTTATTTTACCGTAAAATAAAATAACCAATTAATAATTTATGATAATTTCTTTTTACGGAAAGAATATTTTATTTTAAATTAAAAAAGGCAAAGTGGACTAATTGACGCCGAAGAAATTTCCAAAAGAGTGTGTCGGATGAGGAAGTAGAGGAAGAAAGAGGAGGAGGAAAATATTGGTAGCAGAAGTCACAAGGCAAAGGCAAAGGAAGAGGGTTGGGTTGTTTTTCATCCTTTTCCCTTTTTCTCTTCCTTCTCTAAATCTCCGATTAACACAATCTAATCCCAATCCTTATACCTAATTATCAAACAACGCCACGCTCGTCTAACACAATTCAACCCTGAACCCACCTTCAGATTTCCTTTTCTTCTCTCCACCCCCAGCCAATCATCCTCGTTTTCTCCGAAAAACAGAAAAAAAAAATTTCTTTTTTGACTTGGTTGTCTGAATCGGTTTGTTGCAGAGCAGGGTCCAGGAGCCACAGGTATTTTCAGATCGTTTCCTATTTATTTTATTTTATCTGTTTCAATTTTCTCTTATGCGATTCTGGGCATGCGTTTTGGGATTTCAAGTATACAAAGATTAAACATTTTGAATATTGAGGTTGGTCATATTTGTATGCTGAATAGGTGCCAAATTTTTTATTTTATTTTAAATTTGGATTTGGATTGGGCATTGTGATGCCCGGTTCCTGTTTTATTTGCCGATTAAAGTAGTTGGGGTTTTGCTACAAACTTTATGCTATTGTTTCATTTTTCAATCTCTTTGTGCCTGGCAAGGATTGAAAGTTTCGCGTAAATTAAACTTCTTTTAATTTAGATTAGATTATCGACTGAATCGTGTGTCACACTTGGGGTGGTTTTATGGTTTCGTTTTGGTTGAGTTTCCTGGTGTTGATGGCCTTTAACTTTTGCAGCTATGCAGAGCCAACTTGTGTGTAATGGTTGTAGGAGCATTCTGCTTTACCCTAGAGGGGCAACCAATGTTTGTTGTGCATTGTGCAACACCATTACCCCTGTTCCTCCACCCGGTAAGCTTGATGGTTGTTTTTATTATTAAAATTTTATGATTAGAGTAACTTACCTTGTATATTGGTGCATCTCCCATCTTTCACTATTTATTTAGTATATGCAAATTATTCAATTTGGAAAAAATTTGGGAGTTTCAGCTAGAAACAAATATGCATCCTACTGGATTAAACATTTACATGTTGTCAGACTCTAACTTGATGCTTAGGACGTTTACCACCATACTAATGCCCCTGCAGGGATGGATATGTCTCAACTTTATTGTGGAGGCTGTAGGACATTGCTAATGTACACACGTGGAGCTACAAGTGTCAGATGTTCCTGCTGTCACACCGTAAACCTTGCTCCAGGTACTGTTTATTTGTTTGTTGCTAGACAGGTGAAGCTTAGCGGTTTAGTATTGATTTCAGTCGACTGTGTGTTAATTTGCTAGATAATATAAATCTTCTATTTTGTAATTGTGATGTTTTGTTGGATTGCATGGCCATTGAATATGGTTAATAATGAATGATATTCCCAAATCCTGGTGTCGGGTTCAGCAGGGGTTGCATTAAGATGATCCTTTCTTATTTGCTCTGTATCCTTGTGTATGTTTTGAGCTGTATTTGGCTAAGTGGTTGTGAAAGGGAGTTAGTGAAAGATTTGGTTGTTGGACTTGTGGCCATGGAGGCTTCTCACCTGTAGTTTTTTTATTGTCATTTTTTCATAATCATTTTTTGGTTGTCATTCTTTGATTCTGTTCTTAATTTGAATTTGAATTGCATATTATTTCTTGCATTTAGTCCAAGGTTAGTGTTATTTTCATTCTGTCTTTTTTATTCTTGGTGACAGTTTATATTGATGAGTGCTATTCATTTTACTCTTTAGAACTCTACCATAAGGACCTTATATGTATAAAATCTTATTTGCTCACACTAAAAGATGTTGGATGCTTATGTAGTGTTGCATTAATTGGTTCTGTTTTCTTCACTTCATGTCATTCCAATAAAGAATCCCTTGTTTTATTGTAGTAACCTATGCTTGTTATTCAATGAGTTGTTGTTTACTGACTTTCTGTTGATGGGCTCTGTGTCTGCATTAAAAAGCAGCTAATCAAGTCGCCCATGTCCCTTGTGCGAACTGCCGGACAACACTCATGTATCCTTATGGAGCTCCGTCAGTCAAGTGTGCCGTTTGTCACTATATTACCAATATCAGTGTAAGTTGATATTAACATAATTATATTCATCTGGGCATTGACTTTTTATTCTCAGCAGTGCTTCAAAAACCCCTGCCCTTACTACTATAACCATCTAATAAATTCGATAATTATATAACTATTTCTATGAATCAAGCAAAGTGTGTTACATGTAGGTAATTTGCACTTTGTAACTTATAACCTATGTTTTTGAATAGGAAAGGCTTTCATATATAAATAATTTTGGTGTTATTTAAGTCTTCTGCTTTAGTCTTATTTTCGCCAATTTACCGTCCTCACTGTCCTGTTTATTCTTCATAAGCATGGTCATTCAAGTAATCTCATGCCTGTTATCACTTATCAGAGATTGGGATCCAACGTAAAAGAATAAAGATTGAAGCCTGTAGGCATTAAAAACCACACCTAAATGTCCTAGGGTAATTCTTGAATCTCAGTCAGCACACATCTGTAAAGGGTTATGGTATACTAATTATATAAAGTATGAGATTGACATTCTCCTTTAGGCTTCTCAACTTCTGTTTCTTGTTAATATGATGTATATTTATTTATTTTGTACGTTTAGTTTTCTCTGAGTTGATTTTTTATAATGTTTCCTTGCTTTTGCTCCTTTTTTTCTGTCTTTTGCAGATGTCCAATGGAAGGCTTCCAATTCCTGTTCATAGACCTAATGGGGCAACCAACTCTGGAACATTACCTTCTACTTCAACAGTATGTTTTTATTTTAAACTTTTGTTTTTGGCGATTAGTAAGGACATAGTGGCTGTTTTCTGTTCTGATATCTAATAAATATGCATATGATTGATTCTATTTCACTATCTGCAGTCAATGCCCCATTCTCAGAGCCAAACAGTGGTGGTAGAAAATCCAATGTCTGTGGATTCAAGTGGGAAATTGGTAATTTTTATTGCTTTTCATTGATAGTTTGGATATGTCTTTTTTCTGCTGCATTTAACTGATTCTCCGGTTGCCTTTGAGCGTAGCAAGATTTACTTAAAATGAATTTTGTCATGTCACAGGTGAGCAATGTTGTTGTTGGCGTTACAACAGATAAGAAATAATAATGCAGTCATATATCAAAAGGTGCAGTATATGACGCATTATTTGTCACAGTTGCTGTCACACGAAGATATTGTCTGTGTATATGTATATGACATTGCAGCCTGCAAGGGTTTTAATTGAGATGAATCTTTTTCCGATATAAGGGTTAGACGGATATCAGTATGTATATGTATATGAGGAGAGGACAAGTCGTGAAAAGGGCATACATAAAACACGTTTGTGTGATTTGGTTAATTCTTGTTATCTCTTGAGACTTACAAGTCCTAGACGAGCAAATGTTGTTTCTTTGATGACTTGTTAAAGCTTGTGATTTTATTGATGATCTGTTGTTAGGACCATGTGTGAATATTCTATATCGATATTCTATATATTCATGATGTCGGTACAAGCATTTTGATTATTACGTCTATAATAATAATACTGGCTCAACTTATATTCTATCTTATTTCCCGGAAACACCTGCAATAAAATTTCACAGCATAGTGCATGTACTTGAGTAGTTGATGTATCAGACTATCAGAGGAAATTAAAAATAATACTGAATCTTGCTATGTTGACCTTCCAACGACAAGTGAGCTAAAGCACGTACGTTGCCGCATTTACAAATAATTTAGCATCACAAATACACCCACACACATCCACAGGACCACAACCTCCTAGAATAATAAAAAAAAAAAAGTTATTATTTGTCGTAATAACCTATTAGCCTGCTTTTTATGGTAATTAACATTTCACACATCATTAATATTGGAAACTGCTGCAGTACTAGACACTTGCCCCACTGCTCCCATTTCCACCCTATTATTGTTCCACTGCTTGTCATTGTTGTCAACCTCCTCGGGAGTACTGTTTTTGCCCTGATGATCAAACTCTTTCGCCGTGTCATACGAGGCATGTAACCCCAACAGCACATAGTACACCAAGAGAAACCCAGTCCACACCGCAAACCTAATGAAAGAATTTCTATCGATGGACCCAAGAAGGAATATGTTAATGGCAATGGACAAAGAAGGTAGCCACGGAACCAAAGGCACCCCCCAAAGTTTTGGCTTTTTAGCCTGTGGAACACCAAGCCAAAGACCCCCCGTCCCTAAAAGCCACAAAGGCACTGCTATTGTATACCCAACCCACCCATCACTGTTTGCCCAATAAGCTGAAATTCCACAAGATGACCCAAGAATCAGGACAAGGCACACTATGAAATTGACTTGGTTCCGCTTTGTGGTTACCCCACTCGAATAGTAGCGGCGCACCAGAAGCGCCACCGCGACGAGCATGAAGATGAAGAGAGTGGAAATCGACAAGAGACTCGAGAGAATCCCGAGGTCCGTGAAGAAAGCAATCACAGCAGTAGCTACGAGCATTGAGATGGTGGCATTTATAGGTGTCCCGGTTCGCTCATCAACGTGAGCAAACCAAGGAGGCATCATGTGGGTGCGTGCAATGTGGGTCAAGTAACGAGCTTGGCCCACAACACTCACCAACAACACAGTGGTCATTCCCTTTAACGCCCCCAATGCAACAATGTACTTAGCCCAATCCCACCCAACAACACTAAACGCAACTGAAAAAGGTGCATCCACATCGATGGTCTCATAGTTCTGCATTAAGCATAGTGTGACTGCTAGCACGCAATAAGCAGTGGTGGTAATCACCATTGACCCAACAAGACCAATGGGAATGTCCTTAGCAGGGTTCTTAGTCTCCTCAGCCATGGTTGAAACTGCATCAAAACCCACGTAAGCGAAGAAAAGAACAGCTGAAGCCTTGAACACACCACGGGCACCGAAGGGTGCAAAGTTGGTGTAGTTTTCGGTGTTGGCATTGATGAGTCCAGCGATTATGATGAAGACAATGACGACCATGTGGAAGACTGAGGCGATGTAGTTGAAGATGGAGGAGCCTTTGGTGCTGCAAACTGCGAGGATGGTTATGACTATGAGGATCCCAATGGCAATGGGGTCGAGATGGCCATAGTCGGGGTTCATGTCGTGGACTATTATGCGAAAGTCGTCGGGGTGTTTGTTGCATAGGGTGGCGAAATAGGAGGTCCATGACCGAGCTACGGCGGCGCTGCCTATTACATACTCGAGGAGGATGTTTCCAGCTGCTATGAAGGCCACAAAGTCTCCCAGCTCTACTCTCAAATACGCAAATGAACCACCTGAATGATATGTAAACCCAGTATCAAAATCAAGCTACTCTATTTAGATGAGACATGTCAAGTCAACTTTGAAAATTACCGTTCACCAAAAGTACAATTTTATGTATGTATTTTTCAATTCATATTTTTAAAGTTTTACTTAAATTTGAAATTGTGATTTGACACACTATATTCAATCATCAATAATATATCAGTACGATCTGAGATCAAAAATGCTACATAGACACCCCACCACCTCTCCCATACCTTTTTCCCAGCCATTTGAGTGATTAAAGTTGCCACAAAACAAGTATAGAATGAGTGGCTTGAGTGTTTATAAATCGGGGCTCTTGTGAGATATACATATTCCTATGTACACATAAGCTATCTTGATGTCACAAAGTACATTATTCAACATGTCACATCCATATTATGAGTAGGTAATGCATTAATTCATTCACTAAACTAAATATTATGAGAAGAAAAAAGTTATTTGGACACCTATGTGCTCTCTTATACTTGGAGAGAGATAGAGATAGAAGAGAGATAAATGATAGATATGATAGATGAGTGATGTGATAAAAAAAGAAAAATAGAAAGAAATAGAGATATTGGAAGTGGATTAAAAATAGAGAACTGTCCATAAAATAATTGTTCTTACAAGAATTTGAAGTTTCAGCCAATAACAACAACACTATTATTGCCTACTAATTATTAAGACTTGCAGGGCCGGCAAAAGCGGGGAAAGTTGACTCAATAGTATTTTAACTATTTTTTTATGGCATTACTTATTGAGGCCAAACTTTGACTCCATGCGTTAGTTTATTTAGTTGACAAAAATAGGTGTCCGTCTTTCTTCGTGTCAGTACATTTGGCTGCATTCACCATTAATTTTTTTTTCAAAAATTAAAAGAGAAGTGTTTGGTTAATTGTTATACTTGCTATTTGTTTAAAAAAATGATTTATTTGATTCTAAAAACAACAAAACAGAAACTGCCTAAAAATGATTTAACATTTGTTTTTAACTTTCATAAAAATAGACAGAAATAATGGTAAATAAGTAAAATTATTAATTTAAACATAATTGTCCTTTCAGTTCTTTTACTCTCAAATATTTGGATAAAAATGAGAATCTAAAGTTAGAGGTAAACAATTAATGGAGGGACCAAATTTATGTAATTTTAAAAAAATGAATTATATTGTATCAAAAAAATGAATTATAGCTTATTAGATTTTGCGGAACACAAACGGATGTTGAGAAAAAGGAACGCAAGAGCAACTTTCAGTAAAAGTGCAATGGGAGGTGTAATTTGTCACTGTTCCATTTAGAAAAATTTATTCCAAACTGGCTCTTCATCAGCTTAAAAAAAATTACTTGTGCACTCACAATAAAATGAATAAATACTAAATAGTCCAAAGTCTTTTACGTTCGCATTTAGACATGGTGAGAAATTTTTGTATGCTCAAGTTGCTTCCTAGCTCCACCACCTTATATACTCCATTTGATATGTATGCTGTTTTATTATTTGTGTGGGGTCTTGTACTTATATAATACTATATAATACTATGAATAATGGAGGAAGAAGATTCTTCGTCATTGACCTTGTACAATTTCACAGCTCAACTAATTAATTTCCAGCCAGAGAGCTAGCTAACTAAAGTCAATAACACGTAAAGAGAAAAATATCCTTAGACTGTAAAGTGGGACTATTCTTCAAAAACAGTATATTCAAAGATACTTTAAGATTCTTCACTAAATCACTTTCATTACTTTTAGCAAGTTGGTAATGAATCATTTCAAACTTGGAAGTCATGAAAATTTTGGTCCATATATATATATATATATATACAAAGAAAATAGGTTATAAAAAGGAAATGTGTCATTTTCCAAGTTGAAAGTTCATATATTCTTATTTCTTAAAAAAACTATTTTATTTATTGGGGTTTTTTTATTTTTTATATATATTAGAAAAATATTTTGTTAAGATGGATTAGTTTGAGTTTAATTATATTATATACTACTAGTGTAAAAAAAAATTACACAGACATTCAATCATATCACCATGATGTCAACTCGTAATGTTATTTTCTAAAATATTTACACAAACATCTACATGATGAGATATGATTGGATGTCTGTGTAAGACTTTTTTACACTATATATTAGTGTATAACTTTTTCTAGTTTATTACTAAAAAATTCAGAAAAATGAACTGAGGAGAGACAACAAAATAAGCAATGCAAAACAAGGGAATGATGAATATTCAAACAGTTAGAGTAAGAGCGAAAGAGACGGAACAAAACCTGCAACAGGTATTTCCACTGCGAACTCCGTGTAGCAAAAGACGGATAACAGAGCGGAGACGCCGGAGACGACGTAGGACAACACGACGGCGGGGCCAGCTTCGTTTCTTGCCTCAAAGCCGGTGAGGACGAATATACCGGAGCCGATGACGGCGCCGATGCCGAACCACATGAGGTCCCACCAATTGAGTGTCTTCTTCATCTCGTGGCCACTCCGAGCCTTCATCTCCACCAGCTCCGTGTGGTCCTTGGATCGTGTGAACACCCGATCCTTCAACCGAAACGGCGTCTCCATCACCGCTCTTCCGTAGTTCCCCCAACTCTTAAACGACTCCTCTGGGAAGAAGTCGTTTCTACGGAACGTGCATCCCCTCCTCCGTACTCCTCCGCCCTCCACGACGTCACCGCCAACTGCCATGTCGATCCCCTGCTCATCAACAACGACGCAACGTGTCAGGAGTGACACACATAGTTAGTTTGTTTGTTTATTTAAAATGGAAATTAACAATAAAACGACGCTGCGTTTTTAGAATGTTTCCCACCTGTTTGTTTCCAATAGGTTAGTGAAATAAAACTGGTTAGTTAAGGAATCAGGAGGAGGAGGATGCTCATATGCCACAAGTGTGTGCAGTGCATCCCTATGATAACTCTCGCAAGGCATACATATTTATTTAGAGCAGTGCCGGCCAATGGTTTTTTTTCTTAATTGATATATATAAAAGAAAATTATTAATTAGTCAGTATAAGTACTGGAAGTAAAGGTTTTCTTTCTAAAAAAAATATACTTTTCATCCTGTAGTATGAGATCTGTCTCTTAATTAATCATATAGTATATAACGTTATAGTTGACTCTTTAGAGCTAGACTAAAACTATCAAACCGGGGTAGATAAATAGGCTAAACTAGACTGGATTTAATTTATCTTAAATAGGCTTCACCTATATATTTCGCAATTTTAATGTGTAATTAAACCTAATCTACTTATCTAATATAGACATCTTTTTTTAGGTCTAGTTTTATTATTTTTAAAAATTATGTAGACCTGAAAGCCTATTTAAGTTTATAATAAAGTTTTTAAATAAAATAACTCTACTTTCAAATAGATATAGAGACATAGAATTAACCACTTTCGAAATATATGTACAGGTGTATATAAAATTTCAAGATATTATATGATGGTTTTTAGGTTAGGTGTGACTTGTGGGTGCGTTAATTTTTTGGGGCTTTTTTTGGGCATATTTTGATGTAATTTTTCTCCTTTTGGATGCACTATAGATCTGCAAATTGCTTGGATATATATTGGTTGGGTACTTTTAGTTGATCAAAAAATATTGGTTGGGTACTTTTTGTGCTCTTGCCATCTTTATTTTTTATCAATGAAATTTGGAGTAAACTACCAAAATGGTTCTTAACTGTGTCACTCGGTGTCAATCTAATCCCTGAGGGAAGGAAAATTATCAAAACGTCTCCAACTGCTGTTTTCCGTTATCCAATCTAGTCCCTACCGTCAGAAGCACCGTTTGACTGCTGAGTTGTCCCATTAATGACCACGTAGGACTCCTACCTGGCAGTCCACGATTACAAGGACCAAAATGAGAATACTTAACTCTCCATTTTTTAATTTTTTAGATCCTAAATTTCTCAAATCCAAACCCTAACAGCCATATTCTTCTACCTTTCTTCTTCCACTTCTTCTCAGGTCGATGACAATGGTGAGCAAATGAGAGCCCAGACACATGCAAAAATGGTGAAAAAGATTGCTATGGCTGCAAGGCAAAGATCAGAAGAAAAACGTGCAGCAGCTGAAGCCAGAAAAAATGAGAAGCAGAAAGAACTGCAGCTCAAGCAGAATACATACGCCAAACAGGATGATTGCCCTCTTCCAATTTCATTTGCTGTGGTTGGCTGTGATATATTTTTACCTTTAAAACATTGCAATTAGAGGAGAAAATGCACCTCACTCCCAAAGATTGCTTATCTTTTTACCGTGGAGGAGGATATGGGTCATAAAAAATTCCATATCATCTCATACCTTATTGAAACCTTGTAATTTTCAAGCACCTGAGTGGAAGTTGCTACATAAAAGCGATTGCTAAGTGATGATTTTTACAAGTGTTGTTTTTTTTTTCGTTTTTAAAGGGAAAAAATATGAAATGTTTGCTTAAATGTACTTGGCTTTTCCTTGTGATTTTGCTATCACTCTGTCCTACAGATTTGTGGTGCAATTTTCAAATTAAACATACACGATAGAGAGAATCCTTAATAGATAAATGAAAGGGGAAATTTGGGTGAGTGATTCTATTTCTTACAGTTTTTCTTCGGATTCTACCATAAAGGTGCAAGCTTTTGGAAGAAGAAAGGTAGAACAATATGGCTATTAGGGTTTGGATTTGGGAAATTTGGGATTTGGAAATTTAAAAATGGAGAGTTAAGTATTCTCATTTTGGTCCTTGTAAACGTGGACTGCCAGGTAGGAGTCCTACGTGGCCATTAATGAGACAACTCAGCAGTCAAACGGTGCTTCTAACGGTAGGGACTGGATTGGATAACGGAAAACAGCAGTTGGGGACGTTTTGATAATTTTCCTTCTCTCAGGGACTAGATTGACACCGAGTGACACTGTTAGGGACCATTTTGGTAGTTTACTCATGAAATTTGTTTTGCCTTTCAAAAAAAATATTGGTTGTGAGCCATGCCATGAGCTCGATCTTAACAGGGTAGATTTATTGCTATCCTTGCAACCAAAGTATTGACCACTAAAAAACATTAATTACGTTTTTTTTTTTTACATTTCAAAAAGCTATAATGATAATCTTACTTAAATTTTACTAAATAATTTTAGTTAAAAAAACCAAATCTCATCGCTTTTAGTCACATATATGTATTGGACGTACCTGTCATGATTTAGAGTAAAAAAGGTCGACCTCCAATATTTTTCATGACGTAGGAATGGTTGACCAAAAATAACTAAATTATTAAATTAACATTATTGAGAGAAAAGGACACGCGGAGATGAGGGGAGAAAGTCGCGTGTTATGGAATACATTACATACATTGGAGTAGAATAATCCTCACATGGAATGTGAGAGTTACGTGGGAAAAATGACAAATAAAAAGGGAAGAGATGGATCGAGAATAATAGAAAGAAAGTGAATATATATATATAATGCAATTTGGTTTATCAAAATATATATATATAAAAATTAAAAAAGAGAGAAAGATAGATAAGATGTAAAAATAACGTGAGAACAAAATAATGTAAAAAAAAATATATAGGATTGTTTTGAATGGGAAACGACCAGGTCTCCTCTGCCTATATCAATGGTTAATTAATCTCAGAGAAACTGAGAGTAAATAAAAAACGAAGTTACAGAAGAATTGAATGTGCGCCCGATAGCATTGCTGATATTGAAATCAAGCTAGCTATGATACCAAGCTGGGCTGAAATCCAAATCCAGCTTTTCTTTTTAGTTTCTTCTTTCGGAAACTAGCTACTATACCTAGCGCCATGCCAACGGAGACAATATGACCATGCACATTTTAAATTTGTTGGATGGAATAAAATATATAAAACATCTATTCTTGTCTTTGTTGGATATGAATAGAAAAATTTCAATTCATAGATATTTTTGGATAGATATGGATAGCTTTTTATGAAATGGGAATGAAAGTGGGAATAGAATAAAAAAAGATATTCATTCTTACGATTGGTAGGTGTGAATAGAAGAAGATTGATGCCTCCTGAATAGAATAATTTAATTTATATATATATAAGAAATTTTATACAGGCATACAGCACCACTTATCAAATGTAATTAAGTAATTAAAAGAAGAAATTTTTAATTTTATTAGAGTCATGAATTTAATTTGCTGCATAATTGGAATCCTAGCCGCCTTGAGACAATGTATTTGTTATCTCAAAATGGGGCCTAATTAGAAAAGGCGTGTTGCATGGTAATCCATTTGACAAGAATTTGGGCTAACAGACTCGATCAAAGATAGAAAGTTTATAAAGTGAGATATAACATGATTTAAATTGATTTTTTGCTGCATATTAATGAATGTTTTTATAGCCCTGAAACATGATAAATTGTTTAAAATTGAAGTTGAAGAAGGAAATAATAGTTATCAGCGCCATTTTTTCTTTGAATTGAAAAAATTAATTAAGAATATAAAAAGGATAATTTGGTAAAAAAAAATACAACTTTTTTTTAATCTGTGTGATTTGTCCAAATCTGACATATATAATGGGATGGAGGGAGTACTAATTAATAGATTACTACAACTGACGGATGTGGATCCACTACGGCGGCGGTAGAGGCACCCATCTCTCTATCTCTCTCTTCCTTTCCTTCTCTCTCCTTGTTATCTTTTTGAAAAATGATACTTGGACACCTAAATGCTATTATACACCTAGAGAGAGATAGGTATAAAAGAGAGATGAGTAATAGATGTGATAGATAAGTGATGTGATAAGTAGAGAGATAGAAAGAGATAGAGGTGTTGGATGGGTGTTGAAATTATGTAAGTATCTAAATATCATAGTTCTAAAATTTTATCTTTTTGAATTTTCTCTCTCCTAGATTCTCTTGCATTTGCCGCTGCAGAGGAAGCACACCGGCAGAGAATTGATTGGGTTGGGGTATTAAATATTAATGGTACCAACAACATATATATTGTATTGGCGATGAAATAAAGTAAGGAGAACAAAGAATTACCTGCAGGCTCACTCCTATTCCTTATACTGCTTAATTGTTCTCTCTTTTCTTGTATGCTTCGCAAGTTTTTACTTCGCTAGCTCTCTGCCTCTCTCTTTGTAATTTGGTTGCTTAATTCCTTCTCAATTTCTGATCGACTTCAATGGCTAGTTACCTCTTTGGATACGAATTGCTGCCTATGTGACTTTGATCATTGCTTCCCAATCTTTCTCTCTATTTTCTCAGTTGCCGTCTCTATCATGTATGATGGTTGTCTGTAATTCATAGCTGCCTACCCTCTCGTTCTATAGTTTTTTTTTACCAGATCTGCATGAACTCCTCTTAATCTTATCCCAATTTTTCCCCTTATCTCATCGTGTATAATCTAGCTAGTTTTAAATTTGAAATTTCTGAGTCTAATCTGGTACCTTATTATCCTATCCCGAATAACTTCTCTTGATCCAATGTTTGTTTGCAAAGTTTAAATTCGATTGCTATCTCGTATCTTATAACAAAGATGGGAGATCTTATTTTGAATTTTGATTTTTAACACATTCTCTTCTTTTTCTTTTTTGATTTAAATTTTTGTTTATTTGTTTTTATTGTTTTATTTTTACATTTTTTAAATATTAAAGCCCAAAATCGAGAGTTCACAGTTGTTCCTCTTTACCTATTTCTTACTCAAGAATTCGATGAGTCTAAACACTTTCCATTATCGAAATAAAAAGTAAAAAAAATATGAACTCCAACTTTGGCTAATGGCACATGTATACGATGGAAAAAACTTGTTTCATATAAAATGATGATGATGATGATATTGGTATATAAAAAAAAATGATGATATTGATATAATAATAACAACAACAATAATTATAATGTTATTATTAATAGAATGATTGGGTGATATATTCGGGATGATTTTATAATTTAATCTGAACATATTCAATGATAAATGGAGGGCTAAGGTCAAAAGAAACTACACCAAAATTAACCGAAGGGTAGAAACTCTAATTACATCAGAGATCAACAATTGTCTTAAACTAGCGGGAGTAACATCAAAAATTCTTGCGAAGTTCCTAGATCACAATGAATGATATCATAATTTAATGCAAGTTAACACTTTGATTTGATATATTTATTACAAGTCAATTGGAAAGAACATGGGAGTCAATAATGGGATGGCTCATATTTATTCACCCACACTGCCATGCAATGCAAGAATAGACAAACGGAAGAGACAAGACAAGAGGCCTATATTTGCAAAACTTTGGCAACACGGGAACCAGTTTCACACGCATTTCCGCTTCTGTGGGCTCAGTTAAACAACAATATAGTTGGATCAGGGCAGGCCCTTAGAAACGCTGAGAGTGAACAATGAAAAACCATGAACACGCTAACCACTAAAACGTACATTTCAGAAATTACTTCGGAAATTTTTTATTTTTCAAACTGCTAGGGAAAAATTAAAACAGCATTATTGAAAACTGTTTCTGAGGGTTACCCGATAAGAGCATCAGAAAGTTTGACAGGCTGGCCGTTGAAAATTTAAAGGAGATGCTTGATCCCCTTGTCGGCAAGTTTTTCAGCTGGCAAGTAAGGCCACCATAAAGTTCTCCGACGACCATGAGTGTCGGAAAATGCGCCATGTGATATTATAGCTGCTACAACTTAATTGGCACATGCCACCTAGCCTTTCAATTGACCATGGAAACTGGGCATATATCCTTGAATGATTATTTATGGTGGTTTGGCTGTCATATTATTTTAATTTTTTTTTAATAATCCAAGACCAGCTAAGCCGAGTTAGGATTCTTTCCATTTATTTTTCTCTCCATTTCTTTCATTACTATGCTTTTGGAAGAATAAATACAATAAATGACACTCTCCACTATTTATATATCACATTTATATCATTTATTTTCCCCTAAAAGCATAATAATAGAAGAAATAGAGAGAAAAATAAATGGAGAGAATCCCAACTCGCCTAAAAGAAGAAACAACTACACAGAAACAAGCCTATGAGTAGACACTCTAACAACATCAACAAGCAACAGCTGCCCAACATGGGCAGGGGGAAGCTCATAAACAATTTATCTTTAATTTTATCTTTTAGTTGTTGATGACATTAATTTATATATAAAAATTTTATTTTATTGCCTCTTAAATAAATATGTTAATAATATTTAATGATTAATATTGTTTTTAAATATAGCACATTAATTATATCAACACAATTGGCCTTTGTTATATTATATTTTCAACAAGTAATGTCATGAAAATGATTGACAATAATAATAATAATAATTATTATTATTATTATGATAAGAAACATACAGACTACATAAAAATATTAATTAATCAAATTTTAAAATATAATTTCCTTTGTTTATTTTATTATATACGAAATTAAAAAAATTAATTTCTTATTATATTTTTTATATATTTCATTTGTTAACTTTTATATGATTTTAAAAATCTATATCGAAAGAAAAATTCTATTCTTATATTCATTCAAAAAAAAAATCTATTCTTATAACTGTTATTTTAAATAAAATATAAATAAACAAACGCACGAAATATTTACCTCAGATATTTAATTATTTTAAAAGTTGATAAATTATAAACTTGATTAATTTAAGTGAGACCATATATGAGCAAGTCATGAATCGAAGCGGCAAAAGAAATATATTACCGCTGGTATATCGGCGCTGCACTACCCTTTTGCAAGCTTGAAATATCAAAGCCGAACATATCTAACTTTTTACATTTGATGGGGACCGAATATATCTATATTTTTGTTTGTCACAAGCATTTATTGCATTGTTTATTCATTAAATATGTATTGTAAAATTGCCTATAAAAGACGTACTCTGTGTGTTGGGCGTACTAAACGCATAATAAAAAATTGGAGTGAATCATTAAAAGTGTTTCCATGATCACCTCCTGTTTGTCCGTGTGGGGTGCGTGTTTCATTTATAATTTTTATAAAATGATTTTTAATACATGCATCTTTTTTTCGCGTTATTTTTATATTTCTCCTTTTCTTTTTGAAGTTATTATATTATTCATTGCATCTTTTGATTTATTTTTTCCTTTTTTTTTGCATTTTTTCCCTTACTTAGACCATTCTATTTCTATGGGAGACTATAATTTTTATTTCTTTCTTTTTTTTATGTAATCAATCCCATTGAGTACAATTTAACTATAAGATATAAAAGAAGAAAATATATTGTTCTTGCCTACACATAATTACCAGAGATATGAATTCGGATTCGTTACCATAAAAAATGATCGATTCGATGATTGTAGTTAATAAATCAGAGTCATCCAGTAAATATTGGACAATTCATGTTCTGGAACTGTGTACTAAATTCAATTTATTTGAAATCAAAATATCATAAACTGTTTAATTAATCTTTATCTGTTTTGATTTTTGCTACAACGAGTTTGGATCCGCAGAGACATAGGCCGGAGTCTGGAGAGAGAGTGTGTGTTTGTGAAATTACAAAAGGTTTGACTTTATGAACAAAAAAAAAGGATTAACTGTAAAGATAATTTTTTAATTCGTGCTCGTACAAATAAGTATTACGCTTTTCCCACTATGTGTGGCATAAAATATAATGTTTCTGCATATATCGTGCAAAATTAATAGAAAGCTTAATTTCAATTTCCTTATAAATTAATACTTGCTTCTTGATAATTAAGCAGTATATGTTTGGATCAATATATTGCTTGGTCTCTTACATTAATTTGACGGATCATCATTAGGGTTTTATTTGGTTCATTCCGAGAAGAAATTAACAGCATGGAAATTCTTGGTCCTTGTTTGTCTTATTACATGGTAAACTATACCGAAACGTTGCATGTTCGTAGGGAATTGAAAGAGGATGATGGAGGGTGTTGAAAATAGTGGTGGCAAGGGAGAGGGATCAGGAGTAACAAGGAGAAGGGGATGCATGTTTGAGAGAAACAACTTCTTCCTGGAGGATTCGTTTAAGAGTTGGGGTAACTATGGGAGAGCATTTATTCAGACGCCATTCAGGTTGAAGGATCGGGTCCTGACACGATCCAAGGACCACACAGAGCTGGTGGACATGAAGGCTCGGAGCAACCACGAGATGAAGAAGACTCTCAACTGGTGGGACCTCATTTGGTTCGGAATTGGCGCTGTCATTGGCTCTGGCATATTTGTCCTCACCGGCCTCGAGGCCCGCGAGGAGACGGGCCCTGCAGTCATCTTGTCATATGTTGTCTCCGGATTCTCCGCCTTGCTCTCTGTGTTCTGTTACACTGAATTCGCCGTCGAAATCCCCGTTGCAGGTTTTGTTTGCCCCCCTAACCTTATCCATTTGCCTTTCATTTCACCCATTCATTCAATTTATTGGTCCCTTATTTATTGTTATTAAAATCAAATAAATACTCACCCCATTCGTCAATATGAATACATACTCCATGCAAAGTATTTTAAATTGCAGTCACAGTTGCAAATGCGGTTATATCACATATAAATGTGGCGGTCGATCGCAATTGTTATCATGATACAGTTTCATAGACTTTTTTTGTTTTACTCAAACTCTTAAAACCATATTAATGTTGCGGCTACGATCATAATTACACACCACAATTTAAAACCAACGTAATTACATGTTTTTTTTTTCTCTTCCATTTAATACTCACTGGCCTATTCGTCAATATTGATCGATAGCTTAATGAGTTTCCATTATTGTTAATAATGCCGTGTCATGTCATTTTTTTATTGAGGGATGCAACTCTTTAGAGTAATGATACTTAGACACCCCAACAGTGTCATCACCCATCCAACACCTCTCATCTCTTTCTATCTCTCTCTTATTATCACATCATACTACCTATCACATCTATCATTTCTCTTTCTTCTATCTCTTTTTCTCTCTAGGTGTATACACCTATTGGGGTGTCTAAGCATCTTTATTCCTTATTTATTACACTTTAGTCCCTAATTAATCATGATGTCTTGTTCAGGTGGTTCATTTGCGTACTTGAGAGTAGAGTTCGGAGACTTCGTGGCCTTCATAGCCGCCGGAAACATCCTCCTTGAGTATGTAGTAGGCGGCGCCGCCGTGGCTCGGTCATGGACCTCCTATTTCGCCACCCTATGCAACAAACACCCCGACGACTTCCGCATAGTAGTCCACGCCATGAACCCAAACTACAGCCACCTCGACCCAATAGCTGTTGTGGCCCTCATAGCCATCGCAACCCTCGCAGTCCGAAGCACCAAAGGCTCTTCCCTCTTCAACAAAATCGCCACAGTGTTCCACTTATTCGCCCTCGCCTTCATCATAATCGCTGGCCTCATCAACGCCAACCCCGAAAACTACACCCCCTTTGCACCCTTCGGTGCACGTGGCGTTTTCAAGGCTTCTGCTGTTCTCTTCTTCGCTTACCTAGGCTTCGATTCGGTTTCAACCATGGCAGAGGAAACCAAAAACCCAGCTAAAGACATTCCCATTGGTCTCGTTGGCTCAATGCTAATCATAACCTTGATTTACTCCTTGCTAGCCGTCACACTTTGCTTAATGCAGGACTACAAAGATATAGACATAAACGCACCGTTTTCGGTTGCGTTTAGTGCTGTTGGGTGGGATTGGGCTAAGTACATTGTTGCTTTAGGGGCATTAAAGGGAATGACCACTGTGTTGTTAATGAATGTGTTTGGTGCGTCTCGATATTTGACACACATTGCGCGCACCCACATGATGCCACCTTGGTTCGCTCTTGTTAGTGAAAAGACAGGAACACCCTTGAATGCTACAATCGCAATGGTTTCTGCTACATGCGTGATTGCATTTTTCACAAACCTTCACATTCTCTCAAACCTGTTGTCGATTTCTACGCTCTCTATCTTCATGCTTGTGGCGGTTGGGATTCTAGTGAGGCGCTACTATTCGAGTGGGGTAACCACAAAGGGGAACAGGGCGAGGCTCATTGTGTGTCTTGTGGTTGTGATTGGGTCTTCGTGTGGAATGTCTGCGGCTTACAGGGGAAACAGTGGTGGGTGGATTGGGTGGGCGATAACGGTGCCGTTTTGGGTTTTAGGGACTGTTGGTCTTTGGCTTGGTGTTCCAGTGGCTAAGGAGCCTAAGGTTTGGGGTGTGCCTTTGGTTCCGTGGCTACCTTGTTTGTCTATTGCGATTAACGTGTTCCTTCTTGGGACTATGGACAGGGATTCGTACATCAGGTTTGGGATATGGAGTGGGATTCTGTTTGTTTACTATGTTCTGTTTGGGCTGCATGCTTCTTATGACACGGCGAAGAAGTTTGAGTCTGATCAGATGAGCAAAAATAGTACTAGTATACAAACACAGGAGGTTGACAAGTTGAGCAACGTGGAAGAAGGGGCGGAAAGCATTAAAGAGTAGTAATACAGCTATATATACATTTCGATTGAATCACAAAATTTGTTTCTGAAATTGTAAACTACTATTAGTCCATAAAGTTATTAATATTCAAAATTAGTCTTTGAAATTTAAAATTTTCAATCATATTAGTCTCTATCGAATACTTTTAAGGACTAAATTGATTGATACAAAAGGATTAATATAACTAAAAATTCTATCAATATCAGGGACTAATTTTGAATATCAATAATTATAACGACTAAATTGACAACACCGTGATCATGTGAGTGTAAATAGTGGCAAATGTACCTATATAAAATATAAAGCTATAATACTCTTGGTATAGTTCTCTCTGTGATACAAGCTTCTTTTGACAGAGCAAAGGATTTATAGTTCCGTGTACATAGTCAAGAGGAGTTATGATTTTATCACATCACTTTTATTTCTCTTTGTATCTCTCTTTTTCTTTTTTGTAGTTTTCACTTTTTTCTTTCTTTTTTTTTTCTATTTCTCTTCCTCACACCATTTTCAGGTGTGAAACTATCATTTTTATTAATCAATAACTAAATGGTGATTTCTCTATTTTTTGTTAACAAAAGTGGCAAGCTTGTGAACATTCTGTGTGTAGTGACAGTATATATGCAGAGTTTATGATTGCATACTTATATTTCAGTACCATTAATCCCTGGATTTATTTTACTTATAAAAAAAAGAAGAGAAAACAAATAATTAATTGAAGCATTGCTCAAGAGAGATGAATGTAATTTACTTCAAGAAAAAAAAAGTGACAAAACAACTAAATTCTAAGTATTTATGCTAAGCTTATAAGTGGTTAGCCATACAAAAGAGAGAACCGAAGTAAAGTTGACAGTAAAACCAAGCCAATCACTTCAATACTAAAATTGACAATAGTACATCAGATACATGCTTAATGGTACTAATACAACACCCAGTTGACTCAATATGCATAATACATACAACAATTTACAAAGGAATCAGAAATAATACAAAAGAACTACAATAGTCAGCTAGTTGACAGCTAGCTAGGGGCTTAAAGTTCTTCCACTATAGCAAAAAGACCTACACCAATCAGCCGAAAAGTGTGACAAATTTTCACTGGATCTTGCATATCACCCTGACCAGTTCTGGTTGCAAATTGCAACAGCTAGTCATTGATGTCAGACAATGAAAGGAATTCTATGAACACAAATCTGCTAAAGTTCAAATGTTAATTCTTGATTCAACTATGCCACTATATTTGAAATCTATGAAGGTGGGTAGTAAATTCAATATAGTGCCTTGAAGATAGATGCAGGGGAGTTGCTAGAAATTGTAGTGACTTTGGTTTAATTAAAGCTTCAAGAAGTCTGTACATTCAACGGCCCAGCATCCCTATTGACATAAATGAGTTTTACACAAAGAATTTGAGCGAAAGAAACAAAATAAATTGCAGCAAAATGAATTTTAATCCATAAATACTTCAGAAAATAACATACAAGAACTCTATATAAGAGTTTTCTATTTTTTGTTGGGGTTCTAAAAAGGCACGGCAAAATATTCCATAAAACTATATATATATAGATACAATAATATATGGAACACACATGATACATATATATTCTTTAGTTTTTTTTATTATTTTGGTTTGACATATAGAATATCGTGAGTCATTCGATCCATTAGATTTAACGGTTGAGATTTGAGTGAAAATTAATTAAGTTGAAATTCCACAGGGTTTAAGGATTGTTGTTGTCGGGAGTAGAGTAAACCCAACCGTGGTGCTCATGAAGGAACAGTGACAGTGTGGTAATTCTCAGTTCTCACAACCCCATCACCTAAATCAGCAAAAGATTTCGCCTTTTCATTTCTAATTTCCGTGCTCACAACTCACAACAACAACAACAACAATCTCGAAGACCCCAATGACTCACAGTTTTGAGGTATCCATTTCCCCTCTTCCTATTTATTCGGATGTCTTTCCCTTCTCAATTTTCTTACTGTAGGGAAATGCTCCTTTTTCTCTCTTCGTTATTCAATAACCATATCCTACCCGTGCCCCCAATTTATCGCCTCATGGAAAATAATATAATGTGATTGTAGTGCAAATTTAACACAAGAATTTTGTCATTCAAGTTTTATAAACTCTTATGAACCCCTCAAAACTCCAGCTTTGATTGCAATTGTTATTGTTTACTTCAAAATCAGAAATGGTGGAAGAAAAGGAAATTAGTTCTTACTGGCCATTTTGACCCTTCTTTGCTTTGATTATTAAATAGTATTGTTAAGTACAAGAGTTTTGCTCTGTTCTGTTTTTAAAGAAAAGAGTGCCTTGCACTTATTTGATGTTATAAGATTGATTGTGATGGTATGAAGAAATAGTCTTGTTTTTTAAGTTCAAACTTCAAACTTATCTTTTGATTGGCTCATAAACCTGTGATTGTATTTGTTGTTATAATTTTGCTTTATTTTGTGGTCTTGGGATATGCCTTTCTAGCTTTAGCTTCTAGGTCTGGCCTTCTATTGTGTACAGGCTTCCTACAGATAGGAGAATGTTTCTTACTTTGGTTAAATTTTCTTAAAAGCCACATTTTATATATGCAGTAGCATGTCTTGAAGCAAAATGTGGATTCTGATAGCTACAAGGACAAAGAACACCACTCCGTGCTAGTTATGCTATCCATAATCATTTCATATGATGTTTGGTTGGTTATTTGGTACTGCAAGAAATTGTGGTTTCATTCATGGTTGTCAACAACGATACATTTACCAGCAGAAGTTTACTCTGGTGAACATAAAGTTGAAATGGGTGAAAGATAGGACATTGGATGCTGTTGTTGCTGGTCAGAAGGATCTTAAGGCAGCTGGGACCCTTGTTTCAATCATTCATTCTTCTTCTGAATGCTGCCTTCCCATATACCATCTTTCTCGTCATCGCAGACAACTTGGTCTTCCCCATGATCTTAAGCTCTCCACCTTTATCAGAAGATATCCTAATATTTTTGTTGAGTCCCATTTCCATGATAGCGGAGGCACTCCTGTCCCGTGTTTCAGCTTGAGTCCTGAAGCATTGAAGCTCCATCGTGAGGAAGTCAACATACTTCAGCAAAATCCATTGGAACTCAGGGATAGGCTATGCAGATTGCTTATGCTCACAAGAGATGGGATCCTTCCACTGCAAACCGTTGACCAACTGAAATGGGACTTGGGTTTACCATATGATTACCAGCATTCTTTTCTTTTGAAGCACCCCGGAAGGTTCTCTTTTGTTCGCCTCCCTGATGATCGTGTTGGCTTAAAATTGTTATTTTGGGATGATAAGCTTGCCATCTCAGAGTTAGAGAAGAATATTGCTCTACAACAACAGGAAGAAGACATAAAAAATGGATCCTTGGCATTTCCAGTTAGTTTCACCAGGGGTTTTGGTTTGAAAAGGAAATGCATGGAGTGGTTGAAAGAGTGGCAGAAACTCCCCTATACTTCGCCTTACACCGATGCCCCGCATCTGGATCCACGTACCGATGTATCTGAGAAGAGGATAGTTGGAGTCTTTCATGAGCTCCTTCACCTTACACTTCATAAGCAAACCGAGCGTAAGAATGTTAGCAACTTGCGTAGACCCTTGGCCCTACCTCAGAAGTTCACGAAAGTGTTTGAGCGTCATCCCGGTATTTTTTATATTTCCATGAAGAATGACACCCAAACAGTTGTTCTTAGGGAGGCCTACAATGGTCAGGAACTCCTGCAGAAACACCCCCTTGTAAAAATTAGAGAGGAATTTGCCAGTCTACTAAAGAAAGGACTACTCGATAGGAGTAGCGGTGTATACAAGAAAAGTATAGATGCTAATTTGGTTGAGGGAGTTGGAAAGGAGGTTTGCATCACAGAAAAAACTAACCAGCTGAATTCTAAGGATGAATCAGATTCTATGTTTTCTGAATATGACTCAGATGGTCCTCTACATAACCCTTGCTAATATATGTTAATGTTGTTTTTCTCTACACCGATATGTTAATGTGGTTTGGCTTAGTGGGATTCTTGAATTGCCTTGATTTGGGATGCTTTCATCATATGATCTTAGCAAAGGAGAGCATTTCGTGTTAAGATTAAATGTAAAATATTCTGGAATAAGGGTGCCAGCTCAATCTGGTTAGAAGATTGGTGGCATGGATAAAGATGGACACAGGTACAGCTACAGCTACAATTGAATTTCACTGCAAGAAAATTTTGTTATAAAATGCCTCAATATCTTTATGGGAATTCAAAATTTGATTTAAAAACTACGACATATTGTCTATACTTGTTGCAAGCTGATATATTCTTCAGGGATTTACGAGAGGTGGTTTTGACTATCTTTTTATTTTTAAAAAAAAAATGGGATGAACTTTTTCATTGTGTCCAAGGTGAAGTTTTGCTTTTATATATTAATATATACAACAGAGGTCCAAGTTAAGATCCCTGGTTGCAGTAAAATTAGGCCTTTTGTCACTTAGTTTTGTCATCATGTTTCCCCAAAAGACTTGTGCTTTCTGCTATGAAAAAGAAGCAATAAGGTCTTACCAATATGTAATGAAGGAAAGGAGAGTGTTGATGCAATAGTTGGAATTGCTACTATACGACTGAAGGTCACTGGTTCGAATTGTAAAATCAGTTATAAACTCTCTTCGGCGGGAACTCTATAACACATTAACACCAACTTGTCCTTCTTAGTCTGCGTCCCAATTTGAGCGCATCATTCCCAACTGATTCGTCAGTTTCATATTGCAGGTGAACCGTCAAAGAACAAATCCCATTTTTATCAGTTTGACTCATCCATGGATTTAGACTGTCAAATTTGTTTCTCAAAACATAAACTTCCTCCATATATAATGATTTTTACATTAAAATAATCCAAAGATTACTGTATCTAAATGAAGTCCTTCAATGGCAAAATTATCATTTAAAAATCAAATTGAATCACAAGCCTTTTAATTGAGTATTTGACAACTTTTTGTCACACGCCCAACAATAAACATTCAAATATTATTTAACCAAAACTTTGAAACAATTGCAAGGTGTAATAATATAAGCTACATCTCAATATTGGACGTCAGATTCGACCAGACGATTTTTTTTCCCATCTGATTCATTTGTCACATGCAACTGTAATGCGAAACTGACGACTTAAAAGCAAATATCAAGAAAATGGTCAAGAGTCTAAAATGGAATTGGGAAGCCCTGTTATGCCTTTGAACATGACATACATATTAACAGACACCATTTGTGATCCATATATTGTCAAATGCAAAGCATTCCCTTGTCTCGGCATAACTTTTAAGGCAAAAGCCGGGGGGGGAAAGGATAAAACATACAATGTTATTTTAACCCCCAACACAAAAAAAAAAGGAAAAATAAAGTTTAAGGAGAGTAAAGAATAAAAAAACAAAAGACACTCCAAATGAGGATAAACTCAGTGCAACCTAGTCAACTCCTCTACTCTCTTGCATAACTCCTCTACTGAAACATCCATTGCCTTGGAAATCTCATCCATCTTATTGCGGTTTAGATCAAGAAATGACTCAATCAAATCTCCATCCAAAAAGTTTCTGGCTTCTACAGTTTTCTTCTCATTGTTAAATGACCTCCACTGCTCATGGCTGAGTCCTCCAACGCCCTTAATCACCTTTCTCAAGTTTGTCTGAAGCTTCTCCAGAAAAACATATTGCTCATGAGGAAGAGATGCAATTACCCCAATAACGCCATTAATGGTGCCAAAAATAACAGTTGGAATCTGGCCCACATCAGAATCTGGCAAACGCATAACAAGGGAGCCATGCCGGAACCGATTGACAAATTCTCCAAGGTGATACTCACCAACCACTTCAAGACGAGCCCGTTCTTCATCAGTGGCGCCTTCGCTATTTTTCCTAACAGTGAAGAGATTGAAACTATTTTCTGCACCAAGGTATATGTCATCATCAAGGATTTCAACAGCTGACATCCAATTTGCATTGTAGTCACGAGCTCTCTCCTCAATTGCACCTTCTTCATGCTAAAATAAAAAAAGAACAAGAATGTATCATTCTAAAAGGAAACAGAGTACTCAATATCGAGAAAATTAACTACTCATCCATAAAGATTAGGAACATAAAAGTTCAAACTTTTAAGAGAACCAATCAGAAACTTTTGTCATGTCTTTAAGAGAGGGAAGATAAAGGAAACTGCGACGTTGGAAAAGACAACATTTAAAATACTAAAATTTATTTGACAACAAACTTTAGCATTAAGACGACTCAAGCTTACCTTATAGATTAACAAGGAAATTGACTTCATCAGATCACCAACTACGATGAAATCTCCTCGAGTTTGCACATACAAAGCTAGGATGTGTCCATGATGTCCACATTCAGATTGTAATTCATGAGTGCCATCATCCCGGAGCACCCACTTGTACAGCTGAATTTTTTGATTAATAGCAGCAAGCAATTTACCATTAAACGCATTCAAGCAGTAAACAGCTCCTTTTGTCTCCTTCTCAGCAATTAGCTGTAGCTTTCCATCTTCAACAGTAAAGACAAGAATTCTTCCCTACATTTGTATTGAAACAGGCAAAGGAGGTAGGATATCAGAAGCTTTGTCTAGATCTAATGCTAAATAGAATACGTGTTTCTCAACTTACTTTGGTCGGTTCATTTTCCTCAGGTAATACATATGCAGTTCCAACACAGTAATACACGTTATTATCATCTGAGAAGGAGCAGCTAATTATAAAGCAACCATACTCATAAGTGTCAAGTGGATAAGTTGATATGAACTCAAAAGTCTGGTCATCCAGCAGGCGGACAAAGTGCATTTCAGATTCTTCAGCACTTGTTGGGTTGTATTTCAAACTACAAATAGCAAAAGTCCTGGATTGCTCCTGATGGCAGATTCGTCGTGCATGCTCCCCCAGTGGAATAGAGCGGATATGAAGTTTTTGTATGTCATCAATGGTGCCAATAGTAAGCTCACCTTCTTTTGCAATTGCCAAACTGTTGAAATTATGAACAGTGGCTAAGTACCATCACCAATAATGGATTTTGCATCACAAAGTACAAGACCCAGCAACAACAATAGGGGATAAATGTCAAACAAAGAACAACATACCTGTCTGGAAAAGCAGCAGAGTTGAAAGGGCACATGTGACTCACTTCCTTCAGATTTACATTACTATAGAGTAATTTTTTGTTACTACTATAAATCACAGTTGGCCGATCAGATGCAGCAAATACATGGGTAGTATTCTTGGATGAGAAAGTTCGCAGCGTAATAGGTTGTGTCCCAAGAGAGACCTTTTTCCTATCTGATAGCTCACCAGTACTTGTGTTCAACATAAAGTTTAAGAGATGGCCATCACCAAGGGCACATAGCAAGTAAGATATCTGAAGAATAAAATGAAAAAAGCAATATACTTTAATAAAATGTTTTGAACTAGGTAATTACCATTAAATTTAATTTATGAAAAATGACATTGGAAGCTTAGCAATGTGTCAACTTAATCCTTGGAACAACATTACAAAAATACGTAACATGAGCAGAATTGTAAAAAGATATCAATGTTGCCGATCTAGTATATATCCCCACAACTACTAGCATGTGTAAAAATCCAAAATCCCTACTCTAAAAACGAAAGAGATGAGCATTCTAAATTGTAATCAGGCATTTCAGAAACAAAATAACCAAGCAGAAGCAAAAAAAAAAACACAAAAAAAGATAGCTCAAGGATAGCCTACCCCTTCAAACGCACAAAGAAGAACAGATCGAGGTATTATCTCTCCTCCTAAATGCTCCTTTGTGATGAGATTAAGGTCAGGAAGAGAAAAAATTCTAACACTTATGTCAGTCCACATTCCAACTGCTGCTAGATGACTCTGATTGGGGTTTTCACCAATGGGATTTATGTCTAGGCATGAGATCTCATACTCCAGTTGGGCATGCTTTACTTCCTGTAGGATGCCATCTCCAATTTCGAGGTAAACTAAATGCCCACCTCCTGTGGCCAACAAAACCTGTCTCCAGATGTAACAATAATTACAAACTACAAAATGTATGTTGGAATAGTAAAATCCAACATTGAAATGTGCATATTTGTAAAGCATCCAAATCAAACCTGGGTAGCATTGGCAGTAGCTACATTTACTGAATAGCCTGATGGTGCATGCCATTCATTCCGGAGCTCTCTAGTCGTGGAACTGACCAGTCTTACAGAGCTCGAAGTGACCTGTTACATGGCTTGTTAGCAAATGACAGGTGGATACATTCAGCAAAATAAAATATATTAAAAACACACACAAGAGAAAAACAGAAGAATGTTAGTTTATGATATCGACTTACAAATAGTACACATAGATAAACTACAAAGGAGAATGGTGCAAGACTTAAGCAGTCACAAGAAGCTTCAAGAATATTAAAATGTTTGGTTTTCAATTGCAAACGTACGTTTGGATCTAAAAGTACGTTTGTCCAAAAGGAACTCTATAGTAACTTTGGGTTCAAACATACTTTTGCAATCTTCCAATAGAAAACCAAACATGCACCGACACATAATCATACTTTCAAAACTGTTTCTTTTAATTTTTCTTTTAATTTTAATGGATTTCAGTTCGTTTTGTTTGATTCAGATTATGACCTATCCATAAGCTTTGTACACTCCCAAGATGCTAAATTTCTTACATAAATTCTTTTTTTTAAAGAAAAGGAATTTTATAGAGAACAGCAGCAACAACTAATAAGTCTTATCCCATTCAGTGAGGTTGGCTACATGTGCACATGATAATATCTTCTTTTAATAAAGATGATTTCATTTAAAAGAAACCAAACAAAATAGAGAACGAGAATGATAGGCACTGGTCCAGGAAATAGAAGAAAATAATAATTTCTTCATTGAGAAGAATGCCTTTCTTTCCCCATTCAAGAGAACCTGATCTCTCCTGAGTCTCACTTCTGATTCACAAAATGCCTAACTCCCTTCTCAACCCCTCTTCTTATTTATATACATCATGACCCACTTGACCCCCTAACTAACTAACCGAATAACCAACCCACTAATTGATTAACCAGGAGGTTAACCTATCAGAGATTTAATAAACTTGAACACTGATGTATATATTTTGAAGAAAACCCCTTTTAAAATCCCATGAACAAACACTATAGTAGTACTAAGAAATCAGTCCTGTCTTATAGATATGAAACAAAAATTCAATTTCTGACAAGAAATATAAGTTTGTTAAGATTGAAAATATGAAAATATCATACACGTTATAATAATATTATGACTTCAGGTAATTTTTATGTAGATGTCCAGAAGATTAAACATGTCATTAATCTTTAAGGAAGCCAATTGAAAGGGGGTATATTTTTTATACAAAAAAAGGGTACCATTTTTTGTTATTAATATTTGATTAGTTGAGAAATTTTTCAAATTCAAGAAAATCAATCATGTAGAAAAATATAATAACTGGACAACCTAGTAGTAAAATTTGATTGTAAATCCATATGACAAAACATTTCTGTAGCCATGAATATCTTTATAAAAATCCATTTTTCTTAAATGTAGACAGAAAGATGCAGGTGTTAAATCCACAAGAAAAGAAGAAAACCACCATAGTAGGAGAATAAGACCAGAACCTACTTGTACAAGTTGATTGTGAACTGCGTCATGGCAAAATAATGTCTGTACTTGAGAGCAGAATCCCTCAATCTCAGTTTCTTCCAGCTCATCCTCAAGATTCATTGCTAATATTCTCGTTTCACTTATAAAACTTACAACCAGGAAAGTGTCAAAAGGATCATCTGTAGAGGATCTTAGTGACCACATTCCTTTGATACCTTGAAGTTCTACTGATGCCTACATAAAAAAAAATGCATCAAAAAATTAATATTTTGTAAAGCATGTGTTGTTTGATATAAAGATTTTTTTTTTCTTTTGATTGTGTCTCGGGTGCAGAGGTTCCACACTGGGAGAAGAGGAAGGAGAGCTGACCTGTTCATTAATACCTATTCCATTACGAACAACACGAAGAGAACCATCCTTGTAAGCTCCAGAGCAAGTTACAACCTGACCTTGGCCTTGCCTTTCAAGGTCTACCACACAGAAGTCAACAATTGGCCCCAAATTGATATACCTTTCCAAAACTTCCACATAAGAACCTTTTGCATCAGGTTGTAGATTTAGTTTTATAAGCTGTATTTCACCCATAAGAAATAGTTAACATCTCGTGTCTGAATATGGAAGTAAAAGTAATCAGCAATGGACATGCCATAATACACTTCAAAGTCTTTAAAGCAGTATGACCAGAGTAAACAGTGAAGAAAACACTTCAAATGTTGCAAAAGCTACCTGATACAGATTCATTCTCTCCCTCCACTTCCTTCACTATTACATTACAGTGTAAAAATATTACAAGAAAATACCTTAGAAAAAACATGATTATTTTGGCTAAGCAAAAAACATGATTACATTAGTGTAAAAAACATGATTACATTGTCTTATTAACTTACGATTTTACATTATTATTTTCATAATTTCATTTGCTTTGTTATGTAAGTTGGAATATTAAATATTTGTCATACATACAAGGTTAAATCATGTTTGGGGTAATAGGATATATTTTTTAAGTAACATTCAAAAATCTCTTCGACTTTACAATTTGAGTTTATCTAAACTTGAGTTTGACAACCTTGCCATTTACTATATAAAAAAAACCATGCTCTCTAAACTACAGACTCCATACAATTCACATAAGCAATCAACCCATCGACCCAAATAAGGCACAGTACAGACTCCATTTCATATACAAATAATGAAATAACTTACAGTCTCTATACCAAGTTCAATAATCAAAACTAGGTACTTGGGAGGAGTCAGAATTTTGGATAAAATCAACTTTCATGGATATATGGACTCGAAAGATGAAAATTTATAAAATAATTATCAAGTTTATTACCCCACCTGTGAGTCTCCATAACTTGAACCAATGTAGACAAATGCATTATCAAGGTATGATATTGTAGATGCAATGGAAGTCTCCCCAAGGGGCTCTATTTTGAGTCCTGTAACCCTACAAAATAAATGTCCATAAGATTCAGCAGTTAAAATGCTGACTACTTCTTTAATCAACATATCTATGCATAAGACAAAATAAATCTGTAGCCAAAATTAAAACAAGACAATGAGCGATCACATACTTTTCTTTCTCATGGGTTATTACAAGTAGACTAAGCAACCCTGTATGGTCACCAAGTAAATATCTAGAACCATCAGGATCAACTCTTCCATAGGCTTTTGTAATTGACTGAAAAGCACACCATAACGTATAATTTAGATAAGATCAAAATTTGTGCCATATGGGAACAGTTCGTGAAATTTTAAAAATTCACTGGAGATGATTTAAATGGAAGTAGCAGATACTATTCTAAAACGTACAGGTCTGATTGGGATAGCTTTAAAAGCATTGGCACTGCAATATACTATGGTTTCTTCTCCAATAATGAGCACACCACAAAGAGGTGGGGGAACCGGTATCAATAAATCAGCCCCATTATCAAGATTGTTCTGAGACCATGGACCCTCGACAAAATCTTTATCCTTGAGAGCAACCTCATACGTTTTAACATGACGTGCGTCTTTGTTATCCTGTCATTGATGAAAATACAATATAAAAGTAATCAAAATGTGTATGCTAAAAGTGTTTATGTTTCTAATTAAAAATATTACATGAAGGAAATGGAAAAAATACAGCAGATATTTTTATAGACAATAAAATCATGAAATCATAGAAACAGTGAATAGATGAAGTAGTGCAAGGATATGAAAATGCCCAACCATAAACTGAAACTACAATAATACAACCATGACATACGGCTCTCAAACCTTCTTCAACACTTTAAATATTGTCTTAAACATGTGCCAACAATTCCAATACAAGTCCATGCAGCGCTGACACTTTTCTGTCACTGCTATAACACAAATTACATGTAGAACTAGCCCATAAAACATTTTTAATTCCATATATCAAATATATTTAATTGAAAATTGAATGGAATTGTTTTGAACTTCAGATATGGTATTACACTGATCACATGCTTGTTACGGGAACATAATCTTTAGACCACATTAAGACAGGTTTACGCAGGTACAAAGTAAAAGAGCGGAAAAAAAAAAACAAAATCAAAGCAGCAAAACAAGATAACAGCTCACACAGGCTATTTGATGAAATAATTAACTAATACCAGTATAATAGAGTTACAGACCTGGTAAAGAACCACAATAGTTGGCTTTGAACAACCATAAAGAAATTTGATATCCAAAACTTGGAGCTCCTCAAGCCTGAATACAAATGCATCATAAATTTAATAAACTATATCAGAAAAGGAAACATAAAAGAGGGGGGAAAATTAGGTATCTTAACCATCTAACTGGTAGAAAGTTTGGCTTTTAAACCATCTCCTCAACTAAACATAGATTAAACCAACTATTGAAAGTCTATTCATACTCCCTTTTGTTGTTTCGAAGATAGATAACTATACCTAAGTTCATTATTGATCCAAATCCTTGATGCATGAGAAGCAGTCTCAACATTTCAATCTCATTATATGAGACATGACAGTATCCAGCATGACCAAGGCTCATAGGTCATACACAGTTAGGACTGTGGTAACTGGTAATCATCAATCAAGTTATAACATTCATGCATACCTAGTGAAGGTCAAATTGTAAATAAAATCCCATGTATAGGCAATCAAGAGAATAATAGGATTACCTAATATTAAATGCTTCCTTGAGCTGTCCTTTATTGTCAAAGGGAATAACCTGGAATATCAATGAACAGTGAATAATCATTCAAGTAGTTTAACATGAAACCAAAAACCTAAATGTATTGTCAATGTACTTTATTTTTACAGGATAGAGAATGAGAAAAAGTTACATACTTTAAACAAGCCATCATACAAGTGGAGTCCAATCAACCTACAATCAGGATCAATAATGCCAATCTGCATAAAGAAAGGAAGAGGGATAACTGCTGAAATGAACTGAGCAATTTCATCTGATCCTATAGACTAGATACAGCATTGACGTTGTTAAAAACATCAGAACTGTGTGAACACAATCACTACCCATGATTCATTAGAGGTGAAACAATTTAAATACCTGACCATTATCGGTGGGTCGTCCTATACGATCAGAAACATCCCCCATTGCCCTGGATGACAACAATACAGAGAATTCAAAATAAATGAGATAAACAATATTGCTCTTACTGGAAACGTGAGCTTGTTAGTACAGCAACATGACATTAACCACAGCTGGCTGCTGGTATATGGCCACTAAACATCAATAATTGTTGAAGAACTAAAATATTAATTTCAATCTGTACAGAAGAAAAAATGATCCTGAACATAAGTAAGTCCATTAGACAGGAAAGAACAGCTGTTTCCCATGCATACCGTGTAACGAGCTCAGAAGTCTCAGTATCCCATTGAAGAACACAGAATTTGTATCTTTCAGTCGCAATAAACAAATAATCTTGTGCTTCGCCCTGTTTGAGACCAAAACAAGAGGGGACTTTCATATATAAGAATAAAACTAAAACATCATATAGTAATTCAAGAAACATGGATGCTTTTTTTTTTTTTTCATTCTCACGTGAGGGCGAAAGAGTTCAAGTGTGGCAATTCGTCCATATATCGGCACGTCCAACATAGGCTGCAAAGAGAAATTTCACATTTATCAATCTGATTTCTCTTACATATTCATCCAAAATGGAACACGACAAGGTTCAGATAGAGCAGGGAATAATAAAAATAACATATTAAATCAAAAAAGCAGAGAGGGTGGATACCTGCAAGCCCTGAGGAGAAAGCAAGTGAATCTCGATGCGAGTGCATTTCCTGGATGAAAACAGAACCATCAGCTAAATAAGAGGAATGAATGAATCAAATTGAAAATGAATGAAGAGGGCGGAACCCTAAGAAAGGGTGAATGAGAGGGGGGGGGGGGATTACGCGATGATGAGATTGAGGTCCTGAGGGCTAGTGAAGTTGCCGACGCAGGAGTGAGTAACGTTGGTGGGTTTGTGAGCTGTCACCACGTAGTTCCATATACTCATCTCTTCTCTTCTCTTCTCTTCTTCACTCTCACTCTCTCTGTGCTGTTACAGTCACACAGATACAAAAGCAAAAGGGTACGGTACTTCTCACAACAACATAGATAGCACCTGTTAACCGCTCGCTTGCTTTGGCCGCAGCAACAAGTGCAACACACACCGCTTCCTCACTCTCTCTCTCTCTCTCTCTAACCCAGGCCCTCGAAGTTTCTGTGTTTTAATGCTTTTTGTTTGCCCTGGTTCGGTCTGGTCAGGTCCTGGCCAAACTTAACTTGGGGTTATTTTTTGCCTTTCTGCCTTTAATTTTTGTTTTATGCTATTAATAAGTTATTTTGTGTTATTTTCATTTTAAATTAAACAATTTAACAAATGAAAATTAATATGCCAACGAGATTGACATAGATGGTCGGCTCATCGATTTGTGTTAGCTATGACTTAGATTCGAATCTTAAATTTTCCCTCATTAGTAGGTTATATATAAATTGTTCGCACTAATCTAAATTTATTATTATAAAAAAATGAAAATTAATATTTGTCAATTGTTATTTATCCAAAAAAAGCTTAATAACTATTATTAAAAAAATAGCCTAATAACTGTTTTTAACCAGAAATTGTTTTGGCAATTTTTTTTTGTTCCAATGTAATAGCAATTTTTTTTTGTCCAATGAGTCAAATTTAATTTACAATATCATCCTAACTTTTGAGAGTAACACTTCTCTTTTTTTTTTTATTTTACCAAAAGTAAGACTTCTCTTAATCTATTCTCCCATAGGTCATATGACTTCTTTTACTTCTGAGATTTAATCATTTTAATTTTCTTAATATATTTACATTTTTCTCAAGTATTGTTACTTTTATTTTAATGAATAGTAGATTTTTCAATTATTAATATAAAGATTTTTATAATTATATAATATTAAAAGTTAAATATATGTATACTTTTATAATTTTAAATATTTTATTTTTATATATGTTTTTATTTTTATTTTTATTTTTTATGTCAAAATATTTTTAATTTTTAAAAACCATGTTATGATAATGATACCCATTGAAGCCCTTTCTTTCCCCATTCCTTACATTTCTCCTCCCACCCCCTATTTTTAAAAAAACTGGAATGCCTAAACTACCCCAACCTCTTCCCTCACCCCTTTTTCCCTTTCTCCCCTCACTTTCTGTCTGTCTCTCTCTCGTCAGAGCCTCGGCTGTGTCTCGCCCTTGTCTCCCCTCCTCTCACACTCCGCTGAAGCTCCCCCGTTTGTGACCAGGCTCAGCAACTTTCATGGCCAGGTTTTTTTTTCGTTCACTACACGGATACTAAGTTCCCACAAGTATTTTTATTTTAAAAAATAAGTAACGAAAACTAAGTTTTCGTATTTCAAAAATTGACTCTATATACTGGCACATGACCTTATGGCACGTAATCACATTAGACTTGGACTAGGCGGACCGACACCCCCACGATGTGCACCACCCATGGTCTCGGCCCGCAAACGCCGTATTGACCCAATGTCTGCTTGAGAGCACTCATGGTCTCTGGGTTGACAACACTCGTGTCATCTTGCCATGTGGAGGTAGACAAGGGCATCCTCTCCGCATTTGTTGAGAGGTGGCATTGAGAGACTTCCAGCTTCCACCTCCCCATTAGAGCTGAGATGACTATCACATTGGATTATGTGTCTTCATTGCTACAACTCCCCAGTCGGGACAGTTGCAACTATCCCTCAGTTGCCCAAATTGCAGGAGAATGTTTGCAACTCAATGTTCTTTTGTTGCTGTCAATGCGCTAACTATGGTCCAAACTAGCTTCTTGTGGACGTCGTCATACTTTTTAGTATGTATCAGACATAACATAAACCTTACCTCCGGTCCAAAATATAAGCAACATAGTATAAAAACACACAGACCAAAGAATGCCTTGAAAATGTGATAGTCTTAATTAATACTCACTAGTTTCAAATTTTTTTCCAAAAATACCCTCTTTGGTGTCTCTCGTAAATATGAATATTGTATTAAATGAATGGTATAATTGGAAAACTAGCATTTAATTTATTTGAAATTGGTGAATGTTGCTTATATTTTGGACCAAAAAAAGTGTCTTTATTGCTTATATTTCGTATAGGTTGGTTGAAATTATTGTTACACATGTGGAAAGTGGAAACATTTTGCACATACATTAATTATAATATATAATAAGAGGAGGGATCAAATTACGCCGGTGTAACTTTTGGACGATGTTACACCGTTAATAACTCTTCAGCGGATAATTATATTCTAAAACACACCGTTAGATTAAAAGTTATTATCATATAGGTCATTCTTGTAAAATTTCACATCAATCTAAAATTGTTTGATGTGTCATTGAGATATGTCAAAATTTATACACTCTAAAAGACATTAATCTTGACGTATCTCAATGACACATCAAATGATTTTAGATTAATGTGAAATTTTATAAGAATGATCTACGCGATAGTATCTTTTAATCCAACGGTGAGTTTTAGAATATAATTATTCGGTGAATAGTTATTAACGGTGTAACATCGTCCAAGAGTTACACCGGCGTAATTTGATCCCTCCGCATATAATAATCATAATAAACCCATAAATATATATTAATTATAATAAATATACATTAATTGCTATTATTTTAATATTTAATGCTTAAATACCTTAGAGATACTAATTAAGTCTCCGTAATGTTAAATAGCTTATGGAAACTTGGTTTCTGTATGCTTTGAAAATGAGTCCATGGGGTCCGTCTATTCGTAGTTTTCAGAGGGCATAGTCATTTTAAAAAAAAATAAAATTAAAAAGGGGTTGGGTGAAGAAAGGGGGCGTGGAAGGAAAAGGCCCTTGTACAAAGTATACTGTCGGTGTTGGATCAAAACCAAATTCTACGAGCCTCAATCCAAGTTACGTTGCTTTCTATTAAAATAAAAAATATCTTATTTTATTCTCGTTAATAAGTTTTTTTTTAATAAAATCAAAATATCTTGTTTCTGAAAATTTCATATCTTATCTTTTAAATATATTAAATTAAATATAAAATAAAACTCTTATTGTTCTAAAATTAATATTACGCTAATTCAAGTGGAACTAAACTCGGATTCCTTGAGTAATATATCGAGTTCAAGTCTTTGTAAATAGAAAAATATAGTTGGGAGAGGAGACCACACGTTCCACACTAAAGGTAGTCAGTAAGGTTCCTCGATGGAGATTAATAATCGGCGAAGTCAATGAATACTTCGCACCAATAACATGGTGTCTCAAAAAAATATTGTTCTAAATTTATTTTTAATATACACCTACCAACTGCTATTTGACATCAAGATTAACCAATGTTAGTTTGAGACGAGAAACTTGTAAATTAGTTAAAGGCGAATGCTAGGGTGAGCGACTACCACTTACCATACCCAAGACACTTTTACCCATGTTAACATGTTTAGGCATTTTTTACATTATCTACTTGTGGTATCTGTATTCTTTGAAAATATCAAAATATTGGCTATAGTTTTCTGTAAAACACAAACAAGATGAAAAGTGCTAGTAACTCGAACTCTAACCAATCCTACATTTGGTATTATTATCGTTGTCTACTGACTACTAACTAAGCAACAATTCGGTGAATAACACCCCCAACAAAAATTACTGTTCATTTACTAGTCATAGTAGGTTAGTGCGAGATTTGTAGGTTATTAGTGATCAAATATTATTTAACGCAACACCCCAATAAAATTATTACAATTTTGCTAGTAGATACTGTTATTTCTTCTTCATTTGGAAAACCAACTTACCAACCTCTGTGGTTTTCATATTCCCTGTGGATGGCTGTTGGGGGTTGCCATAGTAGACTCCAGAAAGAGTGGTATGGAGATTGTAAAGGAAGGTTATTATTTAGTATCCACCATGTTGAACCAAGCTATACAGATTAAGTGCCTGAAGGATATGCTCCGTGGATCCTTTGTGAAGTGAGTTTTGGCCCGGTCTTTAGGGAGATCTTTTTCCAAGATGTTTCAATCCACCATGGAGCTTTACTTCATGGTTACTTGACTTGTGTTTTACTTTGCAGTCAGTTCTAGGGATGCGAATCTTCAGGGTAGGAGGTTTGGGTAGAAGGAATTGGAGGGCTTGATTGAAGGTCACATATGATACTTGGTGGTGGTTGATTGGATTTATACGGGGTTTTTTATTTTGGTGCACAACTCTATGAATGTTTTTTATGTTCTTGTTTTGTTCATAAAATCTGGAAAATCTTTGCTATTTGATCCATTCTTTCGACCTAGACGCAGTTGGAAGTGTCCATGATATTTTATTAATGAATACACCATGAACGGGATTGATGTGTAAATTTCAATATTTTTAGGTGTCTCATCGATGAGGCGCATTTTTACTACCTCATGCTAGATGGCAGACACCACCATTTATAAAAGCCTATTTATTCTCTTATAATCACTATATTCTTCAAATTTCATATTGTTGTAGATGATCTTAATTTCCTTTTTATTCTATTTCCCTTTTTTCAGCAAGTTACCTTTCAAATTGTGTACTAAGTACACATAAGTTTTTCTTTGGTTATTTGTTTTATGAAAAAACAAATGTTAATTATCTAATTATATGTTTTAGATGATAGTCTATCTTGTAAAGAGGAAGGCATGTAATTAACTTTGTAAGATTAATAATGTTTTAAGAGTTAATTGTAGTAACATAAAAGTTTGCCCAAGATTCACAAATAGTGAACTGATCATTTGATATATTTGAAAAATACTTCGTCCATTTAATTTCAAAATAAGTGGTGTTTTAATATAATTTTTTAAAATTTAGTAAAATTGTTTTACTCATCAACTTATATATTATTTTCCTTAATCTCTGTGTAAAAACCTTAAACATAACTTATTTTGAAACATATAAAGTACAATTTATATGTATACACATACTAATGAGTGTAAGGTGTCATGAAAATTTTAACTACATCAAGTGGCTTGCACATGATTTCACGCTTGCGATACTACATACTGTTTTTCCAATAATTCCCGCGGTTAATCAACTTGAATGTTATTTCCTATTTAATTTTGTTAAATATATTTTTAGTCTACGTAAAATGACGAATTTAGACAGGATTCCTGTAAAAATAAACTCTTTGATTTTAATCTCTTCAAAGAGATGGACTAAAACCAAAATTTGCTCATTTTAAATGGAATAAAAACAGTCATTTTGAATTTTAGAGGAATGAAAACAAAAAAGAGAGATCAAAATCTAACTCATTTTATTTTATAAGAAACAAACATATTTAAGCCTGATAATCAAAATCTAGATATTGTTGATATCTACACATTTGATAATAACAAAGTACATAACATTTTGTGTTAAGAGCAAAAAAAATCAAGAGAGAAATAGAGAAGATGGAAAGAGAGTTGACTGGAGAGGATCTAATTGAATCAGTCTAATCCCTATGCATTGAGAGCTCGACGTATGCCTAAGCATACATCACTGTCATAGATGCGGAAAATGATATAATATATAACAACATTAACATTTGATATCTAGACTTTTGATCTTTATTAGAGACAAATATTGAAGTACCGGGTTCGGGCTCACTAGGCACTGGGGCACTGTTTGGCTCTATATGCGAAATACCCCCTGGTCGGTTTATGGCAATTTGGAAAGTCAGGGTTGCAATGACTCTGGATACCACCATAAGATAACCTCGTTTCTGTTCCATCCAAATCGCCTGCCTGCATGTCTAGGTACCCTGTGAAGCTATCTGATGGTTTTGTAGCTCCATTCTGAGACACCACAGTTGTTAGTTGTAGTTGTGCTACTGCCTCATCATTCTTAATTCTTTTGTCTGGCCCTTCTATGATCAAATGTGAAATGCATAGGTGATAGATGCATTGTGTCTAATCCTTTGATCAAATACAACTACTTCGGGTCAAGTTTTTTTAAAAAGAAGTGATTCTTTAAAAAACTTAACCTAAAGAAATTGTATTTAATGGAAGGATTAGACACAATGCATCCATCACCTATGGATTTCACATTTAATGATATAACAGGGCTAGGCAAAAGAAGAAAGGAGGATGGGTCAGTAACACAACCACAACTAAAATTGTGCTAATTGAGGAACATAACCATCAGATGACTTCACAATGTACCTAGACAGGCAGACAATTTGGATGGAAGAGAAACGAGATTCCCTTATGGTGGTAGCCACACTCATTGCAACCTCGACTTTTGAAATTGCCACAAACCCACTATGGGGTATTTCACAAATAGAGCCAAACAGTGCCTCAATGCCTGGCGAGCCCAAACCCAGTACTTCAGTATTTGCCTCTGATAAAGATCAAAAGCCTAGATATCATATGTTTATGTTGTTATGTGCCATATCATATTCCGCATCTATGACAGTGATCATGTTACTTGCCTTTCAAGGTCTACCACACAGAAGTCAACAACTGGCCCCAAATTGACATATCTTTCCAAAACTTCCACATAAGAACGTTTTGCATCGGGCTGTATATTTAGTTTTATAAGCTGTATTTCACCCATAAGAAAAAGTTAATATCTCAAGTGTCTGAATATAGAAGTAAAAGTAATCAGCAACAGATATGTCATAATACACTTCAAAGTCTTCAAAGCAGTATGACCAAAGCAAACAATGAAGAATATACACCTAGCGTTGCAAAAGCCACTTGATACAAATTCATTCTCTCCCTCCCCTTCCTTCACTATTACATTACAGTGTAGAAATATTAGAAGAAAATACCTTAGAAAAAACTTGATTATTTTGGGGAAGTAAATAAGAACAGGAGGCAAATTTAGCGTACATTATCTGATTGACTTACGATTTTACACTACTATTTTCATTTGCTTTCTTATGTAAGTTGGAATATTAAATATTTATCATACATATAATGTTAAATCATGTTTGGGGTAATAGTGTATGTTTTTTTAAGTAACATTTCAAAAATTTCTTAGACTTTACAATTTGAGTTTATCCAAACTCGAGTTTGACAACCTTGCCATTTACTATGCAAAAAAACACATGCTCTCTAAACTACATTTAATCCCGTACTTTCGAGATTGTGAAATCCGAATTCTCAATACATTTCATAAGCAATCAACCCAAATAAAATACAAATTCCATTTCATATACCGATAAATCTGTTTTTACAATTTTCTCAATGTATGCTTTGGGAATCATAATACATATTCACAAAATAATCTAAAGGATATTTCTATAATCTATAATGAGAGACACATCGGAAGCATTCCTGTGCTTGTACTTAAAAGCTTATGCTTTTGGGACAGCTAATTCCTTGACCAAAATTACTACCATTACAAATTACCACAATTGCGAAATGTAAATAAAATTTGATCCTATGTATAGACAATCAGGAGAGTAATAGGATTACCTAATATTAAATGCTTCCTTGAGTTGTCCTTTATTGTCAAAGGGAATAATTTGGAAGATCAACGAACAGTGAATAACCATTAATGCCGGGAGAGAGGGTGATCGATCTTGGGTGAAGAAGGTAGAAATAAAATGAAGGAAGGAAGGAGTAGTCGTGCATTGGTTTTGTTTTTTGAAGAAAAAGAAATGAGTGTAGTGTTCACATGGAAATGGGAAGGCCTAACTATATATATATTTTTGATCCAACGTACGTTTCGGAAGAAGAAACTTGGAAATGTGTAATGTATGAGCGACTCACCATACATTCAGGAGTTTGAAGTAGTGATAGCACAGGACCAGGTACATATGTGAATTAACAAATTTCTACGGAAACGAAGACTAGGTTCCATGTAATTTTTATTTTAAAATTTAAAATTTGACTTAGATCTCTTTCTTTGTTTTTATTTTGTTTTTCTGTTCCCAATCTCTTTCTCACGATTCTTGTTTTCTATTCTAGTAATATTTCTAATTTATTGTAGAATACTATATGATAGATTTATTTTATTTAATATTTTGAAAACATATTATATTTAATTTTTATTTTAATTATAATACTATTACTATATATGTATTGTTATATGCAACACTCTTTCTCCAAAAAGGATATTACACCATAGTTACCAAGAATTTTCATAATAACTTAGATAATATTTATTTCAATCTTAAACTTCATCTAAAAACGCGGGTAAAATTTTTTCCTTTTCGTAAACGGTTTAAGTGTAGAGAATGTAAAGTACAATTGTGAACATAAAGAAATCTCATCTCATATATAAAATATTCAGAGTTTACAAGGAAATTTTAAGATACTCAAAATACTTTGAACAGTGAACATCTGAGTCAGTCAAATCTCTAGACCTCTACCCAAAGCAATACAGTAAACACTGGTTCTTCTTGGAATTTGCACAGCAACCTCCATCAGATCTTCTCCTAAGGCTTAGCCCACTCCTTGAGAAAACATCTACTCAACCACATATGGACAAAACATGGAAAGTAGGCAAGGGTGAAAATCCGTATCATTGAATTATATCACTAAAAGAAAAATAAATAACATACAACAAATATTAAACATACAGTATATACATAGCAGATATAATGCACACATCCAATGATGTTATACTCGTCCTTAAAAGAAACACAAATGCCAAAACCCTCGCCTATACCGTAATGGCAAAAACAACACAAAACATCGTTGGTACAGTAATATCACATAGACTCTCTAAACTTTCGGGATACGCCCACGAGCACTTTGCCCGCTATTCCTGGGGATTTTTCCTTAATGACTTTCGGGACACACCCACGAGCACTTGACCCGCTACCCCATAGAGATTTTACTCTATACCTTCGGGTAGAGCTGGCAAAATGGGCCGAGCTTGCCGGGCCGGGCCGAAAAAGCCCAAAAAATAGAGGGTTAGGACATACAAATTTGAGCCCGTTTTCAATCTGGGTCTTTTTGGCCCGGCCCGACAAATACCGAATCCAGTAAAGCCCGAGCCCGAAAAGTAGAGGGCTCAGACACAAATTCGAGTCCGTTTTCAATCCGGGCTTTTTTGGCCCGGTCCGACAAAGCCCGAACCCGACGCGGGCCGGCCCGAAAGCCCATTTTGCCAGCTCTACCTTCGGGACACACCCACGAGTATAACAACCCGCTGCTCCTGGAGACTTTCACTTAAATTCGGGACACACCCACGAGTAAGTCACTCGCTACTCATACCATAGGAATTTCGGCACACAGCCACGAGCAATCAGCCCGCTACTCCGAGAGATTTTTCTTAGTAACGACAGACACCAATTTATGACTTAATTCTCAAATAAACACGGAATCATACTGCTCAGATATGAACATCGAATCACATAACTCAGAAAATACCAAAATCAGATAAGAATAAAATCACACTTCCCAATTAAAAATACGGAATCCCTTAACTCAGATAAAACATAGAATCTCATGTTACCTTACTTAATTTTTTTCACTAGATAATATAGCAGTAGAATTCACTGAGAATCCATTACTGTTACACTATCTTTCCCAATTCATCTTAGTCACGAATATACCGAGTCCCTAGTGTTAAGATTTTTAAATAGCATATCAGTATAGTTCCCAGAAAAGAGAGACGGACTTAAAGCCCCTTCAAAGGTCTCTTGTTTCTTTCCTAGACAGACCCATACTAATAAACCACTAAAATCTTAACCATCACTTTGTATATCAATGATAGACAATATTAGGGTTTTTACAATTTAAGCATTATAACACTACAATTTCTAAAACTCAAAGCAATTAAATTAAAGCTATAAAACAATTATAAAACTTAAATAAATAATTATAAGGCATATACCAATCTTGCCATTATAACCTTACTATAAAAGCATAATTAAATAAAAGCATTAAAATGGTTATAAGACATATACCAATCTTGTCATTATAACCTTACTATAATTAAATAAAAGCAATAAAATAATTAATAAAGCAATAACACCCAAAACCACAAAAGTGGATAATCACTTCAAAATTCTCAAGAATTTTTCCCTTACCTTAATTCAAACTTGAAGAAAGGGAATATTTTGAAGATCGATCAAAGCTTCAAAACTCAAGAACTTTGACAAGAAAACTAAAAACTTTGAACTAGGAAATCCTTGAAATGAATCAAGAATTTGAATGAGAAAATTATGAGACCCCTCCCCTCTATTTATAGCCAAATTTTTTAGCTCAAAGGGGTGTAGGAAAGCATGGGATCATTTTTTCCATTTTAGAAAAATAATAAATCGTAATTATATAAAAATATCTAAAAAAATATCTTTGGCTCTAGAACACTTGAGAAGCCTCAAGACCCCTCTAGACCTTGTGAAGGTCGGCCAAAAGAAAGCTGGGATGAAGGAGATGTCAATTTCCTAAAATACTCCTAGGGTTTGGATGAAAAAGAGTGAAAACCAAGGGTAAAAATGTCTTTTCATAAATCAAAAATTGAAATAATTAATTAAAATTGATGAGAACCAATGAGAATGCTAGAAAATGCCATGACAAGTCTAAATAATTTCGGGGCACTCATTTTTGAATTTTATAGATAGTACAAATTCTTCAATTTTTACCGTTTCGCAGGTATAACCCCGAAAAAGCAAAAAAATAGGGTTTTCAAAACTTACACAGAAATAATTTTAAAAATCATGCAAAAATAATTAAAAATAAAATATAAAATACTTATGGACCTTTTACACGAAAATTATACCTGTGAAGCAAGTTTTTGCGTTTAAACGCCCCCGGGTAGCGTAGTTTTCGGTATTTTTTGAAAGTTTCCCAAAAATTCCAGAAAAATTCCAAAAAATCTAAAATAATAAAATAACCAACTTTTGTGAAGGAAGTTTATTTATTGAGTTGATTTAACACACTCAAGCTATTTAAATCTCTTTCCGTCAGTTAAACGTAAACTGTTTTCCGTAAAAAGACCCGATATTGATTGAAAAGCTACCGTTTTAGAAGTATTTCGAAATACATGTATTTTTCCCCTAATTTTAAGCTAGAAATAAACCACAAAACATTTTTGCCACAAGAATTTAAATAAAACGGAATAGAGAGACAAGGAAACAGATAGTGTATGTAGACCTGACAGAAGCTGAATATTGACTGTTTTTATAAGTAATTTTAAACATATGTATTTAAATCCTATTTGTAAGCCAAAAATAAATCTCAAAACATTTATTTTCCTAAAATTCATATAAGACAAGAATTAGAATAGTTACTTAAAAAAAAGGATGTTACATTATATATCTATGTTATTTATATTGTTAAGTATATTTTGTGTGAGATATATATATACGAGGAGGGATCAAATTAGATCGGTGTAACTTTTGGACGATGTTACACCGCTAATAACTATTCACCGGATAATTATATTCTAAAACTCACCGTTGGATTAAAAGATACTATCATGTAGATCATTCCTATAAAATTTCACATCAATCTAAAATCATTTGATGTGTCATTGAGATACGTCAAGATTAATGTCTTTTAAAGTGTATGAATTTTGACATATCTCAATGACACATCAAACAATTTTAGATTGATGTGAAATTTTACAGGAATGATCTATATGATAATAATTTTTAATCTGACGGTGTGTTTTAGAATATAATTATCCGCTGAAGAATTATTAGCGGTGTAACATTGACCAAAGTGTTACACCGGTGTAATTTGATCCCTCCTCTATATGATTTTTAATCTAACGGTGTGTTTTAGAATATAATTATCCGCTGAATAATTATTAGCTGTATAACATTGACCAAAGTGTTACACCGGTGTAATTTGATCCCTCCTCTATATATATATATATATATATATATATATATATGTATAAAGGAAAAATAAATGGAAAACAAATCTAATATAATGTTTTAACTGATAAAATTTATTTTAATGATAACTTTAATAATAAAAAATAAACAAATAAATAAATTAAGTATATTATTAAAATATAAATTTCAAAATTTTAACTTCAAACATAATAATTAGTTTGATTATTATAAATTTATTTTAATAATTATTTATAAATATTTTATTATATTAAAGAAATGTATGCATTTTTGTAAAAAAGAAAAAAGAAAAGAAAAGAAATATAAGCATTAATAAAAAAATGACATTTTATTTCGTTTTATATTTATCAACTAATTTAACTGCTAATTTTATCAAACATTTCAAATTTAATCTGTTAGTCTATCCGCTATAAGCTCATCTATTATCAGTTAGCTTATCTGTTATCCATTATCCACTATTTTTTGCCAAACAAAACCTAAGTGTTTACTAAAATTAACTATTAATTAAGTTGACTGAGATAAACCAATTATTAGCAATATATATTTCTGAAAAAAAAAATACTGCATTTAATACAATAAAGGGCAAATAATAAAAAACATGGACATCGGTAACCTGGTATATAATTTCACTGTACATTTGTCTGGCCCGTTTTTACAGTAAAATGTCTGTATTCTGTAAGTTTAACCAACTCCCACTAAACAAATCATTAAAGTGCAAATGTTCGAATCTATTAGGTAAAGTTGTTTGCGAGTGAATGTAAGAACGGAGATCAAATTACACATTCACGGTTCACCCCTTTCACTCCCAAGATCAAATCTGGATTTGCCTATCTATTATGTAAATGCCAAGAAAAACAAATTGATTAAGGTAGAGACAAGCTTTAGATACGAAGCAATATCCCTAACGCCAACAAAAACGATGAAACCCGAGGGCCAATCAAACAGGCAGAAAGTGGAGAAAAAGAATATTGAGTACCAAGGAAAACGAATAATTTACAAATCAAACTGCAAAATAAAAAGAGATTATTTGCACAATTAGAGATTCTTGTCTTGACCCAACATGAAAGCTAGGAATACCTTAGCAACAACAAAATCAAAATTACAAAAGTGCTAACCAAGGTACACTCCTTAACCTTCCTCTAACTCCCTTTGACTTTTGTCCCCAGCTTCACCGACCATAGTCACATCCAAAAGTATGAAAGTAGTAGTAGAGCAGTGAGTTTCGACCAGATGAAGCTTTGGTCATGCTTCCCCAGTGAAGGTGGAGCAGAAGAACCTAAAGATCTGTTACATGAAGTAAAAAAATGATATAAATATGATTAAATAAAGGCTTAATTGCTTAAATAACTTTTTAGTCTGTAACGTAATATGGACCTTTTTTTTTCATTTTAGTCCCTATAAAGTTTTTGTTTTGGTTGTAGTCATAGAAATATAAAAAAAATTGTTTTTGCTCTTGTTTTGTTTAAGTCACTGCAATATTTGTTCATGATCGAATTAGTCCTTATATAATCCTTATTCTAAGGACTAAAATCAATATGGTTCACATATTACAAGGACTAATTCTATTATGGACAAATATTAGAGGAACCAAAACAAAAACAAGAACTAAAAGTAAAATTTTCTATATTTAGAGACTAAAACCATAAGATTTTTCTTGCTAAGACAAAAACCAAAAAAGATCAAAATTACAAGGACTAAAAATTTATTTAAGTCTTAAATAAAATATTTACAAGCTAATTCTTTCAATTTTGGCAAACTAGTAATGCTATGATACCATACATACCCAGATGTAGAATAGGCACATTTTCCATAACCTGAAGAGGAAACATAAAACACATACAAAAGTTCAGTATGAATTCTATTATTTTTTTATTTCAAAATACAAGTATGAACATCACCAAGGGAACACTCCGACGGTTGAGTATTAAGTACTAAAATTCCACAAAGCTGGAATAAAAGGGGTTACATGCACTTGATTTTCATAAAGCATCCAACAAATAATGCGTCAAATGTACTCTTTATGACATCAAGAATTATGCTTTTTTCTGGAAAAAGAATATAATCACATATATAATTTCAAGGAATGTATCTATTTTTATAATACTTTTCATATATGCAAACTGCAGAATGCAGACAATTGCTTATTCAAAGTGGACCTCCGGTATCTTCTAAAAGAACATCACACATTACAGCACTTCATATTATGAGAACTTTTTGCAGTTTTACATAGAAAACCAGTTAATTAATTAATTAATTGCAAACTCAACAAAACTAATATGATAAAAAGAAAATGAAAGTACACTAACAAACGGAAATTGATTGATTGGATGAAATTGCTTGAGCACTTGTCTTTACCTCTTTCAGCCCCTAAACATTCTCGATTAAAGAAAAAGATAGATAAATGCTAGAACTAGAAGTTACTGAAATCTTCTACACAACAATATATATTCATCAAGAAGCAAGAAATTCAGTAAGGAACACACAATTGACACTTTTTTACACATTGCATAAGCATATCACTTTAAGGATGCTATGTAGTAGTTATCAAAGAAATCTAAAATGTCAGAGGTAAAGTTCCCAAGATCTATGTGACAAACTATTTGTCAGCACTCAGCAGTGTGACCTCCACATAATGCATCCACAAATTTTGTGGTGGGGCTAATTATGGAACATTAAATAATCCCAGGTTAATTTCTTATTTATATAACTTCCCTTAGGATCATAAAACACATACCCGAGTGACATATTTATATTCAACTTACTGGGGTCACGTTTTATCAAAGTAGCAGTTCCTCCAAAATTGCAGGCAATATCAGAGTTCCCATTTGCCTGATAGTAGTTGTTGAAAGCAAAAGAAGCATGAGAGACTAGTGTGTTTGGTTCAAAACATGGTCCACCTTTCTGGATGGGTGTGCAATCAGCCATTCCAAGTCCACAAGCCCAGTCTAGGGCATTCTGCAAGTCAGCTTGGGAAGCACCAGCAAGGGCCACACACCATGTTGTGCCATCAATGAATGTAGTGTTGCCTTCTGGGGGTGACAATGTTGTCACTGGGATTGTTGCCTCTGACTTCTCTTGCACCACAATTCCCCTTGCCATGGCTAAAAATGTTTTGCCAGGAAAAACAACTACTAAGTATAAAATAAATATACCAGGAATCCAATCATTTCATAGAATCAACTTTAGCACAACATCAATGTTTGCACTGTTTAATAAGCCAAAAAAAGAGAGAAATCAATACATTTGTAATGAATGTTAAACATGACCTCTGCTACCTACCTATGGTCCATCAATAAACAACACATGAAATGGGGCAAATAAGTAAAAGCAAGTGATCTCATCACTTTTATAAATGCCTCAGATGTATACAATTTTGATTATTTAGGGATTCTGGCATGATGGAAGTAAAGTATTTGAACCCCATTACTCTTTTCCTTTCATCTCATCTTTCAAAATACCCTTGTTTGGCCAAACCAAAATATTACCACAGTTTGGTTGTCAAAAAATTTAGTGGGTTTAGGGTTTAAACCCCAAATAAGAAATAAAATTTCAAGCAATACCTTAAATGAGATAGAATAAATATTGTTGATAAAAGAATCATGTTTTGGCTTTACCTGTTTACTAGACTACAAGATGAAAAGGGGAGGTTGGGTAGTTATAGAGGACTTTTATTTTATTTCTATTTTGGTTCTCTTCAAGCCACTTGATAAGAAGAGCTTTAAGAATGCTTCCTCTGTTTTATTTCAAGAGTCAAAGACTACTCCATTTTCTCTGTTAAATATTAAAAATTTAGCATGAGTAAACACTAAACACCATTCTTGCCTCCATGGAAATCAAAGTATCAAGGAAACCTTTTTTCTAACAATAAAATATCTGCTGAACTAAATAAGTGTTTAAGAAAAATGTAATCTCATTACATGAAATAAGTATATTGTATATAGCAAAAAACTCAAGAACCTAGTGTGCCTCTCAGGAACTAAAATGTAGAAAAGAAAAAAATAAAAAACAATAGAGAGCCAGAGAAGATACATAGAGCAAATAACATGAAAACTGTAAACCGAGATATAGCTTCCCAAAAAGAGACAACATTAGAATAAGTTGGTGCAAAAACAAGGAGAAACAAAGCTTACCCAGATAGAATTTCATGAAAGCCAGGCACAGAAAAAACCACATTTTCTTTCTCATGGTTTGCAGCTTCAAATAATCCACTTGCTCCAAAGGTTATTTATAACTTAATGTTCCTTCCCACTTTTATTAGCACTATGACTCTCAATGAGCCTCAACCCCTCTCCGTGTGTGTGTGTTTCCAGAGTAAGAAAGCAACATTAGTGTCAAAGGAATCGCCAGTTACTTGAAGGAGGATTTTTTTTTTCTTTTTCGCTTTTTCTGATTTTTATTTTATTTTTATGGAGAAGAACAATGCATCCCTTCTGAAGCAAGTACTATATTTGGCAGACTGCAGCAGTGGATTCATTTTAGCCTTTTCAAGGTCACCTACACAGCTACAAAAGGTGGTAGAGACCAGCATGTAAAAGAAAAGCCTCCTAGCATCTCTAGAATCTATTTTGGGTTTTTATTTCTATTTTAGTGAATATAAAGATATTACATAGAATTTAATTTTTTTATTATCTTTTACTCTGATGATAAAATTTAATATTGATTCTTAATTTATTTTTAGTGGATTTCACAATTATATTGTTTTTTTAATAAAATACTTTTTTAACGTGTAAAAATAATTTTTAGTCTGTTTTTATATAAGAACTGTTCTTACATATGACAGACACGTCAGTCAGCTCCAATGCCAAAGAAAATAAGAACCGATTTTTATGTATAAAAATACACATAAGAATTATAATTGGAGATAGTCTTATATTATTATTATTGTTATTGTTATTTGTCACGGTACAAAAATTCCTCACCAACCTCACAAATTGGCGGGAACACCAAAAATTATATTTGAGAATCGATTACGAGTAAGAAATATATTAGCACCTACGTCTAAAAATGGTTACCTATAATAATTAATTATGTAAAATTCTAATAATCTTTATAATATTCATCTTACCCAAAAAGAATAATAACTATAATTTTACACAAACATTTTTAATTTATTATTTATTTAATATAGAAATGAAAGGAGAAACTCATAAAAAAATACTTTTTATTTGGCTTGACAATGGGTGGTCCCTGCTCCTACAAATCCCTACTGCAATAGGAAAATCAAAGGTACGTAGCTTTTGTAGAAAATGGTTTTTTTTAAGGAATTGTAAAAAATAATTGTGTGTTGGTTGGTTTTATTATTTAATTTATATATATATTTTTTAGGATTTGGATTAAGAGATGTTTCACACCCAACTTAGTCCCTTCAAATTGTTTGATTATTTTCATTATTATTTTGTTTTACCTTGCTCTTCCTAAAAGGAAGGATTTAAAATCACCGAATTGTCTCAACTTATGTCCTAAAGGAGAATTATAAAGGGTGTTACACCCAACTTAATTCCTTGAGTATTATTGTTTGAGTTATTTCTATATTTTGACCATGATTATTATATTGTCACTCTTTCATTTTCAGAGCAGGAATAAAACATGTTTTATGCACTAAAACGTGATTTAAAATCATCGTTTTCAGTAATGATGTTAGTCACATGGATTAACTCTGATTATTTTCAAACATGGGGGATTAAAAAGTTGTTTTTTAAAAATAAATAATAAATAAATAAAAATTACTAAAAATGAGGGATCAAAAATATATTGCAGTTGGGATTCAGTTTATTAGGCGTTAGTTTTTTTTTCTTATGGCTTCTTTTAGCTCTTTCCCTAGTAACAAAAAAATATATTTAACTCAAATTTTAAAATTTTATAATAAAATTTAATTTAAATTAATAAAAATCTACAAAAATATTAAAAATTACACGGGACCCAGTCTTTGTTTCCGTATAAGTTGCTAATTCACATATGTATCTGGTCCTATGCTATCACCGCTTCAAACTCTTAAGTGTACGCTGAGTCGCTCATATATTACATATTTCCTAAGCTTCTTCTTCCGAAACGTATGGTGGATCAAGACTATATATATATATAGTTAGGCCATCCCATTTCCATGTGAACACTACATTGTGTTCTTTTTCTTCAAAACCCAAAACCAATGCACAACTACTCCGTTCCATATTAATGAATGTGAGCTTTGCCTTTTTTATGTGCTAAACATCGGAGAACTTATTGGCCATTGTAATCCACTCGGGCCTAGAGGACTTTGGCCTTCGGGTATTTCTACCTACTTCACCCAAGATCGATCACCCTCGCTCCTGCCTAGGGTTGTGCATGGAGTGGTTAACTACACCAAAATGAACCAAACCACTTTATGGTTCAATTTCATTAAACCAAACTTTTTTTTACAGTCAAACCGGTTTTTATTTTGTGGTTCAGTTATAAACCAGTTTAGAACCGGTTCGTGTATTGAACCGGTTTTCAAACCAGTTTGTGATCCTAAACCGCAGTCGGTTTCAAAAACTGGTTTAAAATCGGTTTTCATTTTCATTCAGGTTTTTAGCTAGTTTTTTTGGTTTGAACCATTTTAAATTGGTTAGAAAATAAGTTAAAAAACTGGTTTTCGTTAAAAAAAAAAACTGGTGTTAGCGACTAAATTCAAATTGTTAGGTGAATACAAATTTAAATTAGCCTTTAGATTTTATATTTGAGTAATCTAAGAAAATCACGTTCATAAATTACATTATTTCAGCATGACGAGCATGTTAATTCATAAAATCATATAATAGGAAGTAAAACAAAAAAGGCAACTAAAAGGTAGAGGAAAAATAGCATAAAAATTGAGCATGTTATCTTTGTTTTTTAGTTTACTCTGTTCAGTTACGTGGGGGTAGAGAGGTTGGGATATTGGGAAGTGGATAAAAAAAAGTGAGCGAGAAAGGGAGAAAGTGTGTGTAATTTATTTATTATTATATTATATTTGGTTCAATAAAATAAGTCATCAAAAAAAAAATGGAAAATCGTCACCTGAGATGCAAGGCAACAAGCCAACAACGAAGTCACAGGGTGGAGAAACGAGAACAGGGAATGGGGAAACACGGAGTCAAAACAGATACAAGTATACTGAAATACCGGTTTGAAGATTCGGGTTATAAATTAGGGACGGGGCACCGCTTTGTTTTTAATATTCGGGGTGGGTCATGGACTGTATTATAGAATAGGGTTTTTTTGGCTTTAGTGCGGTCTGGTTTATAAGTATGGTGCGGGTAACCAGAAAATTTGCACACCCCTGCTCCTGCCATTAATGATTATTCACTATTAGTTCATTGATCTTCTAGGTTATTCCCTTTGACAATAAAGGTCAGCTCAAGGAAGCATTTAATATTAGGTAACCCTATTATTCTCTTGATTGTCTATACATGGGATTTTATTTACAAATCGTAATGGTAGTAATTTGTATTGGTAGTAATTTTTGTCAAGGAATTAGCTGTCCCAAAAGCATAAGCTTTTAAGTGCAAGCACATGAATGCTTTAGATGTATCTCTTATTACAGATTATAGATATATCCTCTAGATTATTTTGTGAATATGTAATATGATTTCCAATAACTTATGTTGAGAAAATTGTAAAAACGGAATTGCTCGTAACAGTTTTAATTGTTGAATCTTATGGTTTATCATGGACATTTATTTTGTAGGGTCATTACTATACATGACTTAAAATAGAGCCCCTCGGGGAGACTTCCATTGCATCTATAGTGTCATACCCTGATAATGCATTTGTCTACATTGGTTCCATTTATGGAGACTCACAGGTATGGTAATAAACTTGAAAACTATTTTATAAATCTTCATTTTTTGAGGCCATATATACACACATGAAATTTGATTAAATCCAAAATTCTTCATCCTCCCAAGTACCTAGTTTTGATTTTTGAATTGGGTATAGAAACCGTAAGTTATTTCATTATTTGTATATGAAATGGAATATGTATCTTAGTTGGGTTGATTGCGCGCTTATGAATTGTATCGAGAATTTAGATTCCAAACTCCTGAAAGTAATTGTTTAAATATAGTTTAGAGAGCATTTTTTTTTAATTTAGTAAATGGCAAGGTTGTCAAACTTAAGTTGAGATAAACTCAAATTGTAAAGTCTATGAGATTTTTGAAATGTTACTTAAAAAACATATGTTACTACCCCAAACATGATCTAACATCACATGTATGACAAATATTTAATATTCCAACTTACATATATAACAAAGCAAATAAAAATAATAATGTAAAATCATAAGTCAATAAGACAATGTAAATGACAGCTGCTTCTTGTTCTTATTTACTTCCCCAAAATAATCGTATTTTTTTTCTAAAGAGGTATTTTCTTCTAATATTTTTACACTGTAATGTAATAGTGATGGAAGGGGAGGGAGAGGATGAATCTATATCAAGTAGCTTTTGCAACATTAGGACTATATTCTTTATTGTTTGCTTTGGTAATATTGTTTTAAAGACAATGAAGTGTATTATGACATATTTGTTGCTAATTACTTTTACCTTCATATTCAGACACTTGAGATATTAACTTTTTCTTATAGGTGAAATACAGCTTATAAAACTAAATCTTTAGCTCGATGCAAAAGGTTCTTATGTGGATATTTTGGAAAGATATGTCAATTTGGGGCCAATTGTTGACTTCTGTGTGGCAGACCTTGAAAGGCAAGTAACATGATCACTGTCAGGGATGCGAAAAATGATATGGTACATAACAACACGAACATCTAATATCTAGCATTTTGATCATTATCAGAGGCAAATATAGAAGTATCGGCTTTGGACTCGCCAGGCGCTGGGGCACTTTTTGGCTCTATTTGCCAAATACCTCCTGGTGGATTTGTGCCAATTTGGAAAGTCTGGGTTGCAATAAGTGTGGCTACCACCATAAGGGAACCTTGTTTCCGTTCCATCCAAACTGTCTACCTATCTAGGTACCATGTGAAGTCATCGATCTGATGGTTATGTTCCTCTATTACCACAGTTTTAGTTGTGGTTGTGTTACAGACCCTACCTCCTTTCTTCTTTTCCCTAGCTCTCTTGTATGATCAAATGTGAATTGCATAAGTGATGGATGCATTATGTTTAATCCTTCCATTAAATATAATTTCTTTGGGTTAAGTTTTTAAAGAATCAATTCTTTTTAAAAAAGACTTGACCCAAAGTAGTTTTATTTGATCAAAGCATTACATACAATGCATCTATCACCTATGCAATTCACATTTGATCATAGAAGGGCCAGAAAAAGAAGAAAAAGAAGGATGAGTCAGTAGCACAACCACAACTCACAACTGTGGTGACTCAGAATGGAGCTACATAGCCATGGATGGCTTCACAGGGTACATAGACAGGCAGGCGATTTGGATGGAGCAGAAACAATGTTCCCTTATGGTGGTAGCCACACTCATTGCAACCCTAACTTTCTAAATTGACACAAATCCACCGGGTGGTATTTGGTAAATAGACCCAAAAAGGGCCACAGTGCCTGGCGAGCCCAAAGTCGATACTTCAGTATTTTCCTCTGATGAAGAACAAAAGTCTAGATATTAGATGTTCATGTTGTTATGTGTCATATCATTTTTCGTATCTTTGACAGTGATGTATGTTTGGGCATGCATCAAACTCCCAACCAATGATGAATGCATAGGGAATAGATTGATTAATTAGCTGGATTTTCTCCGGTCAAGTCTATTTCCATCTTCTCTATTTCTTTCTTAATTTTTTTTGCTCTTAACACAAAAGTGTTATATATGTACTGTGTTATTATAAAATGAATAGATATCAACAATATCTAGATTTTGATCATCAGGCTTACATATGTTTGTTTCTTATAAAATGAGTAGATATTAATCTCTATTTTTTTTCCTGTTTTCATCCTTTTAAAATTCAAAATTACTGTTTTTAGTCCATTTAAAATGAGTAAACTTTGGTTTTGGTCTTCTTAACATTTTTTCCTTTGATTTTAATCCCTCAAAAATCTCAGATTTTTTTTTTATATCTCTAGCTTGCATTCATTTTAGGACAAATAAATAACACTCAATTTAGGTGTTAAATAAAAATTATGGGGTGTGTCCTATGTTGACATGGTACTATAGACAATAATGAAAATCAATTGAGATGACCACATGACCTTTTGTTAGACAATAGACACATAAATCAGTTAACGAATGTCGCAGTGCTATCAACTATGGACAAAAAACAGCGATATCAGATTTTAAGAGATGAAAACCATAGATTTTATTCTTACTAGAATCAATGTCAAAATTTATCATTTTGCATAAACTAAAAATATATTCAACTATTAATTAAATAAGAAATAATATAAGTTCAAGTCAATTAACCTCGAGAATTATTGGGAAAAGAGTATGTAGTATTGCAAGCATGAAATCATATGCAGGCCACTTGATGCAGTTGAACTTTTCATGTCTCCTTACACTGTGTAGAGATAAATTATGCTTTCTTTGTTTCAAAATAAGTTATGTTTAATGTTTTTGCATAGAGATTAAGGAAAACCAATATATAACTTGATGAGTAAAACAATTTTATTAAATTTTCCTTATTTCTTTTTCTCGATTTCTATAAATATGCATTATTAAGTAATGCCTTATAACCATCGCATTTGTTTGGAATAAAATTGAAAAAAAAATTAATAGTTCATTGAAAATCTATTTAATATGAAAAAAAATGTATATTAAAATGTCACTTATTTTGAAATGGACGAAATTTCAAATATATCAAATGATTAGTTCACTTTTTGTGAATCTTGGGCAAACTTTTATATTACTACGTACAATTAACTCTTAAAACATTATTAATATTGCAAAGTTAATTGTGTACTTCCTCTTTACAAGATAGACTATCATCCAAACCATATAAGTGGATAATTAACATTTGTTTTTTTCATAAAACAAAATAACGAAAGAAAAACTTATGCGTACATAGTACATAGTTTAAAAGGTACGTAACTTGCTGAAAAAAGTGAAATTAAGAAATTAAAGGAAATTAAGAACATCCACAACAATATAAAATTTGAAGAATATAGTGATTATAAACGAACAAATAGGCTTTTATTTATGGTGGCATCTAGCACGAGGTTGTAAAAATGCGCCTCACCAATAAGGCACCAAAAACATTGTTCAAAATTTGATTCTAACCGTCGGATATATTAATATTAATTTTATAATGAATGGTAGAAATCAATATCACACGCAACCTTTTTGGTTTATGTTAATCAAAACATTGAAATTTACATATCAATCCCTTTCATGGTTATTCATTAATAAATATCATGGGAAACATTTCCAGTTGCGTCTAGGGCAAAAGAAATGGACCAAAACAACAATTATTTTTCAGATTTTATGAACAACAACACAAGAACAAAAAAAAAATTCATAGAGTTGTGCACCAAAACCTAAAACATCATAAAATCCAATCAACCACCACCAAATATTATATGTGACCTTCAATCAAGCCCTCCAGTTCCTTATGCCCAAACCTCCTACTCGGGAGATTGTCATCCCTAGACCTGGCCCCAAAGTAAAACACAAGCCAAGTAACCATGAAGTTAACCTACACGGTGGATTGAAACATCTTGGCAAAAGATCACCCGCAAGCCCGTGCCAAAACCCACCCCACAAAGGATCTACAGAGCATAGCTTCCAAACACTTGATCTATATTGCTTGGTTCCACATGGTGGATATCAAATAAAAACCCATAAATCTTCTTCTCAAACCCCCAAACCCAGGGCAACATAACAAATCCATATCCTATTTAATGAATTATTCTACAAAATACTTTTCATTTATTGTAGATTTTAATTTTAACAACCCCTTCTATTAAAGACAATTTAGAGAATGAAGTTCATTATTTGATAAGATCAAAAAAATTAAATGAACTTAATTAACTTTCTTAATCAATGTAAAATTAGGTATTTTTGTTTATACTTGAGTCTGGATGAAGTGTGTATACATATATATATTAAAAAGTTAAAAATGTAGATTATATATTTATGTTAAAAATAGGCCTACTTATTTACTTATTTGTAAATGTTTAGTGACCTATTTATCAGTAGATGCCTACGTACTGACCTCATTAGAAGCTTATAAACCTATTTATAAGTACAAAAATGTAAAAAAAATTTATAGAGAGTACAAAAATATTAAAAGGGCCAAAACGATAAAATTAATATATATATATATATATATATATATTGAAGAGACTACAAAAACTTATTAAAGCATTTTTAATTTTATTTTTCCCAATCAATTTCTAATAGCTACTCGTTGACATTCTCCATGGAAAAAGAAGATATCTAGCTATATCATCTCCAAAATCTATATTATAAAAAAAAAATTTAAAGCCATTAAAAGATGTTGACTAAATCGATCTGGCTGAGTTTAGAATCAATTCCTTGTCACAGAAAACCGTGAAGAATTATCACCTTGCTAGTCACATGATTAAATTTTGATTATATATTGAGGTATGATATCATTATATCATATGGCGAGACAAAATCTGTAGTTAGATGAACAACCACTGATAAACCGAATTTTATATTATTGAACCAAAGAAGACATTGAAACAATGTTATAGACAGTTTGGGAACATACGGCATGGACAACATATTATATATTACGGTACCGAGGAGGAGGAACTGAGATTCCACACGAAGTTTTTTTATATCTGAGAGTTGTCTTGGTGCAGCCATTACGTTTATTGATTTTATGAATGGATTTCATTATTGTTCATGCATTAAACTATAATAATCTAATTAACCAAGAGAATACGTGAAGAACATGAAAGAAAGATGCTACTTTTTCTTTTTTGATTATTTTAAGTTGGTGGCATGATGTCATGGTCTTCAACTGATCGTAGTTCATTTTTATACCAAGGATGAGTTCCTGTCTAATGTGACATATTTTGTCCGATTGTCGGCCTATCAATATAGCGGGAATATTGGTGAGTGTTTTGATCTTTTCTCCCATAGACGGTGCTAAGTTTCCTTGGAATTGTCCTTAATTTGATTGATTCTTGCATAATACATACATAATGTATATATAAAAATAATAATTTGGTTTTAATCACTGTAAAATTTGAAATCACTATTTTTTGTCCCTACTATCATAAGATATCCGTTAATTGATTATACGTGTAACAAAAAACCAAGTGGTCATCCCAAAGCGATTTTCACTAATGTCCTGTTGTAGCATGTAAACATGTGTTTTCGCTTAAGACTTTAAATGAATTTACTGCCCTAAAATGGATGCTCGTGATAAAAACAATTATTTGAGATTTTTTTTAGAGAAAGACCAAAAAAATATATTAGAGAGATTAAAACTAAAATTTGCCCATTTTATATTGACTAGAAATAGTAATTATGAATTTTAGAGAAATAAAAAAATTAGGGATCGAAATCAAACTCTACTCATTTTATAAGAAAAGAAACATATTTAATTAAGCATGTGATTAATTAATATATTCAAAATTGAAATATGCTTATGAAATAAGAATATAATAGGAATTTGAGCAAGATTTGACTTTTCAATATGAGAAATTTATAACAGGATATACTTGTTATCTTGAAGTGAGTTAGAGAGTGCAGTGTGATGATGACTAGTTAATTCCCATGGATAAATTGGGAAATGGGAATCGTTTGAAGGCTCGGTCTACCATACACAAGTTAAGTGGGTTGTGTACCATACACAACTTTTATCAATCGTTGGATCAAGTGGTCCCACTGGGTGTAACATGGATTTCTCACACTAGATTTCGATCCCTCCTGAGTCTCCGTCGCAACTCGCAACTCTGATGCGACCCCTTATCGTCGTTGACATGCTCCGCCTTGGAAGCTTCTCACCCGCCGGCCGGAGGAACGTTTCCGACAATGACAGCCTTGCAAGGAGAGAGAAAGCGTGGGACGAATCTTGTGTGAGAAATCCACGTTATATCCGGTGTAACCACTTAATCCAACGACTGATACAAGTTGTGTATATACATCACCCATTGCATTTGTGTATATTAGAGGGAGCATTTGAAATATGAAGAAGGAACATTTTCATTGGCCTAATAAAATTGTGGAATAAGTGAAATAATTGCATGAAGGATATAGGATAGCAATTTTTGTTTTTTAGATAATCTTTGACTAGATATTTGATAAATTTTCGATTTACACCCACAATATTATAGAGAAAAAGGGGTCTTAGACTATTTTATGATTGACTAGGGATGAAACACGGGTACTAACTGAGTCTATCTCTTTAATAGAATACATTAATTACTTGTGTCTAAACTTGTTCTTCGAGATCTAATAAATTTTTAGTTTGTAACAAGCAATATCTAAATTTTTTAATATAATCGTATTTTCGATGTTCCCCCTTTTTATCTCTTTCTTCATTGCCTGGAGATGTCTCTGGTGTGACGTTTCTTCGTTTGATTGTGTAACTTTTAGGGCTTCCATTTATGATTTAAAAATAATCCAAAACCTTAAAATTAAATAAATATACTTTAACATAAACATAATTATCCCAGACTTTGTAGCAATATATATATATATATATATATATAATATAGGGGATTGTTAATACACTTTCACTAATTTTTATGAAAAAGTATGTTAGCATCCTACTCCTTTTCAGTTGGACAAAAAAACCCTTCTTTTATTTTTTGAAAGCAATTTGAAGTGATGGACATTTATGTAAATTTATGTAATTGTATTTAATAACCACTTCCTTCTTTCCTGTTCATGTGCATAGGCAAACGTGTTGTCTTCCTCAAAAGCTCAAACAGTCGCTCCTTGTTTGTGCCATTACTGGCTCTCAAATTTTCACCGTTTAGAACTGGATGGGAAGTAGCTGAAGCTTTGTCATTTTTTTTTGGTCAAAAGCTAAAAAAATTTCATAAACAAAGACATTTAAATTTGAAGGAAAGGGGTGTTACAATTCCCTTGAACAGAAATCACAAATTCTACGCCCAGTAAAAGTGAAAGTGGATACCATTAATTTTTTTTATTTGCATGAATGCATTTTTTAAAGAGAAAAGTAGAAGAAAACTGTGAATCCAAGAATTGTTACTGATTAAACAGCTAGTATATATAAAACTTAATTAAATACATTAGATTTTAGTAAATTTAAACACACTTTGGATTGATTTGCTGGTTCTCCATATATTTAAATCAAACACTATCGATTTCATAAGTTGAATGGAACAACCATGGCGTGTAGGTTGAGTGCAGAGGGAGAGAGTGTGGGAAAAAGCTTCAGGAGGTGGAAGTTTGAGTCCCAACAATGGCAAACAAATGAACGAGAATGACGACTCGTTTGTCGAGGCACACCGCACACCTACTTAGCCGGAACAGAAAAGAAGGGAGTGGTTATTAAATATAATTACATAAATTATATATATATATATATATATATACTCCTTCATAAAAATTAGTGGAAGTATATTAGCAATCTCCTATATTATATATATATATATATTGTTTACATGTTACAGAAAAAAACTTAGATTGATTAATTGTATCCTCTTTTTATCTTTTATGAACAAAATTCAACAGATGTAGCAATTCATTGTGCATGCACGGGTTCATTGTGGAACGCCATTGAACAGTGAAATTGGGGTACATATGGTGGTTAAAAATTTGTCACGGACCTCACAAACGAACAAAGCTCATCAATATGTGAATATTTGGGTTCCCCTTTTTCAGAGAACGCTGGCCCCCTGGGCATTCCCACAACTCCACTTGATACACTTTTTGTTGCTCTTTCCCAAACCATCAATTTCCATCCAAACATTCATGGGTCCCTTTGAAATTGAATAATAAATTTACTTCAACAAAAGGGCGAGCGGCCGGTACCTGAGTGTCAAATAATTGAAATAGCATGTAGGCTTTTTTAGAGAATTATTGACCCAATTAGTTTTCCAATAACACAGTACAGAACATTTTTGTGTTATATGAAAGACTTAAATATGAATTAGGTCTCTGTAAATATTTGAGTTTTGAATTTAGTTCTTATATTTAAAATCAACTTTTTTTAGTCCTTTTAAATTTTAAGTTTTGAATTTAGTCCCTCATTTGCGTTGACTTGTGTCATGTCACCCCAAAAACGCCTACGTGGCACACTGCTGGCCACGTCATTTGACACGTCATTTATTTACAAGGACTAAAATCAAAACATATAATTTTTACAGGGACCTCCACCACCACCCCCTCTCTCTTCTCCACCACCACCCTCTCTCTGCTCCCATCTCCACCGTTCTCCTCCACTACCACTACCACCCCTCTTTCTCCCCCCTCCTCCTCTCTCCTCCACTACCACCCCCTCCACCACCACCCCTCCTTTCATGGCTTCCTCCCTCCACCCCCACCCCGTCCTCCCGGCCATTTGTGTAAAAAGTTATCTAAAGAAACCCCCCAATTTCAACTTTGAAACCCTCTGATTCCCAATCTTCAAATTCACTCACGGATCTAAACCCAAACTAAAGCAAAAATCGGAAAAAGAAGAAAGAACTACAACAGTAAAAAAAACTCCTCAAGCCACACACCAATAAAAAATCTAAAAAATTAGATGACAGTGGTTGAAGAGGGACAAAGCAAAAGTACACAAATACACATGATTTGATGATAAAAGAAACGTAATTCATGATATTTTTATTTCTATTATTGTAGATCCATCCCCTTTTAATACATTAGTTTAAAAGGGGTTTTGTTACCAACTCTCGGTTGAGGAATCACAGCAGATGTCCCATTTGGCAACATGGAGACATTGGTTACGGGAAGGCTTCAACTAGCATTGAAAGCATTCATGACATTCTGCATGCCTTGCAATTGGGGTTTGAGTATGTTAGTTTATTTGGAGGTAGTTTCTGGGATTTGGGGCGATGGTGGAGGAGAGGGTGAGGGGGAGAAGGAGGGGGTGGTGGTGGTGGAGGAGAGAGAAGCAGTGAGAGAGAGAGAAAGGGGTGGGGTGGTGGTGGAGGAGCGAGAAGCTCTGAGAGAAAGGGGGGTGGTGGTGGTGGTGGAGGAGGAGGAGGGGGGAAAGAGGGGGTGGTGGTGGAGAGAGAGGGGCTGGTGGTGGAGGAGGAGGGGGGAGAAAAAGGGGTGGTGGTGGAGGTCCCTGTAAAAATTATATATTTTGATTTTAGTCCCTGTAAATAAATGACGTGTCAAATGACGTGGCCAGTAGTGTGCCACGTAAGCGTTTTTCGGATGACATGGCACAGGTCAACACAAATGAGGGACTAAATTCAAAACTCAAAATTTAGAGGGACTAAAAAAAGTTGACTTTAAATGTAGGGACTAAATTCAAAACTCGAATATTTACAGGGACTTAATTCATATTTAAGCCTATATGAAATGATAAAATTAATTACCCACATTCGTAATACCCGCTTGTGTTATTCAATATACAGGAATATAAATATTTTCGTATAAGATTTTTATGTAATAAGATAATATGTACGGAAATTGATACAGATAGTTGGATCCTCTGTTCATATTAGTTGTAACTCCTCTAATCTAAAATTTATATAATTATATGTATAAAAAAATTATTAGTCTTGAAATTAAATGAATCCTCTCCGGTATGCTATATCTCAATTTTGGTTAAAAAAAGTGTTTTCTCTTAAAAACCCCAATATCCAAATTTTTACTAAAACTATTTTTGACAATTAAAAAAAAAGACAAAATCACTTTTAGATATCCCAGTATGCAGTGCACCCAAACATGCACGTATAGTTTCCAACGGAGGAAATTCTCGCACAGGAAGATTCTCGTGCCATGTAGTGGCTTGAAAAGGGTTAAACTCAGAAAAGGTCAGGTCAAGACCTTACGAAGGGGCCGCTATAACCACCATTTGGTCCTACTGCTGTTGACGGTGTGTGTATAGTTTAGTGTGTGAGTCCAAACACGTCACTTCTTTTCGGCAAGCAAGCACCAAAAATTTGCTCAAGACTTATAATAAAAAGGGGGCATATTTGCAAGTTATCATTAACTGTGTCTCTGCATCTACAGGCATTATATTGTCATTCATCACCGATCTTTTCATTTGACAATATGAGTGCATGGACGCCAAAAAGCTAGCTAATTGATTCCAAACACAAACAAAATTGTGGTTCTCAAGTCTCAACAAGTCAATTATTAGAGTGTTTTTTTTTACCTATCTCTCTTTCCTTTTTTAAAAAATTTAATATGCATTGGCACTTTATTTAATTGAAATAAATAAAAAGTTAAAGAACTTGATGTGCTAATAATATGGAAGAATCTTATTCATAGGGAGAGGAACTTTATTTTCTTTCGATACAGCATATAGGGAGCGGAACTTGATGATGGTTAGTGGTGGCAATAATGATAGCAACAAATATTAAATTTATTATTTATTATTTATTATGATAATACAATTGAAGGTGTTGGAGGATTAATCTTTTGAAAATCAAGGTGAACTGACGACTTTCCAAATGAATTTATATGACGAGTGTGTTCTTTTGTTTAAAATTTTAGATTTTTAAATGGTTTAAATGAATTTTTTAGTCCATATAATATATTTTGTTTCGATTTTAATCTTTATAAATTTTTGTTTTAGTATCTGAAATATAGAAAATTTTGATTTTAGTCTTTGTTATTTTCATTTTAATCCTTGAAATATTCATTTATGGTAGTCTCTATAATATTGTATCATGTTGATTTTAGTCGTTGAAGAAAGGACTACAGACTAATTTTAGCATAAATAAATATTAAAAGGACTAAAATTATGCAATTAGAACTAAAAGATTGAAATTACACAATCACACTATCTGAAACCAAGAGTACAATTAACCCAAAATTATATACTATATAGTGAAGGATAAAGCAAATTAAGGGTCTGTTTGGATAAATAGCTTATTTAAACACTTATAACATGAGAGCTGATAAGTGTTTATGTATAAGTTATTTTTATAATCAAAAATAAAATATACTAAAACTGATTTTATATAAGTTATAAACTATTTTTGATAAATTATCATAAATAATTTATAAAAATAAACACAAAATAACTTATAAATATAAACTTTACTAAACACGTTAATAAATATTTATATCAATAAATAAACCCAAATAAATTCTACCTAAATCAAGAGGATCAATCAACCTTAGCGATATACACAACTTTTCTGATTGGTCATAAATAGGGTTGACCGTTGCATGGTTTACTGAACTCTTGTTTCACAGGGGCCTTTCCGTCATTGCATGGAATCACTGTCAAAACCTGCAAAAAAGAAAATAAAAAAGCTTCCCACCACAACCTGCTGCAACACACACACGCTCATCAGTCCTTGCCCAGTAATTTGTCAAAGCTTGAGCAATGCTCCAAAGTAACCTCTGCCACGTGACACCCTTTCCTTTCCTCAATTCGTCATCACCCTCACGAAACACAAACAGGTCCCTGCCCTACTCCTACCACCCACCCCTCTCCGCACGTGCCAAAACTCACTCCCGCCCCCCCTTGCCCTCTCTCACTCACGTGCCCCCAACCCTTCCCCACCCTGTTCAAACCCGTTTTACCTCCGTACGTCTTTGGCATAAGAAAAATATTACATAGACCACCACTATATACCCATCACACACCTCTATTCTCTATTTTATTCATTGTCATTGAATAGTACATAAATGTATAGGTATCTATGTATAATCACCCTTGGCATAAATACAACACAACCACCTTAGTGACCTTACCCTGTTTTGAGTCTTTTTTCCCCCTCTCTGTCCTACACACACATAGGCTCTCTTTCTCTCTGGCCCAACCTGTGCCTCCCTTATTGCACTGAAAATCTTCGTACGAATAATAAAGATTTATTATTATTCTTTCAAAATTTTGTGCTCTCTAAACCCTAACCAAATCAAAAAGGAAAACAAAAAAAAAAAGCAGCACAGTTCCAAAGCCTGGACCTGCTAGCTATATTAAACTTTGTTTCATTCAACCTACGCATTCAAAACTTGTTGCGTGCGATCTACTGTGTAGCCCAAATTATTCCAAGCTTTTATTAATTTCTCGTTTCCGTTTCTGTGTTTTCCTCTGTTGTACCATGTTAGAGAGTGGTGGTGGTGGTGGTGGTGGTGCACGTGATTCTGAGGTGAGTTTGGAGACCGTGAATTCGACACAGCGAAGCTCGATGAGTAGCGAAAGCATTTGCAGCACGAGTTTCGGCCGTCTTTCCTTCGAGCTCCCACCGGCCTCGCCGGAGAGTCTCTCCCTCAAGCCACACCGCTCCTCCGACTCCGCCTACTCCGCCATCCGCTCCGCCACGTTCCGCCGCAAGTCCGCCCTCACCTTCCGCGACTTCCACCTCCTCCGTCGCATCGGCGCCGGCGACATCGGCACCGTCTACCTCTGCCGCCTCCGCAGCTCCAATGGGGGCCAATTCGAAAACGAAGTAGAAGAAGAAGAGGCGAGATGCGCCTTGTACGCGATGAAGGTGGTGGACAAAGACGCCGTGGCACTGAAGAAGAAGGCGCAGAGAGCGGAAATGGAGAGAAAGATCCTCAAGATGCTCGACCACCCTTTCCTCCCTACACTCTACGCTGAGTTCGAGGCCTCTCATTTCTCCTGCATTGTCATGGAGTTTTGTTCCGGTGGAGACTTGCATTCCCTACGCCACAAGCACCCTCACAACCGTTTCCCTCTTTCTTCAGCTAGGTATGTTACTTATTTTAACCATTAACCAACGAACTAATTAGAACTAACCAAAACACTGAAACGATGACGTTTTGTTTTATTTTCATTTTGGTTCGTCAGATTTTATGCGGCGGAGGTACTGGTGGCGTTGGAGTACCTTCACATGCTGGGAATCATTTACAGGGATTTAAAGCCAGAGAACGTGTTGGTCAGATCCGACGGTCACATCATGCTTTCTGATTTCGATCTTTCCCTTTGCTCAGATGCAATCCCTGCCGTTGAGTCACCATCCGATTGCTTACTACAAGATGCCGGGTTTCCACGGTCGCGTTCCTTTCCCACTCCTTTCTCGTGCCTTTCGAATCGGTTGATGTTGTTCCGGTCCCGCAAGATACAAACACTTCAACCGAACCGGCTCTTCGTGGCCGAACCGGTTTCTGCCCGGTCATGCTCATTTGTTGGAACACACGAGTACGTCTCGCCGGAGGTTGCCGCCGGTCACTCCCACGGCAACGCCGTGGACTGGTGGTCGTTTGGGATATTCATCTACGAGCTCATCTACGGTCGTACCCCGTTTGCGGCCCCATCCAACGAGGCTACGCTGCGGAGCATCCTAAAAAAGCCGCTGGCCTTTCCCACGGCCACGCCCTCGAGCTCGCTTGAGCTCCACGCGCGGGACCTGATATCCGGGTTGCTGAAGAAGGACCCGGCGCAGCGTCTCGGGTCGAAGCGAGGTGCCGCTGACGTCAAGAAGCACCCGTTCTTCAAAGAGCTCAACTTGGCGCTGATTCGCATGATGACGCCGCCCGAAGTTCCGGGCTCGAGAAGGCACAAAACGACGCCGTCGTGCCATGGGAAGGGTAGCGGCAACAGTAGTAGTAATAGTAAACAGCAGTCGACGGCGTCGTTTGATTTTTACTTTTGATCCATTTTGAAAAAACAAATGATCGACGGGTTTTGCGCCACGTCTTCAGTGACGTATTTGTATATTGGAGCACAAGTCATTTTTTTTTAATATGAAAAATGAAATGAAATAATAATAAATATTTACGTGAACATTATTTTCTCTTTTATTATTATGTGGGAGGAGAGGAGGGATCGTGTTGTCCCGTTTTGGTTGCCCTATGAGGGTATCCTCATACTCATAGATAATCATAGATATGCCATAGGGGCCTTCAAAAGCTGAAGTGGGTTCTCTTCGTTTCCTCTTGAGGAATGCCATCAGGAGGGAACCGTGAAAAACTGGTTGGACAATACTAAATGGAGAAGATTCGATCCCTTTTTTTTCTTTTCCTCTTCCCGACACACTTGAGAGGACAAAAGAAAGATAATGTTACCCAAATCGAATCCAACTGGTATTTTTAATTTTTTTGTGTCTATGCGTCTTAATGTCAATATTCTGCCTGAATTGAAATTCGTCAACGTAGGAAAATGTAAAATGATGTGTGATCATTGTTATTTATTTGAAAATGATACAATATCATGTACTTTTTATATATATTTTACTTCCATCTAAACGGAAAGGGTTTAGTTACAACTCATCATTGACCTAATTTAAGAGTACACAACTAAACTGGAGTAGTTTTTTACATGCTTCTGCCTCAACACAGGGAGCAAACAAAAACAGGCTTACAGGCACAAAGAAACGCGCGTAATGTGTATGTGTATGTGGGTCATTGTTGATGCCATCATGCCAATATTATTTTGGTGAAGTATTGGAATGCATTTCATCTTTGATAATTAATAGTAGTATTTAGAAGTAAAATTTGAATATTAAATAAAAATCAAGAGTACAGAGTTTAAAGTCAAAATAGATACACAAAGTTAGCAAGGGTAGCTATTAAAAGTTATTACCGGTTTAGTTACTTTTTACTATATAAAAATTGTGATAATTCGTATAGTTGATTCGTTGACACATGTCTTTTAGCCTTTAGGCGACGAGACTTTAGAACATGTGTTTGTTCATAATAATAATAATAATAATAATAATAATAATAGCTAAATACTCGTAAAATTCTAGCATAGAAAAATACTTGTAAAATTCCTACACATATCGAGAGGATCAATGAGGGACTAGAATTGTCTACAATCACTGCTTCATACAATTACTACGGTCAATACAAGATGAGCTATTGATTTTGCTCAATTTTGAATTATATGGTCATTTATTCATTTTGCTCAAGAAAGAAATTAAAATATGAAAATAGAGAGAGATAGAGATAAGTAAATGTAGGGAATCCAAATCCACGACCAAGCCATTATAAGTCTTCAACAACTCCTTTTCCAGACATTTCAATTCAGTCTAATTCATTTTGTCAATTTATATTCTTTACATCCTTTCATTTACTTTCATCTTTGTTATCTTCCTTTCATTGCATCTCGTTTCATCCTTTTCTTCTTGATGTTTTTATTTTTCTTTTGATTTAATTTTTATTTGTTTAATTCTATTTTAATCTTCAGATCTTAAATTTACAATAAAAGTTGCTTAAATATTTTAATCTTCCTTTCTTAAATTTATAATACAAGCTGCTAGCTATTGAATTGTAATTCCATTTTTTGAAGTGAAATCGAGAATCAAATAATAAAAAATAGATAATTTTCCATTAACAAGTGTGATAATTATCATTTAGATGCTTTGTTTTCTTTGTTGGCATTACAATATCTAACTTAATTGGAAGAATGTTGAGAGCCACAATGTGCGATGCGATTCACGCAAATAATTGCAAGACTTTAATATTACGATGTGTCTAAACATGTCGCAGCAGGCAGCATGCTATATATATACAAATAGTTCCTACATTTAATTTTTTTATTTTGTTTAACTATACGAAGAAAAAAGTTGTTAATTTAGTCCGGTTACATATAATGATTTTCAATCTATTCCATACTGTTTATTAGAAGTGTAACACTGTAATATATATACTTAATAATTAATTAAAAAAAGTGATCGTATAGGGATAAAAAATATTTGCACGTAACATACGTTTATCTGATCCTATATTTCATAATAACTCACTGTAGAAAATGTAGGGCAATAAATACAATAATACAAATAAATTAAAAAATTTAAAAAATAAAATATCAAAATTACCCCCATAACTTTTTTTATATCTCTTTGCCAAATTACCCCTATTCTACTTAAAATATGACAATAATACCCCAATAACCTTTTTTTATATATATATAGACTCTGCAATTCTCGCAATATTAAAGGAAAACGGGGCAGAAAAAACATTAAAAACAATTCTACATATAATTAATACTCCCTCCAGTCCAAAATATAAGCAACAAAAATACTTTTTTCTTAGTTCAAAATATATACAACATTCATCATCAATTTTCATATAAATTAAATGCTAATTTTCAATTATACCATTTATTTAATGCAATATTCATATTTACGAGAGACAACAAAGGAGATAATTTTGGAAAAAAATTGAAACTAGTGAATATTAATTAAAATTATCCAATTTCAAAGCATTCTTTGGTCTATGTGTTTTTGTACTATATTGCTTTTATTTTAGACCGAAAAGAGTAATGCCTAAATTAAGTATTTTCTTCGTATATAGTGACGAAATTAAAAATAAATATCATTTACAAATAACAAAATTTTATTTTAGCACCATTCTCTCCATTTATTTTTCACTCAATTTCCTCTATTACTATGTTTTTTTGGTAATAAATGAAATAAATGACACTCATATATCACATTTATATCATTTATTTTATCTAAAAGCATAGTAATAAAAAATATGAAGAGAAAAAAATAAATAAAGAGAATCCCAACTCTTACAACTTGGGCATGTCGTGCTCCTCAAAAATTTTTTAATCATCATAATGGCAACCCAATTTTAAGAATCGATCCTCCAGCTCATCGAAATTCCATGTTTTGTGCTTTAAAATGCTACTTTCAGCCTTTACAGTTGTGTTCATTCTCATCAAACATACCCTCACTCCATCATATCAAAAATATCATCATCTATATAGTAATTAATTCCTTTTTCTCTTTGCCCTCGCTTTGGAATGTTCAAAATTGTTTTCTCTCCTTTGTGTATGAGACATGTTTGTTCTCCATTTTATCACTTATGTCTCTAGGAATCCTTTTTGTCTGCTTGACTTTTGTTTATCACTTGTATAGAAAGCCTAAGCTTGAAATTCACTACACTATTAATGTAGCTTAAAAAATAAACAAAATGAATTCATGTGGCAACTTGAAAGAGCCTAACATGGCTGATTTGGTGTTTTGTAGCTTCCGATGTATACTGTATAAGGATGATTTTACGGTAATGTTAATTAAAAGTTTAAATCTATTACTAAAATCAATTTAAAACTAATTTATCCACAAACTTGCTAGAATAGAAACTTAAATAAAAAGTTTTACATTGAAATGGTGACAACTGAATACTACAATTAGTTGATTGTATAATTTCATATTTTGTTAGGATAATATATATTTTTAGTTTATATAGCTTCTGCTACACAGTTAGTTATTATGTTCAGACATGGTTATTTTGTTATGGCTTTATTATATTTTTCATTTCTGTACTGGGTCTCTGTTAGATAGTTACTGATCAAAGCCTTTGTATACAAACACATACTGTACTGTGCAAAAAAATAAACACATACTGTACGCATCAGATCAATTAATTCATTCAGTTCATTTTTCTAAGAGAAGTGCTATTTTTCACGAAACAAATCACTTTTTATACAGTATAGCATATTTTTTTTATACCATGTCTCCTAGTATATGATCATAATCAAAATGCAGGGAGCCACACACAGTAAAGGAAATTCCAGACCAGCTTCAGGCAAAGACTATAACCAAACTGGCAAATGGAAAAACAGACTTCACTCTTGAGTCTTGACCTTCTCACCAGGTGTCCAAGATCAGGTGGGTCTCCTGCACAAGTTTATCCTATAGTTTTTCTAAGTTTATCCTGCATAAGTTTATTTTTCCCTCACACCCTATAGGAAGAGTGGGACTCCTAAAACACATGATTTTTTTGTTAATTTATATTATACATATATATGTGTGTGTGTGTGTGTGTGCCAATCATCTCATGCAATCATTTTTAAAGATCACTCAGGGTCATCAAAGAAACAGATCTACAAGGCACATATATCATTAAAATTTCTAATAGACAAACTTCCTAATTCAAATCACTATGCATGTATACTGAGTTATAATCCTGACTCTTGCAACCAATTCCATGTGTAATTGTGCATATATATATATATATATATCTGCCTTCATTTTCATCATGCATTAATGACTGAGTGTGAAACAGCATGGTCTTAGTCTTAGCAGAGGTTTTGAACAATGAAAAACATAATCAACTCAAAACAGTCATAAAAGGACAAGGCAGTAAACAATCCTAAAATCAGTACCATGGAGAAATCAAAGAAGGGGGGAATGAAATTCCAAAACTAAAGCAAACCATCCGCCATTGAGCAATTAAGGAAGCGTTGGACTTTAGATTTGGCATCTTTGATGGTAGCAATTATCCTGGTGGACTCATCCTTTGCTTTATCCAGTGTCTCCTTGCAAACAGTCTCTCTATCATATATTGACCAGAACTTTGCTTCCACTTCCTTCTTTTGTTCCTCGCATTGTTTCAGTTCATTCTCCGCGATCTCAATGGTTTTTCTATTGCTTTCCCTTTTCTCTTTCAGGGTGCCAGACTGACTAAAAATTTGCTTTGCCTCAAGTATCTCAACTAGTCTTCGGTGAAGCCACTCAATGTCGACTTTCATATTTTTTATATCATTTACCAGATCCATGTTGGCACGCAAGACATCTTCTTTGATTTTACTGAAATCCTTTTCTTCCAACTCTGAGATTATGTCACATATAATCTCCAACAACATTGAACGACATTTCATCGTCGAAACAGTGCACTTCTCAACAATGTTTCCATACTTGCTGAAAACTTTTCTTAATATGGGCATGGATTCTGGCTTCAATTGGTATCCACAAACTGTGTCCCTAGGCGAACTTTGTGTAACGGAATTAACCTCATCACCTTCATCATGCCACATATCAACAATTTCAGTTAGCTTGAGGCTGAAAGATGGGGATCCAACCATTGGAGTAGACTTGCTATTGCTATGATTTTTATTTGCTCTATCCACAAATATATTTGAGACTTGAATGTCCTCTGCCAAATACTCTTGTTCAAGAGGGACACTCATGCATTCTACCCCAAATGTATTCTGCCCTGGCATTTGATCTGAGTGATTTGGCAATGACTTTTCAGCCTCATGTACTTCCTCCATTTCCGGTATATCAGCCGTGATGTTCTCCGGGGGAGCAGAATTTCCACCCCTTTCAGTCTCTTCATGTCCCATTTCTGGTGCCAAGGTGAAAGGATGAGCAACTTGTCTGAGGTATCTTGAAGGGGAGGCTACAAGAGAACCTTCTAGAACTTGACATGGCTGCACCAAATCTCACAATAGATAAATTAATGATCTCATCTATAGTTTTTCTCTTTGATGGTAGATATATATGCATGTTGGCAGAAATGCACTAAAACACTAAAAAAGAAGATAAAGTAGATGTTATGAGAAATATATGCATGTGTGTGTGTGTGTACAAAGGAAATGTATTTATTTCATACCGAAATGGTAGTGTTAACTGGATAATGAAGCTGTTGGATGACATCAGTGGCAGTGGAATGTTCTCTTAATTTCTGAGGCTGTGAACATCTTGACATAGATGTTATTCCAGTTTCAATAAGCCTCTTTGCGGATCTCAAGGAGGCACGTCGAGAAGAAAGCATCATGGAATTTGGCGTCAAATGCCTTCTGGCTGAGAGAGGGCACTCCCAAGACTCTGACTGAACATTATACATGAGGCAACAAGTAGCAAATTAGAAATTAATAAACCAACACTGAATAATTCTGTATTTGCTGTGCAAACAACCAAGAGTTAGATTGAAAGCTAAAGTTTAGTTTTTTTTGGGGACACTATTGAAGAAATTTTCCTTTTACACTTTCTACGTGCTATGAGTTTATTGTTCAATCCAACCCTTTTCTCCTCTTTTTTTATGTTGATATTTTTCAACATTTTAAAGGTGCAAAAATGAGTGGGTCAACACATTCAGCATGCGAGCAAGTGAGGAAAACAAAATGTGCTTTAACTTTGGTGGCATGTTATGGGGAGAAAAAAAAAAATCTTATGGTCAACAAATAGGAAGAGAATGGAGCACATGCCCCAAGAAAGTTTGTGGGGACATTAAGAACCATACATGATGCGTGTCTTGCAGCAGGTAGTCAACCCTGTATTATATAATCCTTAAGTTTAATGTAATAGAGGTAGAAGATCAAGAGAATGGAAGGAAAAAAGATTACTTTTCATGTGTAGTGAACAAAAATCAACCTCCACCCATACATAGGACATTGATGTATTTCAGAATACCTTAAAAGTTAAAACTTGGGACACCTACATACAACAATCATGGACTTAGAGACACTAAACTACCCCAGCATCCACATTTGAATAAATACTATTCATCCATTCAGTTTTTAATCTCCACTTAAAGTAAGATAGATGGGTAAAAATGAGAAGGAAAGACTAAAGAGTGTGATTTTGCTTCCAAGTTCACGTTTTTCCACTTTTATTTTCATAAAAATGCCTCCTTTTAATAGTTTTCACTCTTTGCAAAGACAAAACCATCATATCCACAAAAATGCTGCAACATGCAAGGTTCATTTTATGCATATGCTAGAAGTAAAAGCCTGCCAAGCAATAAGAGAAGAGTGGATCATGGCATAACATAGCTTACATGGGTTTTGGGGGTGGTGGTGGTTGAACCAGAGTGGGAAAAATCCATAGCCTCAGCATCAGCCTCCAGCTTCCTTTTCTGCTTCTCATCCTTGGTTTTTGTTGTTTCTTCTTTACGCTTTTTTGCTCTACAGGCTCTCCCTGGTCCCTTCCTCGGTGCCATGGTAGTGTTCTTAATGGGGGGGGGGGGGGGGGGAACACTTGGATATCAGAAAAATGGAGAGAGGTGTATGTGTGTGTGTTTCACTGTGAGTCGGATCACACTATGAGCATGCTACACTGCACATGCTGGTTGGCCGAACCACCCAAGAGATTTTTATTTTTATTTTTCACACTTTCACTGAAAATATTTATTTAGTACTGAAGATTGTGTTGAAAGGAACATATTTGACATTCCCATCCTAGTTTTGTCTAGCAACTGGGAATGGCAACTGCCAGGGCAAGGCAGTGATGCTTTTCCGTTCCCCGCTACTTTTTTAGGAAGCTAGCCAGTGCTCGTGATTTTTGCAGGTATATGGCTATTAATATAAGAGTTAGGAATTGAATAGCATTTGGTATTAGACTCGATGGTATTCACAAAATCAACCTCATTGGACACCCAATTAGCTCCTCCACACCCGTTTCCAATGTGTAAAATGGTTGAAAAAAATAGGGGTGTTAATTGGATTGGGTTGAGATGATGAATTTCACCATCCAAATTAAACTAATTGGATTTATTCGGATAATCGATTCACTTTATTTCAAACCCGAACCAAACCAAGTATAATCTATTCGGTTCTCGGATTTTTCTTTTTTAATCCAAACCAATCCGATCACTCGACTAACTTTTTTATTTTAAATATTTTAATTTTAAACATCAATACCTAACTTTTTTTATAATTTTTCTATTTTTTTGCCAATGGGAATTGACATAGATGATTTGACCTTCTGTTCATACTAGCTATGACTTGGATTCAAATACTGAATTCTCTCATTGGTAGGCTATACCTAAATTTTACTATAAATCCTCATTGAGGTTAGTGGTTCTCTCTGGCCTTGCATGGAGCAGACCTCCTCTAATATAAATTTTATTTGATAAAATTTTTTTTCTACTTTTTTGTGTTCATTTTGATATTCTAGTTAGTACACATTATTATTCACTTTAACTATCTTTATTTAATCTATATGCATTTTAACTTAACCTTATTACCAATACAAATAAGGTATAGTTAAATACAATATAAAATTTATACATTACATATACTTGTCTTGTCATGTATTTTAATTTAGGCTGTGTTCGGCAAAAATAATTGATAAGTTATAGCTGATGAGGTAGCTGATAGCTAAAAACTTATAACTAAAAAAACTAGTTTTATTGAGTTTAAAGTGTTTGATAAAATTAGTTATTGAACTAACATATAAATGTAAAATGACATAAAATGATATGTTTATAAAATTCTAATATAAATTCTAATTTTTTATATTTATTATTTATTTAAAAATAGTTATCACTTATTTCTTTTAATTTATTTCATATTGCTCATCATCTTAAAAATAAAATATTAACTTAATTTTTAATATTATCATTATTTTTAAATATTTTTATAAAATTAAATTAAATAATATACATAAAATTAAATTCTATATAAGAGCCATTTAGACCAATAAGCTTTATTGCAGATGCAGTAATGTGCAAAAAAGAATAACCTTAAGCGTGGTGGAACGTAGCCTATCCAAAAAAAAAAGCGTGGTGGAGTGTATTTGTTGCATACTAATAATCGCCTTCTCTCTGCGGATTCATCTCAAACGATAGCTTTGTCTCACCTTGTAGTGGACTTTCTTTGTAAGTGCAAAAGCTGAAGCCACGAGTCAATATTGGAGAAAAATGCACATTTGTCAGTGTAAAGATGAAGACTCTAATATAAATTGATTGGAAAGCATGTAAAATATAAATGCTTTCACAGGAAATAAAACAAAAGAACACCACCACAGATATAGTTAATCTGCTTCAGGCAAATAACAAATGAAACTGATTATCTAGAGAAATTAAGTAGGAACACTAACAATTAACAAAAAGATGTAACTGATCAAAACTAAAGCAAACCATCCTCCATTGAGCAATTAAGGAAGCGCCTGACTTTAGCTTTGGCATATTTGATGGTCTCAGTTATCCTGGTGGACTCATCCTTTGCTCTATCCATTGCCTCCTTCCAAACCATCTCTCTATCACATATCGATCGGATCTTCGCTGCTACTTCCTTCTTTTGTTCCTCATACTCTTTCAGCTCACTCTCCGCAGTCTCAATGGTTTTTCTGTTGATTTCCCTTTCCTCTTTCAGGGTGCCAGACTGTTGAAAAATCTGCTTTGCCTCAAGTATCTCATCTAGTCTCAGTCGAAGCCACTCAATGTCCACTTCCATCTTTTTTATCTCATTTACGAGATCCATGTTGTTCCGTAAGTCATCTTCTTTGATCGTGAGGAAATCCTTTTCTTGTAGTTCTGAGATGATGTCACATATCATCTCCAACAACATCGAACGGCACTTCACAGTCGACGCAGTGCATTTCTCAACAATGTTTCCATGCTTATTGAAAATTTTTCTCAATATGGGCATGGATTGTGGCTTCAATTGGTATCCATCAATAGTGACCCTAGGAGAACACTGTGAAACGGAATTGACCTCATCATCATCTTCATCATGGCACATATTAACCATTTCAGTTAGCTTAAGGCTGAAAGATGGGGATCCAACCAATATTTCTGGTATATCAGCAGTGAAGTTCTCTGGAGCAACAGAATTCCCACCCTTTTGAGTCTCTTCACGTCCCATTTCTGGTGCCAAGGTGAAAGGATGAGCAACTTGTCTTGAAGGGGATGCTACAAGACAACCTTCTAGAACCTGACACGGCTGCATCAAACCCGATAATAGATAAATTAATGATCCCAATCTATAGTTGATCTCTTCATCAATGGTAGAAAACTAGAAAGTGTAGATGCTAATGAATGTTGGCAGAAATGCACTAAAACACTAAAAAGGAAGATAAAGTAGATGTTATGACTTATGAGAAATATATGCATGTGTGTGAGTATAAGAAATGTATTTATTTTTCATATAGAAATGGTAGTGTCAACTGGATCATGAAGCTGTTGGGTGACATCAGTGGCAGTGGAATGTTCACTTGATTTCTGAGGCTGTGAACATCTTGACATGGATGTTATTCCAGTTTCAATAAGCCTCTTTCCAGATCTCAAGGAGGCACGGCGAGAAGGAATCATCATAGAATTTGGCATCAAATGCCTTCTGGCTGAGAGAGGGCACTCCCAAGACTCTGACTGAACATCATACATGAGGCAAAAAGTAGCACATTAGAAATAAACCAACGACAAAAGAAGGAGAAAAAAAATAGAGAAACCCAATAAACAGATCATTGTACATCCTTTTTTTATGTTACTGACGTTCATAGGAATGAAAAAATATATTTGGATATTGAGTACCAAGCATATACATTGAACCTTCATTTACCCTTGAGAAAACATAAATTCATAAAATGTGGGGACACAAACACTGAATAATTCAGAATCCTACTTGAGAGGTTTTGCATTGTTATAAACAACCAAGAGTTACATTGAAAGCTAATGTTTAGTATATTAGTACACTGTTGAAGAAATTTTCCTTTCACACTTTCTACGTGCTGTAAGTTTGGGGAATTTTATTCAATCCAACCCCTTACTCCTCTCTTTTTTTTCTTCAAATTTTTAAAGGTGCAAAAATGAGTGGTTTAACACATCGATTCAGCATTTTTATTGATGCTGAGCAAGTGAGGAAAACGAAATGTGCTTTGACTTTGTTGGTATGTTGTGAAAAAACAAACTAATGGTATGTTTGTGGGGACATTAAGAACCATACGAGATACATGTCTTGCAGCAGGTAGTCAACCCTGTTATTATAATAGAGGTAGATGATCAAGAGAATGGTTTTAAAAAAAAAAAAGATTACTTTCCATGTGTAGTGAACAAAAACCAACCTCCACCATACATAGGACATTGATGTATTTCAGAATACCTTGAAACTTGAGACACCTACAACAATCATGGACTTGGAGACACTAAACAAACAGCCCCAACATCCACATTTGAATAAATATAAATATATCCATCCAGTTATTAATCTCCACTTAAAGTAAGACAAATGTGTAAAAATGAGAAGGAGAGAGTGTGATTTTGCTTCCAAGTTCATGTTTTTTCACTTTTATTTTCATAAAAATGCCTCCTTTTAATAGTTTTCGCTCTTTGCAAAGACAAAATCATCATTATCCACACAAATGCTGCAACCTGCAAGGTTCATTTCATGCATGCTAGAAGTAAAAGCATATTACCACAGCATTTGGAAACAAGAGAAGAGTGGATCATGGCATAACATAGCTTACATGGTTTTTGGGGGTGGGGGTGGTTGAATCAGAGTGGGAAAAAACCATAAACTCAGCCTGCAGCTTCCTTTTCTGCTTCTCATCTTTGGTTTCCCTTGTTTCTTCTTCTTTATGCTTTTTTGCTCTACAGGCTCTCCCTGGTCCCATCCTCGGTGGCATGGTAGTGTTCTTAGTCCTTCTATCTACAAAAGAGAGCTTCTTGAGGAAAAAAACTACTTGGGTCTCAGAGAAATGGAGAGAAGTGTGTGTGCGCGCGTCTCACTGAGTCAGATCAGATCACGTTATGAGCATGCTACACTGCACATTTTTATTTTTATTTTTCCCACTTTTACTGAAATTATTTATTTAGTACTGAAGAACGTGTTGAAACGAACATATTTGAATTTCCCAGCCTAGTTTTGTCTAGCAACTGGAAATGGCAACTGCCAGGTCAGGGCAGTGATGCTTTTCCGTTCCCCACTCTTATTTTGGAAAGCTAGCTAGTAGTACTCATGATTTTTGCAGGTAGATGGCTATTAATATGTAAGAGTTAGGAATTGAATAGCATTTGGTATTAGACTCAATGGTATTCAGAAAACTAACCTCATAATTGAGAGATCCGTTAAATGAATATGGGATATTGAGTATGGGGTTAAAATTTATGAATATGGGTGCAAGTGTATGACGTATAGTGTAGTACTCATCCCTTTTCATTATCTCTCTCTCTCATACACTCGTATAATTAAAATATTAAGATTAAAGAAAATCTAAAGACTTCCATATTTTTTATTTAATCTATACACATTTTGACTTAACCTTATTACCAATACTTAAGCCCCAACAACCTCTCACCTTGAAGTGATTGGACCATAATTTTGTTTGTAGCATAAAACCGGTTGGTGCTGAGAAAGTTAAAATTTTGATGGCAAGGATGATAAAAGTGTAGCAGGGCAGAAGCCCCAACAACCTCTCACCTCCAAGAGTATCGAATGAATAATTTGCAACTGCCCAAGCGAACATCCCTTCATCAGAATCTGTAATAAACTTGTTAGATAAGTGTAAATAGTTACTTCTAGTTACATAGTTTTCTTAGTAACTGTACAGTTGTAAACTTGTTTGGAGAAGTTTTAGTATTCAATAATATAAGATCAGACAACGGAGACTGTCCAATGCTTCCTATTTCAGGATTTCTCCTTTTCACTCCTCTCACTTAACTGAGAAGATACATCACAGATATGTAGTACACAATACACCATCACAAAAATTTAGAAGGGGGAAGGAAGAATCAAATTACAAATTGCAAACACGCTCAAGTTTATTGATAGCTATTTTTTTTTTTTTTGGGTTTGAGATCCCCATTACTCCAAAGCCACTTTGGGTCTTGACTCCTGATTAATACTGAGTGGACACACTTAAGGGGACAAAGCTCCCCTAATACTTAATTTTCCATTAACAAGAATTGAACTTGAGACCTTGTTTAAGAAGAACTAAGCTTCTGACCACTCAAACCAACATGCATTTATTCTGTTATTGATAGTTATTTCCAATAGAAAGATTGAAAATAAAAGTGTAATTTACTAATGAATTCCAATCTATTGAATTCAGCTAATGGATAGTTTAAAACAGTGCCTGATACTCATACAACAAAAATAATCACCATGGTATTACAACTTACTGCTTCTCTCAACCATAAAACAGAAGAGGAAAAAAATATGCAGCATAGATGTAGGTACAAACAGTTGCATGAAACATCACATATCTGACAGTACACTTGCCTTCTCCTGTCAAATGTAGGAAGCTAGCCATATCTAAAGAATGCTAATTCCAATTATTTCTCATTCTATGTTAAGGATAACTCCTAATCCTGCTACCACTTTGTAATATTTTCTCTTCATCTTAATGATTTTCTTTTTATCAAAAAATGCCCTGTCAACTTGTGATCCAGGCAAAAACCTGTAAAGTTGTTGAAACCAAGAGTGCTAGAATCTACATACAATAGGCCAAAAAAATTGTAAACTCACAAAAGAGGCAGAAATATTTTTTAAAAAAGAAAAACTAATTACTTTCACTAAGGTTCTGGCTAACTGTGATGGTTTTGTTTCTTTAGACTCACAGAAAAATATGATTCATGTATCAGTGCGCATGGGGAGGGGGATAATTTTGATTTTGACAATGGGAACCTCTTCAGCTTTACCACCGCCAAGGGCCTGAGCTTCACGTCCTTTCTGTAAAAGCTCCACCAGAAGTCTAACTACCAAGGCAGTCAATAATGACAGAATCTAAAATATTGAAGAGAAAAACCTAGGAAATTCTTGGTCAATTGCAAGAAAATTTGTCTTTCTCAACAATGCTATGTTTGATTGATTAAACAAAAAAAAACAAATGATTCACGGCAAAAAGGCAAGATCCCAAATCTCCTCTAAGTTCTATCACATTAAATTACTACAATGGACTTCTATACCTTGTTTCAGTCTTCACACGTACTTATTGTAAATATTGCCAGCTTGTGGAGATTGCAATAATTTCAACAAGTACTTCTATAGACTTTTGAGAATAGGAAAGGCTTTCCTAGTATTTATCTTTTATCAACAGAACATTTTGGCATTGTTTAATCCAAGTAGCTGACCCCACTTAGAAATGTTTGTCATTACTATTGTAAAGGATTAAAGTTCAACTTCATATCATTAGGAAGGCTCGTGGAGACATTAAGAGAACCAAAGATGAAACATGCAATCACACAGAATATAAAATCGTAGAGCATTATGGACAAGAATAAATGATGTATTAATTTTCTGCATCTCATAATTTACAACAATGCCTTTGGCCAGATAGCATTCTCAAACTAACCATCCAGAACCTACATTAGTCCCCAAGAAAGCTTTCCCCTTGTTTGATCTCTTCTTTTTTGGAAAGAAGAAGAAGTAGTAAAAGAAACAAGTGTAGCAGCTAGAGTGAAAAAATTATATAACCTATTCTGTTGAAGATGTATCACTATAGGAAATGTACGCAGCAGGAAAGCTACTGTTGATAGAAATTAGAAAGCAACACGTCAAAAAGAGAAAATGATAGGCAATTGTCTCCCTTTACACCTCAGAAACGCCTCATAAGTCATAACTAACAAAGAAATCTGCCAGCTCACGGCTTGAAGGTGATATTTGCAAAAATTGGGGCACAATGGCAATTTTCTACCAGAAATTAAGAGAATTCATTTATCTGTTCAGAGGTTCTAACTGGACTTCCATTCTTACAGAGGGTTGCGACTCTTTATCTGCAAGTGTCGTGGTTGTGCCCAAGAGATCAACTGAATCATCTTCCTCAAGATTACCAAGCACCCAATTGCTTCTTCCAGATATCCGGTCCCTTTTTCGTTGCCTTTCATGGTATTCCATATAAATAACAATCAATACACCAATTAAAAACCAAATTGCCAAAGCCCAACTGAGTCTATGGACATTTTCCACATCATATCTGTCTCCTAGATGCTTCATCCCGCTAAAAAGTGCAGCAATTCCAACAACAATTGCACATCTACCAACAATTATGTGGAAATATTCCCAAATAACCCTTTTGAAGGGTGCCTGCTCCCCATTTCTTGGTTTCTGAGGTCTCAGGAAAGCATTTACTGGCTGTATACAAGCCAAAAAAATTGCAGTAAATCCAAATTTAACATGTGCTGAGCTGACATAAAATCCCCCAAGCTCCGCTACAGCAAACAGAAGGGCAAGTAGAACAATTGCTAACCCTGAGTATTGCAAGTAAACATGAATCCGGTACCATCCATCACCTTTTAGATGTTTTAAGTATCTGGCTGCCAATATCCCTCCAGGAAGCAGGATACCCCATGCAAGAAACATCATAAAGCCGTGCACAGCCAAAACCGGAAGTAAATCTTGCTCTGCTTCTGCAGAACCACGCACCAGCAGTACATTGAAAGGTCTATTACTCATACTAGAATGCATATTCCTATCACTAAGATGGTCATTCGTCCATTTGGCACCCATTGCCCAAACAACTTTAAGTGGTGTTGTGGGATCAATAATATTGTTACATTCTGGCCTACTTCCCCGGCTACAAGATGGGTTCAAGGGACGTGTAAACTCCAAAGTAATGATGCCATTTTCTGTTTTACATCTTACATATGTCAAATTCTCATGTGTAGGATGTATGCTTGAAGCATCCTTTCCATCAATCCAGTAAGTGTTTACATGACCTATACCACTATCATCAATCCAACCTACATAAGCATAACTGTTTACCATTCCACTTCCAAGTCCTATTGCAAGATAACGACTTTTTTTCTCACCACGAGCTGCAATAGATATAGAATCCTTTGACAATGTCCAAAAGAAGGTAACCTGTTGATCATTCAGAACAACACTATTATTATACATGTCTGATAGACCCCCGTCAACCACCTCGACCTTCCAACCCATTTTCTGCTTGTACAATGAATGATAGTAGATGTGGTCAGGAGTGTTCCTGTCAGGAGTCCAAACCAATTCAGTGGGACTGGCTTGAACCCCTTGGGCCTCCGGACCTCCAGCATAAATAGTCTCAGTCAGGTTCCTCATCGTAGCATTTCCACCAACCGGATCCGAAGTAACATAAAGCGCAACATCATGCCCGGCTTGAATGGAAAACTTGACTGGCACCCCTCTTTCCACTCTCAACACAGGAGCTTCCTTTTTGTTGATGTAAAGAACCCTTTCCGGATTTGGAGGGTTCGGGTAATGTATTGCAGAACCGGACGAAACCACCAACGGGACTTTTGCATCTGCAATGATGAGATCTTGATCCTCCTTCTCCTCAGCATCCAAGGGACCTGTACACTCATTCACATGCTCCGAGACATTCAGAACCAAATGGCCATAAGTCTCCAAAGGAAAACCTCCATGATTCTGAGGGAGATAATAAGGAATAATAGTATCAGGGGGTTTAATTCGCCCCAAAGCCCAAATAACCTTCATATTTGCTGAATGGTTCACAGGGTGATCATACTTCCCATCAACCTTAGTCAAGTGTCTCCTATATCTAACAAACGACACCCCATCCTTCCTATGCCCATAAATCAACCCCGTATTGTTCACCAAACCCACCTTATCCTGATTCTCCTCCTCATAAATGGAATCAGGACAAACCCCCTGAGCCAAACCATCACTGTTTCTCACACACTCACTATACTTGGTAATGAAGAAATCACCCACAAAGGGCAAACCATCCTCCTTAAACCCTGCCACAGCCACATCAGCCCCTAACATGAGCTCAGAATTATCACCACCACTCGAATTCGCCCACCCAAACGCCATGTAATTCATGATCCCAGTTGCAGCCTCAAGCCCAATTTCAATGGAATCCTCCTCCACGTTCAAACTCCACCTCACCCTAAAATCCTTCGACAAAACCTTGCAATTCTCAAACACCGTCGGAAGCCTCGTCGTCGTCGCCGTCGTAGTCGCATTTTTCCCCAGCACGACGTGCCCGAAATCGGAGGCGGTGGCGCGATCCCACACGGCGAGGACATGGATCATGCTCCACGTGACGTTGCTCATCAAGCGAACCGCGAAGCTTGAGTTCTTATAGGTTTGGTTCAGTTTGTGATCCGAGACGATGAATCCACTCGTGAGGTTTTCGAAATCAGGAGCGGGCGCACCCCACCAGTGCACATCGGCACCGGAGAGCATGTCGAACTGGGAAACCCTAAAGGAGCAATCGTCGGTGATTTTCAGGGAGCCTCGGAGCTGGTGTTGAACCATTGTGAACTCTGACTCCGAATTTACGACCGGGCTGACCCGGCTGCAGTTCGGAACAGGATCCGCGTGCCCGGAGAAGAACGAGGAGTGGAGGAGGAACCATAGGAAGACGAATCTGCGAAGCATGAGGGTGAAACCGTCGCAGTCTTCCGGATCACTTTTGTGGATCCGAATTGGTGCTGCTGTTGCTGCTTGTCGATGGTGACGAACCACGGAGGTGGCGGTGATTGGAGAAACGCCGTCTATGGCGGCGGAGAAGAAGGAAACGTGAGTTCCACTGTGGGAATTGAAGAGCGTGAAGTAATGTTTGTTTGTTTTTCTCCTACTTTTTCTTTTTCCTTTCTGAAGTTTGTTCTTTGCGCGTGGCGTTGGGTTTCAGGTCGGGTCAGGATGCGCGGCGAAAGCGCTTCGGTTATTCGGGTGGAAAAATTAAGAATGTTTTTCTTGTTTTGATAATACAATAATTAATTAATCACATCGCATCACTTTCACTATCAATCTATTTGACTTAAGTAACCAACGTTGTTGGCCCAGTGGCTTTGGCTACCACTGGGACGCACGGGGTCGACTTGGAGCTCCCAAGTTCGATTCCCGCAGCGTTAAAATCTAACGTTGGCCAGTGCAATACTTGTCGCAACGCACGAGCGCAGATTAGTCCTTCATTGAAAGTGTTGGGACACTGCGTGGGGTAGGAGTGATCCCCCCGAACCAAAAAAAAAAATCTATTTGACTTAAGTAACTACTTGCATACGGTTCTGAGACTTTTGTCAATTGTGATTCTGAGTGAAAAAGTAAATGAATTTTTTTAAATAAAAAAAAATGGTTAAATATATTTTTTTCCTTCAAATTTGAGTTATTTTTATTTTTATCCCCGAAATGTAACTTTTTAGCTCCATAATTGAAAATATGTCACATTTAATCCCTTTCATGCACTCCGTTAAGTCATTAACGTGGACGCTTATGTGACTAACAGATTTACACCTAAGCTCCTGCCACGTATATAATTTATCACATTAATTTATCTAATGTGGTGTCTTTTTTATTCACATCAACCTATCTAATGTAACATCCCAATGTTGTCTTGCCCATGATAACATGCACTTCAAGTCTTCAACCAAGTGGAAGTCATGTTAGATATGCTGATGTAGACCAAAAAGACATTTAGAATGTCACATTAGACTAGTTATACATATAGCAGAAGCTTAGGTGTCAATCTGTTAACTACATTAACAGAGTCATTAAAAGGGACTAAATGTGACTTATTTTTAATTACAAGACTAAAAAATTACATTTTAGTATTAGAGGTGTTGGGCATTAGGATTTTTCACTAGCTTGTTTATTTAAACACTACTTGAAATAGCATATAAAAAATGACCAAATTGAACCAAGTCTCTTGGCCCATTGGTTGTAAGGGCAGCCCTGAGACACGGGGGGTCGACCTGGAGGTCCCAGGATCGATTTCTGCAATATTAAAAAAATACTTAGCCAACAGAAGCCACACCCCGCAAGCGCAGATTAGTGTATTTATAACCAATATAAGACTAACAACTCATTTTGAATCCCCAATCGAGTGCACCCTTCATTAAAACTCTCAATAGGAAAGTGTGTTTTTTTTTTTAACTTAGTGTTTGTTCAAATTAATCCATTTTAATATTTTTTTTAACAATTTAAAAAAATAAAAACACTTCGCTAAAAGGAAAAAATTGAAGCAAACTCACACGTACTGAATCCGGAATTCCCAACAACTCACCCCTGTGCTTACAGAACAGGAATCATTTCCAAAAACCGCTTTCCGTGAAAAAAATTGAAAACTCACGCAGCAAAGAAGACTGAAGAGTAAGCAAAAAAAAAAAAAGCGGTTCTGAGAGAAGAAAGGATGTGACCGAAATTATCATAAAAAACAATAATCGGAAGCGTGAAGCAACACCAACCAACCATTAACCAAAACCTGCAAATTCTTTGTCAAATAGCAATCGCATGTTCCATAGTCTCACAGCTCTCACTCCCTCCCTATATGGCCATGCTTTCGCTCTCTCTCAACTGCCGGTGTTGCTGGAGTACCGTGGACTATGCCCACACCAGATATGGCGCTACCTTCACGAGTCTCGCTCACAGTTAGTCTAAACTTTCTTTAACCGCTATTACAGTTATTCATTGGATTTCGCTTTCTTTCATAGTTCTGTTGATGTATTTCCATTTACCCAAATAGTAAATAGCACCAACTAAGAGAAACCCCAATCAATTTGTGTCAGGTGATTGACTAACGATGCTTATGTAATTAATGTGACTTATTTATTCACTATGCAATTTTTTAATATGCATACTTACTATAAGAGAGAGGGCTTCCTGAGCGAGATTTTAAATTGCGGTTGCAGTTGCCTCGTCGCTATCCTTCATATTGCAAAAAATTGTGGACAACCGTGGTTGATGCCATGCAATCACAATTGAGGTTGCAATGCATTGCGGAAACCTCAAAAACCTTTCTACTGCAGCTACAATCAATTGTAGACTGCAATTTAAAAACCATGTTTGTGATATTGCAACTTCAAATCAAAATTTACCAATGAGCAATTACTCATCAAAGAGAGACAAGGATGAAGAGAATGAGAGGACATGCCTATTAGAGTCATATTTTCTCTTATTATAAAGTTCTTTTCTATGTATGCTTAATGTGTGGCTTTTATCTTGATTGTGCTTAATGAGAGGACAATGTTGAAATTTTTAGCTTTAAAGTTGCATAAGCTTCACACAACTTACATAATGTATTGTTTATTTCATAGGGAGTAGATATAGCACATGTTCTTTTGCAAAGAAGTCGTTGAAGAAATCCAAGAGAGAAGGACCAGAGGCATTTGGAGATTTATCAGACGACAAATTTGTTCAAAACGATAAGTTGGACACTTCTCTTAATCCAGCTGCCCAGAATGCTAACCCTATACCTTCCAGGAGTGCTGTGCTTCAGGCTTGCGTAATAACTTCTAGTCTGATAGCTGCTTTGGGGATAGTGATTCGGCAGGTGCGCTTCCTTTTATGCATTGCTGAATCAGTTTCCCCCTTTGTTGCATTTTTCCAATTCTGTTGTATTGTATATTTTAACAACATAAACATGGTTGCACATTAAACCTATATATGATTCATTTAGCCATCATAGAAAGTATTTCAGTTTGATCCGTCCTTTCTTGCACTACATTAGTAAGGAGAAGTTAAATTGAGATTGAAAGTCCTATTCTTTAGAACCAGGTTCTTAATTCCAGACAAAGTTTGGCTTTCCCTCTAGGAAGGAGAGTTGTCAAATTGATCACCATTTGATTGAAGGTTGTTAGCAGTGGAAATTTGCATAAACAGGATATTATGTTCATTTTGTACTTCATCTAGTTTTTGCTACTTGCAGGTGTCTCATGTTGCGTCAATGGAAGGATTGCCAGTCTTGGACTTGTCTACAGATGTATCATGTATTACACTCATATTTACTTCTTACTGCCAGTTTTTGGTTCAAACTTCCACTTATTCTCTTTGATCCAAATTCATAAGACATTGTGTATCAAGATTGAAGAACTATTTTTGAACTCCTAATTGTATAAAATAACTTTTCTCCTCAAACACGTGCTGTTACCATAAACCAGTATTGATGTTTATGAAATACTGTAATGCATATAGCAATTTTGGATTTTCAAGTGGTATCTCAGGTGAAAATTATTGAACATTAGGGTTGATAATTTTGGAATTTTTTAACCATAAGGCATGGAAGTACAACCATTCCTCTGTGTGTGTGTGTGTGCGCATGTGTGCGCATGTGTGCGTGTGTTTATGATAATTGGAGCAAGGCTACACATGCATGGATCTATTTATAGCGAATTGTGATATTTTCATGAATACTGATATGAAATATGAACTATCTCATATTCTCATGGTGGGACTTTAAGGCTAACATGACTTCTAGTGGATCTAATCACAATAAGGAAAATTTTGTGAAATTTTTTGTCAAGTGCCTGTAGCAAATATAAATGTGCTTGTTTCTTGTGGTAAATGCTTTGCAAGTGTGTTGAAAAATTTTATTATAATGTGACAAGTATCTTAAGATTTTTCTTCTTCTTTTATCTGCAGTTGGTTTTGAAATGTGGCATCTTGAGTTGATTACAGGACTTGTAGTATTAATATCATCATGCCGCTATTTGCTATTGAATACTTGGACAGATTTTGCCGAGTCCAGTGAAGCAGCCAATAAGCAGGTAACTGAATCAAGCCATAGATCTGGAAATGTCCTTTAAGATTTTGTAAGCTTAGTATTGTTATTAGTGGATTGCCATTTAAAACTTGAATATTCTGTAGTGCATGGTAGTAAGTTGAGTAAATGTTAGTGCAACTGACTAGAAATAATTCCTACCTAGAGATAACTTTCTTGCAACTCAGTTTCTTGTATCATTTTTTGTGTTTCTGTTTCTCAACTCTGGAAATATTTTGTTTTCCCAATCAGGTCCTTAGCTCACTCCAGCCTTTGGATTATATTGTCGTTGCATTTTTGCCTGGAATTAGTGAGGTTAAAAGAGAGCTACTCTTCTTGGCTTATTTCACCTTTCTTGTTTATTTTTCATTATTTGACTAATCGCATTTAACCCTCTTGAGTTCCAGGAAATACTTTTCCGTGGTGCAATTCTGCCACTTTTTGGAATGAACTGGAAGAGTATTGGGGTAGCTGCCATGATCTTTGGTGTTTTGCACCTAGGCAATGGTCGAAAGTATTCCTTTGCCATCTGGTGCATATCTTTCTCAATTCTGCCCCTTGCCTCCCTCCTTCTCTCTCTTTATCCCCAATTTCCGAAAATTGTATTGCTGATTTTAATTCCTTTTAATATCTCCTCCCCCATGGCCTGCAGATCACATCCATTTTCCATTGTTGTGTTGTTAGTCCTGATTAAATTAGAATAAGATTGTTGTTTGTATTTCAGGGCAACCTTTGTTGGTCTCGCTTATGGATATGCTACAATTTTATCATCTAGCCTCGCGGTTCCCATGGCTTCTCATGCAGTGAACAACCTGATAGGAGGGCTTCTATGGCGGTACACATCAAATACATCAAAGCAGAAATGAAATGAGTCAATGCCATCTTAATAGATAAGTTACCACATCTACTTATATACAACCTCCTAGTCCTACTCCTCCTCCTCCTCCTCCTCCCCCGTTCCCTTCTAGAGGGTTTGATTTTGTGTATATAAGAATTATGATACAGAGATTCAGGTCATACAGAGACCAATCCAATTCGAGAGGTCTGTTTGCAAATGCAGCAACTACTGGCATCAATTTTTTAAGGAAGAATTCAAGTCTGTATGTTACTTGTAGATTTCTGTGGTAATTCTGTGGAAAACTGTCATGTAATTTATTTACCTTAAATAGATAACTGTAATTTTGTAATGGAAACGAGGTCACATCACATGGCTTGGTTGTTACCAATTTGGAATCGTGAGTCTCCCATTTTTGGAATATGGCCTCATTGCCTTGGGACTAAACCTTCGTTTTCTATTACCCTTTAAAGGGAATAATATTCCCCTAAAAATAAAACGGAAAACAAACAGAAAACCAAATCACCCGCGTTTTGGACGAGTGGGCCACGCAGGAAGGTAAGAAGACCCAACAACTCTAGCTTGCGTTGCGCTTCGCTTCCTATTCCTCACCCCCTTATTATAAATGCTGCATTTGCAACCTGATTTTTTTTCAATCCATTCAATTCATTTCAATCTCTTCTCTTCCTTCTGTTTTTCTATCTCTTCTTTGTTGTCTATTCCTTTTCCCCGGAAATTTGGGTAACCACCAATCATCACAAAGCTTCAATCTTTGTTATGGCTTCGGTAAGATCCTCCCACCATGACATGTAATATAATGCCTATATCTCCTACCAATGATTTTAAAACCAAGGCAAACAATCTTATCTGGTTTGTCTTTTTTCATAAGTTTTTACAATTAGCAAAACAGAAATTAGCTTTAGCTATTTATTTTCCAGTGATTGATCTTTTTCGTTTATGATGTACAAAAGGGTAGTTTGATAATCATTTATTTTCGGGTGAGCAATTAATCAATGTCTTGCTTGATACACACACATATGCATGTGCAGTATGAACAACAACAAGGAAAGCCTCTACCCAAGTTCGGGGAATGGGACGTGAATGATCCTGCTTCGGCTGAAGGATTCACTGTTATATTCAACAAGGCCAGAGATGAGAAAAAAACCGGTAGAGGAGGATCGGGGCGCGTTGCGTCGCAGCGGAGATCTGATTCGCACAAGGATGATGACAAGCCCCCCAAGGTACGTAGTACATATCAATCAATTGGTAACGTTAATAATATTTCCTTTTTGCAACAACAACAACAACAACTGTGTCTGTTATGAAGCTGAACAGCTAATATAGTACATAACGTGTATTTTGGGTGCAGAAAAAGTGGTTTTGCTTTGCTGCTTAGGACATATATATCTATATGGTGTCGTGATTCCTTTCAGTTTTCTTCTGAGTTCTGAGGCCACATCTGTCGCTAGACCCCGGATCAGAGATAAACTAAAAAGGAAAAGAAAATAGTTGCAGCCTGCTGCTAATCATCGTTATAGCTTCTAGTTTTTTTACACTTTGTTTTTCCCTTTGCCACCTAAATACATTATACATATCATATGGATGTAGCTACTTGGACGCTCAAGCCGAAAGTAATATGTGTAAATAGGTGAATCAATAACTACCTTCTGCAATTACAGAAAAGCATATATATATGTGTGTGTGTGTGTGTGTGTGTTGATAAAATACCTTCATGATGTTGATGTGCTCAATTATAGGCATTTTTTAATTGTAGCTTATGCCGTGTTTATAGAGCCATCTTCTATTTAAATGTGACGATTACAACTGGGGTGGTTGTCGTTGGGGGGACAAATTGTAACGCTTTGCACCAGCCGTATAGTGCTGACCATGATTGGTTGAAATTGATGATGGTTTTGTATTGGATATATAATAATTTGTTTATATATAATATATAATAAGAATTTTAGGAAAATTAGTGATTCCTTCTCTTCTCTTCCTTAATTTAGCCTCCTCTACCATATAGGCATCAAAGTAACAAATTGGTATATTGAGCAAAGATTCAGAAAAAGAATTTGACTGTTTTAAAATGAAGAGTGCATTTTTAGATGTTACAATTTGATTATAAAATCAAGAGTTGGAGTTAATTGTAATAAAAATACATCACATAATTGATAAATTAAATATGAAAATTTTAAGAAAGCGTTGGGACACTGTGTGGGGTCGGAGCGATCTCCCCTTGAACCAAAAAAAAATGAAAATTTTAATATCTCAGTTATGTTGCTATATTAATTATGTTGTAGTGTAAATCCGTGTGTGTGGAGAGTTGAGATTCTCTTCATTTCTTTTTCTCTTTATTTCTTTTATTATTATATTTTTTGGAGAAATAAATGACATAAATGTGATACATTGGTATCATTTATTCTATTTATTCTCTCAAAAATATAGTAATGGAAAAAATAGAAAGAAAAATAAATAGAGAGAATCCTAAATCGTGTGTGAGGATGCTTAATTATTTCAGGAAAAAGAAGTAAAGGGTATATATAGATCTATTGTACAGTATATTTGCCGTTTTCTGCTTTTCTAATTTTGATAAGTGGGGATGAAAGTAATTAATCAATTAAAGCCTCTACATTGTTGAGCAGACACACTATGATGACTAACAATTTAATAGGGATTCATCATAATAAAAGTGAACATTGACTCCACTCATGACCAATATTCAATGAATTTGGTTGTAAGAGCTTCTTCTATTGTGGCCATGCAGTGCTTGCTGTGACTTGTTGCTGTCACGGCAGAAAGTTATATCGCCGTCAAGTTTCACATGAATTAAGGGGAGCAGATCCACTTGGGGTGGATTTGCAGCTATCAATATACCATGTTACAAATTTACAAGCTAATAAATAATAACTAAACAAATTAACAATGCAGGATGAGATGACCTGTTTTGAAATACTTATAAATGTAAAAGGTCACCACCCATTTTATTTTAAGCATGCTAGCTAGTTGACTCAACCTATCTTTTTTATTTCTTAAAATGGTAACTAAGGTGTAAGATTGAATATCAAATATTATAGGACCAAAAAAAAAAACATAATTCCATGCAAAGCATTCGAGCGATTGAAGTTAGAGTACTTATATTGGTGGACGCAACCAGAAATTTATTCAAAAAAAATTAAAGCAATTCAACCATGACTCTGAGTGTCAGGTTCAGCGACTCGGGTATCCCTCCTCAACTCAGGCATTCGCGGTGAGAGTGTTGTGGCAGATGCGTTTGTGTTAAGATTTTATAAAATCAAGGCTTAAATATATTTTTAGTCTCTCATATTTGGTTTAAGTTTTTTTTAATCCCTTAAATACTAAGAATATTATTTTAGTCCCTAATCTTTTGAAAATCAGTCACTTTTGGTCCCTCACATGATTATTTTAGTCCCTAATATTTTAAAAATGTGTCACAATTAGTCCCTCATATTTCAAGAAAAAGGACCAAAAGTGACTGATTTTCAAAAGATTAGAGACTAAAATAATATTTTTAATATTTGAGGGACTAAAAACAAACTTAGGCCAAACATAAGAGACCAAAAACATATTTAAGCCTAAAATCAAATACTAATACCACGTGTATATACATAACAAATTTATCTCAATTGTTGATTTTTTATTGATGATTAGAATTACTTATTTTATCCTCTAAAATAATTACTTAATTCACTTTAGAGGAGATAAATCTAATAGATAGGGAATGATCAAGGGTTTGGAACCAAACTCATTAGTCATTATCAAATTATGCATACATATATATATATATATATATAGAGAGAGAGAGAGAGAAAAATGATAAATGTTACCAAAACACACATTTTTTTTATAGGAATCCTGTATATCTATTAATTTTTTTTCCTTTTTTTCTCTACAATAAAATGAAAAAAAAATAGTACACTTTCTGTTAAAAAAATTAGTACGCTTTCTCTATCCAATTTCTCCTGAGTTATTGTTGAAGTAAGTTATTATTCCTTTAGGAGTGATTTGGTGGTTTGAGGGAAAAAATATAAGGATTGAAGTAATAAGGAGGTCATGAGATTAAAATCCTCCGACTAACTTAACATACAAATTAATACTCTCTCCATCCCTAATTATAAGAGGTTTTTACCTAATTATCTTCCATCAAGGAAGTTGGTTAATATAGTTTATAGCATTAAATATGTCAATAATTTACACTATATTTTCAAAATTGTCCTTAATAATAGTACCTATCTCTTCTCACTTTCTATCTCTTATTTATTTAATTACTGCATTATTACATCTCTCTTCCAACAAATAAGGATAGTTTGGGTAAAAATTAATTAATATATGATATATTTTCAAAAGTCTCTAATAAAAAGGGACAAACAAACTTATAAAAAATCTTTTATAATTAGGAACGGAGAGAGTAACATTTAACTATAAAAAATATTGTCCCTTTTCTTCCTCCACTAAATTGTGTCTCTCTCGTTGCTTTTTGTGCCTTAAAGAGACAAAGTTTTATATGCTTTTATACAATCAACCAAAAACAACCACCGATGCCACTTTCTCCACACAGCATTAAATTTGTGTGTTGACCAAAAAAAAAAGCATTAAATTTATGTATGTACACAAATCGAATCTGACCTACAATAATAAGTGGTCACTAATTTTATATTAATTATGAAAATATCTCACTAAATATCAAAATTATCATTTTAAAAATTGATATTAAAAATTGATATCAAGATTATACCTCTCTCTCTCCCCCTTTTCTCTCTCTCTCTCTCTCTTTCTCTCTCTTGGTCTCTCCCCCCTCTCTTGCTCCCTCTCTCTCTCCCCCACCTCTTTCTCGCTCCCTCCCTCACTATCCCCTCCCTCCCTCCCTCTCTCTCACACACTTTCTCTCTCCCCCTCTCCTTCTTTCTCTTTCGCTCTCTCTCCCTCCATCTCTCACTCTCTATCTCTCTCCCCATCTCTAGCTCTCTCTCCCAATCTCTCTCCATGATCTCGCGTCTCTCACCCCTCCCTCTTGCTCTCTCCCTCTTGCTCTCTCCCCCCTCTCCCTCTCTGTCGCTCTCGATCCCCCGCTCCTGCTCTCGCTCTTCCCCTTCTCTCTTATTCTCTCCCTCTCTCTCCCTCCCCCGCTCACTCTCTCTATACTTCACTCTCGCTCTCTCCTAATCTCTCCCCCTCTCTTGCTCTCTCCCTCTCCCTCTCCCTCTCTCTCTCTCCCCCACCTCTCGCTTTCTCCCACCCTTTCCCCCTCTCTTGCTCTCTCTCACTCTCTATCTATCTCCCCTCTCTCTCATTCTCTCTCTCTCTCTCTCGTTAGCTTTTAAAATATTTATTCTACCCCAAAGAATTTTTTTTTATTTACAAAAAAACAAAAAAGGCAAAAAATTATGAAAATTTATTTTTGTGTTTGACAGTGAAGGTCCCTGCTCCTACGTATCCTCAGGTGCAGTGACGAAATCAAAGCTACGTAGTTCTTTATAAAAAAAAATTGTGTTTATTTATATTAATTTTGATTTTTTTATTATAAACACTATTAATATGTTATTTTTAACAACGCGGTCACATAGTTAACAAATAGGAAGAGGATCCAAAATGGTTACCAATTTTGACCAGCTAAAACAGAGAAGTTTTTAGCAATAGCCAAGTAAGAAGAGGATCCAAAATGACCATCACTAATTACTCCATTTTAAAATTGTTTTCGCGATAGTCAAATAGGAAGAAAATCCAAAATGGTTATCACTAATTATTTAGTTAATTGATTCATTAAAAAAAGGTTCAGATACAACAAAAAAAGAATTGGGCCAAACCCAAATACTCCCCACACACACAATGAAAAAGGAAAGAATGGGTCGTAGCCCCATGGAACAAAAACACAAAGGAATTAAAAAAAATTAGAAAAATCAAAAGGGATTTGACCAAAAAAAAAGAAAAAAATCAAAAGGCATCAGATGGGGGAAAAGGGTTCACTTGGAACATAGCCCCCAAATGTAACGTGAGGGTAAGAAAAGGAAGAGCTAGCTACCGTGGCTGAGTGTGAGTGAGAGAGAGAGAGAGAGAGGAAGAGAGAGAGAGCACGGTGAGAGGGAGAAGCAGGGAGAAGAGAAAAGAGGAAGGAGAGGGGGGTGGATCCGCGGCGGCTAGTGGCGGCCTTGTGTAACATCCGTATTTTTAGGATATTAGTTAGAATTTCTGTTTTATATGAAATACTAGGATCAAAGTGCTAAGAAAATTAATTTGGTCATATAATAATAAGTATAAGACACTTATAATAAGTATAAGACACTTATGAAATTATTTTATTAAAACAGTAACTTTTCCTTACTGTTTGACATCCGTATTTTTCGTTATTGATGGAAAAGGGTTTTAATAACACAAGTGTGTTAACCCAACCTTTTCAAACAAACTTCCTTCACAAAAGTTGGTTCTTTTAATATTTGTGATTTTCTGAAATTTTCTTATAATTTTTGAAAAACTTTAGAAATTACTGTTTTGACCCTGTTATTTGCGGAAAGTGTAAAACCCTGATTCAGAGACCGATTTGAGGTCAGAAAAAGATTTTGAGTAGCTGAATCATGTTTTTATATTTTTTACGATTTTTGGAAATTATTTCATAATTTTCTGAAAAGCAGGTCAAAACGCTACTTTTTTTTTACGCTTATAAAATACGGAAAGCGGAGGTTTCTGGTCCAAAATCGATTTATGTCGAACAATGAGGGCTCAAAATCAAATTTTAAGAGAGACCATTAGTAATTAAATTCAATTTGCAAATTTTCTAGGATTTTTCTGGAATTTTCTGAAAAAGTATTGTTTTTCACTTACGGCGCGTCCATTTTCTGTTGTTTTTACAAACTGCAAGGCTTATTCTTACCGTAAAATTTCCAAAACTCTTCCATGAGGTTCTTACATGTCATTTTCGAGATTCCTCATTTATTCTTACTATTTAAAATTGTTTTTGAGTGTTAGCTTAGTAAACAGACTATTTTAACCCTTAATTGCGGAATAAGCCGAATAGAGACGAATAGAGGTATAGTGGCCATGATATGGAAACTTAGGAACTTTGAGGGGTTTGAATACAATTATAAGAAGTATATAAGAGTGGGGAACATCATGATTGCCTTAAATAGTAAGGTGGGCAAGTAAAAAGACCATTTTGCCCTTAGTTCCCACTTAAAACTACATAAACTTGTAGTTTTTGACCAAGCAATCCAATGGCCTTCATCCTCCCTCATCTTGGTCGACATCCATACTTAATTTGGAGCCTTGGATGAGCTTTTTGGCTTATGAGTCACTAGCTTAGTCATAAGGGATGGCCAATTAGAAAAATGGATCATTTTTGAATTAGGGATTTATGACATAGTCTTGAAAAAGGTGGATGACCTCACAAATTTTTAATACCTTCCTTCTCCCTAAGCTTGGCTGCCTCCACCACTATAAATAGACCCCTTGGCTTCATAATTTTTCACTCATCCAAGAAGCCAAGGAAGCCTTGAAGACAACAAACACAAATTCTCTCTCTTTTCACTCTTAGTTCTTAAATTTCTTTGGTGTTCTTGCTTTGTTCTTCATCAAGTTTTGGCCAAGGTAAGGGGTTAATCTTGCAATTTAATTTGTGAAGTATGAGTTTTGATTCTTGTTTGTGTTAGGATTGTATGCTTTAGGTGTTTTTACTATTAAGCCTTAATAAATGCTTTTATAGCCTTAAAATAATTATTTTGTGCTAAATATTAATAGTAAAGTTATAATGCCCAAATTTTCTCTAAATTTTCGTGGGACTAAGGTTACTATGTTAAAATCATTTTTGAACTTTTGTAAACATACCGTTATAATAGCAAAATTTATACTACCGCAAACATGATTTTACCGCAAAGATAATACAATTAATTATTTTGTGAAAACCCTGGTATTGTCTATCATTGATATACAAGGTCATGGTTAGGATAAATGGTTTATCAGTATGGATCTGTCTAGAAAGGAAGTGAGACCTTTGAAGGGGCTAAAGCAGTCCGTCTCTCTGTGGCCTGGGATCTGTACTGATACGCTGTTTGGGGAATTCTTAATTTAGGGACTCGGTATATATGTGACTAAGATAATTGGGGAATATAATGGTAATGGATTCTCGATGAATTATACTGTTATATATTTTTGGTTCAGTATTCTCTATGTTTTCAACAGTGGAAATTTGTGAAATAGTTTCAATGGGTTTTTTCTGAAAAATGAACCGGTGTTCAAGTATTTCAAAATATTTCAGTTTTGACCCCTGTTCAATAAATTAATTACTTTTTAGTACTATTATATACACTTGAACGAAAAGGAAGTATGAGTTGTCTGGGATAAATGGTTCTGTGTTCTATCTGAATGGTGAAATTCTGTGTTTTCCTGAGATGTGTGATTTGGTATTCTTATATGAGAAACGTGGTTCTGTGTTTACTTGTGATTCCGTGTTTATTTGAGAGTTAAGTCGTAAGCTGGTATCTGTGGTTATTAAGCAAAATCTCTTGGAGTAGCGGGCTGAATGCTCGTGGCTAGGTGCCGAAATTCCTATGGTAAATTCTCCTTGAGTAGCGAGTGACTTACTCGTGGGTGTGGCCCGAATATAAGTGGTAAAGTCTCCAGGAGCGGCGGGTTCTTTTCTCGTGGGTGTGGTCCCGAAATTGTGTCGTAAAATCTCTAGGGGTAGCGGGTTCTTTTCTCGTGGGTGTGGTCCCGAAATTCTTACGTAAAATCCCCAAGTGTAGCGGGCAGGAAGCTCGTGGGTTTGTCCCGAAAGTATAGAGAGTCTTGTGTGAAATTCCCTATTTAAGATGTTGGCTGATTCCTTTGTTGTATATTGTTCCCACTGGATGCTCCCAAATGTGCTGTGTTCGAGTGAAATTCTTGTTGTGTTGATATACTGGTTATTTTAGTATGATTCCTTAGTGATTGTGTTGTGTGTTGCTGTGGGTCGTACTTTCCTTATTAAGTTGTTTAGAGTTTCACCCTTGCCTGCTTTGTTGTGTTGATTCATGACGGAGTAGATTTTTGACCCAAGAAGAGGGTTAGCTCTTAGGAGAGGAGCTGAAGGATGCTGTTGAGTAGATGATATGGATTCCCAGAAGATTAGACAGTTATTGTATTATTTGGGTAGGGATTTAGAGACCAGACTGGCTCAGATGTTCACTGTCTTACTTTAAACTCTTTCCTGTACAAACTCTGATGATTTTATATATATATGAGACGATATCTTTTTCGCATGGTATTGCATTATGCTTCCGCACTTGAACTCTTTTGAAAAGAATTAATACATATTTCTCCATCCTTTTCTGTGTTTAAAAGAAGAAAAAAATTTATTCACGTTTTCGGAGAAGGAATGTTGAGTTTTCACTAAATATTTTCTAAGTTATTTCGAAATTCATTGGTAACTATGGTGTAATATCCTTTTTGGAGAAAGGGTGTTGCACCTTGGTCGTGTCCCGCTGCTGTGAGGGAAGAGAGAGAAAGAAAAATAGAGAGAGTGTAACATCCGTTTTTCTGAGTAACTGTTCTAAATTTTTGTCTTATATGAATTTTTGGAAAATAAATATTTTGAGACTTATTTTTGGTTTACAAATAGGATTTAAATACGTATGTTTAAAATTACTTCTGAAAACAGTCAATATTCAGCTTCTGTCAGGTCTACCTACACGATCTGTTTCCTTGTCTATTCGTCTCTATTCTGTTTTATTTGAATTCTTGTGACAAAAATGTTTTGTGGTTTATTTCTAGCTTAAAATTAGGGGAAAAATACATGTATTTCGAAATACTTCTGAAACGGTAGCTTTTCAATCAATATCGGGTCTTTTTACAGAAAACGGTTTACGTCTAACTGACGGAAAGAGATTTAAATAGCTTGTGTGTGTTAAACAAACTAAATAAATAAACTTCCTTCATAAAAGTTGGTTCTTTTATTATTTTAGATTTTTTGGAATTTTTCTGGAATTTTTGGAAAACTTTCAAAAAATACCGAAAACTACGCTACCCGGTGACGTTTAAACGCAAAAACCTTGCTTCACAGGTATAATTTTCGTGTAAAAGGTCCATAAGTATTTTATATTTTATTTTTAATTATTTATTTCATGATTTTTAAAATTATTTCTGTGTAAGTTTTGAAAATCCTATTTTTTTTTGCTTTTTCGGGTTTATACCTGCGAAACGATAAAAACCGAAGAGTTTGCACTATCTATAAATTTCAAAAATGAGTGCCACGAAATTATTTAAGCTTGTCTTGGCATTTTCTAGCATTCTCATTGGTTCTCATCAATTTTAGTTAATTATTTCAATTTTTGATTTATGAAATGACAAAAATACCCTTGATTTTCATCCTTTTTCATCCAAACCCTAGGGGTATGTTGGTCAAAATACATCCCACCTCTTCCAGCCCATCTTGGCCGCCTTCTTCATATGCAAGTGGAGGGGATATTCTTTTTTTTATGCTTATGCTTCCTTTTGAACCAATTAGATTTTAATTAAATAGTTTTTAGTTATTTTAATTTCTTTTTCCTAAACCATGGTTTGTGAAAACTATGGGCTTAAAACCACTTCCCTTGGCTGCCTCCTTGGCTATAAATAGAGGAGGGGTGCTCTTCATTTTCTTCACAATCCAACTTGAAGAGAAATCACTCAAAATCCTTTTCTTTCCCTTTTGTTTCCTTTGGTTTTTCTTTGTTACTAATCAAAGTTTTTGTGTTTTTGTTCTTGTGTTCTTAGTGTTCTTCATTGTTCTTGGCCAAGGTATGGGAAAATTCTTCTTATAGATGGTTTTGATCTTTGTTTTGATGAAAATTTGTGTGTTGGGTGTTTATTGTTTTAAATAAATTGTTATATATTTGTTAACTTGTTTTAAATGGTTACTATGTCCAATTTTTATTTAAAAATATGATTTTTCAAATAGTAAAGTTATAATGCCCAATTTATTTATAAAGTTTAATAATTGTACCGTTACGCTGGCGAAATTTTATCGATAAAGGCTTGATCACCCAGTGGGCTATGCCTCCGTGATCAACAAATTTAAGAAATTGTAAAATTGAACCTCTGTAGTTCTTTTGACGGATATGGATGGGGTGCTTTGGTCAGGCGTAAGAATACATCTTCGGTGTACTCATACGGTCGGGCTCAGGGGCCGTATCTCTATTACGCCATTGGGACGAGAGCAAGTGACTAAATACACTAAAAATTCCTAAACTGGTGTTTTTCTTCCATTTCCATGTTCTTTTCAAAAATATATAAAACTTGTGATTTTTACTGTTTATATACAGACTAATGATGGGTTAAGGTAGTTCATTTGTATGGATCTGTCTAGGAAAGACAAAGGTCATTGAAGGAGCCCAAAAGCTCACCAAGATCTTTCCTGGGAACCATACCGATGCGCTATTTTTCCTATCTTAGTAAGTTTGTATATACGTGGCGAAGATTACTTGACTAGCTTCCAAAGGGCTTTTCCCAAAGAGAATGAACCTAAGTAATAATTTTCGTTAATATTATTACAGTTATGATCCGTTACCGCATTTGACCCTGTCACAGTGTAATTATTCTTAAAATAAATTAATAAAGCCGAAAAGAGTAAAGTGACAAGAGTATTTTGGAGTATGATGTTTTACCTGAGATTCTATGTTTTATCTGAGTTAAGGGATTTTGTATTTCTTTGAGAAATGTGATTTTATTCTTATCTGATTTTAGTGTTATCTGAGCTATGTGATTCGATGTTCCTATCTGAGCAGTGTGATTCCGTGTGATTCTGTGTTTACTTATGATTCCGTGTTTATTTGGGAGTTAAGTTGTAAATTGGTGTCTGTGGTTAACGAGTGACTTACTCGTGGGTGTGTCCCGAATTTAAGTGAAAAATCTCTCGGAGTAGCGGGTTGAATGCTCGTGGCTGTGTGCCGAAATTCCTATGGTAAAATCTCCATGAGTAACGAGTGACTTACTCGTGGGTGTGTCCCGAATTTAAGTGAAAGTCTCCAGGAGCAGCGGGTAGATATACTCGTGGGTGTGTCCCGAAGGTCATTAAGTAAAATTCCCAAGTGTAGCGGGCAAAGTGCTTGTGGGTGTGTCCCAAAAGTTTAGAGAGTCTATGTGAATTAATATACTATTGATATTTTGTGTTGTTTTCCTATTACAGTACGGGCAAGGACTTGGCATTTATATTTATTTTGAGGATGAGTATAACAGTATTATTGCGTGATATTTGTCGTATGAATTTTATTTACTGTGTGCATTATATCTATTGTATGTTTTAAATGATGAAGATTTTCACCCATGCCTACTTTCCATGTTTTATCCATATGTGGTTGAGTAGATGTTTTTCCCAAGGAGTGGGCTAAGCCTTAGGAGAAGATCTGATGGAGGTTGCTACGCAAATTCCAAGAAGAACAAGTGTTTCCTGTATTGCTTTGGGTAGAGGTCTAGAGATTTGACCGGCTCAGATGTTCACTGTTCAAAGTATTTTGAGTATCTTGGATTTGCCTTGTAAACTCTGAATATTTTTGTATGAGATGAGATTCTCTTTACAAGTGTATTATCTTACGTTTCCGCATTTAAAACTTTAAGAAAAGATTAGGGAAGCATATTCCCCATCCTTCTCATCTTCTTCAAACAAAGTGAAAAATTTTACCCGCTTTTGGAAGGAGGATTTCCAACTTCCACTAATATATTTTATAAGTATTCGAAAATTCTTGGTAACTATGGTGTAATATCCTTTTTGGAGAAAGGGTGTTACAGAGAGGACGAGAGAGAGAAAGAGGAAGAGGAGAAGGAAGGCCGCCCTTGTGGTGGCCATGGAGGGGCTCGCGGTGGCGAATGTGGTGAGGCCGCGGCGGTCCTGGCCCCATCTCACGGTGATGGGAGAGAAAGAAAGAGAGAGAGATCGCAGAGGGAGAAAGAGGGAGTGGCCGAGGTGGCCACCATACAGTGGTGGTGGCCGCGGGTGAGAGAAAAAAGGGAAGAAAGAGAGAGAGAGAGAGAGAGAGAAAAGGAGAGGAGAAAGGAAGGAGAAGAGGAAAGGGACCCGTGGCAGAACTCAGCCATGTTCACGGTTGTAAATTTATGGATTGAAATAAAGATATTCGACCTTTTACAATTCTTTGTAAATATTGATATTTCTTGGGGCCGAAATGTAATTATGTTGAACTATGGGGTTTTATTGCAATTAATAAGCAATACCTAAGCAGCAGGTAACCTTGAATGAATCCAGACCCTTACAATTTAATAGTAATTTATCGGTGGTCCAGATTCGATTTGTGTATATACACAAATTTATCAATTTATGTAGGCTAAGTGATCACCTGTTCTCTTTTATCCCACCTCCTCCTTCCAAACAATGATACTACTCTTTTATTTTCAACATTCACCTAATAGTTTCTCTTTATTTTTTCTCTCTATTTTTTCTAACAAATCACTTATTTATCACATTTATTATTTCTCTCTCTCCTGGTTTTATGTCTCTCAAAGATATGCAATTATGGCATACATATGATAGGGGTGTAAAAAAACATTTTTCTCCTCTTTCACCTACTTTGCTCTTGCTGCACACACAAACCACCACTAGTATCTTCTCCAAACAACCCCATGTACACCTTTATAAATCATATATATATATCGAATTTAATTAATATATATATATATATATATTAAAAAAGAGAGAGAGATTAGTGATTTCTAATTTCTAATATCAAGAATTATACAGTTTTAATTATACTAAAATAATATTTTTCCAATAAATCAATTGGAAATAGAAATTAGATATGAAAATTGATTTTTTTAGAACAATTATATTTAAACACCCATTTATTTTTAACACTCATCTAACACATTTATCTATTTTTATCTCTCTCTTCTTATCACATCACTCATCTATCACATCTATCCTTTTTCTCTCTCTTATTCCTATCTCTCTCAAGTGATAGAATGACATATGGATGTCCAATGATCATTTTTTTTAACACCTATATGCTATTGTACCACTAGAGACTAGAGATAGATAAAAAAGAGATGAATAATGGATGTGATAGTAAATGTTAAAAGTTGAGGGGTGGTATTAAGGAAAATATTACACGAACACCTGTTACACCCTTAGCACTCTTTTTTATGAGAGATCAGAAGGTAAAATTGTCACTGATATGGGTGTGGCATGGGTGTAACCGGTGTCTACGTATCGGAGCTCGTGGTATTAATTATGGTTTGGTTAGGTGTGTGTCATAATAAACACTATTTAACGCCGACCATATCCTCCTCAGTACGTCGCTGCCTGCAATACCAAAAGGAAAATAAGAAGAAGAAGACACGTACGACGCTAGAGCAAATTACTCCCTACTAGAAGAGACTAGAAGCAAATGCTTCACCACACAGCCGCTGCATGCAGCACTATTGGCCACCGCGCAGCACTCTTCTTCGCATGCCTCGGTTTGATCGTCACCTTCAACCGCCTCGTCTCCCTCGCCACATGGATCTTCCACACGTGTCTCAGATCCGAGAAGGACCTCATCACAAGCTACGGCCCATGGGCCCTGGTCACCGGAGCCACCGACGGAATCGGAAAGGCCCTGGCCCACCAACTGGCCCAAAAAGGCCTCAACCTCGTCCTCGTGGGCCGGAGCCCCGAAAAGCTCGAAGCGGTTAGGGGTGAAATCCGAACAAGGCACCCGCACACCCACGTGAGGACCATCCGCGTGGACTTTTCTTCCGGCGACTTTACGGCGGGTCTCCGGGAAATAGAGGCGGTGGCCGGGGAGTTGGAGGTCGGCGTGTTGGTGAACAATGTTGGGGTGACGTACCCAGGGGCGATGTTCTTTGATGAGGTGGAGGAGGAGGTGTGGGGGAACATCGTGAGGGTCAACATCGAAGGTACGACGAGAGTGACAAAAGCTGTTTTGCCTGCCATGTTACAGAGGAAAAGAGGTGCAATCGTTAATGTTGGCTCTGCTGCTTCCGTCGTTGTGCCTTCCCATCCCCTCTTTACTATCTATGCCGCAACAAAAGCGTAAGTGCAATTTTCTATCTCTTGCCCTTCTTCTTCATCCATGCTATAGCCTATAAGCTAGCTAAACCGATATATGAATATTCTCGTATATTCTCAAATTCTTTTAGCTTAAATATGTTTTTGTCTCTCGTATTTTGCTAAAATTTGTTTAATTTTTTAAATTTAAAGAGTAGTTTTTAGTCTTTAATTTAATGAAAATATATTATATTTAGTCTTTGACCAATACTCTGTTAAGTTTTTTTGCTTACGACAAATGGTATTACATATAAGAACTTGTCAAGTGTCTCACTTATCATAGTTAGCATTCTAAGTATTATCAATGGATCGATCTAGATAGATGGAGAACCATTTTCACCGTAAATAATGGATTGATCTGAACCATTAATAACACTTAGGATGCCAACCAGATAAGTGACATACATGACAAGTACACTTACGTGTAACACCATTCACCATGTAAGCAAAAAAATTTAACGGAGTCATGACGAATGACTAAATGTGACATATTTTTAATAAATTAGAGACTAAAAAAATATTCTTAAAATTTAAGAAATAAAAAATGAACTTTAATCAAATAAGAAGAAAAAAATATATATTTAAACGTTTTTTATATTACATGTTCTTTCTTCTTTTTTATTTTTTCCGTCATAATACTTTGAAAAAACTATAATTAACCTTTAGTCTGTTCTATATTAACCTTTAGTTGACAGAAACAAGGTATATAACATAGCAAGTAATTTTGTGATAAAAAAAAAGCATAGCAAGTAATTCTATATAATTCATTATTTCTTTCCCCTCGTTTGCCTGTTGGATGAAAATCCATCCCATAACAAAAAATATTTATAAAATGTAAATTAGTGTTTTCTATCTGTTAAAATATCTTCTCTCCTTTTAATTTAACCACACAAAATATCTAATTAAATATTTCCAAACAGACTCTTAGTAATATAAGAAATATTTTGAGTAATTTTCACATTAAGTATGAAAGATAAATATTATATGAATAAAATTTAAAAGAGGACAATTGTTTCTTCAAAATTCATATTTTATTATTGAAAGCGGAAAAAGTTTGATAGAAATCTTACTTAAATTGTTTTTCTCTCTTTTTATAAGTTTCTTTATAAGCGTTCACTTTAAATAAGTTTCTTTATATATAGGTTTCTACAAGCGTTCTAGTTACCTAAAAAAGGGAGGCACGTAATAAATATGTATAACTTCAATACGTAACTTATCGAAATTTCAAAAATATTCTCTAAAACAGGTGAATATGTAAAACGAGTAAAGGACAATGAAGGAGTAACTTCAATACGTAGATATATTATTTAAACGAAGAACAATTAATAATAATAAAATTCTCTCTTCTTTAGTTTAATTATATATAAAAATATATATTTATGATAAATAAGTTTTTACATTTTTTAATGCGATGATAGATAAGTGAGTAAAAATTAAATTTTTCAATAAAAATTAAATTTATCAATTTATATAAATTTTATTTTTCTCTCCAAGGTTTTCCTCTCCTTTTCCATTTTTTTTTCGATAACACTTTTCCATTCTTTTTTTTTTTCGGATAACACTTCCTCTTCTCTATTCCTGTACTCACAATTCAAACACACCATAAAAACTGTTAGTTTCACCGATTATTAAATGAGGTGGCCGTAGAAAAAGACAGTGAAAGTGGCAGGCCGCAGGAAGAGCAACTATAATCGATACGATATAGTGCCAACTTTTTTCTTATTATTTTGTTTTAAAAGAAATTATTCAATCCTTTAATAATTAATATTGTATGATAGTACCAACTTCTTATTCAACTTTTCCATCCAACTAAATGAGCAAGAAAATGTTGTTTTTCTTTCTTTCATTTTCTTTCTATCCAAACAATATATAATATTTTTTTATTTTTCTTCTCTCTATTTTTTCATTTATTTTCTTTCCTCTCATTCAAATGAAGCATATAAGAGCCAGTGTATTAAATTAAAGATATATATATATATACACATTTTTATATATTTATTAAAAAGCAAACATATATATAAAACCATGAGTATATTTTATTAAATTAAATAATCTCTTTCTATTTTTTGCCCTTATGTATTACTTAACGAGAGAACCATGCATGCAGTTATGTGGATCAGTTTTCAAGATCTTTATACGTGGAGTATAGACAATATGGGATCCATGTGCAATGTCAGGTATGTATAAATGTTCTGTTTTTACAGTACAATATACTGTATTTAACGCTTCAAAAGCAAAGAAATCCGAGTTATTTTTGCATTATTTTGCTTGATTGGATTAATCTATTTTCAAGCTAATTTTGTAAATAAGTTTTTCACAAAAAATAATAATTATTATTTTTAACATTTCCAAACATGTTTCTCTTGGAAATGAGTACTAATGAGAAATCAAATCAAATGCACTATACGTATATGCATGTGTTTGTGGATCCTGTATATATTCTGATTAAATTAGCATATAGTATGATCAATGCTGTTTCTCGGTAAACTCATTATGGCTGATACTGTGTGTGGAATGAATTGAAGGTACCACTGTATGTTGCGACGAATATGGTATCAAAGGTGGCATCAATTGAGAGAGATACTTTATTCATACCAACACCTGAGGGTTACGCAAGAGCCGCAATTCGTAAAATTGGGTATGAACCCAAATGCACACCTTATTGGGCTCACTCAATTCAGTGGTTCTTTGCACGCTTAATCCCTGACCCACTTCTTGATGCTTGGCGCTTGTCCATTGGTATGCGACGACGCCGGATTAAGAATAATCACAATAAATAGGAACGTCCATCACTATTACTTAATTAGGAATCATTTCTACTTGAACTAAATTTGTAAGGATTGTCGGTATTGTATTTGTAGTGTGGTGTAAGGATATATTCATAGAATTTAATTATTATGTATTTGATATTATAATTTTTTTTACATGGGAATCATATTATATCTCACTGTATATATATTTATACAGATATTTTAGAAAGTATAATATTGTTACAAAATTACACTATAATTTATTAGTTATTAAACTTGTATTTATATATATTATTAATTAATATTAATGTATTTTGAACATAAAACATTTTTAAAATCTTATTTATTTTTATTTTTAGTAGCAAGATACATATATGCCATGGTTCTCTAGCTAAGAGTAAATTCAGTACTACGTGATGACCACTACCCAATAATGTTTGTCAAAGAAAAAAAACACTACCCATGCAATATTACACTGGTTAGCGGTTTCATGCTGAAATCGCTATAAATGTAAAATATAAAGTACTAGCATTTTTCTTTGAGAACTTCTAATTGTTCCCGAAATAAAACTGTTATCCAAAGTGATTTTTTTTAAATATAAACTTTTTTATATGTCATATGTTTATACAAATGAATCTTTAAGCATAAAGTCACCATGAAATTAGGTGTAAGTGATTAATGCGTTCTATCTAAGAGATGAACTTGATAAATGGTACTTGATCTATTCATTATGATGGAACAATTCGTGGTTAATCTATACTAATAATCTCCCTACTAAACATAAATTAGTCCACTGAATGAAACCAAAAAAACACAATGTTTGTAATTGGCCATGCCAATGCATCAAAATTTCTCAAACTTACACAAATGAATTTTACTAAACTACTTTCATATACTCTGTTCGGAAGAAAGAGAAGCCAAGATTCTCAATCTATAAAGGGAGGGGAAATTGCAAACGGCGGTAGATATCCAACGGCAAGTTCTAATTGTGTTCCACAAAGTGTGGACAATATAATCCTGATTAATTCTTGGTTCCTTTACATTGACATTTAATTTAAGAAATTATCTATTATAATAATCAGCTAAAGGTTACTCATAATTAACTGGACTCCAACAACCTCTTTATCTTTTGGGCCTTTTGCTTTCAGCAATGATACATGAACACCCCACCACTCCTCTCACACCTCATCCCAATGAGGTAAGAGGTGTGTCATGGGTGTGGAAGGAGAGTTCATTGATCATTATGCTTTTGCTTTTGATATGTGCGTAGTAGTTTTGCCGTTCATATTTACTATTTGTAGCCTTGACCAAACAAAGAATATATATACTTATTATTTGTAGCCTGATTTAATAAGCATATATGCGCGCTTCTTTAACGATATGAGAATATACAATTCGTACATTATATCTATCAATCACAATCAATTGAAATACTAAAATAATATTAAAATAACACCAATATAAGTTTTTTTATAAATAGTGTATATTCAAGCAAAATTTCCTTAACAATACCTAGAATTTTTTTTTTTACATGGCTAGAGAATTATATCATCAATGGAGTTGCTTAACTTACTTTTGATCGATGGGCCCTACAATGCCAAATGAAATTTAAGATCACCACCAATGACATAGTTGTTTATATGAGTCGTTTATATAATGCAGAGTTGTTTATGTGAGTCTTTATATAAGGAATCCAATTTGAGTTTACATGTAGCAAGATGTCACCGACCTAGATGCACTCCAATAGTTTTTAGTTCAACAATTTTATCAATGAATAAACTAAAGGGTAATGATAGGTGGACACCCCACCACCCATCACACACCCCATTTCAATGAAGTGGAGGGAAGTGGAGGGTGTCCCATGGGTGTGGGGTGGTGGTCCATCAATCATTACCCTAAACTAAATATAAAACAGAGTCCTGAGGGAAAAAACAAACACATGCATAACTGTCCTTGAATACAAATATTACCTTTTTATTTTATTTTTTTTTAAGAAGAAGAAGAAGAAGAAGCAAAAGCAAACCCCAAATTAACTCCCATGAGTTTCATCTTGCAAGAACAACCACTATACTCTAATAACTGGTTTTCCCTTTTCTCAGGAGAGTTGCAACCTATCCAAATAGTGACAGTGTCACCCCACTCACCACAACTATATAGAAAACAACAACAACGCACAAACACAGAGTTCACTCCAATTAAATTCTTACATATTTTGTGCACAGTCTTAGGTTTCTTAAAATAATGCTTGAATTCTTTCACTTTAATTGAAGTGCTATCCCATCGTCACCCAAGCAAACGCACAAATTAAGTGCAATAAGCTATTTATTGGTAAAACTGCACAATCATCATCCACCATGCACCCAACTCCGACTTCTTCAAAGAACTAAACAATATGTAGACAATTTATTTTTTCTAAAAAAAATAGAAAACACTAAAAAAAAATCTAATTAAGTCCATTCAAATTTATCCAGGAAAAAAAAAACGAAAGAAACAAGAGCCGCCGTTTGAGAGAAAAAGGAAAAGAAGAGAAACCATTAATACAAAGTGTGACGAGCGTGTTGCGGTTGTTTCTTTCGGAATGCAACCTCAGTGTCCAATCCAAAACCATCGACGCTACGAACGTGAACCAAAACGGAGTTTTTGAAAAGCTCCACGAGGGGCTGAACACTGAAGAGGTCGTTGGCGGAGTACTTATCCGCGCGGTGGGACAGTGCCACGTGTAACACGCACACGCCGTTGGGCTTCAACGTGCGTTCGATCTCGGCAACAAACCGCTGCGGGTAAAGCGCGTGGTCGAACACGTTGGAGAATTCGAAATCGAAGGTGTCGTTATCAAACGGTTGGTTGTGGAAGTCACCCTTAACGACCAACGGAGGGTACGGAACAAGGTCCATCCCAACGGAATCAACCACGCCGATTCGCCTCAGAGCCTCAACCTCTTGCCCAACGCGTGCACCCACGCACAAAGCCTTCGACGTGTTGTCTAGAAGCTTCTTCTCCTTGAGCTCCTCGAAGAACCGGGCGAATACCGGGATCTTCCGGTTCCAGTCGCGGGTCGTCCATATTTTTCGGAGCCTCGGGTTGAGCGTCTTGTTGAGCTGGCGCTGTATGTAGGCATCGTAGGATGCGTACCCGGGTCGGATCCTAAGGCCATTTGCGGTGGTGGTTGTGGCGTGGGGTTGTTGTTGTTGGGGAGAGAAGAGGTGGAGGAAGATGAATGGGAGGGAGAGGAAGAGGGAGATGAGGAAACACCTGAGGATGAATGGTTTTGTGAGCGTGATTTTCATTCTATATAATCACAGAAAAGAAAAAGAAAAAACCGGACATGTTATTCAATATTGTGGTTGTGTGTCTATGTTTGGAACGTGGTTTGTGCATTATTTTGGTTTTTGTGTTTCGCGTGAGATTGAGATGATGGGTGAGGTGAGAAGGAGGGAAGGGGTGTGGGACAATTGGGGGGCCATGAAAATTTCTGGAAAGTGATGAGATTTGAAACACAAGCCAAGATCGAGGGAGAACGAGAATTATAAAGAAAATGAATGAATGAATGAACGAAACGAACAAAATAAATGAGAAAACGAAATGGCAAAAGATGGAAAAGGATGATAGATACGCCGTTTTATAATAATTATGTGAAATGAAATGGCAAATTAAGACGGGTGAGGCATGAACGCGTGGTGCGTAGTGCGCATGCAGTGAAACAAGGTGGCATTGTTTGTGTCTGTTTTACTGTTGCTTTTGTATGTTTTGTTAACTTTATTAAGCTTCACTTATCCATCAATTGGCATATACATGGATTCACGTTGATTGCAAAGTGCCTTAACGGGTATAGGAGGGGAAATAAAAAAAAAAAGGAATTTGATAAAGTGCTACTAATGGGTCCAATCTTAGCCAACAAATTAAGTGACATATAAGCAAGACATCGCCATGATTGTAGGAGTAAGGAGAAGTAGGGAACAAGTCAAAGTGATGAGACGAATTAATATATATATATAGATGATCCCATTCTTCGTCCATTCAAATTAATTAAAGAAATGATAATATAATTAATATGATATTATATTGTGGGTTGTTGTCGCCGTCCCACTCAAATAGAATGTATGAGAGGTAGTATTGATAACAAAAACTATATAAAAGGGTTTGTCGACGTTATAAAATTGCAATATAGTTTTGCTAATTGCACTTTGGCCGCTAGCTTCGAAAATCCACCTGAAAAAGTTCATAAAAACTATATTTGCTAATTAGCAATATAGTTTTGCTAATTGCTAATTGCACTTTGTTAATTTGAATTGGATGGTCACTTTACTTTGGATTACGTTCGGATTCCGAAAGAGATTTCTCGGGTATTTGTTTTTCACGCCGAATGATGAATGGAACACAAGAACTGGTGTAGGGCAACTCCAAGGCAAGGTAAAGGAACGAACTTGATCACGTGAGGTTAAACTTGACTGACCAAAAACTACGTTAGTGATGTGAAGTTACAGAACACCAATGAAATCTTTAGACTGCACTCTGCCTATAGCTTCGCCAATCACCATATATGTTGCATCTTTACAGTTAAGGTGATTGGTCATCGGCGACCCTAGCTATGGCATTACAGTAGTTCACCCAATCCCGAATCGGCACTCCTCCCATCTCACTTGATTTAATAAGTTTCTTGTTTTACCCTTTGTTTGGGTTAGGGCTAATTAATGGCGGGCTTTTCTATCTATACATAGATATTTTTTTATCCACACATACTTGATGTGGAACTAATACTAAAACATATATGATGCAGAACTAATAGTTCCGCACGTTATACTTCAATGCGAAACTAATAGTTCCGTAGGTATTTTTTTTTAAAAACATACATGATGCAGAACTAATAGTTCCGCATGTTGTAATTCAATGCGGAACTAATAGTTTCACAAACATTTTTTATTCGTTACGCATGCTTGCAGAACTATTAGTTTCGCATTGAATTACAACGTGCGGAACTAATAATTCCGCATCGTGTATGTTCTCAAAAAAATATCTGCGGAGCTATTAGTTTCGTATTGAAGTACAACGTGCGGAACTATTAGTTCTGCATCATGTATATTTTTTTAAAAAAATGCTTAAATATGTTTTTGGTCCCTTATTGTTTAGCAATTTTCGTTTTTAGTCCTTCAAAAATAAAATGCATCTTTTTAGTCTCTCATTTTTTAAAATGTGTCACTTTTAGTCCTTGGGTCATATTTTAAATTTGAAAAGTATTTTTTAATTTATATTTTGACCCCTCTCAAATCCTAATTCTCACATTAACCCCATTTTCCCTTCTCCTCCTCCTCCACTGATGAACAGAGGCCATAAAGGAGAGGCAGCCATGGAAGGAGCTTTGCGCGACCAAGAAGGGAAGCTTCACGTGGCCAAAGAGGCTGCGCACAACGGCAGGAAGGGAGGCGACTATCACATTCGCATAGGGACTAAAAGTATAAATTTAGAAAATATTTTTCAAATTTAAAATATGGTCATATGGACTAAAAGTGACACATTTTAAAAAATAAGGGAATAAAAAAATGTGTTTTATTTTTGAGGGACTAGGGACTAAAAACGAATATCACTAAAAAATGAGGGACCAAAAACATATTTAACCCAAAAGAAAATATACATGCAGAACTAATAGTTTCGCATCAGGGACAGGTATGTGTGGATAGAAAAGTATGCATGTGTAGATAGAAAATACCATTAATGGCTGGGTCATTCGGATTTGAATAAAGATGGGTTGACACCCCTTGGGGTGTATACCACTGGAGAGAGATAGAGTGAGATGAGAGAAAAATGATAAAATGATGTGATATGTGATGTGATAATTAGAGAGAGATAGAGAAAAATAAGAGGTGTTAAATGAGTAAATTAATTTTTAAGGTGTATGAATATCATTGCTCTTCGGATTTAGGCCCAAAAGACCCAATCCGTCACTAATCAAGGAGAGTGGGCTGGACGGTGGGTGGTTTGGCATGAGTATGTGTTAGGATTGGACTGGGTTAATTTTTTGGACTTGATCAATGTTTTAATAATAAGTTATTCCTAAAGCTAATTACATTACGACCAAAAAAAAAGCTAATTACATAAAGTTGAGCCTTGATTCATGTATTGAGTCATTTAAAAATTAAGTTAAAAATAAAATAGCACAGAAAAACTAGTTGAATTAATAAATTTAAATATTTATTAGCTCATTTTTTTTTATTTTCTGAAAGATATACAAGGGTATGATGTACATTTTAACTGGGATAATATATAAAATAGACATTTAGAATTGGAAAAAACAATAAATTCACATATTTCTGGTATAAATATGTAAATACAACCTTATGATTTAATTCTGAATTTTTTAAATAATTATCCGGTTGGGATCACAATCAAATATTTCCAAATCCGTCCTTCATCATTTATATGTTGAGGGTAAACAAAATCTCCAATTCCAACTCTTGTTAAATTAGACTTTTTTTTGTCAAAGTTAAGATGGGACGAGAGTATTTATTAGAAATTAGAATGGATTATAAAAGTTTTTAGATGGTATTCAATTAAGTCCTTATTCAAGTTTTGTTATGTTAGGAAAAGAAATGAACTGAAAGAAAGAGAAGAATTGAATTGAAATTGATTGTTCCTAGTTAATTACACGCAGACTCATGGTCTTTCATATACAAAGATGATAATTCATAATATAGATCAGTCTCCTAACTAACTGATATATAAAACAGAAAAAACAGAACTAACTACCCAATAATGATCAACATAACAATATATTGGTAACACCCTCGCTCAAGTTGGACTATGGAAGAAACTGGGAGCAAATGAACTAAGCCAGTGTTGATCTTCTCACAGATGATATGACGGTCGATTTCTATGTATTTTGTTCTGAAATAAAAAGTTGGATTGTGAGCAAGGTGGATGACTGAATGATTGTCACAATAGAGAGAAGCAGGAGGTGTAAGAGGAGCTTGGAGATCCTTAAGCAAGTAAGATAGCCACTGCAATTCACAAGTAATTAATTAACAGCTGCTATGAGGCCCTATATTCAGCTTCAGAAGAGGATTTTGAGGCAGTAGTTTGCTTCATAACCATGTTAATTTGTTAAATACCAGTAAACAATCGTTTTAAATTAGATTATGAAGTTATTACCTACCTGTTGTTATTATTCAAGTTTAATAATCGAAGTGGGTAGGGTATCTAACTATGACACAGAAAAAATAAGTGAAATAAAATTGCAGTTGCAATATACATTTCAAATTTCTTCTGTCTTTCTATTAATTCTGCAATATTCTTGCTGCCTTTCTTTCTTTACTTTTCTGTTCTTGTTTCAAACTAATGTCACTGCCCCAGGTACAGGGCAACCATATGCATGGTTTTACAATATTATTCCAATCCAATTCCAATACCGATTATCAATTTTTAAAAACTGCAGGGAGCACATGAATTCAATCACTGCAGGTATCGTTGCTTGTCACAACAGAAAGGAAGTAATCTTAAAGAAATCTATAATCGCTGGAAACTCCACATATATAAGGAGCCACGATAACAGTTTGCAACAAAAGGAAATCACGGAATCAAGGAACTAATGAGAAAAGCAATAGAAAACCAAGACATAACAGAAAAGCGGATGTAGCATTAGATACAAGTTACAAGAGAAATAAATGATGATACATCCCACTGCATGCAGCACCTCCACAAAAAGAAAAAGAAAAAAAAAACTTTTTATTTTTTATAATGATAAAAGCAAGTTTCACTGGGATCTCATCCGGTTGAGCTGGTTAAGAGCAGGCTGCAAAATGTTATAGAGAACCCACAGAATAGCCGGTGCAACCACAAACAGCAGAAGCTGTCCCCTGTTATCACTACCTGCAGCTTCAGCAATCGCAGCGATCTCACTCGCCGAAGCCTCTGGTGGTGACGACAACGCCATTAACCCACCAAGACCCAACCCAACGATAACCCCTTTGGAGCTACGCATGCGGTTGATCTGGTTAAGCGCTGGCTGAAGAATGTTAAACAGAACCCAAGCTATGGCTGGGATTATGGGCAACAACAGTGCTAATCCACGGTTATCTCCTTCCGCTATCTCAGCTATTTGTTGTGCGGCGAAAGCGGCGTTGCAGTTTCCAAGGGTTGAGAAAATTGCTCCTGCGAGTGCTGTCCCCGCTATTGAAGTGGAAAGTTTAGTGCTTTCTGTTTGTTTTGTTGAGGTGGCAAGGCCCTTTGGGATTAGGTTGTGAAGGGAAATGAGGGAGGTGGGTTTTGTGATGAGTTTGTTGGTGGGGTTGGGGAATTTTGTTGCAGGTGAATTGGTGTTCATGCACTTTGCGTTGGTCATGGCCATTGCTACTACTGTTGCTGCCATTGATGAGAATGATGAATGGTGGTTGGGTTTCGAAAGCAGAGGAGGATGAGTGTGGAACGGGGTGACTCTGGCTTTTGTGATTGGTGATTTAGTTAGAATTGAATTTTGGGAATATATTTGGGGAAGCTGAGTCGGAGAAATGGTGTCCAATGGGATTGAGCTTTCTGGATTCTTCTCTTATCCGAACGGTGTGATTGGTGAGATTTGGACCTCATATCTTCCCTTTTCTTATCACTTCCTTTTGCTCCTCGATTGCAATATTTGCTTCCCGGTTTGTTTGTCCGAAATAAGAGCTTTGTGTGGTGTTGCAACGACATGTCGTTTACATGGAAGAGGAATATAGTTTGGTCTTGGTCTATTTTTTTTGTCATTAGTTTGGTCTTGGTCTTTAACAAATGGATTAAGGGTTTGAGGCCCTGAGTGCTGAAGTCTGGACCCAGTCCATTCCTTTCGCTTCACAAGGACAATGAAACCCAAACTCTTTGAGACATATTTGACCAAAACAAAAAAAAAAAAAACATTTCGCGACATTCTATAATCTTCCCTTATTTATAATTGAGAATGTGTTTCTATCGACAAAATAAAAATAAAATTTACATAAAAAAATTGTATAAACATGTCATTACATTTATATTATCCAATATTTTTAAAAGATCAACTTAGTGAGTAATTTAAACATAAATTTAGAAGGAGGAGATTACAAGTACTAAACATTTAACAAATGAATACACCCCCATTCAACAAGACACTAAACAAATCCAACATCACAATGTGGTTTCAATGTTGCCACATAACGAGCACATTCCTATTATAACCATCATATAATTCCCGTAAATAGCCAGAACAGGTTTTTCATATGTATACCAACGGTTTTCCTCACATTTCGCAATACCAACCTTGTTTTTACCATTGCTATATATGAACCCTCTCTCCACAGCCGCAAATTAACTAACCTATATTTGTTCCATAGTTTCTCTACACACATCTATATATATGCCCTTTTTGTTTAGAGAAAAATTGCAACAGAGCAACAGAACAAGAACAACAACATAAGAAAAGCATTGTTGTTTGATTATTATCAGTATTAATTCATCTAACAGAATGGCACGTGCACGCCGTGTTGTGGTTCTTGCCCTTGTCATGTTCGCCATCATTGGCCTGGCCTATGCTGCCGAGGCACCAACAAAGAGCCCTACCGATGAATCTGACTATGAAGAAGAGGATAACGAGTTTATGATTGGGACCAAAAGAGGCGTCGCCCCTTCACCAAACGCTGTCGTGGCCGCACCCATCGGTGGACCCGTGCCTCCCGGCGCTTTCGATGAATCCACTCCACCCAGTGCCGCCGCCTCTTCTATTTCCATCCCCCACTTCTCCGCTCTCGCCGGAGTTGCTGCCACCGCTGCCCTCGCCGGCTCCTTCTTCTTCTGACTATGATAGGTCACATATTGTTATGTCATTCATCAATTAATTAATGAGGATCATACTATATATTTAATACACTTTTTTCTAATATACTCTTTATAATTGAGTGAAATTCATACGATTCTCATTAAATCATGTGGGTCTCATACACTTGAGATCCATATTAATGATCAAATTTAAGCTATCGTAGAGATTGTGTTAGAAAAAGTGTATTATTAGCAATTCTCATTAATTAACGAATCATGAGGGTCGCATGCAAAGAAGAGTATTCATTTCTTCTCAATGCATGTTGTTTCTTTATATATGCAGTTTAGTTCACCTATATATGTAATCGTCACATACATATAAATATATACTCACATCAAATTTTGGTTCTGAAACCAACTAATCGACTATTTTCCCCCCGTGTTTCTCCCTTACACTTTCTAATAAAATATGATAAATGCATGTATCCATACGGTTTCCAGCCTCCTTCTAAAACTGGAATATTTATGTTTTATCTTGTCATGACAAAGAAGACTGGTTATACCTATTTAATTTTAACTTAGAGAATTGATATATACGATATACCTTATTTCTGTGTCCTTGATTAGTTATTAAATATTAATCAATGTTCTCGTAATAATTAATTAGTTGCTCAAATTTAGAGTAAAGCTTAGGGGTGAGCGCTGCGTTTGGAAAAGTTTATTTGATTTTTTTTCACGGTTATTTGAATTTATCTTATTTTCATAAGCAAAGTTTAAATCCATAAACTCTTATAAAATGAGTGTTTACTGAATAAGTTTTTAATTAATTAAATTATTTATCTAAACACACCACATGAGGAATACTATGTATATAATATTTAATTTTATTATGAATATTACTTATTTTTCTCTAATTTGACAATTGAATTTAGATGAACTAAATGCTTTAACAATTTTATCTTTACATTTTCTTTCTCAAAATGACTTGCCAATTTCATTGTGAGACTGGCGGATCCGAACACAAATCGAAATGCTTTTGAATATATACTCATTGGGGTGCGGCTATACAACATTTTCCTTTAAATTGTCACCCAATGAGTTACATATTTATTACAGTGATTTGTTAAAAAGAAATAAAATTTAATTTGCAAATACTTCCTCCATTCCAAAATTTTGGTGGTTTAACTTTTATTTTTTGTCGCAAAAACGTTGGTTGTTTAAGAATTTCAAGATAGTATTTGTTTCCAATTATACTCTTAGATTTAATTAAGAAAATGGAGTGATAATGAGACTAGTTGATAATAATGAATAGTAATAAAGTGAAGTATTTTAAACCACTAAAATTTTAAAACCACCAAAGTTTTAAGACGGAGAAAATAATGTTTTCTGAAAACCGAATAAATTAGCAAGGGTCCGCGAAAAATATCCCTCGAGTTACTCCTCCATGAAACATGAGAACGTCATCTTCCAAGCACAAGCTTACATTGTACTTGTAGCCAGTCCAGTTAATGAATCTATTGGACCCAGTATGCCACTGAAGTGATCAAAATAGACATTTTTCTACATTTATTTTGTGGTCCACGCATTTTTTACATAAATGATGCTACATAATTCATGCATATCCTTTCGCATTTGAAGTTTCAATCATCTAGTTACAATTAGTTTCCCATCATTTACCAAATGTGAACATGCTTGTGTGAATGTGCTTCTAGGTGATCCTGCTTCAAGATCTGATCAAATATCTGTTAAGAGAAAACAATTCTTCCAATTTCTCGTGATATGAATACATACTGTGTATTCTCCACTCAATCTTCAGTGGTCACAACGCTAAAGGTTCATGCTGCTTTGCATTAAAATGCCTTGACAAATTGTCCTGATTTCGATTGCAACGTTATTTATGTTTGGTTTTCAATTACAAATATGCATTTGGATCTAAAAATACATTTGTCCAAAAGAAATTCTATAATTACTTTGAGTTCAAACACACTTTTACAGTCTTTCAACTAAAAACCAAACATGAACGTTCCCTAAACACCAACAGGCTGATGTCATGCCAGTGGGGGGAAAAATGGAAATGGAACAAAAGCCATTTGTATTAAAATGGGATCATAAACGCAGTGAAAATGGCAAGAACTTCAACCACTTCCGCTAACATAAATAGGTAGCATTTACGTATTTTAAAATGCAAAAATATATGATTAACATAAACACAAAAACCTGCACTAGTGCTTATTAGTATTACAATTCAATCCCCAACGAATTTAACTTCCTAACTAGAGAAGTACTGAATGGAACGGTCAGTCCCAACAACAAATGAAAAAATGCAGAAAATTACCAAACTCTAATCTGAACACTAAAATTTGCAATTTAACTCGGCCAACTTTTTGTCAAAAATAATTTCTATCTACCATTAAGTACCATCTGGACCTCTGCTGGCAACCGTATTAACCACATGAAATTGACTTCCTAGTAAAAACTGCGGGAACAAAAATTGGAAATGCATTTTTTTCACTGAATATACATATTTTACACTCACTTCTGCCACCCCAAATAAAGACTCAGAAAGACCGGGAGGGGAATTGAGGATCAAGATAACCAGACATTCATTCTTCTTCTTTCATCAAGAAACTGCATCCATCATCAACGAATTCGTCTTTGCTTTAATACATCCCCTTGAAAACAGGATTTGTGCGGCAGATGCTTGCCCCATATTCTTCATATTCTGCCTTTGTATGACAAGCCTGCACATTAGGCCAGAAATTTTAAAACAAACACAGCTTAGCTTTGCATCAAGAAATGGAGAGGGATGACTATTATAGGAAGAAAACATTAAGAAATTATGGACCATGTCTCCCTGGGAGAACGATATTATTATCACAGAAAGAGACATCTCAGTACACAAGGATGCCAGACAAAAAAAAAAAACTTGCTGTATTATTTTTACACTGTACCAGTATGATGTTTCCAAACTTAGCAACCAATCACAACCATACAGTTTGCTACCATGAATGCAATCATAAATTCATTTAGGCACGTGGAAAACCATTAAAAATCAACTCAGGTTACCAATGACAGACAAATAGGCATATAAAATTACATACATGACATTACCACGCAAATGATGCAATCCATTCTCCAGTGCTTTATCGTGCATTTATTTCCATGTAATGTAAGATTTATTGCCAACAAATAAAGGTACAGCCTAAACCTAAAAATCCATATTATCCAACATCAAACATCTCAGACCAAATGTGTCAAGGTCAAAATAGAATATTATTTTGATTCTGGACATGCTACCTATAAGTCATAACAAGAAAGAAAGTGAGACATTAGAAAAGTTTTGATTATGAAATGCAAGCAGTCAAGCACTGACCCTCCTAACCGGAAAAAATGTCAAAAAAATTGCATACCGTAAAAAATTCAGGTGTTGATGCAAGCACTGAGCCTCCAAACCAAACTGCAAATCTTTGGATAGGATGGCTGAGTACATTGACCTCCACTGGATGTGACTGTGGTTCCAAATAAAGGAAATAAAAAAAAAAGTAAATGTCAAACCAAAGCAATATATATATATATATATATAGCTACCAAGCATTTTATAAATACTGTCAATGTGACAACTTGCAAACATGTGTGTGTGTGTGTGTGTGGAGAGACTTGTATAGACCTTGACCTTGTATACACAAGTTATGCAAACCAAACCAATCAACAACTGAGACATCATTATTCTAAAATAAAATAAAAATTATATGGTGCAAAGATTTTATGTAATTATTTAATAAAATATAATGATGTACCAATGGTAGACTGGTTTTACTCCGTACAGCTCGTGTAAACAAGGTTTATACAATAATTTCTCATGTGTGTGTGTGTGTGTGAGAGAGAGAGAGAGAGAGAGATCATCAATTTAAATAAGAAGTGTCTATTACTTTTATCTCCCCATTTAGACGTGCTTCAGCTGAAAGGACACGGGCATCCACAATTTTCTTTATATCACGTTGCAATCTCCTGTGAAAATCCTTGAACATGGTTGATCCTCCAGACAACACTATATTCTGAAATAACAAAAAAAAAGGCAAAATGGGCAAGCGGTAAAAGGTTCAATCATTAACAGGTAAACTAGAGGGCTTGAAATTCATAAGATCGGAAATTAAATGTCTGGGCTGGTCTGTGGACTGTTATAACACATGAAATTAATGTACATCTGTGCCAACAACAGAAAATGCCCTTTGCTAAAAACTGAGCATTAGAAGTTCTCTAATATTAAGGTAAAACCTGATTACTTACTAAATTTTAAAATTTTAAATATACTTAGTTAAAACAGAAAATCAAAACATTTGGGCATCCAAAGTAGGCACTTTCACGGCTTATTTTATGAAAAATGTCACTAAGTAAATTGAGATGAGGTGATTCACCTTATATAATGATCTCCTTGTGTCAATTGGCGCAGACTGAATGCACTTGTCTATCACAACTGGCAAAGGGGTAGTAAAGTCGCTGCTATATATCTCAGGATTAAAGAAAACCTGCAGAAATCATCAGGAAAACAAATGAATATCTTAAATTCATCAATCCTGTTGATTTAATAACAAAAACTATAGATTAGTTCAACAATTACATCAAGGCACTACTACATTATCATGAGTTCTTCAGTAGTTGAAGGAACAAACTTAAGGAGTACCAAGAGCTATAGCTAAAAGGCACAAAGTCTCTTAGGAGACTACTTGATTAGTTGATCCCCGGTTTAAATCCCAGCCAGACTGCATTGGCTGCACTTAAGCATCCCTTCCCCCTCTCCATACTGGGTTTTAGACCTCTTTTATAACCCCCACAAGGAAAAGGAACAAAATTTGAGCTTCTAACGAGAAGGTATCAGGGCAAGACAAAATGAATAGTATGATAATATCACTTTAAGTTTTTACCATTTTCCCATATAGTCCGCATTGATTCAGGTACTAATTCATGAAAGGAAGTGGGAACTAATCAAGTATGTATTTAATTCACCAGTTCATGATATAGCCTCAGGTTTAAATATATGCAATCGAGAACCATCTGATATGGATGTGGGCATAGATGATAGAGAAAATCTAAAGAGCCATAGAACAAACCTCAGGGCCAAGAAATCGTTCATAGCCAATATCACAAGAATATGGAGCCCCTGTCTTTGGTTTAACGCCTCTCCATTGCTTAATATACTTGGCTGGTTCTTTGTCATGCTTATTAAATTCCTGGCAGATATTGAGCTATTGTTATAAGGATATCAAATTAAAGTAATGATAAAGTTTAGACATTCAACATGCACATGCCGGAATTAACAAAATTAAAGGAAACAACTATTGGCAGCGCCAAAGCACAAACTCTTTAAATGATTGTGTCAAGGTAATAAAAGTATTGAACTCAAGAACACCTTCACTATGTCAGAGCAGGTGTAGCAATATGTTTCCTTCACTTTCCGAGCGACTTCAAAAGAGTCTTCTGGAGGTATATTCTCTCCTCTTTCCTGCATGAATCAATATCAGCCTGCGTGAGATGGTTCATGAATCTGGATTGGCAGCATGCAGATTGATAATTGGATATGGATTATTACAATTTACAATCTCAGTCCGTAACAAAAAATAATGTAGCAAAATGCATGAATAAGTTTCATAATCATGGAATAAGAAAACTTCAATTTTTTAACTATTAAACATTTAAGTGTTTAACAACAATAATATTATCATGAATACATTAAACCCTGTTCATCCATGATGAGCTTTTACACATGATTGGTTTCACTAGCTAGTCTAATTGGTAATTTGAGAGAACCTTCAACATTAACAGGAAGTTTGCAGTCACATATTTTCAAATTTCCGAACAAGTAACAGTGCAATAAACTTCAAATTTTATACAAGGGTTACCCACCCGCATGAGCTGCTGGACAAAAAGAGTAACATCCTTTCCAGCAATAGGGATCGATTTGATGCTACTTCCAATAACATAACCATCCGCGACAGGTACAACATGAGTAGCCCCATCTCCAACATCAACTACGACTCCTGTCATCTCACACTAAGAAGAATTCTAGATCAGCCTAAAGGAAAAATAATCTTGAAATAGCATATAGATAAAATAAAAATCAATGTATGAAATTTCTTGATAGCTCCTATGGTACTCTTATCAAGTTTGCATGCAAATATGCTAAACCAACTTAACATTATATATTCAAAAGCTGCTAAATTATCCCACACACTTGTGATACTGCTAAACCACCACAACCAGTTCATACTCAACAGAGTGGTTCATTTTCGGTTTCAAACAAATATATCCAAATGCGTCAAACTGCAGGGGCAGATAAACCATCCTATGCATTTTGTGTTTAGATAGGTAGCTAGTGAAGTTGTACAGGAGATATTGCATAAGTTTAAATAAGTAAAGCACCTTCAGAATTAATCATCCAAATCCATTATTCCAATTCTATCAACATAATACAACAACAAACAAAGCATCTTCCCACTAGACAAGGTTACACGAATCGAGACGTCCTAATATCCTGTCATGATTCTATCAACATAATACATGATCATTTTCACAAGTACCAATCACCAACCTTAGATGTTGTGTAGCCAGCTGCAAGAGCAAGCACGGAATTCACACCAATGTAAAGTCCAGGTACATTAAAAGTCTCAAACATGATTTCCCCAGTATACTCGCGGCTCTCGGGCGCGGTCAATGGACTCTCAGTCAAGAGGAAATAGTGATCCTCAGGATCACACCTCAAATAATTGAATATACACTGCTGCCAGAAGCGCTCCATGGCATCCCAATTATCAACCTGGCCGTGGAGAATCGGGTAGGTGAGGTTGTAAGTGCTGCTAGATCGAGACTTGGAAAGCGCCTCATCCCCAATGAAGAAATCTAGATCAGCCATAACCCCAGCATTGTGCTGGGCAATCCAATTGCCCTTAGAAGAGCTCCTCGATTGATTCAGGAACGACTCGTTAATTGCAACAACTGTCGGAACAATAAAGCACGGCTCAACGTTACCAGCAAACCCCATCTTCGTATACCTGCAAAAAACACCATTTTTTCCAAACCCCAATTCGGGTGGATCAATATTACAGACAATTCCAATCACAAAACTGAGAAAAACCTAATTGGGGCATTTCAACAAACACATGGTGTCCAAAATTGATACAGAGAACCCCAAATGTGTAGGAGTGAAAAGTTTGCGATAGAGGGGAAAAGGGTACCCGGAGCCATTGTCGATGACTACAGCTGGACGAGAAGCAGCGGGGTCCATGAGAAAGAGCGAAGAGGTGGTGAAGATTGGAAGAGGTGGATCTGCGAGAGTGTGAGTGAGATCCGAGAGGGAGAGTGGGGCAGAGGATCATGGTCGTGAAGAGAGCAATGAGGAGGAAGAACAAAACGACAACGAAGAAGAAGAGGAAGATGGGGGTGTGGGTGTGGGTGAGGGCGATGGTGACGCAGACTTTGATCCCAAGTGAAAGGAGCAAGTGAACGTAAAATTAGGAAAAATGGAGTGGTTGGTGATTGCTCTACCACTACCAATACCCATAATTTTCAACTACTATAAACTCAACAACACATGAGAAGGTGCAGGTGCAGGTCCCATTCACTTGATCATCACTCTGTTTTGTTTTCCAAAGATGCTTTCCTTCCCAATCAAACAATGGACCCGTCTCTTCCGTCTTTTCCTCTCTCTTTCTTTTATTGCTAATATTGTTATTAACTTATTATTATCTTTTTTTTTTTTGAATTTTTTGGGTTGTTGTCCGCAAAGCCCAACAGTATTACTGTACAAATAAATATTACTGTACCTTTCTTTTTCAATACCGAGCATGACGGCAAGTTCATTTGTCGTTTTGGGTGTGTGTAGGGTACAAATGGGGCTGCTTTGATCCTAGGCCGTGTGGTGTGGTGTGATTTCAAGCAGCACCTGAGTCGACCACACTCTTTAGACCCACCACCAAACTGGAACATCACGCAAACGTTTTTCTCTCCTGCTGCTTGGTTCAATTGGAAACATTTTCAATGCTTTTAACACGTTTCAAAGGTTTAATGAAAATTAAATCTAAATTTTGATTAGATTTGACCGATTTGTTACAAAAACCTGTCATGGAACTCCACATAATTTGTCAACCTTGAGCTTATTGAAGCTTATGAAAATTACCCTGCCAAAAAGGTAAAAGCAACTTGGATAGGAGTTTTTTTTATTGATGATCTAAACCTTAATAAATTACCATTGTTACAGGTTTTAAGTCCCAAAGATATTTAACATGTTGTGAATCACACTTGATAATTAAAAAAAACATTTAAAAGTAGACTAAATATGTTTTTTTTGTCGATTACTTATGTTTATCTGTGCATAAATCGTACATATCAGAAGTGACAAAGGGATTTGTAAGGGTCGTCTGTTGTGCTGTTTTTCCACTTTATACTACCGAGTATCGAGAGTTAAAAAAGAGTTGTGGAATTGAGGATTGAAATGAGTCAGGTAATATGTGTTTTTCAATCTTAAACGTATGCGTGACTAGCTGTTATCAACAGTCCTCCATATTTATATGCTCATGCTATCACTCAGCATATATGCAACTTGGCTAAAAAACAAAGGGCAGACACTTTTACTCATACCCTTTTAGCGGATAATTTTTGTGCAGATTACCTAGCTAAAATGGACTCCAAACGGTACTGAGAAATGGATGCTGTTTGAGTCTGCTCCTCGTGGCTTGGATTCATCGGTGTTAGCCGACAGTTTAGGCGTTATTTTTGTTAGGCACTTTTTTTTTTTGGTCAAAATTTTTGTTAGGCACTAGTCTTATCTTACTTTGTTTCTTTTCCTTTGCTTTTATCTCATTGTACCCAAAAAACACTGGTATCTAAAGTTTGATGTCTTGTTGATAAGACAGCAAAGGAAAAACAAGCATACCTCAAATGAATACTGCCCAATACTATTGGAAGCATTTGCGTCCATAACATAGTTGTCAAATTAACCAATGGCTCATGGGCCAAAGTGCTGCATTGGGTTAGAAAAGCCCAACTGGCATCAAAAGGGATCACACTAACATTTTCCCCCATCCAGTAGCGAGTGACTCTTTGGTTGCTCACTCATTAGTCATTACACCCTATCAACATTGTATTATTATTTATTTATTTATAGAAGGGGTGTTATAAACAGGATTTTCACGGTATTAGCACAGCATGTATCAAAGTCCACCTAATTTAGCTATCATTCTCCCCATTGATTTCTGCAATTCAAGGACCTAGATTGAGAAGTATCAGTAACAACAGACCAAAGTATTTTAGATGCCCAAGTGATCTACGAAACTTGGTGGAGCTCGGAAAGAGAAAGGCAGAAGAATCCATAACTCAGAAGTGGAAACTGTTATGAAGTGAAAACAAAAGCTAATAGAGGAAAATCGGAACAGGGGCTGCGAAATTGAGTGTTATTCTTGGCTGGCAAAGGGCCAACATTCGTCATAAAATGTGTGGCTGGCCGGAAGAGCAACAGAAACCATTTCAGCTGAAGATTGAGGGAATGGGCAACTGGGGTTTGTCTGAGATAAAGACCCAAAGGGTTTCTAACCCTCAAATGGTTCCGAAGGATATCATGCGAAGTCAAAAAAGTAACCTTAAAAAATGGCTTACTATTTGGCTGCAATTTCAGCTGCTATCAACACACAACACAAGAACACAACTCTGAGTTTGCTGTAGCAGACAGCAGTCAGGACTCAGGACACTCTGCCAAAGCACAATAGCAGTACTGTATGCCGCTATTGACTATTCTGTTAAGAATTTCTTGTATTCTGAACAGTTACAGCCAACAACAAAGAGATATTCTGTTCCTATAAGCACTTGCCTATGATTGCAATATCAATACCTTAGTATGATTCCAGCATGTAAATCATTGTGTTTTCACCTGCCTATTACAGTTAGTATTCTCACTTGGTGATTCATCAATATAACATCAAGAAATTCTGTAAGGAAATTTTGAAAAAGAGATGGAAGACAGGCTGCACTCAATGCCTTGGTGCTGAGATAATAATTCTCCTACACTCAACAATTTATTTTTAAGCAGGCCTATCAGCCGTATCAGACATGTATCTGAATAAAGCACAAACAATGACAGAAGTGTGGACATTGGACAAGCAAGGATGCATTCAGGAGAATGTAGAGACTTATATATTCCAGCCACTTCCATACATGATCCACTACTGAGTTGGATTCCAAATCTCATACTTCCAAAGAAAAATAAAGGTTCTGGGGTGACAAAAACAAACAATCAAAACGCTCAAAATCTGGTTCATAACCCGAGCCAAGAGCCAATATGCAAACAAAAATTAACAAAGCTAACTTTTCCAACAATTGCTGACAAGTAGCATTTTATGTAACGAGATAATGCGCAAAGGCAAAGGACAAATTTAAGATATCCACCCAAATTAAATTTGAAATGCTCGCGAGTACCAGATTTTATTTGAGCATGTGACATTGCATGATAGCAAGTGAAATTACAAAAGCAAAAAGGGTAGAAAAAAAGTACAACACGTTTCAATTCAAGCGACGGAATCCTTCCGATTGGCTTGCTGCCGCAGTAATTCTTCCCTCACCCTTCTGATCTCCGCTTCCTTCTCCAACCTCTCTTGCTGCAACAGATTATGACAAATAAATAACACGAAATAGTGCAGAATGATTATAATGAAATGAAATCCTGAAATAACAAAGTCACTTTACACGAACAAGTTCAATTTTGTCACGTAATGAGACTACGTTAGATGATATCTAGGGTTTTTTCTTCTTTTTTATTCTAAGGGTGGAAGAGAAATTTGTACCAAGCAAAAAGAGTGAAAGTGAAATTAGAGATTGAGCTAAACGGAGGAAGGAGAGCTAAATTGAACCCAAAAAAAAGTGAAGAAGAAGAAGAAGAAGAAGAAAAGGGAAGGAACCTTTTCGTCCTGACGGAGAGCGATCCAGACATGGACTTTGTCCATGGACTGCCAGAAAATGAAAGCTCCCAGCGTCATTGCAAAGTACGTCGCCACTTTCACCATCCTAAATCCTTGTTTTCTGCTTCCTTCGATGCTTCGATTCAGTTTCAGAACCAATCTCCTCTTCCTTTCAGCTTCTGCGTGTAAGTGAGAAGTGAGATGTGAGGAACGGGAAAGACGGAACGTGAATCGTGAACCACAGTTTGCTTGGGCTCCAACTTACTGTATGGCCCAACTGGCCAACGCCCAAGCTAAAGCCCATTAATACAAGGGATTTTCTTCCACCACCCCACCCCTTTCTTCCCTCACCCCACTTTCAAAAAACCTATGAAAAGACTATCTTACCCCTCCCCCTTCATCTCATCTCCTTAAGTAATGAAATCAATAATATAGTATTTGAAATCAATTACTAATGACATTAAAAATTGTAAATAAAGGGAAAAAACTTTCTTATATATAATGATAGTTAAAAGTCGTTTGTCAATATTAAAAGGCTTGTTTATGTTAAGATAGACGAAATAGTTATACAAATTCTCTTTTTAGGGGATGAAAGTGTAAATTAAACATAAGAGATATAAGAGAAATGTAATTCAAGCTTAAATTATGAATGGTTTATTTAGGATAAAAATAACAAGGTAATAGTGATTTATAACAGCACAATAATAGATTATGAATACAACTTTGTTTTTAGAGTTATCTCATGTCATGACCTATATGACCCAGTTTGATTGACATTAAAATAAAGTCCCTTTTTATTCTTATCCACAGAAAATATCCGCGGGAAGAAAAATTTATAATTTGGAGTCTTGTATCTGGATTCTGGCTATCTGCGTTTCCTTTTCAATTAACGATGTCGCGTGTGATGTCAGATGCGTAACTCCTTGCATGTCTATTTACTATATATTAAAACAACAACCCTCCCCCTCCACGTGTCCCCCTCTCCCTCTTTCTATTTCCCTCCAAAAAATATCACATCACTTTTCTCTTATTTTATTTTATATATATATATATATATTATTCTCTCTTATATATTATTATTATATTATATTATATTATTATTATTTATTTATTTATTTATTTATATATTATTTACTATTATTTCAATTAGATATTATTTTCTTTTTAATTTTATTTTTATAAAGAATAATATTTACTTACATGTTCCTCTCATTTTTTTTATAAATTTTTGAACTACATACTTTTAATTTGTTCTAATAATTTTTTTTATAAACGGTGTTTGCATACAAGTTTCGTTCATTTATTTGTTTCAATAATTTTTTACTTGACATAAATTTTCTTTTTATTTTAATTTTCACCAACATAACAGTGTTTGCTCAAAAGTTTCACTGATTTATTTGTTTTAATAACTTTCTACTGACAATAAATTTATTTTTATTTTGATTTTATTTTCTACCAGCAAAACAGATAACTTTCTACGGCCTATAAATTTTTTTGTTTCGGTTTTATTTTCTACCAGCAAAACGATATCCGCTTACAGATTTCATTCATTTATTTGTTCCAATAACTTTTTGCGAGCTATAAAATTATTTTTCTTACGATTTTATTTTTCACCAGCAAAACGGTGTTTGCTACAAGTTTTCACTCATCTATTTTTTCCAATAACTTTCTACAGACTATAAATTTATTTTTCTTTCGATTTTATCAACCACCAACAAAACTATGTCTACATACAGGTTTCACTCATATTTGCTCCAACAACTTTATACAGGTTATAAATTTATTTTTTTTGGATTTTATTGTTTACCAGCAAAACCGTGTTTTTTACAGGTTTCACTTATTTATTTGTTCCAATAACTTTCTACGTGCCATAAATTTTTTTCTTTCGATTTTATATTATTCCAGCAAAACAGTGTTTCCTTACATGTCTCACTCATTTATTTGTTTCAATAACATTTTACAGGCTATAAATTTATTTTTCTTTCGATTTTATTTTCTACCAGCAAAATAATGTTTGTTTACATATTTTACTCATTTATTTGTTCTAATAACTTTCTGTGGACTATAAATTTATTTTTTTTTCGATTTTATTTTCTACTAGCAAAACGGTGTCTACTTACAATTTTTACTCATTTATTTGTTCTAAAAATTTTCTACGGGTTATACATTTATTTTTATTGCGATTTTATTTTCTGCCAGCAAAACGGTGTTTGCTACAGTTTTCACAATACATCTATTTATTCCAATTACTTTCTGGGGGCTATAAATTTATTTTTCTTTCGATTTTATCGACCACTAGCAAAACTATGTCTGCATACAAGTTTCACTCATTTATTTGCTCCAATAACTTTCTACGGGCTATAAATTTATTTTTCTTTCGATTTTATTGTCTATCAGCAAAACAGTGTTTTCTTATTGGTTTCACTCATTTATTTATTCTAATAATTTTCTACGTGCCATAAATAATTTTTTCTTTCGATTTTGTGTGATTCCAACAGAATAGTGTTTCCTTATATGACTCACTCATTTATTTGTTCCAATAACTTTTTACGTAGTATAAATTTATTTTTCTTTTGATTTTGTTTTCTACGAGCAAAATAGTGTTTGCTTACATATTTTACTCATTTATTTGTTCTAATTACTTTCTGCAGGCTATAAATTTATTTTTCTTTTGATTTTATTTTCTAGCAGCAAAACGGTATTTGCTTACAGTTTTCACTCATTTATTTGTTCAAATAACATTCTAACGCTATAAATTTATTTTTCTTGCGATTTTATTTTCTACCAGCAAAACGGTGTTTGCTTACAGATTTCACTCATCTATTTGTTCCAATCACTTTCTACGAGCTATAAATTTATTTTTCTTTCGATTTTATCAACCACCAGCAAAACTATGTCTGCATACAGGTTTCACTCATTTATTTGCTCCAATAACCTTCTACGGGCTATAAATTTACTTTTCTTTCGATTTTATTGTCTACCAGCAGAACAGTGTTTTCTTACAGGTTTCACTCATTTATTTATTCCAATAACTTTCTACGTGGCATAAATTATTTTTTCTTTCGATTTTATATTATTCCAGCAAACCAGTGTTTCCTTATATAACTCACTCATTTATTTGTGCTAATAACTTTCTACCGGCTATAAATTTATTTATTTTTTATTTTATTTTCTACCAATAAAACAATGTTTGCTTATATATTTTACTCATTTATTTGTTCCAATTACTTTCTACCGGCTATAAATTTATTTTTCTTTCGATTTTATTTTCTACCAGCAAAACGGTATTTGCTTACAGTTTTCACTCATTTATTTGTTCTAATAACACTATAAGATTATAAATTTATTTTTCTTTCCATTTTATTTACCACCAGCAAAATGGTGTTTGCTTATAAATTTCACTCATCTATTTGTTCCAATCACTTTCTACAGGCTATAAATTTATTTTTCTTTAGATTTTATTTTCTACCAACAAAATAGTGTTTGTTTATAGGTTTCATTAATTTATTTGTTTCAATAAATTTCTACGGGCTATAAATTTATTTTTCTTTCGATTTTATTTTCCTCCAGCAAAACGGTGTCTATTTATATGTTTCGCCCATCTATTTGTTCCAATAACTTTCTTCGGACTATAAATTTATTTTTCTTTTGATTTTATGAATCATCAGCAAAACAGTGTTTGCTTACAGGTTTTACTCATTTATTCGTTCCAATGACTTTCTATAGGCTATAAATTTTTTTCGATTTTATGTAATAATACCAGCAAAACAATGTTTGCTTATATGTCTCGGTGATTCATTTGTTCCAATAACTTTCTTCTGGCTGTAAATTTAATTTTCTTTAGATTTTATTTTCTACTAGCAAAATAGTGTTTACTTACAAGTTTCACTCATCTGTTTGTTCCAATAACTTTTTGCGGACTATAAATTTATTTATTTATTTATTTTTTAGCAAAATGGTGTTTGCTTACAAGTTTCACTTATGTATTTATTCTAATAACTTTCTAAGTTCTATAATTTTATTTTTCTTTTGCTTTTATTTTTCCCTGCAAAACGGTGTTTGCTTTCAAGTTTTACTCATCTATTTGTTCCAATAACTTTTTACGGGCTATAAATTTATTTTTCTTTCGATTTTAGTGTCTATCAGCAAAACGTGTTTGTTTATAGGTTTCACTCATGTATTTGTTCCATTAACTTTCTACCGGCTATAAATTTTTTTTTTATGTTATTTCAGCAAAACAGTGTATGCTTACATGTCTCACTCATTTATTTGTTTAAATAACTTTCTACGGGCTATAAAATTATTTTTCTTTCGAATTTATTTTTTTCTAACAAAACTGTGTTTGCTTACCGGTTTTACTAATCTTTTTGTTCCAATAATTTTCTATAGGCTATAATTTTATTTTCCCTTCGATTTTATTTTCCACCAGCAAAATAGTGTTTGCTTACAGGTTTCACTCATTGATTTGTTCCAATAATTTTCTTCTCGCTATAAATTTATTTTAAGATAGATTTTACATTCCCCTAAGAAAACGTTGTTTGCTTAAAAGTTTACTCATTTATTTGTTCCAATTACTTTCTATGGGCTATAAATTTATTTTTCTTTCGATTTTATTTTCCACAAGTAAAACAGTGTTTGTTTTTCGGTTTCATTCATTTATTTGTTCCAATGTTTAGCTCTCTATTTCAATGAAAGGGCAGAGAAATTTAAATGGGTTGCAATTGGATGTTGCTATCATGTTTTTGTCCAATGCCTTTGACATGTTAAGTTCAAGGATATTTAGGTAATGAAATGGGGGCAATAAATTAGATGTTGTTGAAGCTGATGTTCACAGGTTGGTTTAGACCCCTCAAGCAAACTTATTTCTCAGAGGATGATTGAGTTGTATGATTTATGCTTGATGATGGATTTGAGATTTTGGGAGATGTGTTGTATTACTAACATGTGTTTTGACTTATCACAACTTTAAGTTCAAGCAAATTAGTGTTGAACTATTTGCTCACATTCATTTGCTAAAGGATTTAATTCTTTCAACAATTTGTTGATCAAATATGTTCCAATACGACTTGGCTTTGCTCAAACATTGGAGAACTTTTGCTGTTGAAATAATTGTTGAAATAATATTTGTCATGTTTCTTACTTTGTAATGCTTATTACTTACTTTTGTTTAGAACCGGTTAAATGAAAATAAATATAGGTAATTTGGTAAGATAAATTCAAAAAAAAAAAAATAAACTTTAAATATGTATAACTGCTTATATAAAAGTTATATAAATTCTAAAAGTTATAATACATGTAAAAATGAGTTAAATAATTTCTCTCATCACTTTATATCCATTTATTTATCGGTTGAAATTAATATATTTTTAATCACTTTTAGATCAATTAATTTTTATTACAAGAATTATAAAAAAAATACTAAAACAGTTTACGCTTATCAAGTTGTGAACAAAATTGGAACAATGACAATTCATTTTTTTAACAAAATTATATTGCCATGATCACATGGGATTGACATCTTTTAACAATATTGTACTATGTTACATAATCAGTAAAGTGATGCATTGCATTGATAAATTTATACTATATTATATCTAAGCTTATTAATATATACACAAATCGTTTTGCAATATGCGTAAAAGCGAACATGACCCGTGCAAATGCACGGGTCTCCCGACTAGTTTGTTTTTAAAAAGGCGACCTCGATCCCATTGGTGGCTACTAGTTAGTATTGTCACACAAAAACTAGCAATAACTTCGATGAATGTAGACAGCTAGCCTTGCTGGTGAAACCAAGAACAAGAAGAAAACCGCAAAAATCGTAATTTTATTTTATAAAAAAAAATGCAAGTGTGCATAGCGTCATAGCAAAGAGGTTACGGTGTTTCGTCTCGACTGTATCTACACGCCTGCTGCATGTGTGAGAAGTGTATAAAAAAAATGGCAAGTTGGGCTCTGGCGACTTTTGACCAATGAAAAAATATGGAAGACGACCCGGGCAAGTGACAAACCATATCGAAACGAGTGATCCAGCAGGCAGGAATGCATATTCTACGGGCCCGGATTGTCTGGAGTCGGCAATTCCGTATAGTCATGCAGTCAGCACAACAATAATCGTCGGATCAAGATCGGTCGACTCACAATTTATTCTTGGTTTTATTTAAATTTTAAATTTGGATTATTCTCGTCTATTAGATCTAGCGACGGTCCCGATTGCGACTGGATGACTGCCTGCACCAAGTCCAAATCCGTATTCTACGCACAATACACCCTCCCCAAATGTGTTTTGTGAGTGATGAGTTCCTAACAACAAAACAGCAGGCTTTTAAAAAACAACCAATGAAATACATACTAGTAGCTGTTTTAATTCTTAATTAAAAATTTAAAAGTAGAAAATATTCATTGAAAATACTAAATTTTAACGTACTACTTAATAAAGAATTAGCAATAATTCATAAAGAATATGAGGTGGTACCGGGGGTACTACTACAGCTACTGGGTAGAATGGAGTAGTATCTGTATCTGCATAGAATTATCCAAAAAAGAGCAAAAGTTTTCCCACCTGTCAACAAATACTATACTAGCTAGTGGCCTTTTTCATTGATGTTCCGGCAGCACAGTAAATGCTTCCTCCGTCCCTTTCTCTACTAAAACAATAAAAAAATATTATGCCCCCTTCCGTCGTATAAGACCCTCGGACCCATCGCTCCCTCCTTCCTGATCTTGTCCCCTTTTTTGCCTTCTTCATGATCCCACCCTGTTAAGCTAGCTGAACTTTCCATATTCTCCCTCATATTCTCAATTCGCTAGCTAGTCTCACTTGCTACGTTATTCATAATAATCTGTCTCAGCATCAGGGTGGAAGCAGCAGCAGCATCATCATGCGGATACAGTGGTGGCTAGACACGTCCTCCTCCGCCAACTGCGCCACTGCCACACACCATTCAACCATCTCACTCCCCAAGCTTCCATCGCACAAACAACAACAACAACATGCATCCGACTCAAGCACCTCCTCCTCCTCCACTTCCTCCACCACAACCTCCTCCTCCAGTACTCTTCACAGCGACTACTCCATACAGACCCTCCCATCTGTTCCTTCTCTCCAGAAACTCTCCCCACAAACCCTCCACTTCTCCGTCACCCACCACTGCCTCACCTCCCTAACGCCGCACCCCTCTCGCCCCATCACCTCCCTGGCCCTTCACGACAACCTCCTCTACGCCGCAACCGAACACCAAATCAACGTCTACGATCGCCACACGTGTACCAATCTCCACACCTTCAACTCCCAGGGCACTTCCTCCGGCTCCACCAAGGCCATCACCTTCTCCAAAGGCATGCTATTCACCACCCACCAAGACTGCAAGATCCGCGTCTGGCACCCCCACTCAAAGCGCATGTTAACTTCTCTTCCCACCGTCAACGACCGTCTCCGCCGCTTCCTCCTCCCGAAGAACTACGTCACCGTCCGCCGCCACCAGAGGCGACTCTGGATTGAGCACGCCGACGCCGTCACAGACCTCGCCGTTACTAACGGCTTCATCTACTCCGTCTCCTGGGATAAGACTCTCAAGATATGGCGAGTCTCTGATCTTCGCTGCGTGGAGTCCGTGAAGGCTCACGAGGACGCGGTCAATGCGGTTGCAGTGTCAAGCGATGGAACCGTCTACACTGGATCGGCCGATAGGCGAATTCGGGTTTGGACCAAACCCGTTGGAGAGAAGCGGCACGTTCTGGTGGCGACGTTGGAGAAGCATAGGTCGGCGGTTAATGCGCTGGCATTAAACGACGACGGTTCGGTGTTGTTTTCGGGCGCGTGCGACCGTTCCATTTTGGTGTGGGAGAGGGAGGACAGTGCGAATCACATGGTGGTTAGTGGGGCCCTCAGGGGACACCAGAAGGCGATCCTGTGTTTGATCAACGTCTCTGATTTGCTCCTCAGTGGGTCCGCTGATCGGACGGTTAGGATTTGGAAGCGGGCTTATGAGGGAACGTTCTGCTGCGTTGCTGTCCTCGACGGTCACCGGAAACCGGTCAAGTCCTTGGCGGCAATTCCAGAGTCTGAGCATGATCAAACTTCCACCACCGACGGTGTCGTTTCGGTTTTCAGTGGCTCCCTCGATGGCGACATAAAGGTCTGGCGACTTTCTATCATGAGTCTGGCCGCACCGGATCAGGAATTCAATTCCTAGTAAGCTAATGAAATAAAAGAGGAGATGAAAAGGAAAATAATGAACATAAAAATAGTACCTGGTAAGAGAGGAAAATTAAATAACATTCTTTTTTTTTCTTGATTTTTTTTTGTGATCTGGGCAAAGGGCTGATCTCAAATCAAACCAATTTTTTGTTTAAATTGTGGATGTGATTTGTGAGATTAATTGTACCCTAACTCTTTTGTCAAAGTTATTTCATGTTGAAAATTGTTGAATGATATTGTGAGTTAATTTTTGTAAAAAGAAAAAGAAAATTATATACTGTGTTTTTATGAGATTATTTAATTTGTTTCTTTTTTAAATTATTCTCTTTAACTATGACTTTTTCCTTGGTTTAACAAAACACATAATAACAGTGTAAATAGTTGTTTTCCTAAATGTCTAGTCATATTTCACAATCTTACGACAATATAATATAGTGAGAAGTAATATTACATTGTGTTAATATGATTGAATATAATTAGACATTAGACATGTATATAATAATAATTGTTTACACTATTGGGATATATATTTAACTCTTTTTTGTTAAATACAATTTTAACCAATTATAACAAAAACTTTGACCCCAGATTAATATTTATTTTTTTTCCTATTTTTCATTCAGTATAGACTATTCTTAAAATGCATTTCAATTTTCTTAAAAACTTGATTTCCTGCAAACACTATTAAATAATGCTATTAAGCACGAGAAATTTACTCAAATATAAATGCTCAAATTTTGTGTCATATGTGACAGTTGAAACACATGTTTTCTCATTCTTTTAAATTTATCAATCTCATGAGTATTAGCTTATAGTATAGTATTTGACTTGTTTATGTACTCATTAATTTGACCAAAATATATAGATGTATTTGATAAATGATTTTTCCGATGATTTTATGCTAAGTTTATCCTACTATAGCTTGTCCACTATTAATCATAGATTCATACGTTATTAGCTAATTTTTCCTATGTTCACTAGTTTATTTCCAGATAAAGAGCTTAGTACGTTAAAGTAAAATTTGAGCTCATATTCTACTCTCATTTTTACTCTCCCTTTAATTAATAAAAAAAAAATCCGTTTATCCCATACCTAAGGATGATTGAAACTGGGCTGCTGTGTCTTCCCGCTTTATATAAGCTTGGAATTCCATTTTAATGCTCAGTTGCTCACCTTTTTATCTGTACATGATATATTGCCAATTTGCCACAACAACTTGCTTTTCTTTATTTCTTATTATTTTTTGGTCAATTACACACACACTTGGGGGATGGGGGAAGGGAGTGGAGTGGGAAATGAACCCACTCCCTACAACATATCATCCCTAGCTTTTTATCACTTGAGCTATCAATGGGGGATTTATTTCTTGTTATTTGAACCTTACTACAAGACGCTATAGAGAAATGCGGAGTCCCTTTCGTTCCAGTTCGCATATGCATGCCACTTATGCTGTACATCCCGTATTAATTCAACAATGGCACGCAACAAGATAAGATGATGTCAATCAACAAAGCATTGACTTTGAAATTTGAGTTATTGACAAAGAAATGTGTTTAGTTTGGTCAGAAATATTTAATTTCTTTGTTCAATATTGATTTGCTTATTAAGATTTGTGTCGTGTGTTTTGACTAACTTAAGTATTTTCTTTGTCATTGCACGTAACATAGAGATATGGATTAATTGCATTTTTATTCTTTCAGTTATTGTTATTGTACGATTTCGGTCACTAAATTTCTAATTGAGCCAATTGAATATCCCACAGTTTTTCAATTGCTACAATCAGGACTCTCTGTCACTATGTTATCCAATTTTTAACATTTGAGCATACGTGACACACGTGAAACTAATTTATGTTTAATTATATACATTCTCTGCCTTTTTAATTTAAACTTATCATACTTCCACTAGACCAATTCCATTGGGTCCTAAAAAAATTACAAACATCTTTGTCTAACTTTACCAGATCTATAATTAATGGGATGTATTAGTTCACTGACTTAAAAAGGTCAAATCAATTATTTAAATGCCCTCCTCTTGTTCATTTTATCATTTTTTTTAAAATTAACATCTATCTAAGTTAGATGGTTATTGATCAAGTATATTATTTGAAATTAGAATACAAAATATATCATTTATTGTTATGAAGCCCATAAAGGAATTGTAGATACTAACTGTACAAACATCAGATGCTGAATTGTTGTATGTCAAATAGATTATGGTACAATTCAAGGGATTTATGTGAATACCCAAAATGGAATGATGCTATAACATTTTTTGATGCAAACATTGATTGGGGTCGTCTATTGGCGAATGATATTTACAGGTTCACAATGCATTGTTGTTAGAGAACAAGATATTGGAATTGGACTTATCAATTGATTAAAGGATTAATAGGATTTTTTGTCCCTGCAAATATACCGGTTTTTGTTTTTCGTCCCTGCAAAAAAAAATTTTAGTTATTCATCCCTACAATATCGTGACTGTCTCTTTTTGGTCTTTGCCATCAGTTGCCGTTACAAAAAAGCTGACGTGGCAGACGGAATGCCAGTTGGCATTGCCACAGTGGACAAGTGAGCACAGCTGGCATGTGCTGACATGTATATTTGTGTTGACTCATTAATTAACCATTTTAACACATTAACATTTAACCCAATTTTTTTAAAAAACAAAAAAATTTAAAGTTTGCAATTGAGACATGCGATGAAGACACAGACCCCAATTTGAAACCCTAGCCAACCCAATTTGCAGAGTCACAAGATACCGTCGCCTCCTCATCCCCAGGCCCCTGGTTCTCCACCCAATTCCAATACTAGACTCCCTCCCGTCGGCGCGCATCATCTTCTTCAGCGCTCACCGTCGGCGTGCCACTCGCAGTGTCTTCGTAGCTCACCATCATCTTCCTCGACGTCTCTGTCTCTGTGGGTGGAAAGAGTGGGGGGGTGGGGGAACGATTTGAAGTTTTGTAGCTTTTGTTTTACTTTTGTGGGTGGTGGGTTTCTCCATTTGTAGATTTGTAGTTTCCCTATTTTTTTAACCCCCCCTTTCCTCCTCTTTGGTTCTGCACTGAAACTATTGGTTTATTTCCACTTAAATTTATTTTCTCAATTTTTTTCCTCCAAAAACAGCTTCACTTGTCTGTTCTTAGATATTTTGATGAAGATGGGGATATCTCGGTTGGGGCCAAGATGTTGTGTTGTGGTTTTTTTTTGTAGGATGAAGCTTGGGGTGTTGGGGAATTGTGACATTGGAGGCTTGCCTTTTCCTTTTCCTTCAAGTGCTTTCCCTTGAAACCCATCGATTTATTGGGATGTTGGGAAATCCACTGATTTGGTTTTCCTTCTCCTTCAAGTGCTTGCCTTTGAAACCCCACATTCTTGAAATTAAATGGGTCTAGATTCGAAGAGAAGCATCATAGAGAGAGGGTAGGCTTTGTGTGTGAGGAATTTCTTCAATCTTCTTCTCTCCGTTTTCTGGGTTAAGAGAGGGGAAAATCTGATTTTTTGTCTTGTCGAAAAATACTGGCTTGCTTGAAAAATTTTGTGAGCAATTTGAGTTTCTACAAAAAAAGAGCAAAAGGAAAGAAGCATTATGTTCAGATCTGGAATGGGAGAAACCATTGTTTTGTTCTTCCTGCGTAAGGTTATCTTTCTCCATTGACTAATGTGTTCTCTTGCTCCCTGCATCCATCGTGTTCATGTTTTACAATCCCAAAGATCTTAATCCTAATCCCATGAACCTAATCCCAAATTATAATACATTTAAATTAAAAAAAATCTAAAACTCACATTTAATTCAAAATAATTAAAGATTTCATTTAAAAAAATTAGTGGGAATTAATGAGTCAGCAATTTGCCCAGTCAGCATACGCCACGTGGCTCACTTATACAGCGTGGCACTACCAAATAGATCTTTGTTTGCCATGTCAGCTTTTTTGTAACGGCAACTGATGTCGAGGACCAAAAAGAGACAGTCACGATATTGCAGGGATAAATAACTAAATTTTTTTTTGCAGTGACGAAAAGCAAAAATCGGTATATTTGCAGGGACGAAAAATCCTATTAAGCCTTGATTAAATCTCTATGGAAGAATTGTTTTCTTCTGCTTGCTGCATCAATAACCAAATCATAGGCTTCCAATAAAAAGTGAACAATCTGAGTAAGATTTACATATGAATACCCTTACACTTTTTAGACGTATAAGGTGTCATTTTGGGATTCTATTTACTCGTACCATGGCCAAAATGAACTTCTACTTCCATCTAGGTTGACACCTCTGTCTATAGAACCATGTAATCTTATTTACCGTGTGTTTGGAATGCGTTCCAAAGTCTTATAACGCGGGACCAATTAGAAACTCTATCTCTTAGCTTCTGCGATGACATTGGATTGGGACTAATGGCAGATCTTCTTAGGGGCATAGGGGGGCCATGGCCCCCCCCCCCCCCCCAAGCCTTTCTTAATTTTATTTATATATATATATAAATAAAAAAAATAAAATGAGTAAAAAATATAATAATATTTGTTATTAGTTATGATCAAATTATTGAATATCTCAAGTCACTCAAATGGCACAAAGTAGCACTTTAAGATAATTTTTAATCATTTTTAATATTATTTTTATAATAAAATTTGTGTTTACATTGCAACTTAAATTCTACCTATATAATATGAAATTGCATATTCGATATATGCATTAAGGGTGTGTTTGAAAGAGCTTATTTACAACTTATTTAGACTTGTCTCATGACAATATTTGTGTAGTTGTTTGAGAGTTTTTAACTTATGACATGTTCATAAGAAGTTTTTAACTTATTTCAATAAACTTTCCATAATGGTTTATGAAAACTTATGAAAATAGTTTAATCTCATTTTTTATTATATAAATAACTTATTTATAATTGTTTATTTATTTAATCTTTTACCTAAATACACCCTGAATCTTATTTTGAATCCTCCAAAGTTTTGATTCAAGCTCCGCCACTGATTGGTACAGAGATTGAAGATATACCAAATACATGCTTTAATCCTCCGTTGTATCTCATCTCATATAAAAACAAATTGGGCAAAACCATCATTGTTTCTGCTCCTCTTCTAGTCTAGTTTATTTTTTTTTTTTGGGTCATGACTAGTCTAGTTTATTAAAAACTCACACTTGCATCAAGAATTCAGGTTGGGATTTTGTTGTGTGTAATTTTCCATTTAAGAAACAGGCCTATAAGTTTTTTGTTGGTTCACCGCATAACTTTCTTATTTTTCTAGTCTAAAGCACCATTTTCTTTGGAAGCCCAAGTATGTTTGTTTGGGTCTTTGGAAGCACCATTTTCGTTGTATTTTGCTAATTTGCTTCTCTTTTTCTGAAGCCCATTTATACTCACCCGTTTTGGATTAGGTTTCGTTCCGTTTTCTGTATAAAAGCAGAGCCAGAGCACTCTGTTATCCAACAGCACGATAAACCCTAGCCGCGAGCGAGGTCGAGGCTAAACCAAAGCCTGTTTGAAGCTCCTAGTACGTTATACTCTTATCTCCATTTCTCGCTTCTCTTTTCCTTAGCTAGGTTTCATTTTGTCATCGTCGCTTTTGATAGGCGTTGCGTTCTTCGTTAGTTTTAAGTGCCGAAGGACGCGTCAACGAAAGCGTATAGCTATTTCAACGTCGACCTGTTTCAAATTCAAAACTACTGCGTATTATCACCATCGTAGTATGTTTTATGGTCGCGTTGTGCCATTTACGTTACTATATTTCATTTTTATTAATGGTTGCTTCCTAATGGTGAACCCTCCCTTATTTTGGAGTGGGAGAAGTTCAAGTTTCCGAAGCATATATAAAAAATTCGTAACGAATAACCAGTTTTAAACAGCGTAGTGTAAATTCTAGTCTGCACTATGCTACCTGTCTCCTGGTACACTCCATTTTACTGCTTCATAAAAGTGGAGAAATAATCAAGCTTTAAACTTGTTTTTGTTTTTTTAATTTTAAAACTAATGCTTCATTTCTCACCCTCAATTTGCAGGTTGTGTTTGGTATGTAGTCACTCAGGTCCAATAGGGAAAAAGTCATTGAAATGGAACAACCACAATCCCCAAATGTACCTTCTATGCCCGAAATTAAACCTAAGCTAACTCAGAAAAGGAAGCTTCCGACACCGAAGGAGTTGGTATCACACTACGAGTCACAAGGGATGGACACGCAAGAAGCCTCATTTAAAGTCATAGAGGATCTCCAGAAGGCAGTGTTTGGAGTAATTTCGTCTAGTAAAGGGAAAAAGGACAAGCTATTGAATGAATCTTCTAGGAAGATGGATGCAGTGAATAATAGACTCACTATTCTTGACATGAAGCTTGATTCTAAACCTGGGTATGTCGAGACATTTGCAATTGGGGTTGCCTCTGGCGCTGCTCTCAAAGGGATTGGAGCTATTGTTCCTCATATTCTTGCCCCTCTTTCTCAGATTTGGAACTCTGTTACTTCAGCCACCAAATCTTCCCCACAATGATTTTTTCATTTCTCAACATGTACTCTTATTATTTGGCAGTCTATTTTTTTATGAACAAAAAAAGCCATGCTTGGTAGTATCATGTAACTTGTATAAGTCCCAGGTTGATGAATGTAAAGAATTTAATTTAATTTAATTTAATAAAAAAGGGCAAGCATTGAATTCTAAAATCTGAACTACCCATATAAACCATACAGATATATATATTTCTAATATAATATAAATATAATGGACAACAGTACAACACAGTCTTATTTATGATTTGATGACCTTACGATAGGCGAGGTGATGTGTGCAATGCTAAGCACTTGATTTCTAAACCCAAAATACATTTTGAATGATACAGCACACGAGATCTTTATTTATGAATTGTTTCCTAACTCTAGAAAAGAGAGGTGATGCGTGCAATGCTAAATGGTCACTCGTTGCAGCAGCGGTACATGAAGAACTTTTCCATTGGACGGCCACATTCAGCGCAAACCACCTTCTCTGGGATCCTGCCATTGATTCCTGGCAGTATTAAGCGATTGCAATGGTGTGGTGTTTGCAGTTCTTGCATATATTCATCCATGGCAGGCAAAACCCCTTTATCTTTTGTCATATCCTTCCACTGGTCAAAGTCATTAAGGCACTTCAGAAATGTGTCTCCCTTGCCCTGTGTCATCTTTGCTGTGCCTACGCTTATCACAGCCCATCCTTGATCACTGCTATCATAGCTTAGGATTCTCATTATCTCTTGCATTATCTGGTCATTCTCCATTGTCTTGTTCTGTTGTAATTTTGAGTGCCACGTGCTCTCCAGCCTTACCCAGAAGAACCAAATTATGGAAGGGTCAGCAAGTACGTTGCTCAATTTTTCTTCATAAATTGCGTTGTTGATTTTTTGAACTTTCTCCCCTGGGTTGCTTCTGCCCACATAAATAATTTCCAGTGGTATCTGCAGAGCTCTTGCCACCGAACGCGCAGCCGTCGTAAATTTTCGGATCCACTCCATGTCGTCCCCTCCATACAAGCATATATATTTGCCTGCTGATACCTGCACAAGTTTGCAATGAACAATGATGATAAGATCAACATAGATTGTTTACCGTTAGTTGGTGACCATAACTATAAAAGAGAAAAGAATATGAAGACTAACCCAATCGACGAGAGATGGATCAATTGCATCTGCCAATAGTGCAAGCCCCCAGGTTTCTTCTTTCCACAGTGCTTCCTCCCTTGAGCTAGAGAAAGGGTATGCCAAGCTTCCCCAAATCCACATCATGTGTATAGCATTCAGGTTCACAACCTTCCCTTGAGGATCCAACACCACGAGGATAGGCTTGGCGTTGAAAAGCCATACCTCCTTGATGTATTTTATGGTTGCTGGCTCCAAAAGGGAAGGGTCAGAGAGTGAGTACCATGACATCATTGATCGCAGCCTCTCGAACTTGGGTTTCATCTCAGTCCATGGGGCTCCCTTGTCCACAATTGGAAGCCAAACGAGTTCGTATTGGCTCTCTAACCTTGTTGAATCCGCGCGTGACTCTTGAAACATTTGTTCAAATATCACAACCTCTTGATCAGAGATATGATGGAGGTCTGTTATGTAGAGTAACACAATTTTCCTCCTCAACACATCAATGCTAACCTGAAAACAAAGACCTTCAAGGTAGGAACAGGAGCATGCTACTAGAAGTTTTGATTTGAAGAGAAAAATGATTATGAATTATAGCTTAGTTGATTCAAATTGATGTTATAAGATTTCATTGTTATCAATCTTCATAAGTATTCATTAAACATCGAACTGATAACGATAGAATACACACACACACACACATATTAGGAGTGAGATGAAGAAAGAACGGATTCTGGGTTAACCCTTTGCTTGGTAGAACCATTAAACAGTGGCAACGGATCATCCTTGCTGCAAATCAAAGCCTTGAGAACCTTGAAGTTATCCTGGTGTGATGTCTCAAACAGGAGCTGAAGTGTTTGAAATGCTTCTCTCTGTTTATTATCATCTGCATCATAACATGGTGTTCCCAGGCATAGAGATTATAAGATAAATTTTTACATGAAAAAAAGCCAGCAAATGCCACACACGTGGAGTAAGTAACCGAGTAATTAGATTGACTTACCTAAATGCTGATGACAAAGGGTGAGCTGCTTTTGAAGGTGGCCATTTAAGTTATCGAGCTTATGGGCCAAACTTGAAAGCTCCCAAGACTCTATTGTTGATGTCATATATCTAAAATCAACCCATGAAGGTTAAAAATAATAAATATAAAAAAGACAGGTTTAATTAATTTAGTGCGATTACCAAATCAGCTACACTAAAACAAAGAAATTGAGATTTTTGTTTTAGGTACAAGAAAGAACATAAGAAAAGTTATTAAGATACGTGCAAGTTTGGTTTTTAGTTGAAAGATTGCAAAAGTACGTTTGAACCTAAAGTAACGGTAGAGTTTCTTTGGGACAAACGTACTTTTATACCCAAAGGTACGGTTGCAACTGAAAACCAAACATGCATGATTCTTACGAGTCTTGAACAAGGGAAGCATACATACCCTTGACCAAGGCCAATTATGCCTAAAATATGCGATGCACAGGCCACGATGCTCCGAATGGTCCAATAGACAGCACTGGGGATAAGAGTGGAGGCAGCCAACATCTCTGGTGCTTCAGGGTCAATGTATTGAGAAGGAAGCTCATGGAACTCAACAATGCAATTGGTCACATCCAACATGGCCTTGAGAAGGTTGTTCACCGTTTCAAACTTTGGTCCCATATCTCCCACTTGTTCCAGTGTTCCATGGATGTGCTTCAACATTGCAACCGACTTGGCGAGACGGTTGGTGGCATAAAGGTGTGCCACCAGCCAAAACTCCCCCAAGTTGGCTGCAAATGATGCTAACGCTATCACCACCTTGGCATCCCATGAATAGCTTGAGAGCATTCCCAGTATTCCTATGGTTGTCGCATGTGCATCTCCCCCACCCACACACTTGCAAGATATCTGACAACAAGCATGAAAACATTAACAAGTTGCATAAACCTTCAAACCAAGAGTTAGTTTGGAAATCCGTTTGAGGCTCTCAAATGGAAGTTTAAGCCAATCCACCAAATAGAAATGGATTGGTTCAAACTTCAAACTTACATTTGAGTTTTCTTTTAATGGATTTCCAATTACAACACAAGAGAGTAAGAGTTAAGGGGATGTGTTATATATAAATAGAACCTCGCAGGAAATTTTGTTGATTGTGTGGTACGAAATATCTAGCATATCAGTTATGTCAGATTGTTGAGCATTGTCCTTCATGGCACCCAATTGAGCTTGCTTTCCCTGTGTAAAATTTCAAAACAACAACAAACAGAAACTTATAGTTAACTAAAAACCATTTTTTGAACCTCAGTTATTGTGAATGTGCAATTTTTGTCTCTTATTTTTATTTGTGTCAATTGGGTCTCCAAGTATTCTAATTGTTACAATTAAAAAATAGGACCAAAATAGCACAATCACAATCATTGGGGGACCAAAATGCAACTAAAACAAAACCAAAATACATATACACTAAGTATAATATACACATACACAACACACACATACCTGAACAGTGTCAGGGATGAGATAGGCAGAACGTTGAAAAATGTCTTGAACGACATTAAGAAGAGGTCTAACGTCAACGTGTCCATCAATGGGAGCATGAGTGGCACGAATTTGTTTGATCATAACAGTGTCATCTGATGCTGAAAAAATGTGGCGGATAGCCCTGGATTGCATCTTCCGGGGTACCATTGCCATCTTTTTGAACAGATATTTAGTTCTGGCTACAAGAAATAACAGACAGCACCGGTTTACCAGCTATGTTTGATTAGTGCTAGCAAGTTGTAGGATGAATGCCAATGGCCTTATATATAGTTATTGATGCCAAATTCTGTCCAATTTCTACCTTGCTTGTGCTTGGGTTCAAACTATATAAAAGTAACAAAAGTGAAATTGGAATATTGGATAAAGGAATTGGCAGAATTTATACCTTTCATCAGTTATACCTTCTTATTGTCGGTATCTTCTGCCAATCATTAGTAAAACTATTCACCCGAGTGGTGTGCACTTTTATGGTACTTAATTAGTAACTTTTGTTCTTTCTTTCTTTTGTTAGTAACTCAGTTGTCTGTCTGTTAATATTGTTTTATCACACACGTTGCAGAAATTATCAAAATTCCTAAAAGACCGAATCATAACTTATCACAAGAAAGGTATAACATATTTGCAACTTTTATGATGTGAAAGGATCATTACTACTTAATAAAAGTGTAGTAATTACTAGTTTACTCCAAACCATATATAATATTTATTAGAGAATAATAATTATATAATGACATTACTGTAAAAAAATTATATAATGACATAATAAACAAGTTTTACACGGCAAAATAATATTATGAGTTTGTAAGATAGTGAAATATGTTTAGAAATCTATATAATTTGTTTATAGTTATTAAACACTAATGATAAACCTTTAGTGAAAAAACACTAATGATAAACCTTTTTTTTTGGTCAAAAATGATAAACCTTATTTCTATAAAAAAATATTGTTTTTTTTTTTGTAAATATTAAACATTCACATGTGCATCAAGAATTCGGGTTGGGATTATGTCGCCTGTAATTTGCCGTTTCAGAAACAAGCCCTATAAGGCTATTATTCTTTGGAAGCCCAAGTGTGTCGTTTGTTGGGGTCTAGAAGTTTAGGATTGTTGACCAAAAAAAAAAGAAGTTTAGGATTGAATTTTGCTTTTCCTTGTTTTTTCTGAAGCCCATTTGCTCTGTTTTGTTTTGGGATTAGGTTTTGTTCTGTTTTTTTGTGTATAAAAGCAGAGGCAGAGCACTCTGCTATTATTTGCCCCATTCAATAAATCTTCTCTTAGTCCCCCACTGGATAGCTCAGTGGATAGAGCAAGAGCTCAGCCGATCAAGGGTGAACCGAAGGCTGTTTGAAATTCCCAGTGTTAAGTTTCCCTAATCCTATGGCTCACAGCTTGCATGATCTGATGGAGCATGATTCTCTCATCAAGCCAATTATGACAAGTATTGCCATGCTATTGCTGCATGTGCATAACAAACTTTCCCTCCAAAACGGTTTCCCCGCCAAAATAATAGAAAGTAGAGGGATTGGTTGGATGTAGTAGTAAGGACTAATTTTATCTTCTTTGCAATTAATGTTTTCTCCTTTAAATATCTCACACAATATATGCCTCATTCTCTTACCTTTCTCTCAGCGCATCTCTCTGCTTATTTATTTTACATTCATTGTTATGTAATTTTCCAATCCGTGCAGTTTCTTAAGACCCATTACAATTAGTACGTTTTGCTCCTTTCTTCTTTACTTGTTTTCCTTTCGTTGAGCACTCCATTGATCCACGTCTTGATATTTAATTTTTGTTTCCGCATGTGATAAAAGTGAAAAAGCAATGAAGCTTAGTTACATTTCTTTTGTTAAAAGGAAAACTAATGATTTATTTATTTCTCACACGCACCCAGCTTGCATTGCAGGTCGGTCACAAAGGGCAAAGGTGAAAAAGTCGTTGAAATGTCACAACCACCGCAAACCCCAAATGCTGCGGCTCCGTCTATGCCTGAAATGAAACCGCCGAAAGAGCTGATATCACACTATGAGTCACAAGGGATGGAATCGCAACAAGCCTCGCTGAAGGTCATAGAGGATCTCCAGAAGGCTCTGCGTGGAGTGATTTCCTCAAGTAAAGCTGAGAACGACAAGCACTTGAATGAATACTCAAGGAATATGAAGGCAGTCCACGATAGACTCGCCATTATTCACCGTAACACTTATAACCTTTATCAGTATGTGGAATATGATGTCAATCTCAAACGCACACTCTGCGATCTTTAGGAGAAGCTTGACAAGAAGCCCGGGTTTTTTGCGACATTTGCGATTGGGATTGCCTGTGCCGCTGCTCTCGCATTTATCAGGGCAATGTTTAATTTGTTTAAAGAAGATCTGGAAACCCATTCAGATCGGGTGAAGGTGCGCGCGGTAGGTACTTAGAAGCTACTAGTTGGAGCTTCTAATTCTACAGTGATTTTCCATTGCGTTTCCAAACACCCATTAGTTGGATAAATAATAGGTGAGTTTGTTGTGAATGTGATTGCAGTGCTATATTATATATACACTGCTCTTATATTGAAAATTGAAAATGAATTTTAATTTGTGTGTTCTTTTCTCTTCATTTGTCTTCCTTCGACCATGAATACTTTCATGGTATCAGAGCTCCAACCGTCCCAATGGGTGGCATGGTGAGGGCTATTTATTTATCTGTTGTTTATTTTTTATCAGAGTTGTTTATTTAATGTTCCAAGACCTGCCAAACATCAGTACTGAAGGAAAAATAGCTCTGCATGCGATACTGTTGTAACAACTTTTAAAGGTCACATAGCTTAATTTTAAAATGACTGATAAAATGCTTTAATAATGCCATTCATAACTTTTAAGATCCAATAAGATCAAATTCGTGTTATTAGACTCTTGAAAGTCTTGTGCACATTTATCATTTTATTATAAGTTTTACAAACTCCTAAAACAAGACCTTCCATTGTCCATAACACATAATTTATTTACTTTGTTGATTTTGGTGTTGCGCAGCATCCAGACCCTTCAGTCAAAAATCCTAGCCATTTAGTACATTATGTACATCTCTCACTATAATAGAATATGTATTAAGTCCAATATTCATATGGTTATGCTTATTGCATCACTTTTTCGTGCTATGAAAACATTGGCCAGGGGACACCTTTGGTGATTACAAGAAGGACAGAGAAATATACAATACTATGGTTAAAAACAATATAACTTATGTTGAGCTTAATGGTTTCCAGAAAAGGTCCAGTAAATCCAACATGGATGATGATGTGGTTGTTGAGATTGACCTTTTCCCACTGTCAATGAGTTTGAACCATTGGCTCCCAGGGTCACATGTATGATCTCTGCTCAAGCATTTACAAGCATTGGTGACAATGATGTTGTTGTCACCCACATCTAGACAAACATTAGACCCGGTGCTAATTTTAGATGAAAGGTGCAACTTGGAATCTGAGATCATTTCCCACTTAGAGTTAGGACCCGAGCACATTATGCTTAGTGCTGCAGGCATTCCTTCTTTCTCTGCTTGTATGCAAAAGTATGTACCCTTTATTGATAGTGTCTTCTGGGGTGTGTATTTCCAACCATCAGAAAAAGAGCAGGGACCCAACGTTAGTGGCTCTAGCAGTGATTTCCTTATGACGCAAAGACCGGTTAAAGGATGGAATATCAGTTTGTATGGATTGCCTACTGTTATGCCTGGCCCTGGGCAATGTTAAAGATAGTTGAAATCTACATTAGTAATGGTATTTTGCAACCAACTAATAATATATCTGCACAAATAATGTAAAGTACATGTAAAATTGGTTCATTCCAGAAAAAATCTACAGAGTAGTAGTGTGAGTATAAATTTTTCTTTATAGCCAAATGCAAAAGGAATGAAGAAAAACAAAGGGCTGGGACACGGATGAAAGAAGAACGTAAATGCCTAGAAAATGAATATTTTCGTGACACACAAACATCTTCATAAATATTTCCAAATTATGATATAAAAAAATTCATGTTAATTTTAACACAAGAGAATGGAAGGATAGGGACCCGGATTTCCTATAGTCTCCAGTTCCACGCATTCACGCAATCAGCAGATTGAGACCATTGAATCGAGATCAAACGGCTCACAATCTCAATTTGTATTTTAGACCTGAAATCATAAGCTATCTAATCTCAATCCACGGTCTCAATTGTTAACTGCATGAATGTGTGACTGCAACGAATTCATTTCCATAAGGATAGGTACCTTGAAATGGAAGTTGGAGGGCTGCAATCCTCTGCAAGAAACTGGTATTTCTAACTTGGGTCCAATCCCAACTGAGAACCCCATAGAACTCCTCCATTCCAATGACCCCTTGTCTAAAGTAGTAACTGCCCACTAATGTCCACAAGGCCCAGTCCAAGTCAAGCTCAGCTGCCACTGCCAAGAAGCAATTAAGATAGCGGTTGTCATTCACATTGGTACCTCTCAAGTCCACCCCAAACTCACTCATAAACAATGGCCATCCTTGGTCCACCAAGTACATTGACATTCTCTTCATGTTTCCAGCCACTTGTCCACACACTTGGTTTGGGTTCCCTGATACCCAAGCCTGTCCATCAGTGAAGCCATACCAGTGTGCCTCAAACACCAGTTTCCCCTTGAATGAGAGGTTCACCGGTCGATTCCGAATGAAAGACAAGTCCTTGTCAAAATTTAATCCAGACAGAATGACAAGCACATCTGGATTTGCTGCATGAACAGCTTCTGCTCCTTTCACCATATACCTTCAATTCATAACAACAACTTATCATCAACATAACATTTCTCTTTCTTTAGTTTTTTTTTAATTATAATTATAACTATTACCTGTACCAATCGTTGACATTCTGTTTTGGGCCTCGGAGTTCATTCCTCAAGCTCATGCCAACCACACTAGCCACTCCATTGAAAAGGGTGGCCATTTTGGTGAGGCCCAGGATCCACAGGTTGGGGTCGAAATATTGGTCCCCGAAGAACCCATTGCCGTCCGAGTTACTGCAGCACCACCCTGGCTGTGTGATGTGGTTGTCCAAAATCACCATCACATCATTGTCCCCAAGACTTTTCACCACCGCCTGGAGTAATAATGACAAAATATATTGCCCCACACTCTCATAACGTATTCAATTTAATTAATACTTTATGGGAATATAAAATATGTTTAATTGCATTTTTGTCCTCTTGTGATTGTGTTTATACGATTTTGGTGCATCAATTGAGTTCACAAATATTTCAATTATTACAATTACGTCTCTCTATTACTATGTCGTCATGGCACACATATTTGACACTGATTGTAACAATTGAGATATTTGTGAACCCAATTGACACAATTAAAAAATGGAGAACCATTGTGATAATTGGAGACCAAAAATACTATTAAGCCTATGAAACACAACTTGTTACAAAGAAATTCCATTATTAATAATAACTACCATGGGCCATGGCCATTAGATAAGGCATGATGACATCAGTGATAAGATTAAATAACTAAGAAGATAAGGAGGATGAGGTAATTAATTAATATATCCAAATTAATCCACATAATAATTAAGTTAATTAATTGGGGGTATGCAATGATTTTAATATTAGTACCTGGAAAGCTTGGATGAGGGGAAGATCGATGATGGAGGGGTTGTTGGATTGAACACCAGCGATGGATTGAAGGAGGCCAAGGTTCTGAAAGGAGTGTCTAACGGTGAGAGAGGAAAGGGAATCATTGGTGAGAAGGAGAATAGGCCAAGTGAGCCTGACACAGTTGAATCCCATGGACTTGATTCCCTTTGAAATCACATCCACAGGTTGCTTGCTCAGCCCCTCAGCCACCACAGCTTCCAAATGGGACACCCAATTCACACACGCCAGCTTCACCCTTTCTCCATCTTGGTTCACAATCCACCGTGAATTCGTCTCAAGTGCCCCCACTTCCACTATGGCTCCGTTTAAAAGAAAATTGATAACCAAAGTCCACCACCACCAACTACCCATTTTGTGTTTCTTTCCTAAAAATATCATATGAATGTGATCTTCCACGTCTATATATATATATGTTGAAGATGTAGGATTAGGATGATTCATGCGGCAAGCTGAGTTTTGAAGTACAAGTGACTTTTTGTATTTTTTTGAGTAATGTTATTTTGTCATTTCTTATAAGGATTAGTATACTTTATCTGATGATAGCTGTGTTGTGTATCTTTTTCTTACCCCTTACAAGGGTTTCCTTGACTTTTTCTGCTTAATTAATTAATTAATGCATTGGTCATTGTTATTGTTGTAGTTGGTGTTGTTTGTGACTGTTGTATTAAGATTTTCTCCTCGGACTGGTGTTTTGTTTCTGTTTCAGTTTGACGAAATAAACCAGGATAAGGATTATTGGACGGAACACTATTTGAAGAATCAGTTTTAGGTTCACAATTTATGTAGGCCATGTTATAAAATTACGACTTAAATATGTTTTTAGTCTCTTAAGTTTGGTTAATTGTTTCTTTTAGTCTCTCAAATTTAAAATGTCTATTTTTGGTCCCTCATTTTTTAAAATGTGTCATTTTTAGTCCCTGGGGTTATTTTTTAATTTGAAAAATATTGGCTTTAATATTAATTTAGTCCCTGTAAAATTTTGGATTTTGAATTTAGTCCCTATAAAAAAGTTAAACTTTTTTGGTCCTTATTTTATTTATTTTTTTTATTTTAGTCCCTGGAGGAGTTGACCGCTGATGTGGCACTGTGAGGTCCCTATAAAATTCCTACATGGCACCTACGTGGCTTACACGTCACCTAACACATACCAAAACAAATATTAAGTTTTGAATTTAGTCCCTCCTAAAAAAATGTGTTTTGAATTTAGTCTCTCTCATTTTCTCTCATTCTCCACCACCCCCACCTCCTTCTCCCCCTTTTCCCCCTTCTGCACCACCACCTCCATCCCCACCTCCACCACCACCCCTCTTCCACTACCCCCACCTTCTTCTCCTCCCTCCTTCACCATCATCCCCACCCCTCTTCCACCACCCCCACCTTCTTCTCCTCTCTCCTTCACCACCACCCCTCCTCCTTCTCCCCACCAAAGCAACAGTAGCGCAGGCCTGCAAGTAGACGGGTTTTGGGGCTATTGCAACAGGTTGAGGAGTGACTCACGACGACGAGCTTGTGCAGTAGCTGACTTCGAGGTGAGACGGTTCAGTGGCGTTGCGATGGGGCAGCTTTGCGGTTTGGGGGAGGCATCGTTTCTTAGAGTAGTGGTGGTGTTCTGTTCTGAGTTTTGGTGATGAAGATGAGTGGGGTTTGAGGAGAATGGAGAAATGATTTGCAGGGCCATTTCGATGGATGGCTGGGTGTGGAAGTTTAATGGAGGCTTTGTATTGATAAATGGCTATGGAGAAAGGTGTGGAGTGGTGATAGTGGAAACCCCGTCTCCCTATTTCGTGAAACCCATTTTGAAATAATATGCGAGATTTAACAATCCTGTTCGAAAAAGTAAAAGAAAAAAAATTAAATGGGTGGTGGGGGGAGAAGGAGGTGGGGGTGGTGGAGGAGGTGGTGGTGGGTGGTGGTGGAGAAGGGGGAGATGGAGGTGGGGGTGGTGGAGAACGGACAAAAAAGAGAAGGACTAAATTCAAAATACATTTTTTTAGAGGGATTAAGTTAAAAACTTAAGGTATGTGTCATGTGACGTGGAAGTCACGTAAGCTTAATGAGGTGCCACGTATGAATTTTACAGGGACCTCACATTGCCACATCAGCGATCAACGCTAGTGAGGGACTAAATTCAAAAAATAAATAAAACAAGGACGAAAAAAATTTGACTTTTTTTATAGGGACCTAAATCAAAAACTCCCTATATTACATGGACCAAATTAATATTAAAGCCAAAAATATTTTTTAAATTTATATTTTAACCCCTTTTAAATTTTGATTCTCACCTTACTCCCTTTTCTAACTTCTAAGGATTTTTTAAATTTATATTTTGACCCCTCTCAAATTTGAAATTTTTTTTTTAAATTTAAAATATGACCCTATGGACTAAAAGTGACACATTTTCAAAAATGAGGAACCAAAAATGGCGTTTTAAATTTAAGGGACCAAAAACAATAATTTTCCAAACTTAAAGGACTAAAAATATATTTAAGACTAAAATTATTGACCCCAAAAAAGGCGAAACAAATTTGGATTGTTTCCTTTAGTCCGCGATATAAAGGGTTGATTTGTTTTAATCAACTGCAGATTTTTGTAAGTTTATTTTTACAATGATGGATTAATTTCTTTACTGTTTATGACTGTGTTTAATGGTCTGTAATTAAGAGCTTGTGTATTTGGCATTGAGTTAGAAAGTTTAAGAAAGAAATTCATTTTCTAGTTTAATACGAGTAAAATAAAAGGCTCTCAAGTTGCCTATTTTGACATGAAAAATATATAATTGAGTTTAGGAAAAGTCAAAAGAAGAAGAAAAAAAATCAACCACGAACACCTATTTAATTTAAGTGCCGAGTTGACGTGAAGCGAATCAATTTTTTTTGTTGCAACTCGTTAATAAAAGGAATTTTTGTTTTGTTCCCTTAACCCATTCTCATCGCAAGCAGGCTTAAATGGGCTACACGGACCCGTTTGGCACTTTAACTGCATGTATAATTAGATAAGTAATCTCTATTAATTTGACCAAAAAAAAAATCTCTATTAAATTCGACCAAAAAAAAAGTCTCTAATCTCTATTAAAATAATTTAATTTTAATTTATTTAAAAATAAATTATTCTCTTGCAAAAAACTTTGAATCTAAAATTAAAGTAAAACAAGCATGTCATTATAGTCTTATACTCCTTTTTTTTGGTGAGATTATACTCTTGTTTTTATAAAAAAAAAAATTGGGCGTTACTTCTTAATATATATATTTTAAGAATGATTAGAAATAAACATAAAATTTTCACTTAATAAGACTGTAAAAAATTAATACAAGATAATCAATTTCCGTTAATTAATACTTGAAATAAAAGGAACGATATCCCTCAAGGAAAAACAGAATACTTGCATAAGTTACACCAGTTCCGTTAAGTAAATACTTGTATAAGAGACGCTTATACGTTTAGTATTGCTTCATCATCAGAAATGCTGTACGCATAGAACTACAGAACGTACCGTGACTCCACCCAATTTGGTTGTTTGAAGTTTGATAAACACTTGAAGTTAAACGTGATGCTAAGTCATTCTTGGATAAGTGATAGTATTGGCGACTTTTTTTTTTTCGGAAAATGACAACTCAATTAGTCAATTTAATGACATTTATGTCCTACACTCCAAAGTTTTGCTTCGAGGGAAAGAGACATAAAGGCAGCCATAGTTCGGACTTGAACTGGGGTGAACACTGCAACACTTGCAATGCAATCAAGTCAATGAAAAAAATATGGCTATTGCTTCGACTACAACTTGAAAACTTTTATTTTGTGTGTTTTCCTATATTAGTCCTTTATACTACATACCCCCAACTCGTTGCTTTTCTATTTCTTCGTGATTTTATTTTATGGTTGGTTTTTGAAAGTTTTAAAAATTAAAAATGACTTGAATTAACTTGAGTTAGAAATCAATTCTTCTTGTGTTTCAAACTTTATTATTAAGATGAGATTTTTATTGATTTACAAATTAAATTTCATGTCTGAGACACATTATACATAAATTTAAAGAGTAAATTACACTATCCTTCCCTGGATTTGTCACTGGATTTGTTTCCTTCAATGTAAAAATACTGATAAAAACAAAGTATGCAAATGAATTTAAGCTGATAAGTTTTTAAAATGCAAATATATGCTAAAACTCACAACAGAATTTTACAGAGCACAAACACATAGTGAGTCCACTATGCAAGCTAATTAGGCATAGCCATTAGCCAAGAAAAAAAGTGCAGACCATGATCCACCCGGGACTGTGGTCATGCTGCATGCTCATGGGTATACAACTGACCAAATAAAATCAAATCAAAACTACACAGATTTAGTTTCTGATGCTACACTGCTACCAAAACATGTATCATGTAGAGAATAGAATATAACTGTAACAAATAATATACTTCAACACAATCCTAAGTCCTAACAATTTCTTTTACGAGCAGTTTACTTCAAAACATGAACCCTTCATGGCACACAAACTTCATATATACAATGAGGCACCATCCATTATTTCTGTAAATATGTCTTCCTAACCTGACATATTTGTTTTGATTCAAAATTGTGATGTGCGGTTATGTACAGGAACAAGAGAAGAAACCTATCCATCAAGATCCAAGCCAACAAGATCCAAGCCAGCCTTGCTCATCTCTTTGCTTCCCTTTCCCTGCCTATTATGAATCAAATTAGTTTTTTTGACTTACTGCATCAATTGAGTGCTCAGTTTATGAAACTTATGTGACCAACCTTGTTCTGGCTATGCATGCAATTGCCGTTGAAAGCAGTTTGGAACGTGGAAGCAAAGCAAACTAGTAAAGCTTTATTCTGGTATTGATTGTGCTCCGGCAAATAGGGCAGAATTCAAGGCTTTCTCCACATTCACAACAAGTCTGTCCCGTGCGAGGAAATAACAGTGCCAAGAAAAGTTAATATAATGTCCTTATCATACAGTCTCAGATTCAAGAAGAATCAGCAACACATAATTAATTTGGTTACCTGATGCCCACAACCAAAGGCCATATCCTTTCCATTAGTAAGACAAATCGGGCAAACCTGCAGTTAAACCATGTCATATGTTAAACCATTATTGAAAGTAACACAGAAATGATCATGAACCATGATGATATCATGTCAGGATTCGGGAGAAGGAAGCTAAACTATGTCTCAGGAGAATATGATAGTGATTAGTGGCGTCTTAAGTTGGAAAAAATGGTCTTAAATTTTAATACCTTATTGTCATATGAGCCACCTGAAGATGGTTCTGTGTTAACTTCATTGTCATAGCCAGCATATGTATGTGCACTCTGCTGAAAACTGTTTGAACGAAAAGATGTGTTGCTGCTAGAAGAAGCCCTATCATATTGAGGTGGAGGTAAAGGAACTCTGTCCGGTGAATGTCCCCTCCGTGCGCTATTTTCATCAATCAATACATGATGCAAAATTCAGGTTGTTACTTACCCCAGTAAAACTAATTCCATCACAGGCTATAACTGTAGAAGTTGCTATATTGTACTATATCAATATTCAATTATTTACCCCAATATGCCGTGATCTAGGGTTGCCTTATATTGAGAAGGTATCTCCATCAAAGCTGCTAGAGCAAACTCCGTCTCTTTTCGGTTTGAATCCACACTCTTTGACATTATTTCCGTAAAATTCACAAACTACACACAGCCAAAAGTAAAATATTCACATTTCAGCATAATAGGAAGATTTAAATATGGAAAGTCAACATGGCCATGTGAATTACACCAAACCTGAAAATTGTCAAAGGCCCGAGCTGGAATGTTATCATCAAATTCCTTCATCATATCCCACGGTCCATCTCCAACTCCCACCAAAACTATTGACAGTGGATATTCACTGCAAATTTATTGATTGTAAGAATGAGGGATAGCCTAAGAAGCCCACATACATAATACGATACGGGTACGATACGATACGGATACGGGGATACGGCAAATTTTAAAAAAACCAAGATACGATACGGCATAGATACGTTAAAAAAAATTATAAATATAAATATATCACATAATTACATAATATTTGCAAAAAGACATTCTCATTAGTCATTAGTCATTTTTCATTAATACATATGTCAATAGATGATGATCAGAGGAAAATCTACTAGTAGTGCTAGAACTAGAGTGTTCTTCTCCATCGAAAGCCATTTTCCTTCTCCACAAATTTATGAGAATTGCAAACAAGAGGTCAGCTTGTGATAACTGACTTTATGAGACAGATTATACAGCTAGCAGCAGCAATACTTCGAGTGAGGTGAATAGGACATACTAGAAGGAGCTTCGAGTGAGTTTGAGAACAAGAAGAAGCTTCGAGTAGGTGAAAGACTTGGTCTTTGAATGGTCTCTGTGAACAAGAAGAAGGAAGCTTCGAGTAGGACAAAGAAGAAGGAAGGATGATTCGAACTATGTAGTTAGAATAGAACAGGGCAGAGTTCAACAAAGTTTCGGAGTATCGGAGCCGTATCTGAGCTGGCTTTGACGTATCGGAGCCGTGTCTCCGGAGTATCGGAGCCGTGTCTCTGACGTATCGTAATTTTTAAAAATAAATAGATAAATAAAAATTAACAGATACTCCCTAGATACGTATCGGAGCCGTATCAGGACGTATCGGTATCCGATACGTATCGGATACCGATACTTTTGCATTTTTGGAGTATCTGGGCTTCATAGGGGATAGCTCATAGCATTTTAAAGGAGAGAGAACCACAAAACTTACCTGGCTTTTACAATTGCATCAATTGTCCTTTGTTCTTGTGGACTTAGCTGGCCATGCTGTGTGTCAACACTTCTGGTCACCTGTGGCAAATTTTCAGTATCAATTTTAAGATCTTGTACAGGGAAGGAAAAGGGAATATCTACAGTAAACCATTGATCATTTATTGAAGCAATGACAGAATTAAGGGCATTTTGATACCAACTGAATACATTAGATATATCGTATACGACTAAACTACTGAAGATTCTATACCCTATGCACACAGCATATTGACCATGCTAGACAATTTTTGTCTTTATTTAACCAGTGTATGTAATTGGAATTTCGCTCCTTAAAGTGAGAAATGTAATTTTGAGTTAAAATTGCAGATTTATGACCATTAACTACAAAATCAACAGCTGAGATCATGATAATATACATGTATGTCTATTATTACTACTTGTTCAAAGATGTGTATCACTACAGTTCTGCCTTTTCAAGTTCATCTTTAGTTCAGATATAGACATGTAACCAATTAATCCTAGCAACATTGCATGGAACAGAAGTATTTCAGACTCATATTTTTCTAATCTAGAAATTGTTATCAGTTTTCTTCTGCAACTCTAAATGGCAAGATGTTTAAGTGTGATATATGAGCTATAGTAGATATTGTTATTATTATTGTCATTAACAAGGCAGGCCAAATAAAAATTTGCTATCATGATACAACTACAGCATTGTAGCTTCTTCTATATGATACATAAGAGAGTCATTCACAAAACTAGTATAATAACTCTAGGAACTAATCACTGGTTTAGACTTAAATTACTTAAAAAATGTACTTTTCAATGGAATGAAATATGTATTAAAGATACCTGTCCATCAGCAATTATTAGCAAGACATGATATTGGCCACCACTTTGCTCAACAATAGTCATTGCCATCTCAATAATAGGGGCAAATGAGGTGGGTCCTGTCACATGAATGCAATGAGTCATGCTGAGCCTAATTAAAACATGCTAGCTAAGATTATTGGCAGAGGCAACACCTGCAAGTCGAAGGCGAGGAACAATCTCTCTATATTGTGACAAAACTTCCTCAAATCCATTGCAGAACCTGTCATCTGAATGGAAACTGAAGACATCTTGATCATGTGTTGATGCTGACGGGAAAAAAAGATGAGAAAGAAACACAATCAAGTTTTTGCAATTTGGAAACAAAAACAAATGGAAAATCTTGAAGATTTACATCCGGCATTACCATCTCCAAATCCAAAACAAGGAATCAAGTTATCCTCATCAAAAGAATTTAAAGTTTTCCCAATAATTGTGATTGCTTGTTCATAAGGATTTTGACCGAGTCCAATGTGATGCAAACTTTTTCGATTGAACGATCTCTTCCCTGATTTTCAAAGTGAATTATAAATATTTTGTACCACAACTCACTGTAAGAAATTCAATCATCAGGATGTCAGTAAGTGATAAAACCTGTCCACTCATTGCTCTTTGTGAAATCAATGCCAACAATGAGATTAGAAGATTCCAGGCCAGCATGTGAAAGAGCAGCAGTAACCTGTGTGCAATGATTCAATTATTTGACAAAATAAGGTGTTTTTTCTGTGAGCTGAGACTGCATGGAGAGTGAAACAGCTAATAGATTATTTTTGGAGAATTAAAATCTATTACTTCACTACACAAATCTATTAACTCTAAGAATAGCAATCCTGATTGATCTATAATATATTCGAGGTTACTCCTATAATTTGTTATGGATATTTAAATAGGACATTGAAATCTTAAAAAAGGAAAAAAGTAAAAGAAACCCAACAGTAAGACTCGGCTATATATTTTCTCAAACCAACCTTGTTGCACGTTTGGACTAGTGTGTTCTACACAAAGTACTAGCTAGTAGCTACCGAGCATGTTTTCTCTAAGCACGTCAATCACAGACATTGATAACAGTATTGCCAGGAATGTTAGAAAATGAATTATGGATGCTCTATTGATTTATACATGCATGATCAGGAAGAACAAGACGGGTGACAGTAGTGTCTTTAATGCTCATACAGCAGCTATTCTTAAGCCACTTCTTTTCAGCTAATCTTGTTTAGCTATTTTTTGTGGCTTGATTACAAGATTTGATGAAGAACGAAGGTTTCTCTGTTTTTTTTTTTTTTTTTTAGTTTTTAGTTTTAGATAAAAGTATAAAGGCTTTACTCATTGTAGAAATGTAACTATTCTAAGCAGCCCCCCTAATTTCTGGAGACCCCCAAATTTCAGTATTTTATATAGAGTTTTTTTCTTCTTAAACTTGCCCCCCAACAAGATCCTAGCTCTAACACCGATTATAATACCTTTAGTTGTGGGGGGAAAAATAAATAAAACAAAACAAAACAGATACTTCTCATGTTTGTTGCTACATGGAATCTTTACTGTTATTGTTGTTGTTAAGAGCCTAAATATTTCAATTCTCGACATGGTCTACTACAGGCAGAATTGAAGTGTGGTCTTAGAAAGAACATAGAGACCTCTATCCCTTTTCCCTTTTCTTTACCAAACACAAAAGTCAACGATATTGACAGACGAAAACAAAGATAATAACCACCCCCAAAAAAAAAAAAATTGGCCATATATTCATACACAAAACACAACTATACACTAACAAAATCACAAATAACACAACATATGCAGCAATCTTACCTCGTCCAGTGAACGGTAATCATCAGCTATCCTGGAATATTTCCTATCTAACCTCCTTTTTGGCCGTGCATAGTCGTGTAACTGAGCCTGTGCACGGTGGTGAAGAGGCGTATGATATGGACTTTGTTGTTGTGGGTATGGATATGATGATTGTGGGTATCCATAGTTATTATCCCATGAAGATGATGAAGAAGCAGAAGAAGAAGAACCAGCATACCCATTTTGTGAAACATGTCTCCTCTCAGACCCTTTTGAACTCTTACCTCCCATCACCGTCTCCTTTAGAACCAATGCAAGGAAACACAAAATTACAAACAAAGCTGTCCAAGAATCCAGCTGCAATTGCAAAACCATGTGTTCAAAACATACACATATATAATATGTTCATGAAGGAACCAAACTAGAACAGTTAATAAGAGAGAAAAAAATTCACAAGTTTCGACCATCAATCTACAATTGTACAACCAACAAACTTTCTGGGAAACAAAATCTTAGTGATGCAAACTTGTTAATGAACACAAAATCGGCTAATGAAATTTCGAGGTACAAGACACTGGCTATAATATGAAAGAGGAGACCAAGAAAAAAATAACTCAGGCGCAGTAACGATGACTGAATCAAACTGACACCGACCATGTTTCGTTCAACCTTTTTTTTTCCACAAATGCTAATTAAAATGAAAACAATCACTCAAAACAGTTTTGTTTTTCCATGTACCTCTAGATGCATTGTTGTTTTCCACGAGAATTGCAAATAATGGATTGTGAGAGAATTAAGAACACGCTGGATATGTTGTTGTCTCACGCTAATCACGCAGAATGGACTAGCTTCTCCCTTGTTGTTGAACTAAATAAATAAAAGGAAGAGGACAATGAACGAGGAAGGCTCGTGTTAGAAGGAAACATGACCCAGCAAGGTAAAGTCAACGAACAATTGTTTTAAGCCTCTTTGACGTGCTAATTGCAATCAGTTGGCAACTGTTCCAAGCGGCAATTGTAGTCGTTTTTTCCAGGATTGTATTTATGAACTAGTACGTGGATCTCAACCGTATTTTGTATACATTTTTCTATCAAAAATATTAAAAAAATTAATAAATAAAATAATTTTAGTTAAAAGTAAAAAATAGGAGATGTGACATAGTTTAAAAGACCGATACTTATTTTTTTTATATAATAATAGATAAATTGTAACAAGTTAAAATTAAAATTTTCACTGAGCTCAAATTAAAAATAAAAATCTAAGTGTGAATTTTGTTTTATCCAATCTAAAAGTCTGTCTGTAAAAAAAATAATCTAAAAGCCTATCATCCATTTCATTTCTTCTTTTTTTTTTACTGACTTTTATAATGTAAGGAAAGTAAAATCACACAAAAATACCCACGAAATTTGTATTTAGTAATGCGTACACAACCCATAGTTCATTAGTTCTGGTTGAAATGGAAATAACATGTTTAACAAGTAATAATTATGTATTGATAATCCTTTGCATTTAGGGTCGATTTAGAATGGACCAATAATAAATTGGTCCACCAAACCCTAATGACTTTTCAGCCATTGATATAATAATATTTTAAGTGTATGGTCAGGATTTAAGGGGGGTTACCGGGTGAGTTGGTAATTGTAAATATTTTATGTAATTGCAGATAGGGGTCTCTAGAATATATAAATAAACTCCGATAATTGAGAAATGAACCACATAATTACATGAATTTAAACTTTTACCCTAATAATTTTCATAATTAAAAAATGATAATTGATGATAACTATCTTCCTCTCTCTTTGCAAAACCTCTCCCTCTCCCTTTCTCTCCCTCTCCCTTTCTCCCCCTCTCTCCCTTTCTCTCACGCTCTCTCACTCCCTCTCTCCTCTCTCTCCCTATCTCTCTCTCGCTCTCCCCCTCTATCCCTCTCTCGTTCTCTCCCTCCCCCTCTCTACCTCATTCTCTCCCCCTCTCTCTCCCTTGCTCTCTCTCTCCCCCTTTCTGTCTCCCTTTCCCTCTCTCTTGCTATTGCTCTCTCTCCTTGCTTTCTCTCTCTTGCTAGAGAGGGGAGGGAGTGACAAAGAAAGGGGGAGAGAACGAGGGAGAGAGGGGAAGGGAGAGAACGAGAGAGGGAGATAGAGGGGGAGAGGGGGAGAGAGGGAGAGTGAGAAAGGGAGAGAGAGACCGAGAGTGGGGAGAGAGAGATAGGGAGAGAGCGGGTGAGAGAGTGAGTGAGCGAGAGAGAAAGGGAGAGAGAAAGCACACGAGAGGGGGGGAGTGAGTGAGCGAGAGAGAAAGGGAGAGAGAGAGAGGGGGCGTGAGTGAGTGAGAGAGATAGGAGGAGAGACCGAGAGAGAGGGAGAGGGAGAGAGATAGAGGGGGAGAGGGGGAGAGAAGGAGAGTGAGTGAGTGAGAAAGGGAGAGAGAGAGCCCGAGAGATAGGGAGAGAGAGAGAGCGGGTGAGAGAGTGAGTGAGCGAGAGAGAAAGGGAGAGAGGGGGAGGGAGAGAATGAGAGGGAGATAGAGGGGAGGGAGAGAATGAGAGGGAGATAGAGGGGGAGAGGGAGCTCGAGTGAGTGAGCGAGAGAGAAAGGGAGAGAGAGCGAGAGAGAGAGGGGGGGCGTGAGTGAGCGAGAGAGATAGGGAGGAGAGATCGAGAGAGAGGGAGAGGGAGAGAGAGAGAAAGGGAGAGAGCAAGAGAGAGGGGAGAGACGGAGAGAGAGCAACAAATAAATGAATTTAATAATAATAATATAATAAACTTGTGATTGCCATCTTTTTTATTATTTCAAAAATTGGTAAATTTTTGTAATTTTATATTTTTTGTGGTCTATTTCATAAATCTCAATTTATAATTATATAATTATTCTGGACATTTTTGTAAATATTAAAAAACCGGATTTACCTCCTATATCAGGTAAAAACTTACTGGGGTTTGGTGGACCAATTTAGTCATTGATCCATTCTAAATCGACCCATTTATATTAGAAAATTGAGACAAGCACTCTTCTTTCATTTTTAATTAACTTATCCAATAAGAAGTGGAAGGTGCCTTTGTACTTTCCATCCCCAAGTGTTATCAAGTAATACTCACGTCCATAAGAAATGTCAATTTTGCTCTGTTGACAAGTCACACTGTCCGAAACTCCCAAGAAAAACCTCATCAACAAAATTCCACAATTATATTCTATTTATAATCTATTAATCTGAATATACTATTTTTAATTCAATTTCGCAGAAAAAAAAATTTATGTGTCACCTTAATATTTTTTGCTCCTTTATTTGTTTATTTTTTAATAAACACGACCACTAAATGTTGTGCATATTATTTATATGAGGAGGGATCAAATTACACCGGTGTAACTCTTGGACGATGTTACACCGCTAATAACTATTCACCAGATAATTATATTCTAAAACTCACCATTGGATTAAAAGATACTATCATGTAGATCATTCCTATAAAATTTTATATCAATCTAAAATCATTTGATGTGTCATTGAGATACGTCAAGATTAATGTCTTTTAAAGTGTATGAATTTTGACACATTAAACAATTTTAGATTGATGTGAAATTTTACAGGAATGATCTATATGATAATAACTTTTAATCTAACGGTGTGTTTTAAAATATAATTATCCGCTGAAGAGTTATTAGCGGTGTAACATTGACCAAAGTGTTACACCGGTGTAATTTGATCCCTCCTCTATTTATATAGTGTTCTTTTTTTACTTAAATAATATCTCTTAGTTTATTTTATTTTTATAGTGTTTAAATAATATTATTTTTGACTTATTTATATAGTGTTCTTAACTCTTAGTTTATTTTATTTTTAAACTTAAATAATATCTCTTGTTCTTATTGTGCCTCTCAGTCTTCTATTGAGTTACATTTAATTTCCATTTCTCTTTTTTCAAGTTTTCATTTCTTAAGGGAAAAACTCAATTAACCTACACCTAAACCAAACTTAAATTAAACTTAATTGTATTGGTGTGTTGCACAAGTTAAAATCAAGTTCAAGCAGTTATACTTATAATTCAAATAGAGAGCTTTACTTTCTGTTGTCTAAACTTCCGATACTTTCTTAATTTAACATTAAAGTTCTTGAGAGGATTTCCAATTTATGTTGTACCTCAATTTCCCTGTCTATTTTGGTAACTATTATTGTTGAGAGTCATAATAAGATGTCAAACCTAACCATTTTAATTATTATTTTATTTAGATTTTATTCTACTTGCTTTACAACGTCTCTAATATGCTTCCTAACTCTTGTATGTATTTAAGGTCTCTTTGGATTGGCTTATGCAGAGCTTATCTATTGACATAAACTCTTGTTAGTGTGTTTGACAGAGCTTATGAAAATAGTTTATGTCTAGTTCATAAGTTGTTCTGGGCTTATTTTCATAAGCTACATTGGATAGCTTATCAAAATAGCTTATAGTTTATATGAAACCAGTTTCACCATATTCTTCCTTTGATTATAAAAATAACTTATACATAAGCGCTTATCATATAAGCACTTAAATAAATTATTTTTCTAAACAGACCCTTAGTTATGTTTCTCTCACTTTTGGTTTTCGTTTAATAAATTAGTTTAATAACAATACACCAATAGTATAAAAAAATTTACACGAATATTTAATTATATCTCATTTTGGTATTATTTCATAATATTATTTATTAAAATATATACACAAATATCTATACAGTGAAACATGATTAAATATCTATGTAAAATTTTAGATTTAATTAAAATTTTAGACCTGGATTTTCTTAAGTAGGCATGTCCGATTAAAAAATTTCAGGTTTGATTTTGGTATGTTATTTCTCTCCAATGATTTGGTTTGTTATTTGTTATAGTTTTTTTTATCTAGTTGACATATATTAGATTGATAGGCTAATGAAGTATATGTATAACAAATTAATAGGTAGGAGTATATTTTTTTTTGGATGAAGGCTCGGGGGAAACCCCCCAACAAGCCAAGGAAACAATTACAGAAACAAAGGGACATCAGTCCCACGACCATCCACCCTTAAGGTGTTAACAGCAAAAGACGGAATGCTATAAAAAGTCTTACTACACTTAACTAAACTCATCCCATTCTTCGCAAAACAATCAGCTAGACTATTAGCTTCGCGAAGAATGTGGCCTAAGAAAAATTCATTTTCCAGCTTCAACAAACTTTGAACTTCCCTGATCAGGATACAAAGCGGGTGGATAGAAGAACAACCCTCATTTATTAACCGGATGGCGGAGAGCGAGTCAGACTCAATGACCACCTTCCGAAACTTCTTCACTCTAGCCAGCTGGATCCCCGTGTGGATAGCCCGAACTTCAGCCTCAACAATAGAACAAGCTTCACTCGCAGAAGCAAAGCCGAAAATGAAAGAGCCACGGTGATCTCTTAGAACACCACCCACAGCAGCCAACTCCCCATAACAATCCACTGCTCCATCACAATTAAGTTTCACAAACTCATAGGCTGGAGCCCTCCACTTCATAGTTCCAATTGAGTCCCTCGAATTAGAACAAGAGCTCACCTTGTCACTGAAGCTTTGCTGAAAAGCTAAAGCTTGATACTTGGTCCTCACACTCAACTCTTTCGCATTGCATACTTTCCCATGGAACACTCTTTCATTCCTAGCTTGCCAGAAACTACTGGTGGCTGCCCCAAACAGAACACTCCACTTCACACCATTCAAATCTCTCTTATTTTTGAGATTGTAAGACAACCATTCAAGAAGGTTATTATCAAAAAAGGTCTGAGGAATAGCGTCACCCAGCAGCAAACACCACGCCTGGGCAACCTCTCTGCAGTCACGAGCCATATGCAGAATTGTTTCCTCCATCAGATTACAAACCGGGCACAAGTTGTTGGGGGCAATACCCCTCTTAAACCTGAATCGATTGGTCACTAAAGCATCAAGGGCCATTTTCCACATATGGACCCGAACTCTTTCAGGCCCTTGCCACTGCCAAATAAGTTTGAAATAGGAGCTACCATTAACCTCATTGTGGCCTATGAGGGACTCATACGCAGACACAGTAGAGAACTCCCCATTTGTAGTTCTGCTCCAAGCAATCCTGTCACGGGGTCTATCCAAACGCGGGGGGGACACGGACAAGATCTGGTTACAAACATCAATAGAGAGAAAGTGCTTCACACTATCCAGACACCACTCACCATGACCGTTGACTAAATTAGCCACCACCATCTTAGCCTCCCTAGCAGGGATAGGAGCAAGGGCTTTATCAGCAAGTTTCCCAATATTAGGTAACCAAACATCATCCCAGCAATTTATGGCGATACCTTGACCCATTCTCCAAACCAAATTCTGCTGGATGCCATCCCAATTAGAGACTATACCCCTCCAAAGATTGGAACCGGGTTTATCCCTATTAATTCTAGGGATGATATCACTGCCACACTGGTACTTAGACCGCAGCACCCTCACCCAAAGCTCATCTTTTTTGGACGCAAGGTCAAAGCCAACTTTAAAGAGGGAAGCTTGGTTAATATGCCTGGCCTGTCTCAGGCCCAAACCACCCCACTCTTTTGGCTTACACACATTACCCCAATTTACAGAGTGGAGATGCCGAGACTCATCAGAATCACCCCACAGAAACTTCCTACACCTCTTATCAATATCCTCACACAACTGTTTAGGAATGCTAGCTGATTGCATTATGTAGGCTGGTAACGCTTGGACAACAGACTTGGTGAGAGTAAGACGACCGGCGAAGGAAAGGGTTTTAGCCTTCCAATTGCTAAGTCTCTTGTCCACTTTGTCAAGGATGAATTGAAATCCTCTTCTAGAGACTCTCTCATGGATAATGGGAACACCTAGGTACTTACCCAAATTATCCGTTAACTGGAAACCCGACACAAGGCTTAGGTGATTCTTGACCACTCCATCAACATTTTTGGAGAAGAAAATTCTAGACTTTGCCTCGCTCACTTTCTGACCAGAGCACTTACAGAACAGCTCAAGAATTTGCTTTATGAGATTCACTTGGGACTCATTTGCTTCAGCAAAAAGTAACACGTCATCCGCAAAAGCAAGATAGGAGATGGGAGGGCCACCACGCACCAGCTTGATAGGTTGCCATAAATCCTCTTCCACAGCCACATTGATCATTTGGAACAACTTCTCTATACACAGGACAAAAAGGTAAAGGGAAATTGGATCCCCTTGCCTAATGCCCCTAGAAGTCGAGAACTCCTCCAAAGCCTCTCCATTCCAAAGCACCTTCATACTAGCAGAGGAAATGCAATGCCAAATCAACTGAACAAACTCATTAGGAAAACCAATATCATCTAACGTTTCCTTGATAAAGTCCCAATTAAGCCTATCATAAGCTTTTTCCAGATCAATTTTAATGGCACACCAACCTTTCTTCCCTTTCTTACGTCTCATCGAGTGGAAGATCTCCTGAGCCACAGTGATGTTGTCACGACTCTGTCTATGGGGAATAAAGCTACTTTGACAAGGGTTAACTAACACATTCATAACGAGCCGGAGCTTCTGGGCAAGGAGCTTAGAGACAACCTTATAAGAGACGTTACAGAGGCTAATAGGCCGAAAGTCCTTCATTTTGCAAACTGCATCAACCTTCGGGATGAGGGTGAGAAAGGTTTTATTAATGTCTGACACTTTCGCCGGATTCCTGAAAATGTCACCAACCAATCTGCAGAAAGCACCACCAATGAATTTCCACTGGCTCTTGAAGAAAACCGCTTGGAGCCCGTCTGGCCCAGGGGCTTTAAAGGAGGCCATTTGGTTGACCACATTAAAGATATCCCCACACGTGATCTCACTATCCAGCAAGCGCAGATCCTCCTGATTAAGCCCAGGAAAAGCTCCGAAGATACAAGAAGGAGCCCTTTCCTCAACATTCACAAAAAGATCACGGTAATAATTGGTAACCATATGCTCAAGATTCAAGGGGTCCCCCACCCAGTTCCCCTCTTCATCCTGCAAAATGTCATAAGTGTTATGCTTCCTGCGGACTGTAGTAATACCGTGAAAGTACCTGGTATTCCTATCCCCCGCAAAAAGCCATTTGGATCTAGATTTCTGGAACCAAAGGATCTCCTCTTGCGAAAGAATCTGCTCATACTCCGCCCACAACCTTTTATGAAGCTCCTCCAACTCCTGCGTGGGATTAGCCACCAGCTTGTTGCCCAGCTCATCCAACCCCCGAATTAAGTTCTTCTTTCTCTCAAAGATATTACCGAAGACTCTTTTGTTCCATATTTGAATGGAATCCTGGAATTGATTCACCTTCTGACACCACTGCCCATCGCCATTCCAACTCCTAGCCATTAAATTGGGAAAATCCTCATGCCCAAGCCACGCAGCCAAGAACCTGAACGGCCTGCGATGCCTATTAGGCAACTTCTTCTTCTGAGTTTGGACCAGCAGCGCCCTTTGGTCAGATTTGAAAAAAGGAAGGTGAAAGACTGACGCAGATTGGAATTTTAACCTCCATTGGAGATTAATAAGCACCCTATCAAGCCTTTGAAAAAGCCTCCCATGTCTCCAGGTGAAAGGGCTACCCTGGAACCCTGCATCCAGTAAATTACACTCGTGAATCATTTCACAAAAAGTACGCATACCTCTAGAAGCAAAATTGGGGGCGCCCCCTCTCCTCTCGTGACTCGCCATAAGAGCATTAAAATCTCCCAAAACAACCCAAGGGTCCTCCATAATGTCTGCAATCACACCCAGGTCTTCCCACAGCTTTTGTCTTTGAGCAAACCTCGGGCTAGCATAGACAACAGAGATAAACCAGGAAATTCTCCCTTTCCAAGTCACCTGTAAGTGGGCCAACTGGTCTGAGTAACTCAGGACATCAACCTTCCAGAGGGACTTATCCCAAAGACACCAGATACCCCCAGACTGACCTTGGGAATCAATAATGAAGTTACCAGTTAGACCAGTTCTCTTCGCTTGACTCCTAGCTTTCTCACCACTCGCATGAGTCTCCAACAGAAAGATAAGAGAAGAATCATACTCTTTCCGGATATCCTTCACAAGACCAGTGAACCCTTTAGCCAACGCTCCTCTACAGTTCCAAGAGACAAAATTCATTGATACTGGTTGGGGGTATAGGTAGGAGTATATGTTTGTTGATAAATAATTTTTGTAAATATTTTTGGTAGTTAAGACACCCAAAAGTTTCATTTTAGCAACATCATCTAAATAAAATAAACACTTTAATGTAAATATACTTCTCAATAAACATCAAATTTAGAGAGAGAGAGAGAGAGAGAGAGAGAGAGTATATGTTTATCTGGTTCAATAGGAGCAGTGGATCACTCTCGCGGATTTAGCTTCAATTCGTCAGCACCACTGTCCCTGTCTGTCGTTTTGTGAATCGCCGTCCCTTCCAAACGAAGTTTCCTTCTCCTCAGTCCTCACCCACACACACCCACTCCAATCCCCTGCGCTCGCGCCTACAATACCATCTTCACTTCCCCCACTCCAAAACGTAAAATTAACAACCCAATTATATTTATATTAACCTTAAAAATCAATCAAATCGCCGTGAAATCCACTTCCCTTCCTTTCTTTTCTTTTTCATATTTTTATATATTTTTAAACTTTTAATTGTTCAATTTTTTTTTTACACCGTAGCAGCACTTTTTTTTTGAATTGGAAAACATAAAATTGAGAATTCCGAAATTCTGGAGAGACTGGTTGTTGGATGCCGTTGCGGTGTTCCTTCTTCATCATCCACCTATCCATCCATCTATCGATAACCTAAAAACCAAAACCCAAGACACGATTGCATTAGTTTATCAAATTTCTAGGGTTTATCAAATTACATATATAATAATTCCGCATATATATGTGTTATTAAATTAATTAAATGTCCGGCGCCAGCGACGAAGATGCCGATGCGGTGCTCAGCGACGTCGAGGACGACGGCGGAGATCCGATTCCGATCACGACGAATACTCCGTCACCGGAGGACGTGTCGGTGGAAAAACTCCGCGAGGTTCTCGGCGAGCTTGATCGGGAAAAGCAGGCGCGCCTCGCCGCGGAGAAGTCGAAGTCGGAGTTGCAGGTCTCCTTCAACCGATTGAAGGTTCTGGCTCAGGAGGCCATACGGAAGCGCGACGATTTCGGGCGGCAGCGCGACGACGCCGTTCGGGAGAGGGAGGAGACGGCGAAGCAGCTGGAGGAGACGGCGAAGGAGCGCGACGCGCTACGATCGGAGATTGGGAATTCCAGCCACATGCTGGTCACCGGCGTCGAGAAGATCTCCGCCAAAGTGAACGGTTTCAGCGGCGGCGCGTTGCCGCGGTCGCAGAAATACACCGGCATGGCGGCGATAGCTTACGGTGTGATCAAGCGGGCGAACGAGATCGTTGAAGAGCTCTTGAGACAGAATGATACAAGTGCCAAGTCAAGGGACCAAGCTAGGGAACAGATGGAGCAGAGGAATTACGAGATTGCCATTGAGGTTTCTCAATTGGAAGCAACCATCAGTGGCTTGAGGGATGAGGTTGCTAAGAAAGCTTCTCAGGTTGAAGGTTTGGAGAAGGATTTGGAAGTTAGGGATCAAAAGTTGAGTGAGGTTTCGGAGAGTTTAAGGAAGGAACTGAGTGAGGGTTCGCAGTTGAAGGAGTTTGTTGGCGAGTGTGAGGACAAATTGAGTAAGTTGGAATCCAGGATGGAATCCCTGAGGCCTTTGTTGATTGATCAGTTGAGTTTCGTGTCCAAAATTCACAACCAGATTTGCAATGTTGTTAAGATAATGGATGATGGCACCGGTGACTCGGAACTGTCCGAATCGTTGTTTGTACCACAAGAAACGGACATCGAGGAGAATGTACGTGCATCTTTGGCTGGGATGGAATCCATACACGAGTTGACTAGGATTGTTGTTCAGAAAGCTAGGGATGTGGTTGAGGATAAGAATCGCGAGATCAAGAGTTTAGATGAGACCGTGACTAGGTTAGTTAGGGAAAAGGATCAAATCGGTTCTTTGCTTAGGAGTGCTTTGTCAAAGAGGATGACATCCGATCCGTCTTCTGAGAAAAGTGAGCTGTTTTTAGCTGCAGAGAATGGGTTGAGGGAGGCTGGGATAGATTTCAAATTTAGTAAGCTTCTTGGAGATGGAAAGCTTGCAGCTTCAAATGACAAGTCACACTTATCGGAAAAGGAAGAGGAGGATGAAATATACTCTCTGGTTAAGTATTGATTTCTATTTCTGGTTTTTAATGAAACTTGACGTTCTTGTCTAAGTCTGCATTTTGGAGATTCCTTGATGAGTTCTTTATGCATGCATTATACAGGCTGGTGCTTTGGAGGATGTTGTTAAGGCATCTCAGCTTGAAATCATTGAGCTGCAGCACACTGTTAATGAATTAAGGTACTTAACATGAGAATCAAATGCACAGTCGTTTGCTAATTGTCTAACTTTAAGTTTGATAAATGGAAGTATTGCCCTCGTTACTCACAGAATAACTTACATATTTGCAATTTCTAGTTGGGCTGACGTCATAACTCTTTATTCTTTGCATATTGCTTTACTGCATTAAGGGCAGAGTTGAGTTTACTTAAGCAGCACATAGAAGCCCAGGCTAAAGAGCTAGTCCATAGAATGCATCGGATAGAGGAACTTGAAGAGAAGGAGAGAGTGGCAAATGAAAACGTAAGCTTAATTATGTTATCTATAAGTTTAATTTGATTTAGTTCCTTAACTGTGGAAGGTTTTATCTGATATTTGTATTTTGTAGATTGTAGAATTTGTTGTGTAGCCCTAGGCTGTGGATAATTTGTAAGAAAAACTTGATTGTCAATACTTCTCTGTCACTAAGTATCAATTGGCCTCTTCGTAATGCAGATTGAGGGGCTAATGATGGACATTGCTGCTGCTGAAGAAGAAATTAACAGATGGAAAGTGGCAGCAGAGCAAGAAGCTGCTGCAGGCAGAGGTGTTGAACAAGAATTTGTGGCACAGGTATGTTATGGTATTTGTTAGCAATATTTGTTGGCATGTTTGCTATATTGGGAGGGTGTAACTGAATAAGTTTTCAGCAGAGAGTTGATTCATTCAATATCTGATTCTGATGTTCCCTTTACCTTTTAGCTTTATGGTCTTCCGGGAAAATCCTTTTTTTTTTTTGTAAATCAGAGTAGTTAATGGTGCCATATAGTGTGATGTAGTGTTGCATCCCACAGCCTGATCACATTGAACATTGCATTTTTGTGGAGCAGCAATAGTGGCCTGAATTGAGGGCAGATAGTGGAAAAATCACAGTTGTCATGACCACCTTGGTTAAAAAAACCATTCAATTTTAAATCCCTGTTTTTGCCTCCTTTTATTTCAGCTGCCCCTCAAAATTTTAAAGTGTTTTTTTAAAAAAAAAAAAAATTCATACGTTTTCTCCCATGAGAAGAAAATAGGGTGACATGCTAGGTTGCTGCTCTGTTCCCTTACACCACACATCTCCAGCAGGGGATGAACACATTTTCCTGTGAAGCCCTTGCTTTTCCAGCAACCCAACATGTTTTCTGGCAGCCCCAACACATTCTGTGGCAGCCTCTTAACCTCTGCTGAGTCTCTCCTTTCAGACTCAGTTCATAGTTCATGCTCAAAGTCTGCCCCTTTTTTTTTTCTTCCCTGCCACTTCATCCATAATTTCATCCGTGTTTCATTTCACTGTGAGATGCACCCTCTGTTCTTTCCTTTTTTCCGTTGATTGTTGATTCTAGTTTGGAATGTAAATGAGCTGAATTATTTCAGTATGGTTCAGTAAGTGTTTTTTTATTTTAAGCTCAAGCTTTAAATAAGACTTGATCATTTTATTGAGTCAAACTCAAGCTTTAAATTAGACTTGTTCATTTTAATAAGTCTAAAGTTCAAGTGCTTTGCTTGGCTCAACTCATTTACTCATTTTTTCCTTCATTATCTTCAGTATAGTGGCCATCCTACTATTGCATTTTTGGGAATGGCCGCCCTGTGCTGCTTCGGGAATGTCTAATTAGGCTGTAAATACAGTAGATTGATATTTTAAGTTGAGATTACAGAAAGCCATCTGTTGATGGATATTATCACTTTCCCTACTATTATTAATTAACATTGTATGTTCCTAGTCATAATTGCTGGTTGCAATTCTACAGTTGTCAACGCTTCGGCAGGAGCTTGAAGAGGCAAAGCAATCCATGTTGGAAGCAGAGAGGAAACTAAAATTCAAAGAAGAGACAGCATCTGCTGCCATGGCAGCCAGAGATGCAGCAGAAAAATCTCTTAAGTTGGCAGACATGAGGTCTTCTAGACTAAGGGACAGAGTGGAGGAGCTCACTCATCAGCTCGAAGAGTTTGAGAACCGGGAAGACTCACGGGGCCGAAACAGGCCGAGATATGTGTGCTGGCCATGGCAGTGGCTCGGCATGGACTTTGTTGGATTTCAGCAGCGGCCTGAGACACAACAGCAGGAGGCGTCTAACGAAATGGAGCTTTCTGAACCTCTCTTATAAATTGGACCTTTTCCTTTTTCTTTTTTATTTTCTCTTGTGTATTTATGTTGATTTCTTCAATTTTATGTCACGAAATTGTTGTAGTTCATAGTATCAACCGTTCCACCATCTCTTAATGCAGTAATGGTGGTGTTGGCGACCATTGTCATATTGCAGCAGCTTCTGGCTTGAATATCTTGCTATTGCAATCTGGTTGTCCACTTGTCCTGTACGATCCTTTCGTGGAAGCAATCCACACATACACTGTCGTTACATCACAGTAATAACAGAAAAGTCCATACATGGTTGTTTGTTCAATATATGCGTCCAGTCGACGATGCCTCAGTCATCCTTAATCTACGAAATCATTATTTTTTTCTTTTTGGTATTCTTTTTGGTTAGGTGCTAATAATAGTGGTGGAAATAATTAGTTCAGGTTGGATTTTTCTAAGATTTAAGTCTGACTTATTTTTCAAATTTAAACCCCGAGGCCTGAGTTATCTTCTTTACCTGATTTGTGGGCCTGTTTTGATAAACAATTTATTTAAGCCCTTTTGGCATTAACGCTTATCATATAAACGCTTATGCATAAGCTATTTTTATAATGAAAGAAATAATATGGTGAAACTGATTTCATATAAGCTGTAAGTTGTTTTCATAAGCTATCCTGTGGAGCTTATGAAAATAAACTCAAATGAACCAGTCATAAGCTGTTTCTATAAACTCTGCCAAATATGCTGATAAGTGATTATGTCAGCATAAGACAATCCAAACAGGGCCTATGTCTTTTTAAAATTTTGGTTTTACCATAAAGTTTATTTATTAGTTTATTTTGTGAAAATCAACTTGGTTTATTTAGTAATAAATAGGTTTGTCTTATGCCTGATGTGAGTTAGGTTATAACAAGTCCTCCTCGGGCGTATGGTTGATCAACCACTTGCATTGTTCATGTCTTGTGCTGTTAGCCTTGTAAAGTAACACCCTTCATCAGTTATAAAAACTCCCACAGTTAATGATTAAGTTAAATCATACAAACTACAAAGGATTGATATCACTCTTTCAGAATGACCGCAAGAATCGTGCATTCAGATCACACTTTTGGGAGATGTGTGCTAAAGTTGGAGTACTTGATGCAATAAGATGCCAAGGAAAACTGGTGAAGGTTATTATCATCACCTCATGCTTACCTCTTACAGTATTGAATATTGATACCAATACTTGTTGGTCGGGAGAAAATTGATTTCCCTTAAATAAGATTTTCGGTTCAAGTGCTTTGAAGGTAAAAAAACAGACGTTGCTAGAGCTTCACACCGTTAAATGGGTCCACTCGATTCAAGTCGAATTAGTCAGCGACTAGTGTGTTCTGAATACCAAGGGTCTAGGACCAAAAATTGATGGAATTCCTGTTGTGCACACTGGCTGTTCTCTGTATAGCATGTGTGTAATTGTTGCCTCCATTGTTTCTTTGTTTCCAAACATGGTGGCAAGTGTCCTGTAAATGGCATTCTTTTCTATTCATTAGGAAAGTAGTTGTGATGGTTTCTGCTGGTTTTAGTCAATAAAGTTTTCTTCAATTGTTGACTTCTGAGGTCTAGCTTCTGCAGATGAATGCGTTGTTGGGACAATCTTTTTTACTCTCCATTTCGGTGAAATGAAAATCGAATTATAAGCATTCCACTTTTTTTTTGGGACAAATATTGCTTTGACCAGCTGGCATGTGCGTTGTATGATAAATAAAATAAGAATTTATTGAAATCACTCTCTGGCTATTAGCTAGACATGTCACATTAAATTAAATTCTCCCTACGTTTTGGATTTGAGATTGATTGGCTATTAAACAAGATCGATCATACCTTGCGTGAGAACTTTAAACTTAAAAGCTACACATCCTTAAGATTCAGCTACACATCTTTATTAGTGTATGTAATAACCTCTGATAATTCTAGTGCAGAAAGACTAAGATACAAATGTGTAGTTTAAGAAAAACTACATGTTTGTGAATTAGCCAAAAATAATAAGAGAGAGTTAACCCTTAAAGATGTTATTTCATAGGAGGAGGAATAGGCAAATTACTAAAACCAAAACCCCCCCAAATTTTTTCAAGGACAAAAAAAAGAATACCAATCTTACAACCTCTGTGCTGCCAAATATCTGCTTCTTTCAGCGTTTCGTTCTGCATTTCTTTTTGAGCAAAATCCCAGAAGGAGGGCGTGCCACCATGATACTGCAACGGCCATAAAGGTTATAAGAATACCTCAATATGGTTCCAAGTTTGGATCTTGCCCTGAAAATTCCCCTCACTTCAAGCAAAACACCATTGCTTTCCATTTGTTTCACGAGACGTTGTCCCTCTCTTAGTGGCATCTGAACTTGACTAGTCATCATATGGATATATGCAAACCTTGATTGAACCCTTGCAGCTGAGAAAGGCTCAACATATTGAGTAGCAATAAGGGTACTTCCATAGTACAAATAAATGATCACGGAGCTGAAGTCCACATGCACCTTCTTGTTTGGATTAGTGAAGTTTGCCAGCATGGTGAAATCAGCATTGAGTAGATAGCCTACGTCAAGGTATGCAGCATTTAGGGTGGCACTAGACACATCAAAGTGAGGAATCTGTGGGCGAAAAACTAAGTACACTATGAGGACTATTAAGCCTCCTATGATTATGAAAAGCCAAAATATTACACACAAGCAAGCACCCATCCAAGTTAAGGTATGGGATTTCTGTTCTTTAGGAAACCGTATACCACCGTGGCGGCGCTCGTGGTGGTGTCGCGGTGGCAGGTGGTGTCGCGGTGGCAGCTGCTGCAGAGGCTCGGGAGGATGGTCAGGTGGTGGTGGTAGTACAGATGGCTCTTGAAAATTTACCCGTGACTTGCCTGGCCGAAGACCATGATCTTGACGCTGTTTGCGTGAACTTTCATGTTGTGGTTGGCCACGGCGTGGCACATGTGCAATGGGCGGCATTTGGTGATCTTCTTGCTCGGATTGAAATGGGAAATGGTCATGATGTGCTCGTAGTGGAATGCGATCTTCATGCTGGTGTGGCAATGGAAAATGAGGTTGGTGATGAACACCTTCATCCTGTATAGATGTAGGAGCAGGAATATGTGGTTGGCTGCGGTGCTGTGGGTGTGGCACCGTTGGAGTAGGCTGTTGCTGGTGATCTTCAGGCTGAGGTCGCGGTGGTCTAGAGAAGTGAGGGTTGGTTTCCCTACGAGGCATGGTGGTTGTGTAAAATGTACGAGGAGAATGAAGAGAAACAGAATACCAATACCATGAAATTGTTATTAAGCTAATGGAAACCAGGACAAATCAAACCCAAAACAGGAATTAAAAAACATAAAGTGAACGAGAATGACTTCATGAGAACTTCAAGGATGATTCATGTAAAGGCAAAGAATCAAGCATAAGCCAAGTATGTGGGGGCAACATGTTTCTATTTTTTAATTTAAAAATTAACACCCAATTTAATTCAAACATAAAGTGATTATAGATCACTAATTCATACTACTTTTTGGTCAAGCCCGAGGTGGAAGGCTGAAATTTAGATGCAAGTTGCTGAGCTTATTATTGGACTACAATATAAGGAATCTAAGTGCACAATTGAGGACAAAAACACTGTATGAATTTGAAGGTGAAATGGATCCTTGGACTAAAAGATTTCCAGAATTGGTCATATAATCCCTTCCAATTTTTACCCTTTCGGAAAAGCATTTAATATTAAACGTGAGCATTTTCGTTGGGATAGGCACAGAAAGGATCTGAACATGCAAGGTGAAAATACATTCCAAAACTCTCCATCACTTTCAGATTCTTCTACCACGATTTACATGCAAACAAGAACTGCACAAGATACCTTTCCCGTAATTTGGTCCAAAACACAGGGACCACAGACCCACGTATAGCAAGTTCGAGCACCTTAAAAGCTAAAAACAACCGATAGGGCAAGAGGAACCCATCAAGTTTTGAGTGAACATTCGTTCAATTAAAAAGAAATCATTATGTTCAGCAATAAATCAATTTCCAAATAGAAGTACATATTAATTTCAGAATTATAAGTCAAATAGAGAAGCTAAAGCCAGGTTCTTCTTTTGTTGTCTTCAATTTACTATATCCTTAACAATCCCCAAATCCAGATTTATGTCCTTCACCTGTACTTTCCCCGTAGCCCCTTCCGTTCCTTCTTTCCATTTCTTGCTCCTCTTTTCCATCAAATCAATCTGCCGATTGGTTTATTATGCTTCAGCTACTCCTGTCCAAGGTGTAACATTATCTAGGTTAGAATATTGGGAAGGATATACATTTATCTTTAATATATTTACACCGCTGTACAATACACCAGCATGCAATCGCCAGGGTTTAGTAATGCCAAGTAAGAAACTCATTCTGTTTCACATAAGTGCAAAAGGAATGGGAATTGATGCCTCACATCCACGTGCATGTTTTGTTTCACACCCAACAAAGAAGAAGAAAGAGGATAATAGTCCAGCAACAAAAGTGAAAACTTACCAAATAACATAAGATTTGGTAGCTCCCAGTTATTCTTCATTGATTCAGCAGCCCTTCGAAAACGATAAATCTTTAAATGATTCATAGTCATACATCCGTTTTTTTTCAACTTGCTTCTTTTGTTTGTTTTGTTTCATATAGAAATTGGCAGCGCAAAAATGGACAAAAGCATGTTGAAGAGTACTGTTCTATAATAAAGAATGAGCTGAAGTTTAAGGAGTAGAAACATACTTGGATAAAGGTAATTAATGAATGATTTAAGTGGCATTTCTTTAGAGAAGCTTGAAGTTCCATACTGCAGAGACAGACAGAAGCATCAAAATTCACCAAAAATAATGCTAATAAAGGTCAGACAAGTTGAAATTTATAACAGTATAATCTAACAAACATATATTCTTATTATTCAAATTCAAATCTGTGAAAATCAGAAGCCATACACAACTTGTGCCAACATCGTGGTTTTTTCAGAATCTAACAAGTAATAAATTTTAATTTTGAAACCTAACAGGGCTACCTTGTGGATCTTGCATTTTCTGTAATTCTCTGTTAAGTTATATAGGTCTAGACATATACACATTACACAAATAGTAAACTGCCGGTCTATTACTAAAGGTTCCATAATGCTTGTGGGGTGAAACCTTAGTCTACTGTTCAACAATTTTCTACGATACGAAGCAAGGTTGCAAGGAACTAGACATAGGGCACAACAAGGTGAAATCACCAATGAATGTGTATATCCATGCTTCAAGCTTATGCTCTGCAACACATCAGTTCACAGATGGCATAGTAAATACCACAAACTTCATCCTGATGAAACAATACAAAACATCTATTAACTAGCATTACGGGTTGTTGTCCCAAGAAGGGTGCTATACTCTTATTAATAATTTAATAGTATAGAACCATAAAATTGCAAAAAAAATGTTCATCGTCAATGTTTCTTCTATGCAAGGCTAGATATGTGTCGATCTGAATTAAGCTGCCACTCATCAAGAATTTAATCAAATAGCATGAAGACCGAGTATTCAGAACCACCCTTGACCCAAGAAACACTAGCTCGGATTTATATAGGCAGCTGGACTGATTTCAACCAAATCATTAATTACTGATATCAATTGCACCGGGTGAGAAACAGATCCATAGCTCTCCATGTATAAAAATGGCCAAAAAGTATATGAATATATTGTATTGACAAATACAGTCCACCATGTGGACAGTCTGTCAACAATATGAGACAAAACTTGCACATCGTTACTTCCATTGGTAGCAAGAAACCATTATACTACTGTCCTTGTTATGGATCCTCTACCAGACGCTGGCCAGTGAATTAGTAGTGTATGTCTTATACGGTGCAAAAGTATGTGTGATCGTAAAGACGGGTAAATGTATGGGATTGCACCATGAGCAGCATGGAAATAGGATAAACTGATCTGCAGGTGCCATTACCTGCAGAAATGAAGGAACTGAACTTCACCAGTAGTATATCCAGAGAGAAACATTCAAGTTATCTCTTCCATTTGAAACAAAAGGTGTGATGAAGAGGATCACAGCGCAAATCGGTTTCATGTTTATGCGCCATCACTTGATTGAATGGCATTGACTAGAGTCTCAGAAAGACGACTGTCAAGCGTAAAGCCTTTTTCCATCATCTGATCCCAAACCCTACAGGCCTCTGAAAGCTTGCTTTCCCTTATGAGCCCTCCAACTATCAACTTGAAAGTTACCTCATCAGGACAGAATCCTTTAACCTGCATTTCTTCGTAAAGACACATGGCATCCAAAGCTCTAGAAGCCTTGCAGAACCCATTAATGAGTGCATTGTATGAGACCACATCCGGAGCTACTCCATTGTCCACCATGTCACGAAAAACGCCATGAGCCATATCAATCTTCCCAGTTCTGCACAGGTGATCAACTATCGTCGTGTAGAACACTCGATCGGGGAGAAGCCCCATCCTTGTCATCTGATCAAGAAGCTTCTTGGCAACACCGGAATTCTCTTCCCTCAGAAACGCCTCTATAAGTACAGTGAACGTCACCACGTCAGGCTGAATCTCTTTCCTAAACATCTCCTCAAACAACTCGTAAGCCCTCCCAGCCCGCCGCGCCTTACAAAATGCTGCGATAATAGTATTATAAGAAACAACATCACACACCCCTTTGGTCTGCATCCTCTTCACCATTGTAAAATAAGCCCTATCCACCTGATTAGCCTTACAAAACCCCTTCAGCAGCTGGTTATAGCTATACAAATCCGGCTCCACCCCACTCCTCTCCATAGTCTCCACCAACCTCACCGCCTCATCGAGCATAACCCCATCACAGCAATAATTCAAAAGGATGTTATAAGTAACCAAATCCGGCACACACCCATTCCTGCTCATAAACCCCTTAATCGCCAACGCCTTATCAATCCTCCCCATCCTACAAAACCCACTAATCAAAGCATTATAAACCAAGCTATTAACCTTCACCCCACCATTGTTTATCACACCAACAACAAGTTCATACGCCAAATCAACACTTCCACCACCGCAAAGCCCAACAACAAGCGCGGCGCAGGCCTTGTAATCAGGGCTAAGCCCTTTCTCAATCAAAGCACGCCAAACACGTGCAGCCTCGTCGAACCGTTTAGACTTACACAACGCGTCGATGATGATGGTGTAGGTGACGATATCAGGCTCTCTTCCCTTCAATGGCATTTCGCGGAACAGTTGGAGGGCGGTTTCTAAGCGGTTTTCGCGGCAGAGGAGGTGGAGGTAGATGTTGAAGGCCCAGATGTCGGGGACGAATCCGAGGTTGTCCATGTCGCGGAGGAGGGTTTCGATGACGGGGAGGTTTTTGGTTGTACAGAGGGCGGTGATGAAGCGGGAGTAGGTGAAAGGGGTGAGGGAGAAGCCTTGGGGGATGACGTGGCGGCGGTAGTAGCGGTGGGCGAGGTCGAGGTGGGAGTGGCGGAGGAGGACGCCGATGAAGCGGTTGTAGTCGATGCTGAAGATGCGGCAGTTTGATTGGGACATTTCGTCGAACACTTGGATGGCTGTGTCGATGAGTCCAGCTTTAACGTAGTAGGATATCTGGGAACGGTATAGGAGGCGCCGTGCCCCTACACTCTGATACATATCACGCTCTGTCTTCCAAATGCATACCATAGCAGCAATGACTCATTCATTTACTCAATCTCTCTCTCTCGCTGTGTTGTTCTCTTCTTTCTTATTATTCCCTTTTCTCTTTTTCTTTTTCTCCCCGCGCCTGAAACGGGAGGGAAGTGAAGACACTGGAGAGTGGAGACTAGAGACTAGAGTTTTTCATTTTCAATATCTCTTTCTTTTTCGTAACTAAAATTACTATTTACTGATGCCGTACCGTAAAACAGTTCAGCACTTGATTCGGCTGTGGGTTTTGGGCTTGGGGAATTTGGGCTGATTCGACGACAAAAACGTGTTGTTGCTTATTGACAAAAAAAGAAGTAGTGGTGAATAGTCTATTAATACCCTCTTTAAAAATAGTCTATTTTATGATGTAGTTAAATGGCAAATGTAGGTAACAAGATGAAACACAAGAAGAGGGGGTTGAATTGTATTTCTAAGCTTTTAAAACTTTTCGCAAATGTTGGACGCTGGCTGTTAAAACGTTGGACGCACAGCTTAGTTCAAATATTGGACGCACAGAGTGCTTAAAACACTGGACGCACAGAATTGTAAAATATTGGACGCACAAAAGATTGGACGCTGAGGCTTCCCTCTTAGTTTAAAAACCTGTTTTCTTTGTGCGATTTAAGGTGTATGAAAAACTTGTTTAAACAAAATCAATTCAATCCCCTTGGTTAGTAATAAGCACAGATATAATAAGAGATAAGGGAAAGAAGAAATAACACAAGTTTTTATACTGGTTCACCCTTTCCTAAGAGTTACGTCAAGTCCCCTCAAACTAGAGAGATTTCACTATCAATCCAGATAGGTACAAGTATTCTTTGCACACAGCCTCTTCAGGCTAAAACCCAAGTATTCTTTGCACACAGCCTCTCCAGGCTAAAACCCAAGTATTCTTTGGACACAGCCTCTTCAGGCTAAACCCCAAGTATTCTTTGAACACAGCCTCTTCAGGCTAAAACAACTCAGCAGAGTTTTGATTCAAGTGCTGTCTAACTCACACAAGTGAGGATATGAAAACTAAAGCACTTTGAGAGTTAAGCAAACTCTCTTTTACAAGAAGATAAAGAAATACAAGACTTTCTATACAGAGTATAACAGATTGCACAGCATTTTTGCTCTTCCTTTTTCGTTGTTCAGTGTCTTGTATTCTTCTTCTTGCTTCTCGGTATTTATAAGAGTAGTGAAGCTTCAGACTTGTTCTTCAGTTGCTCAACTTCAGCTCTCATAAAAGTTACCATTCTCAAATAGCATTTAATGCTATTTTCCCGTTGCTCTGAGGAGATCTACTTCATTGTGCATGTCTGCGTTTCTTTCTCCCAAATCAGAAGCAACTTGTACTCAAAGTCTCAATTGTACAGTGGTTAATAATAATATCTTATTGAGACAGAGAGAATACACAGTGTAAAGCAGAAAGGTGTGTTCAGAGATATATAGAGTAGTTAAAAGTACATTCTCTCGCTTAGTACACTTTCCACAGTACTTTTTGCTTTTCAGAAGTACATTCACACACGTTGACAAAGATGTACAGAAAGCATTGCATACAGCTATTTATTTCAAATCATTTGCTCAATAAATATGTTTCATATTAAATGCATGAGCAGTAAATAGCACGTAATGGACTCTGCGTTTTGGACGCAGCATATAGAATCTATTGGACGCATACCTTTGCACTTACCAATTTGCACAGAACTCATGCAAACATTGGACGCATACCTGATGCTTACCAATCTATTCCATTTGAATGCAAGGCAGTATTGGACTTATTGCCTCATTCTGGTTATTGGACTTTTGTCATTTCCCTATAGTTCCATTGGACGCAGAGTTGATTGTTGTACATTTGTTCTTCTGCTTCATTGGACGCAGAACAGTTGTTTGATGTACCTTTGTCAATCTGCTTCATTGTGTTCCATTGGACGCAAAGCAATATTGTTGTCCTTCTTATTTATTGGACGCAGAACAGTACCTTTGTCACTCTGATTTCATTGGACGCAGAGCAGTTCTTTTGTTTGTTCAGTTTCATTGGACGCAGAGTTGTACTCTTGCTCACACTGAACATTGGACTTTTATCCTTCATCTGCATTGGACGCTCACTGAATCTGTTCCTTTGAAAGTCATTGGACTTTTACTGCAATTCTGCTTCTCATAAAAACATTGGACTCTGCCAGTATTGCCTTGTTCTTGTCATTGGACTTATGCCAGTCTTGCCTTGTACATATCATTGGACGATCAGCATTCTGTACCTTGGTCAAGAGCACATCCTGAACATTGGACTTAAGTCTTCAATGCCTTCTTATGAATCATTGGACGTATGAAATTGTCCTTGTGCCTTGTACTGAATTATTGGACGCACAATCATTGTTTGCCTTTGTGCTGAAACATTGGACGCAGAACTCTTCCTTCTGCTCAAACATTGGACGCAAAATTCTTGTGTCCATTCCAGTGCCAACATTGGACGCACAATTCTTGTGTCCATTCCAGTGCCAACATTGGACGCAAGGCTCACTTTGAATGCCAGCCAATGTCATGAAGAACTGATTGGACGCAGACTGCAATAAGCTTAGTTAGGCAGCATTGTTATGCATTGTACAAGCTTAATACAAATTGATTATCCTTTGTAAAAACCTTAATACATTTTGTTATCATCAAAACCATAAAATCACTTAGGGAGTTTTTGTATTAAAAACACTTTTAACCAATTTGGTTTCAACAGCAAAAGCACCAAAATGGTGCAAATTTGTCTGTTTTTTTACCAAAATGGTGTAGATCAAAAAGTTATTACCAAATTGGGGTAAGTCGCAGGTACTGTTAGTGGCTTCTATTTTTTTTTAAAAAAAGTGAAGTCGCCACTACCATTGGCGACTTCACTTTTTTTTTTAAATTAAAAAATACAAAAATTGCTGATGGTATACAGAGAGTGTCAGACGGTGTTATTTTGGTACCTAACAGATACGAAACTAAAAAAAGATCATCAAATGTTAGCCGTTAGTCACTTTGGTCCCTGAAAGTGATTATTTATTGTCATTTTAATTTGACCACAGATACCAAAGTGACACCACTGGACACTCTCAGGGATCAAAATGATTGTTTACTCTCTTAGCATTTTTTTTTTTCATACTCTCGAATTTAAATTCATACTCAAGTGACTGGACACTCCCAGGGATCAAAATGATTGTTTACTCTCTTAGCATTATTTTTTTTTCATACCCTCGAATTTAAATTCATACTCAAGTGGTGTCACTTTGGTATCTGTGGTTAAATTAAAATGACAATAAATAATTACTTTTAGGGACTAAAGTGACTAACGGCTAACATTTGATGATCTTTTTTTAGTTTCGTATCTGTTAGGTACCAAAATAACACCGTCTGACACTCTCTGTGTACCATCAGCGATTTTTTTATTTTTTAATTTAAAAAAAAAACGAAGTCGCCAATGGTAGTGGCGACTTCACTTTTTTTTAAAAAAAAAATTAAAAAAAAAGTGAAGTCGCCACTACCATTGGCGACTTCACTTTTTAAAAAAAAAAATTAAAAGTCGCCAACAGTACCTGCGACTTATCCCAATTTAGTAATAACTTTTTAATCTACACCATTTTGGTAAAAAACTGACGAATTTGCACCATTTTGGTGCTTTTGCCGTAATTAAATTGATATTTTTAAAAAATAAACCAATAATTTAAAAACATCTTAAAGAGTGTGTTAAAAGGATATATTACTAAAACACTATGCAAAGTAATTGAAAACATGCAAAGTTATACATATTTTTGTCTCTGTTTTCTATTTATTTTAACTAATTTTTGTCGCTTTAATTTCTTTGGTAAGTGTTGCTTAAAAGTGCAAAAGGAAAAAAGCCTGGAAAAAACTAATTAACTCGTGGAAAAGAAACCCGCATGGCCGCATAGCATCTGCTCTCAATGAACCAGCTAATCCTTCCAAATGGGTCACTCCCAGATCTCTTCGGTGTATCATTTAGGCTTGACCTCAATTTTGAAAAAATAAGCGCTACAATTATTTTTTTAACGAAAATATATATAAAATAAACTAACTATTTTTTTGGGTCAAAAAACTAACTATTTTATGTTTCAATAAAATACAAAGTAAACATAAATTCCATGCTCTGGCCTTTTTAGAATGGATTAGTTAAATATTTTTTGTCAAAACCCAATCCCATTCAACCCAAGACTAATTAATTAGTTTGAACAATTTCATTTTAAAATGAATCAATAATAATGTATTTATTTTGAGATTTTAGTAATTTAATATTACAATATATTTTGAATTAATTAAAAATAAGCAAACTATTATTTATTTATTCACTTGAAAAACAAATTAAACTTAAAAGAATGTCGTACTTCTTCCTCCATTATGCATGCACTAATATAGTTTACTAGGACTGAACGAAACGATCCTTTGGTTGTTGTATTATTTGGTGGATGTGACGGGATCACGTAGGGAACATTTTGACGTGCTTGCGAAGATATGCCGGCATTTACGGCGTACAAATAGTGCTATTACACAGGACTCCAAATTTTGGAGTCCCAAAATTTATTTAAACAAAAAGATAGGAGCAGAATTGTTTGTCGTCGTTGACCGATCTTTTTTGTATTTGTTATCTTGAAGTGGGTGTTTAAGATTAAAACAATTATCTTTTTTGAAATAATATTTAACATTTTCTTTTTTTGAAATAATATTTTAAAATAATATTTAATTATTAAAATTGTCTTTTTTTATTAGGAGTTTAATTTTTAAAATTAGAACGAGGCCTAAAAATGTTTAAAACGGCCTTGAAGATATGGTGTTCGGAGCCCATATGGGATTGGCTTTGTGCTTTGCACTAGAAAGTTACGCAATTGTATTGTTCCTTCATGCATCGCCACCATTCTTGACCATTTTGGTTTCATATACTACTATAGTTAATTTGTGTCATTATACAATAAACATTCTTCAAAAAAAATAATCTGTGTGTCACATCGTCGCTTTTCTAACCACAACAGCAATGGGCACGTCTTTTACATGTTCCACATTTCTGAAACTTTCCAAGTCTTACGTGTTTAATATTAACTCAACTCAAATTGGCACAGCGGTGCTATCTGACTATAATTTTTTGATTGAACTATCTGACTATATATGACTTCTCTTATAGACAAAGAAGACTCCTATGAGCTTCAATTTATTACGTATACAGAAATTAATATCTATGTATAAGAATAAATATTTTTCCTAAAATTAAGAGTGTTAGATCTAGTGGAAGGAACTAAATTTTAAATGTCCAAATTTATAGTCTCTGATTATATCTATATAAAATAGTTCGAGCACATAATAATTTTTTTTTTAAAATTTGCATATTTTATTATGACTTCTCTTCTAGAGAAAGAAAGCTCCTATAGGCTTCAATTTATTACGTAATATCTAAGTATAAGAATAAAGATTTTTCCTAAAATTAAGAGGATTAGATCTAGTGGAATGAACTAAATTTCCATAAAGTAGCAAATCATGTTCGGATCTCCACTAGGATTGCATGTCCATATTTAGTCTCCGATTATATCTATAAAAACAATTCAAGCACAATAATAAATATTTTTTTAAATCGTTTATTTTACCATGACTTTCTCTTCTAGAGAAAGAAGACTCCTAGGTTTCAATTTGTTACATATATAGAAATAATCTAAGTATAATTAAAATAAAGATTTTCTCTAAAACTAAGGGTTGGATCTAGTAGAAGAAACTAAATTTCTCCATGCGCAATTTCTATATATATGGCCGGGGATCGAACCTCTGACATCATGTTAAGGGACCCAGGTATTTACCACTCTGCCACACCATGTTGGTTTAAGGAACTAAATTTCTATAAAATAGCGAACTATGTTCGGATCTCTATTGGGAAAATGTCCATATTTAGTCTCCGATTATATCCATATAAAAACAGTACATTCAAGCACAATAATACATATTACTTTTTAAAAAATCGCTTATTTTACTATGACTTTCTCTTCTATAAAGAAGACTTCTAGGTTTCAATTTATTATATATATATATATATATATTGAAATGACTAAGTATAAGACTAAAGATTTGTCCTAAAACTAAGAGGGTTGGATCTAGTGAAAGGAACTAAATGTCCATAAAATAGCAAACTATGTTCGGATCTCTCTAATAGGAAAATGTCCAAATTTAGTCTTCGATTATATCTATATAAAAACAGTTTAAGCACAACAATAAATATTTTTTAAATCGCGTATTTTACACTTTTTCTTCTAGAGAATGAAGACTCAGCTTCAATTCATTACGTATATAGAAATTATCTAAGTATAAGAAAAAGATTTTTCCTAAAACTAAGAGGGTTAGATCTAGTGGAAGGAATGGAATTTCCATAAAGTGGTGAACTATGTTCGAATCTCCATTAGGAAAACGAACATATTTAGTCTCTGATTATATCCATATAAAAACAGTTCAAGCACAATAACAAATATTACTTTTTAAAAAATAATTTATTTTACTATGACATTTTCTTCTAGAAGGAACTCTTAGGCTTCAATTTATTACATATATAGAAATGATCTAAGTATAAGAATAAAGATGTTTCTTAAAACTAAGAGAGTTAGGTCCAGTGGAAGGAAATACATTTTCATAAAGTAGCAAATCGTGTTTGGATCTCTACTATAAGAACATATGTATATATATTAAGTCTCCGATTATATATTAAGTCTCCGATTATGTCTCAAACAAGATTGTCTTCAAAAGAAATATACACAAGGAAAAAATAATTTCCTCCCTAAAATATATGTTTCTCATCATAAAGTATGTCTCTCATCACCTAAAATTATGTCTATTGTTATATTTTAATTGATAAATGCTTGATTTTTTTATAAGCTAAAAAAAACTATTAAGAAAACAAGTCAATTCAGAACACAAAATATGTCCAGATTAATTGAGCAACAAGAGGGAGTACAAATGCTTGCTATACAAGAGCTACCCAACTCCTACCTTTGATACAAAAATAAAGCGTGCAAAAACATCACTATAGAGATAAGCATCCCAACTAAGTTGGTACTCCAATCTTTATCAATCATTTGCACCACGCAAAAGGACTACACATACTTGACTCGAACAAATAACATCCAAAAAATTGCTCCACCCCAAATCAAGAAATTAAACAGTGATACCCAAACATTGGCGAGGTTGAGTAAGCCAACTAAGCAACGGATATATAGGATAATTTGTTGCTCCTTATCGAGATCCACCGCCAAGGCTTGAGTTGCGCAACTTCCACCACTCTACTAATGTCCAAATCAACCGAGTTAAAAACCAAATCATTCCTTGCGATCCATATTGCTTAAACAATAGCAAACCACACCACTTGCCAAAGTTGAAGAGTTTCTGATGTTCCTTTGACAAGACCTCTAAATTGGAAGAAGTTTTTCTTACACTCACAATGCAAAGCTGTGAATATCCCAAAACCAAAGCGAGCAACGAAACCAGATTTTAGTTGTGACGTCACAGACGAAAAACAAGTGTTCCTCGGTTTCTGGTTCCTTCTTACAGAACATACACAACGTTTGATCTTGATGCACCACACCCCTTGCAAATAGATTGGTGAAGGTTGGTAACCTGTTATACGCAAGTTTCCATACATGGGGTCTGAACCTTTGCGGAAATATGTACTTAACCACAATAATTTATAAAACAAATCAACATTGTGCAAAGAATGATATTGTAATGCCTTGTAACCTGAATTCACCGTGTAGCATCCTCCACTATCACCCCCGCACACACCCATTTGTCCTTCTCATCCCTCCTCACAACCACAGCCTCCACCACCTGTGAAAGCTCCACCACCATATCTTCCTCCCATTGGTATAATTCTTCTCCAAACTTATTTCTACTGCCAAACTCCCTGCACCCACTCTCCTACTTCACTAACTTTTGCATATCTATTTATGCATGGACAACTGGAACAATCTACCAAACCTATTTTTAAGGCTATCATCTTGCACCCGACAATCGTGCCAGAAAAATGTATATTCCCCATCCCCTATCTTTTTCTTCATGAAGTCTGAGAACCAATTTTGTTTACATAATCCATCTCCTTTTTAATGCCCCTCCATCACCTAGAACGTACACCTACTAATATTATTAAAAACTCCCTCCACGCTTAATTAGTCAGATTTGATTATATATTAGAGAAGACTTTTGTTTTTGAGAAATGCTATTATACACTCGAGCATCAAATGCTTGGGCATTTATATATGCGCTTCGATGTTGAAGTGTCTTCAATAAGCATAAGTTTTGTTTAAACAAAAAAAAAACTAAACTAAACTTTTTTGTTTGAGGGGAAAAAAAGCTAAACTTAAAAATGCTGCAACAGCCAAGCTAGGGTTATTTCTAGAGGTTTTTTCCTCCTCTCTTTGCTCTCTATCTACTTCCTTTCTCTCTTTCATAATTCTCGTTCATACAATTTCTGATTTAGGAGGGACCTCTGATTTGCAGAATCAAGTCAAGTGCCAAATTTAATTGGGGATAAAAATGTCACCATGAAATATTTTTGCTATACGATTGAAAAAACTTTCTCGGATCATTCAAATATTTTTACTGTGACAATAATTTTAAAATTTTCTATTTATCCCTGATTCATTAGTAATAATTTTTTTATATCGTCATTGAATATGTAGAATGAATCTGTTCAAAACTTTTGACTATTACAACAACCCTATTAATGATGCATTAATAACGGCAGTATAAATTTTTTTAAAGTGACAATAAATCAAATTTAAACTACAGAAAATGCTTTTGAATTTTTTTTTTGACTAAATGCTTTTGATTATTTATCATTATATAATAATATTGTAAAAAATCTCACACTTTCAGTTGGTCAAAATTATTTTTTTCATATCATAATGACTGTCAATAAAAAGCATTGTAACTGTTTGACTGTATGAGATAAAAAAATGCTCAAAATATTAAAACTATTTAAAAACACAGCAAGAAGCTAATTGATAAAATATAGAATATACAATAAAGCAAAAATTAAACTCAGTCAGTAAGAATTTCCTGTTCTTCATAATTTTTTTTGGTTGCTAATGTCATAAGTTATTTGAATGAACATTATTATGCCTTTATTATAGTAGTATTAATAGAATTGTAGTAAAGTCAATTGAAAATAAATTTGAATGCTAAAGTCATCAATACAAGTTTAAATAGATATCGGTTATTTTTATGAGAATGAGAAAAGAGAGTCCCCTGGGTGAGGTGGCACTTTGACGTATTATGTCCTGGTCAAATTGAAAGACCATGACCCAGCCGCACCTTCTTCTTTTTCCCCATACATAAAGCTAGCAAACTCTTCCCCACTCTGTTCCCTCTACGGTGCTTCTACCAACACAACACAACTCAAACACTACTTTCTCCTCTCTTCTCTTCCCTTAAAACAAGCCCATTCTCTATGCTTCCGCTTCTACAAGATCCACCACTCTTGACTCTACCACCACCTTCCATATTCCCATTTCCATTTTGAATTCTCCACCTTCCCTTCTCACTTCACATTCATATGCAACAAAGATTGAGTCAGAGATTAAGACAGGGTCAATGGTTTTAGGTGGGAAAACAAACTAGCCACAACACCTAACATTAACTACCCTTTAGCTTAGAGGAACATATTCTGTTGATGTGCTTGGAATTGGATTAAAATTTCGTGTCTTTTTTCATTACCCTACCCTACCCAGCCCAGCCTTTTTTGGGTATGTTAGGGGAAGAGGGTAATAATAACGACCGCGCCGCCGGCACCGGCAGCGGTAACCGGAGAACCTATCTCCGTTCGGTTTCATGGAATGACCGATCTCCGGCAACCCGGAAACCGCCGGCGCCGGGGAAAAACAAGCCGAGACCGCTTCTGCCACCGCTTCGGCCTCTCTCCATCAACAAGCGTAGCATTGAGGAGTGGCCCAGTGCCGGATCTGACGATCTCGGAGTGTGGCCACTCGCGGAGACCCCAAGAGGGCCCAACAACAACAACAGGCCCAACTCTGATTCGGGTCGACCCGGCAACGAGTTCCAGTTCCGGAGGGACAAGCTAGCGTTCTACGACAAGGAATGTTCTAGAATCGCGGAACACGTGTACCTCGGTAGCGACACGGTGGCGAAGAACCACGAGCTCCTGAGGCAAAACGGCATAACCCACGTGCTCAACTGCGTAGGGTTCGTTTGCCCCGAGTATTTCAAGAGCGACTTCGTTTACAAAACCCTCTGGCTTCAGGATAGTCCCTCTGAAGACATAACCAGCATCCTCTACGATGTCTTCGATTACTTCGAGGATGTTCGGCAACAACGTGGACGCGTCCTCGTCCATTGCTGCCAGGGGGTTTCGAGATCAACCTCACTGGTCATTGCTTACCTCATGTGGAGGGAAGGACAGAGCTTCGAGGACGCGTTTCAGTACGTGAAGAACGCGCGTGGTGTTACGAACCCCAACATGGGTTTCGCTTGTCAACTGTTGCAGTGTCAGAAGAGGGTGCACGCTATGCCCGTGAGTCCTAGTTCTGTTCTCAGGATGTATCGGATGGCACCTCATTCCCCTTATGACCCTCTTCATTTGGTGCCCAAATTGGTTAACCAGCCATGTGTAGGAGCGCTTGATTCTCGTGGGGCGTTTATTGTACATGTCCCTAACGCTATATATGTTTGGACAGGGAAGAATTGTGGGTCGGTTATGTCTTGTAATGCACGCTCAGCCGCAACTCAGGTTGTTCGTTATGAGAGGGCAACGGGTCCAATTCTTAGTATCCGTGAAGATGAGGAACCACATGAGTTTTGGGTTGCTCTTTCCAAATCCAACCAGAAACTGTTGTTATCAGAAGGAGATAGCAAGGACCCTTCTGATAATGAAAGAATGGAGATTGATGATGATGTTGATGGGGATGCAGTTGATGTTGATATGGGGATTCGTCCAAGGAAAGTTGATGAATATGATTTGGATTTTGGGATTTTCCACAAGGCACTTGCTGGTGGGGTTGTTCCACCCTTTTCTGTATCCAATGCGGGTTCAGAAACTCGCCTTCCTGCTAGAGAAAACAGCTGGGGGAGACTGAGGAGGAAGCTTGCTAATGGTATCATGAAAGGGTTTTTCACATCCTCCAAATGCTGTGATACAAGTATTACAACCCCACCCAAAGAGGAATCAAGTGTGAATAGAGAAGAAGGAGGAGGGAACCCGCATTTTGTGGCACTTGATCCTTTACCACCATCATCAAAACATCTTCGTGCTTCATCGGATTACATTGATTGTATTGTAGTAGATAATAACAATCTTGAAGTCGTGGATCATCACTTTGTTCCTAGTGTTGATTCATCACTGCCACCATCTCCACAACGAATTACATCAGATTCTTTTCCTTGTTTTCTAAGTAGCAGCCCCCCAAAATTCAGTTCAAAGTCACCAACACTTTCTCCCTCAAGTTCTGACTCTGCCAGCTCCTTCACATTCTCACCTTCGTCTACAAATTGGTCTGATTTGTCACTCATGTCCTCTCGGCAACCATCACCTTCTGGCCTGGAATCAACTGATGCATCTCTCCCAGAGAAATCCTCTTCACTTCAGAAAGAAGAGGCATTTTTGGCTAACCACAACAACAACTTGGTAGGGACAGACTCCAATTTGCCATCTAACCCTTCAATTGCAGAGCGCAGAGGGAGTAAACTGCCACCTCGCATGTTGCTACCCTCGGTAAGTACTGAATCATCCCGTGCCCACAAGACCTTGGTAAGATCACAGACATTCAATTTGCCTGACTGAGACAGACAATTTGATGAAGTAATTTTGCTAGCAGTTAATTAGATTGTGAGAACACAATGGGAAATGGCTGATATATCAGATGATGCAGATATCATTACCATACACCAGTTAGAGTGAGATTAATTAGTGGCTTTGTAGTATATGATACTATTATGTATCATAACATGATTGTTAAGTAGTCTTTAAGAGAAAGTTAACTCGATGACTATAGTTCAGTTTCGTTACTGTATAGTCGTAGTTGAGCCCATAATCTATTTTTGGAGGTAAATCTTCTGTACTGTTATCTGAATATAGTTGGCTGGATAATAATAAGTAATAACAACACAGATGGCATGCGGACCGTACAATCAAATTTAAGTGAATAGAGAGTCTATTTTTGTCTTCTTTATCGGCTATTTTATTGTTCCTTCTTCTTGTTCTTGTTTATTCAAGCCACCAGACAGTATGAAAGTTGTTGTTGACTTTTGTTATGTTGGGATGGAACGGAGGCGGAGGTTAGTCATCAACCCATAAAATACCAATATAAAATTGATGCGGAAGAAAAGACATGTTTTAAGTTGTTACCTTGAGATTGAAAGTTGTAGATTAATGTTATACTAAGATCTTTTTTTTTTCCAAAGAAAAATGATATGCTCTTATGGATAGAAAGAGAAGAGAAACAAAGTGAAAATTGTGGTGAGTAATGTGATGCAAAATAAAGACAAAAAGTGATATCTATGAAAACATAAGAACTCTTGGTTATTAATTATTATATGCTCAAAACACACTGTCCTTCGTTAATTTTATTTTTATTGTTTGTCACGGTGTCTACTATGTTTTGTTAAAGTTCAATATTTCACGGTTGCTTTCACTGGATGACTTGGTTTTCCCAACCATGCTTGGGAGAGAGTGTTGTGTTTTATGTTGTGATATATTTCCAAAAGTTACAAGTCTCACATTGCTTGGCCAAAGAGATTTTTAAGGCTTTATATACTAAGTTGTGCCTCAAGGTTCTAAACAAGTTAGAAAAAGAGATGGCCTCGCGTGCACACAAGCACAGGCCAAATTGGACGATTTCAGTGTAAATCCTCCGATTTGCCCCCCCTGCGCGCAATATGCAATATAATGGGCCTCACGACCTTTTGCTTCAGCTTGGTTTTTCGAAAATATTTTTGAACTTCAGAAACCTTATCCGGAAGTTCTTGTTTTCAGCCTCAACCGGATTTGATCCTAGCCTTCCTAAAAAAATCGCCCACTAAGCGGATTTCTTTCGCCCTCAACGTTTTAATCCGGCCTTGATAGGTGTCCAGGTTCATTTGTACCAAATCTCTTAAAACGGCTACCAGATCTTTATCTGCTATTTTTCCTCTCCTTATCGGCACGCTCCATACTTTTAAAAACCGTGCTACATGTCATTGATAGATGCAGAACTCCTACTCGCCTCTTTATTCCCTTGGGTTAAACCTCCGCCTGCTTCTTCCTAAAATTCGACCTGTTCTGATATCCTCGGCTACCGCTGAGACGAGTCTGCTATACCCCTGGAGGATTTGCGCAGCCCGCGGATAAATCCTTAAGGGCAGTGCATTCTGCACGCCTCAGGCTTCTCCTCGCCACCCTTCTACAGTTTATTTCTAACGTATTTTTTGCAGCTCCAACAGAGAGAGATTGGCTCATACAAACAAACACACTATTAAAATCATAGAATTGTATAATTAAAATTTTAAGTATAAACGAGAATTGTATAAACGAGAAGCTAATTAAGGTGAATGTTACTGTACATCACAATTGATATAGGACATGATTTGTTCCGTTTGGTGAATTTCGTTCACCTTCCTTCTTTCTATCTTTCAGTACAACTAAAGCACAGAAGTTTGAGCATATAATCTCTAACAAACTAATCAAGCTACTTACCAATTACCACAAACCTGCCCTTAGTAGCTTAACCTTTCTTATTTAACCTTTCTTATTTTTACTTCTAGGGAGAGAAGAGACGACATTACTGAGACTACAAAACCTGCACATTGAGATCAAATGCTGTGTGTGTGTTAAGCAGATTTTGCCTGCATACAGACCACATCAACCACATTAGATAAAGATTCTAGTCATTAATCATTATAGGATGATTTGAATGAAAATCACCCTTTGCAAAAAGGAGGGGGGTGGGGAACCAACAACAGCAGCAAAAGGAAATACCAATCACGCAACTCAGGTCAGATATCCATTATAAGTTCGGTAGTGATTCAAATTCAAATGGTATCTTAAAATCCAAGAGTGCTAGATTTTAATTTGGTAAAGGAAACAATCATGAATAGGAAACAAATGCACTAGAATGCTTTACCAGCAAAAAATGTAGAAATGTAGGACATTGACTCGGGAAAATTGGACTAATTATTTCAAGTACCAAAAAAACCTCCAACGAAGTGCTCAGAATCAAGAAATACTGATAATAAATAGCAAAATAGCAATGCCATTTAGTACAGAAAAATTGTTAACTACACAATCAAACACTTGTATCCATCTAATCATATTCATTCATACATCTTTTACAAAAAAAGATTTCGTACTAAAAAATATTTTCCATATAAAAATAGAGTTTGATAACCATATAGTGTAAACATGTTTTACATGAACATCTAATCATATTTCACCATCTTGCCACAACATAATATTACTTCTTAAAATCTGTTTACGATATGGCAATTGGACGTTTGTGTAAAACCTATTTACACTACTAGTGCAGAGTTGTTAAATTCAAAAAAGTATTCCCAAATTCCCTTTCTCATATCTGTTTTATTAATGTTTGAGGATCCTCCATATCCATACAATCTAATAGACATGAAAGGAGTTTTTATGAGAAAAGGGAACCATTCATAACATATCCATAATCTCAAAGCTAATGCTAACTCATTATGTGTTGGCCAATGGCCATATCCACACTCTTCCCACTAGAATTTCAGGTCATAATGCGTGTTGCTTACATGCAAGAGCCTTCCCAAGTAAACACCTCTCTTTGCAAGCATTACTGTTAAGATGACAGGAACCATTGCAGCAGTCAAATGCTTAAGTGTATGACCACTGACCATATGAAAAGTCCCTGCATAAATCAATCTATCGGCAGTCTCTTGCAGCATAGCTATAGGATAAAACCCTGTCCAGATTAAATTTGAAATTGAGATCCATTTAAAGGAGTATGTTACATCAAAGGAGGTATTGTACCACACCAAAAGCACAAACCTGCAGCCCAGAGCCAATACGTTGAATGTGTGTACATTGGAGGCAACAAAAAAGCCATGAGAGGTATGGCAATGCATGACACAGTTTGGGCCAGAATATAAGGACGGATGTCACCATAGAACCTACATTTGAAAAAGGTTATGTGACAAAAGGAGCTAAAGTTCAGTAAATTTGATGCTCGGTTATTTCATGGTTACTACCATTAAATAGAAATCAATTAGGTGGTTTGAGGGGAGGGACATAGGGATTAGAGTGATAAGGAGATCATGTGTTTGAATCCCCACTAACATAATATACTATATTACTAATTACTAATACTAACATTTGCCTATTCAAAAAATTCATGCGAGGGGATTACGACATTCAAAAGAACTAGCCTTACTTTTGTCATTATCTTAACCAATCCATGATGTTGCCACTCACAAATACAATAAATCTCACATCTATATTAATATGACTACTATGTTTACATAATTGGCAAGATTTTATCTGTATGAAGAACAACTTTGTTCACATATAGAAGAAGGAATTCACCAAACAAAATAGTACTCTATGGTTGAGTAAACTTCCAACTAAATGGCGTAGGATAAGGAAAAGAACTCTGTCCCAAGTAAAAGACATGAAGGATTAGCTTGCCTCCAATACACACTGCTTATTATACCCGCCAAAACTAGAGGTAAAATGGAAATGGTTCCCTTCTTCGCATCAATCCTTTCAATGATGAGGATCGCCATCAATGACGTGAAAGCAACAGTCATCTCCAAGAACAGACAAAAATTAAGGAATCAATAAAGAGAGGGAAATGAGGGAATAGTTAAGACTTGTATTGTACTACAATAATGGGAATGGCTGAATTCAACTTCCATAGGAGGAACTCACCGGTAACCTGTCCCACACAAGACCATTATCGTTTGGCCCGAGATGATAGTATGAAGACCCAAAAGCGACTGAAGCCACAGCAACATAAAAGCATGTCCAACCCCATACCTCACCTTGCAAACTTTAGCCATAAATTTCAATTCAATTATTATATATATAGTTCACAAAACCATGCAAATCACGTAAGCTAAAGGAATTGATGGTGACAAAATGAAAATACCTGAACTTAAAATAGTCCCCATGATGACAAAGTATAAGCCCAATGAGACCAATAACCATGAATGGGAAATTTGATATCACATTAAATGCATTAGGAATGCCTGAAGAACAATTAAAAAGAAAAAAAATATTTATTTTATTTTATAAAAATTTACCAACAAACAAAGTGGAAAACGAAGGACCCTCCTCCACCTAGTTGGTCTCGATTCCTTCAAAATCATATTTTTCGCAATTTTTATTAAGGTTGCTTTTATTTGAGGTTGGAAAAAAATAAAATTGAAGTGGAGTGGAGACTTACCAAAGAATTCGCGCTTGTCAGCGAAATCATGGTATCGCTGAGGTTGAGGAATGCGTGGTGTTAGCATCATCAGTAAAATGAAGCAAGCAACCGCAGCTCCACATGCCTGTGCAGTGCGTTTTCTCATTCTTCTTGCAGCAGAGTAGATGGGAATGGGAGGAGAGAGAATCAGACAGTGAGAGAAAGAGGCCACGGAAGGTATCATGTAGAATAAATGCGATGACGATGACGGTGGCGGTGGCGGTGGCGGCGGGCGGCGTGACGGTGGCGGTGGCGATAGCCGCCATCACCCAAGGAGGACCGCACAAGATGAGTAGATGACTAACTCTGTTACTACTTTTTATTTTTTCATGCTTTTGAAAAATATAGCGTCATTTTTATATTAAAATTTAAAAAAATAGTCTTTTCTAATCTGGTCTTTTATTTTTTAAAATCAAAATTATATTTTTTAATTATCTTTTCATTGTCATCACGGGTGAAAATAGTTCAGGCCGCTTAACGGGGGTCTATGACTTAGTCTATATCAGACCCAGGTTAGACTAAACTTTTTCATCAAATAGATCAAGTTAAGGCTTTTTGAAAAGCCTATTTAACTAAAAAGGCCAAGTTTTAGGCCATCTAAAAAGTTTTTTAAACCTAACAGACTGACCTATTTAAGTAGACATAGGTAATAAATTTTTTGATAGTATTATCTTTGTGAGTGTTGTTTACATTTATTGAGACTTTATTAATCAAAGGATTTTATAAAAAATGTTTTAAATAACGAAAATCTAAGGTAAAGAGTTTTGTTTTGTTTTGTTTTCAATTTTAGATTTTAGATTAAGGCAACACTTTAAGTTTAACCAAAATAAACTATAGTCATGCAATTATTATGATGTTAATACACACACAAAAGGCAACATCATATTGCAGACAAATCTTGGTGCAAAATCTAGGTTGGGGGTAATTTAAATTTGTTGTTGGTTGGATATAACTGTGTACTCTTTTACAGATTTGAATTACACTCAACCTAGCTTTTACTTATTTGAAAGATAAAACTCTCCTTATATTTATTTTTTGGACTATATATAATTTAAAATTTTATTTAAAGAGAATCAAATTTGCCACTTACATAAAAAATGATGATGCTCAATGCTCATTGTCTTTAATGGATTATGTTGAAACGCACCGTTTTAATAATAGGAAAAAAAAACACACACACAAAATAAAATCACTGACCTACCCCCTCTTGTTTCTCATTTCTCTTCTCTATCTCTGTTTCCCTTTCCTTTCACCGAGACCCCACCCCTTCTTTTCCTCCATTTTTCTTACTTTCTTCTCATTCAAATCACCAAATCCCACCATTAACACATATACTCTTGAGAAAAAATTACACATTTCCAAACAAAGCTTCTTCTACTTCTCACAAGTGCTTGGATAGAATTTGGGGGGTTAGGGTTTGTACCATAAGTGAGGAGAAGGGTATCCACATCTTAAAGGTTACTCATTGGGACTCATTAGGTATACCTACAACTCATAACTCAAAGATTTCATCTTTAGTATATGTTAGCCATGAGTAGAAATTATTTTTGGTGTTTAGAGTATATAATTGTGGGATTTTATTGTTGCTCATGGTTGGTGGAGATGTAGAACAGTTATCTAAAATCTTGAAAATATTATTGATGCTCAAATCTGCCAGTTGTTGCCTCGTCTGCTTCCCCCAGGAGTTGCTGGAGGGCCAGCTAGTTGATTCCACGTAGCAGTGAGTAGATAACAATCACTGTGATATATTTTAAATGATTCATAATGGTTAATTTATTTATTATTCTTGATTCTATTTGGGAAACATGCTCTTCAAAATCATCTTTAATATCTTTGATTTATATCTATCGTTATTGATATTCCTCTATTTAATTGAAGTTGATGTTTGTGAACTATAAATTGATTAGATATTTAATGGATGCGAATTTGAAATATGAGCTTTAGATTTATATTATGGGTACAGGCTTTGATATAAAATAAATTGATTTTGAGATATGATTTTATTTGGGAATCCATGTTAGAACCTCGTGTAGCCGTTAGCGGGAATAACGGCCTAGGTGCACCTAGTTAATTGACTTCGGGTGGAGAGGACTATCCGTTAGATGAAGCTACCCCTATGGGAACAGTACTCTTAGGTGGAGAGGGCTATCAACGAGATGTAGCTACCCCCGTTGGTTTGTTGTGATTGTGATTGACAGAGGCGAGAGTTATCCGTTAGATGGAGCCGCCCCTAAGGGAAGGGCCACCCTTAGGAGGAGAGGGCTATCAGCGAGATGGAGCCGCCTCTTAGTTCTCTCATGTGTGATTTCCCTTATATTCATTATTTATTTATTTTTTTGGATTTTTTTCTCTATATTTTTCTTGTAGAAAAATTTATTTCTATTTTATTGTTTCAATGAGTTTTGGTAATAAAATATTTTTACTTGAAATATTGGCTTGCAATTTCTCTAGTATTTGTATGTATGTCTATTGATATTATCCAAATACTCATTATTTCAGTAATTTGCCATGAAACTATTAGAACAAATATTCGTACGTTGTATTTCCCTTCTAGTTCATGGTGGTTGTTGTCTCCTCACTAAGTCTTTTTAAGACTTACCCTTTTCTCTTATTTTGTTATCCAGATTCCCAGGCAGCTAAGTAGCAGGCTGCTAGCAGATTGAAGTTTCAACGTCATCACTCTTTTGGTAGGCCTCCTTGGTTGGTGGCCCTTTTGTTGTCTTTTGGTGTTATGTAAATTCTGCAGCTAGAGGAAATAGTTACAAACGTATTTTGGGATGTAATATGTTTTCACTTATTTTGGAGATTTATTATTCTATTCTGGATTCTGGCTGGTGATATATATTTGATACAGGACTTTGATATTTTGGGAATGTTAAAAATATAGAGGAAACTCTGTCGAAATTTCAGTAAAATATTATGAAAGTAAATATTGGTTAGAGATTATTGTTGTCTGTCTAGTTGGATTGTTAGGCTTGCCAGGCTAAAGGTTTAAGTCTGTGCGCCGGTCACGTCTCAAGATTTTGGGTCGTGACATATGTTTGAATTCTAGTTGTAAACTTAAGTTTGCTCTTCCTTATATAAATTTCCTCTTCTTAAAACAATTTTTTTCTCAAAGCAAAGTTGTGCTTCTTCTAATCTAAATCCAGATTTATAAGCCCCATGATTTCCAAACATGCACTTATTGTTTGCTTTTCCGTACAGCATATACCATATAGTTTTTCTTTGACGGTAGATGCAATTTTGGTCAATCTATAGTTTTGGTTTTCTAACCACTATCCTCAAGATATTGGTCAATATTTGTCTTTTTCAAAACTAACAAATGATTGACACCTGTTATTATTTGATTTTTTTAAAACTACCAAATAATTCTCAGTAGAGTATATATATTCTATATAGTTTTTTTTTTCTTTTTGAAATTACAATATATAGTTTTTCTTTGATGGTAGAACATTGGTTATATTAATTTGTCTTTTCACAGAACAAAACAAATGATTCTTGGGTATCTAATCTAATTTTTCTTTGACGATTCTAATTAAATCAAGCTTATAATAGTTAGAACAATGATCAACAACAATGTCTCTATCATTCATATAAGCATATTTATCGAATACTGGCATTTAATGAGATGTTAAAATATCTAGAAAGGACATTAGTTAAGGAGAACCAATCCAAACGAGAGGTCGTTTACACCAGTGGCCGTATGTAGGAGTAGAGGAATCTGCGCCCACACGCGCTTGTCCCCGCAATTCTCTAGACACAAGCCACCGAAACCAAACACATGATGTCATGTCCCCTCAACAAAACCCCACCGCATGCGTGAAACCGACACTCTTCAATTCAACCCTCGTCAATTATTTTTTACTATTTTCCTCGTTCTCTTTTTCCTTCCCATTTCTTTCCCTCCTTCTCTCTATTCCATTTCAACTCAATCCCCCCAAGTGTTTTTTTTTTGTTTTTTTAACTCGTGTTACCATAAAATCCTGAATTTTGGAGTGCATGGAGGTAGCAGAGACGTTTACTCCTCTGTAATCGTACGTGACCGCTTAGCGTAACGCGAACAAGTGTCATACTCAATGGGTTAAACGTGCGACCCCTCCGAAGAAGGACACAACTGTATTCAAGTAACAGAGATAAACGTCACCGTTCTTTATGTTGTTGCTATCGATGTCATGTGTACCTTTGGTTGACACCGCATTGCCATCATTATTTTATTTTGTTTGCTTTCCCGATTTTTAATTTAATGGTATATATAATAATATAATATAATTTTTATTATTAAATTATTAATGGACTTAAAAGTTGGAGATTTATTAGTATTTAACTCTGGGAGGTGTGTTGTTTGGTGGAACAGCCGTACCAGCAATCATGAAGTGTTCCTCCACAGTGTGCTGCTTAGTCTCTTTCTGGGTTCTCCTTGGTTTCTGGTTTCAGAGGTATGTAAATGTAACCATGGAATCTTCTTCTGCTTCTTTTTGCTTCTTGTTTAGTTAGTGGATTGTGAGCTTCACTTGCATGTTCTTTCATGGTACATTTTGGACATTTTTTGCAAAGATAAAAAGCTTGAATGGTAATTCCATCGTTTTTTGGTTCATTGGAGCCTTGGAGGGTTGAATCCAAAACCCATTGAGTTTTTTTTTCTCCCCTTCATTGCCTACCACTCGGGTTCATAATTCATTATTCTCATGGATCTATGCTCAGAAAATTAGCCTTGTGAGTTGGGAGTGAGCAGTACTAATAGTAATGTATTATGCAGAGAATATTCAAACTTTCCACTTCTTTCTGGAAATATAAAGTTGGATGTATAGAATGCTGATGCTGTTATCGATTATACTAATGATCACCCCATTCAACTCAGATTTTGTATGTTCAGTCTCTGTATGTTTGGATCTGTGAATTCTTACTCTAAAAGGAAAATAATACTTCGAGCTATAATTTAAAGTTTTCAGATATATTTCGAGCACTGTTGTCATTTTCTCCTCGAGTTATAAGTACAGAAAAAGAATATAGAGCTCACTCACATTTCGGGTGGGATTTGAAAATTGCTGGGTGATTTTCAAAGGCTGTTTTTATGAATTACTTTAGTGTTTGGTAGCTAAATGCCTGTATACAGAAGTTGCATTAACTATGGTTTATGGTAATAATCATATAACTATGGCAATTTTTTCATCTTTGACTTAGGTCCTTAGAGTCAAATCCAGGTTAATAAATTTTGAGAAGTAGACTAGAAACTCAGCATAGACTCTAGCATTATGTTTACCTCGTAAATGTGATTTTGACTTATAAAGAAGTTCAAGCTTCAGTTTGGAACTGTGTGTGGAATGATTTGTTAAACCTTATAAGCAAGCTCCATTTGGTAAGAATTAATTGCAGAAAATATAAATATGGAAACCATATCAAATTGAAACCTAAGCTGTTCGATCATTTCCTTGGTCTTCGGGACCCTGTTTTGTCATTATTTGTTAGATATTAGATAAATAGGTAAAGAATGATCTAACATAATTTATATCTGAGTGTGTCATTTCAGTGTGTTATCACAAAATATATCTTTGAGTGACCTACAGCAAGCTAGCTTCCCACCAAGAGGTTGGAATTCCTATGATTCCTTTTCTTGGACAATTTCTGAAGAAGAATTCTTACAGAGTGCTGAAATAGTTTCTCGGCATCTCCGTGTTCATGGATATGAGGTATTAAATACCACAAGGGACTATAGCATATAGATGATTTGACTGTGTTAATACTTAATAGTACCTTGGTTAGATATAAATTGATTTCTTTATCCTTCAACCGTTGTAGTTTGTTGTGGTGGATTACCTCTGGTATAGGAAGAAAGTCAAGGGTGCTTATCCTGATTCCCTTGGATTCGATGTGATCGATAAATGGGGAAGGATGGCCCCTGACCCAGGAAGATGGCCTTCTTCCAAAGGTGGGAATGGGTTTACTGAAGTGGCTAAGAAAGTACATAGCTTGGGTTTGAAGTTTGGGATTCATGTTATGAGAGGGATAAGCACACAAGCTGTCAATGCAAATACCCCTATCCTAGATACAATAAAGGTATTGGCTTGCAGTTCTGCTATAACTTGTTTTTCTCTTTATTTCTGTATTAGGAATTGGTAGTAATGTATGCCTTATGTAGTAAATTTTTTATTTTATCTAAAAAAAATACAACATTAAAACCTGAATTAGGAGGAAGGGGGGGATATTGTTTTATCTCAATAAAAAGTTCTTATTGACCTTTGATGTATACTCCTCTTGTGATTCCCTAGGGTGGTGCTTATCAAGAATCTGGTCGAGTGTGGCGTGCGAAAGACATAGCAATCCCAGAAAGGGCTTGTGCATGGATGCCTCATGGTTTCATGAGTGTAAATACCAAGTTAGGAGCAGGGAAAGCTTTTTTGAGATCCCTTTATGAGCAGTATGCTGCTTGGGGTGTTGATTTTGGTACTGGGACTACTGATTTATAATCTGCTTATTATGCACTTTTAGAACATTTATCATATCATAGCCATCAAATATGATTATTTTAAACAATTCATTGTGATATCTTCACCTAAGTTTTTACAAGTGTTTTTTTTTTTTGCTTTTCTTGCAGTGAAACATGACTGTGTGTTTGGCGATGACTTGGATTTAAATGAAATAACCTATGTATCAGAGGTATTCTTCAGTTTCCTCTTTATAAACGCTGAGATCAGTAATACTTTCACAAATATTTACTGGCAAACTTATCATATGACATGTCATGCCAGGTTCTCAGCAAACTTAATCACCCCATTGTGTATTCTCTGTCTCCTGGAACCAGTGTGACACCAGCAATGGCCAAGGATGTAAGTGGACTAGTCAACATGTATCGTATAACAGGAGATGACTGGGATACATGGCCGGATGTCAGGGCTCATTTTGATGTAACAAGGTGATCAAGTTGTTTAAATCATCACTGCATAAGATATTTATATCAGTATGCTGCAGTCATGCTGCTTCTTTGTCTATGTTCTGTTATTCCATCACCATATTACATAACTTCAGTTCTTTCAATTCTGAGTCAGGGATTTTTCTACAGCTAATATGATAGGAGGAAGAGGTTTAAAGGGGAATTCCTGGCCTGATTTGGACATGCTACCATTTGGATGGCTAACTGATCCAGGTGATGAGACTGGACTAAAAAGATGTTTACATTATGATATCCTAGATAATTGCCATGAGCTTTCTGGACTTAAGACTTAATTGCAATATGGATTATGGAACTGTTTTTTTGCCTGTTTTATTTGTAGGTTCAAATGAAGGTCCACATAGGTATAGTAACCTGAATGTAGAAGAGAAAAGGACACAGGTATTGATAAAACTGAGTTGTTTTTTTATTATATATTCAATTATGTAATGTACCTATTTTGGTGTGTGTACATGCATTATAATAAACTGAGTGAATGTATTATTATATCACAGATGACTTTGTGGGCTTTGGCAAAGTCTCCCCTTATGTATGGTGGTGATGTGCGGAAGATTGATCCTACCACATATGAGCTTATCACGAATCCTACCCTGCTAGATATTAATTATTTCAGCTCAAATAATATGGAGGCATGTGAGCCATCTAACTCTCTTTTTCATTTGGCAGAATAATAGACATGTGAGGCATAAACTTGTCACAAATCACAACATATTTTTTTGCAATGACAGTTTCCTTATGTCACAAGCTCAAAGAACTTGAAGAGTGAACATCAGCATCAAAGAGGGAAAATGAGAAGAACAAAGAAAGGAAAGAAAATACCACACACGCATTCATTAGGCCTCACTGGCTGCACTGAATCTAAGGCAAGTGGTTGGACAATTGAAAGTCTTAACCAAGATCTTGAAAGAATCTGTTGGAAAAGGAGTTTAGAAAACAAGCTTGAGGCCCCTTTCTGCGTACACAAGAGAGAACTTGGGTTCAGATTGTAATCATGATTTATCTTTCTCTGTTCTATTCATATAGCTTTTTAGTTGGTTATTTATTTGTGTTGTTGTTAACAACATAAATTGTTGTATTGATATTGTTACAGAGATGGGGAGAGTAAGTATCAAGAGGACTATCAAGGGAAACATCAATTAGTTGCAACCAACAGAATGAGATTTTGCTTGGATGCTTCTCCGAAACGAAAGGTTACTTCTAAAGAGTTCAAGAGAGGTACATTTTCTCCTTGCAGATGGGATACAAATCAGGTATGTTGCAGTCCATATTTCATATTCAAGAGTAGCATGTGGCTTATTTAGAGAATCCTGTGTATGAAGCATCAAGCATCTTCTAAGCAGTTAGCCAGTGTGTAACATTCTTTAATTACTATACACCGGTAAAAAAGTTTTATGCAGACGTCCAATCATATATTACCACGTAGATATTTGTGCAGATATGTTAGAAAGTAATGTTACGAGGTGGCATAATGATAATATAGAATTGCACTGTCAGTGCATAATTATTAAACTCTCGGGTAGATATAGAAAAATAACAGTGATCAAACTTGTCTACCCCTGCTAGACAACATATATGTCTTGGCCAATTTGTTATTTGTGGATTCTATTGGAAGCTGATGGATTTTGCCTTTTAACAGATTTGGGAGCTGAACTCCAACGGGACCTTGGTAAATAGTTACTCAGGTCTTTGTGCAACAGTAGAGTATGTCGAAGGTGAATTTTTGTAAAAATGTCCCATTTTTTAGAACTAGTTTCCTGAGGTTGTATAATTTTTCTTCTTCTTGTTTATTACACTCATAATGCAAATTGGTCACTCGTGCAGCTAATGTTAATTCTGGTGGGATTCGCTCTTGGATTGCAACGGGAAGAAGAGGTATCTTGCTATTTTCTACCCAATACTCTACATGAATATCAAGAATTTTCCTCTCTTTTTCTACAAATTCAAAACATCAAATAGAAAATGCTTATTGCTTAATCATGAGCGGCAATGTAGCATTTGGGCACTGAAATAACATATATATTTGTATGATATTATTATACTATATGCTTTGAAGTTTATTCTTTTCTATCACCTAACGGCTAACGTTGTATCCTTATTTATTTATTAGGAGAACTGTATGTGGCTTTCTTCAATCTAAGTGACGAGAAGACGACGATATATGCAAAGACATCATATCTGGCTAAGGTTTTTCCTGACAAACGCATCAATTCATGTCAGGGCAAGGAATTGTGGAGTGGAAAGGACGTTATAACAACGGAGGGGACGTTATCAATGAACGTGGAGGTTCATGGATGTGCACTATTCATTCTAAATTGCGATTAGTTTTTGGCTTCCAATTAATTAAAAAGAAAAGGAGAAGAAAAAAAAAATTAGCATCTTATTGTTGAGCCAATTTTTTTTATTTAATCACTTTTCCCTGTTTGAGGGTAGGTCAAATTTGGATGTTAATGCGGTGCGGTGCGTAACTATTAAACCGCTCCTTGTAGACAAATTCCACACGTGATTATAGATTTAGTCACGAAACGAGTACATGATGGATACTTTGTAAGAACACACATTTTATTTGTTAAATAAGATCATGGCCGAATAAGTATGTATGTACCTTTCCACTTTCAAGCGATGTTTGCTATAAAAAGATAGAACTAGCAGGTAATGTTGGCATGTCTTTGGTTCATTGTTACTGCTCCATAGACCAAAGTCTCCATGAACGTATGATGACTTGAAAAGGACAGGGTAGAGAGTAGTGCCAACCAAAACAGAGCATCTAAACTAGAAGTTAGAAACTATTTGTAAGTGGCCTTTTACTAATTCGCTGCTGTCTCTGTTGTACATAAGATAAAATAAAAATAAAAAATAAAGGTGTAGTGACGAGAAGAGAATGAGAGAAAAGGTGTGAGATGTAGCGGGAGAAGACAGAAATAAAAAGAAAGAGAAGACGAAAAAAGATATAAGAAAAAAAAAATCATGAGATATTCTGAGCTTTTTTTTGGTGATCGTATATTGTTAATATATGATCTTCATATTGATAAGTTTGTTACTTCCTTAAAAATGATAATGCAAAATTAAAGGATAAATTTTCAACATAATATGCCATGTCAATTATTTTTGAACATTTATCAGTAACATTTCATATTTGCGACTAGTGGGAGTGATGTGAATAAAAATACAGATTTTTAAAAATAATAATTAGTTATCATAAAAAAGTGTTAGAATTGCATAACTCCAATATCAGAATTAGAAACATAGTTTTAAGTTACTTGTAATGAGTAAATTAATATCTGAAAGTATTATCTATTTACATTTTAGTCCTTAAATTTATTAAGCATACAAACAAGTCAATTTTTAAATTTACAAAATTCATAATAATTCAATTTTTAAGAATCAAATTAAAAAACAAAAAGATTAATAAGTTTATATTCAATAATTAAACTGTGAATGAGGAATAATTTATGCACTAATCGCTAGTTAAATTTGTTTTTCCCTTTTTTTTCTTTATATTTTTGTTGGAGATATGCACGCTAAAAAAATAAGTTAATGTTATATGTGAATGGACTAAATGGACTTTTCACTTTAACACCGCATTAGGGTTCCAAAATCCCATCGATACATAAACGATTCGTTCCACTCAAAAGTGCCGTCAGTGGAACATTGCTCTCTGCGAGACTTCAATTTTTCCACTAGAGAACAGAAGCCATGGGAGTGTTCACATTTGTTCTCCGCAACTCCGGCGGCGAGTGGACCGCGAAGCAACACTCCGGTGACATCGAGGCCTCCGCTGACTCTACCTTCGACCTTCAACGGAAGCTTGTTCAAGCCGCTCTCGCCGTTGATTCCTCCGGTGGTGTTCAGTCCTCTTTCTCTCTCGTGTCTCCTTCCTCTGCTGTCTTCCAGGTACACCTCTCTACGCTCCTCGCGACTTCATTTTTCCAAATTCCATGATTTTATTTTCGATTCTATTTATTATTTTCCGTTGTGTTATATGTTTAGATTTAGATTCTATAGAATGGAATACTAGAATTTGTTGCAATGTGATTTATTTAGTTTAGTTTTTTGTTATGTTATTTTTCACTGGCAAATGTGCTGATTCTGAGAAAGCTTCCAGTTTAGTTGATTTTAAGAATATGCGTTGACTTGAAGGGGATCATGGGTTTTACTGCTAAGATTTATAAAGCTTAATCAATCTGCTAGAGGGAAAATGTTTATCTTCATTCAGCCAAAAAAAATCTGCTAGAGGGAAAGGGATGTAATGTATAGTGAAGTGGATGGAATAAAGTTATTATTTTATTGTTTGGATGTTTTAACGATGAAATGAAAAAAAGAGACTTGTTCCATCCCGTTCCCCTCAAATTAGAGGGGAAGAGAAAGTAGGCATTGGTCATCATGTTCCTATTTAGAATATATTATGATTCAATTCCATTTCACTCTGCTATTTCTTTCTATCAATTCAAACATGCCTGGAAGAGTATGTAATTTGTGCACACGTGCTTGTTGACTACTCGCGTATGTCCGTTTTTTCCTTGGAGGCTGAGTTCTTAGATTCAACCACTGGATGGATCACTGATCAAGGTTATTTCCTTTGTTGGTTGTTTTGTTTAGGTGATTGTGGGTGGTGCAATATTCGTTGGTGGTGGTGCTGCTGTTGCAGCTGCCCCTGCAGGAGGTGCTGCCCCATCTGGTGATGCTGCCCCTGCTGCCGAGAAGAAAGAAGAGAAGAAGGAGGAGGAAGAGGAGGAGGATGATGATTTTGGAATGTCACTCTTTGATTAGAGTTTTCTAGTTTTTCTTCAATTTTGATGGAAAGGGGACTTAGTCTTCAATCCTACCAAGTATGAATTGTATTTGTGTATTGGTTTGCGCTAGTTCATGGTACACTTCGTCAGATATAGTCTTTTATGCTGCGACCAATGGTTCTGTATTGTGTTTTACTAATGTGACTTCAAAAAAAATTGTCTTGTTTTATATCACTGAGCAGTAAAATTTTGTGGTGAGTGGGAATAACACCTTCAACGGCAGCGGTAGCTTTGATAAGTGCAGAATAGTACTCATGGTCATGAAGAAAACAAGTATTACCATGAAATCTTTGGAGCCCTTAATTTATTGCAGAAAGTGTTCGCCTGGGAAAGGCAGAAAGTGTTCGCCTGGGAAAGATATCCTCTTACTGAGCGGATTAAGTAGGGCTGTTGCTGCAATTGATAGCATGGTCGAAACTAAGATATGATAAATCATAGTAGTTTAAAGGATAATTACAGATTTTTGTTTGTGTTTTTTAAGAGATTTTATGGCTATGAAGGTTTGCACTCTGCCATTGCCATCTGAAGTTTCGGTATATGAGCATTGAGGTTGCCCTAATCTCAATTTTGATCAATAGGTCTATCACAGGACCTCTGAGAACACTAAGCTTAGGCCCCAAAATTGCATTTTCGTCACCCATCCACCTCCATAACCTCAGTGACCAAAACGACATTGTCAAGCAAACCGATCTTTCTTCCACTCCCTCGCTGCCCTCATCAACGCCTCCACAAAAATGGGCTCTATGTCATGGACTCATGTCATATAATTGAACTTGCATTTAAAATGGGGGATAAGTTAGTAGTACTCTTAATCATTTTTTTAGTTTTTACAGTTTATCGGTTTACCTTAGACCCGGCCTCCAACTTATAGTACTCCCTCCGGTCTCGAATATAAGAAACAAGTTACTTTTTTGGTTCATTGAATAACTCATGTATCTGGTCTATAATATAGTCCAAATACATGAGTTATTCAATGAACCAAAAAAGTAACTTGTTTCTTATATTCGAGACCAGAGGGAGTAGTATTTAGTTAAAGAAGACAATTCCAGCTGCTAGTATTTGAGGAGGCCTGAATCCTAAATACATAGTTTATAGATTCAGTTTGGATAGACTTTTGCACAAGTACTTCTAGTATATATTTTTTTAACTAATAATTTTTCACATAAGTTGAAATTAACTTTTGCTCTTCATATTTGTCAAAAATTATATTTGTTAACTTTTCCAGAAACACCTATCTATTTATTAATTACCATCTAACAACTTTCACTTTTTAGCAGATATGAGAAAATTAAGATGTAAAATAAGTCTAACTTCTACAAAAGTCAAAAGCCGGAGATTTTACATCCAAACAGGACCATAATCATTTGCTAATTAGAGTACCAAATTTAAGTAACCAATAATTACAGGGTAATGTTTTGACATTTTAAGCAGCAAACGATGTACTTTTTTAAAGGAGGTCGAGTTAAATGTTTGATCAATTTTAAAAATGCAATACTTAATCTGAATATTAAGTATGTTATCTGATATAGCTTAAATTAAGATCTAGTTTGGCTTTTTTAAAAGTTCATCTTAATCTGAATATTAACATCTTTAAACAGGCCAACGAATTCTTTTAATTCACCCAATATCAATTCTTCTTAACTAAATCTATCAAAATTCAAAACAAACAGACATTAATAAGCGGAAATCACCAAAATAGAAGTCAAAACAAAAACTCTAGTAGTAATGAAAACGAAGGGGGGATTAACACGGTGACGCATTAATTAAGGCCCCGAAATGGTTCCCTCAAAAAAAAAAAGGCCCCTAAATGGTACTTTCCCATATGCAAGGAAACTGTTCCGCGCGTGACCAATTCCCTCACACTCACTCACACAACACACGCACGCGCTCCCTCACACCAATCTTCTCCTATTCGTATTCCCTTTCTCCCTTTCATCTTCATTCTCATTTTTCATTCGCTTTCGCCCCAACCCACTCTCTTAACCTCTCCTCCTTCTAGTTTTCTCCATTGCATGTTATCGGAGCTCCGGCTCCACTAACGGAGCCCCGGCTCAACTAAAAAACCATTTTAAAAAACACAAAACCAGAACAAACCGTTCTCAACTTCCTTTTGAGATCTCAAAATGTCGAAACCCTGGGGCAACATCGGAGCTTGGGCCGCAGATTCGGAGGCCGCCGAAGCGGAGGAGCGCGAGGCCGCGATGGTGGCTGCGGCGGCGGAGTCGCAAAACTTCCCAAGCCTCAAGGAAGCCGTGAACGCCAAGCCGAAGAAGAATAAGAAGATGTCGCTCTCCGAGTTCGCCCGGAGCGGTTACGCCTCCGGCGGTGGCGCCGCCGCCGCTTACCCGCGCCTGACGCCAGACGAGATGCTCCGTCTCCCAACCGGTCCCAAGGAACGCTCCGCGGAGGAAATGCAGTTCAACCGCCTCGGCGGCGGGTTCTCCTCTTACGACCGCTCCGGCCGCTCGAGGGACCGCGACGGAGGCTCCGGTGACGGTTCGTGGGGCGCTGGGAGAAGATCCTACGGCGGATTCGATGATGACCGCAGGGCCCCGAATTCTAGGGTTTCTGAACTCGATCAGCCGTCGAGGGCCGATGAGGTGGACAATTGGGCGTCAGTCAAGAAATCTCTCCCATCCCTCGATTCCGGACGGCAAAACCGATACGGTGGTGGCGGTGGTGGTGGTTTTGGCGGCGCATCGAAGGCCGACGGGGTGGATAACTGGGCGGTTGGTAAGAAACCCCTTGCTGCTAGATCTTCCGGATACCGCGATTCCGGTGGCGTGGAACCGGATCGCTGGTCAAGGGGAGCGCCGCGTGACATAGAGCGGCCCAGGTTGGTGTTGGATCCACCGAGAGGCGATGGTCCTGTGAGTGAAGCTCCGCCGGCGAAGACGAATAAGCCAAATCCGTTCGGTGCGGCGAGGCCCAGGGAGGAAGTGCTGGCTGAGAAGGGATTGGATTGGAAGAAGCTGGATTCGGAGATTGAGGCGAAGAGGCCTACGAGTTCACACTCCAGCAGACCTTCCAGCGCTCAGTCCAGTCGCTCTGAGACGACGGGTCCTGACGCCGTGGCGAAACCGAGACCAAAGGTAAATCCCTTTGGGGATGCCAAACCGAGGGAGGTTTTGCTCGTCGAGCGAGGCATGGATTGGCGGAAGATTGATCTTGAATTGGAGCATCGTGGGGTTGACAGGTTACTGATCTTATGCCTTTTCTCGTTTCTTCTTTGCTCCGTCATTTGAATAACAGCTATATAAGTTCCTTTCATGTTAAGTTATTGTAGTGTGTTGCATTAATTAGATTAGATTTATGGCAACATTCATAGTGTAGGCAAATGGGTAAAGCTGATCAGAGGGTACACTAATGTAGTAAGATTTTAATGGGAGTAAGAGGTGAGCGTGAATTTCATTATTGGTGGTGGTTTGATTTTGTATTGCGGACGTGTGTCTTGGAAGATTAAGCTTTCTGATGGGTTTTCCGTATTAGCCAAGTAAATAATTGCTATGTGTTCCAATTCTAATCCAAGACAAAGTTGGAGCAGTAATTTATAATAGGATAGCTGTGTCTGTGTCACTGAAGGAAGGGATTTATTGTTGCCAAGTCAATATATAATGCTATAAGAGGGATGGATGAGATTTTTTTATACGATACTCGTGACCTAGTTTGTCTACAAACTTTTTTCTTTATGGTTTTATGTGAACTGGCTTCATTAAAAAGGTTGTCAATGCTCTTAGTTTGGATTTTATAGGTTATATATTGAGGTTAATCGTTCTAAAATTAGATCTTACCCCAGTACCATGAGCATTTAGGTGGGTTGGAGTGGTAGACAATTGTAAAAGAGTTGATAATCTACATTCAAAACATCTTTTTTCAGAGTGGATTTCAAATGCTTATGTTTATAAACCATACATCAATGATTATTTTATCAAGATGTGGATGGTTTCAATTGAGCATTAATATTTGAAGTATTGAGAGAATACAAGTCACTTCATTTTGTGTTAAATTAATGAACACAACCTACAAGACAATAGCTTCCAATTTAAGGATGATTACAGTGGAAGTGAATAATTCACGTTATTGTGGTATATTTTTACTTCCAAGTGGTAATGATATATATATCTTGTAGTTTTAATTACAGATCAAACTCCAATAGGGGTAGAAAGAGGTAAAACCATGGAGTAAATATTGAAAATCAAATGTAAAGTTAAGGACATGTAAGAAACATTCTAAAGTCAAGCTTTAACATCTTAGAAATTTAGCTTGTGATGTTAAGGGAGGTGGATGCAAGTATATGGGCTAGTGATGAACATTGGTCATTTTAGGATAAATTTGGTTGAAGATAGGGAAAATCAGTAAACAATACTTGTTGCCCTAGTTGGTCAAAGAAGCATGTGCAATGGATCTCAAGTGTGCAATACTTGTTGCTTGGTTGATATTCCACCCCATTTTGGCATCCTTGATTGCTGTTTCAGTTTTCGCCTCTTTTGGTTTGTGGTTGTTGTTAAGCTTTGGCCTTGTCTGGCTTTGTACTGAGATGCTATTTGAGTCTTTGCAGTATTTTGTGTGGGTTATTTACCCCCGAGATTGGAATTTGCTCTTTGTTTGCTGTCAAGGGATTGGGGATTGAAGATTTTGGGGCACAAAGGGGCTTAGTTTGGATTACTGGGTGATATGAGACTGACCGAATGTCTAGAAATCAGTTTGCAGGTCAAGCGGACCCCGAATGAGAAAGTTCAAAAACTTCTAGCAGCTATCTACATAGGACAGGGTCAATGTTTTGATATTCAGGGGAAGTTCTAGTAGCCTAAATTCTTTGGTTGAGATGGGTTGGTTTAATTGTATAATTTTTGTGGGTTTGCTATTTGTAGCTAACTTAAGCTTGAAGGAGAATACTAGTTCCCTTGGGCTTGTTGTAGTAATACTTGTTCTTGGCCTAATTTAATTTAATAGTATAAATAGGAGTAATTAGATTATGGTTTTCTATCACAGCCATCTGTCAATTTTAGTATATCATCAGCAGGCAGTCTTTCTTTTTAGTTTTTCCTTATTAAACCCCATAATTTCAACAGGTGGATCACTGGATTGCTGATAGTTTTAATCAAGGTTCTATATCATTCCAATAGTTTGGCTCTAATCAATACTTCTTGTTATAAACGTAATCTTGTTCTTGTTTATTTTGTTCAGCTTACTTGGTTATGCACAAAATTAAAGCATAATTTGGTTTGATTAATTAGGTTATGCATTATGTGAGTTGTTGATCTTTCAAATATACATGTTACCTTGCTGACTTCTGAAGGAAAATTTCAGGCCTGAGACGGAAGAGGAAAAATTATTGAAAGAAGAAATTGATAATTTGAAGAAGGAACTTGAGAAAGAGTCTACAATGAATTCAAATAAGGAATCTGCAGATGATGCTGGTGGAGACCAAACCAGTACACGTGAAATGTTGCTACAGAAAGAAAGGGAGCTGGAACTTCTTATCCGTGATTTGGATGACAAAGTTCGTTTTGGGCAGAAAGCCATTGAAAGGCCAGGTTCATCAGCAGGAAAGTCTACTACTGGTTTTTCTGATAGGCCTCCATCTCGATCTGGCTCGTTTGAGGATTCTAGAAGTGTGGATTTTACAGACCGACCTCGATCCCGTGGCACAGGAGATGCGTGGATGCGTCCAAGTGATGACAGAAGACAAATTCCAGGTAGCAGGGAAAGGGGATGGTTTACGGGCAGCAGAGACTTGAATAGGTGAGAATACACAGTTGCATTGTTGTCTCTTTCTTTTCTTTCTTCTTCTTCTTCTAGTCTTGCCACCTCTGGTAAAAGTTTTGTTTTTTTATTTATTTATAGTGGCTACGAATTCAAGTTCTTTCTTCAGTTGTATTCAACACACACACACACACCCCTTTTACATTATGGGCCCGAGAATTGTTTGAGAATGCTGATATAAATATTTGCTTCCTCGCAGGTCAAGGTCAAGAGAGAGATGGTGAACAGCTGCAGTTTTGTGTGGATTAAGAGTTATCTTCAACTATTGATGACCAGAACCTAATACTATTTTGTTACTCGTCTTTTCTAATCGTTTTGTTCATTTTACTCCAGGAATTGAAGCAACAGTCATTGAGTACTGGCACCTAAACTTTTGCCTAATCTATTATTGCATCTCAAAACATTGTAAATTTGTTTTCCCCCTTCTGGTAATTTTTTGGGTGGATGAAGGCAGAAAGCCTGTAATTTTATTAGGACAAAATTTTTATTGAAGATTATGGAACTTGTTAGTTAATGTTATATTGTTTTAATATTATACTATTTCCCCCATTCTACTGCACAATATCGGCCTTTAACATTATTAGTCTCGAGCTGCTTTCCTCTACCTCTGAAGCGTGAGGTAGGTGATGGTGGAAATTGCAAGTATTGCTTGCATATTCGCTTGAACATTGGTGTCATTCTAGTACTGTCTTCTCCCCCTCTCATCCTTGATAAGGAAATTACCATTTGCTCCCTAGAGTAGAGATCTATGACCTGGTGTAGAAAATGCAAGCTAAACGGCCTGGTTGTGATTTTATCACTGGATCAAACAATTCCTGTGCCACTTGAGCTTAAGTAAATTGTTGCACAATGTTTTAATCTCCTGCATCCTGGTTATACCATCCTTAAAAATGGTAATTTCAACCTCTATGGCACTTTTCTGTTACATTCACTCGGGAGTTGTCTTTACTTTTGGTTAACTGGTTTGGTCACATTCCTCATTGGCTGTTTTGTCGTACACCCGTATGAAAAGGTAGAGGGAGCGGGTGGTAGTGGTATTTTTAATCAAGTAAAACACGATGGTCAACAAGTGGAGCCTAGGATTGCGGTTCGGTTCACATGCAACATTCTGACCTCGATATTTAAGTAGGGCATTGTTATGGTACTTATTGAAATGAGAGGGTTTAGGTGTCTTTTTAACATGGAACAGTAGATTAAAAAGAAAATAAAATAAAAAAGAGAAAATTATTGAGTTTTTATTAAAACACTCGAGTAATTGGGTACTAAATTCTTCCATTCTAAGGGTGTTGGAGAGGGATGCGAATGTGATCAGTCATGTTCTTTTGCCAACTCGTTGTCACTAGAACTAGAATGATTGTAATGATATGGCACTTGTATTAATAACACACTCACTGCCAAATATCTCTCGTGAAAATGAATAAACAAATATTTGAAAGGTTGTTGAGATTCCAATATTTTAATATGCAAGCATGCGCACAAACGCGGAGTGGAGATTTGTATTTGGCTATTAAATAACGGTCAACGGGGTGACTATAAACCTGTGTGAGAGGTGTTGTTCAAAGTAGATGTGATGTCAGTGGTTTTCTACATCAAATTGAGAGAGAGAGAGAGAGAGAGAGAGAGTTATGGAGGCGCTGGGAGAGAAATGGAGACAAGTTGTGTCAAGGGTTGTGATTTCAACAATACTAGTTGTAGTTATGGTAGCAAGTTCTGCCGGTGCCGCCCGTGCAAGGCAGTGTAGTTTTCCGGCCATATTCAATTTGGGAGACTCCAATTCCGACACGGGTGGTCTCTCGGCAGCTTTCGGACAAGCTCCTCCCCCCAACGGAGTCACCTTTTTCCACTCTCCTGCCGGACGCTTCTCCGATGGTCGTCTCATCATTGATTTCCTAGGTAATTAAGCAAGCACTAGCAGTAGTAGGCATGCATGCATTCCCATAATGTTTGTTCCTCATCCCTTGTGAACTCAGAGATCTGTTTTGGTTTCTCTTTGCCCCCTTCTGGGTTCGTTCTCACAGATCCTTAAAACTGCGGTCCTTTTTGTACAGGTGTCTGTCTTATGCTTATCTCTTGTGCTTGCGTATGGTACTAAAACAGAATTGATATGAGAATAAAATTGAAAGAACTTTGGCTCTTGATAACATTAGAGAGGAAACAAATAGGAATATGATACCACCCCTACCTAGCCTGCACATGTACTTGATAGACAAACTTGGAATCTACCTTCTTGGTGGTTTGGGGAAGGAATATAGGGGTTGAAGTGATAAAAGGTCATGTGTTCAAATCCTCTTACTAAAATAACATACTTGACACATTGAACAACTTGTTTAACAAAAAAAAAAATTGAAAAAAGAAATAACTTGTTTATTAAAAAAATGAACAACTCGTCTAATGCATTGGTCATTTATGCTCATTTACACCGAAGCTTGCTATCCGTTACACATTTAGTAACTGCATAGTGGCATATGCTGTTTTTCCTTTTTGTGGGGATATAGGCACATGCTGTTATGTCAAAACTCAAAAGGGAAAAAGAAATTGAACATTTTATGAAAATGGTAGCACATATGGTGCTCAACTTCCAAGTTACAACTTTTGATTAAAACTTCCATTTTATTTATTTATTTATTTGGGTCCATGATTAAAATTTCATTTCAACAGCTAAAAGCCTGGGGTTGCCTTACCTGAGTGCTTACTTGGACTCGGTGGGCTCAAACTTCAGTGACGGTGCCAATTTCGCTACAGCAGGATCCACCATCAGACCTCAAAACACAACCAAGTCTCAGAGTGGTTACAGCCCCATATCCCTTGATGTTCAGTTTGTTCAGTTCTCTGATTTCAAAGCAAGATCCAAACTCGCTCGCAAACAAGGTGCAAAAAAAGCCTTTTCCTCTAAACTTTGAATGAAAATTGAACAACTTGATAATTTGTTATTTTGATTTTTTTGGTACAGGAGGGGTGTTTGAGAAATTGTTGCCCAAGGAGGAGTACTTTTCTCAGGCTTTATACACCTTTGATATTGGCCAAAACGATCTCACTGCTGGCTACAAACTCAACATGACCACAGAACAAGTCAAGGCATATATACCTGATGTATTAGGCCAGTTCTCCAATGTCATAAGGGTGAGACTCATATCTAACCTTATGCTTTGATATAGTTTTCTATGTTGTATGAAAATTTATTTAACCATAGTGTTGCCATGTGTGGTATAGGGTGTATACGGGGAAGGTGGAAGGTCGTTTTGGATTCACAACATAGGCCCACTGGGCTGCCTTCCATACATGCTGGATCGCTATCCCATGAGTGTGGCCCAAATGGATGAGTTTGGGTGTGCCAAACCATTCAACGAGGTGGCCCAATACTTTAACCGCAAACTGAATGAAGCTGTTGCGCAACTGAGGAAAGAGCTTCCAGAGGCAGCAATCGTCTATGTTGATGTGTACACAGTGAAGTACACCCTCATCAGCCATGCCCAAAAATACGGTGAGAAATAATAAATAAATAAAAAAAGAATGAATAATTATAGGGTATTGTCAATTTAATCCATAAAATTATTAATATTTTAAATTAGTCTGTGAAATTGAAAATTATCTATCATATTAGTATTCGTGGGGTGGTCAATTTAGTTCTGAATTGTCCAATAGAAACTAATATGATTGAAAATTTTCAATTTTGAATTCTGTCACAACGATTTTTAATTTTTTTTTTCTTTGATTATTGTATTGATGTAAGTGTTATGAAAAAAATTAAATGTTTGGAATTTGGAAGGTTTCGAGAAGGGGGTGATTGCATGCTGTGGGCACGGTGGGAAGTACAACTTCGATAATGGAGCGAGATGTGGAGCTACCAAACAGGTGGATGGGAAAACGATTGTGATAGCCAAATCGTGCAAAGATCCAAGTGTGAGGATTATTTGGGATGGGATTCATTACACTGAGGCTGCTAACAACTGGATCTTCCAACAAATAGTCAATGGAAACTTTTCAGATCCACCCGTCTCTTTAAAAATGGCTTGCCATAGTCATGCATCCATCCATCCACCTGTGTAAACAGTGAATTTTGATTGTGTGCTTAAACTCAACTGGATTGATACAAGGTTCTATGAATTATGTTGAACTTTTTTATTTATTACTGATTTTTTTTTATCAATTACGATAACAACAATAATTGTCAGTCACCAGGCGATTCGTTGATAATAATAGGGCAGATAGAGCCGCGCATGTTATAGGACTGCCTTGGGTGAACATGTCCTTGGCAAACTGTAGAAATGCAAGCGAATATTAGAATATGCTAAGCAATGGAGCCAAAAGTTTGGTTTAAGGGAGGCCATGAGCAAAGAGTATGTGATTTGTATGTTAATAAAATTTTAACTGTGGGATGGATAATGTATGCAGCCCAATTGGTGTTATTATGTACACGAGTTTGGATTTGGTTATCAATCTTATTTTAAATGCGGGTAAAAGTGGGAGTATTATTTAGTGGTAGAAAATACTAGCAACATAGTATTTGAGACATTCTTTTCAGTAAATTCTATCAAATTATGTAAATTTCATTTATTATTTGATAGGTCCTATTTTATGCAATGACAATAGAGTAATAGATATAAGGTATGTTTGTATTTACGTTCAAATCACGGTGTGCATCATTTCACCGTGAAAACTATGAGACATAGCTTTTAGTGGACATGCGATTGAAATGAAATCACCGTGATTCCAAACATACAAATAGCATGTTTGGAGGAGTATTTGACCTCCTTAGAATTGCTTTTAGATGGAATAAAAGTAATTTTATATAAAATTATCATGTTTAATCGTAATGTGTCAAAATTGATATTGCTTCCAAACCTTGGTTTAATTAAAAGTGATAAAAACACAATTTTTGCTTTGAATTGAAAAATTTACTTTAAACATTAACTTCACTTTTAAAATAAAAATATTTAAATATAAATCACTTCAATTCACATAATCAATTTTATTGAAAATCACTATTGAGAAAACCAAACACATACATACAGAATATCGAGAACGGCATGGGTAGGTATCACTATATTGTACTGGAATCATCATCATCATCATCATCATCACATTTATTATTATTCACACTAGCATATATGGCATTTATTTTTCAAAAAAATTCATAGCATATATGGTTACACGTGGAGAGAAAATGAAGAGAGGGAGCTCATCCATTAATTGGGTGCGCTTGTTGAGATTGCTTTTGTCTGGCTCGGTACAATTACAGCATAACGTCGCCAACTAACTCACCTCGCTCAGCTTTTGTTTTGTGGCTGGCTAGTTGTATGGTGTAGCTAAGCAAAGCCCAATGCTATTCTCTGCAATCGCCACAGGTGTTGCTCACACTCCTCCACCCCCACCCACTCTCACCCACACTTTCTCCACCTCCAAACCAAACCGGTTTTTCTCCAATTCACTCCTTATCACTCTCCCTCGCAACCCCAACTCTTCCCTCTCCTGCTTCCTCCAAACCATCAACGCCAAACCTAACTCCGATTCCGATGACAACTTCTCCACCGTCTCCTCCGCCGACGCCGTCGCCACCGCCATTCGCAAAGTTTCCACATCACCCGTCGAGTTCACTCAGCGACTCGAGAAGGATCGCAGAAGCGGACCCGTTCTTCCCAGCCCCGACTTCCACAGACTCTGCCTCCAACAGCTCCACCTCTTTCGCAGAATCGTTCCCGAAGCTCTCCTCTCGGTTCGTAACCCTTTCCCCTTCCTTCATTCTCAAATCATTCCCAACTCAATTTTTCTTCGCGTTGGTTAACTATTCAGTACATGTTTGGTTTTCAGTCGGAAGATTGTGAAAGTACACTTGAACCTAATTATAGAGTTCCTTTTGGACAAGCATACTTTTAGAGCTAAATGTAAATTTGCAAAGGAAAACCAAACATGTTCTCAATCAATTCTATGTCAATTTCAATTTAGGTTAAATTAAATACACATTTAAATTTGAAGTGAGTAAAATGTGATTAGTGAACGGTTGTTGTTGTGCAGGTGTATGTTAGACCGGCTGGTAGTTATGTGATGGATCGGTTGGAGCTGCGGAGGGTTGCACTGTACCCTGGAGATGATGAGCCAGAGGCAGAGGGCATTGTCATCCTCGTTGGTCATTTTAGCATGCCCGCTGGCTTGCGTGCTACGGAGGCCGCGCTTTCGGATTTGCAAGTGTGTTTGGTTTATTATTATCCTCAGCTCATTCATAATCTGCTTCTGCTTCTGCTGTGGTGTCTCATTAGTCATTACTTCTGTTTATTGGTTAGGATGATGGATCTCAATATGAGTTTAAATGTATGTTAATTGTAGGTTAAGGATGTCCCTGAATGTAAGGCTGTGGTTCTTCCCATGGTGAAACACCCATTTGTTGTTGGTTTCTTGGTTGCTGAGCTTCCACTGGTGGAGCTAGAAACGCGTGAGAAACCTCTAAGTGATGGGCTGGGTCAACGCGAGGAAGTTTATTCTCTGCCTCCTTTTTTGGATTTGGATAAGAAGTCCTGGGAAATTCAGACCTTTCGGATCAAGGATGATCATGAGCCAGTTGTTATCCGCAACTTCACTTCTGAGCAAAGATCAAATGCCATCAACATTTCGCACTCTCTAGCTGTGGCATATGTGATGGATCAGGTTTATATACTTCATCTGGACTTTTTTTATTTTTTATTTTTAAAAAAAAAAGTCATGATAGGAGCTCATGACTCTTATCACTCCTTGAATATGAAATGCTAGAAAGTTGTGCTGGTGACACTGCCTGTATTTTGTGGGAGTTGCTTTCAAGTCTGCATTTCTTAACATATGCCTTTTGAATTTGTGCTTTTAAAGTTATTGCATTCAAGTTCAAATTCGTTTAATCTATCACTTCTTTGAGTGAGACTGTCTATTTTCTTTCAGCATGCAATGCAAGTGCCTTTAATTGATTTCTTTACAACTGTTTGTTGTATGATTTCATAACAGTTAGAAGGATAGTTTTGATACTTGGTATGGGCCTAAATTTCTGGCTTATTGGTGTACTCCTTTTACAGAAAGCAATGTTACTTCAGCAATCAACATGGCAAAATAATGTCAGGATGAGTAATCTGGTTGAGCAGGTATGGGTTATTGATCGTTATTTTATTTCTTTAATCTCTCTATTTTTAGCCTGTTCTGATTTTTCTTTCTTAAAAATTCAAACCAGATCCGTGGTCCACTTTCAAGTATTCAAACCTTAAGTAAAATCCTGTCTACGCATACAAAGAAAAGTCAGGTTTGTAAATTGTCTAAATAGATGAATTTTATTGTAACAATAAAAACTGTGTCATTACCATGTCTGCTTTAAGTCATTTTTTCTTTTAAATCTAATCAAACCTTTACCGTGTCAGTTATACAATGAGTGGTTAAATTAAGCCAGGTCAACTGTGACAAAGTTATTCATGCCTTATGTTATTGGATAACAAGTAACAACAACGCCTTAAAATAAGTACTTATGCAGATTTCGTATGACATTGTTGAAGACATCTTGGTGCAAGGTGATCGTCTGAGAGATGTTCTCCAACAACTCCAGGATGCTGTATATTTGACAAAGGTACTTCTCTCTCTTTCACTTATGATCATGCATACATGCACATAATTTTTATATACCAATAACCAATTTGATCTTTGATCTTCATATCTTATTGTCTCTTCCTCTATATATGTACAGAACATTTATGTGCTCTATTATTTCTTGTTCTTTTCCTTTATTGAGTTTTTCCACAACAAAGGACCCAAAGATGATGTTTGGCATGTAAACATGATTTGTTGGTCAATCGATCTACAAGAAAACTGTTACAACATAGTGAGCCAGTCATGGTGACACTAGTTATTATACATAGTAAAGGGGGCATCTTCTGGGCTGAATTACAGCCAAACCATAGGCTGCTGGCTGCCTGACCCTTGGTGTCCTTCCCAGAGATGCAGATGCAGCTGGGGGTTATTTAATAATGGGCAAGAGCCTCTTATTGACACAAAGCTAGATTTTTGTGTATAAATTTAGAAGCTTCCCCTGGACAAATACAAAATTCTGCAATTTCTAGTTGAACCCATAATTTTTACAATATCTTCTCAAATCACAAGCTTTTTTATTCCAATACAACCACAAAGGAAGGGGATGTTACATAGAGGTGTTCTTTATTCAGAGTGCAAAAATATTTAGATACATGCTGTACATGCCTTTCAGTATCTACCTGCATTGTAATTTCTAAGTTTTGGCATTTTCATCCCCATTGAAGAGATTCTCTCTTCATTTAAAATATCTTTTTCTTCAATGAATATTTTGGTCGAATGAAGATTCTTCTGACCAGTTTTCTATTGGGGTAGTATTCAATAAGCATTTTAGAAATAAGCAAAAATGCAGCTGCATGCTTATTATAGAAACCAGTGCCTCTGATGTTCAATTTTTGGCCAATATGTAGACTAATATAGTGCGCTACAACGAAGAAGCAATCAAGAAAATGAATGGTTCTAATCACATACTTGCTGATTCAGTAAGATCTCAATTGTTAGATAACTCTCCAAGGGATGGCTCTGCAAATAAAATGAATAAATCTGTTGAGCCACTTTCTCTTAGTGCTGCTGCGCAGGATATAGAGATGCCCCTGCCGCCTTTGGCTCTTGCTCCACTACGACACGGAATCAGGTAGGTTTGATTAGTTGATTAATGCAAATGCCTCTTTTGATCATGTCATGATTTTGCTCCACCTTCTATGTATATGTGTGCTCCATTTTCTGTTAATTCTGTGGGATCCCACTCAACCTTTATAAATTCCAATGTTGCATCAATAATATCTAATATATTTAATTTCTTTCTTCACCTTTTGGGTATCTTCTTTTTGGCCTTTAGATATGTAGTTGTTTTTTTTCCCAACATTTAGGTGATTTCTGTATTTCTTTTGCTTATGCTTTTTTTTAATGTCAGGAAGACCATGCAATGTTTCTGAAGTATTGGCAGACTTGGTTGATTCAATCAGACCTCTTGCCCAGAATCAAAAACGTGTAATAGAACTAAGTCAGTTCTCATCACCTTTGCTAGCTGCTGTAGAAGAGCCTGCTTTGCGTCAGGCTTTCAGCAACCTTATTGAAGGTGCTTTACTACGCACACATGTTGGAGGGAAGGTTGAAATTGTGTCTACTTCTGCACCAGCAGGCGGTACCCTTGTACTTATTGATGATGATGGGCCTGATATGCACTATATGGTAACTTCAGTTCACTCCCATTCCCTCCAGTGCTTATGCACTTGGTGGAAACTAATTGTTGGTCATGAACTTGTATGCAGACACAGATGCATTCACTCACACCGTATGGACAAGAACTCTTGACAGAAGATATGGTTGAAGACAATATGACATGGAACTTTGTTGCTGGGCTGACTATTGCCCGTGAGATACTAGAGAGTTATGGCTGCGTCGTGCGCATTATATCACCCCGGACCAAAGATGCTCCACTTGGAACCGGCGGAACTCGTGTAGAACTCTGGCTTCCTTTGGCAATTGTAAAATCTGATTTGAGCAGCCATGCCCGAGAGGTATAGCATTGGCTTGAAGTTCCATGAAAGATAAATCAATTCATTCCCAAACAGTTCCACATAACAGCACCCTAGATTTGAGAAACTGTCCAGAATAAGATTGTATGGTAAATATCAGTAGTTCTGTATATAGCTCGTAAAGTTTCTTTTGGTGCATAGTCAATTTTATGATTATGCCGATAATATCATGTAAACAGTTTACTACATCATATATGAAAAGGTGTGGGGTTTATGAGAGCCTGTGTCTAAAGCCTCAGCAATTGAATATTTTGAATTCCCTTCATCCAATTTTAAGCAAACTATTTTTTTTATCAGTTCAGAAGTGACTAGAAACTGTACTTATTCATGTTAAAATATCACAACTTTATCATCTAAATTTTTTGTATCTCTGCATAAGTATCAATAAATTTTGATAAGGGTTTTACTTAATGTCCTTTATGTTTTTTTCAATTATTTTTTCATTGTCATGAATGCATACCGTCTCTATCTTTGTCAATATAGTCTCATACTAATATATTTTGATCTATTTGAGTATTTTGTTGGTTTATTTCAGCTTGTATATATGTTTGATTGTGTTAAAATATGACTATTTCTTTTTGTAACTATTTTATTAGTGCCAAGTATCTATCGGCTTTGCCGATGACTAATCTCCGCCGGGGAACTTGGCCACCTTTAGTGGAGACTCCTCTCCCAACCATTTAAACTTGTTTTTAAAACATAAGGGACTATTTGTCAAAAAAAACATAAGGGACTATTTTATTACATAAAAAAAATAAGGGACTAAATTAAAAGATGAAATTAACTAAAAGGACTGAAGATGTAATTGTCATTATTAATTATAAAATCATAACTATCCTTTGATTATCGAATGCATTTTATTAGCACAAAACAAAAGACACTACATAAATGAGTTAAAATTTGTCTCTTTCAAACTACTATGGTAGGATTAAGTTATTTTCAAAATGTTCTCTAACTTACTTATATTTATTACATTTAATTTTTTTTCTTCTGATCACAAAAGCTTGACATTGTTTGTATCAAAAAAAAAACAAAAGCTTGACATTGCACTTTTCATGCGGCAACAATTCTTTCTACATTCAATCTTTGATGTCTCCTGTTAAGTAGTGTTTCATTCTCTTCCCAATTAGGTAATTGGCTACTGATATGATTTTATCCTAGAGCTAAGGTGGCAATGAATTGCGGGCAAAATAACTACAAATAATTTATGAAGGGGTGATGAACATGAGTCTCTCTGTTCATGATTGCCCCTGAATTTAGGGAGTCTTTCATTGGTTCATCTTGTGTTAAATTCTACCAGCAATTTGGATTGGTCAGTCGAGCTGCAGATACCAAGCAGGCAAGCATTTCGAAACTCGAAGGTTTATTACCGATTTGGTTAAGATTTCTCTCATTTCAGAATTAATTTTGGCCAAAGGAAATAGAGATGAGTTTTTGGAAAAAGTATCTCAAAACTTGTTTTTTTCCTTCATTTTTGTGGTGACAACCAAAGAGGCTTCTTATTTGATTGTGGGGGAGCACTCAATACTTCAAGGGAGGGACTTGAGTGCATAGTGCACTTGTGACTTGTGAGTGTGACATATCCACTGTTGATATGGTTTAAGTAGTGAGTTATTATCATTACTTTTACCAGTACCACCTAAATTCTATTATTTACTAAGTTTTGTTTTACAGTTCGAAGTAACTAACCAACAACTAGCAATATTCTGTTTATATAAATATTACTATACAACCTTTTTTTTAAACTAAAAAAACTACTATAAAACTCATTGTAAACCTGATTCTATCAATCGGTTGTTACCTATGATGGTTACCAACAACTTTTTGAGCAGGCTAGGGGTAGGGGTGATCATGGGTTGGGTTGTCCCGACCAACCCGGTCGACCCAACCTGACCCGAGCATCATTAATCGGGTTGGGTTCAACCCGTGGGTTAAATCGGTTTGAAAATCTATGAACCTGAGCTCACCGGATCGGGTAGCGGGTTGAAGGAAAATGAAACCGCAAGACCCGACCCAACCCAGTTATAATAAAAGCAACTAAAAGAAGTTCTTATACAGTGGAGTCAGTGAACACAACACACGCAAGTTACTTCTGAGCTTTCACTTCCCTTTGTCTTCTTCCTCGTGAGTCGTGTCTTAGCTAGTATAGCTAGTATTTTCAACCTCTCAATTTCAGCTTTTCAGGCTTTGTGCTTTCCATTTTTTTTTTGAAAAGCTTTGTCCTTTTTCTTATTCTCGTTTTTCAACTTTCGTGTACTGTCCATTTATGTTCTGTGCTCAGACTTCACACTTCACCGCTGCAGCCTTCCGCACTCGCCGTCATCGACCCAGCGTGCACCACCATCGTCCCCGTCCAAGTGCGCTACCACCGTCCCTGTCCAAGAGCCTGTGTCGAGTCTGTCGCCATCAGCCATATCTCCTCCATCGTCGACCTCGCTTCTACGTTTCTGTCTCTTCTTCCACTGTGCAAGCATCTCCCTGGCCATCCAAAGTCATCTATCTCACTTAAAAACTGCAGATCTACAATTTTGTTCCTCTCTTCTGCGATTTTGTTTTCCTCTTTAGTTTCAGTGTTCCTGTTCATCGTTTTAGTATTCAAACTTTTATTTTGGTTTTTATTGGACCCGATGGACAGACCCGACCCAACCCGTCCGTAGTCGGGTTGGATCGGATCGGGTTGCTAGGCTCAAAACGTGCAAACCGACCCGACCCTGGTTGTTTTGTTCGGTTTGGTTTCTTTTTTTTCGTTGTAACCCGACCCAACCTGACCCGTGGTTAGCCCTAGCTAGGGGGAAGTAATGTCTGTGTTGGGGCTTTTTTTTTATCACTATAGTACTTCTTTTTTTTCTTTCAGACTAGCATTTTTTTTATTTAAATATTAATTATTGGTTTAAAATTGTAATTAAATTGTTAATTAATTAAATATTTAATTGTTAAATATTTATTAACCTGATTTGTTAACTAATTAATAATATACTAATTATAGAAAATAGCTCAATGTCTCTGTCTCCGCACACTGATCGGAGCATCCTCCTCCATTCCTTTTCTGTCACAAAAGACACAGACATCAATGTCTCTATCTCCGCACACTGATCGGAGCACCCTCCTCCACTCCTTTTCTGTCACAAAAGACAAAGACATCAATGTCTCTGTCTCTGCACACTGATCGGAGCACCCCCCCTCCACTCCTTTTCTGTCTTTCCCTCCACTCCTTTTCTGTCACAAAAGACAAAGACATCAATGTCTCTGTCTCCGCACACTAATTGGAGCATCCCCCTCCACTCCTTTTCTGTCTCAAAAGACAAAGACATCAATGTATCTGTTTTCCCATCAACACTTTCCTTGAGTTATATAAATAGGTAGTTTCACTATGTTAAGAATTGCACCAACACTTCAACACTCTTTCTCATATATTCATCTCCTAAGCTAACACATTCATCTCCATTTCCTACCTAAGTGATGGAGCAACATATCGCCTCAGCATATCACCTATCACTATCCACTCAGGGCATTGATCTTAATACCCCACTCAGGGCTGGTGTCTACAATGAAGAAGTCGGTGACTTTAGTGAAAATGAAGACGACATTCTTGCAAGACATGCCGCCAAAGCCGATGTCACCGAGGAGGTATTTCTCGAACAAATTTGGCCATCTTTTGTCATGTCTAATGAAGGTCCCTCAACAACCCTTCCTTCTTACAAACCGCCATCACACTTCCGTAATGTGACCTCTCACGAAGGGGATTACTCGAACAAATTTGGCCATCCTTTGTCCCAGGACCACACATACCACACTACAGACCCTGACAACCTACAAGTTGAGATGAAGTTTCCGACAAAAGAAATGGCCCAACATGAGATAAAAGAATACCATATGAAGAAGTCTCTAGACTACAAGGTTGAGCACTCCAATGCCACTAGATGGATTGTCTATTGTGTCAACAATGATTGTGAATGGAGATGTAGAGTCTTCTTTCGCAAAAAATTGCAGGTTTGGGAGATCAGAAAGCTAGATGAGCAGCATACATGTGCATCAACATGACTTTCACAATGGAATTAAATTGTGTCACAATCCAGCAATGTAGAGAGGTCCAAATGGTTGTCCATAGTCTACACGAATTCCTACTGAAATGGATCAAAGGCATAACAAGAAAAACTGCCTTAACCGTTCTGGAGCTAATACGCAACACTACAAAATTTCTATCATTTTAGTTCATTTTTGTATCATTTCTATTTGTATCACTTTTGTATTTGTATTTTTAAATTTTAAATCAATGTGAGCTATTTTCTATAATTATATTTTTAATTAGTTGACAAATCGGGTTATTAAATATTTAATTAATTAATAATTTAATTATAATTTTAAACCATTAATTAATATTATTTAATTAATAACTAATTAAAATAAATATTTAATTAAAAAAAGTACTAGTTTAAGAAATAAAAAAATACTAACTTGAAAAATAAAAAAAAGTGCTATAGTGATAAAAAAAAAAACCCTGTGTTGAAGATGGATTTGTAGGAGCCGTTGCTTTGGTGACGTGTTAATAGAGGGCATCGCATGATGGTGTGTAAGACCTTTTTTCTGGTGAATTGATGGTGTGTAATAACTTAGGACATGTGTAACAACACTAAAAAAGGAATGGGGCAATATTAGTCATACATATTAATCAAATTAAATTTAATGGATATTTATTATAATATTTTTATATTATATTTAATTTTAACAAATGTAGCATTTAATGGCATAAGTTTAATGTCAAATTAATAAAAAACTAAATAATATAAGTAATAAATGTTTTTAATATATGGAATAAAATATAATATCTAGAAAGTTTAGTAAACTTAAGGAAATATTCAGCACTTTTGCATTGTGATGGACCTAATATAAACATGAGACATAATTTTTTTAAGTCAATAAAAAATATATGAACTATCTGACACAGAAAAAAATCATGTGATACATTAAAAAATATAAAATAAATTTATATTTTAAAAAGTGTAGAAACAAATTTGATACACCAAAATTAAAATTGTTCATTTTAGGAATTTGCAATTTTAAAATTACTTAATAAAATTGTATTGCAAGTTAAGATATAAATAAAAATTTAAAATATAAATAAAATTTGTGTTTTACTACTATATTGTTCATTTAGGAATTTGCAATTTTGTATTGCATGTTAATTTTTTATATTTAAGCCCGGATATCCCCACACAGGGTGGGAATGATATTGTATGTTAAATTATCCAAAGGTGGCCTGAGTAGGTGTGGGTGGGGCGACCGCACAAGACACCATCTTTGGAGGAACACTAATATGTAAAATTTTATTTACTATAGAAAAAATTTTAGGGGTCCTATTTGTTTTCCTAATGCGTGCATAGCTTATAGAATAATATTTTTTTTATAAACCAAAATGTATTAAAAAGACTGAAAATACAAGAAGTGTCCCGTCTATAGATGAATACAAAAGATTGTCCGTGAACACAACTCCCTCCTTACTTAAAATAATAGCCCCCACTCTTGAATACATTAACTTTCTCTCCAAAACAACACCCCACGTTAAAAGGTAGTTTTAAAGCATTTCCCCATTAAGTCTCAAAGGGGATCAAATCAAATGTCTAGATAATTCCTTAGTAATCCATCAGTCTCAAAGGGGTATTTATAGAATAATATTAACTATCATTGTTATTGTTGTATCTACTGAGAGAAGATTTTCTAAATTAAAATTGTTAAAATCTTATTTGTGATCTACTATATCACAAGATAGATTTAATAGTCTTGTTTTGATTCGAAAATATTTTTTTTTTAAAAATTGACTATGAATTGATTATTTAAGATTTTATAGCAAAAAATATTAAGAGGACAATATTTAAATAATTATGAAGGCCTCATTTTTTTTAAGTTTGCACATGACCCCAAAATCTCAGAGTCGGCTCTGAGATTATCCTACCTAATGAACCCAAATTAACATAAATTGTTTAAAATAGTAAAGAGTTTAGTTCTTCAAATCATCTTTATGAATGAAATAAATGGACATTGAATGAACATTACTTCTTAAGTAACTCCACTCGATTTGATTCCAATTAAGTGGAGTCTAATATAATTTTTGAATAGCAAGAACTCTATATAAAAATAATGAAAGAAATATAACTATATTATATATATTAAGTTAAATTACCAAATATTCAAAGAAATTAGGCAAAGAAATAAATACAATAACGTGTCGCATAAAACTCACCATTAGAAATTAATATAGTAACAAGAATTCTATATAAAAATAATGAAAGAAATATAACTATATTATATATATTAAGTTAAATTACCAAGTATTCAAAGAAATTAGGCAAAGAAATAAATACAATAACGTGTCTCATAAAACTCACCATTTATCAGAAAAAAGAAATTAATACAACTTATTGCGATTTTTGAATAAAAAGAAAACAGAAGTTTACAAGACGAAAGAGTAGCCGTGGCCCGTGTGAGACACTGACTTGAAATTAGTTGAAAAGGGACCTAAATTCATTCATTTTCCCACCTAAATTCCTCTTCTTTTTTTTGACAATTCCATAAATTCCTGCATTCTTAATTATCCGATCAGATTTATTTATCAACAAAAAAAAAGAAAAAAAAAACATTACAACCAAACCAATTTCATTTAAATTTAAATTCAAACTTTTTTGTGTGCATTCTCACATTTTATCCCTCTATTTCACAAGTAGAAGGAGGAGAATGTTATGTTGCTCCTAAATCAGAAAACAAACCCAAACCTGAGAGAGAAGGTTCCATAGTACAATTGCTGCTGCTTCGTTGTTTTTCACGTTCGTTCCGCTCCTCGAAAAACTCGATCGCTACCAACATCACCACAGACCCTCAGATTTCAGTGTCAGCAACCACCGAGGTGTTGTTGTTTTTGCCAGATCTTGCTGCGTGCTGCTATTAAAACTATTCCAGGTATTTTTCGCTTTCGCTTCATCACTAAACCCTCTTCAACAGTCTCTTAGCGGTTTCAGAAACTATATATATATGTTTCTGTGTGTGTGTGTTTTTTTATTCCCATTGCTAATATTTGAATCTTCGTGTGACTCACAAAATTGCCACATGGTTATGTGACTGTGGAGTATACTGGGTATTTGACCAAGTTGACGAGTTACTCGCGGCGTTTATTAGGGGAAAAGCACATGCTTATTTTCTTGTTTAATTGTTTATTTGTTTCAACGATTGGGTTGTGGAAGTGGAGGAAGACCTTCATCTTACAAGTAGTCAAGTAGACCTGAGTCTGCAAACGTGGTGCTTTTCATTTCACAATTTTAGAACAAAATTGATTTTGCACTAAAACTATGGTTTTGTTGCCCTACCACAAAAGCACAATCCAGTTGGATGTATATTGGCAAAAACGTTTATATTATTACTTTAACGATATTTATGTACCTGTAATCACACATCTAAAAGTGAGTTTTATTAACAAATCCCAACATCATTACTTTTGCCAGAATCACTTTTCAGATAAAAGTTTTCAAACATAAATCACTACTGATCAACTCATGCCTCAACAAAATCGAGTTTGCAAAATCTAATCCAAACACACATTAACCTAAGTTGAAGTTCTGAGTTTGCAGTGACACCTTGAGTTAGGCACTATGCTCAAGACGAATGCAGAATCATCCTAGACATCTCTTACCAAAATTAGCAAATTAAGTATTACTGTAGTACAAGCACTAGAAGCCTGACCCAATAAGGCTACTAATAATACTTCTAGTATACCAAGAGTCTAATGTTCTAATGGGAATATTTGGGGATTACTGTGTTCCAAATCTATTTTTTTTTTCTTCTCATACTATGGTGTATTTCCCTCGTTTGTTCTTGTAAACCATGTTCCAGTTCCATTTTAACTGTTTGGTTCTTCTTTGTACTTTCAACAGGGCTTGTTTTCTTATAACAAGCATCTTTGCATCTTATATGGAGGATACGTGCTTCTTGGTACATAGTGAAGAATAGCTTATCTGTATAGTTTTATGAGCATACAATCAGAAAAGCTTGGATATAATGGGGATTGGTACTCGCAGGTCTGATCTTTACAGCTAATTTTATTTTGTGTTTGCTTTGTAATAAAATTTGTATGTGCTAGTTAACATTAGAAACTATGTTCAAGTGAAATTTCCGTCTTGTTGGATGCAGTTCTACCAATAGAAAACCAAGCGAGAGTATGAGGCTTATTGTGACAACTTTCGTTGGAATAGTTTTTGGCTTCTTTATAGGGATATCATTTCCGGCATTAACTACAAAGGTGCAGACTTTGAGTTTCTTTTCTTTTGGCATACCTTATGCTTGAGTGAATTTAAATTGATCTTTCATGTTGTTGGACTTAATAATGGAACTCAACCACTGCTTACCAATTTGCAGTTGAATCTCCCATCCCACCTGCTTCCCTCCATTGATGTCTCTTACGTTGAAGACAAATATGTAGGTGGCAATGCACAGTCTTTTATGAAGAATAATAACAGCACCTCAACCAAATATCAGTTATTAAATGATACTTTGAAGGTACACTTCTCATCCTGTCAGCGTTGTGAAGGACATTAAAAGTTACTCGGTTCAAGATGGTTAATAAGTTCTTTCATTGAGAAGGAAAATGGTATAATTGAATTATATAGTTGAAACAGGTTCCTTAAACAGTAAACTCATTAATGATTCGTGCACCTTACTTGTTGAATGAGGTATGGAAGGCAGCATGGATAGGTGGGCAAGAGGAATGCAGTAATTTTTGTTAACATGGGTTAATTTGCAATTTTAAATCCTTAATGTCTCATTTACTTCTGTTTTTCATTTTCTGTTTTCATTTCTTGTTTTCATTTTTAATTTTTAATTATAAATCAGCCACCTTGTTCTCAATCCGTTTCTTGTTTTCAAAGATTTGTACAGAAAACAGAGAAAACAGGAAACAAATTGGAAACAAGGTAGCAATTTTGTAATTAAGATGAAAACAGAAAACTTTTTCTCCAAGTAAATGGGCCCTAGATTTTGAGAATCAGCTTTAAAGGGTTGTAGGCTTGTAATAGATAGGCTCTCCAGATTAAGTAGAGGGAAATTGAGCTTCTATGAGCAAATGAGTTGCTGGAGTTATTTGTTTCTGTTATTATCCTGTTGTTACTCTCTTTTTCTTTTTAAATTATTTTGAAGAAATTACCATTGGTAAGAGTAAACTTGACAGGCTTTCCATCAACCTAGATATTCATTTCAGATTCAGTCATGCACACACATACTATTCCCATCAACCCTGTTTGCTGCTGCTACATATGCGTGTAAAATCTCTCACACATAGCACATGCACATGCACATGCACACACAAGCACACACTTTCACCATCAACAACAAACTAGATAAGTTTAACACGAAAAGCAAAATGCCTTATGAACAGAACTGGCTGCGTTTAGTAATTGGTAAAATGATTATTGAAATGTAAGTAACTAAAATGTTACTGCTGTGGTGATGTTACAAAAGTGGAAAAGTAAAATGAGATAACACATGACAAGAATGAGAATCAGAAGACCTCTTGCTTCTTTTGGTTATGACTTTTAAGTATGATTCTGTATTATATAATATTGGGCAAAATGGTTTTTTAAAGTCTGAATAATGATTGCCGCATATTTCCACAATTCTCTGCAGATTTGGGTTCCATCAAATCCAAGAGGTGCAGAAAGATTACCTCCTGCGATAATAGATGCTGAGTCGGACTTTTATTTGCGCAGATTGTGGGGACAGCCCAGTGAGGTATGTATCCTAAAAGTAAAAGTTTCTTATTTTTCTTTATTTTCGTCTTATATTTTACTACAGGCTACAGCTGGAGGTTGAAACAAGTAAAACATATTCTCTTGCTTGCATAGAAAGATGCAGTTAAATACAGGTTAAGGTCATGTTACTATGGTTAATAAAACTTGTAAAGGAGTCTTGCGTTTTTTACCAGATTCTTTGCTTGCTTTCATTAAAAATACTTGATATTACACCCCAAATCCAAGACTGAACCAATTTGGGAAAGAATATTGACGCGGAAAACTTGTGTGGGTTGCCACATGTGCATTTTTGTTCTAGCTTAATTTCTGCTTCTGGTATTAGGCTAATCTGTAAATTCTTGGACTGGAGATGCCTTGGATGTTTTTGTCGTGGTAGGTTATCTATATACACAATATTTGATAAAGTTACCACTTACAGGATTTAACCTCAAAACCGAAGTACCTTGTGACCTTCACTGTCGGTTATGACCAGAAATATAATATTGATGCAGCTGTGAAAAAGGTAATTTCTTAGTTTCTTTCTCTCTCTCATTGCATAGTTTTGTGTATGTGTCTTTAAACTATATGTGTTACTTGGAACAGTTTTCAGAGAATTTCACAATACTTCTATTTCATTATGATGGCCAAACAACTGAATGGGATGAGTTTGAGTGGTCAAAGCAGGCTATTCATGTGAGTGTTCACAAGCAGACAAAATGGTATGAATCCATTGCTTGAACATAAATCTTGGTTGTCAAATTTTCATTGTGATTTGTTTGCCTAACTAAAAAGAAATGTGTTTCGCTATTTCAATCACATCATGATGTTAAGCATTTGATTGTTTTCCCTCCTAGGTGGTATGCTAAACGGTTTCTACATCCTGACATTGTGGCACCATATGACTATATTTTTATATGGGATGAGGACCTGGGTGTTGAGCATTTTAATGCAGAGGAGTGAGTATTTGCTATTATATGCTATAACACAGTTTAATTTTTTTATCTTATCGACTGAAGTTTTTTATACTACTATCTTCCAATTATGTGTTAATTCTTCATTAAACAATTTTGACTTTTTTAGTTGTTGTCATGGTCGAACTTGTTAAATGATGTGTTAATATGTGATTAGAAGATAGTGTAAGAAATTTTTATATTGATAGGGAATCAAATCAAATCCATGAATATCCATATACCTAAGGATTTATTTTTTGGTTTTACTCAACGAGTTTGATATACTCTGATTTCGATTGCAGATACTTAAAACTGGTCAGGAAGCATGGGTTGGAGATTTCACAGCCTGGTCTGGAACCTAATAATGGGTTGACATGGCAAATGACAAAGAGAAGAGGTGATCGTGAAGTTCACAAGTAAGAATGATGAAAATCCTGTCCAGGTTTTCTCCTGGTGCTTGTTATGTAAAAGAATGTGTATTAACTGTTTTTCTTTGCTTTTTATATTAGAGTAACAGAGGAGAAACCAGGATGGTGCAGTGACCCTCACCTGCCTCCTTGTGCAGCGTAAGTATCAGTTGCGGTTATCATTGTATTATCTACCTATACCAAGCTGTATATCTAATTGTGTTCTGCATGCAGGTTTGTTGAGATTATGGCTCCAGTGTTTTCACGAGATGCATGGCGCTGTGTGTGGCATATGATTCAGGTTAGATGTTTACTCGCTTTTCTTTTTTTTATATACATTGTTTAGTAACTTTAGTTGTTTACTGTTTGTTTAAGCACTCAATGATGTATTACAATTAGTTATGATTGTAACCTTGTGGATGTTTCAGAATGACTTGGTCCATGGGTGGGGTCTTGACTTTGCTCTTAGAAAATGTGTTGAGGTGAGTCCATTATCTCATTTACTTCAATTCATCTAATTTCTATTTTTATTTATTTATTTATTTCAATTGCTGTATGTTATGGAACATGAAACTAATACCTTCGCTCTGTTGTGTAGCCGGCCCATGAGAAGATAGGAGTTGTTGATTCTCAGTGGATTGTTCATCAAAGTATTCCCTCACTAGGGAATCAGGTAATTTGTTTTCCATGATAATTCTTGTTAGACTATTTTACTCGTATTGCAACAGTAAAATGCTTATTCGTTTATTTATTTATTTTTTGTGCTTTGGTAGGGACAAGCAGAATCTGGGAAAGCACCATGGCATGGGGTATGTTAATGCATGTTTCATACAGTTCAGCTTGATAACATAATATCCTTTGTTTTTTAATCAAATCTCTCTCCCATCCATCTGATGTTTTGCTTGCTTGCTTCTTTTTTAACATCATGACTCTAATTAATCAAGAAGCCGTGTTAAAATGGATGGAGTTGTTATTTTATTTAAGGATATCGATTATTATTATCTATTATAGAAAATTAGGCTTTGGACTTTCAAGTTGACACGTGTCACCTCTTAGATTGTGACATGTCACTTCTCTAGTTTTTTTTTTACTTTTAACTAAATTTATTTTATTTATTAGAGATTTTTTACTGTTTTTCTTAAAAAAAAAAACCTGTATTTATACATGTCACGTCCATAGACCAGTTGATCATAAAATATAAATGTTGATGGTTTCATGGTGCTGGTTCCAGGTGAGGGAGAGGTGTAGAAAGGAGTGGACAATTTTCCAGAGTCGGTTGGCGAGTGCAGAAAACGCATATTACAAGGCCGTGGGAATTGATTTGTTTAATTCAACTAATGCTTAGGGGCCAATGAAGAAGGTTGACTTGTACACAGCCATCGCCACATTGCCTTCCATTTATACATGAAATTCTCATACTCCACTCACAGAGGATTGCTTTTTTGTTTGTGATATGAGTTAATTGCAACCCCTATTTAGAGTCTTAGCTAAGGACAAAAACAGTTCAATGTAGAATTCCAGAGTTGAAGTTAGAAAATTAAATGAAGATAAATAATACTCGCGGTGTAACTTGTGCATCTGATTATAATGTTCTTTTAGGAAATATGACATGCCTGTTATGCACAAATTGGATGTGACAACGAAAGCCCTTTACGTAGCTGGAACGGTATATGGACATTCATAACTTCATCAAGCCTCTAAAAAAATCAAGTTGAAAGAATAATCTATAAGCGGAGTGTTTTCCACAATTCCCATTTGGTGGATTTTACCATGGACAAACAATTAGTTTTGTGCATGTGCACAAATGCACTCCACTACCATTGATCAATGTACTTTTAAATTGAATGGCCAAGATTTGGGAAGGGCTACCTGTTGTTCAGGTAATGTACTATTTGGTTAAAAGTTTGCTGATTGATCCCTACACTTCGTTGTAATTATCATAGAACCCTATATTTTAGTAAAATTATATTTTTGGCCCAAATCTTTCCATTTTATTTAAATTGACCATTAAATTGCTAAAATGAGGAAATGGTCCAAAAAGTGCTAATCTGAAATTAATACATGGATATTTTGTATCAGAGCTGGCAAAATGGGCTTTTGGCCTGGCCTGCATCGGGTTTGGGCTTTGTCGGGCTGGGCCAAAAAAGCTCGGATTGAAAACGGGCTCGAATTTGCGTGTCCGAGCTCTCCACTTTTCGGGCTCAGGCTTTATCGGGTTCGGGCTTTGTCGGGCCGGACCAAAAAAGCCCGGATTGAAAACGGGCTCAAATTTGTATGTCCAAGTCCTCTATTTTTCAGGCTTTTTCGGCACGGCCCGGCAAGCCCGGCCCATTTTGCCAGCTCTACAAATTTTGTATATTAATATTTTGACTTGATAGAAAAACCATTTTTTAGATTTTATTTATGTTTTGATTTTATTTTCGATTATTGAAAAAAAATAAATGAGTGAAAGCTGTAAGCAAACATCGTTTTGGTGATCAAAAATAAAATCAAAACATAAATAAAATCTAAAAAAAGGTTTTTCTATCAAGTCAAAATATTAATATACAAAATATCCATGTATTAATTGCAGATTAGCACTTTTTGGACCATTTCCTCATTTTAGCAATTTAATGGTCAATTTAAATAAAATGGAAAGATTTGGGCCAAAAATATAATTTTACTAAAATATAGGGTTCTGTGATAATTACAACAAAGTGTAGGGATCAATCAGCAAACTTTTAACCAAATAGTACATTACCTGAACAACAAGTAGCCCTTCCCAAATCTTGGCCATTCAATTTAAAAGTACATTGATCAATGGTAGTGGAGTGCATTTGTGCACATGCACAAAACTAATTGTTTGTCCATGGTAAAATCCACCTTCCCATTTGGGTGAGGAATTGTGAACATGCAGGGTTTTTCAGTTTCTAACTTTACGTGGGACATAGTCAAGTTAGGTAAAATTAGTTGACCAAAAAAAAAAAGTTAGGTAAAATTTCATTGCACTGCTCAGCTGCCTTGGTATCCGTGTTAAGAAGTCAAAAACACTCCTGGTGCTCCAGTTTTGACTAAGGAGACTGATTTTTCAATCGCATTTTGGCACATATATGGTTTGCAATGGTGTAGTTAAGTTAACACACTGTTTTCCTTCTAAGATTTTAACTTTTTTTTTGGTCAACTGAAAGATTTTAACTTGAGTAGGATGAATTGCAGTCGAATTTGCAAAGGGACTTGTTAACTAATTTGTACAAATTCCTCCGTGTGCTACTCTTAGTAAAATTACCTGAAAGAAAAAAAAACTACAAAATCAATAAATTATGAATCTACTAAAATAAAATGCGGAAACCAAGGAATATAAACCTTGGCGGAAAATGCATGTGATTCATTATACTTATTTTTTAATAGTCAAAGAAAAACGTCAACTGAGTGCAAGAGAAATTTTAAAAGCAAATTAGTTTCATACCAGAGGTAAGGAAAATCAATCATCGTGAAAAATCCTGTGTATTTGGCTTCAAATTTTAACTCCTCTAGAGAGTGAGGAATTCATTTTGGAAAAAAAATGAAAAATTATAGCCATTGATTGAAAATTAATTATTAATATTTAAACAATTTTATAACTTGTCATAAGGTGATGAAACAATTTTATAACATGTTATAAATGTACTTGCATATGATCACAATTTCAATAATTGATTTTTTTTACGTACCTATAACTCTTCACTTTTCCATTTAAAAGAAATTTCTCAATTTAGTGGAGACAAATTGAATCCAAAATATACAAAAGAACCGCTGAAGTAACAATCCTTTATGAGTTTTGCTCCCTTACTCCTTCGAAAATACTTTCCAACTAGTTAAGAATAGCCTTCAAACTCAAATAATAGGAGATATTATAATTTGAACTAACCTACTTAAGTACTTATTACAGAGATGTTATAATTTGAACCAGCCTCATCATGTATGTATACAGTATAACGCCGAAATTGCTATGAACGTAAAGTGTGAAAAGCAACGTAATTTTTTGAACATATATATTTAACAATTTATAAAGGGGTTGCTTTACTGGAATTATGAGCAAACCATCCGTAGTCGACCCAAAAAAAAAAGCAAACAATCCGTTAAGAAACCACTTCTTGAAATGAAATGTAAAATTACCAAGGGATGCGTCATAATGCTTTTTGGCCTAACCTATGCATATAAAAACAGGATGTTGTTTCCTAAAAATTAACATATATTTTTTAAAAAGATATATGATTACTCGAGCTGAATTTAATTTTAAAGGGTAGACGCAGTTGTGAGTTCATTTCAACAAGGGTGAAAGAGGAAGCCATGGATGGATCGAAAAAGCTGTGATGCAAGAGGCTAGTCTGATATATATACCATATAGGAAAATAGTAAGCTTTCTGATCTCGTTAATTCATAAAGCTGTTACTTACAAGAGGTATATTTGTACACGGGTTGTTATATATGGGCAAATGAGATGAATATGATGAAATAAGTAATCATAGCAAAAAAAATATCCAAAAATATCTTTTAAGTATTTCTCTCCTATTCAAAGACACTTCTCAATAGTCAAAGTGATATTAAATCAGTTCCTCTTTTGTAAATAAAAGGTTGGATTGGATCTTCCCACAGTATAATTATTTCTTGTATTGCAAAGAAAGTGTGACGTGGTTATTTAATTGTTGAATGTGCGTATCTTCTTTTGTCAAAGAGACCATTTAAGTTACTTGCGGAGGTTATTAGGGGAAAAAGCACGTGAATTCCTTGCTCATGGTTCATTTTTGTTTCCACAATTTGTTGCTTTCTACTTAATTTGGTTTCCTTATGCGTGCGCTCTTTCTTGTATCACACTTATAACCTGTGCTTTCTACACGTGTTCAGCCTTCCACAATTTCTCATTTTATATGTTGGAAAAAACTCTCACGATGATCAATATTTGGGGTTGTTGTATTCCAAAGTAGTATAATCTTTTTTTCTCTCAATATCATGCTGTAAATTTTTCCTTTTGTTCTTTTTGAATCGTTTTTTCTGGTTTCAATTATCAACCAATTAAGTTGTATATATCTTCTCTGCACCTTAAGCAGGTCTTGTTATATTCATTTAATAATAAGCACATCTTGGTTTCTTATATGGAGGATAAATTCAGAAAAGCTTGGATATAATGGGGTCCCTTACTCGAAGGTATAATCTTTAGAGATAGCTAACTTCATTGTTCTGTTTGATCCTAACAAGTTTTGCACATTTGCATTATTTTTGGCTGCAGTTCTTCTTCTACCAAGAGAAAACCAAATGAAAGTATGAGGCTTATTGTGATCTTCTTCATTGGAGGAATTTCAGGTTTAATTATAGGAGTATCGCTCCCAATTACATTTCCAACAACAAAGGTGTGCTGGAATTGAGTGCTTTAGTGAACTTTTATTCATGTCTTGATGTTGTTTAGCTTCAGAATGGAACTCTTAACTGTGCTTAAAATTTTTTCAGTTGAATCTCCCATCTGGCTTTCTTCCCTCCATTGATCTGTCTTGCATTCGGGGTAGCAATGTGTGGTCTTTGATGGAGAATAATAACAGCACCTCATCCCAAGACCAGTTACTAAATAACACATCGAATTCGAAGGTTTGCATCTTATCCTGTCATGATCCTTATGAAGTACTTTAAACACTTGTCAAGACTTCCTCTATTATGTTTCTCAATTCATCAATTGTTAAGTCTTAAGCTACATATGCATGTAAAATGTTCCACACCCTCTCTCTCTCTCTCTCTCTTCTTGCACACATGAAACAAGAGAAGTTGAGTTATTTAAAGCAGAATGCCTTATGAACAGAACAGTGTTTGTTCAATAATTGATCAAATGATTATTCAGATGTAAAGAAGATAATAAGATACTACTAAAATTCTCTATGGTTATCTGACGAGTGGAAATGAAAATTGAATTCAGCAACTTGAGAATCAGAAGACCTCTTGCCTCCTTTTTTTTTCTTCCCCATTCCCTTCTTGTTTATTAATCAGTTGTAATAGATCATTGTTAAAGGATTTGAATTGTGATTTTCATATAATGTGATATTTGAAAATATGACTTGTAGAAGTCAGTGTGATAATCAGACAATTGCTAATTATTTTCATGATTGTGTGCAGATTTGGGTTCCAACAAATCCAAGAGGTGCAGAAAGATTACCTCCTGGGATTGTTAAAGCAGACTCTGACTTTTTCTTGCGCAGATTGTGGGGTCTTCCCAGTGAGGTGAGTAATGAGTATCCTAAAACAGTTTATGTGCTCAACCAAACTACTACACAGATCAAATTTCATAAAAAAATGCAGATAAATATATATTACAGAGAATTTGATTAAGTTGCCATTTGCAGGATTTAACCTTTAAGCCAAAGTACCTTGTAACCTTCACTGTTGGGTATGAGCAGAAAAAGAATATTGATGCAGCTGTGAAAAAGGTTCTCTTTCTCTCTCTCTCTCTCTCTCTATGTGTTGATAGGCTTGTATATGTGTCTTTAAACTAGATATCTATGTCACTTGAACAGTTTTCAAAGAACTTCACAATCCTTCTATTTCATTATGATGGCCGAACAACGGAATGGGATGAGTTTGAGTGGTCAAAACAGGCTATTCATGTGAGTGTTCACAAACAAACCAAGTGGTAAAAATCCTCTGCTTGTTAATAAGTTTTGGATGACAAATTTTCATTGTGACATTTGCCGTTTAATATTGTTTACCAAACCCAAATTGGTCTGTTACTTATTTCTCCTCTTAGGTGGTATGCCAAGCGGTTTCTGCATCCAGACATTGTGGCACCATATGAGTACATTTTCATGTGGGATGAAGACCTTGGGGTTGAGCATTTTAATGCAGAAGAGTGAGCATTGGACATCATATAGTATTTATTTGGCTTAATGGCAATTTTGGTCCAGCAGGTATCACGATTGTGCGATTTTGGTACCAAAATCGCACAATCGTGATACCTAGGAGACTAAAATCACACAATCATGATACCTGAGAAACCAAAAGTGCAATTAAGCCTATTTATTTTCTTGGAGTTCTGGTTTTGGTTTTTGTTAAGGAAGTTTCATATGCCGCTCTAATTCCAATTGCAGATACTTAAAACTGGTGCGGAAGCATGGATTGGAGATTTCACAGCCTGCTTTGGAACCTAATAAAGGGTTGTGTTGGAATATGACAAAGAGAAGAAATGATAGTGAAGTTCACAAGTAAGAATGACAAGTCATAGTTTTCTTGTGCTGTGTGTTATGTAAAAGAATGTCTGTGTTGACTGTTTGTGTCTTTGGTTTCTATTAGAGAAGCACAGGAGAAACCAGGGAAGTGTAAATACCCTCTTCTGCCTCCTTGTGCAGCGTAAGTAACTCTCAAAGTATTATTATTGTTATTTTCTTTTTTTGTTTTGTTTCTTTTATCTGCTCCACCATGCTGTATCTAATTGTGTCTTCTTGCAGATTTGTTGAGATTATGGCTCCAGTGTTTTCGCGAAATGCATGGCGCTGTGTGTGGCATATGATTCAGGTTCAATGGTTACTCTCTTTTTTCTCTTTTCTATTTCAAATATCATTGATTAGTTGTTGATGAATGATGGCCTCCAATAAATTATTATTATATTATGATTGTAACACAGTGGTTATTGCAGAATGAATTTGTGCATGGATGGGGTCTTGATTTTGCTTTTAGAAAATGTGTTGAGGTTAGTTTATTATTACCTTTACCTGATTACTTCAGTACACATAATTTGTAAATGTGATATGCTATGGAACTTTATAAACTAATACATCCTGTCATATATATATGTATAGCCTGCCCATGAGAAGATTGGAGTTGTTGATGCTCAATGGATTGTTCACCAAGGTATTCCCTCACTAGGGAATCAGGTAATTCTTTTTAGTCTATGATTATTCCTGTTATGCTTAATTATTTCACTCAAATGCAGCTTGTTAATACTTGCTTGTTTTCCTGTGTGCTTGGCAGGGAGAAGCACAATCTGAGAAGCCAGCATGGCGGGCGGTATGTTATGAACCCTTCATAACGTTTGCGTGTTTGAAAATATATTTGAGAAAGTTTTAGGATCCTCTTCTCAACCATATAGCATTAATTTAGCTTTTTTTCTTCTCACATTTTGATTATGTTAAATCATAAATGTATGTTAATATTCACATGGTATATATATATTGGTGGCAGGTGAAGGAGAGGTGTGGCATGGAGTGGAGGATGTTCCAGGGTCGGTTGACAAATGCAGAAAGGGGGTATTACAAGTCCAAGGGAATTGATTTCTCTGATTTGCTCGTTCATAACTAAGGGGGCAACACGCGAAATTCTTACACTCACATCGCCACCCTTGTTGCCGATTTTCACATGATCTTTTTATTTTTTTATATACAATTGGCTTGAAGTTTGTGACACTAATTATTAGCAAGCCAATATTTATTTAGATTCATAGATCGTAGGGGATAACCGTGTAATTCATGTACTTGATTACAGCATGAATAAATATTAAATATACTTCCTAATCTCTTACCAAGACAAGTCAAAAACAGAAGAAATTAAAGCAGCAGCAGAATCCTTAGAAATCTGATACGCGGGGTTATTATATATATATTTTTTCGTATGGCTACCTTATGAAGTTATCACCACATTTTATGTTCGGGGAAATTTCTAGATTACTCTTCCTATGGTTGCTGTGGGCTGTGCCAATTGATTTGTTTATTTATTTTTGGTGATTTCTACAAACTATCAATCAATTCAAATACTCAAACTTTATGTTCGGTGACAAAGTCAGATTCCTTGAATCATAAATTCTCTTTCCTTCAATCAAACTCCATCTTTGAACATGTTAAGGAGACGGGTTTTTAAATAGCATGTTGATCCAGAAAGTTCACGAGGATATAACATTACTCTTTATAATGGATTATTACCATCAATCAGTAACACATGACTAATCTCCACTACATGATTAATTTTTTGTTTGGGAGTTGAAAAAAAAGGAATAAGTTAATGGCACTTAAATCATTGCTAACCTTTAATTAAGACTTAAATATGTTTTTAGTCCCTCATTTTTTACCGAGTTTTGTTTTTAGTCCCTAAAAAATAAAACGCATTTTTTTAGTCTTTTATTTTTAAAAAATTGTCACTTTTAATCCCTGGGGTTATATTTTAAATTTAAAAAGTATTTTATAACTTTATATTTTGACCCCTCCTAAGCCTGATTTTCAGCTTAACCCGTTTTTCAGTTCTCCTCTCCCTCCACTGATACACCGCGACCCCCACTCTGCTAGGAGTAGTTCCAACGTCCTCCCTCGAAGTCGCCATAAGATATGACCTCTCTCTCGTTCTCCTCCCTGTGCGATCACGGTGACCTCCTCCCTTCCCGCCATTGTGCGCAATCTCCCTTGGCCGTGCGGAGCTCCTCCCTTGGTCGCACGGGGATGGGGGGCCGTTGTGCATCAGTGGAGGGGGAGGAGAACGGAAAAATGGGTTAAGGTGAACATCAGGCTTTAAGAGGGGTCAAAGTATAAATTTAAAAAATATTTTTCAAATTTAAAATATAACCCAATGGACTAAAAGTAACAATTTTTCAAAAATGAAGGACTAAAAAAACGTATTTTATTTTTGAGGGACTAAAAATGAAACTCAGTAAAAAATAAGAGACTAAAAACAGATTTAAGCCATAATTAACATAGTATTTTTAGCGTGAGTTCGACTTCTACTACTATGCTGAATTACATTCAGCAACTTCACCCCTTTCATTCCATATCAAGTTGAAAGACATCGAAGAACTCTGTTGCAAGTTAAGAATTGAATACTTATATTAGTTGAAGAACTCTGTTGGAAATAAATTTGGAAAAATTGAAACTTCCAGAGAAAATTGAGAGAAAAAATTGAAGATCAAAAATTATTTTTTATTCATAAAAGGGAATATCTATTAAATAGGTTTATATTTAATTTGAAACTTCCTAAAATATCTAAACTACCATAAGATTTATTGGAATTATAACCGCTTAACTGGAGTTAAAAAACAAAACTACTAACAAAATCAAATCTGCAACAATAACTAATGGAACACATTAACCACTTGTGCTCAACTTTATGGTTAGAAGTTATTGCTTAATATATCATTTTAACTTTTCTTTTTCTACAAATACTTGTTGAAAAGTTTGTACAAAACAAACTCATAATACTCAATTTCTGCGCTTATTTTTGAACTTGAAATCTCAAACAGGTCCACATAGCAACAACCCTTTCTAAATTTCAAGGACATGAAAGGGGGATTGAAACAATTACATTACGAGAGTAAGGCCTTGATGTATTATTTAGGTCATAAAAAAAATGCAAAACAAATAAATACATGTCCGCTAAGTGCTCGATATTTGATGAGATATTGGTAACACGGGGACGAGCCAATTTGATATATCTTAAAATGGAGCCAAAAGAATTGAGGGATGAGTTTATCATAAAACTTATTTACATAACTCTCAACCCAAAATCTTCTAACAACTTTAACGGTACATCAAAGTAACCATTTATCATTAACTATGCACATGAAGGCCTATCTACATAGATGGATATATCAGCTTGGATTCTGTGTAGCAGTCCTATCATTACAGTAGGATCTTAGCCATTAGATTAATTCGACGACTGAGAGACTAACTCAGATAACTGTTGAACTAATCTGTTGGCCAAGATCCAAGAGATGACAGGATCGCTATAGAGGATCCGAGTTGTATATATATTAGATCCTCAACCTCGAGTAGGCTTCATTTCTGACATGAGCCTGGCTAATTCCATCCTCCTATGCTCATACTGAATAAAGTCCTCAGCCTCTTGGTCCACGCTCTCATAACCATAAGCATCTTGATCGCCAAACCTCGTACGCTGTCGAGCGGTCTCTGTGATCTCACGAGCCTCCACGTAGGATCCTGCAGCTTCGGCGGCTATGGGCTGCTCCTCGTAGTTGGTTCTGAATGCCACTGCACGACCCTTTTGATTATGCTTTGGATATGCAGACTCTACTGTGGTGGGTTCGTACATGTGGTACTTCCACCCATAATTGTGGTGTTTCTGGTTTTGGTATGCCATTTCTCAACTAAAGGGTGCTCTGTTTTCAAAATATGGTTGAGTACTTGAGTTAAAAGGTTGTGTTGCAGCTTTCATCTGAATCTCAGCTACTATATATAGTTTTTATTATGCACGCGATTAATTAGTAAGGAGGTTATAGTTATTAACTCGATAATGATGAATCTAATACCTTTTAGCAAGAAGGAGATATTTATCCAAAGCATCCAGGACTTTGGATTGTTCAAATATCCGGAAGCCACTACAATTCAACCAACTTTAATTTTGTTCAAAGACTGCGTATCAAATTCGATTCGATTCGATTCATCTTTTACAAGTTTGTGATGTGCTGGCTATACTGATCAAGAAAGAATTGTTCTAGAATTTAGTTCCGTGTATAGTTAAATGTTCCATTGAGCATATAAGTTGGGTGCGGATTAATGAATCTACAATGAGCATATAACTTTTTTTTTTTTTTTGACAAAACATATAACTTTTTATAAAATAAAAAATTAATCAATCTAACATTTAAATCACAAGATATTCTATTGACAATAATGTATATTTTAAATGATTCGTGACCGATTTATCTCTCTTGTTGGGAATCCAAGTGTGAGTTGTTAGTTTCACGTTGGCTAAGAATGAGTCAAATGAAGAAATGAAAATAATATAAGAGACAAAACTCACATACCCAATGTCTTAAGGTTGAGTGAAGATATGATGTCGATGTCTCGCTTGATTCACAGTATTACAGACTACAATAAACAGAAATAACTAACTATTCAACTATTACTAGAATTAACTCCCAAAGACCAAAGTTCTCATCTAACACTTATGGATGACCAAGATTGGGGCACTGTATATATTGACACTAGAAGATCAATTACAGGATATTGTGTTTTCCTTAGTAATGACTAGGTGGTCTCATATCTGAACAAGAAAACACTATATATCTCTTGATTATCTGCTGAGACCGGATATAGATCTGTAGTTGCAACTGCAAATGAAATCACTTAGGATATATAATCTACTTAATTAGGACCTTGCAATTGCCACAGACACTGTCTTCTTGGTTTAATTGTGATAACCAAGCAACCATACATATATATTATGTTGCTTTCCTTGCATCCTAAGTTTCAGTTTCATTAGTGTACCAAACATACTGATATATTGACCGTCACTTTGTAATAGAGAAAATGACTGATGACTTGCTTAAATTGGTCCCCATCAACTAACTATACGTACCTTTCAATTCGCTAATCTCCTACGCACTAAAACTTCTACCTATACCTTAATTCAGGAGCCTACTATCCAATACGGGAGTCCTGAACATATGTATACATGCCTTGTATTATGAGGAATATATTTTACAAGTTTTTTATTGTTCCTTTTTACCATCAATTTTACTGTCTAAATTGTTAATGCTATAATTAACTTTGTATAGTGGAGATTATTCATGTATCCAGGTCCTACAGGAGAAGAGGGATAAGTTCTTGGTGGCAACGTCTTGTAACTTGTACATACAAGAGTCTCGCGGGCTTTGAAGCCGACAAGGATATGTACAAAAAGAATGGGCTAATGGTAATTAAATTACGAAATTGTGCATACGTGATATGATGTGAGCGTTAATGTAAGATTTGTTCAAAAAAAAATTCTTATATAAGTTGGTTTTTTTTATTTATACTCACAGTATTATATAAGTTGTTTATATAAGTTAGATAAACTAACCTAATTAGTAATTAACGCGATATTACTTTATGCGACATGAGAATTAATGTAAAATACGATATGTTAATTGTTGATTGAGTTAGTCAATGTAACTTGTATAAACAAGGTCTAACTAAGAATTTCTCAACGAGAAAATGTCTATTTACCAGGCTAAATTTGCTAATATATTTTGAAATTAAAAAACAATAATAAATAATCCTAAGCACTCTCGCCGGTGTATTAGGATAAGTTTACACAATTTTCTCAATAGCAAAATAGGAGTATCAAATTGACAACTTTATTTAATCAATAGTTTAATCACCCATTATTGCCTATTCTAACTACAAACCCGGCCATTAATTAATTATAGATAAAAAGACACTAGATTTGGATTAATTATGAGGGATTTAGATTATTTACGTAGGTTTAATCATCACTGTATTAATGTACATCAAAAAATTAATAAAAGTGTTGCCAAAAAAAATTAATAAAAGCGATGTTGCATGTGAGTGAGCGGCATTGAAAGTGTATGTCGTAATGTGAGGACCAGACTACCGCATCACCGTCAACTGCCAGCAGAAGGATCTCAATTATCTAGAGTTTTCTAGTTCTCTGTATATATATCCTGGCATATTGATTTTTAATTTTAGAAATATATACGTAAGTATTTGAGTTTTATTTTGTAAACCTCATTACCCCAAATTTATATCATTATTCATTTGTTAAAGGATGAAATGTTGCATACAAATTTAGATTATTGGTTGTGAAATAATTTTTTTTCTCAAAAAAATAAGCACATTCGACCACGAATTGTTTCTTAGCCGAAGACATCCTTTAGACGGAGCGCATTAATCACTTGCACTTAACCTCATGGTTAAATAAACACATACTTTAATTGCAGATTTATATCGAGTATCCTATAAATAGTGTTAAAAATAGTTAAAGAGACATCTTAATGCACTCAGCCACGCTTAAGGTAAGATCGCATGAACAGACTGTAAAGGTAAGTACCCAACTGAAAGCAACCAAGCTATTTTTATACAATGCATAATAAAACTGAGTCAGCAATGTTATGAATATAGACCAAGCAATCAAATTAGACATATTTAATATAAACAATGAATAATAAGAATATAAAAATTGGTCTGCAAAACAAAACTTCCCAAGCAGGAAAAAAGGTGGGGAATATTAAACTACTCTATGGTATATATGGGGTTCCGCAACACTAATGCCCAAATAAACACGCCAGTTCATAAAGGCAGGCCTGTTCCTCAAAAGACACTTTCAATCGCTCATCAGAATGGATATGCTGCTAGCCCTTGAATGAAGTCCAACTCTCCCTTGAATCAAGTCCAACTCTAAAATATATACAGAATTCCCCCTAGATCAAAGAATTTGTCTAAACTCAATGAATTCCCAAAGAATACCTCACTGGACAATCATACAGCCACATGAGTGACACACAATCATCACAGCCTCAGTTAAACCCTCCTGAGAGGAGCCACTTGATCTGCACAAGCTACAAGCTTTAGCGACAAGCCGGTATCCTAAATGACTTTCCCAGGTCATCTCTCTCTCATGCAATTTCCAGGTAAGAGAAATTTATACTTCTCTGCATTTTCCAGAAGGAAAGCAGGAAGGTGAACTGCAGAATAGGAATGGGGTACTGGTCCCATTTTACCAATGATTTCCTTGAAAGTGTACTCCTCAGGCAGCATATCAAATAAATCAGCTCCTTCACATATTACTTTCTGAATTCTGTTGGGATTTAGATAGTGAGAGAACCTAACTCTATCATAATGGCTGTAGGCTTTCATCTTAAAAACGAAATCACTGATTCGACGGAAGCAAAAGCTACAATGCCAACCAGCATCTGCCAACATGTCATCAGACTGGCGATAATGTGCATACCTTGTCTTACCGGTCTGATACCTGTGAACCGAAGCCCTCCAACTCTTATCATCCAGACGAAACTCGAATGAATAGAGATAATTCTTCAGCTGTAGATGCAGGATTGAAGGTATTTCATCACACCATCTCAAGAGGTTAATAGTGTGAGCACTTGGTATCTCATCCACATCAGACATGATCAACAAGTCATCATCTGTAATACCGGCTATCTTAAGGAGTTGATCCAATGCCACACGCTGATATGCCTCCTCAACAAATGGGTTTTCTCCTTTCTTAAATCTCCCACCAATACTCCCATAAGTTAAACGGGGCTCAACAAACTTGAACTGCTCCCTATTGCTGTTGAAAACTAGAGGCTTGGGCAATCCAGTAAATGTAGAATTTGACTCAAGGAGAACAAATTCATTTATGTAGGGGTACAATTCTTTCCAACGCAAGGTAAGTATTTCCACCTCATTACTAAACAACACAGCATCATAAACACGCCTTGGGTACTCACGAACTCCCCAGCCATGAAGTCTGCAGAGTTTCTCCATTGTAACATTATCGTTATAGTAATGAGGGATGACATTGAAAGGCTTGGGTGGTTTTTCCCACAGTGGCCGCAGAAAGTAAGAGATCTTCTGTCCATGTAAATAGATTCCAAAGATGCACATTGGTATAACGGCAAACAGGAATATATAAGTCTTCACATCTAAACCACGTAAAATGCAGCGGATTCTTGACATGCCCGATACTTGACTTGATTCCTGCATGATTAAGGAATAAACATGTAAGTAAAACATAAAAATCCACCTTCAAGAAAAAAAATTATGAAAATCAATGGACAATGCAGCTTCTCAAATCCTACAAACATAACAGCCCATTTTCAAAATGCTAATTTTCCTCTCTATTGATCAAAACCTTCAATTATTATTTAATAAGTATCAGTAATTCTAATCATGAAGCTAGAGCTGCATCATTAAGAGATTAGAGACATTCCAAAAAAAAATAAAAACAAAACGCAACTTGTTTCATGTGAGAAAACTTTCCATCTGTTCAAATCTAATTATGGCTCAACCCCTTCTTCTCCAAAATGAATATCCCAAAAATAGGGGGAAAGAAGGAAACAAAGTAAGAGGGAACCGCACAGAATAGTTGAGCAGATTTGCTAAAATTAGAAAAGCCACAAGCTTAAACCTCACAAACACAACCTTATTCCCATACAGAAATTCAGATCACGATCTCAAGATGAAACTGAAAAAATTAGAAAAGCCAACATGTGACAACATCAACACACAACAGACACCATAGAGGGGGAAAAAAAGAGTAAATCTAAGATGAAATTTAGATGATCAACCAAATTATGTCCAAATCTATCCAACCCTATATCAACTGTCTTCTAAGAGATAATAACAAAAAGAAATATTCAATTTTACTTTTCTCTATAATTTTCCAGAATAGCTGAAACACTCACTTAAATCGAAAGCACATAAACTGAAAAATAAATAGTATTTAATAAAAAATAATAATTTATTTTGTGATGATATACCTGTCCACAAACATTGCTGCACAAATCATCGCTCTTCTTAGAACAATAATTGCCTCCGGTTTCTCCCATCATCCACCACATGTTCGCGTCCACTCTATTTAGGTCTTTCACTCCAAAAGCGGGGGAATCAATCAAAACCAGATCGATCCGTAGAAGTAAAAAAATGCCGTTCGGCGTCCGCAGATCGCCGTTTAGCCGCAGGGCTTTTTCAGTTGAAAATCTTAGTGGTGAAGCAAAGAAACCTTCCGAACCGGGTTAAAATGCAAAACGGAGCGCCGTTTTATATATAATCTGTGCACACAAAGAGGAAAACGGGGCGGAACAAACAACGAGGTAAAGCCTCTCTGTCTCTTTGGGAATGGGTGGCAGTTGTCGTCTCCACACAGCTATGGAACTGAAAAACGGCCGTTACAAAGCTCGATGATTCCAACTTTTCTCTTTCTTCCGCTGTGTTGTGTTGTGTTGTGTTGTTTCCTATGCTAGGTATTCTTAATCCTTAGTTAATTTCTTATATTCCTCTCTATGCCGCTTTTGATTATTATTTTGATGATTAAATACTTTTACTTACGCCTACGAATATTTATAAACCATAGTCTTCTTGACTATTATAATTGTGGGTCGGATACCGAAGGGCGTTATCGTCAATTTGGATTTTACGTTACGATATCATACATACGCGTTGCCGTTGTATGGATGGATTGACTGGCTCGCGACACATGGCTCTGCTTGCTGCTATTAATATTATTATTGTGCTATTAATAATTAATTAATGTTTTTATTTTGGTCACTTGGTGTAATATACGTAGATAAAATTGGGGGGGGGGGGGGATTTATTCTCTTGTCATTTTCAGAATTTTCCAAGCCACTACACGTGGCAGCCAGCCCATTTGTGCGCGGTTTTGCTTTATTTTATTCACATTCTTACTCATCATTTACGCGAAGAAGGTTTTTGAGGAAGATAAGCTGATAAGGTACATGAAACGCAGACGAAGTCGTCGTTTCGCCGAGGACATTGTAATTGTAGGTCGAGGTCGGCATTTTGACTGCACCAGCATCTATTCTATATGCGTTGGAACAGTCCAACCCAATACTGGCACGACGGTTTCAAAAATATATTCTGTATTTTATTTTTAATTTTTAATTAACTTCATAAGAATATTCGTTAATATTATTTTCGTGAGACGGTATATGGAGGAAGAGTAAGAGGAACACGTTGGGAGTGGGACCTTTCTTCTCGCAGTGAGCAGAATAGCTGGCTGTGTAATGGGCCCCCACCACGAGCGTGTCGCCACCTTTAGGTCCGTTTTGTTCGGAGTGGGCCTACCCTCGAACTGCCAGCCTAGCCTACCAACGTCTCGCTAAACGGGCTCGATTCTCTGTGATTGTTATTAATAATTATAATTATTTATTAATTAATTAATGCGAAGGATCTAACGAACTGAACTCTTCAAAAACAAAACCAACTGAAAAAAAAAAATTAATATCGAAAGTGTGCCCCAAAACAAATGTAAATATCTAAATTCTAAAATTATATTATTTTTACTGGGATTCTAAAATTATATAAACTTATAATGATCATGCCATTTTCAACATTTTTTACACTTAAGCTTGATAATTACGCTCACTTCTAGATGATAAATAAGACATATTAACCGCTAATTACAAAAATAATAATTTATATTCTACCACACCTATAATTTGTTTTGTACATAATATAACTATTAGTTTATTCATTAACAATTGATATTACCTAGCTAGAGGCATTTGGAAGAGCTAGTCAGTACTTATCCTATTAGATAAACACTTGCATAAGTGTTTAAAAGAGTTCAAAAACATCCTATGATATGTCCATAAATCATTTATATATATATATATATATATATATATATAACTTACGAACGAAAATGTTACACCATTTTTTTATCAGAATTAATTTTTAATGTTGTTTTTTTTTATAAATTAATTTTTAATGTTGTTAACTTGGAAATTAATTTAACCCATAAAGTATATATTTTAAAAATATATGGAATTTTTTTAAAAACTAATATACGTGAGAAGGAGTCATGGCATGGCTGGAAAGGGTCCATTTTGCTGCCATTTAATTTGTAGTGAGCTGAATTTATTATATGGATGTATATGAATTAATGAAGGATAGTTCCCAATCGTTTCCAGAATACAGAAGAACCAAGATAAGCCGCACTTTATGAGTCAAAACTCAAAGTCATTTACAAAACGTCTACGCGGAAGAGAGCAGAAAACATCATATCATAAACCAGACTCAGTTCGAGACAACCACTTCAAAGTTTACACACTCGTAAGAAATTAGTACAAGTAATCCGCTACTAAGACCAAGACTATGTCACACTGTAATTGTTTTGAAGTTGTATTGACAGTTTGACACTAGTTTGTTTAGCTAGTACGGTACACGGATGGATTTCAACAAATATATTTAGTGTAAAATATTAGTCTTACGTGTGCCATGCACGTAACTTTTTGGTATTAAAATTTGAATGAAATAGTGAATGAGAGACCTGATTGTGACATGTTTTACATTAAAGTTTTTATTTATGTATGATGTAAAAAGTTAACTTTGATTTAGAAATTGATGCCTTTTTATATAATTTTTCCACTCTTGTATAATATAAATGATTACCTTATGTAATTTAGATATTAATATGCATTTGTGTATAAAATCTGCACAAGTAATGTAAATTTTAATTTTTGACACAATTTAAATATATGCCAATTTTGTAATAAAAAATAAATGTCAATTTTGCGTTTGATTTAGTCTATGTAAGTGGGTTAATTTTAGTCGACAGAATCAAAATCAACTAGTGATTGCGGTAATGTGTCGAAAGAAATGATGATTGATTATATAAAAAAAAAAATGATGATTCTTTTTTTTGGGTCATGATTCTTTTTTTTTGGTCATTTGGGGGTTGGGGGGGATTGGGTGAGGATCGATCCCCTCACCCGTTACATGTCAAAGTCCAACCGTGAGCATCACCACTTGAGCTACTGTGGGTGGATAAAAAAGAAATGATGATTGAACTAGTCAATTATTATTTTTTGGTCGTGAACTAATCAATTAATTTTTGTTTTGGGTCATAACTAGTCAATTAATTTAAGGGAATTGGTAAATATACCAATTTTTTTGACATATACCCCACATTTAAAAAGAAAAATATTATTATATTTTCATTGATTTGTTTAATTTTTTTTTTTTCAATTTCGCGTTGTTACCGGAAACTGAGTTTCCGGAATGCAAAAACCCAGGAAAAATTTACATTCCGGAAACTCCAGAAAAATTTACATTCCGGAAACTCCAGGAAAATCTAGTTTCCGGAATGTATTTTTGCATTCCGGAAACTGGAGGAAAATCCAGTTTCCAGAATGCAAGCAAATTTGCAAACTCCAGTTTCCATACAATTTGTATTCCGGAAACTCTAGTTTCTGGAATGCAAATCTGTATTCCGGAAACTGGGGGTGTGTGGCTAGTTTCCGGAAAAGAAGCGAAATCAGAAGAAGAAAAAAAACCCAAACAATGAGGGTATAATAGTAATTTCCTGAATAAATATGGGGTATATGGCAAAAAACTGGGGTGTATTTACCAATTCCCTTAATTTAAACAAGTTGGGTTTTTTTTTGTCAAACAAGTTGGGTTAAAAGATTGTATTGGGCCTTAGCTTCAATTCATTGGGCTCAAAGATGCGAAGGATTCGGACCAAAAAAAAAAGATGCGAAGGGTTGGGGTTGATTAGACAATGAGTATCTTGACCCAAAAAAAATGGACAATGAGTCAACGGTTAATTTTTTATTTATAATATGAGTCAACGGTTAATTAGAAGCACAAATTAGTTGTAATCGCATTTTTATATTTTAGGAATACAGTAGAGCAGCTAATAAGAGCAATTAATTAAATTCAAAACAAGCGAGGAGAATATGCATCTTGAACGTGGTTAAGACGTTGTGGTGCTTGAAGAGACATGGAGTAGATTGAAGACCAATGCATTCCCCAGGAAATAGGGATAAAGACGACGTGTTCAATTTAAGGAGAAATATTTTATTTTATTTTACTCCTTTTGAAGAGAGGAATTGAGGGTTGGGAGGCTGCACACAAACAAGATCGCTGCTGCTTCCATGTGAAATATTTCCTTCAACTTCTCATTTCCTGTATATATTCTGTACATGACAACAAGTTTTGTTTTTGTTCCCACTATAATATTACAACAATTCAAATGAGAAAAAGAAGAACTATCCCTGCATGGCACACAAGAAATGGGTAAGAATTGGGTTTGGGGGTGGGGTGTACTATTTACATGATGATGACATAAAATGTCACAACAACAACCTCCCCGAGGGAAACCGGACGAAATCACGGGAATTGATAACCCGGCCAGAAAACCGTTCCGATTCACTGACCTGGAACTTTCTGCCCTCCCTGTGCACCTTTCTACTGTCTTCCTTGTACACCACCATCATCCCAGCCTTTTCCTTTACCTGTCTCGCCAAATCCCACAAACTCGACGACTCCAACATCATCATCACCCTCACCCTCTCTTCGCACTCCTCCAACCTCTTCGCACAACAAACCAATTCCACCGCCTCCCCAAACTTCAAGCACCCCAACCTCTCCCCAAACTCCCCCACTCGCACACTCACCTCCCTCTCTACCACCCCCCAATCCCCACGCGCCAACTCCACAATCTCATCCACCAACTTGTTCCCCACGCTGGGCGCGTGACCCGGTCTCTTGCAAAACCCCTCCACCAGTGAAACCAATGAGTCAAACTCCGCCAACAAATCCGCGTTCGTGAGACCCGAAACCCTGTCTTCGCTGTCGGAATAGGAATTCCCGAGGAAAAAGGATCCTAGGATCCTGGAAGTGCAAAGGAGTTGCTCGATGTGTTGTGCGAACCATCGGACCCAGGAGGAGAGTTCCCACGATGTTGGGTTGGTGTTCTGTCGGAAGTTGGAGAGGTTTAGGTAGTTTCTTCCGCCGGTAGAGGGGTACACGGAGAGCTGGTCCTGGAGGATGAAGCTACCGTGGTGGATGATGTGGTGGACGGCGATTAGGCACTTCAGTGCCACGGCGGAGTTGTGGGTGCTCTGGAGTCGGTCCATGAGGACCTCCACGGCCGCGGACGCGGTGGCGCGTGAGCCGTCGCCGGAGGATAGGAGCGTGGAGAGGTGCTTGCGTGTGGGTGGGGTGAAGGAGTCGTGGCTGGTGGCGCGTAGGAGAGCGAGTGTGGTGCGTTTGGACAGCAACGCCGCTTTGCTCTGCGAGGCTTTGTCCTTCAGTGTGCCTATTAGGTCTGTGAGTTTTGTCATCTTTATTATGCTGCGTTCGTTGCGTGTGAATTTCCCTCGGTATCCGCGTTTCGCTTCAAAGCCAAACAAACCCTTGAGAGAAACCACTGGAGCAGTGTGATTACGAAAGTGCTGTTGCTCTCCCTGAGCGATGATGGTGATCCAAATTTCATTTGTTTAATTTTTCTTATGCATATTCTACGGCGCGTGTTCAACTGTCACATCGTATTAATATATGATGATTGATGATCAACTGGATAACTCTTCAATAACATTACGCCATTCTCGAGTGAAAGGTCACTTTAGTCCCTGAGAGATACAGGCGATGTCACATTGGTCCCTGAGAGATAGAAAATTAAAATTTAGTCCCTGAGAGAGACTAACGTTTTTTAGTTTAGTCTCTACCATCATATCTCCGTTTGCACTGCTTAGTTGTCACATTAAAGGCCACATAGGACTCCTACGTGGCAGTCCATGTGGACAGGAGGTCACGCCACGCTGGTACACCATTAATAGGGACTAAAATGACCAATTAGTCTTTATGAAGGAAAATTTCCAATTTCCTCAACCCAAACCCTAACTCCACCTTCTTCCCCAATTTCTCTGATTTGTGGCTGCAGCAGTGATTGGTGTCCTTGATTGGATTGTGAGGAAGATGATCTGAGGAAGATTTCGGGTTGTCGAAAACGGGTCCAAACTTGAACACCGAGCATGTTAGTACGCTCACGAAAGTGAGTTTGAAGAAATAAGCTTGGGAGAGAACGAGATGGCAAACCATTATAAGAACCCGAGCCTTGGAAGTGAGCATGATCTTAGCTAGGATTCTGGTGAGAATCCAACTGCCATCTTCGCACAACTCATCAATCCTAAAGGGCAATGAAGAGAATACTCTGGGTGGTTGTTTGCTATAGAGAAAAGAGCTTCGTGCTTTTAAGGAAGCCATGGAATTCAAGCAAATAAAACCATCTTATTAGCTTTGCTTCAAAGTATATAACGCTTCAAAATATTGAACATTATTTACTCTGTCAAGTTTTGTTTCTGCAAAATCTGAATATCATTCATTCATGTATCTACAGTTCTGTATAGAAAGCACTCGGATTACTTGTTGCTTGACAAATATTATAGAGACTTGGATTCTTTTATTTGTGCATTTGTTTGCTTGCATAAGCTCGAGTGGATTTATATCATGTACAAAAAATGCTGTCTGAAAAATGGAAAGAAAATGTTCTAACGAATTCATCTTCAACAATCACTGCTGCAGCCACAAATCACAAATCAGAGAAATTGGGGAAGAAGGTGAAGTTACGGTTTGGGTTGGGTTGGGGAAATTGGGAATTTTCCTTCATAAAGACTAATTGGTCATTTTAGTCCCTATTAATGGTGTACCAGCGTGGTCTGACCTCCTGTCCACGTGGACTGTCACGTAGGAGTCCTACGTGGCCTTTAACGTAACAACTAAGCAGTGCAAACGGAGATATGACAGTAGGGACCAAACTGAAAAACGTTAGTCTCTCTCAGGGACTAAATTTTAATTTCCTATCTCTCAGGGACCAATGTGACACTACCTGTATCTCTCAGGGACTAAAGTGACCCTTCACTCCGCCATTCTCATTTACGTTTTTTTTTAATAATTTCTATTATTTAATGACAATTAACTTTAATTTATTTTTTATCCAAGCAATCAAACAATACATTTTTCAACAGATACTCTACTGTTCAGTGAAATTTATTATGTTAGTCTTCTTCCTTATTTGGCAGTATTCATTTCAAATTAGTGGAATTCACGTAGAAGAACATTTTAGAGGAGCCGGATCCTAGAAAATGGACGTTACAAAATACAAATTGTTCGGTCAACGTTACAATTTGTTTTTGTCAACACGTTACAAATTATTTATTTTGACAAGTAAAAACACTTGGACCAATAAGAATACAAGTTCATTTAAGTGTGGGGGTCATTGTTTTTTGATACAGAGTGGGGGGTCTATACAGACCAACTTGTTCAATCTGCAAGCCAATGGAGGCCCATGCCATTTATAAACCAGGCTAGCGTACATCCAGTGATACCACGTCTATCTAATGACGAAGACTTGTCCTTAATTTGTAGGCAATTTTTATCTACACATACATATTTTTCTATCAACACATACATGCTGCGGAACTAATAGTTTCGCAGGTGTATTTTTTTTTCGGACACACACATACCGCGGAACTATTAGTTCCGCGGGTTGTAATTCACCACGGAACTAATAGTTCCGCGCGTTGTAATTCAATTCGGACACACACATAACGAATAAAAAATGCTTGCGGAACTATTAGTTCTGCAGTGAATTACAACCCGCGGAACTAATAGTTCCGCGGTATGTGTGTGTCCGAAAAAAAATACACCTGCGGAACTAATAGTTCCGCAGCATGTATGTGTTGATAGAAAATCATGTATGTGTAGATAGAAATTGCCTAATTTGTATCACATTGTCTGAGGTTAATTTTAATCCCTCTTGTGACCAATAAACAGAATGCATAATCAAAATCGAAATAGCTTACATATCCCAATCTAATAATAAATTAATTGTTTTTAATTTTTTGGTCGAACAAATGAACAATTAATAATGTAAAATATATGAAGGCAACTACACAGTGGGACATCTGGAATTTATAAAAGCAGATAAACATCAGTTTCTTATAAGGTGACTTCTGTGGTGGTGAACCTAGAAAACTTCACTATCATGGTGAAGTAGGCTAGTCTTGATGTCATAGTCGTAGATATATTGTTAAAAATATTCAATGGTCCAGATTTTGTACCGGAAACCTTTAGCACCGGTTTAGGAGATTGTTTTATGATATTGCAGAGAGGGTGTTTATCTTTGTGAAAATAACATTAATTCCTTTGACTTTTGTAATTTATTAGTTAGACCCAGTAAATATGTATATTGCAGTAGATAACCCAATTTTGTCTTTTTGTGCCTGAAAAAGTGTTGTGATGTTGACCTGACAAGAATTCTTCAAAAAAGCAGTTGTAGATGTTTTATGTTATATAATGTATTAATTAATGTAGTAATTAATAGTTTTAGTACATTTAATTTATGTTTATTTGTCACTAATATTGATCCAGCCAACTAGGAGTACATATGCTTAAGTTAGTCTTGTGAGTAAAATTGGATAATAAAGGTTCACTTTAGTGCACAGTATGTGTGGTTTGTCCATACATTAAAGATGAATATATTATTGGTGATTTTTAGTGAAATCGTTGGTTGTGTGATAATAATTTTGCTATTGTTAGATAATTGAAGCTATTTGATTTAAATTGAGTTACAAAAAATACTTGTTATTATTAATACGTGGAAAAATGTATCTTATTGATTTATTTTTTCAAAAATCGTAATTAGTATTGTTTTAGTGGTATAAAAAAATGCAGAATTTGACGTAGGATTGAAAAGAATAAGAATTTCGAGTCGAACTGTTCACATGCGTGGTGTAAATTTAATCCCAACTGTGAAAGCGCTAGTTACGTCAATCAGGAGTTAGGGACTGTTTCGCGATTTACACCCGGGGTGTCATTTTGGCACAGCTGTGATTCTGTCAGGGTTTTGTTTTATCCGGTTAGATTCAACAATTTCGTTCCAGTGTTGTTCACACCTGTGGTGTGAACTTTTTCACAGTCGTGAAAGCGCTAATAAAAATATGTTAATTGGTTTACCTGTCTATTTATGTCACCCAACTACCACTTATTGTTTTCGAAAAAAAACAGGGAGGATTTCTGATTATTACACTCCTCTCTCATGTAGATTTATGTAATGTAATACATAAAGTTTTGGGCTTAACATACCATTACAGTAAGTTGAGTGAAGGAATATGTAATTTCACAATAGATTGGTGTACTTACTATTATAGGTTATGGGTCCACTTCACTATGATGGTGAAGTTTTCAAGGCTCACCACCATAGAAGTCACCTTCTTATAAATGCAACGTTACACACGTGTTCATAAAACCAGTAAACATAAGGCGTGACCCGAATACCTATATTTCTTTTTCTTTTCATTCTAAAAAGTATTAGTATCATTTTAAATAGGATTTTAACATCAATATTATGTTGGTTTAAATGAAATTGGGCTCAGATTCTTTAAGGTATTGAATTCGAGGAAATTTCATGGTAGATACTTTACACCAATATTATTGTGAGACACACACACACTCGCACAACACACAATTACTAGGGTCGTGGTGATTCTCTATGTATCGATTGATGACATATCAGAGTTCTGAAGGACCCATTGGGTCGTGACCTCAAGCAAAAGAATCCTAATGGAAGGAGAGAATTCAAATTAAAGTTCAGTCCTTTTGATTGGTTTCTACATATAATTATTCTTGTAATAGTGTTGGTTGAATCTGTAGGGATTGGTTTTTTTGGGTTTTACAAAGTACTCTTTTGAGACTGATGAGTTACTGGGGTAAACAGACATGCTTTAGTACCATTTGAAACCATGTAGGTTACTGGGGAATTGCTTTAAAACACCCCTTTGAGACTGATGGGTTACTGAGGAAATACCTAGGCATTTGATCTGTTTCCCTTTGAGACCATGTAGATTACGGGGAAATTGCTTTATATTTACCTTTTAATAGGAGTTGAATTGCTGAGAGGAAGGTTATGGTTAGAGAGTCTATGTCCTATTAGATGATGGGAGTTGTATCGTTTGTAGTGTGTTCGTGATTGAATCTTGTACATTACTTTGTCTTGGTTTGTGGTCCGGGTACTTCTTGTGCTTTTGGTCCAGTTTTTAATAATTCATTTAGTTCTTCAAAAAAAAAATCAAAAATAAAACGGATTCATAGGTTTTCTTCCTCTTCCTCTACCTCTAACTATTGAATTACAATTCTCTCTATCAGTGGGCAATAAATATTTCTCACTAAACTCACACACACATCACGCAGCGGAAGTACGAAAGGAGGAGAGGAAGAGAATTTTCTCTCAAGATTTCAATTCACAAAATGATACGATATCAACTACAACATGGAGTGCTCTTTTTATAGGCAAAGGATTACAATAGAATAATATTATCTATATCATGCTTAATTCCTAAGAAAAGCTAGAGATGGTGGAAGAAAATTCTAGATTTCTATATTTTCTTCTCAAATCTTCTTTCTTTGACCATTGACTGCGGCTAGTAAAATTCAATTTGGATTTGTGATCCCCTTTCAAGAATTGTTAGCGATGCACTTAGCTTGATTTAATTTCTAACAATGATGATCTCCTCAACTCTCTTTAATAGTGCTTCTATGAGTTTTTTTTTTCTTTTACAAATATAGAAACCACTAAAGATGAGTTATCTACCACATTCTTTGTTACCATGGCAACTACCTTAATTTTCTCTCTAACATGTGTTCCCATGTCTTCATCCATCATAATTTTCTCATATGTGCAACAATGAAATTACTTTATTAATTAATTATTGGCTCTTTACTACTTAACATTAATTCAATCTTATATATACGGTATTGTGTATGAGGTAAAAATTCTCTTTAAATTAAAATGATATTTTTCCGTCATACCTGAAGCATTTACATTAAATCAAAATTAAATTCACACACACAAAATAATTTTTTTTCTTCTAAAAAATGTAACCTGTTTTTCCACGTGTCAGTTTTCAGTAACAGACATGTAATGCAAAAGGAAAGCAGAGGACAAGAGTGGAGCAACCAGGCTAGAAAGCTAAAAGATCCCACATTAATTATTTTTTAGCACTCCACACAGCACACACTCTGCCACCAAAGTTCGTCCCACATGGTTTTATCATTATGCAAAAACAATACATGGAAAATATGGCTTAGTGCTAGTTTTGTGGGTCTGCTATAGCTACGATTTTAAGTCCGACATGCATATTGTTTTATCTCTCTCTTTTATTTTGTTGAAGCAGGCCAGGCCTTATCATTGAGGAAAAAGCATATAAAGATGCTCGATCGTGCGTGTGTGTGTGTATTATATATATAAGAGTTGAACAGTTGTATACGAATTTGGAGTTTTGTGATCCAAAATCTAATGGCCAATGATTGAATGATAGTGAATTGGTCGGTTATTGCGGTACGGACTCTATCCCAAATTTTCTGCTTAAGATATATTTCTTAAGGGCTAAAATATATTAATCAAAAGTTAGTCACTTAAAAATAAACAAATTAAAAAGAAAAAAAAAAGATATCTTAATTATTTGCACATTAATTATAACTTTCAGCTATGTATCCAGCGTGCTCCAGGTACGTGCGTCCACAAGCGAAAAGAAATCTCTAAGCAAAAGGGGAAATAACTATACGACAGAAAGCGTGTGCATGAGTTGTTTCAGAATCCGGAAACGGGGTTGCATTAGATTAGAATTAGAACCTTTTGGTTGGCAGCCCCAAAAATATTGAACCTGATTGGCTAACTTCAAACAAATCAAATCGACCCCTTGCCTTTGTGATCCCTAAATTTGTGGATTTCTTTTGAACAAGTGTACATCAGGTCAACCGCTAAATATTAAAAACAAAAAAATTGATTTTTTTTTATTCACAAATGTTAGTAAATAGATTTAAACGCATGACATCTTTATCACTCTAATCCATATGCTCCTCCCCAACCACCTTATGACTCTAAAAAAAATTAAATATATCTATTCATTTTCACAAAACAATCAATGACTATACTTACTTATTTCTCGGCCAAACACAAATTAGGGCACCCTTTCTCCCTAAAATAACGTGGGTATAGACCAAAAACAATCATTCAACATTTTTTTTTTCTTTTTATCATTTCTTTATGAGACACATCTGTTACTCCTCTCTCTTTGGTTCCTATTTATCCGTGTCTATTGTCTAATGTTACATTGGTGTTCAAAAATCATTTTTGTACTTATTTTGCTCATAATACATCATCTATATGTACACTATATACTATATATTTAAGTTAAAACAAACCCTAGCTAAACCATACACACAACTCCACAGTCCACACAGTACATATTCAACACATGGCCACTGGCGTCACGACAGTGGACTGTCACAAACAAGTTCGATCATGGAGACTACTACGTTCTCTCATGCAACTACTAATCCCCACCTGCAGCAACTGCGCCACCATTAATAATCTTGAACACCCTGAAGATGTAATAACATCACAAGAAAAAGGTCTCAAAAACTCCTCCAAGTATTCTTCTTCAGTCACAACCACCACCATCACTGGCACAATATTTGGATACCGCAGAGGAAAGGTAAGTTTTTGTATTCAAGCAAATGCCAACTCCACAAACCCAATTCTCCTCTTAGAACTATCAGTCCCAACAAGCACTTTAGCCAGGGAAATGAGAGGAGGAACTCTCAGAATCGCGCTAGAGAGTAGAAGCAGCAACAACAACAACAATGGAGGATCTTGTAGTAGTAGTAGTAGTAGTAGTAGTGCTTCTTCACTTTTGTCGACGCCTCTTTGGACTATGTACTGCAATGGGAAGAAGGTGGGGTATGCTGTTAAGCGTAAGCCTTCGAATACTGATGTTGAAGCGCTGAGGTTGATGCGTTCGGTTGTTGTGGGCACTGGCGTAATGAGGTGCAAGGAAGAGGGAGAAGATGATGATGATGAGGATCAAATTTTGTACCTAAGGGCTAATTTTCAAAGGGTTCGTGGATCTTCTGAATGTGAATCTTTTCACTTGATTGATCCAGAGGGAGACAATGTCGATGATCAGGAGCTTAGTATTTTCTTTTTCAGGTCAAGGTGATGATCATGACGACCCTTTTAATTTTAATTTTAATTTATTTTCTTTTTTAATTACCCCAATTAACTTGCCTTGTCTTTTTGAGCTGTGCCGTGCTTAATTGTTAGATATGGTCAACCAGAGCAGAGCTAGAGAATATGTATAGCTGTTAGCATGCATGGCTTTATCCTTTCATGTGATCTTTTTTCTCACGATGTTGTGTTAGCGGGACATGATCATGAGTCATGACCAGATTGTGATATAATTTCGGAGATGAGAACGTTGCGCCGATATATAGGCTTTTTTTTTTTGCCTTTCCTCTTTCATATTTGATTTTACTTTTGTTCATTTCTGTCATGAGGAATGAAAATGAATGGGTAGTGTTTTGTCTGAAATGAATGGGTAGTGTTTTCCGCCATAATTATTTGAATTACTACCTGTGCTACCATATATATATAAGAGAATTTAGGGTTATTTTTTGGGTCTAAATTATAAGAAATATATACTCATTTTAAATGCATGATCAATTGTATAATTCTTTTTATACCCATTGGAGAGAAAATAATATGTTTGAGAATTAGGAGTGATTTAATGTCATTAAATGTATAAGTTACCATTTTAATCATTTATTACGAGGGATAATTTTAGAATAAAACATATATTAATTATAATTAACTTATTTAACTATCTTTTATTGGTTTTAGTGAATTAGGTATTTGTCTTTTATATATGGAACTAAAGATATTATTATTTTACTTAGAATTGGGGTATTGTTAACGCAATGACGAATATCCTATGTTCCATCAATGCGAGGATCCAAATGCATTTTTACGCGTAAAACTGACAGCTCATAATATTCTCCTTGTTAACTATTATTATTGCATAAAAGCAATCTTAGAGAAATTGTATCCATGTTTGTTTAACAGCTTTAATTAGCACATCATATTTAAAACAGAAGCCCAAAGAAATGGAGTAGATCAATCCAAGTTTTGAGACAAGTATGATCAGTTATATAATATTCCTTTTGAGAAAATAAATTTTGAAAGACGTGATTTATTAATATATGGAGGAAGATTTTCCTGCTTGAAAATGGGTATATACCTCAATTGCATGAGTTGTTTTGATTCATTATACCGTTTAATTGGGAATTAGACTCGCCAGACAGCACCAGCTGGTCAAGTTGTAACATTTTAAAAACTCAAGACTAATGAATAATTTTACTTATAAAATTAAAATTTTTAAATAATGAAAAAAAATACAAAATAAAAACTTATATATAAGACATAATTAATGTTCTAAAACAAGGGAAGATAATACATAATCACAAAGGAATAAGGACCAATTCTAATAATAATGTCTAAGTACGTTAATGAGAATGAGAATGATTAATTTGACCATAAAAGTGTAGCGATTAATTAGGTTAATTTTTTTAGTATGACTATATATCTCCACAAATTAAAATAGGTCTTTTGGGAGTTCATATGTTATGGATTAACGAAAGAAAAAAAAAGATGCATCTTGTTAGGATATAAATTAAATAACACTGATTGATTCTTTAAAACCTTCTTCAAATCTCATACTGGCACATAGTCTCAAGATTCCTCTTATTCTATAATGTGAAATATTCTGCACAGTTCTCAACTATATGCTTATAAGAAAAAAAAACTATACATGAGTCTCATAATAACTATGGCTCTCATTATGGTGTGAAATTGATTATCTCTTTAGCAAAAAAAAATGATTATCTCTTTAGAGTATCTTTAATTAATGGGGTACCTATTGGGTATTTAATGTGTACATATTAGGTTTCTTTAATGTGGAGAAAATAAAGTGGGTTCTTAATAGGAAAAGGTGCTTGTAAGCATCCTCTCTCTTCTCTCTCCTTGCAAGACATTCCACATGTCTTTGTAAGTTTTAATTGGATATAGAGTTATTGTTGGGATCCATTTAGTATTTTTTTTTGGAGTTAGGGTACCTATTAGATACTTGGGTTAAAAAAGATAAAATTGAGTGATATATACAAGTGGAGTTCACTTAAGTACCAAAAAATGGATACTCCACTAAAGATGGCCTTACACGGACCATTACTCACTCCTCACTCTCATTAGCCCCGAGTGTCACATAAATGACAAATTATAAACATTATTATTACAAGTTTAATTTATATGCACGGTCAATGTAAAACAAACAAAGGTGGAGGAAGAACGTGATAATTGTTTTTTTTAATTTAATTAACATTTTTAATGACATGGCAAATTGGTGAATTATGATTGGATGGCAGTGTAATATTGTTTTACACTCATAGAACATATAAATTAAATCTTATTATTATTATGATTTATTTTATGGAAGATATAATATGATCATTATAATTTGATTTATCCGAATTTTTAAATATTTTATATTAATATATTACTCAATTCTTGATTATTCTTCGTCATTTTTATTTATTTTTCAAATGTAAATATTGATTTAAAGGAATGAGTTTGAGTTATGCAAGCAGCACTCGAATTCGGATTCCCCATAGTCAGCAAAATCACGCATTCAAGCAGTCAGGCGATTTAAGTCATTCTCAATCGAGATCGGACGGCTAGCAATTTTTGGAAGCTGAACTCGGCTTAAAATAAAATAAAAATCTCTGACCGTCCAATCTCGATCAAACGGCTCAGATCGTCTGACTGTGTGAATGTGTGATTTTGCTGACCGCATAGAATCCGAATTCAGCAGCACTCACCTAACTGTCGTCAGTGGAACGGTAGTCAGAGCCTCATAGAGGCATGGAAGTGAAGTAACTGAAAGATTGACAACAACAAACAACAAAAAAGAAGCAGCATACTTCCTCTCATTTTGCTCTCTTTCACCTTCCATTCAAATTAATCTCTCCATAATATTGAACAACAATGCATGCGCTTCTCTCTTTTTCTCAACTCTTGGGTGTGGGGCTAGCTGCTACCTCATTCATTACATTAATCTCTTGCCTCTCCCCTTAATTTCAATTCTCCTATGGGAAGAACCAAAGTTTCCACCCTCTTCTCTGCTAATAATAACCATGACACGCTTCCTCTTTCCAACACCATAAACCAAACTCTCGTGAACAAGCCAAATACCCAGAAACATCGATTCCCCTCTTCAGTCTTTGGATTCTTTCGGCGCCTCATCTACCGAAGTATGGTTTACCACAGCTTCTCTGTTCTATCTTCCTAGCTGGTTAGTGCATGTTTGTTTTCAGTTGGAAATGTAAGTTTGGGCCTAAAAGTACGTTTGTTTAGAAGGAATTCTATAGTTACTTTGGGTTCCAACGTACTTTTGCGGTCTTTCTACTGAAAACCAAACATGCATAGTAGTTATTAGTGTTATTCTGTGTCTTTTTTTTTGTGCTCTGCTTATCTGGGTTGTGTTCAATTGCAGGGAAAGTTGATGGAGGCTCACGAACAGAGGAAGAAGAAAAGGTTTACTCTTGGTTATACACATTGGCTCAGTCTGAGAAAAATTTGGTCTTTGAGTATGTTAGGTCCACAGAAAGAGGCAAGTATCTGCATTCTGCTGTACTTTTTCAGTGGACTTTGATTTTATCACACCCTGTGTTTTTGCACACTATTTTCTACATCTTTTCGATTGCATATCGGTATTAAAAGTTGTGGACTGTGCCGTGAATGCACTTTTATGTGTTGCTTGTGTTAGATTATTTGAACGCCATGTTTAGTACTATTCACATAAATGCATGAATCATTCACAGTAAGATCATGGATATATGAATTTAAAACGCCATTTTATGAAAAGAAATGGAGGAATGGTAAATATCTCTTGAAGTCATGATTCTTGACTTTATTTGGATGACTTTGAATGCTTTTAGATGCCTTGGATAATAGAAAATTTGACATAATCTTCCCCTTTCTTTCTTAAATCTAGATGGGCTATATGCAATCACATTATGAAGGTTAAAATAGTATAATTCATATCCTTTCATAAACAATCCCAATTATAGATTCTCTTCTATTTCACATTATGTTTTCTTTGATACAAAGTTTCTAAGAAATGAAGTGATTTCGATTCGAGGAAATAGAAAAAAAATTCGGAAATTGATTTTGATTCCATGATCCCTATAGGACGTGGCCAGCGAGAATTAATTATTGGGGACAGACAAACAGGTAAAACAGCAAAAGCTAAGAGAAAAAAGAATAAGGGTATTACTGGCATAATATCTACAATTGGATTCAAAAAAGCGTAGGCTTCAGGCAATTTCGCCAATAAAAAACTACTTGAATATGCTTATAGATACTCCTTACAGTCATTGTAGTTTTTCCTTGTTTATTTCCAATTCCAATCATATCTGAGTTATGCTTATGTACATGTAAACTAGACAGCAGAGTCCAGTGTTTTCATTGTTCTGATCAGTAAATTAAACACCACCCTCTAGTTTTTTTGTGTTATTTTTTCCCATTTGTATTAAAGGTGCTCTTGAATTTCGTACAGGCTTAAGTTTCACTGAAGCTGAGAGGAGGCTGCAGGAAAATGGCCCAAATGTTCCACTTGAGTATTCTTTTCCAAGCTGGTGGCATCTTCTATGGAATGCTCTTTTCCACCCTTTCAATATGATTCTGATTGTTTTATCTGCTCTCTCATTCATTGCCCGTGACAATCCAAATGGATGTATTATGCTCATATTGGTTTTTATCAGTGTCACCCTCCGTTTCTATCAGGTATTTCTACATTAGTTTGATTAAATTGAATGATTGAATAATTCACTTCCCTTTATTTATTCTTTATTTTCCTAATCTTGCACCTTTGTTTTGCGGCTTTTAGGAATACAGCAGCTCAAAAGCAGCGATGAAGCTCTCCGAATTTTTAAGATGCCCAATAAAAGTTCAAAGATGTGCTGGTAGAGTTGTGCAGAAAGAATTGATAGTTCAAGTTGATCACAGGGATATAGTTCCAGGTGACATTGTGATTTTTGAACCTGGGGACCTCTTTCCTGGAGATGTCAGGTTGCTATCTTCAAAACACCTTGTTGTGAGGTAGGTCACCAAGAAAATGTTTACTCCTTTTATAGTTCAAAATGTTTACTAATTATGACATAATGATTTCATACCATCTCAACAGCCAGGCCTCACTAACCGGGGAATCTTGGACAACTGAGAAAACTGCCGATGTCAGAGAAGATCACAACACTCCTCTACTAGATTTGAAGAACATTTGCTTTATGGTGAGTAACTCAACTCCCTCTCCCTATTTTGTTTCAATGAAAGTTGTAGCTTTAGTTCATAAAGCCCCAACCAGAGGATTTGATAGAACATCATACTAGGAGTGGATTAATTATAGACTACTAGTATTATGCCATATTTATTTCCACATGTATTTCTCCTTATTTTTTTGGAAAAATACTTAACATCTAGAACATATTTTGCCAGAATTATTTCCATAATCAACTGGCATTGATGAGTGCTCTCTACCATTCTGAATTATCCAACAACCAGCGTTAGAAGAAACTAGAAAGTAAGTACTGAATGATGAAATTTGTTTTTTTTCCCCTTAGAAGAAAGTAATAAGTTTAACACTGCCTTTTAGACTTTTAAAACTTGAGAGAAGGAAAGCATGTGATTTTTTTTAGCAATAAAAAACTTCAACAGCATTAGAATTTAGAACTCAGCCTGGATTTTTCTTTTCCCAGTTCAGATGCCTACATAGTACATTATGCTTCTCTTTTGATGGGATAAAGGGATTAAATATCATATTCAGTGAAGAGATATTAACTGAGAGTAACTGCCATAACTAAATTGATCCAATGATATATGTAACAAGGAAAACCATATTAATCTTGACTTATCCAAGCAATATCTCTCTATTTGAGGTTCCATTCTTTCCTAACATCTATCTATTTTTCTAAGAGTTGTATGAGTATTTTAATGACATGACCAGCGATAGAAAGTATTTTTTTCTCATCTTTGACGAAGATAATTTCTACTGAGCCTTAGATTGCCATAAGTAGGTTTTGAGCAAAAAAAGATTGCCATAAGTAGGCTGGCTATCTTGTTCTGCTCATACGTTGAGTAATTCCTATCTTGTTCACTTGTTCTCGGTATTAAGAAACCCAAATCACATTAATACGTTAATATTGTTGCACACTTGCACTTAACACATGAGGATCCAAACCCACGTCTCATTGTGGCCTTCAAAAATAATGAATTTCCAGAGAAGTGACTAATTATGGATGTTACAGGGCACAAACGTGGTATCAGGTACTGGAACAGGCTTGGTTATTTCAACTGGATCCGGTACTTATATGAGCACCATGTTTTCAGAAGTTGGGAAGAAGAAGCCACCAGATGACTTTGAAAAGGGTCTCAGATGGATATTTTACTTGCTTATTTCTGTTATGCTAGTAGTTGTTACAATTATGTTTGTGACAGATTACAGTACATCTCTTAATTTGAGCGAGAGTCTTGTCTTTGCTATCTCAGTAGCATCTGCCCTCAATCCTCAGATGCTTCCTCTCATCATTAACACCTGCCTTGCAAAAGGAGCACTTGCTATGGCTAAAGACAGATGTATAGTGAAAAGTCTAACAGCTATACGAGAGATGGGATCAATGTAAGTATAAATTCACATTAAAAATCAACTAATTGATGCATTTGACACTACATTCATGAGGCACTTGACAAAATTGAACTAACCTACAAGAAAGGGGAAAAGATATTCATATTTGGAAGTTTGGAACCTACAATTAATATTTAGACTAGCAGGCATTCTGATAGGGAAAATCAGACTGTAAAAATCTCTCTAGACAGAAATATGAGATTAATCTATTAGAATCATAATGAATAAATATGAATTTGGAGTAATAAATAGAGAAATCAATACTAACTCTTTCTCTCTGCATTGTCATGATGCTTGGGGTCTAAATTGTGTTCTGACATCTTATCAGATGCGCTATATTCTAGTCTATCAATAATTGATCCTACCCGTAAGCCCTTAAAAGAACATAGAAATGCACACCAACGTGAAAAGAAAGAGAAGGATGCAACAACATCATTGACAATGAATGAAAACAAAAGGTCCAAAAAAATTGCAAGAAATATAAGATTAAGGGGTTGTTTTCTTCCAAATATGCATCTTTTTAGTAAATTCTTTTTCTATGTACTTATATTTGTTTATTCAATGTTGTAGGGATATCCTTTGTATTGACAAGACAGGCACCCTTACAATGAATCATGCAATATTGGTTAACCATCTTGATTGCAGGGGTATAGCACAAGAAAAAGTTCTACGCTATGCCTTCCTCAATTCTTACTTTAAGACTGATCAGAAGTATCCTCTGGATGATGCAATTCTAGCACATGTATACTCAAATGGATTCAGGTTTCAACCATCCAAATGGAAGAAGATAGATGAGATTCCTTTTGACTTCATAAGAAGAAGAGTTTCTGTCATCTTAGAAACAGAAGACAGTCACTCGCAGTTCTTTGACAGGGTCATGGTAACAAAAGGAGCATTGTTGGAAGTCATGAGAGTTTGTTCTTTTATTGAGAATTTCGATAAAGATGAAATTTCCACCTTCTCCTCGAATGATTATCAGAGGATTTTAAATCTGTCAGAAGAATTAAGCAACGAAGGGTTAAGGGTTATAGCAGTAGCTATAAGGAAACTGGAAATGGTGCGTCTTGCTTGTTCCCTGGTTTAAAATGTCTACAGCTTTTCTTTTACTAAATTCTTGTCTAATGTCTTCTTCCCTTCTTGTGACCTTCTCATTCTTCTCTTCTCTTCTTATTTTTTTTTTCTTTCTTTTCATGCCAATGACATTGATTTTTCATATAGATGGCTTTATAGGATTAGGACCACTTTTCTGGTCTTCTTTAAATTTCTCTTCCCATACAAGAAAGATTAAAAGTTCACAAAATAGTCCAAATTCTCAAAACTTGCAAGAGAAGAAGAAGAAGTACCTCAGTGGTTGTGGCTGGCTCACTCACAATTTCAATTTATCCGTGACATTGCAGCGGCAAACATGCGAAACAAGTAATGGAAGCAAGAGAGATGAGGATGATTTTGAAAGAGACATGGTGTTCCTTGGCCTCATAACATTTTTTGACCCACCTAAGGACTCAGCAAAACAAGCACTATGGCGTTTGGCCGAGAAGGGAGTGAAAGCAAAGGTTCTAACAGGCGACTCGCTCTCCTTGACCACAAGGGTATGCAGGGAAGTTGGCATAAGGACCAGTCATGTCATAACAGGACCTGAGCTAGAGCAACTTGATCAAGACACTTTCCATGACACTGTCAAAAGAGCCACGGTGCTAGCTCGCCTCACCCCAACTCAGAAACTCCGAGTGGTGCAATCCTTGCAGACAATTGGAAACCATGTTGTTGGGTTCTTAGGAGATGGAGTGAATGATTCACTAGCTCTGGATGCTGCACATGTAAGCATTTCTGTGGACTCGGGCGTAGCCATTGCCAAAGACATGGCGGATATTATCTTACTCGAGAAAGATCTCAATGTGCTTGTTGCAGGAGTGGAGCATGGTCGTCTCACCTATGGCAACACAATGAAGTATGTAAAGATGTCGGTTATTGCTAACTTGGGAAGTGTCATTTCACTCCTCATAGCAACATTGTTCCTCAAGTATGAGCCCTTGACTTCTGGTCAGCTTCTTACGCAGAATTTCATCTACAGTGTGGGACAGATCGCGATCCCTTGGGACAAGATGGATGAAGAGTATGTGAAGACTCCTCATAAGTGGTCAGAGAGGGGCTTGCCCATGTTCATATTGTGGAATGGACCAGTGTGCACTCTCTGTGATGTGGCAACCCTTTTGTTTCTTTGGTTCTATTACAAGGCTTATTCTGATGTGGATGAGAAGTTTTTCCATTCAGCTTGGTTCATTGAGGGCCTTCTCATGCAGACCCTCATTATCCACTTGATCAGGACAGAAAAAGTCCCTTTCATACAGGATATTGCCTCTTGGCCTGTGATTTGCTCCACTCTTGTTATATCTGCAATTGGAATTGCATTTCCATTCACACCCATTGGGAAGGTCATGGGATTCACCCTTCTGCCCCTCTCATATTTCGGATTCTTGGTTGTTCTTTTTCTGGGATATTTTACAGTTGGCCAGGTGGTTAAGAGAATCTACATAATGGTTTATAAGAGATGGCTTTGAATATCAAACTTTCAACCCAGTTTTGTTTTCATGATAGTATACATTCATTGCGGCGGATACATCCAACATTGTTGCACCAAAGCAATAGGAGTAAGAAACAGCTGCACCATATCCTGAAGATGCAAAATTGTTCAAACTCTGCTTGCTGGGTCTGTATTTGTGTCACCCTCTTCGTAAGCATGTATAAAAACATGTGTTGCATACATGTAACAAGCACATTACTTCACATATGTACTCCCTCCATCCCTTTTTACAGTGCACTTTTGCCCAATGCATAAGAAAATTAATTAATCTAGTTATTTGCATTAAATTTGTCAACAATTTCTCTTATTTTTCCAAAATTGCCCTTGGGAGAGAGAAAGTTATCTCATTACATTCACAGCATTTATTATCTATTGACTAATTAAACAACTTTAAAATAAATAAGGGTAATTTTGGCAAAAAATAATTTATGCATGTAAAATCCTAAAAAGTGCACTATAAAAAGGGACAATCTAAATTGTGAAAAGTGCACTATAAAAAGGGACGGAGGGAGTATAAGGTAGCAGAATAAGAATGTGGTGTGCAAAAAATAATGTTAGACCATTTGTATAGATATAAATTGATGTGTATGAGTAGCCTTATTCTTTAATGGAAATTACTTCAATACTGACTTATGTTGGATTGTTGGTTGGATGATGACAGAAGATTGTACCTGGAGATTAATTGAGGTTTCTAAAAGGAAAATAGATTATATCACGGTGAATTGAGATTTTAACCTTATTTTGTCAGTGAAAAATAATGTTTAATATAAAAATAAGGTCCTACCGGGAGTCGAACCCAGGTCGCTGGATTCAAAGTCCAGAGTGCTAACCACTACACCATAGAACCGAGTGCTTTGTGGACATTATTATCATAATATATAACATTTTGTTGAGGTTGAAAAGTGAAAGCAATAATTAAAAGTATATTTCTTCCCTCCATCTTTTTTTCATATTAGCACACCCTGCTTCAAAGACATCAATTAAAAAAAAATTTAAAAAAAATGAAAAGTGCTCTTTTGATATAAATCACGCTATGTTGTTTGTGTTGTTTTGTAAGAAAAAATTCGTACCAAAAATTATCATATCAAAAAAAAAATTTCGTACCAAAAATTATTTCAGATTAAAAAAATTAAACAATAAGTTTCATATAATCAAAAGAATATTAATTGTTTATTACCTTGAACATGTTTTATCCAGCACACTAGTGGCTTGAACTTGAAGGTTGATGCATGATAAAAAAAAAATAGGGAGACAGTAAAGGAGAGCAAGTTAACTATACAGACAAAGCAGGGCAAACTGATGAAATTACTCAAACATTTCTATGCATAATTGTGTTGCCATATTTCTGTTGAAAACATACATTAACCATAAACTGAAACATAGGCTTTGTTTGTAAATGGAAGACATGCACACACACATAGAGCAATATTTTTAAACTTGACCAGGCTAGCCATCGTGCAAAATTTTTGAGTGCTTCTATAGTTTACAATGGAAGAGTTGAGCTCTGGCTCCTACAGTGTCTAGAAGAAAACAAGAACTTTCTGCTATGTGAAAAGGATCTTCTCGTTGATATGGGTCTCTTCTGCAATACCCGTCCAATTGAAGAAGCCAGTTTTGAAGAACTTCCACTACCATTATGCTTACTAATAATATCCTTGCTGCAGCTACTTGAATTGATTTTGTCACCAAAGTGTGTTTCTGAACTAAGTGAACTCTCCACCAATGAAGCAGCACAAAACATCACTGAAGCAGCAGAAGATGAATCCATTGAAACCGACCTCCTCACAGGCTGTACTATTTCCTCTTCCACTTCCTGTGACAACAAATTATGCAATATCTTATGATGGATTTCACTAGATGATGACATACCATCATCATCATCATCACCACCACCACCATCACCATCAAAGTTCTCTATTATTATCTGGGCCTCTTGGTTCTGAGTCTCATCAGTGACCCTTACCTCTGTACTACTACTAGTCCCACCATCACTAACCACCACAGGTGCACGACACAATGGACAATTCGTGTGTGATCTGAGCCACGTGTCAATACAAGGGATGTGAAAAGCGTGGCTACACTTAGGCAACAACCTAAGACTCTCTTCCTGTTGAAACTCACCAAGGCAAACAGAACACTCTGTTCCATCTATGAGCCCTTCGTTTTTTCTGTATTTGAAGACAGTGATAGAATCTATCACCGATTGTTGGAGCCCCACGGTGCGAATGAACCATATGGGGTGGTCAATCACACGCCCCACCCCATCATCATCATCATCATCACCGTCTGAAACGGGAGAATCTCCATTTACATCGAACAGTATCGGTGTATTTCTTATTATTCTACCATGGTTATGGTTATGGATATGTCTCCTTGAGTAATAGCTCCTTAGGATTATGGAAAAGGTGCAGAGAAGCATGACCATGCTAACCATGCAGGCCGTGATGATCAAAGCGATTTGAAGTAGATGGGTATGGTGTATTTCTGGGGAAGGTATGAAGCGTAATAATAGAGGGTGTGGTGGTGGAAGTTGCAGTGATTGTATAGGGGAAGGTGCTGGGCTAGTACCATGGTCGTGGTGGTACTGATGCAGAAGTTTTCTATGATGAATAAAAGCCATTAGAGAAACAGAGTGAGAGAAACAGAGAGAAGAGAAAATTGCTGCGGAGATGAGAAGAGTGAGTGAACATTGATGGAAGGATGTGAAGGTTGTTTCTTTCTTTCCACGGCATTAACTAACTGTGGCATGATTAGATGGGTAACGGGAGAATTTTGGGCATGTTTTGTGGGGCGGCAATTTCGCTTTCCATGGGAGACCTACGAATTTACTTAGCTCCTTCGTTTCCATATTTCCACACACAAGTCAATCAATCAATGTAATGTACACTTGATGTGGAGTTTCCGCGTTAACTTTAATGGTGGTGGGGCGTTACTAGATTCCTATAAATCCATCTATCACCAACTGCATTTCTATTTCTTTTTTCTTTTATCGGAAATACTGGATTTTACTATAGACTACTACACAAATGAAAACGTAGTTTTCTTCTTTGGGCTTAGACCCTCGTTTAATTCAAAAAAAAAACATTCGAGCCCAAAGAAGGTAAATATTTGCCCAAAATTGACCTACTCAACGAGACATACCCTTTATTGACCAAAAAAAATGAGAAATACCCTTTGACCAAAAAAAAACGGGGCATACCCGTTGACCCCAAAAAAACGAGACATACCCCAATCAGAGGAGCAGTTGACTTATGAACTCCCTCGTGATATTCATATACTAGTGGAACACCCTTACCTATTGCTTCTATTTGCTTCACTGCAAGTGCTAACTGGTTTCCACAGTGACTATGAGGTAGCATTTAATACCCACAAATAAAAACAGAACAGGACAATCTATTATATTCTATTCTATTCTCTTTGATTCCATCTTTTTTTAGTGGATTCAAAATGTTTTTACATTTTTTTACCTTACCTTCTGTTCTAATCTACTTTCAATATACTGAGAATTTGAAACAGAACTCATATATTTATGAATTCTGCACCCTCTACCAACATTTATTGATACATTGTTGCCCAAATATATCACCGATGAAACATTCTGAATATACTCTCACAATACGTGTTGCCCATCACCTATCTACCCTGTTAATAACAAAAGTATATTGTAATACACATTTGTATCAGAATTCCTCCATTGCAAAATAGGAGTCCAAATTCTTATGAGGCACAGCAAAGCCACTAACAATGAGGATCAATCTAACTGATTAGAAAAATAATTTTGTCGTATATCTAATTCATTAGGAAAACTACTAACCAAGAATTACACCATGCCAAATACGAGCCAGGAAATTAAATTGTAACGTGCACATTTTTCTAAAGAAAATTGTAATCTGACAGTTTCAGATGAAGATGCAGTTAAGCATACAAATATTGGTCTATAATGTTGGAAATATTGGAAATCGTGTATTATATTCATATAACATGAATCAATCATATAGAATCGAAATTGCATGAATTTAGAACACCAAATATAATAAGAAGGAGTATTGATATTTAAGATCACTTGAAGTCATTCATTTCAAATAGATTTGATACTCTTGAATGTCTCTCTTGAATTCTTAGATAATAAAAAATTGAATAGAATCTTCCTCTCTTTCTTTCTCAAGCCTTGATGGAAAAACATATAATAACATAAAGTTGGGGCTATATGTCCCAAGACATATATATATATATATAGAAAAAAGTAGAGAGGGGACCTACCCTTCATGAAGGATTACAATAGTTCAACCCATCATTTAATAAAGAGTCGTAATATTTCAAACCATGTCATTTCATAAAGTGGAATGCTTTGCTTTGTGTGAATTGTAATTTTAAAGGCTGAAATATTTTTCTGATCTTTTTTCATTCCTCTGTGAGCTCAAGCTCACTGAGACACTGATTCATCTCAGACAGTACTGCATGAGCTCGAGCTTACATGGACACTTGTTATAAATTTCATGCCTTTTTATCTATGGAAAACAATAAAACTATTGTCTACGCCATGAAAATGAAACCACTACTCTACCCTGCATTTGAGTTCGGCCTACTTGGTCCAATGTGTTGAAGTACTTCCAATTGTAGCATTGGGGAGATGACCACTGAAAACTATATATCAAGAGTTGTGATTAACATTTAGGCATGTAAATTATGAATAGTTTCTAGATGTGGTTGCAAAATGCTATCCCAGTCACTGAATAGTTCATGTGGTATAAATAAAAAATAGAAACATGTTATGAGAAAATGCAAAATCTTTCTAGTAATAGTAATAATTAATAATACCAATGGAAAATTAGGAAGCCCTCGTCAAGATTTTGTTTTGCCGTCACTTTGTGTCATTCTTTCGATAGCAATGATCACAAGTTAAAAAAAGAGCGAGAACAAAAAAGAAAGAAAGCTGCCAATACACTACCACTGGCACTAGGTGTTATGCGCTGTCAGAGACAAACCCTCTCCTCTCACCTAATCAAGTCTTTATTTTCCGTCTATTGCTTTCTCCTTTGTTTTTCGCTCTTTGTTTTCTACCTTGTGTGTGTGTCCAGTGTCCTTGGCTGGATTCTAAAGCACATCATCTGGTAGGCCCCTTAAGAGTTAAGAGCTACCAAAAACAAAAAGGTCTCTCTCTTTCCCACTTTTTAAAAGCATTAATTAATGGAGCTAGCTAATGAAAATCACTTTAGTGGGAAAAAAAAAGCCATGTGATTGTCTTGATTGGGAATTTGGTGGTGATGGAGTTCAGATCTTTGCTAATGTGGTGTGTGTGCTAGCTGAATTTGCTTGGCCCCCTAAATTTTCGGAATCATGCATAACTCAAAGTTGCCCTCTCCTCTCCTCCCATCCCATGCAATGCCAAATCTTTTGTCTCTCCCGGCTCACATACGATGCGATGCTTCTTGTTTTTGTGTACGGTTGGAGTAGCTAGGGAGGCAACATTTTTATGCGTTAGCAAGGTTTGTGGGTCCCAATTTAGCTCACAAAATATAATAGATCTAAGATAGACTCTGATATCATTAGAGATTTAGTGGTTCTATCTTAAATTTAGTGTCCTAACTTAATCCGATTCTATAAAAAAGGTTTGTAAGGTAAATATTGTATAAGTTTTATATATTCTATTTTAACTTTATCTATAGTCGATAGTCGATGTTAGGACTTGGGTTTTTCTCACCAAGTCTTATGGCTGCCAGAGAGTAATTGCCTGGGTAGGAGTAGGAGTCTTGAGTCTGGACAGTTCAATCATGTTTGGATTTTCGCTGGTGTGAATACAGCCTTTGCAGTGTTGAAAATTATGCATGCTGCCTACAAATATATTTTTTTTTCTCTGCTAATCAGATCTGGCGTTTTCTTCCTAAATTAATTAATCTTAAATCAGATTCTTGTCTTTATTGAAGCACTATTTACAATCAGGGACGGACCAGGAATTTTACGATGTGGGGGCAAAACTCTTATATAAATTTACAACGTATAAAATATATCATAACATTTCAGAAAATATATATACCTAATGTCCAAGTGGGACATTAAGTAGACATTTAATAAAGAAAAAACTTTTTAACTATAATTTACTTTTATTTTTTACAAAAATATCTATTGCTTTTAAAGGTTTATTTCAATAAAATACAAATCTATATTTTATTTAAAAAAATTGATATTTAAGTGAAGAGAATTGCCCTCACTCTACTTAGGCCCTGTTTGGATAACAAGCTTATCTACTGCTTATGGCATAAGTTGTATAAGCTACTTTTATAATCGAAGAAAAATTATAGTGAAACTTATTTTATATAAGTCATAAGCTGTTTTGATAAGCTATCATGGGTAGCTTATGAAAAATAAGCCCAAAACAGCTTATGAATCAGTCATAAGCTGTGTTCATAAGCTCTACATAAGTCAATCCAAACAGACCCTTAATATGGATTCGTCACACACATTATATATATAAAATATTATAAAAATACTTAAAATATAGTGGGGGCAAATGACCCCAAATCCACCAACGTGGTGCCGTCCCTGCTTACAATACAAGTCTCTCTTCTGCTTGTGAGTACTGTTCATCCCACGAACGCCTTTCTTCTACCTAATTGATTTGAACACACTTGTTTCTTCGGCCAAAAAGAGACGCACACTTGTTTCCACGTCTGTTCGTACACGAGCAGAATTTTGATTTCAGTGCAATTTGGCTAAGTAACGTGACAAACATTTGGTTTAGCCCAGGGATGGCAAAAAAACCCGTACCCGCGGGTACCCGCGGATAAAATCCGCTACGGGTACGGGGAGGGTACTTTAACGGGTACCCGCGGGTAAAGTAAACGGGTATTTGAAGTACCCGTTAATAAACGGGGACGGGGACGGGTAGTGAGGTATCTGTACCCGCGGGTACCCGTACCCGCTAAGACAATTAACTACCTTTATTTATATATATATTCCTAAAGTGGTCAATACAAGTGTTGTAGAGTGATGTAATTTTTAGTTGTTTTTTTTTGTTTTACTATTAAACAAGTGACTACTACATATGTATTATTAATTTATTTGTATTAATTCTCATGCTATACTTGTAATGACTTTTATTATATGATTTTTATTATGGACAATGTTGTATGGAAAAAAAATTGTTTAGTTTTTTCTAAAAAAATTTAGATTTTTTTAAAATACTCGTGGATATCTGTAAATATGTATTATTAATGTATTTGTATTAATTTTCATGCTATACTTGTAATGACTTTTATTATGGACAATGTTGTATAGAAAAAAAAAATTAGTTTTTTTTAAATATTTTTAAATTTTTTTAAAATACCCGTGGATATCCGTGGATACCCGCGGATATCGCGGGTACCCGCTAAAGCCTGGATAGTGGATACCCGCACGGGTATGGGGCGGGTAACGGGGGGCGGGGGTACCCAACGGGGCGGGTAGCGGGTAGCTACTACCCGTGCCCGCCCCGCCCCATTTACATCCCTAGTTTAGCCTCTCGTAGGGTTGGAAAATAATGTTGTTAGTACATTATTTTTACTTTATGAATGATGATCTTCGATGCAATTATAGTTTGCTGGAAGTGAGACTTCCGCATCTAATTTCTCCCCTATTTAGTCATAAAAAAAAAAATCTTTCTCCCCTATTTTAGGGGTTTTTTCTTCTCAGTTGAGATTTTTTTTCAATACTCAAAGCTCAAATCCTGAGATTTTATTCAATTATGTTAATTATTAAAAGAGATAATATCATATATGCCTTGGAGGATCTGGAAGACATTTAAGGGTTATATCTCCCAAATGATACATTTTAATATACATGAGCTGGGAATCAAACCCTTGACCACAAGCTTAAATGACCCGAGTCACTTACCACTCGACCACTTCAGATGATATTATTATTTTTATTTAATGCTTTTTTATGTTCGTTTCCTCCCTTGTGGACATATTTATTCTTTAATGGCTTAAATATATGTTTCGTCCCTACATATATACCCATTTTTGAGTTTCATCCATGTAAAAAAAAATTTGTGTTTCATCCCAGCAATAAGAGGTCATTTCTTTTTTCGTCCCTGCCATTAACTTCCGTTAAAAAAAAGCTGACGTGGCAGACAAACTGCCACCTGTCGTCGCCACGCTGGATAAATGTGTCCAGGTGTCATGTGTGACTGTACACATTGACTGACTCAGCATTATTTAATATTAATTAAAATTAAATTATATTATATATGTATTATTTAAATACAGTTTAATTTAAAACAAAATAATAAACTATTATTAGGGTTTCTCTCTACCCTTCCCCTCTTGCCCCATGTCTGCGCACCCACCCCTCCCACTCCACTCCTTTTCCCCCTCCCCACTCCCCTCCCTCCAGCCACGACCAGGACGTAAGCACTGGTGGCGCACAGTCGCGCGGCCGACAGAGCCGTGGCAATGGTCTCCAACAACACCCTCAATCCCCAATCTTTGAACCCTTCTCCCACTATCCTCTCCTTCCTCCTTCGCCTGAGATCCTCATCGTCCTTGCGATCCTCGTTGCCGGATCGATCTCACTGCTCCTCCCCACCCCCACGCCACCCTTCCCCCTTCCGCCGCAGCCACCCCATTCTCCACCCACCCTCACGCCACCCATCCCCTTCCTCAACAGAGTGGGGAGGGGGAAGAGGGTAGGTGCGTGGGTGGCACTGTGAAAGGGGAAGGTTTTGTTAATTTGTTTGATTTTAATTAAATTGTATTTAAGTAATGGTGTTTACCGTTTAAGTTAATTTTAATTTTTTAATTAATATTAAATAATGCTGAGTCAGCCAATGTGTACAATCACGCATGACACCTGGACACATTTATCCAGCGTGGTGACGATAGGTGGCAGTTTGTCTGCCACGTCAACCTTTTTTTAACAGAAGTTAACGGCAGGGACGAAAAAAAAAATGATCTCTTGTTGTAGGGATAAAACAAACAAAATTTACAAAGACGAAACTCAAAAATAGATATATCGGCATGAACGAAACTTATATTTAAGCCTTCTTTAATTTCCATTTCAGCTTTATATGGGGGGATGCTCAATAACCAAAGCGGGAAGTTAAAGCTGCTGTGGAGGTCGGATTCGTCGGGTATCCATTATTAGCGTTAGGAAATAAACAGAGCCTTATGAAGATGCTTTCGTGCATGTCAGCGACAGTAATAACGATGTCCCACGCCCAATGACATGTATAGGCTTGTTGAAGATACTAAGGATAGGGCTCATGCATGTTCTTGTATGTAGCGCACACACGGGGTCGTGACAAGTCATTGTATAATTAAAGGCATCCCTTCTTGAAAAGGCTCAAAATTAAGCTCTGTTTCTGAGTTCTTATATATGGAGTTTCCCTAATGCATCCCCTGTTTCCCTAAAAACACGTTGCGTCTGAAATGGAGCGCATCCATATAGTTGTCTATAACTGGGACAAGTCTGTTCCCCCATCCTAGATTAGGAGCTCCCTGCAACCTCAAACTTTGGTTTACTTGTGTAGGAATTTGTTTTTGCCTTCAAGACACTCAAATTCATGTTTGAAGTCTATGTAATGTTTTTTATAATTTTTTTTAGTTTTTTATTTTAGTTTTACAAATTATCATGATAATTTGTATCACTACTGTTTTTTTTTTACATTTTTCTCTTTAAATTTTAAAATAAAACTAACAAATATCACGTACAGTCATACATTACAATACTGGTGGATTTTTACAATTGTGAAATATTTTTTAACTTCACTATTAATCCTGAATAGCCAATATCCAGAATCTTAGATTAAACCAGAAGATGAACCGAAGTTCTTACCTTGCTGTCTAATTTTGGCATGATTCACAGTCAGGTAAATACAGTTTAATCAACCAAATTAACTGTGATTGCAAAGTTCCTACCCATGGTCACATTTCAATGAACACATCAGAACAGTTCTGAATTCCCTTGTGCCTTGCTCACATTTCAATGAACGATCATCAGAACAGTTCTGAGTTCCCTTTGTCCTGAGGTTATCTTACTATGGCCTACCACACACGTGTTGTTGCCGATTAAAAAAAAAAAGGGGGCCCCATTTCACATAAAACATTTAATTTCCATTTTCTTTCTCCTGCCCTTTTGGTCTTAGTATGACGATTGTGCGATTGATCCCAGTTCTAATTGTGCAATTTTGATTTTAGGTATTATAATTGTGCAATTTTGATCGGTATTCCAATTAATACTAATACCCGAGGGTTAAAATCGCACGTTTGAAACTGAAAAACCAAAATTGCACGATCATAAGATCTGAGAAAAAAAATTGCAATTAAGTCATTTTCTTTCTTTTTCTTTATGATGGCAATGGGGCCTGATGAGTGATGACCATACTTTTTCTGCGGCACTCACTTTTCTCCCTCTCCCATTCCATTCATGATTACCTGTCGTTGGTCGGTAACTGCTTTGAAAATGCCTGAAATTGCGTGGGATAGGAGACAATGGAATGGAGCAGATTAGTACATTAATTTGTCCATACATCGAAGCTGGAAACGACAGAATTTACTAGTTCATGTTCATATAATCCTATATGCCATATGTTTAGGGAAAGTGGGTGGTGCGGGTTTGATGCACTTTGCTGTCACAATATATTGTGGTGGGTTCCCTATATATTGCCGTGTAATATTTCTCATTCAGGAGGATTTGCCCATGCAATGCCGATCCTTACCCATGTTCATGTGTCTAGATTCTTCACGTTGCTGTCTGGTGGGAAATTATATTAAATTTGTAAAGATTTGTTAGTACATATACATAATTACCTACAATACTCGTTATCAAAAGGTATATAGACATAGACATAGACATACGTATATACATTTCAAAAAATGTGTCTATACGCAGGCCAAATGCCTAAACTTTTTTACCCAACTCGTATGAACAGCAGAGACTATTATGCAGAGTAAATGTCATCGCTTGGAAAAGTAAATGTTTTATGTAAGGAATGGAATTGTGAACTGTGGAGAGATTCAGAGCTTGAGATCTGAGAAAGAAGTAGGGAAATGCAGCAATCTGGTTTGTTTGAGTAACCCAAGTCTTACATCGCTAAGTCAGACAAATTCCAAGGGGATGGTCTCATATAAATTAAATTTGTTTATTGGGCTACAACATTAATTACTTAAGACTAATAGAACATTAACATTATTATTATTATTAATTATCAATAAAACCATACGAGCTTGCTGGTATGGTAAAGAAGCCACCAGTACGAGCTTGCTGAACAAGGTTTTAGAAGAGAAAAAAACATCGAGTAATGAATGATGATTCGTTGTTATGGTGTCGAATTCGCGTTTTGAGGGGAAATTATACTAGCAAACAAGGCAATATTGGAAGTACAAGGCCACTATTTTTTTTGTCCAAAAGTAGAAGGCCACTTCAAGTTCCACTAACGTCCTGTCAAATCTGATTGTAACCAGGTTTTACAAAGCTCGGCCCAACATACACGCGACAAGGAAAATATTTTCTCTATTTTTTTCATTTTCTATGTTATTATATTTTTCAGGAATAAAAGATGAGATACATATAATATAAAGTTTCATTTATTTCTCCAAAAAATATAATAATAGAAAAAAAAATAAAGAGATTTTTTTTTCTATATAACAATGTGAGCTTAAAAGTGGACCTCATTAAATAAGAAGTAGGTTCTACTAAATTTGTTTAAATTCACATAAGTTTTATCCAATAGAAATGTACTGGAAAAATATGTTAAATAATATGTTATTTTCCTTATTCTATTTTTCATTGTAACGGGTAGCTACTATTTATGCCTACTCGTTAACATCCTTAGTCCAAGTCTTTGTTTTAGGTCCACCAGCAAAAAAAAAAATCTTTACCGTTAGTAGTTAGATAACAACATTTGAGGATGTAAAATTGGAGCATTAATTAGTTCATTCTTAATCAAATTTGAGACTTACATGACACTGTTCTCAAGGCTTATGGTGATTCTATTGCTACAAAAAATGAGAGGTTGGTTGTGTGGACCTCCAGCAGGTAGTTTTGTCATACTCAACATGGATGGTAGCTCGTTGGGTAACCCTAAGAGTTTTGGGTTTGGTGCAGTGTTATAAAATTAGGCTCGGACCGGCAGGTCCGACCGGTTCAATCGGCAACCGGACCCATAGCCGGTCCGAGCGCTCTATTCGATCGGATGTGCTTTCGAACCGGAGGTGACGTCATTAACTCGGTTAAAAACCGGTGGTCTCGGCCTTGAACCGGTAACTCGGCTTGCTGACTCGGGTACAAGACTTGCTGCTTTCACGCGGTCCAAGGCACGCTATGCGAGGCCTGCAGCTGTCAATCCGTGCTGCTGCGTCTACCCTGTCCAATCCGTGCTGTTGTTCGCTGTCTAATGTCTATTGCTGGGCCGCTGGCTTGAAGTCTGCACTCTGCATGCTATACTATATTATATTATATATTAATACAAAGCCACGTACCATTTGGAAAAAAAAGCCACAGACAGAGAAAATGTAAAGCAAGTAAAATTGTTTTTGGCAGATTGATCCCTGGTCCCTTTGGTGGTATTAAAATAAATTACCACTTAACCAAAGCATTAATTAGCATAACTTGTGACATTTGTATTATACATAGGTAACTCTAATATATATATATATATATATATATTATAAATTAATTTTATAAATACCGAGTCATGCAGTCCGACCAGTGACCCAGTGCTTTGACCGAGTCAATGACCGATTCGAGTTTTATAACAATGGTTTGGTGGTCTCTTTCACAATATCCATAGTGAATGGCTTTCAAGGTATTCAAGATTTTGTAGCTTTCCCAACAACCTTACAACTGAGTTAATGGCAATCAATCGATGACTAAACTTAACTTGGCATGCAGGTTACAGGATCGTTATTTGTGAATCAAATTCTCTAATGGCTTTGGACACGATTAGAAGAGGAGTTCATAAGTGCCACCATTTGTCATCCCTTATGAATCATATTTGCAGATTTCTGTCTCAGTCTTATAGCGAAGCTAATGGATGCACAGAATGGATGGTGAAATAGGGTTCTACGCTGGATAGTTTTTTTTTTAGGCGCCTACCAAATTGTCTCTCACCTTTTTCGCAGATGCTCTAGGTGTAGCTAGGAATAGGACTTCTTAATTGTAGTCCTTAATTGTGTGCTCTTCTTTGTTTTCCAATTGACAATTGATAAAAAAAAAGTTAAAAAAGTTCATTAGTAGTTGATCTAGCACAATACTATGGATCTTATTGGAGAAAAATTACACTTATTTTTTAGTGTCTCCAATTTTAATAAAGTATTTTTATTAACTTTAAGATGACCATATCTCAAATTTGTTTTAGACCTAAAAATATATTAGGCCGATCTACTCATTCATCAAAATTACCACGAGTTCTTATTTTATACGGCTATATATGATTAATGGGTAGGGTATATTTTTAAAATGTAAATTTGAAAAAATATATATATATATAACATTCTACTAATACACCATTCATTGTGTGGCAGATAGCACTTGTTAGAAGAAAAAAAAGATACAAATTATATTTTTATGCCATAGATCCGAATTTTCCTTTAAAAATATCTCAAAGTAAAATTTTTAAGGGTTAAATATGTTTTGCGTCCCTGTAATATAGGGGATTTTTGAATTAAGTCTCTGTAAAAAAATGTAAAATTTTTTTGTCCTCCTTTTATTTTTTTATTTATTTTAGTCCCTGGAGTGAGTTGACCGCTTATGTGACACATTTCAGTCATTGTCATCACTCCCATGTGGCAAAAAATGCTGATGTGGCCTTGCTGACGTGGCTTGTATAAATGGCATATTACCTGATACATCCCTATAAACATATTACGTTTTGAATTTAGTCCCTCTAAAAAAAACGTGTTTTGAATTTAGTCCCTTAAAAATTATATTTTGATTTTAGTCCCCCTCTCTCCCTTTTCCCTTCCCCACCCTTTTCTCTCCTTGGGCCTCACCACCACAACCTCCTCCTCCTCCATCCTTCATCCTCCACCCTCCTCTTCCATACAACAACAACAACAACCTCTCTCTCCCCTTTCCCTTCCCCACCCTTCTCTCTCCTCAGGCCTCACCCACCACCACCACAACCTCCTCCTCCTCCTCCATCCTCCACCCTCCTCCTCCATACAACAACAACAACAACAACAAATCGCAAGACCACCGCCGCCTTCAATTCTTCTTCTTCTCCTTGGCTTCTCTTTCTCTTTCTCTCTCTCTGCTTCCTTCTTCCTCGGCGGCCATGGGGGGTTAGGAATGAGAATGGGGGGGAGGGGGGACGATGGAAGTGAGGGGGAAGGTATGGGGGGACGGGAGGAGGTATGGGGGGACGGGAGTGAGGTGAATGGGGGGACAATGGAAGTGAGGGGGAACGGTGGGGAAGGGAAAGGGGAGAGAGAGGGGTTGTTGATGTTGTTGTATGGAGGAGGAGGAGGAGGTTGTGGTGATGGTGGTGGGTGAGGCCCGAGGAGAGAGAAGGGTGGGGAAGGGAAAGGAGAGAGAGACTAAAATTAAAATATAAATTTTAAATGACTAAATTCAAAATACGTTTTTTTTAGAGAGACTAAATTCAAAACGTAATATATTTATAGGGATATATCAGATAATGTACCATTTATACAATGCGCCACATGGTAGCGATGCGCGTGGTGGTTATCCTCATAGTAAAACGCTGACGAAACACAAATCTTAAGTCGGCTCAAGTGGTAGATCCAAGCTGCCGAAAGCCACGCCGTTTTGCATATTCATCAATTCTTGCACTGTACACTACCGAAACACCACACCTTGAGGAAACGGTCGAAACACGGGAAGTGCAACCGGCTAAACCGGTGAACACAAAAAAGTTGCATTTGGGTTGAATTTGGGGTTCATTTGATAGCCAACCGCAGTAGCAGTCACCTAACCCCAGTCAGATTTTAACCCAGGTTGGTTTATTTAAAGACACAAACTGAGAACTAAGCTGTTCTGTGAACTCGTTCACCCTCCACTCTCACACCCTTCCCCCTTCTCTTCAACATCATTCCCAAAACCCCTTTCACTCTTTTCACTTCCATTAATTCTCCCCTTGCCATCTTTGTTTTCCTTCCCATAGGCTATATAAAATTTGACCGTGTGATGATGTAGATGAATAAATAAAAGACACACCAAAGTGCTGTGAAACAGATATTGGTCACTTCTCCTGTTGTGCTGTGTGGGGTTAATTTGTTTTGTTCTGTGTGTTGGAATTGTTTTGATGGGTGAAGAGGGAGAAGTGTTCAGAAGGAAGGGACACATGGGAGTTAAACGAGATAATTGGTTGTATGGTAGCTGCCTAAAGAACTGTGCAAATTGGCGCTGTTTAAGATACCAAATTCCCTGTTCAATGGCTCCCTTTAAGTGAAATTCAAACCTTGTCCTCTCAGCTTTTTTTTCCCCTTGGGATAGATCTTAATATACATTTGACTAACAACAATAAAAGGGATCAAATTTAAAGGATCTTGATCTAATAAGATCCGTGCCTTATAGTAGTAGTAGTGTACTCATGAAGAGATCACTTGGAAGCTCCGATTCTTTAGGTGCCCTCATGACAATTTGTCCACCAACAGGTTAAATACTGATAATTGAAACTTTGCTAATTGTTTTCATTTAATTTTATGTTTTACAATTTAGACAAATCCATATGGTGCGTGTTTGTGCTTCTGTCCTGTCTCAACTTTTTTTGCGATCAAGCATGCCCAATTGTTGAGACCTTAAAAAGTTTTAATTTTTTTTTCCAAACTCCAATTCCATATGTTTGATTCGATCCCCTTTTTTTTTTACTGTATTGCGTTACAACTCATCATGTTGAATTATGCTTTCGTTTTTTTGTCTGGGTATTGCGTTCTGCGTTTGTTTTTTAGAGACAGTAACTACTGTTTTTACTAACCATTATGTCTGATTTTGCATTGATATAGACGAACACAGCCCGAGGAACAACCGCGTGTATGGGAGGGAGTTCCAGTCCATGTTGGAAGGGTTGGATGAAGAAGGGTGTGTTGAGGAACCAGGGCATCACTCTGAGAAGAAGCGTCGACTTAGTGTTGACCAGGTAAAGGCTTTGGAGAAGAACTTCGAGGTGGAAAACAAGCTTGAACCAGATAGGAAGGTGAAGCTTGCACAAGAGCTTGGCTTGCAGCCTAGGCAAGTTGCCGTTTGGTTCCAAAACCGTCGTGCCAGATGGAAAACCAAACAATTGGAGAGGGATTATGGCGTTCTCAAAGCCAATTATGAAGCACTTAAACTCAACTATGACACCCTCCTACGAGACAAAGAAACCTTTCTCAAAGAGGTATAGTAAACCAACTAAGGCTATGTTTGGATTTAAGTTTGGAGTCCTTAGCTCAATTTAGCCAATGAAACATGTTAGTTCCTTCTCACAAAATTGGTTATTGGATGCAATATGTTTTGAAAGGTAAACCACACACAGTCTTATTACATGTTTGAATTCGATCACTTTTTTTAAAAGCAAAAGTGATTTCATAGACTTGAAATTGATTTTAGTATTTTTTAGTGTTTTTGAGTAAAATTGAATATCTCTAGAATGAATTCAAATTCCAAGTTGAAGCAGAGATTTGGAGTTTTAATTTTATCTTCAAGTTTATTGCTCAACTCACTCTTATGTGAATGTATCTAAATATAAATCACTTCGTATTCAACTCACTTTTAACCAAATGAATCATTTAAAATCGACCATGGTTTAACCAAACACACACTAATTATATGTAACTTATCCATTCTATTATGAAGAAAGAGTGATAGGGAAACTAAAGAGGCTTAAAATTTGGCTTTGTGATGGCAGATTAAGGAATTGAAATCAAGACTGCAAGAGGAAAACACAGAAAGCGATGTTTCAGTGAAGGAAGAGTTGATAACCCTGCAAGACTCCGAATACAAAATGGTGGAACGGATCAGTACCCCACCACCGGAAACCGCCATTCCCGGATCCGATTCTAGGGACTTGAATTACGACTGCTTCCAAAACGGTGATGGATTGGGTTCAGGAGTAGTAGCGGCTTCACTCTTCCCTGTGGATCACTTCAAAGACGGTTCTTCCGACGACAGCGACTCGAGCGCAATCTTGAACGAAGAGAACAACAACAGCAACAGCCCCAAAAATAATGGGGCCATTTCTTCATCTGGGGTTCTTCAAAGCCATAGCCTTTTGATGTCTTCGTCACCGTCGTCGTCGTCGATGAGTTGCTTCCAGTTCCAGAAGCAGTACCAGGCACAGTATGTGAAGATGGAAGAGCACAATTTCCTTAGTGCAGATGAGGCTTGTAATTTCTTCTCAGATGAACAAGCACCCACCCTGCAGCAGTGGTACTGTTCGGACGAGTGGAATTAAGAGGGAAAAGAAGAAGAAGAAGAAGAAGAAGAAGAAGAAGAAGAAGAAGAAGAAGAAGAAACCACCTTTGAGAACAGGGAATTGAATAGGAAGAAAAATAAGACATTTGGCACGGTGTATAGTGTTAGAGAGAGATGAAGATGATCGTTGTAAAAATGGATCAATGAGATGGACGCTGGCATAGCAAGATGAAGATCACGAGAAGCAAGTTGAAGAGAACGACGGGTTGGAGCTTCTCCCATGGCGTGGGGTCGGAGATGAAACGTTGATGACGATTAATTAAGGCTAATCATCACTCTCTCAGCCGTGCGGGGAAGGGGTGATTTATGAATAATAATGATTAGGTCGTAATGAAATCTGCACTGTAAAAATTTTGGAATTGATAATGATGGGTAGAAAATTACTGTTCTAATGGATCCATACTCGCTGCATGATTCTACTTTGTTTTTCTTTTCACTCCCTTTTTCGCTTCGCTATTTTACCTGCTTTTATTACTCTTTTTTATCAAAAAAAAATCTAAATATCAAAGCTAAGATTTATAAATTAAAAGTAGTATTTTTTACAATCTGATCATAATTAATTGCCAAAATTAATATTTGAATATGTGACAATGTTCCTTTCCAGTTTCCATGCATTACATGCATGTTCGCACCCTTTTTTTTTTTTTACAAAATTCCTCTATTTTCTAAACTCGATCAATTTCGGCCATGTTTGTTTACCATTTTTTGTCCTAATGAAGGAATGTTTATGCACTAAATTTGGCTTTAAGCTTGTTTTACGATTCAAATGAACACAGGAGAAGGACCTCTTTCTCTTTCATGGTTTTGGTTTTGTAATGCAGAGATGAAGACAAGCTATTACTTGAGCACGTGTCCCTCGTTTGTCAACATTGTCTTTTACGATTTAATTTTGTCAACAGAGGAAGTTACTCTAGAAATAAAAAGGTAAAAGAAATGGTATGAAATGTGATATATTTTTTATTTTTTATAGAAGTTAAATATATGGTTATAAAATATTAGTTTTTTTATTTTAATTTCATTTTAAATATTTTTGTTAAATAAAAAAGAGATGATATAAATAAAATAAAAATGTTAATGTGAACTTTTATATATATTTGATTTTTACGGTCTAAAATATATTCTCTATTATTTTTCCTAAAAATATATTTAGTTAGTGAAATTAATACGTAAATATATAATTTTCAAGTTTTTCATATGAAAAATAATTTATACATATACACATTAATAGATTTTAAGTATAATAATTCACTACTAAAAAAAGTTGAATTACTCATAAAAATCATAGACAAAAGTAAAAATTGGTCCCTAATTTTAAAATCAGTTCATTCAAAGTCATTTTTCGTTACCATAGAACTAAATACACACAAATCAATTTTACAAAATCAAATTAATGCATGTTTGAGTATTAACTTTTGTGAGAGGCAAAGTTGGTTTAGAGATATAAAATTGATTTTGACATTGATTTTGTCTCTGGAATGAATTTTAACTTGAAGTCGAGATTTGAAGTTTTTGTCTCTAAATGTGATTTTTAGCCAAAAAAAAAATCATTCAACTTGATTTTATGTGAATATATCCGACTATAAATCACTTTATACATATTTAACTCACTTTTAACTAAAAACAATTTTACAAAATAAATTATTTCAAAATCAATTTTTATCATATAGAACCAAACACACACTCAAGTCAAAATCACTTTCATCAATTAATCCTCTAAATTTTACACACTCATTTTAACTTACCCCCTATTATTGAAGAATATAATATACACACACAAAATCATTTGTGTATATGCTAGACCTGTAAGAAGTATGTAATGCAATACGCGTGTTCAACTTTTTTTCTGTGTAAAAAGCCTTGGAGCTTTCCTCATGCGCCCAATCGCCAACAACCCTCCAATCCATGAATTGAAAACTATGTATGTACCTGAAGCTAAAACCCTTCATCACCTGCTTGAGCACAAGTATGTAAAGAAGATTCCGTCCCCTTCTCACACACACGGTGAAGGACTTGATGACGTTCCTGCTCCCCACTTTCTTTGTCAGCTGAACTTAAAGACAAACTAAGCTCGATCGATAACCATCTGCATCTGTAGGTAGCCATTAGGTTAGGCATCATCGCCCTTATCTAACCAGTGTCTTCTCATCAGATCCCTCACGGGTCACGAGATTTGGACTACAGGACTTTGTTTGTGTTTTCTTAAAGAAAAATTAATTTGCAATTAAATTTTTTAGCATAATTTAATATATATGATGGTCTAATTGTAGATTCAGAGATTTTAGCACTTAAATATTAAATTACTATAACATTATTATAATAAAATAACTGTAAACCTAACGCAACTTTTATAACTGCTGGAATCATGTGATTCATGTTTGGATCGGGATTATATTAAGCTAGCTTGCAGAAATAGTAGTAATAATTAAGTAATTAACTTTGATGCTCTGGTTCTTGCAGAGTTGCAGAAGTGTGTTGTGTACTGTATGAGTATTTTTAAGATAAAATAAATAAATAAAATACTTTGAAAAGAAAAGTATAATTAAACTATGACGAAAAAAATATAATTTAGATATCAAGAGTTTATAAAAACAAATATGAAATTATGGCAAAAAATATATAATTTATTATATTTCACTTTTATGTTAATTCAATCAAGTCAACATATAGTTAATATTCCCTCCGGTTCTATATATAAGAAATAATTCACTTTTTTGATTCATTGAATAACTCATATATCTGGTCTATAATAGCTTGTAACAGAGGAAATAAATATCTATTATGCCTTTAATTAGTAGAATCTCCGGCATATTTTTGATTACGTTAAATAAAAAAATAACACAGGTTAAATTTACAAATATATATATATATATATATATAGATAATGTCTAGTACAAAAACTTTTATGTGCTGATGATTTTTCATTCCCATTTAAACTTAAGGCACGTGATGAATCCCTATATTAATTGCATGTAACAGGAGCTTCTGGAAATAAATACACTGAAACGGAATGACCTGAGATGGTTTGGCCATATTGGAGATTCGCGCGAGGTAACTCACAGAAACGCCTATATATATCGCAGCAGCCAGCAGCGTCAAGAGAAACCCCAATTCTTTTTTTTTTTTTTTTGCTACAAGGGATGCCAAAGCCTAAACCCCAATTCTTTTCTGCACCCTGGCTGAAACTCATTTTAAATGCTTTTATCAAACGGAATGTTATCGTGCTCGTTATCCAATATGCATGAATTTCGCAAAGCCTATAGGCCTCCGTTAACAAATCACCGGAACGAGGAATACGATGTGATATATAAGTAATTAGTAGATCTAGTAAGAAACTAGCAGTAGTAGGTATGTTTTGCGTTTATTAGTGGGACTTTTGCTTTAATCAAATCCGATGCCAAAAAAGAAAAAGACAAAAAAATGATTAAAGAGAGCGTTTCCTGAAAAGATGTGCCGCATGATTGGATCCGCTTCGTAACATTAACATATCCTTCACTTTTTATGTTAATAATAAAGGTTAAAAAAGCGAAAAATAAAAAACAAATCATCACACAATATATTGTGTTTTTTATTTATTTTTAATCGGGTAGAAAACTGGAACCCATCATAGTCAATATGATCCAGCTCTTTCAAATGGTCAATTTACACATTTATTTTATAATAAGGTAGAATAAATAATTTCAATATACTCGTTAATTATTAGTTATTAATTAAAAGAAAGAAAGGAGATTCCCCTTAACAATTGTTTAAGAAAAAACATGGAAGAGAAAGCAACCCCACAAACAACCAATCAGATGGAGCACGACACGTAGCCCGCGTTTGCTTCCTGGAAAAGCAAATCGTCTTTTTTTTTTAATTATTATATTATATTTTTCTTAAAACAAAACAAAAAAACAAAACAGCATTTTATTGTGGGTGTGTACGACTTTGGCATCAGCTCATGACTCGAAAAGCGCGCTTGCAATTGCATTGCAGGGTCTAGCACATGGCACCCCTCTCTCTCTCTCTCTCTCCTTGATATTCTGCACTTATCTTTTTGTGATCGTGCGTACGAGTACGTGTTCTGGTTTCTTTGAAACCCATTCATTGTACACGTGTACGGTGATGGGGCTGGTCCACTAGCCCCTCCAAGTGGTCCCCCCCTCATGAACACGACTGCGTAGTCACTGCACCTCCTCACTCGACAAAGTAACCAACACAGTTACTCACTTTCTAAAACAACGTGTGCCAATTTTTCCCCTCTTCAGATTGTCCAAACTACCATTAGTTATAATAAATTTGTAATAATTTACTCTGTTCATTTTTTCTTTCGCCCTAATGTCCAATACTACAGTCTCCATTTTTTTAATATATATCCTTTGAGATTGTTTTACACTGATTAAGAAATATAGTTTTATTGAAAAAAAACTCATGTTATAGCTTTTTTTTACTATCATATTTTTTTTATTTACTCTCAATATTAATAAAAGTACAATCAACAAAGTATAACTTAGATCATGTTTAGATTTCTGTTTGGGAGGTTTAAAAGTACTTTTGGAATTCAATTTGAATTGCATACATTATGTTTAGATTTTCATTTGTAGTCTTTTCAAAACTTAGTTTGATCTCAAACCCAATTTAAAGTAAAATAGAGGGTACTTCTTTCTTTTTTCTTTTCTGTTTGAGTAGTACTATCTTCATCCCTAAATATAGGAACCTTTACAAAAAATAAAAGTCCTTTTATATAATAACCTTTTCAAAAAATTAATTGTATTAATTATTTTTTGGCTAAAATATTCTTATTTATTGTACAATTTTGTTTACTCAATAAACCATAAATGTTATATACTACCCCCGGTCCAAAATATAAGCAACAAAGACACTTTTTCTGGTCCAAAATATAAGCAACATTCACCAATTTTAAATAAATTAAATGTTAGTTTTTCAATTATACCATTCATTTAATGTAATATTTATATTTACGAGAGACACCAAAGGGAGTATTTTTTGGGAAAAAATTGAAACTAGTGAGTATTAATTACGATTATCACATTTTCAAAGCATTCATTGGTCTGTGTGTTTTGGTACTATATTGCTTATATTTAGGACCGGAGAGAGTATTTATTATATATTATTTCTCTCTCCTATAAAGATTGGTAAATAAAAAAAATCACCCAACCACTCTACATTTTTCAATGCATTAATTAAGTGATAAGAGAGAGAGAGAGAGAGAGAGAGAGGGAAGAGAGATAGTAATAAGTGTTAGGGGTAATTTTGGAAAAGTATAGTAAATCATTGACAATTTTATTATTATTAACTAACTTAATTAATTTTTTAAAGGGTGTGAATTAGTTACAAGGTTCTTATATTTAGGGACGGAGGTAGTAATTACACATTCATGTTTTTTGTTAATATCATCCAAATAAAATTTATTGTATAACATATTTTTGAGTAAAAAATATCTAAACATAAATCACGTTAAAATAAACTCATTTTTAATCAAATTTAATTTGTAAAATAAATTTACTCCAAATTTACTTTTACAAACTTTAATCCAAACACACACTTAAACTATTAAAGGTCAAATAAAAAAAAAATTCTAAAAAATAGAGAGTGTGTAACTTAATTCCCATATGGTGATCCCGGGGAGCATGTTTTACCTTGCCTGTTCAGAATTTCCAAGCACCAATTCCCAAGGGTCCCAGTCCAACTTGGGGGATGGGATCCCAGATTTCGTTTGATTGGGAGCTGGGACCGGCGCGCGACTTGATTCCAGAACCAGTACAACGTGCCATTATGGGGACCCATCCCCCCCACGCCAATAATCCCCCCGATTCTGTGGCCTGGAAATCGTCAAAGGATGGAGAGTTCTCCTTAGCTTCTGCCTACGGTTCGATTGTCACTTTCACTCCCAGTCCCCAGCATCCTGTTTTCAAGGCTATCTGGAAGTGGGCTGGTCCAGAGAGGATTAAATTCCTCCTCTGGCGTGTTGTTCACGGGGGTCTACTCACGAACGACTCAAGGCGGCAGCGTGGGCTCACCTTAGACCCAACTTGCCCCCGCTGTGGTTCGGAGATTGAGACAATTCTTCACATGGCACGAGACTGCCCTTTTGCTCGTACAATGTGGATGGAGCTTACAGGTATGTCGGTTAATGATTCTTTTTTTGATACTAATTTCCTCTTTTGGATGCAGGGAAATCTCGGTGGAGGGCTACAGCAGACGGAGAGATGGAGCATAACCTTTGGAGTGGGAATTGACGCACTGTGGCGAGCGAGAAACGATCTAGTCTTCAACCAGCAGCGGCGGAATAGTCACGTCTTGGCTTGCATCATCAAGAACACCGTGGCCAGCATCATGAAGGCTAGGGAATTGGCCTACAAGACAAAGACTCCTGAACCTTCGACCCAGATCAGAGATTACATTCAATGGAACCCCCCGCCCAATGGATGGGTTAAATTGAATTGTGATGGAGCAAGGACGAATGGCGAAGGCAGAGCAGGATGTGGTGGTGTTGTTCGTAATGACAGTGGCAAATTTTGCTTTGCTTTCTCCTGCAACCTTGGGGAGTGCTCTGTGCTTGCCTCGGAGCTTTGGGCAATTCTCTATGGAGCCCGCCTTGCTTGGGAAAGGGGATTTCAGAATATCATTATCGAATCTGACTCTTTACTTGCTATTAACCTGTTGAAGAATGGATGCTCCTCTCGACACCCTTGCTATGCATTGGTGCATCAAATTATGCAGGTCATTGGGGGCGTTCCCACCATTCGTTCCCATCATATCCTGCGTGAGGCGAACCAAGTCGCAGATCTTCTGGCCAAAAATGGGCTCTTTTTAGATGTTCGTTGTAGACTATTTGATTCTATGCCTGATTTCCTTTCGCTCCCTTGTTTAGCAGATAATTCTGCGATCCTTTTCCCTCGTGGTTTTTAGTTTGTTTTTACTCGGGTGGTAAGCCCCTCTTGTTCATCAAAAAAAAATTTGCTATCAGCTAGTGTAGGCTGTGAAAAACACGAGTAAGATTCCATTTCGAATTTCGTGTTACTGCTGCTTCCTTCTTGATCCTTGATTTCACATTGCTTTGTTTTGCCCTCTCTCTCAGCCTCTCTAATTTGGAGTTTATTTAAATCCCACCCAGATGGAGGGGAAAAAAAAAGAATAAATAGTCATTTTGATCCTTAAGAGTATTAAATGTATTATTTTGATATTTGACAGATGTGAAATTATGGAAAGGTCCTCAATTGATGTCAGGTGTTAGTCATTTTGATCCCTGCCGATAATAATCACTTTCAGAGACCAAAATAAAAATAAATAATTACTTTTAGATACCAAAACAACAATAAATAAACAATTTTAGAGACTAAAATAAATAACAATTAACTGTTAATAATTTTTTTAAAATTTAATATCTATAAAAAACTAAAATAATACTATCTGACATTCTCATAAATCAAAATAGACGTTTACTTAAAAAAAAAGTGGTACCACCAAGCAAAACAAATATAACAATATTATTATAATATAAAAAGAAGGAAAGGGGTATAGTCCCCTACATGTATGTGGGTCCTACCCGCCCCTAGGTTTGATTCCTGTATTGGTAGAGCCATGTGATGTGGGTCCCTTGCTGCATCGAACATGTCAATTTCAAAGGGTCACCGTCACGTAAAAATTGCAACAAAGCTGGGAGCTGGACGACGAGAATGTGTACAGTGTTCCTTCTTTGGACACCCGATTGCTGACAGCTCATCTACCCAATATAAACTTGGCACCTCTCAAGGACAAAAGATTTTTGTTTTGTTTGGTTTTTTCCTTTTCAAACATAAATTGAAAATATATATGAGATTTGTAACCAAGGTCTTGACTCTTAACAAGTTTTTGTGAGTGGTCCCTTATTCCTTACAAATTATATATTTATCATGAGATTGTTGATCATAACGGGAATCTTAAGCCTTTTAAGAAACAGCTCCGATTCTTATCAATTGAACTAAACTAACTAATTAAATTAAGACTGAGATTAATTATTAGATATGTGTGTCTGTGTTAATATACGAGTTCCTATTATTATTGTTTAACCATTACTAACATGAATAATAGCTCACATAGCTAATAATCAATACGCGCGCGATGCACATAAAATGCAAAATGGTATTTAAATCTCATCAATATATTGATTTTATATTCGTTTTTAAACTAAAAATGTAAATAAAAATTTGAACATTTCATACTTAATTAATTTTAAAGAGTATGTAAACATAATTAATTTAAAGAATTAATTTAAGATTTAGCATTTCTCCTCGGTGATAAAGACTTTACAATGTAAAAGAATTTTCTTACACCCTGCCTAAAACTGTACCCCTATATATGAAGGGGATAGGGGAATAAATAGCGAGTTTTATAATTCCGCGAATTTCCAAGTGGGTTGCATTTGCATATAGAACCACAATGAACGGGATCTTCTTCCCCATGGTTTATTATTATAATCTTTCTTTGTGGCTTCCTTCTCCCACTTCAGGTGCTTCACGTTGGTTCGGTTGGTTTCACTTTTTGTTAATTTTTAATCCCACTTTTGCTAACCCTCTCAATTTACAGAATTAATTATGACCATTATTTGTATCGCTTTTCCTCTTTATATGGGGTATTATGAGGCAGCTTACACATTAGGTAGCATGCTCCACTATGTCCTCACAATGAATACCATGTTTTGGCACTTCATTTTTTATGCACAAAACAAAAACAAAACCTATGACCTTTTTTTATTTAAAATTTCTTCTTCTATCTGTATACTATTATCAATATGAATGTGAATTATTAGTATGCCTAGATTTTTCATTTATCATTTAACAAAACGCACAAATTCACTTGATATAGAAAAGACCACTACTCATTTGCAAGGACGTAGCAAGTGAAAACTCGTGATTATTCTAAAAAATGAGAACATTTGATTACAACTATTAGATTAAAATTGATAATAAAATTGCATTTTTTAGTTAAAAATCTAGACACGATATCTTAAAAATCTCACTAAATAGAATTATTAAAAGGTGAAATATATTTTATTTATTAGTACTATTTTTTATATAAACAAATTAAAACAGTTCTATATATATATATATATATATGAGTTTTTCAGAATATTGAAAATAAGCATATGGAGTACTCAATAAATAGACCTGCATATCAAACATCCCACTCCGATTTTCATCTCCTGTAGTCACACCGTTTTTTTTTTATCTAATAGAAATGGTAAATATATATACACAAGTGTCCCAATCGAGAATCAAACTATGTCTGACCTAAAAATAGAGAATAATTTTATTCATTTGTGCTAGGCTTTACAAACCCCTATAGCCACACGATTAATGCTTAGTGGTTGGTGTGGTATTTATTTAAATAAATAGTTAATGATGGGAAGCTAGCTAGCTAGCTAGGACAATGGGGGGTTGGACAATAACGGATAAGAAAATGATTGCCAAAAGCTCTTTTCCGTGGGTGCACCATTTTCATATATTCATTCATGACGAACCTCTCTGCAGCTTTTATACACGATTTGTTGCTCAATCATGAATTAGATGATGGCATTCATCACAAGGAAAAAATATCAGATGATGACAAGTGTTAGGACCTAGCTATGGGTGTCTGTTCGACAGAGCTAGCTAGGGATTAGGGTAAAAAGGGGGCGCACTATAATTCAATCGAAGTGTTTTTGTATTTTTTTTGGTGAATAATCGAAGTGTTTTTGTAGTTTACGTTATTGAAATTTTTGTTATAAATCAATTTAACCATACTTTATGCTTGGAGAATTCAACGAGGAGCACTACATCTTGTTATATTTACATACTTGAATTAACGTTGCTGTTTAGAGTTTATGTGATCCACGACCACTAGTAAATTAATAATAATAATGGAACATATTAGTGTTTTAATAAATAATTTAGATTCTAGCATATTCATTAATGCTTATTACTAATAGTCTAGGTAGACCACTTTCACCTTAAATAAACCCAAAACTAACAATTAAAATCGATACTTCCATCAATTAAGTGATTTAATTTCTTGACTGAATATTAGAAGAGAGTGGTGTTTTTGTTCACATTAAGATATGGGGATCTAAGCCTAATTCATCAATGAAAATTCGAATGATACAAGTTTTATGTTTGGTGTACAATGATCTTCCCATGGCCCTATCTTAACCTATTTATATTAGTCCTAAGGCTACCTATGTTCCTAGTTTAGGCGCGAGGGGTTAGGTTTTAAGGGACATGGGATGTTAATTAGGGCCAGAAAGAACGAGCCTCCAAGCAGACCATTTATGCTAAAGGGTTAACGGGCCTGAAGGGCCGTACCAAATAGTTCTCACTCATTGAAGCAGTTTTTGCATGAACACGTCTACTAAGCATAATTAATCATAAGTGCAATATAATATCAAAACAATTCTTAATATGATTTAGATGTCTCTTTTTATGTTTAAATCATGTTAAAATTGTTAGCTTAAGGGGAGGGGGAGGGGGAGGGGGGGTTGGTTTTAAGGGCCATGGGGACATTAGGGCCCGATAGGGCGAGCCTCTAGGCAGGCAGTTTCTGCTATAGGGTTAATAGGCCTGACAGGCCGTACCGAACAGTTCCCTCTCCTCAACAAAAATATAGTAAAAAATAGGCTTAAATATGAATTTAGTCCCTCTAAAAATTTGAGTTTTGAATTTAGTCACTAAAGTTAAAGTCAACGATTTTTAGTCCGACCTCCTAAATTTCAAGTTTTGAATTTAGTCCCTCATTTGCGTTGACCCGTGCCATGTCACCTCGAAACCTCTCAAGTACCTTGAGCTGATCTTCCTTTTCGACATCTGCATTGTTGTTTTCATTGCTATGTTTCTACACAAGGAATCGATCGATGTCTGAAACCTTCTCAAGGCTCGGAGGAGGAGTTTCCGGCGGAACCTCAACCGTTTCGGTTCCGGTTCCTTCAGCCTCGTCCTTCTTCTCCTCTTGTGGCTCTCCATGAACATGATCTGCATGATCTGTGGTGGATTTTTCGGTTTCGCCGCCGTCGGGTTTGGCATCAACGTTGTTAGGTTCCCTCTCTCAGAAAGAAAACAAAAAGGCAAAAAACATGTGTCTCAGAATGATAAATGCCGAGACAACATTGGAGAATTATTCGCTTTGTTTTTTCTTTTTCTGGTGGTGGAAGAGTGGGGAGAAAGAGGGGGTGGTGGAGGAGAGAGGGGGGTGGTGGTGGTGGAGGAGGAGGAGGGGGGAGAAAGAGGGGGTGGTGGTGGAAGTCTCTGCAAAAATTATATGTTTTAATTTTAGTCTCTGTAAATAAATGACGTGACCAGCAGTGTGTCACGTAGGCGTTTTTGGGGTGACATGGCACGGGTCAACACAAATGAGGGACTAAATTCAAAACTTGAAATTCGGGAGGACTAAAAACCGTTGACTTTAAATTTAGAGACTAAATTCAAAACTCAAATTTTTAGAGGGACCAATTTTATATTTAAGCCTAAAAAATAACTGAGCAATTTTTGCTTGAACATACATCTATTAAGCATAATTAATCATTATTGACATAGTGTGGCATGAGTGGTAGTTATCCGATCTTAAGCATCTATTGGAAAATGTTAACCCCTAATTAAATGGATATATATCAGTACTTTAAGGGATTAGTCTTCACAGTTGTAGTGGAGGATACCTTGAAACAAAAGTCTATTTTATTAATTATTATTTTAGTATGTATCTTTAACTTTTAATTAATTGTATCCAATAAAATTGTGCTCATATAAGAATTATTCAAACGATCACTTGCAACAAGCTAGCTACCGCGCGCTATGTCTTAGCTTAGGATTCAATTAAATGAGTTAGAGCATAATAAAACTTGTCCGTTTGTTTTAGATTTTGGTAAAATTGTGTTTAATAGAATTGTGTTTGAAGAATTAATTTTTAAAAAATTGTATTGAAAAAAATTGATTTGTGTTTGGTAATGATATTTTAAAAGTGTGTTCAGAAGAACTGATTGTATTTGGATGATAAAAGTAGAATCGTTTTTTATGTGTTAATATAAAGAATTTTGTGGGTCCCACATCCAGAATTAATTTTGTTCAACGCAAAAGTTAGTAAGTTCTTAGTTCCATCAAAATCAATTCTACTCACCCAAAATCAATTTCTAATTAATCCTGAATTACCAAACACCCCAAATTTTTACCAAAATCGAGTTTAACCCTCAAAGTCAAACGGATGTTTCAAAAGCTAAACCAACACCATACATGCATTCTTCCATTGCCTTACGTCTCTCTACATATATAATTAAAATATACACTTTTATATATTAAAAGAAGATTATGCGGCAATATTATTTGGTTTTTTTTGGTCAAAAATATTATTTGGTTTTGATATATAATTAGATATACACATGATGTACTCTAGCTAGAGGTTCGTCATGGCTAGTAAGTATTGAGTATGACTACTGCTCACCTATAACATTTCTTTTTCTTTCCTTTTCTTTCTGGGCCTAAGAGTAGTTGTGGATGTACACTTCAATGCGCTCATTATCTGTGCAAACTTCTAGATCAAAGGCTTGCACGCACTAGTCATAATCTTGGTGCAATGGCCCTATATTATACTTCATCCTGTCTAAATTATAAGTAAATAAAGATACTTTTTATTTAAAATATAAATAATATTTATTAATATTTAAATAAATTAAATATTAATTTGTCAATTATATTTTTATTTATAGTAATATTTATATTTACGAGAAACATCAAAAATATATTTTTGAAAAAAATTTAAAACTAGCGAGTATTAATTGAGATTATCCTAGTCTATGTATTTTTGTACAATATTACTTATAATATGGACAGGAGGAAGTAATTCTTAATTGTAGGTAATTACTATATTACTATATTAATATACATTTGTTTTAAGAAGGCTGGTTAATCTCGTTACTCATCAATTTAATAAATACAATAAAGATATCGGGAGCATATATAAGAAACATGCAGAAAGGGACCTGAGCTAAGAGATGGGGAGAGAATATAGCTTTTTCTGCCTCCCCTTACACAGTCAAAGCTCAAAGGTTTTATAGTAGATGTTGTTGAAGAAAAATATGAACGGAGTGAAAAATATGCGGCTTGGAGAAATAAATTTTGTCAAGTAGTCACTGTTAAAAAAAGGGTGGCGCTTAGGGTACACCAATGCTAAATTGGTGTACCAAACACCAATCCACAAATTTACCTGCAGTGATGGGTAAACCTGTTTTTGCCATATTTATGAATAGATCCCATAATAAAACATAAATTCATGTGAAACCATCAATTGTGTAGATTACAAATTTGATAGCCTGGACTTATAAATAATTACAAAAAATGCCATATGCAGAAATAATAGAATAATACAATTATATGATTTTCTCTCTCATCTCTCACCTCATTAAAATCATATTATTTTTAAAAAATACTTCAAATAGCTTCTCATTTTAATCAGTTTTTAGATTTTTCAGCTTCTGATTATTTTTAAAATTTGCAACAAACATGCAAAAACTCTTAATAGTGATTATTTTTTTAAAAAAATTGATTTTTTTATATTATAAAAAATATAACAAACGGGTTGTAAATCAATTAAATCTATCTATTTTAAAATTAAGTAAATTCGGCCCAATTGTCATGTTGTTACATGAAAAAATTATTTTATGTATTATTTTATTTTCTAATAGATATCCAACCCCTCCAACTCAGCACCTCTAAAAAATTTACTAAATGGATCACACCAATAACTCCATATTGGTCGGTACTTAATAGATACCCATAGATACCATTTAAGTACCCCATTAAAGTTGCCCTTATGGTTATCGCTTTCATGTCTATGAATTTTTCATTCACCACTATCACAAACCAAACATAATAAATACTAAAAATTATATTTAAAACATTAACTCAAAAATTATAATTAAAATTATAAATAAAATTAAAATCATTTATTTCAAAATAATTAAAATTCTGACTTTTTACTTAACATCAACTTGTCCACGTTAGCACTTTTCAATGTGTTGGGACATTTTATCAATTTTCAAAAAAATAGAGTATAAATATATTTTAAAAAATTTACATCCTATTTGCATAATTATGTAAAAAAAAATTCATAATATTATATTTGTATAACACCCATATTGCAATTAACTTTCATAAACTCATTAATCTTACAAACAGGTCACTCTTCTCTTATCCTAGCCATTCATATATAATACTATTATATGAATGGCAATGTGTTGATTGAGGTTTGGTACACCAATTTAGTATTGGTGTACCCTAAGTGCCACCTAAAAAAAGATCTTCCGAAAAAATTGTACACAAAAATTAATTTCAATTTATATGAGAAACTATTAGTTAGAAATCTCATATTGTAAGTATTTATAGAATAAATTATCCAAATTGAATAAAAAAAACAAAGGGCTTTAGACTTGTACCAACCCTTGTTGGCATTTAATGGTTATTGAACAAAATGCTTCAAACTGCTTGTAATTATGTGTTTCGCATTATTTGAGGCAAAATAAAGTTTATTTTTAAATATCATTTTATCTTTTTTAAAAAGGAGATTAATATTTTTTGCTTTCAAAGGTAAATAAAAAGTCTACGTATAAATTAATGAAAACATCATTTTTACTCAAATAAGATCAGCCATATTTCCACCAGCCAAGCCCAAACCATTATTCACCGTGGTGGAGAAAACAAAAACAAGACCAAACTAAAGGTAGTCAACGAATATGAGGAACAGATTAGTGAACGCTCCCTGCAGAGTTGAAAGCAAGTGGCGAGGGAGGAGACACGACTCACAAGGGGTGATAACGACCATAGATAGAATAGTAAAGCAGGGATCGATAATGAGAGAGAAGTCACACAGTTTATGACAAAATAAAAATGGGGACTACTTCTAATTTTGGGATAGCCATTGTCATTTCTTAGCATGTGCATTCAGACTCCTCTACATTTGACCTTAGGCATTCACTTTCTCTTCATGTTCAAGGGGCTTAATTTTTTGGACCACTCCTGATATAGCCCTTTATTTAATTAAGGTCGATATATATGTGGTGATTATTAAAAAAAAAAAACTGATTTCAAATTATTAGAGTACATTAAGATTTTAAATGGTGCACAAATATATCTCTGATTAAATAGTTTATTTAAAATAAGTGTCGGTGGACAACAACAGCTCTAGTGCGTGGTTGATGTCTCTGCAGCAAGTACGGTTGGTGCGGCGACGGCTCCCTGGTGCGACGGTGGCGTTTTCAGGCAACCGCAAATGGAGGGCGGAGGAGTTGTGCTAGGGCAACCGAAAGTGGGTGTGTTGAATTGGGGAAATAAAGAAATTGGGGGTGACGTTGTTTTTAAAGGGAGGGTATTACTGTCTTTTGCATGCCAAAAAATGAAGGGGTGTGTGTTGTGAGAAATTAATGTATGGTTTGTTTAATTATATGGTTTTCTATTTATTTTTTTAAAAATGATTTAATTGTTATACATTGTCAGTTAAATTTTTTTACACAAATATTTAATTATATCTAATCGTATAAATATTTGTATAAATATTTTTTTTAAATGTAAGGAGGTGACAACAAGGGGAGCCAAAAATTTAACTTAAAAGGGCCAAGATTAAAAAGTGTATATAACTAATATTTTTATATACAAAGGAAATATATAGCTATATTTGAATACAATAGATACTAACCAAAAAAGATGTTCCAAGAGACAGAATCGTATGCTTTTTCAAAATCCATTTTCATCAGCACACATTTATCCTTTCTTTTCTTCACTACATCAATTATTTCATTAACAACCACCACACCATCCAAGATTTGTCTACCAGGAAGAAAAGCACATTGACATGTAGAAATAACCTTTCCCAAGACACCTTTAAATCTCAAAGCAAGCAATTTAGCCACTGATGGTACAACAAATTTAATTGCTGTGTGGGTATTGTGGATTATACGAAACAACATTATTTTTAAAGATGGTACGGCAAATTTAATTGCTGTTGTGGCTGACATTAAAATTTTGTCTTGGAAATGGTTTACCAATAGGAATGGTAGCAACAGTGGGACCTTGTACTCTGATTGATGTTCTAACCCAATGGAATGCCTTACTGGGAGATAGTTGTTGGGTTAAGTTTTTGCTATGCTGTAGTAATGTACGGGATGATGCTCCTTTGTGTTTTTCTTTTTGGGTTAACTCCTTGCATTCATTTTATGGACATGACACTTCTTGTGCTTTTTGTCTTTTTTTAATGTAATTTGATTTATAAAAAAACTAACCAAAAAAGATAACATATTAAACCAATTCACTTAAAGGAGTAACAAAAAGAATCAATTCACATAAAGGAGAAAAACGAAGAAAAATGTTGCTTTGTTGAAAGAATAGAACTTTTTTGATTTATCATTAACAGAGAGTGTGAATGAAATAAAGAAAGCTAAACAACATCAAATGTAAAATCTGAGTTAAAACGCAAGTATCTAATGGTTTTTATTAATATTTATGGTAAAAAATAGTTTTTTTAGATATTTTAAATAAACTAGGGGGCCATATAAATATACATATATAAGAGTATTAAGTTTAATCAAAATCTTGGAGTGTCACAGCAGTAGCGCCGTTGGCTCTGCCGCTGAGTAATACTATAATACGATATGATTAAATATATATATAAAATGTTAAAGAAAATTTATACTCTTTAAAAAAAGTGATGGTGACACCCTTTTTAAACTTTTTGAAAATTTGGAGTTTAATACGTGTCTTACATAAGCAGTGGGGACATACCGTTGAAAAATGCAATGCGCCTGGCTTATTGTTCACTCTTTTTTTTTTTAAATATTGTTGTATAATTAAATGATATAGTAATTTTTTTTATAAAAGATAAAAAAGTAACTGTGATTATGGAGTAGTTATTAATATACTATGGGTAAAAAGGGTAAAATTAAAATAGAAAAAGACTCTATCAAAAATTAGTATTGCCATTATATATAATTATAGATAATATTATAATTTATCGTACTAATGAAGCTATATATATTTTTTGACAGCATATACTAATTTTTTTTGGTTTTCCACGTATATTTTTCATTGGAGGTAATTCTATTCGAGATACGATTGAACATTAAATATAAACACTTCTTTCAGTAAAAATTCAAACCGTGATTTACCACATTGTAGAGGACTAGCTCCTTTTACTAGATCCAACCCCCGTTGGTTGACAGCATATACTAATGAAGCTATATTAGAAAATAATAAATTTGTTAACGTTAAATCTCACTTACGTCCCCATCCGGCCATCCCTGTTCTGCTTCTGCCGGCAGCTGAAATAGTAACTGTGCATGCTTACTATTCCTGGCTCGGCTAGTTAACTGGCTTCAAGTTAATTTGTAGCTTTTCTTTCATTTTTTGAGTAAACAACCACTTTGATTTTTTAGAGTATCAGATAGTATCACTTTGATCTCTAACAAATGCGAATTAGTCACTTTGGTCCCTGTCGCCAGAAAAATAATCATTTTGAGGGACCAAAATAACAGTTAGGCAATCACTTTTAGAGACTAAAATAACAATAAGTAATCACTTTTAGATACCAAAGTGACTAATGACTGACAGTTAAGGACTAAAGTGACACTTCCTGACACTCTCAGAGACCAAAATAATTGTTTACTTTACATTTTTTGGAAGTTATTATAAAGTAATTTTGAATAGGGCCGTAGCGGCTAAGAAAGTGTTTGGCTTAATGGCGCAAATGTTTACACCACAAAAAAACATAGGGTTTACCATTTCGATATTGCAAAGATTACAAACAAACAAAAAAATTTACAAGGACTAAAAAAAAAACTCGCTATATTTGCAAAAACAAAAAAGATATTTAAGCCTTTTATTTTATACTGTGCAACCTCAGTTTGATTTTGAGTTGTATCCCTTGATTTAATTACCCTTACCCTAAGACAGATCTGGGTATGAGAGGTTTGGATAGTAAATATAAGGTCATAAATCTAAACCTAAGTGTCATCATTGTGGAGTCGGATTCTCTTACTGCTGTTAATTTCATAATAATGGGTGCTTGAAGTCTCACCAGTGCAGTCCTTTAGTTAAGGAGATTCAAAAGCTCATTTCTAAAGGAGGAAGGATCTACGTTACCCGTGCCTTCAGGGAAGCAAATCAAGTTGCTGATCGCCTGGCAAATTATGGCCTTAGCTCTGTTATGTTTTGTAAAATTTTTGATGTTATTCCTGACTTCATTGCTAACTCCCTGCTGGGAGATGATTAATCCGTTATTATTACGACAAACCTCTAGCTCTAACTCTAACGAGGAGGCTGTTTCTTCAGCCATGAATGGGCCAAATAATAAATCCACTGCGGGATTGGGCTTGAGATTCCAATCCACGTGGACTTCGTCAAATCCGGAAGCAGCGGCGCTGACGTTAAACCTGTGGCCCACTGCCACCTTTTTCTTGTAAGACATAAATGAAAAATTGAAAATAGACCCATGAGATGAGGAAGGACTAAACTAACAAATAATATATGGCTTTAATATGAATTTGGTCCCTGTAAAAATTTGAGTTTTGAATTTAGTCTCTACATTTAAAGTCAACGGTTTTTAGTCCTCCCAAATTTCGAGTTTTGAATTTAGTCTCTCCTTTGCGTTGACCAGTGCCATGTCACCCTAAAATGCTGACGTGACATGTTGCCCTGTCCACGTCATTTGACACGTCATGACTTGACTTGCTTGTTTATTTATAGGGACTAAAATCAAAACATATAATTTTTACAGGGACTAACTTAAAAATTAGTCCCTCCTCCTCCACCACCACCCCCTCTCTCTCCTCTTGCTCTCTCTCTCTCTCTCTCTCTCTCCTGCACTGTTTCTCACTCACAATATTGGAACGTGCCTTTCTTTCCCCCCTCTCTCTCTCTCTCCTCTATTCACGCTAGCTTGCTATGATTGAAATTGAACAATTGATATTCACAAAGAAATTGAAGGGGCTAGCTAGAAGGTATAATAATCAAATTAAAATTTGGAAGAGAAGCCCACCCAAAGTCCAAACAACGCGCACCTGAATTTATTTTTTTTCTCTCTCTCCCTCCCCGATTTTTCGAGAAAGCATATCTAGATTTTTCCAGGCAGCCAAACGCGCCATGATGAAGAAATCTAGCATCCTCGCTATCTCCATCGCCGCCGTGTCTGCAACCGCTGCCTCGGTTTCATCTTCCACCCAGGTTTCTCTTCAGGTATGTAGTAGCCGCAATCCCAACCTCTCTGAAATTTCCACCCCGTTTTCTTCGGGATACGATGGGGTTCTGAGACTTATATCCCCAAAGTTCAAATCTCTATTTCGAGTGCGGTTTTGTTTCCGTGAAATTGAACGTGCTCGTTTTGGTTTTGCAGGACGGTGGTGATCAGGGAGGCTCTTCTTCGACGGCTAGTTCGCGCCGAGATTTGACGGGTTGCGGCTCATTGAAATGCTGATTACTGCTCACAGGAGAGAGAAGGGGTGGTGGTTGTGGTGGTGGAGGAGGAGGAGGAGGGGGGGAGAAGGAGGGGGTGGTGGGTGGTGGTGGAGGAGGAGAGTGGAGGAGGGAGGAGGGAGGAGAGAGGAGGAGGGAAAAGGAGGAGAGAGAGGGGGTAGTGGCGGCAGTGGTGTTGGTGGTGGACGGTGGGAGGAGGAGGGACTAATTTTTAAGTTAGTCCCTGTAAAAATTATATGTTTTGATTTTAGTCCCTATAAATAAATGACGTGTCAAATGACGTGGACAAGGCAACGTGCCACATCAGTATTTTAGGGTGACATGGCGCTGGTCAACGCAAATGAGAGACTAAATTCAAAACTTGAAATTTGAGAGGACTAAAAACCGTTGACTTTAAATGTAGAGACTAAATTCAAAACTCAAATTTTTACAGGGACTAAATTCATATTAAAGCCATAATATATTGGTAAAAAAAAAACTAACAAATAATATGGCTAGCTTTTTTTTATTTGAACTGAAATAATATGGCTAGCTAAATCATGACTAAACGATGAAATTCAATATTTAAAGACTTGTTAGCAAGGAAAGACAGACACTATCAAAGAGTAGTCATGTCGTGTCCTAAACGTATCGGATAATATTCCTTTGTGATACTTTATGGATATATTTTTAAGGCGGCGACTAACATACACAAGTTAGATGGGTTGTGTATCTAACACAAGTTTTATCAGCCCTTGGATTAAGTGGTCACACTGGATCTAATTTGCACTTCTCACACCGGATCTTTTTCATGCTTTCTCTCTCTTGCTCCCCGAAAACGAAAACAAACTTCCCTGCAACAAGTTAGATGGCTCCGGTCTCATGTGGAGGCGGTCTTGCGGTGGCCGTGGCTCGCTAACCACTGCAACAAACTTCCCTCCTCCGATTCACTCCGGTCCTACTCCCTCTGATTCCTTCCATCGCCCCTGACGCTGCCACCGTAACCCCGACAAAGCTCTTCCCGCTTCTCCATCCTTGCCTTGCTCATCGTCGGCAACGATGGTGTTGGTGTTGGTGTTGCTGATCGCTGATGATTCAGGAGCGCTTTGTTGACGATGGAAGCAGTTCGGATGGCATGTCGACAAGGAGGTGGTGCGCGAGTTTCTCATCACAACTCCGCCGTTCTCGAAGGTTTCAAAGATTGGAGGGGTGTTGTGCTCGTGGTCGCCGTCGCCGAGGAAGAAGAACAGATTTTGCGTACGAGGTGAACTCTTAAGAACCCCACCGCGTCGGAGTTTCTCATCGGAGCTCTGCCGCTGCCCGCTGGGGACACACCAAACCACGCCATTGTTGCCCTAAAACTTCGTGAACCCAGAACTGCAGCAGCTAGCCGTGCTGTCGCATGAGGCATTGGAGATCGGTGGCGTTGGAAGGAGAATAAGAGGCGGGGGAGCGGATCGAGACGAGACAGGTGCAGGGGTCGTGGGTGATGTTGACCGAGCGGAGTTGTGGTGGCGCAGCCGGTGGTCTGGAAGAAGGTGGGGGAAATCATGTGTGGGAGTGTCCGTGATCTACCGTGAGACACATATTCATCCAAAGGTTAATCTAACTTGTGTATGGTACACAACCTGTTGTGTTTGTGCATGCTAGAAGAAGCCTATTTTTAATTGTATTAATTTATAATTTTTCAGTTTTTAAACTTAACTTTAATTGTTACATATGGTGAGGTCAAAGATGCATGGATGCATTAGACTTCAAATTTCAAAAGTGCATGTTGTTAATTATGAACGACCCCAGCAGCTTAATTGATCCGAGTTGATCAGTTGTACCTAAACAGATCAGTGTTACCTAAAGAAAATGATAAATAATTTGGTAAAGGATGAAAATTTAGATATTATTATCATGATTATTCACTTCCGGTAATTAACCCGCTGTAATTTTTGTTGTACAGGTCCCTTCTGAACTCTGGGTCTAACTTATCGGCCACGCACAGTCACTGAAAAGATTCTAATGTCAGCACACCCCATAGCACATCCTTTTCTTTTCTCTCCTTTCCTTTTCATTTCTTTTCTTTTTTCCTTTCTATTTTCCCTACCTCTTTTCACCTCAGTCCAGTGTCCACCACCTCATGAATCACAATCCTCACATTCGTGCTCATCACATAAAAGACTAGCTTTAGCCTTTAAGAGGGTCCCCTACATTTCAGTGTACTTGTTCTTCTCTTTTTACATTGAACATAAAAGACTAACTTTAAGAGGGTCCCCTACATTTTATTCTCTGAAATTTTTTGATGCCATTAGTCTTTTAATTGTATCAGTCAATTTAGTCATTGAAATTATCCGATAGCGATAGAGAACAAATTAAACTAGCTACCACGTACTTGATCTGTATTGATGATGATGTTATAAATGCCATACCAAAAAGTTAGGACCATCCTCTCTTTTGCTAATAAATAATAATACTACACGATAGAGTAGTTCAAGTATTAATTAATAAACATTGTTGCAAAACTGTGTCAGCCAGACAGATTCAACACTGTTGACCAATGGACCAGTTAGCTATCATGAAGTTTTCTATCATCAACATATATTGCTCTTATTACAAATAATTTGTGCCACTCTCAGCTCGGAACATATATACATCCTATATATGAAGGTAATCCACATCCGTGAGATTTCAATCAAGATGAGGACACTGATATATATGCACTTCATGTTCGCAGTGGCACAAACACAAAGGAGTTAACTACCTTTGAGTTTGAGGCAACATTCAAAGCAAACTGTGGTAGATGGTAGCTTGAGATTTGCATAATTCACAAAGGAGTTAACATCGTAATTTAAAATCCCCCAATGGTATTATCATTTTAAATAGACTTTATACATACCACGATATGTAAATCTAACCTGGTGGAGCCTGTCCAATAGTCATATATACTTCTATTTGTTGGATAAAGTTAAGGGAGGGGAAACTAGATTGGCTTAATTGGACGTCGTTCCACTCATTACATAATTTTGGTTCGGATACAGGACTTTTAGTTTTTTTTTTTGTTTTATTTGGTAAATTGTTATTTTGAATTAGCACAATGTTACATGGACCACCATGCAACACCCAAATTTTGAGTTTTACTCATACCACATGGGTGTTGCATGGTGGGATAGGTGTTAGCCTATCATTACTCTTTGAATTAATACTTTTTCTTAAGAGAATTTCTCATAAATTTTTTATATGAATAAGTTGCAAATGACATTTGGTAATTGGTATTTTTTTTGTCATTATTCACACACACAGGGGTTGGGAAAAGGGGCTGGATGGGGGTTTGATCCCCGCCCTCTTACATATCACCCGAACTCTTTAACCACTTGAGCTACATCACAGAGATTGGTAATTGGTATTTTTTTTTTTTGCGTTCAAAAGTAATTGGTATTTTAAATATCATATTTCATTTCCCTTCTATTAGCCCAGTAGGAGAGTAAGGGCCAGTGGTTCTATCAATTGTGCCATTCAAAGAGCCCATTAGGCCCACTCTCACTATGGGGCCATGGAACGCAAATCGTATTGGCCATTACTCAGCAATGGTTGATGCTCCCTGCACCCACATGACTAACTCTCTACACCCACATTTAAGTTTTCTAAAAATTTAAAGACAGAAATACCCCTCTCTTCTTCCCCCATTCTTCTCCCCTATTCCTCCTCTGTTGGAACCAACACCCCCCCCTTAATTTTTTTTTCCTCCATTCTCTCAACTCTTTTCCCTCTTGCCACAATGGCTATAGGTAGGCATGGCAACGGGGCGGGGCGGGGCGGGGCGGGGACGGGTTTTACATTCCCCGTCCCCGCCCCCGATAGTGCTCGGGTTTTTCCGTCCCGACCCCGATCTTGGTCGGGGTTGAAAAATCAACACTCATCCCTGCCCCGGCGGGTGTTGGGTTTCCCCGCCCTCACACCCGCACATAGTATTTTAGAATCCAAATTTTTATTTTAGAATTTTAATTTTGATAGAATTAAAGAAATTTAATACTCTATTTTTTAAGACATTTTTTTAATATATTTTGTTAGACAAATAATAATAAAGAAATAAAGAATTAAAAATGTAATTTTTTATAATATTAATGCATTAAATATTATACTATAAGTGTAATAAATGTACGGGGCGGGTTCGGGGTGGGTATTAGTTTCCCCAACCCCGACTTTTAAATGCGGAGAAAACCCGAACCCGTCCCCGACCCCGGTCAAAACGGGTTTTCCCCCGTCAAAATCGGAACGGGTTCGGATGGGTACCCACGGGTTCGGGCCCCATTGCCAAGCCTAGCTATAGGAAGGTCGATCTGTGTCCATTATTAATATCAAACCATTATTTATACAATTAAAAAGGATGTGCAGGTGCGTAGTGCATTTACCAGTTAATTATACAAACTACAATGCAATTGAAATGGACCATACGAATTGTATTATAAATGGACACAGGTCTATTGGAAATGAATTAGTCCATGTCAGTTTTCCGGTGCGTGACCTCCGGCTAGCCGCAAGCCACTGCGACGCAGTAGCCACCGACGTCCCACGACCTACCCCGCCGTCCACTTCCGACGTTGCTTCCTCTTCGTTGTTTGAGTTCTCCGCCTGTGTTCTCTTCATCTCCAGCGAATAGCCTTTTTTTCTTGCTTCTGGTTGTTTTCGGAAGTACCACTTCCGATATTGATTTTTTGATTTCCGGAAATGGTACTTCCGGTGTGTATTTTAGAAGAAAAAATACTTACCGGAAGTACCATTTCCGGAATACAAAAAATCAATACCGGAAGTAGAACTTCCGGTGTGCTTTTTTATTACTGCATACATACAAGTTTAGCCAAGGTTCTTGATTGGTTCACCAAATTTTCTGAAGCTTCATTGAAGATGTATGAAGATACCATCCAAAAAAGTGAAGCAGCTCGAATTGCATAATATAATTGCAGAACTATCGAACTATCATGACCGAGAAGGTTCCTGTTGAGTTCCTTGTATGATATGCCAAGGAAATGGTGATGTGGTTAGCATACAATTATGTTTGAGTCTTGAGTATTGAAAGTTGCAAACAGGAGGTTACAAGATTAGGTGAGGAAGAATCAAAATAAAATGGGTGCACCAAAGAAGTGGAGAGGGACGGTTGCAGTCGCACATGGAGAAAAATGGGGGAAGAAGGGGATTTGGAGGAAGGATATTTTTGTCTTTAAATTTACGAAAAACTTAAGTGTGGGTGCAGGGAGCATCAGCCCTCAGCAATCAATCACCATAAGAAATTTTGACCAAAAAAAAAATCACCATAAGAAATAGATTAAATACTCTCTCCATCTCATTGTATTTGTCATGCTATGTTTGATTCAAAGAGAGAAAGTAAAAAAAAATGACAGAGATGAAAAACAAAGTGGGAAGAGAGAAAGAGACGAGACAGATAGTAGATTGTTACTCATATGAGAGAAATAGGAAAATAAAAGGAGAAGAAACTAAAATACAATTTTATGTTGTATGAATTTTATCTTCCATCAAAGTCAATTTGATTAGTTAATTAAATTATTTTTTATTTTTATTATATTAATTAATTAATTAACCGATTAGTAATTTTTTATGTCTAGCACTTGATTAACAGCAAGTAAATACTGTAATTGATAAATCTCTAACACTTGATCAACTAAATAAATTATAGAAACTAAAAAATTCTTTAAATTAAATTAAACATAAATATAAATATAGCCTTGGCGAGCAAACCTTGATTTTCGTGTGGGGTCATCTCTTCTTTTCTTTTTCTACTCGTACGAGGCCTACAAATAATTTATTTATTAATCACACGTGCGCTGCCTTGACTTTCCCACATATTCTCCTCCGCAGTCAAAGGACAAATGTTGATTTGGCTGCTTTCGTCTCGTAACTTGTAAGTTAGATATTGTAGAAGAATTATTTTCCACATAATCTTGTCCACATATTCGATTTATCGGTGAATAAAATGCGTCATTCAATTCCAATACGTCAGCTTTAAAGTTGTTGGTCAATACTAAGAATTAGGGGAGGGTAATGTGTAGTATCCTTTAGGAACATTATTTAAGCAGCTGTATTTATTTGTAAAAATAATGTAATTTTTAATACTCATCAGGAACTATAGACACACTAAAATAAATAAAATTTAAATATTTACTACTACTTTTTTTTAAAAAAAAAAGATCGTATTTTCGTAAAACCTTCATGGATGCGATTTTCGTAAATTGGTTTACATCACTCTCTGACTTTCTGTTAAAGAAAAAACCATTTAAATAACCATCCAGAAGCAAGATTAGAATGGACGCAGTCATAGAACTTGATTTATTGCCATTCCTTAAATATAATGATAATATTATTAATTTATTATGTGAAAACAGGAAGCTTCGGGGAAAGACGTACTTTTGCATTTTCCTATGCCTTGCATCGACGACGAATGAATCTATAAAATGATAGAGCGCACGCACACGCTGCAAAACACTAGCATCAATCAGATATGAAAAGGTCAGAGTTAGAAGCAGCAGGGACAAGAGGGTGCAAAGAGCACCCAAATGACAAACAACTACCAGGCGTTTGCTCTTATTGTTTAAGAGACAAGCTTTCAAAGCTTTGCAACAACAAACCAACTTATCTTATCCCTCCTTCTCCTCGACCCTTCTCTTCAGCCTCATCATCAAATTATCGCAGCCGCCGCCGCCGCCGCCACCCTTCTAGCGTGACGGATTCTTTTTCTTCCGTGATTGGCTTCAATTATGGGTTGAAGAAGAGCAAGTCTATTGCCTTTGTTGCTTCAAGCAGCCAAGTCGGAGATAGGGAAGTCAATGGAGACAACAAGGGAAGTAAGAAAGGTGGCTTTTGGTCCAAGCTACTCAAATTGACAAGAAAGGACACCAAGGAGGCCTTCATGCATTCAAGGACGATGAGGGAGGGAAAGAGTTGACTTTTTTTGGGTTTAATTTAGATCCGCTTTTTTAATAACGTAACTATACTTAATTAAATTGTAATAAATTGTAATGTAATGCGATCAGTCAAAATCGAATTCGTCCTAAAATTAGACGATGGGACGACCACGATCTTACTTTAATTATTAATATTATGTCTCGCAGCTGTAAGTTTAACAATTGAGGTGTTGCATTCTTGGATCAATAACGTTTGCATTTTGTTTCAGGAATTTCGATGGTTTTCTTTAGATTCAATATTTGCTCAAGATAAATCAGATTAAAATATTTCATTCTTTACTCCTCGAACGTGCAATTTAACAATCAAGGTCTGATGGCTTGCCACTGGCGTTCTAACTAAATCCAATAACCATCTATCAGAATAAGAATGGCGGCCTAAAATTTTCTTCTCATTTGTCACCTGCACTTAACTTTCAGAAGATGAAAATTCACCACCACACGAGATCGAGATCCACAAGAACGATACAATCTGGGATTCTTTTCGGAGAGGGTATGCTAAACGTACCAGTGGAATGAATGGTATGTTTGATTCCACGTGGAGATCACCATTGACCGCGTGCTAGTACAGAAGCCACACTCAGTAGCTTCTACATCCAGATTGCCTCAGGACACGATTTTTGTTAATCCCAAACACAAGAAATTCCGAATCGAAATAGACCAAATACCAGCAACTCTGGCTTGTATAATTTTAAGTATTCCTTCTTTGGATTATCTATCTTTGTAATGAGATTGATTGATATGGAACCATATATGAGCTTCTGTATAGCAGACTATCTTTACATCTTTACATTGCATTTGACTGTAAACTACCAAACGAAAAAAAATAAGAAAAAGAAAAAGATAATAAAGCGGAAGACAGCATGCTAGACCTTCCCATTACTGTACACATGATGGTATGGCCTTGCATTCCCAATTCTAGAACACTTACAACTTCTTGCCCAAATTATGGATATCTATCATCTAGAAGGACCAAAAATATTGGCCCCCATCAATGAATAATCCTCGTCGTTGTCACTAAGTCGGTCCATTGATTGAAGGATGGTTCAGTCTTTGAAATATATCATCAAGGGATTCAGACGAGGGGACACGAGAGGCCGTATTATCTTGCTGTGTTTGCCGTATGGGTAAGAACCCTTTGGCCCCGGTATTGGCCTTGAAACTCCGAAAGCCTTTCGCTATTGTTTGCCATGTCGAAACCAAACCCGAAGTTCCAGCAGTATCAGCAGAATGAGTATCGCCTCGATCAAGCAAGGAAACCTTAGCAGAGTCTATGTTTTTCTCTTCTGCCTTCAGTTTAGATGCTAGTCCACTCTGCTGTCTCACAGCAGCATACTTGCTGCTGATGGCTTCCCTGCTCGAACTATATCTCCTTGTCTCTTCCTTCAAAGTTTTAGGAAGACGTCCATTTATTTCTGCATTAATTAAACTCGGAGTCCCCTTCATTTCAACACCATTCTTCTCCTAAACAAAAGCATAACATCAGTGAACTGTTTGAAAGAGCAGAGTAACAAACGTCATATCTTGCAGCTGTCAAAGTCACGATGAAGTTAAATTACTTCCACTTTTTTCTTTTTGTGGCATGTTGACATACCATAATATTGTTGCTAGATTCAACATCACTACTGTTGAAATTCCTTGCAAGTGGAACAACTTGTTCACCTACTTTACGTCCTTGTTCAAGCCAACACCGTTCTACAAATTATATGAATTCAATAATCAGCAAAGGTATCACATATTCTATATACCACATTACAATTAAGTTTCAGTGTTTCACTAATTTGGACATGATTCGTCATTTAAAAACTTGAACTAAATTTTTAACAAATACAGAAGTCTTAGCTTGCATACCTTTCTGCAAGATCATTAACCCGGATGGATCAAAACCATCCATATCTTCAGCTTCAGTTTTGAAAATATATCTATTCCAACTCCCCAGAAAATCGAATAACCTGTCAAAGAAGTTGCATGCAACCAGAAGGGTGTATATAACCATAATAAGTGGATAGATTTTGTTAAATTCATCTCCAAAGAAAGGGACAGCATTATCAATGTTCCCCATTCGCTGCAATCAATCACATAATGCACCAAATTAGAAAACAGAATTAATTGGAAGGATAGAAAGTAAATCGGATGATAGGATGATAGGAACTAACGGCCGTTCACTAATTCTAACCAAATTAGTCAGTTCAGCAGTGCATAATCCGATTTTCTAATTGCTGGTCTCATAGGCTTGACCAAAATGGCCATGGGTCTAGTTCATGGTTGATCGTTCATTAGTACATTTAAAACTATGATTGAAAGCATCTCTCTTTTTCTTCTTCTTTGCCCTAAACCTATAACTCTGAGCATTTGGTAAATTTTAGATTATCTTGGACTACCTCTACAATATTTTGTGGAATCAATTAGTATCTAATTGAGAAAGAAATCTTAGGAGTTGTTTTTTGATTTTGTTATATTTTCTGATTTTCCCCTTATTTAAGTAGTGTTATTAGTCTTATTGTTAGTGGCCATGGTTTTACCTCATTATGAGTATAAACAGGAGTATTAAGGTATTGTAACACGCTACATGCTAATAATATTTGCAGTATACTACTGAAAGTTGTCTTGCTCTCTTTTATTCCTTCACCCTAAACCTGTAAACTTTCTCTCTTATTTCTTCACCCTAAACCTGTAGTTCTTAACAAATGCTATATGCAAAAGGGTTAGAAAGGGAGTACTAAAGTAGAAAGCAATACATGAAAGCAGGATGAAAGAATTACCTGTTCAAATATAGTTGTTTTATCAGAACCAAGGCGAATGAGATTGAGAAAGTTGTATGAAATAGGGGGAGCATAACGAGCGATCATCCTAGGAACAAGAGAGAAAATAAATGATAAAAGATATATACAAGATAGCACCAGAAATTCAAGAAACAGAAATAAGTAGCAGGTAGCAGTAGTGAATATTACTCACGAACATATCATGAGCAAGTTAACTGAGCTGGTCTGTCTAGGTGTCAATGAGTAAAACATCAGCATTCCAATTTTGAGCAAGGAGTAGTATGTGCAAATGCACATGTACATGAGTGGAACAAAAGCAAACGCCTAAGCAAGAAATTGAAGATGTGTGATTCAGAATGCAGCTTGTCTTCATTTATATTATACGGTAAATTAAAGCATTTCATTTAAGAAAAGAAACATAATATGAGATTCCATGAGTAATTTGTTTGCATTAATTTCATGCATAACCCAACTCCAAAGTTGAATTTAAGTTCAACACTTCTTTATGGTGTCAGGAACACAAGGTTTCACAGGTAGCAAATTAGAGCCTTAAACCAAAAAGATGCAAGTTTATTTTGCTAAGAAAATATAGGCAGAGAACCAAGCATATTTAAAACAAAAAACTAAAAAATAAAACACAGGCACTTGACCAATATGCACCCCAAAAGATCCCAAATTACTCAATCACAAGGAAATTCATATAATACATGTTGACTTCAATTTTCTCTAAATTGTGACAAGATTTTCAATATTTTCAATATTCTAGAATGAGATCATCAAAAACTTTTTTTGACAAGGTGAAAGATTTCAAATATATGTGCAGCATTTCAGTGTTACAAATGCTTAATCTCTTAGAAATTTGGTCTACCTGCACAAGCACCTCCCGTGTTCCAACAGATTTTATAAGAATTGAGAAAAGAGATAGATCAACGCTAGGTAGAAGAGTAGCCTCTGCTAAAAGAATTGCAACAGACATGATACCAAGTATAACAGCCAAGCCTTTTTCAACTTGTTTTCTTAAAATGCATCGCCAGAAAAATTCTGCAAAGAAGCAACATTTATTCAGAATCCTACTCCAAATGCTTCTAATTTGTGTGTGTGTGTGTGTGTGTGTTTCCTTTCTCAATTAGGTTTTGTGCTGCATTTAATGTTTGCATTATTTCATCAGGACAGGTTTGTTGGGAGTCCCTCCATAATTGATGGGACACCTTGATGAATGAACCTTGATAATTCAAATGTATGGAAAATAATTAATGACAACATTCCAAGGTCTTGGAATTAACTGTTGACTCTTGAGACCATCACATTCATCTTAGAAAATGGAGATTGCATTTTCAAGGAGTTTTGGAAATATGAGAAACAAATAATATCTGCTGTCTCATTTTCTTGAGTTGGGCTGAGTTGTTCCATTCTTGATGCATTTTGTTTGTGTGTATTTGTAAAAAACTGAGAATTTAGTAAGCTTTAACTTGAGGAGTGTTACAATACTAATCTAGATCCAGTAACATATTTAGCACATTAGAACGTTAGCCAACTATAGTTGTGACCGTAGCTAATAGCTTTTAATTACCTCTGTAATTAGTACTTGATTAGTTCAAATGCTTAATGCACTCATATATAGTAAAAGTAAGATGAACTTTGTGTAAACAAGACATGCAAGTGGGATGGATATATGCTGCATTATTTGTTATTGATATCTTCATATACAGAAATGATAACATGCTCATGGGACATCATGGAAAACTAATAGAATCCGCTTTGCTAATTAGAACTAGTAAATACAACTCCAGTTCCAGGGGGAAAATATATAGTGAAGTTAGGAATGAGTAGGTTAATAGAAATTTTTATAATTACCTAAAGTGTCAAATAAAGACCCTAACTTGCCAGTCCGAGCAGGTCTGATGCTTGACATATATTTCCTGAAATGATTGCATAAAAAGTTGCATAAGGTTAATATATTTACTGGCATAAACAATACTCCCTCCAGTCCAAATTATAAGCAACAAAGACACTTTTTTCTTGGTCCAAAATATAAGCAACATTCATCAATTTTTAAACAAATTAAATGCTAGTTTTCCAATTATACCATTCATTCAATGCAATATTTATATTTACGAGACACCAAAGGGGATATTTTGGGGGGGGAATTGAAACTAGTGAGTATTAATTAAGATTATTCTATTTCAAAGCATTCATTGGTCTGTGTGTTTTTGTACTATGTTGCTTATAATATGGACCGGAGGGAGTATTATAGAAGGATGTTAAATAGGGGCAAAAAACCAACAGAAAAGAAAACATAATTAGAAGCAAACCATCCAGTTGAGTTGCGGCGTTCATAATTCTTTGTCGTGTCTTCCAATTCAATGGCTTCTAGTACATAAGTCATATACTCACTGCAAGAGCAACAATATAGACCTAGTTGTGAGGATGTGAAAAAAGTAAATGTTACAACCGACTGACCAAGCTGCCATATATACCCAGTCAATAATCTATTGTGGAAGGGTCGGACAATGCCAATGAGCAAAAGAATTAACAACCCACAAAGTCTTGATGAATTATATACATTGAAAAAGTCTTTTCTATGACCTGATCTCTTCAATGCTCATCCTATATGTGGCAAGAAAAAATATGTTTCCTCATAGGATACCATCAGAAAGCCAATTTTTACAAGGTATTTCATATTAATAGAAGCTAGGAAGCAAAGCTAAAACTGTTCTCCATTCAAGTAAATCTAATTAATTAGAGAAATTATAAGAAGATTCATAAGTAAATATGGTTAAAAAGAAAAAAATACTAACAGTAATGCATGTAAAAATAAACGGTAGGCATTATCATTAACATGAACAAAAAAAATTGAATATTGCTTTATTATGTGCTTATACTCATAGGAAGAATATAACAACCAAAATACCTTTCCTGGCTGCTGTAAAGGATTCCAGTCCAATTTTTCGAATAACCAACTTAAAAGACTGAGTTGATCATTTTCTTACCTTTTATATCTGCAGTACTCCTCAGTAGCTCCCCGAAGATGACGTCTTAGTGTTGCCATTGACTTCTCATCAGTATCATAATCCATATCACTTTCCCCTAATCGGCCACCTTGTGGTCTGAAGGATGGGTCGTCCCTAATCTGGAAATTTGAAGGTTATATCCAAACAAAGAACCATGTTCTGTAATCAAAATCTTTAATCAAGGAATGTATGATTGATACCATTTGAGTTAGCATATCATCAATTACATCCATGTAAGGTCTCAGGGGATCTCGCTTGGACATCTGGTTGGATGTGGCTTGAGCAACCTACAGAAATAAACCATCATTAAACTTCAAGTTTTTGTTTTTGTTTGGAGGGAGCCGGGTTTTAGAAACAGGGTTACTATAAACTTCAACTAAACTGTATACAAACAGGGTTACTCTAAAGACCAGAGTTCAGATTGGATGATTGGCATCGAATGTGAGTTTAATGGCCTTTACCAACTCTCCAGCTATCATCGCATTTGCACTGCCATAGATTCACCCCTTCTGATTCCTACTCAATTGGGTCCTCTTAGCCTAGTGGCCTTGCAAAGTTACAGAAATTAGTGCCAAGCCTGTTCAAGTTATCTACTCTATCCTGTGAGTTGTGCGGACTTACGAAACATACTCGTAGTTCATTTCGTAATCAAATCTATAGTCAAGCAAAGTCTCCTTTTGCCTTGGTCCATTATGACATTTGGGGTCCCAGTCATATTGAGCCAACTTTGGGGTTCAAATACTTTGTTACATTCACTGATGGCTACTCGTGTTGTACTTGGTTATTTTTGTGAAAAATAAGTCTGAATTGTTCCCATTCTTACTTTGCAGTGATAATTCTCGTGAATACTTATCTCAATCCACTGCATAAGTGCATAATTCCATGATTCCAAATTTCCTATATAATGCCGCCCTGCTTGCTTATGAGTTTAAAAATTACTATATTTCCAGTGTATCCAGAATTTACAATTAAGCCAACTAGATTTGGGGAAGACATCTTGGGGTGGGGGTTCTATTTAAGTTTATTATAAGAATAAGACAAGTAACAAACAAGAACAATCAGTTCTTATTTTGCTTGACATGAGATTGACATAATTTTCACGTTTGCATATACAGACCAGGGAAACAGAAAATATAATATTTTAAAATTATAAAAGAAATTTTATGGATAACATGTACGAACCACTTACAACAATGGCATTTGAAAGTTCTTGGTGAGCATCATCAACTCTGACAGCCATTTTAGCAATTTTGTGGGAAAGAACTTTTTGGCGGGTGGTCCAGTCAGCATTTCTCCAAACACTTTTAGGAATTTCACTTAAACCGAAGCCAAGAAGAAATGCACCAGTAACAAGTCCAAAAGTATTCGAGCAAGCCATGGCTAATCCCGAAATACTTTCACTCCTGTTTATAGAAGAATTATATATTATATATTATATTATATATATATATAAAAGAAACAAGGTGCAGGCTGCACTTACTGCATGTTAATTTGTAAGCTATGACCATCATGACAAAAAATATAAATTAATTGGGCAGAAGGTAGGCATTTATGCATCCATGACTTTAAAAAAAACACAGGCTACTGATTCAACACTTAGAAAATCTGTGACTTATATTTACTACAATGACTTTCCAAAATGTCCGCGTGGCTTTTTAATGTGTTGAAACACTGGACTTAGTTATCATGACCTTTGATTTATCTATATTGTTACAAATACAAAACCTTGGCAAGACGTCAAATTGAGGTTCCTTGAAATGTAAATATTCAAGAAAAAATTAGTTATGTTTGTGGCTTTGAGGAAATTATAGAAATCTTCAAGTGAAAATAATAATTAGAAAACTCTAGGCAGCAATATCTTAGAGCCGACTTCAATACAACAAAAATCTAAAATATACTGAAAAACAACCAAGGGTAAGGGAATGAGAACCAACCGGCTCTTGTGCATCACGAAGAGAAGAATAAGTCCAAAAAGGCCAATGAACCCCAGAATTAGATAGAAGACCAAGTTAACATGTACACTAGTCTTCAGTCTTTCTGACGCAGTGAAGTCCCCAGCATCTTCAAAACCCTGAATAAGGGGCACGACAACCCTGCTTAGGAAAACATAATTTAAATATGAGTAACTTGTTTGAACTAAAACAAGAGGTTGTAAAAGTGTTGCAGTCATAAATGTAGAAACTTTTATATGAAGCGTACCAAGTAAGCAAAAAGGTACTCCAATATGACCAGCTCCAAAAGAAAGAAATGCCACTATTTTCCTGGTGGGAGGATATTGTCTGTGTGCATTAAATAAAGAAACATCATTAAATGAATGAAATCATTAGCCTTTGTCCACAACATGGAGGTAGCACAATATTTGTCAGAAATCAGAATCTATAACACTTCTACACTAATAAAAAGTCAATCCCTCTGGTGCTAAATGAGCAAATATTTCTTCAAGTTTTGGAAATGAAATCCAGATATTCAGAATTTCTTGATATCCAAGTCCTTTTGGAAGGTTAACTGGATAAGGCTCCCTCTAAGGTGAAGACTTTTGCTAGGAAAATGGTAATTAATAAAATGATCTGTTGTGTACTACTATGCCTCGTTGGTCTACTTCTCATTTTTATTTCAACATATGATTTTTTTTTTATTCCTTAACCAGTGCCTTAAGACACTGATAAATTCCCCTACTAACCCACCTAATTACTGAACAAAAAGTATGGAATGTCTTCTATGTTTCCAAGATATTTTAAATTCATCTATTTTTCATTCGATATATCCAGCAAAACTAATTTATAAATCCATTCTGATTTTCAGAGCAATCAAACATCCACCTAAAACATTAACTAACTCTTGCAAAGTACGGAGAGAGCCTTTAAAAGGCAACCTAGGCAGGCAAAGCATTTTTAACTCAAGAAATCTGTTACGCTACCCAAAAATACTGAATTCAATTAAAAATGTATAAACATAATAATTAAAGCAACGAGATAAATAAATAACAATAGGAAACCCGTTAATTGAAGAACCAAATTGGAAATGGATGAAGGAGCAGGAAGAGAGATAGAAAAGAGATGGTTAGTAATAGTAGTACCGCCCAAATGTCAGCGGGGACGAGGATGATGATGGAGAGGGAACAGAACCAGGTGTATCCAACGGTGAAGAGCACGTAGAGAGGGACGTCACGGCCAGCGAAGTACCTGAGCGTCAATAGCACCATCCCCATCGTGAGGGGCAGCGAGATCAGGTAAAACACCCACATCTCTCTCTCTCTTTCTCGATCGATGGATGACAGTGGCAGTGACTTTCAGGTGAAGTATACCAACTGCACCACCGCCAAAACCCTGTTGCCTTGCCTCTGGGATGCGCGCACGGCTTCTAATGATTCTCCTGTATTAAGGGTATGTTTGGATTAAGAGTTTATTTAAGCATTTATGACATAAATATTTATTATATAAGTGTTTGTATATAAGTTATTTTTATAATAAAAAAAATATAAATAAAACTTATTTCATATAAGTTTAAATTGTTTTAATAAATTATTCTAAAAAATTTATAAAATAAGCCTAAAATAACTTATAAACTAACCATTAACTGTTTGACAAGTGTTTATTTTTAGTTTTCAACACATAACCTCATCGTGATTTTTGTTTGTATAAACTAAGGCAGAGAGGGAAACTAATCAAGGGATGTCCTTTATTTTTTTAGTCAACAATCAACAAGGGATGCCTTTTTTCTTGGTCAAACAATCAAGGGATGTTATTTTTTTGGTCAACAAATTTGTACTTTTTTTTTACGGGCTAAAGGGCATGAAGGCCCAATAAAGCTAACTAAGGAAAGCATATTGTGGTGGCTTTGTCAAATGTTAACTAAAGAACAAAGAGATGGGACTGTGGCAAAATAAGTGCATCCAAGCTGAGCTCGAAAAGAGGCAACCGACTATTTTTGAGGAAAGTTGGAGTGTGAACCAACTTCTGCCGTTTTGAGAGTCATTAACGAGAGCTCTGCTAGGGTTAGGGTTTGGATGTCCTTTTGAGAAGCAACGCCACTCTCAATGGCGGACCTTCTTAGTGGCGGGTGGGGGCCACGGCTCCCCCAGGAAAAAAAAACTTTTTTTAGAATACATTTTGTTTTTTTGTCACTCCCAAGAACAAAGATTGATTGTGTTTGTGTGTATGAGAGAGAGAATTTGAGGATGAAGGAGGAGTACGGGAAGCAAGTTGGGTGTGTGTGTGGGACTCTTGTGAGAGTGAGAACCTTTGGGGGAAGTTATTACTTTTGCATTAATATGTTGGTCTGCTGCCCTCTAAACGTATTTGTGTTTGGTATATAGTGCTCTTGTTGGTTGCTACATAGATGCTCTGTTTTATCCAATCTTTGGTTTCATCTTGCTGTGATGCGGGCACTCCCAGTAATGGCTAAAAATACCGTATCGCTGTCCAATAGCTAGAGCATGGATATAATACATGTTACTCTTTATATGTATTTAGTATTCCTAATACTCTATCTAATACATCTTTTGGCTTATAAAAAATCTAATACATATTTTGGCTTATAAAAAATATATATATATGATGCATGAGTTTTAATTACATTATTTTAATTATTTTAATTACTAGCTAATTTGTGGCTCCCCCCAAAATTTTAGTCAAGGTCTGCCACTGGCCGCTCTGCTTTGGAGGGTTGGCGTCGCTGCTCCATGGCTGGGGTTGGAGGGACCACATTCAGCGATGGGTTGGTGTGCTCCTCTCTCGTTTTGGTTTGCGTTGTTTCCTCTTTCAAGCGTGGAGGCTCAGGGTGTTTTGGTGCAACCGCCGCCGCCGCCGTGGAGTTGGGGTCAGCGTTTTATCTCTAGATCTGTTGGAGCTTCTTCGTTTTTTGGGTTCTGTTTTGCATTTGTTGTCGTGTGTGGGTTGTGTTGGTTGTTTTTGTTTCTCTGATCTTCTCTATTTCATGTTCGTGATCGTCTGTGCGTCGTTGCTTGAACCACCTTGTTGTGCCTGGCTTTCTGGATCACCGATGCAACGACGTGCCCACCTCCTCCGTTGTGGAACCTGGCTTGGAGCTGCAGTGTCTGCCATGGCCCCTCGAGTGGGTTTCCGCCTTCCCTTTGGCAGCTTGTTCTTGGGGCCCATTTGGAAGGGGGCAAAAAAGGAAAAAAGATATTGCTGGATTAATGACATGTGGGCTGATTCGTTGATGTAGATGGGCTTGGGGCCCCAAATGGGTCAAAACCAACCCACTCAAATAATGTTTTGACATGTCGGAGGCGGGCTCGGTTGTTGCTTTGTTGTGTTCTGGTTTGTTTAGGTTTCTGTTTGTTTTTTGTTTTTCTCTGCTTTGTGTAGTTTAGTTTAATGTTGTGTTTAGTTTATGTTTTTGCATGTCAGCTGCAAGTCTTTGGGTTGTAGTTTTTTATGCTTTGCAACTTTGCATGTAGCTTGACTATGGCCAGTTTATTACTGGGTCATTTGTACTGTTCTTTGAGCTTCGGACTTTGCCCGTTTTTAATGAATCCTTCTTCGACAAAAAAAAAAACTAAGCTCGAAGACCATGCTTAACAAACGTATGAAATGGAGTTTGCCTCTCTGAGTGTTATGATGCCTGTAAATGTTGCTCATAAGTATCTGTATTTTTTATTATTTAATCATCAATTATTTTTCCACATTGTCATACACCGTGTGTGATATGCCATTACTTGATTTTTATACTCTATTTGGATGTGTAGTGAAAGTGAGAGAAAATCAAATAGAAAGATGATAAAATTAAATGAGAGTTGATTTTTGAGTTGCTTGAATTGAATGGAAAAATAAGGGGAAATACAAGGGGAAAAAAGTATAATAAGCTATTCCCATGACCTTTATTCTTTAATTTCTTGGAAATTCCCTTAATTCAAACAAAGCAGTAGTTCCGCTAATGGTGAATTGGACATAAACTCAAAGTCCATATGATTGTTTCATTTTAGACACTTGCTACACTAACAACTTATTTTGCACCATATATAAGTCCCACACACGGTGGACAATCAAATCAATCATCAAAGAAATGCAGTTGCACAAACTGCCGAATTTAGAAGCTTCCTTCACCCTTCACTATTCGTTAATTAGGCATGCTAGCTTATAAACTTGTAGGCCTCCCCTCCTCCTCCTCCTCCTCCTCTTGTTTGACTCCAAAAGGGAACACTAGGAAATTCTTTAAACCACAATCAGAATTTAGAAAAGTCCTCCCCCTCCTTTCACTTAATAGATGCTATTTTATTTGCTCTTTTTTCTTTCTTTCTCTGTGACATGACAATGTTGTCAAAGCTAGCTTTCAGTCTATTTCTCCATCGGTTCAACCTATCCTCCAATCTTGCATGATTGTTTTCTCATTTTGTGGATGTCGTGTCACTTCGTGAAATTCCACTTTCGCACTTGACACTTGGGAACAGAATAACAAGAAACGCGAGTTGAAAATATGAAATAATAATGGCATAAGAGACAAGTTTTAAAGATATAAGAACTATCAAATTAATTATTCTTCAAATAAGTCACCGTAATCAACAAGAAAGTAAAACCCATGTTTCCTTAGGAAACCCCCATTGAACTATAGTCTCTTGATTAATAAACGACTTTTATTTTTATAAACTCTAGAACTCCAAAGCTATTATTTATATTTATATTTAGTACACTGGCGATACAAAATTATTATATTGCAATTAATAGGTATCACGCTATATGAGTATCAAGAAGTAAGTTCTTAATGAATATAAATTGCAAACATTACATTTATTTAAATTGTTTCGCATTTTTCCAAATAATCATAAAAGGTTTTGTTTGTCTGAAATATTTTATATTTTTACTTTTATTACAAAAATATCATATTATTTTTACTTTAATTTGCTTCCTATTTTAAATTTTTTATATAAACATAACGAAACTAACACTTTTTTAAAGAACTGGTTCTTTTTTTGAAACTGTTCTCTTAATAAAATTTTGATTATATACTATTTTAAATAAAAAATACAGAACAGCTATTGAATACAAAAAAAAATTTGGTACAAATTATATTATAACGAAATTAATAGCACCCAATCACAATTTTGTACCATAAATAAGTTAAAAATGACACCAAACACTTCAGTTTTGTACTCTTTATAGAATTTTTCAATAAAATAAACTAATATAAATGCAAGCTAGATCATCAAAATAAGTTATGTAAGAAATTGATGTTTTACGTATAAAAAACAAAAGTGAGTGGTCAGCAATTCAAAAAGTAGCAACTAATTAATTAATCACTAGTCAGATTCATATATTTGAAGATTGACGATTTTAATCTCATATTGAATCATGTGCACTAATTTAGGAAAATAAATTATGCAAGTATGTTTCTGGACATTAATTTGTTACTTGAATAAATTACTGTAATTGACAGTGCCAAAATATTCATATGCCTCTCAACAACTAGGATGTGAATGAATGAAAAGAAGACATATATAATTTTGTATGTCAAATGAAGGTTTCGGCTTGTAGCATGACAGGACATGTCCCATCCCATGAAAAGAACAAGATATTGGTGAGTAGGGAATGCTTTCTACCTAATAAAGCAAGAGAAAATGACTTCGGTTGAAACTTGAAAACCCACGCTGAGAGAGATGGGAACCAAATTGGACTTTTTAATTTCATCTCATTCAACCCAAAGAAAAGCTATTTTATATTTATATGAGGAAAACGATATATTTATATATCTACTTTATTTGTGAATTAAAAAAATGATAAAACAATACAGCATGGACCCCAGTAGCCCAATTCAGACAATAAACACTCGTGATGCAACCACTCCATATTTCATTGCCCGTAGCAACAACTTTTGATAACTTTTTTTTTTTGAACGATCTGTTGGATGGAAATAACAGCTAAATATGTCTATCCATGGAAACAATAAAACAAGTTGTGTGGACGAAAGAGGTCTCATTTAATTCATCAGACAAGCTTCAATTTGCCGATTTGCTATCCCTCTATAAAGCAAAGGCCACGTTTTAGAAATAAATTGAAAGTTATATTTTGAAGAGCAAAATGAAAAGAGTTTAATAACTATGTGATCTGATAAAGATTTTATACATATATCACTATATTGTCACTTCATAATATTGCTTTCTAAATATCAATACAAATATTTACATAACGAGATATAATCGAATACTTGTATAAAACTTTTTTTCAATATAAGTGCATAGTAATTAAATTTAAATAAAAATACATCATACTTGTTAATTAAAAAATATTATTAAAATTATAATGTATGTATATAACATAAAGTGGTTGAATTGTCCTCAATTAATGTTTTTCAACTAAAAATTATAATATCACAATTTTTTATTCTTTACTCTTAAGTACAGTAAATGCTCAAATCTAACAAACATGCATGATAACAATTGAATTTAACCATTGAATATAATGGGGGGGGAGATGAACATACTGCAATTTGCAGATATGACGATATTCATAGAGTAATGATACTCATACACCCCAAAAATCAATCCACTCATCCAACACCTCTCATTTCTCTCTATATTTCTCTAACTATCACATCACATATCACATTATTTTATCACTTTTCTCTCACCTTACTCTATCTCTCTCTAGTGGTATACACCCCAAGGGGTGTCTACCAATCTTTATTCATATTCATATACTATGTACACAGCTGTGCAAATGAAGAGATCCATTAATTGTCGAGATAGGTTTGGAAATAGAGGGAAGAAAAAGGTGAATTATTTGGTCGGACACAATATGATGGCCACCCTCTTCGTGGATTTCAGACCCCTTATTCCTCGTGCCCCTTTTCTGCGAAAGTCAACCTCATCCCATTGAAAAATGCTGCCATTGTACCTAGGATTCTGAAAAATGCTTCTATTACACCTAAGAGATTAATTTGTACTCCATCTTTCCCCAGACTCCCATATTTTCCCCACATTAATTGTTGTACGAGGCAACGGGATGGACGATAATTGATTGTTCAAGTCTATTCTTTTTGTTTCAGTGAATTCCAAATTTCAACAAAATAGATAAATTATAAACAAGGTTCGTTCAATTTCATGGATTTTGTACCCGTAAGACCCACCTGAACTCACAATATCTTTGGGCCCTGTAGTGGTTGTCAAGGTGTTGTTTTTTTGTTCATTTTGATGGTGCTAGGAGCTAACTAATAATGATGTCAACCATAAGTCACATAATGGTTGTCAAGTTCTCAACTTGTGAAATCACTGAGCTCAGTGAATTCAGGCAAGACAAAATGGGCAAATCATAACCACACAATTATGCATAGTTCTAATTAGGTGTTTTCAAAGTGAGGATGTAAGAAAACGATATTATTGATTACTTTTAGTCTTAGTGCATATCATCATACACCTTTTTGGATGCAATCAAACACATACAGCTCCATTTTCCCATTCTAGCACGAGCGAAATCTTCTCATTCAAATACATGGCAAATTAATAAATTAACTAGTACTTCAATTCGGGCCACAAATTGATCTCATTATTTACCGACTTCTCTCTTTAAAGGGAAAAGGGAATTACAAAAGGAAAAAGAAGTGAGAAATCATTACTTATAAAGAATCCAAGGTCAATGTTGAAATTTCTCCCAAAATTCCAACCTCATCAGATTTTCAATAGTGTGACCTGTTCTGGATTATTAAAAACATTTCCACTCTGTGCACCTAACTAGTTAGAACAACTAAGGCGGCGACCGTGAAATGCAGTAACGCATCACTCATCAACTGCTAGGGTGTATCTGACTTCATACATCAATTAATCATTAAACCCATATGCCCCTGCTAGCAATTAGAGAATGATTAAGATTATTATTGCACATATCTTCATTCACCAACCTAACTACCGAAGTTGATATGATGGTCCTAAAAGCTGGTTAGGCATAATTGTGCAGCCAAAACAAAATGTTTGTTTAGGCATATAATAATACAAACAATGTGAATACGTGCCAATTAACAACCAAAACTTTTAATTAATCATATACGTTTGCCTTTTTTACCTCAAGTTGCTCTGATTCCATCAAAATCCGATAATATCGATGAACACTCACCTATTTACTAATTACTTGTAATCCTCATTTCAGATTATTCACTTGTGCAATTCATGACAGGCTGATTTTTGTGGCGCTAAGGTTCCCAAGAGCCAGAAACAAACTTAGCATGTGTTTGGTTGTGCAGGTGGTCCGCCGCAGCCGCCCGTCAAGCTAGAAGCTACAACTTGGAGCTTCTGTATCCCGGTCTTCCACCACACGTCCAGATTCTGCAAATGCGGATACAAACATACATTTTAAACTTTCTCTCTTTTTTAATTTTCGTAACGTACGTACATCATACTGGATAGTATATCGAAAAACAATAGTGCTATAGTACTCTAATGTTAAGTTTTTTTCAGGTGTAAATGCATTCGTGAAAATGACATATAACTAAATTCCAAATTATAATGAATATCATGATGAATCCATCCAAGGCCCACCCCTCAAAAACTGCATTTATGGTGTAATGAATGGCCGATGGCTCAATTAAATACTAAGCCAACGCAGCACAAGAAGATATAGAGAAAGAGGCAAGTTAAGAGCAAGTGTTGCGTAGCCATTAGCTTGACATTTTCGTGGCTAAAAGAAATTAATTCCACGTCTTGTGCTCGCAGGAAACTAAAGAGTGTCACTATCTTTTGTTCATTAAAATTCGAGTTAACGTGTACTAGTAATTTAAAACGAAAATGATAAATAGAGTAATACAACAATTTGAAATTTTGAAACTTTTTATTAAGCAATAAAATAACAAATATTGATATGTATATATATATAGATAGGAGGATCAAATTACACTGATATAACACTTGGGGCAATGTTATACTGTTAATAATTTTTCATCGGATAATTATATTCTAAAATTTATCGTTAGATTAAAAATTATTATCACATAGATCATTTCTATAAATTTTGCATCAATCTAAAATCATTTAACGTGTTATTGTGATACATCAAAATTCATACATTTTAAAAGACTTTAATCTTTACGCATCTCAATTACATAATTGACCATAAAAATAAGAAAAATAAAGTGATTTTCAAGCTAAATATATATATAATTAAAAAAATCTCTTAAAAATCTGTGTTGCCTGTCCGATTGAGAAGAGAAATTAAATTTCTATTTGATCAGTCTCATAGTAATTTTTTTTTTCATTTTTATTCACAACAAAACTTAAAAAATTATATATTTTTCTCCTTTTTTTTGCCTCTATATCCGTTCTCTCCTTTTTACTTTTATCCAGAAAAAAACAGTCAGAGTGGAAGACTTGCAAGGAATGAACCCCGGAATTGGCTTTGGCTGACGTTGCTAGGCAGTAGACTATTGTTCTTGTTCATTTTCGCTCTTCAGTTCTACTTTTCCTTTCTTTTCCAATGTAACGGAAAAATTAATATATGCCTCTCTAGTAAAAAAAGGGGCGGGAAAAGCCAAAAATAAATGAATGGAAAGAAAACCCCCCTCTATCATCAAATAATCCAAAATCTTAACTCATCCACTCATGCCTTTCGTTCCTCTCCGAGTAAAAACAGCAAAAAAGAAAAACAGGAAGAAAAAAAAAGGCAAAAGCGAAAGAAACAGCAATGTGTCTGTGTTTTTTTTTTAAAAAAAACACACACACGCCAGTCACACCACAATCAAAATCAAAATAAATAAATAAAACTGCATAGTCCATATATTTATTATTATTTTATTATATTTTCTTATATACGCTCACAGTCCTTGACAAACAAAAGTGTAACCGCCCTCTTCAGTCTTCACCGTTCCTCTCTTTTGCGTTCCCGACACACACAAACACACACACACACATTTCGTTTCAATCTCCGATTACTCGTTTTCCCTTTTCCTGATTCCGAATTCTCCGATGACCGGCACCGAGAACCGGCACCGGACGGAGAACTGAAAAAAGAGCTATCTCTCCTCTCTTCTCCGGCTACAGGCATGTCTGAGGACAACGACGTGACGCTACAGACCTTCCGAGCGCTGATAGAGAGTGCGGACCGCAAGTTCGCTAGGGTTCGCGACGTGCCTGCTTACGGTCGCGTGAGCCAGAACCATTTCTTCCACAAGGTCTTCAAGTCCTACACGCGCCTCTGGAAGTACCAGCAGGAGAACCGCGCGAAGCTGGTTCAGTGTGGCCTCAAGCGATGGGAAATCGGTGAGATCGCGAGCCGAATCGGACAGCTCTACTTCGGCCAGTACATGAGGACCAGCGAGAGCAGGTTCCTTGTTGAGGCCTACGTCTTCTACGAGGCTATACTCAGCAGAAGGTACTTCGAAGGATCCGAAGCTTCCACTAAAGATCTGGGAGTAAGGTCCAAGGAGTTGCGCTTCTATGCTAGGTTCTTGTTGGTTTCGGTGATTCTGAACCGCACCGAGATGGTCAAGCATCTTATGGACCGGTTCGTGGCTCTGGTTGACGATTGCAAGAGTAACTTCCGGGTAATACGTTGCTCTTATTCTCAAATTGGAGCTCAATTGCTTCGCGTTCTGGAGAGTTATATGTTTTTTAGCGTAATTTTTTTGGTTCGTTTGGAAATGATGACTAATTATGAGGTTTGAATGTTCGGTTGTCTCCGGGAAAAGAAAGTGAAGAAATAGTAATCGATTTTCCTGTTCTGTCTTTTGTTGACAAAGTTCTTAGAAGGGAGTCGAAATATTATGATATAGTGGTCTTTCCTTTCTTGCGTTCATAACTCTAACTTAGAGATTAAGTATGAAGCTGGCTCTGTTTAAATTGATTAGTTCGTGTTCATTGTTTAATACTTGATTTAGAGTCCATAAGTTTCGCCTGAAAATAATTAGAATAGCTTCTCGCGTTTTAGGTTATATGATAGAGGACAGCAGCAGCAACCATTTGATGACTTGTCGCATGTAGGCGGGGGATAAGTCTCGGTGGTTGTTGTATCTGATAGAATGCATGCTTATTTGTTCCATGTCATGGTAAAGTTATGTTTGTTTCATTGATTAATGTCATTGATAGTGCGGAAGATCTCTGTAATAAGTGTAATCTTTCTTTCGTTAATATCTGATCCCACGGGAGAAAATAGATGCAGGGATAGGATAATAAGATTTCGGGCTTTAAAACAAACGGATTGAAAAATTTGCTGAAGTTAATGTAAGTGAGTTTGGATGACCTGTTTAATAATTTCATAGCCTTAGCCACAAGTTTCTCTTTTGGTTACACTTGACTATTGTATGAACAATGAAGGGGATCAGTGGTGGTCTAGAATAGGTTATATTAAGGCTATTGGAGGTACTTCAATTTTACTGTAATAAAGAAAATCAAATGGTGAAAAATCAACTCAGTTTGAAGTAGTACTACTCCACTATGTTATACTGACAGCGTGGGCCAGTTTTCCATAATGACATTGTTGGTGCAATGATGATTTTCTTTTCAGACCCTATAATGTATATAATCTAATTGAATCACTGATTTGTTGAAATTCTAATGTGAAAAAAACAGAAATTGCCGAGTTGACAAAACAAAACAAAAGATTCTGAAGTTCCTAATGCATTCATATGTGTTGATTCGATAAGTGGAATACAAACCAAGAGAATGAAAGTGTTGTGATGAAAATAACGATACTTCATTCAACTCATAATTGTCCAGTTGACTATATCTGGAAAATTTGTCAAATGAGTTTAATTTTTTATTTTTAGCCTGAGATCTTGGCCATCTCTGTACTGTTTTGCTTCAGGTAATTATCACTTACAAATTTATTTCATTTCATTATTTTGCATACTTGGTTTTATTGGTTTGGATTTGAATTTTGAATGTTAAGCTTCCATTTCTTAATCTGTTTGTGCTGTATATTTATGTTTTTTAACTCGTATTTTTCATTCCTAACAGTGAACTTTTAGTGTTTTGCTCTCATATAAAAGATCTAATAAACCTTGATCATAATATCGTTCATTGATGCTTTGTATTTCACTGTTCATCTGGAGAATGAAGCATCTTTGTATTGCTTGTTTGACTTGATGGATATGAACTATTTCTTTTCAGGAAACTAACTTTAAAGAATGGAAGCAAGTGGTGCAAGAAATTGTCCGCTTCACGAAAGCAGATAAGGGCTTTAGCTTGAGGCCTATGCGTTATTGTGCCACATTTGATTCTCATCGGGCTTCTCTTCCTTATGTGGCTCGATTTCATGCAAAGAGGGTTTTAAAATTTCATGATGCACTGTTGACAAGCTATCATCGAAATGAGGTCAATACTGATTCATGCTGCCATGGTGGTTCTTAAATGTGTATTAATAAATAAATAACTTTAGTAGCTGAAAGGGACTGAAGCTTCTGAATCTTCACTTTCAGGTCAAATTTGCTGAGCTTACATTGGACATCTATAGAATGATACAATGTTTAGAATGGGAGCCTTGTGGATCATTCTACCAAAAGCATACGGTTAAACCTAAAGAGAATGGCGACTCAATTGATCATTCAGGAGCTTCTGGGATAATAGACATGAACCTTGCTGCAGACATGACAGATCCAACTATACCTCCTAATCCTAGAAAGGCTACCTTGTATCGTCCATCTGTGACACATGTGATAGCAGTGAGTTTTCATGCCCAGTGGAAAGTTAGTGTAACATGCTTGATTGTCTCTCTGCTAGAATTTATAGGCTGTTCCGTTAACCTGGCCTTGTCAATATCAAATAATATTGCATGAGATTTTTATGGCTTTTCCTTTCACAAGATTTGGACATTCATATCTGCTTTTGGTGTGGTTCATTGTTTCTACTGTATATTGTAATATGTTTGCATGTTTGTTTGCCCCCACTTCATAACATTTTTTTTTGTTTTATTTCATGTTATTTGCTCTGATTTATGAATTGCTACCAAAATTTTCACTTGTTAAATATGGCTGTTTATGTCCTGTTGGTTTACAATATTTCATTGGCTGTTGTGATTTGTTATTTCTTATATTGAGCTTCATGTTATACACAGGTTATGGCAACAATTTGTGAGGAGCTTCCACCAGACAGTGTTGTGCTAGTATATCTTTCAGCCTCAGGTTTACATTTGCTCTATTTTTAAGTCTAGATAGTCAGTCTATGGGTCATGTCCTGTTATGCTAGGTTAGTTACCTTAGTGATCACTGATCACTCACTCATACAGGGAAGGCTGGTCTTAATAATGTCTCCCAGATGGAAAATTCTGGAGGGTCTTCCAAATATTTGAGACATAAAGTCCTTTCTCAGACTTCCCAAGAGCTGAATTCTGGAACTTCAGAATCTCAAAATAACGGCGAGAGGGAATCAAGTTGTCATGACAATTATCTGTGGTTTGGTCCCAAGGGAAATGGTGGTAGGTGTCTGCATCAAGTCTTTTCTCTGTCAAATTTCTGTTGAGATTGTTGTATGTTATAGAAGAAACAAGTACCTTTGTTGTAGCTGCACTTACATATGCTGTATTTGAATTATCAGATTCGAGTAACCTCTACCCCGGCGATCTTATTCCCTTCACTCGGAAGCCTCTTTTCTTGATTATTGATAGTGATAACAGCCATGCATTCAAGGCAGGTTTGTCCAAACTTGTCTATGAGTTTCTGGAAACTGTCAGGTGGAGCTGTTGTGTATATTTCTCAAATCTAATTTTACTTGTTAATGTCATGATGAAGTTTGTAATTAGTTTATTGCTGTATAATTTGAAGGTATATCATAACATTTCAAGATGAATTTCAACACATTAACCATGGGAATCCTGCCTTGTGGATTTTCTTCAATAATTTGAGCCTGAATGTAGAACTTTTTCCAAAGACAGAGTTGAAAATGGTGTAGAGAAAGAATCTTAAATTATCAGATGGTGTTGTTAACATTCCTTGTGTAGTTACAAAAAGAATGAGAAATACAGCAGCTTTCTGGGTTAGGGATGATTTTGCAGTAGTTTTTCAGCGGAGCCAGTCATTATAGAATATTTGCTTGTCAGCTCATCCCATGTTAAATATATATTGGAATTGATAGGATTATTAATTAGAAGATGCTTTCTTTGACCCATGTTATTTACATTGACATGTCTTGATTGATTGTGTACATAATAAATGATTGTAGGTTTTACATGGAGCTGAAAGGGGGGAGACAGCGGCTCTATTTCTTTCACCTTTAAGGCCCATTTTTAAGAACCCGACTGATGTAAATGTACATAATGGAAGCCAATTTACCTTTTTCTTGACTGCTCCTTTATCTGCATTTTGCCAAATGATTGGTCTCTCCCCCGATGAGGCTGATACAGTAAGTATACGTGATTAATCCTTAAACTTTCTCAAATCAACTTTAATTCTTGTTGGTCTAATTATCGTGTTAACCCTAGGATATCTACAAAGAAGCTGAGAACATAATGTCTAATGCTTTCACTGAGTTGGAAATAATTCTTTGCTCATCAACTACCATGGATTTAGTATGGGCACAAGTTATAACTGATCCATTTTTAAGGAGGCTTATTCTAAGGTATTATTCATTTATTTTGATTGGTGATTGGTTTTGGAGAATGGCATGGTTGCAGTTGACTGCCACCTAGACTTCTTCAGGCGCTATTAAATTGTAAGTTACTGAATGGTCTTGCTCTATGGTGTGTATCATTTATCTACAGATTCATATTCTGCCGATCCGTGATATCTTTTTTCTGCCCACCTGAGGAAAGTGAAATCTTTCTGCCGCTTTGCCTACCCCATCTACCCACTTCTGTTGCACCAAAGTCTGAAGCTGTGCGCTCCGCAGTCGTACGACTTGCCATGCACTTTGACGTTGCTGACTCCTTTCACTTTACTGATACATAAGATTTGTACTTAAAATGTTGCGAGTAAAATGTTAAATTAAAATGCTGGCTTTGGAAGCTAAAGATTCTCTGACCAAAGGAATATAAAACGTATGGGTCGACCTTTCGGGTGACATGACAAGAATATTAGTGGTGGGGCTTGGGCTGTCATGTGGAAGACCGAATTGTTGGCGATGGTTGCCTCTGCTTCTTGTGTTTGCTTAATTCGACCCCACCTGCTCCATTGATTTATGTGCTGTATTTGGCGGTTTGCTCATTACTGTTAAGGTTAGGTCGTGATGGGTGCCTGACTTTTCATGTATTTGGGCGTGGTAAGATAATTGTTAGTTGAAAATTAGTTGTATTGTTGGTTCATACTTCATAGCTTTGGAAAAGAATAGACAGAAAGTCGTTGTTAATTTCTACCCTTTTTGAGCAGAACGGTATTGAACACCGATTGAGGAGGATGTATTCTGGGAATAACTGATTCCATCAAAACTAGAAAGAAAGTAAACTTACCGTGTATATTCAAATTCAGAGTTTTACCATATTTAGATGTAGTACCTTTATTATTATTATACAGTCATTATTTGGTTTTCTTATTGGTGGGTTTTAGATAATAGCTCAAACATTTCCGTGGTTAGCATTTACTCATCAATTACCTAGAAATAATAAATGTCAATTGTTTAGTGTTGATTCTTGTGAATACTGCAGATGTTAATTGAATTCACCCAATAAATTAAGGAATCCTAACTGAGATTTAGAACTACAGCATTAAGACAACGAGCTTATTTTAAGCTTTATCTCTATAAGTTCTTTAACGTTTCTCTATTTTTCTTTTCTTCTGAGTTCTCACTCACTCTCATGGGTTGCTGAACTTCTTTATTGCTGTATGTTCCGGTTTAATGTTTGGTTCATTTGTTGATTAAGGTAAAATAATTTATCTTTTCTTATATCTAGATCTTGATTGTATTTTTAATTAAATTTGTAACATTTTTAATTAAAAGTGTTATTGTATCAATTTTTACATTTTTTCCCACAAATATCCTCAATTGGAGGTAATATTATTCAAGACATAGTCCAGTACTAAAAATGTGAACCCCTCTTCCAAAGTTGTGTGGGATTAATCTCTTCTACTAGACTTTCACATTTGACATTAATAGCCCGTTTGGTTAGAGGGAAGTGGAGGGGAGGGAAGTGGAGGGGAGGGATTATTTTAAAATTTTTATATTTTGTTCAATTTTTTGGAGGAGGGGGGGGGGGGGGAAGGGAGGGGAGCAAAATCTCTCCTCATTTGATTTTGGCTCCCCTCTAATAATGGAGGGATTTGGAGGGACTCTAAAATATTGACTTAAATAACCCTATTTAAAAACTAACAAAAAAGTTTATAAGGGTATAAAATGTAATTAGACATTTTCTTCCATTAAAACCCCTCCCCTCCTCTCAACCAAACATGATATCTAATTAAATCTTTCTCCTCTCTCTCCTCTCCTCCCCTTTTTTGAACCAAACACACCCTAAGGCTATGTTTGGATGGGGGTTTTTGGAGGGGAAGGGAGGGGAGGGGAAAATTAATAATCTCTAATTACTTTGTTTGAGAGTTTTTAAAATTAAAAAAAAGTTTTACATCTTGGTGTTTGCTACATTTTAAAATAATATTTCCTTTGTCCTATTAAAGTTAAATAAGGTAATTATGAATTATAAGTTCTTTCCTCCACTCCACTCCCCTCCCCTCCCTTTCCCTCCAAAAACCCCCATCCAAACATAGCCTAATGGATCATGAGTCGTAACTCATATTTTTCTTTTTGTGTACATTGTGACTCATGTCATGCCTATAAAACTAGTCAGTTGACCCGTGCGATGCACGAGTCTATTTGGTTTCTACATATGATATGAAACGGCTTATTTATATAGTAATAAATTGATATTACATTATACTTTAAATTTATAGCATTGTTGATTTTGTGACAATGTTCATGAAAATTTACAAAAAAATTAAATAGAAAAATAATTGATCAAAAATAAAATTTAAAAAAATAATTTTACACCTGGAAATTTATAGGAATAAATAGATATGAGTAGAACATGTAAGCAAATACTACTTTACTGCTCAAAAGAAAAATAATATTACAACCTAAAACATTATATGAACAAATAAAGATGAATGGAGTGTAACAAAAAATAAAGATGAATGGAACTCATAAGCCAATACTATTTTATTCATAATAAATAAATCAAAAAATAATAATTTTGTAATCTAAAAATTTATAGGGAAAAAGAAAGATAACCCTGAGCAATCACTATTTTATTGGTCAGAAATAAAATCAAAAGAAAAATAATTTTGCAACATAAATTTTCATCAGAATAGAGAAGGAAGAATAGAACTCGGAAGCAAATAATATTTTATTGATTATAAGTAAAATCAAAAGAAAAATGAATAAAACACGTAAGCAAACACTATTTTATTAATCACAAATATTTTTTTTGTTTTAAAGAAAATAATTTTGCAAACTAAAAATTTAAAAGAACAAAAAGATGAATGGAACCCACAAGTAAACATTTTCATTAATTAGAAATAAAATCAAAAGAAAAATATTATTTTAACGTCAAAATCTACAAGATCAAATAAAGATAAATGGAACCCTCAGCAATCAATTGCTATTTTTTTGGTAAATACAGCTAAAAAAGGAAAAAGGAAGCAAAAAAACATTGAAAATCAATATTTTATTGATGAGAAATAAAACCAAAAAAAATGCAAAATGAAAATTCATAGGAATAGAGAAAGAGAAAATAGATCCTGCGAGTAAACACAATTTTATTGACCAAAAATAAAATCAAAAGAAATATTAATGGAACCCGTAAGCACACACCATTTTATTAATCAAAAATTAAATTATTTTCTTTTTTATTTTAAAGAATAATAATTTTGTAAAGTGAAACTTTAAAGAAACAAAAAAATAGATGAGTAAAACTTGTAAGCAAAAATTGTTTAATTGATCATAAATAAAATAAAAAAAAATAATTTTTTAGCTTGAAAAATAATTTTGCAACATGAAAATTTATAGAGAAGGAGAAAGATGAAATAGATCCTGTGAGAAAACACAATTTTATTTACAGAAAATAAAATCAAAACAAAGATTAATTGAACTCTTAAGCAAACACCATTTTATTGATCAGAAATAATTTTTTTCATTTTAAAGAAAAATAATTTTTGAAAGTATAAATTTAAAGCAATAAAAAATATAAATGAAACTTGTAAGGAAATATTGTTTTATTGATCAGAAATAAAACAAAAAAAAATTTTAACATGAAAATTTACCGGAAAAAAAAAGAATACATCCAGTAAGCAATCGCTATTTTATTGATAAAAAATAAAATAAAATAAAAATAATTTTGCAATATGAAAAGTTATAGAAATAGAGAAAGAAAAAATAGATCTTGTGAGTAAACACGATTTTATCTATCCAAAATAAAATCAAAAGAAAGATTAATGAAACTCGTAAGTAAACACTATTTTGTTAATCAGGAAAAAATTATTATTTTTTATTTTAAAGAAAAAGAATTTTGTAAAGTGAAAATTGAAAGGAACAAAAATAAAATAATTTTGTAAAGAAATTACAATTTTATTTATAAAAAATAAAATAAAAAAATAATTTTGCAACATAAAAATTTATACGAATAGAGAAAGAGGAAATAGAATCCGTGAGAAACACGATTTTTTTTATCAAAAATAAAATTAAAAGAAAGATTAATGAAACCCTTAAACAAACATCATTTTATTGATCAAAAGTAAATTTATTTTCTTTTTTATTTTAAAGAAAAATAATTTTCAAAATGAAAATTTAAAAGAATAAAAAAAGATGAATGAAACTTATACACAAACATTCTTTTATTGACCAGAAATAAAATAAAAAATAATAATTTTTTAACTTGAAAAATTATAGGAACAAAAAGAATGAATAGATCTCGTAAGTAATCACTATTTTATTGATAGAAAATAAAACCAAAAGGAAAGAAATTTTACAACGTGAAAATTTATAGAGATAGAGAAAGAGGAAATAGATTCGGTGAGCAAACGTGTTTTTTTTATCAAAAATAAAATCAAAAGAAATATTAATTGAACATGTAAGCAGAGATGATTTTATTGATCAGAAATAAAATTATTTTCTTTTGTTATTTTATAAAATAATTTTTAAAGTAAAAATTTAATTGAAAAAAAAACATATATGAAACTTGTAAGCAACCATTGTTTTATTGATCAGAAATAAAAAAATAAAATAAATTTTTGACCTGAAAATTTATAAGAATAAAAAAAATGAATACATCTCGTAAGCAATCGCTATTTTATTGATATAAAATAAAATTAATAGAAAAATAATTTTGGAATATGAAAATTTATAAAAATAGAGAAAGAGGAAATAGATCCCGTGAGTAAACGCGATTTTATTTATCAAAAATAAAATCAAAAGAAAGATTAATGAAACTCGTAAGCAAACACTATTTTATTGATCAGAAATAAAATTATTTTCTCTTTTGTTTTAAATAAAATAAATTTTGCAAAGTTAAAATTTAAAAGAACAAAAAAAGATAAATGAAACTTATAAGCAAACAATGTTTTATTGATCAAATGAAAAAGCTCTAGCTTTTGACTTATGAAGAAGTTAGTCTTATTTTGTTTTTTATTTTTCTCATATATGCAAAATAAATAATATTGTTAAATATTCATTAATTATAGATAGGTGCTTTTGGAGAAGTTAAAAAAGATGACTTTTAAAAAAAGTGAAGAGCAAAAGTTAATTTCAACTTCTGTGAGAATTTGTTAGTTAAAAAACATATGCTAGAAGTACTTATGGAGAAATTTATCCAAAATGGGCCTTAGATCCCGTAAGGAATCACTATTTTGTTGATAAAAAATAAAATCAAAAAGAAAATATTTTTGCAACATGAAAATTTATAGGAATAGAGAAGGAGGAATTGAGCCTGTAAGTAAATACTATTTTATTGGTCAGAATAAAATTGAATAAAATCTTAGTAAAATTCGTAAACAAATATCATTTTATTGATAAAAAAGTATATTTTCCTTTTTATTTTAATGTAAAATAATTTTTCAAACTAAAAAAATTAAAGGAACGTAAAAGGAAGAATGGAACCGGTAAGCAAATTTAATTTTATTGATACGAAATAAAATCAAAACAAAAATAATATTGTACCTGAAAATTTATATGTAAATAAATATAAATAAAATATGTAAGTAAACACTGTTTTATTGATCAAATGAAAAATAATATTGCAACTTGGAAATTTTAGTGAACATAGAAAGATAAATGAAACTCATAAGAAAATACTATTTTATTGATAAAAAATAAAATCAAAAGAAAAATAATTTTGTAACTTGTAAATTTATGGCAACAAAGAAAGTTGAATGAAATCCATAATTTTGCGACCTGAAATTTTATGGCAATAAAAAAAGATGAATAGAATCCGTAAATAAAAATCATTTTATTCATGAGAAATAAAATCAAAAGAAAAATAATTGGATATTTGTATAAAATATTTTTATATTATCAATGCATATTTTTATACTCTCAATCTCAACTACATTTTCTTCATTCACAAAGTTCGAATACGAGACCTTACTTTAGGGATCTGAACTCAGTTCTATGAGCTTGTAAATAAATTAAACACTATTGTATTTGTTAAAAAAAATTAAGGAAAAGATAATTTTATAACTTAAAAATTTGCACAAACAAAGCAATATAAATGAATCATATTAGTAAATAATATTTTATTTATTATTATGATCAACTATTATTATTAATCGTAAATAAGAGAAAAAATAAATATTGTATAAAAAAACAAAGATAGAAAAAATGAGCAAAGCCGGAACAAATGGAAATGAGGGAGGAAATTTTTTAACACCGTAGGTGATGAAATGTTTTTTGGCGGAACAATTTGCTAATTGTTTCCTTGTTTAGCTAACACGTGTACTAACTTTTTTTGTAAGAAGAACAAGAAACATATTTTTAAGAATAGTAATAGATAGATAGATAAATAGATAGATAGATAATAATTTCCATTGTGATAAATATAAAGGAAAAATAGTATTAAGCCTATGTTTGATTTATGTCTTTTCTGCATTCAAAGACCACGTTCACCCAGAAGCTACTTTCTCCCCAATGTTGCGGTTACGGTGACTCTACCATGCATGCAAAGCTAAATATATATATACATGTACATATTTAAATTATAAATCAGCGGGGTCCTTGCGTTGCCCGCCCCACGGCCACATCCACACTCGATGCACGGTAGCCTAGTTTCAATTCCACTGAGACCAACCTCATTCCGCCATCGCCCCTCCTTCCTCCTCGTGCTCTCGAAGCTTCTCTCGACCACTCAAGATGCGTATCTTACCAACCTCAACATCGCGTCTCTCTCACGTGCCGGAAAAGTCGACGCCGCACGCCACGTGTTCGACACAACACCCACAAAGGACGTCGTCACCTGGAACTCCATGCTCACCGCCTACTGGCAGAACGGCCTTCTGGAACATTCCAAATCCCTCTTCCACTCCATGCCACTCAAAAACATCGTCTCATGGAACTCCATGATAACCGCCTGCGTCCGAAACGACATGCTCGACGACGCGTTCGCTTACTTCGCCGCAATGCCTGAGAGAAACGCAGCGTCGTACAATGCCATGATATCGGGTTTCGTTAAATCGGGGCGAGTGAGGGAAGCGCAGAGGCTCTTTGAGGAGATGCCATGTCCGAACGTCGTTTCGTACACGGTGATGATCGATGGGTATGCGAAGATGGGGGAAGGTTGTGGGATTAAGCGCGCGAGGGCACTGTTTGATGCTATGCCTCGCAGGAATGAGGTGTCGTGGACGGTGATGATTAGTGGACTCGTTGATAACGGGTTGTACGAGGAAGCATGGGAACTGTTCGAAAGAATGCCTTGGAAGAGTGTTGTTGCCTGCACTGCTATGATTACTGGGTTTTGTAAACAGGGGAAGATGGAAGAGGCTTGGAACTTGTTTCAACAGATTCGGTGCAGGGATCGCGCTTCTTGGAACATAATGATAACGGGTATGCAAGAGTTTAAAAGCTAGAGCATTCATTTTCATTCTCTTATTCATTCACTCATTCAAAGTTTCAAACTTCAGGGCAATATGCGATATACCTACTACTATATTGGTAACCCAAAATGCTAAACTGATCACACTTGCCAACTCATTTTGGAATGGTGATCTTTGATTGCAAATCTTTTTCATCCACATTCTCCAATTTTGAAGTTTCTAATGTAAAAAGGGATGCTAATCATGTTGCCCATAGGTTAGCAAAGTATGCTTTGTCTAATGTTGACTCTATCTGGATAGAAGATATTCTTATTTGTGTATTGCTGATGCTTTAGCCTCTGATTTGAGAGGTTCTTAATGAATTATTTCCAAGTCAAAAAAAAAAGAAGCTAAACTGAAATAAGTGGTGTATTGATCCTTAGATTGATCACTGTTGTTTGGATTGTTTAAAATAAAATGGAACGGAATGAAACATTATGGAATGCATTCTTCCATCCCATTCCATCTAAGACCTCATTTTTTTTCTTCTCCCTATTTTGGGGATATGGGATTGAATTAGGGGTTTTCTCTATTCTATGGAAAAAAAATATTCAAACAAAATGGTAATTTTATTTGATTCTGCACAATTTCACTTCATTCATTTCCATCCCATTTCATTCCTTTTCACTGTTTGTAGGTTATGCCCAAAATGGGAGAGGGGAAGAGGCACTGAATTTATTTTCACAAATGGTGAGGACTGGTATGCAACCAGATGACTTGACTTTTGTTTCCCTTGTTACTGCCTGTGCTAGTCTTGCATCACTTGACGAAGGAAGACAGATGAATGCTCTTGTAATTAAGCATGGCTTTGATTCAGATTTGTCTGTGAGTAATGCCTTGGTTACTATGTACAGCAAATGTGGTGAAATTGTCGATTCTGAGTTAGCCTTTGGACAAATTTCCCATCCGGACATTATTTCATGGAACACCATCATTGCTGCATTTGCACAACATGGTCTCTATGACAAAGCACACTACTACTTTGACCAGATGGCAGCAGTTGGCGTTACACCTGATGGCATAACTTTTCTAAGCCTGCTATCTGCCTGTTCTCGTGCTGTGAAGGTCGATGAGACCACGAATCTTTTTAACTTGATGGTCCATAACTATGGTATTCCACCAAGGTCTGAACACTATGCTTGCATAGTTGATGTTATGAGTCGAGCAGGTCAGTTGCAGAGAGCTTGTGAGATAATCCAGGATACGCCATTCAAGGCAGATTCCAGCATCTGGAGCGCTCTTCTCGCGGGCTGTAATGTTCATTCAAACGTGAAATTGGGGGAACTGGCAGCTGCTAGAATTCTGAGTTTGGATCCTTATAATTCTGGTGCTTATGTTATGCTGTCTAATATATATGCTGCTGCTGGCAAGTGGAAGGATGTCAATAGAGTCAGGGTTCTGATGAAACAGCAAGGAGTTAAGAAACAAAGAGCCTGCAGTTGGATGCAGATTGGAAACAAACTCCATTGTTTTGTTGGAGGGGACCCATCACATCCAAATATTGATGATATTCATGTTGCTTTAAGGAGGATTACATTACATATGAAGGTGAAGGGTGACTCTGAAGAAGAGGCTGAAAGTTAATTTAAGCCAATTGTTTTGACAAGTGACGTTGCGGGCTTGATTGGGAGCCAGGGGGAGGCAATCATGATAACTTTTAAGCTTCAGCACTTTATGCCAAAGTTGATCTAACTTCTAGAGATTGAAAGCTGGAATTATAAAAATTCAAGCCAATTGTTCAATTCAATAATAAGGGGCAAGGTAAATCTAAAGTGTTGGCATCGTTGGTGAATTGATGTGGCTCATATCTCAGTGCCTATTGGTTGAAGTGATAAGGAGTTTGATTTTCCATAAACAAAGTTTAAGATTCGAGTCTTATGAATGGAAAAAATGGATACTGAGATAGTTTTGCCCTTTATATGTATCCATCCGCTTAACTCCGATTAAACCGAGAGTTTACACCAAAAAATTGGTGTGTGCCATATGTAAAAGGGTTTTCCTCGTCATATAATATTGGTTTTTGTTTTGGGTGGGTTTGCATGTTTGGGCTTGGGAGTGGTTAAAATCTACATTTGGTCTTTAGTCAAAAGTTTTGGTACTGTTTCAAAGTTTTTGACCCAGTGACTCACCAAATTACTAGTGAAAAGGAAAAGCACGTGGAAACATTTAAAATTTATACTTTGACATGTTGTGGACTTGTGGTTACGTTAAGCCTTTCGAATAAAATTTTATGTTAAGAGATTGCCAATTTTTATAATGAACTATTATTTTGTTTTTTTAGGCAATTAAATCCTTTTACTTTAAAATTTAAGCAAATTTAGTCTTGTGATCAACTTTATTTTACCTAAAATCTTTAAATTCTCATTTTTATCTAAATATTTAAGGGTTTAAAATGGATTTGAAATATGAAATATTTTAAAAGTTTAGAAGTTGGAAATTAAGTGAAATTCTGTAGAATGTGAGATTAGAGTTTGAATAGAGGAAAATTTTGTAATTTTTTATCTTGAGTAAAATTTGATATTTTGGTTGGTGGGTTTGAGTATAATAAGATTTAAAAAAAATTAATTGACTGAATTTATTTTTTTTGTGTGTGGGTGTTTGATTCTTATGTTCACAACTTTGTAAAGGAAATGATAATTAATAACAATGAAATTATAAATTATGTCACACTTAATTGAAATAACTGCAGCAAAACAAAGTGCTATGCTGTTAAAATTTTAATTAAACAATAGCAGCCCCTCACCCCCGGATTTTTTTTTTAAACTGTGGAAGTATCAACCAGCTTTGTCGATAATTAATCTCCATCATGAACCTGCAGGCTAGCCAGATTTAGTAGAGTCTCCCCTCTCAACTATATTTTTTCCATCCACAAGGTTCGAATGTGAAACCTTACTTAAGGGATTCGAGCCCAATTTCACTCGGACAAAATTATTATGTTTTGTTTGTTTATTTTATTTCAATACTATTTCTAGTCCAAAATTAAATTATGTTCGATTTGGTCATTTACTTTCTTATTTCCATCCCTATTCCCCATTCAAGCATAACTATATATGCGTTTTGGAATGTGCAAAATCATCTAAGAATATGAATGAAATTACTGCTAAAATGTTATATAGATGTTTAATAATATGAAAAGATGTAGATTGATAGATATGTAAAACTTAGAAAATACTCTTATAGAAGAGCGCCGAAAAACAAAGACAACGGAAAAAAAAATAAAGAATCCGGGTACGATGGACCAGGGTTGTCAAGTTGATGCTAGTGATTATATATGAATGGAGCGAATAAGCTTACAAAGATAGCAGTCGTTATGCAAATTTATTGTTTCCCTATAATGAGGTTGGACATATCTCATTCAGCATGTCTCTCACGTATGCTTAAACATTTTCAAGTTCATGTGCCGTCACCAGCATTCATTACAAACTCACAACAAATTGAGCTTTGTCACTTTGTTTTGTATATGTTGAGGGTATAAAAAGTGTGTGTGATCATTTCCATAAATTTTGGATTGAAGAATTGGGAGATGAGACGGAACTCAAAATTATTAAAACTAATTATTTGTAAAAAAAAAAAATACCAGTAAATTAACCTAATCATGTTATGAATATTTATCATAAGGTGGTACTTTAGATCTAGTGTCTTATGTGATACACACATTTGAGATTGATCAAATTTTAGCTAGTTTGTTTTAGATTATATATTTTATGAAAAAAGTACTTTTAAAATAAATTATTTTTAAGTATTTTCTATCTATTTGTTTTAGCTTTTGAATATAATTAATTCGTAAAACTTTTTAATGATAGATATTTTTTATAAAAAGTATATTTAATTATCTCTTATATCAATACCTTTTTAAAAATGTATTCATTTTTTTAGAGAATAAACCAATCATAAACACATGTCTAGCTAGTACGTATGGGGATGTTTAAAATGCGACCAATGATAAAAATATTCAGCAGTGCCAGTGTATATAGATGAAGCACATGCTACACGCTTGTACAGGTGACTATTGTGAAGATTATTAATTATTTTATGTCATCTGGAAAATATGGGAGGGTATGCAATTGCAATGCAACAACGTCAACAAAGGGGAATTTCTAATCATATCATATGTGCAATGGACTTGGCTTACCATTAGTGGCGTGCAATTGCAAGGCATTTAGTTAGTTATATCACTTTCACATTCACTGAGGAGTGTCATTTGTCCATCTTTATTAAATGCTTAGAGGAGGTACATGGTTGAGAGGGAAAATAATGTTTTTGGATTTTGTTCACTAGAGTTCTTCTATTCGATGTTGAAAATTCTTTGAAATATACATTTATGCTACAAATCTTTTTTTTTTCTTCTAAAACATTAATAGATGTTGGAATGCAATGCAGATGCAGCCTTTTTCTTTGGCTGTTGCTATAGAGCTGTTGATTTTCCAGAACTTGCCTTAAAGTTTGTTTTGGACCACAGTTTTTGAAAAGGCCAGGAGTGGAATTCACTTATATATATGATGTCGTTTTTAATAGGGCGTTTTTTTACTCACTCCCTTTAAATTAAAAAATGAAAAGACTAGCCTAAATTTACTAATATTAAGAATAATTCTTAAAAAAATAATATAAATTGTTAACAAATTTAATATTATTAACTAAATTAATCAAATTTCTTAATTCCCATGAATTTGGTTGAAAAAACCTATATAAAAAACAAATGTAATAAGGTTTCTTTGGATAAATAGTTTATTTAAGCACTTATGATATTAATAGTTATTATATAAATTCTTTTGTATAAGCTATATATTTTTATAATTGAATAGAGAATCGGATGTGATGAAATTGATTTCATATAAATTATAAATTGTTTTGATAAGTTACTCTGAAGAGTTTATGAAAAAAAACTCAAAACAACTTTAAAATAAGACATAAATTATTTTCATAAACTCTACTAAATACTATCACAAGTAATTAGTTCAATAGTTTAACTAGTTATAAATCAATCTAAATAGGTTCATGGTGTGGTGAGTCCTTGAACATGAGTCCTTGCTATTGCCACTCATTGACCGGACATGTTGAATGATAATTGCGTTGTTGTCAAGCGAAATGCGGGTAACGTCACAGAAACACATGAAAAGGAAATGTCATAACGATGACTGCAGTGTTTCCCAAACCGAATTTCAAGAAGAAAAAAAGCATCCCACTTCAGTTTCCTCCTTCCTTCCCGTAACACGCCACCACCACCGTTGATGCAAATCACATGCTTCCCAGCGCATGCACGCACGCTTCTTCGATCTCCACTTTCTTCCAATAATCAATCACCAAGGAAAAGCAGGCCCCACCATCTTCCCCCTCCTCCCAAGGACAGTGGTGGTCCCACCCCACCTCTTCCTCTCCACCGTCGGCGTCCACTTCACAGTTCATACCACTCTTTGCTTTCGCAAAAATTTTACTAATAAATAAATTAAACTCTCAAATTTCTTTCGTTTTTTTTTTCTTCTGAAATTAAACTCTCAAATTTCTCGATCTTTTTTTTTGAATAAATTCCGTTTTTATGTTTGAAAAATAAGATATAATTGGGGCAAATATTAGATAGGTTCAGGGACTCAACTATACTACAGTTAAGTAATTTAACCAGTTATCATAAATATATTTTTAAATAGTATATAATACAATGATTAATGAAGTAATATGATAGGCAGAGACCAGTGCTTGTTAGTTAAAGTAGTAAGAAACTCAATTCCTTTTTTTTTTATACAGAAACTCAATTCTTCTTTTGAACTTGAGTATTGTAAAAGAAAATATAAGTACTGAGAGAACTTTATTTCTTTAAACTGATATCATCTCAACCGAATAATTACATATTCGAGTCCTTTTGTCTTTTAGGCTCAGAGCTGGGGGTTGTGTACCGTCCATATATCGTCCTGACCAAATCACTATAAAATAGTCAGTCAGATGGTGTCTTCATAGGGTTTAATCACGCGACTCAAAGGGCCGATGTTGTGGCGCCACGTCATCACCAAGATAGAGACCAAATCAAGTATTAGTGGCGCTCTCATTAAGGAGCATAAAATCATCTGATTATCTACTTGCATTGATGGATCAAACAATATCAAAGGAGGACGCATGCATGGCACCAAGGAGAGACAAGTTCACATATTAGTCAAGGTGGCATTCGATCTCAACACTAAGAGCTCGAAGGTTCATTTTCATACGTGAACAGAAACCAAAGTTACAAATAAAAAAAATTAACATAAAATGACAGAAAAGCAAGCCAATTCAAAACTTAAACTAATACAAATGACTAGTATATTATATATCTTATGTGATTGACACTGACAATTAACGATTGGTTGAAACTAAATTTCTTCCACCTAGTTTTGATCTGATTTTCACCATTCGAATATTGACTAGTAATTTAACTTTATCATTAAATAAAGATATTTTTTAATTTTCTAAATCATTTTCAAACATACAATAATTTCTAACATAAGTTTTATAAAACAAATTAAAATTTTAAAAACTACTCTATAATTTTTCATCCATTGAGATTTTAAACAAAACAAAACCAGCCTGGTTTGCAATAAAAAGGGAGACACACGCATTGTAAAGTTGTAACTTGTAATGCGGTGGTGCTCAGATGAGGTTGTCCCTGAATATGTCCAATAATTAGAGCCGGTAAAACGGTTTTCGGGAGTGGCTCGGGCAGGATAAAAAACTTGAATTGAAAATAAGTTCAAATTTGTGTATTTGAGTTTTTTATTTTTTAGGTTTTTTTTTTCGGCTGTGCTCGGTCTTTAGCCTACTTTTTGGGCCGGCTTGTTTCGAACTCAGGCTTTATCAGACCGAGTCAAAAAAATCTAAATTAAAAATAAATTCAAATTTGTTTGTTTTAACCTTTTATTTTTTAGGCCAAAAGGCCTGATCCTTTTTGTCAGCTCTACCAATAATAGCCTATGGCCTGTCTGTCGTCGTCCTCCACCTCGGAAGTCGTAACTTGCAACCCCTCCCTGTTCGCATATTAACTCTCTCTCTGAGTACGTACTCACTCAGTCCCAGTCGCCGAGAGTGTAGCAGTTCCTTTACTCGCGCTTGTGACACTTGAAATGATTTGAGCACGTTCCTTCACGGAAGGCATGGACGAATCAACTGCGTCATCGGATCAAAATGTTTTGTTTGGCTGCTACTACTTCACACCAATTAATTCACGCCACGTCTAACGTCAGTAGATCTGGTGTTGGTGCCGATGTTTGGCTAAATGATGAAATGGAGAATGAGAAGAATATTAAACTTTTTTTGGCTCAATTGTTAACAAGGTGAACAATAGTATCATATTGTCAAGTAAAATGATCTTTTATATTTATTTATTTTTTAATTTAATTTTTTATTAAAAATTTTTGACAATAAAGTTTTATATATTTGTAACTGTTAATACTGTTGATTTTTTTTTTTGATAATGTGTCTGTTTTTTATTGGTATCAGGTGATGGTGTTTAGTAAATCAGAAATAGACACGTCATCAGCAAATGAAGAAGGGGACAACGATGTTAACATTTACAAACATATAAGACAACATTGTCGAATTTTTTTAATAAAGAATCAAATTAAAAAAATAAATAAATATAATAGACCAGTTTACTAATTTTGTCAATCATATTTCACCGTGTAAATCTTTGTATAAATATTTTAGAAAATAACGTGATAAAGTGTCAACCATGGTGAAATTCAATTGGATATTTGTGTTTACCTTATCGCTATATAGTTTTAAAACTCAAAGAAAATGAATTTAATTTAATTACTAAACATTCACTTGTAATATGATTGATTGATGATTGATTGATTAAAAGTAGACCAATAGAAATAAGTAATCACACGCGTTCCCTCTTTTCATACACATTCATTCATAACAAATTATTCGTGCTGAATGGCATTGTTGTTATTACACTAAAAATGACTCAATAAATAATAACTGCCTACATGGAAATTAAATTTCTTAAGTCCTAAGTCCTGTGTCTGAAGGCATATTGTCGACAGTCCAATTGTAACTTGCAACAAAGGGCATCCAAACCCAAAACCCAATCATCTTTTTTTTGCAAAAAAAAAACCTTTGCGCATTGGAATTTGGAGACCATAAAAAGATGCGATGCTGCACGCAAACAAAGTAGTACAAGTACAAGAAGAAACCTGCAGGCAGAGATAGAAAGAGAAAAAGAAGATCTCCTTCAATTCCCTATAGCTCTAGCTTCTCATCTCATGTACTACTTGAGTTAATTACAATAATAACACCACCCGTTAGTTGTTGTTGTTGTTGTCAGCTATATAGAGTTCTTCCAAGCTTGCAAGCTTAACAATGGAAGAACGGTATGAGATAATCAAAGATATTGGGTCAGGGAACTTTGGTGTGGCAAAGCTGGTAAGGGAGAAATGGAGTGGTGAGCTATACGCTGTCAAGTTTATTGAGAGAGGCTTCAAGGTTCTATTTTTTTCAACCCCATCATTTCTCTGCCCAGTATATATCTATTTTAATTTGTTGTTTCATACTATATATATGAACTTTGGATTGTCCTTAATTAATTAATGGGGTACACTATTGGGTTTTTTGCAGATTGACGAACACGTGCAAAGGGAGATTATAAATCACAGGTCCTTGAAGCATCCCAATATCGTTAGATTTAAAGAGGTAGCTATAATCAACTCAGAGGCGCTAGTTAGTGTAATTATACATGCCTTATCTTTCAGCTGAGAACGGAGTATGGTGTTAGTTTCTCTGAATCCTTTCTCCTTCTTTGGTTACTTCATACCAACTTTATGAAAATATGTATATATGTATCAGTGCCGTATCCACCTAAGTTATATCAGTGTCATTTATGTTGGCATTAAGCTATTCATAATGGTATGCGGAGACAGGGCAATATAGTGCTAAATTCATTTTTGTCGCAAAAGGGAATATAATGGGATCACAATTTCTCTGTTTCTCCTTTATAATTCCCCTGAAGCATCTCAATATTCAGGGTCATTCTTTTTTTTTTGTGTGTGGGGGGGTCCTTGAAAGGAATATACATAATCTTCGAAAAAGAACTCAACTGGAAAAGTTTTCAATTTGATTTCTTACAATCCTCCTCTCATATTGTACGTGATTGCTTTATTGCGTGTTGCTTTTCATGCTGATTCGTATGATTAATATATTTTTTTATTAATATATGAAATGGGCATTCATCATCGCAGGTGTTACTCACTCCAACTCATCTAGCAATAGTGATGGAATATGCTGCCGGGGGAGAACTGTTTGAAAGAATATGCAGTGCGGGTAGATTCAGTGAGGACGAGGTAGATTAAATTATGCTTTGGTGGTGACTTTTTATGATTATTTGTGCTTTTGTCCAAGAGGCCATTATATTAAGTTAACTGTTTTAGATTCCAAAACAGTAATAAGGACTGCATACACTGTACATTTTAAATTAAAACAAAGTAGGAGTACTATTTATGCTGTTTGGGCATCATATATATCTGGTGCCTTATTCTTTTTATTTTATTTTATACACAGTAGCTAGTATTTCACATTCTATGTGTACTTGTAAACACATGATTATTTCATCCTAAAATCTTATTTTGTTTGCTGCATATATAGGCAAGATATTTCTTCCAGCAGCTGATTTCTGGAGTCAGCTATTGCCATTCAATGGTACCATTCTTGTCCAAATCTGATTCTAAATGTTGCAGTCTTACTACTTTAGCTAAATTGAAGCCATCATTTTTTTTTTCCCTTTCTTGCAGGAAATTTGCCATAGAGATCTTAAGCTGGAAAACACACTTTTAGATGGAAGCTCAGCACCACGACTCAAAATCTGTGACTTTGGTTACTCAAAGGCAAGAACTTAATTATCACCTAATTTCATTTAACATGTGTTTCAGAGTCTAGTTAGACACTATAAATTATAAATTAATTAATTACAAAGTGTTGTGCATGTTTCTTCAGTCATCTGTTCTGCACTCCCAGCCAAAATCCACTGTAGGAACCCCTGCCTATATTGCACCAGAAGTCTTGTCAAGAAGAGAATACGATGGGAAGGTAACTAATAACTTAATCTAGTTGACTTTAATTTCCATTTTAATAATGTAAGTGGGGTTTTTAGTGTTACACTAATTTTTTTGTAGTTAACATTTGGTCACCTAAATATGTTCTTATCCTTTGAGAATGATTAGATTGCAGATGTTTGGTCTTGTGGGGTGACTTTGTATGTGATGCTGGTTGGCGCTTATCCTTTTGAAGACCCAGAAGACCCAAAAAACTTCAGAAAAACACTTCAGGTTAGTAGTTGGACTAATTATAAATAAATACTCTTAGTTGCCTTAATTAATTTGCTTGAGATGAGAGTGTCCAAGGTGTAATCTACATAACCAATCACGCAATTTAATTAATTTTTCTTTGGATAATTTTGGACAGCGAATTCTCAGTGTCCACTATTCTATTCCAAACTATGTCCGTATCACACAAGAGTGCAGGCATCTTTTATCTCGAATATTTGTGTCCAACCCGGAGAAGGTACACGATTAATAATTTGTGTTTCTGGCATAACTTTAACATTTTTATATTTATTTTTTTTTGGCTTAATTGTAATTTTGATCTTCTAGTTTTTTCGATTGTGAGATTATTGTTCTTAGTTTCTAATCGAGCGAATTGGATCCTTCTTAGTTCTAATTGAGCGAATTGGATCCTTCCGATTATCTCAATTGTTACAACTAGGTATTTCCGTCACCGTACCATCCAAACTTTAACACCGAACCTATTTGATAAATGTGGTACTGATTTGACATTGAGTCGGGTCACATTGATATTGATGGTATGACAAAAACCCTCACATATAAAATTTTTTATTGTATCACGCGTGTTACCGACTTGCTTTAAAAAAATTCTAGTAATATGCACAATGTCAAAGTAACCTGTCACATGTGCCACGTAGGCTCTGTGTGTTAAAAATTGGACAACATAATGATGGATTGATCTGATTACAACAATTAAAATAATTGGAAGATTCAATTCGTGCAATTGAAAACTGAGAGACCAAAATCACATAATTGCGATAAAAGTGCAAGGGATACATAATTGGTGTAAAAGTACTTCCTACTAATTAATCTCCATCTTTCTTCGAGAAAAAAAATGATAATTAATCTCCATCTAGTAACCTGACGCATTTTTTATATTTATTATTATGACTTAAACTTTTATTATGAGGTCAACTTTTTGGTTACTTAATTATTAATTCATGCAGAGAATCACGATACCTGAGATTAAAACGCACCCGTGGTTCGTAAAGAACTTGCCACTAGAGTTTATGGTCGAGGGTGAAGGTGGTATGCAAGATGGTGATGACCACATTATTGATTCATCATCTCAGAGCATTGAAGAGATACTGACCATAATTCAAGAGGGTAGGAAGCCAGGTGAGGGCCCAAAAGTGGGTGAGCATTTCGTTGGGGGTAGCATGGATCTTGATGATATGGATGCAGATGCTGACACCGATGACATCGAAACAAGCGGTGATTTTGTCTGTGCGTTGTGAAGTGGTGATGATGATGCCTTTTGTAATTTGCCATCTTGCACTTTGCGGACAATTCTCCCTCAAAAGCAGTTTGAGATAAGATGTTCCTTTTTCACCCTTAAAAACGATATATATATGCATGATGGCTAGAGGGAATCAAACAAATTAAAAAAAAGCTATCTTCGGTGGGCTTTGATTTTCCTTTGATTGGAAGTTACTTCTTGTCTTGATCTCATCTGCTTATGTGGGAATAACCGGGTGTTGCTGATTTCTTCCTTTAATGCTTTCGCACTTTGCCAAAAAAAATCAACATTGTAATATATGTTCTAATATATAATAATATATGCTATATTCTATTATTATTCTATAATTATATATACAGGGTTTCCCCTTGAACGATTCTTTCCCTGTCTTTCGTTTTTATTTATTTTAATGAAAACTGTTTGTGATGTATTTTGTTTTTTTCATGAAACAATAAATGCGATGTGATAAATTCACATTTGAATAGTAAGCGATCTATCATAGTCACGACTAGTGTAACATGAATGATATGCTGATTGACCAAGCTGCATGGTCACGGAAGCTTTAAAATTAAAATACTCCTATTATAACCCCTTTTTTTTTTTAAATTACGGATATTTTTTCAGGATGACTCTGTCGGTTGAGACTTGAGACACAGAATGATCTTACGGTCCTACATTATTGGCATTATCATATGCATTTAAGAAATCAATCTTGTTTGATGCAGTTTATGGTTGGAACTTAGGTATTGAAGATATCATCAAAAAAAAAACTTAGGTATTGAAGACATGGAAGTGTGGAACACTCTTCTGATCCAACCTCTTAAATTTTATTGAATTTGATGTCATTCCCTTTGCTTTAGATTACTATACATCCTCTATTTTAAAACTAAGTAATGTTGAAGAGTTTTTTTCATAAGGATTGAGAAAAATAATAAATAACTTGATGAGTAGAATAATTTTATTTAATTGCTCTTATTTTTTCAGTTTTTATAAATACACTATTAAGTAGTGCTAAAAAATAATTACAATTATTTAGGATAAAATTGAAATAAAAAAATTAATGTTTCATTGAAAACCTAAAATGTTACTTAATATGAATTTTTTAGGTGTTATAACGTCATTTATATTTTGAAATAAATAGATTATTTAATTGATATAATTTTAGACTAAAATATTTTTATTTTTTTTCTTTACTTTTATCATTAATTGTTTTGCAAATTTCCATCCTTAGCTAATAAATACTCAATTTATATAATAAATAATAAATAATCCACAAATCACACTCATATACTCCATTATAAATACTCCACTTTAGGATGGTGTCCATTTTCAATGCAAATACCACCAGGGAAGTAACTAGTAAGAGTATTCATCAATGGATCTAATCCAATGCAAATCACATTGACTGAACACATAAATTGATAAAAAAATAAATTTTCTCATTAGATTGAATAAATTTTTGGTTCTTATATTGAAAACCAATCTAAATCAAAATGAATTAACCATGTTCCTATATACATTTTTTGCTACTCTCAAACCAAAAACACATATTACTTCCGTGCGATATCCACACACTGGTTAAGACTTTATTTTGGTGAAGAACTCAAGACTCAAAATCCAACAAGTTAAGGGAATTGAGAAAGAGATTTTGGATAGGCAGTGTAGTGGGGTCGGAAGTTGTAATTGGGTCAGGGCTTGAGACAGAGAGTGTGGGGAAAAGGCCCAATAACTGAACCGCATGACGGTTTGCCAAAACCCTACCCAAAAAAACCATGCCCGTAACCGTAATTGGGTGCCTCAACTCCACCAGAGCAGCAGACCCAGAAGCAGCAGCAGCGTTTAAGCCATACAACAACAACAACAACAACACCATGGGAGGTGGCGGCAGGTCACGCACTCAGAGAAAGCACTTCCGTCAGAGCAGAGAGAATGTGTGGAAGCGTTCCAAATCGGATCATTCCGACCCTTCTCTAACTTCCGAAGCACAAAATCAAAATCCCCCGTGGACTCCATTCTCCACTCAGAACCCTTCCTTCGATGCCTATTACAAGGAGCAAGGTATTGTGGGTCAACAAGAGTGGGATGAATTCGTTGCACTTCTCAGAACACCTTTGCCTGCAACCTTTAGAATCAATTCCAGGTGCTGCAAGCATTTTTCATTCTCTACCTTTAGATTCATTGCTACTGCTTCCTTTTTAATATTCATATAAATTTTGTGTGTTTCGTTTTGTTTGGGGATTGCAGTAGCCAGTTTTCTGCTGACATTCGTTCCCAATTGGAAAATGACTTTGTGCATTCTCTTCGTGCTGAGGTTTGTCAACTGCCAAAGTGACAGTTATAAAAATTGCTTAAAATTGCTTCAACTGGTTTTTTTTTGTCTGTGTGTGTGGTTGATTAGAGTCTCTATTTTATTGCTTGTTGTAGGTTGTTGAAGGTGGTGAGACAGAGGCTATTCGACCATTGCCTTGGTATCCTGGGAACTTTGCTTGGCATTCCAATTTTTCTCGGATGCAGCTTAGGAAGAACCAAACACTAGAGAGGTAAATCAATATATTCTGTTGATCCACGTGTCGCATTCATAGAGCCGGTGGACTTCATTTTTTTTTTTACCTTCTGGGAGTGTAGGACTTAATATTAAACTACGTTTAGTTCTCAGTTGTTGTTCTTTGCATATGAGTTGTTTAGACCCTTGGAGGAGTGGTTGGGCACAGTTTTCATGTATCTACCTTTATTTTAGACACTCACACACATCAAAATCAAAATGCATGAACATGACTACCGTCAAACAATTAATTGAAAATGAATAACACATATTACTTTGTCGTCATGATTGATGTGTCAATTGATGCCTCTGATTATGCTAAATCTCTCAGGTTCCACGAATTCTTAAAGCTAGAAAATGAAATTGGAAATATCACAAGACAGGAAGCTGTCAGTATGGTGGGTCACTTTATCTGCTCTTTCAATCTTCATGATTATACACAATGTTTGGTTCAGTGCCTTTAGGTTTACTACTTCTTTTGACCTTTTAAGAATTTATTTCGTCACTCCAAAGTCTAATGGTTGTTTGTGACATAGGTTCCTCCGTTATTCTTGGATGTGCATTCAGACCATTTTGTACTTGATAGTAAGCAACTTCTAGTGCACCAAGTACTTTCTGTTGTTTTTACCAGCCCTGGTTCTGTTTCCTTAATTTGGAATTCAAACTTTGGCGTCTGACCCTTTCACTTTTCTTTGCTTTTGTTTAGTGTGTGCTGCACCAGGTTCGAAAACATTCCAATTGCTTGAGATTATACACCAATCAACTAAAGCAGGATCACTACCTGATGGAATGGTTTGTTTCATTTTAAATACAAAAATGTCGTTCTCTGTTTCTTTGCCCTTTATTCTTTGCTCTTATATGCATTGGTGGTTAGCAGCATCTTATTTGATTTTTTGGATTTAATAGTTTGCTGACATCTTTGGGCAAGCTATATATGCAACATTTTCTAATTAGTCTCTTTTTTATAATTAGGTTATAGCAAATGATCTTGATGTCCAAAGATGTAATCTTCTCATCCACCAAACAAAAAGAATGTGCACAGCCAACCTAATTGTTACTAATCACGAAGCACAGCATTTCCCAGGATGCCGTTTAAACAGGAATTATGAACGGATGGAGTTAGATCACAATATTGGCCAACTGTTATTTGATCGTGTTCTATGTGATGTCCCCTGTAGTGGAGATGGTACACTTCGTAAGGCACCTGATCTGTGGAGGAAATGGTAGTCTTTACTTGTTATTCATTCTGGATCCACTTTCTTTTCTTTTCTTTTCAACCACATTATTTTTAAGATTTAATTTACATTTTGCAGGAACACAGGGATGGGACAAGGGCTTCACAGCCTACAAGTTTTAATTGCTATGCGAGGTACTTTTGATTTTTTTATATCTATTAAAGACAGATTACTGGGGTCAAAAACTACTACTGTTTATTGTCTTAGCTGAACAGAAGAGAACCCGAGTTTGTGAGACTTAGATTGAAGCAATCTCATCAACTATATTGATTTTCTCAGGTATATCTCTACTTAAAATTGGTGGAAGAATGGTTTATTCAACGTGCTCAATGAATCCTATTGAGAATGAAGCTGTGGTTGCAGAGGTAATCTAATCAACTAAATGACTATTTGCCTTTGAAGCATTGTGGTACACTAGATTCTTGAAAACATTTGTAATAAAATAAATCACCAGACTCATAAACTTACATCTACCAGTTACTAGTTATCATTCATCACCCAAAACATTAAAAAAATGTTGGAAGTGAGGGGGGAGAGAACTGAATCACTGAAGACTGCAAATGGTCAGTGTCAATGCCAGAGAGAACAGAGTTGGCATCACCGGAAATTGCAAATGGCCACCATGAGCTATGTTAGCAAATGAGAAATAAGAAGATCTTGGGTTGAGTCAAGACATATGAATGTCTAGTGAGGATCTGTGCTCGGTTCTTTTTTATTTATCCTCTCTTTTCTATTGTTTTGCAGGTTTTGCGGAGGTGTGGCGGGTCTGTTAAACTTGTCGATGTCTCTAGTGAGCTTCCACAACTTATTCGTCGTCCAGGTCTCAAGAAATGGAAGGTTTGTGTTTGCTGTGACCAACTGAACATTTATTTATTTGAGGTCAGAGTTTTGATTACAATATATGTAATATATGTAATAATAAAAAACAAATATGCTGCCTACCTATACATGCCAAAGTTTTAGTGTGTTCCTGGGTTTTCTGTGAGGAAATGGTGTCTTATATTGTGTGATGTAACCATTTGAACGGTTTTGAAGGAAAATTATGGGTGGTTGGCTTTCTTAGTTTCCTCTGTTTTGGATGGTATTCGGTGTTCCAATATAGTACAGTAGCTGCGGGTTTTCTGTGAGGAAATGGTGCCTTCTTATATCATGTGATGTAACCATTTGAAGGGTTTTAAAGGAAAATTGTGGGTGGTTGGCTTTCTTAGTTTCCTCTGTTTTGGATGGTATTCGGTGTTCCAATATAGTACAGTAGCTGTGGGTAAAAAACTGTGTACGGAAGCACGTCTCTCCCAATTTCAGTTTTTGAGACGGCTGGGCTGTAATGTTTTTTTTATCAGTTATAGGTGTTATTCCTTGCTATTTGATGGACTTTGAATGCTATTTTTTCTGATTGGCTTTTGTTTTGAATGTGACTGGTGGTAAATTATTTTTAATCAAATTCTGATATTCAATCAGCTGGACCCATATTCATGTCGCTGGAAGAAAAAAATCAAGTTTTAAACTTTATGAACAGAAAATTCTTATATTTATCCAACTTTAACATGTATCCCAGCAGAAGTTGTTGGTTCTGCATGTGATTCAGCTTGTGGCTTCAAATGTAAAAGGTTCAAGTTTGTTTTGTAGCAGTAGGCATTTGAATTTTTTTTAGAGGGGTTTGATTTTGGTGATACAGGTATATGACAAGGGCACTTGGTTAGTCTCTTGCAAAGACGTTCCTAAGTTTCGTAGAAGTGTAATTCTTCCCAGTATGTTTCCTTCTGGCAGAGGGTATCAGGATCTTGTTGACAGTAATTGTAATGTTGACATTGGAGATGACAATACTAGTGAGGTTAATGGAAAAGCTGAAGAAGATTGTATTCAGGCCCTAGAGAGTCCTTTGATGTCCGAGTCTGCTGAGGAAGTTTCTGATTTTCCTCTAGAGCATTGCATGAGGATAGTACCTCATGATCAGAACACTGGAGCCTTCTTCATTGCTGTACTGCAAAAAGTTTCTCCTTTACCAGGTAGCTTCTCTTATCATACCATTAGTTTTTTTTCCCCTCACTCTCTGCCTCAAATTATGTGAAAAAATAGTCTGGAAATTCTGGTGAACATGGGAAATAGTTCCAAGTTGTCATTGCTGCCTTGTATGAAGTAGTTTGTAATTGCTGTCTTTCTTGCAGCTATTCCGGAAAAACCTAACAAACAAATAGACAAGCAATGTGTAGAACCGGCAAACCAGAGTCTTGAGGATGCACAAGTACTACAGATTAATTCATCAGAAAGTACACATGATGAAGTCTTTAAAGCAGCTCCAGGGGAAAATGTAAATGACAATGAACCTGAGACTGAAGATTTGGAAGTTACTCCTCTTACATGTGAAGAACAGAATTCAAAGGAAACTGAAGAGCCCCGTGATGTACAAAATACGGCAAAGAAGGTTCCAGGCAAAAGAAAGCTTCAAATTCAAGGCAAATGGAGAGGTGTTGATCCTGTTGTCTTTTTCAAAGATGAAGCAATTATTAATAGTATAAGGGAGTTTTATGGAATCGATGAGCGTTTTCCATTCAATGGTCACCTTGTTACAAGAAACAATGATACTAGCCACGTCAAAAGAATTTATTATGTCTCCAAATCAGTCAAGGATGTTCTTGAGTTGAACTTCTCAGTTGGGCAGCAACTTAAAATAACTTCAATTGGCCTGAAGATGTTTGTAAGTTTATTTTATTCTCAATTTAGAGATAATGTTGTTTTTGTTAGAATTATTATTTTAAGAGGTTGATTTATTCATCACCCATTCTCTGGATTTTAAATAAAAAATAATTTATGTAGATAATAATAATCTCACCATCAAAAAAGGCCTAAGAACATAGTTTGGTAGGTAATGGTGTAGACAAAGAAGATCGGTCTAGGCATTGGAAGGAAACAGATTCAGTCAGAGTTTGATTAGCAACAGTAAAATGTATAAGCTTTTTAACCTTTTGATTTTGAAGAAGTTAATTCTAATTATATCCTGTGGCTTCTATAGATGATAATACTTCACGATCATTTAATAAATTGTTCAGTACTTTCATTTCTGTTTCTGGATCATTCTAGAATAACAGGTAGCATGCATGCCACAAGGTATTTGGCACGATCTACACTGTTAAATTAGTTAAATCGAGGAATTTTGTTAAATAAATAAATTATTTTTCAATGGTATGGCCTTGTAGACTCATCCTTACTTGCAGCGGGAAATATTTATTGGTCAGTCCTTGACTGTCAGTGAGAAATGAGTTTTTTTTTCCTCACTAGTACTTATGATTATGAATAAGAGTTAAATGTACTTGCCCTCATCTTACAGGAAAGACAAACAGCACGAGAAGGTAGCACTGCGCCATGCGCTTTCCGGATATCATCTGAAGGATTGCCCCTTATTCTCCCATACATAACCAAGCAAATTCTACAGGCATCTCCCGCGGACTTCAAGCTTATTCTGCAGAGCAAAGATGTAAAATTTACAGATTTTGTTGATGCCGAGTTTGGGGAGAAGGCAGCAAACCTATTGCCAGGCTGTTGCGTGGTAATTCTGGGTAAAGGTATGTATCGTGGATTCCGTAAGCACTTCTAACGTGTTTTTTAACTAATAGCTTCTTACATAAGTTGAAATTTTGCACTTCATTTTTTTCAAAAGCTATCTTTTTTAACTTCTCTATAAGCGTACCTATTTGAATATTTAACACCTTTTCCTCGTGCCCTTATATGACAAAATAAGAATACAAAATGAAATTAACTTCTCCCATAAGCTAAAAGTCGGGCTTCTGCATCCGAACAATGCCATATATGTTTAGGGGCCTTTCCCTTTTCTGCAGGGAACGGAGTTGCTACAGAGTCCCTCAAAGTGGATGAGTCAACAATAGCCATTGGATGCTGGAAGGGTAGGGCGAGATTGTCAGTGATGGTTACTGCAATGGATTGCCAAGAACTGCTTGAAAGGCTTTTGATACGTCTAGACACAGAAAAGGGCTCCTCCGGGCATGTCGACAATTCCTCTAATAATGTGGGAGGTGAAGTACAGCCTGTACAGGAGTTGAACGGTATAAATGATGAGGACGTGAGTGCTACTGTAAGTTAGAAAGTGACTACTTAACTGATATTTAATACTCAGTTGTAACAGATATTGATGCTTATCATCAAAAAAAAAAAAAGATATTGATGCTATTGCATTTTACAAAAATGGTGATTTTTTTCTTCACCCGTGAAACGTTAGTGATAAAATTAATTTTGTTAAGGCATGTTGTTGTAAACTCGTCATTAGTTTCTAAGACAGACGTTGGTTCTTATTTGAATTGGTAATTTTCTATACCTTCGAAAGTTTGCATAGATTTTTTATGGAAAATTCCCTTTCTATGTTGTTGAGAGGTTTAACATTAGTGATGGTTCCGATTCTACTGAAATCTGCATCATCTTAAATTTTTTAAAGGCGTTCGAAGTTGTTAAAGGATATATCTATGCATTAATATGATTATGACTTGATGAATGATGATTAGTGCATTTTTTAGCCGTATCAAGTTTGACGCTTGATAATCTCGGTTTTGGTCCTTTTGGATTTACAAAGTAAATTGTCATATGAAGCGATGCTCACAGGAGTCATGACATTTTCACACAACATTCAAAGTCAAATCAATTCGCTTGCGAAATTCATGAATATTATACCAAGCAATCTACATCTACCTTCATTTTTTTGTTCTTTAATCAGCCAACCCAAACAAATTAAAATTAAAATGTACAAAAGGAAATGTGCCAAACCTTTAAAATTTGGTAATAGTAACATTGAAGCATGAAATATAATATAATAAATTGAAACAAATTAAAAAATAAGTCAGGATGCCTGACAACACATAATCCTCTTAGCAGGGATTTCCTGTGCAGGGCCTGGAATAATAATTTTCTGCCCAGACAGAGATGCCGAGCTCCCATTTCCCTGACTTTCATCAGCAGCAAGGTTCTTCTTGTTTACAATGTTGTAGATTTCTGTCAAGACAGTCACGAAGGCCGTTTCAACATTAGTTGCTTCTAATGCCGAGGTCTCTAAGAAAAATAAGCCTTCTTTCTCGGCAAATTCTTTTGCATCCTCGGTGGGTACATCACGCTGGTTCTCAAGATCACATTTGTTTCCTATGAGAATGATGACTATGTTCTTGTCGGCATGGTTACGCAGTTCTTCTAGCCAACGGGGTATATGATCAAAGGTCTGACGTTTTGTGATGTCATAAACCAACATTGCCCCAACAGCACCCCTGTAATATGCACTTGTAACTGCTCTGTATCTGGACCATAAACCATTCAAATATCAGGGAAAATTGCAATTTGATATTTAATGTGCTTGTAGATCAACCAAGCACATACTGTATTTAAAATGGACGGAGGAAAAAATAGTTCTGTTCTAAACACAGTTGATTGCAAAAAAAGGAAAACATGTCCATACTAATCATGTTGCCAGATACAATTAAACCAAATTAAAAAGCTTTTTTTGTATCCAAATTAAAGAAAAAAAGATGCCAAAAAATGATTCAATACTGGACTAAATCATGCCTCCTGCAGAAAGCTACTTGATAACCAAAAAATGTTAAAGTTCTGAAACACTTAGTTTTAACCAGTTTCCAAAGGATTGAGCTGATAGAGAGTGAAAAATCTAATATTTTGCAGTACCAGCGGCCCTCTTCATGTATGAACCACATTTGCATAGATTGTCCATGTCTGTGTGTGCTGAATCTGAAAACTGAGGTTTATATTGTACTACATGTCGGAAAATCAGTTATTTTAAAAGATCAATACAATCGAGAAATGGTGACATCTAGTTAAAAATGGGAAATAGAATAAAATTTTATGTCCTCTCAAGTCCCAAACACTTCATAACATATCCATTTCTCTGTAATGTGTAAAGCGAGACATCAGATTACATTAAACAATCCCAAGAATGGTACACCATATATTTTCACCTTATGAATATTGTTGAAGAGGATTTTCATTGTATCGTAGTACTAAAAACCAGATAATCTCTGCCTAGTAGATATTTCTATATTATCTGTTAGTTAAAACTACCACTACACACTCCAAACCATATCATCAAAGAAAACCTATGCTTATTCAAGTGGAATATACATAATAACGAAATTCTTCATACTCTACTGGAACCTAATGAACCACACAACATGATCGTTAGAGTGGATCATAGATCAGCTCAGTAAGTAACCTCAGTTATTATATATATACTCAACTGAAACCACGCGATCCTTTTCCACGATGATCAGAATCAGATCACGCGCGAAACGATGCTATAAGCGGTTGTAACTAACTTCTAGGTTCTAACTAACTACGCAAAACGAGTTACATATAAAAATTCACAAGTTGAAAAAGAAGGTATAGAGAGTACCGTTCTTGGCCTGCAGTGTCCCAGATCTGAGCCTTGACGGTCTTGTGATCGATGACCAAAGTCCGTGTCTGGAATTCAACACCAATCGTGGACTTTGAGTCCAAGCTGAACTCGTTCCTCGCAAACCTAGCCAGTATCTGTGACTTCCCCACCGCTGAGTCCCCTATCAGCACCACCTTGAACACATAGTCTATCTTCTGGTTCGCACCATCTCCATAACCTCCTGCACTTGCCATTTTTTTTCCACTTTTCTTCTCTTTCTCACAATATCTCTGCCTCTCCTATGTATCAATTATTATCACACGGTATAAGATATCTTCTGTAATCTGTTCTGTTTATATATATATATAGTATCTCTGTTACGGTGTTTCTTTTGCTTCAAGGTTAAAACTAATAAATGAGTTAAATATTGGATAATAATCGGATAGATCTTCTGAAAGGTGAGCCTCTTTTCTGTTATTGGCTTTTGATTAAATGAATATCGGTTTATTTTTTTGGTTTTATTGTTCTTTTCATCCATTGGTTGCTGTGATTATGCAATTTTGATCTCAAGTTTCTACTTAAACGAATTAGATTTTAAATTATTTAATCGTTTACAATTAGGTTTCTCCTTTACTATATCGTTAAAGAGAGATCTAATTTCAATAATTGAGATAATTGAATCAATTTATTCCATTAGAAAGGAACGAAATCAAATTGGGGACAAAAAATACAATGAAGCCTATTTTATTTTATGTGATGTTAATGTTGTTTTTCCTGCTCCAAAATATGTATCTCTTTTTCTCTGTCTCTTAACTCTATCAATCTAATTTTGTTAATGGATTTTTTGTAATATGAAAATAGCACAGGGGTATTATTATTATTGTTACAGTGGAGGGGTGTGGGGCACACGACACATGACACATGCACGGAGGAGTATGGAATCAACAGGTGTATTTCCGCGCCAATGAGAGGTGACAGGGTGGCATGAGGCTGGTGGTTGGTTCGGAATGAAAAGAGGGGTTGGGTGTTTCTACCAGAAAAAAAACTGGGCTTAGTGGGAGAGGATTATGTTCTCGTTTAAATGATGAATGAATACATGACCAAAAAAAAAAATGATGAATGAAAGGGAAATAGATGGAAAAATAAAATAAAAAATCGAAGGGCGGGGTGTGGGGACAGCTTTACAGTTTTTACTACTTTCCATTTGATTGATCGCAGCGTTTAAAAAGCGTCCCCGTGTATGCGTGTATCTCGGGGGAGATGTCTGATTGGTGTCGTTCACAGCAAACCCTGATTTTCTCGACTTTTAAGTGGTTTTATTAAAGCGTCACCGGCAGTACGGTAAAAACTTAGATGTTTCTCTACTCGCCCTCTAGTCTTTGGTAATAAGGTTTTGAAAACTTAGATTAATTAAGTAAATTTTAGATTAAAATGTTTCTATTTATTAGTTTTAATATTTTTTATTATTTTTAGTTATTCTAATTATTGTTTCACTCAAAATTTATTAATTACATTAAGAGTATATTTGAAAAAAGAATGGTAAGTTACATTCTAAAATCCTAAACCAATAAAAGTTTTGAGACATGACTCCTTTAACGTGGACTAATGAGATAAGTGGTTCATGGTAAATCACTCAACTAATTGTGTGTCGCATAGTACCAGAACATTTCTCCCTCATTATTCTGCGTAAGACATGTTGGTATGCCACCGTTATGGGTTCCAAATGGTGACCATCTCATCCGTTGTTGTCTTTGCCACTCTTACTCTATGCTCATCATCTCCACCTCCTCCTCGCACTTCTCCTTGTCACAGCACTTGTCTTTATGCTTGTCGTGCTTCCCATGTTGTGATCTTTTGCTTCCCACATCTTCAGGCCCAATGCGGTGAAGCACTCTTGGTGTCACAACCGTTGCTGCTACCATTGGCCATTGTATCTTCTCGAACAAAAGCTATTCAAAGAAATGACAAGCGAGCATCTCAAGCAAAAATGATCAACAAATCGAAAAACATTGATTTGGTTGCCGAGAATTCACAACTGTCTTCGCCGCCGCTGCCACCCGTGGTGAGGAAGAAGAAAAAAGGGATATATCTTGCAAGTATCCTCCTTCCGGGAAACAAACGGGGGTATAAGGGGTATAATAGCAATCATCTAAATTGATATTCAATATTGAGACTGGGAGACTGAAGAAATAAAGTGATTAATTACATTACCCATATAATTTCATAAATGTGTGATTTTGGTTTGTGTAGTTTTAATAGTTGAAATCAGATTCCCATACTTTTCTTGTCAAGCAACGTGGTTCCATGTTAATGTCCCATAAAATTGCTAACATAAATGTGCTTATCTAGATATGAAACATACACATATCCCATGCATATGTAGCATTGAGGAACAACACGATTTCATTCATATTATGTTAAAATATGAAATATTTTAAAATAAAAACAAAATAAAACCTAATTTATTACTTGAATTAACATGTTAAATAGTTAAAATATTTAAGTAATTTCATATATTAAATATCTGTGGACATGAATATCTTAATACCCGTTTTTGTCCCATTGATAAGCAAGGAAAAGAACAAAATCTATGTTTTTTTTTTGAAGGGAAAAAAGAACAAATCTGTTGAAAATCCGTTTGTTTTACATACATATACCATTTTTTTTTTGTCAAAATACATATACCATGTAAACCATCTAAGTAAACCCACAAGGGGTTTTACACAGCATAGATTTGGGCCATCCCACCACGACCATGCTTCACACATGGCACGATCCATTTTAAAGTCCACTTTTTTATGATGATTAATTAATTGATATATATAAGTAACTTGAGACCTTCATTTACTTACACCTTATGAAATTTTTAATACATTTTATTTGTTGCACTTCTTAAAACATTACTACATGTTATGACTTAGAAAATTTCTTTACCTTAACTTTAATGCAATGTGACTCAAAATATATATCCAAATACCAAACTTTTGCTGAATTTTATCATTCATTTCTCATTCACTTATACAATGCACTATATTATTGTGTTTGTCAAATTTATTACTCATTTGTCATTTACCTATAAAAAGAGCTACCTAGTTCGTGGGATGCACAGGCAGCACATACTAGTACATATACCATGTAAACCATCTAAGTAAACCCACAGCGGGTTTTACACAGCATAGATTTGGGCCATCCCACCAGACCATGCTTCCCACATGGCACAATCCATTTTAAAGTCCACAACATTAGACCAAAAAAAAATCCACAACACTATGACATGAACACTCTTGTGCAAACCCAAACGTGAAGAAATAAAAAATAAAATATATATATATATACACTACAGAAACACGGTTTCATTCATCGCCCTAAATTGCGTTGCAGTAGTAGTAGAGGTTGTTTGGGTTGGTTGCGTAGAGAATCGGAGGATGGAGGAGGAAGAGCACGAGGTGTACGGAGGAGAGATCCCAGACGTTGGAGAGATGGAAGGAGACGTCGACATGTCCGCCGCCGACGATGACGCCGCCGTCAAGGAGCTCGACGAGATGAAGCGCCGCTTGAAGGAAATGGAAGAGGAAGCTGCCGCTCTTCGCGAGATGCAAGCCAAGGTTGAGAAGGAGATTGGCTCCGTTCAAGGTTAGGTTTCCATAATCCTCTACTTAATTACTAATTATATTGATCTAGCATCATCCTTTCATAAATTAATCACTCTTCTGAAACTCTCTCTCTCTCTCTCTCGTTATCTCATCTTGTGTTTCAACCTTTGACTTTGACGTTTTGACCACACTGAGGCTGAGAGCACGCTTATCGTCATCACGAACTAACTTATCATTTTGCAGAACGTGAAATTCTTACTAACCTGTCATTTTTGCAGAACGTGAAATGCTTCATTTATCATAATGCAAAACTTGTTTACCTTTCCTGGTGTAAATATACATAGCCTGCTAAACACCAATTTCCAGTTAAGCTCATGCTATAATGTTGATTGATAAAAATGAAATTAAGGAGAGCTTGAAGAACAATATTATTTCGAAATTCAAATTGTTTGCTGGCGTTGTCACTAAAAATACAAATTTAAGTTTTATGGTACTTTTCAGGTGTTTTAATGATTCAGTGTCGTTGTCATTCCTTTCTATCTTATCAATTGAATCTCTTTTGTAGATCCTGCTACTGCAGCTGCTTCACAGGCAAACAGGGAGGAGGCAGATGCTCGGTCTGTTTTTGTTGGCAATGTATGAATCACCCTACTTCTCATCTTTAGCAGTTTTTCAATTGGAATTATGTGTAAGCTTGCATCCTACTCTTACTTAGCTGGATACAAATATCGGATTTTATTTTCCTGATCAACTTAAAGGACAAGGCCTGATTTAGTTATTACAACCCTAGTTATTATCATGGACCTACATTGTATGGATACGTTATAGTACTGGTACCGGGTACGGATAACGGTCCATGATAAGGGATTTTAAAAAATCTAGCGTATCGGTACGTCAATATAAATTTTACAATGGAATTTAGAATTTTATATAAATATGACCAAATTTAATGATGGTATACAATATAAATTTTTGTTTTAAGAGTAAATATTGTTAATCTTCAGAGACAGGGTTTGACTTATGTCTCACTATGATCGCAGGGTCATTCTTATTACTCAAGTTCTATAATTAGCGCTGGGATGCTTTCATTGTATTTTGTGGGTGGGCCAATGTAATTGGTGTATTTAGGCTTGTACTAGAGGGGGAAAGAATGTATGTTGTGCTTATGAAATTTAGTAAGATATCACAGGAAGGAATAGAAAGTAAAAAAAGATTGAGGAGAAAAAACTTGCAAGTTTCTGAAAAGAAAAATGAAAAAGAAATGAAAAAAAAATTATAGAAGGAAAAATAGAATCAAGTTGAAAAAAAAGAAAGAAATGAGAAAAGAAAAAGGAAAAAATAAATAACATGTTGAGGAAACTGTGAATTGCTCATGGGGGGATGGCAGAAACTGTACAGCTGGAAGTAATATGTGTTAAAGATGCCTCAACTTCACCACTGGAGGAGACAGCCTGTGGTTCTTTCGGAAGAACATTATGTAAGTGTTGGGCATGCAATCTTAGTCATAGAACCCTTTCGTTGACTGCAATGAGGTCAGTGATGGCTCTGTTGTGTGTCGTTTGGCCAATGTGTCAAAGGGTATGCAGCTGCTGCTTCCCTGTGGCCTTTATCTGATAATTGTTCTCATCTCTATGAATTAGACTACCTGATATCTTTTGGTTAGGCTTTTTCTTTCTCGTTCCAAGTCATTTCACTGAACATCAAGTTGCTAGTTTTTACATTCTTTTTCCTTTTCCCCCTCTTCTATAATGTCTTGACAAAATTCTCATACTGCAATTTTTACAAAAGCAGTTAGAATTCTGACCGATTTATCACAGCATAACTGAACCATTATCTATTGATAACGGGTTGCATTAATAAACTATGTATGATATTAGATAAGGTTAGGGCTGTTGTGAATAGCTATGAAGAGAAGGTTTGTGGAATTTGAGAAAAGCCTGTAAAATGACTATAATTTATAAACATTAAGACTGTTATAAGCTAGCTTCTTTTTATGGAGTGTGTGGCTTGGTTTAATTCGTTTGAGTTGGGAAAATGCAGATTCCTGTTGGCATTGTAGTTAAATATAATAACCTGCACTAATTTTTCAGTTCTAAAAGGGTGGCCTGGAAATGGCATCCTTAAAAAAAAAAAAATTAGGGTCAGTTTGACTTACAGGGTAGAGGATGGCTATGTTCTGATATATTCAGAGGTCTTTCTATGATTTTTTTTTTTGGGGTTACTTTGTTTAGAGACAAACGTAATAATTAAATGATAAAATTGACGATTAAGAGAAGTTATGCTCTGGGGTTATTATATGAATTTACCTGAGTGATTTATGCAATTCCCTATTCAATAGATCATAAATGTGCAAATAATTTAGAGTTTTAAACTTTTATAGTTTGCATTTTTAGAAAAGGTTGCAACCGAAGATATTGGGATAAGATGACAAAATAATATTTACCGGGACAAGAGTCTTGAACATGCATGTGATCTATAATGGTGTGATTCTGGAGTCTAGTTTCTTTTTATGATAAATGAATCAGGTGTGAGCACCTTCTGGATTTACATGATATATAGCTTACTATTGGCATCAAAATCCCTTGAAATTGATTTGTGTTTTACAGGTTGATTATGCATGCACACCAGAAGAAGTGCAGCAACACTTCCAATCATGTGGTACGGTGAACAGGGTCACTATCCTGACAGACAAGTTTGGTCAGCCTAAAGGTTTTGCTTATGTGGAATTTGTTGAAACTGAAGCTGTTCAAGAAGCTCTCCTGTTGAATGAATCTGAATTGCATGGTCGTCAATTGAAAGTATGTTGTTTCTATTTCTATTGTTCGTGAGATTCATGCAAACCTTGGGTTTAAATTAGCCATGAGATCAGTCTACTAAATTAATAGTCTTTAATGATATGGATGCATATGTTTCCAGGTTCTGCCTAAGAGGACCAATGTTCCTGGAATGAAACAATATCGTCCTAGGCGATTTAATCCTTACATGGCATATGGCTTCAGGAGGCCATATACTCCTCCTTACTTTTACTCCCCGTACGGATATGGGTATGCTGCGTGCCTCATTTAAATTTTTGTGTTTTATGTCAAATTGTTTTGATTGATGTTTTATCATTTATGGTTTCTTTCATTTTCCATCAAACTGCAGGAAGGTTCCTAGGTTTAGAAGGCCATCTCGTTACATGCCCTACTACTAGAAGTTCATAAGGAATGGTGTTAAAAGATTTGATAATAGGTGCATCCTGGAGTAATAATGTTTTAATCCGGGGAGCATATAGCCATGCTAGTCTTCTTCCTCTTCGATTGAGAACATTTATTGTCCATTTGTCTCATGATGTTATTAGTCTCGTATTTTTCTTGCTAGGTCCTGGGACAGTTTATAATTGCCATGGAATTTTATGTCAGTGACATGGTGCCTGCAGGGTCAGTTTTTATAGTTTATACTGACCATAGATATATGTATGCTGCAGCAAACTCATCTGGCCTCTTACCCTATCCAGTGGCACCAAAACTTGATTAGAATGTCTGTCGTTGAAATCTATATAGGGCCTATTTGGATTGGCTTATGCAGAATTTATGAACACAGTTTATGATTGATTCATAAGCTGTTTTGGGCTTATTTTTCATAAGCTACCTAAGATAGTTTATCAAAACAGTTTATGATTTATATAAAATAAGTTTTACTATAATTTTTCTTCGATTATAAAAGTAGTTTATACAATTTATATCATAAACAATAGATAAGTTTGTTATCTAAATAGGGTCATAATCATATCCGAATTTAAATTTAATTGGGTTTATGATGTATGACGTATTAGTCGCAAGATAATTTATATATCTATTCCCCCTGCCTTTACGCTCTTCATTCGAGCAGCAGTGTCGGTTTAACAACTGAAATAGATGAGCTCTCTCCTGTCTCTGTTCCTAAGACTACGTCAGCTTTACAAAAGAACAACAAAATGTGACTTATAAATAGGAGTGGAACGAGTATTTTTCCCTACGAAGTCAACCCATTTGATTGACCATTTTTTTTAGTGTATTGGTTTTTTTAAAAATAAACTAATTTTAAAGAGCATTTTTAAGAGTATACGTATGTTTTGACATAAATGTTTGTGCAAGTATTTAGAAAAGTTTGTAAAAATTGTTTGACATTTATAAGCAATGTGAAAAGGTGAACCACCTCCATCACTTCATTTGAAATCCAACAATGATTTTTAGACGCCTATCTATCTTTAATACCAATTAAAACTTCTTTTTCTCTCTCTTTCTCATCTGTTACTTTTCGCTCTTCAATTTTTATATCTTTCTAGGTGTAGGAAAACATTTAATGGTATAAAAATCTTTTTTTTTTGAAATCAAGAAAAAAGGTAAAGAATCTAACAACGATGCATAGAAGCAAGGTCTCCCTCGCAAGTTGCAGAAAGCCACCAAGTTGGCTATGCTATAGCCACTACCGAATGCAACCAACCAGCAGCTGCAATGATTTCCTTCTCCACAACTAGTGGTGCATCGTCTCCCTTTCCACAAGCAGACTTCAACCAATGCAGTAATCATGAATCACAAGCGTCGTCTTCTACTGCTCCTTACACTACCACCAAGGTCAAATAGTAGCAGATCTATGAATCTATCAAGCCTCTTCCATTCCTCGGACTGGCCCTAGAGACGCTACATCGTTGCATATGGGCTATAGCCTCCTCTGAATGGAATCGCTGTAGATCGGACGGTCTATGATTTTAGGGATAAAATCAAGTTTACAAATTGAGATAATGAGCTATGCAATGTTGATCCAACTATCTCGATCTATTGACTATGTGACTACATAGAATTGGTGATTGTAGAGAATCTAGTCCATCATTTTGCACTCTAATTTTCAGCAATGCATAGAAGTGGGGTAGTGGAGGACGAAAGACAGAGAGAGACGGTACAATGATTATACCCTTGAACCAAGGTGCCATTTAGAATGGACCAATAATAAATTGGTCCACTAAACCCCAATGAGTTTTCAGCCATGGATATAATAATATTTAAAGAAGATAGTCAGGATTTAAGAAGGGGTATCAGGAGAGTGGGTATTTGTGAATGTTTTATGTAATTGCAGAATGGGGTATGTAGAATATATAAATAAAGTTGGAGAATTGAGAAATAAACCACATGATTCTATGAAATTAAAATTCGACCCAAATAATTCCTATATTTAAAAAATGATAATTGTGAAATTTTCCAAAAAATTAGATGAAATTCATATTTGACCCAAATAGTTCATTTAATTTAAAAACAATTGTGAATTTATTTTTCATTTTTTAGTTTTATCGATTAACGATCGTAATTAACCATTTTTATTATTTTAATAAGAGTAATTGATGATAACTATCTTTCCCTCTCTTTGCAAAACCTCTCCCTCTCTCTCTCTCCCTATCTCTCGCTCACTCTTGTCCTATCTCTCGCTCTCCCCCCTCTCTCTACCTCATTCTCTCCCCCTCTCGCTCTCCCTCTCTCTCCCTTGCTCTCTCTCCCCCTTTCTTTCTCCCTTCCCCTCTCTCTTGCTATTGCATGCTCTCTCTCCGTGCTTTCTCTCTCTTGCTAGAGAGGGGAGCTAGAGGGAGGGAGAGAGAGGGAGGGAGAAAGAAAGGGGGAGAGGAGCGAGAGAACAAGAGAGGGAGATAGAGGGGGAGAGGGAGAGAGAGGGAGAGTGAGTGAGCGAGAGAGAAAGGGAGAGAGAGCGAGAGCAAGAGAGAGAGAGAGAGAGGGGGCATGAGTGACGAGAGAGATAGGGAGGAGAGACCGAGAGAGTGGGAGAGGGAGAGGGAGAGAGAGAGCGAGAGTAAGAAATAAATGAATTTAGTAATAATAATAATATAATAAACTTGTGGTTGCCATTTTTTAATTATTTTAAAAGTTGGTAAATTTTCATAATTTTACATTTTTTGTGGTCTTTTTCGTAAATCTCAGTTTATAATTATATATTTCTTCTGGGCATTTTCGCAAATAATGGAAAACTGGGTTTACCTCCTATCTCAAGTAAAAATTGATTGGGATTTGGTGGACCAATTTATGCATTGATCCATTCTAAATGCCACCTTGAACCAAAGCTTCAATCTAGACCGTTGGTAAATAAAAAACTCTAAAATTCTTAAATCCAACAATGTAAACATACCGGTGCACCCAGGGCCGTCTTAAACATTTTGGGGGCCCTATTCTAATCTTAAAAATTGGACCCCTAAAAAAAAAAACAATTTTAATAATTAAATATTATTTTAAAAAGGGCAATTACTCTAATCTTAAACACCCACTTTATGACAATAAATGCAAAGAAAATTATTAAAATTTTACCAATACAACTTCAAGCTAATATCAACCTTCTAACTACTTAAAAAGAGCCACAGCTATCACCAATTAAAAAAGTGCTCCCACAATTTCAGTCAAATGTGTTCAACACTCAACAGAGTGAGAGGAGAAAAGCAAGAGATGCAGCAATCAACAACTAACACAGGTCACAGAAATTTTGGGGCCCCCAAATTTGGGCCAAAATTTGGGGCCCAGTGCTATTGCACTGTTTGCACACCCAAATTACCGGCCCTGGGTGCACCCATTTTTGGTGGTGCGATAACCAAAAAACAAAAATCATTTTCATTTTTTCCATTATTGTATTTCTGGAGAATAAATAATACTCGTTACTATCTATTTTATTATTATTATCTTCATTTTATTTTACCAAAAAATATAGTTACAAAGGATGGAAAGAAATAAAGATATTTTTTCCGCGTTAACCCCCTAATGAAAACTTACTCAAGCTACTCAGCAGCAGCAATTCAGCGTTAACTTATGCTATTGCTGGAGCCTATATAGCGCCCTCGAAGCCATCGTCACGACACCAAAGCCGAAAATCTGAAAATCGTAGCGGGATAACGATACTCCAAATCCAATCAATCAATGTTGCTTCTTCTACCCAATTCACACCACCACCTGTAAGTAGGAATCCAACAAACAATGTTACTCACTTGTCATCATCATCACCCTTCTACTGCATATTTACCATATTCTAGTTCTACTACCCACTCACTCTGCACCACCGCACACAGAAACTGCAACAACCTCTCCCTCTCGCTCATCCCCTCGCGCCCCCTGCACCTCAGCACGCCAATCCTCAACCTCCGACCATCCACACCCCACAGGCTCAGCTCCATCACCGCCCACGCTGACGACCCCTTTCGCCGCCAATCCCAAGGCTCCGCGCCTACACATGTCGCCATCGACTTCAACTTCGACTCCTTCCTTTCTCTGGTGGAGCACTCGTGCCTGCTCTCTTCGGCCATCATATCAGCGGGCGCCGCCGTGATTACGGGTTGGAAGAAGGAGCTCTTGGCGGAAATTTGTAACAGGGCCGTTCCTTGGAGCTTGTTGATGTGTGCGGTTGGGGTTTTGGCTGGGGCGTGGATTAGGAGGCGGCAATGGAGGGAGACGTTACTGACCGGTGGGTTCACAGGGTCGGACTCGGTGGTGTATTTGCTGGAGAGGATTGAGAAATTGGAGGAGGATGTGAGGAGCTCCGCGACGGTTGTTAGGGTTTTGTCGAGGCAGCTTGAGAAGTTGGGGATTAGGTTTCGGCTCACTCGCAAGGCTATTAAGGAGCCCATAACTGAGGTAACTTACTAGTCTCTCTTTTATGATTTCTGTTCTGATGTGTTTATGTGTGGAAGATGGCTTTAGAGTGACTGAAATTCAGATTAAGAGTTTGTATGGAAACTATAATAATTTTCAGAATAACAAACGGAACAGGCCTAGTAAGTAGTAGATAGAATAAGACCGTATATGTAATTTCATTCATAAAGCAATGTAATTCATATCGTGTTTGCTGGATTATGCTAATACTTGGGGTGTAGTAGTAATCTAGATTCTGGCACTTCTAGAAGATTACTATGATTCGCACTTTCTGAACGGTAACACAAAATTCTGGTTATTTGTAGGCAAATTGTATTGAACTGTTAAATACAAATCGTGTTTGCATGATTTCTTCAACTATGATGCACAAGACCATTTTAGCTTTTATTGAACTTCAACTTTATTCAGAGTGTGGGCAGCAAAGATGGAATTCCTATCCTAATTACTTGTTTATAGATGCTTCGATAGAATCAATACCATATTAAATATAACTTTTCTCAGAAGCTCAAGTTGATAGGTAGTAGAAGCCTATAAGTGGGTATATACCTATAGCAGCTTCTATCACTTTCATTCCTCGCTCATTAAATTTAGATCCTTCTTCAACATAATTTTCTATCTAATTTAAGTCAAGCTGTAGCTCTTCCGTATTCCTTTGCTGCTTACTTTGCTCCTGTGAATTGTATGACTTGGTTTTCAGGTATTTATACTTGCTTCTAACACTAGCTTCCCTTGCTATTACCCACTTGTCAATATATTTTTTCATCCTCAAAAGAAGACTTCATCTTCAATTTTCTCATTAACTTCATACCATGTTAGTTCAATTGCTAGTAAATGTGAATTTGCAAATGCTTCGTTATATTAGCTATGAAACATGGACACAAGGCACACTAACGCTTACACGCTGACACGAGTTACGACTAATGTCTAAAATCTGAGACAGAGACACAACACACACATACATTATGTTGAGAGTATAAGAAGAGTTAATTTCAACCATCCATGTATGCTTTTGCGATCAAGATTACTTGCTCTTATGTACTCACTTCATATGCCTCCTAATTCTAACACTCTGAGACCTTGATGCAAACCAGCACCAGCACACACAATATGACAGTAACAAGGTAATGAAAATAGAGAAGAACAATGGATGAAATAGGGAAATATTATTGATAACCGAAAAGGAAAATGTAGTAGGGCAACACCTATTACTTGCGAAGTGTCTGTGCTTCATACTTGCTGGTTAAAAATAAGAAGATATACACCAACTGATTATTCATTAGCCTCTATTAACATTTTGAACGAGTGGTTGAAGTTTGATATATTGAATTAATGTGAAGAATAAAAAAAATCTAATGAAGAAAGATATCTAATTATTTGTTCATTTCTTGAAGACTGCAATTTTGGCGCAGAAGAATTCTGAGGCAGCAAGAGCATTGGCCACACAATCAGACATTTTGGAGAAGGAGCTTGGTGAAATTCAACAGGTTTTACTAGCTATGCAGGTAATCATCCCTCCTGTGTCATTTAAACTTTGCACGATAGAGCAGGCACTATTCAATAATTGAATGATGCAAGTTTATTAGTTGACTTTGAAGGTAGAGTTATTGTCTGGCTGTAATTGTATCCTATTCAACTCTTTAGCTTTCGTGTGCTTTGGGGATTTTATTTTGATTCATTGACCGTGTTACACACACACGCACAATGACGTAACATAATTTTATATTCTGAATGTAAAATGTTTTACGTTGACCATGCATCTATTCTAAACTCATACTTCAGACTTTAGAGCTGTATCTGTCTTAGTTAAAATGTTCTTGACCATTTTAATTTAAAAAACATCCTCATAATTTTTTGATCACCGAGTTTGACATGTCTTCATGGTGTCTGAGCGTTCGTGTAGGAACAACAACAAAAACAACTTGATCTGATTCTTGCAATTGCAAAGGCAGGCAAGCTATGGGAAAGCAAGCTAGCAACTAGTGAAGAACACGATACATTCGAAATGTCTAACTCAGCTGCGGATGAGGTAAAACATGAGGTCCACCAAATTTGAAGCTTGGTTTTAAACTGAGAAGAAAATCTTCAAATTTCAGAGTGGCGAATCTCAGTGCGGCGATATTCTTTGTTTTCTGCTGTGTACACTAAATCATCAATCAACACAATCAAATTATCCAGAAATTTATCAGCACAAATAATGATTACAGGTTTTATCCAGCGTGCCTCAAGTTTGCTGTGGATACAGGTGAGAAGAAATCACTCAACTCATTCTAAGATGCGATAATTTAGCGAACTTTGTCTGGTTCTGTGGTAAAGTTCGAGAATATTTTGTTTGTTCTTTATGCTTGTGCCTGTTTTTAGAGTTGAAGAACAGACGACACATGTATCAACATTTTAAGTATCTTGAGTTGATCATACAAAGTGACGGAGAGTCAGAGAGACAAAGGAAGCAGAGTGGATAAAAATAAAATAGAGGAATATTTTGAGTGTGATATGCTAAAAAGTACCACACAAGTTAAAGAAAAAAATTGATCACATGGTTCAAAACCTTCAATATTATATGGGATTGAATGATGAACGGTAAAGAGCCAACAGGAAAATAAATTCAGTATCAGAAAAATGAGTATGTTATGATGGATAAATGGTTACACAAGATAAGGTTGAATAATTGTAGCATATGGTGTGTTAGTATAGTACTTAGAATGTGGCAACAGGATGATGGGGTGGAGCGAGTTTCACACTCTCCATCTCTGATTTTTGTCTCTCTAAAATCGTCCTTACACGATTATACTCCTACCTACCTCCATCTCAATCAAAGACGAAAAATAAATACTCAACTTCGTCTCTATAATTGTTTTGTCTTTAACCATATATTTTTCCTTTAAATAAATTATATTATATATCAACCGCATTTTAGGCCTTTAGTTCAATATAATATATTAGTGCCTCCATCATATCATAAAAAAAATATATATTAGTACCTTAAAAAAGAGAACTTTTTCCGATAGAATTAAAAAAGAATTTAAGAACCAGATTGTATTATTATTAAAATTTGCTTTAGTTAAGTTTCATAGTTTAATTATTATTATCATTATTAAATTAAACTTTAAAACTGGGTTGGGATTACGGTGTGTATTTATAGTCTCAATTTCTCTCCCATCCTCGCCATTTATATTTTGGGAAAACTTACCCCAACTCAACTCTAGTTAAATTAGATTTTTTCTATTAAAGTCGAAGAACTACCCAATACAATTAGAAATACTTCACGAGGAAGGTTTTTTTTTTTCCCAAGTCAAAAAAGTAGTAAACCACTAAGGACATCAACCATAATATAACTTTCAATTTTTTTTTTTGGTCAAAATAACTTTCAATTTTTTAGTGTTATTTTTTTACACACATTGTTTTGCATTTACTTTACCATTTTCTGTCTCTTTCTTTCCTTTTTATCATATATCCTTTCACACATCTTTTAATTTGTTCCTTTTCACCATACTCACATCAAGTATAAATGGGGTGTTTTCACACTCTTTACTCTTAATTTTCATTGGAGGATTGAAGTAAAGAAGAAGAAAAATAATCCTAATTTTTGTATACCCAATTTTATATTTATCTTATATTTCTTTCTTCGTTTTCTATTTCTCTTTCTCTTGATGCATACACCCTCAACAGTGAAATATTTGTTTTAGGACAATACATTTTGGCTTCCTTATCATGCAAATTGCAATTATTCGTTTTCGTGTTTGCGGTCACAATCTTCAAAATTATCCACGCCACTAAATCCGGGCATTGCATGTGAATGTGAACCCATAGTATTTTTTTAAAAAAAATAGGTTCAGAGCAAGCAAGGATTTAGAAGGTACATAAACATCGACACAAGAGAGGCAGCATGAGTGTCCTTGTCTTTTGCGCGACCTTCTCACTCCGCTAATGGTAAATAATTGAATCCTAGATTGGAAAACTAAGAAACGAAATTTATGGAGCAAATAAACATGGCTTAGTAACTAACTTATTCTCAATCAATTATCAATTATTAAAAAAAGTTAGATTTTGGACGTAAAAGTTGTGACACGTGTCATTTATCAAACTATAACATTTGTTATCTTCACAAATTTTTTTTAAACTAAAATTATTTTATTTATTGAATTTTTTTACTATTTTGTTAAAAAAAATACAAGTACTATATATATATATATTTTTTTTGGATAAATTACTATATACATATTAGTTCCACTGACTAGTTTTTTTTTTTTTTTTGAAAAAAAAATCACAGGCACCCAATTTGTGGCTGCGAAATATTTCATCTTTGTAGTTAGATATTTTTTTCAACTCCTCTCAGCAGAAAAAACAGATGCGTACGTATGGTCACTCACACAGACACAGTCACAATCCCTCTTCTCACCCTCTCAGTGCAATGTCAATAATCCAATGGCAGCTTTGACTAATTGAAAGCTGCGGAATCATGACAGCAAAGGAATCCCGAAACCTTGAAAAGGAAACTGAAACAAGAATAGTTCCACATGCCCATTAAGGCCTATTTGGGGTGAAATGTTTTCTTGAAGTGTGCTACATCAATTTTGGTAATTCATCTCAATGGTGGGCACGTCTCAACCTGCCTCTTTGTGCATGCACATCGCTCATATACTAAAATGGATAATTTTAAATGTCAAACATTTAAAGCAAGCAAAAAAAAAGCGCAATAATTAGGTATAATTATAACTATTGTTATTATTATGTCTCGGTGGATTCTTATTAAATAATAATGTATTTATATTTTTATCAAAAAATAATAATGTATGCATATTATATAATTGAGATATAAGTTAATAAACTCGAACTAGTAAGTATGAGTTTGTGTATACTAGTATGTACAAAATGTTGTTTATACAATCTTATTATTCTTCTTACATTTTTAAGGACATTGGTACATGCATGAATATTGACTAGACGATATGAAATTGTTTAGGATATTTAAGTTTCATATAAATTTATGCAATTTTCATTTTGTGTCAAGGCTGTAAAATTTTAGAGATAAATACAATACAGTGGTACAAAAATAATTGCAAGATTTTGCATGTCAATGTTATATTTATTATGCTTGTTAGATACCATATGGGACCACTTCCGTAGGAGTTCTACTTATGAGAAGAAAGTAATAAATACATGTCAGCATGTCACTTAGGCATTCAATTTCTTCGTCCTTTTTACACACTTGGGGGGTTGGGGGCAACTAATTCGTACTTCTACAAACAAAATCCCCCAAATCCACTCTTTGGGCCAAGAAGCTTGCATAATATTTATTTACACCACATTAATACTTGTGCTTTTGGGCTTCTATAATTAAATAATCAGGTGGAAATTCATAATTGTAAAATTAAATAATTAAGTCAACACAGTCTTCGACCAAAAAAAAAAGTCAACACAGTCAAACAAATGGATCTCTAGCTTGTGAACCCGGACAGAAATCAAATAGCATAATAAATGCAAAATTTAACTACCTCTTGCCTTTGTTTTTTTGCCTAATTGCAATTGGGATGAAATGGACTCGCCGAATTGATAATAATTGGACTAAAATGGCACAATTGGAACAGTAGGAGATGTAACAAGCCGACCACCCTCGTGCTAAAGTATATAAAAGCATCATTGTATTTTACCACTTGAGCTATAGACCAAGAAGTAAGACATAGAGATATTTTTATGTACTGAGTGAAAGATTAGTAACACGAGAGAGTGATTAATCTGTTATGTTGTGTTTGAAAATTGAGATTCATAATCGCATAATCACAAGTAACTAATGACAAAAAGTGTAATTAAAGTTTTTTTAAGTCCAACCCACTCATATAGAGTAATAGAGAGACACAAAGAAAGAAATTTGTTTTTCCATCAAGCTACTAACAACCAGCCTCAAAGGCTACTACTGATATAATATATAGAACACTGACCAAGGGGGTCCTTGGTACTGATGTGTATTCTCCCAAATTGCTTAACCCCACTTGAATCGTTCCTTTCACTTTTTTTTGCTGCAGTCTGTGTCCACTGTCTCTCTCTCTCTCTCTCTCTCTCTCTCTCTCTCTCTCTCCTATAGTTGCAGGCTGCCAACACGTCTTCCAATTTATGTACCTCTCTCTCCTTACCTCTTTCTTCAGGCTATACGCCATGAGAATTGAGAAGAAAAGCACCCATCACTAGAAAATAAGTAAAAAAGCCATCTTTTCAATCTCTTTGATCTTTTCTGCTTCACTGTGTTCCTCTCTCTTTGCTGGGTTGCTTCACAAGACTCAACACAAATCGATAAAGTTTCAGAGTAACTGGCATTCGGATCTCAGTTCACTTGCATTAAATTTGGCCACCTATAGTCTCTTTTTTTCCTTTTTCTCTTCTTCTTTAGATGGGAAATGAATGACTTCAAGGGGTGAGACATGATATGCATTATTCATGGCTTTGCTTAATTCATATCAGTACTCCACTACCACTACCACTACTACCTCCTTTCTTATCATAGTTCTGCTTCACCATCTTCTTCCCTGTCCTGTTTCTAGCTCCAATCAGCTGCAGCCTCCTGCAATTTCTCCCCGGGTAAGCTTTAAGCCATTGTTGTATCTTCACTCTTCTTCTTCCTATGTCTCCTTTGATTGTGTGTGTACGATGAGGATAAAACTTATTTAAATGCTTATGGCATAAAGAATTTATTTAAATGTATATGGCATGAAGTGTTTATTTAAGTGTTTATAACATAAGCGTTTATGTCTAAGTTATTTTATAATTAAAAAAAAATTGTGATTAAATTGATTTCATATAAATTGTAAGTTATTTTGATAATATATTCAAAAAAGTATTCCAAGATAAGCCTAAAATAACTTATTAACCTATTATATCTTATTTTTATAAGATCTTTCTAATTAGTAAGGATTAGTCTCTAAATGGGTGCTATTGTTATTATGTGCAGGAGCTGTTATATGAGGAGAAAAACAGGCTTGGTTCAATTCCTCCAAGCTGCCACAACAAGTGTAATGAGTGTCATCCATGCATGGCAGTTCAAGTGCCAAGCTTGCCTAGCCATGATTCTGTCCCTCCTTATGATCTTACCAAAAAAATCAATGATGCTGCCAGTATGGGAAGTAGTAGTTGGCTTAACCCATCTTCACAAGGGAACAACAGGTACTCCAATTACAAGCCATTGGGGTGGAAATGCCACTGTGGTGGCCACTTCTTCAATCCTTAATAGAAACTTCTATTTGCATAATAGTACCCCTTTGGAGTGGAGATTGAGATTATTTCCCTCTAGAGTCTTGATCTGTAAAATGGAAATTTCGCATCTTTTTTTTTTTGTTCTCCCCTTCTTTTGTTGGTTAAATAAATAAATTATTGTTATTACTAATATTTGTGTTTTATTTAGGTGTCTATGGTTAATGCTTAGGGTCACAGATATGCGTCACTATCGTCAGCATTATTGATTGGGTGGGATGTTGTATACATTGGAGTTTGATACACTTGTACAAATTTTGTCACAGACCTGAAAGTCCTACTCTACTCTATATATGTTGCGTCTAATTAAGTTTTGAGAAAGTTTCCTTTGCTTCTTGCTCCTTGCGGTTTCATGATGGTTAATTAATTAATTGCTATAATAATTTTGGTGTCAGAATAGACGGCAAGAGAGGGGTGGTGTTGTGTGTGTCTTGTCCAATGCAATATTGTCTTTTTCGGCTTTTTTATCATTATAGCACTATTTTTTTTATTATTTTCTAATCTAGCACCCTTTTCTTTTTATTTCCCAAACTAGCACCTTTTCTATTAAAATATTCATTTTTATTAATTATCAAATAATTAAATATTAAATATTAGTTTAAAATTGTAATTAAATTGTTAATTGTTAATTAATCGAATATTTAATTGTTAAATATTTATTAACCCGATTTTTTAACTAATTAATAATATAATTATATAAAATAGCTCACATTGATTTAAAATTTAAAGTAGACCTACATAGACAGTGGTGTGACTGTGGTGAATTTCAGGCACTACACTATCCATGTTTGCATGTCATCGCTGCTTGTTCCCAAATTCACTACGACTACATGATATATGTGCCTCCCCAGTACAAATTGCAAAATGTATATAATGTTTACCACGAAGAGTTCAAACCGGTGTCTCACCGTTCATATTGGCCAGAATACAATGGAATTAAGTTGTGCCACAATCCAGCAATGCAGAGAAATCCAAATAGCTCTCCACAATCCACAAGGATCCGTACTGACATGGATCAAACGGAAAGGAGTCGTCATCCCAAGAGATGTAGACTTTGTCGAAATGAAGGGCATAACAAGAAAAACTGCCCTTACCGTTCTGGAGCTGATACACAACAGTAAAAAATTTCTATAATTTGCATTTAATTTACTTTTGTATCATTTCTGTTTTTATCACTTTTGTATTTGTATTTTTAAATTTTAAATCAATGTGAGTTATTCTCTATAATTATATTATTAATTAGTTAACAAATTAGGTTAATAAATATTTAATAATTAAATATTCAATTAATTAACAATTAACAATTTAATTACAATTTTAAACTAATATTTAATATTTATTTAATTGATAATTAATAAAAATAAATATTTTAATGAAAAGGGTGCTAGTTTGGGAAATAAAAAAAAAAGAGTGCTAGATTGGGAAATAATAATAAAAATGGTGCTATAGTGATCAAAAAGCCGTCTTTTTCATGTTTTCTTTTGGTTTTTTGTAATCTAACGAGGTGACATGGTGTGTGAATCTGTCTGTCTCATCACCCTTTTGCCGACGAATACATGTTCAGTTCACGGCGTTGTTTTTTCTCTCCTTCCTTTTATGTGGATGGTAATTTTTGGAGATCCCCTACCTTATCCATAAAATCCGTTTATTAATTTTTACCCCAAAAAATCGTTTATGAATTAAAGCACGAAGCCAAGTGCGGAGGAGTTTGAATAGATTTTATGTCACACTTCATTAACAATATAAAAAAAGCATAGAGGTCATTAAAATGGAGAAAATAAAAAAAATGAAAATAGTATTTATTAAATACAATAAAAAATTTAAGACAGTAGTCAAAGCTTTAATGTGAGTTGATGGTTGTTTTATTATTTTAATATATTTTGAATTTTACATTAATTGTATTTATACAGGAATTGCTTGAAAAAAATAATGAGTCATGTAATAATCATCGTTTAATGATCAGATAATTTATAAATAATATTATTATTTTACATTATATAAGATAAGAGTTTTACATTATTATTATTTTATAAATAATAATTGAAGACTTTTTTCACCGTCAGAGACTTGAGTTAGATGACACGAGTTTTTTCAGTTTAATTATGCTACCTATGGTTCAGACAAAAAAATGAATAATCAATAGTCTATTAATTAGGTGGGCATGCAGCACAATAGTATGTAGAGCACAACTCCAAAATGTGTGGGGTAAATTAAGATGCTTGACTCATTAAATTGGACAAACATTCATACTAACAAGCATCAGAAGGATGAGAAACAAGTGGGTTGTTTGACTTCAGGATGTGTTCAATAGTGTGACCAAATAGATGAACCAAGACAGTGATGCCATAAATGGAGTGATGGTTGAGATTGGGCGTAGGAGGTGGAGGGTGGATGGTCAGTAGAAGGTACCCACACAATGATGCCAATCATATAGCCTTCACCTCAAAATGCCATGAGAAAAATTCAATAAAAACACCATTAGTTTGACACAATTAATGATAAACAAACAGTAAATTGTGGTAGAACCAAATGTTTAAGTAAATAGAAGTTCTCTGCCATTAGCAACCAACAGATCCTATGATCAAATCCCATATAATTGTCTTTGAGGGACAAATTATTGAGAGAGATCAATAATAGTGATGTAATGAGAAGCACCATAATTTAATTAATAGCCACGTTGGAGTAGAACTTGCGGCAGAGGTGGCCACGACAGTATATTCGAGTATTGGATTTTGCATAGCAATTGTCAGTGGTGAGTACTTTTCATTAATTTGCAAAATTGACACACAACAAAATTGCTAGGAGTTCTATTCTTTTTGGACCTATGAGATCATTGGAGAAAAAGAGGAGCAAGAATTGACGTTGGGCAAACCATTATTGGAGTTTCCTTTGTAATATGATTATAGTAGTAATAGTGACATTAGAGTTGAAGTGTTATTTTCTCGTTGGAGAAAGAGCTGAGAGTCAACCAATGTGTCAAACAGTCCAACAAATTAAAATAATGTGTGTCAGATCATGTGGTTCTCAAATTGAGGCAGAGAACTCTCGAAATTAATGATGGCAAAGGCAAGCTGAAGTTTGAGCCATGCTTTAGCGGCAGTGTTAGCTGTTAGCAGATGATGGCACATGCTTAAGTTTTGCAGAAGCCCATCAAGGATAATTTTCCTAGTTAATTTTTTATTTGACTGAATTTTCCTAGTTATAGTTTTGAAATGAATTAGATATTTAGGGTCAGGAAATTTGATAGCTAATAGAAGGTATAATTTTACATTACAATAATGAATGTTTTACATAAAAATATAAACAATCACAATGTAGTTTCAAATCTTAATGATAGTTTTCCCCCCTCCAGCTCGTGTGTGTATACTATAAAGTATAAACTGTGTATTTCATACCACCAAGCATATAAATTTCCTTACTATTTACATTGAAATTCCTTTTTCATATTTTTTTGTTGCATAATTCTTTATTTTTAATTCTTAAGAATTTAGCAGATGATACATATAGACTATTTTTGTTTTTCTAGAGTGGGTTTCTTTTTGTGTCAACCCACGAAACTCTTAGTCCAAACTCCAATCAGTATGTCCTTTTTTGGTCCAAAGTAACACTTGAAGTTGGATATAGACCCATTGCTCAGTGTTGCTAACGATTGTGCATTTCATTTCCTTCGCTTCGTGTCATAAACTATAAACAAAACTCCAAAGTCAAAAGTGAAGCGATTGATCAGGATATATTTACATTATTGATTTATTGTGAGATTAGTTTAGTAGATATTGCTGTAATTGTTTAGTAATTTTGGTCTCTCCTAGGAAGGTAGCTTGCTTATGATTGCACCTGATTTTTATTTTTCTTATCACTTGAATCGAATCTATTCAAAGAAATCACTCCAAATAATTGAAAAAAAAAATCTAAATGATCTTATAGACTTCAATCCTTTGATTAAGGATCTGACAATTGTCTTCTTAATGTTGGGTGTAGAAAAAAATTGTTACGCTTACCGTTCCAGCACAAGATTCCTAAAACTTTCCCATCTTTATGGTGGACATTCATCTATAAGTTAAACTTAATCCCTCCTCCGGACTCCTTTTTTTTTTTTGGTCAAACCTCCTCCTGACTCCTAAGAATATCTCCAATGCTAGATAGAACCCATTTAGCGGGCCCTCACAATTATATTAGTTTTTATAAAAAAAATAATTTTTTATATGTAAGAATTGATTCTTAAATAAAAATCATTTTTACACGTAGCAGTTACCTCTGTCAACTTTAATGTTACATAAAATAAGAACTAATTCTTATGTGCAAGAAGACACATTAGAACCACCATCAGATATGGTCTCAAGAGAGCGTTTATTTCTGCGAAATTAGACAACGACATGAGACAAAAGTTGAAAAGTCAAAGGTGAAAGGCTGGCAACTATAATTTCATGTCATTAAAATAAATAAGCATTGACCCAAAAAAAAGACTTTGGAAAAAGACTCTCATAAAATAGAGAAGGCCTGGACTCTGAAGTCAAAGTCTGCCACAAACGGTGTATTTCCTGGAAAGTGGAATTAAGAGAAAATAAATAGTATCTATTTTATATCATCTGGGATTCAATTAAATAAATTATCTTTGGTGTTAGTGTTGGAGATCCAAAGATGGAGAGTGAAAGCAAACAAGTTAAGCAGAAGATGGTGCTGAAGCTAGAGGTCTTGGATATCCTCAAGGAAGCTGCAACCCTTTATGTCAAAAACATCAACTTCATCATCTTCACCTTTCTCACTTCTCTTCCTTTCTTCTTTGTCATGGTTTACTTTGAAATGCTGTTCCAGCAAACTCTGGTTGAGACCCCAAAAATCATCTCAGCTCTACCCTTTTATGAAAGATATTATTCTGGTACTTTCATATATTATTACCACACAGACACTAACTACAGTACTGCTAAAAGTTTCAGTAAAGATTATTTGCCTGTTTTGATTCAACTTGGATTCATTTACATGGTGCCCCTTCATGTTCTAGAACTCTGTTCTGCAATTTCAACAACGGATTTGGCTTCAAAACTGCACTATGAAAAGAGCACCATGAGTCTCAAGCAAATGTTTCAGGAATCCATTGACATGTCAATCATGAAAGGCACATTCATCACTTCTTTGTACATGCTCTCTCTGTCAACTTGTCTCCTTATTGCTTTCCCATGGACAGTGAATAACTGTTACGGTTTCTTAAGTGTTTTTGGAGGGTACATTGTTTTTGCAGTGATTTGTTTTGTGGCTGTTGCAAAGCTTTTGATGGTGTATTTGGAATGGTGTGCTATTTGGAATATGAGTATTGTGATATCAGTGTTGGATGGTATATATGGTATTGGGGCATTGAGAGTTTCTTATTTCTTCAGCAGAGGTAACCAGAAGAGGGGACTCATATTGATGCTTGTTTTCTTTGTTTTAGGACTTTGTTTAAGGTTGTCATGTGTCTCCCGTGGATGCTATAAAGGAGGTAGTGGGATTTTTCTACAAATTGGGGTCCTCACTGTGGTGAACACACTGAAATGGGTGTCCTGTGTGGTTTACTTCTATGATTGCAAGGAGAGGAAAATGGAGAAGAAAGTTGATGAGGAAATTGGTAAAGGTCAGCTTCAAAATGATTCATGAATGACATTTTTCCGCTAGGAACAGGGAAGAATGGAACTTAGAGAGGTAATTGGATTTGAAATAGTGAATAATGTTTTTGGTGTATGAGTTTATGATAAGAGTTATGAATAATGTACGAGACGTATCATCATGAATCTATTTCATTATTTTCTACTCTAGCATGGAAAATCTCTTACTTTTTGTCTTTTTTTTTATCAGTTCTGTTCCTTTTTGTTTAAGTAGGAATGAACGAACTGATAGGCTAGTTAAGCAATAAAAAAATGAGTATGTTTGGCTGAAATAATTATTTGGAGAATTACAAAGAATATTGAGAAAAAAAACACAACTTTTACGTCGACCAGAAATAAGACTTAAATAGAGTGTAGAAAACTTGGACAATTCTTACTTTACATGCTGATTTTATATTAAGCATCAAATTACCTTAATAACACATAATGTCATCTTGTATCGCTAAACTTGGCTTAGCAAATACTCTATCTAGAATTGTCCATTGATATCTTCCCGTGTTGTGGTGAGAACTGAGAATGTCCACACACTTGTTAGCTTCATGAAAGACATGGTGAATACTACAACTCCAATCCGGGGAGTGGAGCAAGAGCTTCCTCTGACAGCAGCGTTAACCTGCGGCAATGGGATTTTTTTTTTCTCAAAACTTTGATTATTTTAGAATTTCAAGATGTAATTAAATAATTTTTTAATTATATCCTTAGATTTAATTAAAAAAAATAAAGTAATAAAATTTTATTTTTACTAGATAATTATAGTGGAATTTCTAATGGTATTTATATTGAAAATAGATATATAATTAATATGTGTCCGACCATCAAAGAGTTTTAGATGGAGTAGTAATAAAAGTAGTCGACAATAATGAAAATATAAAAATTTGTAAAACAATAAATATAGATATTTAACCTAAATTTTACTCAATTAAGTATTTGTATTTTTTTACCTCTATGTCAAAATATTTAACTACTAAAATTTAGAGAAAGAGGGAGTAATACATTAAAGAGATAAAACATAGGTGCCATTTAATTTGGGATAACTTCAAAATGACCCAGCAATGGGAAAGTGCTAGTTTACTTGAGACAAGAGGTTTACCTATTTTTCGCTAAATTATGCTTTCCTCCCCAACAATGTTTAAAATATGAAACATCCAAATTTGATTTTTTTTAACTTAAAATTAACTTTGTTGTATCTGAGTAAATGTGAAAACTGCATCTACTCCCCCTCATTTCAAATCGACAACAGAAGAACGAAGTCAAGGGCCGCAAGGCAGAACACAACGACCATAAGGAAGAAGGTAAAGCTCATTCAAAGTGCACTGTTCGCGTTGAGCAGATCGATCAACACCGGAGAAGGGCGAACTCGAAGCTCCTTGGTCTTGCATCTGTCGTGGCGTCCACACCCTCTTCCAACTTGTTCATCCGTGTGGCGGTAACGACACCGCCGCTTCAATTGCCAGCGAAACCCACTCCCACCATCGGAGGGACCGCTCGGAGGTCGATTACCGACTGCCGGACAACATGATGGATCTCTCGCCTTTGGATTTGTTGAGCGGCGATTCCTCCAACGAGGATGAGGCATAGGCACAGTAGCTTCGTCGACGTTGATATATACATTTTTATTACCTTTTGCTGGTTTTCACCTATTTTGTTTTCTGGGAGTAAACTTGAACGAAATTTAACTGTGATTATAGGCAACTACTAACCCAGATTAAGTACAATTTCTATTTCTATAATATCAATTAAAAAATGAGTTTCCACTCTTTGCTGTGTCCAATTTTATGAAGTAGTATTATTTAACCCCATCTAAGATAATAGTGACAATTCCCTATGTAATGCACAAATCGAGTTGCAGGTAATAGATCTGAACCATTAGATATTTTTTATGTATATATCTATGGTGAAAAATGGATTTCCCATTGTTGGGTCGATTTTAAGTTTTCCCAGATTAAGTGACACCATAAAACATATTCAAAGATTAAAAAATAAATTTAATTTAATATGAATAAAAATAGTATTTGTTTATTTAAATAAAGCTCGTAATAATCAAAGAGGTTATTAGTGGGGCTTTATGACACTCACGATTAAGAACAAATGCGGGGAAAAGTAAATAGAAAATAGGATTGCTGTTTACAAAAAGGTTAACGTTAGGAGAGGGAAATGGCAATGCAGAGCCACACAAAAATAGAGAGTGATCAATAAAAGTGATGGAGATGGTGTGTGTGTGATGAGGAATGGTGAATGGACATGGCCTCTACTCTAACTCTTTCCCTCTCTCCCTCCACCGCCACAGCCACCTCCCGTTCCTATCTCTCCCACACCAAACACGGGTTTCGATATCCCAGAATTAAGTTACCCTCTTCTTCCAAGCACCACCACCATCGTGTCTTCTCAGCCTCAGCTTCAGCTTCATCTTCATCTTCATCTTCATCTTCATCTTCGCTTGAAGCTCTCATATTTGACTGTGACGGTGTCATCCTTGAGTCCGAGCACTTGCATCGCCAGGCCTATAACGACGCCTTCCTTCACTTCAATGTTCGCTGCCCCTCTTCCTCTTCTTCTCCCCAACCACTCAACTGGGGCATCGAATTCTACGATGAACTCCAGAACCAAATCGGTGGAGGCAAACCCAAAATGCGATGGTTCTCTCTTTCCCCTCCCAACTTGCCCAAAAAGTTTCCTAATTTTCCTTCTCTTGCTCTTGGGATGTGCTTTGTGACTGTGTTGTTCCATTTTTGGGGATTTTAAGGTACTTTAAGGAGCATGGGTGGCCTTCCTCCACGTTATTCGATACGCCTCCAACTAATGATGAGGATCGAGCCAAGTTGATCGACACTCTTCAGGTGTGTGTGTGCTTATATTCTTATCTTAATACACTATCAGAATTAATGCGCAATAATCAGTAGTTAGTAATTTAAGGTGCGTTTGGATTATCTTATTATGTAGAGTTATTTGGCTTATCTACTTACATAAGCACTTATGAGAGTGTTTGAGAGAGTTTATGAAAATAGGCTCATATGCTATTTTGGGTTTATTTTCATAAGCTCTTCAGAATAGCTTATCAAAACAAGTTACAGCTAATATGAATTCAGTTTAATTACATTTCTTTTTTCAATTATAAAAATAACTTATACATAAACGCTTAAATAAACTATTTATCCAAACAGACTCCCTAGTACCTAGGAGCTTCACACCAAAGATGGACGTATTAAAAATCTTCTTGTAGTCCTGGTGGCTGTTTGGACATAACTTTTTTTATCCTTTTCAATCCTACAGTAGAAATGCTGTCATTGTATTTTTTTTTTTTCCTTATCTTGGTCATGTAGGATTGGAAGACAGAGAGATACAAAGATATAATCAAGTCTGGAACTGTGAGTAGATTTCTATATATTTATTTCCTCTCCTAATATTCCCACGTTACTAAACTGTGAAGGTGGTATCTGTCTTGTTGATAAGCTACTGTTAAATGCTTGTTCATTTTGGCACAGGTAAAACCCAGACCTGGAGTTTTGAGATTGATGGATGAGGCCAGAGATGCAGTAAGATAACCTTGTATACCGGAGTTATATGTATTCTTGTACTGTTTTGATCTCTTGTTTCTGTTTCATTGCGCCAAGTATAATTTACTTTGATTGTTGTGATGACTGCAACCTGAGCAGTTTTGATTATTGTTCCAATTCATCATTCTGTTGATTAGGGATGGATATCTGCTTATAAGTTTGTCGTTTTTTTGCGCAGGGGAAAAAGCTAGCTGTTTGCTCTGCAGCAACTAAAAGCTCAGTTATTCTCTGTCTTGAAAACCTTATTGGAATCGTAAGCCCATTTTTGAATATGTTCTCACTATTGGGAGTAGAAGTTTATTTTATCAATTTGCGTCCAACCAACTTATTTTATCTCTTGTAGGAGCGCTTTCAAAGCCTTGATTGCTTCCTTGCTGGTATATTCACTCACTTTTATATATTATTGTTTGTCATATAACATTGAGACATGTTTTCTGTTTGAGAGTTGTGGACCAAAACTTGTACCGTGCTGCCATGCCTACCGAGACTGAGGCATCTAAACACAAAATTAATATACAGTCTAAGACTAATAAAATTCATTTTTACCTAGAGAGTTTACTTTTCAATCCTATAAGAAAAGTGTATAACATAGGTGTAAGTGTCAAGCTTTCCCATGGTGTTGGTCATAACTTTAATCCAAATATACATATACATGTGCAAAAGAGGGTTTCCTTGTTGATAAAACACACTCTACTTGTTTAATTTTATTGATTTTTTATCTGCCAATACTTTGCATACTCGAGTCTAAATTTATCTATCCATTTTATTTAAAACTTTCAGGTGATGATGTAAAGGAAAAGAAGCCCGACCCATCAATATACTTGACAGCTTCCAAGGTTTTAATATGACAATACGATCAATAACTCAGAAATGTGAAATTATGATGTTTCTTTCTTTTTTGTATGTCAACAAACTGAGCATAATTTACATATCTTGCCTTGCAGAAGCTGGGTGTACCAGAGAAAAACTGCTTGGTGGTAGAGGATAGTGTTATTGGGTTACAGGTAGATCTTCTCATGTTATCAATATTCTATATGCTTAACCAATCTCATTCTATGTTGTATAAAAGGAAAATAAAAATAAAACTAACTATATGAGCTTGTGTTAGAAAGTTAGATGGCAAGGAAGTGTCTTGATTTGTTATTTGATATAATAGTTAGCTTAAGCATATGAAATTTCAAACCACAGATCTTCATTTTGTTCCTTATCTCACCAAAATTGCATTTAGTCATGTTATTTAACTGAAAAGAATGCTCAAACTATCATCCTAACCTACAGGCAGCAACACAAGCAGGGATGTCCTGTGTAGTTACGTACACATCTTCCACAGCTGACCAGGTAAGGACCCTTCAAATGAATTTAACAAGAAAACACTAACCAATTTGATATTGAACTTGGAAGGGAATTGATATATCCATTTAAACTGGCTGCATGATCTAATTTTGGGGTCTAATGTAGGATTTCAAAGAGGCCATAGCAATCTACCCTGACTTGAGTAACGTAAGGTATAATGCACTGCTGAAAACTAAAGGTCTTTAAGGTTCTCTCAATTTAAGTCTCAGCTACTAAAGTTTTGTGAACCATCATGCAGATTGAAGGATTTGGAATTACTACTTCAAGATGTAGTAGCTGCTAAATAGGAGAATTGCTTATGTCTTGGAAATGTTACTATATCAGCTGCCTTGGATTGGTTTGTCAGTAACACGGGTTGAATATTTGATGTTTACCACAAGGCTGAGGTCTTGTGTATTTTTTCACATGTTTTATTATATTCATTGACAACCGATGTATTTATTCTCAAAAAAAAAAATTGATGGCCGATGTATATTGTGGAAACAATTCATTGCAAAATGTAAAATGAATGGATAATTTTGAGAATAAAGGGTTAAATATATTTTACCTCTCTAATCTCTATAAAAGAATTTTTGGTTTTTATCTTTCCAAAATCTGAAATTACCAAACAATTCATTACAAAATGTATAATGAATAAATAGTTTAATAATAAAAGGTTAAATATATATTTAATCTATTTAATTTCTATAAAAGAATTTTTGTTTTTTATCCTTCCAAAATCTGAAATGATCACATTTAGTCATTGCCGTGTTGATGTAAAAGTCCACGTAAGCATCCCGATTAGCATTTACCAATACAACATGGCCAATCAAAGTGCCACATCATCTTCCTCTTTTCCTCGACCCCTCTAGAAACAATTATATTTGGAAGACAAACTTTATAGTCTATATTCTGTAGGTTGAAGAATTTAATGCAAACTTTTTTTTTTACGCAGAGAAAATCAAAACGATTCTACAGAAGTGAGATAATTTCTCTCAGAAAACAGATGCTGTTAAATATATTTAGAAAGCACACTTTTACATGTGGGGTGGTGGCGCAGTTGGCTAGCGCGTAGGTCTCATAGCTTCTGAGTTATCCTGAGGTCGAGAGTTCGAGCCTCTCTCACCCCATTATTTTTTTCGCTTGCTTGGACATTTTTTTTTTGCTCCTGTTTTAGTGGGAAAAAAGGTGCATGTTTGCTCCCCAACTAACCAAACATGTAACATATGAATGACCAAGCACGAACGACGGCTTTGCAATGAGGTCACACAGTTAAAGTTCATCTGCAAAGTTGAGATTCAAACAATGATTGGACTTTTGTTTTCGTTTTTGGGAAACAAAACTGAATAGGGACAATTTTTTTACAAAATGGCTCAAGTAATTAAACCCAGAGAAAGTAATAGAGAATTTGTTAGGAAATTAAACCAAGCTTATTTTAAAACATGCCCACCGTCAATCATATTTCTAGAAAGATGATGATAAATTCAAATTGAATTGTCCAGCCAACATTGCTAGGAGTAATCGTTGGTCAAAGATAGAAGAATTGAGAAACTATAACTCTAGAATTTACTTCTTCCTTCTACTGTCTCTAGTTTTCTTAGGAATTAAGCATGTTTAGTGTAATCTTTTGCCTATATAAAGGCACCCTGTGTATACCGTGTTGTTATTGTTGAGATCATTTTGTGAATTCAAATTGTGTGAGTAAAAGTATTTCTTCCTATCTTCCCTTTAAACTTCTGCTGCATTAATGTGTTTGTGATGAGAAATTTAATAGTCCACTGATATCATAATTGCATAGCAATGAAAAATTACACAGCAATGACTATTATACATATAAGAAAAATAAAGAAAATCAAATATTAGAAAAAAAACTTGAAAGAACAACAATACTAGAAAAGAATGATAAAAATAAATAGAATTTTAACTTAGAGAATAATAATAATAATAATAAATGTGAAAAGAGAAAATTGTAAAACAAAAATGAAAGAGATATTCCTAACATCGAATATGTAATAAAAAAGATAAAAACCTTAAATTCTAAAACAAAAGGATAATATATTTTAAATAGGAAAAATGCTAATTATTTTCATGTAGCAATTATATATCTGTTATGCAAGGATGTAAGGTGAAATTAGATACATATTTCACAAACCGACCTTAGCTCAGTTGGTAGAGCGGAGGACTGTAGTTGGGTCTCCCTTGCTGGTATCCTTAGGTCGCTGGTTCGAATCCGGCAGGTCGGAGTTTTTTTGTTTTTGTTTTGCTTTCTCAAAATAATGAAATAGTTTATATCTTATTCAGGTTCTGACATTTTGGTCTATTTTGACATTCTTCAAGTTACGATGGTATATCAGCAGTTTCCCCGTTTAAATGAATGAATGATCAAGCTAGTTTTCAAACACACACAAGCACCAAAAAAAGATAAATAAATAAAACTCCTTGTTCAAACTTGAAAGGCAACTCTTTACTTGGATATGATCATCACAGACTGCAAGATGTTGGTGCCTTATTTTGGGTCTCTTGTGTAAACAGAGAAGCAAATATTAATGTGGCTCATTCTCTAGCAAAATATATACGCCTTACTCAATTCTGATTGCATTTGGATAGAAGATTTCCCTGTTTGTATCTCTGATCGATGCTTTGGCCTTCGATATTTTGCCAAGCTAGCTCTTTTTAATGAAATGTTTATTTTGGAGTAAAAAAAAAAATACGTTAACTTTTCAAAAAAGAATATATTCCTAAGATTATTCAGTTAATTACTTGATGCAGAAGCTAACTGGAACCGAGCGAGCATCCAATATTCCTTCATCCACACCAACTCTAGTCCAGTCCCTGAAAGAGAGAAGGTTAAAAAACACACACACACACACACACACAAAGCATAAGGCAAGACAATTAGGTGCAATGGCACCACCACCACTACCACCACCACATCTCAACCTTTTCCTCATCCTCCTCATGTTGTCATCGACACCATCCTCCTCATCATCATTATCATCCCCGGTATGCCGCGACACGTGTGGGTCAGTACAGGTGAAGTACCCATTCGGAACAGGTCCAGGGTGCGGGTCCCCTATATTCAACCAATACATAACCTGCACATCCAGTGACCAACTCATACTGAAGACCCACACCGGATCATACCCCATCACTTCCATATCCTACACCACCACCACCATCATCCTCACCCCACCCCACATGTCCACCTGCACCACCATGCAACCCCTCTACCCTTCCTCCTCCAACAACTTCGGCCTTGACTTAACCTCCCCTTTCCAAATCGGTTCCTCCACCTTCATCCTCCTATCCTGCACCCACCCACACCCAATAATAACCCCCCAAATCTGTGACCCTTCCTTTGATTACCTCTGTGCTTCAATTTACTCTTGCCCTGCAGTGATCCATCTTGGTTTGCCTCTCTTCCCTCCTCCAACAAACACTTGCTGTGTGTACTCTCCCGCTAACCTCGACGGTGAGGGTGAGTTGGATCTCCTTGAGATTGGGTGTGGTGCTTATACTTCTGTTGTGTCGCTTGGGGATAACCCAACTGATCCTACCCATTGGGTTTATGGTGTGGCCTTGAAATATTCCCATGGTGCGATTGATAACAACTTTGTCAGCACCAAGTGTAGTAGCTGTGAGAGTAGTGGTGGTGTTTGTGGATTTGCTCCACCGGGAAATGGGTTTGTTTGTGTTTGTAAAAGTGGATTTAATACTAGCCTTGATTGCTCCGGTACTTATAACCAGAACCAGGGTTACCTTTGGGATGACTCTGTCTCTCCTCCCTGTTTCTCCACTACCCGTAAGTAGCTTCTTCCCCTTCTCTTTTCGCTCTTATTTATTTGTTTGTTTATTTTATTTTGAAAAACCAACGTGTTGAAAATTGAAATGCCACGAGTCAAACGACTGTTGCATAGCATATTGTGTGTGTATGGGGGCATATTGTGTGTGTGTGTGTGTGTGTATTGTATCTGGGTTTTATTCTATTTGCTTGAATAAAAGAAAAGGGAATTACATGTTAGGAAGATGTGTTTTATTATCTTAGTTGAAAATGTGTAAACATAATTTATATAGTAATGAGTAAAATATATTATTCTTGTATACTTAATTAAATTTGCAATGCTTTATAAAAATTCTCTTTCTCTCCAGCAAAAAAAAAATAGTAATACTTTTACTTCTGTATCATTAATCATTAATATTTAATTTGTTTGTTATGTGGATGAGCAGCTGGGAATGTTTGGAGTTTCGTTTTGGCTGGTATCATTTTGAGCTTGGTGTAATCAGAGATGGATTGCTGGGATGATTATTAGCTAGCACCAGTTAGGTCATTCACTGGAGGACATTCTCAATGCGCAAAAGTTGCTTTAGGAAAGTGCCTGCACTTAAAGAAAAGTGTGGGGAATAAAGGCATTGAGCATCGATTCTTATATATATATATATATATATTATATACTCTAGTCTTTTGTGTATTTTTCCCTCTGTACAAATATTTGCATGGTAAAAAATTTAAAAAATTTACATATTTTGCATATATATATATATATATATCTTTTTTTAACCATGATATATATAAGTGTGAATTTACCGGTTTTGTCGATAACTAATCTCAGCTGAGAAACCTGGTTGTGCTACTTTTAGCGGAGTATCTCCTCCCAATAAAAACAAATAAAAAGTATAAAAATTTTATTTCTTAAACAAGAACAAATAAAAAGTAAAAAATTTTATTTCTTAAACAAGAAAAATATAAAAAAAATATATACTAATAAGTGTATCTTTAGGCTATATTGATCGAGGAAACAATAATATATTCGTGGTATTAAAAGACAAAACATTATTTAATATTTTCTTTTTTAAGCAATTACAAATATTAAATAACATGTTTTAACTTTCTTTCCTTTGTATAAAAAAAATTAAATAAAATACATTGAACACTCCTTAACCAATGTTCTTAGTACACTCTTAAACGTACAATTATAACATTAATGTTTTTTTTGGTCAACATTAACATTAATGTTTATACAATTAATTTTGTGAGATAAAATTAATTTTATATATTACTGCCATTTTTTATATCTTATAGGATAGATTTATTTAAAAAAATATATGTTATAATTAATTAGTTTTTCAATAGAAAAATACTTATTTAATTTCTCCAATTAAAATTTTATATTTTGGTAAATTTGGTTTGGTATAAATGGTATGTCCTTAATTTTTTTGGAATGCCTTTAGTTAATTTAACTTTTTGAAAAAAATATTTATTTTTTAAACTATTTTGTGATATATTTTTCTAAACTATTTGACACACCAACTCATAACAACTATTTAAACTATTTTACTGCTTCAGTTATACATTTAATTTCGTTGTACTTTATTTTAAAGTTATGAAATAATCAAATAATTGTTCAACTAATTTTAATAGATACCAATAACTCATAATTTTAGAAAAAACTCAAATTCTTTATAATTGTTTAAACATATTTTTTTATGGTTCGTTCCCGGGTGATAGAACAATCTATAACGAGGTTTTACCTACCTCTCAGTTATACACAAATTAATCAAATATCTCCTTTTTCATAAGATAAAGTGGATGAAAACAAAGAAAACAAAAAAATATTTCCACCAACGCAGTGTAGCACATGTGGTAGTGTTTACTGTGTTTCCCAATAGGTAAATACCCGGACCTCTTTCAATCTCTAGGTTAAATGAATCAATCATATATCTCATACATAACATGGGTCACTACGCAATATAGCGTAGTATATGTATATATAGGTACATTTATTATAAATACAAAATTAGGAAATATTTTTTTTTTGGTCAAAAAATTAGGAAATATTTTAAATAAATAAAAAAATGTCTTTACTTTTCCTGTTTGTGTAACTAGCCTCTAAAATGTGCCGAATAAATGTATCTGACGTCGAATTACGACAAGAATCGCTACGCCTGAGCCGGTTTTTTCATTTGTTGCTGACTTCTCAACTCTTAGCACAGTTCACGTTTGGTACTTGTCTTCCCAGTCTCCACTTCCAACTTTTCTACCCTTCTTTTCCTCTCTCTCTCTCTCTATTCCACTCTCTCCATACCTTCCTTTGCTTCCATTCCTTGCGTATCAACTATTCCTCCTTCAATATCAATATTTTCATCATTTTTCTTTCAGTTCCTAAACACTACAAAAAAAAAAATCAAAGGAAACCTTAAAGTAATATCAACACAGACATTATCTTCTTCTTTCCGTTTCCCAAATTTCTTTGACCTAGACTCTGTTGGATCGTTGGTTCCTGAATTTCGCTTTTCCCTTTAGGGTTCGTTTTCCAATGGACTCGGAGGATGAAATGCACGACGCCAACGACGTGGAGTCCCTCGACGACGATTACTACAGTGGCGGCGAGGCGGAGGATGCTACCATGAACTACTACAGCGACTACGATGACGTTGCTGATGATTACTTCGACGATGCTGACAGGATCGAGTCTCGTCGCCCTGAGGTCTCTCTCTCTCTCTCTTCCATTCTTACTCTTTTCTTCCTTTTCCGATTTCTATTGTTTTTCTTTTGTTTTTTATTCAATGGTTTTTTGCTGCTGCTGCTGCTGTTGTTATCATCATCATCGTAATTGTTGTTGTTGTTGCTGCTGCTGCTGTTGCTGTTGTGTTTAATAACTATACACTTGCTCTGTATTGTTTATATAGATGTCGAATTATATTTTACCATCTTGCCACATAATTTAAGAAGCTTTTAAGAAGTAATATTATGATGTGGATGATGAAATACTATTGGACATATGGTAGGAAATCCCATCAATAAGTCTGGAATTCTGTATTACTGTATGGATGGAAAGGAATGAAATACAAGCAAGATAAGAGCAATAAGCTCCCAAGTCAGAGAGAAGTGAGAACTCTCTAGACTCCAATCAAAATAACAAACTCAGGCAGCATTACCCTACAGTTTTCCTTTGCTGCCTATTTACACTGTAAATATATAGTTATTAAATTGATTATTGTTATTTGTAATTTTCATGAAAATATAAGTTTCTTTTGTCTTGGTTTTGCATGGATTGGATGTGAGTCCTACAATTTCAAGTTGCTCCATTTGTTTCTGCAATCATATACCAAATTCTATGTAATTTACGGATGCCTGCTTGGCTTTCAGCAAAATTTTACCGTCTTGAATGAATCCGATATCCGGATAAGGCAGGAAGATGACATCACTAGAGTAGCAACTGTTCTTTCCATATCAAGGGTTTTTGCAAGCATACTGCTTCGTCACTACAATTGGTAAGTTCGATTTTTTATACCTTATTGGTTGCATTTTATCTCCTTTTTGTGTCTCTGCATGACGCTGATCATACCATCTTCAGTGTATCTGCTTTCAAAACATTCTTTTCGTATGCATGATCTATGAATTGGTGTTGCAGGAGCGTCAGTAAAGTGCATGATGCATGGTTTGCTGAAGAAGATGGAGTTCGGAAAGTAGTTGGCTTGTTGGAAAAGCCGGTTGTCCAGTATCCTAATGCTAGTGAGGTTAGATATGGATGGCTGGGTTTTAAAACTGGTCGATAATGTTGCTCGATTTTATTTTTTCCTGCTGCTGGGGCTATAATTGTTTTCATTTTTTGTTCTTCGTTTCATCTGTGGCCAGCTTACATGCGGCATCTGTTTTGAAGACTATCCTCGTGCTAGGATTGAAATGGCTTCTTGTGGTCATCCCTACTGTTTCACATGCTGGGCAGGTATGTCTTGTGTGCCATTATTCTGTTCTTTTGTTACCTCAGATATAATTTGGACATTAACTGAATATATGCCTTTTTAATTTTGGGTAATAGAATATGCATTTTGGTTTTAGTTGTAAGTTTCCTTTGCCCATCTTTAGTTTTTTGGTAGCAATGCTTTTGTCAATCTGTTTCATTTAATCCTTTAGATGTTATATGTATTGTTTAGTGTCCTTTCCTTCAGTTTTTCTTTTTTCTTTCAAATTATATTCTTCTGTCCTTTTTGACATGCTAGGATATATCAGTACATCCATTAATGGTGGTCCTGGATGTTTGATGCTGAGATGTCCTGATCCCACTTGTGGTGCTGCTGTTGGTCAAGATATGATTAATTTATTAGCATCTGATGAAGATAATCAAAAGTATGCCCGTTACCTTCTTAGATCTTATATTGAAGACAATAAAAAGGTATGCACCACATATGGAATTGTGACATTATAACGATAGTGAAGGAAATGTTTACTTTTCTTTATTATGCCAATTGAAATCCATGTGACTATATGTTGTCCATGTTCCGTTTTCATAATGCATTCATAATTCTTTGCATATTGGACTTAATCGTTAGGCAGACTCATAATGGCTAAAGCTAAATTAGTAAACTGGGGTATAAATTCCTAAATTGTGTGATTGATAACCTTCTCTACTTTTTCTAAATCATTCTTAGTAATTTTATGTCTCAGTCTGATTGTTGCAATAATCTTATTTTTCTTACTTCTTTTGTTTTGTCTAGTCAAAGTGGTGTCCTGCTCCTGGTTGTGAATATGCAGTTACTTTTGATGCTGGTAGCGGAAATTATGATGTCTCTTGCCTCTGTTCACATAGCTTTTGTTGGAATGTAAGTTGTGTAGGGATTATTTCTAATCATTACAGTATTGGACTGTAGAATCATCTTGTTTGTTCTGCCAACTGATGTGTCTTTGAATCTTCAGTGCACTGAGGAGGCTCATCGTCCAGTTGACTGTGTCACTGTGGGAAAGTGGATTTTGAAAAACAGTGCAGAGTCTGAAAACATGAACTGGTACACATTTCTGGAAGAGTTTTGCTTATACAGATTTCTTTTTGTAGAATGATGAATGTGGTATTCTCGAGTTGTAGAAATCTAATGTTTAAAATGGATACTTTAAATGGAGAGTATTTGAGGGGTGAAAAATTGTACAGATTATTATGCTTGAATCAAATTAAATGTTAGGTAAACGGGTGTGAGTCCTTCGTTCATTTGAAGGAATGACATCAATAAAACACAGATACTTAATGTTTGAATTTTCTTTATAATTTTATGAGACCGCATAATCAATGGAATATTAGGATTCTACATTCTCTTTGTCTCCTGCGTGATCTTTGAGTTGCCTCCATGTATTGCATGTCTCTAGGAAGTCATGGATAATTTGCGGCGTTTTTGGATAGTTGAGACTTGAGAACCTGAGCTTACTGTTAATTCAATGACTTTCAGGATACTTGCTAACTCAAAGCCATGTCCCAAGTGCAAGCGGCCAATTGAAAAACATCAAGGGTGCATGCATATGACATGCACTCCACCCTGTAAATTTGAATTTTGCTGGTATGCATTTTCTTTTCTTTTTTGCCCCCACATGATTTTTAATAAATTTGTGCTGCATGCTACATCTTTTCTTTTCTTTTCCCCATTATCAGTTTCTTGAAGGTTGGATCATGCAAATAGTGGGCTTATTTTCTTTCCTGGGGATGAAATTTGAAAAATGAAATTTTCTCGTCACCTTAACATGTATTACCTCGTTTTAGCTTATATGAATATGAATTTAATACATTTTATCTACTTAGGCTATGCCTTGGTGCATGGTCAGACCATGGTGAAAGAACCGGTGGTTTTTATGCTTGCAATCGTTATGAAGCAGCTAAGCAAGAGGGAGTGGTAAGGGACACATACTGAAACTTTTCTTGATTAAGGTTTCAGGCTACAATTAATTCACTCTTCCATCCACAACAATTTGGATAATGATATATGCTTATGCTCTAAATTTTGTTGCATGTAGTATGATGATTCTGAAAGAAGAAAAGAAATGGCAAAGAATTCATTGGAGAGATACACACATTATTATGAGCGGTGGGCCAGCAACCAATCTGTATGGCATCATTCTATACTTACTGTTCAGTAGTCATGTCTTTGCACAATTTCTGAATTCTTTCTTCAATAATTTATATTTTGCTAGTATTAAAAATGTTTTGTTATGCTTCATATTTTAAAAATGCCTACTGCTGGAAGGCTAACTGGCTAGTTTTTAGTGACTTATTTCTTGATGGATGTTGATTTCTCCGTCTTGATTCTCTATTGTAAACTGTATATTGTGTTACTATTGTCTTGTCCACATATATGCATTTGAGCCAGCATCTACCTAATTGTCTTTAGTATTCTGTTTTAAGAATATTTCTTACGTGGTTATATTTTTTATTGATATGACATGACATGTGCAATATACTTTTTCTTGTTTTACAGTCAAGGCAGAAAGCTCTTGCGGATCTACATCAGATGCAAACTGTTCATGTAAGTTGCTTGTACATTTAAAGTATCTTGTATGTCTATTTCAAGAGGAAACATTTTAAAGTATCTGTTCATGGTAACTTTTGACAACCGAGGAAACATTTTTTGCACTTGTGTATATATTTCAAGCTTATTTTGCAATGTTCAGGAAAATGCCATTTCTGAAATAGTAGCTTATTTTCCCTTGTAATTAATCAGAATTTTTTGGGTACCTGTTTGCTTGCGTAGTCTTTTGTTTATGCTTCTAGGGATCATATATTTCTCGTTGATCCTCTTATCTCTTTTTCCTTTTTGGGGGCCAGATTGAGAAGCTTAGTGACACACAGTGCCAACCTGAGTCACAACTTAAGTTCATAACTGAGGCCTGGCTACAGGTAAATGATTTTTTTTTAAATGGTTTTGTTTCGTTTGCTTTGTAATGAATAAGAAGCTTTGAAGAGTAGACCAGTTCTTCCCCCCCTGGGGGACAGTTGCTAATGCTGGTGCTATTCATTGAGCTTTTTCCTGAAGCTGATCATTTCATGAGAGCTTTTTTAGTGTTGATAATCTTTATGATGGTTTTCATTCAGTGTCCACAATTGCTTAAAAAGTTCATTTCAAGGTGAAATAGAAGGCTTCCTAATCAGTATTTCTCATTTGTTTTTATATTTTTCCAGATAGTCGAGTGTAGGCGAGTGCTGAAATGGACGTACGCATATGGGTACTATTTACCCGAGCATGAGCATGCAAAAAAACAGTTCTTCGAGTATTTGCAAGGTTTCATTTTTCAATTTGAGTTTAAATAGAAATGTGTTGTGTTTTTGGTGGTTCCCCCACAAAATAATACTCAACTATAATTTGTTTTCAGGTGAAGCAGAATCTGGTCTAGAGAGACTTCATCAATGTGCTGAAAAAGAACTACAGCCATTCCTCAGTGCTGTTGGCCCATCTAGAGAATTCAATGACTTCCGTACAAAGCTTGCTGGATTGACTAGGTATATATTTTGCTCCTGTTTTTATTTCTCTATATCTGATTGGAGTTGGCTTTAAAATGATTCCCTGATGCATATGTTTAATTTTGTAGTGTGACTAAAAACTACTTTGAGAATTTAGTGAGGGCGTTAGAGAATGGTCTATCTGATGTGGATAGTAATGGAGCTGCCAAAGCAACGAGCTCAAAAAATGCTGCAGGGAGCAGCAAGGGGAGAGCTGGAAGAGTAAAGGGAACTTTCCGAACCAGCTTGTCCAGCAGAATGTCTGATGATAGTCATTGGTCTTGCGAGCATTGTACCTATGCAAATGTCAGATCTGCCACCACATGCCAGATTTGCAATCAACAGCGTCGATGAAGCTGAGATGGGAGTTAAAACTTTTGCGTCTTGTTATATGCTGCCTCCATCTAGTGAAGGCTATTTATTAAATATGTAAACAGGATTAAGGGAACTAGGCATGGAATAGAGGTTGCCCTCCTTGCACTCCTATTCAAGACAATCCAATTTTATGTATATAGTTTTCTGTCTTAACATTTACTTGTGGGGTTTCTGTTACAGGCTTTTGCAACTGAATAATGAATATTATAACATAATAAATGCTAGAAATGAACAAAAATATGCTTGTTTGCGTCCTGAATTCTTTTAGTTAGTCTCTCATGCAGCTTCTATGAGAAACCTCAGGGTTTGGTTTCTTTTCAAGAAATCATGATAAAGGCCATATCATATCACTTGAGATTCATAACACCTTTGTGAACTTCGTGGCTGGCTGGATGATATGGCGGGGGCCCCTTCGAGTCCGAGATAAGTCTATGCGACCTAATAAGGTCGAAGCTGCTGCTGCTGCTTGTTTATACTTACTGCATTAAATTTTATGACAAAATGCCATAGAAGCCATTTATGATATGGCTCTTTTAAAATGAACGATTCACTGAAGAGTGTAAAAAGTAAGTAATTTTAACTATTGATAAATAAATCAATGGTTAATATTATAAATATATGTATATCAAATCATGAATATATTTAATTATCAATCTTTATTTTTTTCTTAAACAAAGCCCGATAGCTATTACTCTCATCGAAGCAAGATATTTTGAGAGGTGGAGAGTTGAAAAGAAAAAAGGTTTGGGGTGAATGAAAAAGCCTAGAAAAAGCACAGGCTTGACTTGAATGGCAGAAAAGAAAAGAGAACAAAAGGAGGCAATCCCCCAAGGCTAATAGTCAATAAATAAATACAATAACATGAACGTGTGGTATTCTCGTGGAGGAGGCAATATCCCCCTAGTAGTCAACATGTTTACAAAACAAAACGTCCTTTTTAAACTTTTGTTGACCAAAGATTGTGAGAATTTATTTAATTTTTAAATAAAAGGGAAATATAACACATGAACGCTTAACGTAACAGAGTCCTAAGAAAATGGCGGGACCAAGTACGTGTTTTGCAATGTTCCAGCTCAACACAGTCGTCTCGGCAACCAAATATAGCCATTAATTCACCCCCGCATTCCCATTCCTCGCTGCCCTGTCTCCACAATTCAGAGTCCCCACATTCATAATTCTCCCAAACTAATTCCCACGCCTTCTTCCCATGGAGGTAATGCCAACATAAACTCAAATCAATAACATTGGATTATATATATTTACACACACGCTCACACACAAACAATATATATAATCCAATAATTACCCGATCAATCGAAACAAACATAAGGGTTAATTTGAGTTGTTGAAGAAAATCATCATCATCATCATCACAATATATCTATCTATATATCTTCCATGGGAAGCTGCGTATCAACGCAAGGGAAACATGGGGCACGCAATAAGAGGTCAAAGGACGCTATTAACAATAACAAGCATCATGATCCGCCGCAGAAGAACGGAGGAGAGAAGTATGAGGTGGCAACACCGACGGCGCGTAGGTCTAGCGTGACGGGAGGGTCACGTGCGCCAGTGAGCGTGGTGGCGGACCCTAGCCCGGGGAACATATTGGAGAGGTACGAGATGGGGAAGGAGCTAGGGAGGGGTGAGTTCGGTGTGACGCATAGGTGCGTGGAGCGTGCGACGGGGATGGCGTACGCATGTAAGAAGATAGCAAAGACGAAGCTGAGGACGGAGATCGACGTTCAGGATGTGAGGAGGGAGGTGCAGATCATGAGGCACTTGCCTCAACACCCTAACATTGTCGCCTTCAGGGAGGCATTTGAGGATAGGGATGCCGTCTACCTTGTCATGGAGCTCTGCGAGGGTGGCGAGCTCTTCGATCGGATCGTCGCCAAGGGACATTACACCGAGCGCGCCGCCGCTAATGTCACCAAGACCATCCTTGAAGTTTGCAAGGTAATCTCATTAAGTATAATATATATGTGTGTTGCCCCCCAACGGGGTGATATAGATGACCGGACCCTCTGCTCGCACTAATTGTGACTTGCATGAGTGTCTCCCTTAATTTAAATTCATAGGTTATGTTTTCATGTCAAAATGTATATATTCAGGTTGGTGTCCTTTAGTGAATTTTGCAGCATTATTGATGAGAAATTCAATGGTCAATATTTCCTAATACATCAGTGATTTGTTATTCATGTTGACATATGGTCGGTATTTCCTAATACATTCATGATTTAACTGTTGATTTGTTCATAAATGGCTTATATTACTTTCTTTACCTTAGCTGCTCCTTGCAATTATTAATGTGATTGTGATGAATTCATATAACCTACCCTTCTAAAACCTAAACAATGAGGCTGAAAGAAAGAAGCACGTAAGTTTCTGTACACACACACAAACATAGTTATATATGCATTGCATGGAGAGCAGAGAATAGATGAATCAATGTGATTATGTGAAGCCCATAATTAAAGTGTACTACTGCAGGTTTTATCATTTTTTTAATTTCTTTCTTAAGTTTTGATTGCTTAGTGATTTTAATATCCTCTTTGAATCTAAACTACAATAACTTATGATTTTTTTTCCTATTTTTGACTCATTAATTTGTTTGAGCTATTTTTTTTTTCTTTTGTACATTTTGCAGGTGTGCCATGAACACGGTGTGATACATAGGGACTTAAAACCTGAGAATTTCTTATTTGCAGATGGAAGTGAGAATGCTGCACTGAAGACAATTGATTTTGGCCTGTCCACTTTCTATGAGCCTGGTAAAGTTTTTGTGTTTACTAGTATTGTTTCAGGGCATTTTCCACCGTAAAACTAGAAAGAAAATAAATAAATAAATAAACCATAAACTTTACAATGCGTGTGTGGTGACAGGCGAAAGATTCAGTGAAATTGTTGGAAGCCCCTATTACATGGCTCCTGAGGTTTTGAGACGTAACTATGGACCAGAAATTGATGTGTGGAGCACAGGCGTAATTCTTTATATCTTACTTTGTGGAGTTCCACCCTTTTGGGCAGGTTGGTCCCGTGCATTTTTTTTGTCTATACTCCCATTATCTCGGGGAAAATGAGTCATAGGAGAAAGAAGCCCCTAGACTAATCTGTGTTCGGCCGGGAAATAAGTAAAGTCTGGTCACAGATTGTTCTGTCACCAGGGATCGAACTCTAGTCCTAGCCGAGCTCGTCCCTTAGACGGAGTGCATTAAACACTTGTACCCAACCTCATGGTTTGTTCCCATGCATTTTGCTAATCCATGTGAAGAAAGCAAAAATAAAAATACCATTTTCATCATAAAGTTCATTTGTGTTTAGTTGAGTTCCTTCTAACAATGGGATTATTAACTAGTACAGAAACTGAAGAAGGGATTGCACAGGCAATAATCCGAGGTACCTTAGATTTCACAAGAGATCCTTGGCCTAAAGTTTCAGAGGAAGCAAAAGACATTGTTAAGCGTATGCTTGATCCAAATCCATACACCCGGATAACAGTTCAAGAAGTCCTTGGTACGTATGTGCTCCATATTTTGATTTTAGGATATTCTTTATAAATTTAATTACTACGCATTGACAGAGTAAAAAAGTTTTACACGAACATTTACTCATATCTCACTATATAAATCTTTGTGTAGATATTTTAAAAAATAATGTTACAGTGTGACACTGTGGTGAGGTATTGATATTAAACTCATTTTTTATTGCTAGTGAAGTTAAATATGCCAAACATGAACGGGATTGATGGGCTGCATTAAGATCTGCTGTTAAGAATTTAAATAGTGTTAAATGTGTTGGAGTAATTTGGCCTACTTAAACTTATAAGTTGTCCCTAAAGTTTGATGTGTTTAAATTTTAATTATAATATGAAAAATTACCTTTGCCAATAATTATTTTCTTCTGTGTGAGAAGAACATTCCTGGATACAACATAGGGAGCATGGCAGAAATGTTTCTCTTGGAGACCAAGTGAGAATGAGGATCAAGCAATTCTCCTTGATGAACAGATTCAAAAAGAAAGTTCTTAGAGTAAGTTTCAGGATCTCTTTTAATTTTGTTTTCAAAGTAAACTCACTCACATTCCTAATTAAATCTGTTTTTCTCTGTTTAGGTGGTTGCCGATAACTTGCCAGATGAAGAAGTTGATGGGTTTAGGAAAATGTTCGATATGATGGACAAGGACAAAAACGGAAGCTTAACATTTGAAGAGCTCAAAGATGGCCTTTCAATGATTGGACACGCTATTCCTGATCCTGATGTCCAGATGTTAATGGATGCTGTAAGTTCCTTATTTTATAAATAAATAAATCAAACAAATGTTATAAAGGCATGCAAATGTGCTTTGCCGTCTATAGGGTCCTACCCGGTTCGAAGAGATTAGTCCCAACACGCGCGCGGGGATATCCTGGTCTTGACCAAAAAAAGGCATGCAAATATGGGTTTGATTGTAACAAACACTACATAAAAATCTCTTGCAAAATTCATAGCTTTAACAAATTCTTTGAACTTTCTCTATCTGGATCAATGTTATTATCATGAGGAAAAAAGAATGAACTTGTTCATGTATGACAACAGGCAGATATTGATGGAAACGGCACCCTCAACTGTGAAGAGTTCATCACAATGAGTGTTCATCTGAGAAGGATAGGAAATGATGAGCTTCTTTCTGAGGCATTCAATTACTTTGACAAGAACCAGAGCGGGTATGTTGAGTTTGAGGAGTTGAAAGAAGCCTTATCAGATGATGACTCGAGTGACGACCAGGTTATCAGAGACATTCTAAACGATGTCGACTTGGATAAGGTAAGAACAAAGAAAACGGTCTTACATATCAATACCTTAACATGCAAGATGTATCGGTCACGTGATAGCATTAAATTTGGACCATATAATTTAACATGGATAGTTAGAATTAAAAGTTATTAATCATATATATGACTTTATGTTTTAATCATAACCATTCTTAATTTAATTCTATGGTCAAATTCTCTCCTCTCACGCACCCTCATGATAAAAACTCTCTCACTTGATATATTTTCCTTCAATAATTATACATATGTTGTCTGTATCTTCTTCCATTTTATTTAACATCTGGTTGTTTTGCTTTGTTTTGTGTAAAAAAAGGATGGTCGAATCAGTTTTGAGGAGTTTAAGGCAATGATGAAGACAGGAGGAGATTGGAAAATGGCTTCTCGCCAGTATTCAAGAGCATTGCTAAATGCATTAAGCTTCAAGATGTTTAAAGACAAATCTGTACGTGTAACTAACTAAATTCCATGGTGGTGTGGGGTTAGGCCAAGTTATTCTCTCAGTTCACGCCTCCCGACAATGGTCAAATACTCAACTCATATCATGATATGATGATGCAAATTGAGCACTGTACAATTACATTAATCTCAGCATGATGTAATATTTTGAGCTGTGTACAGTTGGTGTTACTTGAGTGTAAATTGGAAAAACAGGCCTCGTCTGGAGAAAAGTGAGGATCTCTTGTCATATAGTGAAGTGATCTCTGCTAACTGAATTTTATTTATTTATTAATTTTTTAATTTGATCAATTGTTGTACTGAAAATCATCTGATTGAGATTGAGATTGAAAATGGGATATTCTAAGAAAATGAATGGAGAACTAGTGACATTTTGGTTAGTTAGGTGATGTCTTGATTTTTCCTCCATTTTGTTAGACTGAAAAAAGGCTTAACCAATTTTACTTACAGAAGAAAACATGGAAGGAAAAAACCAATACACTTGAGTAGTTTTTTTTTTGCTATTTAAGCCATTGAATATGTTTATTTGCAATATACTCCATCAGTTACTTAAAACATTTCATTTCTCGTTACCTCTTACCCATTAACGCGCCCCAAATATTTGAACACGACCTAGCCTTATTTTCAATTGGCGTTCAATGTAAATATTAGATATTGTACTATTGATTAATATATGATATTTTCCAATTATAGCTGAGTAATAATTGAGGTATCAATTCGAAAGATCAAATCAAGAAAAATCTCATTAGATTTGTAAATCAATACGTGATATTATTAGCAATATAAACCTCTCTTATGTGTACCATTTTAAGTTAATTCGTTTTCAGCTTGAAATTAAATGCACGCCTGGCTAAAATAGAGCTTGATTTGAAACGCAAAGTTATTAACAGGGACATTGTGTAACTTAAAAGGTGGTTTCATTTCAAGGTAAAAACATATATACACTTACTGTTATACAGTCAGTTAGTTAACAGACTATAAATTTTAAAATCCAAAGAAAAGCATCTAACGTAAAATGAAACTTCAACTTGTCGGACCCAATTTACGCATGAATCTTTTACTAATCTATCTACCATTTTTTTACTGGACATAAAACATCTAGAGACTTCAGTAAACACGCTTAAGCCACCAACAGATTTCCATAAACCCGCTTCTGCAACCAAAGACTTTAGGAAACCTGATCCCTGTGACGATAATGAAACTAGCAAATACAAAATGAAGTTGATTTAATGCCCCACAGTTACCCTACCCATTTTAAAGAAACGACAGCATAATGTCAAGGAAATACTTTCCATGCAATACAACTGCTGGTATCTTAACGTATTCCAATTGGAATGGTGAGGACTGAAGAAATCATTAACAAGACCCTTTACAAAAGATTATCACTTACTACGAGTGACCCGGCCTGATTGGGTTTTCTGTCAATCTTCTCCAAACCATCCTCCCACAATGAATCAAGGTCAAGATCGCAATGAAATAAAGGAGAGGAATGCCAACAGCGCAACCCCCGGGTGCCAAATTTACCATTGTCTGAATGAGGAAACAGCAAGTCAACCAATATAACTTTGAGCATTAGGTGAAAGGGAAAAAAAAAATCATAAGGAAATCATAATTACATCCCTAATTGAAAACAATAAATTAAGTTATTCACCCATGCTGGAGTACAAGAGATTCATTCCACATCACTGTTTTATGTATTTCGAATCTTAGTCATGTGATTGTTAACATTCAAGGGATGAATTAGCTTCTAAATTTTTTCAGCTAATCCAAATAATAAGCTCCAAGGTGATTTAATTTTAACTGTCATAAAACATACTGGACACCCATTGATTTTTCCAATAAATTCATTGGATTCAAGAGTCCATTAGTTGGACAATATAGGCTATGGTATTCCTTTTCATCATTGCTCAGGCACTGGACCTATGTCGATGTTGTAGCTATTAGCTGGATAACAGATAATATTTTGATGTTGGTAAGGGAACAAGAAAAAGAGAGAGGATGGCTAGTTATAAGTTAATGTTGTAAATTATAGGGCATAAATTTATTTGCAAAGTGGGAGATTTTACCACCATTCCTGCAACAACGTGAACAATGGGAACAAAATAACGATCCACTTTGTTCCCCTCCGCATACCCATTAAATGCGATGACCATTGAAAAAGTGTGGATGGTGACAAATGCAAGAGCAATAATTGCTGCAATGTACATAAAAAAGGGTAAACTAATTGGAGGAAAGAAATGAAGTATTAAAAACATGATTTCTCTATATAAATTCAAAATTTATATCACACTGTTGTTTATGCACAAAAATACTTAGGCTGAATAGGAATGTTCACTTCAAGATTCTCTTAACCCAACTCCAATTCATCTATATAGTTTCACATTAATGAAATAAATATGCAGTTAAGCCTCGGATACAAGGTTTGAAGCCGTGGATAGAACCCCACGCATTCATGTAAATGTGTATGAGAACCAGCAGACGAGAAACTCTCACCAGAAAGAAGGAAAAATGGAACCTGTGAACACCTGTCAGTGAAATATGTAGCTGGACCAAATGCAGGAGTTAATAGGCTGATGCAGAAGAACACAGCATGGGCCACACCATGACCCAAACCACCAGCTGTGAAAAATATGCAACAGATATTTTATCAACACAGGTTATTGTTTCTGATAGATAGATCTTATTCCAATAAGCCGTATCTTTTCTCACTAGCATCTTAACGAAGGATTCATTTTATCATAAAATTAAATTCAATCAAGGATATGATAAATGCCAAAAGAAAGTGAATCAACAACAGAAAGATTGCTCTAACAGTCAACAAAAGCAAATAGTTAATAAACTTATTCGAAGCCGGTCAAACAAATACGAGAGAAATAAATGCAAATCAAGGATTGGAAAACAGGCAAGAAAGCCGCCTCCATTTTCTTACCCAGAGCAATCAGCATCTTATCTGACAGGAATAGATGTGGTTTTGCTACTCTGTCAGCGAAAGCATCTAAAATATCTTCTAACCTTCTACACAAGACCAACAAGTAAAAAAAACATTAATCCAGACACAAAAGCAGCATAACTGTATAAATAAGTATTAGCCATTAACAATTATAACATTACAAAACATTTTCCAGAAAAAAAAAAGTAGTAATTTCCTCATCACATTGTAAAGGAGTTTCAAAAAGCAATCCAATAATGCAATAGTAATAATAATAATGACGGCTTCAAACTGCAGTTGCAAAGAGAATAGTGGGAAATGAATGCAACAATATTATAACAGATATCAGCATGAGCTTACTTAAACATTTTCCAGAAGAAAAGCCTGAGCCCTTCTTGGAAAGCAACGGATGAGAGAATGAGTATTCCGTAAGGCCACCATGCTGTTGTCTTCAGGGGCAGAAAACCCCTCCATATCCCAGACAACACAATCAAGCTTATAAGCCACAACAGTGTACTGCATCCACAAATTTCAATCGGAAAAACTAAATTCCATAAGAGCCTAGCACAATATTCCAAGTCATTATAATTATAATAGTGATTAGAAAACCCTAACTTGCACTGCAAAGCAATTACTAATTACTAATTGATAAAACAAGTCAGAGAAAAAGTGAAATGGCAAGGGTTGGCGTAGTGAAGTGTGAATTACGATTTTGAACGGCATTGCGTTTGTGTTTAGATGAGAATGAGATCGAAGTGACTCACGCACCTGGAGAGAACGGTGAGAATCAGGAAGGGCTTTTTGGAAATAACGGAAACGAAGAGGGAGAGAGACGGTCCTAGCGCTATCAGCGCGTACCCGATTCCTGCTGCTACCGTCATTGCAATCTCTCTCTCTCTCTCTAATGTGGTGAAGGAACCAAACACTTCCCTGCTCAACTCCTCCATTGAAGAGTGAAGACAAAAACATGAACACGGAGTTACGATCCGAATTCTCGGTCCGGGTCGGTTTTGCGAGCCCAGTTGTTACATACTGGGCCACAAGAAACGGAACTCCAAGTAATGAGTTGGGCTATCTGAAAAACGGAAAAGCCCAAATCAGTGCAAACCACTGTCCTGCGTGACTTACATTACTAGCTCTAGAGTGAGCTTGTTTGGTTGAGATTCTAGTCACTGCAAAAGCAGAGAAAAGAAAAGTCCTGATTAACTTTTTCTGAAAGTCCCTCTCTACTTTCTTTGGCCAAAATTGATTCTGAAAAGAGAGAAATTTTAACCAAACAAACTATAATTTTATCACCTCAACCATTCCAATCTCACAAAAATTATTGAAGGCAAAGACTTGATATATGTCAGTTGAGTTATTGATAAAAAATAAAAAGAGTTGAAAAGGTGATAGAAATACATCACAGTCCGAAAGGTTATGACCAAATTTTCTTATATAGTAATTGATTGATTGATGATTAATTACACTCCACTTATTGACTTACCTGGTTAGGTCCATAGACTTTATTCACATTAAAGATTTGATTTTTCTAAAGTGAGTAAAGTATAAAGTAAGTAATCTTAACCATTAATGAGAAAATCAAAGGTGATTTGTTATACATGTACTTATAATACCAACCCTTGATTTTTTCACTAATGATTGAGATTAATTACTTTACACTTTAGAGGAGCCAAATCCTCATGAAAAATCTTAATGTGCATATTCTTTTTATTTCTAGAAGCTCGAGAATAATTACTGAACGTCGAATTAAATCAGCCAAAAAGAGAAAACAAATAAATAAAATAAAGATGAGTAAACAAAAAGATCCAAGTCTCCAGAAATAAAACCATGTCTAAGATCCTCTTAGCATCCAAGGTTGCATACACGAGTAGTATTTCTTCTACAGCAAAATATACATCTCTAAATGTGCGGCTGTGTACAATGTGAGCCTAATGACAATTTAATCACAGCCGCAAATATGTATGTACATGTGAAAATAGAAAGTGGTGACTTGTTTTGAACCTGGAACCAAAAAGAAGAAGAAAAAAAGAACCCAAATCCAAAAGAGTTAATTTTGTTAATGCTTCTTTTTCAGTCCGGACTTGGAAGATGGGCTTGAGTTTGAGGACTCCTTGAACGCTGATGGGCACAACTCACTGATACCACATTCTCCACAACGAGGTCTTAGAGGTGTACAAATTGTTTGTCCAAATCCTACCTGTTCATGTTCAATCAAGAGGATGTCATGGATATGCTATGATGATGTTGTAGGAAATAAGATGGCAAAATGAAAATTTCTTGTGAGCACACGACTGAGTCTCACACATAGCTGTAAAATATTTAATAAATAACTATCTTATATTAATATGCCGTGTAAATTAACTAATTAAGCATGTGCATGTTTGGTTTTCAATTGGAAGATTACAAAAGTACGGTTGAACCCAATTAACTATAGAGTTTCTTTTGGATAAATGTACTTTTAAATCCAAACGTACGTTTACAACCGAAAACCAAACATGCTCATAATAGTAAAAATTTTCAGGTAGGAATGGGACTGAGTTTTCCATACCAATAGAGGATTTATTGGAACCCATTCTTCCCTTGGAAGCCACCGTTGCAGTGCCTCTCTTGTCTCTTCAGGTGTCGAAGTTTTCTTCTGCCAAAGTGAAAAAAGTTAGCAACACACTCTTTATCATACTAGCAAATAAATTGAAGGTCATTATAACTGTCATATCTGCACCATCACCAAAATGTTGCAAGAACATATAAATTAGGTAATAATGCAAATGTGATGCCACCAAACTTAAAAGGAACCTGTTTTATGCCCAATCTCGACACCCATCCAAGCCGATTGCAAATACGGTGGACATGAGTATCTACACATATCCCTTGGACATTGTTCCATCCAACATTCATAACCTATATCATGCCACTAGCAAAATCAGCTTCAGCAAACTAATGAAACATAATATTTGAGTTAGAAAAGCTATTACACGTACCAAATGAGCCATCTTAGGACCTATGCCTGGAAGTGAGAGTAGTTGCTCAATTGAGCTAGGTATGTCTCCATCATACTTCATGAGACAGATATTTGCAATTTTTTTCAAGTTAGTGGCTTTTCTCGTATAAAACCCAACCTGGAAAGAAGAATGGCCAAAAATACAGGCACAGATTCAATTAATACTGCATAAAACAAACATAACCTTAAAATTTTTGACACAATAACATGTAAGCTGAGGAAAAACGTGAATCATAAGTATCTTCCTTAACTTGCCACTAAATCCAAATTATTTGAACCTGAGGAGAGGCAATATTTTCAAAAGAAACAAGGAACATACCGGGTAAATCAACTTTTTGATGGTTTCTTCATCAGCATTGTTGATTGCATCAGCAGTAAGCAGATCATTTTGAAGAAGACGTTGGATTGCTCCTATTCTTAAAAACACACTTGTAACTAGAACCGTTTCATAAGTTGAAATATGACAGACATTTTTTAGCAGCTATTAAGTATGAATCACATGCATCAAGACAGACAATAAACAAAATCTTGGGGCCAAAAGTACAGTATAAACTTCAGAAGGCATATGTACTCACCATGATTAACATGATCCTTGGTTTGGCTTGATAAAAGAGAAGATACCAGGACAGCAAATCTTCTTTCCTAATTATTCACATAAGAATTTAGATAAAGGTAAATTTATTCACATTGTCCTTCATAAAGAACAATTATATAAAAAGAGATTACCCAACTAAAAACCCTATGACAAGCCAACCAATCAATTCAATACAAGATTACAGAGGGTTGACTAGTTTGGTCATCATCGTCAACTAATCGAATGAGTAATGGCTATACTGGTTGATGAATGACTATTGGTTTATCAAATCAACAGTGTTTACAGTGTTGTCTTTTTCTGCCACAAAAAGGTTGCGTGGGAGTGTGGCAAGCCATACTCTAGTAAAATGTACATTTCATATCATTTTTTCTTAAAAGCACCAAGACAGAAATCAACAAATACATGCATATTTTTGCCCCATATATCAAATTGACAGCAGTATAATACAGAGTCAGACCTTAGGAGGTAGAGTATCACCGGCTTTCTCACATCCCATAGTGTCTACTGGTGCATCTACAGAACACCTCATTTTGCGAATACCCTCGAGCATCTTTTCCCAGTCGGCAGGTGTTTCACCTATATCACATATGAACTGAATAATTTAAGCTTCCTAGACTAAGGGCGTGGCTGTGCTATCAGACAAAACAGCTGGAAAGTATATCAGTTCAAACTAATATGGTCACAGAATGACTGAATCATTATGTCCATGGTTTTAGGTGACAAATTAAATAAAATATACTTCATTAAATACATTCTGAGAAAATGCTATGGAATTTAACCAACACAAAACACATAGATAGCATTAGAATATATACACAAGGAGAGATGAAATTTGACAAATCAAAATTGCAAAGTTCAGCTAAATCTATTTTTTGAATTGATTGTGTTTACTAAATACACATACTTTAATTCGACAAATGATTTATAAATAGCAAGCATTGATGAATTAGTGATTGAAAGCCTGCTTTGCTACATTAATTGTTAACTAGTTCTCCTGATTTAACAGTTCTCAAAGTGTTTTATAGTACCAAACAAGGAGAGAAACCTCAATGGAAAAAATAGTTTTTGAAACACCTAAAACAATTGCATTTTGACATTACTTACTGCATCCCTGCTTGGTTCTTACCACTGTTTGTTCGTGAAGCAACTTCACTTTCAGCTGGAGTCACATCTGAGCCCATCTCTGATTTTCCTGGAAAGGAAATATACTTCTATAAGAACTCAATCATTTAATCAGAATAGGTTAACATGAGAATGTTTGGTATGTGCAGTTAGTGACTAGGAGGGCGCATCGCCTTCTCCACTAGGAGCACATTAATATTTCCCAATTATTGAAGAGCAACCACAAACAAAGCAGCTAATAAAACAAGCAAAAGCATTGATGGTTGCTTGGTAAACCTTTCCAAACTCATTCTTCTGTTCCTATTCCTTTTTTATATATTCACCATAAATAGGATTAGTTTACTTGCAAATCACTATAGTAATCTATGTAACAATTCATTACACTCCTGAGGAGGGACCGTGCCAGCTATTGTGAATTTAAATATGCTAGCAGATAAAAGATTGCTTCTTATATAAATGGTTAAAGATGTCATCAGTGGAAGTAGGGAAAACCAGCACTGCAAACTTTAGCAAAGAGGTACTTACTACCACACTGAGTCAATTTATTTGCTCCAGTGAATGCAAAGTCTTCAATTTCAGGCAAACCAAACTTCTGTGTACAAGGAAACTGATATAGCATCAGAAGAAGTTATTCATTCATTGCAAATCACAGTAAAAAAATACATTGCAATTTAAAAACACTATCTTAACAAATGGGAATGCTAAGGATTCAGATTATGGAATATGGGAATGCTAAAGGGAGAGACGGAGGGAAAACTATGTTATGCAGATTATGGAATATTCATGGAGACACCTATGACCCATTGATCCATTTATGCCAAAACGAGGAACCAATGAGGAAAAGGTTCATACTTTGTGGTCGTGAGTTGGGGGTAGATGCTGCTCCTTCTCTTGAAGTTCCAGGGTCATTTTTCTGGCTCTCTTATTTCTCCTCACGAAGACACGAAGTTGGGACACTGAAGCGCCGTGCGTGGAGTCGGAGTCGGAGTCGGAGAGAGAGAGAGGGGCTTTGTGAAAGGAGCGTGGTGTCTCAGTCTCAGACATGATCGGCACTTTGATTCTTCTCCCCAAAACAAACCAAGGAGTAGCGCAAAAGACCAACATTTGATTTGAGAGTTGTACAGAAGCAGTTGGTGTTTGTCAATTAATTATTATTAATTAATAATAAATTTAGAATCATTTGTTTTAAATTATTTCATTATTTATTATTTAATGAGAAAAATATTTCTTAAATAAATAAACACTTTTGATAGTTTTAATACGCTTGTTTTAGTTTTTTAAAATAATCTAAAATTTAATTATAGAAAAAGATAATCTGATTATAATAAGTGTCATGAATGAGATTGAAAAAAATGTTTTTTATTATAGATAAACACAAGTTACCTTCTGTTTTATATAAAATTCTCTGCAAAATAATCACTATTCTGTGATGTTAGAATGGGCTATTCACCCCTTTTTAAAGAATTTTAAAAACATATGATTCAATTTTAAAAATAAAAATATTGTAATAAATAGAACTTATTAGATTTGACATTATATATCTTATTCACAAAATGAGGTATCCACTTGTAGAAATTTTTGTTATAAGTTGTTTGATTTATTGATGATGTGATTAGTTAAGTTATAATATCTACTTATGCATCCATTTGCATTGTGTTGGAATTTATGACAACAATAAACAGAGAGATAACTACACAAAGGTACGTGTGAAATGAAATAATATCAACCTCTATATTTGTCCTAAAGATGTAGTTTTTGTAAATAACTAGAAAGTAGACCCGTGCAAATGCACGGGTCCGTGTTGATTTTTATACATGATATAAAATGATTAACTTATATATTAATTATTTTATACATGACATATTTTAAATTTATAACAATGTTGATTTTGTAACATTGTGTATTTTAGTTAAATATGTGATGTTATAAGTATCAACAATTACCCTTCCATATCAATAAAACTGAAAAGTCAAATAAGATAAATAGAATAAATAGATAATGATAAAAAAAACAATTTAGATAAGAATGAAGGCTAACCTGAAAATTTACATGAAAAAAATAAAACATGTAAGCAAATATTATTTTATTTATCAAAAATAAAATTAATAGAAAATAAATTTTTCAACTTAAAATTTACTCAAACAAAAAATAATTGATACCTGTAAGCAAATATTATTTTAAACATTTTAGGACAGGCCAAATCTACATTGAGAATTCGAGCTTCGTATACATATAGTAGAAATTAAAATGATCTTATCAAAAATGAATTTCATCCCTAAATTGCTCTTAATAAAAAGAGATCATTGAAATTAAAATCTATAAACAAACACTATTTTACTGTCCAAAATTAAAATAAAAAAATTAAACACTGAAAATTTATAGGATCAGATAAAGATGAATAAAACTCATAGGCAAATATAATTTAATTAATCATAAAAAATTTCAACACGATAATTTTCAAGAACAAAGAAATACGAATGGAATGAAGCTCGTAAGTAAACACTATTTTATTGATGAGAAATAAAAAAAATTGCAACCTAAAAATTTACAAGAACAATAAAAGATGAATAAGACCCATAATCAAACACTATTTTATTGATAAAAAGTAAAATCAAAAGAAAAAATATTTTTGGAAACTAAAATATTAGAGGAACAAAGAAAGATAAATGAAACTCATAAACAGATAATATTTTATTAATCAGAAATAAAATTAAATAATTACACAATTTGTATATCCAAATATAAGAAATATGAAATTTAAATAAAAAACAAAAATTTTGAAAAGTGGATTTATATATACGTCTAATCATATCACACCTTGGTATCATCTTGTAACATTATTTCAAAAAAAAATTTCACAAATATCTATTTGGTGAAATATGATTAAACATCTCTGTATAAATTTTTTTTACACTTACAGTGGATGATAATTAAATTCTATAGGTGATGTATATTATAGGCTTTAATATTAATTTGGTCCCTGTAATATAGGAGATTTTTGATTTAGGTCCCTATAAAAAAGGTCAAATTTTTTTCGTCCTTGTTTTATTTATTTTTTTGAATTTAGTCCTCGTTTTATTTTTTTTTTAATTTAGTCCCTCACTAGCGTTGACCGCTGATGTAGCACTAGGAGGTCCCTATAAAATTCCTACGTGGCACCAGCGTGGCTTACACGTCACCTGACACATACTTATACAAATATTAGGTTTTGAATTTAGTCCCTATAAAAAACATGTGTTTTGAATTTAGTCCTTATAAATAATACGTGTTTTGAATTTAGTTCCCGTAAAAAATATGCGTTTTGAATTTAGTCCATCTTCTTCTCCACCACCTCCACCTCCTTCTCCTCCTTCTCCCCCTTCTCCACCACCACCACCACCACCCCCATCCCCACCTCCATCACCCCTCTTCCACCACCCCCACCTGCTTCTCCTCCCTCCTCCACCACCACCCCTACCTCCACCACCCCCACATCCACCACCTCCTTCTCCACCCTCACCACCAAATGGAAACAACAGCAACAATAAAAATCTGCAGATACAACAACATCATCAACAACAACAACAAGAACATCAACAACGAAAATCGTAGAGCAGCAACAATAACGAAATGGGGATATGTTTTTGATTTCAAAATTGGGGATCTATTTTCGATTTCGATCTGTTTTATCCATGTTATTGATAGTGAGGAAGGTCAGAAATGAAAGATATTTTTGGACCAGTGGCTGTGGAAGTGAGGGGGAAGGTGTGGGGGGGGGACGGGAGTGAGGCGAATGGGGAGAGAAGGTGGGGGGGCGAGAGTGAGGTGAATGGGGGGGACGGTGGAAGTGAGGGGGAAGGTGGGGAAGGGAAAGGGGAGAGAGAGGTGTTGTTGTTGTTGTATGGAGGAGGAGGGTGGAGGATGAAGGATGGAGGAGGAGGAGGAGGTTGTAGTGGTGGTGGCCCGAGGAGAGAGAAGGGTGGGGAAGGGAAAGGGGAAAGAGAAGGACTAAAATCAAAATATAAATTTTAAGGGACTATATTCAAAATATTTTTTTTAGAGGGACTAAATTCAAAATGTAATATGTTTATAGGGATGTATCAAGTAATGTGTCATTTATACAAGCCACGTCAGCAAGGCCATATCAGCAGTTTTTGCCACGTAAGCGGTCAACTCACTCCAGGGACTAAAATAAAAAAATAAAATAAAAGGAGGACAAAAAAAGTTTGACTATTTTTATAGGGACTAAATTCAAAATCAGTAATATTATAGGGACTAAATTAATATTAAAGCCTATATTATATAATCGATTTTAATTTTTATGTATGTATTTTTTTTATCGAATCGATTTTATGTATATATAAGAGAAAGAGAATAAAAAGGAAAAAAGTTCAAATTTGAATAGGAAACGGAAGCTGGATGGAATTACAGTGCAAAATGTAGACTTGACACCTGGACAAACAATGGAAAACTAATGATGATATTGTGCAGATTTAATTATAATATAGATTAGAACAAGTGACCTATATCACTTTATTTAGTGTCATAAAGCTATTAATAAAGTGAAATTATCTAGTAGCCACTTACCTATCATGGCCACTTGAGTATGTTGTTTTGCAAAAAAACAAAAAACATAAAAGGTGCATATAAATAAAATGAGTAGTGCTATTTTTTACCATCAATTTATTATACGAAAAGCAAGAATAGCACAATGGCCAATTTTTAGCAAATAAAAAAGAGATTCAGTCTTTGACAAAAATCATAGAGGGTTACTTACATTGAACCACCGATCAAATCTTTCGTAAGTGTTTTCGTCTATTTTTGTTTTGTAAATATAGAAAATCAATGATTGATATTATAAGTATATATATAATAAATCATGAATGTGTTGGAATATCAACCTTTGATTTTCTCATCAATAGTTGAGATTAATTATTTTACACTCTAAAGTGATTTGCTCACTTTAGAGAAGCCAAATCCGTAGTATAGAGGAGCGACCTACCACTAGGAGTTTAATATATTGTATTTGGCTTCATATTTCTAGGCTCATTCAAAGTGAGCAAATCATTTTAGAATGTAAAATAATTAATCTCAATCATTGATAAAAAAATCAAGGGTTGATATTCCAACACATCAATGATTTGTTATGCATATACTTATAATATCAACCTTTAATTTTTTCATCAACAGTTAAGATTAATTACTTTATGCTCTAGAGTGATTTGCTCACTTTAAAAACGTCAAATCCCTATGCTACACTCTCCACAGAGCAGTGGTGGACTGGTGGGAGTACAAAGATCCCCATGCATTTATCATGCACAAATGCACAATCAGTTATCTATAGGCTCTGTCTAGGGAGGAAGTTAGATTAAATTTTTCATTGATTGTATCGAGGCTTTGCTGATCGTCCGATTTATTAGAATAAAATTAAAGGTCAAGATGAATTGGAAACAAAAGAGAGAACATCTACACCTCCTCTCATGTAATCCTCCCATCTCTCCTTCCTCGTCGTCCATGGGCAAGGGAGAGAAGAAACCCACCGAGAAGAAGCTGCAGCAGAGGAAGGCCATGGGATCGTCAATCAATTAATATTACATTTACATATATAAAAAACAGATTTATTAAAATTTAATTACAAGGCCATGTCGATGAACTGCGGCAAGAATGAGATTCTTTGCAATCTCGACACGAAGTCCCAGTGAAGCTCCTCCGATCGTCGAATCCCAGTGCTGTTGCTGTTGTTGTTTCCACCACCGCTACCAAAGCTCCGATTGCTCTCGTTCACCGCCGATTCACGCAAGCAAGCAGCCAAGCAACCAATCCGATCCTTCTTGTGAAATGACGTCGCAGCACCTGTGCTGTTGTTGTTGTTGTTGGCGACGGTGGTGGTGGTAAGCGATTCGGATTTGCGTTTTCGCGATCCCATTTGATCTGTGCTCTCTGATATGTTTTGTTGTTACTTTATCTATGATACTTGTGTTACTATGTTGATTCTTTCATGTTGATTCTTTTATTAATCACACCAAATCGGTACGGAGCAGGCCATGAGGGACGCCATCGAAGGAATCAATGGCCAGGATCTTGATGGTCATAACATTACAGTGAACGAGGCTCAGTCCTGCGAAAGGGACGATGGTGGATACGGTTTTGGAGGTGGCCGTTGCGGCGGATACGGTGGTGGCAGCGGCGGTTACAGCCGCGGTGGCGGAGGTTATGGAGGTGGTGGTGGCCGTTGTGAAGGCAATGGCGGCTACAACCGCAACGGCGGTGGTAGTGGAGGAGGTGGCTATGGCTGTGGACGAGACCGTGGTGGAGAAGAGGAACACCATAACGGAGGTGGGGGAGGGGTAGGGTGTGATTGTGTAGGAGAACATATATGTGTTCTCTCTTTTTTCCCAATTGATTTGGGCCATTGCTTTTTTATCATTATATCTAATGGCTATTAAAGTTTTGTAAAAATTTTACTCTCAGTGGTTCACCATGAACCACCCACAAGAGTGGTCCACCCTAGAACGAACCGTTATCTATAAGCTATCTTATTTTGTAGAAAATCGTCTGTTTATTTTTTTTTGTTTACTATATTTAATATTTAATTCCGTTTATGTTATTCTTATAAAAAAAATTCATTTATGTTATTTGTTGTCTTATATTTTATCTTATAACTTGTTCTTTGCTTATATATTCGTTATATGTATAATAATTAATTAATAATTAATTTAATTAAAAAGTTATTGATAAGTTTACAAGCAATAAAATAATAATAGTAGTAGTAGTAGGTTTTTTTTAGGGTTATTTGCCTTTTTTCACAAAATGCAAATATTATTTGCGGAATAACAAAATTTTACATACATACCATTTGTTATAATGCACGAAAGAGAAACGATGATTTGACTTGACAATTTCGACTCCGTGAGCTCCCTTTTGCTCTCGAATTTTTATTTCTGCATTTCAAGTTTTTAGTTTTTGAAAGCTGAACAAATTATTTATTTCAGATTTTGATCAAAAAAATTATTTATTTCAGATTTTTATTTTATATTTGTCGCTTTTTAACTTTCATATTCCGAAGTTTGATAACAGAACATGCATTCGGTTTTGAGCTAAAGCTTAACAGGTTCGTTCCAGCAAAGATGAAAAGGTGGTGTCTTTCCACTCAAACATGACAGTGTAGCATTGCTTCTACTCCGAAACTGTTAGGTAATGCTTTATTTCTGTTACTCTTTTGAGGAAAGAAGGCAATGTCTCAAGAGTTCAGAAACATCTCTTGAAATCCATGCATTGTAAAGTTTGGTTTTTTGCATTTGGGGATCATACTCCATGCGTGCTCAATCAAAGACTGTCTCTGTTTTTTTATAATTGATAATTGTTGTTCGTTCAGTTCGCATTTGAATTTTTTTACTATAATTTTTTCTATTTATTCGAGACCATTTTGATAGAAAGTTTCTTCTACTTCGACCGGCAAATGTCATTTCTAGGAACTCTATCGTATGTTTTTTGCCGAATCAATCAATCATCAATTCCATCCATTACTCTATAAGAATAGCATGCTCTGACTTTCAGACTGTGACACATGTCACCTCTCAGATTATGACATGTGTCATCTTTTATAACTCTTTTATTCCCAACTAAATTTGTGTTGTTTGTTGGGTTTTTTACTAATTTTGTTAAAAAAAGACTCGTAGTTTATACGGATTGGATCCATAGACTAGTTTTTTATTCATCCTATGTCTCTCCATCAGTCTTGTAAATTTCTGTGTGCTTAAGAAAATGTTTATTTTCTTGATGATGCAAATTCTATGTATGTGGCACAGCACTGGCAACTGACAGCAGAAGGGTGACTGGCCTTGAGAATCACTGAATAGAACATGGCTCCATCGGATGTGTGTCCAACTGAGGATGCAGTTCAGGCATTCCTAGAACATTTGGTTGACCCATTGCTGCCAGAAAAATCTTGTGTTCGAGATAATCCCACACCTTCTCAACAGCAATCAATTGCCAAACAGGTTGTCTTTTCTTCTCTTATAACAAGCTACAAATAAACCTGTGATTTTATATTTTTATTTGGACACTGGTTTAAGTTAGCTGTTTCTCTTTTTGGTTAGTTTTACTCCCTTGTTTGGAGGATTATTGGAAATGCTATTTTAAGAATTATGCAGCATATTAGAGATGTGGTTTTCACTTTTATGGTTTCCTTGCTGTACATATTATAGTTACATTACTTGTATGTTTTGCCTTTTAGGAGCATAGAAAGCATGCTGTAATGGTTTCCCTAGTGAAATGAAACTGATAAGTTATACATAATGTTTTCAACTCTTCAAACAACTGGCAATCTATGGCTAATGATATTTGACCTACTTAGCTCAAGAGGATTCTCTGTTTAAACAACATTTGATTTAGTTGACAATATAGTAACCCAATTCCTGCCAATTACCATCGCCCTTTTAAAGTCGAACCTTTGTACTTTAAGTAATGAATATTATTTGATATTCATTCTTAATAATTATAATCATAATACATAACAAAGAGCCAATGAACTTTTAAATAATAGGATATTTTATTTGCATATTAGATTTTAATAAATAAATAAGCTGAGTTATATTATTCTTTTATTTTTAAGACTTTCTTTAGTGGGACGTATCTTCCACTTTGATAACTATAACGTTCTTTTATTTTACCTTGGAGAGCTCCTCTATGACTATAAGGTCATGAATTCAAGTTGTGGATTCAGCCTCTTGTAAATGCACAGTAAGGCTGCTTACAATAGGCCCACAATGGATTCCATCCTTCCTGGAACCCTGTCATGGCGGGGGCTCTGTAGCACCAAACGAGCTTCTCTATGACTATGTAGCCTTCTGGTGCATTTATGCTTGTCCCATGCAACTTATTAAAAATGAAAAGAAAAGAAATCCAAGTTCTCATTTCATTATGATTTATAAATTAGAATTTAGAAATCATAAAATACATGCTTATAGGTTTATAGGAATATGTGTGACCATCTGCTCTAGTTACTGATTGTTCTTTTTTTGTTGGTTTTAGGTGCATTCTGTTGTCTTACTGTACAACTACTACCACAGGAAACAACATCCAGAACTAGAATATCTGCCATTTAATGAATTTTGCAAGTTGACTGTGGTTTTGAGGCCAGCTTTATTGGCATATATGCAATTCATGCAAAAGTTAAATGAAGAAGAGCTCATTGATGTGGAGAAGCAGCTATCATTAACAGAAAAAATGATTATGGATGCATGTGATGTCTGTAAATGTTTAGATGCATCAAAGAATGTTCCTGATATAGAGGGATGGCCTATTTCGAAAGTTGCTATCCTTTTAATTGACAGTAAGAAGGAGTACTGCTTTTTGCTGTTTGGTTCGGTCACTAGTGGGGTATGGTCTGTGGTTGAAAAAAGTCTAGATGCCTCCAGCCAAAATTCTGAAGGTACATCAGAAACAAAACATGCATACAAAAAGAAAAGAGTCATTAAAAAGCCTACAAAAGATGAATCAAAAGTTGATGAAGCTGAATTTCTGCAAGTTGGGTATTCTGCTGTAAAGGAAGCTATAGGTAATCATCCTTGTTATAGGAAAAGATTGCCAAGGCTATTGTTTGCAACTTTTGTAGTTTAGTTTATGCTTGTGTATATGCATGAATTGGCATCACAGATCAAAGGACATTCGTATTTATAAGGAATTTCCACTTTTCAATTTATTTAACCAAGTGATGATGTCAATATGACAAGGGTGCATTGGTACATTCATAATGTATACATAGGGTTACTCGTTAGGCTGTTACTGTTTCTATCTATTTGAGGTTATTATTGTTGCAACACTTTGTTCTATCCTTCTTCTCTCTCTAATAAAATTTTATTTTCTATACCAAAATCATCATTGCATCATATTTGCACCTGTTAGTTGGTGCATCATTATCTCTTAATTTTAGTTTTGACAGGTGCTTTCTGATACGTGAATAAAATATGATTCTTGTACTATGGTATAGGTATCAATAACACTGATATTATGCTTCTGGAAAGCTACACTGTCTATTCTCAAAGCAAAGAGAAGGCAGCTTCTCGCTTTTATATAATGCAGTGCTCCCAGTCAATCAATCAGGAGGTTATTCAAGTTCCCCTAAAAAATGTAATTGAAAGGTTCGTTTTAATTGCTATCATTTTACCATTGGCTGATAGCTCAGGTCTCAAGGGTTAGTGGCATTGCTGTCAACAGTTTTCCCATTGATGGGATAATGGGGTCTGTTTCTGTCAGGCATTCTGGTCGAGTCATGTGCTTTTTCTTGTTCACACTACACATTAATGTCACTTACTACTGAATCAAGTTATGAATAGTTTAATGTTTATAAATCTTTGAGAATTAACAGGCATATTAAGTTATGGCTTTAATATGTTTTTGGTCCCTCTAAATATTGGCATTTTGAATTTAGTCCCTCTAAAAAAAGTCAAAGTTTTTTGGTCCCTCAAGAAATCAATTTTTTGATTTAGGTCCCTCTTTTGCGTTGACTGCTGACATGGCACACTGAGGTCCCTGTAAAAATGCTGACATGACTTACATGCAGAGGGATTAAAATCAAAACTTAATATTTAGAGGGACTAAAATCAAAACTTAATATATTTAGAGGGACTAAAATCAAAACTTAATATATTTAGAAGGACCATGTCGCATTTTTACAGGGACCTCAGTGTGTCATATTAGCGGTCAACGCCAAAGAGGGACCTAAATCAAAAAATTGATTTCTTGAGGGACCAAAAAACTTTGACTTTTTTTAGAGGGACTAAATTCAAAACGCCGATATTTAGAGGGACCAAAAACATGTTAAACCCTTAAGTTATTAACCTTACATTTTTTTTTTAATAATTTTGCACAGATGTTTTCAGATAGACAGGACTGCTAACTTGTTAGCCAGAATGTTACAATCTTATTGTGAGGGTGTATGTAATAGATCATCATAGAATGATGTCTGCAGTGATTAAGGCTGCACATTCTATTTACCCTGAAGTATTGGTTGTTTGGATTTAATTCTTAGATATTTATCCTCATACTCTGAAATGATCATCACAAAGAAGTAAAACTGATTGTTAATAAACTTTGCATGTGCTTCTGAATAACATCTACATCTTCTTTTTGCATAGCTTACAGGGTCCTTTGGTCAAAAAGAGTTCTAGCAGTTGGACAATCACTCCAGTTGTGGCTTACTTCCATGTGCTTCCCTATTCCGAAATAATCTCAAAGTGGATTTCTAGGTTGATGTAGTTCTCCTCTTTAAAAAACTTTACTTGTATTGATTTAGCAGTATTTTGCTTATAATATTCCACAAGTGATGCTATTTTAGTTTATGCTTCATGACTTCATCAAGTATACTTCTTTACTGAAGTTCATGTCTTTGGAAACCTATGAGAATTAAAAAAGAAGTATGACTAATATGTGCTCTTTACAACCAATTTTAGTGACCACGATTGTGCATAGACCATAGTAAGCACATCTAAAATACTAATGTCAGTGGCACATTTGGAATGAGTCTAGTCTACTTTAGTGCTTCTACATTCTTAAATGCATACTATGGGATTTCCTAACTACCTGAATTATTCAAAAACTTTTTGGTTATTGCATTCTCAACCCTTGATCCCTATGGAATTTAAAGCGATTCTTTAGTGTTAACATTCAACTTTTGCTTAGAATGACCATCTGCTGCAAGCCTGCAAGCAATAAAGTAAGGTTAATGCATGAGTTCAAAATACCAATGAACCCTGTTGCTCATAGACTCTCACTTGCATGGTTGGATGGTTTGCAGAAATAGATTCCGAGCTCATCCGTTTATTGGCAGTATCAAAGCCATAACATAATGTGACTCTAGTCATCATTCATTTCCATTTTATGTTTTCTTTGACAACTATTTCTGTATCACATTGAGGCTGACTATTTGTTTATATATTTTATCTTGGCAGAGAAGCATTCTCAAATAGTTTGCAGAATTCAAGGGTAACAGAGAAAAATATAATGGTCGACAGCCCTGAAGTCACAGAATCCTATGTAACTAGGGACATGTTTACTGGTCTTGATAGTAAGCCAAGTAAGGATACTATTGAATTGCTGGAACAGAAAGAGAACAAGGGAAGCTGTACACTTAGACTATCTGATTCTATCAAGGAGCCCCGAGAAATGGATGTGCACAAACCTTCAATGTTTCCATCTAAAAATAAAGAAAAATGTCAGAATATCGCCAATACAGTACAAGTTGGTGAAGATCAAGAAGAAAACAATCCATCTGTGCAGTATAACTCAAATGGCTCTGCCAGTGCTGTTCAGGTTTGAAACACCTCACTTTCACCAGCCTCCAACGGCCAGACCCCTAATATTATCATAATTTTGTTGCTGATCAAGAAATAGTTTTCTAAATGAGCTGCATTCCAATGTTTATTATCTCTGACCATGATGATGTTTCTCAATGAGCTTCCCCTCACTGCTATCATGATTCTCAAGCTTGATTCACTTGTTTATTATCTCTAGTCTAGCTGAATGTCATCGATTTGGCAGGCTGTGAAGGCTGCTTCAACAAGGATGCTCATCACTGAAGGTGAAATCAACAATATTGCTTCTTGCCACAAGATTCGTGCCAATGGGCCCAACAGTTCATATAAGAAAGACACAATAGATGTCTGTACTCAAAGTGCAAAGCACTCTAACTCAGATACAGAGAAACTCCAAATTCTTTTAGATTCAAAAAAGATACTGTCACGAACTGCCCTAACTGCTCTTATACGAAAGAGGAATGAGCTGGTAAAAGTTTTTCATTGCCTTTTTTTCTAATGACAAGAATGTTTACACTTTATACCTATTTTCAGTAGCTATGCATGGGCACCTAAAAACATATATACTTTGTTGTAAAAACCCAGAAAGACGGTGAGATAAAGAGATACAAATGCAGAATAGAGAAAGTAGGGTGAGAGGGTGGAGTCTGTACATTATTGAGAAAAGGTGATGAACAGGGAGTTTCTCCCAAGGGTTTCCCCGGGAATGCCCCTTACAACCGAGCTATTACTCTTGTTTGATCTTTCCAAATGAATGAATACCTCTCAGTTACAGTGGATCCCCTATTTAACTAACTGTCAGTATCCAGCTTACTAACTGACTGCTCCATTGACTAACTCAACTAACTCCTTTTATTCCTACATGTGTACACTTTCCAAGTTCCAACCTTACTGGATTGTGTCCAACTATCCTAGAACATATATACATGTTACCCTAAAACGTATATATACATTTTTATGTATTAGTAACTTGACTGAATCCATACTGCAAGTGACATAAGTTGCCTTTTTCTACTTAGAATTTGGGCTTAGGCCCAACTCAACCCCAAAAGCTAGCTCAAGAGGTGAGAATTGCCCAAGCCTCATAAGAACTACTTTGGTCATATCTCTAGTCGATGTGGGATCTCAACATCCACCATTTATGGCTTACCTAATTTTTGCATTCAAGAATAATGAATAGCACATAGTTCACAATGTACACTCCCATGCAATGTGTGCCAAATGTTATTCTGTTATTATAGTCAATTGTTTTTGGACCATTAAAGTAGTATTATGCCTTTTTCACCCATTGACTGCTACCTTAGTCATACCTACTTTACTGGTTTAACTTAATTCACTGCTATTTTTGACTGCTTGCACCCATCTTAGACTTGTTTACTTCATTCAGGCTCTTCAGCAGCGCAAGATAGAGGAAGAGATTGCTATTTGTGATAAAAAAATTCAGAGATTGTCAAAGGGTATGTTTTCCTTTCATTGTGTTCTTTGTTTTGCTTCTCTGGTGCATTACTCTATCAGTATGCCCCCCCCCCCCCCCTATTGTGTTTCTTGAGGTCTATTCTCTCCTTTTTGTTTTTGTGATAGTAATTTTTTTTTTGGGGGTACCGATCAAACACTCAAGCGGATCTGATGATAGTTTAGGCATGGGTCATTGACTTCTTATAGGCATTTTGCCCTAGTTCACAATTAAAACAGGCCATATGATTCTGTGGTATTAGCAAGGTATTCGGTTCAATAAATTTGACATTGCTTTTCTTTTTCTTGTGGACAATTTGTGGGGCTGGGATCTCATGAATTCAACTAGCATAATTTTCTTTCTAGGGAATATGGGTGGTGTCAATTAAAGGGTGAAAAACAAAGGTTCTTTGAGAGAGGTTTTGGAGAAAAGGTTTTGGGAAACCCAATGAATTGTTAACGGCATGTGGAATGAAATGGCTAAAGGGATTTGAAAGGTAGTCAAAGAAACACTAGGAGATTCGACAGGCTTTGGGCCAAAGGGTAAAGATTTTTGGTGGCGGGACAACAGTTTGCAACAAAAGATTAAGGTTAAAAGTGTGTTGTAGTCTTTGTTTAAAAATGAAGAAACTTGAGCTACAAATCTAAGATCACTGGCTCTTTTGCCTTTGCATCAAAAGATCCACAACTGCATAGCATCAGTAATATGCTATATTTTCCATCCTACAATGTAAAATCCTGATTATTTTTTGCTACTAGAATTAAAGCCTGAGAAAATAATTGACTTACGTAAACTGTGATTTATTCCTTTCCTATTTAGTCTTTGTCCAAGTGAAAGATGTAAAACCATTGATTTTATTCTGTATCTTGTTGACAAAAGGAGATGTGGAAGATAACTTTGAATTGAAGATAGAATCCATTGTAGATGGCTGTAATGATATATGGGTAAGCAATCAAGAAAGGATGTGTGGACAACAAAGCTTCCCTCTTGAGAAGAAGAAATTGTCAGAGGCAGTCTTTATCAGACTAAGTCCATGCCAGGCAAGACATGTTCTATTTACTTACCAGTTTTTGCATTTGATTTTTTTTTTACTATGCTAAACCTGCAAAAAAAGGTTTCATTGCATTATTTATCACATATAATAGGTCTATGATTGTTGTTTGTAATTGTGGTTCATTAAAGCAATCACCGAGTGATTTCTGGTATTTAAGTATACGAGGAGAAAATGTTTTGCCACATTATGTTGCTTTAGGAGTGATCTATTGTCTTGAGAAAAATGCTACAACATGACTGACTGAATTAGCAGTTCATCCCCTTTATCATCATTGAAAACAAGTACTTGAACCTCTTCATTGAAAACAAGTACTTGGACCTCTGTTAATGTTGCAGGAACTAGATGGTGTATGTCATGAAAACAATTGGGTCCTACCAACTTATCACCTATCTCAATCAGATGGTAAGACTATCTAATCCAGTAGTTGCTTATATGTCTATATGTTGAGGAAATATTATGTTATGTAGCTTGATCTACATCATCATTTAACTGGTGTTCCTTTTGAAGGTGGATTCCAAGCTAATGTAACCGTTAATGGAGTCGGGTTTCGGTGTTCATTGGCGGGTAGCGTGTGTTCTAGTCCTCGTGAAGCAAGAGAATCAACTGCTGCTATGATGTTGACTAACTTAAGAAGTATGGCCAAAGTAGCCAAGTAATGTTTGGAAGCACAGAAATGGCGTGCTTCCTTTGTAATATGTATATTTAACAATATAAAGAAAACTGCAGTGTTTCATATGGGTTGTACTCATACGGTGACTAAGATTAGATGGGATTAACGCCAGTTCTTCCTAGCGTGACTTCGTGTTTGTTCAATTGCATTATTATTCATAGAAGAAATTAACTTCATTTAGCCACTATCTTGTGTTTAGGGTTTGGCTGCTTTTCTTGTTTATGGGGTCATTAAGCATTATACTCTCATTTTGTGTTCAATTCAACTTTAAATTTGTAACATATCGAATACAAGCGAAGTGTTACCGTGGGATACCCACAAAAATGTGTTTTAATATACGGTGAATTGCTTAATTGCATAATAATACTAATTTCAGAAGTTTAAAATGCTATTACAAAAAATAAGTGCTTGATAGGGATCATATTCAAAGAAAAGAAATTTAAACTACGATATATTTAAGGGGCTAGTTAGACTTAGATCAGTAGATGTGATTTAGTGTCCCAACACTCATAACTGTTGAATATATTAAAATCTAAATTATTTATCAAAATAATATATTTAACGACTGTGAATAATAGACCACCGTGCACCTTAAAGCCACCTTATTTAAGATTATTTAAAATTCAATAGATTACAACACGACCAGAGAAATTGCACTACCCACCTCATGTTAACTGGACCCATCACACAAGTGATGAAAAGTAAAATTTCAAAAATATTAAGAGATGATGATAATTAAAATTTAAGAAAATGTAGCATATAGTAATGTGTTTTAGGACTTAAGCTTTTTAAGCTAGTGATTGACATCAAGGTAGTCAAAGTCAATATTCTACTCAGAAACAGGGAGGGGAACAGAATCATAATTTGTAAGTAGAAACGTAAGATTCTACAAAAGTTATAAAATCGTATATATATGCATAAAAATTCATATATATATGCATATAAAATAGCATAAATAAGAGAAAAAAACCTTTAAATAGCATAATTCACAAGTCATAACTCACAAAACAATTTAGAGTCTGTTTGTTAGAGATTGTCAATGCACCTAGAATCGTGTCTGGCCGAAGGAGGGGTTGGCTTGCTTTGAGAAAAAGTGTATTGTAATGCGCGATTTCTCCGTTTCCTCTCCCCAAAATCTAATACAAACAGGTACTTAAGCTAGTATCCCCCTAGTACAAAACACAAAACAGAAAGACATGATCTAAAATAAGTCATATATAAACACTTAGACAGCTAGACCTAGACATGATAAAATAAGTCATATGAACACCTAGACATTCCTAGGCAGATTTTTCTTGTGAGTTGCAACTGTAGAGGAGGCTCCACCAAATTTTCTAGCATCAGTAGGATTAGAGTTTGGATTTGAACTCATTTTGGTGCACCCAAAATTAGAAATAGAACCGCAACACAAAGAAACAAAAAAATGGAGAGAAACAGAACTACAACTCAACCACCAGAGACACACCACCGGAGCACCGCCGCACCAGAGAATAGAGAGAAGTGTGACAAGACAGAGAGCAGAGACAACGAGAGAGATGATGTGAGACAGGAAGCACCGCGAACTCGAAGAGACAAAGCACAGAGAAGAGAGAACATGAGACTGTGAGACCGAGAGAATAGAGAACATGAGATGAGTGAGACTCTCAGTTTTTATATTCAAAATTGGATTTTAAAACACATGACCCAGCAACCCTTTTTTTTAAAAAAAAAATTCTGGGTCAGTGGAGTTTTTTGCTAGGTCGGTAGAGTCTTACGTTTCTACCGTCTCTACGCATCGGGTCGGCGACTCCACGCATCTCCACCAAAAAACAACTCTGCGCTTGTATTATGGTAACGGTTATGCCCTGCAAACTCGTAAAGTCATACGTTTCTACGACTTGAGTCGCGATTTTGATTTGACTACCTTGATTGACAGCAACGAAAAAGGGTTCTATTCTATCACTCTGGCTGACATTTTCAAGCTCTAGCTACCTTCCGCTTTCGTATATGGGCATAAACATCTAATCCCGATATCCTGAAATTACAATCTTAAGGAATATAGAAAGAATCAAATGGTTACTTACTCCACTATACATCGATTTTGGACCATTCTGGCTCTCGGGGAAAAAGAGAGGAGAGGAACTCTTGTACTCGATCACATAACATTGAAATTAAAATCCCGACTTTACAGTAAAAAATCTTTCCTTTTTTCTAAATCACTGAAGGAGAAGGGAAAACCCAGCCGTCAGAAATTCGGATCATCCTCTACAAATTTCAACAAAAACCCCAAAAACGAAGTCTTAGGGTCTTCATCATTCATTCCTCTATCTTTGGTTTCAAACACACCCTTCATAATTCTCGTGTAAAGCCTTTCAAGTTGTGGAATGCTGTAATTTTCACTACGCTTAACAAAACGCTGCTTGACAGACTCCACTTGTCTTGAAAATTCACCATCTATCATTGTGATATCACGAGGGCTGCCACCATCAGCATGGCTGTTTGTACAAGTTCCATGCAAATTTCCATCTATTGTTACGGGTTCCGGCCTTTCAGAATTCATGTCGTTTGCCTGATTCTGCTCCTGGGAGGACTTTGGTGGTATTGAATCTTGTGATTTGTCTTCTACTGTAAAACCCGATTTTGAAAAACAACAAAATCAGCATTGAGAAGAATGTTTACAAGTAGAAGGGCAAAAAGTGAACAAGAAATTAATCATTGGAAATCAAGCAACATCAATATCATTGTGTTTATAAAGCATAATCAAGCATAGAAGTAACATTGTGTTTGTAAGCATAACCAAGCATATAAAGCAACACCAATATCATTATATGCAATGAGTTGAAGTATAGAGAATCCACAATTTTTAAAAATTCCTCACTAGTGTAGTGCTCGTGATTATCATGCCTCAATCCATGCTTATGACCAAAAGAACAGTTCAGGTTAAAACATTCACACTCCCATAATCTTTTATTAATTTTCCTAATTAGGAATGTAGGACAACTTCCAAATGTTTCAGAATCATGATAGCAAAACAGTAATAGTAGTTATGTATGAAGGACACAAAAACCATTTGCATTACAACCATTTTACATTGAGAACAAATTCATACCGCAAAGGCATTTATACCTGCATGCACAGCATCACTGATCTTCTTAGTCCGCTTCAAAGCTTCATAACTCCGATCCATATTAACCTCTGGTTGGACATGACGAAGTCGAGCACTCATTCTAGTAGCAGCACCCAGCTGTACAACAGGAGTAGCAGGGAATGTAGAATCCCCTAATTCATCAGGTAAATGAACTGGGCCACCTTGGCTAGCGATCTTATCACAGTATGCAACCAGTGCTGGATCCATCTGTGCGAGCATCCCATGAACCTGAAAAAAAAAAAGTTGAGTTGAAGAGCTTTTTCCAGACAATAGTTAACATCAAAAACTGCAGTGGAAAACTTAAGAGAGAGTCCAAGTACCGCATCACGGAGCTCACAAGCTCTACTGACAATCCTTGCCCCATTGTAGTCCTCTCCATTGTAAGCCTGAGTTGCAGCAAGAAGGATCAAACATGGGACATGCTTTATATATCGAAAATATTGTATGGACCATTTTCAACCAATTTAGTTCAGCACTGATTGTACTTGGTTAAAGCAATAATAACAAGCATGCATTCTCCATTACACACTCTCGCACACACACACGACCCAACTCAACCCAACCCAACCCAAAAAAAAACTGGAGGCACAAGATGCATGCCTTTGCATTGGAAACAATAAGATCAATGTCCTGCAGGAATGCAGCACTTGTAATATAGTGGCCGTTATCAACATGCTGCAGGATGGTAGCCACGTCCATTGGGTTCTGGATAATTGAGCGATAATTAGGTGCATCTTCATCCGAGACTGGATAATGGAAGGCATTAAATCGTTTGTCATATAATATCCTGCATAAGGGACACAAAACATACTGAGAGAGAGGCTGCATGCATTTAACTAAAGGTGTCAATAAGCCAAGTGAAGCCAACAATTGTACATCAAGCATGGGTTAACATACCGATTACAAACATCTCTAAGGCACATTCGCAATCTACGAAGGGCATGTTGCTCAGCTTCCACCTTTGCTTTTAGCTCAGAAACCTTTGGACCACTTTCCAATTTTGGTGCCTTGGGAAGTTCAGAAAGGCATCCTGTATCCTGGGATTTTTTGCTGATTCGCTCCAACAATACTGACATAGAAGCTTCAATCAAACGATCGAAAAACAAGGTCCTATCTTTGGTAGACGGCATGTTCACTTGATAACTGTCCAAAAGGGAGAGGGTGAACATATAACCAGAAACAAAACCCAGACATGAATACTTTTCAGATTTAGAGAAGAAGAATTAACTAATATTTTTAGAAACTTTCAGCCCTGGATTTTGAACCGACAGTTATTCAAATACTTGTGGGAATATCCAACTGCAGAAACCTTGGTAAAGAAAAAGGGCATTGAATACTGATAGGAACCATTAGCATTTGCATTGCAATACTGAGATTTATACCTCTCGCTTAATCATGTCAAATACAAAAATACATTTAATAGTAGTGGACATGTATGAACAGTAATGTAATGGGGATTTCTGGACTATTATTCAATAAACTATGATTTTGAAAAAATTACTAAGAGGAACTTTGATAAAAAAATGTTTTTTCAAAACATCTACTATCAGCAATAATTGTATACAGCCAGAATTCTAGTAAAAAGAAGAAATAACTTTGCCTTGGAACTAAAATCAAAGATTTCCTGTAAATTAGATCAATCGTACACTGAGCGATGAGGGAAAACTGAAGTAGGCACTTCCTCAACTTCAGCAAGTGCAACTGAGGATGTCCCGAGAAGTAAGATAGATAAGTCAGATGGCAATTCTTCTAGCAGAGTCAGGAGAACAGCTCTGAGCTGTTCATGGGCCTGCAAGATTATTAAATCAATCAAACTCAGGTGGGAGTGGCAGTAAAGGAGCAATAAAATATCAGGAACCCAGTCTGAATGAAATGAGATATAAATTTTGGACATGAGGAACAGTTCATTTAGCATGCACATTTACAAATAACAAAGATATGTACTCACAGTTTCCCACCAAACATCAAACTGTGGTAAATAGAGAATTGATGGTGTTGTTCTTCTAGCTTCACCAAATATATGTACCAGTGCCTCCTCCGGTGTCTTTGCACTAGCATCTGACAGAAGAGATGGAAGTCCTAATGAATGTACAGGAAATTTTTCCAGTTCATGTAAAACCGCAGGCCCAAGATGATCCTGTTACACTAGAGCAGTAAGTATATTCAGTCTTCAGTTGTTGTGATGCATAACTTTCAATAATACAAAAGGTTCCAAGATAATTACCAGCCCTGTACCTTCACCACCACAAAGTAGAAGCCTAGGTCGATACACGAGTGGAATTGCAGACCCGTAGGAAAGCATTGAAAGTTTGGTCAATTCTGATGCAACAGATACTGGAGGGAAAATATCAGATATAATACTCATGGCTTTCTCTAGATGTCTCTGAAGACATGGCTGAACTACTAGAGACAATGGCCTAGAGTGTACAATAGCTCCCCTATGAGCAGCAGGAGTAATTGTAGACATTGCTTCAATAAAATGATACTTTTCTACACGGATAGAATCGACATCAATGAGAAATTTGTCATCACTTGTATAAACCTGTGGATATTTTTCACGAAAAGCACGAATGGCAGCTTCAGTACAGAGAGCTTTTAAGTCAGCACCACAATAACCTACACAACTAGCTGCAAGTTCCTCTTTCAGTTCCTTTGGAGGAGGATGCTTCCACTTACGAGTATGAATATCTAATATTTCAGCGCGTGCTTCACAACCAGGCAAGGGAAAGTTAAATTCACGATCAAATCTACCAGGGCGTCGTAAGGCTCCATCAATAGCATCAATCCTGTTGGTAGCTCCAATTAAAACAACTTGTCCTCGAGAATCAAGGCCATCCATCAAAGCAAGCAAAGTGGACACAATGGAATTGTGAATTTGTTCTTGCTTGCTAGATCTCACAGGTGCAAGTCCATCTATTTCATCAAAGAAGATAATAGAAGGTTGATTCCTTTGTGCTTCCTCAAAAAGTAGTTTCAATTGTCTTTCAGCCTCACCAACCCACTTGCTTAGCACATCCGCTCCTTTGCGCATGTAAAAGCTAACCTTCTGTCCAGCTTTCGAAGCAGCACAAGCCAAAGCTCTTGCAATTAATGTTTTCCCTGTGCCAGGGGGCCCACATAACAACACCCCCCTAGGTGGAGTTATGTGGTAACTTGCAAAAAAATCTGGATACAATAATGGAAAGAAAACCATTTCCTTTAGAGCATCAATGTATTCAGAGAGCCCACCTATATCATCAAAACTAACACTATCATCAACCTGTAAGGGTTGGATATCTGCCCCTCCCTTAGAGCTTGGCCCAGCAGTTTGAATCCCAGAAGTTAGAGTAGCCAAAGCATCAGCCTGATGACCCCAACCTGATGCGGCAAGATTTAATCCCCAAGCCGTTGTTCCATGTGTGTCTAGGCCCCCAAAAAGCCAAGGTGCGCCAGATCTGCTGCCACCTCGCCCCCATGGAATAGCAGCAGGGCCTTGGTCCAGCTCATCCACAAGAAGGGAGTCATCAGAATCTTCAGGCCTTGCTAAGCGATGACGCTTATGAACTCGTGATCCACCCTTCCTTACATCCCTGCTGACCTTAGTTCCCATACCCTGATGTAACACTCTACGAGGAGACCTTGGCCGGACCTTCCCTTCCTCCGCAGAGAACCTGCGGACATCTGAGCGATTTCGAAGATCATAGCGCCTTCTTCCATCCTGCTCTTCTTCACCCTCTTCATCATCACCATCTTCATCACCTTCATCCTCACCTTCATCTTCACCCTCAGCATCCCCCTCAATCTCATCATGACCATCATCATCTGCATCATTTTCCTCAACATCATTTCCATTTTCTGTTTCATCTTGTTCAACCTTCTCCTCTGAAAGTTCTTGATCATCATCTGATTCTGACATTAATTGTACTCTTGCAGCAGCCTTTGAACGACGAGGTCGTAGACCTTCACGTCGAGGTGTTGGTTTAGTCTCCACTGATCTTTTGCGCTTAGAAGACATTACACCATCCCGGCTGACACTATTGTTAATCTGGTTTCTCAGTGGTCGTCGATATGTGGATCTCTGAAACATGGCAACATACCTCAGCCAAAATTACAGAGAATTCAAGCTTATTACCCAATATTTTATATTTGATAGATTATAAAACCTCACCATTAAGTCTTCATCCTCAGCTCCAGAGCTGTCTGCAAACTCTACAAAATTTACATTAATTCTTCTCTTCCTAGTTGAACGCCGAAGGTTGGCAGAGCCAGACTGTGAATAGAAGCACAGATAAGACAACTCGGATTTAAAACATCCCATATAATAAAACTGGAATTAATATTATCATCTGATCAACTAAAGCAAATGACATGATTCTAAGCAATAAGAAAAAGAAATACACACAGAAGTGCAAGACTAGGAAAATAATTAATTCAACATTACTTATTAAACTCACTTCCTTCAGTCGTTTCAGTAAGTTATACCAATTAATCAAAAACAAATAGTTGCATCCATCAAAGATGTCAACAGAGGACAAAACAAAAGAAATGGGGAGAGAACTACTGCTATCCAGTAAAACAGAGGTTGATGTTCTTTGTGCTACCACCTGAACTCACTCCACTAGGTGGGGACAACCAAATTTTTTGAGTGGGATGGGATTTGAACCCAGTCCATCTACGCCCTTTTGGAATAAAAGAAGTACAAAGAAGGAAATTATTGAGGTACAATTGAGCAAAGTTTAAAAGCAAATTCAAGAAATAAGAAAAGATTGTTATTTGTCTCCACACTCTGAAATAACCTAAACATCAAGAGAAGGGTCATTCTGAGGCCTAAAAATCTGTAAGCAGATCATTTGTGTTGATTCTATTGATCTAATCTATCAAGTATCAAGTGCCATTGCCCAAATAAAAGTCTTGCTATTAGAGTTAGTAGGGACTTTAACATTAGGAAGAAAGAGGCAGAAAGAGAAACATTCTGAACTTAAGGGCTGTGAATCAGCAAAATGGAATAAGGATTTAGATGTGCAGAAACAGATGGATCAAAAGATCACAGCCAATAGTCAAACAAAGAACTATGGAGAGAACCAAAGCTATCTAACAAAAAGCAGGTCCATCAGCTCCTCTATCATTAGGGTTTCCAAAAAAACAGGAGAAACTTTAAGAGATATGGGAGCCTACTCGCCGATCCATGTCATAAAATAGTCAATGGCTAAAAGTGTGAAGGTACTTACATTAGTATTTGAATCTTGTGCTTTCCGATTCCCTGGACGCAACATCTTAGCGATCTGTGAAGCTGCTGTCCTTGTCTTGATCTTGCCTTTCCTGGTGCGCCTAATATTTGAGCCATAAAACAAGAACGATCTGCTATAAGCACTTGGCCTCGTCTTGATCCTATCACTTGTGCGCACCTGCCTGGAAACAGGGCCATCTTGGCTAGACCGTTTGGGATACATGAAATAACACTAACTTTTGTGATTAAAAAAAAATCACATGATCAGCATATCCCGGTCAGTTACACCTGCAGAACCAGCAGTCTACAGCAATTAAATTTTTCCCAACACACATAAGTACATATAAACATCACAAGCTTTGCCGAAAAACACCAAACCAAGGAGATAACACATTTCTCAGCAAGCTCATGCTTAACTGCATAAGAAATACCAATTGGAAAGTAGTTCTCAAATATTTTCTTCTTGATCAAAGCATAATGATGTCATAGGCACAGATTCACACAAAACCTTTTGAAACTCCTACTGCTCAAAGAAACAACGACAACAACAATGACAATGCCAAAGGCCTTTTCCCACTTACAGATTAGAATTTTACATACTTGTCCTACAATCATGACTTATTCATGTTCTATGGAACCTATTATAAGTCAAATGCATGGTAAACACGATTTAGGTGCTAAAAGTAGATAAAAATGAAATTAAAAAATAATTTTATAATTTTTAATCTTTTCAACACAGAATGTTTGCAATCATAAGGGGACATGGAAGCTACAATGAAAGCCAGGAATACCATCCTCAAACAGAGATGCAACATTCAACATAGCTGCAGGTGACAAGTTCTAACATGCAAACCTCAAACCAACGTAAAAACAAACACCACATTTATCATTAAAAAATAAATAAAAAATAAAATAAAAACTAAAAACACAAACAAGGATTCACGATAGGAAGAGTGAAGCGAATGAAGCTAAAAATAAGGAACTTGAGAACCCGAAGTACACTAGAAAAACACGATAATAAGTGAAGTTCAGTTTAAAAAAGCACGAGTGGTGGTGGTTGTTGTGAGTATTTTGAAAACACAAAAAAAAGAGGTCAAGGATAAAGACGAAAACGATGGTGAGAAAATCAAGGAGGGAACCTGATCGCAAGGAATGAATGCATGAGGTTAGGGTTTCGCCAAAGCTTGCAGGGAGAGAGGGAGCAAGGAACGAAACGCATCACTTTTAAGTTTTCAGAGTCCAAAACCCTTTCTTCTGTTCTGTTTTTTTTTTTTCCTCTCTTCTCTATTGATGTTGTTGTTGTTTTATTATTTCTCTTCCTCATAACTCATTCACACACGCCTCTTTAGGTGCAAACAAAAACGGCCAATTTTTTTGTCTACTGTGGAACCCGGATCCGTAAATTGGACCCAATTCGCATGACCCGCCCAATTTATTGACTTTCGGAAGACTAGATGTTGGTTAGGCTAAGGCTAATGCTAAATACACCCCCAAATTGCTAGCCGCGTACCCCTCCCACTTTTGTAAAGGAAAAGACCAAAATACCCCCTGTATAAACAGCCCCAACCCCATAATTTCTCTCCCACCTCTATTGCACAGCAAACCCGAGTAGAGCAAATCTCCAACTCATCTCTCCCATTTTTTGTCTCGTCACTGCACACCGTTGTTGACCCACTGCCGTATTGTCATCCACGTCGTAGCAGTTGCTGCCGACTTTGTTGTTGCAACAAAGGCACCTCGTTCACGGTTGCATGTAAGTTCTGTGATTTTTTTTTCCTAGTTTTTGATTGTTAATGGAAATTAAATTTTCAAAATTAGGTGTCACTATACTGAAAATTGAAATTTTAGAATGTATGTTTTACGGCAATATATTCCAAAAATTGGAATTGTAGTATATATTTTTGTTTAGAATTTTGTTGTAAAATATACATTTCAAAAATTATAATTTTGAAATATTTTTTTTACAACAAAAATAGATCTCGAAATTCCAATTTATGGAATACTTTATTTCAAACATAATGATTAACTTCAAAGATAAATTATAGCATTTTGTGGTGTTATATGAGGGTGGGGATATTTCATTCTTTTTCAATGCAATAAAAAAAAGGGGTAAGATGGGGTGAATATAGCAATTAGGGGTGTATTTAGCATTAGTCTTAGGCTAATTGCCAATACATTCCATTGGGCCTTTTGGAATCCCAAACACTTAATAACATTATGGAATTGGTAAATACACCAATTTTTTTGGACATATACTCCACATTTAAAAAAGAAAATACAATTATACCCTCATTGATTTGTTTAATTTTTTTTTTCAATTTCGCATTGTTACCGGAAACTAAAGTTTCCGAAATGTAAATTTGCATTCCAGAAACTCCAGAAAAATTTACATTCCGGAAACTTCAGGAAAATCCAGTTTCCGGAATATATTTTTGCATTCCGGAAACTCTAGGAAAAATTTACATTCCGGAAACTCCAAGAAAATCCAGTTTCTAGAATGCAAGCAAATTTGCAAACTCCAGTTTCCATACAATTTGTATTCCGGAAACTCCAGTTTCGTTTCCGGAATGCAAATCTGTATTCCGGAAACTGGGGATGTATGGCCAGTTTTCGAAAAAGAAGCGAAATCAAAAAAAAAACCCAAACAATGAGGGTATAATAGTAATTTCTTGAATAAATGTGGGATATATGGCAAAAAACTGGAGTGTATTTACCAATTCCCATGGCATTAACCAAAACCTTTTTTTTTTCCAGAGCAAATAACAGTGAGAACATTTTTTGTTGTAGTATTTTAAAAAAAAATGTCATGTGCAAACATTTTTGACAAAATAAATTTTAAATAAAAGTGACAAATCATTGCTGATAAAAAAATTGTAAATTGAAATGAGAAAAGACCATTTACTTTTTCTAGCAAAAAAGACACGTTCTTAGAGTATCTCTAGGGGAAAGCTTAAGGAGTTCTTAAAATTAAGGAACGGATTTTAACATGGTTCACTGTTGGAGTTGAATGAACTGGTAAAATATCTTAAGGTCTGTTGCTTATATGAGCAACTGGTGCTTAATAATAAAAAATGTTAGTTTTTATCAACTGCTACTGAAATGAATGGAGGGAAGCAATTGAAATGAAGAAGAATCGACAACTGAAACGAGGAAGAAGAACTCTCACACACTCTCTTCGTATTTCCACAAAAACGGGGAAGAATAAATTTAAAGCCAGAGAATATCAAAAGTGGAAAATTTTCACAAAAATTAAAGTCAGAACCCAAAATCAAAGCCAAAAAATTAGCTAAAATACAGATCAAAGCCAGAAAATTACAAAAAATTAAAGTTTGAACCCCAAAATATCATAAATAAACAAACTCAAAACCCAAAACGAAAAATCAGCAACAATGAGGAAGAAGAGGGATTGTAGTGGTGGAGGGGCAAGGAGAATGGGTGAAGGGCAATGTGCAAATTCTTCCTTCCTAGGGAGCGGATGTTGGTGGTGTGGTTAAACCCCCCAAAACGTTGCCTTTTGCCAGCCATTGTTGAAGCTCACACAAGAGCTACCACCGCATTCTCTAATTGCCAAACAAAGGATGTTGGTGGTGCGGTGCTGATTTCCTTTATGAACACATCTTGTAGCAATTGTTGGTGCGGTGCTCATTTACTTTCTTTCTTTTTTTTTGGGTCAAAATGCTGATTTCCTTTCTGAACCCATCTTGTAGCAGTTGATGGGAAAGGTGCTTCTAAACCCATCTTTTACGCTGAACCCATCTTGTCTGCTTTATGTGTAGGGGACCTCTAGGTTTCTATGGGTTGCTATGTGTTTGCCTCTTTTATTTTATTTTTTTTATCATAGATATATTGTCATTTGTAGGTTTTATTTTGAGTTCTTAAAGATTTTACCATTACAATGAAAAGTGGTTGAGTTTCTTAAAATGTGATGTGGCATAATAAAATCACTAAAGTAAGTTAAGCAACCCAAGTTGGGTTACACCATTGAAGATGCTCTTAAGGCACTAATTAAGAAATATTTAATTATTCAGTTAGTACTTTTAAAACACTCATTGGCAATTTGCCTTAAAAAAACATTAATTTCTACTATGAATTAATCGGATAAGAGGTAAATATGCATTAGCATACTTTGTCTTAAAAAACTTATTGAGATGTCTATAAATTATTCGCATAAAAGCAAAATAACATGCCCACAGGCCACAGTTTGCTTACTTAGTTGGTCAGTTTAGTGTCCTTTTAAACTAAAGACAAAATCATTTTTCCGGATAATTAAAGCGGTATAGGAATTCATTCATCGCGAGGCTATTCGTGCATTGGATGATAATCCGTCATGCAGTGAATTGATGACATAGTGAAAACAGTGTTAACCACACAAAATAAATTCCTCTACATATTAACAAACAGTATTACGAAAAAATGCCCATAAAAGCATTACATTTGCTGGAAAGAAACATAATCCTCCCCCAACAAAAAGAAAAAGGAAGAGACAAAAACTGATACTGCACTGCACATTTTACTCACTTTGGGCATGAAGGGCACAAAGCAGCTAAAGAAGCAACCAGTTTACCATCAACGCAATGACTGAAAAAATGGCTAACTGATTGGGGGGATGAGACAACCAAACCAAGACAACCAACAAAACAAACGATAACACATTAAAAAAAGAAGGGAAGGTGAGGGTTCATCTCTATGTAAATAGTTACATACACACCTATTATAGCAATCTAGTACTATTAGCATCCAGCAGCTTTCAAGAATTTATCATAGGGGCTCGCAGGTGGAAGTCTCAAAGAATGTTGCTGTCTATAGTCATATGAACAGGGGCGTACTTGATACTGCGCTTGTAATTGCTCCTGACTCACTACTAACTTCAGATCACCTTCTGAATACTCCAGTGCCTACACAATGGCACAGGCAAATATGTGACCCTTGAATGTGATAAAATGCCCCCCTTCTCCATAAAATGTAGCAATAAACAAATAACTGAACTCTATGCATACAGTGTGTCTTCAAACTCCAGTGAGTAATTTTTTGTATGGTAAAACTGGTAACTGGTTACTAGGAGTAAAAAGATACTGAAAGATTAAGAATATCATCTGTTGAAAATTTAATTTAAAAAAAAATAATAATTATCACTAGCTGTGAATACTGATAACTCAAGCAGAAATTTTCTTTCCCACAAATGAGCATGTGCTGCATTTGGATATGTGGGAGTGACTTTCATCTTTTCATTTTATTTTGTTTTTTAAATAATGATAGTTTGATAAACATTCAAATCTCAAACTACCTAAACACTTAACCAGGACAGTTACTAATCAAACAATCAATTGACCAGTGGCAGTATAACCAAAGTTCTTCCTGAAGAAAAAATTATTCTTTCACAATATATTTTACATTTGCTGAAAAATCAAACTTTCATGGTAAACTAACCTTAATTGGTAGAGAGGAAACTTTTGTTTCATATTTGCTTGAAAGAACTATCGCTCGAGTCTCCTGTTGGTGCTTGAAACTGTGAAGAACTGACATCTTCTGTTGTTTCCCTGTTACAAGTGCTTCACACTGGTTCTTCATTTGGTCATAAGATACGGGAGTTGAGGAAATGGGGAAACTAGCCACTTGCCGTGCGGTTTCCAAAACCTATCAATAAAATAATCCCCATGGTATCTTTAACTGAAGAACAAACAAAGTCTCCACCACTATCCAGCAGAGGTATGAAAAATTGATTTTAAAATACAATTACATAGCCAATCATCTAGAACTCGAAATAAAAGAATATCACAATTTACCGATTCTAGGAGTTGATTAACACTTAAAATGGCCAGGTTATTGATAGATAGCGATGATTTGCGATCTGACTGACTTCCACTTGGTTCAGGCCCAGTCTCTTCATCCACCAAAGCTATCGGAGACACAATCTGGAAACAACCCATCACAGAACCAGTAAAACAGAAAAGTTTACAAGAGCCGCTTAAATGCAAATACAGTTATTAGGAATTTTACCTCGTCAAAATCTGGGAACTCAATCTGAGCAGGTGCAGAACATGGCCTTGGTGTCTCCATAAACAATGGAGGTCCCAATGGATATGCATCATCAGGGGAAAACCCCTGTACTAGTTGTTTCTTTATGCTTGACAACTCACCCTGGATAATATGGAAAAAGTCATGTTATTTACATTTACCCACTACTCACATTACTTTGAAAGCAACTCCACCGCAGTTTTTTTGTAACATTCCAGATTCTGCAGACACCTAATATAATATTTGCAAGTATCTTTTTCCACAAGAAAATGACTGGTTTAATATATGGTTTCCAGAATAAATGTGAGCTGTAGTACACTACAAGGTAAAATTCAGATGTAGAAACATATACCTAAAGCAACCAATTAGCTGTTTAAATTCAATTATTACTGAACATCATATCACAGTATTCTTTGTCAGCCCAACTAAACATGATGCATAAGATTTTCAATTTGGGATAGAATAACATATTCCCTTGTTAAATCACCAATGGCTTATATAACTAGATCATTCTTTGGTAAGGCAGTGGCACCTTCATAATTTATGGTAAGTGCATAGTTGCATACAGCTAGTTGTTACTTGTTATTCTATCCTTGAACCAAAAGTAGGGTGATAATATTGACATTTCCACTTCCAAAGAGGCAACTCAACCATCAGTTGCTTAATGTGATTTTTACTGGTTGATATGCTAAAACAAAGGAAAAACTGAAATACAGTAGTGTCTACTTTATAGTTCTTCCAACTAACCCCGGCTATATCCAAATCTTGATTGAATCCAATCAAAAAGGGAAATAAATTCATGTTACCTCTGATAATTTTGAAAATTTAGTCAGGAAGTATGACATTACAGTTTCTTTCAACTGTTTGTCATCCAATTCTACTGCTGAGAGTGACTTCATAGCAGCAACGTCATCTTCTGGAGATCCATAAATTATCTTCTCTGGTTCTACATTAACAGCCTGCAGCCTGACATCATCGACCAACTCAAGAAAAGGATCTGCCTGTGGATTCATAACACTAATTAATTTACCTAATTAAAAATTTTTAAATAATAAAAATCAATTTTGTAAAGGAAGATGAATAAAAAGGGAATGAAATGGGGATCAAAAGAGGTTAGAGGAAGACACTAACTGTTGTCTCTATCAGGGGTGCTTTAATTTTTGGAATTAGCTCAGGGAAATTGCCTGCCCTGGCAGAAAATATAAGCATGTATGATGCCAAGGTAAAAAGAGACCTCCTGCGAGATGGCTGTAAACCTCCTTTAAGAGGCATGCAAAGAAAGAGTGTGTTAGAAACTTAATAAGTTTACGACATAATAAAACTTTTATAGCATGCATAGATAAACGTAAGTACATCCTTTTAGAATAAAAAGCCAGGAAATTCTGTAAATCAAGAATGTTGATTTGTACTTGTTTTTTAAAGTAAAACAAAGTCAACAAAAACTTTTCAAAAGGCTACTAAGTTCTAACTATGCCACTTGGAATCGTGGAAAGTTGATAATACTTTGTTAGAACCACATATTTTACAATAATTTGTTATAAAACATAAGATCTACAGTATTGCTTGTAAATAATGTTGGAACCAAATTGGTTAAAAGTGTTTTTAATACAAAAACTCCCTAAGTGATTTTATAGTTTTGATGATAACAAAATGTATTAAGGTTTTTACAAAGGATAATCAATTTGTATTAAGCTTGTACAATGCATAACAATGCTGCCTAACTAAGCTTATTGCAGTCTGCGTCCAATCAGTTCTTCATGACATTGGCTGGCATTCAAAGTGAGTCTTGCGTCCAATGTTGGCACTGGAATGGACACAAGAATTTTGCGTCCAATGTTGACACTGGAATGGACACAAGAATTCTGCGTCCAATGGTTGAGCAGAAGGAAGAGTTCTGCGTCCAATGTTTCAGCACAAAGGCAAACAATGATTGTGCGTCCAATAAATCAGTACAAGGCACAAGGACAATTTCATACGTCCAATGATTCATAAGAAGGCATTGAAGACTTAAGTCCAATGTTCAGGATGTGCTCTTGACCAAGGTACAGAATGTTGATCGTCCAATGATATGTACAAGGCAAGACTGGCATAAGTCCAATGATAAGAACAAGGCAATACTGGCAGAGTCCAATGTTTTTATGAGAAGCAGAATTGCAGTAAAAGTCCAATGATTTTCAAAGGAACAGATTCAGTGAGCGTCCAATGCAGATGAAGGATAAAAGTCCAATGTTCAGTGTGAGCAAGAGTGCAACTCTGCGTCCAATGAAACTGAACAAACAAAAGAACTGCTCTGCATCCAATGAAATCAGTGACAAAGGTACTGTTCTGCGTCCAATAAATAAGAAGGACAACAATATTGCTTTGCGTCCAATGGAACACAATGAAGCAGATTGACAAAGGTACATCAAACAACTGTTCTGCGTCCAATGAAGCAAAAGAACAAATGTACAACAATCAACTCTGCGTCCAATGGAACTATAGGGAAATGGCAAAAGTCCAATAACCAGAATGAGGCAATAAGTCCAATACTGCCTTGCATTCAAATGGAATAGATTGGTAAGCATCAGGTATGCGTCCAATGTTTGCATGAGTTCTGTGCAAATTGGTAAGTGCAAAGGTATGCGTCCAATAGATTCTATATGTTGCGTCCAAAACGCAGAGTCCATTACATGCTATTTACTGCTCATGCATTTAATATGAAACATATTTATTGAGCAAATGATTTGAAATAAATAGCTGTATGCAATGCTTTCTGTACATCTTTGTCAACGTGTGTGAATGTACTTCTGAAAAGCATAAAGTACTGTGGAAAGTGTACTAAGAGAGAGAATGTACTTTTAACTACTCTATATATCTCTGAACACATGCTTTACACTGTGTATTCTCTCTGTCTCAATAAGATATTATTATTAACCACTGTACAATTGAGACTTTGAGTACAGGTTGCTTCTGATTTGGGAGAAAGAAACGCAGACATGCACAATGAAGTAGATCTCCTCAGAGCAACGGGAAAATAGCATTAAATGCTATTTGAGAACGGTAACTTTTATGAGAGCTGAAGTTGAGCAACTGAAGAACAAGTCTGAAGCTTCACTACTCTTATAAATACCGAGAAGCAAGAAGAAGAATACAAGAGACTGAAAACGAAAAAGAAAGAGCTGAACTGCTGTGCAATTTATCATACTCTGTATAGAAAGTCTTGTATATTTTCTTTCTTCTTGTAAAAGAGAGTTTGCTTAACTCTCAAAGTGCTTTAGATTTCATATCCTCACTTGTGTGAGTTAGACAGCACTTGAATCAAAACTCTGCTGAGTTGTTTAGCCTGAAGAGGCTGTGTTCAAAGAATACTTGTGTTTTAGCCTGAAGAGGCTGCGTCCAAAGAATACTTGGGTTTTAGCCTGAAGAGGCTGTGTGCAAAGAATACTTGGGTTTTAGCCTGAAGAGGCTGTGTGCAAAGAATACTTGTACCTATCTGGTTTGATAGTGAAATCTCTCTAGTTTGAGGGGACTGGACGTAGCTCTTAGGAAAGGGTGAACCAGTATAAAAACTTGTGTTATTTCTTCTTTCCCTTAACTCCTTTTATATTTGTGTTTATTACTAACCAAGGGGATTGAATTGATTTTGTTTAAACAAGTTTTTCATACACCTCAAATCGCACAAAGAAAACTAGTTTTTAAACCAAGAGGGATAGCCTCAGCGTCCAATCTTTTGTGCGTCCAATATTTCACATTTCTGTGCGTCCAGTGTTTTAGCACTCTGTGCGTCCAATATTTCAGAAAACACTGTGCGTCCAATATTTGAACCAAGCTGTGCGTCCAACGTTTTTAACAGCCAGCGTCCAACATTTGCGAAAAGTTTTAAAAGCTTAGAAACACAATTCAACCCCCCCTTCTTGTGTTTCATCTTATTACCTACAAATAATAGGATAAAATCCAAATAAACTATAAAATGCACCGTGTACGAGAATTTGCAATTGCTCAAGAATATGAAAAAGGTGCTTATCCTAGTCAAGAAGAGTTAACCAAATGGTGGATAGTCCAATAGTTAGAGTTAGAGGACAGACTAAGTAAAACTATATGTTAAACCATTAAGATATAGAGGCAATTGGTCTATCTTTGAACCTAATGCATGACAGGACTTTATGGCGTCGATTGATTAATGTAGCCGACCCCTCATAGGGGGAAAAAGCTTGGTTGTTGTTGTTGTTGCTACTACTTATGAGGCACCTAAGTTTCAGAAGATCAGATGGCAGGCAGTGGCTTGAGGCTTACTCATAAAAAATTAAACCTTAAAATAGGTGATTGATAATAATTCCAAATCAAGTTGAAGAATTGGACAAAGAAAGGCAGCACGTCAAGATGACAAGATCATGTATATGTTCAACTTACCTTCTTGGTCCAAAGAGATGCTCATGAGGGAGAATGCCAGTTGGAAACATCTTACTAAAGCCATGTATCCAGATGTCTGTAGAACGCAATTTACATCATGAAATTAGACAAGTTATCAGGATTAGTAAAAGAAATTATGAATATATGGTTCTTTTTCATTCTGGAAAGATTAAAACAGTCAAAATACTAGCCACCTCCACTAAATACTGGTGACAATTTCATACCAAAATGAAATACTCATTTATAGTTGTTCTCATAGAAGAATAACCTAGTTGTATGCAGCCCTGATAAAATTCACAGTCCAATAATACAGACATAATATGTTGGAATTAATACCATAAAATTGTCCAGATTGCACTCATAAGAATAGGAATTATGCTGCTTTATATTAACTCACATAAGCATAGGAGATGATAGTACTATAATAAATATAAACTGGTAATTAAAAATGTAAACTGTTATAAATAAATAAACTATAGAAAATGAACAACAACATTATTTATTGTCTTTACTGGTTATAAATTTTAAAAACCCATGCATTTGCATTCTATCAATCTCACCTTTGAACGAGTGAATAATAAAGCAATGCTATAAGTGTGAGCCATTGCCTCAAAATTTGCAGGGTCACTGTCCATAGATGTTGCTTGAACCCATATTGAAGAAAGCAAGAGACTCACTTGGTGACTGCTTAACCGAAAGGAACTTAGCTCCTGAAAGATTAGTTATTCAATATTTGACTAGCAATTACAGCAAAAAGAAATATCTACGGTCCCCATCATTTGGAGGAAAAAAAAAATGAAAATCTCAAACTAACTGATCACTTACTAATATTAGTAATATTAGTAATACAACTAAAATCAATAAATATCATATAAAATGATAAATTAAATTAATAGTATAGCCTAAAAAGTGTTAAGTAAAAAATTTCTTACATTTTTTCCATCAGTTAGAGCACCAGAAAAGATGTAACCACAATATGGATGAACTGTATATTTCCTATTGACACCAACTACTGCCCCTGCTTCCACAGGTTTCCCATTGATGTGTTCTGCACCTAAAAAGCTTTCATGCTGAATGGTGAAGCTTTCACTTGGTATCTTCTGTGCTATCTTTGTTTTCTGGTCTAATTGGGAAGAAAACAGAGATGGCATAAGCACTATCGAAAAGACACTATGTGCCCCAATTCGTGTTTCATGGTCAGGATGAGCCATCACCATGAGCAATTGATGAAACAAGGCGTCCGGGAAAGCCTGAAAAGGACAAAACATTACACAGAAGTTTTTACTGTTTTACTTGAGCTGGGCATATAGAAAAGCCCATTTCCAGTCAAAGTAAGAATACTTGCCTTCTTGTGATATGACACATTAGGGATGGACGTAATCAATTTTGCAGTTTGGTAAACAGAAGACATTGTTGTTCTTGCTACAATGGTTGTAGTCGAGATATTCTCCAACACCACAGCCATCAAATCAAGAATGGGTCCTACATCCCCAACCTGTTATTCTCAAAATGTTAGTAGAAGCAGTATAAAGTTCGAAAAACAAAACAAAATGTTATGCATGCAGCATACCTTGTTTGAAAGTTGTAATATACACATTTCTAAGGCAGATTGAAGTTCAGCATTCAACTTATACCCATCATTCCCAATACTGGAAGCTTCAGCTGAATTTTGCAGGCACTTCCTTAAGTGTTTAATGAGGTCAGATATTGCACCAATTATTGCAACTGAAGCCTGTTGCTTCACATTTTGTGCAAGTTGTGTTGTGGTGTTAACAATATTAATCTGAAGGATGGGCTGCTTGGCAACATTCTTATGATCCAAGTGCTTGACCAAAATGGACAACAGAAGATGGGAGTTATCTCCTGGTGTGCAAAAGAGACAATAGATATACTGAAATTGGAGAAATATCCCTTTTTAAAGGAAAAATATGTCATTAAATGTTGCAGGGTACCTGATTCTGCTAAAAGAGAATGTAAATACATCAAAACACGAGCAGCAACTCCTTTTTCAGAAGACCATTGATTTTGAGTATCAAAATTATGAAAAAGAGGTTCGAGAACACGCCGCAGAGTTGTAGCTTCCCTTGCCAATTTGACCATATTATACAAGCAAACCTTTGACCAATATGTAGGATCTTTAGCAGTATCCCTGTAAAAGTGGTAAACAGATAAAGTCTGTTTCAAATGATGACTGTTGCCTTCATAATAAAGGGTGAGGGAGAAGAGTAAGGTAAGACATACAACATAGAGTCTATCTCAGTTCCTGCTCCAACTTTCAGCAACAAAGGATCCATCTTAGTGATATCTTGTAAAGAGCAGTCCTCTTCTTTGGGAAATTCTTGTACCAACTGGTCCAGGGACTTCGAATTCAGTTTATGTTCCTTGGAAGGAATGGAGTTAGATTGGGGACCCGTGCAATTCTCCAATGTCACTGATATGATCTATTTCAGATCCCACCCACGCAAATCCCAAACAAGAAACAAAAGGAAATAATTAGATTTGAAGAGAAAAAAATTGTCCATTGCTACAAGTACAAACTAACCTCAAAAGTTAATGCCCAAGTTTTGGTTCAAAGTTTGGAAAAATAAATATACACATAACAAACCAAACCTTGTGTGTGTGTGTGTGTGTGTGTGTATTTGTTTTATCACTGAACATAACCAAAAGAGTATCAGTATGGAAACTCACTTCATCCAAATCCATGGAAAGATGTGAATGCTCACCCATGAAACGCACCTGGCCACAGAAAACATAGGGGGATAGAGCAAAAGGTATCAACAAGAGAAGGTATAAATAACCTAAAACACGACTAACAAAAGGATACGGGACCATGGTAGGAATAAGGTAACAGTAACCAGTTCGAATTATTTAGATTCATACTCTTACAATCAGTTGCTAAATCAAAGCTTCTAGCCTTCTACAGCTATTATTATTATTGTTGTTGTTGTTGTTGTTGTTGTTGTTGTTGTTGTTGTTGTTATTAATCACCAGAACTTCTAAGGACCATAAGTTTATCCTCATCCTCTAATTTGTATTCTATTCCTCTGTAGAGAGATCATATTCATAAAAAAATAGTTAAGGTGTGCAGTTTCTTGTATTTGATAAATAAAGAAAGGAGCAGTCCTTAATCCAAATTATATCAAATTACAGGGATGTATAACCAATTTCCAGAAGCTGCAACAAATGAGCCACAGAAAGGAGCAGTACCATATAGGATAGAGCTTGTAGTCCAGCTGAACGGAGACGCAGAGCTCGTTCATCTTCACCCATTTCTTGAGCCAATTGACATAGTTTAGGAATAAAACCCTCTAAGTTGAACATGTATGTACCATCTGTCTATTTTTAATTTAAAAAGGTCAGGGTCACAGAAACTTATTTCATTTACAAAAAAAATATATATATACATGGTATGATCTACAAAATGCAATATATTGTTTGTAGCAAGAGTTATAATGCAGTTAGCACCAAGATTTTGAGCTCAGGGTGTATCCATTTTTACCACCATCGTCAACTTCCACCCAGAGTCCAGAAAGTTAAATTTAAGTAAAACAATTTTTCTACAAAATGGGTGGCAGATCTCTCTTACTATGCAACATCCACAGAAGCCAACCACATGGTGATATTTAACTTCAACAAGTCAGAAAGGTTTAATAACCAAATACCTGGCAATCTATAAAATCAAAAAGAGTATTGCAGCCTAAGATCCTGATTTCATCTGTTCGGGTTTGATCTAGAAGAGTCCGAATGATCTCTAATAAACTACCGGCAAAAAGTGGCCTGCAAGATTAAGGAAGTATTGTTTGAATATCATCACATATTTGAAATAAAAAGAAGTGGCAATCCAACAATAGAAAACAAAGGAACCACAACTTTATTGTATAAGAAAAAATATTGGCACTGTCTTATATTGCATCAAAATATAAAATTGCCAATATTATATGAAATAAAAGATTTAATCAACATCATATTTTATAACTGTTTTATACTCAAAATGTATTTAACACAACTTATATTCAGCTGACTGCACAGATGATAATAAATAAAAAATAATGCACCAAAGGAAATCATGTAGTAAACACATTCACTATTAGATGTATTCAGTGACTTAAGATGGATGCAGAAGTAAAAAGAAAAAGGTTTCTCATTGGATTAAAGAGCATATAGTGTTCACAGAAACAATGGCCGGAAGTTTTCAGAACGGATTTTCTGTGCGCAAAATGTACTCTGAAGTGTTCAATTTTCTTCTGGCAAACTAAAACTACTCAGTAGGAGTGATTTTGTCATAATTGATGGCAATGTGTGTGTGTGTGTATATATATATATATATATGTCATAAAACTTACATCTGCTCCTTACATGACGATAAGAATCTCCTGTATATGCACAAGACAACTTTCACTGAACCAAAGACTTCATTACGCAAATCCTTGTAACATATTTGCTCCAAGTTATCAGTAATCTGCAATGATAAAACACCAGAAAAATTCAGATGGAAACCAATATGATTTTATCCGTCAACAGAGATAACTTTGGACTTGGATAACGATCCATGAAATGGTTTTATTTACTTTTACCGTATTATCATATTAACCAAATCAAAAAGTTTCTTAAGAGAGTCATTATTTTAATCTCTCCACCACATCATAGTTTGTCATGATCACATGACACAATTTAACCAGAATAGAAGTGACAGAAAATTAAAGACTTCTGAGAATAATATTACCTTGGGAATTCTCAATGGATTCTTAGAAGCATAGTCACATAGCTTTCCAATTTTTCTATCGTTAGGTTCAGCCTCCTGCCAAACACAGTAACCATCATGCACATCAGATGGTAGGAAGAGCAGAGGAGAGACAAAGAGTCCAAGGCATTTAAAATGTTCATTAAATTTTGATAATATTTACTAGAATAAGAAATAAATTTTATCATAAAGAACCCTCAAGCACCCCTTTTCTTCAGTACTAGTCATGACATAATAATGCAATAGTCAATAAGAACGGCAACAGTGAACCACAAGATTCCATTACTAATATGAGTGGAAAAAAAGGCTAAAGAATACGGTAAATTAAATACAAGACCTAGATTAAAAATTACATAATTGAATCATCGATAATAGAGATTAGAGAGGCATGTTTTAAACAACAAAGCTCCAGCCTTCAGAAAACTTAAAAAACCATCTCATGCATATATTGACAAATAATTGCTAAATCAACATAAAATTCTTGCTGCAATACCCCTGCATTTTCCCAGATCCCAGTACCTTGATGAGTAGAGTCAAGCATATATTGATTTCATGGTCACTGATTTTCACAATAAAAAATGTTTTCACCAGCAACGTATAAATGTTCAACAACTCATCAAGCTACTAGTACTATGCAAGAAAAAAAGGGGGGGTAGCCATAGTGCGTAAGTTGGTAACTCACATTGGTAACAACTAACAAGCGAAGCAGATACCCTAATCTAAATGAAATGGCATAACATAACATAAGCTGAAAATGTCACCTGATTACGAGGGAAAATATCAGCAAGCAACTTCTTGTAACGTTTCACTGGTTGTCTCGAGCTTGCCCTCAGAGTAGGACAAATGCAACAGAGGTTGCCACAGACAGGCACAACCCGCCTGGACATAACCCCCATTTTGCAAACTGAAGAAGAATCTCCTCACAAACACACAATTCACTTCAAAATCTGCCTCCACAATTCACAGTCCAGTAATGACATTGACAACTTGTTCAATTCATCAAAAATCCTTGTTCAATGTTCATCATGCTTACATTTGCAACTTACAAGCAAGAAGTAAGATTAAAATTAAAACGCAGTTATAATTTTCTGAGCTCAAAAAAAGAGAGTTACATCATAAGGATTTTAGAACCAAACAGGCGATGGAAACTAAGCTACATTAACTTACCCAAAATCCAAACAAAGAAACTCTACTTCGTTGCAAATTCAAGGGTCTCCAACCGCGATCTGATAAACTAGACACAGACTTCAGAAAATTATTAAGGCTTAGGATCAATTTCAAAGGAATTTAAAACGAGGGTAATAAAAAAAAAACAAATAGTACCTCAGAATAATGGCAATGGGGTCACAGGGACAATTTGTGTTGTCTTCGGTTGGACTGAAAATAACGTTTTCATTTCAGCAGCAACAACATGTTATCTCTCTCGGTAACTTACTACTAGTGAACCATGAAATGAAAATTGAAATAGCAATTTGCTAAATGGAGAGAGAAAAAAATATTAAAAAAGGGAAAATAACACGCTAACGTCACCGTCGGTGTGATCGGGAAGTTGACTGCACGATGACTCAGTTGCGTTATGCTTCGTGACCGTTTACGCACAAACGATTCAGCGTCGTGCCAAATGGCCAGTGTGGTTAAACATTTCCTGAATTTATATCATTTCTTAGTTTCACAAACAACAACCAGAAAACAGATGAACCACCAAAAACCAGAAAACAAAATGCATATAACTTGACGTCTAATAAATAATAGCACGTTCGCGAATTTGCATTATTTATTAACTCTTTTTTTTATAAGAAATATTTATTAACTCTATAGAGTATAGACAAAAATAAAATACATGTTTACTTCAATTTGAAAGGGCTAATGTGTAGTGAATAAAATTTCTGACTTATTATTAATTTTTATTTTTTAAATATTTTTAATGAATCAAAGTTTATCTATAAAAAATATTTTGTACATTACAATTTTAGAATATACATTAATACATTAATGGTAGATATATGTTTGTTATATTATTATATTATTATCCATATAATAATTTACCACCGAAAAGGTCCAACGGTCTGAAATTTGATTGGATTATGAAAAGGAAAGTTCCCTTTTCTCTTCTTTTCTTTCTCTTTTTGACTGCCAGTTAGTCTTACGACTCTATTACAGCTAGTAATCCATGCTGGCTAGCTTAGCTACGTTGTTAACTTGCAATGTTTCAGAAGCTTTGTGAACTGTATGCAGGGTGTAAATGAGTGGAGTTATTTGTGAATTATTTGGACTCAATTTGTTAATTATTCGGTTAAGTATATTTGTTTAATTAAATAAGTCAAGTTTAATCTTAAGATTAAGTTTGAATATTTAAATAAGCCAAATCTAAGTCTTATAAACTCGACATTAACAGCTCATGAATAGTTCATTTATATATATATATAAATGTCACGATGGATTCGTTTACTTACGGAGAACTCTACTTCATAACTTCTCATTGATGTTAAACTTTATCAATTCAACTATTAAATTAAAAGTTCTTATCGAGTAGATCAAGTCTATAAATTTTTTATTGATATTATGGAAATATGTAGAACTTTATTGAATGTTAATCTTGAACTTTTCTTTTTGTAGTAGTCAAAAAGTTTAACTATGAACTTTTTATTTACTAAATTATCTAAATATAATAGTCTAGAATTTTTGAATTTCATATATTACATGTTGAACACTAATTTTTATTAAATGCTAAATCAATAAATTTCAAAAATAATTTAAGAAAAAAATTCATAAATACAAAAATTTAAGTTGTAAATGAACTAACAAGCTAAACTCAAACTTTATTTTTTTTAACAAGTCCAAACTCAAGTTTCTAATCAGACTCATTTAGATAAATAAGTCAATCTTGAGCTACTAAATTTTTTCACAAGTCAAACTCAAGCTTTAAATATTTGTCTCAGCTCGTGTAGGCCCCTGATTTTATGTGTGTGAATGTGACTTGTGAATGTTACACATTGAAATTGATATAATACAATATTGACATTTTGTTACTTAACACTTAAGACGGCATTAATTCATGGAAAAGAGCCAAAAACGACAAACCAACAAAATAAAGAATTCGGATTTCCTGTGATCAGCAGAATCCTACATTCACACGGTTGGACAATGTGGACCATTCGATCGAGATTGGATGGCTAAAAATTTTAATTTTATTTTAAATCAAGTTCTACTCTAAAAATAGTTAGTCGTCTAATCTCAATCAAACAGTCAACATTGTCCAAATGTGAAATTCTGCTGACGGCAGAGAATTCAAATTCCAAAATAAAAGCATAGGCGGGTTGAAAGATTGTTTTGGCTTTCGTCTTGTTTGATCCCTCGCTATTTTCAACAGATGAAGCAAGGGCATGAGTATGTGCGGAATTTGTCTGCTCTTCCTCGTCTATCTATGTGATTTATAAATCTCATCTCATTATCTATACTTATCTATACTTATTATATCTATACTTCTATACTTATTATATCTATACTTCTATACTTATTATAATGGCAATACCAAGGTTTTGGTGTAGCATTTTTTATACTAAAATTGTCCTTCAACTTCTATTAACCGCTGATGAAAATTGGTAACTGTTTCTTTATTTTCAATTTTATCTTTTAATAACTGAAAATTTAAATTAATTCAAAATTATACAATAACTATCTTTAAAAAAACTGCAATTGACGGTATAAAAGTTATATAAATGCGGCACAATATGGTTAAAACCATCTTCTATTGCTAGGTTGGACAAGGTTCAATATCCAATTGGGACACTTGTATGTATGTTTACCATTCCTACTAGACAAAAAAAATACAGCACAATATGGATGCAAGCACGGAGCCTGCTACCTACTAGTATAAATTATATAAATCTATACTTCTTATCTATACATTATAATCTATACTTATTATCTATACTTATTATAATGGCGATACCAATTTTTTAGTGTAGCATTTTTTTATACCAAAATTGCCCTTCAACTTTTATTAACCTCCAATTGGTAACCATTACTTTATTTTTATTTTTATCTTTTAATAATTAAAAATTTAAATTAATTCAAAATTATGCAATAATTATATTTAAAAAAAACTACAATTAACAGTAAAAAAAAGTTATATAAATATAAATGCAGCACAATATGGATGCAGGCACATATGCCTGCTAAATTATATAATTAAATATATATTAGGCCTATAACGCTTTTATAAATATGCGAGCTAAGTATTCCACTAGCGAAGGTTTAATATATTTTTCACAGCAAAAGGGACTCAAGATGCCATGCACCTTGAATTTTTTAACAAAATGTTATTTTCACTTTTACTTTCATTATACGACGAATCATGACAAGGATGGTAATATTGATTGTAAAATATTGAGCAATAGACTGAGTTCTGCCACGTTGTGCATGCATCCCAAAATCCAAAACAGTATAACATATTTTACCATGTATTTTTTTTTTTGATAGAGTTTTATTATGCATTCAGCTTTCAGGCAAGCTTTGAGTTTGAGGAATAAGAGGTCATAAGGTAATCAGAGGAGTGAAAGTTATAGAGCTTGAGAGAAATAAAATCTCATGAGGTAAAATATTTGCTTAAAAGATAATAAGTTATAGAGCTTTTCTTCTCTCCCGGTGAGAGCTTTTGCTTGGTGGTGTTTTTAGCAGTTCGAGTACGTGGAAAGAGTTGGGTGATCGAGAAACATATATATAGGTAAGTTTGGATAAGTTTCCTTGTAAGTATTTCTAGTACATGTGTTTTTAACTAACAATTTTTTATAGAAGTTAAAATTAATTTTTGCTCTTCATAATTTTTAAAAATTATCTTTTTTAATTCTTCTAAAAGCACCTATCTATCTATTAATGACTATTTAACAATATTTCTTCTTTTATATATATGAGAAAAATAAGAAACAAAATAAGACTAACTTCTCCATAAGTCAAAAACTAGAGTTTTTATATCCTAACAGGACCATATAATTTTTTGTTTTCTTATTAGTAAACTAATAATAGTCACACTTAAAACTCTTCACTCTTTTTTAAGAGTGTATTTTGTGAGAATTGAACATTAATTCTTTCATTTACAAGTTCAGTGTGTGTTGCAAACTGAGTCAAACCCATTGAGTTATAATTTTTTGTTGTATTAAAACGTGATTTATTTTGAAATGGATGGAAAATTATCCAATCAGGTCATCTATGCATAATAATAAACCAAAATTGTTACTAAGATTTTGTTTTTGTTTTTGGTCAAAAAGGTTTTGTTCAAAAACCAAAACAAAATTGTAGAGTAATTGGTAAATACACCACAGTTTTTTGCTATACACCCCACATCTATACAGAAAATTGTTATTATAGTCTCATCATTTGGTTTTTTTTTTATTTTTTTGATTTCATATTTTTTCTAGAAACTGGAGTTTCCGGAATACAAATTTGACTGGAGTGTATTCCAGGAATGTATGCAAATTTGCATTCTGGAAACTGAATTTTTCTAGAGTTTCCGAAATGCAAATTTGCATTCCGGAAGTTTCTGGAAAAAATGTGAAAATGCATTTTGGAAACCGAGTTTTTGGTAAAGACATGAAATTGAAAAGAAAAAAATAAATCAACGAGGGTATAATAATATTTTCTTTTTTAAATGAGGGGTGTATGTCCAAAAATATTGGTGTATTTATCCATTCCCAAATTGTTACTAAGATGAGGCCGGCGGGCTGGGTCGAGACAAATTTAGCCCAGTTGATCCAAAATTGTTGGGCCTGCAGCAGATCAATCCGGCCCATTAAGGCCAACCCAAATTCGGGAAGAAGGAAGGAGGTACTGTTGGGCATACGTGGGGTCCACTAGGAACAGCCATTCAATCAATCAGCAGCTGGTACTCGTCGTCCCTTGGGAATCTGGGAAGGGTGAAGGTCGAGGTCGATAGAGAGACCAGCAATTGAATTGCAGCACATGGTTTCACGATGGGTGTCTCCGCATCATCCAGGACCACCATAACAATTTCAATTTCATCAATATCGTTGCTTCTTCTTCTATTTCTCTTTCATTTTTCATCCACAGTTACTGCTATCAGGAAGGACATTGGCTTTCAATTCATTCCCCTCTGCAAAAACACCGTTCAAGGCAGATACTCCCTTTCTGACGACAACGGTATCTTCTTCACAATTATTCTTCTATTTTTTTTGTCTTAAATTATTATTAAACATTCCATATTTTGAATACAGAAGAAAATAATGTTATTTTTTGATATTTGCATTTTGTAGGTTATGTATGTAATGCTCTTTCCGTTGATCCAAAGTCTCGGTGCTGCCCCCAAACTGGGGAGAAATTCTCTTGTCAGTGAGTTTGTTTCTCCTAACTGCTGCTTACTTTGAAGGGAACAAACAAAGGCTATGCCATCTCACTCACTGCGTGACTTCTTTTGTTTTTGTTTTTTTCTATTTGCAGTGGATGCAATCTTCTTTCACAGTGTTGCAACACTTATGAATATTGTGTTTCTTGCTGCCTCAATCCTGCACTGGTAATCTCTCACCTGCTATTTGCTTTGCTTTTCTTCTCTCTTTTTCCCTTTCCGGAAGGGCTAAGTGTGCATGGGATTAATTGATTAAACAGACTAGTAAGGAACACGTACTGAAGACGAAGATTGCCAAACCTTCTACTGCAAGTAATGTTTCCATCTTATTACTTTGCAATTTGTTTGGTTGTATGCCTGTGTTTAGAGCCTTGAATTAACTGGCCTATAGCTCTCACTTCATAGATACTTGTCTTAACCGCTGATATACACTTCTAATCAGTATTGTTGCATGTAAAAAGGGAGGATTTGATAAACAAACAGAGAGATCCTCCCCTTTTTTCCTTTTTCCTCTTTGCCTAGGTTGTCTGGCTGCTAATGGTTTTTGTGTGACCGAAAGTCTCGTGCATGTTAGAGTAATACGGATAAAGCCAAAGCTTGATTTGTTCATTCCAAATACACATCATTTGATTTTTGGCAGGGAATTACGCAAGTGTTTTCGACTACTGTGCCGGGAGATGTCGTCATAGTTCCGAGAGTGTGGTGAGTAAACTCCTGCTTTCCTGCTATCTTATTGTTCTTGAAATTGTATCTTTGTTTTAGAGATCTTCTATCTTGGTGTCTAATGTTTCAGGTTCATGAAAATGCTTATCTTAGTGATTTCCACCACTGCTTTTCTCTGCCATCAAATTCTTCTGGTAAGTCTGCAGAGGCAATTTGTTGTTTTAGTGAGTGCCTTGTAATTATGTTAAGTACCTAATCCTATTTCTACCTACCAAGGTGCAGATTCTATAACCTCATCAGTTAATTAGAGTTAGTGATACAGATAGCCTAGTGATAATCCTAGCACACTGGTTTTTCCCAGACAGAGGGAAATTGGCGGTGAAATGATATTGAGTAGTTAATTATCTGGCTAATATCCATTCAAATGACATTGCTCTTTGTATTCTAAAAGATGTTTGGATACATTAAACAAACTCGTGTTTTTGTCATGGATGGGTTGTAGTTGTAGGTATTTTGTTAAAAATATTTCTGATTTTGGCTATTTATGGCTATTTTGATGAAATCTGTTTTTTCCCCATGTATTGAAGCAGGGGCAAATAGTACTCTCACAGAAGCAAGACTGAATGGCATCAATGTTGTTGTTGGGAGGTAAATTATTATTGATATGGCTCCTTTTTAGTTGAGGTTAATGTTTTCAGTTTCTTGCTGTGGCTTAGTAGCGAACTTCTTATCACTTGTGTGACAGGCAAGGCGAATCATGTAATTCAGTTTGCAAATCAAGAGGACAATCATGTGTCCCAAATAAACTCGTGGTGCTTAATCATTGTGACATGTAAGTGATGCATTGGATTTGTGTAATTTATCCATGCTGTGCACCAGATGTATAATTTTATCAACTTGAACGGTTTTCATCTATACAAGGCATGTTGAAGTCTTTTTTGGATTGCCCTTTTTTTTTTTGTTTATCCTTTGGACAAATAATCTAGAATCCATTTTATTGATGCTTTGTGCTAACATGCATGTCAAGGATTATATCTCGGCACACAAAGCAATATTGAGTGAGGAAGGAATATCATGCACGCAAGCAGATACTGTGTTTCTTTTCTCTTAATGTACTGATCTTATCATGGTCTTGATTATGTGGGCAGTATCCAGAAATACATGAGCTGCAAGGGAGCTTGCTTGGCAAGTGTAGGAACAGATCAACCTGCTGAAGTTGTTTATGATGCCCCCAAGCATCTGGTAATAGTTGTGTTATGATTTAAAGAGAATATTAAAATGTTAGATTAAAAGTGGTTAACCGATAGGTAACTTTTTCCTAAATAAATTGGACTAAGATGATATAGTGTCATATAATTCAGACATTTTTTGGGTATTTGATGAGTCCTTCAAACTGCAGATCATTTAAATTCGCTACCCTGTACAGTGTACACCTAGCTCCTTAAAAACATGTTTTCATGCGTCACACCCTGACAGAACCATTATGAATTAGTGGCTTTAACTTCAAAACTCCATGTTGGAGGTGGTGTCTGGTTGGTTATAGAGAAGCTATGAGAATGGTTCTAGTGGCTTGTTGATTATTCATTTTCTCTTCTAATGTCATTGCAGCAGTACTAGGCTGGAAATGCTTTGAATTTTAAATGTTCTCCACTTCTTCTACATTTCAGTATCCTATATTGAATTAATTCATGCTTATTATGTAGTCATCACACAATGTACCTAAACTTAGCAGTCTGTCTTTGAATTGTTCATCGATAGAAATCTAAGGCTCTGGACCTTTTGATTTTGTAGAAATCTTGTCTGAAAACATGAGCATGCCAATTAATAGACTGAGTATGGCTGACATATTCAGTTAGTTTAAACTTCTGCAGAACTGATGAAACTTATATCAAAGAAAACAATCTCGGGACATTTTAATATTTGCTTTGTGTTATTTTCAGAATCCAGGATCATGTTTATACACTCAAACACAATCTATACTTTCTTGTGATGGTTCACATCAGCACACAAGGAGACTGTGCCCCTGTGCATAGTGTTTGCCTGGTAAGTTGTGGTCCCTCTTAACATTGTTTAATTTTTGTCTACACGGTGTTCCGTGTCGGAAATTATAATAGTTTTCTTTATCAGTTTGCAATGGAAAAGGAAAAAGGAATTATGTGAAACTGAAGTCAAGTCAAGTATGGCGTTTTCTCATTTGTATTGCTGAAAGCATCTAACTTACGTTTTGCAATACAAACTTTGCTTTTTTTTTAAAAAAAAAAATCTGATGTTCTAGATTTTGTTGCACTGGAAGGGTTGGTATCGAAGACGCAACTCTTGCTTTTTTATGGAAGGAGGAGGCAACTCGTGCAAAGCATCAATCTTTGGAAATTTAATATATAATCCGTTTGCCTTTATGTTGTAAAATTTAGCTCATTGGCTATTCCTTTCACAATTTGGAAAGAACACTACTTCAGGCTGCATTTGGAAGTTTTAGAGAGAATGAGATAGAGATACAAGGGAAAGAGAGTAGGCTAAATGGGAAAAAGGGGCTACATTAATGGATTAACGAGGGAAGAAATGACAAGGTAAAAATGTTGTAAGTCTAAATTTCAATATAAAATCTTAACTTTTTTTAAAGTAATTAAACTTCTGGAACAAAATAATAAATGCTAAATTTTTAAATAAAAATAAAGCTATTATGATTCTCCTTTATTACTACAGTTTTGTGAGGAACAAAAGGTGCAAGGGAGAATGATTCTTCTTTACTCTCTCTTCCCTTTTATAAACTTCGAAATTTCCAAGCAATTTTTCCCCATTTCTGTTTCTTTCAAACAAGTTCTGGGATTTCAATTAGTAAGGCTATACACGATTTGATAAAAGAATAATTAACATATACATACATGCATATACATTTTCTTATGCTTTTATTTTTCACTGTCTGGTTATAGTTGGCTTTGTTCCTTTTTTTTTTCTTTCTCAGCAGCACCTCAATGTTATGTGTATATTAAAGTTGTACACTACTCCCTTCGGTCCAAATATTTGGTTATTTAAGGTTTTGGCATATAGATTAAGAAATAATTAATTGAACAAATTTTAGACTAAAATAATCCTATTTATTATTCATTATTCTCAATTATCTTAATTATTTCTCCACTCAAAACTTATTAATTATATTAAGAGTATAATTGGAGAAAATGTGATAAATTATCTCTTGAAATTTTAAAACAATCAAAGTTTTGAAACAAAAATAAAAAATTTAAACTATTAAAGATTTGGACTCGAGGGAATAGCATATTCTTTATAAAAACAAGACAAAAAAGTAACTGTCCGAACTAGTGTCCGTAGTTGCTCTTGAATTTCGAGTGGAATACGCCTAATAAGTAATAAAACGATGCCTATAAAAGAGAGACAAAAAGACTCTAGGTAAGTAAACAATCCATAGAAAATGCATTGCAGCAGTCAATTTTTGTCTATTGGGTAAAGTTCTGTTGCAAGTTGCAACTAAATTAGCAGTTTTTTTTTATTAACAACTAAATTAGCAGCTGTCATGATAGAAACGGACGGAAAAAACAACAAGCCATGCTTTATTATTTTGTCGATTATGTGCACAAGCCTCAAGGATTTACATCATCTTTACTAGTTCACCCCCAACAAACGAACCCTTGGTTTAAGAGTTTGTAAATTTAAGAGTTTGTGAAACGCAGCTAGTTTTATTTAAGTAAAATAAAATTAAGCAAGCTTCTGAAGGATGTAAAAGAAAAGGAAATTGGCCAAAAAAAATATTGATGGAAAAGTAAACAAAAGGCTAAGCAAAGAAAAATACAATAAAGCAACCACTTTCATCTGTTGATGATAAATTAATGATTACCATATATATATATATATATATACGTAAAATTTAAAACCCAAATTAAGTTACATTCTCTATGAACTCAGCGGGTGTGTTGTAAACTTTGCCTGAACTCAGAAGCTATAGTCAGGTTTGAAGATCTTCTGAGCCAATGGCTTTGAGGATGAGCTGCTACTATCTTTTAATCCTTTGAGTGCCCCATTTTCCCCAGTGCCCTTGTTGTCACCAACTGAAACTTCACCCTCTTGTTCTTGTTGGACTGCATCAAAAGCTGGATGGTTAAAAATGTTACTAAGCAACTGTGTCCCTCTCAGGGCGTTTGTCAAAGGCAAATGACCCTCTGGGGTTTCATCATTGAGCTCCCACATGAACTCTGTAGGAAAAGACCTGTAATTGTATTGCTCCATCTCAGTGTCAAGCTTCTTCATCCAACCAACCTTGATGAAGAACTTGGTGAAGTCCCCTTTAGCCTTGTGAAATATCCTCTTTTGGATGCTGTAGCCAAACCTGTTGTCACTGTGCTCCCTCCACAGCTCATCAATGGTTTTGAGGTCAGCCTCAGGGATGAACTGCACCTCAGAGAAGAAAACATAGCCACGCTTTTGAGCCGGTTCGCCCGCGAGGACGATGAGAAGGCGCCGCGTCTCTTCGTCGGCTTGCTGGAAGTTCTTGGCCGAGAGAAGCTGGCGGAGGAGGTCAAAGGAGATGGTTTGAGAGGTGGATGGGGTTGAAGAAGTTGCTTGGGAGAGAGAGAATGTGATAGAGGAGTTGTAAGGAGAAGAAGATAATGAAGAGTGAGAAAGGGTGATGTTGTTGGTGTTGATGGTGGTGGGTTTGAGGAATAGTGAGGTAGAGAGTGTGGAGGGAGGAGTCTCAAAGGGGTGGTGGCGTTTGATGAGAGAATATTGGTGGTGGTGTTGAATGGAATGGAGAGAATTAGTTGCCATTTAGTTCAGAGAAGACTACAATCTATATCAGTTTAGGACTTAATTCAAAGGAGGGGGAAAGGTTCTTCTTCAAAGTCTAGAACAAAAGTGTGAATTGGAGAGGAGGGTGAATGTGATGTGAAGGCTTTGATATGGGAAAGGGAGTGTGTGCAACGTTGCTTGAGTGCTTGGCAGGAGTAGGAGATAAGGAATATGTGGGGAGGGGTGGGACTATGAAGAGCTCATCAAAAGTAATATAATACTTGTTTATGATTGGCTGAAATCGGGTGAGGTTGGATCACACCCCATCTGCCCCCACCCCCTTTCTCTTTCTACACAATTAATGTCTTCACCCCATGAAAAAGACTTATTTTCTTTTCTTAGAAACAACATGGAATGGATTGGATGGCAGAAAGCTATACCCTTTTTTTCTGCATATTTTTGTGTTTTTGGCAATTTCAAATTTGCTGTACAATAAGTTTCATGCTAAGGTAAGGGGACAACTAAGCCCCTCATCAATTACTAGAGACTTTTAAGATATAGGTAAAATTGCTCTTTTGGTCCTACAATTTATTTATTTGTTTCAATTTGGTCCTATAACTTTTTTTTTTGTAAAGTTGGTCCCTTAACTTCGCAAGTGTTTGATGATGATTTTTAGTGTACACATCTCTCTGTGTGCTTATTGAAATGTTGTGTTTTTTGTTTCATATGAAAGTAGACAAAAAATATTTCAATTTAGGTTTCGGAATGACCTAATTTGGACATGTATTGGATTGAAATACTTTTTGTCTACTTTCATATGAAACAAAAAACACAACATTTCAATAAGCACACAGAGATATGTGTACACTAAAAATCATCATCAAACACTCGCGAAGTTAAGGGACCAACTTGACAAAAAAAAGTTATAGGACTAAATTGAAACAAATAAATAAGTTGTAAAACCAAAAAAGCAATTTTGCCTAAGATATATTATGAAATATGGTTGAGATGGCGAGATAAAGATAATCAATCAATAGTAATATATTTTATGGTTAAAAATTCACTCTCACTAGTATAAATCTACCATACAATAAAGGCAAATGAAAGACAGTGACAAGGGTAAATGAATATATAAAATAGTAAGAAAAGTATAAATAAAAAAGTGGATTTGTTTTTTCTTTTTTCCTTTTAGCTTTGGCACTGCTCGAACATGCCACATAGACATTATTCTCGTTTGATTTCATGCACAAAGCAGCCGTGCCGGTGTTTCTTAATTTTTCTACGTGTGTTATGATATTGATGTGTTACATTTATTTGATTGGTTCATATGCTAATGTTACTTTACTGTACCATTTTTTACACTTTCATGGTCTTTTTGTCAAAACATTAGTAAATGAAAGTTAATGATGTATTGGCGTGTAATTTGACTACTTTTTATTTATTTCTTTCTTTCTTAGCGAAATTGGGATACTTTTCTAACTCTTATATAAATGGTGGTCATTGATAATTTCTTGGCCAAATTGGGAGTAATTAAGAACTCCCCTTTCGTTTGAATTTAAATATAACTGCATGATGGGAGTCATAAAATTATGATACATTGGATTATTATAAATTATAAAATCACCCAAACTTAAAAAAATCATCAGCCTTGTTTACCGTATCATAAAGAATAATAAAAGTGATTTAAGTTAGGTGGCTCCATTTATCTATACTATAAACAAAGCAAAAACACCAGAGAAACTTCACTGACAATTGTCCTTCAAACCGCAAAGCACTCCTTCGCAATTCTTATTTGGCAGCACCCAAATGAATCCATTGCAACAAATGCTGACATGGCATCCTCTGCGCATTTTCAGGTCACACAATCGGTGGAGATTGTCTCACATCGGTTTCTCATTCCATTTGTTGCCTGAAATATCATTTAATGTAAATCGAATGACATTTCTCATAGTAGCAACTGATCAATCAGCATTTATTTTGATATTAAACCAGCATAATCAGAGAGGTTTCTTATTACTTCAAATGATTGACATTAATCTTCTTCCATCTCTTCTGCGCAGCACCCGTCACCAAATTGAAGCAATTCCCAAACGAGGACCACTGCAAAGCTTGAAAGCCATCTCTCCCTTTTGGCGTAGAATCTTTCAGGGGAGGGTGAATGGTTGCTTGCTAAAAATCGATTCTACTTCCGAAACGTGCGTCTACCCAAATGCTACATTTACGAGTTTCCACGGTTCTTTCAATCGATTCTCTTCTGTGATAGGTAATCTTCTTTTCCAACTTCCTTCATTACCCCTCTTTCTATTTTCACCCTCCTTCAACTTGCCTTATGATTGGACTTTTGTCGTTGCCATTCTGTCCATTGGACGCAGAGCAGTTGATTGTTGTCCTTCTGACTCATTGGACGCAGAACAGTTGATTGTTGTAATTCTGACTCATTGGACGCAGAACAGTTGATTGTTGTCCTTCTGATTTATTGGACGCAGAACAGTACTTTTGTCATTCTCATTTATTGGACGCAGAACAGTACTTTTGTTCAGGGAGTGGACGCAGGGAGTGGACGCAGGGAACATCAATGCCTTATATTGAACATTGGACGCAGAACAGTATTCCCTTATACTGTTTGTTGGACGCAGAAGTGCATTACCTTATATTGGACGCAGAACTGCATTGCCTTATATTGAACATTGGACGCAGAGCAGTATTCCCTTATACTGTTTATTGGACGCAGAACTGTATTGCCTTATACTGATCATTGGACGCAGAACTCTTGGACTATACATATATGTGCCAGTGCCAATATTGGACGATGGACTTATCATTGTTGTACCTACAAGAGCTTGTCAGCAGACTTTGTAAAGTCCTTAATAAACTTTGTTATCATCAAAACCATAAAACTACTTAGGGAATTTTTGCATTAGAAATTCCTTTAACCAATTTGGTTCCAACAATGAACAGATAATAAAACTACAAAGAACTATGTTTTCAGACTTAAATGTTTATGTACTGCTACACCCTGGTAGAAAATTTATTTTCACAGATATTATATGCTCTTAACTGAAATCTTAAAACAATTATGTTGAAGTCTTAAAATAATCACGGTGTATTGTATTGTTGTTTTAATTTGTTCTTCCAACTTTTTCCAGATATTTTAATGAAGTTTTTTAACTCATGTCATCCAATTGTTTTCACAATACCAATTCCTTATTTTTTTTATTGTTTGACCCTAAATTCTGGGCTTTTTACAAAATGCACATTTTTTAAAAAAGTTTATTAAATAAAACGTAAGGTTCTGGATGCAGGGAGTGGACTCAGGGACTGGACGCAGGGAACATCAATGCCTTATACTGAACATTGGACGCAGAACAGTATTCCCTTATACTGTTTATTGGACGCAGAACTGCATTGCCTTATATTGAACATTGGACGCAGAACAGTATTCCCTTATACTGTTTGTTGGTAGCAGAACTGCATTGCCTTATATTGGACGCAGAAACTGCATTGCCTTATATTGAACATTGGACGCAGAACAGTAATCCCTTATACTGTTTATTGGACGCAGAACTGTATTGCCTTATACTGATCATTGGAAGCAGAACTCTTGGACTATACATATATGTGTCAGTGCCAATATTAGACGATGGACTTATCATTGATGTACCTACAAGAGCTTGTCAGCAGACTTTGTAAACTCCTTAATAAACTTTGTTATCATCAAAACCATAAAACCACTTAGGGAATTTTTGCATTAGAAATTCTTTTAACCAATCTGGTTCCAACAATGAACAGATAATAAAACTTCAAAGAACTATGTTTTCAGACTTAAATGTTTATGTACTGCTACACCCTGGTAGAAAATTTATTTTCGCAGATATTATATGCTCTTAACTGAAATCTTAAAACAATTATGTTGAAGTCTTAAAATAATCACGATATATTGTATTGTTGTTTTAACTTTGTTCTTCCATGATTTGCACAATGTACGGACGTTTTGGGGAAATGCTTGAAGACAGTCAATTATCCCTGCGCTCTTTGTGCATTGAGCACCAATCTTGATGATCTTTATCCAGTCAGCAATTATATTGTTCTGACCAATGTATCTAGACAAATCAGCCGTAATTATTCAGCTGCGGCTCTACATCTGGAATGCTTTATAGGTATCATATCTATTCCTCACCTCCATCCTCTGATCGGATCACTTTCCAGGTAAATCATATCTTCCTCATTCTTTAATAAAGATGGACCAAATCCCTAATTTTCCCCAAGTTGCGCCAATTCTCAACACCCAATTTCACACCCAATGTCTTTGAGCGACATTCTATCCCAAAATAAGGGAAACTACTCAGTCATGTCTTAAATACAATCCATAGACAATGGTCTAAACATCGAATTAACAAGAACAAATAGTACTACATACTCAAGAGAAATGCTTGATGTTAGTAAATTCTGACTCTTAATATAGTATTTAAGTGAGAAATTGTGGAATAGAAGCCAACCCAAAATTGAGAATCTTTTATCTCCTAAAGGAGCTCCTTCTGTTCATCAAGATTATGATAAGTCCAAGGATTCAACAATGATTCTGTTCATCAAGATTATGATAAGTCCAATGATTCTGTTCATTGTAGGTACAACAATGTTAAGTCCATCGTCCAATATAACATTGACAATATACACACAGTCTGAGAAGCTTTGCGTCCAATATTGGCACTAGCACATATATGAACAGTTCAAGAGTGATGCGTCCAATGATTCTGATACTTGACCTCGGGTAAGTATTGTGCAAATGACATCAAGAGCTATGCGTCCAATGATTCTGATACTTGACCTCAGATAAGAATTATCCAATGGACTCTGAGAACTATGCGTCCAATAAACAATATGAGGCAATGCTACTCTCTGCGTCCAATGTTTTCTAAAGAAGCAGAATCGCAGAAGTACAAGTAATCACTCATGTAGACATGCTACTCTCTGCGTCCAATGTTTTCTAAAGAAGCAGAATCGCAGAAGTACAAGTAATCAAGTCATGGAGACATGCTACTCTTTGCGTCCAATGTTTTTTAAAGAAGCAGAATCGCAGGAGTACAAGGAATTACTCATGGAGACAATACTACTCTCTGCGTCCAATGATTTCCAAAGAAGCAGAACCAGTGAGTATGCGTCCAATGTAACTGAAGGACAAAAGTCCAATGATCAGCATAAGACAATATGCACAACATTGCCTGCGTCCAATGATCAGCATAAGGCAATACATGCAATGCTGCCCTGCGTCCAATGAAGCAGAATGACAAAAGACTCTTGCTAGCTACTGATATTTGTAAAAAAAATTGACAACACAAGTGTCAATGCATTATGAACAACGACAAAAACTGTATTAGTACCCACACACACACACCCATACACACACATATATACACATGAAATTCCTGCACGGGCCTTCATACTAGTTATTAAGAAAAATAACAATTTTATTATTTTGGCCTTATAATGAGCGAGTTAAGGTTGATCTAGTTTCTTAATGAATTTGAACAGGTTCAGTAAGGGTGATTTCCAGCTATCAGTTATCACCGTTCATAGTAGCTTCACTGTCGCGCACCACAACAAGGGCAATTTTTGGGTTTTCAAATTCTTCGAGATCTAATAATGGGGTAGCACTAGTAAAGTGGTAAAACAGTGTGACATTATTATTACCCACAATTTATGGGTTGAATCATAATTTTTATATTTTATTGGGATCTATTTTACAAATGTGAATAAAATCTATTAAGTAAAATCCAAATTGGTCTTTCATAGACCAATTTATTAAGGGTCAACCCTAAATGCCGCTGTTTTTCTATAAGTTACTTGTTACTAAACACTTTTATTTTTTTAGTTTGTTATTCACTAGTCAAATCAAATAGTCAAATCCGCTATCCACTAACAAATAAAACTTACCAAAGAGAGCCTTAGACTTTATAAATGTAGAGTCTTATTTGTTTATATGATATAAGATTTTTTTAAAGTCTAATTTAACCTTCATGATAGCTTAGAGTTAACTGTCATTTTGGCCTCTGAAACTGTAATATGGTCTCACTTAGGTCCCTGAAACTAACGAAAAGACAATTTAACCCCTGAATTGTAAAACATCGGTCAAATTAGTCCCTAAAATTGTAAAACGACGGTCAAGTTAGTCCGTCGTTTTACAATTTTAGGGACTAACTTGACCAACGTTTTGCAATTTCAGGGACTAAATTGTCTTTTCGTTAGTTTCAGGGACCTAAGTGAGACTGCTTCACAATTACAGGGACTAAAATGACAGTTAACTCGATAGCTTATTAAAAAGTATATTTTTGTTATAAGACGTGTAAATAAGTAACAACTTTATTCTTAAATAAGTTTTATAAGCTTGAGTATTTATGTATGTCAACATAAATAAATATTTAAAAAGATAAACAAATATATGATTTTTTTATGTATATAAGTATATGATTTTAACACAATATGAAAAAAACCTAATATAATAATACTATAAAAAAGTTATTATTTGTGTTTACTTCAATAGGCTAGTTTGTTATGTTTAAAAGGTTTTTAGATGGCCTAAAATTTGACTTAATAAAAACGTTTGGCTTAGGTTTGGTTTGATGTAGGCCATAGACCATATGCTCCTTTTGTGCAGTTTTACCTATTCTCACTATTAGGTATAATTCGTGCTAATTTTAGGAGTTTTTTTGACTGAAGTTTGTGCTAATTTTAGGAGTTGAGTTTAACTTTTCTTTTAATCAATATACACCTCTACTTAATCTCAATTTTTTTTACCTTTTTCTCCCACTAAAACACTTAAAATGTGTATTCCATTAATGACAAGTTTGAGGACAAGTGGTTAATATGCTCGATCTAAAAGAATTATTTTCCCTTGAATACTATAGGTAAACACACAAAAATGTGTATTCCAATTCAATATTAAGAAAATTCTTTCACATTAACCTAAATAAAATTAGATTAATTAATTTTTTTATGCCTCGTATGGCAAATTAGTTAATCTTATAAAATAATAATATCCCAAACGAATATAAGTTCTGTTTGGATCGACTTATTTTTAACTACAGTAAAATTGTTAGGGTGAGTGAGAGCTTACGGGGTCTCATGAGCTATTCATGAGTAGCTTATGACCTCATAAAAATTGGTTTAGGCTTAATTGTATTTTTAATCCCCCAAATATAGGGTTTGTGCAATTTTAGTCCCTTAATTTTTAATTGCTCGATTTTGGTCCCTATTTTTTTTTTCAAATTGTGCAATTTTAGTCTCTCCGTTAACTTTACATTAACTTCACATCCAATAGTTAACGGAGATGCTAACGTGGTACTGACTTGGCATTGTTGTGGTGACATGGTGGACACATATACAAAGCTGACACGACGCTTTAGAAATAAAGGCTTAAAAGATAAAAAACACCACACATGTGAGGTTCGAACCCTGGCCAACACGGTGCAAGAACTAGTATCAATGCATCATTACCACTGCACCACATTGTAGAATAGTGTTATTTGTGGTAAACATAATATATATAGCGTACTCTAGTCATCCAAACCAATTTAACAAGAAGATTACTTGTTTTCCAAGAATAATAAAGCGTTCTTTAAAAATGTAAAATTGAGATTTTGGGTATTTTGGCATTGCATTGTAGTAGTGATTAGTGTTACACTTTTTTTTTTGCTTAATTAGTGTTACGCTTATTTAATGTTTGATAGAGGAATTTTTTTTATTTTAAAGTAAGTGATGCTTTAATTCGAATAATTTTTTTCATATTAAGTACTTGTTTTTATGCATTTTTTATATGTGTTGTTACACATATTTAATGTTTAATAGAATATATTTTCTCCATTTTAAAATAAGTGATGTTTTGATTTTAATAAAATTTGAATATAAGTGAAAAATAACAAATTTATTAAATAAATTAAAATTAGTAAAAATTTGCTCAATTTTTGGACCACTATTTTGAACATTCTCATGATTATATATTTTTTAGTTATTTTAAATGTGTCAATTTTATATTCATGTTCACAAGCATTATTTTGAAATGATACTATTTAATTGTTTATTATTGTTGATGAACGAGTATCCACAAATAATCAACAATTTGTCAAATATGGTATATATTAAATGCTGAAACATGTTTCAACTTGTAAATTGTCCAGTGTTGCTTCACCTTGTTACATCTGGTTAGTCTTGTGTTCGAGCCCATGTACTAGCTTAATTTTTCATCTTTAAAAGCTTTTACTTCTAAAGTGTCACGTCAGCTTTGAATATGTGTCCACCATGTCACCACAACAATGACAAGTCAGTATCTCCGTTAACTATTGGATGTGAAGTTAACGGAAGAACTAAAATTGTACAATTTGAAAAAAATAGAGACCAAAATCGAGTAATTAAAAATTGAAAGACTAAAATTACACAAACTCAATATTAGGGGACTAAAAAGTAAAAATACAATTAAAGTCCCACCGGTAGCTTATGAGATAGCTTATGCGGAGCTTATGGAGTCACTAGTGCTGAGTAAGCTTTGTAACCCGAGTTGGAATCCTTCGTTCCATTTGATTTTGATTTTACGCGGTCCCTGTCTCTATTCGAAACCCTTGCGCCTCCTTCGCCTTTGAACTTGTTTTTGATTGCTTGCATCTCTTCTTCACTGCCAGGTAAATTACCCATCTCGTCTTTGATTTTTTCATTTTGCGAAGTAACACTTTTGTCTTCAAATACCCACCTTGCATAATGTGGCACAAAGTTTGTTACTAGTGTTGGAACTTACTTGTTTTAGTTAGTGACAGTTATTTGGAACCCTTGTAGTGCAAGGATGGAGGTTGTTTTGGCATCTTCCTCTGTTGATGGTGGGATAGGCTGCTGGGACCTTCATACAGGTGCTGAGCAACTCCGCTACAAATCATGTTCATCCCCCTTTCATGGCCTTGTCTCTGTTGGTGCTCACTTCTTTGCATCTTCTCAGCTTCGAGACCCATCAGCTTTATCTGGTTCTGTTTTCTTCTGGTCCTGGTCCAAGGTCTTTTATTCTTTCCTCATTTTTCTTATTTTCATTGTTGTTATCTAACAATTTCTTAGATGATGAATGAATAATGAGGGATGATTGATTATATTTGTTACTTGCATGATGGGTGTGTATGCAGCCTCAAGTTGAAGTTAAGAGCTTTCCTGTCGAACCTATTAAGCCCCTTGCTGCTAATCACTCGGGTACCTATCTAGCCGGTGGAGCTTTGTCAGGCGATATATACTTTTGGGAGGTAAGTTTTCTTCTTTGGTGGATTATTATTATTATTATGCATCGAAGGTTGGTTTCAGATTGATGGAAATATTTTATCAAATTTAATGCTTGAATTGTTCGGTAGTATGGAGGAGACATATAGATTCGGTAGTAAGGAGAGTAGACTAGATGAGGGAGCAGTACAGTAGCTAGAGGCAGAGGTAGACCTAGAAAAACTATACGTGAAACTATTAAGAAGGATCTAGAAGTCAACGACCTCACTATAGACATGTTTTATGAAAGGCAACTATGGCGTCGAGTGATCCATGTAGCCGATCCCACCTGGTGGGATTAGGCTTGTTGTTGTTGTAATGCTTAAATTGTTCAGGGAGACATGGCTGATATGCTCAACTTACCCTGAAAAGTTTTTTGCGGCATTAGGTTGTGGAGAATTATGAATTGAAAGTGGGAAATCGGTTCCCTGTTTCTTTTTCTTTTTTTATTGTATTGTACTGAGTTGATTGCATTACTTGTAAGGTTGAAACTGGCAGATTGCTTAAGAAGTGGCATGCTCATTATAGGGCTGTTACTTGCCTGGTATTTTCTGAAGATGACTCACTGCTGATATCTGGTGCTGAAGATGGATCCGTAAGAGTTTGGTCTCTCTTCATGTACTTGATGCTCATCTTGTCTCTTCATTTTTTTTATCTCCTGTTGTTTTTTTTTCTTTTGGGGTAATAAACTGCTCGGGTACTAGCAATGCTAACATTATGGCATAAACTACTTTGCATGTCATGGTTCAGGATATTTGATGATTTGAGAAGCCGGGAAGCAAAAAATCTTTACAAGTATAGTTTTTCAGAGCATACCCTGCGTGTAACTGATGTTGTGATTGGTTATGGAGGGTGCAATGCAATTATAGTTTCGGCATCAGAGGATCGGACCTGCAAGGTTTGTTTACTGTTTTATGTGTGGCAGTGTTGTTGTAGAAAATTAGATAATCAATTATGTTTATTGAATTATATTTACTATTCTGAGCTTAAATCGTCAACCTCTACTATTTGAAAATTTTAGTCATTTATGGTTAATTGTAACCTTGACATACCAAAGCTTTCATAACATAGGGGGAAAACTAGCTGTTCTTGTTGTTGGGTGATGACAACAAGTTTGCATATTATTCTTTTGGCTTAAATATGTTTTTAGTCCCTCAATTTTAAGAAATTGTTGCTTTTAGTCCCTCAAATTTAAAACGTGTGTTTTTGGTCCCTTATTTTTAAAAATGTGTCACTTTTAGTCCCTGGGGTCATTTTTCAATTTGAAAAGTATTTTTTAAATTTATATTTTAACCCCTCCCAAATCCATATTCTCACCTTATCCCCTTTCCCTTAACTTCTAAAAATTTTCTAAATTTATATTTTGACCCCTATTAAATTTAGAAAATACTTTTTAAATTTAAAGTATGGTCCCAGGGACTAAAAGTGACACAATTTTAAAAATGAGGGACAAAAAATACACATTTTAAATTTGAGGGACTAGAACAACAATTTCTCAAAATTGAGGGATTAAAAACATATTTAAGCCTATTCTTTTTATGTATGTGAGGCATATTACTCTTTTGGCCATGAGCATAATACATTTTCGAGAACTGATAATGTAATAAAAATTTCAGCTAATCTAAAGAATAATTTAATTGTAAATGAAAAGTGTGTTCCAAGTTTTTTTTTTCTTTCAAGTTTTCCATTAGTGTAACCTGACTTTTATTATTATTGGAATGGACTTTAGTCTAGTCTGTTAGATCTCCATACTCAGGTCCCTTTATTTAATTATCTTTAACTCGTGGTTACTTTTTACACTGTTGGTTATTCTATTGTATTAATATATTCCCTCTTTTTGGATTGATACCATGCATACAGAAGCTGTGTTCCTCAGTTGTGAATTTTTCAGAATATAAATGAAATCACGTTTTCCAATTTAATGTAGCTGACCCAATTTCATGGGATAAGGCTTGGTTGTTGTTGCTTATATGTTTTCCAATTCACAGATATTGCTTTTGTATTCTAATTTATTTTCTTTTTCAGGTATGGAGCTTATCTCGGGGAACACTACTACGAAATATAGTTTTCCCTTCAATTATTGATGCCATTGCATTGGATCCTGCTGAACATGTCTTTTATGCTGGCAGTAGAGATGGAAAAATATTCATTGCTGCACTTAACACTGAAAGAATCGCTACTAATAATTATGGGATGCATATCGTTGGTTCATTTCTAACCAGAGGTTATCTTTTCTCCTCTTATTGTCCAGATCTTGAATATGTTGACCTGTTTATGTCCTCTCTGTCATGTTTTTTTTTTATAAAAAAATTGCATATATTATTCCGAGCTTATTTCTCTATGGATTGCTTTCCCTTATGTATATTTTGTAAAATTGGATCATGTAGTTGACATGTATTTTTTCTCTTTCATCTTGACTGTCTTATGCTCTCCCTAGCAACATATATGGTAGTTGCAATGCAATAGTATAGTTCTTAGAGAGCGAGATGATGGAAGCGTTCAGTTTTATTGTTTAAAATTTGTGGATAAATTCAAAGAGTTTGGGGTCCCCCCAGAATTTAATTCTTAACTATGATGAATCCAAGTGAACATTTAGTCCCCATACTGATCACAACAGATGATGGATCTGAGATAGTTTATGTTGAAATTATTAGTTTGTTTTTATCCAGAGATGATTCTAATTTATTAGGCCCGAATTATGTTGAGATATCCCCCATAGTATCAGTGTTAAGAATTTATGTAGTAAACAATGAGATGAGCTATGCTTCATTTGTCCATAAGCAAATCCATTCCTTACAATTTTAATTTTGTTTGTAACATCTCGCGAGCCTTTTTGCTATGTCTTATATCAATTACAGTTTGCAAAAAAATTAAGCTCAAGCTGTGTAATGTCATTTTACTAACTAATTTCCTCATTTTAACAGCAAGGCAGTTACTTGCTTAGCATATGGCACAGGTGAGAATTTGTTAATATCTGGGTCTGAGGATGGAATAGTTCGCATTTGGAATGCCAGAACTCATAACATTGTCCGCATGTTTAAACATGCTAAAGGTAAGTGAACTTCGTGAAATTTGGCCTACATGTGGTTTGGTATTGCTTTTGCAGAACAGGCTTTCTGATTGCATATCTATGTTTAGTAAAGCTTGTAGTTGTGCTATTTATTATGAAGGGTTACATATGTTTTTAGACTTTAGTCCCCGTAAATAGGTAAATGTTCACTTTTAGTCCCTAAAAATTGTCTCTTTTTAGTCCTCCGTTTCTAGAAATGTATCATTTTAGTCCCTATGACCAATTTTTAAATATAAAAAATATTTTTTAAAATTCATTTTTACCCCTCTTAATTTTCAATTCTCAATTTTCACCAAACCCTCATTCTCCAAAAAAATATATGGTATTGTTCTAGTTTATTCTCGGATGGCACTGAATCACCTTCACAGCGTGGTATCAATCACATGTTTGTATTCAACATTGAGTCTGTTTAAGCATGCATTTTTTTTACATTTGATGTTAATCTTTGTGGATGCTGCAGGACCTGTAACTAATATTCTTGTTGTTAGACAAGAAATTGACTCGAGTAACCATATATCTTCTAATTTACAAGCATCCTCAAAAAAGCAGGGGGCTTATCCTCCTTTGGAAAAATATTCAAATTCAACAGATGAAGACTGTTACCAGCCTTGGGGGTGGCAGGAGATGCATGGATGTTTCATATGTCAGTTCTCATGTGATATCTAATTATATGCATGGATGTTTCATATGTCAGTTCTCATGTGATATCTAATTACATTAAGGAACTTCAGGTTTGTGTGTCTTGATAATTAAGTGTCTTAATATTTATAGTTATTGGTCTTCATTTTTTTTTCAATTTAAAGGATAGCCATGCTTAAATCCTGTTTGTGATTTAACCTCTCTTTTAACCGAATGTCTCAGCATCAAGGTTCAGCTGCTGCTTCTGAAATGGAGATAGAGAAACTAAAATATGATTGCCAAAGGTCATTGCAGATGGTTAACCAATGGAAGAAAATGTATGAAAACTTGCATCAATTTAGTATAGAGGAGCTGTTGGATGGTGGTCAAAACAAGAACCTCAGATGAAAATGACAAATAAGACATGTTTTTCTAGCCATGCACGTCTTCAATTTTGGAGTAGAATTTGTATATCTCTAGGATCACAAGATTCCCCTCTGCGAGTTTGTTATGCTTCATCTTATTATTATTATTAGATTTTTTTGTTGTTGGTATTTTACACTTTTTTCTTCTTTTAAGGTTGTACTTTGAGAATCTTCATCCTTTTATTTTTTGATTGATACGTTTAAAGAATTCATTATTCAGACCTACTTACAATATTAGAAGAAAGTTTTTGTGATGGATTCTGATTCCTGATTTTAGCACTTGGAGAATTTTTCATGTATCCACTAGTGAAGTCTATGTTGGAGGCCCATTTCGCTTAATTTTGCTTTACCCTGTACCTGGATTAAGTGAAATTGGGGAGGACAATCAACGGAGTTCCCTCGTTGAGAAATAGAAACTTGTGGGAGAAACTAGAAACCCTAGGTGCTGCCTCTTGTAGGAAGAAGCTTGAGCGGCGATGGGGCTGTTGTGCCGGCGTTTCGTCGCCGTTTGCTGCGCGGTGGCCCCCCAATTTCCTCTTATCTTTTCGTCTTTTTTTTTCTTTCTGTTTTTGCCTCCTTCAAATCCGCTGCCGCCTTTGGTAGGGTGGTGCCGCCACTGCTGTGTAGTTCCTTGGACCGCGGCAAGTCCTTTGTTGGGAGTTGGAGGGCGCGCTGCCGCTGGGATTTGGACGAGTTCCGCCCTTGTTCGTTGCGCTTGTGGTCGCCTTCTTTCTCAGTTGGGTGGTGACTCTCTGCAGGTCTTTTGGTTTCGTCTTGGTGGTCGTTTGGCTTTTGCTCTATGGTGGTCCACGGTGGTTCGTGTGGTGGTGGGTGGTTGTGTTGTGGTTACGGTCGTGTAACTAGTCGCAGTACTACCACTCTTGCCCTCTCCCGGTGTGTTGGCTGGATCTTGACATATGTGCAACTCCATTGAGGTTGAAGGCTCTGGGTGCCCCAAATGGGTCAAACCCATCCCACTCCTATGTATCTTTTTCATGTTTGTGGTGTGCTAGGTTTGGTGTTAAGTTGTGTCTCTTGGTTTTGTGTCTATTTATTGTTGTTGTTTTTTTGTGTCTTTGTGTTTGTTGTTGGTTGTTTTCCTTTGTTGTTTTAGTTGGGCAGTTGGGAGCTGAATAGGTTTCGTCATAGCATAGCATGGGGTTTAATGTTTATCGGGTAGCTCTAGCATATCTATTTAGGGCCATGTATTCAGGGTCCCGTCTGTGTATCTATTGGGCTTGGCCCGTTATCAATCTACTCTCACATTTGACAAAAAAAAAAGTGAAATTGGGGTGGGAATTTTGGGAATATTAGAGGGGAGAGGGGTTTATCACCAATATTTTATTTATTTGGGAGTGTTACGAAAAAGAGAAGGATGTAATTCTTTTTTGAAAGTTCTACAAAACACTTTCATAGTATATTTTTTGAATTTCTCCCAATTAAAGGTTTTGATTCTTTTATTAAAAAATTAACATTCATATAAGGTAGGAGACTATTCACCATTCCCTTCCCCCTCAGATTGTTAAACGCTCACCTCTCTTCTCCTTTCAATTCTCAAACAAACCGTTAGCTACGATTTTTTTTAATAAAACTCATACATTTATGAATGAATAGTTAAATTATGAATATAATAGTTGATGATAATATAAAAAATTGTCACCATTTATGGGTTGCTATATATATAAGCTAACCCTTTTTTCTAAAAATGCTTTTGGGCGATCATATGACAAAGACGGAGCATATGAAACTTTATGTGAAATGATAATATTCTTTTGTATCCCTGATGAGAATCAAGGATCAACAAGCTTGGATAAAGAAGAAGAAAGCTTGAAGATGCTATGCTAAAGGAGTTGGACCAAATATTTTCAATTAGGCCCAATGAAGATGTGAAGGATTATAAATTTAATACAAATTAGTGAAACATCTAATGAGGTTTGAAATAATTGTAATTAAGATTTTTAATCGTAATTAGGTGTTTTGGACCATGTTTGGGTTTTGGGTCTTGAACTTTGCTTATTTTACATTATGACTTTTGTAAGAAGCTTTAGGTATAAGTTTTTGAATCTTTCATTGGATCACATACCTTAGGGTTTTAAAGACTATTTAAGCTTCTTTTGTAAGACTCATTTGACAACTTTGATGAAATTTGAATTTGACTCAATTTTTGAGTGAGGGTAGGGTTCTTGTGTGGAATCAAGCTTGATCTTATCAAAGGCTTATTCCTTTGTGGCAATTCTCGTCAAGACTTATTAATCAATCTCCCTTGGGGTTTGATTGTGGCGTCTCTTTTGTAAGACCTGTATTCTTTTATACGCATTTTCTTCTGTATTATTATATAAATAACATTATATTCAAATTATGATCAAGTGAGTGTTAGTTAGAAAAATAAAATCATAATTAGAATGTAATAGGTCATAGAAAGTAGTAGTACAAATTTGAGTTAAAAACTCAGACAAAGTTCAGTCTGCGTTTTGTCTGTCAGTGAAGATTAATATTTGTGTAATACTTTGATTAAACCTAGAAAAGAAATATGATTCTTCAAATAGTATTTTTATATTATTTATGATTTTTAGGAATTTTTCTATGATTTTTCTATAATGTTACAGTTTTGGTCCCTATAGTAAGAATAGGTTGATTCGATGATTGAATGAGGACCAGAACAAGGTCAAAAAAATATTTCACTGAGTCAAATAGTGTTTTTACATTATTTAGAATTTATGAGAATTTTTCTAGAATTTTTAGAAATTTTTTCTATTTTGACCCCAGTTACGGGTAACGGGTAAAAACTATAATTATCGAGAAACCGGTAAAGACCAAGAACCAGAGATGAGGTTGCAGGGAAATTTACCAGAAGGAGGATGATGACACAGGTGTGATGATGTCATTAGGCATAATTAGTCATAATTACTAATTTTTAAGAAAATACCATTTTACCCTTAAGCTTTGGTATTTAATTACCAACTTGTATTGAATTGATCTTATCCTATTTACCTCTCCAAGATCAGCCGCCCATCATCCATAAAAAGGGATAGATTTTTATTATTCTTATCCTTGATGAGTGTTTGATGAGTCATGATTTAAAAGATAAGCTTTATCCTTTCCTTGGTTAAAATTAACCATGTTATGATTACACAAAACCATGATTAACATAAAAACTAACCAAGGTTTGTTCCTTGGAGCTAGATGGTCGATCAAGAGGGCTTCCCATTTAGATATTTTCTTTCCTTACTCATGAAGCTAATTCACATATATCAATTATTGTTAGAAAACAAATCCATTCCAACAATTAGTTTATCTCTCTAAAGCAATTTTCTCTTCCTTCTCTCTAAGCTCCATCTTTTTCCTTCAACCATTTCTTCCATTTCCATGAAGCTCTCAATCATCACCCACCATATATTTTGATCCTTTACTCAAGCATCAAGTATAAAGTATCAATTTTTTTCACTTTAAACACTTTGTCTTCAATCAATCTTTGAGATCATCAAGTTTTGGTTCAAGTTGTTCTTATTTGTTTCAAGAGCACAAGGTAGGATCTTTTTCTTTTATTTTCTCTAAGTTTCATAACCAAGTTGTTCATGGTGGTTATTTTGATCTACCCTTTCTCCTAAACTTGTTTTTGGATCTCTTTGTTTAAGGCTTGAACTAGAAAGGTGTTGGTGGAATAACTTGTTCTAAAGGAGTTTTCTTTGGATCCCTTGGGGAGTCTTCAAGAGGTAGGGGTGAAGATGAACTCATAAATTTATAGGAACTTGATAGATTATGTGCAAAGTTTGGGTTTGATATTGGTGTGTTATCTAAAAAGCATAATAAGTTATAACTATTAATAAAAGTGTGATATTTGATATTAATGATATTTATACTCTTATATATATATATATGTATAAATATATTGAAGTGTGTTATGAGATGTTATAATTTTGTTTTAAGCATTTTGTTTGGTGTATGTTCAATTATGTATATGAAAAACTTGATCTTTGAGCATGTGAATGATTATGATTTTTGTGACTTATTTGAGTTGTGAACAAACTAATAAATCATGTGAAAATACCTTTAAGAGGTGGTATAAAATGAAGAGTAAATCAAAGAGTTGGATTGGAAAATCACAAAGTTTCATTTTGAACCAAAACAGTGGACTTCACACCACGGGTGTGATCTGTCCCTGAGGCTGTGAACAGTTCTGGATTTCTGGGCAGTATAAGACAGCCGAATCTATCCCCTGCTGTGAAAAATTTCATAGCTGTAGTCCTGCGAATTTTTGGAAAACATGTTGATTTTGAAACTACATGGACTAAATCTGTAAAATAGTAATCTTTAGGGACTAAAAGTGTAATTTTGAGCAAAATTGAATTAAATTAGTAATTTATTTATGTAAAACAGAAAAAGGTGAAGTTTGGGTAAAAGTAAAAATAAAAATAAAAATTAGAAAGGTCAAAACGTAATTTTTCCTACAAAAGGCAAAAATGGTAATTTTTCCATAAAACTTGAAAATATTAATATAAGTATAATTTTGCTAAGTTAAGAGGAAATAATCTCTAATTAAATTATTAAAGATAGTTTGTCATATGTGAGATTAATTATCACTTATTAATCAACAAGTGCATAATTGAATGAGTGTCCATAAGACTTAGGGAAAATTATCTGAAACTTAAAGAACTATGAAATTTGGCTAAGGTTTGGAACCTAGCTTGATGATGGAATCTTTGGCTATGGCTTGGAGTCTAGCTTGTTAATAATTGTGGTTATGGTTTGAAACCTGACTGGTATAAATCAAAGGCTTGAAGTCTGTTGATAAATTGATTTAAGGCTTGGAAGCCTATGATATAGAATAATAAAGCTGAAAGCTTAAAGATCAATATGACAACAATTGTGATTGTGAATTTTTCATGTGCATACAAATTGCATTGATGTTGAAGAGAGAGCTACACCTAAGAAATAAAGGTGTGAGTTTGGGCAGTAAGGTCGCTGGTTGACCTTGGGGACGTTTGGGTGACCATAATTCCACAGGGGACCGGAGATTGGCCTCTTCGTGTCGTGGTGAGATGGATTCCCTCACACAAACGATCCTGACTTGGAACTGCAGTTCTCATGATTAGTAACGGTGATCCCTGAATGGCGGCATATATCTGGGATAATGCTTACCAAAATGGAATAGCTATGTTAAGGGCAAATCCGGCTTTTCGCTCCTCTGATACTGGAAGTCTAGATCCATGGATTAGGTTTGAGTCTGAGTCTCATGCATAAATAAAGGAATGACATACATATGATTATCACTGATGCTTTGATTTAAATTATGGGCTGTATATGTATGATTATATGTCTGGTTGTATGTCTGTCATGTTTCCTATGTTTGGATTTATGTTGGAATTCTTACCCTTTCTATGTTATGTATATTTTGGCTTTATTCTGTGTTGCGACGTTTTGCTTTACGTGAAGATGGTGAGACGCAACCCTCTTTCTGAAACCCTCAGTTTTGAGTTCCTTGACGCGGGCAATGGACTACCGTCGGGTCAGATGTTTTGAGTAGAAGCGAGTCGCTCGTTGTTTGAATAACTATTATCCTTGGGGTTAGTTCTATAAGCCAGCCTAGGATTTGGGGTTTATCTTTAATGCATTCTGTTTTTAATTCCTGGTTTGTAATATAATGCTACTGATGGCATTTAAAATGTTGGTGTGTAAGGCCTAAGTGCCAAGACCTATGTTCTATGTTCTTAATTTCTAAGTTTCATTTTCGAATACAGTAAGTTTAATTCATGCTGTACAATTGTTTACAAGGTAATCACATTTGTGAAATATTTAATTAAGTCTTTTGAAAAAAAATTTACCTATATTTTTAAATAACAAATAATAAGAAAGTGTATAGTTTCCGCGTTTTTTCCAACAGTGTGACGCCGGGGCGTTACATCTTTCATCCCTTCTTCTTCCATCTTTTTGGTTTTATTCTTCTCTTTTGATAAGAGTTCTTGTTCTTGAGTTGTTTTATGTCCCTATTTCTTATCATGTGGTATCTTGAGCCTGCACCTTGGATTGGATTGTTTGAATTTTTGAAATTCAAATTACATTGAATCTGAATTGATGCGCTAAACATGCGTCTAGATCTGATTTCGTTGGGCTTTTGATCTATTATATTGAATCATATGATTGTCTTTGATCCATGTCCGTTTCGGTGTTTGAAGAAGTTCAGATTTGGCGCCACCTAATATTCTTTTGATCATTGAATTTGATCCATATTTGTCTTACATCGTGTTCTTGTGATGCAAATCTGATCTCACAGTGTTCTATTCATATTAAATTTGATCCATCTTTAGTTGATTAATTTGTTATTCAACACAAGTGCAGATTGCTATTCTTAGATCCACATTGGCGCAAATTTTTCTTCATGCATGAGAGGTGTTTGTGATAAGTGCTGAACCAATTTTTTTTTGTGTCCTACCAAATATTTGATTAAATGACTCATTGAGTTCTTAGTGTTGTCCTTGAAATTAGCCTACCATATATTTGATTAATTGACTCATTGAGTTCTTGGTGTTTTTTCTTGCTATTAGTCTACTACATGTTTGATTATTGGACTCATTGAGTTTTCTCTTCTTCTTGAAGAAGAAGAAAATATTCAAAAAAATTCAAAAAAAGAGTGAAAAAAAAAGAATAGTGACTTGTTTGTTTTCATGTGTTCACTTCATTTTTCACGACCATTAGGATACTTTTTTTGTGTCTTGTTTGATTTTCATGTTTTTTTCTTCTTCTCTTAGTTTGTCATACATTGTGAATCTCTTTGAGTTTATCTTTTCTTTTTCTAATTAGCTTTTCTTGTTTGTCATTTGTGGACTCTTATGTGTTTTGTCTTTAAGTTGTTCCTTTTTTTTTTGGCTTCTAGGTTGATTCATAGGTTTTGTGTTGATTGCTACAATTGTTGTGTTTCTTTGAAACTTGGTTACATCTAAGACCTCCGAGAAGGGCCATAGGGAGTGGAAAAAGGCAAAAGAGTACATTACATAAAAGCCTTATTTTGAGTGTAAACACGAGTGGCTTGAGTGTATACACGTGAGAAGAGTGGTGAGGATTCTCTTATCATTTCTTGTTATTTGCTAACTTGTGTTTTGTGAAGGATGTCAAGGGAATACGTTGGTAGTAGTGAAGACACTATTTCTCAAAGGACAGCTAATTTGTCCGCCCAATTGAATAGACAGATGGAGAGACAAATGGAGAGGATGGAGAGACTCTTGGCCACACAAAGAGATTAATTTAATGAGAGATTTGAGGCTATGAGAGGGAGGAGGCATTCTACTAGTGAGAGAGATTTCAATGAAAGAGAAAGAGAAAGGGGGAAGAAAGGAGGCATGGGCATAGAAGGAGAAATAGGAGGGAGAGAGAACATGAGAGAAATTATGATGAAGAGAGTGAGAGAGAAAATGATAGGAGAGGAAAATACCATAAAAGAGATAGAGATGATAGACTTGAGGGTGTAAAGGTGAAGGTACCTAAATTTCAAGGAAAGAATGACCCGGAGGCTTACCTTGAGTGGGAGATAAAAGTGGAACAAATCTTCTAATATCACCATTATAGTGAGGAGAAAAAGGTAAAGATTGCCTCATTGGACTTTTTCGATTATGCACTCATTTGGTGGGATCAATTACAAAAGGAGAGAAGGCGGAATAGTATGCATCCTATAGGTGATTGGGAGGAGATGAGAGCTACCATGAGAAGAAGATATGGGCTATCTCATTACATTAGAGAGATCCATAACAAGTTGCAAATGCTTGTTCAAGGAAGCAAAAGTGTTGATGAATATCATAAGGAGATGGAAGTAGCCTTGTTGAGGGCTAATGTTCAAGAGGAACCCAATGCTACTATAGCTAGATTCTTGCATGGCTTGAATCATGACATTAGAGATGTTGTGGAGTTGTATCATTATGTTGAACTTGAAGAGTTAGTGCACCAAACTATCAAGGTAGAGCAACAATTGAAGAGAAAGAGCACATACAAGAAATACCCCTCCAACTACAACCCAAGTTGGAAAGACAAGTCTAAGAGGGATGGAGAATCATCATTTAAAGAGAATGAGCACAAAGAGGCTTCGACCTCCAAGGCAATTTCTACTAAACCTTCTACTTTTAATGCTTCTCCTTCTTCATCTCATAAGTGTAGAAATATAAAATGTTTTAAATGTTTGGGGAATGGTCACATAGCCTCACAATGCCCTAATAAGAAAACCATGGTCTTGAAGAATGGGGTTATTGAAAGTGAGTCATCATCATATTCTACTTCTTCTTCTTCATCTAGTGAAAGTGAGAGTGAATGTGAGGCCATGCCACAAGAGGGTGATTTGCTTAGGTTGTTGGGAAATCATATGATAGATGCAGGTGATAGCCAAAGGGAAAACATTTTCCATACTAGATGTTTAGTGCTAGGCAAGACTTGTTCTTTGATCATTGATAGTGGGAGTTGTACCAATGTTGCTAGTACTAGATTGGTTGAAAATGGTGATTTGCTAGTTGATAAACAAGTTTTGATTTCATTTGAGATTGGAAAATATAGAGATGAAGTTTTATGTGATGTAGTGCCCATGGAGGCCGCCCATATCTTGTTAGGAAGGTCATGGCAATATGATAGACATGTTACTCATGATGGTCTTTCCAACAAGTTCTCATTTGTTTTCAATTCAATAAAGATTACTCTTGTACCACTTTCTCCAAAGAAAGTATGTGAAGACCAAGTCAAATTGAGAATAAAAAGAGAGATTGAAAAAAGTGAGTTGAGAGAAAACAAGAGTGATAAAGAAAATAGTGGGGAAAGAAAAGGAGAAGATTATGAGAACAAAAATAAAAAGAAAGAGGACAAAAGAGAAAAGAAAGATAGGAGAGAAGAAAAGAGAGAAAATAAGAGTGAACAAAAGAAAGAGAGAAAATTGGAGTCTTATTAAAAAAGAGAGTGAGGTGAAAAGAGCTATGTTAGCAAGACCTTATTGTTTTCATATTAATGCTAACCTTGATGTTTCTTTGCCTCTTGATGTTACAACTCTTTTGAAGGAATCTAAAGGTGAATTTTCCAAGGATATACCGCAACAAGTTCAGCGTTTGCAAGAAATTGGGCAACAAATGGATCTTGTTTCAAGTTCTTTGAGCACTAATGTACAAGAGTCTTGTTTTACTTATAGTGGAATAGTGGAATTGATAATTGGCATGACTCATTGCATAATTCTTATCATTTTTCTCAAAGAAAGACTTTTGAAGCCATGAAACATTATGCATTTAATCCATACAATACTTTTATGCTTCATTTGGCTTTTATAAACCAACTCTTACATAAATGTATTGATAAATGTGTTGATAGGACATATAGTGGAAAGTTGGGTAATATAAATAACATTGAAATATGTGTTGAATTAGCCACACTCCAAAAGCATGAGTTGAGTGAAGGACTTTGTGATGGGATATTGATTTATCACTTTCTATATGATCCGGGTGAGAAAACTTCATATCATTCTTTAACTAATTGATTGCTCTTCCTTCATGTAGGCTATGGTGACAAAGTAAACTCGAGGACGAGTTCTCTTGAGGAGGGAGAGTATGATGAGAATCAAGGATCAACAAGCTTGGACAAAGAAGAAGGAAGCTTGAAGATGCTATGCTAAAGGAGTTGGACCAAACATTTTCAATTAGGCCCAATGAAGATGTGAAGGATTATAAATTTAATACAAATTAGTGAAGTATCTAATGAGGCTTGAAATAATTGTAATTAAGATTTTTAATCGTAATTAGGTGTTTTGGACCATGTTTGGGCTTTGAGCTTTGAACTTTGCTTATTTTACATTAGGACTTTTGTAAGAAGCTTTAGGTATGAGTTTTTGGGTCTTTCATTAGACCACATACCCTAGGGTTTTATGGACTATTTAAACTTCTTTTGTAAGACCCATTTGACAACTTTGATGAAATTTGAATTTGACTCAATTTTTGAGTGAGGGTAGAGCAAAGGCTCCTCTAGGGTTCTTGTGTGGAACCAAGTTTGATCTTATCAAAGACTCATTCCTTTGTGGCGATCCTCATCAAGACTTATCAATCAATCTCCCTTAGGATTTGATTGTGGCATCTCTTTCATCCCTTCCTCTTCCATCTTTTTGATTTTATTCTTCTCTTTTGGTAAGAGTTTTTGTTCTTGAGTTATTTTATGTGTGAATCCAATCAAAGGTAGATCCATATTTCATATCAGTCCTTGATGAGTTTTTTGTCATTATCTTAAAATATGAAATAATTTGGTGGCACAAGAATTTATAAAATTTAGTGTTGACTTAATTATGCATATAACTTGTATGTACTAGATATATAATATAATATATAATATATAATAGGTTTAAATATGTTTTGGGTCCCTGTAATATAGAAAATTTTGAGTTAGACCCCTATAAAAAAAGTCAAACTATTTTCATTCTCCTTTTTATTTATTTATTTATTTTAGTCTTTGATTAGCGTTGACCCCTGATGTGGCACTGTGAGGTCCCTATAAAATTTCTACGTGACACCTCATTAAACCTATGTAGCTTACACGTCACCTAACACATACATATAAAAATATTAGGTTTTTAACTTAGTCTCTCTAAAAAAAACGTGTTTTGAATTTAGTCTCTCTTCTTCTCCCCCTTCTCCACCACCACCACCACCTCCACCTCCTTCTCCACTTCTCGCCCCTTCACCACCACCACCACCCCCACCCCCACCCCCACCCCCACCACCACTTCTCCTTATATAGTTGCACGTCTCCTGCAACACTTTCGATGCTAAAACCTGCAGAAAAATCATCCCATTCGTCTCCTGCAACACTTTTGATGCTGAAACCTGCAGAAAAATCATTCATATATGTTCACTAATATACATAATTAGAAACAGTAACTTTTTTTTTATGTTTTTGTTTTTATATTTTTTCACTTTAAGATGGAAAAGCTCTTACAAATGCTCAGCAATTTTGCAAGTAAGAAATGCTATTGGATGGAGACAGAGGTTTCAGATATTCTAACATGTAAATTTGAAGAAAAAATATTTCAGAAGTTCCAATTTGAAGATTCATTTAGGTGTGTGTAAAGTGTAGGGGTGGTGATGGTGGTGGTGTTGGAGGTGGGGGTGGGGGTGGTGGTGGTGGTGGAGAAGGAGGGAGATGGGGAGAAGGGGGTGGTAGTGGAGAAGGAGGAGAAGAAGGTGGGGGGACGTGGGGAAGAGGGAAGGTAGGGGAGGAGGGAGGGGGAAACCATGGAAGTGAGGGGGAAGGTGGGGGGAGGTGGTGGAGGGACATGGTGGGGGAGGAGGAAGGGGTGAAAACGATGGGGACTAAAATCAAAATTTACTTTTTAAAGAGACTAAGTTAAAAACTTAATATGTTTATAGGAATGTGTTAAGTGATTTATCATTTATACAAGCCACGTGGGTTTAATAAACTGACGTTAGGAAGACCATGTCAATATTTTTTGTCACGTAAGAGTGATGACAAAGACTAAAATGTGTCATATAAGCAGTCAACTTTACACAGTGACTAAAATAAAAATATAAATAAATGAAGAATGAAAAAAATATGATTTTTATTATAGAGACTAAATTCAAAATCCAAAATATTACGAGGACCGAAAACATATTTAATTCAGTATAATATATATAAAAAGTTATGGTAAGATATACATGAATAAGACTCAAGCACCACTCTCCTAGTCATATTTTGAACGCTGGTGGTGACGATGGGATGAAGCGCCACCATCTCTGACTCTCGAATATATTTCACTCTCCCTCTCCGTCTGATTCGAATGTGATTCACTGTATCTCCAATTTCTCGTCAAAATCTCGCGAGCTTCACCACTCGCTCCGCCGCAGACAGTTTTGGAAATCGAAATCAATCAATGGGGCACAGTTCGAAGAAGAAGAAGCGCGGAGGAGGCGGGCGCAGAAGCAAAGGAAGAGCACCTTCCAAAGATGGAGCTTCTCAGTTCGGCGCCGATGATGATAACGACCAACTCTCCGAGGAGATTACCGCACTGTAACTAACCTTATCTACCTTTGCTCTAGTACTTAACAACTTCATTCATTCATTCATTCATTAACCTGCCGCATTTGTGTTGTTTCGTAACTTGGATTGTTGTTAGATGTGCAATTTTCCAAGAGGACTGCAAAATTCTTCCCAGATCTCCTCCTCAAATAGTTTTGAAGCTCAGGTTTGTTTCTCTTCTCATATGAAATATGAATAGGATAATGATAATGATTTTGATGATATTGATATCTTATCGTTATTAATAATTATCTTAATCTTGTTGAGTGAGTGGTTTCTGCAGGCCCTACTCGAAGGACATGGGTTATGAGGATGTTGATGTTTCTGCTGTTCTTGTTGTCAGGTATGTGATTCAGTGATTGTTGCAGCTGTTTTTTTTTTTTATAATTGTTGTTGTTGATATGGCATCTCTGTTGCTACGAAGCCAATCACTGTATGTCCCTCTTTCTCTTTAGGTGCTTGCCTGGGTATCCCTTCAAGTGCCCCAAGTTGCAGATTACTCCTGAGAAGGGTTTATCAGAAACTGATGCTAATAAACTTTTGTCTCTCCTCAATGATCAGGTGCCTCTATCTTCCTTTTGGGAATAATATTTTTTGTTCTGTTGTTAACTGCTGATTATTATTTGTGTGGGAACGTTTGCCAGCTTATTCTTTGGTCACTGTGCGTGCTTTGATGCTTTTGGTGCCATAGTTGATAGAAAGGGGACCAGCTAAAACAAGGTGGAAGACATATGTATAAATGAAAAAAAAAACTTAAAAACAGGATCTGTAGAAAATTTCTAATGAAAAATTGAGGTGCATGGAACCAGAATGGCAGGATGCAGGATACTAAACCGAGTTTGAGTATATTACTACATGATTTTATTTTGAATTCTCTGGTGTTACTTTTTTCTTTTAATTCCTCATAATCTTATTGTTTCTTACCGGAGACTTGGAGAGTGATTGAAATTAGTTATTCGGTTTTAAGAGGAGTTTTCTAGAAGTGGTTCAGTTACTCTTTCAAGTTTCAATGACTCTTCTTTTGCTGTCTTTTTTTTTTTCTTCAGTTTTAGTGGATTCATTTTGTGTCATGTTTATTGGCTTCTCTTTTACGTTGAGCTCATTGCTGTTGGGATTTGCTACTTCTCATAGAGGGCCTGGGAAACCTGTCTCGTTTTTTTATTTTTCATTTCCCCCTTGTTCTTGCTTTTGAGGAGTGTAGTTGTCCCCTAGTTGTATTTCCCATTTTCTCCCCCCTCTCTCTCACACACACACACGGTTACACATTAAAAAATTGATACATTTTGTTCACAACTACTATTCTTTCCCTGCATCTGTTTTTTCCCTCTTCCCTAGCCTCTAGGTTTCTTACTTTGGAAGGAGTGAACTGTACTTATATTTTATTCTTGTCTTTTCAGGCTAATTTAAATGCCAGGGAGGGACGAGTAATGATCTTTAATTTAGTTGAGGCTGCTCAAGAATTTCTGTCTGGAATTGAGCCTATTGCCAAATCAACTGAATCTGTGAGCTTAACATTCCATATTTTCCGTTAAGCTATCATTACTATTGTTATTCATTCATATTCCCCCAAGCTTGTAAGTAAAATCAATATTAGTTTGTTTTTAATAGAAAAATAAGATTGAAGAAGTAGTATTGAAGTTCTTAATTTCAGTATTCAATGGGAACATTTCTGACTTGATTGCTGCTAATTGCTAAATGTTTGATGTTATTTAATTTCTTTTATAATTTTTGATGTTTGACCGATCATTTATTTCTGATAGTAATATGTTTCTATTCTCAGAAGCTTTTGCATTCAACTACAGAAGGCAATAAAGAATTGTGTCCCAAGGATATGGCATCTTCAAATAAGAATAGATCTTTTGTTTATGGTTTCATTGACCTTTTCAGTGGCTATGGAGAGTCCTGGAGTTGGGGTTTTGGAATAGATGAATCTGCTGGAAAAAGTTATTCTCTTCCTCACTCTAAGTTAGAAGCCTCCAAGCCACGTTTTGAAACCCGGGAAAAGAAATTTGATAGTAAGGAAAAACAGTTAATAATGCAAGAACTTCCTGCCAAATTAGATACTGTTGGAGAAGTTAGTGAAGACAGCAACAATAGCTTATCTTTGACTCAATCAAGTAGATCTCTGGTCGAGGATTTTGTAGGGAACAACAATGAAGGTGAGAAAGAGGTAATATAAAGGACATGATTTGCTTGTTGCAAGTGTCTGTGTACTGTTTTTTTGTTTGACATCACTCACATCAGTCTATTGTTTTCTTTTGTTCCTATATGTTCTACATTAATGTCTCAATTAGGGCAATAGTTTTAAGAAGTATTGTTGTTAAAGTCATTATTTCTGACAGACCAGAATTATGTTGCTAATTTTCAAAATTGACGCGTCTTTCAATTATTTTTGGGCTTTTGATACCTTGCTTTCCTCCTGAACTTGAAGGAAAAAATGGTTTTGATAAAGGTCATTAATACAATACATTAGAATGTTGAATTTTAATTCAACACAGGAAGATGAACAATGCAGATAATGTAATTTAGAAGTTATCAACCTTTGTTGGTCTGTAAGTTTGATGTTTGAACAATAAGTGAGAGTTTGATAGAACCCAAAAAGGTCCCTACCATAAACTGCTGGCGCTTCAAGAGACCAGTGAATCTCCAAATTTTCTAATACCAATTTCTTCTTCTTATTTAGTAAATCATCTTCTTTTATGGAAGAGGCAACATGAAACAAGGAAACTAAATCATAACATACAAATCCTATCTAGAAAAATAAGGAAACTAAATAACAGAACAAAATCCTATCTAAGTATATCAGAATCAAATCCTATCCAATCAGATTCTATCTAATTATTAGCTTCTTTTGCTTCAGTTTATGTATGTCTCATATCTGTGATTTTTACCTTGCTGTGGGCCTATCAGAGCTAAAAATAGAAAAGTGTAGCTGGAAGGAAATATAATATTACATGTCTGTGTATGTCAACCTATCTCAAGATTTGTTAAAAACCTAATCATCAGTCTTGTGGGGTAAAGCCTTACCTGGATTGTTAGGCGCATTACTGTTCATCAGTGAGGTCCAGGTTTGTTCTAACAAACTGAACAAAGATAACTCCAGATGGATATTTATGAGGAAATTCCTTGAATTGATGCAATGTGCCTCCATTCTTATGAAGGATGGGAAATTATTCATGTTTCATTGAAATTTAGAAATTCTATGATACTTGGTACCATTGTAATTGGCTTGCATCTGTTTGAGACGTCTGTTTATGCCAATTCCTTTATTTCCTATCTTTGCACATGCAGTATTTTATCGTTGATGAGTGTACAACAGAAGACAGCGAAGGCATGTATGACAGCGAGTCTTCAGAGTCTCTGTCTTCTGCTTCCTTGGCTCATAACCAAGCATCTCAAACAATAGAAAAGGATCTAGTAATGGTAAAACTCAAAATTTTATCATTATCAGCTTGTCACATGAGAATTCTGCTCAGCATTAATTTGGTTTTTCTTCCTTTTGCATTAGGTTCACATGCTTCGCATTGTTTGTGCTTCTAAAGGAACATTGGCTGATTCTTTGCCACAATTAGCAACAGAGCTGTACAACTTAGGGGTATAAAAAATATAATATATTACCAAAAATAAAATATTTATTACTTTCATTTTTAATAATTTCTGGTTCTACAATGATCCTAATCCTTTGAGTTATATTCCCAGATCTTTTCTGACCTGGCACGTGATATGGCATCTAAACCGCCTTCCCTTTTTAACAAAACCTTTGACCGTGTCTTCCAGAAACACCTGGTTTGCAAATCCACGGGGACATATTTTCTCTTTCTTACCTCTAAATTTGTTATTTATTTATTTAATCATTTGTTTGTTTATTTTGTCTAGGCATCATCCATAATATCTCCATTTTGGAAACCTTCTCCTGATCTTGGAGGCTCTAATACAGTTCCCCATAGTTCTCGCTATTTGAATGATTTTGAGGAGCTACGCCCTCTTGGTAAAGGAGCTTCATGAATTTATGTTTTGAGTTATATATGTCTATATGCACAATTCTTTGATGTCATACTCCTAGATGTATACCATGGTGGTAGTTGAGTACTATAATTATAATATCTTTCTGGCCGATGATCTTTTTTGTTTGTCTTTGGTGTTTGTTGGAATTGATAACAAGAGTTATTAATATAACTTTAGAAACAATAGGAACTTATGAAGAATTAAGGACTTTTAGGATCTTAGAAACTAGTTCAATCCTTTAATATTATTTAAAATATAATGTTGAGGAAATTATAATATTATAGAAAAGATGGATATAAACTGTAGAATACCAGTCTAATGGTACTTTGGACCGATATAATGCGAGGTTAGTTGCGAAGGAATACACTCAGACATATGAGATCATTTATGAGATGTTTACTCTAGTGGAGAAAATGTATATAGTCAGGATTATCCTCTCCTTGGCCTCGCATTTTGGCTCAGAGTTACACCTGTTCAATGTTAAAAATGCATTTTTGCGTAGAGACTTGGAGGAGGTATATATGGAGATTTCACTGGATAGGACTCTACTAATGGAGGGAATAAGGTGTGTAGATTAAGGAAGGCCTTATATGGCCTTAAGCAATCTCCCTGTGCTTGGTTTGGGAGGTCCACTCAGGCTATGGTTTCCCTGGGGTACAGGCAGAGCCAAGGTGACCACAATACACTCATAAAAGCAAATTCACACTATAGTTTTCAATTTGTTTCCTATTTTTAAATATTTGCACAGGAAACAATGAAAAATCATTTTTTTTGTTTTCACAGCTTCATGTAAAAATATTTAAAAAGCAAAAAATAGATTGAAAATAATATGACAATTTTGTAATTAATTAAAAGTAAAAATAGAAAAGGAAAACAGGAAACGGTTTCCCAAACCAAATGGGCCCTAATTTTATATTTTATCTAGTTATTGATGGTGAGTCTAATTCTGAAGGTTTTCTAGTAATTTGTTCTTGTGCTATTGTAAACACTAAACAAGGAGTGGAAAATTGTCTTCTCACTTCATTGGTTTTAGAAATTGTTGTTTCAATTATTAGGAAAGGTCTGGCAGGCCTAGGTTAGCTAGAAATTAGATTGTCATCCCACTTGGCCTTAAGTAGACCTTTTTGCTTTGATGAAGACACTAGGTTGTTATTTGAAGGGATTGTTCTATTCAGAGAAAGGTCCAATTCTCTATTACCTCATTACATGTCAAATTTCTGTACTTTCCTTTTCTTTCGGTGGTTCAAAGTTTGGGTTGCATTTTCAATGTGTTTTTGTTAGCAAATAATACGCCTATTTTCTCTAGCCCCCTCCCCCCAATGTATACAGGAAATTTCAATTTATTATAGTTTAGCTGCTGCTTTGGAAATAATGCTTTATTTCTATTGGCTATTGATGAAGTATTTCAATGAGTATATTCGAAGGTAATTAACTGGGTTTTCTTTCTAATCCTTTACTAAAAGATTTTGCTTGGCATTGGAAATAGGTCATGGTGGTTTTGGTCATGTTGTGTTGTGCAAAAATAAGCTTGATGGAAGGCAGTATGCAGTAAAGAAAATCCGCCTTAAGGACAAAAGCATGCCTGACCGAATATTAAGGTAAATTTAAATGAGCTAGGAAGGAACTATAGCCTTGGCAAAATTAACTGTCACTTTTTAATTTGTAATTTTGTCACTAATGTCAATAGTTCAGGGCATGATTATGTAATTATAGCTCATGCATTAAAATCATATTGATTAATATTAGAAAATCTTTCTTACCTGATCTAGTTGTTGCAAATCTTCAAATTCTTATTACAAAGTTGGTTGTATTGTTCATCTGCACTCTCTGATCCAACTCCTGCATGCTGCAATTTATGATTATTTTGGGGGTAATGGAACAGCATTTTGAAGCAGTAATCACAATATCTGTTGAAACTTCACCCTCTTTAGAAGCCCAGGTTTGCGAGTTTAAAACCCTAATATTCTGATAGAAGTATTAATTGTTGTGGTGTTTGAAGATGTCTCGGTAAACTAATCATGCTAATTGTCAACATTTTCATTCATTCATTACTTTACAGCCCAACATTTTTTTTCACCATAATGTATTGTGGGATGTGTGGTAGAGCTATCTAGCTTCAATTGTTATTTCAACGAGACTGGCCATAATTTTGCATTTCATCTATTATTGATCCAAATTACTGAGAATACTTACATTAGCTATCTGTTTCCCACTAATACAAACATTTCTTCCTTCCTTCAGTTTTACTAATGCTGTACCCTAAATTCTTAAATATCGTATATCAGTTTTCTCAAGCTGAATGAAATCCTGTACAGCTGCTTCAACTAGTATGTCTTGTAGTTGTATGTATGTTAAACTATATAAAGGAATCAAGATATAATTTAGATATTTATTGATGACAAAAAAAACAGCTGATATCTGATGTAGATCAGAAAGCCAGAAGATAGGATACGCAATAGAAGATGGAAGCAGATTTATAAGAAAATTGAAGAGGAAAAAATTGTGAAAATATCAAATATGTTTTAGTCATATTTACTTGATTGATGCTAATGTTCCATTGCGTAAAATTTAAATGACTCATGGAGGAGAATTTCAATAGAACTAAGGGGAGAGCAATATGACTTGTAAATAAATGTTTGCTAGGGTTCAATGTGGTAAACTTTCTATTTGCAATTTGCATCATACAGGGTCTTTTTTTTGGGCTCAATTTGATTTCATTTGAAGGTAAAAAACCAAGTTCAGTTATCTTGTTTATTTCTCATCTCATGTTTTGTTGTAATACATTTTCCTTTGTTGGCGTCCATATATCACTTTTTTTTCTTTCACGTTTTGAATATAATAGTAATGTCTTTATTTGATTACTACCAGTTGTGTCCATTTTCCTATCTCTTCGTTCTGTTTTCCTATATACTCGTTTTTTATTACCATTACTTACTTGTTTATCCATCTATCTATGATGAGAAATCAGGGAAGTAGCTACACTTTCTCGTTTACAGCATCAACATGTTGTGCGGTATTATCAGGTACATACTTTCTTGTTTTGTGCACCAATAACCAATTTGCTTATTATTGAAACTTTTTGTGTTTCTTGAATCAGTTCTTTGATTTCATTTTGTTTCTGCATTAACTGTATATTCTATTATGTTGACCATCCACCCTGGTATTTTGGATATGGTAACTTGTAGTGAATACTTCTTTGATTATATTCCAAGAAGGATACAGTTTGTGAAAGAGTCTATGAGTAGAGATGCAAATAAAATCCTTCCTTTTTCCACAGCATTATGTGCTTTTATGATGATTTTAATAACTGTAAAACTTCCAGGCATGGTTTGAAACTGGAGTTGCAGATTCTTATGGTGATCCTGCTTGGGGTTCAAGGACTCCGGTAAGCTCTACTTTCAGCTATAAAGCTGCAAGCTCCAATGATGCCATTGGGCGTGAGAATCAGCTTGAATCAACGTACCTTTATATACAAATGGAGTACTGTCCCAGGTAAGATTTTCAGTGAGTCATGTTCTTCATGTGCAGATTTATTTGTGGAATCATGCTTACTACCATGAATTTACTAGGGTACTATACTAGTTTATATTTAAGACTATTGTATTTTTTCAACAGAGATCATTTGAAAAGGTCTAGCTTTTGTCTAGCTTAGGTGGTTTGGGCACGTATGGAGGAGACCTATAGATTCTGGGGTAAGGAGAGTAGATTACATGGAGGGAAATGGTTTCACTATAGACATGATTCATGACGGACCACTATGGCGTTGAATGATCCATATAGTCGGCCCTACCTAGTGGGATAAGGCTTGGTTGTTGGTTGATTTTTTCCTTTTATGTTAAGGAGGGAGCATCTGCATCCCTTATCTTCCAAATTCTTTGTAATTATTTTCACCAAGTTATTGAGAGGTCCTCGATTCAATTATATATTTAACAAGCTTGGTGCATATGATTCATATGCTATAGCTTGAGGGTAAGTGTTGGAAACAATGTAAATGGGGTAATTATGTGCTGATTGTGTTGTATATTATTATGTAATTATAGTAACTAGGGCAACTGTAAATCCTTGTATTTATGACTCTTAGTATATATATATATATAATATCTTCCAGTGTGTAATTCTGACACACGGATTCCATCATATATCTCGTTTCTTTTTCTTCTCAACACATGCAAACACAAGTTCACAAGTTCACTCATTATTGTCCATTATGTTGTACTCACCACATTTCATTGTTGTTGGGTTTAAAGGACTCTTTGCCAGGTGTTTGAATCATATACTCATTTTGACAAAGAATTGGCATGGCATTTGTTTCGCCAAATTGTGGAAGGTTTGGCACACATACATGGGCAAGGAATAATTCACCGGGATTTAACACCAAGTAACATATTCTTTGATGCTCGCAATGATATTAAAATTGGTGATTTTGGTTTAGGTAAGATCCTGAACCATTAGTTGCTTATTTTCTTTCTCTAAATGTATGTTTCCAATATTTTCTCTATCTAGCTTGTTGTAACAATGAATAACTTCAATATATGTGAGTGCTGCTCATGAATTTATCGGAATATATGATAGGTCTAGAAATCTGTAGGCTAGAAAGATTTCCAAATTCCAATTGGATTTTGGTTTGCATATGCAAAGTTCATTTATCACTGTATTGCATTTTTATATTTACAGTTAAGGTCAGTGACAAACGCCTGCATATTTTCCTGGATGTTGTTCCATCTGTGTGTGTATAACATTATGTACCTTTCTTAGCATAGTTTCCCTGTTTTTGAATTTGATCTAAAGAATCATATAAAACAATGCACTGTTAAAGTTTGAGCTTTCTACTTGGAGGGAGTAGTGGTTGTTTGTGGATGCAATGTCAAATTTTCTACTGTTCTTTTTTTTCAGCCAAGTTCTTGAAGTTGGAGCAGCTAGATCAAGATCTAGGCCATCCTGCTGATGCAACTGGAGTTTCCATTGATGGCACTGGACAAGTTGGGACATATTTCTATACAGCTCCTGAAATTGAGCAAGGATGGCCCAAGATTGATGAAAAGGTGTAAAGCATTCATCATTATTTTTTTCTAGCTAGTTGATTTATATTTGTTTACATCTTCTGCAGTCATATAATATGTTTGCTTTAAGCAAAATTATGTAATTCTTGGGTTTCCTTGAGTTACAGGCTGATATGTACAGCTTAGGGGTGGTTTTCTTTGAGCTTTGGCACCCGTTTGGGACAGCAATGGAGAGACATGTTGTTTTGTCTGATCTGAAACAGAAAGGGGAGGTTCCATCTGTATGGGTTGCTGAGTTTCCAGAACAGGAGTCCTTGCTGCGGCGGTTAATGTCTCCAGGTCCTTCAGATCGCCCTTCTGCCACAGAACTTCTGCGGAATGCATTTCCTCCGCGAATGGAGTCCGAGTTATTGGATGGCAAGTGATTATGACCTTTGTGTGCATATTCTGATACTGTATCCTTGTATTGAACCTACATAGTACAAGTTATCCACCAAAATAATTCATCAACTTATCTCACTAGGTGGGGTCTGCTGCATGGACCGAATAATATAATGCCATTGGGCTATCAATCAAATGGAAAGAGATGAAAAGTTATAGATCAATCACAACTCATGAGTCCTGCGTAAACCATAATTTTTTTTTCACATTGTGCAACACACAAACTCAATGCATACCCATCAAATTGTGTTCAAAGGTAGTCTAAAAATATTTGAAATTTATTTAGTGTCATTATGGACATACGAGAGTACAATTGCACTTATTTAGAGGTTTTGGTTTCTGATCTGGTGAGAGTTGCGTATGTTTCTAAATATATTCTTGATGTGTGTGTGTGTGTGTGTGTGTGTTCTCAGTTACATGTGTTCAGCATCACCCAATGTGTGTGCTATGTTAGATATTAAAACCATGCATAAGTCTCCACCTAACAATGCAAGGTTTTAGGAAAGTTAGTTCAATATTAGAGCCTCTATGACCAAATGGTCAAAGTTTGATAAGGCCAAAGGGTTTCTGGGTGTACTAACTAGACATGAGCTTTTAGGAGAGTTGGTCCATGATGTGCCGCAACTGTTACATCTGTGTGAGTTTTATCTTTCTCTGCTGAATAGCTGTGTAAGTTGTTACAGCTACTGATTATATTTATAATGAAGAGAATAAAAAATATCTCAGCAATGTGCATATTTCTCTCTCTCTACACCTAGATAGAAATCTAAAAATGAAACTGTTTTATGAGTGCTTACTGCCAAGGAGTATAAAAATAGAAACGATCAGATGATCTTGATAAATACAGCTGCAAATTGAAATGTCATGGTGAAATAAGCATATTAGATCAGGCTATAGACATCTAACAATTATATGCCCTTCTTTGGACTTAATCTTGACTTTTTTTTTTAAGTTTCTTGCATTGCCTTGAATTAGTGTTAGTTCTTTATACCCAGATATCCTGCGAACAATGCAGAAATCAGAGGATACAAGCATATACGATAAAGTTTTAAATGCTATCTTTGATGAAGAGATGTTAAGCACAAAACACATTCGTCAGGTTGGTAGATTGGGGTCAGTTGGAGATAACAGTTCATCCATTCAGTACACAGATTTTGTAACTGAGGTTCGAGATTATGTTATAGATGTCAACAGGGAAATTTTCAGACAACATTGTGCAAAACACCTAGAAATATCACCAATGCGATTATTGGATGATTGTCAACAGTTTAATAGGTCAGTATCTTCATTTAAATTCTCTACTATTTTGTGACGTAGTTCTTTATGGAATTGACAGCCTAGATAAAAGATTGTTGGTTTTGATTTTCGTTGAGTAGAAATGCAGTTAAACTTCTGACCCATGGAGGAGACATGCTTGAACTTTGCCACGAGCTGCGTTTGCCTTTTGTGAACTGGATTATATCTAACCAGGTACTGGATATATTAGCTTGAGAGCAATGGCATATAATATGGTCAATAATGTAATAATTGAGATACCATTGAATTAAGGAGATTTGTTGATATTAACTATCTCTTTAGTTGTGTAGTTTGTTGTACGAGTTTTCCAATAATGCTTTTAATAGATAGAGAAAAGTGTGCTTTGTAATATTGGATTTATGGATATAAATAATGCTCTTCAAACAGAACAGCATGCTATTTGGAAAACCAATACTATTACAATATCCTTCAAGATTCACTATAAAATTCTTTTGCATCATAAAATTGTTTTCTGAACTATAAAATTCTTAGATGGCATTGCTTGGTCAATGGGATGGGGGATTATAGAAAACATGATACCCACAGAACCATGCTTGGTCATATATACAATACCCACATAATGCCCTTCATTACCAGTGCTTCTACGAGTCTTCTCTACACATGCCCAAACCACTTAAGAGAAGACCCTACCACATAATTGTGTTTGGAATGTTTAAAAAATAAAAAATAATTTTTTAAAAATCCCATGGAATTTAATGTTTTATATTTGAAAATCCTGTCAAATATAGTAGGATTCGTAAGGACTTGATTACTAACTTTTTTATTTTACCTCTCATACCTAATAATTTAGCTTCACAATAACATACTATATTATAAGGGAAAAATGTAAAATAATAAAATGAAATAAAATCGATTTCATTTTCAATGAATTTGAATTCATTTGGAAATCAATTCAAATTCATTTTTTATAACAAGTTCCAAATATGAGATTGAATTTCTAAATCAAATCAAATCAAAACATACCAACTCATGTTAGTTCAAATGGCAAGGAACTTGGTTTCCCTTAAGGAAGGAATTGAGTTCGAGTCTTGTGAAATGAGAAAATAGGCACCGGGAGAGTTTTGCCCTCTTATATGGGTCCACCTGGTTTGACTTGGATTATACCAAGGGTTAGACAAAAAAATCAAAACATTTTCAATTTTTGAAAATTACAAATACAACCTATGCTCATGTTAAAAAAAAGAGATAAATTTAAAATGTTTAAACCAGAATTTTCTAGAAAGAAAAATTCCGACTTATCAGTAGTCTTGTCTTGCCAATGAGATCTTCTGCCTAACAAAACAAAAAATATAAAATGTAGAGGAAGGAAAAGGTGAAAAGAAAGAAAATGTCCTTGGCTGTTTTTGCATCTTCTCTATTATTTTAGCTGGCTTTCAGAAAGGCATGAAGATTGAAATCTGAGACAAAAATATAAATGATGTGTAGAAATCTTCGTTCAAACGATACGAGATATCATATGTTTACAGAAGAGCAGTTGGACATTCATCTCCAAACCGCTACCTTCAGGTATTATTCTACATATTATTTCTTATGATGATGAGTTTTTTTTCCCTTCCTTTTTCTTGAATCAATCTGAAGGAGCAAAATAAATGATAACTGATAATTCTCCATTGTTGTTGTTCGGTGAAAGAAGAATATAAAACTATCATTCATCGCTATTTTCTCTTGTATTCCATGAATAATCTGTTTGGACTTTGGAGCTCCTGTAATGGCTTGTGATGCTTTGCATGGAACTTACAAACAAATTTTATTGCTTGTTCAAACCCATATAATACGAAATCATTTTCCACAGGGAGATTTTGACATTATTGGTGGTACCTCAGCATTGACAGAGGCAGAGGTCATAAAGGTGCTAGTTTCTACTTTATACTTTTATACCTTCTAATTTCGTTTGATTTATTTTCTCTTTTTATTATTAAGTTCTGCATGTTATTATAGATAGTTATCCATGATAGCATTATGCTGCTAGGTAGTTATTGAACTTATGTTAATAAAAGGGCCAACTGTGGATTTCATTGGCATGGTCAACAAATCTATGCTTTTTTTATGTAGTTTTCGAAATAAAATATCGGGGACAGAGTATGTACTGCTCAACCTATAATATGTCCATCTTGTGTCTCTGAAATCTTTCAGGTTGGGTCATGTAAAAATGTTGATCATTTGGTGGTACTAAATTTAGCATATTTACCAATTGTCCTACAGGTCACAAGGGACATAGTCACTTGTTTTTTCCATGAAGACTCATGTGACATTCATCTAAACCATGCTGACCTCCTCGATGCAATTTGGTCATGGATTGGAGTCAAGGTAGAACACAGAATTAAAGTAGCAGAGGTATGCTACTTGTGCAGTCAAGAAACCCGGATTATTAAGTTTGTAAGAATATAGTATGACCAATGTTTAATTTTTTTGAAGCTTCTTTCAATGATGGGTTCTTTGCGTCCACAATCTTCAGAAAGGAAATCAATATGGGTAGTGCTTAGGCGGCAGCTTTTGCAGGTGAGAAAATTTACAAAAGGATCTTCCGATCTTGTATGTTTGGCTGCAGTAATTATTGTTGAGGTTGTCATGGTTTCATTTCAGTAATTCAAATGTTCAAAGAAACCAATTCTCAGACAGAATCAATTTATTTGCAATTTTAATGCTTTTCCAGGAACTGGATTTGGTAGAAGCTGTGGTAAATAGGTTGCAGACAGTAGGTTTGAGATTCTGTGGATCTGCAGATCAGGCACTTCCCAGATTAAGAGGAGCTCTTCCATCTGGTACTATTTTTAGTGAGATTGTAATATACAATTGCATATTATAGAAGGAAGTTCATGCTTATTGGCAATTGGCAAATAATAAACAAATGCAGATAAACGTACATTCAAGGCACTTGATGAATTGTCTGAGCTTGTCAGTCTCTTGAGAATATGGAGGATTGACAAAAATGTATATATAGATGCATTAATGCCGCCAAATGAAAGTTATCATAGAGATTTGTTCTTTCAGGTACCATAAAGTCGTCTTTTATTTTTTTTTAAATTGTTACACTTTTGTGGTATCAATACTATGCATTTTTTTTATTGATAACGAACTAGGCAAATCATGTAATACTAGTAAAATAAAATTATCCCTGTTCCATAAACTGTTGTGCATTTTTTATTGATGAAGAACTAGGCACATTTTAATATTTTAAATATTTATATTGCCTGATGGTTCTTGGAATTTCATATCAAGGAAGAATGGTTATAATATGTATGTTTTGATGATTCTAATGGAGTTGAACTTTTCTTGGAAGGTATACTTAAGGAAAGAGAATAGTTCTGGATCACTCTCTGAAGGTGTCTTGCTAGCGGTTGGTGGTCGATATGACTATTTGCTTCAACAGCTGTGGAGGAGTGACTACGTGGGTTATGCATACAAATTTAATCTCTTCTGATTGCCATTAGCATGACTTGTATCTTTCATACTATTTTTTCCTCTCTGCATTTCTCTTACAGTTGAAAATGCTTCTAGAATGTTCAAAATAATGTATATCTATATTAACCATTATCTAATTTGATTGTTGTTTGCTTGGATCACCAATTTTGTTATCATTGATAATCATGCTTAAACTCAGTGGCCTGAATTTGATTAAGTACTGATGTGAAGGTTTGTCCTTCATGCTCTAAATATTTTTTGTTACCTTTTCCCTCAACATATTGGTTTCAATTATCTGAACTGATGATATTGTATGTTTCACTTGCATATACTTCAGTGTTCATGGTGTTTGCTTCCTGCTTCTAGCAGGCTTGGACAACTTAAAGCTTATTTTGTCCGTGAATTTTATATAATCTCTAATTGCTTGTCTTCTCTGCTATCCAGAAAGGAAATCCTCCCATTGGTGTGGGGACTAGCCTTGCACTGGAGACAATAATTCAGAATTGTCCTGTAGATTTTAAGCCCAATAGGTTAGTGCCCTTCAACCCATACTTTCCTCGGTTTTGTTATTTTAACATTTTATAAACTCCTTGGCACTATGGTCTTTTCAATTACATACATGCATGTCTTTGTATTACAAATAAACACAAACACTTAGTAGGATCAGGCTTGGTTGCTGATGGCTACATACATACAGACTTGACTTTCCCAACTCTTTCAGAAATGAAGCCAGCACCAATATTCTTGTCTGTTCAAGAGGAGGAGGTGGTCTGTTGGTAGAGCGCATGGAACTAGTTGCTGAATTATGGCAGGAGAACTTTAAGGTTGAGATATCTAAACAGTTTTAATCTGCATAATTGAGTATTATTACTGAAGGTTCTGCTCACTGATCTTTCATTTCATCAGGCCGAATTTGTTCCCATCCCTGATCCAAGTCTTACAGAACAGTATGAGTATGCTAATGAACATGATATCAAATGTCTCGTCATTATTACAGATACAGATTTCTTCCTGACAGATTCTGTTAAGGTAATATATAATGTCATGCAATTCCATTATCTGATTGTCCTGTATTGAAATTTACACCGTATACCTCAATCGTATGGCCTACATGACAGCATGCAATCTGATCCTAAGACAATTTTACATTAACTGATTTAAATTGCCTCCAGGTTCGACACCTTGAACTTAATAAGAAGGAGAAAAATGTTGAGAGAAAAAACCTAGTCAAGTTTCTATCGGATGCTATGGCAACTCAATTTAGAAACCCCTCCATTTGGATTTGATGGGATGTTCTTTGAAGCTCAACTGTTTTGCCTTCAAACATTAATAGATGATGGAGTCGTTTTTGGTTCATATCGTATATCAATGGTTATGTTTCATCCAGCAGCTGAACAATGGGGTCTGAGAGGAACCAGATTATCAAAATGACGCTGATGCCCATTCCATTTTTCAAAAATATAGTAGAGAATACATATACATCAGTTTTGCAGCTTTTTCCTAAATTTCTTGCTATATTTTAGGTTTTCTGTGCATAGTTGTGAAAATGTAAAATTGTAAATATGTATAAAGTTTAAGAATTGTTTTGATTCGTTTAACCGGATAAAATGGCCATTGAGCTGTTGAAATTGTATTCTATTTTTTCCCCCATCTTTTTACATTGCATTCGAGTATTTACCTTTTAACCTTTGTTTGGATGAGAGGGGAATTGAGTTTTGTTATTTGATACGAGACAAGATGGTACAAGAGTGAGAAGAAGTGAATGTGTGAGAAAGAGAAAAACATAAATCATAATGGGGAAAAAAGAAGAAAAGAAGAGGAAAAAAAAGATTTATTTACAATTACATCTTTTGTACGAGATGACACTTTATTAAATAGTAAAGTGTGATTACAATTGATTTTTCAATCATGGTTTGTCTGTCTGGATAATCATTTGGAAACTCAATAATGTTCACTTTGCTCCAAATGTGATTTCATAAAAAGTTTTGATGTTCAGATGTTTTGAAAATTTGATCTTGCTCCAATCTTTAATTTTGACTAGAAGTGATAAAAAAAATAGCTTCCACATTAGGTTATAAAACTTTACACTGTTTTATATTAAACATTTTTATTGTAAAAACATTCAAATATAGATTTTTTATTTTATTTTAAATTTAACCAAATCAATTTTGTAAAATTAAGTTTATTCAGAAAAATCGTATGCATGTGTATGACAAATCATGAAATTGTTAAATTTAAACGGTTGATTTTTCAAATAACAATTATAATTTTGCACTTTATCATTCAAATAACAATTATAATTTTGCACCAGGATTTCTTGAAAAATAATCAAGAATCATTACAATTAATTAATATTATGTGTTTTTTTAAATTAATATTATATATCAATGAGTTGGCTCAATCGATGAGATCAAATAAGCATGAAAAAAGAATGTACTGTGTTGAATTATTACAAAGTATAGTTGAAGCTTGCGACAGTAATTCCTCCATTTAAATAGTTCAATCATTACAAATCACCAAGCAGCCCTTATAGCTCAGTGGTAGAGCGTCAGTCTTGTAAACTGAAGGTCCGTAGTTCGATCCTGCGTGAGGGCATTTTAATTTTAAAATTGCATCTTCTACTTAATGTGTGATTTTGGGTCAGAAAATTGCTTCTTCCCCTGTCCTATCTTTTTCCCTACTACTGGCGGTCCAATTATCTTATTTTGGGCTTTTTGGTGATGTCAATCTCATAAATTACTGCCAATAGCCACAAAAAATCCAATTTGTCATTTAACCTTAGGTCATAATTCATAATCCAACTCTCTCAAGTGATTTTGACCAAAAGAAAAAACTCTCTCAAGTCATAAATTAAGAGGGTCAATTTTGCTGTCCTTTATTTCCCATTGAGCAAAATAAAATAAAGAGGGTCAATATCGTCATAGAATTCGACATAGATGATGAATTTTACCATCAATAAAATGATATAACAGATGCATTGCATCCAAGTGTAGTCGCATGAAAGAATGGAAGCTTCCACTAAGATACTTAAAAAACAAATATAGCTCTTTGAAGATTGAAAGTATGTAAGATATTAATAGTCAGACTCGTTGCATCTAAGAATTGATGAAACTCCCAAAAATAAGTTACATGAAGTAGCAGCAGTGCATTAGTGGAAAATCACCTCACAATTTTGTTGTTGTTGTACCAAAATTCATCCCCAAGTAATATCTAAATCAAAAGCCACAACCAATCATATGGTAACTGAAACCTGAGTTTCCACAAGGCTGCTTCACATGGTTAATTAGAAGTTGTGTTGCAAGAACAGCCTCTCTTGTGGAGAAGTAGGTCCAATCTCTTCCTCAAGACTCCTCAACACATCACATCCCCCACCAACATTGCTTCCCAAGCCCTTCACTTCAACAACTTTCCCATCAACAACATCTGCCTCTGACACTGATGATGACTTTCTCCTCTGAGAAGAAGTGACACTGGGGAAAGTTATCCATGAGGGTGCTCTAAACTCAAACCTTTGGTCCTCAGTTTCTGCCACATCAGTTTCACAAACAGACCTATTTGAAGACCTTTGAGATGATTTCTTGTGCAATCTGTTACTCCCCAAAACCACCTCAGTAGGCAAAATTGGTTGCTCAATGCATGGGCTACCCATTAACTGTGCAAGAGCTCTCTCCAAAGCTGTTGTTACTTTGTCCATTGAAGGCCTCTCTTTCCCTCTCATCCTCACACACTTACAAGCCACATTTGCTATCCTTTTCAATGCTTCAAGATCAGGAGGGGGTTTTAGAACTGGGTCCAAAATTGCAGCTATATCTCCTGACTTGATCAAAGGCACTGCCCATTCAACAATGTTCCCTTCTTCATATTGCATGTCAATGGCTTTTCTACCATTTAGAATCTCCAAGAGAAGAACACCAAAGCTGTAGACATCAGATTTTGTGGTGAGGTAATGGAGCCTATAGTATTCAGGATCAAGATAGCCAAAAGTCCCAGCTGGTAGCTCAGCAAGTGGGGAACTGCTACCTGAAGGTCCCAACAATGACAAACCAAAATCAGCCACTCTTGCATTGTGTTCTTCATCAATGAGGATGTTTGAGGACTTTATGTCTCTATGAATCACTGGTGGGCATGCATAGCCATGCAGATACTCAATTCCACGTGCTGCTTGGACTGCTATTGTTACCCTTCTTACCCAGTTTAACTGCTCTCTCAACACTTGGTTTGTCCCATGTAGGTGTTGATGCAAAGAGCCATGAGCCATGAACTCATACACAAGTAGCCTTTCTCCACCTTCCTCACAATAGCCTAGAAGGTTGAGCAAATGTGCATGGTTTAATCTGGAGAGTAAGTCAAGTTCTGTGTGGAACTCTTTGGAATTCTCCTGCATGTTGGGAAATACTATTGCCCTTTTAACAGCTACAACTGTCCCATCTTTTAGAACTCCCTTGAACACACAAGAGAAACTTCCCTTCCCCACTATGGATTCTTCTTTGAATCCACCAGTTGCAGTTTCAAGTTCCTTAAAGGTGAACATTTGAGCCCTCCTAAGCTTGAACTCCTCCATTTCTGGGCTGATCTTGCTGTTGTTCTCATTCTGGAGGGAAGAGCTCCCACTAAATTTCTTCTTCACCTTTGACCTCATTGAACACTCACAATCTCTTAGCCTGTGGCGAACATATAAAACTGCAGTTAGTGATGCAACACTGACTATAAAAACTGCAAAACCAATCTCTCCTATAACAACTGGCAACTGCAAAGCCCAAAATTTTTCACTTTTGGAATGTGAAGAAGAGCAGTTTGAGAAGCATTCAGGTGAAGAACAAGCAGAACAGTTGTACTCACACACTCTATCAGATGCCAAATTGCATCCACTTTTCTGATACATTTCAGCAGGACATGCACCACCACTGCAGGCCATGCAAACATGAGAATTTGGGGACTTGCAAAGACCCTTGTGCTGATCAATCTCATAGAAACCAGGAGGGCATGGAGCAGGCTTACACATTCTTGGTGAAACAGCTAAAGGGAGAGAGGTAGGGAAGCCAACACCCCAACACACAGGCATAAGAGATTTCTCAGCAAACACTCCACAAGTGAAATAATCCCCAGCTGCAATCTCGAACACCTTAATCCCACTAGGAACTGGGATGCTTGGTTTGATCATAAAGCCCCAACAAACCACTCCATGATCATAGCTCTTTATGCCACAAGCATGGAACTTTCCCCCAACTACAGAAACCATGGGGTCATTTGGAGCCAAATCAACATTTCCTTGACCAGCATCATGTCTCACTGAGATTTGTTCCTCAATATCCAAGCTTCTCCCCCAACAAAAGGTTCTAGAATTCACTATCCCCTCTGAGATTCCACACACATGATACCCACCAGCAGAAATCTTCTGGAACTTCATGTGTAGAGGAATCAAACTAATCACTTGGCTACTAGTCTCATCACCCCAGCAGAATACAGTCCTATTGTGAGAAAACAAGCCACAGTTGAATTCAGAACCAGCTGAGATTGATTGAACTATTCCATCAAACACATAGTTGTTGGTCATGTTGTAGCCCCAGCAATCAACCAAAGAAACGTTTTTGTGCCTTCCATTATTCAAAGGCTTCCTCAACCCACATACATGGTAATCCCCAGCACTGATTTCTTGGTACTGAGCTCCTTTAACCATAGGTTGAGGCACACCCATTTCAATGTAGCCACTGCTACCCCAACAGTAAGGTTGACTGGAACCCATTAGGATCCCACAGACAAAGCCATCCCCAGCAGTTAGGCCAAGGAATGAGAAATGGGTTGGTGTCTCATAGATTATGGCTGAGTTGGAGGATCCATAACAGGTCACAGTATGAGACCCATCTGATTTCAAACCACAAAAGACAGAACCTTTTTCTCCATAAGAGATGGCAATGGATGACATGGAACCAAGACTCCAAACTGGGACCCACAAGTACGACAAAACCACAAGTTCAAATAGAAGCCCAGCTGAACATTGGTGCAACCAAGATATCATATTCATATGGATAGGAAAAAAAAGAGTAGAATATTCACCAACACTAAAAATACTGTTGTTTGTACATAATAGACTTTGCCTTCCAGTCCACCTTTATACACTCATTGACTGCTATAATGTAATTTAGAGGGAAGAGCAAGTCTTAGCTTACATTTACATTTAATTATGAACTAAAACACTATGATGACACCAGTACCTCATGCTTACAAACTCCATGGATAGTAGGGGAAAAATTGAAGGGAAAAGAAGAAGTGGTGGGGGTGTGAAATTAAAATAACTAGCTAAGTCAGAATCTTCATTGTGGTTTCTAGCTCCAATGTTATGCATTTTGCTGCCACATCATATGGTGGTTATGTGGGAGGAGGAAGGAGAGGTCAAAACTCAACTCAACTGAACTCAGAGGGAATGATAGATAGATGGAGTGTTGAAGTTGAAGGGTGGTTGCATTGACACATACAAGAAAGAAAGAACCAACACCTGGGAGTGGGAGTGCGAGAGAGAGAGACGTAGGGTGCATTAAATCAAAGATGACACGAAACTGCTTCTTCTCTGTACGAAATGGGCAAATTGTTGGTGAAGGCATTAAATGAGATAGTTATTGCAATTCGATCTTTTCATGCCTGCTGGACCATGACAGGTTAATAGCTACTGCACATTTTAGCCACCACTTCACTGATCCAGATTTTACTTTATTTGCTGCTTGCTGGGATGCATGGCTATGGCTAATACAATGTCCAAGGTCACTGAGAGTCTGAGGGTATTTCATTTTATTCCTTAGTTCTTTTGAGTTGGTTAATGTAGTTTGTTTTCTAATCATGCATCATTACCAGTCATCAGTCTTATGTAATCTCTTTGCTGATCTTTCAAGTGATGACATACTTGTTAAGAAATAAAATTAATGTTTTTCTTTTTTTAAATAGAACAATAGCAATGGGATATTAACTTATGATCATGCAAATTATTCTCTCATCGTATATGCCAAAAAGTTTTGATGATTATTTAGAAGCTGAATTGTGTATAAGTGTGAGTTTTTGCCTATATTAATTTTTTATATAATATTATTCTAAATTTTCTTAGTCATTAATTTTATTGTTTAGTATTTTTATAATCCTTTGACATTTGTTTGTTTCAAAAAATTATTTTCGTGTTCGTTTTTTTTTCTTTTTAATACCTTTTATACTATTAATATTTACGAATGATTAGTTTCACCCAACAATGAATGTTAGCGATGGAAGTGAGTTGAAAAATTAGAGGGCAAAATTCAAAGTTTAAAAAATTGTGAATTGTAAATTGTGTAAATACTTTCGTACAAAATGATAATCCGTCTTGCATATGTATAGAAATACCTTCACAATAAGGCTTCTATTATGTCTTCCCCTGTAAAGAGTGCAATAAACCCTCTTGCCTGGTTAGTTTATATACTCATCATGCTTGCTTCCTCAGGTTGAATCGCTAATTGTAGAAAATCACTCATTTTCATAATCTTAAGATGAAGAAGGAAACTCACAAGCTTTTGTGGGGATCTTTATAATTGAGGTTACTAATCTTCAATCTTGTTGAATCGTATTGGGTCCTTGGATATTGAAGGAAATTAACATCAACATTGCACCACATTAGTTTGGTAAAGCCTTAAAATGAATAATTAGTTAATCAGGATTTAGTAAAAGGATTTGACTCTTCTAAAATACTCACTTCAGAAAATAAAATAAAAAATTCCAAACAATGCCAAAAAAATCACTAATTACACACACACACACACACAATATCAATTGTTAATTTTTCATTTGTTTACTTTATCTCAAGCAAATAGTCCGTCTGGCAATGACATTACAAATTTAACTCTTTCCATTGAAAACCTTCCAATTAGATAATATTATTGAAAGTTCAAAACTCATGAAAATAATATCAGATGACAGTAGTAGCAATGTGGTCGCTTTATGTGAATTGTTACCAGTTGCCATTGATCATAGATACCTAAGTCATGCAGATAATACTTATAAATCTCGTGATTTTCGCGTGATGATCCACAATTACACATGTTCTTTGTTGTTGTCCAATTATTATATTCATTCTCATTGTTTCTCGTAGGTCTTCCCTCTTTACCATTCATAGTTTGTTCTATATGAGATTTATTTACTTGTCAACATAATCTGTTCTTTATAGAAAATGTAATATATGAAAACAATATTAACACATCAAATCGGACACCAAAGTGCCTGATTTTGACACCTGATTAAAACAACGATAACATGCTCGATGAGTATGTTCAGAAACACTAACAGAACTAGTCAATTACATAAGCCAAGCCGTTCAGGAAATTTGACAGCCAAACAAAAGCATACTCAAAAACGATGGCAGGGTGTGTTTCCACAACCGCCAGAGCAGATATAAAAATGTGTACAAACTATAACTATTGTATCTGAATTCAACATAAAGACTATCCTGCTTGTTTCAATACTACAATTTTATTATGCCCCAAATAGGCCGACATCAAGCCAAGTAAATTCAATGTTAAGTAATCAGATCCATATCCATATCCATATAAATATACAATCAGAAATAGTGTCTTATAAAGGATACATATTAATACAAGTACAAACAATACTTTATGATTTCTAAACACCAAAACTATAAAGAACTATATGGCTCATTCAACTGTTTAACTGAAATCTACCTGAAAGACTACCTTGCTTTTTATTACTGTCGGTATAACTCTTCCAAAAGAATGATGCGACCTGCAACCGGTTAACATGATTAGCAGCAGCAGCAATAACAAAAAAACATTTTCTCTTTGCCTGTATGTATCTATCTTCACTCAGTTGAAAATGTAAACCAAAATAGATACATACAGACAACAAAGATCAAGAATTGATAAAAGATTTGCAAGAACAAGACACGACTCTCAACTCCAAGAAAAAAATGCATTGCGGAATGAACAGAGTGGTAGACTGGAGAGGAAAAGGGGGCGGTGGGGAAGGAGAAGAGGGAAAGGAAGGGGATGGCGGGTAGAGGAAGAGAGGGAAAGGAATTGGGCTAGGGGTGAGGTGGTATGCCACCTAAACAAAGAGGATGTGGTGGCAAGCTAGACAAATTTACACACGCAATACCATCGGCCACCTCAACAGTTGTCACATAAACGTAGGGGTACATCATACCTACTAAATGTCATGCTTCCACTTTGGAATAGTGGATTATAATTTCATTGAAAAATCTGGAACTAATGCCTCCAAATGGCGCACAAAGCAGTTCATTCACTGGACAACAAAAACAAACAGTATAAGAACATATGTAGAAACTCAATTGAAGTTAATTTTTTAACAAAAAATAACATCCAAAGTAAAGCATGGCCTACCTTTTTGTAGGTATGCAAAGGAAAGGTGAACAATGTAGCTTTTTGCAGGTTTCAGTAAATAATTATAGAAGCTAGAAGGGAAATAGCAAATTGAACTCTAAATCAATATGCCAAAGAGGTTATAATTTTGTATTGAAAAAGAGACCAATCCTTTGACTTTGTTTGGGAGCATTAGAAGATTTTGAGTAGTAAGTAGTAACAAGTAACAACAATTAGAAAGCAGTTCAGTTGAGGTTTTAACATTTCGAAAAATAAAAAGCATAACAAAGGGCAATTCAAAGATCTACAGCCTATTCAAACATCAGGTAAATACTGTAACTGCAACTACCAATTTGTAGACGTTAATCCGTTTTCATCACATTAATTAAGACAATGAATGCTGCTATCAAATTGAATACATTTGTTTACTTTTCAGGTTTTTTATTCATTGTATATATTTTCACTTTATTGCCAAAACAAAAACGTCAAAGCACCTTGGAGATTAGCCTCATGGATCTTCTAGGCAGGACCATGACAGAAATTTTCTTCATGCTTCTTAAAATTCTTGCTGCAGGTTTACCACTTGAACCTTGAATCTCACAGTCTCTATTTTTCCTCTTTTTGTGAAGCTCTGTTTTAGAATCCTGATCATCAGAAACAAGGCTAGATTTCTTGAGTGGGTCAACAAATTGGGAGCATCTGAAAGCAAAGTATAAATATGCTCAAGTTAGTTGCATAAAAGCTTAAAAAACACTGAAAAATGTTACTAAGAAGAGTAATTACTCTGAACTCTCCCTTCCATCAACAATCTTGGCCACCTCCTGCAAACAACGGAATGCTTTTATTATATACTTAACACAAATTATTACACCAAAAGGGGAGAGAGAGAGAGAGAAAGAAATATCATGCTCATCATGAGAACAAGTCAAAAAGCTTGTAAATGATATCATCTAAACTTTTTAGGAGGCAAATATTTGAATAATCAATATTCTTTTCCTATGTAAACCCTATCTTTTATCATCTTTAACACATCACAAACATGAAAAGTCAAAAATTGTTTTCATGGGAGTATTATGGTGGGTTAAAACAACAGATGATTCCAAAGATGAAGGACCACAAAAGTTTGAAGAGCTACCAGTGTAAAAAACCAACCAAGAATGACATGATACAACAACACACAAATACTGATCAAACTACAATGAAAAATATACCAAACTCAGCTGATAAGAACTTTAAATCTAATGACAGATTTCAAAAGCTGAAGTATTTGAGAAGCAGAATCATTTAGCCAACATTTAGTAATAATATCAATCATGTGATGATGAGATCCAATAACATTTTTTCTGTACTAGTAGATTTCAAATTCTTCAATAGTTGATAGCATATGTATTTTTGCATGGGGTGTTCAAGTGCAAAGCAGTATAGTGCAAAGCTTAGTACATTAGCACCGCATATGGCAGACATATATTTTACTTTTCAATTTACAGCCCAATAGCCTCAATTTCATCAAAAGGGTCTCCAAAATTATATCTGTAAGATACAAATATTATACCAAGCACCAAATCACAAGTTGGAACTGGAATAATTCAGCCACATCAAATCTAATGTACTTTTTAATGCCCAGACAAAAAGAAGGAAAAATGAAAAAATCTTCCAAGTGAAAAGAAAAAAAATGAAAAAGTGTTGCATACATCTCGAAGGCTAAAGAAAAGCATTATACCCATTCTTCAGTTCGTGATGGGAAATGGTTCCCATCAATAATGAAATTAATCTCACTTGAGTTGACTAGTCCACCCTGTTCCGTGTCAGAAGTGTTCTTTGGATCACTTAAATCCAGGGATCCATCATTGTCACAGAGTGAAACTGATGCATATTTATGACAACTTGCAACTTCAGAATTTTGTAGTTCCACAGAACTACTCAATGAAGCTCCAGCACACACCACACCATTGTTCACAATGCAAGAACCATTTGGCAGAGCACAATCCTCAGAACACTCATTATCAGGCTTTGAATGTTTGAGCTTCGGTGTGCCAGAATCAGACAGTGAGTTGCCAACTAAATCACAAAGTGACCTATTGAATGGAGTATTGGTAGCATCTGAAGCAAGGATTTTCTTAGATGTATCTTTAGCACAAGATTCGGCGCCAGAAATAAAATTGTTGGGTGCACCATAGCTTACTTCAGCTGAGACAGTTGATTGATCTTGCATTAAATTGTCTGCCACATTTACAGTCAGTTCAGCTGAGACAGCTGATTGATTTTCCATTAAATTATTTGCCACTTTTATAGTCATGCTGCATGGAGTAAACGAATTAGATATAAAAGGTCTGTCACCTTTATGTTGTTTATCTAACTCTGCAACACCATCTTTTGTCAATTTCAAGCTTGAGGAAGAATTGGCCTGTCCATCACAATCATCAATTTGACCAGAACTTGTATTCCACAAGAAGGAAGACTTCCCTTGTGTAGAATTCTCTCCTGGGCCACGGAGATCTTGCCAAAGACTCCCAAATTTGTTTCCATCCACATTCTCACTTATGCGTACCTCATTTCTAAACCTGTTAGTCCAATCTGATGGGGACGAACTTAAATCGACATCAAGATTAATTCCCTCATCTGACCAGACATAGAACTCGAAAGAGGAGCGAGGAACTTCAGTAGCTGCTTTTATTGAAGAAACGAAATCTTTCTCCACTGAAGGTGCACTTGCTTCGACAGCCCTGCCATTATTCTGATGAAAAAATTGCACCGTACTATCTCTCATTTTACCTGAATGAATATCAGAGCTTCTTCGGAGGAACTTGTTCTTCTTCAAAGCTCCTTGACACACTGCATAGCTAAAGCCTCCTGCTTGTGCCAAACATCATTACATGAGACAAATTCCAAAGGATTGTAGAAAGAAAACAAAAATGCAATCAAAGATGGAATAACTCTTATCCAGATCATCTGCTCTTGCCTTTATATACATATATGTCTGGTAACAAGAGCAATAGGTTCTGTCTTCTGTGCAATCCACATTATGAACTTATTTTAAGTAGAAGTCAAACATACTTTTAAGTTTTAACCATTCATGGAAGACTGAAACTTGTATTATGTTCCTCTCTAAGACAATGATAATTCTAATCCATTAACAGATGCAAAAGAGGCACTCCACCCACCACTCACTATAAAATATAAATTGCTTCACGATTTCTTTAACACCCTCCCCACAAAAGAAGAAAATAATAAACCACTTTTTCTACCAAGCACTATTGAACCTAACACCATTTAAATCTTCCGGAAACTTTCTTCCTGGGAATCACCTGACCCTGTGTCCTCTATATTATACTTAACAATAATACATCGTGCAGCTAGACTATTAAACTGCATTTTATAAGGAATTGTAGGAAATTTTTTTTTTACCCTCGTATCAATTTCACACAAAATCACTTACAATTCATTATGGTATGTTATGAAACAACAATGCAATGCAAACATAGAAAATCGGAAAAGAGAGAGAAGCGATACCTAATGGAAAATCTTGCTGAGAATGCGAAAACTAGGGATTATGAAAACGGTTTTGGGCAGAGTAGCTAGCAGAAGCTGAACGCGGCAAAGAGCTTAAGAGCCAAGAAGGGGTTCGAGTTCAGACTTCAAAACCGAGAGAGTGGCACTTTCGTGAATAACCGACAGCGGGTTATGTTCCTGTACGGACAGGTATATGATAAGAAGCACCGCTTTCCTCGCTTACGTGTATAAGAATTAAGAAGAGTGGACTTTTTTTTTTTTTTGGTCAATAGAAGAGTGGACTTTGCATCAATGGGAATGGACGAATGGTTTGGGCCTCGCCTCAACTCCTCAGACATGCACTTCCCTAACCCTTCCACTTCTGCTTGCTAGTCAAGTGTTTGAGTTTTGAACACTAGACTACCCCCATTTTCTTAATTCATTTAATAAAAATACAGTCACATAAAGATAAGATCTTTGAAAAAATGGTGTCTTCTTGATTTCTTAAAATGGTCGAGAATATAATGTGATACAATGTTTATTTTCTCAAAAAAAATTACCTTTTTTTCTATACCAAAGGCCCAAAGGCTACTAAGCTAAGATCGTATAAAAGAAATAAACCCCAATAACATCCTACCAAACGATGGGAACAGGGGTGAGGATGCTAATACTCTGAACTAATTCGCTATTTAAAATATTGTAATGGTTGACCAAAAAAAATATTGTAATGGTTTAACAAATAATATAATAGAATTTATTATAAATATAAACTTATATTTGAAAGTGATTATTTGATTAATTATAATTTCAAAAAAATAATTTTATTATTTCACAATATTTTGTAGTTTAATTTTATTTGTTGGATCTTGTTAAAACAAAATTATTTGTTGGATCGATAGGTATATTTATTAAATGAGTAAACAAATTATTTGAGGCGGGGTTGGGCTGGGCTAGGCAGGGGCGAGGTGTAAGAGCAGATATTCTTGACCCCATTGGGACTAGGGATGGGTATCCATTTGAAATATCCAACTCGGATCGAGGACAAGGTCAGGGTTGGTGATGATTTACAGACAAAGGTTAGAGATGGAAAAATATTATTCAATACAACGCTACTAAAAACTTTAAAAGGATAAAAGGACAAGGTCGGGGTTGGTGATGATTTAGGGACAGGGGTTAGAAATGGAAAAATATTATCCAATACAACGCTACTAAAAACTTTAAAAAGATAAAGTTTTGCTAACGTGGAAAAAAATAATGACATATCAATTGAGGTGTTTAAAGTGAGATGGATTTAAATGACTTATCTCACCATTTTTTAATTCTTTTAACAACTAAAATGAAAATACACATATATTAGAGGAACAAAAATATATTTAAATCTATATTTTTTTATCAAAATAAATCAATTTATGAATACTTAAAATTATAATTATTAAATACAAACAGCTAAGCTTTGGCCCATTCACTCTTCACCGGGGGATTTCTGACACATCAAGAGAAAATGGTACTAATTGGTAGGCCACCAGCCAATAAATGGCATAAAAGAATGGAGCACGCATCATGTGGCAATGACATGGGAATAAGCAATTTTCAATCAACGAAATTGATTGATATGTGGCGGGAAATCTTTCCTGTGAGATTGGCGCGATTGAAGGGTTGGATTAGAATGCGCGCCAACTAACCAAACATGGCAACGCGGCGCGGATCGATTGAAAATAGAGCGGGAGGACGTGACTTCACTCGTTTAGTCTTTATTGTTGTGTTATCTTGTTTGTTGCTTATTGGTTCGCTTAGCTGTGCATTTATGCTGTATTGCCTTATTTCAAGGGTATTGGTAAATACATTTCTATAATTTGTAATACACTTCATTTTAAACATGAAATTATAAAACTATCCCTTTTTAATATTATGTTTTGTTTCTCAAAATTTTAAAATCGCGTATTTTCTAAAAACTCGAGTTTCCGGAATACAAATTTTGCATTCCGAAAACTCGAGTTTCTGGAATGTAAATTTTGTGTTCCAGAAACCCAAGTTTCCAGAATACAAATTGTGTGTTCTAGAAACTCGAGTTTCCAGAATACATATTTGCATTCTGGAAATTTGAATTTCCCGAAATTACGCAATTTTGTGAAGTAGATGGACAAAACGTGATATTAACAGGGGGTAATTTTAGAATTTCAAATTTTAAGCGGAGTGTATGGCAAATTATGGAGGTGAATTTACCAATACCCTATTCCAAAGTGCTGCTTATGCTGAGACGTTGTTTGTAGACCAAAAAAAACAAATAAATTATTTGACCAAAAAAAACAAATAAATGAAACATACCTTTAAATATATACTATTAAGTGTAAACAAAATTTAAAAATGAAATTAGAATATTCGCGTTACTTGTTAATGTAATAATGATTTGAGAAAAATATAAAAATAATCATATCAATACTTTCTATTATTTGTATATTTTTTTTACAAGAACTATTATTTGTATATGATATATGATATGATATGATATATGATACCTTAAGGCCATTTTTAGTGGAGTATCTACTTTTGGGTACTTAAGTGAACTTCACTTATATATATTATTCATTTTTATTTTTTTTAACTCAACTACCTAATAGGTAATAACCAATCTCTCCAACTCAAGCAAAAAAATTATTAAATGGGTCCCATTAATACTCTACATTTAATTAAAACTCACAAAAACATGTGAGACTTGCGAGTCGCGAGGAGAGAGAAGAGAGATAGTGCTTGCACAATCACTCCTCCCTATTAAGCACCTATTTTTTTCCCACACTGGGGTACCTAAGTAATATGTACCCATTAAGTACCCTTTAGGTAGGGGTGACAATTTGGGCTGACCCGTTTAGCCCATAAAACGAGCCGAGCCAATCTGATATTTTCATACCAGAACCTGTTTAGGCCTGCAAAAAACGGGTTGACCCGAAAACGGGATATACTAGCCCGTTTAGCCCCGTTTGCTTTTTTAAAAAAAATATTTTTTTTTTCATATTTTATTATTATTTTGGCGGGCCAAAGACGGGTCAGCCCGCCAAAACGGTCTAGCCCACCAGTCCACCCTTAAAACGTGGCGGGGTATGTTTTCGGCAGGCCAACACGGGCTGGGCCGTTTTGATACCCCTACCTTTAGGTGCCCCACTTAAGATGTTTTAAATTCAATTTTTTATATATTTTTTCCCCAAATAGTAAAGAAATGAAATGATACAAATTCCAAGAAAAACATGTACTAAAATCGTTTTCCACGCGTGCTGCCACAACACTTGTCCTCAAAATAATGAATTATTTGATACATGAACAAAAAATAGAAAAAAAATTTGACACACAAAATAGAAATTCCCTTCAAAAACAAAAGTGCGCATTAAAAAATAAACTATAGAATTAAACTTATTAATCAATGATTAAAATTTAATAACCATATAACATAATAATCAATGATAAAACAATCTGTGGTCAAACTTTACTTATCTCTGAGCTAAACATAGATTAGTCGAGAGACATTTTTTTCTCCTGGCATATCGGTGGGTATTAAAAAAAACCATATAACATATTAACAGTTTTTTCAATAATGACTCTTGACTTTATTACATCTTTGCTTCAAGAAGAAACCAAATCCAAAACCCACCCTACTTTTTTTTTTCTTTGAAAACAAAAACCACCCTACTTGAATGTAATATCATATCTTGAATCTTCCCATATTTAGAACCCAAAAGTCTCTCCCGGAAGCATAGCAAAAAAGGCAAACAAACATCACAAATTCCCTGTCTCACCAGTCTCCCAATTAATGCCAGCTATTTCCCTCCTTTTACATTACAACAACCTCGTAAATTCAATTCTCTCTCGTGTTGTCTTTGTCCCTCCCTAACAAGAAGAAGCCGAGAGAGACCAATTCATTCATTCAGATCTCCTAAATCTCTCCCCTCCCACTCCATCAATCAACCTCATCGAAACCAAACCAACCTTAATATCTGTTCTCCCAATTTCCTCTCTCTCCATCACCGCACAAGAATTCATCAATAGAATAGAATACTAATCTCAATCAACAATATTATAGGGAACAAATAATGGACCCGAATGAGCTGAAGCGCGTGTTCCAAATGTTCGATCGAAATGGGGACGGTCGAATAACGAAGAAGGAGCTAACGGATTCATTGGAGAATCTGGGAATCTTCATCCCAGACAAGGAGTTGACACAGATGATCGAGAAGATCGACGCGAACGGGGATGGGTACGTGGACTTGGACGAGTTCGGGGAGTTGTATCAATCCATCATGGACGAGCACGACGATCAGGAGGAGGACATGAGGGAGGCATTCAACGTGTTCGACCAAAACGGCGACGGTTTCATCACCGTCGATGAGCTCAGGACGGTTCTCTCCTCCCTGGGACTCAAGCAGGGGAGAACCGTCGATGAGTGCAAGAAGATGATCATGAAGGTTGATGTTGATGGGGATGGCATGGTTAATTACAAGGAGTTCAGGCAAATGATGAAAGGTGGTGGCTTCAGTGCTCTTGTTTAGCCTCTATGCATGTGTAACGCACGCATGCATGCAACCATGCATATATATGCCATCACAATATTCACAAATTTAATTTTAAAAAAAAGCCTTTCTCAATTGGATCAATTCCCATCTTGTGCATAAGCTAGCTTGGGGACCCTATAGGATATATATAATATGATACACCATGAATCGATAAGCATGAATCACACATTCACACCCTCTCATGTCAATGTACGTTGTTGGTGGCCAAGGTATACATGGGGGATCTTCTTCATTGCCAATGCAAAAATTTACATATTAATCCCTGCCATTATTGTGTGGTTCACACTTGCAGTATAATGAACCTTGAACCAGACTAATTAGCAATGAGGATTGGGGTGGCTATTGTAACAAGATGAGATTGTGTTCTTTTTGTTTTTGTTTTTTTTGCGGGGACAAGAGAGGGGTGGTGTGTGGTTCTGTTTTCACTCTGTTAAACTCGGTTTGATTATTTCATTTGAGCTTTGGGATCTCCATTATTTCATTGTTTTTATGATGTTGTACAACGTATTTTGGGTGATCCACTGGGGTGGTGAAAATTTCAACAATGATTTCTTTTATAGATTTTTATTCAGAGTCAATTGATTGTGAATTTTGGATTTAATTTGTCACATATTGAATCTTTTCTTGTTTTGATTACTTGCCTAGTAACTGCAATTTCATGAGGAATCCGAATTCTTTATTGCAATGTAGCTTCTACAGCAGAGATTTCAGTCGTTGAATTAATTCAACAGCTGAGATCTTTGCTAACAGTAGAAAATCTCAATCATTTCACGAGATGGAACGAAAAGAGATCAATATTCAACTCATTAAATTTTGAATAATACGAACTTTTCACTTATTGACATCAAACATTTCAATTCTAGTAAAGAGTGAGGTAATGGGAATGAATATTACTAAGTTATTGATAAAAAAATATTACCATAGAGAAGTTAAGAATGGTAGGAGCAGAATAAACACACAGTTGATAGTAAGATTGGTAATATTAAAGAAGGTCATTGATATGGAGAAATAAAAAAAATGGTTTAAATATGAACTTGGTCCTTGTAAAAATTTGAGTTTTGAATTTAGTCCCTACATTTAAAGTCAACGGTTTTTAGTCTTTCCAAATTTCAAGTTTTGAATTTAGTCCCTCATTTGCGTTGACCCGTGTCATATCACCCCAAAAAGGCTTACGTGGCACACTGTTGGCCACGTCATTTGACGCGTCATTTATTTACAAGGACTAAAATCAAAACATATAATTTTTACGGGGACCTCCACCACCATCCCTCTTTCTCCCCCCTCTCTCTCCTCCACCACCACCCCTCTCTCTCCACCACCACCACAGATCAACTAAACCATCAATCAAACAATATGTAAATATTAAATACATACTAAATACTAAATTGACAATAAGAAAAAACGATTACGAGCAACAATAAACGAATGGAAAGCTTCAAGGATAAAAATCAACAGTGGTCAGATCGAGAAGAAGACGAAACTGTGAGGAGGAGACTGTTTGAGATATTCTCGGATCTTGACCTCAATGTCCCACCTCCTTCACTGCGTGCTTATTATTTTGAAAAGCGGTTGATTAATTTAAGCAATAGTTGATGACATCATTATACAGTTTTGGATCTCATTCATAATAATGATGTCTGACTTTGAACCTTCATCTTTTATTCATCGTATAATTAATGTTTCAATCTTATATATATGCTCTGTTCTTTTTCTTTATTATCTTCTTTCCTTTTTCCCACGTTCTCTAACTATTGAGGAATTTAGGAGGGGGTGGGTGTGGTGGTGGAGGATGGGGGAGAAGGAGAGGGTGGTGGTGGAGGTTGAAGGGTGAGTCCAAGGGAGAGGCAGTGAGATCCAAGGTTGAGGAGGCAGAGGATGGTGAGATATGAGGTTGAAGGATGAGGAAGAGGGCTGAGACGGATGTTGATTGTTGAGGGAGAGGAACTGAGATGGAGGTTGATTGAGGGGGGAGGGAGAGGACTCAAACGGTTGAGAGAATGAGGGGGACTGAGAAAATGGGGAAGGTTGGGGTTGGGGTTGGGGGATGGGTCTGAGAGAATGGAGAACGGTGGAGATGGGAGCACAGAGAGGGTGGTGGTGGAGGAGAGAGAGGGGGGTGGGGGTGGTGCTGGTGCTGGTGGTGGAGGAGGAGGGGGGAGAAAGATGGTGGTGGTGGAGGTCCCTGTAAAAATTATATGTTTTGATTTTAATCCCGGTAAATAAATGACATGTCAAATGACGTGGCTAACAGTGTGCCACGTAGGCTTTTTGGGGTGACATGGCACGGGTCAACGCAAATGAGAGACTAAATTCAAAACTTGAAATTTGGGAGGACTAAAAACCGTTGACTTTAAATGTAGGGACTAAATTCAAAACTCAAATTTTTACATGGACCAAGTTCATGTTTAAGCCTAAAAAAATTTAACTTTTTCAACCACACTTTTGGAGCCAATTTTAAAATGGCATTTGGGTTCTTCAAACTCAGTTTTGCAGGTGCCAAACGGTGTGCCAAACATGCACTACATTGTTGAGTCATATACTCATTACCGATAAATCATTATTTAAAACTATATAAAGGAAACAACCTTGGATCAAATTTTACAACATCAACAGTGGAATAATTAAACTCTATCAGGGCATTTGAAAGCCTTTTTATGGGTTATCACATTGTTAGCGACTAGCAACTTCACAAGAATGGACTCAAAGGACCTATACATTGATTGAACTAGTTTCTTCTACAAACTAAAAATATTACAGCATTAAAAGCAATACAATGAATTCCATTGTATCAAACTTGAACTACCAAACCCACCAGACAAGCAGGAACAAAGCAGAAACCTAGGTCAGCAGTTATAAGATATTATTGCACACTTCATCTAGCAGCACTTTTGGACACTGAAGTGAATGATAAGTAAAAAGACTAGATAATTGAAAGTTGAACCTATCAATGACTATGTTGTTCTTGGGGTTTCCATCTCCTTCACACTGTCTACTATGTGCTGTATTTTCTTTGAAAGGGTCTCATTGTGCTCCTCGATGTAATCAAATATCAATTCAATATGTCTTTTGTAAGTCGCTGATCGCTTTTTCTCTATCGCCAACTGCTGAGATAGTTCCCGAATTTTATCATGGTCAATCTGAGATTGACATAAAAACAAAGAGGTAAGTAGGAAAAAAAATGAACTAAACAAGAGTGCAGAATAGAATATTTATAAATCACACAAGTTCTTTACAATTACATGCATAACATTACATGAAGAAACAAAGTGCCATTAACAAACTAAGTTGCAATTTTCCTAAGGGCAAGGATAAGGTGGCCAACATAAGAAAAATGCTCTAATTTCAAAAGAAGAGGGGCAATGCAGATGAGTTATAAACTCCTCCCCCTCCTCCTCCTCCCTCAAAAAAAAAAAGCAACAAGAAAAATAAAGGAAAAAGAGCAGAAAAATTCTCAGAATTATATATTATATAAGGGTAAAAAAGACAGAACTTTCATTCACAATTTGGATAAAAAAAATGTGTAAAAGAACCGATATTATCCTGAAAACTTCATTCTGAAAAAGCCTGAAATTCTCTAATAGTTAGCAGAATAGCAGCATCAAGATCTGTACCAGACTCCATATCCAATTTATCAAGCACAAAGTAACAATTAAAACAATAAACTAACATTTTAGTATATATTACACACACACACACAATCCTTCAGCAGTGAAAGAATAGGAACTGACCGGAGGTTGATCATAAATGCAACTCTGTCTACCTCTTCCAGGATTCAGAGGATGTGTGTGCTCCTTTATAAACTTTGAAACAACCCATTTACCAGAACTAACTTTCCTCACCAAAATCATTGCCCTGCAACCAACCCTTGTCTCAGCCCTTTGCCTTACAATCTTTTCACGCTTGTCAGGCATTCTGTAACCCTCTTTGTTGCAAACAAGAGCCCGCCCAATAGGAGATCCATCTTTCCTCGATCGTGAGAGTTTGCTTACACGTATGATGAATCCAACTTGTTCGGCATATGCATTATAAAATGCATGTGCTGCTGCTTCCGTATCAAACTCCTGACCTATATAGGGCTCATCAACAGAATCATCTGATACTGTGGGAACTGCTGATGGTATTATAACCCCTCCAGAAGAATCTCGATTCACATTATCATCTTGGTCTGGTTCGGAAGTTGGTTCAGCAGAACTTCCTCCTTCTCTGTTTTCATCAGCTATGCTACCAACCTCACCCATGGCAGCATTCCCTACTATCTCACCGTTAACAGAGCCATCAATGCCAAACTCCACTGCAGCAACAAAAAGATCTGCTATGAGATTTTGAGTGTTCAGGTGATATTCTACAAAACAGTCTATAAAATTGACCAGTAACTCTTTCATTTAAATTTTTTTTTTAAAAAGAATAAAGCTTACTAGCAGAGGGGAATGCAATGAGGAAAATATGGTTTACAATAAGTTCTGAAAAGAAAACAAAGACAATAGAATTCACAACATAACAACCAAAATAAAATACACTGCTGATAAAAAATACAAAATAGAGCCTTTGAATCACCAGGTATTTGTCAAATACAATCCTCCACAACAACCAACATAGATTACCACACTGAATAAAAAAAATACAACCCAAAGTCAAGAAGAGTATAATACAACAACCAAACATGCTACTATATATGTCAGCAAACAAATTTTCCTTCTTCTTTCCTCCAAAGCAGGTAAAATGAGTGAAAAACAACTCCATGTTCTGTGAACCAACCAACTTTAATCCCAAAATGCAGATAATCTATGACATACATTCCATTGCATTACTGCAATGTAAAGGCATGAATTTTTTAATTATATTATCTCACAAATATGATCTTCACAATTTCTCCCACCTTAAACAAAGGAGGAAAAAAGGTGCGACAAGACGACAACTCAACAATTATGACCCATGGTATGTTTATATACTAAAACAAGCATTCCAAATTTTATTCTATATTAAGTTTCTACATGTCCTGTAGCTTATTGTGAATCAAATCAGAGAAAGTACTAAAGCCAAAGATATCTTTGGTTTATTACATCGCTATTGAAATTGAAAACAATAATCAACTCAACTATGGCATGTTTGGATTTCTGTTACTAACAAAAGTATGTTTGGGTCTAAAAGTACGATTGGCAAAAAGGAACTTTATAGTTACTTTGGAATCAAACGTACTTTTGCAATCTCCCAATTGAGGGAGCTTTGTGCCCGAGTACAGTAAAAGGATAGCATGCATCTAAAAGGTGTGCATTTGTGCAATAAATGTATCAGCCAGGCAAAGCCCAAGCTCAGATTAACGAGTCCAAGATATCCTGCTTCATCAACGAACAAAGCTTAGATGAAAAATAAGTAAATAACAATTTTTATTCCTGAATGGCTTTTTCTTTTCAATTTCTCAATTCCACAAGACAAAAAAGCGAGCATTGCCATCAACAGGTACTTGCTCGCCCTTTAGCAGGACATCGCAAGCACAAAAGTTCCAATGAAATCCAAAACCTTCGAAATGCATAAAAGGAAAAAAAAAAAAAGAGCTCACATATTAGTACAGAAAAAAAAAGGCAACGACAACACCTACGTCAAGCTTCAACTTTGAGTTATTTTTCTCATACCCTTTGAAATTTCATTGCAGAAACACAAAGAAAGAGGACTCAGTATTTTCCAATTCTGCTAGTTATGTTAGTTATTCCCCAAACCAGAAGAAAAGGAAAACCCTAAAATCCCTCTCCGAATCAAAATCTTATAATAGGATCTCCACAGCCGACAAGAATAAAAAAAATTGAAAAAAGAAGACCAGTTAAAAAACAACAAAAACACTCACTCAAAAATTCGATTGTCGTAGAAAACCGTCCGTGCCGTGATTCCCCCAAATTACTTTGTGATCCTCTGTTCCGTGCCGCAGAGAGAAGCAGCAGAATCCAGAGGAAGGGATTTAGGTAAGGCGAGGCATATTATGGACCCTGAGTGTCCCTCTTACATGTCAAAAACTCATTGGGTGTTATCTTCTGAATAAGTCAACATTTTGTATTGACCCAATAGTTTCTTGCCACGTCTTTATTGAAATGGATACTGGCCCGTAAGATTAGCACCCGGGCTTTAACCCACCCGATCCAATAGGGGTGGTGCACCTGAAGAACAACAACAACACAACACACTGCACAAAGAAAGGGGATTCTTCTTCTTCTTCTCCAACATTAACAATGGCAACTTCCTCGCTGTTCCGCAGTATTCGGAGAGCTTCCTCTGTTCTCAAATCCTCGTATGCTATTTCTACCTCGTTTTCGATCTCTCCCAGGTTCTCTCTCGTCCCTCTCACTGTGCCATATGCTTTGTTGGTTATGGTTAACTTCTAAGTAAAAGAAAATCAATTTTTTTAGCCCAGAAACACTGTTACGTACAATTTATTCAATCACCTAATTTGGGTTGGCTTTTTTTTCCCCCTTAGTGATGATTTTGGGTAATTGAAAGTTGAAGGCTTTGAATTGACATGTATGTATGTGTACTATTTGGTTCTAATTCCAATGTGTTTTAGGTCAGTTGGGAGGACCCAATTATAGTTAACTAATAAGTAAAAGAATCAGATTTTTTTAGCCCAGAAACACTGTTATGAATAATTTATTCAATCACCTAACTTGGGTTGGCTTTTCTTCCTTAGTGATGGTTCTGGGTTATTGAAAGTTGAAGACTTGAATTGACATGTATGCGTGTGTACTATTTGATTCTAATTCCAATGTGTTCTAGGTCAGTTGGGAGGACCCAAATATCTATTTGTTATCCATTCAGGCACTGTGTCCTGCTTGCGAAGCAAGGTTCTTGTTGGTTGGGTTTCAGAGAGTTGAGTTATGGCACGGTTAATCTTGTGATTACGGGAGGGAAGACGAAGTTTGAGACTCAGGAGGTTGAGCCTCCAAGGAAAGACAAGTGGAAGACTAAGAAGAGGCTGAAGATGCAGAGGAAGAGAGAGAAGGAGAAGAGGAAAGCGGCAAATAGGAGAGATCCTCGTCGACTTGGTGTCAAAGGGAAGAAGAAGAAGCAGAAGTTTGCCAATCCGGAAGAGAGAATTAAGTACAAGATTGAAAAAGTAAGCACTACCATTGCATTTTCTTTTATTTTCCCTACATCAATGCCAACCCTTTTGCAGTATACCTCTCATTTGTTTGTTTAATTCTAATGGTCATTTGTTTGCTTGTTTTGATATATGTCAATCTCATAAGTGATTGAGACCCAGTTTGGGTTAGCTTCGAAGTTTTAACTCACAGGAGTTTCTCAATTACAATAAGGGGGTGGTTGGATAAGCAACTTAATCAAGATCTTATTGAATAACTGTGGGGTAAACTCTGTATAAGTTGTTTCTAAAGCTATCATGAGTTTATGAATATAAGTGGAAAACAGCTTATAGGTACATCATAAGCTATTTTTATAAGATCTTCTAAATACTTATGGAAGTGCTTATATCATAAGATAAGGTCAACTAAGCTCTTCCAAATGCAGTCTAAGTTTATGGTTCTTTACTTACAAAAATGTCTTTATAAGGTTATAAACATTTATGGAGAAGATAAATGAGAAAACTTCTGAAAAATTGAGATGTAGAAGCCATTTTTAACTTGCAGGATAAATTATTGTGTAAAAAATTTAGTTACTGCAAGATTGTTTTAATAAATTTTTTCTACAGGCACTTGTTGAGAAGTTTATCCAAACTTATTCTAAATTTCTCACTTTTAGGCCACTAGATCAACTCAGAGCTAGAGACTACATTTGTTTGCTTATATATTCTTCCATTTAAGGGAAAATTAAGAATCATCATAATTTGTTAAAGATCTTATTTTTATCGTACTTGATTATTGATGATATATACTTTATCTTATTTTTAAACAAATGGCGAATTTCTCTATTCTGCTAGTTATACTGCCCAGTGCCCAATGACAGAGCTTGACAGTAGCAGTTATGTTGAGGAGAAGGGACATCCTTTATTGGGCCTTGAGGCATATGTTTGACTTTTACTTAGCTATGATATATGACCCCGGGTTATGTGTTGCTTTAGTTGGCCTGATAGACCTCTTCTTCCTTTCTGGCATTATTCTAATGAAGATTTTGTGTATTTCTGGTGTGTTTAAATAAGGAGGCTATGAAATTTGTCCAAAGTAATTATAAAAATCATGAAATGTTTATTTTCTTAGACATTCTACTAAAAATTTGTTTGAATCTGGTTTCAACCCCAGGCCAGAATCAAAGAAGCGTTGCTCATTGAAAGGCTCAAACGATATGAAGTTCCTAAACTTCAGGGTCCTGTTGTAAAACCAGATGGCTTGACAGGCGAGGAACGGTTTTATTTGAAGAAAATGGCTCAGAAGAGGACTAATTATGTACAAGTTGGCAGAAGAGGATTATTTGGAGGGGTTGTTCTCAATATGCATATGCATTGGAAGAAACATGAGACTGTTAAGGTCATATGCAAGCCTTGCAAACCTGGTCAAGTACATGAGTATGCACAAGAACTTGCCAGATTGAGTGGTGGTATTCCAATTCAGATAATAGGAGATGACACTATAATATTTTATCGCGGAAAGAACTATGAACAGCCCGAGGTTATGTCACCAATAGATACATTATCCAAGAAAAAGGTGTGTTTCTCTGTGTTTTTTTTAATCTAAAACTCATCATTACTTCAGTTTTTGTTGTTGGTTTAACTACGAGATTAGTCAAATAACTTTTTCTTTTTTTATTTTTATTTTTATTTTCCTGCAGGCACTTGAAAAATCAAAGTATGAGCAATCACTTGAGTCAGTGAGGCGCTTCATCGCTATCGCTGAGAAAGAATTAGAGCTATATCACAGGCATGTTGCCCTTTATGGAGACCCTAACAACCGTAATCCCTTGTCCATCCTTGAAGGTCCAAGTGGAAATTCCAGGGAAGAAGGGAATCATGGTGAAGAAGACCTTCATTTGAGTAGTGATGGTTTTTCGGCCGAGACAGAAGCAGATTCCACAGAGATGGAGCTATCAGAAACTGAAGATGATTTCAAAGATGGAAACTTGTCAATGAATGAATCAGGTTCTGAAGAGGAGGACAGAATGTTGGATTCTGATGAGGATCAAGGAAGAGAAGTATATTTTACTAAAATGAAAGATGAAAGTGTATGCTCGATCAAGGGTTCATCATCAATGTCTAAACATGGCCACCATTATAATAATCAATATTTGTTATCCGAACAAATTCCCATCACTAGAGATTAGATATTAATTATATTATATATAATGTTAACAGTTGCTTTGAGTAAACCAAATATATAGTCCATAAAAATATGTCTTGAAGGAAACTGAAAATTTGTTTATTTTTTTCCTATCTTAAATGTTGAAAATGCTTGGCCATGAGGGAGAGTCTAAGAGCTGAAATATCTGTTTTTGGGCTTAACTGCTTACGTTATAGATCACAATACTGCTTTTCACATCACTTGTTGATCCAAATTATTAAGGCAATGAATATGTGTGGGTTTACACTTGGTATTCTTCTTATTTAACTCTTTATTAATCAAATGTGGAACTTAACAATTCACACTTAAATTTTCAACAGCAAATTGAGTTCTGTATTTACCAAAAACTAGAGCTCTAGAGTGGAGACCAGTGAATCTCAAGTTGGTCCATGAAATTGAAGGGGGTGGATAAACTGGTCCCCGAAATTAATATTTATGAATTTCTTATTTTTAAGAACTAAATTGACAACGTTTATAATTTAAGATACTAAATTGATGATTCACTCCGATGAAGACCAAGCATGGTTACAGGTGTGCATATGAGAGGTGCATTCCTCTATTTTGTCTTATAAAATACTAAGGAATACCGAATCTAGAAATTCTCATGCATGTACCTTTTACGATATATTATTATTACAAGATTATCCTGGCAGAAAAACAAACACATGCTTTACGGAGAATAAAATTTATGGAATCTGGACTCTTTTTCTCATAACATGTCAAGTGAGAAACTTGCATTAAAATAACAAATCCAACTATACCATTTGAGCACGTATATCAGATTCCTCCTTTTGGATTTGGTATCTCTCTATGCTTTTCATCTGAACCATCAAATCCTATCCTTTTGTGAAGCAGCAGCTCCTTTCATGAGAATATCGGGTAAGAAAACTTTTGGGAAATTAGTAGGAATTTATTTTTCGATATCTTCTAGAAAGTAGAAGCAACAGGCTCCTTGTTCATTATTTCTACTCTTAAGCTCTATTTGGATAAATTTTTTCATAAGCACTTCTAACATATACTTTTTAATTAATAACTTCTTACATAAGTTGAAATTAACTTTTGTATTTTACTTTTTACAAAAACTATTTTTTTAACTTCTCTATAAGCACTTGTATATTTATTAATTAACAACTATCTATGTACAATTTTCCCTGGTTTTCTGGAAGTACTTAATTTCCTCACGTAAGGCCATGCACTAATCTAGAAAGCGCATCCCTACGGCTAGAGGGAGGCAACGGCTGAGAGACACTTGCAAGTGAATTGAAAACCACCAATTCTAATTCCAAATGCCAAATATGCAAGCAATGGTCTATTTATATCATAATTATTATATGGCCACTTCTATAATATAGTGGATGTGTGGTGAATGGTATTGATGCCTCTGCTTTGATGATTTCGTAATGGAACCATTAATAGCATTGACGGTATCTGTTGTAGCAGCTAGAACGCTATATAATAGACAGCAAATATAATTGTCCATTTTAATTAAATTAATAATTTTTTGTAATGGCATCTGAGTCACCTCGCACCGCCGTGTCCTTATCAATACTACTATCATAGTAAACAGCTGCTTGGAAAAGGATTCACTCTTGACTTTAGTATTGTCAAAATATGTGTGGTTCATCAGATAAAATTCCTTAATTATATATGTAGTGACAATTTTAATAAGTGAAATATTTGCGAAAAGGTGTGGAGTAATGGTTGTGGTGTCCATATAACATATTTATGTTATACAATATCAGACAACTCACGTGCTGATTTTGTACATGATTTGTTAAGTCCAATAGCTCCTTCAGTCAAAAAAAAAGTCCAATAGCTCCTAATATAATACCTTGTGGCCTGTGTAAACCGAAATCCATTTGTGCTCATCCAAGTCTTTCTCTGTGATGCATTATAAAAGCACTTGTTCTAATAAGGAGTGTTTTTAATAACAATGCTATAGAAAGTTGTATCAATTATATCATAGACAATATCTATGTTTTTTTTATTACCACAAGAGAACTCTTTTGTTTTGATAAAAACAAATAAATATTTGCAAACTACCTATGACGAAATTTTGTTTTATTTTACATTTGATAATTATTATAGTAATTAACCCACTTTATGTTTTAAAGTTGGTTTATTTTCAAATTATTTAAAACAATTAAGTGCCCGTTTGTTATAGGTTTTCACTGGCCCAAACGTCTGTTTCCCAAAAAGTAAGGATGACAATATGGGCCCAGCCCAACGGGCTGGCCCGTTTGGCCTGTAAAACGGGCCGACCCGGTCCAATTTTTTGTGCCCTAGCCCATTTGGGCCCGCGAAAAAAGGACCAAAAGTGGATTGGCCCAAAAACGGGCCGGCCCGTTTTTGTTTTTTGCTTTTTTTCAAATAAAATAATAATTTTTCCCGTTTTTAAATTTTTTATTTTTTATTATTTTGGCGGGTCGACCCGTTGTTGACCCGTCGGCCCACATGACCCTCCCTTAAACGAGCCGAGGGTAAATTTTTCAGTCCATTTCTAAATACGGGCTGGGTCAGACCGAGCCATTTTGCCACCCCTACCAAAAAGAAATCAAGGTCTCTTTTTGCAAAAAACTGCCTCGAAAAAGGAAAAAAAAACACTTTCATTTGCAAAATTTAAAATAAACGGACACTAAAGTGACTAAACTATCCATTGTCAGAATACGATGTTTTGATACTACCTTTTTTTTGACGCTCGAGTGAAGACACTAGTTGCTGTAAGGACCAAGGAAAGTTTAGATCTATCAACGATAGCGATGGGACTCCAGTGTTGAAAGGGGAGGGTGGTGGTTCAGATCTTCGGATACAAAACTGCAACTATCACGTGCACCTTTTCTTCAAAGGCACGTCGGTTCTTATAGTATGGGCCTATGGACCTGTTTGGATTGGCTTATGCAGAGCTTATAAACACAGCTTATGACTAATTTATAAGCTATTTTAGGCTTATTTTTCATAAGCTACCCATGATAGCTTATCAAAACAGCTTATGACTTATATAAAATAAGTTTCACTATAATTTTTTTTCGATTATAAAAATAGCTTATACAACTTATGTCATAAGTAGTAGATAAACTTGTTATCCAAACAGGGCCTATGTGTATGTGGGGTTGCGTTTGTAATATTCAAATCACGTTTTCAAGGTTCGCAATGTAATTTTGTGATTTCTAAAAATATTTGTTTTATTTTTAAAAGTGAATTAAAATGTGATTTTGGTAAGTTTTTATCTAGTTTTTATATCCAAGTGGTCAGTGGATAATCAAAATTATATTTGATAAATGGTGAATTTTGAAGAATATTCAATATATGTCATGTGAAAAGCATTGAATCACTTATTAAATTTCTCTATGTTTTTATTATGATTATGATAAATAGGGGAGCCAGGGCCCAGACACTTCGTGTAATGTCTGGTCTGTTACTCTATGTTTTTTTTGACATATTGTTATTGTTGTATAATTATGTGATAGAATAGTTATAATAATCGCGGTGCAGACCGTTAGTTTGATCCTATGCTTAATTTGATTCTAGATGATGAATCTCGTGGTAGTCTCTAGAAGACTACTGCGGCAAGGGGGTGTAGTTTTTTTTTTTTGGATTTAGTAGAAATAGTAAATACATATACAAATATTTTAATTGAGATCGAATTTTGTCCAATCTATTATCGCAAAATGGTGCTAATCATTTGTTTGCTGCTTTTTTGTTTATTTGTTTTATAAAACAATTAAATTTTTTTATATTTTTAATTTCTGTTTCAATTTTTATCAAATAGGAGTACTTGTTTTTTTATATACCTGTATTTTTTTTGATATATTTATTAATACCTGTATTGACTCCAAATAATAACTCCTAAAGTATCATTAATACTTTTTCTTATTTAATTCAATAAAATATTTTAAAAAACCCTTATCTAAAAGCATTAAATAGATTAAATAGATAAACAAAATTTTAAATTTAAACAAAAAAAAACTGATCATTGATTGATCCATTGATTGATTTTCTCATCCTAATCCTATTCACTCTCTATATAAACTCCTCCTAATCAGCTCCCAACTAGTCTCTTTTCTTCTACACAATTCAAATCACTCTCTTTTTTTCTCTCTCTCTCCCTAAGCAGAAGAAAACCATGGCCTCCACCAATGCCCTTCCCGCCACCGGAAACGGCCTCATCGTAAGCTTCGGCGAGATGCTAATCGACTTCGTCCCCACCGTCTCCGGCGTCTCCCTCGCCGAGGCTCCAGGCTTCCTCAAGGCCCCCGGCGGTGCTCCCGCCAACGTCGCCATCGCCGTCTCAAGGCTCGGCGGCAAAGCCGCCTTCGTCGGCAAGCTCGGAGACGACGAGTTCGGCCACATGCTCGCCGGGATCTTGAAGGAGAACCACGTTAGAGCCGATGGCATCAACTTTGATAAGGGAGCACGCACCGCACTCGCCTTCGTCACCCTACGCGCCGACGGAGAGCGTGAGTTCATGTTCTACAGAAATCCCAGCGCCGATATGCTCCTCACTCCAGAAGATCTCAATCTCGAACTCATCAGATCTGTATGCAAATTTCTTTCCAATTTCTTTTTATTAATTTTTTTTTTGATAGAAATTTCTTTTTATTTTAATTTTAATTTTTCGGTCTCCGTTTTCCCGGAAGTTATATTTCTGTTTCACGCGCGTGCGGTATTGGATATTGCTGAGTCAGCTTTTGTGCAGTGGGGTCTGTTGGTAGATCTAGGACTAGGATACCCCCAACAAAACGCCACAAATAAGTAGTAGGAGTATATGTTAAATTAATTAAAATTAAAATTAAAATTATTTCTGCCTTTTTTCAAACTCATAATAATTGCTATAGTGTTTAGTCAAGGAGTAATTTAATTTAATATTGATTCCGTCATTTTTGTCCTCTCGCGCGTCATAATTATTATATGATCGCAAAAGCTGATAGGGCTGGTGTCTTGTCACGTGACGTGTCTCACGTGTTTTCCCTGTGGCTGACACTTTTATCGAAGTGTACTACAACTACAAGTGGGTCGGGTTCCACTTTTTGATAGTGGATCCACTGTGTCTCTTCTACACGCGCCAGGCCGAGGTTGGGCTTGGATCTTGGGGGTTGAAGCATTTACGACTAACGAAGCTCTTCCTCCCGTTTACTTTGTTGACTTATGGGTTGTTTTGCTCTCAACAACCAACACACATGGGCCAGGGCATGGTGTCATTGGCCATGCTCTAACAGTAACGCGCTCGTGGCTTTTCTTCACTGTGTTTAGAGGGGGATAGTTTTGTAGTTTTGTTTATGTGGTGCATTATTTGTTTCTTGGTCCCGGTATGACCAAAATATCCTGTTTTGTTTTTTACTTCCCAAAATAACTTGAATCTGGAGGATGACAGAGACAGAGGATCTCAGGTTTAGCAGTGAGTCGTGGTTGGGAGTTCACTGTTTATTTATGTATTTATTTGTTAGTTTATTTTTTTCATAGAAATTTGTTAGTTTATTTTTGCATATGCTATGCAAGAGAAGGACCACAATTTACCTTTTACAGCCTAGCAAGTATCAACCACGTGCATATTTTAAAAGGGTTGAATTATTTGCCAGCCTTTTCCATACGGGGTTTACCAATGTATTCATGAATGAACAAAGTCTTTGTCTTACGTTATTTTTTTTAGAGTGAATAGTCAAAATGGCCCCCGGAATTGTAGGACGCTCTCAAATTAGTCCCTGAAATTAGCGAAAACTTAAAATAGTCCCTCATTTTGTAAACCGTTACTCAATTTAGTCCCTCCGTTAACCTCAGTTACTTGACACTGTGAGTCTGACGTGTCACATTAAGTGACATGTTGGCTCCCATGTGGTGCACGCGTGGCGCACACATGTCACAAGGGACTATTTTGAGAGTAGTGAATGTCAAAATGACCCCCAAAATTGTAGAAAACTCTCAAATTAGCCCTTGAAATTAACGAAACTCAAAATAGTCCCTCATATTTTATCTAGTTGCACTTATCCTGCTGCACTTGTCCTCTGCATGGTGTTAATAGATATTGGTATTATGATAATACCAAATGAGCTCCAACGTTACAATCACTTTTGGATGAGCAAAAAATGGTAAAAGCCATGGTAGTTAAAACCGGACCGATCGGTTGAATCAGGAACCGGACCTTAGTCCGGTTTGGAGTAACCTGGGAACCGCGTTGGCAGGGAACCAGACGAAAAACCGCGGAACCGGTCAAAAACTGCCGGTTCTTCGCGGTTCTGTGCCGGACCAATTTAAAAAAAAAAAATCAAAATGACGTTTTTGTCATTTTTTTCAATTTTTTTTATTTTTGCAAAAGGGCTAAAACCATTCTAAAATAGAATAGAATTAGAAACAGAACCCTTGTTCTTTCTCTTCAAGAAGAAACGCGCCGCAAAGGAGCCAGCAGCCAGGAGACTTGACGTCAGAGCTCCGACCGCCTTGCCGTAACGTTGGAGCTCATTTGGTATTATCATGATACCAACATTTATTAACACCATGCAGAGGACAAGTGTAGCAGGATAAGTGCAATTAGACAAAATATAAGGGACTATTTTGAGTTTTCGTTAATTTCAGGGGCTAGTTTGAGAGTTTCCTACAATTTTGGGGGCCATTTTGACATTCACTAGGGACACGTGCGCGCCACACGTGCGCCTCGTGGGAGCCAACAGGTCACTTAACGTGACACGTCAAACTCACTAACGGCGTCAAGTAACTGAGGTTAACGGAGGGACTAAATTGAGTAACGGTTTACAAAATGAAGGACTATTTTGAGTTTTCGCTAATTTGATGGACTAATTTGAGAGCGCTCTACAATTTCGGGGGTCATTTTGACTATTCACTCTTTTTTTTTATGTAGTTGAAAATGGGAAGGAGTAGGCATAGTGTGTGTTTGGTAGAAATTGATTTTTGGATAAATTTTTTTGGTTAAAAGTTATGTTTGAATAATTGAATTTATGTTTGAATAATTGAATATATATTTACATAGGATTTGACTCCCCTAAAGTGAGAAAAGAGTGTCTCGCATGGTAGAGTTTTGCTGCCTATATGGTCCTATCCGGTTTGAAGGGTCCTCGCACGCACGAGAGATACCCTGGCTTAGACCCAAAAAAGTGAAGAGATAGTAAAATGGAGAGATTTTAACCCTTAATTTTCTTATTAATGGTTAAAATTACTTACTTTAATCAATCCTTACTCTAGAGGAGCCCCATCCATTTAAACATAACAGTGATTTGAGCGATAAATTTAAGGCTAACAGACACTTTTGGAGACAAAAACACCCAATGTATCAAAATCAATTTTATGTCTCTAAAATCATTTTTCACTCTCACAACAATTAAGCCAAACATGCACTAAAACTGGTCTTGGTGGTGGTGGAGGTTTTGATATTTACCTTTTCACTAATTGAAAGAATGAAACTTGAATTTGCCAGGCGAAAGTGTTCCACTATGGATCGATAAGCTTGATCGTGGAGCCATGCAGATCGGCGCACCTGAAGGCAATGGAGGTTGCGAAGGAGGCAGGTTGCCTTCTCTCTTACGATCCAAACCTGCGGCTACCCTTGTGGCCGTCGCCAGAGGAAGCCCGTAAGCAGATACTCAGCATATGGGACAAGGCTGACGTCATCAAGGTCAGTGACGTGGAGCTGGAATTCCTCACCGGGAGTGACAAAATTGATGATGCCTCTGCTCTCTCCCTGTGGCACCCCAATTTGAAGCTGCTCCTTGTCACTCTTGGGGAAAAGGGTTCCAGATACTATACCAAGGTAAAATAGCCTAATCTTCATTTTTACTTATTCCCTTTTCCTTACTATTAAGATTAAGATTAAGGTATAGGAGGATTTAGAATTATTCAATGTATTGACTTATTACTGTATTTAGTTTTACCTGGGTGGGGGAGTTTCTATGTGTCTGTGTTTTAGATTTTGGCAAAGAGTGAACGTTCATTTGTGACAACCAAAATCAAGTTTAAAATTTTCTATGTTGTTTGAATAGAAATTGTAGTGAATAAAATCAATTTTAGAGTGGGTAGAATTAATTTTAAGGGAAACAACAATTTCTAACTTTTCTATTGAGTAAAATTGTGCTTTGCGCTGTGGCCTATCATGGCCTCGTTCAACTTCTGATAGTAAAATGGTACATATGCTAATAAACTTTCCTTCCTGCTTTCAGATTTTTTTTTTGTCATGTGTGTGTGACATTATCTAATACCTAAAAATGTGATGTTTTAGAAAAGGATGTTAAATTTCTGATTACTCTGTCGGTTTGTAACAATTTTTCTCCTTTTTCTGCACAAACCAGAATTTCCATGGATCAGTAGATGCTTTCCATGTCAATACAGTTGATACAACTGGCGCTGGTGATTCCTTTGTTGGTGCTCTGTTGTGCAAGATTGTCGACGATCAATCCATACTTGAAGTGAGTGCTTAGCTCCCTCTTTAATATTAATTTGAAGTTAAAAGTTATTGTTGTGCACATTCGAGTGTATTATTGTTTTAATAGTGATTTTTTAATCTTACGCAAGTGTTTTCATAAAATCTGAAAGTGATTTTTCAAGATCCCTGTGATTTTTCATAATTTTTAGTGTTTGATTTATTTCCACATGTTTTAAATTGCAGGATGAACCAAGGTTGAGGGAAGTACTCAAGTTTGCAAATGCATGTGGAGCAATCACAACTATTAAGAAGGGAGCAATTCCCGCTCTTCCCGCAGAGGCTGATGTCCTCAGCTTGATCAAAGGGGCATAGAAATTTAGTACTAGTATCTTTTGTTTTTATATACAGTATATTTTTTTCACCTTTACATTTTTCCGTTGGAGTTGCTTGCGATCAATTTAAGATGAATTTTAACTCTTGGTTTTCTTTGTTATTTTTCATTCCCTTTCTGCATTAACTGCAAGATCATATGATTTCGGGTTTGCCAATCAATGCTTTCTTCCAAATTTTGAGAGGAGCGATTGAATACTAATTTGAGTCCTATCTGCTCGGCCCACAATATTAATTTGTGATGTTTTAAAAAATCCATTTGGATCTCCCACGGATAGCTCAAGTGGTTACAGTTTGAGGTGATATGTTCATGGGTGGGGGTTCGATCCCCCCTCCCTCCCTAACCCCACAAAAATGACCAAAAAATATCCATTTGGAAAGTGAATCAATGAGAATTTTGGGTCATCTATTCAACCCGAAGTATATAGTTGAACAGATCTGTTTGATAGATTCAACTGATTAATTTGGTCTTTCTGAAACATTTATAGAGCTTGTCCAGCGTATTGTGGGGAAAATGGAAAAGGATGGAAGCTCGATTTTCATAAAATGAACTGGATGCCTCAATGGGTGTGGATGGTTTGGTTTTAATCAATCTTTATTCATATTATTTTTCTGTTTATTGGGTGAATGTTAAGGTGAAGTACCATGTTGAGTGGTCTATAGAAGCATTTTCCATCAGTTTAGTGAACTCTTAAATTTTATGAAATTGCAAGAAATAGTCACACGTCTATACCCATCAAATAGATAACTTCATGGATTCCAGTGCCATTTTTTCTTTTGCTTGAATGCCCACGCATTGTCGATGTTTTCCCTTCTCTGTCTGTTGCTGCTGCAACTGGTTTTAGCAATTGATTTTCTCGTTCTAAAGGAAGAACTATTTGTCATTTTGAAAACTAAAATGCAACCTCACTATTTTCTTTCTTTTTCTAATACTAAATTGACTCTGTTCTAATATTCCATTTACCAGAAACGAGAATGTGGATTGGATCTAAATTGTTTGTTAATTTAATTGATCCAATGCATTTTAAATTACATGCTTTCCTCCTTAGTTTTGATTAGATTTATTATTGATTTGACGATTCCAAGTCTCCAACCACCTTAATATACATCTGCGTAATCTTTTTACACTGTCATAAGAGTATCATTGTATAGTTATTAATCTCATGATATGTCTAATTTCATATTTCCTAATCTTAATAATGTCATAAATTCATTCGTTCTAATCTGTTAACAATTTTTTTTTCTTTTCTTTTAGAAACAATCTGTTAACAATAATATAAATTCATATATTTATCTGCCGGATACCGAGTCTTGGTCTAGTTAGAAATGATAGTTTACGGTGGCTATTGATTTCGTTGCTTCCTTCTCCCGCTTTTGTTTGTTATCTTCTTGGTGGAATCGTATGGTCCATACTTCTTGGTTGCAGGAAAAACAGGTCTTTATAAATGCATAGTTAATTGTTGGCCCACTACCCTACACGGCACTATTTGAAGCATTAATTATTTATGAAGAATTTGTGGGTATGATGACCACAAAGTCACCATAAAGTTGGGCTTCTTTTGTTAAATACCGAAGTTGCTTGCAGCTGGTGAACATGGTCACACACTGTTGCGTTGCCTAACACATTCAGTTGCTGGTCTTCAGGCAGTGTTTGCACATGGCTGCCTCTAATCTCTGCTGTGTGAGTAAACAAACTCTAATGGAATATTTCCTGTAAGGCAATACTTTGAACTACTGATATCTTGAGCTCTTCGGTTTTGCTCCATGATCCTTTAGAATGGATTAGATAATTGGTTGTTATCTAAGGCAATAATTGCTCTTAGCCTCAAAAATCACGAAATAACCACATGTTAATTGAGAGTAATAAGACGGTTTGATGGTTTGGGAAAAATGAGATAGAGTTGGAGTGATAAAGAGATTATGATTCAAATCCCCTTACTAACATAACATATTAATTACTAATATTTATCATTTTTTTTTGGTCGACTAACATTTTCAAACACGTTAACCACACGCCCATGGTCTTCAAAACAACCATACACATAACATTCATTAACCACCCAATTTTGCATGGAGGGTGTGAGCACCACTAGGTTATAAACAATGATCACAAACACCATGCAAAATTTAATACCCCAAGGTATAATTCTATATGCCATTCTGAACATCGAATGGTTCCAAGCTCCTGAAAATGTGATGTTTATAAACTCCACACAGCTAGTTAACTTACTTCTATACTCACAGTATCTTTAGAGAGAAGTATGCATAAATATATATATAATAACTCATCAATCTACAGATTCATGCGCAATAGTCCAGATAACCAAGGGCAATTTAGCCAAGATCAGGCACAGTGAAGTGCTCATCATCATCTTCATCTAGGACTTCAATCCTTGGCTTTTTGTAAGACATGTAGGATTTGGGGGCTTTGTATGAGGCAACACTGCTAGTGTGTGTTACTGGAAGTTGAGGAACTTCAGCCGCAGCTAAACCTTCCTGGGGAAACTGATCACTGAAAAGACCTGTGTCTGCTAGCCATTCAAGCTCTCCAAACTCCAGGGATTGCTTCTGAAAAAGAGGAAGGGAAAATAAGTTCTTAATATTATAACAAGGCACAGGAGGATCATCATAATTATGTGACTAGTTAACAATTCATAAAGGCAAATATAAAAATGCCCTTACCATACCTTTAAAAGTAAGATCGATAGGGAACCAAAATGAAGGGTGACTATTTGTTATTTGTCGAACAATCACACAATAACTACAATAGTAAATATGAACAAAATATTGCATGCTACTGAAATTGTCATCATATAATGTTATTTGATGCCATAAAGATGTCTTACTTTGTCTGGTGATGATGCAAAGTCTGTTAATTCCAACAAGTCATCAACAGCCCAAGAGGATGTGAAGCTAGGCACTTGCTGAGAAGGAACTGTCACAGGAACTTCTTGTGCATTTGGATTAGATGGTTCTGCTTGGATTTTCTCATTGTCTTTGGTGCAATTAGAGCCCAAAGCCACACGGATACCGGTAGCGAGGAAGCGCTGGTGGTTTGCAGAAAGGCTACCAGCTAAATGAATTGATTCATCACAATCCTTACAGAAGAGTGCTCTGTCTTCAACACAAAATATGAAAGCAGCCTTATCCTATAGTTACATGTAGGAGAAAGGAAAGAATAATGATGAGAAAGTTAATAAAATCATCCATGCTCAACAGAGATTTCAATTATTACACTTTACTTCAACATCAAATAAACTAATCCAGATCTCAATACAGCTCAAAGTCCTGGTGAAATTTACAAAATTCAGTCAGCAAGCAATTATTTTTTCACAAGCATGTAGAAAAATACAATCAATTATGCAAATCAACATCATCATATAACTCAGTAGGCAGAAACTCTACTTATTTTATAGAGAAATGCTTCTAAGGCACAAATTAAGATTTCCACTTTATTATGTTTAAATAGATTTAACTTCAAATAACAGAAATTATCAATGATACATAAGGTTTTTGGTAAAACAGTATAGTATCCCTAGCATACCCACCTGTAAGAAGCTCATGCGAAAGATATCAGTTAGCACTTTAATAAACTTTGCTTTAGTACATCATAAACTTGTGGCTTTCAAAATTTGTAAAAGCATAAAGAAATATAAAAGGATTAGTCAATATGGACTACATGGTTTAAGCACTTATTTAATATTCTAGGGAGTTTAATTAAGCACTAATTCATAAACTAGTTCGGGGAGCCCATTGAAATAAGTTAAAAATGGCTTATAGGCATGTCATAAGTTATTTTTATAAATGTATCCAAACACTAATATAAGAGCTTGTATCAAGAGATAAGTCCAAATAAACTCTTCCAATCTCCTCCATTATATATGAATTATGGAATCAAATGTTACAATCCTTAATATAGTGTTTGGTTTGAGGGAAGTGGAAGGGAGGGAAGGGATTATTTTAAAATAATTGAGCTTCCATGAAGTTTTAAACACCCTCTGCTCGGATAAATTCTTATTATGGATTTGGATCCTCTACTGCAGGGTCTCATCTCTAAATTTAAAATAACAAGAACAACAATCAAAGATTTAGTGTTTCCACTAAATGGAGTTGGCTACATGAATTAACACTATGGCATCCTATCATAAATCATTTTTTTATGACACACACACTATCCAAAATCCAAATCCTTCTCAATATTAAACCTATATTTTTCCTCCATCAGATTCACCCTGTTTTTACCGGCTATATATCTCCACACATGTTCAAACCATTCCAGGTGAGACTAAAATATATTTTTTAAATAAAAACTAAAAATATATTATATATAATGGCATTTAGATCAAATCTGAACTATTGAGAGCAATAGTATTTTCCTTTGGCACAATCAGTCCATCCATCCAGAAAAAACAAGAATTATAATAAAAAAATAAAACTAGAAGATTCATAGACAGGAACAAATTAAATAGAGAAGGAAAAGAAAAGGCGATAGATATTTGTACTTGGCAGATGTCACATCTGGGAAGCTTGTTGGAAAGACATTGAAGGTGGAGCCTCTGGTGCTTGCTTGCAAGCTTGTTAGCAGCATGAACCTCAACGTCACACTTGGCACACAGAGCCGCCTCATCCGCACAACATATCACCGTTGCTGGAGCCTTCTCACACACATCACACTGGATTTTCATCTTCTTCTTCTTCTTCTTGCAACTTGGTCTTCACTGAAAACTGGGAGATATATCCAACAACTCCCAACCCTTTTAGTTCTTTCACACGACCAAAAACTAAAAAAGGGGCAAGAATATGGGTAGATAAGAGAGATTAGGATGGATTTAGGAGGACAAGTTGATGGTGGTGCTAGCTAGTAGGTAATGAATGTTATTTGGGCCATGGAAAATGAAGTGACTGGAGGAGAGTTTTGTTGGTGGGTGAGTGTGTGAATGCGAAGATAAGGATTCGGATTCTTCCTAACTGATGAGATCTTTATTATTATTATTATTATTATTACTACCTCTGTCTCTGAATATAAAAATATTTTAATTAGTTTATATTTATTTTTAAAATTAATTAAATTAATTAATAATAATAAATTTATCATTGATTTATTATATTTTATCAAAATTATCCCTAACACTTATTATTATCTCTCTTCTCTTCTCTCTCTTCATTTAATTAATATATTGAAAAAAATAAAATAATTGAGTAATTTGTTTTTATTTATCAATTTTTACAGGGAAGGGAAATAATATACAATAAATATATAACATTTATGATTTATTGGGTAAACAAAATTATACAATTAATAAAAATATTTTAATCAAAAAATAATTAATACAACTCATTTTTTAAAAAAAATTAGGCTTTAATATGTTTTTGGTCCCTCTAAATATTGGCGTTTTGAATTTAGTCCCTCTAAAAAAAGTCAAAGTTTTTTGGTCCCTCGAGAAATCAATTTTTTGATTTAGGTCCCTCTTTTGCGTTGACTGCTGACATGGCACACTGAGGTCCCTGTAAAAATGCTGACATGACTTACATGCAGAGGGACTAAAATCAAAACTTAATATTTAGAGGGACTAAAATCAAAACTTAATATATTTAGAAGGACCATGTTAGCATTTTTACAGGGACCTCAGTGTGTCATATTAGCGGTCAACGCCAAAGAGGGACCTAAATCAAAAAATTGATTTCTTGAGGGACCAAAAAACTTTGACTTTTTTTAGAGGGACTAAATTCAAAACGTCAATATTTAGAGGGACCAAAAACATGTTAAACCCAACAAATTATATAAAAAGATTTTTTTTTGTAAAGATTATTATATCTAAAGACGGAGGTATTACTCCTTCCGTTTTAAAACTATAGCTCTTTTAGCCTTTTATTTTTGTTTCAAAACTATTGCAATTTTACAATTCCAAAGTATCATTAATTATTTTTTTCCACCCATACCCTTATTTAATAACTACTAGTGGGAGTAGTTGACATTAATAATATAGATATTTGTAGATAATTTGTGATAAATACTCTTTCATTAAATAAATGTATTTTAGTCTATCTATAACTATATTTTACTTTTATTAAATATTTCTTAATCTGTGTATATTAACCTTAAAAGGTTATAGTTTTAAAACGGAGGGAGTATTACATTACGTATCTAATGATCTATCTATCAATGTGAGGGAGCGAGTGGTCCAGGTTGCTATTTTGTGTGGCTGTGGAGGCACCGCCTCGAACTCAACCAGTTGTAGTGTGGCCCCATGTACTTGCTTGATTTTCTTTATGTGTGGCCCTTGTACTTCTTTCCTTCTCTCATCAAATCGGCGCATCCTGTCCTGTACTGCTCTCCATAAAGTGGAAAGAAGGATTGTTTCATTAATGCATCAAACTTCGGAGATAATAAAGTAATGCCATAGCCCATAAGTCTATAACTAATATAGGGCAGCACGAGTGATAGATACACAATTTTCCTAAATATAATGTCAGGAACTTGATTATTAGAGCATATGTGTAGGAGAGTATTTGTTGATAGAGGCCGATTTCTTTAGGATGAATTAGTCTCTGCAATTACGTGTGGAAGAAACACCGATTTCACCAAAAAATATCACACTGCCATAGTTTAATATACTCCTATCAAAAGTGTTTTAAGAAGGGATCTTTACTATAATTAAGGTGTGATAAATTAATCTCGTCATAAATTTTGGGTACTCTGCTCGCAATATTATGTGTGTATTGAACATCACGTGGTGTGTTGTGCTTCACGGCAATATTAGCGGTCCAATAAGGTCGTAGAAGTTTAGAACGAGGAAATTTTGGTAGTGCAATTAAATTCGGGAGCGAGTAAGGATGAATCCCATGTTACTCTTTGACTGGAAACAAAATTGGGCAAACAGACCAGTCAGTACCACACAATATATAATAGGAAGGGATCGAGACGATGATGTGGTGTCTGTGGTTAGAGTTTTAGATGCATATATATGTAAAAATGGATTATTTTTTTTCATGAACCGTCTTTAACTTTCATGGGAAAATAAGTTCTAATAAATCAGAGGTGTAACTCTTTTTTTTTTCCGTGGAGAATGATTTGATTCAGGAATCATTAATAGCAAATATAAGAATTAGATATTAACATTAGCTCATACAAAAAATAAGTATTTATTATATCATAAATGCAATTTTTTTTTTATATTTTAAAGAAAGAGTTATGAAAATAATGTATTCCCTTCATTAATTGTCTCTCTAATTAATTTTTTTTCTCCCGTTATATATTGAAACATTCAGTGTTAAGAAATCACTAAGCACAATGCGACAACCGACAAGTATCAAACTTATCCTTTTTCGCCTAAAATAGGTAATGTTGTCCAATGTCGGAAAAATATAACCAGAAATTTTGCCCTTGAATATGGCATATCACAATTCATTTTGATTGTGTTGCGGAAAAGGATATTTAACGTTTGTGCTAGATATTTAGTATGTTCTGGTTCCTGCATTAGCATACTAGATGGTTCAAACGTAAAAAAGAAGAAGAAAAAAGCATACTAGATGGTTCAAGTAGCCACAAGAATATATAAAGATGGTTCAACTAAACTGGGTGATGAAGTTCACCAAAAGATAAAAAAAAAAGTGGGGGATACTTAATGGTACTTCTGGTAATACACTTTTGATTTGAAGTAAAGAAATAACTTGCTGTCCAATATGAACTATAAACAGACTTATTAAAATCTCCCTTTCTTGTAGAAGTATACTTCAACCTTAAATTTAAGTGATTTTACAAAAATCACCCAACTTGCACACATGATTTTGAGCCAAAACTCAACTTCGTTATATCAAAATTCGTGTGACTAGTTTCCAAAACACATATTAATTAACTACATTAACCCTGTTACCAGTTTCAAAAAAGATAAATCAATATATTATAAAATATTGCTGTTCTGACTTAAAGGAGTTCATGTTCTGCAGAACTTATTCTCTAGCAGGTTGATACCCATTATTAATCTTCCTAATTTAATTAAAAACAACCATTATACTCAATTCCCCTTTATATATATACATGATGATATGATATATAGGTTGTTAATTACATAATCTCCTTTTTGTTCAACCATGGCATAAAACATCTCATGGTAATAAGAAAAATATTTGGTAAAGACATTGTGACCCTGTAAGCCCTGAATCCAAGCCTCCTCTGTTGCATCCCTCGACGCATGTCCAAAACAACTCTCACGGCAGCTTCATTGACCTCCTTCACTGACCTTTTCAGCTTCTTCTTGAAACTGTGATGATGATCTCTTTCCAAATTGAAATGGTAACTGTTCAGAAATGCCCTCCTCGCGTACCAAAACTCACGACCACGCAGAGACCATGCTCCATCATTACCAAGTTGCAAGTTATAATTTGGTGGTGTCACTTGGAGGGAGTTCTCATCAGAAGAAGAAGTACTGTTGGATAATTTGATGGGTTGAACTTTGGAATTTCTCATTTGGAATAGGAAGGAATAAGAAATAAGAAGTTTGTATAATTAATGTGGGAGTGAAGACAAAAGGATTTTATAGATAAACAGATTAATGCCTTTGATGATACTCTTAACTGAGTGGTTAAACCACAGAGGAAACGAGTGCGTTGAGGTTGGTTGTTTTGTTGTACCCAAGATTAACTAAAAGTTAATTTCATGTGAAGGAATTCTTCTTTAATTGACAATTATTGTGATGGCTTCCTATAGATTAGAGTCTTCTTTATGATCAGTGCATTTTTTAATAGATAACTTGTGTATGACATATGAGAATAAACACATGCTCCTAAATGGGGATATTGTAGTCTTATATAGCTCCCCGGCTTTTGAAGAGTAGTATATGGTGACAAGTTAGGTCATTATCTTAGTCCATCGTTAGGTGGATATTCAATTGGGTTGGGAGTACTCATTTCCTTATTTGGTAATTGGTATTCGTGTGTGAGAGTTATGTGACTTTTTTTTTTGGTCAAAGGTGAAATTGAAATTGATAATGGGTCAAGTCCAGCAATTATACAGAAGAGGCCCTGAATACATAGGTCCTGAACAGATATGCTATAGCTACCCGATAAACATTAAACCCCATGTGATATGCTCTGACAAACCTATTCAGCTCCCAACTACCCAGCTAATTAGCAAAGGAAAAACAAACAACAGAAAACACAAAACAACAACAACAGGAAACAAAAAACAGATACAAAACTAAGAACACAACCTAACACAAAGACTAGTAAACCACAGACATGAAAAAGATACACAAGAGTGGGTTGAGTTTGGCCCATTTGGGGCACCCAGAACCTTCGACCTCAACAAATTTGCGCCCATGTCAAGATCCAGCCAACACACCGAAGGAAAGGCCGAGAGTGGTAGACCAACGTCTAGATGCACGATCGCGTAGATGGCGAGGACATCGCAGAAACCTGAAAAACAGGAAAACAACAAAAACCACAACACAACTGCCCACCAACAAAACAAACCACCGTGAACTACCACAGAGCAAAAGCCAACTGAGCATCTAGATCAACCAAATAAACTGCAGAGAGACACCACCTCATAGAGAAAGGAGACGACCATATGCACAAACAAACAAGGGCGGAAACGCGTCCTAACCCCAGCGGCGGAGGCGTCCTCCAACTCCCAGTCACGGACCACCCTCACAGCGGCCAAAGATCAACACAGCGGTGGCGCTACTCCCTCTCAACCAGAGCCAGTGGCGTAACCAGGGTGGAGCGGCGAAGACAAAACAGAGTAGACGAAAACGAAGACAAGGGAAACAAAAACGAAGCAGGAAAACGAAGAAAAAAAAAGAAGACGAAAAAAGAAAGAACGACACAGGGGGGTTGCTCGCGCAAACCACGGTGAAGCACCGCGGCCGGCTCGGCAGTCCAGCAGCAGGCGTTATGCGACCTTGAGTTGGTCTCTCAAGCACATTTGGGCTATGTTTTGGGCTGACCAAGTCCTTAACAATAAGCCTTTGCTTAGTGTTCAAAAAAATTCAAACTTCTTGACAAAAATTTGACCAAAAACAAACTTCTTGACAGAAAAAAATTCAAACTTGTGTTTAATAGCAAAAAGTTATGAGTGCAAGAAAGTGTAATTCATTCAAATAATCATATTTCTTTAAACAATCAAAATAACTTACACTTGAAATTTAATAAAACTATACTTTTATGAAGTAAAAAATAAAAAGATAAAGGATAAAAAAATATTTAGCTATCCAAATTATTTTGTACCTATATTTAAAATAAAAAAGGATAGTGCTACATGAACAATAACATTTACTAAAAGAGATAAAAGTGCATAGCTATTGGGTGGCTTAGTTAATAAAGGATTTATACAAAAACATTAATGCAATATTAGGCAAACTTTTTTAGTGCGTAAATAAAAATAAATAAATGAAAAGTAAAGATAAAAACACCATTTTACAGTTCTGTGGATTTTACCCTAATAAATTATTACGAAGACACAGATGATAAATTAATAATGATTGGCAATTAAATATGCACATGCTTCAGGAAAGCGTAGGCCATTGAAGAACTCGAATCGTCTAGTAAATCAAGGTGAGCCTTCTTCTCAATCCGATTCCTCGCTTCTCAGAACAAAAACCCCATTTTCATCCCTTATCGAATCTGAGTAGGAACCCCATAACTGTTTCATAGAATTGAGCTTCTTCAGTGTTGTACATGAACACACCCCGTCTTTCTCTGAAGACAAAGGCACAACCTTTCTGGTTTCGTTCACGCGCAATTCCTTTTCCTTTTTGAGTGAGGTTTCTGTTTCTATGCTTTTGGGACGGGTGAACAGATTTTTGTTTGGTGGGTCTCAATAATTTATGAGTTTTCCAGAAAAAAAAAATGAAGTGAATAAAAACCCTTGGATTTGGGGAGGATTGGATTGCATAGACTCTGTTGTCTTGTTTGATTGGAAAATTAGTTACCCTTCTTGCTGAAGTTTTAATTTTTGGAATTGCACAAGTGTGGTTCAGATAAGAAGGGATTTTGGGAAAAAATGGGGAAGCCCTTGTTTTATGAGATCTTGGAAAAGCCAGCTACGAGTTGTCTTATAGGAATATGCAGTGCGATTTGGTTCTACATACAGAAGAAAAACATTGGGTATTCACACGTTGGTCTGAGTTATGAGACTGCCATAGAAGGGCATTACTGGAGGATAATCACCTCTGCATTTTCTCATATAAGTGTTATTCATCTTGTTTTTAACATGAGTGCACTTTGGAGTCTTGGGGTGGTAGAGCAGCTGGGACACTTAGGCCTTGGTGTTGAGTACTATTTGCAGTACACACTTGTGTTGGTTATTTTATCAGGAGTGCTGGTTCTAGCCATATACCACATGTTGATCCATAGATTCAAGCTTGAGTATTTCCGCCGAGTGACCGCTGTTGGGTATTCCTGTGTGGTTTTTGGGTGGATGACAATTCTTTCTGTGAAGCAACCTTCTTCCAAGTTGGATCTCTTTGGATTCCTTTCGCTCCCTATCAGTTTCGCACCGTTTGAATCGCTTGTTTTCACCTCGATTATTGTCCCTCAGGCAAGTTTTCTTGGCCATTTATCTGGGATTGTTGTTGGATATGCTATAGCATGGGGTTTGATTCATGGGATGAGCAATTACTGGGCACTTTCCTTGCTGGGTTGGATTGTTCTTGTCTTTGTTTTGAGCTTGAAGAGATCTGGTGCGCTTGACCTAAACTTCCTTGAGATTGAATCTGTTACCGATCCTTCCTTACCGTCTGTCCGGTTTTTGGCATCTGGCAATGGCAGAACCCTGCAGATGAGTACTTTGCCAGATGGAAATGTTGAACTTGTCTAAAAGTTAAACTGATATATATTATTGTTTATGTTACCTTGACACACTCAATATTGATAGCAATGTGATTCCAATTTTTCCAATATAAAATTTGTTCAAAGCTTCATCAATATTCGTTTTCAGGGTTTGCATCTTTGGTTATGTGATAATGAATTTTCTCATATGGTGTTACATCAATTTGATGAAGTGATACTGCTCATTGCAAATGCGCTGCTACTTTTTGCCCCTTGTTTAATTTGTATGCTAGAATAAGTTTTTGTTGTGTTCATGGATGATAAGATCATGTTAGGATATATTATTACCATTTCCTAATTGGTTACTAGATAAATGGAAATTGGTGACTAAGTTTACGCAATTGAAGTTGATTCTACAATCTGGGGGAGCAGTTTGTATCTTAGGGAATTTGATATTCATGTATATAAAGTTGATTAACCGGTTATCACATTTTTGTTCACTTGAAAGCTTATTGTTGATGTTATTACTACTATTATTATCAAGTGATAATTATCCGATGAGTAAGTATACTCAAATTGGAACTCCAAACATACATGGGACGATAAGTTGGACTTCCAATGATTTTAGGCATTACTTTGGTTTTTCTAATATAAAATAAGCCTTAATTTATGGATCAGATTAATGTCTATAAGTATATTGAGTCATTGACGAACCAAAGTGGTTTTTGAGGGACCAAAATGATACTGATATCTTTAGGGGATAAACTTAATGTCCCCAAAATGTTGAAAGGACTAATTTGTGCATTTATTCATAATCATCAAACATCCAGCTTCTGTGATGATCTTACCTGACTTAATCAGTGTTGCATATTGGGGCAGTGGTTTTTGATGAAAGTTTACTTTTAAAAATCAACTAAATTGTGTGTGATTCCTGACAATGCGATTTACCCATAGTGGAGGATATAGAAGACTGAAAACCAAACTTGTTCAATTGTTCCAACTTCATGTTTGGTTTTCAGTTACAAATGCACATTTGGGGTTCCAAAAGTACGTTTGTACATAAAGATTCTAGTTACTTTTTTTTTGTGTAATTCTATAGTTACTTCGGGTTCAAATGTTTTTAATAATCTTCCAACTAAAAATCAAACATTATGAGTTGCATGAAATAAAGATGCTCAAAGAGAGGAATAAACGAGCAGCAAATGTCATATCATATAAGTAATTGACAGATAAGCTGACCTAGTGATATAACAAAATAAGATTGTTAACGGCAAATTTATCTATAACACTGTTCTTCCCCTTCCCCATGTCCGACCCCTCAACATGTGGTAGTTTCAATAGAAAAAATGTTTTTTGACCAAAAAAAAAATAGAAAAATTGTTTTGCAGGACTGTCCACAATTCTTATGAACTTCGAGCCCCTGGAAGTCTGGAACCAGATTCAGGGAAATGAATATTGTCATGTTAAAGTTTTATATGATTTTATCATGATAACATTTTGTGTCTATATCACTCTTCATAAACCTATTTAATGGAATGAAGTGAAAATTTTAATGTAATAAAGTAATGTGATATTTTATCATGAGAGAATATATTTAAACTACTATAATAATACAGCTAAAATAGTTTAGGTAATTTTAAATTCCAATAAACACAGCATAACTAGACAACACATGCCATGATTTCAGTTTGTATGGAAAGACTAATTTGTCAACTATAAATCTATAAAAATTATACAAGTAAATTACTAAAAGAGATATACATAATAACCAGCTATTAAAAAATTGAGGCCATTTTAATTTTTTGTAGCCATATAAAATAACATCATAGGCAAGAATTAAGTCCTGTACGGATGCTCTGAACTCTACCATTAAAATAATTGTTTAAATAACAACCACCTGAACATGAACATTTTTTTTTGTTGATATACACCTGAACATGAACTTGCTTCCTCTTCAATTCTTTCGGTACATCTATAGACAACTCCATAGCACAGAAAATACAAAAAGATTAAAACATATAGTCTGAGGACACGTAACTGTAAATAGCAATGTGGTCAGAACCGGACCCTCATTCGGTCCGGACGACTCCCAAAACCGGACCAGCAAAGAACTGGTCAAAAATCGAGAAAACTGGTCAAAAACTAGACAAAATCGGGCAAAAACTGGTTTGAACCGGTTCAGTCTTTAAAAACAAAACAAAAAATTGTCAATTTTTTATTTTTTTGAAAGAGATAGATAACACTTTCTTCAATTATTTGTAATTTTGAATGTTTTATGTTATGAATTATGACATTTTGTATTGAAGTTTAATTTTTCTTTATGATATGAATTTTATGTTAATTTTTACTCAATATTGTGTTATATGTTATATTAAAAATTAAAATAATTTTATTTAATTATAACCCGGTTGAACTCCGATCGAACTTCTGAACTTTGAACCTCTGTCCTCATCGGTTCAATGACCGGTCCAGTTCTGACTACTTGATAAATAGACATTTGAACCCTACAATTTATATTTGAGGACCCTTTTTCTGTATCGGTTGACTACAACTTATTAAAGTCAGGGATGGAATAAATAATAACAGGAAAGAAATATAAAATGTTGTAATCAAGTTAGTAAGAAAGACAGAATGTTGTGAACAAACCTAGCGCTGACACTCTCCTTCTCTCTAACCGTTCCCTCTTCTTCCTCTTCCACTGGAGGGGTGGTTCTGGGCCATTTTTTGGTCTAGAATCACCCCTCTACACCGTTTTTCATCTGTCTTTGCCTAAATAAGTGGTTCTTCCACATAGATCTAGTGTTTCTTTTGTGTTTTTTCGTGTTTTCGTCGTCTGCGTGCCGCGGTGTTCGTTTGGTTTCCCGTTTTCGTGCAGCGTTTTGTTTTCCCGTCTTGGTGCGGTGTTCGTTTGGTTCATCTTGGTTGTTCTGCTTTGATCCAGTACATATCCACTTATGATTTGGGCGCCAACGTTACAGATCCGGAGACATTGGTATTCTGGCCCTTATAATTTTGTTAATTTTGTAGGCATTTTGCCGTGTTTTGCTATTGTAGGCAATTTGCTGTGTTTTGCTATTAACTTGGGTACTGTGAGTTTGTTCACAGATTTATCCTTTTGATTTTTAGCGTGTTGAATCTGTGTTGTTTTCAATGTATTTTACCATTTTGAATGAATGAATACCTTTGTTGTAAAAAAAAAAGAAAGACAGAATGCTAATTCTTTGTGTTACAAGCCTACAACGAATTATATCAAAATATTTGCGAAAATACAAGCAAATTGTATAAGTGAAACAAAAACCGAAGAGGTTTCCATTTCTTTCCTCTCTCATTGAACCAACCAGGGGAAAAGAATGGTTAGCGGCATGTTTACAAAATCAGTTGCATTAATTACCGGAGATATAATGCATGTTTGGTTTTCAGTTAGAAAATTACAATAGTACATTTGGACTCAAAGTAACTATAGAGTTTCTTTTGAACAAACGTACTTTTAGACCAACTGAAAACCAAACATGTCATACTCTTAGCAAATAACTAGGTGCTCTCATTGTCATGGATACAGATCATAGTGACCTCTTCCCGGTGAAGGGAAACAAAATAAAGGAGGAAAGAAGGTTTATGAGCAGTTGAGAAGCACAATTTCTAACTCTAGAGAATATTTAAAGGGTGAGATTAACTTCCAAAGCATTTGCATTCATATCAAAATTAACTAAATACTCATTATTTCGTATAGATAGTCAAAATATCTTTGTGATTCATTACAACTTTAGAATTTTGTGAGCCAGAAGTAGAGCCATCTTCTTGAGAACTCGAAAGAAGAATATGCCCAATTGAATTCCACAATCTTGTTGGTAAAGATTTTTGTAAACTTCCAGTGCTCAAGACAAATGATGGCTCAATTGATCTAGCTGAAGCAGGATCGAGGTTAGAAAATCTAAATACAGCCAAGAGTTTTTCTGGAAGCTCTGATTCAACTTGGCTCTCAATGAGAAAAGTCAGGTCAACCGTCAAAGTTGTCACATAACCAAATGCCAAATGAACTATTGCAGCTGCAACCATGGAAGACCCAATATCAATATCTACTTCTATGAAATTCTCTGCCACACAATATTTCCAGGAAAGGGCATGCCCAATCATGCATATTGCTTGCTCCCCAATAGCTTTTCTCACAATCCAAGGACCATTAACAATGTTGGCAATCATCTTAAGTAGTCTCGAGTTTCTAAAAGCATCATTGCCTTTCAAGAACTTGTCCATTAGCGACCCTTCAACCATAGGCTCTTCAGTTGCGAAATATGCCACAACGCTATAGTTATCCTTGGTCAGGAGTTGAAGATTGAAGGCCCACACAAAAGGCCTATCACCATATGGAAACTCCTTATCAATCACCTTCCTAACTCGACTATTTGGATGGTTCAATATCTCACTAATTTTCACAGAACTTGTAATCCAATCAACCCTAAGAGGCTTGAGCAGATAATCACCAGCAGGAATCTTAACCTTTGTTGAGAAATACTCTGGACCTCTAACCATAAATGCGGCTCTAGGAGGTGAAGCCCAACCATATGAACAATTATTTGGATCAAAAAGTGGAATGGCTCCTTCAGATCGTATTCTATCTATCCATTCATATTTTTGTTGGTCTCCTGGGCCGGCCATAATATGTACTGTTTCCAAGTAATAAACAATATAAGATTATGGTATATAACACTAATGATTGTGCTATCATAAATTAAAGAAATATGGTCCAATATATATCCATGTATATTTCAGCAATTGTCTAAAATTGCCCAAAATTTACTAAATATTCATTCCAAAATTGACAGATGAACTAGAAATAGAAAATTATGACACTTAATTAGATACAGATAGCATACAATGCCAAATCCTAGAAGACTTTCAATTTACTTAAATGCTATTCATGACTTTCCTACAAATTTTTGGGTGGAACAAATTCAATTGTAATAACCCCTTAACTTTTGCTAAAGGAAAGCAACTCGTGCAATTTTCTTGCCAATTTCGATGCAAATAGAGTCTATTTCATTTATACATAAATAAGGAAGGTATTACCAGATTGATTCTACTATCATCCTCCGCATGATTTATAACAATGCAACAGTTGAAATTGAACTATTTTATGATGATGATAAAAATCAAAATCTTAGACTTGAGCAGAACTAGTAAACAAAAATTCTCTAGAAATCATGTGGACCCTTATGGAAGAAAGCAAAGTAAACATGAGCAGTTTGGGGTAGCTGCAAGTTACAATTGCAATCTTGTTCGTCACCCCTTGAAGGGTCCCACATTTAAAATTTAGAACTTAATTTGTTTTGGCAACAACCCCAGAAATGATTGTGGAAAATCAGTAATAGATTATTCTATAAAATACATACACCAAAATGTTAGATTGTTGATTAATTTATCAACAAAGCGAAACCAATGCTGAGACTTTATCAATCATTTTGGTAATAAGCGAAAACACCATAGGGGGTGAGCATGACCATACAAGGAAGGGATTTATGAATGTTGTTATGTATGTTTGTTTACGTATACTATGCAGAGTACATTTTATAATCCAAATATGTAGGCATATCTATACACACGTACAAGGCACGATATTTGTGAGTTGTAAGGAACCGTTGTAAGCACTAATTATATCACAATTCAGATATGGAATTAGAGTTTTGCAATGCTTTAGGACATGCTTTGCTTGTTTTGAGATAGGGAAGACCTCAAAAGAAAACACTTTCCTTTTTTTTTTTTTACTTTTTTAATTTTTGTGCAAAATATTATCTCTCTTTATTATTATGATCAATGTTTTCAAACTCGGTCAGGTACTGAGTTAATAGATCATTAGTCAAACCAGTGGGTCACTCGTTGAACCACATGAAGTAGTATATATCAAATTTGTAAATTTGTATTAAAGATATGCAAAAATGATAATAAAAAATTTAAAATAATTAAAATGTATTCAATAGTTTAAATCTACACGACCCTGTTAAATATGTTGGAAGGTTTTGTTGTGATAATTGTCCTGTGAATAGTCAATTGATGGCAGAAGATTGTATAATATTTAAGATGTATAGCAAAATCTTCAAGAAAATATTAAGTAACTTTGGTAATATAATTATTTAGTTTATTTAATTTTTGTGTTGACTTTTTATATCAGTTGAATATCTCCATATGCTCAACATAAGACAATATAATGGTTTTCCCCTTTTATTAATATTAAACCATATTTTGGTTAGTCATAAGTATTTCTAAATTTATTGTGCTGATTTGGCCGGTCTTATATCAAACTGGTTTATTGTCGCTCGATTAGATTGGTCTAATATTATTTGATCAGATTGATCTAATATCAAATTAGTATGATTAGTCTAATATGACTTGATTAGGATGATGTAGTAATAGATACACCTAAGTAAAAGATACTAGTTATTTAACACATAACTCATTATTATCGGACTATATTGTAGACTTTTTCAATAACTAAAAATGAAAAAGATTAAATTTTAAAGCAAATGTTAAACAACCTCATAATAAGAAGTATATTTAAAAAATGTTTAAAATAATATAGTGGTAAGATTAACTGTCCCCGGTAGGGATGGCAAAACGGGTCGACCCGGCCCGCGTTGGCCCGCGCCAAAAACGGGCCAGCCTACCCAGGCCCGTATTTGAAAATGGGCCGAAATATCCGTCCCGGCCCGCCCCGTGGAGGCTATGCGGGCTAACGGGCCAGCCCGTTTTGACGGGCTGATGGACCAAAACGGACTGGCCCGTCAAAATAATAATAAAAAATTTAAAAAAATAATTAAAAATTAAATAAAAAATAAGAAAAAATATTATTTTTTTCCAAAAAAGAAAAACGGGCCAACCTGGCCCATTTTCAGGCCAATCCGTTTTCGGCCCTTTTTGACGGGCCTAAACGGGCCGGGCCCAAACGGGCCAGGGCCTAAAAAAATTGGCCCGGCCTGGCCCGTTGCCACCCATAGTCCCCGGTAATCTTCCCCTCCAAGATACAAATTTCTTGGTGAACCTCCAAGATACAAATTTCTTTGTGAAGATAAGTTTCAACATTGAGATAAACACTTAGTAGTAAAAAATGATGATATTCCTTATTTACATGTTTGTAATTATTTGCATTGAGCATTTATGGTGAAAGTCTAGTTTATGGAAACATAGATATTTTCCCTCAAAAATCATGAATCAACATGATTACTAATATCTAACCAAGTCACTTGTGTGGGCACAATTAAGGATAAAAACACTTGAAGACAAACTTAATGAACATAAACTTACTTTGTAGATCCATAACAGAAGGTACCAAAAGATTTTAAAAATCCAAAACACAATGCACAATTCTCAATATTTAACTAGGACCATTCAACTGTTCATGACTAAAAAATATAACATGACTAACATAAACAAACTTTAGACACAAAACAAAGCGTAACTAAAGGAGATGGAGAAGTTAAAGACAATGTGCAATCTCAAATCCTTGCCGCTAAAGGACTTGCATATGATAAGCGTGATTTTTAGGTCTCTCTCCTCAAGTCCCACATTTGTTGATACTATGGTTCATCATCATAACCATCATCATCGTCATCATCTTCCTCTTCTTCTAGTTGTTGTTGTTGTTGTTGCAATTGCATCAGTTGCCGAAACTGATGTTGTTGCAATAGTTGTGGATGTTGGAATTGTTGTTGTGATTGCTGCTGTTGAACTTCTTGTTGTTGCCACTTATAGAAACGAGTTTGAAGTTGTTGAAACTGTTGTTCAGTTAAAAGAGTGTACATGGTTTGATTGTCGGGATAGTATTGATGCCCCCTTCCATATGAAAAAGATTTCATAGGTCCTCCATTCAACATAGTTTGCCCGATCAGTACTTGTAATTGTTGAATTTCCTCTCTTAGTGCATCTTTCAATGCTAAAAGTACAAAAGAAGCTTTTATAATTGACCTGATCAGGATGAACTCTTCATCCTAACACACACACACACAGAGAGAAATCTATTTTTTCACGTAGGAGAACATGTTTCAACTACACTTAAGAAAACCAACCAATCAACCAACAAAATTTTGCAACTAGCTTTACACTAGAGTTATGCCTTAGTCAAAGATAATTCCAAAGGAAATACTTGCTAATCTATAAAAGAAAAGCATAAACCTTCATTGTAAGGTGAAAGCAAGAGACTACACATTAGTTCTTCAACTTAAATAAATTCCAATGTTCAAGTAGCAATATACAAATATATAGCACAATTAATTAGATTTTCATTTGCCTGCTCTGAAATAAATCAAAATTTTATTTAGTTTAACCATTTTTTCACACCATTGAATGCTTTCCAATATTATGCATGTTGTGAAAACATTCCCTCCAACCCCAAAAAAATAAGTTAATCAAACCTTTGACTCAACACAAACTACTGTAAAATTATATATTAACAAAGATCACAACAAATATGCCATACAATTGTTTGCCAATAATTTTTTTTTACTAAGATTAGAAAGGAAAGTGAAGAGTGTGGCAAAGCACTAGTCTCAAATGTTTTATGACAACATGAGCTTACCCCTTTGCAAGTGAATTTGTTGCACTGTGGTTTGAATCTTTAACCTCAATTCATTGTTTGCAGCAAACAACCTTTGTATATCTCTCTGTTCATAAGAAACCAAATGCAATGGTTATAATTCCTACTACTAGCTTTTCAATCAGAAGGTGACATAGTAATTAACAATAGTACATAACTGAGAGGACCAATGTTCAAAAACATCTAAACAAAATTCATAAGTTGATAGAAGTAGAATAAAATAGAAAAGCATACCGCATAAGATGCAAATGAGTTAAGACATACCTCCAAGTTAGTTAATTGTGTAAACAAGGATGTTTCTTCTGCTTTTAGTGATTGCACCCTCTTTTCAAGATTGCAAATGTAATGCATCTTCCTTTGTTTAGATCTTGCAGCAGACTGTCTATTTACCAATATCCTATTATACACAACTGGGTAGTGTTATCCATGAAGGAAATCGTTCAATAAGAGGATAATGGAAAGTGTTTTAGTACACCCTCCAATGTTATAGCAATTATGAAGATTTTCTAGTAAAATAATGTTATATGGATTAAAATTATTCTAAAAGAGTTATTTTCCTTCTATCAAATTTTATTGTAACTTTTACAAGGTTTCCTAAATTTAAACATTTTTCAAGTATAGATGTTCCTTTGAGCATATTTAGCAGTCACACTACAATTTTATGGGTATTTTTCAACAGAAAATAAATCATATCGAACAAGTTCTAAAATATAAAACTCGTACTTTCTCACTCTAACTTTAATCATGCCTCAGTTATCTAATGCTACTTCAATCCCAAAGCTATAGTCTTTGCTAGAGCTATAGAAGTAAGGTAATGTCTATGCAATGGATTCAAGAATGTGTTAATATATTGAGATACAATGCTGAATAAGACATTCATGAATGGTACATTAATGTTACCAAGATTATGATTGATACCTTTTAGCACGCTTGGGATCAACTAAGGCAAACTCTGCAAGCTTGGCAGCAAACATTGTTTTTTTAGAATCAGCAGCATTGACATCATCCAGAGCAGCGACCAACATCTTAGATTTTATGGTTCCTGACCAATCCATGGACTGGCTATAGTGGTGCCTAACACTAGTCCTTACATTAGTATCAATAACAATGCCATCAACAATAGAGGTGGGGGCTTCATGATTAGAGGAAGAATTGAATTTGTCCATATCAAGGTAGACAGAGAGAAAATCTTCCTCATTGTCATTGGATAATACAAGGTCATTAGCAACTCCAATGACGTTGAGATCATCATCAAAGTTGATATCATCAGGGAGGGTGAGAATCTCAGATTGAGCACGCCTATGACCTGTATTTATTGGGGGATTATCAAGCATTCTGGTGATGTCATGGCTAAAGCCAGTGAATTTTGGTGTGGCAGCTCGATCCAATGGTAATGACGATGGCTCTGATTTCACATTCAAGCTTACAGTTGTAGTTGTATAAGGGCCAGAGGCAGAGGGATGTCGGAGACCGGTGGATTTGTTGTTATCCATTACCAACAACCTTAATCACTTCAAAACCCTAAAATGTTGTGATCTTAGTAACCTTACAAATAGAATAAACCTATGTTTATGTCTATGAGCATGGTCATCATAATCAAACGATAAAGTTGATTTAAGAGCGGTAGCCGTGATAAAAACTAAGAAAATTACCTTTGAATATTGAGCTTTGATTTAGCATATATCTAAAACCAAACAATAGTTGGAAAGTTAAACAAATTCGCACACAGTTGTGGCTTTTCAGACGCACATCACATATATATCATGTGAAACAATAAAATCAACAAAACAAAAACACAAAAAGAAGAAGGGATTAATGTCACACACACAGGAGAAAGGGGGAGGGGGAGAGAGAGCAAAGACAAGAGAGACAAGGTTCTAACCTGAAAGACTCACTACGCACTGAAGCTTCTATCCTCCACTTCCTCTTCTTAAATAAGGGACGTTATAGATAATATTTTTATTATTAATTACTTTTTTTAAAAGATTAACTTAATTATCTCATAAGTAAGTTATCTTTTAAATATTCGTTTTTTTTTTAAAATGAGCTAAGAAATAAAAAATATGTTGCCAATACTCCTATGGCAGATTATTTCAAAAAAATGTAAAATATTTTTTTTTGAAAAATATTAAAAGGCTAAATTATTCCTAACATATATAATTTGTTAATAATCACATTTAAAGTTCCAATAATAGTTTAAAATAAAAATTAAATAAAAAATATATTAAAATAATAAAACATTTATTATCTTTTTGAAATAATTTAAAATTTGTTCATTAAATAATTTTAAATTTTTAATAAAATATATTGAACATTTCTTATTTCTATGAGCATTATTTGATATTAAATATATAATTACTATTAAAAATAATATATTAAAGTTTTAAAATTAATTATTATTTTCTATAAGTAACATTCATTTTATTAATTTAATAAAAAACTATTAAATATTGAGAAAGGCGTGTGAAAGGGTACAAATATTTATGTTTTTCCATGTGACATCTCTTTTGCAAACTGATTAGTCACATGACAATCATACAAGGAATCACACTAATCCACATGATAGTCATGATAGTCTACTTTGGTGTTACACAAGATACTGATCAGCCACATGATAATCACACATAGGGGGTCACGCTATAGTCCATATGTAAGTCATGCATTGAATCATGTAGTCCACATAGTATGATACTTGCATGCATGGTTGCCACGTGATCAGATATCATGCACTTTTTTGCGCTTAAAAGAGTGATCATCGGATGCACCATGCTTGGCCAACCATTCAACACACTCGTTTCCTTCATGTAAGTATGTTGGAGAGAGACCTGCAAAGGAAGAGATCGATGTGAACAAACCTATACTTTGAATCAGAGGTGCAAGAGGGTGAAGATATATGCATGGTTTAAAGGAGTGTGCAAGATGGTTTGAATCAAAGGTGCAAATCTATATATAGCATTTCTGGAGTCCGATTCACACACTAAAGGAGTGTAACCATCCTGCCAAGGAAGAGTGAGACCATGATAAATTACTAAGAGCTCCACATTAAGATTAGTAGTAATGCCACAAAAACCTCAAAAGCCAGTGCCCAAATTCATTCTTTTTAAAATTTGATTCCCCTTTTGTTTCTCTCCTTTCTTGTGACCCAACTATTTTCTATCTTATTTAAGCTCATTTTTTCATCTTTCTACTTCTTCATTCAATTTTTCTCCCACATTCCTCAAACACCTACCTTTTACTCTCTTTTAATTTTACTTTCATTCAAGCCTTTTTTATTTAATTTTCTCCTCACACTTCTTACTTATTTATTACTTTTTTTTAATAATTTTTTTTTATTGTTAGACATTAGTATTTGTTCCAGTTATTTGTTTTCTATTTTTTTTATCGTTACCTTGTATTGTACTCCATTTTATATTATATTTATATTTGTCCTCATTATTTTTTGTATGCTATGGATTTATGTCACTCTATGAGTGGCTGCCGCATGCCTCTCATGATTTTACATTTTGATATTATAAGTTAAAACATTATAAGAGAAAATAGCGGCCTAAGCCCAGCTAAAACCTCAACTTTGATTAAACAAGATTATAACTATAAGTTAGTCAAATCTTCTATAAGTTGGGTTTTATTTATATCCCATGATTGTATTTGTTCTTTTGAGCTTCTGTCCCATAGATTATGGAAAAAAAAATTACCAAAAATATTAACATATTGTGCCCATGATGCCTGGGCATGGGGCAAAATATCTAATTATTTATAGGCTTAAAAATACTTTTGGTCCCTGCAAATATACCCATTTTTGGTTTTCATCCCTGCAAAATTTTTTTTTACTTTTTCATCCCTGCAAATTTCGCCGTCTCCGTTTTTGGTCCTCGACGTCAAGTTCCGTTACAAAAAAGCTGACGTGGCTGACGGAGGTTGAGCTGGCACTGCCACGCTGGCTGACAGAAGCCATATGTCAGTAGATGACGTGGCTCACTTGCTGACTTAGCATCATTAACATTTTTAACAAGGACGAAAAGCAAAAAATGGTATATTTGTAGGGACGAAAAACAAAAAACTATATAATTGCAGGGACCAAAAATGTTACCACGATCTTAGAACTGCACCACCACCATTTTCTTCTTCTTCTTCTTCTTCTTCTTTCTTCTTCTTCTTCTTCGTCTCTCCCACCACCCTAAGCTGAGCTCAGAACCGCACCACCACCCCCATTCTTCTTCACATCTCCTTCTCCTCTCCCAACCGCTCCACTGTTTTGCCCCTCACCCGCCCTCGTTGGACCACCTCCACAATAGCCACTGTTCCGCGCACCAGCACCGTAACTACCCACTGGTCCATTGAAATCCACTTCCTTTCCTGTAGCAAATCGCGATTGGACCTTTCCTTTAGCAAATCATCACTGTTGTTGTTGTTGTTGGGGGTGATGGTTGTGGGTGGGGGGTTGGGGGTGGTGGCTAGGGAAGGGAAGGAGAAGAGGTGGCTGTTGTGGGTGGGGGTGGTTGGGGCTAGGGAAGGGAAGGAGAAGAGGTGGTGGTTGTTGGTTGTTGGTGGGGGGTTGGGGGGAAGGGAAGGAGAAGAGGTGGTTGTTGTGGGTGGGGGGTTGGGGTTGGGGGTGGGGGCTAGGGAATGGAAGGAGAAGAGGTGGTGGTTGTTGGTGGGGGGTTGGGGTTGGGGGTGGGGGTGGGGGTGCGGTGGTGGCTAAGGAAGGGAAGGAGAAGAGGTGGTGGTTGTTGGTTGTTGGTGGGGGGTTGGGGGGAAGGGAAGGAGAAGAGGTGGTTGTTGTGGGTGGGGGGTTGGGGTTGGGGGTGGGGGCTAGGGAATGGAAGGAGAAGAGGTGGTGGTTGTTGGTGGGGGGTTGGGGTTGGGGGTGGGGGTGGGGGTGGGGGTGCGGTGGTGGCTAAGGAAGGGAAGGAGAAGAGGTGGTGGGGGTGGGGCTAGCGGCTAAGGGAAGGAGAAGAGGTGGTGGTTGTTGGTGTTGTTTGTTCTGGGTTTGTTTTTAGTCCCTGCAATTATACATTTTATGCTTTTCGTCCCTGTAAAAATATTAACGATGCTGAGTCAACAAGTGAGCCACGTCATCTACTAGCGTAGCAATGCCAGCTCTGCCTCCGTCAGCCACGTCAGTTTTTTTGTAACAGAGGTTGACGTCGAGGACCAAAAACGAAGACAGCGTTATTTGCAGGGATGAAAAAGTAAAAAAAAAATTTGCAGGGACTAAAAGCAAAAATAGATATATTTGCAGGGACCAAAAGTATTTTTATTTTTAAGCCTTATTTATATTATCATCATAGTATAAGTATAGCGAGGAAATATTTATGTCCAAAATCCCAATTGACCGATATTATACTTTTTTTTAGTTTGTTTTCTTTACCTATAACATATCAAATATAATTGATATAACGCATACCTCTTAAGTATATATGAAAACGTACCAAAAGAAAAACTCATCAAGCATCATATTTACAAGAAAAAGAAAACTCTTGCAATTCTGATGTGTGCTTTAATACATCCACTTTGAGAACAAAAACAGATCCAAACCACCACCACCATATCACCCCATGCACATTCCCATGACGGTATAAACGACAATACTAAATATGTATCATTTCATTGCATATAAATTTGTACAGCAGATGAAGCCTAGAAAGTTGCGAGACGAGAAGTGCTAGCAAAACATTCTCCAATACACTTTTTATGATTGAGTAGAATTCATGTGGATCCCATTAAATCACGTGAGTCTCATATCTATTTGGTGGGACCCATTCCCAAAATAGTAAAACTCATAAATTTCAATCAATCATAGAGAGTATATTAGAAAAAGTGTAACAGATAATATTGTTGCTAGCATTTCTCGATAGGTAAATATATAGGGAAATTGTGCACGACCAACTATAAAAAAAAAAAAGAAAGCTCTCACAAGTCTCAACAACCAAGCAACTCATACGAAAGTAACATAATGCACCCAAACAACATCACAGAGCTGCAATTGCCATTAGAGATAGTTTAAATCCCATCAAGAAGTAAATCAGAAAATATAGTCTGGCAGCTGCAGAGGGAAACGCGCCACTGTAGCTAGGAAAGGACCACCTTTTGGGTCTGCCAATCTGAATTCAGACAAAACCAACAAGAAGAAACATTAGCTCATTGACAATAACAACTAAACTTTATTTAGTGTTAAATGCAAGAGTTTTGATGATTGCAAATAAAGGCATCATCCACACCCCCAATACCATCCTTGGAAACATTTAAGATTTTGAATAATAACTGTCATGGAAAATCCCTCAACCCCCAATTCATCTACATTGTCTAACTAACCAAAGATAACCAAATCACTTGTCACCAACCAACAACAACAATAATAAAAAATATATTGCATACCTTCCAGGTACAAATGTAAAAGAACCTTCAATGGAACCTGATGGTGTTGGTAGAGGTGTGCAACTCTGATAAACAAATTCTTTATCACCTGGACACAAAAGTGGGTACTGCAAAGACATTCATAGAACTCAGTGGTTCGGCCACTTTATTCAACTATATATACTTGCATTCGAAAAGACCAAGACAGTTTTCTTTGTTCTCTAATAAAAATAAAGTTCTGAGACACGTACTTCCAAAACTACAAATTATAAACCTTCACTATTTTTGGAAATTGGAACCACTAAATCAGTTGCTTATGTGGCTTGCGAAGATGAACTTGAGGATGATTCATCTGCTTGCAAGCTAAAAATAACCAGTTCAACTAAGCTAGCAGCATCACTTGGATACAGTCAATAATACATGCACCAAACATCAAAGCTCCAGAATTTTATGAAACTCAGGCTCCCATATCAGCTCATAGCAAGGCAATTACACAGTGCCATTATATAACTTTCTGGAAATTCTAAAATGGATTCCCTGCTGGAAGAGAAACTTCTGATTGTAAAATTTAACACATCAGAGTACAGGTGAAACATTTATATTAGTATCCAGCAAGTAGAACTTGATCAGTTAGAATGCACTTAGATCAACTGTTTTATCTAAAATTTGATCCTGAAATGTGTAAAATCCAAGAGAAGTCGATGCAACTAAGTTATTGGCCAAACATTTAAGACCTACTCACTAATTAGCTAATATCTCATCTGACATTTCAAGACAATTGATGCAATTAAAAATATCATGCGCTACAACAGCCAATCATGTATTAGACTAGAATGCAAGTTTATTAAATAGGCAGTACAGTATAAAAAACAAATACACTACAGAAAAAGGAAAAGGGGGGAGGGGAACTGGGGTAGGAACTTACCATTCCTATAACAGCTTCTCCGTTGACATCAGATACTACCATATCATTGGCACGGATGATCCAGTGCCTCCAATGGAGCTGACAAGAGCTGAAGAACATCCCATTTATGATGCATCCTTGAGGTTCTAGGGACATGCGGATTGAATAAGCAAATAAGTACTTCTCAAGGTCATCTTGAACATCAACCAACTCAGGGACAAGCAACGCAGAGGCACGAACCTGAAGAAAAAAGAAATACTTATAAGTTTGCAAGTGAAAATGGATCGCAAGAAATAAGTAATACTTGTAGAATTATCCAGTAATGGGAATAGACAAGTGTATTGGAATCCCCAAATAACATATCCACATTATAAGAAATCCTATAGAGGCCACTATTGAAGAATTTACACCTATTCCATGCACCACCAAGAATTTAAAGTCACCAAATGTTCTATCCTCAATGCATAAAGACCAAAACAAAGCTTTTACCAGCAGATCTCAGAAACTTTGATATGATATAAATGTTAAAACCTCAGAAAGGCATATGACATGCCAAGTTTTATATGATATGACAATATATATTATATGTATCTCGATATGACTTAGCAAGTTGCATCAAACATTATGATGGAAGTACTCTTTTTCATGCCCTAAGAAACAAAGTTCATAGAACAAGCATAAGGGGCAGTATACACTCTCCTACCTTCACACCATTGGTTACAGCCGTCGAACAAGGGGGGTCTTCTTCTGGGAAAAGATTAATGCTTTTGTCATTTCCATCTTCATGAAGTTTGATAAAGCCATGTTGTAAACGGCGACCGTGCTCTTCTAGCCACAGTAGCATGGCATCTTGTATCTGTTCACTATTCAACTCATGATGCAAACTAATCAGATTATGAGGTACACAAGGGATCATGTCTCTATTGGTAAGAAGATTCCTGGTTCCAACATATAGTTGGCCATTGGTACAGTTGAGGAAAAACAACTTTTCATTGTATGTGGACGAAGCAGCCACGAGAATATACTTGGATCTTCTTAAAAAGCCTACGTGGCGCGTAATTTGCTGAGTTTCTAGGATTATCTGACTTATGGGTAATAAATAAACATTCACCAAATGACTATAGAAGGAGTAGCCACCAATTAGACCCAACAAACTGCCAAATGTATTAGTTGATAGATCTGCTTTTGCAGCTTCTTGCCCATTGTGAAAGCGGTAAAGGATCCTTGTAGTAAGAGGCAATTTCACTTTTAAGACATTCTCCAACTCTTCAATCTCAGCTTCTGAAGCACCTTTACAAAGAGTGGCCTCAGCTTCTGGAAAATTGCTGGACAGCCAGGTCTTTATTCTGTCCCAGCACCCTTTTACACGCGTAACAAGACACCAAGGATACTTAACAAAAGCTTCTCTCCAAGTTTGATAAGTTGCCTGCATAACACGCAGATTGTCTGATTTCTAGCTGCACCAAGATTTTACACGCGCACACACAGCATAATTTGAACTTTAGCATACACAAGGTTTCTATCATTGAGAATCTGTTGCAACAGAGCATCCATTGCATCCTCAATAATTGTTACCAATAAAAAAAGGTCATATTATAACCATAAATTTAGCAGGCTCATCAACCAGCATATTGGGGAATCAGAAGTCAGTTTCATAAGTAGTGCCAAGGAAGCATGCTAGGAATAAGTACACTGAAGCAATGTTTGGATTGTTAGAAAGGGGTAAAGTATGGGATGCAAGTGAAACCACTATAATAGTGCTATAATTCAAATTATTCTATCTACTTCCAACAACAACAACCAAGTCTTATCCCATTAGGTGGAGTCGGCGACATGGAGTGTGCTACATGGATCACTTTTTCTTCCCCTCACCAGCATTTGAACTTGGAACACAATGGAAATGTCTTGTGACAATTACCATGCGAGCCAAGAATGCCAGTCTACATGGATCACTTGACACCATAGTGGTCTGTCAAAAATCATGTCTATCTAGGCAATGAAATGGAAACTATACTGAGATGTTTTCTACACAGAGTATATCCAAATAATAGTATGGTAACTAATTTTATTTCACTTCATCCCATCTCTTTCAATTGTATTCTACCCATCATTAGATATATATGCCAACATAACCCAAGTTACAACAGCTTGTTAAGTATACTTTTCACTGCAGGACAAATAGCTTTAGCTGGTTTGATATATGGACCCAGTCAACGCAGTGAAGTTGTAGGGCGCTACAAGGGAGAAAAAGGGGACACTCCAGCATGACCCCATCACTTTGAAAGATGCAGGAACACAACAAAGTTGACACCTTTAGTACGTGACCCGCCTAAATTGACCCGTAGAGAAGGAATCAACGAATTAAAGAGCTGTTTTTTTTTTCCCACACGTAATTATAATCCAATCTTATAATATGAATTATAGAGGTTTGTTCCACACAAAAAAAAATATAATTATTGAATAAAAAAGGGGGAAAAGGGGGGAGTGGGTGACCTTGAAGGAAGGGAGAGGGTTTCCGAGATGATCAAAGGGTTGAGTCAAAGCGAGTTCACGGAAGCAGATTTTGATCCAAAGAGAGTCATCGGAGGCGAAAGAGTAAAACCTCTTGCTGACACAGGCAACAGTGGCAATGTCTTGGGGACCCAGCTTTTCCAGTATCGCCTGAATCGCGAAATCTCCCACCGATTCCAACCCCATCCTTCTCTCTCTACCAATTGCTCTCTTTCCACAAGCCTGTCTTTTTGCCCTCTGTCCCCCTCCTACTATAATGTAAAAACCAACAAGAACTGGTTACATTTATTCATTATTGTTATTGTTAATCGAAGAAGGAAAAAAAATTTGTATCAAAAAAAAAGAAGAAGGAAAAAACAAATTGGGCTAAGGCTATTGTTTGTTGAATTTAATTAATTGGATAAAGTGTTGAATATTTAATTAAAATAATATTTAATAATTAAACTTGACTCACGTAATAATTTTTTTTAATTCAATAGTTAAATTTATAAAATTTATTATGGAAGAAAAATTATTAAAAACTATAAGTGAATATAACTCATATATGTTTGTGTGAGAATAGGGTGAGAATCTACTAAGTGAATCTACTAAGTGAATCTACTAACTGATTTATTGATATTTTTGTGTCTAAAAATCTTGTTTGATTGGCATTTTTTTATAGTTGATTTAGTAGTAATTTGTTCTTAAATTTTCTTCTCGAAAACTCTTACAATATATTTAATTTATAAACTATTTAACCTTAAAAGAAATTAATACAAACACACACTTTTGATTGTTTAAAATTGAACTGGCTGCACATTTTTAATTGAAGATATTTGAAGGAAGAAAAAAAAGTAGTATGTAGCACTTGTAACAATAGGCAGTACGGAGACAGGTTGTATAGACGAGCTTCTAACAATCATGTGATGGTGGATGGAGTTTGTAAATGAGAGGATAGTAAATGGAGAGCTGAAATTTTAATTGGAGAAGAGTCATATATGTTTCAATGGAAGGAGGAGTTATTAGCGAAGTAAAATATGCTCAGTTTTGAATGATATTATGCCAAGGGAAGGAATGGAGGATTGTTCGTGGTTCTAAGATAACAGTCAAGGTAATATGTTTTGCCTTATCTGGTGTGGTTGGTTACCTTTGGATCGGATCATAAGGCTGAGTGTGTCTATCTCGGAGTTTGACAAGAACTTGCGGTTTGTTCTCTGGTTTCTTTATCAGCTTTGAGTATGCTCTTTGAGGAATGTTATCTGGTTTCACTTTGTTTTTGAATTGGATGGATTGCTGTTTACGGCTTTAGTCTTTTTGAATGGGAGATTCTTTGGGAAGGGTGTTTTAATGTTACTTGGTGTTGATAGCATTTGGTGAATTGCTGCTACCTTCTTGTGCTGAAACTGGCTTTATTTCTATTATTAATAAAATTTCTTTGGCTGATAAAAAAAAAGAGGCATATGGTAAAGACGAGGTATCACGACAGCTTTTATCCCCTTAAATAGATTTACCCACCTTAACTCAAATTACTCATGTCCAAAAACCAAACTGTTTAGATTTGATATTTATGTGAAATAAAACCAACCATCTAAGCCAATACAATTTAATTTTAATTTGAATTACCAAATTCATGGAATCGATCAAATTTGTTGGATACCTTTAAAGCCATCATACCCCCGGTCCCCCGCACCGCACCTCGTATTTATATGGAAAATAAGTTTTATTATTTGGTATAACATAATACGAAATTTGAAGTCAGATAGCTAAATTTTTGTCAAAAGATTGTGGAAATAATCGTGTTGATTACCAACAAAAATTCTGTTGACTAATGCACAATATAATAATTATATTTTAAAACATTACACGTAATATATAATATTTTTTAAGGCATTGTTATTTTCTTTTTAATTGAAAACGAGATATAATACTTTTAATTTTATATCATTCTGTTTTATTTTAATATAAGTTATATATGAAACAAAACTAATTGTATGCTATTTTAACAAGTCTAACGCAACATTGGAGTAGTAATAAATAAGACCCGCCAGTCGGTGACAATTCCTTTTCGCACGCAAAAGCGGCAAAACTCGTTCCCATCTTAACAAGATTGAGAGGAAAAAAGGTTATGCACATTGAATAGAAACAACAATCAAAAACCAACCTTACAATGTTGTAGTTTGTAGATAACAGAGATGTTAGAAGGGAGTAGAGTAAGTTGGTGAAGAGACTAAAGTTCCATTTTTTTTGGATAAAAATTAAATAGAAACGCCTGCGGAATTTGTCAAATCGTCGTCACCTTTGTGGCAGGCAGGCGTACATGCGTCTCTGTACTGTAAGCACAGCCCGTTACCTACGCGTACATAAAAAGAGTAGAAAATAAACGACACGATTAGGATACATACGATGATAGTTAGCAGCAATATAATCTCGTTCCGCAGAAACTACCTTACCGTAAAACACACTTAAAAAAAATGATGAATTTGACAGTGCCATTAGGAGTCAACATTTTTGCCCATGAATAGGTTACCCTTTTTTAGCTTTCATTGAATCTATATCATTATTTACTGAATATAACCAATGTGATTCAGAAATTTCAAACGCTACGAACTCAAACAAAAGTATACCAATGGGCAAGGCCACCGATTTGAAGACAAAATCATGGAATGTAGCTTTGAATGCATCCCGTTTGAATCTACACCGAACTAGTAACGATAAATCAATAATTATTCACACACTTCCTTCCTATGCACCGCGTCACAAAATTGGAAGTATTCAAATTTGCATCACACATGATTGATTATTATTCACATAAACAACAGCGAAAGAATTCAGCCTTAATGAATGACGAGAACTTAGTTGCGAGGAAGAATGGTAGTCCGAAGTGAAAATATATATTTTTCAAAAAACAATGAGACGCCACAGCCAATTCTTTTAGTTTATAGTTCTTAAATTGAATTCACTCATTCAGTATTTATCACTGTGCAACCAGATTCAAGTGTTATTAAGGGAATCCTTGGGATTCAGATCAGAACAGTTAGTCACAGAATCAACACTTACAGCACTCAACACTCATCGGTCAGTAAACTATCACCATCACCCATCCTTTGAACAGTTTAGGCAATCAACATCGCGCGTATAGCATTCCTATGTGCTGAATTAGTTTTGCCCGAATAAACACAATCAAATAGAAGATGAAAAGTCTAATCCTCCAGGCATGTATCAACTGTCCCTAAACTACTGACACTCAAATTGAAGTCATTGAAAATACTGAATAAACAAAAATATGAGGAAATATTTTCATTTTATTTATGCATTCCACAGTCCCTTTTTATAGTTTTATCTTTTCTCCTATCCTCGAAAAATAAATCATCGGTATTAACACTGGTTAGAAGTTTCTGAAAGGTAACTCTCGTTTTCATATATCATATCATATATCAATTTCTATAAGATCTTTGAGAAAGACTTCTCTTCATAAGAAAGATAAGACTTACAATCTTTGGGATCTAATACTACTTTTTTCCTAAGTTTAATTAAGTCAATTTAAACTGGCTCCGTTAATTTTCAAAGGGGAAGCATAATAAAGGATATAAAGCAGTTTAACCTAAATATGTACTTGTCAGTCAACAACATTTTACAGTAGTTGACCATTCTTGTCATCTTGTTGAATTTTCACCTGTAATAATAAGTAATGGACCTCCAACTAGAACACAGAACCGCAAGGACATGTGCCTCTGGCTCCATTTTGTTCCCATGTCTCCTCAAACAAAGCCATTAGGGTTAATCGAACCATGAGAATGCATACAATTTAGTGTTTGCAACCCATCGAATTATAAGTTCCTAACATTTCTTTAAAGCATTTTTATAAAAAGAAGCAAACAAGTGTTATCCAGGTGCTGGCTTTTCCTAAGGATAGACGCTAGTCTTGCTAATTTAAGTTGGCCTTTATATTAGGAGGTAAGAGGTTGAATTTAGCACGTGCCAGAGATACCAATTGCAATATTGAGACTGACCACGTGAATATTATATAATCGCCCCTTAAATTTACAATGTGCAATTAGGACTTGAATCTTTCAGTTTAAAGGCCCAGTTCAAAATTTCATAAACAACTACGTACTAATCTCTAAACCAAGTTGGCAAACTGATTCGGGCTAGCTTCACAGTTGCTATAAATTTCAGTGGGTATCAAGATCATAGGGTCATTAATCTTCATATTATTACACCTTTCATAGCCCTAAGTAGAATTTGTAAATTTTTGAGTTCTCAATATTGGAGTAATAACGACGAAGGAAATATAGAAAAATTAGGGGAAATTCACTGTTGGGATGTGGTACCAAATTTGTTGGTTAGTTCAGTCAACCAACCCCTAATTATGGTTAGACAGGAAAGTAGTAAACAATGGTAACTTTAAATATACAAACTTCATCAGCAAGTATCTTCACATAATCTTTAGAAGCACATTCAAGATTCTTACATAGAGGAAATTACACCTCACAGTAAAATAAGTTAAGAGGGTGATTGGATTTCCAACCTAAAAATTAGCTTCCAAGGGGTCAAAATAAAAGAAAGGAGAAATCACAGCCTATTGTCAAAAGATAAAACTAGCTTCCAAATACAGTAGAGCTAAGTTCAAGACTCAATATGCCAAGTGTTTATTTCACATTATTGTTATCTATCAACACATTCAATCATAAAGGTACGCTACAGTAATAACAAACAGAAAGAAAGAAAGATTATGACATACATCAGACAGAAAATGAATATGTGATGGAATGTAAAGCCTAACAAACTTAAATCAATCACAAACATGATTATAATGAATAGAACTAATGACAGCTCAAAATAAGCAGAGGTAAGGTCTACTTCAAACGGGTATTTACTAAACTCCATCAAAACTGTAACACAAGAATTTATATGAATACCACAGGGAATGGTACAAAGTGAATGTTTTGAAATCTGAAACTCAGTTGATGAAAGAGTTTTATCAAGGACAGAACTGTAGAAATATTAATTTGGGAGAATTATATGTAAAAAGATGCAAACCAAGTAAACTGTTCCAAAATCCTCCTGACAACTTTGGATCGCAAGAGTTCCTAACAAACGCATCTGTAGCTTTTCAAAAAAAAAACAAACGCATCTGTTTACAAATTACAAGTGCTTAACTTGTCTTTGTAGGTTCATACACTTAAGAATTCCATACTTCCCATATACATGGTTTTCAGGATTCCAGACTTAGAACCCACAGATCATTTGCACAAACATTTGCAACAAAGGTATGTAGCAAGAAAGTCACATGTAAGACAGTTTTATATTTCCGACATAAAAAGTATTTGGAAAAAGAATAAAATATGGTCAGAATCTCCGAAAAAAAATTCAATCCAGGTATGTGAATAGCAGCGCAGGGATAACATATAAAGGATTTCATCCATTCAAAAGAATTAGTTATGGGGTGATTACTTACAGAAAACAGTTCTCATTGTTGAATTCCTGGCCCATGTCCTCCTTGGGTTTGCTGCTGCTGCTGTATTTGGAGGAGAAGATTGGCAGCGAACTGTAATGTTGACTGGTATCTCTGGTTCTTGTCAGCCTCCAGTTCTGAGGGGCCTTGACCAACTCCAAAGGCAGGAAGTTGCTGATTGGGAGGATTTGAGTTTATTTGGTCCACTGTATATGGCATGACGGATTGTTGCTGTGGAGGATTAGCACTATTAACTTGATTAGGTAAGGCAATAGAATTATTAGGTAGCTGGAAAGGCTGAGGATTGTTATTAGGTTGCTGGAAAGCCTGATAATTGTATAAAACAGAGGCATCAGTTCCCTGCATCCCTGCGACCTGATACTGCTGACTGACATGGGGGGATACAGCTACCTGTCCATTTTGAGTAGGCATCACGAAGTTGGATAGGTGTCCAGATGAAACAGCACCCTGCTGCTGCAGGCTGACAGCAGTGTCTTGTATATGAGAACTGCCAGAGACCACTTGAGCAGTGTGACCAGGAGCTGATGCTGGTGGATAAGGCTGATAATGAGCATTGTGAAAGTTATACATACTCCTCAACTGCTGAGGAGGATGAATAGATTGATTTGCAATATGATGATCCTGTTTCCATAATTGAGATTGGTTTCCCTCATTAGGAGCCACAGGAGGAAATGAAGGCTTCACAGTCGAGGAGACTACTGCTGACTTGGCACCATCAGTAGCAGATGATTGCGCTGTTGTAGGAAGAAACGAAGATAAACTTGCAATAAGCTCAGGCGTTAATGTAACTCCAGCTTGGGATCCAGAAGCAGTATTATTGGGAGCATAATCTGGAGGCACAGACTGAACTGAATAGGGTCCACCATTAGCTGAATATGCTTGTTTAGCAGGAAGCTTAGAACCCTCATGCAACGATCTGTTGTAATCCATAGGCAATACCTGTTCCTCCTTTGCATGAATCATTTCATATTCAGCCTGTAAAGGAGGTTTCTGCTGCGTATATTGAGTTGATGGTATAGGCAAATGCGATGATTGTTGCAAGGGTGCACCACTTGGCACTGGTGGAAACTTAAGAACCACACCATATAGACGGTCAGGTCCAGTGACTTTCAAAACTTTTGTCAAGAAATCAGAAGGAGGTACCAAGAATAAGGTAGTGTTATCAACAAATTTGGCAACACCAGCACGATTTTTTGCACTAAGGTAGCGAAGGAATTCAGTGTATGAAGCAAAATCATCTTCGCTATCAGGCAGAAAGAAAACAATGTCAAAACCAATTGCATCCGCATAATGTTTTGTCAGTATATCCAATCCCGTCCTAGCTGAGCAATCAACAACACCAGGACTGCAGAGTAAGAACAAATCAAACTTTAATACAACATCAAAACAATACTCTGAAGACAGGTATACATTTTGACTGCTATGGCAAGGCACCAAAAATTTTTCACGGAAAAAGTAAATGGGCTCAGTTCCAAAAACTAAGGCCTTGATTCTTTGTACTTGAGAAAAAACAAAAAGTGAAAATCAGTTAGCTTTTTTAACAATAACATAAAAAAAATTAAAATTTAATAATAGTTTTTGAGAAACAAAATATAAGGAGCAATAAACACAGCATTCTTTCTGATGATACACTGAAAGAACAAAGATATATTAGAAAAGCTAGCATACAGCACAAACGAATAAAGTTTATAAAACCTATATATTTCCTTCAGAAAAGAAGTTACACGCAAAGGAAATAATAAATGCTACACGGGGACCTTGCTAGCAATGTGGGAGATGTAAATGCAAAAGAATTCAACCGAAAGTAACTTATTAAAAAAAAATTCCTCTTTCATATTTGCAAAATTCAACTGAAACATTAAGAAAAGATAAATTATACTCACAGCTCAGTCCCAATCCCTTTCCCTATAGGGACACATCTAGCACGACAAACAGGAGTTCCTCCTTTTGCAATAATTCCGCGCCACATATGATCAATATCGTCAGGTTGGATGGAACCATGTACTCCAGCTGTAATCCTTGTGCTTGCTGGACCAAGGTGACTCCGATCAATCCCATATGATTGTTCTAGAGCTAACCCACGATCATCTATATTCCTTAAAGGAAATTGAGCATCATCAACAGGCAAAGTACCATCTATCCTTGACCGTTTAGAATCTCTAGGAATATGGTTTATGTCAAGTACATCCCATGCGCCAGAGGCTGATCTTGCAGGAAGCCTAACACCCGGTGCAGGAGAAGAAAGCAATCCTGGTGCAGGAGGAGATGGCCTATTCCAGTTGGGCCCCATCTTATTATTGGAGCTACCATCCTGAAATTTGTGGAGTGTGCTAATCTCATTAAACTCGGGGCCCGAAACAACAGATTCATGACCACCTTGAGGACCAAAAGGCCGCATTGGTATGTTTGAACCAACAATACTGGTAGGTGGCAACTGTCCAGGAAAATTATTTGGAATAATTGGTCGATTATGACCAAATATTTCCATTTGTAATGGTCGAAACTGATGCTCGTTTAGAAATATGTCAGGTCTTGGCCCATTACTTCCGGGATAAAGGCCAGGGTAATCTTTGCCAGGTACTATGTCACTGCTTGAATACATAATTGTTATTCGAGGATCATTAAAAAGGCGTCCTTGAAGGCCCTCTTTTGCACGTCGAGCTTCATCAACACTTCTAAATTCAACAAATGAATAATTCCTTGAAGGAAAACTCTTGATTCTCTCAATTTCACCAAATAAAATCATGGCATTGTGGAGCATTTGCTCATCAATCTGAACATTAGGAGGATAACCGATCCACAAAATATTACTAGGTTGACTGTCACCCTGTCTCCCCATTAGAGCTTGTGAATGCTGTTGGTACAAGAATAAGTGTTTATAAGTAAAACTAATATACTTCAAGCTACAGGTACAGAGAAAAAATCAATCATTTTACGAGTAGGTACATCCAACAAGGCAATGACAAACAGATGAGTAGAACTAATACAACACACTTCCAATTGGATGCACATTGCACAGGACTCTCACCAGTGGTCTTTTTTGTCCAGAATAGGAGTCAGTAGGCCCCAAGCTTTTTCCTTGAAACTGCCCATAATCAAGCAATTGATCCTACAGCAATCAGCAAAGGAAATATTAGCTACATCAGAATATCATGCAGATAGAGAACAAACTACATGAAAAGAAACGACCTAATGTTAGGTAACCCTCTTAGTGGAATAGTTAGTTAGGGACTTAGTTACAGAGTGAGAGATGATGATAGATTATAAATAACAGAAAGTAAAGATTTGAGATGCTTGTCTTCGGTATTGGAAAAGAAATTAGGGAGGGAGAGTTCCAGGTTTCTCAAATACCCAAGTGTAATAGAGGTTTCTATCAATGAACACTATTTTTCTTCTATATTCAGAATCAGTACCTAATACCCAATCCACCAATATCTAGAAAATATCAATGCAAAATTAACTAGAATGAAGCAAACATAGCTCACATCCAAAACGCTACTGACCCAATCAGACAAACCTTAAAACAAAAGCAACCAATGTCCATTTTAAAATGTCAGTAAGTTGTACAAAAAAGTTGTTTACTCAAATATGGATTATTTATTAATGCAAGAAATAACATTCCAGTCTGCATCATTTTCAAAGAATCACTCCCCACTGACCTAATTGAAATTATAGATGCTACCACAAGGCATCAGGATGCTTGTAGTATAATAGGTAACTAAATAATAGAAGGAAGTGGAAGAACAAGAAACAAAACTGACATTCTAAACTATAAACTTACTTTTTTTGTAGAATGTGACCGAAGGAAGTCAACACGAATATGCTCCCCACCTATACGTTTTCCATTCATGATTTTCATTGCCTGAGTAGCATCGTCCAAATTGAAAAATTCAACACATGCAGTATTTCGGTCTCTGAAGAACTTGAAATCCTCAATTTTACCAAATTTACAAAATTCAGCTTCCATGTCTTCCTTTGTAACAGCTGGGCTAATGCCACCCACCCAAAGCTGTTTACATGGCTTTGCCTGGAAAGTGAAACAGCAGCATTTTTGGATGATTTAACACATTAGTAGGAATACATGTCTTAGAATATACATGCAGATATTTCTGAAGAGAAACAAAACACATCACAATCAAAACAATATGTTACTACTAAAAGCAAATTGTATTTTTTGCTTCAAGCTATTCAAAGGCACTACAGCTTTATAATTCAATAATCCCTACTTTGAATTTAGCAGTTAAACTATTGAAAAGAAATCCACATCTTGGGTTGGCCAAGAATAAATAAATATAAGCAATCAGGTAGAAAAGGGACATTAGGGCATTATTTGATCCATGTAGCTGACCACACCTAGTAGAAAAAGACTTTGATTGTTGGTGTTGTAATCTCACACCACTTCTTCAGCAAATGCATTATGCATATGGATTCTATGCATATGACAATGTTAAGGGAATTCTTTTCTGTGAAAACTACATTTTGTGGCATAGGGTTGAAGGAGGTGTTTGGAAAAGCTTATTTGGATTTATCTTACAACATAAATACTCGTGTAATTGTTTGGAAGAATTTACGAAAATAGCTTATGATATGTCTACAAGTTGTTTTCACTTTTCAGCTTATTTTCATAAGCTCCCCAAGATAGTTTATAGAAACAGTTTATACAAAGCTTGTGTGATGTTTACCCCATCCTCTCATCAATTGCAGAAATAACTTATTCATAACACTTGTTCAATAAACGCTTAATTAAGTTATTTATCCAAACAAACCCAAAATCTCTAAGGTTAAGTTCTAGCACAAAATGTTGGCACCAATATTGGCACCAGAGAGTTGAAGAGTAACAGTAACAGCTACAGTAGAATGAAGTTACGGCCTCTTTGTTTTTTCTCATTGCTCATGCATCATTTAGTGTAGATTCAACCACTTTCCAATCAAGGCAATATAAGAAATAAACTTCAATTATCATTTTGATCAAGGTAGAGAGACATCAAAGATGAAAAAATATTACAAAATAGGGTAAATGAAAAAAGTACATGTTCACTTCAAAATTCAAACAATTGCATAAACTTCAGTTTCTTGTAATTGCTAATCAAGGCAGCTATATAATACTTGCTGAAGCTCCACTTTGATTTAAAGGCTGAAACCATTCATGCATTTGCTTGTACTACAAGTGAGACGCACCATCATCCCCACATCACCTATACATTTGCACTTACTAATCTTTACATGATTCTAAAGGCCTACTTACTAATGTCTACATGATTCGAAGGGTCTATTTGGTTTCATAAAACATTTTCTATTTTCATTTCTTGTTTTCAGCTTTAATTACGAAAATACCATCTAACTTCCACTTTGTTTTCCCTTTTCAAAATTTTGTATGGAAAACAGTAAAAATAAGAGTATGTTTGGTCTCAGAAAACATTTTTTTCAGCTTTAATTACAAAAATGTTACCTTGTTCGGGCATGTTTGGTTTGTTTTCCCATTTTATTCCCATTTCATGTTTTCATTTTTAATTACAAAAGAGTCACCTTGTAATTAAAATTGAAAACAGAAAATGTTTTCTAAAACCAAATAGACCCTAACTTTTTTTTTGTACTATTTTGTGCACAAAACTTTGAAAACAAAAAACATAATGGAAACAAGAAAAGAAACCAAACAAGCCCTAAGGTTTCCTGGAATTTCATCCTTCAACATCATAATAATAGAAGTAACACTTAAGAACTAGGATCCCTTCTTTCAATGACTGATTCTATCCAATGCTCTCTTTCAATAGAGTTATAGAATTGGGTTTTATTTTACTTGTATTACTTCTATAAATCTTATTGCCGGCTCCTCAATCAAATTCCAAAAATGAAATAGTGCCTTCCTCCTTCAAGACCTGTTCGGAAATTTAAGTCACCTTCTAAGTAAAACTCTTGATTTAAAACACAGGACTTTAAAAAGAAAATGGGGTACATTATAATAATAAAATGTAAGGTTGCTATTTAGATTTTGGACTACTGTATATGAGCACAGTTCATAATACTAAAGCATAATTACCCTTCATACTTCAATAGCACCAGTTTTTTTTTTTAATTTGCTTCATTTCTTTTCATTCAAGTTACTTTATATGAAGGCCTAAGATTTGTTCGTAAATAAGGCTCAGCTGTATAAAGGGGTTGTTTGACAGCTGTAACAGGAATAGTTCGGATTTTCCCAGTAAAGCAAGTTCTATAGTAAGATTAGCGGGTAGGTGGGTGTACAAAGATCAAGTTGAAACCAGCTGCGATTAGATGGGGAAAATTATGCAGATATGAAGTGAGGAGTAATGCAGCTTAGCCCTAGGCATCTTATCCTTCAAATCAGATATGATACAGCTTCACAGACCTCAAAAGCATTCTTTTCTAAATCAACGTTATCTGCTCCAATTTCAGACTTCAAAAAGAATTCTTCCCTATTCTCCGGAATATGATATTCTCTAATTCTACATCAGATATATGCTCCAGTTTCAGGCCATAAAGAGCACTCTCCTTTAATGTCTACATGACGCGTTTCCATTAATCAAATATCAGCGGTATCATATTTCTTCACACAATACCTCATTGAAGCAGACTATTTGGTTTTGGCTATAGTTGTGTTACATATCGAAGGTATTTTTCGCCAACTAATTTCAGGAGTTTGGTATTTTTTGTTTATGGTTAGCGAAGAACGACTGTCCCTACCGCTTATTCAGTGTTCATGTCCATTTTGTAGCTTGAAGACGGCGTAAATTTTTCACGTACAGGAAGATCAGAGAGCTTTACTACATCGAAGATGTTTGGCAATTTGCATGTCACTTTAATATTTTTCACGTACAGAATACAGCTAATGTTTTTTAGCGTTGTCCAATGCCCATTAGAAATTTCATGAGTTCCCTTCCAAAAAATTAAAAACGAACATCGGCACGAACATGACAAGGTCATGCTCTAGGTTTCGTTGGCAGATATTGATTTCTGCATATTTCTTCTTTTTTTTTTGACGTAATTTCTGCATAATCCTGATGTCAATTTACAATTACATAGTATTTAATTAGGAAAAAATTAGATGGAAGGAAAGGGGAAATCTTTGTTGTTTGGTTAACATTTTTGAGAGGTGAGAAAAATAGAGGACCAAAACTTCGACACAATGACCCCAGAGGAGATTTAAACACAACGACTCCCTCTAATGTTGAGGAAATTTAAAGGAGAGGACAGCATCTTGCCTACATTCGTTAGACCATGCTATCCCTACCCATAAAACTTAACATGAGAAATTATTATTAGATTATAAAAAAGATTAATTTAAAAAACTCTCCCCCTCCCCCAAAAAAATTATTTCCTCACTCCTCCCCAGTTCCCTCCTCAACCTATAACAAATAAAATATCAAATTAAAATCCCTTTACTCTTTTCTTCATCGTTAAAATCCCTCTTATTTGATTTCCATTAAACCAAAACTGCCTTGAGATCAAATTAATTGCCCCAAACGATGCATGGGTTTGTATACGAGGTTTAATCAATTACTACTTCGGATAAGTTGCGTCTTCTTAAACATTTTAGATCTTCGTTTTGAGAAACAAAACTAAGTGAGTGCCTTCAGAAATCGACCACAAAACAAGCTTTCAGGATCCCCTTTGAGATCTGAAGGATTTATATTATTAACAGGGTAAGTTATACGTCGCTAAGTTCCAAGTTCCAACCACTTAGATCGCATCTTTTACCGATCCAAATTCAGGAATCAAACATTCACCCTTTAATTAATTAATAACAACAAATTGAGATTAAAAAATTCTTCGAATATTATGAATTTATGTATTTTAAATTAATCATTAATCATCACCACTAAGTAGATGTTTGGATTATGACCTCCAGAACCTCAGTTTCAGGTGTCTATGTTAGGCAAAATCACGTTAGTTTTTATATTTGAATTTGAATATGATTCTGAATCTAAATCTAGTCAAATTAAGAAAAGTTACCTCCCTACTATTGATTTGCAAACTGCTATCATCCTAAGTAACTCATTCGCCGCCTAACGCGATTTGGCTCAACGCGGAATCCAGTTAAACCGACCTTATCGCATGTAGAACGAGTTTTCAAGACAGATTTCCTCGTTAAATGTGTACTATTAAGCAAAATACGAAAAATCGCAGAAGCTGGGGATTTTGATGCATGTCGAGCAATTTCGAGAAACAACTCGCAATAAGAGGGGAAAAAATAAGAAGGAAAAGGAAAACCGAAAACCTGAGATGCAGTAGTAATAATAGGAATAGGTATAATCTGAATAGTAATAATAATGATGATAAGAATAATGATAATACATGGATTCGAAGAGGAAGTGAAATGTAAAGGTGAGAACAAACCGGTCTGGCAAACTCGATCTTAAGGGAATGGCCGCGGAGGGAGAAGTTATGGAGAGCGTTCTTAGCGGCTTTGGCATCTTCGACGCGCTTGAAGAAGACGAAGGCGTAGTTGCGAGCGAAGTAGGAGGTGACGCTGTCGAGTGCGCCGTATTGAGCGAACAGGTCCATCAGATCGGAGTCCGTCACGTCCGAAGCCAGGTTCCCAACCCATAGGTTATTCGAATTCGATGGGGTCACCGCCGACTCATCCGAATAGTCCTTGCCTCCTTCCTGTAACGGCCTCGTTGGTTTCGTCGGTGGAAGCGGCATTGCTGTATCGGAAAAACCAAAGGAAGAAGAGATGTTCCTGCGAATACGACGAAGCTTCGAGAGATTTTGGGGGTGGAGGAAACCCTAGATGAGAGAGAATGGATTGTTTTTGTTCTCAAACAGCAGAGAGAAAAGCGGCTTAAGGGTAAAATATAAATGCTTTTATTTTTGGGGTTCCTTCCTTCGTTGAGTTTTTTTTTTTTTTTTAATGTGTTATTGGTTGCCGCGGCATTTGAGTTTTGTTGACTGTGGCTAAATGAAAGACCGGGAATGTTCGGCTTCCACTGGCGGTAAATTGTTTGGTACCCGCGCCCGTTCCCTTGTGTAACGTAATCAGAAAATGTTTGCGATCGGAAAGCATTTTATATCAATTCTGTTTTAAAATAATATAGTCAACTTTCAAAAATAAAAATATTTTAAATTAATAGTTTATTTTATGTTTTCAATGTAATATCAATAACCCTTTTTTAATTTTATTTTTATTAATGTATTTTATATTTATCCCTTTTTATTTTCAACTTATTATTAATTATAAAGACAATTTAGTAAAATTATTTAATTTTTTAACTTATTTATTGTCTTTTTTAATCTTAGTAAAAACACTACAATGGACTATTATTTTGAAACGAAAGGAATATAAGGTTAATCTTTATAATTTATTTTTTTTAAATAATAATCAACAATGAGTGAAAAGAGATCGCTGGGTACACGTTAGACTTGACCAAGTATATTCTCCGACTGAGGATTGCATTTGCTTAATTGAGGTTATTTTGTTTGGTTAAAATTAGTATTTAAATTAATAATTAATTAATATTATGATCCAGCACAAAACTAGTCACATAAAGGAAGAGGAAAGTAGGTGGAAAAGGGAGGAATGCAATAGTGGCTAGGATAGAAACTGCTCCAGGCAAATTTCACAAAGGGAAGTTAAATATTGGATGTGGCTGGCTAATGTAGTAATCGTGAAAAAATCCAGCAAATGAAGGATGTGTACTAATTTTATGGATCTTACTAAGGCATGTCCTGGTGATACTTAGCCTTTTATTGAGTATTGATCAGGTAGTGGAAGGCTGGGTGAGGGAAAGTGGGTGGAGGATGGAGAGAGTAAAGGGTATGGAATAGTCGTCAATCCAAACAGTAATCAGGATGTTACAGTGATTACACGCCTCAGGTTACACCGTTCGTGATCACCTACCGTGCTTGTAGTCAGCCTATCGCGACAACAATCTATTGAGCTAGAACTGTCCCTTACAGCCACCAACATTTGTAACCAACAACAGATGGTGGGGGGGGGGGCGCGGGGGAGCAGAAGTGGGAGGTCATATATTGACAGAGAGAGGGTGGAGGAGGGAAAGAGGTGGATGGAAGAGGGAGAGACAGAGATTGAGGGGTATGAACCATTTCACGCCTTTTTACTTGGACCATTTTTTTTGGTAACGATGTATAAATCAAGGAACACCAATACCCAATTTTTAAATAAAATAAACCCGAATAACATAAATAAAATATTATTTCTTAAATTTCATCAACTAAGTACATGAAAAAAAATGTAAAACATAAAAATTAAATTAAATTTTAATGTAAATTAATATAATAATACACATATATATTATAAAATAAAAAGTAATCTATATAACTATTTATAGAACTTATTACATACACATCAATATATATAGTGAGACTCGAGATTTTATAGCTGCAACAGCGAATCGCATGTTCCTTTTGCATGATCATTGATGTCAGTGAAGCATCAATCTATCAATCTATTTCTTAAATTTTCATCCGTTAAAACACAGCACCACAATAATTTCAAACCGCAAAATCTTCAGCCCAACTCACTAGTGCAATTCATCAATTGTGATTACAGAAGATAGAACGAGGAAGAAATTAAGGGCATTCTTAGAATGGTGATTATATCTTCCCTATCTTTTTCATGGTGACACAACTTCGTGTTTGTGTGTAATATATAGCCTCATGGAAGCTCGAAGATTGCAGAGCTAAGCTGAAACTTTTGTTTGACTATCTCAGCTCTTTCACGCATCCTGGTCCATTGTAACGCTGAAAGTTGTCATGATAATGCAGAAGCCGCGATACAGAAACAGGTAAAATTCCCATCAAATACATCGTGAACTCCTTCAAACTATTGAACAGAATATCCACTAATCCATCAATTTCTGATTCATATTGCTCGTAAACAAAAAATGCCATAAATGCGAAGACTAGACCTGCATAAAAATTAAGAGTGGGTAAAAATGAAAGCAGCAAACCAATAAAGTTCTGCAACTGCGAACAACAATTCCATACCTATGGCCATAAATGTTGTCAAAAACTGAGACAGGATCAACTTCAGAAGGTAAAGAATCACTGCAACCTGCATTGGTTTAAATATACCACATGAAGGAAAAGAATCCTAGAATCTACATCAAAGTAAAAAATTTATTCATGCGAAAGTCTTTCATTCTTTCTAGACTGCCTCTCTAAGCCTGCATTTGTTTTGAGATGAAATGAAAGGAAAATTGAGTGGAGAGAAAATGAAGAGGTTAATTTCTTGTTTGGAGGTAAGGAGAAATCAGGCTGGAGCGATAAAAAGATGGTAGGAACTAGAATCCACGACATTATATTCTTCCCTCTCATGAGCAGAAAATGGGAGAGAATTTTGCTAAAATGAAAATTCCATCTAACCACTGTTATATTAAAGGATATAAAAGTTATTTAATATAAATATATTTCCTTTCTTCTCTGCTTTCTTTCCAACCAAAGAAGGGGAAGGAATGCTTATTATTTTCTCTCTTTTTTTTTTCTTTATCCAAATAGAAGATAATTTTTTTTCTCTTTATTTTTTATTATCTTCATTTTCTTTCCTTCTATTTTTTTTTTGGCATTCAAACAAAACTAAGTATGTAGGACAGAAAAACAAAATGATGACCCTAATTGGAAGATAGAAACTTAGAACTCACTTTTCCAAATAATCTTATTTTTTTCACACTTTTCTCTTACATCTCCTTTTACACCTTTTTTTAAAATAAAAAAAAAAGATGATGAGACCACAACTTTTACCTTGAAGAATGTAGACCAATCGTCCCCTTGCGCCAGTCCTTTTATATTTTGAAAACCCCTGTTCCATATATGTACTGTAGTTGCAACTGAATCTTTCACTACCGTATCAGAGATCTCAAAATTAGACACTGGAACCCTCTGTATATGGAGACCAAGTCTGTCGCATAGTGTTATACAGTTAGTGCCTGGAGAAGATTTTTCAGTGACCTATGAAGGTATAAGTTGCTATGAGCCTACGAGCCAAAATTCCCAAAAACAATTTTTAAATGTTCATTAAATGTAGAAATATGATGTAATTCCTGTAATAGCACTGACTTGTGGTGACATATGAGTAGCCTTTATGGCTGGGATACAGACCATACCACTCTTGAAATAATCAATAAATAAGCCATTCATGAAAACTATCAAATGAAAACAGAGATACGACCAACTGCTGAATAACAGAGCAAGATTGTACTATGCAATGTCCAGAAGACATAAAGTTTCCTAGGTTTGTTAAAAATGAAAAAATATAAAGTCAGTCTGTACGAGCATGCACTTACAGCTTTGATGGCAAAACACCATGTCCGCAGAGAAGTAAAGTGGCAAGCAGCAAAAGCCTCGCAGCAGATGATATAAACGTGCTTCCAGAAAGGAAAAACCAATAAAACAAAAAAACCAGCCCGAGGAAATATGCAAAGGATGTCTTCTCGTCTCTCCACAACAAAACGTCAGCCACTATAACAATAAAGCTGTACATTATTTGGCTTGACAAAATGTTATCAGATCGCTATGATTCAATATTTAACATATATATACCACCAAATATTCAGTTTTATCATGTAATATGCATGACTCAAATTGTATTCTACCCATGTGATTTTATAATGATAAAATAAATCCATTTGCCCATCAATTTTGTGAGTTCATGTTTATGACTAAAAGACACTATATAACTACAAGTTAGCACAGATAAAACAATAATAACTAAAGAAAAGTATAATACTGATGCGATCTGACTTGGAAGGGAAGATGGAAAATAGGGGAGTGAGTGACAATAGAGTGGGATGGAAAATATTTTTATTTGCAGTCCTTGGTGTGTACAGTGTGGTCAAGGGTGGAGGAACGTGGGTAAAAAAGCATTTTCAGTCCACTTTCATACTAAAGGAGGAGAGGCAAAAAAAATTTAGTATGGATGCAAATGAGTTGCGTTTCTCTTTCATCACCCTTACATTTATCTTGTACCAATATAAGTGTAAAGAAGTTCTCATTCCAAATTCTTGCAACTGAGCTAAGCACACCCTTAAAATAAACAAAAAATGCAGATATCTGGGTGAGGCTACTAGCAAGATATTTACTCTTGTTGGTGGTACCCTTATAATTATGTCAGGATGACCTTGCAGGTTAAGAGTTAGATATACGAACAAGATGAGCCACATATCCATGCAATAAGGTATACCTAACAATGTGGTCCAAGACATTCCATTTCCACCAAAAGTTGCTTTCATATTAATTAAAGAGAACAAAATTTCATTGGGGTATATATAAGCATTGTAACACAAGGGCAAGCATTATGTTCCTACCTTTTCCACCACCAAGCAGCTTATCTGCTTTTGACTGTTCAACAGAACTGCAGCATCTTGAAAGGGATGAATCTCGGGCTAAATGAGAGAATGATTCTATGGTTAATGTGACACCTTCCTGTATTATCCAATATCAATGAATATAAAAGCAAAGTTTAAGAGTAACAATTTTTGTATCATATATAGATACTGCCAAATAAAATCATTCTGTTTAGAACAATTATAAAGTAAAATATGAAGGAAAAGGAAGTGATTGCTACTGGTTAATCATTTATAGTATACTGTTTCCAGATTTATAAATCACTTGATGAATACTTTAAAAACAAATTCCAGTAATTAATGAATAGTAAGAATCCATCTTTAATTGATGTCTTAAAGTACCTAGATTAACAGAAGGAATGACAAAATAGATAATTAGGCCCTCTAATGTGTGTATTAGTTCTACTTATGTCGTGTGCATGTGGGTGTTGGGCCTGAACAGTATGAAAAAGAAACAATCATTTTTTATCAAATGAGTCATCATTCGTTACATCACATTTTGCCTCATTGAGGTTGCCACATAGTTATACCCTATACAATCAGTTGCAACCAATAGTTCAAACGAGATACAGAATATTTCACAAGTAACAATTTAAAAGAAATGAGAAGAAGATTTAAACCTCAAGGGAGACTATTGGTGAGTATCCAATATCTTTTTGAGCTGCTGTGCAATTGAAAGTTCGGGTGTGTAAAGCTAACTGAAAAAAATGAACTAAAAAAGGATAACTGAAGTATCTGGGTCCCAACTTTTCATGTAACCTCTTTAAAACCGAGATAATGTATTGTACTAAATTGGCAGGAAGTTTGATGAATGGCCTGCAATTAAAGGAAGGATTTCTCTTTCTTGGTTAACAGCATAGGAGGCCAAAAACCATCAAAAAAAGAAAAAAAAAATGGCATTTTGTTGACTCCAGCAGTAAATGAAAAAAGAACAAAATTACCAAAGAATCATTTCTACAATAGAGAGATGGACCAAAATGAAACAAACGCCACAAGGCAACTTTGCTTTGTGTGCCAAACAAGGCAACATACAAGACCTAGTTCTTAAACAATTATTGAGTTGAGATGTTATGACAACTAATATATTGGCATGAAAGAGATAATTTGATATAGCTTGTGGCTAGATTTCCATAGATATGAGCAGAGAAAATGTAATTTACAAAGCCTTTTTCCCCTCCAAAAAAACCCATATGCTATATCACATGACCATGTCAAACATATATAACTAAACATCAGCAACATTGGAGACAATATTATCATGTCATTATATATGAAAACAAGTTGCTCAATTTTACCTTTGATATCCAAGACCTTCCAATAAAAGTGAGAGAAATTCCCAGAACTTCATAGGCTCAAGATTTGTGATAAAAAATGCCTGCAGATAAAGAAGAAAAAAACTTTGTTATGCATGAATATCAAATGAGAGCAGTCAATACACCCTCATTGATATTCAATTAGCACCTTTCCAGCCACAGTAACTGTTTGGAAATTTAAGGCTTCTTCTGCACAGATATGGGCATGAGCAACATTCTGAGAAAAGGTGAAGTCTGACAGATTATCACCAGTCCCTATAATAAACTGAAATGAGAAATTGTTACCCCAAAAAAAAAAAAGCTTGTCAGTCAGCAATGTCAACCAATGTGAATTGCATGATATATGTAAACTAATAGGAAAATTTGAACTCAGCTTCACGATAGAGCTCAATAGAATTTATAGCATATCCAATAATCACAGCTAATCGAGGAGGATCCATAATTGTTGATTTAAGAGATTGCCTCATGTATGATAGTCAGTATGAAATTATGTTTCTAACATATACATATGAAATAGGTTTCAGATCAGACAGGTCTAAGTCCAAAATTCAGTAGAAAAAGTGTCACAGAAATATCAATCAAATTTCCTATTTTAGTGAAGTTCAAATTTCAGAGAAGTCAATAGACACGTATTCATTTAGCATGAAGAAAAGGTTTTTCAAGAAAGATTAAAAAGTTTAGCTTTTAGAAAAGAAAAAGGACAGAAAGCAACTTATTTTGTGCTCACTTCAGAACCCAAAATCTTTATCCTCCAAAAAATGCTTGCAAAACAGTTACTATTTCACTGGTGCGGGGGGAAGTCTATACAAATAGGCACATAAATAAGAACACGAAGATGTTGCATGAGCCCAAATGCCCATTTGTCATGACCTTTTGGGAGGGAAATTAGTAAAGGGGAAGATTTATTAAACTACCAATATCTTTTTCAAGCGTTTAACAAAGCTGACACAAGTTAATTTCAACCTTACAATAAGAATTGAAAAGTTGATTCTTATTAAGCTTACAATACTATTAAGAACAACTTTCCCCCTACATTTGACAAATGGATTCTACAAATGTACAACTATTAACACAAAAAATATCTGGAGCAAAAAGTAAAGCACCTTTGCGAAGCCACATCTTGCTAACTTTAGAAAATATGGCACAAATTCTGAGTCACCAGGTCCAAAAACAATACTCGGACGAAGTGAGCATGTCAACACGCCATCAATGTCATTGGCACTCAGGATCAATGCTTCTGCTTGAGCCTTAAGGTCACTTAACATGTTGTCTATCTGCAATTCACATCCCCCTTTTAAAAACGTCAATGTGTTTGTAATGAAAAAACATCTAATCTAGTTTTTCTTATTTTTAATTTTTAATTTAAAAAAAAAATGGAAGAAGCTCTGTAAACAAAACCTTACTTTCCACGGATATGCCAACGATTCATCTCCATTATGTATATCATGCAGACCATCAAATACAACATCTGCAGAACTGTTGTATATCAGGCGTTTCACTCTGCATTCTCGGCAAGCACTAATCACATTCTTTGCACCTTAATCAAATATCAAATCACGTAAGCAAATATCAAATGATTCAAATCCATGCAAATGCAATTAACAATCAGAGCAAATGGAAAAGTACCTTGAACTATAAGCTTGTAGCAACTGTAGAAGTCGTTCGCATTGGAGCCAGCGACATCCATATAAAAGACGACGGAAGAACCTTCTAGAACTGCACAACAAGACGGATTTCTATGCCGCCGTTAGTTTCGAAATTGAAAGAAAAATATAATCACATCATCGATTCGGTTATGATGATGATTTTATGATCACGTAATGTAAGAATGTAACGTTTTCGTTTTCCTAGTTGACGGTTTTAACGGAAAAAGGATATTGAACGCGCGCACCTTTGATGATGTTGTGCTTGTCGCGAAGGTCGAGGTGGAAGTAAGAGGCGCGAGCAGAGGCGAGAGCTTCGGCGAGGAGAGACTCGGAGTTGTGAAGTTGGAGGGACTGAGCGGAATCGGCGACTCGGACGATCCAGTTGCCGAGTTTCAGCAGCCTCAGGACCAGCGATCTCCCGAGGAATCCTCTGCCGCCTAAAACGACGCACCTCTTAGGGTTCAATTCGGCGAACCGATCGTCGTCCACCGCCATTGCTGCTGCGACTGCGAAACGATGAACGTTAATGTCGTAATGTATTTAATTTAATTCATTCATTCACGAGCAAATTTAATGCGAGAGAGCGAAAAAGGAAAAGAAAAGAGAACGCGAGCGAGAGAGAGAGAGAATAGTTACTTACCTAACCACTCCTTATTCTCTTTCCTTTCCTTTGGCGCGGAAACTGTTGCTATGTATGTAATGCAAATCGCACTGAGAGTCGAGAGAGAGTGGGGACCCTCTTGGAATCTTTTGCGGTAGGTTTGGATTGATGGAATGGGATGAAATGGGATGGGATGGAATGGAGTGGGAGAAGATTTCATTGTTTGGATTTTTAAAAAATAGATGGAATGGAATGGAAAGTGATGGGAACTATACCATCCCATTCCATCTTCTACCCTTATTTTTTTTTCCCTCCAATTTGAGAGGTATGGGATGGAATCCTTCATTATAATTAACAAATTACCAATTTGTCACATAACATATCTTGTATTCACCACTGCGACAGAAGCACTGCTGTTGCTACCTCTTGGACATTTTATGAAACTTGGTTGCATTCATTGTCTTCGTCGAACTCGCAATCTAGCTCGTATCGGGGTTCTATGTGACGTGATGGAAATTGTGGCTTACTAAAACTTGAGTTTTAATACAGAATTGTCTAATTTTTTTTTGATTTCTATCAATTACTTCAATTGATGCTGCCTATCTTTACTTGCATTACCGCCTATCAGTGCTGATCTTGTTGTTTCGATATGCAAAAGGTGTGGACTTTCTTTCTATTAGATAATAAGAATAGAGATTACTTTGGCAGAGCTAGCTCATTTAATTATACTTAAAATTTAACTTGATAGTTCTTGCAAGAGAAAAATACTTTGTTAAATATAAAAATAAGTTATTTAGAATTGAGTATTGTAAATATTTAATTATTGATTTTTTTCTTTTCTTTTATTATATTTACAATCAAACATATATTTTAATTCTACACTATAGTCTTTCTTTTTTGAAAAGGGTAAAAGAAGAATAAAAAATTTATAATTCATTCCATTCCGCTCACTTTCCAAATGAAGGAATGAAAACTTTGTTTCGCTCCATTATAAAATATCCAAACAGTGGAATGGAAGATATATTCCATTCCGCTCCGCTCCGCTCCACTCCATTCCATTTCATCTCATTCCATTCCGCTCCGCTCATTTTGAGATATCCAAACATACCCTTGGACAACGGAATAGCGAGGGATAAGAATCAGATGTATGATGACGTTACACTTCTAGCTTCAATTAAAAGCCTAATAACCCTGAAGCATGCTGATGTTGACGCTGATGCTAATGCTACACACTGAGGAAGAACGGGACCAACTACCATTACATTTTTTGTATTATGAAATTATATTGAAAAAATTAATTAAACGAATAAACAAAATAGTGAAATACGATATACATAAGGTCAAAGTTACTCATACTGGGATGATCAAGACGCATTCTCGGGACCTACCAAGTTGTCACCACCTTGCGCATTTTATGCGCTTTCCTGACTCGTTATGATAAGACGTAAACATTAAGACACACATCCAGTTGGAAGTGGTTAGCCAAATATAATAAATATGAAGATGCTACCAAAGATAATGCCAACAGATATGAGATAACATGGACGGTTCTGTAATTCTGTGTAGGCATGAGATTAGCGCATAAAGTAATTCTGTCATATTCGAGGACGATGATTATGGCGTTGTCAGTTTCTTTCGTGAGATGGAAGTGGCGTTCTGTGGCGATGGGGATGCCCAAGCTGCTGCTGCTACCGTTTCGTGTTTACGTAAACCCATCCATCAACTTAGATCTGTGAAAGTTACCACCCACCACTCACCATGCTTTAATTAATCCTACTGCTAAATCAACGTCTTCCTCTAAAGTTACTCAACTTGCCTCCTGAAGCAAGAGTTATAATACCAAGGCCAACGGCCACTGCCAGACCAAAAAAATGATCTTTAATGAAATTGTATTGTATAGCAAATATATAATAAACAAATTATTTGAAGTTGAATTCATACTTGAATAGGTAATCAATTTTGTTGCTTTCAATCTTCGATCCCTTCATTTCAAGTCGCATGCTATCAATCGCAGAATCTTATACGTGACCATGTATGCCTTGCGATAACAAGTTATACCTTCAAAAAGCCAAATGAAGCTAACCTAATTAAACTATAAAGCCACACAGTTAATGCTCTCACAGAAGCGCAATGGATCGAAATTCAGCTTTCTAAAGCACCAAACATACATTTTCCACATAATGCATAACGCTAAAACGAAGTATGTGATGAGCATCTTCAATGCATCATATTTATTTGACACCCATCGATAACGTGCTAACAAAACTTCCATCTAATTTACAACAATAACTCTGAAATGAAATCAAAAGAAAATTGAGAAATTATATTAAGAAATTAAGAAGACACCAGATAAGTGAATGTTGATGGGTCAATAACCTAATCTATACAGAATACGTATCTATAAAATTTAAATTTAAAAAAAAATCTAAAAATTATCCTTTGCTTGTAGGATAACACCCAGGGCCTCAGCATCATCTGCTGTGACCGCAATATTTAGTTTCTGCCGGATTTCTGTGCTCCATGGGCGAAGGAATGGATTGCAAGCCTTTTCCATCTTCAGCGTAGTTGGAATCTGGGAAACAAAAATAATTTGGTAAAATAAAAGCAGAACCCAAAGAATCCAAAAATGCATTATGTAAGCTTAATAACAGTGAGTTGTGACAGATTGGTGAAGAAGAGCAGTTATAGAAGAGGGCACTTCAAATCAAACCATCCATGAAAGGAGTGCAGTTCTGAAAATTACCGTGGGAAAGCCTTTACTTCTCAGGTGACCTACATGGGAAGCATAGGATTGAAGTTCCTCATTTTCGGGTTCTATGGACAATGCAAACTTTAAATTATTCTGTCAAATTTCAAAGCATCAAAGCCAAGGTTATAGCTCTTAGGCATAGAAAATTGATCAGGGCACATATAGAAAGGGTGAAACTAAAAACAACGAACCAATGTATATTCGTGACCACAATATATCCTTGTATCATCTGACAACGACATGATCTTTTTAAGAGAAGACAGCATCTGTAACATGCAGGAAATTCTCAATAATTTGAAAATAAAATGCATTACAAGCTTATCAATACGGATTTCACACCATTGAAGAAATAGCTTGTATTTATAACCACATAGCACATCAGCAACATATTCAGAAATCAGCATCCAATATTCAAATACAAATTATAGACAAGCAATATTCAAATACAAATTTATAACTCAAATGTTTATGTTCCTACACTAGACTGCATATATGGGGAATTTATCTATCAAAATAAGTCAAATACCTGTACCATGTTTGGTACAGGCATTTAATACGGGTAACCTCAATTCTGACAAGACATTTCAGAAACAACTCAAATCACTGTACCATGTTTGGTACAGGCATTTAACATTCACAAGTTCTGAATTATTGAAAATGATGCAAAGGATACAATACAACTTTCAAATATCATAAAGTCCTCATTTAACTGCAAATTAAATAACTGTGGTTCAAGTCCTTTTGTGCAGGTATTTCCAGATTTTAGGACTTCTGGCCAAGGGATAAAACAAGACATACTAAAAAAGAAAGAAATATTTACAAGATGCAATGACTTGTCCGGTTGTCCCTGAAGATGGAAATCTAAAACCTGAAAATAAAATGAAAAACTAAATGCAATTCAAATCTACCTGTTCTGGGGTTCCTTCGAAGAACTTGCCACACGATAAGCTGAACAAGGTGTCTCCTGTAAAAATTGCCCCAGATCCAGGAAAGTAGAAGCTTATGTGGCCTGCAGCAAATAGTAAATTGCAAAAGTGAGGATCAGCTGAAGTAAAAAAAAAATTAATACACAGGACATCAGCAGCACCTAGTTCATGTTAATTGTATAGCCTAACACAAGTGAACAACCCAAAGCAATAACCCAAACACCTTACAAAGAGAAGTCCTACACCATAGGAAAGGAAGTTAAAGACTGGGAATCTGTGAGGGTGGATAATATACAAGCCAGGCTAAAGTATGAAGAACTTGTGTGACTCGAAGTACAACCATGGAGTTCAGTTAATATAACAGCAAAGAAAACAGTGTTCAGATTTCCATGGAGTTGAAAATTGCTGATTAAAAGAAACGGGGATAGCAGTGGCACAAACACATCAGTTTGAAGAAAATATATAAATACATTATATAGGTAAGAGACTAAAAGAGCCGAAGTGCCAAACAAACAAAAATTTGAGCTGATTTTTTATCAATTAAAATATATCTAATAAAGGTCAACAATTAAGATTTACAAACGCAAATAGACCATGAGTGTGACCTTGGGTGTGACCAGGTGTGGCCATTATATGCACCTCATGACCTGCAAACATCCACTTATCTGCATCACTCAAATAGATATCAATACCGGGAATTCTTTCCTTGTCTACATCAGAACCAATTACCTGTAACACAACATGGGAACGATTACAAATCAAGCAAAGTAAACCTCACTTTAAATCTGCTCTTTACACAGGAAACTTAATTCAAACACAATTATATTTTTATAATCAGATCAATTTTGCTGAAGCACTCTTACAATATCAATTGAAAGTATAATGAACTTCAGCAGAAGATAGAAATACCATACCTTTGCCCCATATCTTTCTTTCAGCTCTGCATTTCCACCCGTGTGATCATGATGGTGGTGGGTGTTTAGTATGTATGTCAAATTTAGATTTTTCTTGCTCAAAGCATCTATGATTGGTGCAGCTTCAGAAGGATCAACAACACCCACTGTCCCCGTATCCACATCATGTAAAAGATATGCATAATTGTCCCTTAGGCATGGAACCTGAAAATTAAAGAAAAATGAGATAATATGGCAAAAATTGGGATTTTAGGGTGTTGCATTGGAAACCACATTAGCTTTAGTGACTGAATAAAGATCAAATTGCATCATAAAAATCTGAAAGAAAAAAAAAAGGAAGAAGAGATATGCTCACCAATTCAATCTGCAATGAGGAAGAAATATTCACTACACTGCAGAATTGATCTACCCTCAGTGACCGACTAGCTCCACGCAGTGTTTTCAATGGAACAGAAAAGATTCGCATAAATCCATATAGAAGACCTTTTCTAAAGCAAAGTTCCCTGACATCTGGCCACATGCAAAACCCACTTCTTACCTAAAAATACCAAGAATAATTTACTCATATTCCGAAATCATAATCAATAGTCACCTCTTCAGCCAACACAAATGCTAACGGGGAATTAGAATAGGGAAAGCCTCGGTGCATGGGGAGAAAAACCACACCAGAGTACATTAGCATTCCAATAAAATATAGGGAATACTCACATTTCACAACCCTTACCGATAGTACAGATTACAAAAACAAATATATATAGACTGATAGATAAAAAAGAGTAAAGTAAACAGAACAGCAATCCCTGCAATAGAAAAAGCATGTGATTGCTGCAGTCAAGCATTTCAGACCATTGGGTTGAGATCAGACGACTCATGTTTGGACTCCGTAAATTGCATTTAGAATTCAAACTCAACATATGAGTCATCCGATCTTGATCCAACAAGATGCTTTTGAGGCAATTGCGTGTTTTTTCTACTACAGGGTAACCACTACCTAAACATGTTGATGAAAACTTGCAATGCCAGTGTGAATAATACTAATCCTATACTAAGTGATAAGAATTTCACACAAGATACCAAAGTCAAACATTTTCCAAATCTCAAAGCAAAATCAGTTCCACTTTATCGCTCCCCCAACCACCCTTGTAAAAGATCTACTACCAAAATATTTGACAAGAAAATTCCCCAGATCAAACAATGAACATCGAGCTTATCATGTAACGGCGATGATGTAAGTCCCTCAAAAAGTAAATTTAGGAAAAATGATTGTTTTTATATATATATCTTTCCATGATCTTACATTCTCCGAAGCAAAACAATTTCCAACAAAAAATATATATAATATCAGAGAAGAGGAAAAAAGCGCTTAAAAAAGGGGGAAATGTGAGCGATCCAATTTCTGTTCTACTTCCGTCCGTCCAAAACTGACCCGATAGTGATTCCGCATAACATAACCCATAATTGTGGTTTAGTTTTGCTTTTTGTGTTTTAATTTTGCACAATTTGTTTGAGAGATGAAATAAAAACAGAAGCAAAAGAGAAGAAGGGAATGCAAACCCTAGAGGAAGGGAAGGTGGGCATGGAAGTGGCAGAGGAGGAGGAGGAGGAGGGACTTGAGAGCATCGGCTGCTGCATCTGAAGAAAAATGAAAAGAGAGGAGGCAGTTGCATTTATGTTATGCTACGTTAATTGCCACTCTCAATTCTCAACTCTCAAACTCCTCTCTCTCTCTTTACTGTTCCCTTGAAAACGATTTTGCTTTTTTTTTTTCCTTTCTCCTCCCACTTCCACTCCCACCACCTTTCTGCTGTCTCCCTCCCCTCCTCACCATTTTTCATTTAAACATTTTAAACTTTCTTCCCACTCCTCGTAAAAAGTGCCAATAATATAATTTCAAGTAAGGCAAAATAGCACTCGAAATCTTTAAGTTATTTTAAACTTTTAAGTTGGTTCTTTATTTTTATTTTCTAACAATAAAGTTTCTTATATTTATTTATTTTTTTAATTTGGTTCTTTTTTTTATTTTTTGATGATGTGTCAGTTTCTGATTAGTCCCAATTTATTGTATACCATTATCTCAACCAATAAGTAATTGACACGTCATCAAAAGGACCAAATTAAAAAAATAAATAAACATAAAAGATCTTATTGTCAACAAATAAAGATAAAAAACTAACTTAAAAAATAAAATAACTTAAGAGATTTCAGGTGCTATTTTGCCTTTTATTAAATTAGTAGTAAATCTCAATTTTAATTTTAATTGCACTTCGTTTCTTTCTGCACGGCCCACGCCCCACGCGTATCAATGGATTCCGCGTTCACTTTTGCTTAGTTGTTTATTTAATTTTTTTTAAAGGGTAAACTATCACTTTTTCTCGACATTGTTGGGCAATGACATTTTAGTCATTGACATAAAAAATAGATAAATTAGTTCCTAATTTTAATAATCATCCATCAAATTAGTGTCTGTTTGTTTTAGATTTTAGTAGAATTGTATTTGATAGAATTGTGTTTTGAAGAATTGATTTTAAAAAAATTGTGTTTAGAAGAATTGATTTGTATTTAGTAATGATATTTTAAAAGTGTATTCAGAAGAATTGATTATGTTTGGATGCTAAAGGTAGAATCACTTTTGATGTGTAAATATAAAAAATTTTGTGGGTCCCACACCCAAACGTGGTTTTACAAATGGAAAAACAACTCAGGACCTCCTTCCACCAGAATTGATTCTAGACCCTAAAATCACGTTTCGAATTTTCACGTTTGGATAAACAAATACACCCACTTTTGGCAAAAATCGTGTTTGACCAGCCCTCAAACGTGTGTTTCAAAATCTGAAACAAACACACTTAATCTCTCCATTAATATTAGTCAAATAATAGTATTAACGTTATTGATGTGATACGTTAAGTGCTACCATGACACACACCATGACACACATTCCCCTAATTAGAAAAGAGTGTAAAGCAAAGAAGTAAAATGGTGGATTATGATAGAAAATAATAACTCCATAAAGAATGTCAATGTCAAGTAACCTATTAAAAGAGGCCCCACATGCACCCTTCCAACAATTCCAACACCAACATGGTGTGTGCCATGGTGTGCTATAGTGGCACTTAACATGCCACATCAGCAACATTAGCATCATTACCTGACTGACACTATCAGAGGGACTAACTTGATGGACGATCATCAAAGTCATAGACTAATTTGCTTATTTACTCATGTCAAGGACCAAAGTGTCAGTGCCTTTTAAACCAACATAGTTAGGGTCACCCCAAGTATCATACACTTTCTATAAAGTGTATATCTTGTAGGGATCAGGATCCTCTCCATTTAACTAGGAAATGGAGATCTCCATTTCATTTGATAAGAATCCAACACCTGGCATTAAAATATTTCAATGGCTGGGATTTAGTTTTATTAAATTTTAATTTTAAAATAAAAAAACTCAGACTTGCATCGCCCTCCCTCTCCCTCGTTGTCGTCCCCAACTCCGTCCTCTCCGCCATCGACAACCATTCCCGCCACCATCTCCTTTCCTCCAGCAAGCTCGACCCCACCCTCCTCCAAGCCACCATGAAAACACAAACACAAAACAGAATCTCAGTTTCTAGCCCCCCACACAGCCGTTGCATCGTCCAACGTCGTCGTTCATCCTTGCATGTCCACCGTCGTCATTCGTCCTCGTCGGGAAGCCTTTCCTGTCGCAGACCGCAGCCTCCATCGCAGACCCCCCCCCCCCCGCGTCGAGCAGCTCGGAGCATCGCCGCCTCCTTCCGTCGTTGCACAACTCTCAACCGTGCTTCCAACCATCAGCCTCCACAGCCGCCACGGCTGGCCGCGACTGTGCCTCTGTGGAACAGCCTTGCATGGCCATCTCCTTCTTCTAACGCGGCGGTGCACCCCTCCACTCTCTGTTCAATGTGTGTTTGTGTGGGTTAGAGTCTGAGCCCTAATTTCACCCCCAATTTCCGCCTTTTTTCTCCTTCTCATTTAAATCTTAGTCGTTAAATGTTTAAAGTGCCACGTGTCAGATTCTTATCAAATGAAATGGAGATCTCCATTTCCTAAGGAAATGGAGAGGATCCTGATCCATCTTGTAAGACCTAACCTGTACCACAAACGTATATTATTAACTGAGTCACGTTTATTGGGTTATTGGGTTGTTTATTTAACTCTTAGAATTACTCACTTAGACTATTTTTTTAATTTTTTTTGAAAAACTAATAAATAGACTTGACCTGCATAAAATATATATTTTTAACAAAAATAATAAAAAAATTCAACATAAAATTTAGAAAATGACACATGTGATCATCTCGAAAGTCAATACTTATTTTTAGTAATATTGAATTGATGAATTGATTTTAGAATTTTATGAAAAAATAATCTATTTTTAGAAATTTTACATAAAATAGAAACTATTTTGTATTTTATAATATTAGTAATAAATATAGAAATACTTTTATTTTAAATAATTGTTATTATTACAATTTTTAAGAAGCAATTCAAAATAATTTATTAGAATACTTAAAGTTTATTATTTTTTTTCATATGCTTAGTTTTTTCAAAAATTAAACACCCAAAAAGTTTTAAAAGTACTTTTTTTAAATGAAAGTAATAATTCATGAAAAAAAGTGAAACTTAAGGAAGTCAAAGATTCTTAAAAGAAAAACAAAGGGGCAAAGGCAATTATCCTTTTACTAAGATTCCAATTTATGATAACTAATAATTTCATAAATTTTTTAACATCATGGTTATATTTTATTATTTCTATCAAAAACTTAAGAACGAAATAATAAAAATTAAAAACAATTTAATTTAGTATATTGAATTTCGATTTAATTTCTCTAAAGTAATAAACTAATAACCTAGTTTAAAGAGCAAAAAAAAAGGTACTTCAGCTATTACTAAAAAAGGTTTATTTATTAACATTTTAATACATAACATCAATTGCCAATTTAATATTGATTTATTAATTTAATATCAACTGTTAATTTATTTATCAACCATTTGAGATTATTTGTTTTATTATCTAAAATACACTGTTTACTTTTCGATCCCAATGGGATTTGATAAAAGTTACTTTAAGACTTTTTTTTTAATCAAGTTACTTTAAGACTTGGATTTGATTAAAGTTACCTTAAATTTTTAATTTATTTGGTTCGGGACATTTTCACGTGTAAGTAGGGAAGTTGAGGTGGAGATTAGAATGGGGAGCATGTCTGTGAAATGATGAGAGTGCAAGTGAAATGTGGCAAACACGTGGCACCGACTGCTTTGTTATTAGTTAGTGGTAGTACTACTACTCCTCGTAACGTAAGGACCGGCCAACGACATGTGGTGCCGCCGTATGCCGGATTCCGTGTTTTCAATTTCAACACCAAAATGATAATTTGGTGGTTCAACAATGAATCAACAAATTATTTTCTTTTCCTCTCCTCACTTCCCTTTCTTCTTTGTCGTGACTCATGAGTCATGAGGATTCCTGCCATTTTAATTTAACTGATATTTATTTAAGATCTTTTTTGTAAAAATTTAAAAATAAATAATTTAATGAGTAAAATAATATTACCAAATTATATTTCTTTTTAACCATGATACTGATGCAAAATATGCACGAGTTCTATCGAGAATTTGATTGACAACATTTGCAGGTGATATGAGTCAAGTTTCACTCGGACCAACATAATATTGATTACTAAATTATCCTTATTGCCATATTTAAAGAAAAATTGAATTAAAAATTTACTTCTTCGTTCCTTACAATAACTTAAATTATTTTATTGAAAACTTAAAATATCATTCATATTGAATTTTTTAAAACATCATTTACAATGCTTTTGACTTTTCCTTGTAGACCCCTCCGCCCCTTAGGCCCTTACAAGAGCTGTGATAATTTAGGTCGTTCTATTATTGTATATCATCACTAGTTCTTTTCTCCATTAAAATATACGAATGAATGAATAAATTATCGTTGAAAAAAAGAAGCTGGAGTCTCCATTTGAAAATATGCATGTCTTACAATTTTGCAATTCCTACCTATCAACCGACAGAGAGAGTATTTAATGGTTTAGATGCTATATTGAACTTATTTATGTTTTTAACACGAAACACGCAATGGTAACGTCATCTTTCTTAATCTAACTTGTAAACAACTTTTTTTGTAACCATTTTTTTTAAAGAACATTTTTTGTAACCTAACTCTTAAAAAATGTACTTAGTATAACTCAGAATCTTATAAGTGTGTTCAGATGAGCATTTGCTAAAGATAATTTTGAATTGACAATTTTGTAAAATTGATTTGATTAAAATTGAATTTGAAATAAATTGATTTTTTTGTTCAAAAAAATAAATTAATTTATGTTTAAATATTTTTACTCTAACACAAGCTACAAACCCTTGCTTCAAATAGAATTAATTTTGGTCAATAGAGTTATTTTCTCTTCAAAAATCCAAACACCAAAATTTTTACTAAAGTCACTTTTAACAAAAAGGTGAAATCAATTTTAGATATCCCATTGTGCATTTTCAATCATGCACTACGACAACATCAACCAAAGCCAATCAAAGTGAATTTTTCCATTAAAATCAGAGCATATTCAAGTAGGTACTCATGAATCTAAGCTCTTTTGTCATATCTAATTACACATGCTAACTAGGTTACAGAATCAAAATAAAAAAAATGTTAAAAATGTAGTTTTTAAAATTATGTAAATGCTATAATTTTTTTTATCAGAATTAAATGCAATAATTTTCAATGAAAGCTTTCCATATATCCATTCCTTAATAAATAATTATGCCCTTTAGCCCTTACTAATACCGACAAAACCCTTTAGTGACACGTGACAATTTCACACAACACAAATCCCTCATTTCTTACTGTTAATAATAACTACCACATAATAACTTCAATACGACTGAAGTGAAAAGTATTCCTGCTTTTAATGAGTGAAATATCAAATATGTGACTAAAGAGAATATACCCCAAAAAAATATTTGTTTGTGATTAGATTTTTTTTTTGTTGCTTTTCGGCACAGATAGAGAAAGTTTTAGTTTAGTTCCATCCTTCAATACGGTAGCAGGCTAGCAGCTGTTATCTAGCAATGCAAAAGTGATCAAAGTCAACACAATAATGGCTGAAGCTCTTATCAACTCAGGTGGTACAGCTCGGTATGGTCCAGTGCAATTGCAACTTTGGTCCTTAAATTCATTACACACTAGGAAAATTCAAACTTCGAAGGTGGCATTGAAGATTGCAGCAGCAGACCCACACAATGCCCGTTTCAAAGCTCATCCTGTGAGACCAATATGATGCCAGTAATGAAAACGAATGTTGACATTTATCCAAAAAAACAAAAGAAAATAAAACTCCGAGTTAAGAGATAGCGTAGCTCAACAATTTCATAAACTACTTCCAATTTGTATGATAATAACAATAATATGTAACCCTTATGGCCTCCGTAACAAATATGTAAGACAAATTAACAAAAATTTATTTAGTTTTCAAATTCAGACGGATTGTCAAAGCAATGTCAACTCAACCCTATAACTGCATATTTGGTTTTCAGTTGAAAACTTACAAAAGTATATTTGAATCCAAAGTAATTATAAAATTTTTTTTTAGACAAATATACTTTTACACCCCAAATGTACGTATATTTGCAACTGAAAACAGACATATCCTGGCTAATGACATTTCCCATGTTCGAGAGTTCGTTAAATATAACTGAACCTGGGTATGGTCCAGACTAATCCCCAATAATAATCCTAAGTTATGCCAGGAAGAAACGGATTTACAAAAATTTTAAATACTAATTTTATGCTTACATCTCAGAAATTGCTGGACCTTTCAGGAATTTATTTATAATTTCACATATTTTAGCACAACAATAATTTTCTTTACATGGTGCTCATGACCATTGTTTATTTTCAATCATTGCATATTTTGTCGTTTTTTCATCATTTAAGGTGCAGAACAAAATAAAGACTTTACCAATGACCTTGTGGGCAGTCACAGACTCACAGCTACAAGGTATAAATTTAAGTTTGAATAGTGCTTATATTTAGCGTTACTTCTGTTCTCTGTTAACCAGGTAGGGTCATTCTTGTGCAAATATCTTGGTTGTATTTTAGTTGGATATGGAAAAGGTTGGTTTTCAATTTTCAAATGACAACGAGTCATGGGCAATGGTCAAACCCAGCTCCATCTCAAGCAAACTAGCAAACCTCATTCTTAATAGCACCTCTATGTTCACACATTATCATAGGAACAACAAAATCAATAAAATATTACGAGACATATTCACGTAAATATTAAATAGTAGAGAGTATTTGACTTACATGGTAATAATCATCCATGTAATCATGAGGATCCGGCTGCAAAACAAAGTCCTAAAATCAGATTTCATAGCCCATAGGCAATAGTAAGTGAGATCATAAATCCATTTGAATTAAAGTTCATGAATTGGACTGAGAATTTTAAGATAAAAGAAAGCTCGAACAGCTGTTGGTTTGTTATGTCAGCATAATAAATGCAGAAATACACCCCCAGAACAAAATTTGGAGTACAATCAGAAGAGAGAAAATTTACCCTTTTGCGGCGGCTTCTTTCTCTGTATTTATGATCCCTGTCTCTCCTCCTCTTTTCACCCTCTTCTTTTGCTCTTTGTTCCTCCTGCACAGTCATGACATCAAACGGCGCCACATGAAAGCAAATATGGTTATTGCATATATCACAAGTGCTGAAGCATTTAGACCTTGATCATTTTACCTCTTCTTCTCGAGCCCTTCTTTCTTTTTCTGCATCTTCAAAAGCTTCTTTTTCAGCCTGAGATTTTACACATAATGAGAATGCAAATACTATGGCTGGCTGCTACAAACTAAATAACAGATACAAATTCCGAAAGCAACTTCTCACCTCTCTATTATTAATCATAAATTCTTCCACAGCTTCCTTTGCATACTGTGGATCATCACAGATCAAGATATTGTCATAAATTGAACCAGCCTTCACCTGAAAATTCACATTATAATATTATCACACTTCAAATATTCAGTAATAGCTAAATATTCAAGTATAGCTAATTTTCTTGGCAATCAATCACTATAGAGGAAGGACAAAAAGGTACAGCGAAAGAAAATACAGATACACACACACCTGCCACACTTCAATGCCCACATACTTTATTGGTTTCAGCACATAAAGATCAGGATCATCCTCAAATTCTGGAGGAAAAAAAAAGGAAATGGAAAGAAAAATTCATCATTAGAGATGAAATTCATAATGTTTCAGGGGCAAGACACGGAGTCAAAAACAAGCACTGTCACAGCTCAAAGATGCTGGCTGAACCAAATGCTGGCCATGAATTTTTGGTATGTCTAAAGGATTTAGATGTAGTTCACAGTTTACACAAATCAATCATGCATATCACTATAAGCTTGGATAAGATTCATGGAGAGGCTTACATATGCTCAAGTTAAATGCAATGGAGGTTGCAGGATATTGGTTACTAAAATAATTGATAAGCTAGCTGCCAAGAGTACAATTTAAAAAAAAAATTAAATGTCGAATCAAATTCCCCTAGCTCATTAGAGCTTACACAAATGAAAATCTACATTCTGATTCCATATAACATTATGAAGTCAGCATACTTCATTACGCAACGGATACAAGTTGACACAAACACAAATGGCAAAGCCTGAAAAAACAAGCAAGTTATTCCATTTGTCTTTCCCATCCAATTAATGTTCTGAAGTTTATTTCTAGATTCTAATGACTAATAACATCTGCTTATAAAATAATCTACCTGGGTTATCAATCCATGGAGTCTTCCACTTTCCCTTGTAGTAGGGATTCTTGACTTTCTGGGATTCAACAATTTTCCACAATTAGAAATCAAGATATATGAATATGAATTAAACTTTTGAAGTGTGTAGCTTGAAGAACCTTGCGTTTCCATGGTCCTTTGTATGCTGGATTAGGAATTTTGGGGGGCTTCCATAGTCCATCATCTTCATCATCCCAGTCAGCAGGCTACTCAAACAAAAAAGTTAAATAAGAAAAGAGCTTATGTCAATAATTGTGATCTTACTATCCAAATACATAATTGTTTGGTGTATTTTAAAATTTATCTAAATATGTGGTAAACAAACAAACCTTCTTGACTTTGGGATCAGGAATTTCAGCTGAAATTGAATCATATCCCTGCAATATCAAGACAAGTAGAATTGCACACATGAAAAGATAACTAATAAAAATCACAGCAACATTATATGTGTCACCTAAACCTCTAAGCAGAGGTCAGCCACTAAAACTTATTTGGGGAAAAAAATTATTGTCAAATTAATGTTCTATACAAAAGTTTGATACCATTTATGACCCCTGACAAAACTTAAAAGAATAACTAATGAAACGTTCTACTAACCAGATTTCTAATTTTATAGATTTTTGTTGAAAATTGAAACTCATCACATACAAAAGCAAAGAACTTATTGTTGATAGCCCAGTTAGTTGTAGCAGATACTATTTATCGTTCATGTGGACATGAAAATTAAAGAAAATGGAAAATTCATACCACGGTAAAAATTCCTAAAGGTAATCATTAAGGTTTTCATGTCAGTGCAAACACTAAAAAGGGCAAAGGTGAAGGTGTCTGACAATCTGGATGAAAAATTAGAAGTTACCCTGAGAAGATTTGTGTGAAGAAGGGGATGAAATTGAAAAATACCTCTGGTTTGACATCATTAGGGTCTTCAATGTACTCTCTGTCATCCCAGTCTGCTGGCTGCAATAGAGAAAATAAAAGGTTTCACATGAAAGGTCAATTGATAGATAAAGAAGATAAACAAAAAGAACCAAAATGTCTCCTATCTCAATTAAAGAATCGCATAGATTGTCTTTTTGAATTGTTTCTCTGAACGTATGACCTTTGAGATCTGGACAGCAATATCTAATAACATTGCATTTGAAGTTCATCATCTTAACATTCCATTCCAATAATACATATTCATCATTCAAATAACACAAAAGACTCTGCCAACCCACTAACACTGATCCAGAACTTGTACCTTTTTTGCCTTGACATCCTTGATTTTCCTTGGAGGAAGGATGTCCCAATCTGTGTACATGCTTCCAAAATCTCTCTCTCGATTGTCAACAAGGATGCTATAAGAGGCATCAGGCCTTAGAATAAATGTATAGAAATGAGTTAATTTGTCTGTTTCACATTGCAGATCCTTTCTAATAGGATAATTCTGCCCCTGGTATGACAGTATAACATGGAGCTTCTTCGTCTGCGTGCTACATATATCAGGTCCAAACATCAAACTGCATTAAGCAAAACCAATCAGTTGACTCTTCTCAATACACACTAACTAGGACAGTGAGGCAAAGATTTCGATCGACATCAAATGACTTTGAAGTTTTATGTTTTTCTTTTATATGAAAGAGTACTGACAAACCTATAAGGAGTATCACCGCCAAACTTCTTCTGATTGACATAACCGGAAAGAAGTTTGATGTAACCACCACCACACTCAATGTCCTGCTCAAATTTAATAGAATACTGGATCACCAGTGTCCTGTTCTTGTTGCTAAACTCTGGTACCTTTGCAGATATGGCAAAATGCTTGGCGTCATTATATGTCTGAATACCTGCAAGCAAGAATTGTGGTATAACTTACAGCAATCAACCTATAAAAATTGGACGGTATAATGATGACAAAGTGACCTGATTGCAACAATTGAGATACCCAATTCGCTCAATTATAAACTAGGACCAAAATCGCACAATCACAATAACTGGGAGAGCAAGAGTGCAATTAAGCCTAACTAAAATAAAATCACTTATTACAACGGTCAATTCAATGCCACATTGGATTAAATTAATCAATCAATAGATTACAAATATTCTGCATTTTGAGTAAGAGCTGCTGAAAAAAATAATAATGAAATCAATGCATTTTGAGAGTACCTTTGTCATCAGGATCTCCAGGCCATTTTCCTGCTGTGTACTTAAAAGTACCCGCTTTTCCTTCACTCCTTTTCCAATCAGACAACACCCAACGGCTCTTCCATCCATCTATTTTGTTTTGTTTCACATAACCAAAATGTTAATAACTAGTTAGAAAGCTACCCTTCTGTTACTGTGGAATCAACCAACAAAACTAACTGAAACTGAATCAAACGGAAAACAAAAAAAATAAAAGACAACATCGTTGATTGTCTTTTCGAAAGCTACAGGTACAAAACATAAATAAGGAACTTAAAAAATCGATGGTAGGAACTTAAGAAACAACAAATTAAGGAATCTGAGGTGAAGATAACGAGGATGATTTTTCTTACCTTGGAATCTCTCTTCAAAAAACACCTCGGCGAAGGAAGAGTGAAAAGTTAGAAGGAAAAGGAAGAGCTTAACAAGATGAGTTGTGTTTCCCATTTTCTCATCCCCCCTTCACTACACAGTTCACAGACAAAGTGGCAACTAAAGTTGCTTCAGATTCCAGCTTAAACACATTAAAATAACGGATGGGTGCAAGAATAGTACTTTCTAGAACATCACATCGCTCCCCTCCATTACTTTCCAATTCCACTCCCTTAAAATATTCAGTTTTACTGCAAACCATATTATGTACTTCTTTGGAATAATAACTTATGCTACGGCTTATATTATAAGTTATATAAGTTATTTTTATAATTAAATAAAAAATATAATAAAATTTATTTTATATAAGCTATAAGTTATTTTAATAAACTATTTTAGATAATTTATAAAAAATAAGTCCAAAACAATTTATAAATCAGTAATAAACTGTATTCATAAACTCTGCATAAGTCAATCCAAACATACACTATATCACTATGTGAATACAGTAATAGTCAAGAAGTCAAGTTATTTATAATTTATCAGTGAAGTGGAAATAATAATTAGAGAATGAGACGAGGAACAAGCGACGGTTGACTTAGAAAAAATGGGGCGAGGTAGTTGAATGAGAAAATAGTTAAAATGCATAATATAGTATTCACCTCCTTTTGCCTTAAAGTATTCAATTTTAGTACTGCAAACAAAAGAAGTATAAGAGGATTTTTTTAATAAGCTATTCCGGTAATTTATGAAAAATAAACCTAAAACAGTTTATGAATCAATCATAAACTGTGTTCATAAATTCTGCATAAGTCAATCCAAACAGACCTTATATCACTCTGTGAATACAGTAATAGTCAAGAAGTCAAGTTATTTATAATTTATCAGTGAAGTGGAAATAATAATTAGAGAATGAGACGAGGAACAAGCGACGGTTGACTTAGAAAAAATGGGGCGAGGTAGTTGAATGAGAAAATAGTTAAAATGCATAATATAGTATTCACCTCCTTTTGCCTTAAAGTATTCAATTTTAGTACTGCAAACAAAAGGAGTATAAGAGGATTTTTTTTAACATAAAAATCAGTTTACTAAAAAAAAAAAGCTTCTTCCAAATCAGTCCACTTCCTTTCGGGTTAAAATATTTAAATTTATTGCAGAAATCAGAAATTATGATATACAGTATATCACTGCTGGGAATAATAGTCCAAGTTACGTTATTTAGAAGTGAAAACAATTAGAAAAAGAGACCAAGAATGGGTGACAGTTGAGAGTTGACTTAGAGAAAACGGGGTGAGTTAGTTGTTGAATGAGAAACGGGCTTAAAAAAGAAGCATAATTTTTCGTTTGGCCTAAAGGTTTTTTTAACATAAAAATAAAAATCAGTTTACTATGTTTGTTTCTTTGTTATAATATTAAACAATTTACTTCCAAGTATAAAAGATTCTCAAGCATCTCATAACTTTTAACTTTTCATGATTTTTATTCTCAAGAGAAGGGTTGAGAAAAGAATTCTCATAAGGTGAAAATGAAATATTATATGCATTATATTTTTTTGTCAAGATTATATGCATTATTTTAAAAATTCCTACAACTACCTCTATACCTAAGAATGTTAGAATTGTTTACCAAACACTTTTCTTTTTAAATACCCAGTAATAGGATTATCATTGTTATATTCCTAGAAACATAATTCATGGGAGTGAATTTTCATAACTTGAAACATCCCCTAATCTTTTTAAAATGTATGCCTTACTTTAAAGAACAAATAATTAATCATATGAGTTGTAAACAACCAATCATTGACTCCGTAAAAAAAAAAACCAATCATTGACAAACGGCAAATTTAGGAAACTAAAGGATATGCAAAGTAAAATGAAAATAACACAATCAATCACCTCCAAATGACCATAACACCCATACAACCATCAGTGTTACACGTAGTCATTCACAAGTATATATATATTTTTTGGTCATGAAAGATCATTAGAGAGAGTCATTCACAAGTATATGGGTTTTCTAATTCTTCCCCTGGACCGCTATCCGTTGGGATCCTCGTTGAACATCTCAAGGGAATTGGTAAATACACCTCACACTTTTATCTATACACCCCACATTAATGTTGAAATTCTAAAATACCCTTAAATTTTATGTTATTTTCAGAAACTGGAGTTTTCGAAATGTAATTTTGTATTCCGGAAACTGGAGTTTCCGGAATACAAATTTGATTGGAGTTTTGCATTCCGGAATACAAATCCAGAATTCAAAAAATTGCATTCCGGAAACTGGAATTTCCGGAATATACGCGAAATTTTGGGGTGTATGGCCCAAAACGTGATATTAACAAGGGGTAATTTTGGAATTTCACTATTTAAGTGGAGTGTATGGCAAAATCTGGGAGTGTATTTACCAAAACCCCATCTCAAAAGCCCAAAGGCTTTCTCAGCTGAACCGGGCTCTGTTCGGCTTTCTGCTTGGGCCGTAAGTGCACAAGATTGGTATTTACAGGTTCTTCTTTCTTTCAGACCAAAAAAAAAAGGTTCTTCTTTCTTGACCAAAAAAAGAGGTTCTTCTTTCTGTTTTTCGCAATTTTGCGCCACAAGTTACATCCCTGTCATGTTTTGATAATAACTTCATGCTCCTTTTTTTAGGGGGGAGGAAGGAATACAAAGGACACATTATTCAAGGCAGGAGACTACCAAAGATCATTTCTGCTTACATATCTCCCATTGTTTCAATTTGTATAATACATCATCTGAACGATAACTTAGTAAAAGGAAAAGAAAAGAAAAGAAAAGAAAAGAAAATCCTCACAAATAATCACATTTGCTACTTCCCCACATAAAATAATTAACACTCCATCTATACACTCAAACCCATGTAGGATTTATGTACAAAAAAGGAGTGGAATTTAAGAGGATTTTGTTTGTTTGTTTGTTTTTTCTGGTGTGTGATGGGAGGGAGGAGTTAGGTCCTTGAACAACTTTTGGTGAACAAGCTTCCTCCAATACCACCATAATAATGATGCATCCTTTAAGCTAAAGCTATGTACTCATATCATATTCACCTTTTGGCTTTAATCTCTGTTGTTTGGATCCGAGGGGATGATTGTGACCCACCAGTAAGTGCAGCAGCAGCAGACTCAACATGTGTAAGGAGATATTCATATATCTTCTTCCTGAGCCGGTCAATTGTCTCCACCGGTATCTGGCATGATTCTCCCTGGTTCTTGCTCGACCCTATCCCGTCCAACCAATCGTTTACACTTTTTAGTTGACTGAGCATACCTGCTATCTGGCCATTGTCTGACAAGATGGTGTCCCCATCAGTGTCCAAGAATTTCTCAACAAACACCAAAAACCAGTCTCGCGACCGCAATTGCAGCATGTCAGCCAAAGTAACCACCTCGTCAAGGCCATTTCCTCTAAACCACTCTGGGACTACTGGTTGCACTAGCTGCTTTTGCCCGTTCGCTAACCCGTCACCCAGTTTGCGAGGAGTTCCTTGCAAGCCGGTGTGTTTGGAACGGGTTTTTCCATGAGATTTTGACGGAACATCTTCACTTGAATTTTCCAGGACTAAGATTGGTTTGCTTCCCAGGACATTCTTCTTTTGGTTCTGAGAATTACTTGAAACCAAAAGCCTCGATGATGGAGGTTCTCGGTTAAAAACAGAAAAGGATGACAAGTTGGTGGCTAAGGCAGCCTGGACCCAAGAAGCCGCGAGCTTTTGTCTATCTGATTTGACTTTTAGTGCTTCTTCCGTTGTGCTTCTTTCGTTATCTGGAGATGAACCATCTGGAATGGTTTTATATAGGGAGTCTGCAATCGTCTGCGCGCTATTCAGGCTAGCATGAAGAGTTAAAAACTGCTCTATTGTAGGCTGCGGGTTCTGTTCCTTTGCAGAATTACTTAGCTCCGCGTATGCACTGCCAGAAACATCCCAAATATGTGTAAGAAATAACTTGAATTGCAAGAGGGTGTCACAATATAATTCCTACCAGGTCATAAGACAGTGGTGGTGGAGGAAGATGGTAAAACATCTATGCTTACCTGAATCTCACTGTATGATTCACTAGCTTACCTAAATGGATTAAATTACAATATTTTTAGCAATCTTGTGAGATGTGTATGTGATTTGACCATAAAAAATTCAAAATCATCCTTTCCACTCAGCAAAACACAGGCCAGTTTTAATTAACATTTAACATGAATTGTGTTCATACACGTTGTTCTTCACTTCTATCCAAATATCTCCAACAAGAATCTGAAAGGTCTCGGCCATGACCACAAATGCTAAGAGTCATACATGTCAGTACACACAACAGGGAATGATTAACATAAAATTGATAATCACCATATCTACATGACTCATAAATGATTAGGGAAAATCTAACTCCAAATGGCAAATACGACAAAGTGACGAAGAAAATCCATATTTGGCACTGCTATTACAAAAGTTTAGGATCCAAGTCACCATCCCAAATTCTTCAGCTCAGATTCAATATCTTGTTGGTATCATCAGATGGCTGTATAGATTACACATGTTGCACATATTTAATCAAAAAGTATTAACCTTGCATCATCAGTATCAGTATAAATCACATCATTTTTTGCATATCCTCAAGAGGTGCTTTGCTACAATTAGATAACAAATTTACTAAAAAAATCTATACCAGTAATGCATTTTGGTTTCAAATTCAAATTGGAATTTCCTGATATGAGCAGTCCAAAACCACAACCATATTGAGAAAAACTAAAGATCTAAGGTTCTGATCTAAAATCAAAACAATTCACAAGTCTATAAGAATTAATTGAGTAAGGTTATTCACATGAATATATTCATACCTTAGACATTGCAGCAAACTCTCAGCAGCAGCAGCCTCTTGCATAGCTTCAATTGCTGCCATCTGTGCTGCATCTCTGTGCTTCATTACTTCCTGCCAAGATGTGAAAACATAAAATAATAATAAAACAAAACAGTCACAGAACTTATGTTCACACAGTAGCATTCAATAAAGCCAGATAATCTAATGAATAATGCATCCAGTGGGTACTATGTCAGTCAGACTCGAACATCCCAATCAATCACATGATCCCACAATACACTTCTTGTATATTTATTGTGTGTGTGTTGTATGCATTTATGATGTCATGGCAAATGCTTCAATAGAACTCACGATAAACCTGTTTATTTATGAGGCATAACAGAGAGCATCTTTGGAGAGTCCCTTATTAATTAACAGCATTAAAAAAACATGCTAATGAAAACCACAAGTGAAGATTGCATACAATTGTATTCAGCAACCAGCAGTCAGAAGTAAATACTTTGATAGCTAAGAGTCAAAGAAGCTAAAACTAAAGGAAACAAGGAGTTATCAGGGGATATACCTTCCCAAGCTTTGCAATAGATGACGGGAGCGAAGCCCATTGAACACTTGCATCTGTCACTTTTTTACTCTTTGGAGAAAGTTTGACCAAGTTTTCAGGGAGTCCGGTGTTAGAAACTTCTGATGATTTCTTTCTTTGCTTACTTGACTTTTCTTGTTCTTCCATAGTTCTGTCAGCAATAACTTTCTTCATAGGTGTTTGAGTCTTGTTCTCTTCCTTGGAGGATTTGGTTGGTGTTTGTGTCTTGCTCTCATCTTTGGAGGGAAACTTTTCACTTGATGTACTTTTCCTAGGAGTCTGGAACACCATAAAGTGAAAGGCAAAACATAACTGTTTGATTGACTCAAAAGATAAAAATACAGATATGGTAATAAAAAGGAAAAGGAAGGCATGAAATTAAATCCAGCGAGTCTTGGTTGTTGACATTCAGAGTTGCTCAAAAAGACAAATTGTGAATGACACTTGGTGCATGTTTGGATTCACTTTTGTGATAGGCAAAAGTGATTCCAGAGGCACTAAAATTGATTTTGACATGTTTGGATGTTCTCGAGTAGAATTATTTTTGCCTCTAGAAAGAATGAATTCTAACTTGAAGCTGAGATTTGGAGCTTTTGTCTCCAAACGTGATTTTTAGTCTCAAATTTATTGTTCAACTCCTTTTTATGTAAAGGTATCCAAACATAAATCATTTAACATTCACCTCACTTTTAACCAAAATCAATTCATTCAAAATCAATTTTCGTTACTGTAGAACCAAACAAACACTTACTGTGCTGCGAACTTCAGGCTTGGGATCACACTTGGCTGCCCTTAATTTGGAAGTCTCTTTATTCTTGACCTCCATGTTCCCTTCCCAGCTTTTACGCAGTGCCTTAGCCCCAAGCTCAATGCCCTGAACCAAATTCCTTATTGGGTTTCCCACTGTAATTCTCTTCCCATTGGGACTATCCCCACGGTGTATACCTTTCCCTATCTCCACAACTCCCACCTTAGCAGTTAGCTTCTCCACTCCCTTGATACTTGCCTGCTGCTTCACCCCATTGGCAAACTTCTCAAAAGAAGTAGGCAAGGAATAGCAACTAGTCGGTGAAGACGGAACAATAGACCGCGAATTCAACGACTTTAACCTTGCCAATGGTTCCTTCTTCACATCAACAGCAGCTTTTGTTGCCTGAGCCTGAGATTTGCATCTAGCAAAAATCATTGATTTCTTTTCTGATTGCTCTTCATGAGCACCACCACCACCATTCATATTCAATCTTATTTTCTCCTTCTTCTCCTTCTCCTTCTCCTTGTCCCCAACATACAACACTCTCCTAGGAGACTTGGAATTAGACCTCTCTAAGTCCTTGGTAGCATCAGAACAAACACTGTTCTTGTTGTTAACATCAGAAGCATTATTATTACTACTAAGGAACCCAAGTGAGTGAGTTGCAACAATGTCCTCGGGGGTTCCAACACAAGGGTGTCTCCCAGGAACAGGCCTAACCCCACGAAGGATCGGAACCGGTGAAGCTGCCTCCAACCGATCAACAAAGACAAACTGGCCTAGTTGAATCTTATCACTGAGGATGAGATCATCATGTTCATCAGGGAGAGAGACATAGGTGGCATGTGAGGAATCAGAAACCTTGAGGTAGAAGCCTTGGTTTGGGAAAAGCTCTCCACCTGCTAGTGCTGGAACAATGCTCACCACCTGCAACAGTGATGACCTGTGCTCACCACCAACTTTTATGTCGGTGTTCATGTGCTGCATCAGCTTGAGAAGCACCCCAGGAACCAGATTTGCCATTTTCTCTTGTTTTCACAACTTCAATATGCATTACTTTCCCAATAACCAAATGAGGTTTTGAAGATGGGAAAAAAGGAAGCGTTTTTAGCCTTAACCTGAAGACCCAGTTGAACAATTGTAGAGATGGGAATTATGCAGCCAACTTTGAACCCCAGATGAATTTTTTTTTCTTCCCCTCACAATTAAGGCCTTTATCATAAGACTATTCCAAATAGAGAGAAAATTGTACAGTGAGAATGAAATAAATCAGATTTTGAAAAAAAAGAATAGTTTTGGTAGCAATTTTTAAATGGAAGAAAAGAACAGCAAATAAGACAGCAATCAGCTATCAAAAAGAATTTCCCAACCAGAGCATGAATGAAGAGGTTTTATACTCTGGTTTGTATCAGTGGGGTGGTACAGCTAGGACAACATTAGAAAGAGAATCTACCCACCATCCTAAAAACACAAGCTAGACTGTAACCATCGTGGAGCCATTGACAATTATACCAAATCTATAAAAAGGGAAAGAAAAAAAAATTCTCCTTTGGAAATGGTTTTGGGTTGGTAATGATTGTAAGAGTTTTGCTTGTCTACAACAAGAAGTAAAAATAAGAAGTGATATAAAATGCAATTCTTTTGTAGAAGCTACTACCTTCAGTTGCTCTCTCTTTCTTTCTGAACATGGGATTTTGATACAACTTTTAAAAAAAAAGAGAAAATAGGTAAGGGGTGTATAACTGGCAGCATGTTTATTTCATGATTGATGAGCAAAGAGCTGTCAGTGTCTGACAAACACATCTAAACACACATGCACTTCAACTGATCCAGAAATGAAATGAGGAACCTGAAACCTGACCCCACCACACACACTCTTTGGTTGCATTCCTGAAACACAGAGAAAAGAGGGGAGTTGGTATATAAAGTTATGAAGCTCAGGCTGAGCCACTGTGAATCAAGAAGGGTATGACAAATACTGAGGGAGACAGAAGGAGAATCTGTGCAGGGTCATAACATAATTATTGAATTTTTAATGATTGTTATTATTATTATTATTTTTATTTTGAAAAAGGTTGAGATTTTTTTTTTCAAAAAAAAAAAAGATTTTTATAATCTAGACTAGATAGGAGTGAATGCAAGAAGGTGCATGTGCCGGGGCAATGCTGGTGTTAAGTACAAGATAATGGTGTGTCGGCTGAAAAATAGAAGTCACATTATTTTGTTTGAATTGGCTCTTTTAAAGGTTGGTCTTAAGATAATACATGTCAATTATCAATTATTAATAAAAAACATACTTATCGCATAATATTAAATATTATATTCTTATTAATGGTTCATTATTTTGTCTAAATTGTCCCTTTAGAAAAGAGGAATCAATCTTGAATTGTAGTGAAAATATATATCGGAGACCGATCCAAGGCTGAATATGGCAAAGTAGACGGCAACGTTTAAGTCAGTGTTTATTTGAGCAGAGGAAAACTGTATGCTAGAATGAATCACCAACCTAATATTTGAACGATATGAGGTACATATAGGCCCTGTTTGGCATAATAGTTTATTCTACAGTTTATGGCATAAATTGTGTAAGCTATTTTTATAATCGAAGAAAAAATATGATGAAATTTATTTCATATAAGCTATAAGCTATTTTGATAAACTATCTTGGGTAGCTTATGAAAAATAAGCCCAAAATAGTTTATGAATCAGTCATAAACTGTGTTCATAAGCTCTACATAAGCCAATCCAAACAGGCTCATAGTTTATTGCCGCTGGAGATGATTATGGCGGATTCCGTGTTCTCCAGAGATGGTTGGCGAACACAGCATAGTGTGTTTGTGTAACAAAGATGGGCTTGGGCCCAATTTGGGTCATGAGAAGTTGGGCCGTATCCTAAATCTTTTTTTTGGTGAACATGCCGTATCCTAAATCTGGTGTGGAACATTATGTAATAAGTTGTTTTGAGTTTTCCTTTGTTGGGCAGTTAGGAGTTGAATAAGTTCAGTCAGAGCGTAGCTTGGATTTAATGTTTATGAGTTAGCTATAAAATATTGTTCTAGGTCTGTGTTTTCAGGGTCATTTCTGTGTAATGACTGGGTTTGACCCTTTTTCTATATATATATCTCTCTCCTTTGACCAAAAAAAAGTTAAAAGTTAAAAGTATGAAAAATGAAAATAAAATGCCAATATTATAATGAAAACACAAAGTTAAGAATGATTAAGATAAAAAACATAATACATAATAAAATAAAACACATCTACCTCAAATTTTTAAAAAAAAAATAAAAGAAACTATTTTATTTACCAATTCCATCAAAAAAGTATTCTAAAAACTAAAAGGAACAATTTTTTGGGATGGAAGAAATGATGTCTTCACAAGACACGAAAATTAAAATTTCATAAACTAAAATGATTAGAAGCATAGTCAGGTATCCCCTTTAATTTTTCCATTGAACGTGGTGCATTCTAATGGCATTGAAAAAGTAATAGCTGGCGGATATTGGTTTGGTACTTTAGGTTAGTGTTAGTGATTGATTACCTAATAATGATTCTGTATCGATGAAATTGTTTTACTTCGTGTAAACAAAGAGAATCAGCAATCTATAAAATAATAAGTCATATTAGCGGTTGCAAATTTTTTAATTAGGTGTCGAATGGTTGCAATTATTAGTTGCTCTAAAAGTTTATCGAGGATGAAGTATCGAGTTTAAGCTTCCACAGCACACTCATTAGAAGAGCAAATGATTATTTAAAAGCAACAACTCAATGTGGGACTGCTGGTTTAAAATAATTGCAAGAATCGAAGTAACTAGAACAAAATCTCAACGTTCATCACCATGATAGATCTTCGTACGTGTCATTAGTTATAGTACACTCACATCAAAATTTTACAAGCCCTCAAAGTCTGATTTTTTTTATTTTTAATCCTGCTAACCATCTTTTAATCAACAAATAGCTATTTGTAAGTTTACATATACATGTGTTTTTATGGTGGAGTAAGTTTTTACGGGGTGAATATATGTAAAAAGAGTGTCAGTAACACAATTTTGAAAAACCTCGGTGAAGCCACCTTAGAAGTTTTAATCAACAAATAGCTATTTGTAAGTTTACATATCCATGTGTTTTTATGGTGGAGTAAGTTTTTACGGGGTGAATATATGTAAAAAGAGTGTCAGTAACACAATTTTGAAAAACCTCGGTGAAGCCACCTTAGAAGTTAGAAGAGGAATGATATTTGTTATAAGGCAATTTTATGGACCATTAGGTTTCACTTCCTTCCTTAGTCTTTAGTCCTTACAAGACACTTTCATTTCTGAAACTAGTCGGTTCATGTAATGGGAGTTCAAGTAGCACATGGTTCGGAATAGATGGTGATTTGGAATAAATTAGATGGGGACCACGTCACCCATCTACCACTGTCGGATTCAAATAGAGTTTAATGGTGTGTTAGAAAATTTTGGAGGGAAAAAGATAGTTTATGATCAATATTTTACTTATTTGAGAGTTTAAAAAGTATGTAAAAGCCCTCCAAAGTCATCTCTCTAATATATTTTTTAAATTTTTCCAAATTGAAAGTTTTTGGAGATTTTAATTCTTTTATATAAAAAATAAACATCAATGGACTATCCTCCCTTTTCTTCTCCTTAAATTGTCAAACCCTCCCCTCCCCTCTTCTCCCCTCAAAAACTCCCAAACACACCCTAAAAGAAGGCTGCAGTAATAACAACACCATCTAGAGAAGTTATAGAAATCACAATATTGCTCATGTGCAGAATAACATTCTCCATGACCATTCTATGTTCCAGGACCACCACACCCATCAAAGAGTTGTGATGGACACAGCTGCCCTAGGAGGACAATGTTTATGGGGCCAGACTCAGACGGTAGGTTAATATGGTTGTTACTTGCACATCACTGGCTTAGTAAATGGACCTTGTCATTGGTTGCTGTGTACCTCCCCTATGACTTTGTCATTTCATACGGACTACGGAGCATAAAATTTCGATGAAGTTCTACGCACCTTCAGATTTAGCCGGTTTCATTGATTAACTACGTTCCTCTCAAATTCTCAATGGTGTTTGAATAGAATGTTCTGTTTCATAGAGCACATCACTATGCTCTATTCTTAAGATAAATTGCACAATGTTAGAGCCTAGAGGTTTAAAATATCACTATGCTATTCAGGTTCCAAATATTTCCCAAAAAGTACTATCCATGGGCGTAAACATGACAAGCGAAGGAAGCTAGGACATTGTGTAATGGACAAATCTAAACACAATGTAATTGTGTAAAAAGGAAATGCTGGATGTAAGAGAAAAGAAATGTGTTCGTAGAAGGGCTTATTAAATGTATGTTGATCTCTCCTAAAAGCTTTCTACTGATTGAATTTGGTGAATAATCACCATATGGTAACCCCCAAATGGCTTATTAGCTCAAAGACAGATTGAAGAAAAACTGGAAAGATTGTATTTTAATATAAGATTACAGAAGGTCTAATCAATTAGCTAAATCATGGTTTAACTGCATTAAGACAAGAAAACAGAGTTGGATCCCTCAAAATGATAATCATTTACCGATAATCAATACGCAGCAAAAAGACAAAAATACATATGTAAAACATGACTCCAAAACAAAACTTGATCTTCAGTTCACCTTTTACTGGATAGAATCACAGGTCTTGCACACTCAAACCTGCAAAAGTGAATCATAAATGAGTCAGATGACCTAAACTCAAATGTCCCCATCTTCAAAGAAAAATAACAAGACTCGGTTGAGATTTGAGAATATGAAATGGCAGAGGGATGCAATATTGTCCCTTGTTTTCCGACATAATGCCATCTTATTTCTTACTTGATAGATTCCCATTTCAAAGAATTACACCTTTAAGGTTCCAACCCATGGCCAATGACAGAAAATATATGATTTATGCAATTCACTCAGGGCACCAAAATTTTAAAGTCTTGCATCTTAATGGCAATTATAAGGCAACCATAACATATCACCAAAAATTATTCTCAAAAACTAACCTGGAGGGAGTGATTGCTTCAACTTATCAGCCTTCTCAGGATCAAACACACAAAGGGTGTACAGGTACTTGGAGCACCGGACCTTGAACTTCACCACATCTCTGCTCCTCTTGATCTTCACGGAGCGTGCATCCTTCCTCCGTGCTGTGAGGAGGAAGTCCTTAATCTCGTGAATTTGCTTCGGCTGCATTAAAAACAAAAAAATAAAACAGAAAGATGAGTGAAGAGAACCAACTTTCAAAGCACAACACAAATACAAATTCAGAAGAAAAAAAAAGAGGACAATACAAACAAAATATTTACCATTCTCATCCTAATTTTCCACCTCCTCAGTTTTAACCAATAACTTCTCATATAAGTTGAAATCAGTTTTTACAGTTCAAATTTTTTTAAAACTCTATTTTTAATTTCTCTATAAGTACATATCTATTCAACGGTTACTATTGTATGATAAAAATAAGAATATAAAACAAAGCTAATTTTTCCATAGGCTAAAAGTTGTGATTCTGCCCACAAACAGGACCTATGTCTAAATCTTTTCCTTATCACTATCTCAGATCGATGCATCCTACACTCCATCGTTTCAGCTTTCATGGTTCATATAACACTCCCTAACACCTTATCATCTCATTGGGTAAAAGTCGTAGCAGATTAAAATCAAAAGGAGTAAGCTAATCCCGAACCAAAAACATTATAAATCAAAATAGGATAATGCCAAAGCCCTTCCCTTTTCCTATAGCAGACTGCGAATCGATCACAAACAGAACCCAAACACACGCTACAAAAACAAAAACTGAAGGAATTGGTGAAGATGGAGAGAGAGAGTAGTACCATTGTTGGCTTCACTGCTATTTCCTCCCCAACAGCAATCGGCACGCCCAAGCTTGAGTTGAGAATTTAGAGCTCATAAAATAAACCCTAGACTATGAATGCCCCTGAGTACTAGTTAAATGACGCTACTGTCCTTCCCTTAGCCCAGCCCATTGGGCTGATTTACTATGGGCTTAGTCTGTTCTTTTTGGGCCATTGTTCACTAAATCTCGTACAAAAACACATGTTCCACCAATAAAAATACATTCCATCAAAATATTTTCTTTTTTTTTAAGAGTTATGATCATTTTCATTTATTTGTGTCTCCATTTCTTTCATTATTATACTTTTGGGGAAATAAATGGAATAAATGACACTCATATATCATATTTATGTCATTTATTTCCCTAAAAACATAATAACAGAAGAAATAAAGATAAAAATAAATGGAGAGAATCCCAGGGAATTTCTAATAACACATACATAGTTTTCTACGTGCACATATATTTCCGCGGAACTATTAATTCCGCGGGTTTATTTTTTTTAACACACACATGTCCGCGGAACTAATAGTTCCGCGAGTTATAATTCTTCGCGGAACTATTAGTTCCGCAGAGAATTATAACCCGCGGAACTATTAGTTCCGCGGAGAATTATAACTCGCGGAACTAATAGTTCTACAGACATGTGTGTGTTGAAAAAAAATAAACCCGCAGAACTATTAGTTCCGTGAAAAATTACAACTCGCGGAACTAATAGTTCCACGGACATGTATGTGTTGAAAAAAAATAAACTCGCGGAACTAATAGTTCCGCGGATATGTATGTGCATATAGAAAACCACGTATGTGTGATTAAAAATTCCCGAATCCCAACTCTTTCTTTAAAGCTAATATTCTTTCTTACGACAAAAAAAGCTAATATTCTTTCCTTTTTTTTATGAATAGCTAATATTCTTTCTCTTAGTTGCTAGAAATTTTTATGAATATATTTTATTATATGAGAAGAAAATGAGACCGAAAAAAGGATAGGTGAATTAAATTTACTAATTAACCATCAAGGTATTTTGTGCCCCGTCTTTTTTTTTTTATACAAATTTTGTGCCCCATCTTTATTTCTATTATACTTCCTTTTGGAAATAAATATATAATCAAGGAGTTAATTATTTAGAAAAGAAAATGTTTGTCAAAAAAAAATGAAAGGGTCGATTGCATTACCACCATATGAATTGCATATATACTCTTTCCTTTGCCTAATAAGCAATTAAAAAAGGCAACTTGTGGGTAGATAAATCTTCATAATCTGATATCTTGTTTGATGATTTTTATACATCTGAAAGTTTGACTTGGTCCCCTTTTTTTGAATTTAATACTCAAGTGAAGTTTTATTTTTTTTAAAAAAATTCTGAGCCAACCTTTGGGGCAAAAATTTTGTCCTTAGTTGTTACCACCAAAGGCAAAATGTAAACACCCCTAATCTGGCCAATTCCCACTAAGAAAGAAAACTAAATTTTCTCTATGCTGAAGTAACACCTCATTCTTATACAGGATTCTTTGAAAAGTAACGAGAATATCCATTAATTTCCAACACTTATCTAACACTTTTTTTCTTTTTCTATCTCTCTTTTTCTATTTTTTTTCTTATCACATCACTCATTTATCATATATGTCACTTATCTCTCTTCTATTCCCATTTGTCTCCCGATGTGTCAATCGGTGATTTAATGGTTTTTTTTTTCCTTAGTTGTGGTCAATCTCTTGAGCTGCTCCCAGTTCTTATGCATTTCCTGTTACAGAGTGGGGTTGTGCTGAACCATCTGAAAGATGTTCACTATGATCATGACAAGCCTTAATTGTCCATAGCACAACCAAAAACACCATGGTCAATGCAAGAAACACCATTCCTAGCCATGCCATCCGAGCAAAACTCTTCAAAGGCTTGCAGTGTTTGAGGAGGACTTGAGAGAATGCATCTTCTACCATCTGGCATCCTAACAATTGTTCCATACTTGGATACACATGTAATAGGTTCTGAATTGATCTTGTGTAAGACTCAACCACCCCATATTCACTTGCAGATACGAAACCTCCATTGTCACAGTTCTTATTGTAATCGAAACAAGTATAAGGCTTTAATGCCTTTAGAGAAGGATCGGGGAAGTGATATAGAGTGTTAGTATATCTTGGTCATGTAACAGCAGAAGTAGAAGTCATCAGTAACTCAAAAATACGAGTAAATCACCAAGTTAGTCCCAGAAATTCTAGGGTACCGTCAACTTAATTTTTGAAATTCTTAATATTTCAAATTAGTCCTTGAAATCGAAATTCTTAGATCATGTTTGTCTCTATTGGACAATTTTAGAGACTAAATTGATTGATCCAAAATGACTAATGTGATTGAGAATTTTCAATTTTAGGGACTAATTTGGAATATGAATAATTTCAAGGACTACGTGTTGACAGTACTTTACAATTTCAGGGACGATTTTGGTGATTCACTCAAATTATTCCCTATTATGTAACTAACATACCTTTGGGATATCTCCTATGTGAATAGTATTAGGTGGGCAGTTCCCTGGCTGGTATAAATATTCAGGTGGCTCTGAGAAAGGATTGCATACATAAACAAGATGTGGAAACAATGTCCCTTGCAGGCTTGATATGTTTGAATTCACCTGCAGATTTACCTGAGAATAATAATCTTACATCCTTTTGAGGCTAATAACATGAGAACTGAAAATTAAACTTCTTTTGCTCTAGCAAACAATAAGAATTATTCCGTGTTCATCTGAATCCATTAGTCTATTATCTATTACTATCTAAGAAAATTAAGTCCTAGTTTTCTAGGTTGTGACACATGCTACTTCCCAAAGAGGTCAGGCGGTAACACGTGTCACCTCTGAGGTTGTGACCCATGTCACCTCCCTAACTCTTTTTTATTTTTTCCACTAAAACTGTTTTATATGACTTGGGAGGCACAGTGTGGTTTTCTTTGTCTGATTGTTTGAGTGTTGTCATAATACAGAAATGGGAAAGAAGGAAATGGTTTTTGAGATTAAGCAAGTTTACCTCATTGACAAGGTTGTAGATCCCTGAACCAACTTCAGTTAGTACTGGTTTTGCTAAGAGCAAGTCATCACAAGGGAGGATGGAACTTAGGCTGTTGTTATATGGGTTTTCTTCAAAGTTGAAAATAGTTGTGCACGTATCATTAAAAAAACTGCAAAATAGGATAACTCTTTTGAGCAAACAAGTACTTAACATGTCTTTTGAGAGTGAACAGAAAGAACTTGGTTTACTTTTCTAAACATAAATACACTCCAAAAAGTAGCCAGCATATCCCTGCCATCAACCAGCATAGTAATACAAGCCTGTGAGAAAAAAAAAGAGGGGAAAGAACAAAATCATGGACGCAGATTTTAGCTCCATATGTAAACACAAATACAATTTAGTTCATGTTTGGTTTTAAGTTGGAAAATTACAAAAGTATGTTTGAATCCAAAGTAATTATAGAGTTCCTTTTGACTCGAAAACGTACTTTTAGACTCAAACGTATGTTTACAACTGAAAACCAAATATGTAGCTTGCTTACAAGTAAAGTGCCCTCTGAAACCTCAGTACGCCAAAAACTGTTCGACAGAAAATTCCAACATTTTATGAGAATCATGCCTATTTCACGTGACAAATTCCCTTCAATCATGGTCATAAAATCTAAACAGGATATAGAAATTTGAAATAGGATGTGAAGGTAGAAGTCATAGGTGTTAAGCACACAGATTATTGACCAATTAGACACACCTGACAAAGTTGTTACCACAATCAAGTTGAAGCTTATGATCACAATGGTTATTACAAACCTGAAATCAAAAGCATACCCTCACCATCTCCATCTAATTCTACATTTTAATTACAATTTTTTCAAGGAAGAAAAGAGGAACAGAAAAAGTCTTACACTAATCTGAGAGCCTTGTTAATAATGTGCCTATCCTTCCTAGCTTTCTTTCCTATGTTTTCAGCTGCAGCACCAAATTTATCAGCTGTAGAGTCTAGATTTTGAGAAGCCTCAACACCAACATTGGATTCCTCTAGGTCATGTTTGATTTCATTTAATGCTCCTGTTGCATTGTGCATGATTTCTGATGCGTCATTTGCTGTCTTGATTATATTGTTAACAGAAGTTCTTGCTTGGGAATGGAATTTTGTTACCCCCACAAGAGCTAACCCACCTGCAGCCCTATGAATACAAGAATAATACATACCATCACTTGTCCAAAATGATTGGTTATGCACAAAAACATAGTTCTGTGCATTGTGTTTGGCTATTTGTACCCAATCAACATGGTGCCATAGTTGGCATGCTGATTAGGGATTAAATACCCACTCTCTCTAATACATTTTCTATGATTGGTTGAAATTCACATGGGTCTCACCAAATAAAGTATGAGACCCACATAATTTAATGGGACCCTCATGAATTTCACCTAATCATAGAGATTGTATTGGAAAATGTGTGTTGCTAACACTCCTCATTCAGCAAGAGGAAAAGATAGAAAAAAGATGCTCCTAATCCTATTCAGAAATGTAATATTGTTATGCTATACACAAGGTTTGGAAACTTACATAGCTAACAGCATGAGCATTATAGCCAGAGGAATTGGCGAAAGATCACCACAACTGTTGTAATTACAATTAGGAAGGATTTTCTTGGTCCAATATCTTCCTCCATCATCACTTTGGCAACAAAAATTGATTGTTACCAGAAAAACTCCACACACTATTCCACACAAAAGCCAGAGCACCCCAATTGCATATCCATATATTCCTGTGAAGACAACTGACTACAAATATTAAAGGCACGTTAAAAATATCATTGGTGTTAGGAATTAATTAGACTTAGACAAACACGAAGAGGCTGTGACACTTACACTCCAATAATGCTTATTGGTGATATTAAATCCTCCACTGTATTTTTTGAAATTATCTAAAGGATCCACTCTAATAGTATGGTCTTGCTGTCTAATGGGTTCTGACACATTACCTGCATCAAATGAACCATCAAAAACAAAATTGCACTGCATTTGCGTTCTTTACATTTTTATTTGAGAGTGGGTTGTATAAAATTCTCAATTCTTATTTTTCCTTAAGTTGATTATCATTTTATGATTGTATGTTACTTTTTTTTATGACTGTTGTCAAAAAAGATTGTGTTATTTAAAGCTACCCATTTCATGATAAAGTTATTTTGTCAAAAAAAGATTAATCTCTATTATATATTTTTTTAAATAATAAATCAGTCAATGAAAGGGGATCACTTGTCTACAGCTTTTTATCATGATACACCTTATACATTACTGAGCCTGTTCTTAGGTAGTTATTCTGGTGGTACCTTTGTATGTAAGCTTTTGATTTTATTTTTTTTAAATGTAAACGCATAGCAATTTTTGTAGTGTCTCTACTCTCTAACGATATGAAATATATATCACCTGCTGCGGTATCATTGGGGGAGATTTCTTGTGCTGCAATTTCTGGGAGAATTAATACTGCAATCATCACAAGTACACTAGATGATGTTAGGCCACGGTGGCTGTTGGGGGTGGCCATCTCTAATTAACCTGCCAAATAAACCAAGATATTCACATATACATACATATATACAAGGATGGATCAAATTACACTGGTATAATACTTTGTGTAATGTTACACCGCTAATAGTAGCACGGCTCGAGGGTCTAGAGATTAATCTAATTAGTTCAGTACATTTTGTTTACACGTGACAACTCAAACCAATATTGGTGACTCAAAATCAAATACTACACGTACAGGGTTCTAGATGTATGAATATTTAGAAAAAAGTAATGTGTTTCATGTGCATGCAATGCATTAGAAGTTTTGCAGTGTAATATGGGTTGGTCAATTATAAGGACAGAACCTTTAACTACCTTGTAATTTAATAGAACAAGGGACTTTTCCAGGACCTCCAAGAAGCAACATGTAATTAAGGCTCAAATCCTCAACCCGGGGATACCCAAAATTAAATCTGTTTTATCTACAAAACTTCACGCACATATATATATATATATATATCAAAATTGGCGTGTAACTTCCCAATTGATTTTCTCTCCAAATAACTGCAGCCGAATCATCATATTCTCAACTTTCAACTGTCAACAGAAAACGCCTTATGAGAACTCAGACTATTTGACATTCAAATACCATATTAAAAATCCAAATAAAAAAGGACAAATGCATATGGGATCATTTGCCTTGCCTCCTTTAAATTAGTTGATTTGGGTTTGAAATATGACCCATGACATCTTTTACCGCAGCGGCATATTTGCATGCATCTCTGAAAGTAATGACTACGTCAAAAAAAAAAAACTAGTGATCAATTGTGAGCATAAAAGAGCTACATGTTTGCCAGAAATGCACGGTGATATATAGAAGTTTTCCCAAAAGAAGTGGTATAGTTAATCGTTTAACACCACTCATTTCTTTACCGAAAAATTAGATCCCCGAATAAAACATTATATTTTTGCTAAATTCTAATAAAACTAAGAGTTTAATAACTATAGTTTTACACAAATTTCCGGTTATATTTCATCTATCTAACTATCTTATCACATTATTATAATATAATGTTGATAAGTGATATTTAGTGTGATAAAATAGTGAAATATATATTATTGGTATTATATAAAAAATATTTTTATTGATATATATATATATGGGTGAACTCGGTATCCTACACGCGCAACTGTGGAGACTAATCCCTCGAGGTACTAAGATCCATTTAAGAGATTGACCTCTCCCAACATATGTTTCTCTATATACATGGCCAGAGATTAAACCTCCATACATACATACATACATATATATATATATATCCATATTATTGTATTAGTAAAATTCAGTTGAGAAAATATTAATCAGAGTATTAAATCATGAGTTAAGAAACTCTAAATGTATTTAATGACACTTTTTTTGGTATATTATTTAAATTTTTTTGGTGGGCACAAGGGGGCTGATATATTATTTAATGACATTTTATATTATTAAATATAAATTACTTGTATATAATTAAAATGTCAAATACTAAAATTATTTCATAACAACATTATTTATTAACTTGAGAAAAGTAATTGAAAAAGAGAATTAAAAAAATTGAATAACACTGTAAATTATTAAATATGAACGATCAAATATAAAATTTTAGTATATAATAATATTATTACCTATAAAGAGAATTAAAAAAAAATTGAATGACATTAAAATATTATTCAATATTAAGAATTATATGTATTAATTCATCATTATTTAAGGAAAAATATTTTAAACATATTTAATGAATCTTTAAACATGATCATCTTTTTTCATCATCAGTAACCCTTTCACTCTTGAAACAAAAGATTAATAAAAAAAAAAACTGAACCTTGATCAAGATATATAGCCAAGGTATGGTTTTACCCCCGGGTGGAATCGATCCTGCTACCAACAGGTCGATCCCCCCAAGGGTCCTAGTGTTCCACCACTAGGCCAAGACTCCTTGGTTCAAGATTGTGTGGATTATATTTACTAATATTAATTAACTCTATTTTATTATGAACAATTATATATTGTATTAACTAATAATTAGTAATATCTACCATTCAGGGCAGTAATATATACCATTCAATACCACAACATAGTAAATAATATGTACAATTTCATAAAGAGACGATAAATAAAATTAAGTACCAGTAATTATTTACAATACCATAAACTCAATCCAAAAATAATACCAATAAGTAATTCCTATCTTCCAATTAAGTTAGAAACACCCTAGAGGAGGAAAACTAGTATGTAGCCAAAAAATAAAACAATGAAGGCTATAATTTCAACAGGACGGTTGTCAACTTATTCAACTCTGTCTTGTTTTTGTCCAACGGTTATTTTGGACAAACGTCAATGTTGCAGCATCTGGTGATTTGGTTCTGGAAGTATGATGGCTAAGTACGCTTCATACCACTCAACAGGAAGAGGTGGCATACTGCAGTTAAGATAGAGAAAAAGGAAAGTGCATACATTATTAATTACTTTGAGTCATATTGAAACAAATTAACAAATTTAAATATATAATTCTGTGTGATGGGGCATGCATGCTTGAGATGTAATATAAAGTATATTCATGTGCCTTCACTAAATAACTTAAGCTCCAAGGCATAGTTCGTTCTTAACATGGATGTACATGGAAAGCAGCTTTCTGCCATATTTTCCCTACTTAATAAAGACTTAGAAGATTTAATGAACTGTTTTTCTTCACCTTAGTTTTATCTATAGATTGAGTTTACGACTTACTGTCATTCGCAAATCAAAATGTAAAGGGAAAAACAAATATATATATCACTTGTACCACAACTATGCTTTTTTCGAAATAGACTAAATATTTATAAACAACCAAAAAACAGTTTATAACTTACTCATTCAGAACTGTAATAAAGTTATCTCTGATTTGGCAGAAGAGTTCGACTTTATCCAGCCACTGAAAACAAGATGGAAAGAACAGAAAAAGTTACAGGTCAGCCTTACAGACACCAAGAATAGGTTAAGAATGCAAATTAAATGATATAGATATCAAATAGAAAACCAGTTAATAGAAACATTAAACTACGTTACAGCTAGGTTGTTGACTAAATTTGCACATGATATGAAGTAACGAAGGCATGAAGCCTGAAGGGGGAAAACATTCAATGAGTATACATACAGCTTGTTATAACGCCCAGGGGATGATTGCCTGGGTTAAATCGAATGCCTAAAACTTCTCTTGTATTCCATTAATTCACCAAGCTCAATAAATTCATAGTCAACATAGGTTTATGAATGTTATTCAAATTCTGCTGAAACCTTAGTCCCTGCAGTTTTAAAGTTCAATTTGTGTTAGCTTCAGAAGTAAGACACACACAAAAAAACTGCGCGCTTCAATTATTGGGTTGTATTCATAAATATATACTTGAAGAAAATATACATTGATATTATAGTAATTTAACTCTGAGAATGAACTTTATGTTCACTTCTTTAGTGTTTTATTTTTGTTTCTTTCAGATATGTTATAATTGAAGAAATTCCGATAGACATAGTTGTATAAGGCAAGCATCTAACATATTAGAGTTTCTCTACCAAGACATTAAAGCAAAAAAAAAAAAGGTGAAGAGAAAAAATATTGAGACAATTCCCGAACAAAAAGGGATCATGTAATCATTTTAATAAAACAGTAATATTGACATTTCTGAAATTAATATAAAAAGACATGGAGGCAAAAGGGGAAAAGAGAGAACTTGGATTTTAATAACAAAAATTGCTTGATGCACAGGTTCACAGATACATTAATAACTAACATGGTTGATTCAAAATTGTTTTAGCCCATTGAGTTAAGGGATTATTTACACGCACAATAGGTTAAATCAGTTAAGAATAGCATCTACTCACATGAGAAGATACAGGATTTTCATTTTCAGAGATTTGAGTTAAGGCCCGTGCATTTTGCTCCAATAGCTCACCTGCAGGACCTCCAATAGCTGCAAAAAGCACAATGCAAAGTTCAAAGGAGATGCTTTTTAACATTTAAAGGGGACATGCAAATACATGACATGTCCAATACAAGACACAAATCATGTATGCAGGCATCAAATAATTTAAAGCTATGAAAGGAACCAACCATTGAAAGAGATGCCATCATTATTGTCCATCATAGTCATTGCTGGAGCATATGGGGAAACAATTGGTTGAGCAGCAGAGTGAGGTGATGACCTAGTTGCAGGATCGGAAACTTTTTCCTGGAAAAAATTTCTAAACATCTAAGCCCCGGTGAACATGAATATAAATATAAACAAAAAAACTCCAGCATTTCATAAATGCAATTATATGCTGTTAGCTTTCTTTTCTGTCACATTTTTTCTTAGTATTTCTTTTAAGCCAACATCTTAAATTGTTCCACATTTAACAAGTTATAAGAATGAGGGAAAAGAAAATGCCATTCTAGATTTTCCCTGGTTAGAACATTTAATAAATATGCCATGCTATATAATAATAATAATTTGCATACAAAAGCAGAAGTCACCATTTGCTTTCAGATTTATTATCAGTTCACAGTATCAAGTTATATGAAGAGCTTTGTGTGAGAGAGAGAACGAGTGTGTTAGGGGTGTAGATGGGTGTGAGGGAAGAAATTATCAACTGGTTTATTCAAGATACTTTTCCCTCAATTAATATGTATGGTGGGTTGTAGGGTTACCAGTGTAAATGCATGAACAAGCACAAAAGAGGAACAGAAAGTATAATATCCACATATATAAGTCCAGAGTCTAGACTCCAACAGCATGCAAAGGACAGTGAAACAACAACAACAACGGCAACAACAAGCCTTATCCCACTAAGCGGGGTCGGCTACATGGATCACTCGTCGCCATAGTTGTCTGTGATGCAAAGGACAGTGAAAAAGTTATTAAAAAGCATATCTCCATTGGCATGTACAAGAGTGAAACACAAAACACACACTCAGTTAATACATTAATATTATGAATATCAAATGAACCAAAGCTGTACCTTTTTGTCTTCACTTTTCCTTGACAAACTGTGATCATTCTTCCTTTTCCTGCTATTTTCTTTTCGCTGTAGAAAAATGCAAACCAAAAAATGACATTAGTCAGAGAAAATAACTACTTCCAGAATTTTTGGGGGCTTCTTAGGACCTTCAAAAGAAAAATATATATTTAAATTATTTGTAGTAGTTTATCAGATCTCTATGTTGATTGAATTGTAAATTTAACTCCAACAGGTGCATATCAACTTCAAAGAATACCCAAAAGGAAATCAAATAATGTTGCTTAAGTGGGTAAGAAGGCAAAGATTTCAAAGAATACCCAAAAGGAAATCAAATAATGTTGCTTAAGTGGGTAAGAAGGCAAAGATATGTTACTATAGAAATGGCTCTAATGAGCAAACCACACAGAAACTAAGCTCTGAGTATGAGTAAACTATCTTCAATTTAATCAGAGTGAGCAGAAACTAAGCCTAAAGCAATCTCATAGCACAACAATAAATGTAAGCATCTTGTTTTCCATTTTTTCATTTTGCAAAATCAATCAAAGTGCCAGCACCGTTCTAGCTAAGAATCTCACCTAGGCTGAAGAACAGGTGAATGCATGTACAATGACAATATGACATAAATGACTCAAAGACAAAAACAAACATGTATGTTATGTAGAGCTTACATTAATCCACCTGACACGTAGAGCTACGTCCCGAACCGTCTTACCCGGCAGCTGTAGCGCTATCTTCGCATAGCGCGCGAGGCTGGGTCCTGTTGCAAACCTACAAGCAAAAAAATTGGAATTCTTGTTAAAATCTTGTGTGTCTAAGCCTCCAATTAAAACATAAGTACCGATGAAGATATTTGATTTCAAACTACAATAGCAACCCAACTAAATCTACCCCCAATAATATCAAATAAACCATATTGAAAGCCCTTGACCGAATATTAGTCCCATAGCCGACCTAAAGAGGCGAAGACTTGGGAATTAATACTTGGGGTGCCACGGGAGCCAAATGCTCTAATTACGATGGTTTTAAAAAAACAAAACAAAACATCTAAACAAATCGCTTTCAAAATCAAAAAAATAGTAGGAGAGAATGACTCACTTGATGAGTCCTTCTTGGAGAATGAGTTGTTCTTCGTTGGTCCAATCCAAGGACATACCCGGGTTGTGCTTCATGGGGCGCGTGGGTGGTGGAGTGTCGGGGTGCTTCAAGCGGCGCGTGGGGGTTGAAGATCCGTTGAGCGAGGACGCAACATGAGTCGTGTGCTCATAGTAATGATGGTTACTACCAGAAGGGTTAGCCATTGAGATTGAATGAATCCTTTTCACCGGAGTTCGATCACCTAGAGGTACCGTGGAACACACGTTAAAAATGAAAGTAAGGAAAAAAAAATAAAAAAAGCGAGAGTGATAAGGATGTACGCACGCGAATGGAATGGAATTGGGAATTGGAATTATGGGATCAGCAATGGGGTTCAAGAATCAGAGCTGTTAGTTAGGTTTCATGTGAATATGAGTAGGGTAGGATGCTTATGGAGGTTGGGGGTTTTAAAGGGTGATCGGCTGTGTAGGTGGCGGGAATTTAACCGCTACTATACGCTTCTGATTATTTGGTTCGTTATGTAACCGACTAGTGTAAGTGTTTCTGGCGCTACTTCGTTAGTACGAAAGAAAACCACAGCAGCAATGATACGAATCAACGGGTATATTTAATTGGATTGGTTGGGTTTTGCTTACTTTGAAAAAATAGAAAAACGTGAAAGTGGTTTCTACGGAAATCACCGATTGTGCGTATTTTCCTTGCACTAGAAGTCAGTCCGAAAATAATCACAGGCCACAGCGTTGATCTTCACCTATATACGTAAATAATTTGTCAAAATAATTTTTTTTTTAAATATGTACTCATGGGCCAGTTTGTTTGGCCCGCAGTCTATAACGAGCTGGACTAGACTAACAAATTTGTAGTCCACATTTAATTTAGACTGACCTAGCTCGGGTGAAAAATTTGTTGACCGGTTATGAGTTGGCTCAAATTAACAACTTTACTCTTCCCCATCCCTCTCTTTCTCCTCTCTCCTCCTTCTCCCTCCTCCTCTCACTCTTTCCTCCACCCTCCTCCCTCTCTTATAACAATCAACGTCCCAACACAAGAGCAAGTATGAACCATGTATTTTGTCATATATCTAACTGAACATGAATGAGCAGTACTGCATTAGAATATTTTCTATGCATCAATTTCCAATTGCTTGATTAACTCCACTTGACAGGTCAACACAGAGATTCTTTAATTAATTTGAATAATTTCTAGGAAACTAACACCGATCAACAAGCGATTAGCTGTAACCAAAAAGAGAAAAAATAATAATAATTCATGACCTTAAAGAATTTCACGATGCAAACAAAAGATGGAAAATGGCAAGCAACTACAGTTGCAGAAGGGGAAGCCTTTCAATGCAAGAATAGCACACAAAGATCATGCCACGGAAATTTTAATAGATTGCAATCTGTTTCCTTAGAGAGAGATGATGAGGTGCTTGTTTGGTTCCACGTTGGAACCCACCCAACTTGAGTTTGAAATGATAAAACGTGAGTTTGGAATATTTGAGTCTAAATTGAAGGAAGTGACTTCCCAGCTAGAATCAATTCTAGCCTGAAACAGCCCAAAGTAGCTTTTACTTTTGAGTTGTAATTTGTTTGATTTATCCAACAAATAAAATTAAATAAATTGATTATTTACATATTGAGGGATTGGGGACATTTTTGAAACGATTTTTACATTATACAGCTTCAACCTACATATTATTCATTTGAAATGACCCAATCCAAAAATAATACCAATAACAGTTCATAAAAAAAAATACCAATAACTAATTCCTATCTTCCAATTAAGCTAGAAACCCAAGAGGAGGAAAACTAGTATGTAGCCAAAAAAATAAAACTATGAAGGCTACAATTTCAACGGGACGGTTGTCAACTTATTCAACTGTCTTCTTTTTGTTCAACGGGGTCATGTTGGACAAACGTCAATGTTGCAGCATCTGGTGATTTGATTTTGGGAGCATGCAGTTGGCTAACGCTTCGTCCCACTTAACAGGAAGAGGTGGCAATTTCCTCATTAACCCCCCATTCGTACTGCAATTAAAACAGAGAAAAAGGAAAGTGCATTATTACTCTGAGTCATATTGAAACAAATTAACAAATTTAAATATATAATTCTTTGTGTGATGGGGCATGCATGCTTGAGATGTAATACAAAGACTATATTCATGTGCCTTTGCTAAATAACTTAAGCTCCAAGGGATAGTTCGTTCTTAACATGGATATACATGGAAAGCAGCTTTCTGCCATATTTTTCCCTACTTAATTAAGAATTAAAAGATTTAATGAACTGTTTTTTCTTCACCTTAGTTTTATCTATTGATTGAGTTAAGGACTTAACTGTCATTCACAAATCAAAATGTAAAAGGAAAAACAAATATATCACTTGTACCACAAATTTGCTTTTTTAGAAATAGACTAAATATTTATAAACAACCAAAAAACAGTATATAACTTACTCATTCAGAATTGTAATAAAGTTATCTCTGATTTGGCAGAAAAGTTCCATGTTATCCAGCCACTGACAACAAGATGGAAAGAACAGAAAAAGTTACAGGTCAGCATTACAGACACCAAGCACATTATTATTGACATTACTGAAATTAATATAAAGGGAAAATTGCACTGAATTCCCTTTAGGTCTTCTCAAATAACACTCCCACCTCCTCTAGTTTTTAAACAAACATTGACCTCCCTTATTTATTTAATAATTTGACACACACACCCCTCCAACTTAATGGTGGTTATCTCCATTATCACAATCCTGAGGTTTCCGTCTACCTCTCACAGTCACGCACACCCACTCTCTCTCCCTCGAAATGCCATGAGAAAAAGATGAAAGAGAACCCAGAAGTCCCACACCCATCTCTGCTATCTTTGCAAGAACCAAACAAAAACAGATAGAAGGAGAGCATAGAAGGCTGTACTAGAAAAAGAAAAACCAAATTAAGGACACAGGGAGAGACAAAGCCCCACCATCACCTACCCAGATTCAGACAAATCAGTTCAGAGAAAAAGAAAAGGAGAGAAATGTGCTACGTGGGGAAAGCGAGTGTAGTTTTTGGTTCAAAATCAATTTTGCCCTTGCTGCATTTCCTACTAAAACCCAATCTTGGGACTTTGTCTTGGTTTTTGGTTTATTAGCAGAATTTCAGGAAGTTTATGTTGCGTTGGGTAATGCTATATTCTTGCTTTGGCTGTTACTCCAAGAGAATTAGTTTGGGATGAAATTCTTGATTTCATGGCATGTATGTATCGTACTGTTTCCCTTGAAAGTAAAATCACAAGACAAATTTTTAATAAGTCCAAATTTAGAACGTTAGTTATTTTTTCCCAGAAAACAAAGAGACTGCAACGTCGAGACCATTAGTAAACAGTGTTACTTTAGGGGAGGTGAGTGTTTTTAAAAAACTAAAGGGGGTGTGAGTGTTATTTGAGAGGACCTCAGGGGAAGTCAGTGCAATTTTCCCTAATATAAATAGACATGGAGGCAAAAGGGGAAAAGAGAGAACTTGGATTTCAAAAACAAAAGTTGCTCGATGCACAGATTCACAGATACATTAATAACTAACAGGGTTGATTCAGAAATTGTGTTTTGGCCAATTCAGTTATGGGATCATTTTCACACACAATAGGTTAAATCAGTTAAGAATAGCATTTACTCACCTGAAAAGCAGCAGGATTTTCAGAGATATGAGTCAAGGCCCGTGCATTTTGCTCCAATAGCTCACCTGCAGGACCTCCAATAGCTGCAAAAAGCACAGTGCAAAGTTCAAAGGAGCGCTTTTTAACATTTAAAGGGAACATGTAAATACATGACGTGTCCAATACAAGAGATAAATCATGTATGCAGGCATCAAATAATTTAAAGCTATGAAAGGAACCAACCATTGAAAGAGATGTCATCATCATTGTCCGTCATAGACATTGCTGGAGCATATGGTGGGGAAACACTTGGTTGAGCAGCAGAGTGAGGTGATGACCTAGTTGCAGGATCGGAAACTTTTTCCTGGAAAAAATTCCTAAACATCTAAGCCCCAGTGAACATAAATAAAAATATAAACAAAAAACTCCAGCATTTCATTAATGCAATTATATGCAGTTTGCTTTCTTTTGTGTCACATTTTTTCTTAGTATTTCTTTTGAGCCAACATCTTAAATTGTTCCACATTTAACAAGTTATAAAAATGAGGGAAAAGAAAATGCCATTCTAGATTTTCCCTGGTTAGAACATTTTATAAATATGCCATGCTATATGATAATTTGCATGCAAAAGCAGAAGTCACCATTTGCTTTCAGATTTATTATCAGTTCAGAGTAGCAAGTTATATGAAGAGGGGGTGGAGATGGGTGGGAGGGAAGAAATTATCAACTGGTTTATTCAAGATACTTTTCCCTCAATTAATATGTATGGTTATACGTCTGTTGTAGGGTTGCCACTGTAAATGCATGAACATGCATAAAAAAGGAACAGAGAGTATAGCATCCACATATATAAGTCCAGAGTCTAAACTCCAACAGCCTGCAAAGGGCAGTGAAAGACATTAAAAAGCATATCTCCATTGGCATGCACCACAAGAGTGAAACACAAAACACACACTCAATTGATAATACATTAATAATATGAATATCAAATGAACCAAAACTGTACCTTGTTGTCTTTACTTTTCCTTGACAAACTGTGATCATTCTTCCTTTTCCTGCCATTTTCTTTTCTCTGTAGAAAAATGCAAACCAAGCATGTCATTAGTCAGAGAAAATAACTACTTCCAGAATTTTTGGTGGCTTCTTAGGACCTTCAAAAAAGAAAACATTTTTAAATATCTGTAGTAGATGACCAGATCTCTATGTTGACTGAATTGTAGATTTAACTCCGACAGGTGCATATCAACTTCAAAGAATACCCAAAAGGGAATCAAATAATGTTGCTTAAGTGGGGTAAGAAGAGGAGGAGGCAAAGGTATGTTACTGTGGAAATGGCTCTAATGAGTAAGCCACACAGGAACTAAGCTCTGAGTCTGAGTAAACTATCTTCAATTTAATCAGAGTGAGCAGAAACTAAGCCTAAAGCAATCTCATAGCACAAAAATAATTGTAATCCTCTTGCTTTCTATTTTTCATTGTGCAAAATCAATCAAGGTGGAGGAATGGAGGAACCATTTCATCAATTATCCTTTTCTTTCATGAAGGAGAGATGATTGGTCATAACCTTAAGATTAAAGACATTCAAAGAAAAATAGTATAAATTATCTTAAGCTAATTCAACAACCCTTACTAAGAATCTTACCTAAGGTGAAGAACTGGTGAATGCATTTACAAAGGCATAAATGACACTTACATTAATCCACCTGACACGTAGAGCTACGTCCCTAACCGTCTTAGCCCGAAGCTGTAGAGCTATCTTCGCATAGCGCGTGAGGCTGGGTACTGATGCAAACCTACAACCAAAAAAAATTGAACGTCAACCTGTAAACAACATGAAAGTATCGACACGACCACACAGAATAAAGCATTTAACACAAAAAAAAAAGGGTATAGGAGAGAATGACTCACTTGGTGAGTCCTTCTTGAAGTATGAGTTGTTCTTCCTTTGTCCAATCCAAGGATATACCCGGGTTGTGCTTCATTGGGCGCGTGTGTGGTGGAGTGTCTGGGTGCTTCAAGCGGCGCGTGGGGGTTGAGATCGTGTGCTCATAGTAATGATGGTTAACAGAAGGGTTAGCCATTCAGATTGATTGAATCCTTTTCACTCGAAGTCGAACTTAGAGGGATCTCTCTCAAGTGACTGTTGGTTCCCGCCAATCACCGCGGAAACAGTATAACACGTTAAAAATGAAAGGAAGAAGAAAAAAAAAATCAGAAAACGGAGACTCAGAGGTGGATAGTTATGTACGAGACTGGAAATGGAATTGGGAAGAGACAACAAAATATGAATTGAGAAGAAGAGAACAAAATGAGAGAGATGGGCGTGTAGAATCTGTTAGGTTTTCTATATGAATTGAAATTGGAGTTTGTGTTTGTTGGCTTGAGATCAAGTTCTTCCATTTGAATTTAAATTCAATTCATTTGTTATTTTATTTTTTGGGTGAACATTTTTTATTCTTTTTTTAAAAGTATTAAAAGTAACTTCCTTTCAAAAAAAAATATTAAAAGTAATTGATTTGTTTTTTTTTTTTACATAAGAGATTGTGTTTTTTATCCTCTTTTTTTACTAGGATTGTGTTTTCTATCTTTTAATAATAATAAATAAGTTATTTTATTTTTAAATTTTAAATAGTTGTTATTTCGTATAAGATAGTGATTTGAATTTAAATGTTGTCACTTTTTTTTTGGGTACAATGGCATTGGCGGGAGTATTCGAACACGAGACCTTGGGATGAGGACCAACCGCAGTTGCCAGTCGAACCAACAGACGTTGGTATTTAAATGTTGTCACTTGTTAGTGAAGATTTGATTTAATTGCATAAAAGAATAAATGTTTTCATATTAAAATTGAGATTTTATAATACAAAATGCTTAATTGTAAAACTTCTTTATTATATTCATCTAATCATTTTTACAAAAGGAATTTTTTAGCTAAGGAAAATTTCATTAATTACGTGTATAAACTCAAATGAATCACTTATTTAACACACTATATAAACTTGGAAGTCAGTTAGATGATAGATCCCTAGTCTAAAACTAGTCAATTACTTTATTATTTATTTATCATATAAAAAAAATAAGTTCTGATTGGGACATATCACCTCAATTTTCTTTTAAAAAAAACTCAACTCCCCATCAATTTAAATTTTGAGTTATTTTTATGATAATGTGAAATTCTTTCAATCTAAATTTCAATTCAAATTATATGCTATCTTTGTGGTTGATGTGTAGTTAGTTTAATCTAAATTTAAATTTAAATTACGTGTAATCTTTAATTAGTTCAATCTAAATTTTTATTGAGATTTAAACAAATTAAATCTAAACCTATGCATATTCTTTTATTATTATTTTGAGAACAATATTTGAATTGAAAATTCAAATTGAATTCATTTTAAATATCCATGTATTGATAGGGAAGTTTAAAACCATATATTAATGATATTGAAAATAAAAATATAAAAAAAATATGTAAAAAATGTTCGTTATATTAAATTAAAATGGATTAAAGTACACATATTTACTTCCTAGTGAAGAAAAATGTGATCGATTTACTCATTTATATAAGATTTAAATATTTTTTTTTCTCTATTTTGCAGTAATGTTCATTTTTAGTCTCACATTTCTTAAAACACAGCTTTTTATTCTTTCATTTTTGAAAGTGCGTTACTTTTAGCTCCTGAGACTATATTTAAATTTAAAAAATATTTTTTAAATTTAAGAGGGGTCATAATATAAATTTAAAAAATTCTTAGAAGTTATAAAAAAAAATAAGGTGAGAATCAGAATTTGAAAGATGTTCAGATATAAATTTTAAAAATACTTTTCAAATTAAAAAATGGGTCAAGAACTAAAAGTGACATATTTTAAAAATAAAAACTAAAAAATTGTGTTTTAAAAATAGAAAACTAACAATGAATATTTTTTTTTTGTGGACAAAAAGGGGACTAAACCCCAAAAGAAGCAAAAAAACACAAACTATAAACCTCTAGGAAAGGAAATAGAGCAACCGTCAGCGAACAGAGCAAGGGATATATTTTGAGGTGCCATATCAAAGAAAACTAACAACGAATATTACTGAAAAATAAAAGACTAAAAACATATTTAAGCATAGTTCATGCTTCTACTTTGTGCAATCACACCAGTAACATGCTAATTACTTCGTAAAACTATGAATAAGCCATATAAATACCTTAATTTATTTAAGTGAAAACACTCATTCATTTCTCATTTTTCATCTTGTAACATGTATGAACGACATTCATAATAGCACATCAGCTTCACCTCCTCTTCTCCTCAAGAGATAATCTCCAAACATTTCGTACCCCAAACCAAATCTCACATTAGCTTCACCAATCAACAGTTTCTGAACACTTATCAAACATAAAAAAAAATAAAACAGTATAAGAAAATTATTAAAAAAAGCTATCAATTAAAGGATAATTATCATGAAGGTTGTCTCTGATCAATCACTTGCCTCATGGAGACTCCTTTCTTGGCCATCACTAGTAATTCCCCTCGCAAACATTTCGAGTTACAGCAAGTAATATTTGCATTTTTTTTTTAAAAAGACAACATCAAGCTCGACTTTTCCACCTCATTGACATGTGAAAACATATGCATGATTCGCAGAATATTCATCGGGGAGAAAGAACATTTTTTTCTGTGGTAGAATAAAAGAAACAAAGAGGAAAAGAAAAATAAAAAACCACTAAGAAACGCTTTATTTTATTGTGAATTTTTTCAGATTAATTAGGAAAGATTCCCCGGGGGGATTTTATCTCTTATCCTGCAGTACTGAGTGATGTTTATCACAATTACTAGTACTAGGCTTTATAACCAATTCTACTATATTCATTAGCTCATGTTTAACGGACTAATTTTTTAAATTAAATTTCAATACATATTTGTTTTTTTTCTATACACATATTTGGTTTTTTTAATAGATGAATTTCTTAATTTGCGAATAAATTAAATTTAAGTTAAGTATAATATTAATACATATATGTAACTATTATATGTTTTAATTTTTAGTTTGTTGCCATTTGAATTTGATACACACACACACATATATATTCGGGAATTTGTATTGAATTCGAATTCGATATACTGTTGTTATCAGAAATAATTTCAATGAACATGAGGCTTAACAGTCACTGCGATGGAAAACTAACACTAGCAAAAATCCTGCAAAGAAGTGGAAGAGGACCGTTTGGAAGATTCTGAAAGAGATGAATAGGCGATAGGAATAAATAGGATAGTGGCACGGGTGACACCATGACGCACCTTCCCTAGCAAGAGAAATTGCTACGGATATGTCACTTTTTTCATACATATATACATGAGCGGAAATAAGCAAAATCGGACTAAGGAATTAGTATAGCAAAATCAACCAAAAGTATAAAGATGTAAGATCACTTTGTGAGTCTCATTTTGGATTTTTTTTTAAAGGGACGCGTCGAAGCCTGAAAAGAAAAAGATTACAAAACGATAATCCGGGAAGTAGTAACTCCCATAGCATCATCTAACAATAACTCCCGAATAGCCCTAGGGGGTTCATCATACACAACAAAGCTAGCCACTTGATCTACCCCAAGATTAGCTAACACATCAGCTACTTGTTAGCTTTCCTGTAAACTTGGCAAATCCTCACACGCCACTCTCCTCGCAAAAGGATTGTGAATCTTGCAAACCAGCTATAGACCATGCACACTACCAATTGTGCAACCTTGGAGGCACTTGACCACAGCAGTCGCATCAAGCTGAAGCTCCACCTGCTCATAGCCATGAGACTTGGCCAGCGAGAGACCGTCCAACGCTCCCCACAACTCTGCTTCAAAGGCTGACGCACGCCCCACCCTCATTTTGGATTTTTAAGGTTATACTATTGGAGTAAAAAGTTATTGAAGTTCTTAAATCTTATGTAGTATCGTAGAGCCTATAAAAAATGAATTAAAAACCATCATCTTAGTTGCACCATTGAAAATGCTCTTAGTAGGCTATGAGAGAAAGACAAACAACTTGAGTTCAAAATCCAGTATAAGGTAAGGACATTCACCATTGTATTCTTTTCTTTTAAAACATGGTGGTGCCAATAGATTTTTCCTTCCATGTTAGGGTGTGTTTAATGAAAGGGTTTATATCAATATTTTAATTTTATAAAAAGAAAAATGATGTAAAAGTATTTTAAAATCTTCTAAAAATCTCTAAAGTCTTCTTTAGCTGTACCTGAAAACAAAAACAAGTGAAATAAATTTTAGTTACGTGCATCTATTGTGTTGCTCTGTTATTATTATGTTGTTAGCTCTGTTATTATTATGTTGTTAATCTGCTGCAGCATGGAGTTATTAATTTATTACTGTGTTTCTTTCTATTTCCCCCTTTCATTTCATTTTCCAGTTCCGACCCAACCCAACCCATACCCATTAAGATTTTTCATAAAAATTTAGAAAAATAATAAATAATTCAATGAGTAAAATTTTATTAAATTATTTTATTGTTATAAATAAATGCATAGTAGAAACTTGGTAATATTTACAAAGTGACGCACAATATTTATTTGGGAGAAAGTTGAAATAATAAATTAATATTTTATTAAAAACTATATTAAATTTTTGGTTTTGCAGTTCATTTTGCAGTTCTGCAGTGCTTCCGCCACTGTTTGCTGCAGCGAGCGTTGCTTGGTCTCTTAGTGCCTTCCTTTGCCCCTTCGACCGTCGCACCCGCACGGAGCCGCAGCATCAGCAGAGCCAAAGCCAGGTTTTGTGCGTTTTCCCATCTCACTCTCGCTGCAGTTTATCTGCTTTGCAGTTTTTTTTTGCTCCGATATGGATTTTAACTTGAGGGAACTGTTTCTGAATTTTGAATCTGAAAGCCCTTTCATCTTCCACTTTAAAGTGTAATTTTCGATTGTGTGGAAGGCAGAGGAATGATGATGGCAAAGAGTATGGGAACATAATGAGATTCTTTAGTTTCCACCGATTTGAAATTTCAACCGTAGCTGACCAACCCGCATCTACATTTGATGGCTCACGGGGCAATATAGATGAATGATTATCCAATTGGTTACCCGTTACTCACCACAAAAAGCATGACCCTTAACAATTTTGTTTTTAGAAAAAACAAGAGTAGGACCACCAAATGAACACTGAATCTGCAAGATAATAATTAAGCTCCATGACTCAACACATTGGGGTCAACACATTGTGTGAGTGAAACCGAATGTTTTTGTGTTTTCAGCATTTTTAGAATCTGAAGCATGAACATGTCGAAAATAGGGGGCAAAATGATGGAATTTAAAAATTAAAACAAACCTGTGCAATGGGATGAAGGACGAGGGGAGGGATCAAAGCATGGGATTGAAATCGTGGGGAGAATGAAGAAAGGTCTTCGCTAGGGTTTCGCTTCATTTCGTTGTCAGGCTATTCCTTTTTCTTTGACAAATGTATTTAATGGAAGATGGAAGATAATGGCTATACAAGTAGGGTTTTTTGTTATGCTTCTTTGGTTTCAATTTCACATTTCAAAAAAGATCATTATTTATTCCTTTTTTTTTGCAAATCAATTGTATTTCCTCTTTGTTATTGTTTAATGCTATTGACTCTTGTTGTTCTTATTATTGTAGTTTGTTTTTTTCGGGTATCTGAATTACATACTCAGTGCTAGCAATGAATCCAGTTCCTTTTCATTCTGCACCTCCACCACCACTTTTTCTTGAACCTCTGCGGTTTCCAATATTACCACCTGAACCACCAAATTCAAGTTCCTTTTGGGAGAACAGAAATGTGTGTGATCGGCTTAGAGAATTGCAAGAAACTCTCAATCTTGCAAAGGCAATGTATGGTGTTCTTATTTCAACTTAGTACATGTTTTTTGTTTCGACTGTAATCTTTAAGTAAAAAAAATTGCTTTTCAGCTAAAAGCTCTCTCAGTTACATCATGGTTAAAAGATTTTCTCAACACAAAATAAGCCAATATAATCACTCATTGTATTAGGTACAGGCTATTGGATAATTTGTTGTATTTTCTGTAGGCAAAAGGAACTAGAGATGTTGATGATGATCAAAGATGGCAAAGGGCCTTTAGAAGATGTAAATGATGCCTCAAACGAACCTTATCTTGTTAATTTTCTAAAATGTCTAGAAGACAGAAGGGTTAGTATAGAAAACCAAGAATCATTGGCTGTCGAAGCAGCTAATTCTTTGATGTCAAAACTAAGGGCTCAGCTAGAGCCATTCAGATATGTTGCGGATGAAGCAAGTCCATGGGAAGAGAAATCAGCAGTTGCTAGGTTTGCAAATAAAGTGCATAAATCTAAACGGAATAAACTTTGGAGGAAGAAAAAAAGGAAGCGGATTGCGGAAATGCTGGCAAAGGTTACTTTGCCTTGGTTTGTTTTTGTGAGATTTTTTCTTTGCTCTTCATTATTGCTGCTGTTTGAAACTAATAGCTTTGTTTGGTTGCTTTCTTTGTCAAAAAACTCTAGGAATGTGAGCAGTTTGACCGAATTGACCGAGAAGCTGATGAATGGAGGGCTAGGGAGATTGCCAAGGATATTGCAAGTAGCAAGGTAATGAAATTGTTGCAAACTATGCCTACTTTTATATTGACTGAAATTCTCATTATTTTTTCCAGAGGCTAACTGAAGGATCATGTCAGCATGATCATGTAAACATCATTTTCACTTTTAACCCCAAAGAAAAAAGGTTTTTAAATTCAGATATATGATTACCGTCTGACATATTTCAAGGATCTGTGCTTAAAAAAACATGAAGGATTAGTCAATTATGCTAACTTCTTACAATTTATCATCATCAGACCTGATTGTCGCTCACCGTTGTATTTTACTGTTTATATGCCTATATAATTCCTGATTAAGAGTGGAGCTAATTGAAAGGCTTTAGTTCACAATACTTCCAATAACATAATTCTACATATTGTTTCAAATTACTTGCTGTGCCTGTGCTCATTTTCTCACCTATTCCAAACTTTCTGCTGCTATGTTTTCTCTGTTGTCTCCTTAAGGAAAAATGGGGAAGGGTAATACTGATTCATTCTGTTTGGGAATTTTCTTACAGATATATTAGTGGTTACATCAGTTTGCAATGCAAGTCTTAGTAATGTCTGTAGCATGTCTATATGCAGGTCACAAAGATGAAAGAAATTGCAAAGCTTAAAGCCAAAGAAGAGAAGAGGAAACTAGAGTCTGAGGTAACTTTTTGTACAAATGACTGGTAAATCATTGCTAATTTATGGTTGCAGTTAACCCTGGAGAACTTGGTCAAACATTCTGTTCAATCTACCATATGTTATGACTTTTTATTTCTCGCGTGTTTATTAACTACCTAAATCATGTCTGTTGTTATGCATGGCTTTCTTCTCTAGTTGTATGTTTATTCAATCAATATGGATCTTAACATTTTATATTTTATCCTCCATCACTTTCCCCTCACTTTCGCATTGGGTATTAATTGTCTTGATTCTCTTGCATCATGTTGTACCACAGCTTGAGCTGCTTTTGGTGGTGGAGAAACTTCAAGAATTACGCTCCATAAGGATACAAAAGTTGAAAAAACAAGGTATTTATAAGAAAATCACCCTGCTTCTAGTTAGTGTGTTGTGATTATATAGCATATTATTTACTCAGATTCTTCGTTGGGTTGCTTGGTTTTGTTTTCTCCACCCTTATTTTTTGAACGTTGTCTTGGGGTTTAGTCCCCTTGTACTCACCCAAAAAAAAAATGTATAATTTTTGAACTTTTTATAATAATTCATAGCCTGGAATGCAGGTTTATGATTGATCATATTTGTAATGCGTGCTTGAGTTCAAGCTCCGATATTTAGCATTTTGATTACAGCTGATTATATTCACCTTATAAATGGATCATGGGAAATATCTTCACATATTTTTTTTTTTAAATTATCAATGGGAAAGCATACATTTTTAATTTGATGATCTAATAGACATGGTTTTACCTACTTTTCTAATTGGAAAATTTCATTATTTTTACTATTTGCGTATGCAAGAGTCTATAATATTCATGTATGTAATGTTTAATTTCTTTTCATGTTTGACGTGACTATGGTTCTTTACATATTATGCAGGCCATTTTCTCCCAGAGGAGGATAACAAGTTTCTTGAGAGAGTTCAGGCTGCAGTGGAAGAAGAGGAGCGTGAAGCTTTGGCTGCAGCTGAAACAGATGCTGCTAAAGATGCAATTGCAACTGCTGAGGAATCCAGGAAAGCTATTCAGAATCAAGGGAAACTCTCAAAAGGAAGCAATGATGATAGTGAAGTTAAGGAGATCAACAAGCAAATAGTTCATAATGTAACTGACGAGGGCTTCGGAGCAGCTGATGAGAAGAAATCTAGTAAAATAGCATCCGGAGGGCAGAACTATGGAGGAGCTTACGATCCTTTGGCGAATTTACCTATTGAGTTCTATCATTATTATCATGGAAGCAACAATGACATGGGCACATTGATTGAGGTAATTTTAACTACTTTTATTAAGTAAATTCTACGTCTCTTGCAAAACAACACTTTTCTTTTTGTTTCTTCAGAATACATTATACATATTAGTAACTTAACATGAGGATGAGGGCTGCTGGTTTTACTTAACTGATACATCACTTTTCATCATTATTATTGAACTTATTAATACTAGCTTATGTTTAATTCACTTGCATGTTCATTATAAGTCCTTGATTGTTAAGACTTTTTTTTTTGGTCCAACTTGATTGTTAAGACTTAAGACTACTATTATCTCATGCAGGTTAGAAGAGGATGGGATGCCTATATCAGACCAGGAGGAAGGTAAGAAATAAGAGCAATGAAGCTTTTCTACTAACACTTTATTCTCAGGGTTAATTTGGTATCCCTTGGGGGGGGGGGGGGGTGTTGAAAAAGTACAGGATGAGTGTTCAATGTAATTCTACATATAAATCTCATCGATGAATTTTTTTTACCCTTTTTTAAAGGCATACCAAATTTACTTTAAGTGAATATTATTATGCTTTAGTCATATCTTAGATTGCGTTTCAAAGCTGAGTGGAAAGAGAGGGCATTGGAGGTTAAGTCATTAAAATATATTCATGAAAGGTCACGACTCTGACCAGAGTCATGATCCCCTTTAATAATACTAATGACTAATGATTTGTACACTATATTACGCCATCCATACCACAGTCCTTACTTAACATTTTAGTGCTATAAATACGAGTATAATTTCTTTTTACGTGCTAGTTTATCAGTTTGCTAATATATATTAATGAAAATAAAAGATTTGAGTATCTTATTTGACTTTTTTTTGTTCCTTTCAACTTCGTACAGTCGCATACCAGGACACTGGGTTCAGCCTCCTCCTCCAGCCAATGAGATATGGGCATCTTACTTGGTGAGGCCTAGATGATTAGTTAACAGACATGTAAATTCATCCCCAACTCTGCCCAAATATTTCATCTGATAAGTTTTGAAGGTTGGCAAGCCCCAGGTATTAGCTATGTTTATATTTTTATTTAGAATTTTTATCCTGTGTTAAATTCCGATGCTGATAATCATCAGTGTTGAATGTATAGGGAAATGAAGGAAAATTCTTCTAGAATAATTTTTCAAAATTACAATAGTGATTGACAATTAAATGAAAAGCTGTTCAAGTCTTTGTACTCTGCCCTTTATGCAGAAAAGATAGTGATTTACAATTTTCAAGTCTTCACACAATTTTCAATTTCTTTTTTTGATAAAGCAAAGCAATTTGTTAAATGGAGTACAATTTTCATATTGGAACATAAGTAAAGTACCATGTTATTAATCTTTCCTTTAGCCTCACTAATCACTATTAAGGACATAAATTCTGTTTCTGCTATGGAGGGCAAGATAGCATTTCAGTGACTTATGATGGTGATGAAGAGTTTTCTCTTCTGGTGGTAGTAAAGCCAGATTTCCAGCTAGGGTATCAGAAGTGCTTCCTTCTTTTGGTGTTTGTCTCTGATTAGTGTTTTCTACGTAGTATATATAGTGCACTAGAGTAACGACCTTCTTTCAAATGCCTCTGTTGATTGATTATTTTAATTTCATTGACAGTACCATGTATATTGCCACACAAAAGGTAGAAATGAAAAAAAAGAAGCTGCAAAAAGAACCACTTATGTTGGAAGCTTCAAACTTCCGTTGGCATTGGTAGAGTTATATTGATTGAACATTCATATGGGGTGTTCAACAATATACGTCTGTATGATCAAGGCAGGGTGGCATAACATTCAAAAGTAAAAACACTTATCTTTTCTCTCTATTTACCTTTTTTTCCTTTGGAATTTTTTTTTTGGGTTTTTTTTTTTCATTTACATAATCGTTTTTGTACTTTAACACTTATCTTTTGTTCCTTTCTGGCTAATATTAAGATTCCTATTATATATATTTTCATATATATATATATTATAAAAATTAATGTATAATGAAAAATGAAAAATATGATAAATTATATTTAAAATTTTCAATTTTTTCTTAATGAACAATCCGTACTTAGGCTGCGTCGCCAGCAAATTCTGAAGGAAAAGAAAAACATTGCCCATCTCAAGATTCCAATCGTTCCAGATTCAAAGGTTGTCTCGGAATCGTTACACGTTCCCCGTATCACTTTTAAGCTTACATCATCTGCTAAAAAAAAATTGGTAATTTATATCTGCACATACATACTTTGCTATTTACACATATATAACTGTGGAACTATTAGTTTTGCAGGTGTATTTTTTTTTGAACACATACATGATGCGAAACTATTAGTTCTGCATGTTGTAATTTAATGCGGAACTATTAGTTCCACAGGTATTTTTGAACACATACATGCTTACAGAATTAATAGTTCTGCATTGAATTACAACGTGTGGAACTATTAGTTCCGCAGCAATAGTTTCGCAGCATGTATGTGTTAGAAAAAAAAATATACATGTGGAACTAATAATTCTAAAGTAATATATGTGTAAATAGTAACGTATGTGTTTGCAGATATAAATTCTCAAAAATTTGTGTTGGCTGCTCAATTTACTATACAGAACTCGAATAGAAAACTAGGATTTGGTGGCCCGCATTCGAAAAACTTGTATAAAAAAAAAGAAATTGAAAAAATTATAAGAACACGATTTTCATTTTGATCTAATCATTTAAAAAATTACCTTATAAGTGTTCTCTTATAATTCCAATGATGTAAAAATTGCAACAAAAAAAAAACACTTTTTAACTACTAGACTAATATCTCCGGAAAACAATGATATATAGTATAACAATGTATAAGCCGTTTTGCTTAATAGTTAATAGTTAATATTTAATACATATGTTTTAAAATTAAACTGATTTTCTATCAAGGATTAAAACATATATTGCACCTAAAAAAGGGGATTACAACGTATTGAAAGGGATGTAATTCGTGACTAAATCTTAAGCAAGTATATATCATATACATTTTTGTTCTGAAATTAATCCTTGACTTGCAATTTACATGAATAAAGTATTAATTTCACGTTGCTGGAAAAATCTCAGGACGTACGTCAGGATAGTAACATGAAAGAGTTTAAAATTCATCATACCGTGCTTTTTCGCCTCATTAAATCTGTAATCATATATACACACGTACGGGATTGGTTAAACATTACGTACAAGTTTATCACATTGATTCCTTCAAAAAATAGTTTATCACATTGATAACATAATTTACACTGTTATTCAAAATAAATTTACTTAAAGTGACATTTGATATTTATTTTAATAAATGAATACAATTTTGTTATTTCCATGATTCAAAAGAGAAAAGAAAAATCACTCCAGACAAATGGAACTGGGTTTGAAAATATTATTTTAATATATATGCCTAAAAGTCTAAAACATATCTTAAATTTCCATAATTAAATTACTTTGTATGAAAGCTAATTTTAAGTCAAATTTCAATTAAACATATATAAAGTATTTATACTCTCACGTTATGGGTATGGTATCTCTTTATAAAACCATAAAAACATATATACCTAATATAAGAATTATTTACTAATACATTTGGTCCTTTTTATAAAAAATAAAAGATAAAATTATCAAGACCAAGGAAATGCATTGAAATAAGTTAATAATAAGTTAATTTCAATTAATGATGCTATAATTTTAATTTTTTTTAAAAATACCTTTTGTGTTAAATGGTTGAAAATGGCATATACAGTTAATGACAATTTTTTTTTGGTTCGAGGGGAGATCGCTCCAACCCCACGCAGTGTCCCAACGCTTTCAATGAAGGACTAATCTGCGCTCGTCCGTAGAGATTTGGACTGGCCAAGGCATGGTTTTACCCCCGGGTAGAATCGATCCTGCTACCAACAGGTCGATCCCCCCAAAAATCCTAGTGTTCCACCACTAGGCCAAGGCTCCTTGGTTAGTTAATGACAATTAAGTAATCTAATAATAAATAAAGGTATAAATGAATTGAAAAATTAATATTGTTAAAAATACGCTCACATACTTGAAAAATGATAGTGGTATGGAATTAACACAATTTTTTTATAAGAAAGAGTCTAATATTGAGCATCTCTATTAGAGTACCCACTTTTGGGTACTTAAGTGGACCCCATTTATACACATTACTCATTTTATTTTTTTTTAATTCAAGTACCTAATAGGTACTCAACCTCTCCAATCCAGCAATTCCAAAAAATTTACTAAATAGGTCCCACCAATAACTCCACATCACCACAAAAATACGTAGGACCCACGATGAGAAAGGAGAGAGAGGATGCTTGTATAAGCACCCATCTCCAATAGGTACCCAAGTTTCTTTTACTCCAATAGAAATACCTAATAGATACCCATTAAATACCATTTAAGTACCCTTCAACGAAGATGATGACACATAACAAACAATAAAAAGTGAGGGGCATAACATTCATTTGAGATAATAATTGGAACAGTATTTTTTCCTCTAAAGCTTTACCGTGGAATTTGCATCTAATATTTAAAAGGCAAAATTGCTCTTTTGTCCTACAACTTATTTATTTGTTTCAATTTAGTTCTATAATTTTTTTTTATCAAGTTGGTCGCTTAACTTCGCAAGTATTTGATGATGATTTTTAGTGTATACATATCTTTGTGTGCTTATTGAAATGTTGTGTTCTTTGTTTCATATGAAAGTAGACAAAAAATATTTCAATTTAGGCTTCAAAATGACCTAATTTGGACATGTATTGGATTAGAAATTGTTCTCTCAAGTTAGATATGCACACTTTTTCAGAGACCGTTAGTCTCAGAAAAACAGAGACTTCATATCAGAAATTTAGTCTTCGTTCGAAACTTAAGAGAACAATTTCTAATCCAATATATGTTCAAATTAGGTCATTCCAAAACCTAAATTGAAATACTTTTTGTCTACTTTTATATGAAACAAAAAATACATTTTAATAAGGACACAGAGAGATATGTACACTAAAAATCATCATCAAATACTCATAAAGTTAAAAGACTAACTTGACAAAAAAAAATTATAAAACTAAATTAAAATAAATAAATAAGTTGTAGTACTAAAAGAACAATTTTGCCTATTTAAAAGTATAAATTTACTATAGTAGATAACATCTAGCATGAAAATAAGGAACATAACATTCACTGAAATATGTGACGTAAGGAACACCAACACTCCTAAACAGTTCTTAATTGCCTACTATGTTTTAAAATTAAGAGTAAAATATATTTTTCTTTTCTGAGAGATATTAATATTATACTTTTTTCTCTTCTTATTTGAAAATATACATTTCTTTTCCTTCAAAGAAAAATTATGAAATACTTTTCTCCATTTTTATAATTTTTCGTTAACGTAAAAGTTAGTATCCGTTAAAATATTTTTTTTATTTTTTTTTGATAAAACGTTAAAATATTTTTTTATTACTATAATAACCATCTATCTTTCATTTCATTTTCGTTTTTGCTTCATTTCCTTTCTCATTCCAATTTCTGACTTTTGAAATCAGATCGTTTCACCAACGTTTATCACCACATTCCACTAAAACCAAATCGAAACCATTGTTGGTGAAATGTGGTGGTGAACGGCAGTGAAACAATGATTCTGATTTCAGGAATCAGAAATTGGAATGGAAAAGAAAATAAGGCAAAAATAAAAATGAAATAAAAAGTAAAAAGATATTATGGTAATAAAAAATGTTTTAACAGAGGCTAACTTTTACATTAACGAAAAATTACAAAAATAGAGAAAGATGTATCATATTTTATCTTTAAAGGGAAGAGAGTGTGTGTTTTCAAACAAGAGAGAAGAGAAGTGTAATATTAGTATCTCGGAGGTGGGGAGTGTGTGTTTTCAAGCAAGAAGAGAAGATCGTGTAATATTAGTATCTCTCAGGGGAAGAAAGTGTATTTTACTCTAAAATTAAAGATACTGTTAAACAATAAAAAAATAATCTTTATTTAGTGAAGGATATAAGTACGGATGGTAAAACTGAACATAATTAACCACTAGGAGTCAGCTTAAGGTTAGAAAGGATTAAAAAAATTAATAAAAAGCACATCATTCTCAACATCCGTAATGTGTCACCAGAATAATTTTATACTTACTTTTGTTTTTCTTTATTCACCTGTCGTTGTACAGCCATAAGATTCATTTGAATCCGGGTGGTTTGGTAGCAAAAAACTAATTAATTAATTTCACAAACCCAACCAAAAGGCAACATACAGTAATACATACATGTTTGATTTAAATTAAATGCATACTATATATGATGATATATTAGTGCGTGCATAATTAAGGGAGGTAGAATTAGGAAGTAGGAAGTAGGAAGTAGGAAGTAGGAACATGATAACGGCTTTCTATTTTTAGGAACCGGTTTATGTGAAACTGCCGTACAACACCACCACCCACTTTCAGTCCTCGTACCTTTCCTTTTATAGAAGGTATCTATTGCTGTTCCTCTTTACTAGTACTACTTTCTGTCCCCCGAGGTCGGTGCTTCATTGGTTGTCTTAGGGTTTTGTGAGCTAGAATCTGAATTTTGATTGTCTTAAGTTTTTTTGAGCTTTTGGAGTTTGGTGTGCAATATAAGTACAACAATTGGTCCTTTCTGTCATTGCCCAAAAAAACATTGATAGGCTTCTCTTCACAAATTCATTGGTTCCTCTTATATTGCACTGTTTCACTGACTGCACTTACTGTGGTTCCATGGAGCTGGGGTTCAAGCTTTCAGGTTTTTTTGGGAAACTTTAATTTCATTTCATTGTTTATTATTTATTTATTTGAATTTGTTTGCTTTTTAATTTGTCTAATGAATTCATATTGTTGTTTGTTTTACGTTTTGTGATGTTTTTAAGTTATTGTCACACAGTTGTTTGTGCCTATTTGAAGATCAAAATTTATTTGAACTAATAATTCTTGAATCCTGAATCCTGATCCTCTAAAGTTGATTTTAATTGAGTTGATATTTATTTTTTAATGGTGAGCATGGTTAAAAATGAGTTAGGGAAGTGAATTCAACATTAAAATGTACAGGGATTTAAATAAGCTCAACAAAGTGTTCGGTGAATTGCCTGATTGATAATATTCGTCTTAGAATTCAATTTGTTTTTTTTTCCTGGAAAACTTTCCCGTCCGTGCAATTTTCCTCTAGGGAGGAGCAAGTTTAACTTTCCTTTTCTGGTTGAGGGGTTGAGATTATTGTTTTTTCTTTTTGTGAACAAAAAAAAAATGATTGAATTCTTGGGATCCGGAGTTCACACCGGATCTCTACTATTCTTAGTTGAGTCAGGTAAACCCATTCAAGGGATCAAAGCTTTACCGGTGTCTATTTTTTTCATTCGCAAAATTCAAACATTTGACCGTGCTTTGCTTAATTAAAATTTGATTTAATTTCCTGAATTCTTGCCATTTGCAGAGAGCAAGCATACAGTGTTAACCTTGCAGGCCTACTGGATGTTGGTAAACTGTGGAGGAATGTCTTTTGCAAACTTTGTTTCAAAGGGTCCTTAACATTGGCTGAATTTCAATTTCAAATTTTTTTCTCCCTTCAACCTAACCATGGAAGACCCCTTTTCCATTGGGGGAAATGGAATTGGCTATTGGACACCACTTGATGGTGGAATGAAAAACTCAGCTCCTGAGGATATGTTTAACAACATTTCTGAGCTCATGAACTTTGATACCTACGCTGGCTGGTGCAATGGCACATCTGTGACTGATCAGAGTTTGGCTAATGAGCTTTCATCATTTGCCTCAATACCATATTCACCACTTGATGGATTGAATTTAGTGGAACAAAGCAATGGTCCATTCTTTACAACAGAAGTAGTTAGTGGAAATTACAATGCTACTATGGAAAGCTCCCCCAGTTATGGGGAGAGAGTTGTATTACAGCAAATGGACACCCAACTTGGGTCCTCAGTTAATGCAAATGATACAAATAACTTAGACTCAAAACAAAAACAAAATGGCTCATTTCAGCAACTTAATACCTCAGACATGGGTAATAATTACATGATATCCAGGTCACCTGGTTGGTCACTTGATGAGAGAATGCTGAGAGCTTTGTCCTTCTTTAAGGAATCAGCTGGTGGGGGAATATTGGCACAAGTTTGGGTACCTGTGAAGCATGGCGATGAATTCATCTTAAGCACAAGTGAGCAACCCTATTTGCTAGACCAAAAGCTTGCAGGGTATCGCGAAGTGTCAAGGACGTTTACATATCCTGCACAAGTAAAGGCAGGATCTTTTCTGGGGCTTCCCGGTCGTGTGTTTGTCTCCCATGTTCCTGAATGGACCTCCAATGTTGGTTACTACCATAAAACTGAGTACACGAGATTGGAGCATGCAATCAATCACGAGGTTCGCGGATCAATCGCTCTTCCCATATCGGATCCGCAATCTGAAGTGCCATGTAGTGCTGTGCTGGAACTTGTCACTACAAATGAAAAGCCTAATTTTGACAGAGAACTAGAAATTGTTTCTCATGTGCTCCAGGTTGGTTTTTTCTTTTTCTACTCACAGCATATACTTCAATTCCTGTCGTTTGCCTATCTCACTACTTCTTGTGTTTAGTCTGTTTGGTTTGGCATATCTGTGTTATTTTATTTGAGACATAGTAATCTTCGCATAGCTTCACCGGATACTTGGATGTCTTATTATGAGGTTATCTTGGAGAAATTTCTGTCTTGGCTGAAAAAGCAACCTATCTTGTATATTCAATATATTTGGGGTTGATCTCTCACTGTAATTGAGGAGTAATCAGGCAAACAGAAAAATTTCACAGGATGTGCATTTTGTAGTTATTTCCAAAAGTGTTATAATTAAAGGCGGTAACGTAAATTGTATTTGACATGACTTTTTGCAGCATGTAAATTTAAGGACTATTATGCCTCCACGACTTCTTCCTCAGGTATTTGCTGAATCCTGATTTTTTTTCTTCCTATTGATTTGAGATGTGTTTTATTTGGATTTTTGAATTTCTTACAAGATCCTTTCTTTTTTCTGCAGTGTCTATCAAATAACAAAAGAGCTGCTTTAAAAGAGATAATTGATGTGTTACGAGCCGTGTGTCATGCACATAGCTTGCCACTGGCACTTACATGGATTCCCTGTTGTTACAGTGAGGGAATAGGAGAAGAATCTGAGAGAATAAGAATTAAAGAGGGTCATACTAGTTGTAATGAGAAATGCGTACTATGTATTGAAGAATCAGCTTGCTACATAAATGATAAAGTGGTAGGAGGATTTGTCCATGCATGTTCTGAACATCATCTTGAGGAAGGGCAAGGTATAGCTGGGAAAGCTCTTCAATCAAATCATCCATTCTTCTATACTGATGTGAAGGCTTATGATATTAGTGAATACCCCCTTGTTCATCATGCACGCAAATACAATTTGAATGCTGCAGTTGCAATTAGGCTAAGGAGTACATATACTAATGATGATGATTACATTTTAGAATTCTTTCTACCTGTCAATATGACAGGGAGTTCAGAACAACAACTTCTGTTAGACAATCTCTCAGGTACTATGCAGAGAATTTGTAAGAGTTTGAGGACAGTTTCAGATGCTGAATTAATAGGGATAGAAGGCTCCCGAATTGGGTTTCAAAAGGAAAAAGTCCCAGGTTTTCTTCCAATGCCCGGGGGGAACTCTCAGATTGCATTAATAAGTCGTGACTATGATTTAGTCCAGAAGATGTCCTTGAATGCAACTAATCAGAAAAATAATGGAATTGAAACTGCTCATAGCCAGGTATCTCTTGACTGAATCTTCTATCCTTTTACCCTTAAGGATTTTAATGTGAAATGACTGCTCCATTTTAGGAAGCTTTTGGAACCGTACTTTAACATCTTAGGAATTTTTCTTATAGGCAATGAGTGGAACAAGAAAGCAAGTTGAGAAAAAGAGAAGTACAGTGGAGAAGAATGTTAGCTTGAGTGTTCTCCAACAATACTTTTCTGGTAGTCTTAAGGATGCTGCAAAAAGCATTGGTGGTGAGACACCATGGTTATTTATGCAAATTTATTTATATTTATTTTTAACTCATCTTATCATTTTGGGTTATATGATGTATGTTTGTTGTTTAATCAGATATGTACTCCTTTATGTTATATTGGTTGTTCTTCACCATCATTTAGGTGCATAACTATAGGTTCTGAAAGCCATTATATGTTTCTTTTTTCTTCTGAAGTTACCATGCACTAGGGAAAATAATGAATGCAATTTCACTAAATATTATACGATGGAAGTGAAAGATACAAGAGAGAATTTAGAAATTGAGATTTTCAGTATGCTAGTGTAGTTTTCAAACCCAAGTGGAGTTCATTAACATTCTTGTTACTGAAAAAAACTTAAATCGACATCATCTACAACTGTTGTTCTATGATTTTATCTTAAAATGAATAATGCCCTTTCACGAAAGATGTTAAATATTTCTGAAAGGCAATTCTTGTTAATAAACACAAATTTGTCTTAACATTTCTTCTTTGGAGCAGTTTGCCCAACAACTCTGAAAAGGATATGCAGGCAACATGGCATTTCAAGATGGCCATCCCGCAAGATTAATAAAGTGAATCGTTCATTAAAGAAAATAAAGACTGTGCTTGACTCTGTCCAAGGAGTGGAAGGAGTGCTGAAGTTTGACCCTTACACTGGGGGGTTTGTGGCAGGAGGATCACTCATCCAAGAAATTGGTGCACATAGGAGTCTTCTGTTATCTGAGAAAAGTAGTGTTGTTAAAGACCCTAAGCCTGTAACACAAGAAGCAGTCTTAGTACCTCCAGCACCCGGTAGCACAGGCGATAACTCGACCATTAAGTTGGAGAATGATGGTATGCTTATCTCTAATTCCTCTGAGGGTGATTTGAAGAAAGACAATGCTGCTTCTGTTGATTGTATTCAACATTCAAAAACAATAGCCATGGATGATGATGATGGATCATGCCAGATAGCCTGCCTTTGGACAAAGGCTAGGGATTGTCTTGAACAAACCTCTCTAGGATCTGTTCTTGAAAAGGAAGGGGATCAATGGGGTTTGAACAAGACCAGTTTTTTGGGAGCAGAAAACTCTATCCATGGTATTGCCCCTCATAGTTCAGTCTCCTTGATCGAGCTTGGTATGGATTGTGGCAATAGAGCTGATGAACATAACCACCCTACTTCTTCAAGCATGACAGACTCATCCAATGGTTCTGGCTCAATGATGCATGGCAGTTCATCAGTCTCTCAAAGCTTTGAGAACCAACAGAAGCACTCAAAAGTCAAATCACCTTGTGTTGACAGTGAGTCAAAAATTGTTGTCAAAGCCACCTATAGGGGAGATACCATTCGTTTCAAGTTTGATCCATCAGCAGGTTGTTTCCACCTATATGAAGAGGTTGCAACAAGGTTCAAGCTACAAAATGGGTCATTCCAGCTCAAATATCTTGATGATGAGGAGGAATGGGTTATGTTGGTGAATGACTCTGATTTGCAAGAATGTATAGAGATTTTGGGTGACATTGGCACACGTTGTGTGAAGTTTCTTGTTAAGGATGTACCTAGTGTTATAAGGAGCCGTGGCAGTAGTAACAGTTGCTTCTTGTCAGATACATGGCTTCAATGCTACAATTGAAGCCTTGCTTCAACAATATTTTGTCAATTTAGAGTGTAAAGTAAATAATCTCAACCATTGATGAATAAATCAATGATTGACATTACAAACACATGCATAACAAATCATGAATGTGTTGGATTATCAACCATTGATTTTCTCATTAGTGGTTGAAATTACTTACTTTACTCTCTACTCACTTTAGAGGAGCCAAATCCCCTCATGTGGGTTCTGCGTCACACTGGATTCTGAAACCTTGCTAATAGTTGGAAGAATTTGCCTTTCAAGCCATCTATGCCAGATGATGCAAGATTTCATTTCCATCAAAGATATTGCATGTGTCAGATGAGGTCCATTGAGTCAAATATTTCTTGTGGTTCAATCTTCAAAGAAGATATGTTGGACTATGGTTTTATATGCTTCTTCCTGGAAGCTGTCCTTTTAAGATAGAAAGATGTTTCACATGGAAGCACTAGCAATAAGCATGTTAAACATGTAGTTCTATATGGTAGATTAAAGTAGCATAGATGAGATAGGTGCATACAGGACTGGCATAAATATCTCTGGGTGCTTTGTTCTCAATCTGTATATATTTCCATTCCCATGGGAAATTATGATCTAAGTGCAAAAAAAAACACAAAAATCTATAGAGTCTTTGCTTCTTTTTCTTTGCCAAACGATATATATATACAGCAATTTCTAAATTTTTGTTATGTCTGTTTTAGTTTTATGTAGTGACAAGTATAATAATGTTTTAAATTTTTTATACCAACAATATACTGATAAATTAATCTTTGAAATATCAAAACATGGACACTAAAAGAGTTTTGCTCTTCAATTCACTTATTTGATTTGAATTAATTGAAGCTTATTGTGATTTCTAACATAAAAATATCAGAGTAAGTCAAGTATGAGCTGAATTATTGAAGTCGTTCCACAAAGACCAGACATGATATAATGAGAGAGTCAACACTAAATAGATTTCACATGTGGAAACATGGATGGAAGGTTGTATCACCTTAGAAAAACATGCACGTGCTGGAATAAGCAGAAGAGAAAGTCAAGACGAAGGTTCTTGGCAGTTACCAGGGTCAGAGTCTAATTAGTGTAGTAATAATTACCCACGTTGTCTATTCCAATAAAAAAAAAAAGAAAAAAGAGAAATTCGGTGAACCCTCCTCTGCTATGTATCCACCGTCCACACCCACTACCAATAAATCAACGGTTTAGATCTAGCTAGCTCGAGAAGCTTATTAATAATTAACATTATTGTCTCTAACACCAACACAAACACAAACACAAATATCGCAACGCAAAACAAAACAAAACAAGCAATCGTGTTGAGTTGTTGTTGTGGAGTTGATGCTGTTTGTTCGTAATCGCAATTCTCATGGACTCCAACTCCCAATCATCATCAGCTTCAGGTTCAGTTTCCAGAACCTTCACTTTTAATTTCGTGAGATAATAATTTTCTAGATGAATTCGTTATCGTTCCCAAACTACATGCGTTTCATTGCCGACTAACATAATTCAAGAAATTATCCTCGCGAATTGTTATCGTTAATTATTGGATAGCAGCAATCACCTGATTTATTTGTTTGTTTTAAGATTATTAACGAATTAAATTGATGAATTCTGCATCTATTGATTGTGCAATTATGACTTCATGACAGCATTTGAATTTATGAGAGTGTAAACTGTAAAGTGTTGAATTTCTTTTTCCTCTGTGCTGTATATGATGATCATGTTTGTGTTACACCAACATCTAATTCGGATAATGAATTGTCATGAAATTTCCAACAATTTGTTGTAAAATTCTGTGTTGCTGTTGCAGCTGCTAATGGTCCTCCACCGAAACCGTGGGAGCGAGCAGCATCGTCATCGGGCACAGCCACAGCACCTTTTAAGCCCCCATCACCTGGCAGCACAAGTGATGTAGTTGAGGCCTCAGGGACTGCAAGGCCTGGGGAAATTGTTTCTACTTCTGATAAGAGTGCAACTATCAATAGGAATACTCTTGGGAGGCCCCTTCCCACAAGGCCATGGGAGCAGAATTCTGTAAATAATAGCTATGGAGGTGGCCTTTTCTTCTTATCTCTAGTGTTATTTATATATCTTTTCCTTATTCTCATGAATCTTTTCACTTTTCTTGTAATATACAGGTTATGGTTCTACATTGAATTATAATTCTGGATATGGATCTGGAATGTATGGATCTTATGGTGGAGCGGGAGGATTGTATGGTGGAGGAATGTATAGTAATAATAATAATATGTATAGGGGAGGATACGGGGGCCTTTATGGGTCATCCGGGATGTATGGAGGTGGAATGTATAATGGTGGTGGCTTTGGTGGTGGTGGCTTTGGTGGTCCAATGGGTGGTTATGGCCTCGGTGGTGATCCATATGGAGCTCAAGATCCCAATAATCCTTATGGTGCTCCTCCATCGCCCCCAGGATTTTGGATTTCTTTTCTACATGTGGTGAGCTATGTCATACTTTGCTTAACTTCTTTTTTTCCCTTGTGGATGAAGATGCACATTTGACATTGTTTCTTGCAAAATCCCTCCTTTTCTGAATAACCCTTTAGTATTGCAATACATGTTTCTGGTATGTTATTGTTCAAGAACAACCTGAATCCCATGCTTCAATGTTGGTAATAATTACAAGCACCTTTGAGCCATGAGAGACAAGATGCTACAGAAACTGGGATAACGTTAATCCTTTTAGTTGGGATTATAGATTTATTATGCAACATCTTGTTTTTAGGAGTACTTGGTCATCCAAGCAGCATCCAAAAAGGGGCATGTTATTATACATACATTTTTTGTGTACTCTGTCTCTATTCACTGTTTTCATTTTTCAGCATTCCCCACTGGAATATTTTCATATGAATATGTTTTTTGTATTTATTGTTGAAAAATTTGATTTGCATATGTTGAATTCATTTCCCTTCAAATGGCAGATGCAAGGTGTTGTTAACTTTTTTGGCCGGATATCCATTCTCGTGGACCAGAACACACAGGCGATTCATATGTTCATGAGTGCACTTCTTCAGGTTTTGTATTTGTCATTCTGTGTCCATTTTATGTTCTTTTGCTCTGTTTGAAGGTCAAAATTCTTAAATGAAATCATCTACGCCTGACTTCTTTTGTTATGAATTGCGGGAGTTTGAAAAGCTTACCTGGAATCAGTTTTGGAAAAATTAAAATCAAGTTTAGACCTGGTTTATCTAAAATCAAAATCAGTAAAAAGTAACGTAATGATTTATCAAAGCGCATTTTGATTAATGGATGTGTTATTTTATTTCACACAAATGCACTTGGTACCTTCTGTTATTTTTATTTTTATATATATGCAGTTAGCCATTCTATTTTTCGTTGTTTACTTTGCAGTTGCATAGAGCATGTTGCTGAATCTGATAACCATGCTAAAGATCACTTTGTTTTTTACTTCCAAGTGGAATAAATATAGTTCTAATGCTATATGGTTACTTGGTCTCTTTGCAGCTTTTTGATCGCTCTGGTGTATTGTATGGAGAGCTAGCTAGATTTGTGTTGCGGTTAATTGGAATCAAAACTAAGCCCAAGAAGATTAACCCAACAGGTCCAAATGGACTTCCACTGCCTGCACCACACAATTCCTCTATAAACGAGAACTATACCGAGGGAACAAAGGCTGCTCCAAGTGGTTCTTGGGACAATGTATGGGAAAATGATGCCAATAAATGATGATCTGAATTTATTTGGCTTAACTTATATAGAGAGAGAGTTCAAATACAAAGAAAGGAATTGAGAAACAGTTGCTGCAATCCAAATGAAGATACTGAAGCTGCAAAAGTCATTTTCATTCTGGACTGTTAAGTTCAATTTCTTTTGCTTGCATTGGTTGATTTACTGTAAACGGGAAGCTCTCATAAGAAGCATTTTCCAATACCTTCTAAGCATTTGCTCTGAATCTGTAGGATGCTATTTTACATATAGACTCTATTTCAAATGTTAACTAGCATAGCTGCTTATCCTTTGAGGGGCCACAAATCAATGTAAAGACTTTTGTATGAGTGGAAAAAAAATTCTTTTTTCATGAGAGGACATAAATCCCAATAATTGGGAGAATCGTCCAATTGATTGAAGCTTTGCCCAGTATATGAAAAATGCATGAGAATCACCTTATTTTATATGAAAATTGTTATTAATTGAATATGAAAATTGCTCCTTTAAAGTCCCCAATGTTGAGTTGATAAAATAGCAGGGCATTCCATCCCCTTTCCCCATTGGTTTTAATGATAATAGGTGTTGCTGCTTTTGTAGGATACATAAGTAGACAAATGATAAATGTAATTGAAAAGACTTTCTCGTATTAGAATATTGTGATTATTTTTTCTTTACTGGATTAATGGACTTAACTTTTACAATGACTATGACTAGTTGAAACTAGCTTCTACCTTATTAGAGCTTCTCAGCTAACTTAAGTATTTGATTCAACTTACAAAAAGTCCTTATAATTTCATAGGTATTTATGTAGTAGTTGGTGAGAGATCAACTAACGTGGGAATTCATTATTTAAGACTCAGCCATTTATAAGGTCATTTCAATTTTTCTTTTCCTATAAATGCTTGTTGGGAATGGGAAGTTAATCCAAATCAGCTCTATATCTATTATAGCAAAGAATTTACAATGATTATATCTTATAGCAAAGAATTGATTTACAAATTACTTGGGAAGCGGCAAAAGGCTCTTCCTAATAAACTCATCTAAAAATGCAAAACCATTTCTTTTTTTCTTTTGGTCAAAAATGCAAAACCATTTCAAAATGCTCCTCTCGGTCCTCTGGTTGAACCTGAAAGCCTGAGTTCCGTTATCATAAGCCCATCAATATCTTCAGTCTTTCCATTCTACTGCAGTGTCCAAAATACAAGAGTTACTCAGACAAAAGTTTGACTTGTTTAGTGTACACTTGTATGTCCATAAAATCATCTAACATCTTTGCTTTGAATCTAAGTTGTACTTCACAAAGATGCGAATGAGTAAAGCTTATTCAGAAAAATAAAATCATGCACATTATGTACAACATTTTTGGTTATGCTACCATATTTGAGGAATGCAACAAAATACCTATCTGGAAAGGAAGGAATAAGCTCTTTAATTACTCGAACAATAGCTGAACTTTTTGCATGTTTCCCAGATGATGACTGTTCTTTTGTTTCTGCATGAAATAGAACAAGATAAATTAGATAATCAATGTTGACTGCACGAGTATCCTAGCAGGATAGATACAGGATGCAACTTATTAAATCTCTATATTAATTGATAAACTTATACCCAAACACTAGTTAAATTTTATTCACAATTTATTAAATTAAAGCATAAGGAAGATAGAAGCATAAATGTATTTTGTTATCGATTCATTACTTATCATTCCAAATCACATTTCATTTTCATCTGAAAATGAGAAGATGCTTGCTAAATGTGAATAATGGAAAGCAAGGTTCATCCCTCTACATCGTCTTACAGAGAAAGCATGCAACAGTTTTTATCTTCTCAAATTCTATATTAAACAGGCATGCACTCGGTAGGATTTAATATATTAAAAGAGAAACTACTTTTGTTTTAATTAACCGTGGCAAGGAATTAACCTCAATCTATTACCATGTGAAACGTATCATTTGCATTCATATCATGGTCATGTGTTGCTCACCATAAAGTGGGAAAAGGCTTTTGATGGAGTTATAACTTTACAGATAACAAAAGATATGCAATGCTGAAATTGTCTATGAAAGATTCTGGCATTTTAATTTTTAATTTAAGTTCCAAATTTCAGTACTCATACAGCATTCATACTCATAAGACAAAGGTTATGGTTAAATAATAGGCATCAACAGAACGAACCAATCTTTGGTTTCACACAAAATTACAGTTACAATTAGTCTATATCATGCATTGAACACATGCAAAAAGATGACTCACAAAAGACATTATAGTTTTCAGCATTTACTAGACAAAGGTCAACTGATGCAATGACAAACAAAAAAAGTTCAGCTAACATACGTTTTACTATGCTGAAGCTGAAGGGGCATAAAATCTAAAATAATGCATAGATAAGATGGTAGAAATAGTAGAATATTTGTTTTGATCAAAATAGGTAAAAATGGCAGAAATTTTCAATACCTTCTCCTGCTTTAATTTGATTATCACCACTGAGGTATAAACTCGTGCTCAAGTCTAAATGTAGGCCTGCAGTTGTGGCAAACTCTTCCAACATATGACCTATGAGATTATATGCAAGCATACTTGTCTTATCACAAGCATCTTGGATAGCAAGGTATTGGTTCTTGCATGTGCTGTTTTTAGTGGACATGGATTCTGTCTTCTCACAAAACAAATTAGCTGCATCTCTTGGATCTGTTTCAGTGTTAGATGCATCAAAATTATGTCTTTTGACGACATTTTTGCCTGATTCTCTATCAGGTGAAACATTTGAAGAATTGTGGTTTCTTCCATCCAAAAATGTACTGAAATTCTCTGTGCGTTCTACTTGGTATTGGCTATTACAAGGAGTGTTGTGAATTTTGGATTCCAAATTTACTGTATCATGGTTATTAGGTTGAAGCTTTTCAGCATCACTATTCAACCTATCACTGGGTGTAGGCAGGCAGGACGAAACATTTTCCTCAGTCATAGCGGTAGAATGATGGAACTCAAATGGCGTAAAATCCCCAACACTTTCTGCTTCGTACTTTGAATCTATTGAACCGAATGCTCCATTTATGAATTGTCTGTCCTCCTGAAATTGTCCATCATAATCATCCTCATCCTCATCACAGCCGCTGTCCTCACTTTCTTCTAATTTCTCCATATAAGCATCAGTGAAGTCTTGATCAAATTCATTGTCAGGCAACCAATCCAAAACAATTTGTTTTGTCTGAGCACTCACACTTAGTATGCAGTCAACTTCTTCTTCAATAGACTTCTTCTGGAATGACACATTGTATGTGCTGCTACTAGAACCCCTATTGATAACATCTAGGGTCTTCAATAGAGGCTTTGGAATGCTATCCATATCATTGCACTGAAAAAGAAATTCAGTCAAAAAATTTACAAAAGCTGTCCGTAATCCCCTATTTCGTATTGTAGCCTTTGGTTCTATGAGAACCTGCAAATCTCTTAGCACTGGCACTGGCACTACTTTTTTAACAGACCATATAGCATTCATAATATCACTCTGCAAGGACTTTACTTCAGGCGAGAATTGGTAAAATTCTTCTGAAAATATGTTATGGCAACCAGTTGTCAGTTGTAATGATAAGTCTGCTACTGCCATGGCTTTGGCTAATGGCTCTTGTAGCTCATTTCCTCTATCAAGTTGCAAAATCATCTCCCTACTGATTTTCTTCACTTGCTTGATTAGATGGTCTCGTGTCCATCCGTGTTTGCAGGGCTGTAACTGAGATATCGATGCTTTAACTCCTTTAAGTTTTCTACGCATTGCAATCAAAGTCTGGGATGGCAAGTTTTGAAGTCTACACAATACCTTTGCTATAGCAGCATGATAAGAATGGGATCTTAGTGCATGCAAAGGCTCACAACAATCTCGAAAATGCTGTGGATTGGTGAGAAGTTGAAGAATCTTTTTACGAGTTTCCAGTTGATGATGGTTATGGTTTTTTCTACTCAGAACACTTGAAAGAGAACCCTTGATATACTTTTTCAAATTGCCACGAGTTATTTCAGACTCGACTGAGCCACCACCAACTATCATAGCAAGAAGGTAAAGACCCTTGGTGGTCAAGTTATCGAGACAAGATAATGTCAACCTTTTCAAGTTCGGTATTTGGGTCAAATCCATATCATCCTGAGGGATAAGATTCTCTCGTTCAATGTGGCATGCTCCAAAGGCTCCTTCAACTTGAGTTCTCACTGACTCACAAAATATCTGAAATGATTATTAGATCATCAATCTATCATTCAAACCTTCAAAGAGCAATGCAAGTAAGCGTAGGCAAAATACAATAAAGGAAACCTACATCATCTTCCCTGAGTAAAGACTCGGGCAAATACCTGTAGAAAGGAAAAGAAAAAAAAGAAAACAAAATAATTCATTAGAGTGAAACCCGGTGATTACATTACATTACATCATTTGAACAAATGAGGCACTCACCTATTTTTGAAAATTTTGTTCAACTTCTTCCTCTCAGATTTTGTGATAGCTATACCCAGTAACCACCTGCACCAGTTTCATTTTAATGTTAATTAATATTTAACACCAAAATAAAACAAAACAAAAAATGAAAGTGAGATACAACACCTCCTCTTAAGTTTGATCTGTTTCTCTTGGCGCTTAATTTGTTGCGAAATTGATCGGGCATCTGTTCTACAAAACTTCATTTCTTAACTGAGCCAATCAAACCTAAGGAAAATAATATATGCAGAGAAAAAGAGAATATAAAATTACTGCATTTAGATAACTCTCTACAAAACTGACAGGGGTTATACTATGCACAGGTCCGATATGGTGAGTTTGTTTATACTTGTCGGTTTTAACTTTGAAAATCAAATTTCAAAAAAAGTTGGAGAGGGAGTTTTGTTACCAGATATGGACTGAATTGAGAGGTTTAAGCAAAAGAGCGAACCACCGCAGACGTCAGGCACCGTTCGCGCCTCCTCCGTGCAGCAGCTCTGCCACTGGTTCACGCCGCCGCGAACAGCAGCAGCTACCTCCTCCTCTAGTTTCTCATGTGATGCTGTGTTTCTCTCTAAATAAATCTCGGATTCTTTTATTTTTAATCTGATATTGGTTTTCTTTTTTTGGTCAAGAATCTGATATTGGTTCAATTAATCTTTTTTGGATTTGTTGATTTGGGCTGGGCCGAGACGTATAAAAGAGGGGTATTTGAGTGGTTTTTTTTAGATTCGACCAAAATGACGGTAAATACACCCCACACTTTTTGCTATATACCCCACATTAATATAAATTTTTTAAAAATATCCTCATTTAATATCGCATTTTCCTTTTTGAGATTCTGATTTTGTATTTTTTTTGAAAACTGGAGTTTCCTGAATGCAAATTTGTATTCCGAAAACTCCAATTTCCAGAATACAAATTTGTATTCCAAAAACTTCAATTTTCAAAAAAGATACAAAATTGGAAGAAAAAAAAAATCAATCGATGAGGGTATAATAATAATTTATCCTTTTAATGTGAGGTGTATAGCTAAATTGTGTGGTGTATTTACCAAAACCCAAAAAAGAATGGTTTTTAGGTGTTTGGGTCATTAAGAATAATAATTAAGAATAACAAGATAAAAATAAATAATAATAATAATTTATATCTATCTATAATCTATATATAAAGGAAACACCATCTTTTGATGTCCTAAATTTTTTCCAATAGCTGTATGGTAACTTCTATAATAATTATATATCTTATATCTATATATATCTATATCATATTTTAACTATCTATTATGTTGTTCTGTTCCTTTATTGACATTATATAATTGAATTTTTAAAATTTAAATTTAAAATTCATTTACCATTGATGGTAAATCATATTATTAACTCAAATTTAAAAACAATGAGAAAATGAGTGATGCAAAATGAGAAGCTTGATTATAGTAGTACTGCCACTTGTTTGGGTGGGTGATAAAATGAGAAAGAAATAATTGAGAAGCTTCACTTACTATTAATAAAATGATAATGATCACTTGACCCTCATGTTAAAAAAGAGAGAAAAATAAATGAATAAAATTAAAAAGAGTAATTTATCTCAAAATTTGTGATTTCTCTTCATAACCATTTTTTTTTTAATATTTTATCTTCTCAATTTCTCATATCCCATTTTTCTTTGAAACAAACACAGAGTAAGTTTATGTAACAAAAAACAGTAAGTTATGCTCGCAACTTGGATGGCATTGAAGGCTAGCTGAGGATGGCTTCTTGCTGACAAATGCAGTCGTTCAAAAATGCTAATCAACAACAAAAATTTGAAAAAATAGAATAAGTTTTTTTCTTGATCAGTAAGAGAAATATCATTGTATAGGTAAAACTCAGTCATACGACATCTACAATAAAAAAAACAGTATAAACAGAATCACACAAAAATAGAATAAGTTTTAAAAAAACTGAAAATAACATCAGATTGATTTGGATCGAGTTTTATAACATTATGGGCAATTTAATTTCGGGGCAGATGTATAGGGAAAAGCATTTCGAAACTAAAATAAGCACGTATAAAACAACAAAAAATAAATTTCCTGGGAACATAATATAAATAAATATTTTTACAAGCAAAGTTGAAGGAATGTCAACCACTCTGAAAATTGATTCAGGATGCGCTAGGAAGCTAACTACCAAAGCATCCGTGACTGTTACACAAAACCACTTCAATTCAATTTACTCTACTAATAATAATTGGCCTATTACTCTGCTCTCCGAATTTTCTTACTGAGCTTGTCTTGTGCCCGGTATTTGTCTCGCCTTTCCTCTCTCCGGCGCTTTTTCGACAACTGTTCATCCTTTGCTCTCTCTTCTTCCAGCACTTTTCTCTTCTTCTGTTCCTTAAGCTTCCGCTTTTTAACCTGCAACAAGAGGCTCAGTGCTTTCATGAATAAATCCCTAATCAACTTCACAACCAGCTAATGTAAGAAGAGTCTTGGAAGGAAATTCAAATTACCTTTTCATTATTCATTAACTGGAGGTGTTGAACAAGAGCGTGAATTTTGCGCTCGCGGGGTTCCATGACAACGCCCTTTTGCCTTCTCTCTTCGAGCGATGGCCTTTTACGCTTGGGTATATCCTTTGGTTTTGATGCAAAGGGAAGGTTTGCCTCTATAGACTTGGGAATCACCAAAGGATTGAACTTTCTAGGCTTCCTTTCGATTTTCTGCCAACAGATAAAGGGAAATAAGTAGAGAAACAATCACAAGGGAGAAGAGAAATGTCTCAAAGGGTGTGCCAGGAAGGGAAAAAATAAACCAGAAGCCCAAAACATACCTTGTAAAAAGAATCTTTGTTTACAGGTATGGGGAAATTGTGTTCTCTTCTCAATTCAGCAACGGTTCTCATTCCTTTCCAGGTCTGGTCACGAGGCTGCAATGCCGTTGTCAAAGGATTGTAGAACTGAGGAACTTCAACTTGAGTCCACGCACGCAGGAAAACAATGTCACTCATCAGAATTTTGTCTTCAAAAGTGCACCTAGCAATTCCTTCTTTGGCTTGCCCACCCTTCTTTTTTGGTTGGTTACCTAACTCTTCTTTTGCAGCCTGCAGGTTAGAAAAATAAATTAGCACTACATAGATGGTAAAATATAAGTGTATCCAATTGACGCTAACAGGACAAATCATCAGCATGCAAGTGTCTTGGAGTGACAAGTCACGGACCTTCTTGACCTGCCCCCTGATCCCACTGACTGTTCGAATAGCCGCACCCTCAAACCGAGCCACTTCAAGATCTGAAGTAAACATATCCTTGATAAGTGCTGTCTTCTTGAATATCTTGCATGGGTAACCAACCAATTTGATTTTCTTCACTATCCTTGCTGCATGATTGAACTCAAGTACAACTGCAGTTGTGGTAATCCTAAATGTTGCCTGATAAATCGAATACAAATGTACTGAGCAAAAGTATAAAACAGGAAATAAACAAAATATTGAGAGGAATTAAAGGAAAGCCAATTAATAAGAGAAAAGAATGTGCCGCCTGACATGATTGTTTGATAAATTCTGAACAGCAACTATTCCAGTGTTGGGAGGTGCAAGAGGGCCCCAAAACATAGCAAGGCAATGCATGTGTTCTGGAGTGTATTTTAGCATTCGATGCCTTCCATTGCGATCCTCAATAGCATAAACTGGGGTTGTCTGGTAACGCCTCCATCCAACAGAAACAATAATTGGGTCTCTAGTCTTCAGTACTTTCTTGTGCCATCTATGCCGCTTTAACCTGGCCTGGAAGGAAAGAGGGCAAAAAAATAAAGTTTAGAAAAGCAGAAACAGCAAAGAGGGAAAAAGAAAACAGATGAATTTAAAAGAACGGGAGAAGACAAGAAAGTTTCAATCAACTTGATAGTCCGTGACACATTAAACTCAAAACTGCTAATTAACAAGCCACGGCATGTTTTTGGAGCCAATTTTTCATCTTCTATACAAACAGCTTATGATGTTTCTTTCCTATCACATAGATGGCCCATGTCACCGATCATGTTTTCCTTTTTTGACTGCCATGTTAAACACTGACACCTAATATAATACATCAGGACAGAAATTTGACTATACAAGTTATTCAATGTCTGCAACATCAAAAGAATTCGTACCCATACCATCAAGCACTACTCCAAACCTAATTGCTAAATATTCTCATTTTGATTCTCTATTACCAAGCATCGTGACATGTCCTTGTCTCCTTGAGATTATTGCATTAAATAACCTGGCCAATTAGAAACCCCAACCAATTGACTAGGCGGAATCAACATAATTAGGATAGACATCTTGGCATCCAACTCCAATGGTTTTCTTCAGTAAAAGAAGTTTTTAACATCTGTTTCCACTTGAACTTCATAAGGAACTGTGCTTTAAAAAGGTACACTGACCTGCATGTATCCAACATTTTCCTCCCCTAAACCAACCCCTCCAACCAATATTGGATGGTAGGGATCAAAGTATTCAACCATCTCACAGGGAACATTGTGAACCTCCAATCTTAGGTATGTCCCTGTTCGGAAGCCTTCTATCTCTATTCTGGTATCCTCATCAAGATCGTTCAGTTCAGCAATATTCATTTGTTTCCGAAGCTCGATCTCTTCCTTCAACTGACAAAACACAAGAGTTAGTTAGTAGCCATTCTATAACACGGTAGTTGACACATGGTGTAACCGATAAGTTTTACCTTGTCAAAATAGTTACTTTCATTAGGTTGACCACGATGGAACCTGGCTTCATTTTCATTATCAGCATCTTCCTCTGGTGACCCAGGGTCATCATTATATGTGGATCAAAATTAAGGTAACAAAACATAGGTTTTTACCATCAAAGGTCGTCTACATAAATTGAGAATACTGCTAAACCCATTGTCTTGTCCTCTACGAAGATATTTTTTCATTTATTTGAGGCAGGGGGACTCAACCTTTGGATAACAGAAGGTATGAGACTACTTAAATCTGAATCTTTCACTAACTATAATTTAGGGATCAACTCAATTATCCCTATCTAAGCTAACAATAAGGAAAGGATAAGGATACTAACAATAACAGAATACAATCAACAAGACTTAAAGTCATGACTCTACCACACTCAAAACCGTAAAGCAACAGACCAAAGAATGCATTGTTCCCCCTTATTCTAAGAAAAGCAGTTTTTTTTGTGTGTGGGGAGGAGGTGGTATCAGAAAGTAAAAAGTAAAAAACAGCCATTCATGTTAGATAGGTATATATATGAAGAGAGAAAAAGGATATTGAGAATCAAATTTTGCACGAAGAGCGAGTTTCTTAAGCCTCCGCTCCTCAGCTTCTAAATCATCTCCCTTGTGTGTTGTTGCAAAAGCATCATCTGTCCGATAATTCTCATATCTTTCTCCTGTTTCTAGATCTTCAAAGTCACCATAGACATCACCATTTTCCTCTTCTGTATTAGCTTTTTGTAGTGCATTTCTGAGTGCAGTTTTTGCCAAATTTCCAGTCACAAAACGGTTGCGAATCTCCTCATTATCTTTCTTATCCCATCTCTGATCCATAAATTGTGCATATTTGGAACAATCATCGGTGTTGACGGTTCCATCATTCAATCCATCTCTCATATTTTGCTATAGATACAAAAGACATAAGCAAACACACAGTTCCTTAGTTTATGAAGCAAATAAGAAGATATTCTGAAGGCCAATGAATTTAAAAAAGTGAACTTTAGAGTCTGCCAACATGTACATTTCAGATATTGCTTATCTAATTGTCATTAATAGGGGAAAGAAGCAATGCAAAAATTACATGAACAATTAGATACAAGCCATGCAAGGTAGTAAAGTACCAACCTTTTTCACTTCTTCTATAGGCTTAAAAAAGTCCCCTTCGCCTTCATCATCCTCGCTACTATCATTCTCTTCATTTGTAGAGGTTGAATTAATAGTAGATTCAGATTCCCCATACACAAGTTGCATCAGACTAGGATTTTTCCGTGACACAGTTCTTTCTGCCAAAGACTCTTTCCACTTCGAAACATTTCCCAGGTCATCTTCTATGAGGGAAATCAAAAAAAGGAAGTCAAACAATATATACTCTCCAGTGACAAGTTACTGAATTTTAGCAACTAAGATGGGAGAAAGAAGTGAGAAAACATTATGTCGTGTGATCTTTATCATATATATTAATATATTAATTGATTTACAAGACCGAGTACTGAGACCATGACTACTACATACTTGTACAACCAGATAAGAGCAGACATGGTATAAATAAATCTTAACAATCAAAGGAGGAAAAGCTGCACCATTTGTGTCATCATTATCGTTGTCATCTTTCTCCTCTTTTGAAGATTCTGAATCAGAAGATGCCCCATCATCAGTGGCAACACCATCCTCCTCCTCCTCATCCTCTTCTTCTTCTTCTGAATCCTATAAACGAAGTCATTCTAGAAATTGTGAGCAATCCACTAGAGCATTCTCAATGCAAACTGCCATACATATCTCACATGAAACAAAGGTAAAGACAATTTTATCCACTGAGTAAATTCAACATAAGTTTAAGCTTGGCCCCCAATACAATGTAGTTTAAATTTGAATGCATCTATACAAATTCCTGAAAGAACCGAAAGGCAATGGCCACAACGCAAGCTAATTTCATTCCTGTAAGCATAAACACAATAACTTAAGACTCACCATCAGATCACTTTTATCAACGTCATTTCCAAATATTGCTCTTCTCCTTCGTCTTCCATTGTGAAACTCAATCTGCTCTTTTAAGCGGTCTCCATTTGTACCTTTACTACCTGTTGCATCACCATCATCATCAGAACCATAGGCCTCACTGTCTGACATGGCATCAGCTTCCTCCTGATCAGATGATTCTGAACCATCCAAATCCATTTCATTATTATCCAAAGTCTCTATTTTTCCATCCTGCTCTACATCCTTGTCTGTACCCTGTGCATCAGGTAGAGCTTCTGATGACACTTTTGGTTTTCGACCAAAAAAATTGATAAAGCTATTCTCTAGCTTTTCATTGATCGAATATTTGGTATTCTGAAGCGATTTCACCAAAACCTCCCCAACATCTCTGTCCTTTCCTGCAAACACATAAAAGTATAAATTTTTAATAAAAGAAAATGCTGGAATAGGGAAGAAACAGGGAAAGTAAAACAAATTCACGATTGTGTTATCAGGGGCGGATGTACGTTGTGTACATTGGGGGCAGCTGCCCCCACTTGCTTTCCAAATTTTTTTGTACTACTATAGGTATATGTATTATATTATATATTTGATGCCCCACAATCAACTTATCTTTTAATCAACTAAATAATTATTCTACATTTGATAAAATTACCTTTAATACCATTAATTTTTTATCTCATTCACAGTTTTAAAATAATTCAAAATATTAAAGATACCATTAAAAATATTTGGCACTGGATAGTCAGCTTGAAAATTATTTTATAGATGTATTCTCTGACAGTACATTTTCAGAATTAGAGGGGATTAGTGATCTTTCTGCAAAGCTTGTGGAGACTAGAAAACATGTATATCCGTTGGTGTATTTGCTTTTAGAGTTAGCTTTGATACTACCAGTGGCAATTGCAACCATTGAAAGAGCATTCTCTACTATGAATATAATCAAGAATCGAATGCAGAATCGTATGGGAGATGAATGGTTGAATGATTGTTTAGTTACTTTTATAGAGAGAGATTTTTTATAATATTAAAAATGAGAAAATCATTCAATGTTTTCAAAATATGAAAACTCGTAGACATCTATGATGTATTCTATATTTTCAAAAATGATATGTTGTATCTTTAATGTTACTGATTTATATTTATGAAAAATGCCTCCACAGCCTAAAATTTCTGGATCCACCACTGTGTGTTATGCATGGTATAACATGAAAATGTAACTGGTAATCTACTATATAACAATACAGGCAATAAAGGAGTAACATAGAGAAGTGATAAAAGTTCCAGGACAGCATAATACCTGAAAAATTTATATTAAAAGAATGGCTACCACATGATCATAACATGATTTCACAAAGATAAAATGCATGAAAGATAAACAATTCTGCCAGCATATGATCATAATATGATTTAATGAACAAGAATAAAATGCATGAAACGAGAAAATATTTAGTAACCTTTGCTCGTCATGGCAGAGTTTTCATCATCAACTTTTGAAAATTGAACAAGGTGATCATTAATATTTATGTACACAGCATCTTTGTCGTACAGAAGATCCCCAACGCCAGACATGGGAGCATAAAATAACTTCTCCTTATCACGAAGTCCTTTCTTTTTGGCAGCAGATGGAAGAGGACAAGGATCAGGTAAACTAGTAACATGAGCTAAACTATAATCACCAACGCCAGCTATGTGCACCTGATTTCAAAAATACAAATTAGACAATGAATATATTTTTTTTGGGGGGGGGGGGGGGGATAAGCAGAACACTTCACGTACCACCGCATCACCCAAAACAGATAATCTAAGTTAATTACACAACTCTAAAAAGCATCATGCTAAAACAATGAAAGTATGAATTCCTTTTATATAATATATACTCTTAAGAGTTCTTTGATATTTTTCGAGGGGCAGGGGAGCAATGGTTACTACTTACTAGAGTGCATAATGTGAGAAAATTGAAATTAAGCATGAATTGATGTTATATATTTGTTATACTACTACTCTCTATGTATGCACTCTATTACTCACTATTTATGCAAACATAAGCATGAGTTGGTTATTTTGAAACTAAATTTGAGCAAAATTCTTATGAAAATTCAGAGAAACAAAAAGTAGGATTTAGGATCACAATGAGATAAAATTTCTAGTAATTGGTTAGTAACGGTATACTGCGATGGCAAAAAAATAAAGCATGAATTCGTTCAAGTTAAAACAGGAAAACAAAATATGAACTGGGAGCTAACTATTATAATAGGAATATACAATTAAAAGTACAAAATACAGAAGAAAATGAGTAAAACAATGTCCAACTTATTGCTCCAAACTATCTCAAGTATCAAGTAAGGACACTATCAATTGCCGTTGCATGTTCTTCCAAAAAACTCTAGATTATAATGAATTTAAATTTCAGATAAAGGCAGTACTGCAGTAATATAGTAGAACTGTTGAACGTACCTTGTTTCCCTTTTTCAAATTACAACCTCTAAGATAACCGTAAAGTGTGACTTTTCGGTCACATTTATTATTTGCATGCACTTTTTCAGGGGGGGTGATATCTTCAAAACGATCTACCAAAACATATGGATGGGAAGTTCGCCAAGATAAAGGATGAAACTTCATGACTGATATAAATCGAGCAAGATTGTGAACTTCACGCTTGACATACCTGTTCAGTTAGGAAAGACAATATTATAAAGTAAAAATTGTAACAAAGCTTAGCAAACACTATTAACCAGAAGGTGTAAAAGAAGAAACAGTATAATAAAAAAAAAACAGATTTCTGGCAACTACTTACTTTCCATGAATAAGGCCGGATAAGTAAAACAACTTAGCTCCTTGATGTACTTCGGTCCAAAACCGGTGTTTGAGTCGTTGTTTTGTTTTCCTCAACTTTTTAACATCCTTGAATTTATCAAGATGAGTAAGAACCCCCATGACCTTTGGGAACCCATGAACTTGCAAAATATTAAGAAATTCAAAGGTTTCCTGCAAGCGAATTAAAATATAAAAAAAAACAGATAACCTGATTTGCAAAACTAATTACAAACAAAAGTAGCACCGTGAAATGAGTACGAACACATTCACAATCACAAACCAATGTTCTATCTATTATCTGATAAACTCACCATTTCAAAACCATAACTGCCATCTATAAGAAGAAGTGCTAGATCAGCAAACTTAGCTGCATCAAGCATGCCATTGATATCGCTCGGGCATTCGACGAACTGCAGCCGCCTTTGCTTTCCTAACATATGTGATCAAATCAAACATTTCCTTATCATTTCAAGCTGAGTTCTCAGCCAAGTCTAGAGAAACAAAAAAACACACACATATTGAAGAGCAAAATGGTAACAAACCTGATACGATAGTAATTGGACCTCGAACTTCAGGCAGATTATGCTTTGTGTAGTGCTTAATCAAAGACTTAATCAAAAGTGACTTTCCAACCTGAAAGCAGGCCCAATACAAAGGGCAATGTTGGACATCAATTTAAGTACACCCCAAGTTGTAAAATTGGAACTTTGAAGTAAGAAGAAGAGAATATGCACCTGAGGGGGACCCTGCACGAGGACGACGTATGGAGGGGGCTCACCGTAAGAGCGGTCGATGATGGGAACGTGAAGGCGGCGCTGCTCTTTCTCGACGGCGCGTGACTGCAATCTCTTGGCTTTGTTCGAGGAAGAAAATGCGAACGCCTTAGGGTTTTGCGTTTTCTGGTCCTCTCCGGCATCGTGCTTCTTCTTATTTTTGCTCTTCTTGTAGGATTTGGCGCCGGATTGACGGGTACGGTGAGCCTTATTGGATTGATCGGCGTCGTTGACGGCCATGGAAGCGAGTCAAGTGCTTTGTGTGTAAAAGTAAGTTCAAACTGTGTTTTGTGTGTGAGTTGTTGAGGTTTTAGGGTTTATCGGCTTCCACTTTCAGAGCTGCAATGGCGGTAACATCCTGCTCTCTTGTACAATGCAAACGGTTCGACCCGGAAAGCCTATCCGTTTACCCGATTTTTTTTCACCACACAGCCGTATTTGGGCCAAACGCTAACTAAATAAGGAAAATTTTAATTTTAATTGAGGAAAAAAATATAATATTCAATATATCGATTAATGTTTTCCAAAAAAACATATCGATAATTTAAAAACAACATTTTCCAAAATTATTTTTGGAATAAATAATTTTTAATCTGTGTAATATATATGTTTTTCCGATTTGATCACTATAAATTTTATTTTGCTATTTGAGTCCTCCTTAAAAAAAATATTCTTTTAATTGTCGTTGTTAACTTTAATTGTTAACGCAATAACACCAAAATTACAGATAGTAATACTCTGTTTGGTTAACAAAAGAAAGTAGAAGAAAAGAAAGTGAAAGAAAAAAATAGAAAAATGAGATAATTTTTTAGTTGTTTAGTATCAAAGAAAGTAAAAAAAATAAAAAATACTTCTCTTCTCTTATTCGATTGAACGTTAGTGTCCATCAAATGCACTCAATGTTTGATTAATAGAAGAAAATTAAAATTGAGAGGAAAAAATTTAAAAAGATAAATTTGCATTGATTGTTATAATTATAAATGGTTAAGTTGGTGGAAGATATAGAATTCATGTATATGAATTACCAAACACCTCATTGTTTTTGTTGCTGTATTATTTGATATCTTTAAATATAATATGATTTGCCCTTGGTGAAAATTTTGAGTTGCACCGGCGCCTGTTTCACAATGCATGGAGGATCATGGATTCTAATTTCTTCGGTTTGCTTGCCGCTTGTTCAACTATCTTCTAATCCGTGATTTTCGTCCTTACCATTTTTTTTCTTCATAAGTAGGATAGTTTCTCAAGGAGAACTTCATATGTATCATTAATTAAGTTACTGATACTGAACGATAACAATGAACTATGATAAACTTGGGATGAGCAGAGAATCTAGAAGTTTCACTAGCCCTTTAGGTATGAAAAATATACGCACGGAAGATTCTCTAGAATCTTGATATTTTAAACTTCGAAGTTCAAACAATGTTACTCTGCATAGGTATAAGCCTTAAGCTTATTTCTCAAAAGAATCAACAATTAATTGTATAGGATAGAGATAGAGAAGAGATGGTGATAACTGATAAATAAAATTTGGGTTGATTGGGTACACTCAAGATGGAATGAATGGACAGCTTAGTTTTATTCCTCATCCAGTTCAAGGCCGGGTATATATTCCAAACTTACATCAAATATAACTGGACTGCTTGGAGCCACCCTTGGTCTTCCTGGAGCAGAAGTAAGGCCTTTTGGGAATGCCAACTGCCAAACAAGAAAAAACAAAGATATATAACCAACAATTAGAACTGAAAGACTTGGTGCATGTTTGGTTTTCAGTTGAAAGATTGCAAAAGTACGTTTGAACCTTAAGTAAGAATATAATTTCTTTTGAGCAAATGTACTTTTAGACCCAAACGTAAGTTTACAACTGAAAACCAATCATGTTCGAAAGGAGATGAATCAAATCAGTAAATAAAATTGTCAGCATTGAACGATTGTTCCTGAGCATGCCTCCCTTTTATGGATGCTCATAGCCACTGAGAAACTAGGTATATGGAAGCCTAGTATTGGAAAAAGTTTTACACTAACTTTACATGGAGAAAGACCCAAATTTCAGTTTAAGATTTTGAATGTTGCTATGCTGGGAGATGTTACAGGCATAGAAGCAAGGGTAAGGTCGAGGGGGGATCTATTATCAACTGACAGCTATCAAGACAAAAGCTTACTGGTCCAGGTATGTACAGCCGACGCTTCCCTCCTGCTTTCATGCTCAGAATACCTTCATCAAGTCCTTTTATCACCTGTTATACTCATTGGGTTGAATATCAGTTATATCTTCAAAATGGATTGTTATCAAACACTTGAGCATGTTTAGTTTTTAGTTGCAAACGTACGTTTAGGTCTAAAAGTATGTTTGCCCAAAAGGAACTCTATAGTTACTTCAAACGTGCTTTTGTAATTTTCCAACTGAAAACCAAACATGCACTTAGGCCCCAAATACTGTTTTTTAAGTTTGAACAATAACTTGTGATGAAGGTAGAATTCTTAAGCTTAAAACACTCAAAGCAGCATTTAGAGTTTACCTGACCAGATCCAACGCGAAAAATGTACAGCTGGCCTTTCTCCAATGAACTGTAAAATTGAAAGTGGGGAAAAGAACAAGACATAATGCACATTTGTCTAGGTCATAGTCACAGGTTTCAAGTTCATTATCAGCAAAGTGCATACATATAATTGAGCATTGTAATCAAGGGTTCAAAGAGAACATCTTCAAAACCAAAGTTGGAAGGTGACAAAAAAAACTGAAAAAGGAATGGTTAATTTAAAACACCAAAACATTCCAACAGTACTTGCTCTTCTGTTAATAGCACACTCCAACATCTTATTAGGCATGGTTGTACAATTCTGTACATTCAAACAAAACTTCTCATATATACACAACAAACATCACTTGGCATCTTGCAATTTAAGGACTGAGGAAAGATTGATATAACTTTGTAATGGTGGATACCTATCAAATATTTGTCCAGATGGAACCATTGCAACATAATTAGCGGCCACCTGTAATTATATTACATAAGGTATTAACAGCAGTCTTGGTATATTGAGAACAGTATCACATGCTGACAGAGGACTTTACTTCAGACAAAAGTCATCTTGAGTTTATTCATGGTTTAAAAAGTGAAGATACTTTAATCTTTTGATACAGTAATTTCAAGCTTTTGGCTAGTTCAGCCGGAGGTAGTATGGAGGCCATTGACTAGCTGAAATTGTGATGCAGCTGCTACCTTACATATGGAAGTTTATTTTAGATACACCTACTGTGATTCAAGTACAAGAGAAGGTTATATGGTTTCTTTTAAGGACTGATTTTGATGAAAAAGGTTGCAAAGAAGGGTGCATTGCATCTGCTGAGAGTCAGAGACATTTGTCATCTTGAAGAACTTAGAAGTTGACAATCCCATATCAGGTAATGAAATCATCATTATTTGTTAAGTATTTTCTAAAATATATGATCAGAGTATGGGGCCATTTTCGAGGAAAAGAGATTCAGCTGTTCCCATTCCCAAGATACAAAATTAAGTAGTTACTTAGGCATTGATCTGGTTCAAAGTTGGTATTGACTGCATTTTTGAAAGGTGGGGAGAAGCATACAAGAGAACCTGAACAGGTTCGAAGACTTTACACACCTGAAATCCAACTGGTGGACTAGGGCCTTTCCCAACTTTAATATCCTTGTATTGCAAACCTGATTCAGTAGTTACCATAGGCACCTTCATTGCATAAAATATTCAAGACAGCATCAGTCACTAGTAACAATGGATATTAAAGATTAGTAAAGAAAAATCATTTTGCCTATCACTTATTGATGATCAAAGGTTCCTAAATATCAATTTGATTAGCTACTTATAACGATAATCTTTCTTGCATGCCACACAATTGAACATGATATAATTTCTACCACAAGAACTATAAGCATCTCTGCTCATTCCAGTTAGAATACAAGTGTAGATTACACAATGCACAAGTATACTAATTCTTAAATTTCATGCAAGTAATCAACAAAGCTCAACTGTCAGCGTTTGTTTGGTTACAAAACTTGAGGTGTGGAGTGACAGCATAAGATGAATTTCCTGATGATCTCTATCATCTCTATCAGACTAGCAACAGTTTGTAAAGAACCTTATAATGGAAATCCTTTCGTCGAATGTTTGAAGAGGAGTGGAGGTTGTCAAAATCTCTAACCACTTTTTAAGGCTAGAAACTTCAACTATGATATCTTCTGCAATGTAATGAAGTTTCAAGTTCCAAGCATTTAAATGAAAAATATTTTCATCGCATATTATTCACCTTTTAGAACTTGCTGCCTACCGTTAGTAGATAAAAATTAAAGGTGATGCAACCACATGAAATGTGAATGGCATTCTCAGCAATGCATAGTAATCACAATTCACAAGTATTGTTTTAGTTGGGGAAAGATAAAAAATACTCCATCCAGACTCAAATATAAGCAAAAAATAACTCAAGTATGGTGGTCCTAAGTATAAGCAAATCCTAACTAATTTCACCCTATTTAATGATTCATCTACAAAACATCCTTCATTTAATTCAGATTTAAATTCCAATGACCCTGTTTATTAAGGGTAATTTGGGGAATGAAGTTCATTTTTTACAGGATATTAAGATAAAGGAGGCAGAGAAGGGTACTAAGTAATCTCACCATACATTTTCAAGCTCTCTCTCACAAGTGTCATCACATAATTTTGGCTTTTCCTCTGGTGGCAAACCAGCTCCATTGGCATCAAATGAATGGATGAAGAAGGCAGAGACTCCTAAAGCTAACCCAAGAAAGTCTCTACGTGAATTGGTATCAAACATAGCATTGCATTCCCTTGTCTCTGAGGACTTCACTTTCAGAACAAATCTTCTAAGTTTGTCAACAGAAATGCCTTGAGGAGTAAGAGACGGGCTTTTCCCACATGTAGAACCTACCAAAAATGAATCAAGTTTATAGAAAACAGTTTTGAACAGTTAAATTAACAGTGAAATTGAAAACTTTATTACAGCGTACAATCACACTGAATTCACATTCTATCAGTGTCAACTGCTCAACATAGCTGCTTTTTTTTTTATTAAAAAAGCTATTTTGACTTCATTGTGATTCATAGAAGGACATGTCATGGTAGAAAAGGCCATAACCGGTTGATGGGATAGAGAATCAAGGATTATTGAGATTGTGAGCAGAGAAGAAAAATGCAAGACATTTGAGTTGTAGTGTGAGGTAATCAAGGTGCAAGATTTGAGGAAGCAAAGTGAAAGTGAAAGCACTCACAAAGGGGAAGCAGCAGAGTGGAAGCCATGCCAGGCATATCCAAGGAAATGGATAAACCAAATCTCGTTAAACAATGAACATCATTCGCTGAAAATCGTGGTGTGTTTTTTTTCAGAGACTGAGTCTTTATACTCTACCACGTGTCAGATGGAAATCAGTAGAGTGCACCCTAAATAGATGCACCTTGCTTCACCGGATCCGCCTAGTTTGGATTAATTGTATTTTATTTTATCTTTCACAAAACTAATTTTAATTTATATTATAAATTATAAACTATTATTTAAAAATTCATTGTTATTACGAGACTTTTTAAATAGTGTTTATATGTGATTAGTGAAAATTTTATCTAAACTCGTTCCAAATAATATGAGCCGGGATTCTAAGGCTAAGGGGAGGAACAAGGAAGAATAATAGTGAGGGTGGGGGCTCTTGAGATGCTTTCCCAAATACTACTACAAATAGAGGAGATAGAGGTAAGGTGGGAGGCAGATGGTTCAAATGAATGAAGTGTGTTTTTGGTTATAGGGTGATGAATAAAAGTGAGTTGAACAATATATTTAAGACTAAAAATCACATTCAAAAGCAAAAACTCTAAATTATAATCTAAAGTTAGAATTCAATATGAGACAAAATAAACTCTACTTAAAAACATTCAAATACGTCAAAATCAATTTTATGTATTTAGAATCACATTTGCCCATCACAACAATGAATCTAAACATGGACGAATGGGATGAGAGGGGGTATGGAAAGTAAGAACATTTATGAGTTTCTAATGACAAAAAAAAGGAGGGAGAGAGGGAGGGGTGCAAATAAGGATATTTATGAGCTTTAAAATAAGAGGAGAGAGTGTGTGAGAAGTAAAAATAAATAATGTGAATAGCAATTGCCTATAAATCAAGAACTTTTTTTTTTTGGTCAAAATAAATCAAGAACTTTAGGACAACAATTAAAAAAAATGATTAGGACGAAAGACTGGGCCTGCAAAAATGGGCGGGTATAGGCGCGAGGCCCAATTATTCTCAAGAGAATAAAACCCCATTCCTTCGGCCCACTGAAAAAGGAGTGCGCAAAGCGTCGAGCAGCGCGAGAGGAGGAGCAAGGTCGAGAGGAGTGTTCCACCAAAATCCCAATATCTTCAACTCTATCTGCAACTCCCGCTGCAAATTTTCCCGTCGATCACAAAAAATGTCGACGAAGCTTCAAATATTCACAGGATTATCCCCCGCTCCATTTCAATCCTCTTCTTCTTCCTCTTCCTCCTCTACTCTTTGCATGGTCAAGTACAAGAAGCCTCTCAATCTCACCACCTCCTTTTTCGGCAGCGGAGCAGGTTTTCTCACTTCCTTTCTGCTACAAACGATTGCGTTGAATCGTAACTTTTCATTTAATTCGCTTAAACGCCACATTTAGCGTAGGATTAGTTTAATTAACCGTGTTTCCGACTTTTTTTAATTCCTGCAGTGGACACTCTGAAATTTAGAGGGATGAGGATTTCGAAGCCCGTGCGTGGTGGAGGAGCTCTTGGTGCCAGCGCGAACCTCTTTGATAGGTTCGCTAGAGTTGTGAAGGTGAAAGAAATCACTCACAAAAGTAGTGTTTGTGGTTTTAGCTTTTATATTCTCATTGTTGTTGTAATTATGGTTAGATTTCGCTATCTTAGTAATGCAGTCATACGCAAATGCTATCATAAGTTCCTTTGAGGATCCGGAGAAAATATTGGAGCAAGCCGTGCTTGAAATGAACGACGACTTGACTAAAATGCGTCAAGCTACAGCACAAGTTAGTTACATTTGTTTTTTTTAATCTCTTTATTTTGGAAATTTATTGTTTGTGTTGTATCCTTGTGTTCCCTTCATTATTATTTATTCTTAGAATTCTTATAATTGTTTTGTTCGTTTGAATTTTTCATGATTATATATACGACCTATTTAACTGTGAGGCATAGATGGCATGCTGAAAACAGACTTCAAATAAAAACCTGTTATTTTCCCCTATCTATGGCATAGTGTAAACAAGTTTTAGTTGCACCGATTTATTCAATCACATTTCACCATCATGTACCTACTATTGGGAAATATGATGAGGCAAGTGGTGAAATTTGATTTTACGACGGTGTAAAACCTTTGTCAGTGCATAGTTATAAACTCTTTCATTATTTATTTATTTTTTTTCCTTTCTCAAGGTATTGGCATCCCAAAAGCGGTTGGAAAATAAATACAAGGCTGCACAACAAGCTTCTGAGGAGTGGTAATGTATTGAAAGAGTTATTATCTTAATTTGCTTACAGTATTTGGTATTTAAATACCACTTTTGTGCTTCACATCTGATATAGGTACCGTAAAGCACAACTTGCTCTTCAGAAAGGTGAAGAAGATCTTGCTCGTGAAGCACTTAAGAGGCGTAAATCTTTTGCAGTATGTCCTCATTTTGTTGAAGTACTTTGTGCTAGTATTGTTCTAAATTCTACTTTAGGATTTAAAGAGGATTGTTTTTGTGGTATGTAAATCAATCAAATAAAGTTGAATTTTCAATTTTTTTGTTATATGCTATAGTACTTTGTTCTTCTCTCATTTCTTAACAATATTGATACTTTTGATGTTTGCATTTGCAATGGTTCTCATTCCTATGAGCATCTGTAACTTTCATGGGAACTCTCTCTGTAACTTTCATGGGAACTCTCCACTGTGTTAGTGTGCTGCCAAGTTACTTAACCTCATAACAATTATGTAGATCTGTGAAATGAAATGACCATTCATGTTGGCATGTTCCTGGGTCACAAACCAATGTGTTTTAATTAGCTGAAGTTCAAACATTTTAGATAATGACAGACCTCACAATAGTTGGCTTTTGTAAAGTGCTTTGATGTATACATTTCTACTTAGTCAGATATTGCTGTAAATATAAATGCTGATGACAGTGTTGTTGATTATTTGGAATTTGCTGTAGTTCGACATTTGGTTTGATGATACAGGAAAATGCAATTTCGAAGTAGTGCCTTATCATGCATATCACATTATGGAAAGCTCATTATATGCTTTTAATATGTTGCAGGATAATGCCAGTGCTTTGAAAGCTCAACTTGATCAACAAAAGAGTGTTGTTGACAATCTTGTCTCTAATACACGGGTAATCTAAATCTAATTCTTTCTTAGTATCTTAGCTTAAAACACTAAAATGTCATGTTTCAGGAAAAAAAATGTTTTTGATGCCCTGAGCTGAATAGCTGAACTGACTCTACTCTTTTTTTTTTTTACGGAGTAACATCATGACATTGGACTCAGTAGTGTCAAGAAAGCCCAAGTCTAAAGTTCAATTTAGCTTAGCATTTTGCATTAGTTTTGACTCTTGATTATGTTGTGGTTGTATATTCCTAAAACCTTACTAGGTCATAATTACATGTTCAGTTCTTAGAATAAATACGCACCACACAGTTACTTGAGTTCATATTATATTTTCCCCTAGGCATGTTTTAGTAATTTTCACTGCCCCTGATAATGAGCTATAGTTTTCTGGTCTGCATCATTTATGTATGGTTGATTATTCTTTTGATGTCCAAGTTTTCCTTTTAGGTTTGGTTGCAGTAGGAAGCATCATTCTGCATTTTGTAAAGAATTGGGTCTTCATTCTCAATCCATTTACTTCTAGGATAAGTTAATAAGTTAAAGGAAGTCTATTCCAACTTTGTAATGCATTCTTTTAGATGAATGATCATTTTTATGAGTTATTGTAAAAGATTGCTCTATTCTTGGTTGTGTGGTGAAAATCAAATTCTAGGCGTGATGCCTAAGGAAGGAACTATGGGTGTGAAGCCTAGGTTATTTTACTTTTTTTTTTTTATCTTTGCCTGCTATTTTTTTCAAATTTCACCTGCACCCACTACCCAAACCTATTTTCGTCTGTTCCTCCCTTGAATTATCCCTAGAATCTGTAAACCATGGTTTCCAATGCTTCTACTGTTTTCATTGTAAAATACATCAATTTACCCATGCTACCTCTCATATTAACTGCAAATTTCTCCCCCTATAGAATACATATAATAATACTTCAGTCCACTAGTTTTTTTTTTTGTGAGAAGTATAGCCTTCTAGAAATTATTGGAATGGGTTTAACAATTTTAGTTCACTGTTCTAATGTAGGCATTTTTTGTTATGAGTAATCCATATTTATTTACCACAGTTCTGAACTATAAGTTGTTCATTTTGTAGCTTTTGGAGAGTAAGATACAGGAGGCAAGATCGAAGAAGGATACTCTGAAAGCAAGAGCTCAATCGGCAAAGTTTGTTTTTCAAATCTTTTATCCATTGACTTCCATCTTATTCCATTCTATATTCTCTGGCTTTATTAGTAATGGATGTTGGTTGTTGTTCCTTTAGAACTGCAACCAAGGTGAATGAGATGCTGGGAAATGTCAATACAAGTAGTGCTCTTTCAGCTTTTGAAAAGATGGAAGAGAAAGGTAAGAAAACTCACTGAGTCCACTCTTTGGCTGCTTGGATACATAACTAATACTAATAACCTGGTCTACACTTGATGTTTACCCTCAACCATGTACAGACACTTTCATTGCCATGCCATAGAAATATTTTAGGTTCTATTTTGCCAACTGATAGCCTATCAGTATATACATAAACTATGAAATCTTGGAGAAATTCTGACATCTTGAAGCTTTTAGTGGTTCAAAATCTTTTGTTATTTGAATGTATTTCAACAATCTGACAAGGGCTATATTTCATGATCTTCAGATCTTATGATTAGCTTGAACCTGTACTCTTTGATCTTTGAGCATTTTGACCTATGCTCATTCTTAATTAACCCAATAAGTGTAATTGTAGTAAAAAGTCTATAATAACGAGGAAAATTATGAGTACAACAAATGTTGACAAAGCTGAACATGATGAGACATGCTTAAAAATTAGAACCTAATGGATAGAATAAAAATGTGAACATTTGCATCAGTGGACATGCTGCCATGTATGCCAGAGCTATGTACATAAGCTTTTTATGTGCTTTCATTATTGCATATGATATTATTTTTCTTTCTAATTATGTTCGGTTATCTTGATAGTGATGGCAATGGAGTCCCAAGCTGAAGCTCTGGGCCAGCTGACAAGTGACGATCTTGATGGGAAGGTAGTGACTGTTTATATACGATCTTGATGGGCCCAGAGAAAATTGATGTTTAAAATAATTGAAATTAAAATCTTAAATGTTATTTTCATAGCTAGGGTCACTATGTCAGCAGGTTTTTAAATAAATACCTGTAAATGAGATGTTAAACAGTTTGCCTCTGAGCCTATCTTTTCCATTCAACAGTAATGCATTTTACTTTGCCTATTTCACTTACTGTTGAAAAATGTGGAAACCCTTTCCTTAGGTATTATTTAGGAAAGAAATAAAGCCTGAGTTCCACTGATTAAGTAGCAAAGTCTTAATGTAAATCTTTTCCGTTGGGAAATAATTTGAATAAGGCTCAGAACCACAAAAACTTTTAGAACAAGCCCAATTTCCAAATATTATTGGGATTTGTGATATGAATCCATGGTGAAATGTATTCTTTTAGTGTTAATCATATCTAGGGCGACATCATGTATTAATTTTGTCATGTATTTGAGTTTGGAGTTGCAGAAGTTGTTCCTTCACTACATACTATTTGTGAAATTCCTGGATTTCTTTCTCCTGCACCCATCTGTTTTTTTTTTGTAGTTTTGCATGATAATTGGTAAGAGTTGTTGATTTTTGCAGTTTGCATTGCTTGAGAGCTCATCAGTTGATGACGACCTCGCAAATTTGAAGAAAGAATTATCTGGTGGCTCAAAGGTATGCTTAAAATGAAAAATAGTGTGTATGTCTGGGTAAGAATGGGAAGTGAATTTTTTTGTTAATTAACTTCCTTGCAAGTTGTTTCCTTTTCCAGTTTTGCAACCAAAAGTTGGCAAACCTGTGAAAGAAGGGAGTGAACAATATCTTTTTTCCAAAAGCATTATATTGCTAAAGAACAGTAAATTTGACGGAGAGGCATTGTCATACATTATTACCTACATTATACATATCATTTTTTCTATTTTCATTGTTGGCTGTTTGCTTCAAGCAGAAAGGAGAGCTTCCTCCTGGAAGAAGTAGCACCACTAGCGCCAACACTGGAATTCCATTTCGAGATTCTGAGATTGAAATGGAACTTGAACGACTGAGACAAAGAGCAAAGGAATTTTAGAGTATGGAATCTTTTGTTTCTTCATATTTTATGCTTGAATTCAGTTTTTTTTTTTATTCACATATCTACATTGTACATCTAAAGGCCAACCATGATAATATTATTTGACTAGGGGACAAAGTTTGGATTGAAAAATGAACATATTAGCTGCATGCTTCTGTAGCTCATGTTACTCACTTACACTTAAATACCTTCGATGTGATAAATATTATTATTGTGATACGTGTACGGCCAAAAGTCCTAGTTTTTTAATTTTAATTAAAATGCATGAGTAGCATAAAACTGTATATATTTTCTCTCGCATTCTATTGTTGACAATTTTCGCGAGGAGCTTTGATATATTACATCACGTAACATGCTCAGAACCGCAGGTTTTGACTGCCGTCTGAGTTTGGATGTAAACACCTTCCACAAAGAGCAAGGTTAGCAACGCCACCATATTATGTTCATAAATCATAATAATGTCTTTTGTCAGTTGTTAGCTATGGTAGTTATATCTTATTTTGAACATGCATCACCATGCAGGCTTCATAGCCAGATTTATCGTTTTCTTGTTGTAAAATTATTCATTTTCTGAGTTGAAATTATGGAGGATATACAAATTATACTTTGCCATCCAAATAATGCTTACCCTGCATTGATGTAGAAATACAGTACTTGGAGCAAGGAGGATATACTGATAGTGTGAGGCTAATTCTTCAATGTGTTAGGATTCAAGTAATTGGAAAATTTTACCTTGTGGTTACTCTTTATACTAGAACTAGAAAGCAAATGTGAACGGAATGCGTCATAACAATCTGAAATGAACAATGAGAAAACATATTTCGGTCTACCCGCGTATATAAACGAAGTAGACTCTAGACTTTTGGGATTGAATCAACATTTTATCGCATTCTCTTCTTCCTTTTGTTGTTTATTATTTATTTATATATTTATTTTAAATTCTCTAATATTATTTTCTATTACTTATCATATTATCTTCTTTAAGAATGAAAGCATGTGACTTCATGATTGATTAACATTCTCTCTGTTTTTTAAAACTCACTAATTACGTATTTTCTTTTCGTGTTTTTTTTTGCACTCAAATCTCAGTACTTTATACTCAAATTATAATATTTTTATGATATCTGTGTTGTAACTGGGATCACAGCAGTAGCAAGGGGGAAAAATGGAGTTGCGACCGTTTATTTGGAGAGAATATTGAAGAAACAATTTAGAAAAATAGTCTTTGAAAACATTTGGATTCATTAAGAGAAAGATTAGTACTTTACGTTGCCAAGTATTTTTTTTCACTACTTTTTGTAATTAAGTGAAATCAAAAAAATAAGAATAGGTCCTTTCAAGTCAAACGAGCCCTAGGAATGGATTTATGGATAACATATTTGCAAGAAGTTATCCTTAAACTAGTAGATTCTTAAATTACTACCTTCGTCCTTAATTATAAAAAAAATTTACTTAATTTTTTTTCACTAAAAAATTAATTAATATAGTTTAAAGTATTAAATTTGTCAATAATTTATAGAGTAAAATACACTCATTTCCTCCAAGAGATATGAATATTACACTTATCTCACCTTTTATTTGAAAACACACTCTCTTCTCCTGAGAAATACTAACATTACACTTTCCTCTTTTCTTTTTTGAAAACACGCACTATCTTCCCTTCAAAAAAAATGATATACCTTTCTCTATTTTTGTAATTTTTTGTTAACGTAAAAGTTAGCCTCCGTTGAAATATTTTTTATTACCATAATGTCTTTTTACTTTTTATTTCATTTTTATTTTTGTCTTATTTCTTTTCCCATTTCAATTTCTGATTCCTGAAATTAGAATCACTGTAGCAAAAACGGAAATAAAATGAAAGATAGAAGGTTATTATTATGGTAATAAAAATATATTTTAACAGAGACTACCTTTTACGTTAACGAAAAATTACAAAAATGGAGAAAAGTGTCTCATATTTTATCTTTGAAGGAAAAAAAATGTTTTCAAACGAGGGGAGGAAAGTGTAATATTGATATCTCTCAGAGAAGGAGAATGTATTTTACTCTAATTTATATTGTGTTTCCAAAATTATTCATAGTAGTATCTCTTTCTTTTTACTTAGTCTCTCTCATTTAATTAATGCATTATTTTTCTTTTCTTCATTTATCATAAAAGAAAGAGATAAAAAATATTAATAATAAATAAGGATAATTTAGATAAAAGAACAATTAATACATAGTATATTTTTTAAAAAAATTATAAAAAGAGACAAGTAAATTTATCAAAAATTTCTTATAATTATGGACGGAGGTATCAGTAGATTTTAGTTTTTGTTGGACAACTTTTATTAATTTAATTATTAAAAAAATTAAGATGTGAAAACCGAAAATTGTGGATTCCGGTTGTCACAGCACGTCTCATGTCTGCGCGCCTGCATTGTTTTTGTGCTTTGTCCATTGTTTTAATGGTTTTACCAATAAAAAAAGAAACGGGTTATTTTTTTCGTTCTCCTAATTTTCAATAAAATAAAAGTGGGTAGCATAGTTAGAATTTGTAACAGGGAAGAAAGTCTCTAAGTTATTGAATTCCCGGTGGCGTAACCTCTTGCTTCAATCACTTGTGATTATTGACCTAAAAAAAATCACTTGTGATTTACTTTCCAAAAAAAAAACACTTGTGATCACCAATAAAAATTTAAAATTGTGAATTAGTCACTTTGTGATCACTTGTTTTAGGTTAAGTGTAACCTATCATCATATTCATTTTCTCTGATGTAGTCAAATATGATATGATATGACTAGAGTAGTTAGTCCGTTCAATTTTTCTGACCTGGAAACACGACTAAAATATAAAATCTAACATAATATATTTGCACGATTACACAGTCAACACTATTAGCCAAAACTACCCTCCAGAATTTGGACTTCGCGATGTGCTGAACAAGGACACATTCGTAATATCAACACATTCAACTTTAGTACCCTCTGACATTTTCAAACGTGAAAACTAATCCGCGTCCGTATTCCTGTGTGTCATATTTTAGAATAGCGTCATGTTAGTATTTGTAGACCAAATCATTTTTATTTAAAACATAAATAATAAAAGGGTATATATATTAAAATTTGTATTTTTACTTCATATTTAATTGTAAAATAAAATAGTACGAAAATATTGAGGAGGGATCAAAATTATTTTAGTGTAAGATTTAAATACTTCTACACCATGCAATAATTTTTTATTAAATAATCGTACCCCAAAATTTACTGTTATTATTAAATAGATTATATTTATAGAAAATTTTAATTAATCCAAAATTAATTTCATTGCGATATGTTGATATTAACATCATTTTATTACAAATTTATTGTTGTTTAAATTTTATAAGATTTAACATAAATAATCAATACAATAATTTAATTATAATGTAACGATTAAAATCAATTGAACTCCCATTTTTTTAAGTTATTAATGGTATAAAAATGTTAACACGTATAACTTTATCCCTCCTTTTACTATTATTATTTCGTGTTGCATAGCAGCTTCCCAAAGTCCTTGGTCAACACGTAATAATCCCTTCAAACCAATGTCCACTGGAAAAACTGATTGAGTCCAAAAAGACAAGCACAGATGTTTCCTTGCCACACTATAAAATGGCACCACTTCCTGCTCCCTTACTTACACCACAACCAAGCCACAACCACAATCTTCCATTCCACCTAACAATTAATTATAATAAGCAGTGCACTAAATAGAGGTCTCTGCAATTAGTTGCTAGCACAGCAACACTCCTTTCCAAATTTTCTTTCAGCCAATTAGTTTCCGAATTAACAATGAGTAGGGTAAAGGCATGTACCCTCTTGAATTTGATTGTAGTTGTTATGTGTGTGGCCATTTTGATGAGTCATAGCAGGGTGGAGGGAAGCAGAGTTTTATGGAATTCGGAGGAGTTTGCAAGAGCTAATCACCTCCAAACATACACAGCCTATGAGCAGGCCAAGAACACCATGCAATTTTGGCTTCAGCGTTTGGATTCTGGACCAAGTCCTAAAGGCCCTGGTCATTGATATGTCCATTATTATTTATTCGATCCATTCAATTTCTAAGCCAAAAAATAAACATACCCAATTTTCCATATAGATAGCTCAATTATTTTATGGAAACCCCCTTATTTTATTGCTTCATCCCTTTCGTTTTTTATATATATAGAAAACATGCGGATCTAGCAAATGCAAAGATCCATGTATATATATATATATATATATATATATATATATATATATATATATATATATATATATATATTTGAAATAAGGTTCTTTAATTTATATTTACGTCAATTTTTTTATTTCATTAAATTAGTCTCTAATCTTTATGTGAATATTGATGATATACAAATATAATGCTATTTTGTTAATTCTGAAATAATATCTGTGCATAACACCGTATGGATAAAATTAAATCGAGCTATGGTTTCTGCGATATTAAAGAATCTGTTAACCCAAATCAAAGTTTTGAATTGTCAACTTTTATTAATTACCTGCAAATTTTAATTAAACCACTACCATCTGAAGAGTCATGACAATGACAAAAGCCATCTAATAGCTTTCTCGCTCTTCCTGAAACCACATCCACTACTTAACATCGACTTCAGGTTCAAAATGAACGATTCAACAATAAATAAATAAATAAATAGTATTATTAGAGGTTGTCTAAGATATTTCTACAAGTTGTACAAAAATTGGAAAAGTCGTGATTTTCTTTTGATTCACCATTTAAATTTTATTGATAATCCTGCTGGTGGCGGAACCACTATAAAGTCATGTCACCCAAAGTCTAGCCTATAGAGCTGTATATTTTAATTTTGTAGTCTTCCTATTCCTCATAGGTAGGCTAAAACTCCACTTAATTTCTTCCACACTTTGACTGCACAACAGCACAAGATATGTGTCTTCCTTTTCTTACTTTCTCCCACCCTTAATTTGGAGGAGTAATGACAGATTCCACTTAATTAATCGAATCTCCAACCCAATTAATTAGAAACTTAAAATACCCCATCTAATAATTCAGCGGTAGAAAGATTAATATGCATAAAACCAAGTTGTGCTCTTAACCTTTCACCCATTGGCCTCTAGTTTCCCACTCTTAATAACTTTCCATTGCCTAATGACTAGGATCTTGCAGTTATATTTTTTATGACAAATTCTCGTTGTGCCAGTGTGATTATGAGTTTAATTAGTGGCCACATTTCAATAAATCGGTATCTAAAATCGGTTGTTAAATCGGTTGCTAAATCGATCAGTGCATATTAGCGACCAAGGGTTTAGCGACTAAAATAAACTCAACCTCTAATTCAGTCTCTAATTAATATAGTAACTAATTCCATCACTTAGTGACCGGTTTTTTGGTATATTTTTTGTCCCCCTAGTATAGTTGTTGGACAATTTTGGTCCTCTAATTTTTAATTACTCAATTTTAGTTTTTATACTTTCAAAGTGTGCAATTTTGGATTATCCGTTAACTTGACATCCAAAATTTAATGGAGATGTTGATGTGGCGATGTAGTGCTGACATGGCCGCAAAGTGCTGACATTGTGCGCTGACGTGAATTTGGAGTTCTGACACGTGTGAACACATGTGGAGCTTACGTGGCATTAGAAATTCAAGGTTTTAGAAAATGCAAAAATGCTAATTCTAATACTTGAACCTATGACCACATAGATACAAATAAACAACAAAGCCACTATGTAACATCCCGGCTGCTTTTCGAATCGACGACTGTCCCCACACACCAATACGGGTCTTTTCAGCATGCTTTGTCCTCATTCACATGCTTTCTAGGAAACTTCCCAGAAGGTCACCGATCACAAAATTGCTCCAAGTCAAGCACGCTTAACTGTGGAGTTCTTAAGTGATAGGCTACCGAAAAGAAAATGCATCTTGTTGGTATGAGTAGTACCAATCAATTATATTAAGTTTTCCTCAACTGTACAGTCCCATACCTGCACAGTCTCAGAATTCCTCTCATTCGGGTATGATTTCGGTTCATTCATGTACCCCTTCGCCTAGAAGCCTGCCAGGAGCCGCTCCTTGTCCGTGCCTCTCTGCACCGACGATCACTCCCCGCCCTCGTCGGCCTCAGGGTGTCACATGCCCACCAGCTTCCACTTGGTTCGTCCCCGAATCATACCGTACTGGGAGAGGACCGACTCCGATACCATTTGTAACATCCTGGTTGCTTTTCTAGATTGACGACTGTCCCCACACACCAACACGAGTCTTTTCAGCACGCTTTGTCCTCACTCACATGCTTCCCGGGAAACTTCTCAGAAGGTCACCCATCACGAAATTGCTCCAAGTCAAGCACGCTTAACTGTGGAGTTCTTAAGTGATAGGCTACCGACAAGAAGATGCATCTTGTTTTCAGTAGCCTATCACTTAAGAACTTCACAGTTAAGCGTGCTTGACTTGGAGCAATTTCGTGATGGGTGACCTTCTGGGAAGTTTCCTAGAAAGCATGTGAGTGAGGACAAAACATGCTGAAAAGACCCATGTTGGTGTGTGGGGACAGTGGTCGATTCAAAAAGCAGCCGAGATGTTACACACTACATTGTATGACTCATTTGGTATATATATGACAAAACCACTACATATAGACTATAGAATTCTTAAAGGAGTTTACACAACTATTTTTTTTGGAGAAAGTACACAACTATTAGAGTATGAACAATAATAAACTACATAATTAACCCCAAAAAAATAAAAATAATTTTTTCTTTATCTTGATTGAAATTTTAAAATAGGATTAATATGTGAATGAGAAAACAAAGATAAAAATGAAAAAATAAATTAAAAAAGATAACTTATAAATGTTTTTACAAACTATAAATAATTTAAAAATAAGATAATTAATAGATAATTTTATATTCAATATTATTTGAAAATATCTCAAGTATTGTTTAAATAAATTAAAAAACAGTAAAATAAATTGAATAATTAATTAAAAAATAATACTAGAATTATAGTGTAAAATATAATTAACGCTCATATTTTAATAATACTAGAATTATATACTAGTATAAAATCTTAAAATAATATTAAAAATTATTTTAACTAAATAAAATTTATTCAATTTTTTTTATTTTATCCTTTTATTTTCATCAATTAATCTAAAATAATTTATTTTTCATTTTTGTCTTTATTCGCTTATTCACATTAATCAAATTTTTTTAAAAATTTACAAGTTTCTATCAAGATAGGGAAAATTATTTTCTAATTCTTGGATTTTTTTTAATTTTTTATTTGTAGTTTATTATTGTTTACACTCTAATTATTATTTACTCCAAAAACTCTTTTAAGAACTCTATATGCAAAATTAGTCATTTAGTCTCTTAACTTAATTATTGATTTCAATTTAGTCCCATAACATTTTTTTGCTTCAAATAGGTCCCTTAAGTTTTAAAAGTAAATCTAAGTAGTCCTTTTTTAACAAAATCAATTGTATATATAGGTTGATATAGGCCAGCAAAATGTTTGAATAGATCAAAATAGATCAGAATTAGGCTATGTGGATAAAGATAGAGACAATATGCATGTCTATGACAATGAAAAAGTAAGTGGAAAAACATAAAGGACTAATTTAAAGCAAAAAAAAAGCTATGAGACCAAATTGAAATCAACAATTAAGTTAATTAAGGGACCAAATGACTAATTTTGCCAACTCTATATATAGAGGTTTTGTCATATAATTCCCAAATAAGTCAAGTGTTGTAGTTGCTCTATTGTTTATTTATATCTATGTGGTCATAGGTTCAAGTCTTACAATTAGCATTTTTTTTTTCATTTTCTAAAACCCCGAATTTCTAAAGTCAAGTAAGTTCCACATGTGTTCACACGTGTCAGCACTCCAAATCCACGTCAGTGCACAATGTCGGCACTCTGCGACCACATCAGCACTACATCACCATGGCAGCTTCTCCGTTAAATTTTGGATGTCAAGTGAACAGATTGATCAAAATTGCACATTTTGAAAGTATGGAGACTAAAATCGAGCAATTAAAAATTTGGAGATCAAAATTGTCCAACCACTATGCTAAGGGGACCAAAAATGCAATTAAGTCTATTTTTTTTATTACTCTTTTTGGATGATGTTGTATTGGAACAAAAGGTTGTTCCATTTGTAACACATATTTTTTAACCTTTTATATCAAAACAAATTATTATTTTTCTTTGATAAATTATTCATATAAAAGATATTTTTATTTTCCTTAAGCAATAACATATTTTTCCTAAGGGAATCAACATAATCAACCTATAGGTGCCTCAAATAAAAAATAATGAATAATAACAACAATAAATAAATTGAATCCTTTTGATTAAATACTTGGATTTATTTTATAGTATGATGGAGGGACGATTAAGCACATAACAATCTCTTTATTTCGCAGATGTCTAACTTTTCAACCTGCTCCTTACTTAGTTATCACTTCTATCAGTATGTGGAAATTGAAATATATATGATACCTATATATATGGTATCATATTCATATATATGATGCATATCCAATTATCCACACATTATATAGAAGCATTTACAAACAGCTAAGTTATAATTAATTAGCAATCAAGGTTATCACCAGGATCAACACCGAGTTGGGAGCAGTATTGGGTATAGTAGTTAACGCGAGCTTGAACAGTGTCGGGGTTTGCACCATCACACTCAAGTTGTCCATTGATGGCTCTGATGGTTGCACCAAAGCCCTGGCTCATGACAGGGCTCACGTTCTGAGTCCAATACCACAATGCTGTCTTGAAGGACACGCACGCGTCATTCGCCACCGTTTCAGGGTCATTCAACCCATCAAAATCGTTACTCTCCCCTGCTGGTCCATAGTTGAAGTTCCATGATAGTTGAATTGGTCCACGCCCATAGTACCCTTTGTCAGGGGCACATGGGTACTCAGTGTTGGTCTCGTCACAATAGTCCTTTGATGCTCCATCGATCTCTTCTATATAGCAAAAATCTGAATGGCACACAAGAGACAATTTATTTATTAATTTGACAAAACTTTTGTACAGAACAGAGGTCTTAATTTGTAGAAAAATCAAATAATTCACTTTTTTTTAATCAAACGGAAAACAATCAATTAATACACTTGTAAACTTATAATAAGTTTTTTTTTAAATTAAAAACTTGATGCTTATTTCAATTGAAAAGCTACTCTAAACCATCGAAGTGCACATTTTGATTCACTTTGGTGGGAGACAAAAATGATTATATTCTAGAGATATAATATTGATTTTAACATATTTGACTATTTTGACTGTTCTCAAGTAGAATTGATATTTTTGTCACTAGAATAGATTCTAACTTGGAAGTTGCGATTTGTAGCTTTTGTCTCTAAACATATTTTTTATCATCAAATTTATTGTTCAACTCATTTTTATGTTAATGTATCCAAACATAAATAACTTTCACTCGATTCACTTTTAATCAAAATCAGTTATATAAAATCAATTCATTCACAGTCAACTTTCCTCGCCGGAGAACCAAACTCACTTACGTCCGGTTTCATGGGTGAAGTGGGCAAAAGCAGCTGCAATCTCACGCTTAGAGTCATCGACGGAATCACTCCTACCAAACTGGTCGTAGGAATCGAGAGCATTGAGGAAAGCATCACGCGAGTAGAAGTACTTCCCTTCACAATCCTCATCGGCTTGATCAATTATGCCATTGAAGAATTCGGGTGTGACGATGTCAGCCACAGAGACATCGTTGGGAGGAGTAGTGTCAGTGTCATTGTCGTCGCCACTTCCATCATCATCATAACAAGGACCCTCTTTGCATCCACTGCCACAGTAGTCATCACCGTCCCCGCAATATCCGTATTGGCTGCAACACAACCCTGCCTCACACCCACAGTTCTGCCCACTTGCACTTTTAATTGGCACCAATATTACCAGCATCAAGGTACTCGCCACTCCTATGATGCCAATGCTTTGAAACTTGTTCCCCATGATCAAAATGTACAATATTCTTAGAGGAGGTAGAAATGGAAGGAAGGAAAGGTACTTAAAAGTGTTTAATCACACTTGATAGAAGATGTTGAGAATTGTGACTTGTGAGCAGAGTGATGCTTGTATTTATAGTGCTCTATATATGCGTTTCCCATATTCGAATAAAAATCCATTTTAAATTACATTCCTTCCCTAGCTAGCTAAGTTGTACAATTTTTAATATCTCGAGTCTACGTGACACACTTAGGAATGATTTGACACTAAATTAAGTTACGTTGACATTGGTGTATGTTGCTAGAAAAATTTCAAAGCAAATCAATAATGTACATGTGATGCAATACATATTTAAAATTTCTTATGTATGAGGGTCTTTATCATGTCACCAATGTCAGAGTGGCTCGACTCGGTGCTAAATCAATCTCATATGTGTCACGTAAACTTTAGATGTTAAAAATTTGACGGTATACCAATGAAGAGGAGAAGTGGTAATTGTTACAAAGAAATTCCATACGAAAATGATGTGAATTTTGATTTGACCAATGAAATTCATTTTTACCATACATCTGAGTGTAGTTAGAAATGGAAAAGAAAAACCACTCAATAAAAAAGCAACAACATGGCAAGCACGAAATTTGGTTTGTGCAAACGATAATTTGAGACCCAACGCTCAATCGGAAATCGGGGACTAAATTATACAATCGCAATACCTAGTGGACCACAAGTGCAATTAAGTATATAATTTTGATTATTTATTGATATATATATTATATTATGTGGTACATATGTCATAACTGATTATGTATGCGCGGTATGTCATATACCATAGTACCATACATGGATATATAATTAGCAAGTAAGATTGTCCCCAGGAGACACACCCAATTGTGAACAATATTGGGTGTAGTAATTGACCCGAGTCTGAACCGTGTCAGGTTTTGCCCCATCACATTCAAGTCCATTGATGGCTCTGATGGTTGCGCCAAAGCCCTGGTTAACAACGGGGCGCACGTTTTCCATCCAGTACCACAGTGCCGTCTTGAAGGACACCACCACGTCGTTGGCCACCGTCTCCGGAGCGTTCAGCCCATCGAAACCGTTGCTCTGCCCTGCCGGTCCGTAGTTGTAATTCCACGTTAGTTGGATGGGTCCACGCCCATAGTAGCCTTTGTTAGGGGCACACGGGTACTGGGTTTTGGTCTCGTCACAGTAGTCCTGTGATGCACCATTAATCTCTTCTATGTAGCAAAAATCTGTATATATAATCCACACGTGCCCATGTTAATTAATCGGCCATTTGCATTAATCAATAACAGTTCTTATATATTCCCTCAATTTCAGTTTATTAGCAATAAGATAGCATATCAGCTACAGCTACGGGCAGCTACCTCATCAGCGCATAAACTAGTTCAACAGCTATTTTTGTCAAATAGAGCCTAAGTATCGTTTGAAGTTTTTCACAATGATTAATTAAGAAAAATAATGAATGAGTTAACGAGTAGAACAATTATACTAAATTGTCCTCATAATTTATTATCATTTTTTAATTTTTTATTCTAATATTAAGTATTAACGTTAAATTACCAAAAATTGCAACGCCTATAAACAAAATTGGAAAGAGAAATTAATCTGTTGTATTGAAAAAAAAAATGAAATTTAATCTGACATTTAATATGGAATGAAAGGAGTATATAAACATATTAATTAGAGAACTTACGTCCAGTTTCATGGGTGAAATGGGCGAAAGCAGCTGCAATCTCACGCTTAGACTCATCCAGTGTGTCAAGCCTACCAAACTGATTGTAGGAATTGGCAGCATTGAGGAATGCATCGCGTGTGTAGAAGTTCTTTCCTGCACAACTAGCATCAGCCTGATCGATTATACCGTTGAAGAATTCTGGTGTGACGATGTCAGCCACCGATTGGGCGCTCACATATTTGGGCACCACCGTCATGGTCATGATCACAAAGGCTCCCACAAATACTCCTGCACTACGAATATTCATCATGGTCATGGTGGGAAGAATACAAATCGTTGGTTGGTAGTTTCTGATTGACAAGGTAGAGCACAGAGGGACGTATATTTATAGTGCTATGTAGTACTGGTTGCTAGCTAGGACTTTGATTATTGAACTTGTTTCATATTGCGCCGCTCAATTAACGTTCCTGGTTGACGATTTGACATTTCAGTCTGAAAATTAGGACGACATTAATTATAAGAATATGATTCTTGTTCTAGAAATTAAAGACTGGATTATTTTTGACTTTGATTTGTACACCAATAAGGTCTAATAGGATGCGTTTGATTCGCATTGTAGCAGGAAAAGCAGAACAACGCAAAACAAACCCTTGAGTTATTATAGGACAATTTTTCACTTTTTTTTTTTTAAATCAAACGGGCCTTAGATACTGTAGCTTTCGGTTATAGTGCTGCCATTCAATTGAGGTGGGACAGTGGTGTCATTATAATTCATCTGACTTCTGCGTGTGAATGAAAAGCCGATAATAAGAAATGTAGGAGTAGTCTACACGGTGCTTAGCAATTAATGATCGATGTACAGTTTTCTTGATTTTTATTTAATGAGTTTTTAATTTTTGTTCTAAGGTCTTCTCCGATGACACGTTTGGAGTGTCTTTGCAAGTACCCACCGCCACTGCTCTCTGCTAACAACCCAAGTTGAGCCACTAGTTCAACACCCAGCTCACAGCCTGCTTTAAACATTTCTCGGACAGTGCATTTTTTTTAAAATTTTTGGTTTTTGGATTTAGTGAATGAGTTTTGAGAAAAAATATTTAAAATGTAGTATAATTAATTCAGTTTATAAAAAAACTTGAGTAAAAAACGAGAATGTGAGATATTTAAGTAGAAAAAAGTGATTGAATGAAGGAGTAAATTATAACAATTAAAAAAAGTTAAAAAAAAAAACTAAATTATACTTAAAAATTATTAAGACACTAAATCACATATTTAATTATAATAAAAAAATAAATCACGATTAAACCAAAATTTCCACTAAAACTATATGAAAAAGAGTAATGTATTTCACTATTTTGTGATAAAAACTTTCAACTGAAAAATGAAAAATTAGTATCACTTGCAAAGTTGAAGTAATATTTTGTTCTCTTTTTTTCTTAAAGAAAAAGGTTAAGGTTATTATAGGTTTATCCATTCCTGAGACGGAGCCGAAGGTGGTGGAAAAGGGGGAAGGGATGTCCACCTCACTCTCACTTCATTCCAATCCCATAGCGATAAAATGGTTTTCACCTTCCCATTTTCCCGTAAGCGCTAAGCAGAAAATTTCTTTCTTGTCCTCATTCTCACTTCTCACTTCTCGCTTCTCATTTTCCTTTTTTGTTTGTTTGTTTGCAGGAATTTGCCAACAAGGTGAGTTACAGGCCTTCGCCAACGATTCCGCTTCATTGTTCTCAGGTCCTCTTGAGTCTTCACTTCCCATTGTTTTTTCCGTTTCAATTCTCTAAATAAATTAAAAAAATAACTCTATTGCATCTATGGACTCTTATTTTCTCTGTATATAACAACAACGGCATTGATTTGTTGAGTTCGTCTTTGGAATTTATTCGTCGCCTTTTATCTCTCAATCTAAATTGTTACGAATGAAAAATCATTTATGGTAATGATTAAAAAAATGTCGCATTCCAAATAAATTGTGAACTCACAGTTTTTGATTAGGTTTTGCAGTAATTAATGTCGGGAAAAATCCGAAACTTAATTTAAACCTAAACGTAAAATTAAAATGAAATGTTGTTCATCCATTAGTACTTCCTCATTCTGACCTACAGCATTGTATTTTGTCAGGCAGTAAAATTCCTTTAAAATGTTTGACAGGAAAGAAGCAATGCACTCCATGTACATGGGCAAGAGGAGAGCATTGGGAGAGTGAACACTGCATCAATCACAAACGACCACGTTTTATGCAGCAATTCACCAGCGATTCAGCAAAGTGGCCTACCTCCTCTAATCAGTGCATTGAAAGCCTCAGCTGAACAGAATGTTGCCAGTTTTCACTTTCCTGGACATAACAGAGGCCATGCTGCTCCTGCTTCGTTGACTCGGCTCATTGGAATAAGACCATATGTTCATGACTTGCCTGAGCTTCCGGAGCTTGACAACCTCTTTTGTCCCCAGGGGCCCATATTAGAAGCACAAACAGAAGCAGCCAAACTGTTTGGATCGTCACAGACGTGGTTTCTTGTTGGAGGTACTACTTGTGGGATCCAGGCAGCAATAATGGCAACCTGTTCACCGGGAGATTGTCTGATTCTTCCGAGGAATTGTCATTTATCTGCTATATCTGCCATGGTGTTATCTGGTGCTGTGCCTAAGTTCATCGTTCCTGACTATAAGAATGATTGGGACATTGCTGGTGGTGTCACTCCATTACAGGTGACTCAGATATTACACAGTATCATATTGTGTCTACATTTTGTGAAAATTTGGTGATAAAAGAAAGTGGCATACTCGCAAATGATATGAGCATAATTGTCATATTCATTCAAAAAGCAATCTAATATGTTTCTAACTTACACAGAAGATGAGCTTTTGTTCTGAGTTTGTGATTTTTTAGTGTTTTCAAAAATGATATTTGATATACTGTCTTCAGATTCTTCTGGTAATCTCATCTAATGTTGTTCTCACTTTTTTTTTTCTTTCTGGTGGGTGGGATGGATGGGCGATGTTGCAGGTATTGAAAGCTATCCAGGAACTAGAAATGGAAGGGAAAAAAGCAGCAGCAGTTTTCATCACTTCACCCACTTATCAGGGTATTTGCAGTAACTTGAGCGAGATCTCTGAGTTGTGTCATTCTCGTAAAATTCCTTTGATCGTCGATGAAGCTCATGGTGCACATCTAGGATTTCATTCTGAACTGCCTAGCTCAGCCCTCCAGCAAGGGGCTGATCTAACTGTACAGTCTACTCACAAAGTTCTGTGCTCTCTTACTCAGTCATCTATGCTGCACATGTCAGGTAGTATTGTAGATAAGGAAAAAATTTCTAGGTGTCTCCAAACTCTACAAACCACAAGTCCTAGTTATCTGCTTTTGGCATCCCTAGATGCTGCTAGAGCTCAACTTAGTGAAAGCCCTGATATAGTATTCAACCAAGCGATTGAATTAGCCAATGAAGCAAAGTGCTTGCTAAAACAAATCCCTGGCATCTCAGTGCTTGAGAATTCAAGCTTTCCAACCTTTCCTGCAATTGATCCCTTGCGGCTTACTGTAGGTTTTTGGAAGCTTGGTTTATCAGGTTACGAAGCAGATGAAATCTTATACAGGGATTTTGGAGTTGTCTGTGAACTTGTTGGGAATAAATCTATCACTTATGCTCTTAATCTTGGAACTCATAGGGACCATGTCCAAAGGCTTTTATTGGGAATAAAGCATCTAGCTGCAACATATTCTTCCATTCAGCTACCTGAAGAGAGAGTGCTTACTGATCCTGCACCCTTTGATGATATAATCATGAGTTTGATCCCTAGAGATGCCTTTTTTGCAAGTAAAAGAAAAGTAACAATGAAGGAGAGCATTGGTGAGGTTTCAGGGGAGCTTATATGTCCATACCCTCCGGGCATACCGGTATTGATCCCTGGTGAGGTTATTACTGAGAAAGCTGTTGATTATCTACTCCATGTTAGGAGTAAAGGTGCTGATATTACTGGAGCATCTGATCCCTCGCTTTCTTCTATAGTTGTTTGCGATGTATAGTAAAAACAACTGGTGAGAAGCACCTTGAAGTTTAAACTTCCCAAGTGCCCTTCTTTGGCCTTTGCATCACAGCAGAAGGTCTCATAATAGTTGACAAAGATTTCACATAGCTGAAGAAATTCATAGGCAGTTAGTTAGTCAGCTCATACTACTAATGGCTGTTATAGTTGGTAGCTTTTCTCCCACTTTAATGGATTAGAATGAAAGGGTCATACTGAATTTTTGTTTAGTGAAAATGCTACCAGTTTCCAATGCTTTAGATATGGTTCAGAATCATTGGAAAAGAAATGTCATACATAAGTCACGACACTGGGCATGTTAAAAGTTAATCCCTATGGCTTGAAGCAAACCTGCAATCACCTGGGCGCAGCCCAATATAAGAAGAAAATGACTTCTAATTGGATATATAATTTTATACTTAACTGATAGATTTACAGAATATACAAGAAAAGGAAGTGTTTATACGATGTTTCATTATTTGTATATGCCATTGAAGTTACGGTGACGTGAAAAGTCAAATCTTGAGAGGTCAATGCCGGATACCAGCAATAACTGCAATGTATGTTCATCCTACCATCCTGGTCCTCAGTAATTGTCTGTTTTCAATTTTCAAAATTAAATAGTAGTCTGAAATGTAAACGCCAACTTGTTGACCTATGGAAATTTCAGATTTCAATCCTATGAAAAAGTCAACTAGACGATGTTGCTCAGAGTAATACTTCTGTAAATTTGGTGTACTTAACCCGGGTTTAATTAATTAATGATTAATTATCATAGTTGAAAATGCCTTTGATTGCCCCGTGCATTCATTTTATGTTTATGCAAGGATATCTTTGACGCTGAACAGTTGAAGGAATCTAATGCCCCGATTGCCTTCTACTCTAGTACTTCGATGCTTAATTTAAATTACAATAAATATTCAAAATGTTATCCAGTGCAGTGCAGATCTTTTTTTTGTTTTTGTTAGGCTTAATTGTAATTTTAGTCTCTTATTTTTTACGAATGTACAATTTTAGTCACTTTTCTTTTAAATGAGCCAATTGGGTCCCTTATGTTTTATAAGTGTGCAATTTTGGTCGAACTGTTAATTCACAAACATAGTTAGCTGACCTGGACAAACGACACTGACTAAAAATGCTGAAATGACATCCTACATGACAAATGAACTTTGACTGACCAATTAAAAATTTACACCTAATAAAATAAAATAAAAAACACTATTTCCCTTTCTCTTTCTCTCTCTGCTGCATCGCCTTCCCCTCCCCCCCCCCCCTCTTTCTCGTCCTTCGCCAACCCGCCACCCAACTCCCACCATCACCGACAGACGGTGGCCAACGGTGGTGGCATGAAAGGGCCCTTTATTAGACAAAGCTTCCCATGCACCCCTTGTTCCTAAATCAATGGAAAAAGAGGAACCCACTGATCGGAACCGCACCCAATTTCTTATGGGTAAAAATCATTCATTCAATCAAAACCCAGTAAAAAACATAGCCATTGAAGATGTGAGAGAGAACTTGGGTAGAAGAAAGCCTCAATCTTTTTACTAGTTCTAGAGAGAGAGAGAAGATGTGTGGAGAAGATGTATAGAGGAGCTATTATCTCCGATTTCCTTTTCTCCGATTTGATCTAAGCCCTTTCTCATGAAACCCTAGATTTCATCTCAGAAAATGCAGAAAAATAAAATGCAAAAACCCTAGTTTGCTTCAATAAAGCTTCAATTTTTTCATATGGAAGATCGAAACTTGTTTGGCCCAGGCCTCCAAGGCAACATCGAAAGGCTCCAGGGCAAAATCGAAGCGTCGTAGGCTTAGGGAACTGATTGAGGAGGATGAGGAGAAAGAAGAGGAGGTTCCTGTGCTTCCTCGGAGGAGGAGGTTGGTGAAGAAGCTTGGGGATGATTTTGATCGTGTGGCTGTGGCTACTCCTGAGAACGAGGGATCTAACGGTGGTGGTGGTTCTGATTCGACGGCGATGAAGACTCGGAGTCGTAGACTAGTTAAGGTTGGTGATGCATTGAAGAAGGTGGTTGAAGAGGGAGAGAAATCGAATCCCAAAGGAAACAAGAGTAAGAGTGATGAAGGTGAGAAGAAGAGCCATGTTTCTGGAATTGGGGTTAGAACTTCACCTAGATTGGCTAAGCGTGAATCCAATTAGTCATCATGTAATATAAAATCGTGTCTCTTTCTATCTGATCTGAGTCAAGCTTTTTTTTTTTTGAAAGTTCTGTAGAAGCTGTTTTCATTTGTGAACAAGAAAGAGGGAAAAATGACGAGAGAGAGGTGGGGAAGGGGAAGGCGAAGCAGGAGGGAGGGAGAGAGAGAGAGAGAGAGAGAAAGGGAAATGATGTATTTTTATTTTATTTTATTAGGTGTAAATTTTTGATTGGTCAGTCAAAGTTCACTTGCCATGTAAGATGTCATTTCAGCATTCCTAGTCAGCACCGTTTGTCCAGGTCAGCTAACTCTGTTTGTGAATTAACAGTTGAACCAAAATTGCACACTTATAAACATAAGGGACCCAATTGACTCATTTAAAAGAAAGGGGACTAAAATTGCACATTTGTAAAAGATAGGAGACTAAAACTATAATTAAGCCTTGTTGTTAATACATTAAACGCCTGGCATACAGCAGAAGAGAAAAATTGTTGGGACAACAACATAGATTGAATGTGAGAACTACAGGGAAAGAAAAGGTATTGGAACTGATCTTTTTACCTGAGTGGCACTCATGACCACACCAGCACTTTCCGGTTACCATAGTGCACTGTTCCGTATGAGATCAGAATGGTGCTAAAGCCACAACAGAGAAATAAATCACTATCCCAGTACCCCTGAACAAATGCAAACAAATGAAGTGGGAATGGTAATGGTATGCTGCATAAGATCTATATAAGCTATTTCTATATATAATTATCTTTTTTTTTTCTTAATATATCATAAGTTAATTTTATAAACTATTTCAAAATACCTAATAAAATTTTTCAATGTGGTAGTGTGGTGTTAGTTTGGAAATTGAAATTGGTTCGTGGACTGGGCTGCACTGACCCCACCCTGTTGTGGCAAAGCCGCAAAAGAGAAAGGGATAAGACACCATCATTCATGCAGACCAAAAAAAACAGGCACCATCATCCATCCGTCGTAGGATAGAGCTGAGTGTCAGTGAAGAGAGAGACACGAGAGGAACATGAACAATAAAATGATGATAGCCTCCAACTCCAATTCCATTACACTTGGAGTTGGTTCATTCACAACTTGCCCAGTCACCAGAACTCGAACCTGCTGCAGTCATGTCCACGTTCTTGCTAGTCCAAATGCAAAATCAAGAGGCACTTTCTCTCTCAGTCTCAGTCTGTCCCCCAGGAGAATGAGGTACTGATTTACTTCACATATTTCTTTTACTACCCACCCGTACTAGTTTCACTCTCCTTTTATGTTTTGAGATTTGAGAATGAGTTAATTTAACTAACAACCGTATTACTTTTGTGGAGGATAAGATACGGCTTACATTTTTTTTGTTTGGACTACATACGGCTTACTTGTTTTGCTTTTATGTTTTTGGTTGCAGCTTAGATATTCTCACTAATCCCACTAGGACAACTCCCAGACACCTCAATACGCCAATTTCAGCTCTTAGTTCAGGTGATTTTCGGACCCATTTTCCTTTGCTGGATTTAATATATGTGAATGGATCGACTAGGGAGTTTTAAGTAGAGAAAATTGGCAAATATACCAAGTTGGTAATACCAACTGCTTTGCATCCAAAATTTATCCCGGAATTCTTTGAGGGTTTGCTTGTATATCCGTTTTGCAGTGTGTTCTAACTAGTGCTAAATTAATATTATGCTCTTGCATTGTAGGTTTAGAAGCATCTATTACAGATTCCAACGAGATTTCAGCCATCTTAACAGATGCCAAAGTAGTTGCAGAGGCCGGAGAGGAAAATAAAATACAAGTGAGCATGCACCAAAAACTGATTCCAATGTAGAATTGCTGTTCTGGCGTTTTAATTTATTTGTCTTAATTATGTACTGCACCATATTACTTTTATTTATACAAGCAGATAAGAATTGAAGCTAATGTTGCTGTAAGCATATGTTTTAATTGTAATCCATACATTGCCACCGGTATACCATGTAACCTGCAGCTTCAAATATAAACAAACTGTGGCTAGATATGTTACTATAACAAGCCTTGTCTTTTTCCCTTTAGCCTCCCCCTTATATTACGTATTATTTTTACTGAAGCGTGTTTCTCTAAATTATAGCACCACGTTAATTTTATGTTTTCATTTTCTTGTACCCCTGCTGTTTTGAGGCTTGATTTTGTGATCCGATGGCTTAAATGGCAGCTACGAGTGGATTTGACTGGTGATCAAACACAAAAGGTATTTGACCGGATCCTCATAAACTTAGGCCGTACTGCCCCACCAGTTCCTGGATTTCGAAAGCAAAAAGGAGGTAAAAAGCTGCATTATTGATAAAGATTGATACCATGATGCACTTTGATACACAACATATCTATTTGTTATTGCATTTTTCACTTTTATGCCCTATTATGATTCACATATTGCAATACATGCCATGAACATATACACATGAGCTTGGCAATTGCTATAAGATCCCCTCCCACAAATTCAAAAACCCTTATCCTCAAGAGTTACTTGAACACAAGGTATTATCAACCACAATCTAGACTTACTATAAACTGATAACCATCTTTTCTGTGAAATAAGAGCAATTTCATTCTAAAGCTCCAATTGTCAGCTGCTTATGCCCTCAATTACAAAATACCAAGGCCTGTGTCTTCTCAATTACAAATTATCCATTGAGAAGCACTTCCTATTTAAATTTATTACATATTTCTTGCCATTGATATGATTTTACATGTGATCCATTCTCCAGTTCATCATAGTTCATTATTTTATCAGCAGAAGAAATTGCAGTTCATGAATTTTAACTTTATTACTTTGTGCATGTGATGTGCGAACTGCTCCAGGAAAATCATCAAAGGTGCGCGATTTCGTATGAAGTTTTTATATTTTTTAATTATTGTTTAGTAACTTTTAATCTATAAATTATTCACTCATTCTTCTGTAATATTGTTAATAACATGAATATAGTTAAAATGTTAGCATTCATCGCTTGGATGGTTAGTTTTTTCTATCGATTATCTTTCCTAGGAATGAGTTTTCTCTCAAAAAAATTACTTTTGACAAGGCAATCATTCTTTGAGCACTGGTGAATGCAACAGAACATCCGTAGATCATGATCATGCATGCTATATTCTTCCTTGAAGATGACTTGGTTTGGAAATCCATACAGATCCCGAAAAGCTTCCTCGTGCAGATGCTTGGGGAAGAACGTGTCACTAAGTTTGTAATACAAGAAATACTCAACTCTACCATGGCTGATTATGCTAAAAAGGCAAGTGATTTTTACCCCTCCATGTGTGGCTGTCAATATCATGGATATAAACTAAGCTTCACATTTGATGACCCAATACCAGGAAAACTTGGATGTGAAGGACTGGAAGATTAACACTACTCAAACAGCAGAAGAACTCAAAAAATCATTCATACCCGGAAATGAATTTGGCTTCAATGTTATAATTGAGCCTCAAAATTCGTAAGATAGATAACTTGTTTTGAGGCATCTAGCTGTTGAGCTTAACCAGATTGACGGTTAATGGAGCAACAAGGTTTGTCTCACTCAATGATATGCAGCTTAAAGAGTTACTTTAATGTTGGTCAGTTTGGTGTAACTCATAAAGATAAAAATACGCTGAAATATTCTGATACGAGACATACACGAAAAATGTATATGAAACTCATATTTAGATTTTTCATCATGTGTTTTTAAGGTGATAATAAACCAACTCTAGCGTGATATATTACAGACTTCAAATCTCTTTGTAGCCTTTTAAATGGAGACTTGTCAATTACGACCTTCATTTTTTATGCTCTTGTCATTGTGTGTCTGCATTTTGCTTAATTCAATGTTCCTACATGTTTCTGCATAATTACATGTTTTGTTAAGTGGAAAATCCCCAATTCATAACTTAAGATTAAATAGAAATATCCAAGTAGTTGGGGATTTTGAATGTGAAGAGAGACATAAGACAATTAAACTCACACAAAGAACAATTAAATGGGGTACACCCGTACAGTCTCCTATGCATTTAAGATGGAAATAATATGTAAACTTAAAAAAGCTTTTCATATGGCCCGATAATGGAATCACGAAGATCGGAGAATAGGCCAAAGAGGGAGTACTGCCGTAGGTTTTGCACTTCATACCAAGAATTAAGAGCATCAAGATTCTTGTCAGTCCCTGAGAATGCCAACTGTATGCCAATGTTGCATGCAGTCCCACCATTTTTCTGACACTGTGTGTTTGGCACTGCACAGTCTTGCTTATTCAGGCAAACACTTCCATTAGGACATGCATCGCAACCGAAACTCTTCCAAAACAAGTTTTGAAGGGTTCCCTCTTGAAATTCAAGAACCTGTTAATCAATCAATTCAGCCAAATTCAAAATTACATTCCTAGAAATGTGGTCGTAAAGGAAGTTAAGTTCCTACAGAAGCACAACTTGAGCATTATGTCAAATGTGTTTACCAAAGTGAAACTAGTAATTGTGTGACTGTTGTCGGCAAACATAACTGGTAGTGACCTTGCTGCATATTTCTGTCCAGCAAATGAAACCATATATCCACCAGTTGTGCCCTGATAAACTCCCAAAATTAGTAGAGAAACAAACAACCAAATTTTTTTGCCAAAGAATATGTGGCTGCAGGAGTGTTCAGCATTGAAATCATAATATAGAAACAACTCTTCAAATGGAACAATGCATATTATCAAGACATCAAAGAATTTTTCTAATAATGCCAGTTGGTAGCCTCCTAACTCAATGACAAAAGTGTCTTAAAATTCTTGCTGAACATTTGATTAGCTAGTAGACAGTCTCAATAACAAAGAAGTGCCACCAATTAGGCTTAACATTTATAATTCTAAACCAACACAAGCTAAATACATGCAGATACCTAATATATGCATGTTTGGTTTTCATTTGCAAACGTACGTTTGAGTCTAAAAGTTCATTTGTCCAAAAAGAACTCTATAGTTATTTTGGGTTTAAATTACCTTTACAATCTTCCAACTGAAAACCAAACATGCACTTTTGTTGAGAACATCTCCTATTCGTGGCATTGCAATATACACAAAAGCATTCAGTATTGAATCATGAAAAAAACAGAGATATAATTGCATACATACCGGGTCTAAGGTGCTCCTGTTAATGGTGAGTAGGGAGATCTCATCAACCTTTGGCCTAAACAGAGCAACTTGTGCTCCTTTGTTTGGGAGGTCGAGGCGCGAGTCACAAGGTGAAAGCTGTGGACCATTACCTTGGGAGAAAAACTGCTTGTCTGAAAAGGCAATACCAAAGGTAAAACCATCCCCTCTCTGAACTTTAGCATCAAGACATGGACTATAAACATCATTTGTATCAGCTGCATCTGCAACATTATACATAGCCATAGCCATCACAGCAATGATCACCACATGTTTCACCAAGGCTGTTGTTTCCCTTATCTTGGACATGGCAAAAACAAGTTCTTCGTCCATCCCCATCTTCTTCAACAGGGTGATCATTCTCTCTAAGCAAAACAAAAAGGGAAGAATAAAACTAGTTATGTAATTTGAATAAAAAATCCTCTTTTTTTTCGTCAACATGTATGTGGGACAGAAAAGAACAATATTTGTGGTGATGGAAACAAAGTGGTGTCAACATTTGCAAATCATTCAGAATGAAAAATACAACGTGCGGCACATTAATCCAGGATAATATGATAAATTAATTAATTAAACAATGGCAATGGGAAGATGTATTTGAATAAAAGTTACTTAAGAAGCAAGGGAACCGATCTACATGCCTCAAAAAAATCAAAGTATACGAGTTTTGTATCTCAAGAATGTCGAAGAGATCCAAATTGAGGGTTGGCGTGTCTATGATTCCAAGACATTAAGGTCAACTAATCCAGGAGGGATGGTGGCAAAGAAAGCGGTTATGGAAGTTGGCTCTTACGAGATATTAAAAATTGGTAATTGGTAATGATACCAAGGGTTAAGGGTTGATAAAAAATTATACTTAAGAAGATAACTTTTTTAATATTTTCTAATGCATTATTGGATAATATAATAGTCTAAAAATCTTTAAACCGACTCTTTAAACTTATGTAAGAGTAGGATTATAAACGGGTGTTTGTGATGTATTGTAATTAAAAAAATATATACTAGTTACTAAAAGATTCGCGTTTATTAATTTGGTCCGGTCCCTTAATGGTTTTTAATTTTTAATCTGTCATCTAAATATTGAAGTGAATGATATACGAACTTATGATTGAGCTAAAATAAAACTTTATTAATTTATGCTTTTAATTAAAACTAAAGGTATAATTGGAACAAAATGGTAAATTATACATTGAAATCATAAAACAATCCAAGATTTAAGAGAAAATAAAAAAGCTAAAACAATCAAAGAAAAAGCTAGCTACTACTGCATACGTTACCATTACTATTTTCGTGCATGGCCAGTGGCTTTCATGCAAGCTTTTATGACTTGCACAATTCTATTTTCATAGGTTCCGATGTTACATTGGTCCCCATTACAATGAGAAACCTTTCATCTTACCCTTTCTCCTTTTAACATCTCATGTCATCAATTTTGTTTTTTATCAGTTATATAAAAAACGAAAAAAAATAATTAAAATATATAAAAAAAAATATCAATCAAGTCCCTCATCAGGATCATCACCTCTTCACCTAGGCCCAAAAATTAAAATTAAAATTGAAAATACAAAAATATATACTAGTTAAGAAACAAAAAAATGAAAAAAAAAAACAGCAGCATAATGATATACTTTCTGGCTTCTGCTCCTTCCCATTTTGAGCCTCCAACGCTTCTTTATGCTACTTGCCATTTTCAGCCTCCAAGTGGTCCTTCTCTTTTGTTATTTTCCTGTGGCAAAGATCAAAGAATATATGCATCTCATATATAGACATCAACATAGGAAGTATAGACAGATATATATACACAGAATAGGGAAGGAGGGGATTGTTTTCTTAGGCTTCGTTTGGGAGTTAGGAGGGAAGTGCTCAAGGTGTTTAATGTTCACCCATCTCATATTTATCTATGGAAGAACACCTTGCTTTAAATCCTTCCTTACATCTCATATTCCCTTCTTTTACATCTCATATTTATGGGTTTTATTTCTATGGCGGAGCAACATATATATAACTTGAGCAGACTAATGGATTTGGTTTGCAGGCTGTTGTTTTGATATTGAAGGTTTGGAACTTCTAGCTTTGTAAAAATTATGTATGAATGCATGTATTTTTTATTTTTTTTGTGTTGAAGCTGATGAAATTGTGTATGTTATGGGAGAAAATGTTCTTTTCACCTGGGCTTTCAGTTCCTAGTTTTTTGTTTCTTTTATAAAAATAATTAGTACTGGACAGTGTCCTCATATATTCATCCTATTCTTTCATGTTCTGTTTTCTACCTGCAATAAGCATGAAATTTATAACATAATAAAGCATCCCAAAAACCATCTGCAATGAACATTATGTGTGTAGCTTAGTAAGGCCTAGAATCTATATGTTTAACTTCTGTATTTAAATGGGAAAAGCAAAATCAGGAAGGTAGATAGAAATAAAAAATTTCATTTGATTTTAATGTAAGGTTTTTTTGCACCCGAACCTTGTAATTAAATGCTAACCATTCCAGTACCTCATAAAAAGGTATAAAGAACTTCATTAATGTTAATTGTAGAAAACAACTATCTTTTTGAATACTGCTTGAGTTCATATATAAAAATGAAAAACTTCTGCTTGGCTACAAGTATGGTATACATGTTCTGCACTTTCTCTTCTTCCTTTTTAATTAGTACCAAAAAGAAAAAAAGAAAAGTATATAAATCTTAAGGACCTTCCAGAAAGAGAGCAAGAGCAAGTGGTCGCTTCTGTTTTTTTTTCCTCTATTTGTATTGGTTGTTGGAAATATCTTGATTTCTGAATGCTTAATCTTAGGATATTTGATTCAATTGTTGACGGTGCTGTTTTGACTCCTCTTTTTAGTTTGAGTGAAACCTTTGTTAGCTTGCTTGTGTTATTCCAATGGATGCAGAAATGATTTTATTATTCCAATGTCTATTTTTGTTGATATAAATCTGCTGGTAACTGACCTTTATAAAGGGAGAAATAGAAATCTTCAGGGTCTGGCATGTGCTATTCTTAAGCTTTGGTGCTAGTTGCTTGTGAAATTGACCTTGTCTGTGTGTAATGTCATCTGCACTCTCAAGTTGTGGTTGAACTCAAATGCCAATTAGTTCAGTTTTTTATAGTTTTTTACATGTAAATGTTAGTAATTAATATTAATATGTTATATTAGTGGAAGAATTTAGCTAGCTAAATTTAGCTAGCTAGGTTCCTATGATCTACTGATTCTTTTTAATTCAACCTGTTAAGTTGAAAATCTTTTTAATTTGTATAATGTTCCCAAATCAAACCATATATATATATGGTAGATCCAACAAAGAAACAACCGGGAGAGATGGATCATGATCAGTTGCAGGACAAGCCATCCTTCTTCACCATCATCAGGGAAGGCCACAACACCAACCGCATGGTAATATATAATATAGTTTTGTACTTTTGCTTATACTTTTCTCCCATTATTAATTGATCATCTCATGCTATTACAATTTCTGTTCTTCACTACTGAGAAACACTTGCCTTAATTTCTTTGGATGCTGACAAATTATATATACATATCAAAAGCAGGATTGTTAACATTAACATTTTATATGTAACAATAAATGTTCTTTTGCCATGACTTGCAGAAAATCCCACCTAATTTTCTGAAGTATTTGGATGAAAACGTGAGGAATGCAATTCTGACAGGCTCTTCTGGTGACCAGTGGCAAGTAACTGTTTTAAAGGAAGGAAATGACAAGTATCTGCAAAATGGATGGCCACAATTTGTGAGAGACAACTCAGTGATGCATCAAGAGTTCTTGCTCTTCACATATAATGGAGAAAACCGGTTCCAGGTGCAGATTTTTAGAAGGAATGGATGTGAGAGACCATCCTCCAAAAAATTAAAACTTAAACAAGAAGCTGCTGCCACCCCAAGCGTGGTGAGGGCAAAAAGGGGTAGAGGTAGACCAAGAAAAACCCCTGCCGCTTCAATTCGTTAATTAAACCCTCCATGTATCCATGTCTTGTAGTCCATACTGCTAATGTTTAATTGTGCTCTGGGATTGGATTTAGATTGAGACTTTTATTTTTCTTTTGATAGTGTGAGGGGAGATTTGAACTTGGGTATTTGGTGCTACAAATGCTAAGCTCTACCAACTGAGCTAACACCTCTTTTATAGATATTTGACTTTGTTTGTAATTGGTATGAGTTTAATAGGGACGTGTGATTTCCTGTTGAAGCCTATATATATGTAATTCAAAGTTTGTTAATTGGTTCGATCAGATTGATTCTATGTAGATACTACCCCTCCCTCCCCCCTTTCAGTTAGGACGTATGCATTAATTTAATGGTTTGAATTAACAGCTAATATAACATTTGGCATATTTATTTATTTGGAAAGTGGTGATAAAAATCACCATCTACATCTATATGTAAGAAGCCATGACTGATTGAGATTTTAGAGCATCACAATTAGTGGCAGAGGCAAAGACTTACTATTAGAGAGGCAATAGTTAAAGATACCAAGCCAAAAACTTATTAGGAGACCAATAGTGAAAGACATTGAGTCAAGGACCAAAAATGTAAGTTGTTACTTTAAAATCAAGTTTAGTGTAAAATTTAGTGTACTTTTTTTAATTTAACGTAAAAATTATTTTTTATCATTTCTAATCAAATCAATGTTTGGAGGCAAAATCAATTTACCTAACAATAACTAAAACATCTCTTTTTTTTTTTTTTACTAAAATCACATTTTACAGTGGAAAAAAATCAATTATGATACTTTTAACTTTCAAACCAAACACACTTATTTTACTCATGTCAGCATGAGATAACTAGTGGGGGACCACGGAAAATTAAAGGTGACCACCATGTATTATTTGGCAAATTCTACTGTCTCATTGAAGGTAGAAGAATGGAATGGGAGGAAGAGAGGGATTTTATTTCCTTGTATTGTCAAAATTCTCTCACTCTAGGATTTCTCCTTTTCTGTTTTTGAGGGCCATGTTTCTCTGAATAGTCTGAGATTTTCTCATTAAACCAGCATCTCTATAAATGGAAATTGGAAAGCACAAGGAAAAAAGTTATATAGAAGTCTGGCCCAGCAGTTGCACTTAGCCACTTACAGTTACATACCGGAGAAAAATCAAATTATCATACAATTAATTAAACAATCCATCCTCCAAAAAATGTAGGCACAAAGGAACTACGTAAATTGAACATGCCTTTCATATTTCTCAAGCTGTTTGACTGTACTCTATAGGTAGACTACAGCTAGTTGTATACAACTTTCTACTCAATGATAAATGTTATTAATTAATGGGCTTAAATATGTTTTTGGACCCTCATATTTGATCAAAATTCGATTTTAGTTTCTCAAATTTAAAGAGTATATTTTTAGTCCCTAATTTAATGAAATTATGCTATATTTAGTGTCTGGCCATAGCTCTATTAAGTTTTTTTGATTATGTGGCAAACGACATTACACGCAAGCACTTGTCAGGTGTCTTACTTATCATAGTTAGCGTTCTAAGTGTTATCAATGGGTCGATTTAGATGGATAAAGGATCATTTTCACCGTAAATAATGGATCGATCTGGACCATTAATAACACTTAGGATGCCAATAAGATAAGTGAGACACGTGGCAAGTGCTTACGTGTAATATCGTTTGCCACTAAACAAAAAACTTAACGAAGTCATGGTAAGAGACTAAATACGACATATTTTCATTAAATTAGAGACTAAAAAAACACTCATTAAATTTAAGGGACTAAAAACAAACTTTGATCAAATATGAAGAACCAAAAATATATTTAAGTCTAATTAATGTTACGTAGGAGATATATACCCGATTTCGTAATACAACTTCTACATGCAGTGTATATATGTGTGTACATAATAAAAAAAAGCAAGATTCAGATTTTCATTCAATCCACGCATGCATATATAAAATCTCATGCAAAAATACTTTTAGAAATATACTTTACTTAATAATTATTTATTATAACATATTTTCGTAGGAATTTACATCATTATTTAAACTTATCATCATTTATAATTTAATTTATAAAATATAGAAGAAAAATAATGCACTCGTCCGAGCAACTTGTGACCCGTGATCCTATTGACAATTTAGCTCAAACTTTGAATCATGTTAAATGATTATTTAATTACCAATATAACATGGCACAACACAAGTAGTAAATATCCAAGTCTCGAATTTATTTTTACAGTTACCTACGAAGAATATCTAGATTAAAAAAATGGTCATTTAATTCGTCGATATAAAATTGATAGTAGCTAGTAAGTAATCAAATCCTCACCGCTAATTCTTCCCAAATTTTAAGATCATTAAATACAAATTGTAACCCCACCAAAACAAAAAAAGACTCAATTTTTTGGATATAAAACAATGCACTTTCCCTTCACGACATTACCTGGTGGGGCAACGCATTGTCGTTTTTCCATTTACATGTAGGCGTATAAATAAATAGAGGTGTCGTTGGCGTTTATTTGTTTCTACTATAAGTAACGTGCAAAATCAGAATTAATGAAAAACCTAGGGACCGAAAAAAAAAACAGAAACAAACGACTCGCTCTGTTCTAAACACCAAACGGAAGCAACAAAACTGGGATGAGAAAAGTTGCTTGGAAAATCCAAACTGGGAAAGCCAGGTGACTCACCGAGTCACGAACTCGGTTAGCTTTTAATAAGAATTTAGGGGGTCAAGTTGAGGTTTTTTTTTATATTTTTTTTTCTAAGGTTTTAAAACCATTGTTTGACTCAAAAAAGCAGAGAAGGTTGCAAAATGCAAAGGGAGTGAGGGTGAAGTAGATCTGAAAGGTGAAGAAATTCCAGTAGCTAGAGACCAAAGCTTTCAACTTTAACTCAAAGGGACCTCTATCCATCAAATGTTTTAAGGTTTTAGTTTTTCTGGCTTCCGACACAGTGAGAAAATGCCGCGTCCTTCATTTCACAAGCTTGTTCTACCCTCCACTCTCCAAGCCAGCCAATTGGTACCTAAATTTTCTTTCTCATTCTTCGGATTATTATTTTTTTTCCTGAGTTGGTTTTGTGCTTTTTTTTGGAGTGGCTATTCTGGGGTTTATGAAAATTTTGAGTGAGAGTAGAAGGAAGGGGTAGATAGTGTTTCTGGGTCTCGCTTTTCTTCACCCCCAACATCCCAACCCCCCCAAACCTTGTCACCTTTGCATCAAGTTTGGGTTTTTTTTTTAACCCCTCTGAAGTATTGTCACCAATTTCTGTTTGCACTTCTTAGTTCTGCTAGGGTTGGGAACTTGGGATGAAAGGGATGGCTGTTCATGATTCGTCTCGTAACATTTTTGGTTGAAAACAAAAATTCTGAGAACGTCTCTTTAGTGGAATTTATGTTTATTTCATGACAATCCCGCTTTGGTTTTTAACTTGAGAAGATTGGTTCAGTGGATGTTAAGAAAAATCAGAAACTTCTTTTGGGGTCAAAGTCTTAGGATTTTAGGAGATACTTTGTTGGGTTGGCTGACCTGAATTTAGTCCTGGGCTTAAAGTCAACAAAGTGTGGTTGGCTAATTTTATGTCTTGTTTTTTTTTTTCCAGCAGTGTGCACACACATAATAAGGGTCTGTTTGGATTGGCTTATGCAGAGCTTATAAACACAGCTTATGACTGATTCATAAGCTATTTTGGGCTTATTTTTCATAAGCTACCCAGGATAGCTTATCAAAACAGCTTATGGTTTATATCAAATAAGTTTCACTATAATTTTTCTTCGATTATAAAAGTAACTTATACAGCTTATGCCATAAGCAGTAGATAAGCTTGTTATCCAAACAGGGCCTAAAGCCTTTCAGTTTTCTCTATTTTATTGATTGAAAAACCTCCCATAAGATTGCCAGATTCATTTTTTTCTTCTTGAAATTAGACTCTGTTGGGTGACTCATGCTTGATAAATATAGATAAATTTCCTGCTTTGCTTTAGAGATCTACTCTCTTTAATCTTTATTGAGCACTAGCAATTTCTTTTGCCACTGGTTCTAGTAAACGCGGAACACTTGTTCATTGCATTTAACAGTGCTTTTCTGTTTCCTGTCACTTGAATTGGTTTTAATGCTTAACCTATGCATTTGTATTTTGGAGAGATTCTCAAGTATCTCTAAACAGACACTTGAACTGATGAAGGAAGCACTTGAAGTAAACCTATATCTATGCAAGGCTATTTTGTTAAAAGTAACCTATGGAATTTTTATTGAGTCTATCTCTGTATTTAGCATTTTAGCTTTGTTGCAGTGGAGTTTGGAATGTTCCATAACTCTAAAATTGGCTTACTTGAGATGATCTTGTTAAAACAAACTCAAAAACATAGAATTATAGAATATTGCACTTTTCAAAATGAATCAATGTTTTTTTATATTATATCATCATGGGTGTAGTTTCAATTTGATATCTTATTAGCAAAGCATTTTGATGTTTTGAAAGTTGCCTTGACTTGAGGGTTCTCTACCTCCCGCTCTCTACCTCTATCTCTAATAAACACTGGGGCACCGCAACTCCGCAAGTATTTATCCTAGTTTTTATAGATATGGTGCTCTTATGACTTATGAAAATTAGTCTAGTTTTGGGTCTTGGTAGGACTAAATGCAAGATATTCACTGCTACAGTTTTCCACGTGTCAAAACCATGTTTGGAAGAGGCACGGTTGGCCTATTATATTCACTAATTGTATTTTGGTTCTTAGAGTTAAAAACTTTGTCATTGTGGTGGAAAGCTCCTTCTGCAGTCTTGTATTGCAAGCATTTACCAATATTTGGAACCTAACTTGATTTGTGAATTGCAGAGGCTCCCGGATAATTTTATGAGGAAATATGGGGGCGAGCTTTCCCCATTCGTTACCCTCTCAGTTCCTGATGGCAGTGTCTGGCGTGTAGGATTAAAAAGAACAGAGAACAAATTTTGGTTCCTTGATGATTGGCAAGAATTTGCTCAACGCTATTCCATTGGTCCTGGATACTTGTTGCTATTCAGATATGAAGGAAAGTCATCTTTCAATGTTAATATTTATAATTTGGCTACGACTGAGATAAACTATCAATCAGCCACACGAAGTGGTAATGAAGGGCCTTATTTTGCAAATCGTCTTAAAATTTTTGAAGAATTGGAAGATGAAGATTCCATTGAGGACTTGGCTTCATCACCTTCACGTGGCACATTGCAGAACAAAGCCTTTTCTGGATCACAAGATAAATTAACACCTGGCAAGTGTTATTCGCCTTCAGCATTGCAGAATCTGTTCAATGGGTCCAAACTTAATAGCGTAAACTGGGGAGATGATGGGAATGCCCTTTCTTCAAGAAGTGCCAACTCACTAGACAATCAGTTTACCAGAGACATAGGAGTCCAGTTTAATGCAGCTGAGTTTAAAAGGTCTAACGAAGAAGTGAAGTTGCGTGCATCTATTGCTGAAAAGAATAAAAAAACTGCGATGAAGAAGCGGAAATCAGGTCTTAGTAAGCTTTTATAAATAACTTTTCTTTCTCTGATCTGCTTATATCTAAATTGAAATTTATAATCAATACAATTTGCGAAAATGCAGATGGACAGGAACCTTCTTCTGAACATGAAGATGAGGTAGAAATGCGCGTTAGATTTTATGAAAGTGCTTCTGCAAGAAAAAGAACCGTGACAGCAGAAGAAAGAGAGAAGGCCATGGAGGCAGCAAAAGCATTTGAACCGCCTAATCCTTTCTGCCGGGTTGTCCTGCGGCCCTCCTATCTATATAGGGGATGCATAATGGTAAGCCCTCAAATTCAACGCCCCACAGACATTTTTAATCCTCTTTGACATTTTGATTTTTGCATACTAAGCTCTTTCTGTGTTCCAGTATTTGCCATCCTGCTTTGCAGAAAAACATTTGAATGGGGTTTCAGGATTCATTAAACTTCAAATCTCCGATGGGAGACAGTTTCCGGTTCGCTGCCTTTATAGAGGAGGTAGAGCTAAGTTAAGCCAGGGGTGGTTTGAATTTGCATTAGAGAACAATCTAGGGGAAGGTGATGTCTGTGTGTTTGAGCTGCTTAGAACGAAGGATGTAGTTCTGCAAGTTACTATATTTCGCGTTACTGAGGATGAGGATGTGGGACTGTTGAGCCCCCCTTTGCAGCAGAACCAACATGTGAGCTCAGCTAAACTTCCAAACACTCCCTTTCAGCATCACCTATCTTCAACTAAACTGGTTAGAAATTAACAGCGGGTTCCATTCCTGAAAATAGCTCAACTGTGTTATGATGCCTTTGCTTCTGTGTGATCAGCTCTTCATCTAATTTCTCCAAAGTGTAACTTAGATGCTTTTTAGTTTTTATGCCCCAACATTTCAGGATGACTTTAGTGTGACATAGTTATTTTCCTTTTTTATACTGGTGTGTGCTTTACTTACTACTGTTTCTCGCTTGGTTTGTAAATAGATTGTTCAAAATCTAGCTTGATCAGAAACCGAGTCATTGCTTATCCCGTTTCTGTTTATCTGGGTTTTTTTTTTTCCCTTTTTTCAGTTTGAAGTTATATTTTAGAGCTACTGCATGACAGCTTGATTCACCTTGGAGTCTAGTTGCCTTTCACGTTCATCTTTTCTATGGACTTGTTTGACGTATGTGTAGAGAAATTCTTTAATCAAGTACGAATAAGTATATCAATTCAATTAATCAAGGTTTTGTTCAAATTAGAAGTTATTTAATTGAAGTGTTTTTTTTTTGGATCTGTATTTAACTGAAAGGAGTTGAATTTTTTTTATTTGAAGATAGTTAATAAATAGTGTGAATAATCAGCTGGGATTGCCAGTAATGATCTTACCCTTACGCTGTCTGTGAAAATAAGTCATGCAAATTCGACATCTTAACGAACTTGTTAATTATGTGATTGATGTTGTGTAGCAATTGTAAACAATGAAATCCTTTTAAATGACAAGTAAGACTTCAGTCTAAACAGAAGGTGTGAAATGAAAATGAATATGAAGAACAACTTTTTTTAAGCTGGTTAATTCACATTTTCTGGCATTAATAACTGGGACTGATGTAACATGCAACTTTCAATTTTGCTTGAAGAGTTGGTTGCGGAGAATCTTGAAAGATATAAAATTTATAGTTTTATAGATATGCATTTGGGTTTGTAGGAAAAGGGATTTGTCATTGACTCAAAATGGAACAAAAGACAGTGTGGTTAACTTGTTTTTTTTTGGTTTTATGTTGGCCTATATTTGGTCTCGGATAATATGGTAGGCCCTCTCTTGCTTCACGGGTCCATCATCTGTTGCTTTCTCTTCGAGCTTTTGTGGAACATCATTTTAGCGTCCTTTTTTTTTTTGCCAAACTGATCTTTTCCTTCTGCTGTTGAGCAAGAGAAATCCATCTATTCCTATATTTTTGGCTTTATTGGGGGGTGTTCCTTTAATCTTCTTGTTAGCCTTTGAGGTCAGCAATGCATGCGCCAACGGCTTCATTAAAAATTTTATTACTTAACAACTCCAGAATTGCAGTAAACTCCAAACTGATGTGTTAATTATGATTGGGTTTTAGTTGCAAAGGTACACTTGGATTCAAATATACATTTGCACAATAGGAACTCTATAATTACTTTAGATGCAAATGTATATAGTTTTTCAATTGAAAACCAAATATACACTAATGTTTTACTTTGAGCTCATCAGAGATGAACTCATTACTGATTATCACTTGCAATCCTGATCCCTGAAAACCCTTCCTTGCTTTCCTCTTCTTGTACGGAAAAAATCTTAGCACCTTCCTTCTGATACTTTAAAACAGTTCTCATTCATGTTAAATGTGAGGAAGTTGAGCAGGCACATATATATCGTTATTTGGCTGTTAAGAATCGTTCAGAGTAACCGTATACACTAAAGACATGTTTCTCTTGGAACAAGTTCTCTTTGAACATACTCTCTGTGATTGGTTCTGTTTTGAAAACTCAGTACTCTTTTATAAACCGTGATCAATTTACTAGTTAAGTGTATTGAGTTTTTAAAAATAGACCAAATCATAAAGAGTGCATTGTTGAAGAGTGAGCTCCACAGAGTGTTGTCATTAACATTTTTTGTGAGAAAAATGATGTGCAGCCTAATTTGTAATTTTAGTAAATATACCATGGTTATCTGGATGCCCTCTTTCATTGCCAATGATTCAAGCAAATGAATTAAAGCTCCTATTAGCTAAAATAACAATAATCAGGCATTACTTTCTTCCACAAAAGAGAAAAAAATCCTAATACCACAACAAAAACCATAACAACAGAACACGACTATAAACACGCATTTTCAAACAAATTTTCTCGACTATGTTATTCGACACTTGTAAATTCAAAGTGTTTCTTTCAAACCATCAATTAATTCAATCGAGTTCCTTCACAATCTTTATCCCCATGCTATTGGCGGTTCCAATGATGGTCTTTGAAATGGACTCGAGCGGCATGTTCTGCAGGTAAGGATCGGATTGTTTCACCTTGGCGATCTCGTACACGTGCCGAACTGACAGCGTGGAGGCCGTCACGTGACCTGGCCTGCTGCTTCCCGATTCAACGCCGGCGGCCTTCTTAAGGTACCACGCGACGGACGGCGACTTCACGGTGAACTCGAACGTGTTGTCCTTGAACGCCGTTATCGTAACCGCCATCGGGGTGTCCGCCTTGTACTTCTGCGTCCGAGCGTTGAAGTCCTTGCAGAACGCCATCAGGTTCAGCCTGTACTGACCTAGCGCCGGTCCCACCGGAGGAGCCGGCCGTGCCCCTCCCGCCGGTACCGTCAGCCGGATCGTCGCCGCTATGGCCTTCGGAACGCTCATCGTTCACGTGGCTGGGGTTTGGGATCTGAGAGCTGCTGCACACTACCAACGGTGAGGGTTTAACCTTCCAAACATTTGGGCTGGACTGGGCCCGAATCTCAACTTCATGGGCCGGTTCATTGTCGATAGTGTTTGGCCCTAGTAATTGATTGGATGGAGGAAAATGAATACTCTTCTCTCAAAGGGAAGGGGCTCTGGTTCGAGAGAAAAGAAACCTAGCCTCCGTGAAACCCACTTTCAGATTTTGAAACCCCTCTTTCCCTTCAAATCCAAATAACCCTTCCACTCTCACAGTTCCGCTTGCCACCATGTCTCATCCTTGATCTTCGGCTTCTTCGTTGCCTCTGTTCGCTCGCCATGGCGGTGCTGAGTTGCACGTGGAGGTTCGGGGAGCGGAGGAGGGAGTTGCAGAGCCGGATCTTCCGGTTGTGGGGTTGAGGAGGAGGAAGTGGATCTGCCGGTTCTGGAGCTGGGAGGTGCACCGCCACTGAGGTGTTTGGCTGAACGGTCCCCTTGCGCGTTTCTGAGTTTCTTCTGCTTGGTTTGGAGACACTGCAATGGCGAGGAGTTGGACGAGATCCTGCCTTGTCCGGGTTGTGTTGTTCGTCTCTTTCTGGTTTGGAGGCTCGGGTGCGTTGGTTGTGGGTGTGTTGTTTGTGCTATTGGCTGTGGTGTGCTTTGTGTTTTTGGCTTCTCCAATCTGCCGCCGCCGGAGCTGCTGGGAGTGGTCCGGTCCAAGCTGCTATGGTTAGCTTTGGGACGCTGGTGTAAAGCCTTGTTCACCTTTTCGGATTAGAGCTCTACACTGATACATGTGGGTTTTTTATTGTGGAGGCAGAAGGTTTATGGGCGCCCCAAATGGGTTTTTCTCAACCCACCTCAAAAATTACTATTTAAATGTCTAGTTACATGTATCATTAGTTTTGTATCCTTTTGGGTGTATTTGGTTTTATTCTTTATGTGTTCTTTAGTTACGTTGGGAGCTTGGTTTTTAGTGTTTTGTTTTCCTTGTCTGGCATAGGTTAGGATTGTTATAGTAACGGGTCTTGGATTATAATGTTATATTTTGTGTGACTCTGCATATACTATTTTTCTTACTGTAGATGTCGTATGACTGAGTTTTATCCATGCAATGATATTTCTCTTACTGACAAAAAAAAGAGAAGGGGCTAAAATGTCCTTACATTTTATTAAAAAAAAAATACTATTACTCGTTACTAGCACGAGAGGACTTTGTGATTTTTATTAGATTAGAACGTGAGAAATGAAATATGGTAAATAACTAAATATAATATTAATATAATTAATGTTGAGGGATATAATAAAGTTGCTAATATTTGAAGGAAAATGTGAGTTTAGAATACTGGAAGCTAGTAGAAGAAAAAGATCTACTCTCTTTAGAGATCACTTCTTTAATTTTTATTGAGCACTAGCAATTTCTTTTGCCACTGGTTCTACTGAGTAGGAAACAGTTATCATGCATTGAACAGTGGTTTTTTTTTTCCTGTCCACTCAAAACTGGTTTAAATATTTATTAAACCTATGCAATTGTATTTTGAAGAGGCTTTCAAGTGTCTCTCAACTGATACTAGAACTGATAGAGGAAGCATTTGAAGTAAACTCATATCCATGCAAGGCAATTATGTAAGCTCTGTAATATTTAGTGAGTCTATCTCTGTATTTAGCCTTTTAGCTTCATTAGTCACATTAGCTTCAGTGTCGCAATGGAGTTTCGAAAGTTACATTTTCCTGAAGTTGGCTTACTCAAAAGCTGATCTTGTTAAAACAAATTTATAAAAAATAGAATATTACCCTTTTGAAATGAATCAATGTTTTTTTTTTCTTCCATAACATCATGGGTGTGGTCTTCAATTTAACATCTCATTAGTGAAGCAGCACGTTGATGTTTCTTGAAAGTTGCCTTGACTTGGGGATTCTCACTCTAGGAAACACGGGTACCACAGGTATTTGTCTTGTATTCAAGCATTTACCAATATTTGGAACCTGATTCGATTTTGAATTGCAGGGGCTTCCTGATAATTTTATTAAAGTCAAAGATCAGCAGTCCCACTGGTTGAAATTTAAGGGAGTTAATGATACGAACCAAAAGGGACACATGCTAAATTCTAGAACATTTCTATTTTGTTAGAAGATGCCGATTTGTGAATTTATGTTTTTAATTAGTAGCCTTTTAATTCTGTTATTTTATATTTATTAGTATTTGTGATGTGGCCACTTGGCTCATGATCCACAATTATAGGAGTCACTTGTAGCTATATAAATAGCAGTGATAGTAATGAAAGAAAGCTGAAAGAAATTGACCCAAAAACCTCTCTCTCTAAGTCTCTCCCTCTCTCTAGTTCTTCTCTTGGAGACTCATCCCTTTTCTAATTGGGATATCTACTTTCTATCATTGGTGTTTTCATCTTGCAACTCAACCTCTTTCGTCAAAAAAGAAAATGCATCATCATTCTCATTCAGAAAAATCATATTACACCCAACTCCTAGAATCCATCAATGCCCTCACCAAAGCTATCACTGATTTCAACGATTCAGAGCAACGTCGCCATGATTCCTTTATCAAATCCTTTCAATCCCTAAAAGCTCAAATCACGCATAATCCACATTCACCACCCACGCTCACATTACAGCTCTTGGATGGATCAAATTCCTTGGTGTTCCAGCAGGAGCCAGAATCAGTTCATCAAGTTGCTGCAGAACCAGTATCAACGGTCATTGAGGTATTTAAGGATTCAGAATCGTGCCTCTAATACCAGATTGCTCCGAAAGCGAGTTTTCCAGCTTCAAACTTCATTGCTATCCTAATCTTGCTCCCTTCAAAGATTCCTCTTCCCTCGAGGTTTTAGCAATTTCTGTATCAGGGTCCACCTCGTCGCCGAACGAGCTAATGGGGGTTTTGTCGACGACAGAGCAACAATTTTATGACCTTCCTGCCGAGAGAACCCCGACCACAATTCCCCCGCTGGAACCTCCAGATAGAGTTGGCATCATGATGCCACCGCTCACATTGCCTCGACCACAATCCTCCGTTCGTCAAACCCCTTGATGTAGAGATGTAAATGGGGCGGGGTGGGCACAGGTAGTAGCTACCCGCTACCCGCCCCATTGGGTACTCCCGCCCCCGTTACCCGCCCCATACCCGTGCGGGTACCCGCTATCCAGGCTTTAGCGGGTACCTGCGATATCTGCGGGTATCCACAGATATCCACGAGTATTTTAAAAAAAATTAGAAAAAAACTAAAAAAAAAGGATTTTTTTCATACAACATTATCCATAATAAAAGTCATTACAAGTATAGCATGAGAATTAATACAAATACATCAATAATACATATTTACGGATAACCACTGGTATTTTAAAAAAATCAAAACAAAAAAGTTTTTTTTTCATACAACATTGTCCATAATAAAAATTATATAATAAAAGTCATTACAAATATAGCATGAAAATTAATACAAATACATCAATAATACATATTTAGTAACAACTTGTTTAATACTAAAACAAAGAAAGACAACAACAAAAACTTACATCACTCTACAACACTTGTATTGACCACTTTAGGAATATATATATAAAATAAAGATAGTTAATTGTTTTAGCAGATATGGATACCCGCGGGTATGAGTACCTCACTACCCGTCCCCGTCCCCGTTTATTAACGGATACTTCAAATACCCGTTTACTTTACCTGCGGGTACCCGTTAAAGTATCCGCCCGTACCCATAGCGGATTTTATCCGCGGATACCCGTGGGTACGAGTTTTTTTACCATCCCTACCCGGATGACTCAGATTGCGAAGATGGTCCACTTGCCATGGATGGGCGCTCCGTGACTATTGAATTGGATCTGAAATCGGCTGAACTCATGCGCAAAATTGAAAACGCCAGGTTTGTCTCCACTTTGGATGTTGACTCTCTTTCACTAGACGTTCTGATTGCATTTGTTGGTGGAGGTTCCGATGCCATGAGACTTTTCCATGAATTTGTTGACGACAAAGATGTTAGGCTAATAAATATGGCGGTGAATTTGGACCCAGGGCATATTTCTAATTTGAGGGATATTGTAGTCCACTTATCATTTACCAATGCATTCTTCGGTGCCTACCATAGAAACATAATTCGTTCACCCACCCTGAGAACCGCGAATTGATACTTGCGTATCAATTTGTGGTTCTTTTGCGTACCAATTCTCTCTCTATTTCATACAAGAAGAACCAATGGGTAAAAAATGAAGAAGTCGCAGAATCGCAGAACTAGGGACCTAAACAACTGAACGAGGCATGATGAAAAGGAATTGGGGCTACAAAAACAAAGTGAGGAGGACGCGCGTCTTTGCCAGAAGCACTATCATACACGGTAGAATTATATTAGGGTGAGAGAGTAACATGGTAAAAAGAAGATGAAAAGGGGAGAGAGTAACATGGTAAAAAGAAGATGAAAAGGTTGACCAAAAAACAAGATGAAAAGGATTTTGAATCTGAGAGAGAGAGAGAGAGAGAGAGAGAGTAAGTGTGCTAATTAAATAAATATTAATAACCCTTTTTGGTAAAAGATATATAAAAAACTGAGATAATAAATATTTTATTTTGAAAATTATATTATATATATATAAATAAAGTATTGCGAACCCATAGCGTACCGACTCTGTATACCCTCACGCACCGAATACTTTATAAAGTCACGTACCGCGTACCCGTATCACATACCGGCAAGTACCACGAACCTGGTAACTATAGTGCCTACATCATTTGCAATTGATGGTACTCTGATTTGTCAAAATCACCTAGTAGAATACCATAAACCGATCCTTGCTATATGTGATGCAATAATTGTAAACAATACATGGAAGGATAATTATCCAAGGCTTTATGTTGATGTGACGAGTGATTTTGATATGTGCATGGGAATTGCTATTATGCATAGAATTGCTAGTGATGTAGCACAAATTCAAGAAGTTATGGGAGAGAAAATGGCCTATTTAATCCATCCTGTAGTTGCATTCATATGTGGTTATGCAGTTGGGTTTAGAAGATCGAGGAATGTCTCTCAGGTTGTATTCTCAGTCACCCCGTTGACAATGTTTTATGATATGGCTTACAAAGCACTTTATGATGGTCTAGTAGCAAACGAAAAAGTTTCTTGTAGGGAAGTTGGTGGGAGTGCCGAACAGGCCATTAGTTCAATTAGGCCAGAATTTTCTTTTGTTGCAGAAAGACAATTGGCTGAAAACTGTGCTGGAATGCTACAACATGTAATCCTTCTACACCATGCTGTCCTCTGTGGCAATGTTGAGGCTGTTAGGATACTCTTAACATGTAGTGCTTATGTGGACTTTCCTGTCAAAACAACCAGCGGGATTAATCTCCTTCCTATATACATGGAGTCTTGTCTTGGCTTACCAACACTAATTATTCAATGCCTTGTTGATTTTGTTTGTGATTTGAATTCTCTAACAGAATTTGGTGATATGTATTTGCTTATCCAGCTGTCCATGGTGGTTTCAAGGCTTCTTATCCTTGGAATTTTCAGGGAATTTTCTGTTGTTAGTGTCGATTTTACTGTCATGGGTGTTGGTCCAGCTTATGCTATTCTGGTTGCAGTGCCATCTACTGGTCTTGAAATTGGAAATCTCAATTTGTTTGCACTCAATGAGTCATTTGCATCACAATTTGTTTATTCCAGCAAGAGATTGGAACTTCAATGTTACCTTGTGAAAAATGGATTGGATTTAAAGATAGATTCAAATGTTCATATGGGGTTGCCTTATATTGTTATATATGCCAAATGTGGAGGTTTACAAAGGTAGTATTCAAATATCCTTGTAAGTGGGTCCTTATCAACACTCATGGGAACTAATAGTTGGGTGATGATTTTGTATCACAAGTTTGACTTCTCTATTGATGACATTGAACTAAATTTGAGTGGCACTAGAAGCTGTAGAATTATATACAAGAGCAGGCTGAATTCTGAGAAAGAAGTCACTATAGTTTTGGTGTCAGAAGTTGGGGGCAGTGAACAAGTTCTGCATTTGCAATGGCGTGGGGTTGCATCCACAATATTGGGAATGAGACGTTTTATTGCTCAAGACAAGTTTCTCATGATACGGTATGAGCAAGACAAAGGTCATGTGGTTGCATTCATTGCACATGGATTGATGACTCTTACTTTAGAAGTTCTAAAGGTAGTTGATGTGGTGAGGTTCCTAGACAGTGACAAGCACGGTCCCAAGTTGACTATAGGAGAAGTGATCAGCAGTTGCTATTTTTCACTTACAATTGGGTCTTTTCAATTCAAGCTGTGGGATCCGGGAGGAGGCTCTTTTGTTCATTGGGAAGGCTTAGTGGAGTTGAAGGCCATTTTGCAATTCCAACCTTGAGGACAAGGTTGATTTGGAACGGTGGAGTAATGATACGAACCAAAAGGGACACATGCTAAATTCTAGAACATTTCTATTTTGTTAGAAGATGCCCATTTGTGAATTTATGTTTTTAATTAGTAGCCTTTTAATTCTGTTATTTTATATTTACTAGCATTTGTGATGTGGCCACTTGGCTCATGATCCACAATTATAGGAGTCTCTTGTAGCTATATAAATAGCAGTGATAGTAATGAAAGAAGGCAGAAAGAAATTAACCCAAAAACCTCTCTCTCTCTCTCTAAGTCTCTCCCTCTCTCTCTAGTTCTTCTCTTGGAGACTCGTCCCTTGACCCTTCTCTAATTGGGATATCTACTTTCTATCAGTTAATTAAGATCAGAAGACAGCATGCATGCTTCTTACATTTACCAAATGAGTCTACCACAGTAGACCAGTGCCTTAATAGACACACTAGCTAGACAGTTCATAAACTGTACCAACATTATATAGCTAATAATAGTTTAGTTGAAGATTTCCTGACAAGTTATAAAACCCAATAGATTATTGGATATACGACATCTATGTAAACCTGGGCTAGTATAAAACACACTACACCTTATTGCCTTGCATAATCTCAGGTCTCTTGCATACACTTCAGACCTTAAAAAAAGGCAAGCACCTGGCCAGTTTAACAAACTCTGGTAGATTATTTGGCCTGCTTGAGACCTTCATTGGCCATAGTGGAGTCTACCCCTTTGCTTTGAATTCTCTCATATTCCAACCGGTCTACAATGGTACACTTTCTAGCCAGTTTCAAGCACACAATCCCTGCAAATATCATGATTGCAGAAAGGATCCAACTGAATTGTAAATTGGCTAATCCTCTGGCCCTGAAATCAGCCTCTTTGGAGCCACAAGTAACTGCTCCAAGGATTTCATTGCCACTGGCCTTGGCCAAATTCATTACACACCCTTCAGGTACAAAAGCAGGAATCCACAACATGAACCCCATGTTTATAAACCAACATCCTTGGAAGATGATTGAAATGGAAAGCACAAGCGCCGCGTTGAAACTGTTGGGCAAAACAGTTGCAGCCAGAGCTGCTACAAGTGAGACAAAAACTATGAGCTGCAGCAACCAGTGGTAATGGCCTTCAAGTCCAACATGGTCTGTGGAGTGAAAATGGAGTAGGAAGAGCTCTTGACTGAAAAGTGAGGATGTAAGTATCCCAACAAATCCAGAGAAGAGGTCAAGTGAATCCGTCAACTCGGTGGAGAGGGAGAAACCAGCAAACAAGGCAAGGTGTATGAACATAGTTGCATGCTCAAAGTTGTCAAGCTTAAAAGTGAAGTGGAAATGAGGGAAGTCTACAACTTGCATGAGAATTGCAAGGAGGGAAAAGGATAAGATGGAAACAAGCTCCAAGTGTTTAAGTCCGGAATGGGGGGTACTCAATTGGTACCAGAATCTTACAGTAAAGTTGGCAGGACCCTTCACAAGATAAGATCTGATGGTGTTGATGATGTGCCAAAGGCCAAGAAGGGCAAGAGCTAAACCCTGTACTAAATGTGCTAGAAACAAGCCCATGGCAACTGTTTTTTCTTCACAAGGCACCCGTTTTTGAGCTTCATTTCGTTGTTTAAATACATGGAGCCAATGCAAACTTGATGCTTGCACGGAACAAGGTGCTTTATATTATAATATATATTTTTCAAGGAATAGGTGCTTTATACGATATGATTAGTCCACATATTTTACTAAGTGCATGGTGCATGTGTTTCCACAAACAGAAAGGAGAACCTATTTTGAGTCACATCATGAAAGAAGGTGAAAATGGGGATAGCACTCTATCAGAAATTAAAGTAACCCCTAAGTAAAGGTTTGATAGATCTGTTGTTTTCTTCAAAACTCTGTGCACTCTAATTGGAAATCCGCATCAGAGTTGGGAGGATAAGAGAAAACTCCTCTTTAGAAAGCACCAAATATTACAACAATCATCATATACAGTCTTCCTTTCGTAGTGAAGCTGAAAACAACCCTGGCTATAGTGGTTGGCTTTTTGCATTGAACCATACAAGCAAAATGTGTCCCTTGATGGATTCGACAGTGAAACTTCTCCAATAAATTCATGTGGCAAGCAAGATATTCCCACTCATTATAAGTTGATTGTCCATTACATCAAATTCATGTAAAAGAAAAATTATATGATAGGGAAAGCGAGAAGATTCTGGATATGTTATTTTACCATCATAGTGATATCGGTGAAGTAATTGATTTTGACTAATAAATGACAGTGCTTAAGACACTCTTTAAAGCTGGTCTAATTTTTACAAAGGCAATACTCGTGCCTCATAAATTTATCCATTTTTAAAAGTGTGATGACATTTTAAAAATAAATCAATCATATTATTGAGTGGGCTGAAAAGTATGTTTAAAAGAGTGGATTGATAATATTCTTTTGGCAATTAATATCTGCACATACACACATTTCTATTTACACATACATAAACAGTACAAAGCCTAAAATATCCTCATTGTTTTATTATCATGCGAAACTATTAGTTCCGCTGCGGTGCGGAATTAATTGTTTTTGTTTTCTCATTTTAATTTCTAAGAGACTAATTGGATTGCAAAAAAACTGTTGTTTTAATTTTTAAGAGACTAATGGGGCTGTGGAAAAAAAAACTTGTGGGTGTTAGGCAATTACTGTCTGGACTGTCTCCATCTTTGTATGAGTTTTCTTTTCAACAACAAAAATCAAAATTTTCCATGAAAATAGTGTGTTTACCATTTAATTGACTCTCAATTAATGATCATCAAAATACGTGCTTATTGTGCCACTTTTACTCAGAAGATGAAACAGAAATTATATAGTTTGTTGTGGAATTTTGAATTTTGAAGGACTGTGCAAATTTAAACAACACGTTTGTGACTTGCCATATGCGCAGGGAAGAGAAGAAGGGAAGGGAAGAAGGGAAGAAAGAAGCGAAGGGAAGAAAGAAAAAAGTCAAAAACAGAGAAAGAAGGGAAAGAGAAAATTCCCTTGTGTGGAAGTGTGTATTTGGATACATGTGTGCGGAACTATATTAGTTATGTAGTAGTGTGGAATTAATAGTTTTGTATATGTTATTTGTGTGTGTGCTACAAATAATACATGTGAAACTATTAATTATGCACTGCTGCGAAACTAATAGTTTTACACGATAACGAAATGCGATAAAGGTATTTTAAACTTTATACTGTTTATGTATGTGTAAATAATAATGTGTGTGTGCAGATATTAATTCCCTATTCTTTTTTTTTTACTCACCCTATTTCAAAATAAATGTCGTTTAAGATTTTTCACAATGATTAAAAAAACAATAAATAGTTTAATGAATAAAATAATTTCATTAAATTATTTTTATTTTCTTTCTCAATTTCTATAAACACACTATTAAGTAGTACTCAAAAATCATCAAAATTGTTATTTATTTAGAACAAAATTAGAATTAAAAATCTAATGTTTCATTAAAAACATAAAATATCATTTAATGTAAAAAATTTATCGAGTTAAAACACCACTTATTTTGAAATAGATAGAATGTGGATCACTCAGAAAGATTAAATTTTCACTTAAAATGATATTTCATATTGAAAATTATAAAAGATTCACTAAGAAACATAATATGCTAGAGTTAGTATAATTGCAAGCTCTTGCGATTTTTTTCTTTGGATGAATCATGGGTGTCAATCCAACAAATTTGATTCTAGTCTTTTAACTTATAGTCAATTGTGAGCACGGTCAAATCATTAAGGACCAGTAAAACTTATTTCTTTTATGGAATTAGCAAAACAAATAAATATGGAAAGATGGCTTTGAATAGGAATTTATTTAACAAAACAAAGATTAAATAGCCAACAAAAATATAAGTTGTTGGAGCTGACAAGAAAGAAAAAAAAAAGCTCCAACACAAAGAATAATCTTGAAATTGGTTCGTAGCATTGAGCATTGATTCAAATATACGTTCTTTTATCCTTTTGATAAATTGGTTGTAATTATTAACAAACACATGGTCTTTCCTTATTTTCTCGATAACTAAGATAAGCTCATTGATAATTTCTCTTATTAATAAAACACTATTTTACCATTGATTATTAAAACAAATAAACAATTACGAACTTACTATTCTAATTGGTTGTATATTATTTTATCAATTGGACAAGGGATATTTTTGCATCAACCAATAAGATAATATTCAGTGATAAACTCATAGAATCCATTAAAATGCAAAGAAAATTAGAGAGCAATAATTGTCATAAAAAGTCTCCTACATAATCTTAATACAATTCCTAAAACCCTTAAATAATTAAGGTTTAAAATTAAATCTAGCTAATAAGAGGAGAAAAGACAAGTTCTATTCCACACTCGAGGTGTGAAATCTTCAAGCTACTGATGTGCTATGACAGAACTAATCAAAGCACCGAGGGTGTGATTCTTGTTGGTTTGCCCATAATCACATGCGGAAAATTTTACACCCAAAGTGTGAAAGCATCAAGTTTAATACACAACTTCAACAGAGAAAGTCGTCACAGCTATGGAAAATTATACACCCATAGTGTAAACGCATCTGACTTGTTTGCAAGACTAATTAAGGAGCCGGGGTGTGATTCTTGCTGGTTTGCCCACTTTGTCTCCTTTCAGCCTCAAAGTTCTTCAGATTCCTAAGAAAACTAAATGCAGCGATTCCTAAGAAAATGCAATAACCTAATGCGATAAAAGAAAATACAAAATGAACAAATAACCTCACAAAGATTTACATTGTTTCCAATGTAGAAAGGGAAGATGTACACTCACCCGGAAGAAGAAGGAGGGGGAGGAGGAGGAGTAGTAGTGAAGCGGCTTTGATCTCGGTGTTGAATCAGGTGGGCTTCCATGCGCTCCAGTCTCGCATCCATACGCTCCAAGTAGGTGCGGTGATGGGCAAGCTCAGCTCTAAGGGCAGCCAATTCATCTGCTTTGCTATCACGGGAAGGCTGGCTATGACCGTGATCGGCATGGGGAGGTCCTGGGAGTTCTGGAAGCTCTCGGGCAAGAGGCTCTGGTTGAGGGTCAGGGAGATTGGGTAAACGCCAATTGGCCTCTTCGCGGACACTAGGGATCTCCATATTCGAAAGTGGATGTGGAATATCCGAACCAGAGAAAAGCAAACAATAGCTATCTCCTGTCCTCACTATCATGTTCATAGCAGCACATGCCTCCAGGTCAAGCCGGCTCGCTCCGCGGAGGGGCGTAAAGCCGGACAGATCGCAGTTAAGACTAAGAGCAATGTGGGTGATGAGACCACCAATGACGATCTTTCCAGCAGCCGCATTTCCGACCTTGACCAAATGTCGTATCAGATAAGAACCAGTGTCCAGGTTCACACCAGGAGTGACCATAGCCCACATAAACAGAAGCTCACTCTTGCGGATCGCTCCCTCACTATCTCCTCTTCCAAACAGGGTACTGGACAGAAAACGGTGAACATATCTAAAACACGGATGGCGAATGGAATGAGACCTTGTTTTCCCTGCATCAAAGCTAGAACTCCCAGTAAGTTTATTCCAGAACTCATGATCTCTAAACTCACGAGGAGTTCTCCTCTCTCCTCCCACAGGGAACCGAAAAATGTCATTAAACTCAGCCAATGTGAGCCTGTGCTCCTTGTTACACAACCTGAAAGTTATGAGCCCTCTTTCGCAGTCTTTTCCCAGCAGAATCTCAGCATTAACAGAGCTTAAAAATTCCAAGGTAATAGCCTCATAGACAGGAAACTGCAATGCAGCAAAGTAACTCCAACCAACATTACTAAACATGTAATTGACATCATCGGTTATCCCTAACACATTCATGGTGTGCGCATCAAGATATCTAGTGTTACTAATTTTCCTCTTAACTAGGGTTTGATACCTTGCTCTCTGAATGTTATCAGAGAATACGATTCCGTACGGATTGTGATAATCACGATCTACATCTCGGAGAGGCTGAGCTTTCTTCGTGATTGTCCCGTTTTCAGTTGTCGCCGGAGCTTTACCCTTGGAAGCTTTACCCTTGGAACGAGAATAACCATTCCTTTGCCGTTTGGGAGACGGTAGCTTAGAATCTGTAGGGGGAATTGTTCTGGAAGGAGGCTGCGCGGTGGCCGGCTCTTGCGGCTGGGCGGTGGCCGGATCTTGCGGCTGAGCGGTGGCCGGCTCTTGCGGCTGAGCGGTGGCCGGCTCTCGGGGCTGCGGGGTGGCCGGCTCTCGGGGTCGGAGCTGGGGTTTCTTCCTGCTTTTCGGTTTTTCCTTTGTCACCGGAGATTTAACCTTGGATTTAGAATTATCGTTCCTTTGCCTTCTGGGAGCCATATCCGGTAGCTTACTTAGAATCTGTTTCGGAAGGAGGATGTGGACGCCAGTGGTGTCTGCCGGAATCGGAGCTGCTGTGACCGATGGGTGCGGTAGCTTACGTGGCCGGGATGTTGTCGGCGATTGGCAACGGCTCCGGTACGGTGGTGCCTAGAGTCAATGCTACTCTGCTATGTGGCTGAGAGAAAAGGGAGAAGGTGGGGTGTGTGTGTGTTTAAAGGTGAAAGTGATGGGTGGTAAAAGTTTCGATTCCCGTGAAGGCCTTCGTGCAGAGTGAGGAATTTAGTCTAGATTTGGGTTATTTGGGATACGTTTCGGTGAGGGAAAGTATAGGATAGTAAATGTGTGGATTAGATTAGGACTGTTAGATTATGAGTAAAACAGGTGAGAGCTGATTTGACGTAGTTGGGCGCGTGGGATGTGTTGAGGGGCGCGTCTGATGTACGTACACACCTTGGATAGAAATCACACTACCGGAGTACCACCAGTGCTGTTTGGAAGCGCTCTTTCTCTCTCTCTCTCTATTTTTGAAATTGAGTTCCGTTTTTATAGGTGTGATAAAATTCACATCTTAGCAGGGTATACTCTTCCCTTTTTTCTCAAAATTGGACTCCGTTTTCACATGTGTGATAAAATTCATACCCTAAATGAGAACACGACTATTAGAGCCGGTCGGCGCCTTCATATGTGTGAAACGCGTCACACCCTATGTGTGAAAGTGATGGGTGGTAAAATGTTCGGTATCGTGGAGAGTGGAAGTTTAGTTTAAATTTGGGTTCCGTTTTGGTGAGGAAAGGCGTAGGATAGTGAGAATGTGGATTAAAGAAGGTCCACTAGATTTGAGTGAAAGAGGTGAGAGTTGATTTGGTGTAGTTGAGCGCGTGGAATGTGTTGTGGATCGCGTCTGTTGTACACATAGGGATCACGTCTTCCACACCTGGGAAAGAATTCACACTCTTGGTGTGATAAGTGCTGTTTGGGAGCGCTCTTTCTCTCTCTCTTTTCAAAATTGAGTTCCATTTTTATAGTTGGATAAAATTCACATCCTAGGTGGGAACACTCTTCTTTGGGCTCCATTTTCACATGGGTGATAAAGTTCACACCCTAAGTGAAAACACGACTATTGAAGCAGTTTACCTATGAATTGATCGTAGCCTTTATAGGTGTGAAATGTGCCACACCCAGGTGTGATTATCACCGGCAAAACTTTTTCAAAAAATAAAATAAATTGGCGGTCATAAATTTAAACTCTTAGCTGTAGGAGGATATAGCATTTCTTAAAGGCTTAAATATATTTTTAGTCCTTTAAAAATAAGTCAAACTTTTTTAGTCCTTTAAATATATTTTTTTTATTCAGGTTCTTTAAGTGAGTTGACTTGCTAAGTGGCACATTATGACCCACTCATCATTCCTACGTGGCATGAAATGCTAACGTGGCCTTCTACATGACTTACACGTCACCTGACACATCCCTATAAAAATATTAAATTTTGAATTTAGTCCATCTAAAAAGTGAGTTTTAATTTTAGTCCATCAGCCTTTCTCTTTCCTCCTCCACCTCCTTCCCCTCCTTCTCCAATGGCTTCTCCCTCCTCTCCCACCTTCCTCCTCCCCCCCACCTTTTCCCCCAATAGGGCTTTTGATCTATTTTTCATGCAAAGGAAATCCAAGAAATCAATTTCAGAAACCGTTCATCTCTCTGTGCGTAATCGGGAACGAAATAAACGGGTTTTCTCAAGAACAGAACCGCGAAATAAAGGTCCAATTTCTCCCAATTCGCGACATCATATTCAACAAGATATTGGGGCTTGTGATCAATTTATAATGCTAAAGATTTGCCCCAAATCAATTTTGAAATTCGTTATTCAAATCGTGCAAAAATGAAGAAAAAATGTGTTAGGGTTCTCGGTCTGTAAAACGCGACATCAAAGGACTATTTCTCTCTGTTCTTTGAGTGAAATCACTTGAAATTTGGATATGTGGTTCGCAGTCCCATGGGAAAGAAAAACCCTCAACCAATTTTGAGTTTCGTTTATGAATTTGGGGTTCGATCCAAGGATTTAAGGAAGAAATGATAAATCGAAAACGAAAAACGAAGATTGAAGCCCGATTTTAAAAGTTTTCCCAACGATTTTTGCATATATAATTCACAGTTCAATGATAAACAATACCCACAAAACGATTATGTGAAATCATGCAAAACACAAAGTGGGAGGAGGAAGGTGGGAGAGGAGGGGAAAACCATTGGAGGAGGAGGACGAGGGGGAGCTGGGGGAGAAGGGGAAAGGCATAGAAGAAGGAGGGGGAGGTGGTGGAGGAGGAAGGGGAAAAGACAGAGGAACTAAAATAAAAACTTATTTTTTTAGAGGGACTAAAATCAAAGCTCACTTTTTAGAGAAACTAAATTCAAAAATTAATATTTTTATAGGAGGACACGTCAGTGTTTCGTGCCATGTAGGAATTATGACTGACTCATAATGTGCCACCTAGCAAGTTAACTCACTTAAAGAACCTAAATAAAAAAATATTTAAAGAACTAAAAAAGTTTAATTTATTTTTAAAGAACTAAACTCAAAATTAAAATTTTTTAAAAGACTAAAAACATATTTAACAAAAATGTCGATATGTGGACAACTAGTACTCGTGATAACATAAATAGGATATGATAGGTTATTATATTTTGTCTTAATCTATTATTTGATGAGCTAGCATAATAGAACAAATTAGTCCTATCTCACCTCTAATGCCATATTTTGAAATATTTTCTAGTTAAAATTTTATCATATTGTTGTGGGGACTAGATTAGAAACAAAATATGATAGGATTCAATATTTTTCCTCATTCACCCTTATCCTTTTAAACAAAAAATGAAAAAAATATAAAAAACAATTAAAATATAAAATTTTAAAATTTAATTTAAATTAATAAAAGAATCTAAGAAACATTAAAATTTAATTTTAAAAAATTCAAAGAAATTAAAATATAATAAAATATAAAAATATTTAAAATGGAAAACTAAAAATTTGAATATTCATATTAAAAATTAGAAAATATACAAATTAAGATATATTATCAAAATTTGATTTTAAAAAATATATGTAATTTTGTCATAATAGTATTTTTATCATTTTATATGATTTGTATCTTATCATACTATTATTTGGGGTATGATCTCAATACACATAATGATAAGATCTACTTCATAAAAAAAATAATGATAAGATCTTAATAAAAAAATGTAATGATGAGATAATATAATATTAGCATGCTTGTTATCTAGTGTGCATCAAACATAACATAAAATAATACTTATTTTGTCAATATTTTATCTTACTCTTATTAAACCTCTTATTTTATCCATCTTTATCCTATATCTAACGTAGTGACCCGTGCCATGCCCGGGACATATAGTGACCACTAATTATTTGATTTAATTTTAAAATAGAGTACAAAGAAAAAAAGTATAAATTATGTTTGAAGTAGTAAAATAGTTTAATTAGTTGATATGAATAAGCATGTTAAAAACTCAAATTCGCACGTATTTACCCGAATTCGTCCCAACTTTATCAGGGATAACTTGCTTTGACGGGGTTTAGGGTCGAGTTTAGGTTTTTCCCGTTTTTCAAATGCAAAGATATTGATGGTGATGTTGCACTTGTTCGCTATTTAAAAATATTATATTAAATTAAAAAATAATAATTGGTGAAGATGTTGCACACTTGCACCTGTCCCCCATTTAAAATATTATATTAATTTTAAAAAAATAGAATTGTGAGACTTGGTTTTTAGGTTTGTTAAAGAAGTTTGCACCCCTCGAAACTTATTGTTGAGCTTGATCTGTTGAGCATATCTATCGAGAGAAAAATTCTTCCATAACCTTTTTTGTAAACATGAAACATTCAATTTATTTTTCTTTGACAGTTGTAGAAATTGTTTCATCTCCCCTTAGTTTGATGCTTAGAGTTGATGAAAATTATAGATTATAATTATAAATTATACATTAATTATAAAGATAGCTGTTAATTGTTTTGTCTCAATACTGATCTATATTTGTATGTAATAAACATGGGTAAATATTGATTAACAATGTGACAAATGATAAAATATATCAATATCAATTATTGGCAAAAGCAATATCTTGCCAAATGTATAAATAGTAAATTAAAATGTATAATTATGAAAGTTTATATTAATCCATAACCTAGAGACACAATTTAAATCGATTATATTATTTAACAAATTGGTAGAATAATACCGGAGTAACCAATAAGAGAATTAAGAAGGAGATGATGGAATTTGTTTAGGTGCTTTCGATTTGGTTGTTTTTTTATAAATAAAGGCTAAACATTGATTAGCATAATTTTTAAAAAGAATTGGATTAAATTTAAAAACTTATTATAAAATTCTCGGAGAGAGAGGATTTGAATTAAATTTGAATAGTGCCGATAAAATTCTTTTTTTTAAAGCAAAGTGCCAACAAAATTCTCAAAGAGAGAGATTAGATAAAATTTGAAAGCTTATTCAAAGAGAGGATTATTGTTTCACGCGCATTTTGCCTTGTATATTTCTTTCGATAAGATTTGTTATCCCATCCATAAATTTTGGCTACTTTTTTTCATTTTTGAAATATTTAAAAACCGAAAGATAAATTCTAGGAGATCCCCCAACACAAATTTAATTTTATTATAATTTTAAAAAAATAAAGAAAAGCAAATTTAGAACACCACGTATGCGTACAATCGCTCTATAAATAACACCCCCTTAAAGTAAAGGTTTCACAAGTATATATATTATTGATTGATGTCCATCAAATCATCTAAGTTCTCATATTGTAAATTATGTAAGATTAGCAAAGAAAAACTTCTGTCAAAAAAATTAAAGCAAAGAAAAACAATGTGTGTTTTTTTGTCATGAGAAAAACAATATGTTAGAATTAGTATATCTATATCTACGAGCTCGTATGGTCTCTTATGTTTTTCTCGGGGGAGCTGATCTTGTGATTATTTGATGCATTGCAATGTACTGCGTACACATTATAGATTGAGTGTGTTTGGTTTCTCATTCAAACACCTCAAAAGTACGTTCAAGCCATAAACTGAGTTTGCATTTTTGTTTAGTTTCACATTCTTTGTTCCAGAAACACGGTTTGGCTTCAAATTCCGTTTGAAGTTGAAGTAACAACTTGGGTCTTCCTCAAAATTCAATTTCGTTGGGTTTTCAACAATCATATTTATTACCATTTTACTCATATTACCCACCTTTCAATATAAAATTCATACATTTTTCAGTAATTACACGTTCAAAAGTACTTTTGATCAATATTATCTAAACATATTTTATTCTATCAAACATATTTTTGAGGAAAAAAAACATCCAAACACAAATCATATTAAAGTAAACTCATTTTCAACTAAACTTAAGTTTGCAAAACGATGAATTTGACCCAAACTTACGTTTACAAACTGTACAAACACATCCTCTGTCGATTTTAGAATGGGAGACGAGGGGGAAATCTTCGTGGCTCAAGCGAAGTAGTCTTGCCGTCCTCTACAGTAGTTTGAGAAAAGTGAATAGAATTCGAATGACATGGCAATGAATATTTTCTAAATTATATGATGAACGTATAACACTATCCAGTGAATATTTTCCAATTTTATTTGCCAGAAAGAAGAGGAAAAAAAAAAGGATGAATTATGCGGTTGAGATAACATTTAGCAAAGCGCTGGCCAGCCATGGGGCATCCTCCTTTTGAAATTTTAATTGTAATTTTCAACTTTAGTCTTTAGGTTCTTGACTAAGAAAAAGTATATTTAACTTACAAGGAGTTAGAACACGATTTCATAATAAGACAGGAAGAAGGCCAATGAATGACTGAAAAATGGCATAAACAAAAGTAGATCAATATTGAAGAGGGACTTCCACTTCCACTTCTATGGATATACAAGATAATCCTTCAAAAGTTTAGCTTTACACATTATGTAATGTAATGTAATGTTGCTACTTGTTAAGAGAAGCTTACGTGCGCTTATCAAAGAGACAAAAATGTCAGTATCCTCGCCAGAAGTGGTGAAATTAGGCAGCACCATTTTCGTACAAATTAAAATAATAGATAAATTTATGCATGATTAAATCAGTTTATTTTTATTTTTGAGGTTTTACTTTTAACTTATTGATGGTTTTCAAAGTTAAACTAATTTTTTACATCATTATTCAATGGCGTATATTACCACATCAATTAATAAATTTCACCAATGTTTTAGGCTAATGGTTCACCCATGAAACTCATATAACAATGTAATTTTGTTCACAGAAATGAAATTCATAATAAATACCAAGTCAATCAATGTGAAAATAATACTTAAATACACTTGTACAAACAAAATGCAGTAGCAACTTTTCAAATCGAAAAAAAAATGCATGGAGTTTGGCCCCGGTGGCATAACAGCTTATTCTACAGCTTATGACATAAGTTGTATAAACTATTTTTATAATCGAAGAAAAAATATAGTGAAACTTATTTCATATAAGCTATAAGCTGTTTTGATAACTATCATGAGTAGCTTATAAAAAATAAGCCCAAAACAGCTTATGAATCAATCATAAGCTGTGTTCATAAGCTCTGCATAAGCCAATCCAAACACGCCCTTTTATTTGATAGGTTAATGATACATAGATTAGTTCGGAAATTTTAAAACCATAAATTGAATCATGAGCAGAAACTGAGAACCAGAAAATAAAAAGACTTGATATTTAAGGCAATGATTGTCTATAAGACAAGTTACAAAATATTTCGCTCATTTTTGCACCTATTCACAACAACCTTCCTACTCACAGAATGCCAAATTCAATCGTTAACTATTATTTTCTAGTGTTAAACAGGAACACCAATAAATAAACCATAAGCGTAACTATTGAAATTAAAAAAAAAATTATAATCTTACAACAAAAGAAATGAGCTAAGGAAACTATACTTGACGGGGCTTGCCCCCTCTTTGTTCATCAAAAAAAAAAAAAGGAAACTATACTTGATCAAGAAACTCCATTCACTTGATCTTCATAATCATTAATCAGGCACATGTTTGCTCAATGATACAGCTTTGTAAAATCAGGAGTGCCAAGACACTTGCGTCCAAACTCCATTTGATAGAAGTTTCCACACAAGTCCCTGAATAAATTACTTTCTCCTAGCTAGTTCAGCCCTTTCTCCTTCATTCAATTTTTCCAAGTAAATGAAGATATGCACAAAACTCATTTATCATCATTTCCATCAACTGTCTCCATGGCCTCAATTATAGATAGGTAGGTGCTGTCATCAGGAGTAATGCCTTGACTAACCATTTCTCTGAGGAGCTCTTCAGCATGTTCACCTTCACGGTTTTTGCACAAGCCTTGTATAAGAGCATTGTAAGTGAGAATGGTAGGATCAAATCCTATAGTCAACATTTCGTCACGAACTCTAAAAGCATCCTTCATGTCACCCCTTTTACTGTAACCACTAATGAGTGTATTGTAACTGATATGATCAGGTTTGATCCCCCTTCCCTTCATCTCATCAATAAGTTTCCTAGCTTCCTCCACTTTCCCCTCCCTGCAGTACCCTTGCATCAAGGTATTGTAAGTGACTTCATCGGGAACAACCTTCGCGTCATCCATCTCTTTCAAGAGCTGAAACGCGCGATCGATGTTACCGTTTGCACAGTGACCATCGATCAATGCATTGAACATTATGATATCCGGCAACAGGCCTTGTTTTTGAGTCTTCTTAAACAAGTCATCTGCCTCCCTCATTCTGTTCCTTTTTCCCAGAAGATATACAAGCGAAGTATATGTTACCAGTGTTGGCCGAATCCCTTTTTCCACCATTTCATCATAAAGGGTGAAGGCTTTCTTTGCATCCCCACATCTGCAATAGCCATTGATCAATATATTATATGTAACAACATCAGGCTCCATCCCTTTTACTCTCATTTCTTTTATCATCTTATCAGCTTCCTCCATCTTTCCTTCCATGAACAGTGCATGAACAAACAAATTGTAAGTGACCAAAGATGGCATTATGCCTCTACTCACCATCTCATCCCTGTAGGCAAAAGCCTTATCCAAATCCCCTTTATTGCAGCACCCATCAATCAATGCATTGTATGTCACAGCACTAGGAACGAGGCCAAATTCCAACATGTTATGAAGTAACCCAGATGCCTCCTCAATCCTTCCCACTTTACACATCCCAGAAATGAAAGAATTATAGGTGTAACAATCTGGCTCAAGACCTTTATCTTTCATTGTTTGGAAAACCCCACGAGCCTTTTGGAATTTCCCTCTTAAAATGTATCCATGTATGAGGGTGTTATAAGTAACAACATTAGGCTTCACCCCAAGAGCCTCCATGTTACCAATGAAATCCTTTGCCTTTTTCAACTTGCCTTCCCTACACAGGACATTGATCATGATGTTGAAAGTGCACACACTGGATTTGATCTGCATCCTGAACATGTCAGCATAGAGAACCCAAGCCATCTGGGTTCTGTTCAGTTTCAGGAACAGACTCAGCATCTGGTTACAAGTTTCAATTTTGGGGGCAACCCCTTTTTCCTTCATGAGGTGGAAACACTCCATGGCCTCATTGGGCTTTCTGAGGTGGCAGTAGGCTTTGAGGAGAAGGTCGAAGACGATGGTGGTTTTTGTATTGAGACGGTCACGTGCAAGTGAAAGGTGGTGGAAAATTGTGGTGGGGGTGTGGGTGAGAATGAGGGGGTGTAAGAGGTGGAGGGAGGGTTGTGGGGATGGGAGGCGGTAGAGGATGCAAACGGCGAGGGATCGGGTGGTGAGGTCGAGGCAGTGAGGGTGGTTGTGGAGGTGGGAGAGGAAGTGGTGAACGAGTTGAGGGTTTTGGTGAAGGGTGGAGAGAGTGGAAGAGAGGAGGGAAGGGGTGAGTTGTGGGGCAATGTGTTCGATGAAATGCCACTGAGAAGATTCGATGGAATTGAGGAGTGTGGACTCGGTGATTGGAATTGGTGGTGGGACTGGGGACGTAGTGGGAAACGAGAGAGACCGTGTTTGGGGATGGCGGTGGGAGAGTGACTTGAGAGTTCGGCAGTTGAAGATTTTATGGGGTTTCATGATGAATGATGAAAACTCCAAAACTCAATGCTGCGGTTGCGAAGCAAATGATATGACGGACCGCCGTCGCCCAACACAGTGACACTGTGGATCGATGAGTTTAGTGCCCTGTGGTAGGGTAGGCAAAGCGGGCCAATCCGCCCCGACCCGCAAAAAAGTGGGCTGGGGTACCCCAGCTCGGCCCGCCCCGCCCCGCTGGTGGGTTGGCGGACCAACCCGCCTAACCCGCTAAAAAACGAAAAAATGAGTGTAAAAGCGGCGGATTGGCCCGCCTAACCCGCCCAAAAATCCAAAAAAGCACAAAAAAATAGAAAAAAAAAACGGGTTGGCGGGCCAACCCGCCGGGCTAGCCTGTTTTGAACCCACCTTTGGGCGGGCCAAAACGGTTGCGGGTTGAAAACCCCAACCCGCCCCGCCCTTTTTTGGCGGGTTGGCGAGCTAGCCCGCCGGGCCCAGCCCACATTGCCATCCCTGCCCTGTGGCAATCGCTATTTGGGATGCCACGCTTGGGAATTCAAATATACTTTTATATTTTTGTGAAATGCTTAGATTAGTAAAATATGACCTTTTTTTTAGGGAAAGTAAAATATGACTTAGTTTATCAAATGCTGAAATAATATATTATTAAATGAGTAATATAGTGTTTAGCCTCATCTACCCAAAAAAAAAAAGATTAGTAGTGTGATTGTTTTAGAAAAAATGATTTATGATGATTTAAGATTAAATTAAATTTTTATAATACTAAAAATATCATACATGTCATAACCAACAAGTGATTAGTGCAAGTGACGATGAGTTCGGATTCCTTAAACATGTGGTCAGGATTCAAATCTCGACTCTTGTGTACGGAGAAAATCTCTTTGGGAGGAGATATTTCACCTTGAGTGAGATACTCTTTACAATCATACGCATATAAAAAAAAAACATGTTATATTTATTCTCGTGAACCAAACAAATGTTATGTGTGCGGTAGAAATACAAATTTGGTTACCTCCTAAAATCTGTATTTTCTTTCTCTTTAAACATATAATATGATAACTAAATTGTTATTTTAATAAATATAATCGGTTATATGAATTAAATAGTTATTATATTTCCTCCAAAACCAAATATTAAAATGTCATTTCTGTGTTATTTTTAATGGTTTTACTTTAACTTTTTTAGTCTACCTCAATCTCTAATTAGGACTTCTATTAATCTTCCTGTCAAGAGTTTCATGACCAGTTACTTCAAATGGTCTTTGTAGTCGACAATGATTCTGCTACTAAGTACTTTCATATATTTTTTTTGTCTTCCTTTTAATATGCAAGCTTTGATACAGATTAATCAAGGCACATTAATGAAATGTGTTACCGGCACTGTAAAAGTCAAGGGTTTAGTTTATACCATTTTAAAATTGAGGAAGTAAAACTGTATACAATTGGATTTAATGAACTGTATATCATTTTTCTTTCCTACTGAAAAAAAAAAATTGGATTTAATGAACGCATCATGGTCAAGGACTCGAGGCACATCGAAAGGAAGAAACATTGTTGTTCATTTTACCTGACGTGCCCTGAGAAGTGTTTTTGTTCTGTTTACAATTTACGGAATCTCTAAAGTCATTCCCCCTTTTCTCCATCCGACCCCAGTGGAAATGTGAATCCCCCAAAACGCATGACATAAACAATAATCCATAAATTGAATAAAATAAAGAAAGACGTGGGTCAAGGACTTGTTCAAAAGGAAAAATTATCAAATAGTAGTTTCTATAATTTTGTAAAGGAGAAGTATTATATATGAAGTCTAACTAATAACTATCACAACGATTTGTTTCATAAGGCCAAATAATCAACATGACATCATATCACAGCTCAATTGAGCTCAATAGCAAAATTCTTGCTCCATTTACCTGAAGGGTAAATAGAAATCATCTACTAAACAATGGTCTTCTTGATGTACCATAATCTCTGGCATCATTCATTTCTCCTTTGTTCATCTAAAAGACCAAGAATTCAATTCCTATCTGTGAAACAAGATATGCGATGCGACAGTAAATCAAAGCCGTGACAAAACCTATTGCTCCCTCCAATTCAGGATATCTGCAAGACAGTATGTTCTTTCATTTAGGGAAAATGAAAATAAACTACTACAATTCTGTACAAACTCACAAGCAACAATAAATAATCTGATCACAACTACATTAAGTATTCTTCAAATTTCAACTTCTCGAAATTGCGCAGAGTCCCAGGCCCAAAAGTATAGGATAAATAACTCCCAAGTCCCAACAGAGGCTTCTTTACCAGTTACCACTAACCAATAATGCATTATATAGAACGAGTCATGAGTGCATCAACAGGACCAATTGATACCAGTGTCAATATACTTGCATTGATGAAGCTTTGTCACAGACTCATGCTTCAAGTATATCAAATATACACACTGTATATTGACCACTAATGGCATAAATACTTCCACCGTCCCTTGGAATCTTCAACCACGCAATACCAAAACTTAGGTGAGTATAGAACTTTGATTTCAACCATAGAGCCATCCTAAAAAGTTGAATATTTCAGAGACACACTTACTCTATTTGCTTCAGCTGGTAAGCCACAAACACACCAGCTGGATTTGCACGTGAAACCACGATTCCACTTACCTTTCAAAGTTCAAAGGGCACAAATTTCGTTTACACACTCAAACATTGCTGATCATAGTACTAATCCCCATAAATTGACTAAAAAACAATGTTTAAGCCTTAAGGGACACACAATTGCAATAAAACAATACCATATATATATCAAACCGAATTGAAAATCGAAGCATAAAAAGTTAAGATCAATGAACATCACAATTAAGTGTCGATGGTGGAATATATCGCTAAGGGATTTGTGAAAGACCTGAGATTCAAGCAACGGTGAGGGTTTGTTGCTTGGTGGGTTGAAGGCCCTTGTTTGTATCGCCGAGGAAATCTTCGATGTTGTAGATGACAGTGATGTAGAGGGAGCAGCTAGGGCAGCGAGCGATCTCTTCGCCGAGCTTGAGGTCTTCCTTCGTTATCTGAAATAGGTCCCCGCATGGACATGGGTACGTGTATGCCTGCAACTCCTCGTTCCACTCCATGTCCTCAATCTCCACGTCGTCGTACGACATCGTTTCGAGGTGGCTTTTTTTTTTTTGTCCCCTTCGCCTAGGAAGCGACAAATGAAGAAGCGAACTAGCTAGAAGAACAAATAACAATAGAGTCTGGACCCTTCCTTTGTTGTGAATATATGATATGATTCCACGAAACCCTATAATTTGGCGTCCAATGCTAGAGCTGGTGCGGGGCGGCGACAGAGGGCTGAGGAAGAAGAACCAAGCTCTACCCTGTATTTTTATTTATTTATTTATTATTCAAATCACCAAAACGACAGCGTTTCGAGGGAATATATAAAAAGGACAAAAAAATGAATACGAACCAACCAAGTCCCCGGTTTTGTTTAAACCCGACCGAGTCGATCCTGGTTCAACCGGTTTTGCTTAAACCTAGTGCCTTTCTTTAACTTCAACTTCTTTTAACCTGACTATACTTCTTTCAATTGAGAGTCCCATTGTCATGAGATTCGAGAGTAGAAAAAGATTTAGTGTCTGTTTGTTTTAGCTTTCGGAAACCGCAAACGGAAGAACACGCGTTATGATACACTTTTGATTGAAGGAAGGAAGGGGTTGTTTTGGTCAAATACGTGTTGAGAATGATCTCAAAGCTAAAACAAACAGGCTCTTAACCTCTAAATTTTTCCATCCTATTCATTTATTGAATCAAAGTTATTGTCCCTTTCATCCAACCAAAACTCTTACTTTTAACATTTTCTTCTATAGCGTTTCTTTTTGCAGTGAAACATACCCCAGCCGTCATCACTGAGCCAAAAAAACACTTCCACCCTTTACCTCCACAGACCACCAATGACAGTTGTAGCTCTATTTATGACCAACCTTTCTCATGCCACAAGCCGCAATCTAGAGACCTATTTACAAATATCTCATTCTCCTCTCTACACATCTCCACATTTCAATCTCCACAGTTGAATCTAACAATTATGTCATGAGATAAGGAATAGGAGAAATAATTGTAAAGACAAAAACTTAACAACTCGTTCTTAGGTACAACTAATTAAAAAGTTACACATAGTTAAAAAATAAGATAAAACCAAATGTAAAACCAAAAAGAAAAAAGGCTTAAATATGAATTTGGTCCCTCTAAAAATTTAAGTTTTGAATTTAGTCCCTAAATTTAAAGTCAACAGTTTTTAGTCCTCCCAAATTTCAAGTTTTGAATTTAGTCCCTCATTTGCATTGACTCGTGCCATGTCACCCCAAAAACGCCTACGTGGCATACTGCTGGCCATGTCATTTGACACGTCATTTATTTACAGGGACCAAAATCAAAACATATAATTTTTACAGGGACCTCCACCACCATCCCTCTTTTTCCCCTCTCCTCCTCCTCCACCACCCCCTCTCTCTCCTCACACATTGTTTGAAGACCAATCCATGAGATTCAGATAAAAATAGTCTTGTAGCGCAGGTGCATCCAGAACCTATCACCAAACACCACCACCACCACAAACTCCATAAACCTCAAAAACCTAAATCACAGTAGTCAAATAAAAATAATTAATTAAATTAAATTTCACCTTATAAGGCGATCGGGGAACCTTCCTCGGAGCCTTGACGGGGCGTGAGGGGAGTGGCGACACCGGCGGCGTCGGGTCCGAACTAGGCGGTGCGGAGGAGGGTGGTGTAGGCGCTAGAAAAAAAAAGAGAGGAGAAAGAGAGGGTGAGAGGCCACACAGAGAGAGAGAGAACAGAGGCAAAGTTAGGAGTGAGGAAAGAGAGAGAGAAAGAGAGGGGTCCACGATCTGGAGACAGTGGAAGAGACACCTTTGATGTTTTGCTTCGTTCTACTAGTTGGTAGCTTCACTAGCTTTCATTGCCTGCAACCTGTTTGATGTTATGTTATCCTTATCCTCTGTACTATATAACTTATTATTGCCAATGCCAATGATTCCTTCACGCAGTGCTTCAAAATCACAAAGTATCACCTTTCATTAGCCATGCATGTTCACAAGCTTTCCTAGTAAGCACTCGTACCTGAAGAGGATGAGATTGAAGAAGAAGAAGAAGAAGAAGAAGAAGAAGAAAACGGGGTTGGGGTTGGGGTTGGAGGAAGATGGGGTTGGAGGAGGGTGGGAGAAAGAGGGGGTGGTGATGAAGGAGAGAGAGGAGGTGGTGGTGGTGGTGGTGGTGGTGGAGGAGGAGGAGGAGAGAGAGGGGGTGGTGGAGGAGGATGGGGGGAAAAGAAGGGTGGAGGTCCCTTTAAAAATTATATGTTTTGATTTTAGTCCCTATAAATAAATGACGTGTCAAATGACGTGGCCAGTAGTATGCCACGTCAGCGTTTTAAGGGTGACATGGCACTGGTCAACGCAAAGAAGGGACTAAATTCAAAACTTAAAATTTAGGAGGACTAAAAATCGTTGACTTTAAATGTAAGGACTAAATTCAAAACTCAAATTTTTACAGAGACCAAGTTCATATTTAAGCCAAGAAAAAAGAAACAAATGTTATCTCCCCTCTCTCTAAACACCCATTGCGTCCATCTCCATTCATCCTCTTTCTGAAATAGATCCCCCTCCATCTCTTTATGAAAAAAGCCCCCACTCATATTTTCACGGAAATCATTTGTCGAAACAAGTTTGTCATCCCTACCCCCATGTCTGCACTCCCAATCTCTAGGACAACCTGAATTGAGAAAACCACGCCAGCAAATTCGTGTGTTAGAACTCTACCTTCATTGTCATCATCATTGGCACCACTGACCTTGTTGGCACCCACGTCTCCTTCATGTCGAAGAGGTGAGCGATGGTGTCGTTAGACAAATTCAACTACTACTACAACCCCCAACATCAAGCCTGCTTGCCATATATAAGCTTCTTGCTCGAGTCGACATGTTCACCGTCGAGGGAGACATCAACGATTATGCACTCTTCGATATCACGCCCTTCACCCCACATTATGCATCTCATAGTCATGGAAGAAAGGAATGTTGCCATCAAGGGAAGATGAAGTCCCCTGCCATTGGCAACTCAGTGCTTGCCAATGGTGGATCGGATGACACCGATAGCACTAATATCTCTTTTTTTTTTTATTTCTTTCTAATTTTACACATTGGCTTTGTTTTTTTTATTTATTTTAATGATGTGTAATATTTTAAGTTGTGCCCAATAGTAATTTATTAGGTATATACCCACGTAAGAATTACTCTAAGGCTATGTTTGGATGAGGGATTTTGGAGGGGAAGGGAGGGGAGGGGAATGGAGGAGAGAGCTTATAATTCCTAATTATCTTGTTTAGCTTTAATAGGACAAATGAAATATTATTTTAAAAGGTAACAGACACCAAGATGTAAAACTTTTTTTTAATTTTAAAAACTCCCAAGCAAGGAAATTGAAGATTATAAATTTTTCCCTCCCCTCCTTTCCCCTCCAAAAACCCCATCCAAACATAGCCTAAAGAAATGTGTCTCATCGGTGTATCATTTTCATGCTAGTACACACTAGACAAAGTCTATATCAAATTAAATGTGTTAAAACATACTCCCTATATTTCAAAATAAAGGAACTTTTATGTCAAAAAAAAAAGAGAACTTTAAAGTTTTTCGCAAATTTTTAAAAAAAATAATAATAAATAACTTAATGAATAGAATAAGTTTACTAAATTAAATTTATTATCTTTTCAGTTTCTATAAATATATTAGTACTTAAAAACCATCAAAGTCATTATCTATGCAGACAAAATTAAAATAGAAAAAATTAATATTTTAATAAAAATCTAAAATATCACTTGTTGAAAAAGAAACAAATCGGCTAAATTGTCAATAGGAAAAAAGTCAAGAGGAAGGAAGGTATTTGTTTGGTTGTGTGCGGGGGCATGGAGGGCATATGGTTAGGCAGTACTGCACTAAGCAAAAGCAATGAGATGAATGAACGAGAGAGGTTCTGGGAGTGATGCAAGGCCTCCAGCAACAGCAGCAGCAGCTTGCCGCGCTTCTCTCCGTCGCTCTCCCCAAAGACGATGCCTCCGACGACGACCCCTCTCCCCGCCTCTCCGCCATCCACTCCCTCCACCGCGCCATCCTCCACCCTCACAACTCCCTCCTCGTCACTCACTCCGCCACTTTCCTCGCCCAAGGCTTCTCCCAACTCCTCTCCGACAAGTAACTAACCCTCACTTCCTAATTTCCACTTCCTTATTCTTCTTCTTCATTTATTTATTTATTTATTTATTTATTTATTTATAATATGTATAATTTATTTTACTCCAAACTCTTCGATTTTGCAAATTTCGGCGCAGATCGTTCGAGGTGCGTCAGGCGGCGGTTACGGCGCACGGAGCTCTCTGTGCCGTTATCTGTTCAATCCCCGTAGCCCCAAACGGGAGGCAGAACCACGTCATCCTTGGCAGCTTGGTTGACCGTTTCATTGGCTGGGCGTTGCCGTTGCTGAGCAATGTCACCGCCGTCGACGGCACACGGGAGCTCGCGCTGGAAGGCCTGCGCGAGTTCCTCAACGTTGGCGGTACCGAGAGGCACGCCTTGCCCATCCTCAAGGCGTGCCAGGTGCTCCTCGAGGACGAGAGAACCTCTCTCGCCCTCTTGCACAATCTCCTGGCCGTTATAACCTTGATATCGTTGAAGTTCCCGAGGTGCCTTCAGCCTCATTTCCCTGACATTGTTGACCTGCTTTTAGGTTGGGCCTTGGTGCCTGACCTTGCTCAATCGGATAGGCGAGTTATCATGGATAGCTTCTTGCAGTTTCAGAAGCACTGGGTTGGTGGCCTCCCAATGTCTTTGAGGTTGCTCACTAAGTTCTTGGGGGACATGGAGGCTTTGCTTCATGATGGAACCCCTGGAACACCGCCACAGTTTCGCCGGCTTCTTGCATTGCTTTCCTGTTTTTCCACAATTCTGCAGTCCACTGCTTCCGGGTTGCTGGAGATGAACCTGCTTGAGCAGATTACTGAACCTCTCCGCGTGTTGCTGCCTCGCCTGCTCAGGTGCCTCCCTGTGATTGGGCAGAAATTCGGATGGTCTGAATGGATTGAGGATTCCTGGAAGTGTTTGACTCTCTTGGCAGAGATATTGCGGGAACAGTTTTCGGGTTTTTATCCTCTTGCCATTGATATATTGTTCCGAAGCTTGGAATATGAAGCAGCCGCCCAATCTGCGGGATTCAGGAAGATTACCTCTTTACAAGTTCATGGTGTGTTGAAAACTAATCTCCAATTATTATCTTTGCAAAAACTTGGCCTTCTCCCGTCTTCAGTGAAGAAGTTATTGCAGTTCGATGCGCCGATTTCTCAGCTGAGATTGCATCCAAATCATTTGGTAACGGGAAGTTCTGCAGCTACTTATGTTTTCTTGCTTCAGCATGGGAATACAGAAATTGTCGACGAGGCAGTCAACTCGTTGATTGAAGAACTGGAGATGTTGAAGAGTGTGATAGGAAACAACACCGATCATTTGGATCAGTTCGATTTTGTCATAGGTTCGAAAACATTTTCGAAACTCGAGCTATTTGCGCTAATCAAGTTTGATTTGAAAGTTCTACTAGCATGCGTTTCCTTGGGTGGGGATAGCAGTTTGATTGGCCAAACAGAAATAGCTACATTGTATCTTAGTAGGTTGGAGAAGTTGGTGTCCTTTATCACAAAAAAGATGAATCCTTTTGAATCACCTATTCAGGTCTTCATGGAGTTGCAGCTGGCTGCTGTCAAGACATTGGAGAGTTTAAATTCTGTTGAGTTCTTAATTAAATGTTCCGTAAGAGAACAGAGTTGTGACAAAGATTCTGTTGAGTTACCAACTAAAAAGGAGGATGGTGAGGATCAATTCAGTGACGGGTTTTCCACTCTGATTACTGAGCATTTAGAAAAATATAGCAAGCTCCTTATAAAAGCCCTTCATGTTTCTTCTCCTCTGGCAATTAAATTAGTAGCTCTAGATTGGGGACAAAAATTGTGTGAGAATGTCATGGCTGTTAATAAGATCTCAAGCACAAAAGGTTTCTCTTATGAAGCACAAGGACATGCTGGTGTAATCATGAACTTAGTTTTCTCACTTTTAGGTGGTACATTTGACAGGGAACCAGAAGTAAGATCACATGTTGCAATAACTTTGGAGATGCTTATACAAGCAAATCTTTTACATCCTGTATGTTTTTATCCCTTAGCTGAAGTGGTACTGGAGAAACTTGGGGATCCATCTATAGAGATACAGGATGCATATGTGAGACTACTTGCCCATATTTTGCCAACTACTGTATATACATGTGGTCTCTATGATCATGAGAGATTTAGGCCTGTTGACCTCGGGTTAGGCAACAGTTCCAAGATGCACTGGAAACAATTATTTGCCCTGAAGCAGCTGCCATTGCAGCTGCACTCGCAACACCTTGTGTCAATCTTAAGTTACATTTCACAAAGATGGAAGGTACCTCTTTCTTCTTGGATCCAGCGGCTCATTCATAGTTGCCAGAGTTCAAAGGATGCTGTTTTAAGTCACCCTGAAGAAGTGGGATATTTTGGTGCTAATTTTCCATGGTTGGATATACAAGTGGATGAAGACATACTTGAAAGAATCTGTTCTGTCAATAATTTAGCTGGTGCTTGGTGGGCTGTACAGGAAGCAGCTCGGTATTGTATTGCTACACGTCTGCGGACTAACCTTGGTGGGCCTACCCAAACATTTGCTGCTCTAGAGCGCATGCTTTTGGACATTGCACATCTTTTGCAACTTGATAATGAGCAAAATGATGGGAACTTAAGTATGATAGGGTCTTCTGGTGCTCACTTATTACCAATGAGATTACTGCTTGATTTTGTTGAGGCTCTAAAGAAAAATGTATACAATGCATATGAAGGGTCTGTCATCTTACCACTTGCTACCCGTCAGAGTTCTTTATTCTTCCGGGCAAACAAAAAAGTATGTGAGGATTGGTTTTCTCGTATATGTGAACCAATGATGAATGCTGGACTGGCTCTACATTGCAATGATGCTGTTATTCAATACTGCACACTGCGTTTGCAGGACCTCAGTAATCTTTCTGTATCAAATTTGAAGGAAAAACCAAGGGCTCAGGTAACTGATAACCTCCACAATATCAGAGGAAGGTATAAAGGAGATGTCTTGAAAGTTTTAAGACACATTTCACTAGCTCTTTGTAAGAGTTCTGAACCAGATTCTTTGATTGGCCTACAAAAATGGGTTTCAATTACATTCCCCTCCTTACTTGGGGAGGAAAACCAGTCCTTCGATGAGTGTGGAACTGCTGGACCCCTTTCATGGATAAGTGGGCTTGTATATCAGGCAAGAGGCGAGTATGAAAATGCTGCAGCTCACTTTACTTACTTGTTACAAACTGAAGAGTCGCTCAGTTCCCTGGGTTCTGATGGTATACAGTTTGTTATAGCACGTGTAATTGAGAGTCATGCGGCTGTGTCTGATTGGAAATCTCTTGAAACCTGGCTATTAGAACTGCAAATGCTTCGTGCTAAGTATGCTGGTAGAAGTTATTCTGGTGCTCTGACAATGGCAGGCAATGAAGTTAATGCAATCCATGCATTAGCACGTTTTGATGAGGGTGATTATCAGGCTGCATGGTCATGCCTTGATTTGACGCCTAAAAGTAATAGTGAGCTTACCCTTGACCCAAAAATAGCCTTGCAACGGAGTGAGCAGATGCTTCTGCAATCATTGCTCTTCCAGAAGGAGGGAAAGAGCGATAAGGTGCTACATGATTTGCAGAAAGCGAGGTCAATGTTGGAGGAACCACTTTCTGTTCTGCCACTTGATGGGTTAGCTGAAGCAACACCTCTCGCCATTCAGTTGCACTGCATTTTCCTTGTAGAAGAGGATTACAAACTTAAATCAACCAATGAGAAGGCCAAACAACTTCAGTCAATATTAAATTCTCTTCAGCCTGTGCCATCTTCTATTAGTAAAATCCGTCAAGATTGTAATCCATGGCTGAAAGTTCTTCGAGTTTATCAAACCATTTCCCCAACTTCTCCAGTTACTCTAAAATTCTGCATGAATTTGCATAATTTAGCCCGTAAACAAAGAAATCTATTGTTGGCAAATCGTCTGAACAACTATCTCAAAGATAATGTATCTGCTTGCCCCGAAGAGAGGCACCGCAATCTTCTTGTCTTAAATTTGCAGTATGAGAGCATTTTACTGCAGTATGCTGAAAACAAGTTTGAAGATGCTTTCACAAACCTTTGGTCATTTTTACGTCCTTTCATGGTTTCTTCAACATCTAGAATATTTGATGCTGAAGAGAGAATTCTGAAGGCCAAAGCATGCTTGAAACTCGCAGATTGGATGAGGCAGGATTATTCAGATTGGAGTCCACAGAATATTGTTCTTAAGATGTCAGCAGATTTTGATATCGCTGAATCAGCTTCAATTGGCAAAGACAGCAATAGAGAAAATATAAATTGTATGCAGAATTCGGGTTCTATTACTGAGGAAATTGTTGGTACAGCAACAAAATTGTCTTCTCGTATTTGTCCCACCATGGGCAAGTCATGGATTTCTTATGCTTCTTGGTGCTTTAAGCAAGCCAGAGACTCTCTCCTTGCTCAAAGTGAAGCTACCCTTCATGCGTGCTTATTTTCTCCCATACTTGTTCCAGAAATTTTACCTGAGAGATTCAAGTTGACCAAGGATGAGGTGCAACGAATCAAGTCATTGGTTTTGTGTCTTTTTCAGGACAATATTGATGTGAAAGGCTTCATAGATGAACAGGAAGAGGGAAGCTCCTGGCTTGATTCTGCAGAGCACTCAAGTAATGACAATCCTCTGCAGAAATTGGTTTGGCATGTAGTGAATATTATTGAAACTGCTGCAGGGGCACTAGGTGCAGAAGACTCTGGTGGAGAACGTCTTTCAGCCATGGTATCTTCTCAATTAAGGATTTGTTTGTTAAATACAAATTTTGGGCTGGGAGAATCTGACATAGTATCTGCATTGGATGGTTTTGTTGATATCTGGTGGTCTTTGAGGAGGAGAAGAGTGTCACTGTTTGGACATGCTGCTCATGGTTACATACAATATCTTTCTTATTCTTCTTCCCATCTTTGCCAGAGCCAAATGCCTGGTTCTGGAAATGACATTCTCAATCAAAAAACTGGCAGCTACACCCTGAGGGCTACATTGTATATATTGCATATACTTCTCAGTTATGGTGTGGAATTGAAAGATACTCTTGAATCTTCTCTTTTGGTTGTTCCTTTGTTGCCATGGCAGGTTGCATGCTAGATCTTGGGCTTTTATTCTAACTTCTTTCAGTTTTAAGGGGAGGCTAGTTTGCTGAAGTGTTTCTCAAATTGCTTTGTAGGAAGTTACACCTCAACTATTTGCACGTATAAGTTCTCATCCTGAACAAGTGATTCGGAAGCAGTTGGAAGGCTTACTGATCATGCTGGCCAAGCAATCTCCCTGTTCTATAGTGTACCCAACACTAGTTGATGTTAATGCTTATGAAGAGAAGCCTTCAGAGGAGCTTCATCATGTGCTGGGTTGTCTGGTAATATGAAAAGTTCTGTTTGCATCATGCAGCTTATATATTTTTTTACAATGATTATTCTCTTCACATCATATGGATAATTAGGCATCAAAGTTCTTACCATACAACAATTCAACCGGCGTGACGTGGCCTTCTTGGCTGTGTTTTTAAACTGTGATTTATAGTCAATTAATCTTTTCAGAGTGATAAATGATTTTGTAGTTTTGATGTCTGTTATATATTTTAGTAGTTTTTGGATAAGCAATCAGTTGGTTTGGTTAGAAAAATAAAAGGCTTAAATATGTTTCAGGTCCTTCCAAATTTGGCCGTTTTGATTTTAGTCCCTGCAAATTTTGGTCAAAGTTTTTTAGTCCAATAAAATTTTTTTTGTTTGATTTTAGTCCTTTTAGTGATTTAGGGCTGAGGTGACATGGACACGTCACCTCATTAATCTGACGTGTCATATTCAAGTGCCACGTAAGCATGCCACATACATAGGGCAAATTTGCAGGGACTAAAATCAAAACAGACCAAATTTGGAGGGACTTGTGGCCCTAATTTTTTTTTCTTCCCTCCATCTCCACCACCACCACCACCACCCCCACCCACACACTCTCTCGGTTTTCTCTCTCTCTCACCACCACCACCACCACCACCCAAACACACTCTCTCTCTCGTTTTCTCTCTCTCTCACCCCCCCCACCACCACCACCACACACACACACACTCTAGCCCCCACCCCCACCACCACCACCACCACACACACACACACTCTAGCCCCCACCCCCACCACCACTCTCTCTCTCTCTCGTTTTCTCTCTCTCTCTCTCTCTCTCACCCCACCACCACCAATCTAACAAATGCTAGTGAATCGTGATCTGCTTCCACTCCCAAACCACGCCGGTGCTAGACCCAGGGACTCAGATAGAAAGAAAAAAAACAAACCCAGAAAAAGAAGAAAATTAAAGAAGAAGATAAAACGGGGTTGGATCCAGTCCCTATAAATATATGAATGTTTTGGATCCAGTCCCTACAAATATGTTACATTTTGGATCTAGTCCCTACAAATATATGAATGTTTTGGATCCAGTCCCTACAAATATGTCTTGATTTACGTTTTGTGAAAAAAAATGTTGTCGTTGTTGTTGTTGTTTGTGTGCTGATGCTGCTGTTGTTGGCGAAAAAAGGAGAAAAAATCATTGTTGTTGTTGGGGTGCTGTTGTTGTTGGCGAAAAAATGGTGTTTGGGTGTTGTTGGGTGGTGGTGGTGGTGGTGGTGGTGCGAGAGAGAGAAAACCGAGAGAGAGAGAGAGAGAGAGAGAGAGTGTGGGTGGGGGTGGTGGTGGTGGTGGTGGAGATGGAGGGAAGAAAAAAAAAAATAGGGCCACAGGTCCCTCCAAATTTGGTCTGTTTTGATTTTAGTCCCTGCAAATTTGCCCTACGTACGTGGCGTGCTTACGTGACACTTGAATATGACACGTCAGATTAATGAGGCGACATGTCCATGCCACCTCAGCCCTAAATCACTAAAAGGACTAAAATCAAACAATTTTTTTTATTGGACTAAAAAACTTTGACCAAAATTTGCAGGGACTAAAATCAAAACGGCCAAATTTGGAAGGACCTGAAACATATTTAAGCCAAAATAAAACCAATCATGAGGTTTGATCTAATAGCTTAAATTTTCAAGATAGTTAGTAATTGATATGGTATCAGAGCCTCCTTTACCAAATTTTCAAGAGTTTTATCTTTGCTGCCCTTGTTCTTCAAATAGAAAGTTGAGTCTCCGCGCAAGATAGAGTAGGCTTGTCCATTGTCCATGCTTTAGGCCCCAAAGGGCTCTTGCATTAGAGGATGTGTTAGAGATATATAGGTAATCTTGTGTCTTCACCTAACAATTTATGCTTTTGGGAGAGTTGGTCCTTGACATGATAGCAAAGCGTCTTTGACCAAGTGGTCAAGAGTTTGATCCTTGTTGTCTCTATTATTCTAAATCAAAAAAGAAGAATTTCAGAAAAAGAGAAAATGGACCTATGCACTTTTCATGCTTCAAGCCCAAAGGGCTCTTGCATGAAAGGGTGTGGACTGTGGAGATATAAAACCAATTATGCTTTCACCTAAAACCTTAATTTTTTTAGGATAGTTGGTCGTCAACAGTTTTAACTTGCAGATTGTTCTGCAACACAAAATGTGTCAAATTTATCTCTACATATTTCTGTGGGTACTAGGTCTCTCAATTGAACTTGAAATAATTTTGTTGGTTCAGTAGAGAGGTTTAGAAGAAGCTAGGAATCAATGTTTGCTTTTTCAGTCATGTGCTTGAAGATTTAGCATTTCCTCTTATTTTCTCATATCTAAAGCATAGTCAATGTCATTGTTCAACCCATTATGTAAGTTTAGGTTCACATCCCAAAATAAGTGCTCATAAGTGTGAACCTATGGCAACAGTAGCAACCTAGCAGTAGTATTTCTGTCTCAAGTTTGCATTGTTGTCCTCAGATGGGTTTGAAGTGTTAGTGTGTTACATTGAATGTCATTATTGTGTCACACTAATGCCCTCATTAGTCTAAAATTGGGATTCGATGGGACAATAGAGATAGTAATCTGGTTTTCAGCTTAATAAGCATCTTAATGGGTACTCATTAGTTTGACCAGACATATTTATCACAATATACACTCATTACTTCATTAGTTTGACTAATACTTCAATTACAGTTATGGCTTTTATACTGGCCTTTTTTTAGCTTGCTTGGTAAAAGTAGCATATAGGATGATTAAAATTTGTTTCATGCAGAGGGAACTTTACCCTCAATTGGTTCAGGATGTTCAGCTGATGATAAATGAGCTTGGAAACGTTACTGTTCTCTGGGAGGAATTATGGCTCAGTACTCTTCAGGATCTTCACACAGGTTGTTTTCCTTATTTTTCAACATTTTATTGATGGCAGTATACCTTTTTATTGAATTACATTGAAGAATTATTGACTCTTTTAATGTTTGAGGGATGAATTTCATTGTTTCTTTTTAAGTTTTTATTGTTCAATTAGGAATTTACTATCAGTGAAGAGAAGTGGGGCTAACTATATTTTGTTGCAGATGTGATGAGGCGAATAAATGTGCTAAAAGAGGAGGCTGCTAGAATTGCAGAAAATGTCACACTTAGTCAGAATGAGAAGAACAAGATAAATTCTGCTCGTTATTCTGCAATGATGGCTCCAATAGTTGTGGCTTTGGAACGTCGTTTAGCTTCAACTTCTCGAAAACCTGAGACTCCTCATGAAGCTTGGTTCCAAGAAGAGTATAAAGACCAACTGAAATCAGCTATTGTATCCTTTAAGACTCCTCCAGCATCTTCTACAGCCCTAGGCGATGTATGGCGACCTTTTGATAGTATCGCTGCATCCTTGGCTTCTTACCAGAGGAAATCTTCAATTTCTTTACAAGAAGTTGCACCACGTTTGGCTCTGTTATCATCTTCAGATGTTCCTATGCCAGGTCTTGAGAAACAAATGAATGTCCCTGACTCTGACAAAGCAACTGGTCTTCAAGGGGTTGTCACTATTGCTTCTTTCCATGAACAAGTCACTATCTTGTCAACAAAGACTAAACCTAAGAAACTCGGTATACTTGGTTCAGATGGTCAGAAGTATACATATCTCCTTAAAGGACGAGAAGATTTGCGCCTTGATGCTAGAATTATGCAATTACTGCAGGCTATAAATGGTTTTTTGCATTCTTCTTCTTCTACATGTAGAAACTCTCTTGGCATTCGCTATTATTCTGTGACTCCAATCAGTGGTCGGGCTGGCCTAATCCAGTGGGTGGATAATGTAGTCAGTATTTACAGTGTATTTAAATCGTGGCAAACTCGTGTCCAGCTAGCACAGTTTTTGGCATCGGGCACCACAAATACAAAATCCTCAGCTCCTCCACCTGTTCCTCGTCCTAGTGATATGTTTTATGGGAAGATCATACCTGCACTTAAAGAGAAAGGTATCAAGAGAGTGATTTCTCGAAGGGATTGGCCTCATGAAGTCAAACGTAAAGTTCTTCTTGATCTCATGAAGGAGGTGCCTAGACATCTTCTTTACCAAGAACTGTGGTGTGCTAGCGACGGATATAAAGCCTTCAGCTTGAAAATGAAAAGGTATATTTAAGGAACTTTTAAGCCTTTACTGATGAATTTTGTGGTTTCATTTATGATTAAATACTATGGTTAAAGTCCTTTGCCTAAATGTTTATTTGGTTTTCTGGAATTTATTTATTTATTTTGGCTTGCTTTTACCCTTCATAATCTGGGATTGGAACTTCCTTTAAACAGATAAGTTCAGGTCATTCTACACTTTGAAGGCTTGTGATTCTTTCATCATACACCAACTTATCCTAGACTTTTTTTCCGTTACTTTCTCATATCATTAACCAAGTTTGGCTTGATCTTCTTGTTATCATCAGATGTCAAATACAAAATTCTGTCTGTTGACTATTCTATTTGAAAGTATTTCCAAACTTTTGCCTGGCACATGATGAGCATTTGCTTAGAGGCAAAAGTTTATGACATGCAGATGAGATCTTCTACAATTAGCTATGTTGTTGTTGTTGTTATTATTATTATTATTATTTTTATTTTATTTTCTTCAATCTGTAGGTATTCTGGAAGCCTTGCAGCAATGAGTATGGTTGGTCATGTTCTGGGACTGGGTGACAGACATTTAGACAACATTCTTATAGATTTTTGTGGTGGGGATATTGTACATATTGATTACAATGTGTGTTTTGATAAGGGACAAAGACTAAAAATTCCAGAAATTGTTCCTTTCCGTCTCACCCATATGATTGAAGCAGCTTTAGGGCTGACTGGAATAGAAGGTAGCTTCAGAGCAAACTGTGAGGCAGTTATTGGCGTTCTAAGAAAGAACAAAGACATAATTTTGATGTTACTAGAAGTGTTTGTTTGGGATCCACTTGTGGAATGGACACGGGGTGATTTTCATGATGAAGCTGCTATCGGTGGTGAAGAAAGAAAAGGCATGGAGTTGGCTGTTAGCTTGAGTCTATTTGCATCTCGAGTGCAGGAAATTCGTGTTCCCTTACAGGTACTTACTGAACTATAAGCTATATATGCCTTCTATATATATGTGCCTGACATAATTAGACGAGCTGCATTCCAAACTTTGATGTAGTTAATATCTAGTTCAGATGTGCTATGACAAATGTGTGCATGCACATGAATGTTTGTGTTTCATTGGTTAGCGTAGGTTATTCGTGTTAAATGAGATATTTTATAATTTGCATATGTATTTTCATATTTGAATTATTTGTTTGTTGTAATCTTTAATTAGCAAATTCAGTGGTTGAAAATTGTTGCAATCCAACTTATGTAGGTATTTATATATTTTCTTATACTTTCTTGAGATCTATCTAAGATATGATTAATAGCTGATTTATTCTCCCCAAAAACTGAGCAGGAACACCATGATCAATTATTGACTAGCCTGCCAGCTGTTGAATCTGCACTTGAGGTATTGATGAAATAAATACTGTGAATATTTTTGGATACATTTAAATCATGGCTTTGTTTAGATTTTTCTTGATCAATTATTTATTTATTTGAATTGACTTTGAGAACTATGTACCAGAGGTTTGCTGATGTTCTACACCAATATGAGCTTGCCTCTACCATATACTGTCGAGCTGACCAAGAGAGGTCTAGCCTTATATTACATGAGACATCTGCAAAGTCAATTGTTGCTGAAGCAACCTGTAATTCAGAGAAAATTCGAGCTTCGTTTGAAATTCAGGCTCGGGAATTTGCTCAAGCAAAGGCTATGGTTGCTGAGAAAGCTCAGGAGGCGATGACTTGGGCGGAGCAACATGGAAGGATTCTTGATGCTTTACGATGCAACTTAATCCCAGAAATAAATTCTTGTTTTAAGCTAGGTAACATGGAAGTAGCCTTATCTCTTACATCCGCAGTTATTTTAGCAGGTGTTCCGCTAACTGTTGTTCCTGAGCCAACACAAGCACAATGCCATGAGATAGATAGGGAAGTTTCTCAATTCATAGCTGAGTTGGATGATGGACTGACTTCAGCCATAACTTCTCTGCAAGCATACTCCTTGGCTCTGCAAAGAATTCTACCATTAAATTACCTTTCAACCAGTGCAGTCCATGGCTGGGCACAAGTTCTACAACTATCTATCAATGCCCTGCAATCTGATATTCTCTCTCTTGCCAGAAGGCAGGCTTCTGAACTTTTTGCAAAATTTCATGTAGATAGCAGTGATTCTATCAAATGCAGTCATGATGATCTTTGTTTTAGAGTGGAGAAGTATGCAGTAGAAATAGAAAAGTTGGAAAAAGAGTGTATTGAAATAGAGAGTTCCATTGGCATAGAGTCAGAATCGATAACTAAGGATCACCTTGTGTCAAGTTTCGTGAAATTCATGCAGTCCACTGGTCTTTTAAGAAAGGAAGATGGAATGTCTTCTGTTCAATCTAGATATGATGGGACAAACAATACCAGACTTTTAGGTGAGCTAGAAGTCGAAGATGAGAGGGAGAAGGCCCTATCAATTCTGAATTTTGCTGTAAGTTCACTTTATAATGAGGTGAAGCATAGAATACTTGCTATGTATAGTGATTTGTCAGGAGGAAGAAATCAATATAATATGTTGCAGAATGATTCTGGAACTATTTTTGCCGAGTTTGAAGAACAAGTAGAAAAATGTAATCTCGTGACAGAGTTTGTTAATGATCTTCGGCAATTTATTGGAAAGGACATCCCTTCTGTTGATATCAACAAAGTTAATTCAAAGTTTTCTTCTGAAAGTAATTGGGTTTCCATTTTCAAAACCATTTTGATTTCCTGTAAGGGATTGATTAGTGAAATGACTGAAGTTGTTCTACCAGATGTAATACGGTCTGCTGTTTCATTAAAATCAGAAGTTATGGATGCATTTGGCTTGATCTCACAAGTTCGGGGGTCTATAGAAACTGCACTGGAGCAGCTTGTGGAGGTTGAAATGGAGAGAGCATCCCTAGTTGAACTTGAGCAGAATTATTTTGTCAAGGTTGGTCTTATTACTGAGCAGCAACTGGCACTTGAAGAAGCTGCAGTTAAGGGCAGGGATCATCTTTCGTGGGAAGAGGCAGAGGAACTTGCATCCCAAGAGGAAGCTTGTAGAGCACAACTGGACCAACTTCATCAAACTTGGAATCAGAGGGATTTAAGGACTTCTTCTCTTATAAAGAGAGAAGCTGATATTAAAAATTCCCTGGTTTCTGTGAATTGTCAATTTCAATCTCTAGTTGGAGCAGAAGAAGAAAGGGAGCTACATATTTTGAGAAGCAAAGCACTATCGACTGCAATTGTTAAGCCTTTCTTGGAATTAGAATCTAGTGATATTTTGCTGTCTCCAGCTGATGGCTCTGTTGCAATCCCCTCGAGTAAATTTCATACTCTGGCAGATTTGATAAATTCTGGGAATTCTATATCTGAGTATGTCTGGAAATTTGGAGGTTTATTGGATGACCATTCATTCTTTATTTGGAAAATAGGTGTTATAGATTCTTTTCTTGATGCATGCATACATGATGTAGCTTCATCAGTTGAGCAAAATCTAGGCTTTGACCAGTCACTCAATTTTATGAAAAAAAAGCTTGAAATCCAACTTCAAAAACACATTAGTCAATATTTGAAAGAAAGAGTTGCTCCTAGTTTGTTGGCTTGCTTAGATAAAGAAAATGAGCACTTTAAGCAATTAACAGAGTCATCAAAGGAACTTGCTTCGGATCAGGTGAAAAAAGATGGGGCTGTGAAGAAGGTTTTACATATGCTTGAAGAATATTGTAATGCACATGAAACTGCTAGAGCAGCAAAATCAGCAGCTTCTCTCATGAAAAGACAAGTGACTGAATTGAAAGAAGCTCTTCAAAAAACTACCCTTGAGGTAGTTCAGATGGAGTGGATGCATGATGTTAGTTTGAGCCCATCATATAACAGAAGAATCAAATTTGAGAAGTATCTTGATACTGATGACAGCTTGTATCCAATCATTTTAAACCTCAGCAGATCTAAATTATTGGAAAATATACAATCTGCTGTTTCAAAAATCACGTCGTCGATGGATTGCCTTCAGTCTTGTGAACAAACTTCTCTTATAGCTGAAGGACAGCTTGAGAGAGCAATGGGTTGGGCTTGCGGGGGTCCAAATTCCAGTAGTTCTGGAAATACTTCAGCTAAAAATTCAGGAATTCCTCCTGAGTTTCATGAACATATTAAGAATCGGAGGAAGATTTTATGGGAATCTAGAGAAAAGGCATCAGACATTGTGAAGTTATGTATGTCACTGTTAGAGTTTGAAGCATCAAGAGATGGGTATTTGCTTATACCAGGCCAACCATATCCCTTCAGGAGTGGTGTTGATGGCAAGACATGGCAGCAAGTGTACTTGAATGCATTAACAAGATTGGATGTTACTTTCCATTCTTATACACGTGAGTTTGCTATATTCCTCTGTTGTTGATGTCTCTTCACGTTAGCTAAACTTCTGCATGAAGGTGAACATGTGCTCTCCTGTTCTTGTAATAGGTACTGAACAAGAGTGGAAGCTTGCACAATGCACTGTTGAAGCTGCTTCCAATGGATTATATACTGCAACCAATGAACTCTGCATTGCCTCTCTGAAAGCAAAGTCAGCTTCAGGTAGATCTTGCGAATCCTGGTTGCTATTCATTTGGACATTGACGTTCATAAATGTTTTCTTTGATTGTTCGATGTATCAGCATTGTGACTGCATGTGTTGATTTAATATGTTATTTTCCTTTATATTAGGTGATTTACAAAGCGCAGTTCTTTCAATGAGGGATTGTGCATATGAGGCTAGTGTTGCACTGTCTGCTTTTGCTCGGGTTTCTAGGATGCATACTGCTTTGACTTCTGAATGTGGTTCTATGCTTGAAGAGGTACAATCTTTAAAGTATTTGACGTTGTCATGTATAACTGGATTATAATTTTGAACTAATTTTTCCACTCAGTTTATAGAATTTGATGTCTATATTGATGTCCAATCCATGTATTGTGTAGTGCACATGGTTATATATTGATAATTTTCGAGCTGCTAATTTCTATGTAGGTGAAGGATTTTTGGTTAATGAAATCATGCATTACATTTGGTCTTTTAAATTATAATTATAGTCTTAACAAGACCAAGATGTTCAGATGATCTAATATAGCGTTTGAAATTTGAATATTAATGTAATTTGATAAACATGTTTCAAAATCTTCTAGCTCTGTAAACCTTACTTGATAACTCTTAAATTTCGGGCTTAGGGCCTAACTTAACCCCACAAAATCGGTTTGTAAGGTGAGGACTGTTCATGCCTTATAAGGACTACATTAGTCATATCTCTAGTCGATGTGAGACTATCAACACACCCTCATGCCCAGGACTGCACATCTAGAGCATGGACAAATGCGGGGTGGCCCGGCTCAATAACAACACCCTCACGCCTAGGACCAGATATCTAGAGCGTGAACAAACATGGGTGGCCCAATAACGGATCTAAGATAAGCTCTGATATCATCTTAGAATTTGGGCTTTAGGGCCTAACTCAACCCCACAAAACTGACTTATAAGGTGAGGACTGCACATGCCTTAGGACTACATTGGCCATATCTCTAGTCGATGTGAGACTCTCAACAATAACCAAGTAATGGTAAATTACTAACCCTCTCCCCCAAGTAATCTCAATTCATTAAAAGGGATTAGGTACACAAATAAGTAAATTGCCCCTCATCACCCAGTCTCCTGTTGCTTATTATGATTACTGTCAGTCTGTCACCTGTAGCGTGCAAACAAACCATAGAAAGTGTACAAATAAATTACTGTGTGTTCCATTCATCATCATTAGGTCCTCTTTCCATGGATTATTACAGCCTAATGCTGCTTTGTTTTTGTAGGTTCTAGCAATAACTGAAGATATACACGATGTTTACAATATGGGGAAAGAGGCAGCTGCAATCCACCTTTCTCTCATGGACAATCTTTCAGAGGTTTTTTTATCCCTATGTATCTCAGTTTATAAATATGGCCTTCCAGCTGCGGTTGTAATGGTCCATACTGGATTTCCTGATTTTGAACTTCCCTAAAGTAAAACTGTATTTTGGTGGTTTTATGTTTTTGGTAGGCGAATGCCATCCTTCTTCCACTTGAATCGGTGTTGACTAAGGATGTAGCTGCTATGGCTGATGCTATAGCTAGGGAAAGCGAGACCAAGAAGGAAATATCACACATCCATGGGCAAGCTATATATCAGTCATATTGTTTAAGGATCAGGGAGGCTTGTCAGACCTTTAAGCCCTTGGTGCCTTCTCTGACATCAGCTGTGAAGGGACTCTATTCATTGTTAACTAGGCTAGCAAGAACTGCTAATCTCCATGCTGGCAATCTGCACAAAGTAATGCGGCACTTTCAAGATATTCCTGTTTACTATTACTTGTTTTGCTTATATATATTGACCCAGACAACTATTTTGGCTGGCCAAAGAAAGTTATGTAGGAAAAAAAATTGTTTATATTTTGAAATAACAAATATAGATCTATGCCTTTTGTTTTCAGGCTCTCGAAGGAATAGGAGAAAGTCAGGAAGTAAAATCACAGGATACAGCTTTGTCTAGGTCAGATGCTGGTGATGGTGATGCTGTTGAATTTGATGGTAAAGAAGGGGAGAGTCCCTCTAGGTCTGATGATGGAAAGACTGAAGATATTATTGGCTTTTCTCGACTTTCTTTGGAAGACAAAGGATGGATATCGCCACCAGATAGCATCTTCTGTGGCAGCTCAGGATCTGACATTACATCAGCTGAAGTTAGTCTTCCTGATAGCTTGAATGATTCAGCAGAAGATAAAGACATGCTTTCACAGGCCTCTAGTAGCAGAAACCTTACCGGTAATATACATACCCCTCCATTGTCTCAAACTGATGTTGAAGAAATCTCTCTTCTTGAGGTGTCAGAATCTGTTCCTATTGAAGCTGATCTCAACGATGCTGGTTCTGGGAAGTTAACTAATGAGACAACTGAACATCCCAAGGCTATGGCTTTTCCAGGTGATAAATCTGTTGCCATTCCTGTTGTCTCCCAGAATCCATCGAATGAGAACTTAGACAAATTAGATGGTGAAGATGATCTGCTTTCTACAAGCAAAGTTAAGAATGGCACTGAACACCACGAAGCTCCTGATGCTAACATCAATACCAGTACTCGAGTGGGAAGGGGTATGTACAAAGTCTTTTTTTAAAACTATTTATTCAATTTACTAACCTCACATTAGTAAGATAAATGCTTGGGTTTTCATTTAGAACTAGTGAAAGAATGAATCTTATAAAATTAATATGTTACCTATTTCAGTTTAAAAGCTAAAATGTATCATCCTAGTGAATGTAAACTGCATATGCCGGGTTTTAGTATGAAGAATACAAAACTATCCTGTGTAGGAAAAGCTGATCAAGTCAGCGAGGAGGTGTAATATGCTGTATTCGTATTGAATTTTGCAAAAGTCAACACTCAATCTTATCTTTTGAGGTTTCTTCAAAAAAAACAAACAACTTATCTTCTGAGGTTTTTGTTTTTTCAAAATAAAAGTAAAGAGGAGTGGATTTTATGATTTATTTTTCCTTTTGTTTCCTTACCCAACCCTGCATTTTTCTTCTTTTTTTTTTGTTCTTTTGGAATTGGTCTGTGGCCTTTATGATTTGTCTTTCGTTCCATTTCTCTATGGAACCCTATATTCTGGAAGAGACTGGCTTACAGAGCAGACCTTCTCTTTATTACTCGGTATAAATTATCTATCAAATTTAAATTTGAAAATGGACCAAGGTTTTGGGTGACATACAGCTAAAGATTGCATTTACGGTTTTCCGAATGTCCTGAATAAGTTTTGAACATTTGTTCAGTGATAGGGAGAAAAGGTGGCTTTGTTTACCAATGCGGAGGCAGAAACAGCAAATAACCTTTTACACCCACCTCATAGTACCTGTGTCCATTTGACTTCATAATATCTTATGTGATTGAAAGTGGCATGAAAATAAAAGGAACTGATATGCCCTTTTTTGTTTGTGGCTTTTTGCACTCATTTGCTAGGTAAAAATGCTTATGCCTTGTCAGTATTGAGGCGGGTTGAGATGAAAATCGACGGTAGAGATATTTCTGAAAGCAGGTATGGGTGGGTATATAGCTCTTTTTGGAACTCAAAAGATCTTTTGCTCAAAATTTTCACTGATACTGAGCCTTCTTTGAATTTCAGAGAAATTGGTATTGCAGAGCAAGTAGATTATCTACTAAAGCAAGCTGCTAGTGTAGATAATCTTTGCAACATGTACGAAGGTTGGACACCATGGATTTGAGGTTTCAAGAGGTTTCTCAGGCTTGAACATCTTAAATTTAAAAGCCCCATTCCCAGTATCATGCAAGAATTGGCTTCAAGGCATTGTTCGGTTGATCATGGTGGGGTATAGGCCCTTTGGCCTGATTAATTCCTTGTGATGAGGAAGCCACCACACCGATGTTTTTGCAGGTCCCATTAGTCTGGCCATATCATGAAGTCTGCCATTGATCCCTCCTCGGCTGAACTGTATTCTGTTTAAATTATGCTGTCCCTTTGATTTCAGCAATTGTCCATGCAGAGTTATTATTTCACACCTTGCATGTGGGCTTGCCCATGACATGCCACAGAAGTCCAAGGCTCACAGTCACAGCTGGTCTCGTGGGAGATGTAAAAGGACCGTCTCTTCTGGTTTAAACAATATGCTGCTGCTGCGAACACCTGTTACCTGCATTGCCATAGTTATTGAGTATGTTTTGGATCCTCAGCTCTTGAAGGCTGAAAAGAAAGAATGCCGTATGCTAGCAATCGGGCATGTGGATTATCCAGATTACTGTTTCTGGCTGGAGCATTATATTTTTTTTTTACAAAAGTGAAGTCCAGCATCAGTTGCACATATCCATGTATCATTTATACTTTTAGAAGATATAGGTCAAAGAATATACCGTGCATTGTTGTTTTATACATTATGTAATTGGACGTATTCAATCCTGCCCAAGATTGGGTTAGTGATTGTTATTTGAACAATTTAACATAATTGTTACTTTAAAATCCTTTTTGCTATTTCACTGCTATCTGATTCTTCACTTTTTTTTGGGGGCGATTGATACTGGAAGTACTTTGCGAGACCTCGTACATGTATCCGAAAGCTGTCTACATACTTGTATGAAACACTTGGGAGTACTGAACCTAACTAACCAATTCAAGGCTCTTCCACGACACCACCCCCCCAAATATTATAAAATTATTGCTTCAGAGTTGACCGTTCTATTTGTCTGGGGCAATGACTTCTTGTCACGCTAATATCCTTGCCGTTCTTTGCTGATTTGGTACATTTAGTATAATAATAATAATAATAGTTAAAAATAATGCATGGTTAAAACTCAGGTTTCAAATTTTTCTCATGTCATGTAGGTCTAAATTTCTTGAATCTTGTGCAAGAAATATGTCTTATATTTTCAAGGAATGTGTCTCCTATATGATGGATAAGGCCATCTCCAACGCACGGTGCTTAGCATCTTTTTCTGTTAAGAACCGATCCTCAAGCGATAAAGTTTTGACACAGCCGATGTTTAATAAGAACAAGTTCTTGCACAAGCACCGGTTCTTAACACTATTTTGTGGGACCATTGTATTTTATAAATAAAAATGGTGATGTGTGGTTATTGGTGGGGTTCATTTATTAAATTTTTTGGAGTTACTAGGTTGGAGGAATTAAATACTTATTGGGTGTTTGTGTTGGAAAATATAAAAGTGAGTGATGTAACCATATGGGACCCATTTAAGCACCCAAAATGGATTCTCTCTTAGAGATACCATGAGGATGTTGGGTTGGGTTGGGTTGGGTCAGCACAGCACAAAACATGAGGCTGATCACTAGTAGTTACACCTGCAGAGCAGAGGTGCCACATGGAGCAGGGAGGGCGCACGTGGCTATAGATCACACAGATTGCTTGCTGCTCTCTCTTCCTTCGCCGTTGTTAAAGCAAACCTCGTACGCCGTAACTGAATCTGATTGAGCCAGCCAACAGATATTTGCTATAGTTTAAAACAATACTATATGGCTGGCGAGCGCAAGTTGTTTGTATACTTCATACTACCACGGTATCGCCAGCGGTTTCGCATACACACGATAAGATTGGATAAACCTTAGCACTGACACTACGTACGATTCATGCCACAGTACCCAGACACACCCAAAAAAATGAAAAAGAAAAATACATTCTTATTCTTTTTGACCTCCGTCTCTCCTTTTATATATATATGTATGTATGTATGTATATATAGACACCTCACTCACTTTCAAAACACGTTCAAACCAAACAAACAACATTATCCAAAAGTGTCTTTGAATCTAATCTTGAGTGCTGTCATGTCTGGATTGGTGGATATATGGACAAGCGAGGTGTCGAAGCGTAGGGAGAAGGAGGATCACACTCATCACAACACCATTGGCTCCTCTTCTGCTGCTGCTGGCTCGACCTCCACTCACACTCAACACGAACCTCAAAAGAGTAATTCAACTGGGTTGGGTGCAGCTGTTGCCCAACTCGTCCAATTCAACAAGCCCACGCTGTTGATTTCCGAGGCTTCACTCTCCATGCTTCTTGACTGTTGTAGTCCTTGAAGGAAAGAAGAAAGGGAAGAAAAGGAAGGAATATAGTACTACACTTCTTAACCCCGATCGAGAAATGATGCGTGTGTATATATACTGTTCCTTTGAAGTTCCAATAAAATCCCTTTGTTAATTTGTAGTAGTGTAACTTAGAGACATGAATTCTACTGAATTCAAGTCCACTGCATCGTTATAGTCATTTTATTCGAGGTATTGTCTAACCTATGTGAGATTATTTTGACAATTTGGAACATGAATCATTTTAAGTTCTATACTAGTAGTAATTTTAATGATAAATAAGAGTTGTTTTTTTTTAAAGAAGATAAACAAGAGTTGTTGAATCCTTATCTTTTTCAATTAAATTATAGTAACTCTTTTGTTAGCTCAACGTTTTAAGTGGTTTTAATGAAAGCGAGAATTGGTCCATGACAATTGGCTCCAAGTTTTAATTGATGTTTGCGCTTAAAACTCAAAAGTGACTCTCCTGAGAAAAGGATTGTAGAGAAAACAAATAAAATGGGAAGAGACATGGTTTATTGGATTTATGGTCTCAAAGATTTGGGGAGAAAATTGGCAAAATGCAAACAATCACAAATTTTGGAGGGCATATCCTGAATTTGTGCCTCTCTACCGCATAGTTTTAAAAATCAGATGCCCTGAACCGGGAATTGTCAAGAAAATAATATATTATTGTTTTATTTTGATTTTTTTTGAGTTGATAATAATTGATTAAATTTTATGAAATGATAAAATAAAACACATAACATAAGTTACAACTAACAAATGTAATTTTAATTTTTTTTAAAAATAGTTAAAAGGTCACGGATCAAATTAATCTATTTAAACTGTAAGTTAAATGAGCTAGGCCAAAATGCCCACATCTAAACAGGGTGCATAAAATAGGCCTACTGCAGATCACGGGTTAACTAGATTGTCTATAGACTTCAGCTCATATACCCAACTCTACTTACATGTCATTGAAGTTAAATGTACTAATTTATTTTAAAAAAAAAGCACTAATTTTGACCAAGAAAAGTTAAATGGACTAATAGGACCACTGGAGTGTCCTGTTCCGTGAGTATATGCTTATGGGTAGCTTCCTCACTTGGAATGTTAAATTGCTTTCATGGAGAAAGACAAAATATGCCCTTCTGGACTCGACCCATAGACTTTTCTTTTTTCTTAATTGCTTTTCCTTAATTCCTTCATCTCTCTCTTCCATTATATATATAGGAGCTTGTCCATATTGAACTATCACAATGAAGAGGCCTGTTATACCAAACAAATTGTTCCAAGACATGTCTTTGTCCGAAGTAACTAGACGAAGAAAAACGAGGAACCCCGTTTGAATATTATTTCTGAAATGGTGCATTATTCTAACACAATTGCATGAAAGACTATATGCATATATCACTTTCTATTTAACCACATAATAACAACAGTAAAGTAATACTAGCTAGTGTTGTTTATATATGACACAAATTATATAGTACTACAGATAGACTCCACCTCTGAAGTAATGAGATTCTACCTAATTGTATAATTGAGGAGCGGTGTATTAGTGTATATATGATTTTCATTTTCCAATATACAAGATTTAAATAAGAGTTTTTGTCACAAAAAAAGTTTAAATAAGAGTTACGTATATTCTTGAAAAAATGAAGAAGAGTTATGTATTTCTTCCCCTTACCGGCATTTGAACCTGGACATTCTTGGTCCGCATGGTAATTGTCCCAAGACAATTCCATTGAGTAACAAATATGATAGATACGTATAAGTATATGAAAAAAAATAAAGATAGAAAAAGAGATAAATTTGTTGTCAAAAAAAAGAGAGATAATTTATAATGGGTGTTAGAAATTGAACAAAGCTCAAAAATTATTACTCATATTACACATCACTATTCTACTGAGATTATTGTGGATTTGGTTGCCTCACAAAGACACGTCAAGAAAGAATTTAAAAAGAAAATAAAAAAAAACTTGTAACTATCAAGATTTAGAAAGATATAATTATTTGATTTTTATTATTATTTCCTGATAACTAATTTGTTTAATTTAAAAAAGGTATATCTGTTTTATTATTGTTTATTTATTTATTATACAATGATTAATACTCTCATTTTAGCATCTTACCTGTACAAGTGTCCTTGGAAAAAAAACAGGATACTGTCACAATAATTAATGCATATACATTGTGCAAGAAACAGTGGGCTACTAAAGGAAATTATTAACAGTAACAGCCAATAGAAATGTCCCACGGAATATCCTAAACTTTTGAGTATATCCACTTGACCCACACATTCATGCATGTTCCTTCCTGTGTGCCACCACATCCAAGGTGCGCCCAAAAGGCTCCCAGTTTCTGACATGACATCATCACACGCACCCTTTACAATTTACAAAACCTTAAGCTTAACCCCCATTCTCTAGATTCCTATATAAAACATAAACGGCCTCACCTCTAAGTTCAACATTGGATTAAAATCACAAAGCCCTCACAAAGAAAAACAGAGAAGAGAAAAAAAAAGGTTACAAGTTTCTAAGTGCTTAGGGAAAAAAAATGTCTGCCATTGTAGAGGTATGGGTTGGGGAGCTATCAAAGCTGAGAGAAAAAGTTCTTACCCGCAACAGCAAGCTCTTGTTATTCAAAGCCAAAGAAGGTTCAGAAGTGGAAATAGCAGCTGAAAAGGAAGCTCATCAAAAAAAGGAGAACAACAACATGGCTGTTCGTAGAGACAACAACACCTCTGGAACTATGTCAGAGGCAACGGTGTGTTTGCTCATGGATCGATTTGTGCCTTGGTAACATGTTTCTTATTAGGTTTACTTCAATTTGGTTCATGCATACTGATGCTGGCATCAAGCAAGGAAAGGGAAATAGAAGACACCCAGATGGCCAAGAATCCCAAGATGTCTTTTTGTATATTCTTGTTTTTTTATAGACTACAAGATTAAGATATGTACTCGTATTTGTGTATATACTCTCTGTTATGTGTTCATAGTAATGGGAGTTAGCTATTATGCTAAGAGGTTGGTTTATTTGCTCTGTTTTGTGGCCATATAAAAATTGTATGGATCGAAGTCATTGAATTGAACCAGCCCTTTACCCACAATTGAAAGTATTCTTGCGTTGAGAGTCATATATTGACTAGAGATATAATTAATATAGTACTTACATTATAAGTTAGTTCTGTAGGATGTGTTAGTTCACAAATCTAAAACCATTTTATTTAATTTAAGATCTTGAGATTTAGTTTCATATGAGGTCATATTGTAAATGTCTGTTTCTTCATACGCGAGCCCATGGATGTGCCTCTGAAAAAAAAATCAACTTAAAAAATTTTCAACTGTGAATCATGGGCTCTTGAAAATTCAGAACTGTTTTTTAATGTGCATAAAAGTTCAGAACTTACAAGATACTACTGTATTATTAGTGATAAAGTGCTCTATTGTATCTTGATAGTCAACTCTAAATAAATATCAGGGTCAGCACGAGACAAGATAGTTTAGTTAGATTCATACGTCTCTAAATATCTATTTCTTTCGTGATACAGGACTATTGGCCAGTTTGTATCATAATCATAATAAAGGGTGAGAAAGGGACTGATTCTTTTATACTCCCAGGATATTTTTACAAACAATTGAACCTTAGCTTGACAAAAAAAAATGAAGAAGAAAGATCTGTCTTCCATCAAGATATTTTTTACACTTAAAAAAAATCTCTTTTCTATGTTCTGCATTTTATAATATTTCGTTTAGTGTACATGTATAATGTATTGTATCTAGATACAAAATTTTGTAGACTGACAACAGGAAGAAGCTCCACTCTAATCCCAAACTGTTATTGTATATGGTCCCAACTTGATGAATCTATGATCAAAACTCTTTGAATCCTCTCATGTCTCTCTCTTCTTCATACATCAATATTTCTAAGCCATTTGTAGAACTGTATTTGTATAGAAAATGTCCTGTTGTTTGGAGGAAAAATCATAAGGAACTTGCCTCCTCATTGGTTGTTGAAGTTATCTCAGACTTTTCATTCTTGGAAGAGAGATCCCATGCCATAACCTCTCTTGCATATCTGAGAGCTTCATCAACAGTATCAGGTTCCAATCCAGTAACCAGTGAAACAAACAGCTTTCTGCCAGTACGAGAATGGAACAATCTCTTGAACTTGACAGCAATATATTGAAAAGCACTTAGAGCTAATGCAGTCTGATTCTTTTTGGGTTTACTCTTGTGGTTGTGGCTGATAACTGGATGGAAGTCACAGAACCATTCACATCTTGTTAGGGGTACCCTTTCAATCTTTTCCTCAAGCAGATCGAATTTGGTCAGTATCAAGAGGAATTTCTTGCTATTGAAGACTGTACTATGAGTGATGATGTTTTCAAAGAGATGCTTTGCTGCCAAAATTTTGTTGGTAGCAACTCCATTGCTGTCTAATGTGTACTCATCATAGTCAGTTAAGGCCACAGAGAACAAGACTACATCAGTGTCTTCAAACATGTCCAACCACTTGCAGTTTTCTCCAAGGGTTCTTGGATTTACTCTAATAAGTTGGTACCTACAAGCACAACAACATAAAGGTGCGGTAACAACGCAATGGCAACCAACATTACATAACAAGGTGTCTGATTCGAGTTTTGTGGATGGAAAAAAACAAGGTTGAGAGGAGAGAATCCACTAAAGGTGGTCAGCCAGGTTCTACTACAGAGATTAGTCATCGGCGAAGCCAATTGATACTTTGCACCAATATAATGTTGACCCAAAAAGGCAATGACAACTGATTGGAAGTGCATTGCCAAATTGTTATTATCCATTACAATGTCTATGGTTTGAGTGATATATATCAGCTACAACTAGCTTTTGGTTTGGATATGTTTACTAGATTTGAGTTCAATTCAAAAGTAATGCATTCTCACACGTTAGAAAATGAGTGAAATGAAGACTAACCTGAGAGAAGGATCATGCTGATAATCAGGGTCCAAATAGTCCTCATGAGCTGTCACGGGAAATGAAAATTCCATGGAAGTGAGGCTGTTGGATAAGGTTATCCCCTCAGCGTACAAGATGTCCATGTCCAAGGGTTCATAGTCTATCTTGCAAATCTCAGGAGCCTGCTTTCCAGAGAAAATATATACTTAGGACATTGATTAATAGCTAGTTCTGGTGGATGATTTGATTTGTTGTGATGCAACTGATATATTCATGGCCAAACACACATTTAATATAATCTTACCCGAGCTAGAAAATAACTTGCACTTCTAGGTAGCATTTTGATTTTATTTGTTCTATTGTAAGTGGCTTGAATGGCTGGATCCCTCCACAGCTCCTCCACCATTGGCGCATATTCACGAGTAGCAGCTGGAAATATTACATCCAGCTTACCTAATACCATGTATTGGAGTAGCCAATCTGAGAAATCTTTCAGTCTTGGACCAATTGAATAGATTCTTGTGTCTATACTCTCCCCACCATTCCCTGTTGCAAGCTAAATTAATAACTCTTGCCCATCACATAAATTGTTGAGATATATAATATAGCCCAAGTGGGCAATCCTCACCCCTTAAGCTAGATTTTGTGATTAAGTTAGGTTTATGGTGCATTTGGATTGGCTTATGTAGAGTTTATTTGAGTTTATCTATTGACATAAGTACTTCTGACAGTGTTTGAGATAACTTATGAAAATAGCTTATGACTCATTGTTTTGGGCCTATTTTTATAAGCTATCCAAGGGAGGATTAAGTGGATAGATAAAGCCATTTTACTTTAATGTGTACGTTATATAAAGATAAATGAAAAGGAAATGCTGCCAATCCAAATACTTCATTTTCAAACAGATACAGGCCTCGTGATTAACTTTGTATCCAAGTAAAAAAAAAAAACATTTACCAGATGAAGTTGATTCATCAACATGCCTTCCGTTCTTGTTCCCGCACAAACTCTCTTCAAAAAATTCTCGCGCCTCCAACAGTATACCAAGGTACCTATACAAGTTGCTTTGAATTACCAACTTCATCTCTTGGCGCTCATTGTCAGAGAAAGGAACATTATACAGCAGCTTGGCCTACGACAAAAGATTCACTATTTCAGTCTTTAGTGTTAAAAGCTGTACACATCAGAAAAGGAAGGAAATTTCAAACTTGGACAAAATATATTCGACAATTTATATCCAATATCACAAAAAGGCATGACAAAATTATTTCCCTCTAACAGCATCCTATTCCTACCTGTTTAAATATGGTACATGTTCCGGACTTGACCGAACCAACAAGTAGAAATTTGTGAAGCATTTTCCGATGAAGGTTGTATTGGCTAGTAACTCTATTTTCTCCTTCGCCAGAAAGAGTCACAACAGAGCTACGAGGAACTGGCAGTGATAGAATTGTAGATGCTAGCTTCGTTGTGAGCTGTTAAAAGAGCATACCAACAACTATTGATGAGTGATATACTCTATTCTATTCACTATGTATTTAAGAAAATTAAGTCTTATACTTCTGGGCTATATGACATGTGTCATATCCCGGAATGTAATATGTGTCATCTCTTTAACTCTGTTAATTTATTTCTAATTAAAATTGTTTTGTTTATTTTATTTTATTTTTTTTACTATTTTTATTAAGAAAAAACCGGTTGAACTCATAGACTAGTTATTATATAACTCAAAATAACAAGAAAAACCAAACAAGGCAACACCTCCATCTATATACAGAATCACCTTATCCCATATACGCCCCTTGACATTCTTTTGTCCAACTTCCATGTATGATCCATCAGGACTCACCCAAAAATCAGTTGTTCCTTCACACGCCACTCCTGCCCACTACAAACAATAAAAGTAACAAAAACACCTTGGGGTTTAAGTAACAGCCTCAAAAAAATCCCATGATCAGTTATGACTTATGAATAATTAATATGAAAGTGTCCAGAAAAAAAAAAAAAAAAAAACCAACCAACCTTCAATATCCGGAGCTCTTCTTTAGTAATCTCTCGACCATTTATAGTTACATTTGTCTTTCCACCACTTGCACCTCTCTGCAAGTGATCCCCAACCTCTAGCTGTGGGCTGATGATTTGACTTGGCCGTTGACCTTCCTGTACAAACCAGATTTGAGCCTTTTGCTTGTAAAGGGCAATTTCATGAAGAGGTTTAAGCTGCACTCAGATCAAAGAGCATCCATGTTTGATTTTCAGTTGAAAATTTGCGAAAAACACATTTTATACCCATAGTAACTATATAGTTCTTTCTCTGGGCAAACTTACTTTTTGCAACTGAAAATCAAACATGTTCGAAGATGAACAAAAGAAAGGTGCTTTATGGAGGTTTGTTTGTTTTTTTCACCTTTCCCCAAAAGCCAGAAGCTTTATCATACCAATAGAAACCAGGTTTCAAACCTCTTGGTGGGTTTGGACAGGTCAAGAGTAACATGAGCTGATCCCAATCAAGAGGTTCTCCATTCACACGAACCTTCCCTGCTGGTATTTGATTTGCCTCACAGAACATTTCAGCCTGCATGATCTGTTCTACTTCCAACTCAGACAGCATGTGTTTGAGCATCCGAGAAAATTTACCAAGTTTCCCACGCTTGTTCTCATCAATCCTATAACCAATGCAAGTGACACATTTTCTTCCTTCAGGCATTGACCCCATTGCTCTAAGGACACAGTTGCGGCAATACTTTGCACTGCAAACAATGCAAACCTCCCTTTGTGTGAGATGGTTCCCTTTAAGACACCGATAGCACGTGCCTTTCTTCCCAACTCTCACAGCATGTGGCCTCACAAGATCCTCTCCTCTGCATGGTGGTATCTCAGAAGAAACAGAACTAGAGCTTGAAATTGAAGTTGAAGCCAATAACTCTGTGTCTTGTTTATGATCATCACCACAACCATCATGAACTTCAAATTCAAGAGCAGGAGGGTGAGAATTTGAAGACAGAAGAGAAAGTGTAGCATTGGTTATTCTGAGTGGTTGGATAACTGGAACTAAAGAGTGATGAGGGGTAGAAGGATCAGCAATAGGTGCTAGTTGGATTTGGTCAAGGTTGAAAGGAAGTGCTTCGGGGATGGAATAGCTCAGAGAAGGGCCTTTGTATTCCTCTGCAAAGGAATACTCAAAACTGTAATCACCACCACCATAATCGTGAATCACTGAAGGCACACCAGGGCGCAGTTTTTTCAGAAGCGAAGCCATTTGAAGCCAATTCCAAAGACACAATCTTGTACTCTAATTAATCTCACCAACCCAATTCAATGCTTAATTATGGTCTTTGAACAAAGGTAATATCAATGATCATGGCTTAAAAAAAAAAAACCAAGTATCATGCGAATGCATGAAATGGATCGAACTTGTCCAAGGGACATAAAAAAAAAGTAATTAATAATATGAAAGGAAGCAAGGTTGTAGGAGTAAAAAATTGGTAGCTAGTATATGAAGGAGACGTGAGTGGAAGATTGGCGGATTTTGGAGACATGAACGTGTTCCAAAAGTTGGAGGGAAATTGCTAAGAAATGGTCAAATAGACCACCAAGGTTCATGGCTTGTTTTCAAACTAATTAAACCACGGGAAACAGTGAGTCTATCTCATATTACCTGTGAATATATGAATTTCCATGAACATTAATTGTTCTTCATGCTTTGGGTTTTATTTTTTTACGAACATATTTTTTTAATAAAATAATTAATTATGAATTATTTTCAATATAAAGTATGCTAATGTAAATACACGTGAAACATATTAAAAATTGCAGGCGACAATTGAATTTGACATAGTTCTTCTTAGAATCAAAAATAAAAGATCACGTTGTTTAATTAGAAAGAGTCAACAAATAATATAAATAACAAAAAGGACCGTAATTCCCACGTATTATTGATTATTTGAACCACACAGTTCGGTATGGATATAGCCGTAGAGGAAATAGTTTCTCATTTGACCTTCCGAGGGTTCCTAGATTTGTCCATTTCTCGAGTTCGGACTTTGCTGTTTCTATTTTTTTTTATTAAAAAATATTATATTAAACTCGAAAAACTATTTATATATTCCGGTATACCAACAAGTCCCACATTGCTTAGTAGTCGAGGCCAATGATGTTATATAAACACTACCTCTCCTCAACCCTCCATGATGTCTTATAAAACCTAAAAAGTGGACAATACCTCAATTGCAATGCTACTAACATGATATCGCGGACTTAAGGTAGAAACAATTTCATTGTGTAATTTAAAAAAAAATATCAATGAAAAAAAAAAGTTAGATCAAATTTTTATTTCTTATATCCTTATCAAATTTTTCCATCAAACAATGACATGAGAATAACATTTTTAAGAAAAGTTAGCAACATATTCTTAATGGAGGCTATTTAATTTTGGAAAACACACACACACACATATGTCAATATTTTGATTAGAGAACTTGATGGCAATGATATAAGAAACTTCACTTAAGTTTTTCATGGCGACTCCACTTGGCAGTCAAACTTGTCATGTTATTAAAATTTTATTTATATTATTTACTTTATTTGTTTTATTGTAAATAGTCTATTTATTTATTTTTCTGTAAATATATTCTGTCCTTTTCATCCTAGGATAGAATACCATTATTTCTACTATGGAGTGGTTTGCTCGTCCATTTTTCAGTTGGTGTGGTTATTAATTAATTAGTGACCGACTTAACTAAAGGGAGAAAGACTTCATGAAAGACCATCTAGAGACGTTGCTTATTAATGGGATGATAACTCATTTTTCACCAATTTTTTTGGTCAAACTATGTCATTATTTAGAGACGTTGACTTTTGAGTTTTGTGGACTTCTTTTTTTTTTTACTGAAGCTTTGTAAACTTGTAAATAACAGCCCAGGGTTAATTTGATGTTGTAGGCCCATGTTGGTTGTATGGCCATAAATGCACATGGACTAGTTAACCACTCCCCTTTTAACAGGCAGGCTGGCCTATGATCTTAAGAAGATTCCACCCCTCGGTCAATATCCATTTTTAGGCCTTGTTTTATTTTTTAAAAAATAGTAGGTTTAAATAAGTTTTTGGTCCCTGTAAACATCCGATTTTTGATTTTAGTCCACTAAAAAAAAGTCAAACTATTTCAGTCTTTTAAAAAAAAAAAATTTTGGTTTTAGTCCTTTTAGTGAATTACCACTGTATTGTGCTGATGTGTTGGGGCTTAGCCCCTCCACACTCACCAAAAAAAAACTGTATTGTGCTGATGTGGCGCTGATGTGGCATATGTATGTCCCTGTCATGACTTGACACGTCATTTAAAATTTATAAGGACCTGCTGACTAGGACTTTCTTCCTATCACGGGACTAAAATCAAAAATCATAATTTTTATAAGGTCTAACTACACAGCTTAAAATTTGTATAAGGTCTAATTACACAACTTAAAATTTTTATAGGGACTAAAGCACATCAACCCCCTCCCTCTTTCCCCTTCATCCCCTCCTTCAACCCTCTCCTCCTCCACCACCACCCCCTCTCTCTCCTCCTTTTCCCTCATCCTCTCTCCTCCACCACCACCCCCTCTCTCTCTCTCTTGTTTTCTCTCTCTCTCTCTCTCTCTTGTTTTCTCTCTCTCTCTCTCTCCACCACCACCACCCAAACACACACACACACACACTCTCTCTCTCTCTCTCTCTCCCCACCACCACCACCCAAACACTCTCTCTCTCATAGCATAGCAACACAAACCAAAGTAAGAAAGACAGAACTTCCAAGAACTCGAGAGAAAACGAGAGAGTGTTTGGGTGGTGGTGGTGGTGGGGGTGGTGGGGAGAGAGAGAAAAAACCGAGAGAGAGAGTGTGTGTGTGTGTTTTGGTGGTGGTGGTGGGGAGAGAGAGAAAACGAGAGAGGTGGTGGTGGTGGTGGGGGGGGAGAGAGAGAGAGAGTGTGTGTGTTTGGGTGGTGGTGGTGGTGGGGAGAGAGAGAAAACGAGAGAGGTGGTGGTGGTGGGGGGGAGAGAGAGAGAGAGTGTGTGTGTGTGTGTGTGTGTGTGTTTGGGTGGTGGTGGTGGTGGGGAGAGAGAGAGTGGTGGTGGTGGAGGGGGGAGAGAGAGAGAGGATGAAGAAAGGAGGAGGACGTGGTGGTGGAGGAGAAAGGGGGATTAAAATCAAAATCTCAATTTTGAGAAGGACTAAATTCAAAACTTAAAAGTTTTATAGGAACTAAATTCAAAACATAGATAGGCCACGTCAGCATTTTCTGCCACCTAGACATGCTGACTGGGTCATAATGTGCCACCTAGCACTAAAAGGACCAAAACCAAAAAAAAAAATTTTAAAGGACTAAAATTGTTTGACTTTTTTTTAATGGACTAAAATCAAAAATCGGATATTTACAGGGACTGAAAACTTATTTAAGCCAAAATAGTATTATTGATTTTTAGAAATAACGTTGCAAAAATTAATTTATATTTAAAAGTGACATCTTGAAATTGAATTTTGAAAAATAGACTTTGTTTAAATGATCAAATATAATTACTTTGGAAAAACAAACATAGATATAGATATATTTTATAAATACTCCCTCCATTCCAAAATAAAGTATTTTGTTAGTAAAATAAAATTGTTCTAAAATAAATGTGATTTTATGTTTTCAATGAATCGTTAATTTTTTTTTCAATTCTACTTTGTACCATCCAGAGATCCCGACCGAGTATACACGACATCACCTACCGAGATCTGAGTCAGCACCAGCCAAGAGCATTTATGACATGCTTATCGAGGAGACCAAATCCACCGATTGCCTCCCCCACATTTATGGACCGAACAATATAAAATGAGACTCATAGTACCAAGAGGGCAACTCACTCACTCACGTTCACATCTCACACGGAGTGGTCCTCGGTCTCAACACTAAAAGCTCGGGGTTGATTTAACGCCTATATTTTATTTTTGTTTTTGATCATTATAGCTTACTTTTTACCGTTCTCAATTACATAATCAGAAATTATTATATATGGAGTATATTTGTAATAAAGTTTAATTTTCCTAAATTAAGAGATCATGGCCCTTATTATTGTCTTTTTTTTTTTATGAGAAACCGTTTGTGTTTAGTTATGACTTTATATCCAAGTTTCATGTTATTTTGATTTTTAGGTTTTTCTTTTTTCTCGTTTTAATTTATTTTAAAATACACTAATTAACATTTGTTTAGAATTAAAAGCAATTTTATTTTTACCGTTTCAATCAGTATATTATTACCATTTGATTGCTTATTTTCTAAAATGGTATCATTTGAGTGAATAGTTAATCTACGGCCAATTGTTTTTTGAGGCTATAGTAATATACTTTTCATTTGCTTACATTTTTTTATGTAAAACCGGTTATATGGATTAAAGTTACTTTATTTGATTTTATGCTATAATTTCTCGATTTGTATTTTGGTTTCAAAATATGCATGATTTATTAGTTTTAATGATGATTTAAATGTAAATTTATTACTACTGATTTGTTGTCTCTATGATTTGCAATAATCAAATAGTTTTATAGCAATTTATTACTAGTTTAAAGGTAAATTGGCTTGATTTATCAATGGTTTTAATGAAATTTGCGAATATCACGTTTGCTTTATTCATATTGCTATTTCCATTATCATCTAGATTTGGCATACTGCAAATTCGAAAATTCAAATGTTGTGCATATAATTTTTTATTTTAACCTTAGAAAATTACTCAATTGATCATTAATTTAATTTCATCATTTAATTAAAGTTAGTTCTGATTTGCTATTGATTGACTATTACATAGCTAATTTTATTGCTATTATTATATGTTTTTATTGTGATTTATTGTCATTTTAACCATTATTATTTTCTCTTTGATTTGATTTCCTAGTTTTTTGATTTAATTTACTTTTATTTACTTTTAACGTCCGCACATCTTCTCCCTATTTTCACTATTTTAAAATTTTTCATTGAGTTTATTTAATTGATTGGTGATAGAAAATAATCCCCCATTTTTATTCATGATTTACTTTTAATTTAAGTATATATTTATTGCTATCTAATTTATACTCTATGTGATTTCAAAATATTCAATTCGATTTATTGTTGATATATATATATATATATAAACATTTTATTACCATTATTATTTATTCGTTGCGATTATAATTTGTTCTAATCAAAATTGAAAATGTGAATATTGCATATCATGTGTTACTTTGATGGTTACTTCAATGCTACTAATGACAAATAATATGAGACTTGTTTCAGGTTTAACAAAAGTTGCAAATATCATTAACAACATCTTAAAGACCTTCGCCGAGGTTACCCCTTAACTGACCCAGTAGGAGGCCCAACAAGAGGTCCGGTAAGCGGTCAACCGCACACCAAAGGCTAGCCTAAATATATATATATATATATAATATATATATATATATATATAATATATATATATCAATACATCATACATCAAGCAAGCTTGTAAGTATTTATCCAAAAAAAAGAAGGGATGAGAGCTCTCAAAAAAAAAAGAAGAAAAGAAAGAAAGGAAAAGATGGAAAAAAGGAAAGTTGATTGAGCAAAAGTTGATTATTGAATTATATTTCCGGGCGCGGATTGTGCTCGGTGACAAGTTAGTGGAAACCAAGTGCATAGTGTGCTTTGGCTGGGCGTTGGACTCGGCTACAAGCCACGTCTGGGGAACCTCGACAAGGCGTCAAAAAAAAAGGAAAAAAAAACGATCAAGTCGAAAGGTCGCCATCCTATGCTTCAAAAATCTCGCTGACAACCAAAGGAAGACTGGTAACAAGGTAAATAGTCGGTTGGATTTGACGCGTTATAGTTCTCGAAGTGATTTTATCAAGTACGTCTGTTTGATCGATCAAGCTTTAGCTTCTATCTTTACTTGTTCTTATTATTTCCTAACATTCGTATAATTAATATGCTATGCCTGGTAGATTGCTTTAAGTTATGCAGGTACAATTTTACAAAAAGGGTGAGTAGCAAGTCTCGTGACCATAAAACCGGTCGGTCAACATTTCATAATACCATAGGGATGTGCATTTAGTTCATGTGCATTCATGCATCAAGTTAAACATCACACTCACACATTATAGTTGCATGCTTTAGGAAGTTTACTTAGTTCATACCATTCATACATCAAGTCTATCACAGGTTCGACGAATCTAGACGTTTTTCTAGCGGCCAAGCAATAAACGAGAAGGCAAAAAGGAAAAAAGTCAGAAGCCATAATAACCCAGGGATCATTCTAAACTTATTACTTGTTACATTAATGTCGTTTATCAATCACAGTTATTTATTAATTGTTTTGCCACAGTTTTTGAAGCAATCATCGTAACAGGAGTTGGAGAGCAGGGGGCTTGATCGCCAACAAAAGAAGCATGGATGACCAGCGGAGAAAGCGGACAAATGAACAAGCTTGGATGACCTGGTAGAACCCGAAGAAGGAGCACGAAGCTGGGAGATATCCTGAAGAAGTGCCGACTAAGCAATCACATATTCGAGCCCCTTCGCCTGTCAGGCTTGGAGCTCGTGGGCTGTGTACCGTCCAAATATCATCCTGACCGAGCATTCACATATTCGAGCCCCTTCGCCTTTCAGGCTTGGAGCTCGTGGGGCTGTGTACCATCCGGAGATCCCGACTGAGTATACACGTCATCGCCTACCAAGATCTGAGTCAGCACCAGCAAAGAGCATTTATGACGTGCTTATCGAGGAGACCAAATCCCCCGATTGCCTCTCCCACATTTATGGACCGAGCAATATAAAAGGAGACTCATAGTACCAAGAGGGCAACTCACTCACTCGCGTTCACATCTCACACGGGGTAGTCCTCGATCTCAACACTAAGAGCTCAGGGGTCCATTTCCATACGTGAACATACTTCAAAAACATACTTCAAAAATGTTTTTTAGAGTGTTACCTAGATATGAGGGATTGAACCCATTTTCAAATACATGTACCATTGCTTTTGTAAGTACCCACCCTTGCACTAGCTTCATCGTGCTTTGCCATTATGATGTACATCTTATTCGTCGAACGGAAAAGTTCAATGACATCTCAAATATCTACAAATAAGCCTAACTACGTGGAAAAAACTAAACGATACAATTTTTTTTTTTGCACGAAATCAATGAATGCAGATGTGGTCTATTTTGACTGTTGTCACTATTTTTTGGCCCAATTATGCTATTTATTACGAAATGTAAAATGCAAGAATTGCATGACAAGACAATCAACCAATTAAGTGGATGCCTCGCGAAAACACAAGAGATAAAAATTGATAATACTGTGCCACATCTGCATCGATTGCATTCGTATGACTTCTGTGCTTATATTTTTTGTAATATTCAGCATTTTCCTTTTTGGCCATGCTCTCTGTGATGGGTCTTTGGATTCTCATTGGAAGGCTATGTTTCGTGTGTATTTCGTGCCGAAATCTTTCATACACAATACCAATGTTGTAATTGGATTTATTTAAATTTTATAAATACATATCATTGATTATTTTCCTCACAAAAAATATATAATTATGGCGACATATCTTGTATATTATTTTGAAAAATTGAACATCTAAAGGAAATGTTGTAGTTTTTAATAATGCTACCTGTTCTCGCTGTAATTTGACTAGAGACCGAGCCTAGTTCTTCAGAGAGAATCCCTAGGATGAGTCTTAGGCCACACCAGCTATTTATGCAACATGCCCTTTTAGGCTTGGATCCTTCTCTATTTAACAAGGTTTACCTCGACGAAGGTCTACCAGGTCGGTATCAAGATACGCATCGATTGCGGGTTAACTCGGCTAGGTTTACCTCAGTGAGGGTCTACCAGGTCGGCCATAAGGATACACGTCGACTGTGGGTTAACTCGGCTAGATTTACCTCGGCGAGGGTCCACCAAGTCGGTGGTAAGGAGGCATCTCCGCAACTGATTGGTTTGACTAAGTCCCTCTAGTCGTACTAGGTCATATCCTACTCAGTCAAATGGTACATGGCCCCCGAGCGTTGAGCCTAAAAGGCGAAGGCGGTCGAAGCTGGTGATAGGTCGTATCCTATTTGGCCAGATGGTACACAGCCCCCTAAGCGTCAAGCTTGAAAGGCAAAGGTTATCGAAGCTGACGATAGGTCGTCTCCTACTTGGCCAAACGGTACACTACCTATTTAATAGGGACGGCTAGACGGGAGGGTGTGTGTGTTAGATAAGACTGCACAATGTCTCGGATAATATCTTGTTAATGACATAGTAATTTTGTGGACCTCAACCTTTTTCTTTTAATGTTGTGGGCCTCAACCTTATTAACCTTATTATGAAAGACTTTATGGTCAACTAGAATCTGTTTGATTATCCTCTCTAGTCAAGAAAGAGGGATCATTGTCTTCTGCACAACTTGTTCTTTTTCTTTTTTTCTTTTTGGTCAATATCACCAACTTGTTTTTTTTTTGTTCAAACAACAACTTGTTCTTACTCTACACAAATGTGCAGATCAGCATGAAATGGACTTGGGCTCAGGGGCGGACGCACGTTCAAGGATTTGGGGGCATTTGCCCCCGGCCCCCCACTAACTTTTTATGTTTCTTTCTATTATATATATGTATATGTATAATATTTTTCTTGACATAATATATATAATATAATATTATATATTTATATTATACTCTATATTTGATGTCTTATAGTCCATTCACTTTCTAATCCACCAAATAATTGTTCTCTTTGTTCAATAAAATTACCTTTAGTGTCACTTTTTTTTTTATCTTACTCATTTTTAAAATAATTAAAAAATATCGAAATATTAAAATATTTCTGAATTAGGGAGTATGAATGATCTTTCTATAGAGCTTGTGAAGACAAAAAAATATGTCGCATATCCATTAGTGTATTTACTTTTAGAGTTAGTTTTGATAGTACCAGTGAGAATTGTAACAGTTGAACGATTGTTTAGTTATATAGAGAGAGACATTTTTTATAATATTGAAAGTGAGAAAATCATTCAATATTTTCAGAATACGAAAACACGTAGAGAACAATTATAATATATTTTATATTTACAAAAATAATATATTATATTTTTAATGCTACTAATTTATATTTATGAGTATTGCCCCCACAACTCAAGATTTATGGATCCGCCACTGCTTGGGCTCATGTCAAGTTTTACATATCTATCGATTTGGTGGTCCCAAAAGGAAAAAGCAGTAATGGTTAGCCCAATAGACCAACAAAAGGAGACCCAGCAAAAAAAAAAAAGCGGCCGAACCCTTCTTAACTCTCTAAATAATTAAGGAGCTATATATACTAATGATCAATATATTCTTTAACCATGACCAAAAAAATAAATATTCTTTAACATGGTATTTTTTAGGTTTAATTGTATCTGACGTTAATAATTTTTTACTTGAATTTATTATAGTCAATTTCAAGTCCTTCTGCTAGTATTTTCTATACTAAGCCCTTCATTTTTTTTTATATATGATATGTATGCCTTTCATATTAAGTAACTTCTTTAAAACACTCGAATTTATTCTTTTACTTTTAATAAACAAATTACGAAAAAAAATGTGATTACTCTAAGTCTTGTGCATAACTCATTATTCATTCTTTATGGCACAAACTCATTGTTCAATATTGTTGAATTAGGAACCATCTAATTTTTCCCGTGAAATATATGTTAATTTGCTCGTTTGATATTCTCCAATTCAATACTATTTTTCCCATAACTTTATTTTTAGATAAAAATATTACAACTTTAAAATATTTATTTCTTTATACAAACGTGATCAAATTTAATAGTGTTTGATTTCGAATATGATTATATGCGGATTAAATAATTTGTTGTATCTAACATTGATTAGTTGAAAATGAATTTTATTTGTAAAGCGTTTTGGAAGGAAATGAAAGGAAACTTGAAAAAAAAAAATCAATCAAGAAAGGCGACACATGATTCATAGCTACTAATTAATATTAAGAACCACTTGAGTAAAAAAAAAAAATTAAGAACCACCGGTAAATATTTAATTTGGCCCCGATTCAACTATACATAATTTGCAGATTATAATATCATTATCATGCTGCAACCAACACATGCGCGCTTGAACAAGCTTCAAACAACACCAGTCACCAAATATAAAAGAAAAGCCAAAACTACAAAAGGTATAATTATTAGGTTGACACATATATATACAAGCCAGAGAACCTCGCAATAAATGGGCAACCCAAAACGTGGACAGTTCCATTCAATATCACCATACCTTAAAATTAAACCATAATAAAAACAGGTACAATTCAAGGTAGGCTTTCAATTCTCAGCAATTAAAACAAAAAATGTCCTGTTGCTTCTATCGGAATAATCGAAAGCGAAGGCTTGTCCAAACGCCGTTGATAACGAGTAAGGCCACCATTAGTCCCTCCTATTCAGGGAAAAGAGGGTGTAACTTTCCTCGCCCCTCTCTCACTCACAGAAGCAACCAAATTCAAGCACTCCCTCCTTCGAGGGAATTCAATATCGGTTTCCCTGGTCCCTGCCTTTTACTTAAGGCCCAAGCACACCCTTCCGTCACTATTAACCCCAACCGTCCAAATTCCACGACCCCGCGTAGACACCACCAAAATACCATTTCATTCATTCAATTTTGCCTTTACTCTTTTTGTCAGTTTTATGTACATGCAAAGCAACACACAAACACATCCATCCTCCCTAATCCTTAATTTTATCCCTCACAATAAATTAATACACATAATAATTAAATTAATTATGTGTACGCACGAATCTAAAAAAAATCTTAATTTCTAATTTTGCAACTGCCTGCTCCTGCTCCTGTTCTGGTTCTCACCAATACTATTGCTATTGCTATTAGCAGCATTATTACTACTATTACTGCTATTGCTGTTGATGTTGCCATTATTATTAGTGTTGCCATTGTCATTGCCGTTGCCATTGCGGTTGCCGTTATTGCCGTTGCGATTGCTATCACTGATTGCTCCGGGGGAAGAATAATTCAATCCTCTGGTGGGGGATTTATCATGGGTTGCGCCACCGCGACTTGGCGTGGCAGCCCAGCCTTGGAGCATTCTCAATTCGGGTGCGTGTTCGGACACGCGCCACACCTTCACGGACTTATCTAAGCTCCCACTGTAAACAATCCACCTCGGGTCGCTCTTCTTTTGTTGTTGATCATTCTCTTCTTCCTCGACGGCAATGCACTTGACGGGACCGGTGTGTCCCGTGAGAACGGAAAGACACGTGTGGATCCCACCCTCGTCCCTCCTCCACACGCAAACATTCTTGTCGGCGGAGCCACTGAAGACTAAGTTCCCGGCGGCGGCGAGGCAAAGGACGGCGAGCTTGTGCCCCTTTAAAACGCCGCCGTGTGTTAGGCTGTTCTTCTCTTGTCGCTCCCAGAAGTTCACAAGCCCGTCGGAGGAACCGCCGTAGACCACCGTGGACAAACGGTTAACCGCCAACGCCGTAACCGCGTTCTCCTGTTTTAACAGTATCCTGTCGAGCGCGTGCTTCGTTTTCTTCCCTTTCTCCCCCGCCGGCTCCCTCCTCCACACCTTCACCGTCCCGTCGGCGGAGCCAGTGAACACGTACCCCCGAAACGCCGTCACCACGGAGTTAACGGCGTCGTCGTGGGCGTTAATCGACTCCAAGCACTTGGAATCCAAAACGCGCCACACCTTCACCGTTTTATCCCACGAGCCAGAGTACAGCAACCCTTCCTCCTCGTCCAAACTGAGGCTCGAAATGGCGTCGAAGTGCTTCACCTTCACCGCGTTTCTGTTTCGCCGCACTTCAACATAGTTCTTCGGATTCATGGAGCTTTTCACATAGTCTTTAAAAGTGGGCAAGCTCCCAACGCGCTTGTGATTGCTGGGGTTTTTCTTAGAAGTCTTCCACACCCTGATTTTCCCGTCTTGGTGACCGGTGAAGATTTTCTCGCCGGAGATGACAATTGTTTTGACCAATCCACTGCTGGATTTGAAACCGGTATAGTCCTTGAGATCCTTCCACACCCTTATGTTTTTACTGTCTGAACCGGTGTAAAGTAAGTCCCCTGAAACGGCAAGGGAATATATGTGACCCTCTTCGCGAACGAGTGACCCGATGAGTCCGTCTTGTGGGATTTCATCGTCGTCGTGGTTGTGGAAGAGGTTGATGGCAGCGGGTGAAGGAACTAGCCACGGGGATTTGTTGTAAGGAGAAGAGGGTTGGTTGTTCAATGGGGACATCATGTAAGGGGAGGCATTGGTGCTGCTGCTGCTGTCGCCGTAGTTGCTGAGGCGGTTATTATGCTGAGACACGTCGTCGTCGTCGTCGTGGTTGTTGTTGTTGTTGGAGCTGTAAAGCGACGTCGGATCGGAGTGCAAGAAGGATCCTAGCCTGGGTCTGTGTATGGGATTTCGCTCCACCAACATGGTTCTACCTTTTACGTTTGTCATCCAACAAGAGGAGAAAACGGTTTTAATTCGGAGAACACAAGGGGTTGTTTATTTGGTTTGAAGATTATTGGGGGAAATTTTGAGATGTGTGATGTGAGGCTCAATTACGTTTTTGTTTTGTGGTGTTTGTGGTGAAATGGAATGGAAAGCTGGGAGAGAGGTTCGGGGGGGTGTATATATATAGCGAGCGGTTAGAGGGAAAGGGAATGGAACAGTAGGTGGAGAGGACACGTGGTGGTTTGTGGCGGGAAACCGGGTGTGCCGGTAATATCGAAATCGAAACGGAAAATGGTTACGGTAGTTTTACTTGGGGATAAAAAAGGGATGAGGCTACGTGATCACATGGCACGTTGTATATGGTTGAGTGCGTGTTTTTGTGTAGTGTTCAATAAAGTGAGAATGCGATTTGGCGAGTAGAGATTGCTATGTTTGACTTTTTGAAATTTCTAATCAGAGGAGAGGAAGGAAGGGGTTGTTTAATCTTGACCTTCTAGTTCTATTATCTCCCTCGTCAAAATAGCAATTTTTTTCAGATTGATCACGACGACGATTATTAACGCGCCTCGTGATCTATAGAGTAAGCAGATCCGTACTGTGTGGCCTGTGGCGGACGGTTTGACGGTTTTGGGTTACCCGCGCGCGATTCTATTCTAGCCTACTAGCTAGGTGTATCAACCATTTTATAACTTGGAAGGCGATCATTTTAGAGTTAGGATGATCTCCATTTATTTCATTATTACGTTTTTGCAGAAAATAAATGAATTAATTTTGTATGAATTAATTAATATTTTACAAACAGTAGTACTAGATATAATAATTATTCTTAATGCATGTCTAATTATTTAATTCACTATTACTACAGCTTATAATTTAAAACCCAAACCATTATATACAGCTTCTGGCAAATGGACGGGAGCGCATGTTACATATTTGATTATTTACCAATGTTAATTGCTTCATTTGCTTGGATTGTTTGCGTAACGAGTGAAGATTTACCGGTTTAATATTTGATCACTCCTCCATATCTACACCTAGTTAATTAACTTGTTCTCCTTTTGGTTATCCCTTGACTTTTGATCGGTTGCAGCACTATATATCATGTCATGCAAATTTTTAAGTGCATCGTACCCAGTCATCTAGACGTTCTTTAAATTTTCTCAAATTCAAACAAGTGATCACCTAACTCTACATAGCAATGAAGGCAGGTTAATGTGGAAAATGTTTAATGAATTAAATGTTAAATAATTAGTATATATACTGCTACATGATCTCTCTTGAACGATTGTCTAGTGTGTGTACACACATAAAACGTTTTTTTACCCTCCACGTGTCCTGAGCAAAGTGCCTCCACGTGTCTATTATAGAAATAATTTTCGGTATATCGAATTGATTTTTCTATTATAGAAATAGATATGTAAGGTAATTCTCATGTTAATAATACCAACAAAAAGATTATTAAACAATATTGGAGACATGTGTGTTAATTAGTTTATCAACGGAGTGATAAGGTAGTTTGGGGAAGAGATATAAGAGTTGAAGAAATAAGGTCATGAGTTCAAATTTCTCATTAACATAACATAATTGCTAGTATTTGTCTATAAAAAAATTAATTTACCGGCCCGTTTACATATTTATGTTCTTCAACGTTATAATGAGATTCTTGTTTGTCAACAAGAAGAAGAAGGACACCAATATATATCAACATAAAAAATAATTTATAGACATCCAAATGTTATAATATACCTTGAGAGAGTTAGAAATAAAAGATAGATGAATGATAGATTAGTAATGCGATAAGAAGAGAAATTGGAGTATTGGTTGAGTGTTGAAAAATGAAAATGAATGAGGCTCAAAATATTAGATATTGCAAAGTCAACTCTCTTGATCATCTCTTCATCAATTATTACATATGCAACTTGGCACTTGAGTTTGAATATATATATCCGTTCACAGTGAAAGCAGAAATTCATAAGTGAATGAAATGCACTTAAGTTGAACTATTTAGTTAATGAAATTTTAAAACATAACGAGAATGTAATACTCCTTCCATTTCAATTTAACCGGTATCTAAGGGTTTTTTTAGAAATATTAAAAAAAATGTAACTTAATTAGTAAAACAATTTTACTAATATATTTATTAAAATATTCTAAAAAATCAAAAGTAAATTTTTTATGTGTTTGTGTGTGTACTGTACTATTGACTATTGATAAGGTTCGAGTGTTCGACACGTTCACAGGGTCAAATTAAGTTTCCATCGTCCAAGGAATATATGCAGTGGCGCATCCGATTCGCCTAAGTAGCCAAAAACACAATCGTTTTCGTTTTCACTCACAAATTGAGAATTTCTCACATGAAAAAAAGAGCCAAAAAACTTGGGCTGCTGACAAGTCATGAAGTTTGTTGAACCCCGTGACCTTTTACGGCACACCAACAATGCAAAGCTAGCCAAACCGTTCAGCCGCAGTTTCACGCCCTTCTACTTTGAGCTTACTTAATGGCATCATACTCAGCGGCTCTCTCTCTCTCTCTCTCTCTCTCTATGGCACCTATGTACGTCTTTACTATTAATGCTATCAAAGTTCAAACTTGGCTTCAGGACCACCTTAATTAACTCCTCGTATGAGAAATATGACTTGTCTAGATTGAACTAAGTACCTGGCCAATGATCCTCAATTATCTTTCCCCTTTCATAATCGATATTGGTTAATGGATAATTGTACATTTTTATATAAGTTTAAGGCTTAAATATGTTTTTAGTCCCTCATATTTGGCTTAAGTTTTTTTTTTGTCCCTCAAATACCAAGAATATTATTTTAGTCCCTAATCTTTTAAAAATCAGTCACTTTTGGTCCCTGGGGCCATATTTTAAATTTGAAAAGTATTTTTTAAATTTATACTTTGACCCCTCCTAAAGTCTGATGTTCACTTTAACCCATTTTTCTATTCTCCTCTCCCTCCACTGATGCATCGCGACCCCCATCCCTGCTAGGAGTAATTCCAATGTCCTCCCTCGAAACCGCCATGAGATGCAGCCTCTCTCTCGTTCTCCTTCCTGTGCGATCGCGGTGGCCCTCTCCCTTCCCGCCATTGTGCGCAACCTCCCTTGTCCACGCGGAGCTCCTCCCTTGGCCGTGTGGGGATGGGGGGCCGCAGTGCATCAGTGGAGGGGGAGGAGAACGGAAAAACGAGTTAATATGAACATCAGGCTTTAGGAGGGATCAAAGTATAAATTTAAAAAATACTTTTCAAATTTAAAATATGGCCTCAGGGACCAAAAGTGACTGATTTTCAAAAGAGTAGGGACTAGAATAATATTCTTGATATTTGAGGGACCAAAAATGAACTTAAACCAAATATAAGAGACTAAAAATATATTTAAGCCTAAATTTAATTTAAAAGGGGCATATGAAGCATTTATTTCAATATTAGTAATATATTTGGCCAAGATTTTATGATCACCTGTAAATTATCTCACAGATGACGAGAAGTTATGCTGTTTTGCCACGTGACAAAATAAGTGTTAAATACGAGTTAGCCAAATCGGGGTTTTGAAGCTCAGGGGACATCAATTATGGATCACAATAGTACATAAGCATGACGTATGAGAAAATGCCCATAACAATATGTAAAAGTTGCATAAAGAAACGTTACTTGCAAGAAAGTGATCAGTTTCAGTTTTTGGTGGTGACCGACACCTGGCCGCTTCCGAGATACTACTATATCAATCAACAATCCTTCAAACATTTTGGATTCTTCAATTTATAATTGCATCGAAAATGATCATTGTCGACAAAAATTGGGTGTTATGTAAAATGATTTTATCATACAAAATCTGGATTCTGTACAGCCCCCGCGGTGTTATGGCTTTTGAACTCGATCTGAGAACAAGTAATTAAGTCAATTTTATGATTAATTTAAAAGTTTTAATTAACTTCAAGTTAAAAATCCTAAATTTTAATGTTTCCTCTATACGTATTCTGCAGTTGACTTAAGAGGATTCAAATTCTATTACATTAAATATTGTTGGATAATTTGTTATATTTTTAAAATTTTAGATATGAATTTTTAAATTATTAAGAGAGGAGTATATAAAAAATAATTTTTTATTATCAATTTTAATCTTTAATAACTTATAGCTATTAGACTTAATTTTTCATCCTCTTTAAAAATAAAAAAATCTCTCTTCTTTTCTCCTAATTAGTTAGTAATATAGAGATTTCGTTAACAAATTCTTAAAGATAATTAATTTAAAAGAATTGATTAGTGTGTGTTTGTATATATAATTTGCTAACCTTTTCGACAAAATCTCTAGGCGTTACCCAAAATCTACAGTATCTAATCATGATAATGGATAGAGAATAATATGGTTTTAAAATGATCGAAGACATGCAAAGAACCGATAAGAACTGATTTTGCCTAAATTTTATTTGCAGGCTTTATATAATTCAATGTATAGATATGATTTTATTATTTTATTTTTGGTAGGTAAAGGTCTGTTTATTGCAGCAGCTTTCTTCAAAATGTGACCAAACCTTTTTACCTACATTTTGACTTCTATAGACACATCGTACGTTGCAACTGCGTTAGGGATTGGGGAGCCTTTGCGTGCAAACACAATCAACTGATGAAGTCATATCACCCCAGAGGTACGGTGATTAATGGTGGAGAAGAAGGATTGTCATATGATTATCTACATAAGTTACAAGCTAGTTCAATTCTGACTAATTCATGACAAATGCAAATTGAGAGCAGCAAGATATTGCACTTGGAATGTATGTGTTCAAGTATTTCACATACTCAGTTACATTTTACTGTCACAATAACAATTTGCTGCATATTATAGAAGGAGAGGCATACACTTTTAGAAATGTGATTCATTTGATGTACACCTTATCTAAGCATGGTACACCTTGTACTAATGCTTAGCTTTTTTAATAAAATTTTGTCCTTATATAAAATAAAATAAAAAAAGAGAACCGGGAATGCAAACTAAACTACAAAGTTGTTTCGAATATTGAGGGAAAGGAATGAGAGAAGAGAGAGATTTTAAAAAAGGGGAGGAGAGGGGAGAGATTTAATATCATTTAAAATATATTTTTTGTCAGGATATCGTTTAAAATAATACAGTAAGCAAAAAGAAGGAAACTAATTTCAAAAAAGAAGGAAACTAAATATAATTTTTATAATTGTGAGTTAAAAAAATAGTATAAATTAAAATATACATATCTAGTAAAATGTTAATCGCACGGAGATACCTAGATAAAAAAATGCTAATATATAGTCGATCTATAGCTGGACATACTATTTTTTCAACATATTGTTTAAAATTATTGGATAAACTTTATATGTACTAGCTCATGAATAAATTAAAGAATAATCAACACATGTTATTTAAAATTACTTGTGGATAATTCATTCAATAACAAAATAAATTAATTAGAAAAATGCATACAAAAATATATTCCTATAGCTATATTTTTTAAGAATAAAAATCCTATTAAATGAATCTAACTATTCAAAAAACATATCAAGTATTTTTCATTTGAGTTATCAATATATTAATTATTTTATTTTTATTTAATACTTCATATTTATTCTTTGATCAATGTCCTTAATTAGACAACTTATTAGCATTTTTGTTTTTGAAAAATGGGGGATCATTTAAAAAAGTGCACATACAATAGTGAAACAAGCAAACCTTCTTATGAACAAAGTCATATGACTCTTGGGCAATAAATTAGGAAGAAAAGTATAGTCCATAAATAACCTACATATGCACCGCATGAATGTCACAACATATAGATTGTTATTGCATCTCTTCTATGGGTGTCTTTCCTCCAATCAAGAGGAGAGAGATACAGGGTCGGCCCAAGACATTGGGAGGCCTAAAGCCAGCTCTGAAATTGGGCCTTTGTGAGAGCGAGTAAATAAAAAAGGGAAAAAAATTGGAGGTCTTTTGCTTCCGTACAGGTTCGAACACGAGGCCTCACACATAGAGACACAGAGTGTTACCACTGGGTCACGGCCTCGCACAGTGTATATTCTTAACATACATATATTAATTGCAAAAACTTTTTCCGGTGGGCCTAAAGCAAGGGCTTGGGTCGCCTTACCCTTGGGCCGGCCCTGGAGAGATAGAAAAGGGGGAAAAATTGATCAGAAAGTGAGAGATGCACTTATGGTCTTCAATTATTGCGATTGTAAGATTTTGGTCCCATGGTTACCAATTGAACGAATTGGATTTCTCAATTATTTCAATTGTTGCAATTAGGCCCTCCATCTATGTTGTCCAATTTTAACATTTGGAGCCTATGTGAACTTGACATTAAATCAGGTTACTTTAATATAGTGTTGTTAGAAAAAAAAATTTAAAGCAAGTTGGTAATGCACGGGGTAATGCAATACATGTCATTTGAAATTTCTTGCATGTGGGGAGTCTTTAGTCATGCCATCATTGCTAAGATGACCGACTCAGTGCCAAGGTGACATAATTTAGTGACAAATCAATCTCACACGTGCAACATAGATTTTGGTATTAAAATTTTGATGACATAATAACAAAGTGACTTAATTGTAACAATTAAAATAATTGAGAGACTCAATTCTCAGGTGACCGCAATAATTAAATACCAAAAGTGCAATTAATTTAGAAAAAAAAATGATGTAAAAGAAGGAAGCGCAAAAATATTACTATTATTATTCAGGTCAGGTATTACATGAGGCATGAGCATATTAAGACGTCATTTCACATGCTCGATACAAAAGCTGACACATTTGTCATTTTACATTCATGTTTTACAGATGATCTTTGTCTGTATGTATGCTTGAATTCAATGAATTGTATCATGCTTTTGATCCATTCAAACTCCAATTCGATCGGGTGCACTTACACATGCGAGGCCACAGTACCAAATAAAAAATAAAAAATCTCACCTAAATGTAACTAGGAACTTGTCATAGACACTTGGCCCAAAACGCACACTTCATTTGGCTTAAAACGCTGAGTTCGATCCTTTCTTTGCATAATATGGTTGCCGATCGATAGCTCGTAGTTGCACCCAACTGCCCTGCCAATCGAACATGTGTAAGTGAACTTGCCGTATTGCCCAAAGCTACAAAATTAAAAATTAAAATAAAATCAGATACACTAAACTGAGCAAATGTTACTTTAAATTAATTAATTTACTTTTAATGTCTGGTAATCATCAAACACGTTATCCTAATTCCAAGCATGATATTCTAGTGGCAATCTAAATTATTTTTATAAATAGAAACTTCTTCTAAAGGATTATTAAAAAAGAAAATAGACTTGCTTAATATAGAAGATTTCAACGCTCAAAAGGGCAAGTGTCACAGCTGCTTCCAAAATATATAATTAATGATATATGATGTATTTTTTTTAACTAGAGATATATGATGTATGTTAACATGACGTACGTGCGAGCTAGTATATATATACTGTTATATAATTAATAATTCCTTTAACTCTGTCTGATGATCATCAAACATAATCAGAAACCATTTCATGATCATTGTTCTCTGATATGAAGATTACGTAAGCATATAATGGATATCTGGCAGCAATTTACATAACCAACTTTGGATTTTTCGGCTAGGAGATCTAACTAATCAAAACTTAGCTAGCCAGATATCTGTCGTTAGCTAGATATATAATACTCTGGTACTTGCCACTTGGTCTTTAAGTATTTGCTGTAACATTAAGTCATCAAAATGGAGTTGAATCGAGAGAATAAATTTATTCATTCATCTTGCTATATATAAGAATCTTCTAATTTAAATTCAATTATTTTTTCGGGTATTGAAATAAAATCATTTTAGTTGGTGCTAATTTTTTTAACAGATATACTATTCTTAAACGGGGGATATGGGTGTTAGTATGAAACTTTAACTTATATATATTTCTTACACCCCGTAATAATTTTACATAAAATATAACTTTTATCAATGTAAGAGTTATAATTTATCTATTATATTGATTATTTATCGTAAATTTTGAAAAAATTACTGATAAAAAAAATCTTGAAAAAAATAAATATTAATAAAGATATAATTAAACCGTTCATGATTTTAATTTATATATATAATTTTAAATTAATACGAAATTTTATAATTATAATAAAATGATACGAACCTTAATCTAATTGTAGATTTTATAAAAATATTAGTCAATCAATAATTATTTAACATGTATTATAGAATGGTATTAGCTTACGTACGTTGGTGTAAAATGATTGGTCAATTCTTAATTAAAAAAACTTTTTAGAGATCGTTAAAAAGAAAAGAAAAAAACTTTTCAGAGGCACTTCTCACATCCGGTGCTTCGGGGCTACTCTGTTTGGTTTAGATTATGCGTTACAGAGATTTTTGTACGTAGCAATCAATAGTGTGATTGGATATTTCTAAAACACGTTCAGGATCAAAGTAACAGATAGTTAATGTGAACTCAGTGAACGTTGATTCTACATACACATGCAAATCCAAACATGTCATAAGTGACATCTGAGTTTTTCTATGAAAGAAACAGATCAGGGACAACTATCAAACTGGTGGCTTGAAAAACGAGCTAACATGCACCCAGCACGTAACATATATTAGAACTTCTTTAAGTTGTAGTTTGTTGAATTGAGTGAGGGTTGATCTGATCCAACTGATATTTCCACTTCTTTTTTTCTCAGGTTTGCTAACCCTTTCCAATCCATTGAGCCTCATTTTCAAAATTAATTAATGCACCTCTAATTCAACTCTCTTTTATGTTAGCTCGTCTGAGTTCATCTTATCTTGAAGAGTTATAGTACTGAAAAATACTAGACTATGATTGCAGAAGCCAATTTTAAAAGTTGATGTGCGCGGGTCAACTGCAAGTACGTTGATGCGTAGGAATGATTGGAAAATTATGTTAGTGTTGACAATATGTGGCACTCACTATTATCCAATTTGCCATGAGATTCTTTATCGCCGTGAATAAGCGGGAGTATAAGAAAGTGGCTGTTTCTTCTTCTTGTTTGTCCCCCGGCCCCAACACAATTATTGCCTCTACCATGCATATCTGATATCTGTCTATCCCTCTTGGCATTATCCTATTTTCTTTTTCTTTTTTATAAAAAAAATGAAGTTTCTTCAGCAGATATTCAAATTGGCAGCTTCAATCCTATTAGTATATAGTAGATAACAATATAACTTAATATGGATAAAATTAATACACATTTAATTATATAAAATAAAATATGTTTCAAGAGCGCAGCTAATTAAGAATTTATCATAACAGTACCCAGCAAGAAAGCACAGATTCTATGTCATTTTTGGTACTGTGTCAAAGCTACTAGCTGACACCATTTTTTAGTCATATAGCTCTGTTTATGAATTGTGAATAGTGGTACCAATATTATACTTACTTGTTGCATTTAATTAAGTACTGTTATACATGTACCGTATACTGCTAAGTAAAATGCCACTTATAATGTCCACCTGATGAGATTGTTCACACTTCAAAATCATCACTATAAACACTCCATATTTCCCAAGTTGGCAAATCATTTTTTCAAAGTAAGGGCCCAACTATAATTGTTCATTGTTGCTATTATTGAGTTATATATTATAAAAAATACATGATCAAAAGAGAGTGGGGGGGAAATGATCTAGAACTTCCATTTCTAGATGGCAAATGATGAGAACATCGACCCTAGTGCTATACACTTGGCATGCTAGCTGCTACAATAATATTGGACCATATTGGCATTGGGTGCCCAAAATGAAGGGACAGTACTGGAGCAGACAAGAGGGATCGAGTCCAACATGACCAAACCAAAACATGGCAGTTATATAACCAACCGTTGTTAGTGCTGTACAAATGTCTAGCTTCTCCTAACTGCACCATACCTTTCTTTGGCCCATTGGCCATACCTTAAAAACAACTAGCCGAAAAGCAGAGTCCTCTGTCTCTGAGAAACCCAGTCAAACCTCCTGATCTTTCTTCAATCCTCACACGAACAGCACTGGTGTAGGTTCACTCCTATATCTATATCAGTATTATATTATTACATATGATATTTTCTTATCAGCAAAAGAAAAATGATTTAACTGTTATATATAATCTTTAATGTTAAAGGATAATTATGAGATATATAGTGGTGACCATTTCTTACTTGTCTCACCATAGGATTATCTTCTATTGTTGGATTAATCTCACTCGTTAATTTCTTTCTGGGTTGGACAGGTGTTAATTAGAAGTGATTTTGTGGGGGATGTTGATTGTGTTGACAATGTTATTCAAGGAACTCTGGCTAGCTAGTATACGTGTCAGGTGCCGTTACGCTACTGTACAAATTACTACATAATAAATCAAAGTTTTGCCATGTCATATTATTATTTTTAAGGACTAAATTTTTTTATATTATATTATAGTTCTTAATTTTTTTATTTTACAAATTTATCCGTATGAAAAAGACATATGTCCGTAGGTAAAAGTCCTATTTTCGTCTCTCCCGTGAACCAGAATCTTCATCTACCCCAAAGTGAACAGTGAGAAGTTACGAGCTTTGCTACCGTCGTGGGTTCTGCTCTTCCTGTCTTGCTTCTTTCCAACGCTGGCCGAAGTGGCGCTGCCGCCGCAACTGGCGGAGCCGAAGCAGCAACACAACAGCCTCCTTAAGCGGGGAAGAACAACAAGTCGCAGAAGGAGCTCACTTTTTCCATTTCACGCTTCCCTCTTGTATTGCCCTAATACCAGACATTTCACGATTCATCAATGGAAGGCCAAGTTCATCTCCATTGACATGTACAATTTCTTTCTCCATTTTACATCGCCTCTGCTACACCACTTCTCCATTTTTCTATGCTTCCTTCTTTCTACCATTTAAATTTCATCTCATTCAAAATTTTTTTTGCAATTTATATCAGTAACTCCATTAGCATTTTGATTGAGTCCTTAATTTCATAATATGAAAATACTTCATCTCTGTAAACTCAATAATGGAGACTCAGATTGTCAATGTCCGTATTGATCTATCGCATTGAAAATTAAGATTTAGTGTATGACTCTGCTTCCATAATATATATATCTTTTTGTCTAATTTAGGATATCATTTTCTATGCTTCCTTTCGCTCCCTTTCTCTGCAACAAAGTTGTGGTATCACTCTTTTCTTAGACTTCGATTTATCTATTTAGAAATTCCTTTGGAGTGAAAAAAGTTTATGTTGTCCCCAATTTTCATATTAATTAATTAATTAATAGGATCTTACAAATTAATATCGAACACTACACAAGTGAATGCTCGGCTGTGATACATACTGTAAAGTTTCTGCTTATTGCAGGCTTTGCAGCTAAGAGTTCAGGTGGAACTCTGATTCTAATTGAAATCAAAATTTGGTGAAGAAATCTCAATGATATGGATTTCTCTTATATTTTTCTATGCATACAGCTAATCATGTTTAGAATGAGGTTGTGTTATTTTCAGTTTGCTTTTTTCCTTTTTAATTGGATCTGAGGTGGTTTATGTTTTTTTGCAGGCAACTGCTAAGATTATGATGAAGAATAAGGTGATATAACAATTAATTCTTTTTCCCTTTCTTTTATATGATTTTTAAGGAATCATTGGTAAAAGGTTTTTCAATTTTGGAAGAATTGACTTCAAGTGATGAATTGCTCCTAAAGTGGAAATATTTTCTGAACAATTCCTTTTTGTATATATTATGTTATCTTCTTTTATTTAAGTTCGGATTTCATGTTTTCTAGTATGGTAAACAATTACCTTCAGTGTTCATTAGCTTCTTTTATTTAAGTTGCTAGCAGTGGTGATTGCAGAGGATTTCATGAATTTTGCTATGATGGTTGCTACAAAATCTAAGCTGAACCTCAGGGAAGCAATCATGGCTCTTGAAGCATGCACTTAAAGTACACAAGTCAAATAATGAATCCTATGTTGTTTCCGGTAACTCAGGTTGCATTTGCTATTGTCTTGCATGCTTGCTGTTTTCAATTTATTACCATTTTATTTACCATTCTTAGTTTATATAATCACTATAACATCAATTTTTATTTCCTTTTGGATTTTCTTTGCTCTGTTCTCTTTTCGAAATGCAATGGAACCATAATGTCAGGAGTAGTTTCATTTTGTCACTTTTACTTTGTTATGCATTTTTCTAATATGCTCAACATATATAAATCATTTTAGTTTGTGCTACTAATTTATATCAAGAACAGAGGCCATTGACTAGCTCAAGTCTTTTCTTCTCAGCTTGGAGCTTATGTGAGGTAAGACTTTGAATAAGACTAGTACTATATTAAAGATGTATGTTTCGAATTATGGTTATTCCTTCAAAACTTGGACTTTTACTTGAAAGGATTATATAAATATAATGTCTCTTTCTTTAGTTGGTCATTGGATTATGTCTCTATTTCCTGGTCTATGTAACTGTTAGTTTTTAGCTTTTCCCCCTTCTGTTTTACCTTTGATATCAGGTGTTGAGGCTTCAGATGCAATGTCGTTTGTCTCTATCTCCACTTTTTTGTTCTCACTTTTAGGGTAACTTATTGTGTGTCATAAAGAATACATGGAAGAAAGAAACAAAGTTAACACAAAAAATAAAACAATATAATCAAACAACAAACAATGTAATCGAACAATATAAAAGGAAAAGTATAGTAACCTGGAGGATGAAAGGTAGATTATTCCAGTCATTGGTTTTTGTTTCTTCATTTGCTTTGTAGCTCTTGGTTGACCGCATGATGTCTTCACTTTTTCACTTCCTGAGTTAGGGGTATTCACCTTTTTACTTGGAGCCATGTATTCTATTTCTTTTTGGCAAAACAGATGGTAGAGAGCAAAACACAACAAATGGAAGTGTACAGTGCAGCGGACGTGGGTGCACTACCTGCTATAAATCAAGTTTTATTTTTGTTTTGATTCAATTGTGTTTTTTTTTTTTGACAAATTGATTTAACGTTGTGACTCAAATGGAAGTGTTAAGCGATGAGGAAGAAGTGGGAGAGAGGGAGAGGGTGTTGTGGGGCCCAGGGGTGTAAGTGGGGGGTAAATCACGTTACATTATTCTGTATGTGCATATTAACATAACTTGGTCCACAAGATTTAAAATTAATTAATTTTATGAAACAAATTAAAACATAAAAATCAAATTTACACACCCAAATTATTATTGCTTGCTGCTTTCAGGGCTACTGTTAAAGGGCAAATATGATATCTATTTCATCCATTTGATCAATATGTTATCTATTTGATCCATTTTTTTCTTTCTTTTTTAATAATTTGCATATGGACACATTAACTGGAAGTAGAACTATGCATTGTCAAGGCTATATTTTTTCTAATGATGTATTTTTTAAATTATAAATAATATTTTACAATTTAATTTTATGTATACTTAATTTTGCATATTATATATCTTTAAACTTATGTAAAAAAATACCATTAACAAATTTTATGAATGTCTATATGATAATTAATTAAATTAATATGTCATTATATAATTCTATATTTAACCCAAAAAATAGAAAAAGCGGATAGATGGGTACGATAGTGCTGTCTGTCCGCCAGTTGTTATAAAGGGAATACCCATGGTTTGGTGTACATTTTTCTTTCTCTTATTTTACCCTTTTAACTACTATTGATTGATAAATAAAAGGCCCTAATGTCCTATCATCACATTAAAATAAGAAGAAAAAAATACGAGTTGGCAGTTGAGATACAAGTTCAATGCACACGGCCACAGGGTGTGGGGTATTGGGTGCTACTGATATGATAGGCGATATGCCTTTTTAGTGTAACCTTTTTTTTAAGTCAAAAATACCCCTAAACTGAAAATACCCGGCACTATCCATGCTTGAAAAAACTGGAAAATTGACATTGTTCCTTATTCAAATAGATCTCTCCATTTCACAAAATAAATTTATATGTAATCCAAAAAATAAAAAAAGCAGACAGATGGGCACGGTAGTGCCCGTCTGGTCGCTAGTAATTAAGTAATTAAATTAATTTTGATGGGAAATTAAACTTATAATATAAAAACCTATATTGTTCTTGGTTCAAAGATATTTATATCATTTTAAAAATAAATCATTTCTCTCTTCTCACTTTCTATCTAACCAAACAAAGGAAGATGGAACTCAATATCTCTTTCTCTTCTATTTCTCTCATATACCAAACAATACCAAGTTTCTTACCTCTTTCTCTCTTCTCCCTCTCTTTCTCATCTCTCTCTCTCTCTCTCTCTCTCTCTCTCTTTTCTTTCTTTCTATCCCCAACCAAACATGACATTAAAATAACATAAATGTTAGCAAAGTGTACAAAATATTAGGGAAAATAAAATTATATTAAATACTAGTTAATAATTAATTATATTTATCCAACAAAATTAATAATTAATTATCAACAGTTAATAGTTAACCGTTAATATTAGAATAAATTATACTTCCCTCCCAAGCTGACTCAAGGTTACATATGACAAATGACACACGAGGGTTCATGTAAGCCGACTTAGGGTTCTAGATCACTTATGACGCATAAGGTTGTGGGGAAGACGAGTCATTTTTTGGGTGACACAGGAGACATACAACTTCAAGTAAGCAAATTAGGGTTCCGAGTGACAAATGAAACATAGAGGTTTAGGTAAGTCAAATTATGTTTCTCGGTCATGAATGACGCATATATCGAGCTTTAAGTAAGCCGACTTAGGGTCTCTTTGTATTGGCTTATGCAGAGCTTATTTGAGTTTATCTATTGACGTAAGTACTGGTCAGCGTGTTTGACAGAGCTTATAAAAACAGCTTATGGCTGGTTTATAAGCTGTTTGGGGTTTATTAATTTGTATTAAACCTGTGATATTAATTGTGACATGTTAATAATTATATAAGTAAAATGCGAAGTAATTTGTATCACACCTATAATATTAATTGTGATGTTTTAATAATGATATGATTTGTTGTCAAAAAATAATAATGATGTGATTTAAATGAAAATATGAATAATAATGTAAAATTAAAATAGAAATTATTTTAGGCAGCAAACAGAATGTCTAAAGTGTTTACACATGACATAATTCCATGTGACAATACTTTGCTTTATTCTATACATAATAGAAATATTCATTATTGTGTTTGGTATAATTTTACTCTTAGCTTATCATATTGTTATTGATAATTCCTCTTTTGTGATTGTGTAATATGTATTTTTAATATTTTAAGATTGATAGTTTTTTATAAGAAATTGTTTAAATAAATTTATAAAAAATGCTTATAATTTATATCAAAATTAATCAATTTTTCAAATTTATTTTCATTTAAGTTTGGAATTATACCAGTTAACTTAATGGCATTGATGGAAAAATTCTGACAATTATACAAATAATTAGAGTAACTACAATGTGGTGTCATATTATTTTACCCTTTTTACCCTTACATAAATTAATGTTTCAATTAAAATTTAAGGGACTTAAAGGCCATTTTTCTCGTTATGCTTACCAATCATCACACACACCTTTAAAACCTGGGCACCGGTGTTAATGTCAGCAGTTTTAGAGACTGAAATGGAAGTGTAAAGCGATGAGGAAGAAGAAGTGGAAGAGAGGGAGAGGGTGTTGTGGGGCCCAGGGGTTAATTGAGGGGGGGGGGGGGGGTTTACATTGTCATATTGCATATGTGGTTTGAGAAGTGGGAGACGTGCCAAATAGAGAGAGACACACATGGGAGACGTGCCAAAATAACCGTTTTTCTCCATTTATATGTGTTTTGGGAATTAATAAAAGGAAATATCTCTTTTATTATATGTATACATATATATAGAAGATGTATAAACAATAATTATTTGATATTTTTAATTCTTTACACTACCTTTGTTTGTTATAGCTTTTATTTTACAAAAATCACTTTTTTTTCTAAAATAATTACTATTAAGAATTTTTTACGTGTTTATTACATATTTTAAAAATACTCAGAAGCTGAAAAAATCTAAAAATTGATTAAAATGAGAAGTTATATGAAGTAATTTTTTTAAAATTATATTTAGAATTATAAATAAAGCCAAATTAGATTTTACTTCGGACCAAAATCTATAAAAAAAAAAACCACTAAAGTATTTTTTACATGAACAGTGGACCTTACACCCGGGGTATGAACCGAAAAGTTTTTCACACCACCGGTGGGATGTTGCCAGGGGGCACACAGTCTTGTTCGTGAATTGTACCTTCCAGGGACAGAGGACCTTACATCCTGGGTGTGAAATTAAAATTATTTCACACCATCGGTGGGATGTCGTCAGGCGGCACACTTCGGTTCGTAGATTGCACCTTCCAAGGACAGAAGACTTTACACCGAGGGTGTGAACCGAAATATTTTTCACATCACCGGTGGGATTTTGTCAGGGGCACAGTCTGGTTGGCGGATTGCATCTTCCAGGGACAGAGAACCTTACACCCGGGGTGTGAATCGAATTTTTTTTCACACCACCGGTGGGATGTCGTCAGGGGTCAAAGTCTGGTTCGTGGATTGCACCCTCCTTGGATAGAGGACCTTACACCCGGGGTGTGAAATGAAGTTATATTTCACGCTGGGGATGTGATATTATCAAGTCTAATTTCAGTCTTCAAGGTTCCAATAAAGTTGACCTTTGCTAATTTCGTTATAGAAAAAATGTATTTTTTAATACACATTTTGCAATGGATTCAATTTTCAATAATTCAATTTAATTAATTTAAAAAATTATTTAATTGGCAGATCTCTATTTTAAACATCCAGTGATTAAAATATATAATATGTAAAACCACTTAGTAATGCCAAATAAATGGTATTTGTTGCAATTATGTACAAAATTGTGTGGCAAAAATAACTGATGCCCAAAGTGACAAACAAAACATGAAGTAACAATAATCAGAATCACGGCCACATAGAAACATCACAACTATTGAGTCACCAAAGAAAACATGAAGAATAAAATCAAATCCTCTATATAAGTCACGATAAGTCAATCACTAACCTGCAAACCATAAAATTAGTAACCAATGATGATCAGAATGAAGTAAATGTTCATGTTTAAGGAACTAATTAAACAGGATTATACAAACAAACAAAAAAGTCCAAAGGATTAGAAGTCCATACAAATACCTTATACTGGGTGTGGGAGGAACTACTACACCTATATATCCTTTCCACCTGAAACATCAATATTGCAATCTTAACACCATTATCAAGTAACCAATGATGATCAAAATCAAGAAAATGTTAAATTTTCAGTAACATACTGCTCTGACCACCATTTTTAGAGACTTCTTGAAGCAATCCAAAGTAAGATGTTCCATAATTACCAGCTGGCACTCCATAGTAATACTGAAACAATAAAACAACATACAAATGAAAACACAATTCTTTACAAAACATAAGATCATCAAAATTATAATCTCAGTCAAAGTAACAACCTGCGGTACTTGTGGTAAGATAGGAAATTGGATATTATGAGGATGAACAGGAATTCCACCAAAGTTAGGCAAGTTTGTTAGTCCTTGGCTGGAAGCAACATACCCATATGGTGGTAATTGCATAGGGGCCGGTATCATTGGCGGCAGTTGGGACATTAAAGGCTGACCACCATTGGAACAACTTTCATGTTTGATTATCTAACAAAGGACAATTCCAAATAATCAAGTTACTTATTTAACAACGGTTCACCTATCAATCATTCAATTAAATCAAAATATTACACAACTATTTTTCAATATGCACACCACCACAATCATGCACTTACACCGTCATTATCTGAATTTTGTGACGACTCTTTTCCTTTCTTTTGCTTCTGATTACAAGAACCACTAAATTTATCTTTCCTTTGTAGTAATACAAAAACATCACTAAAAAACAAAGACAAATCAATGGATAAATCAATGGATTTGAAATAAAAATAAATTTAATTTACCTTTTCATTACGGCTTCTCGGGTTACTTGACTGTATAGTGTCTTGACTCTTGTTTACATTAGATGTCATTATTTGTTTATCCTGCAAAATAAAAGAAATTCATATCATTTCATACACAATTTTAAAACATAATGAACTAAAATAAATTTATATTTATCATTTAAAATGAACTTACACTATCGACTGTCATGTTAAATTCAGAAGACTGTGAATGAGATGAGTGCTCATCATTCATACTCTTATCATTCGTATCAACGCGCGCCGGACATGTTCTAGCATTGTGTTTGGTGCTATGACAATTTGAACAACGTCTCAACTTCTTCATGCCTGACTTTTTTTTCTTTGGAGCACCTTTAGTCTTGACCATATTGGGATCACAAAAGTGTTTTATTGATGAGTCTTGTGTGCCAACGACCTCTTCCAAATTTTCATACTTATTAGTAAGCTTCAATATGTCATCCATTACCTCATTGTAGTGGCCCTTCCTTTTTGCAGCTACCTTGCAAAATCTAGTACAAGCACCACAATAGGCACCAAAGCGAGCAAGCTCCATAAGATCAGAATCTACTCCCTCTGATGATTCAGATGACATGAAAGCAGTCTTGGCATTCTTAGTCCACCGTGTCAAAATCAAAGTACTTGGAATATGGTCCAAATGCTCCTCTTTCATGACAAAGAAAATATGTGAACACGGTATGCCACGAGACTCAAAACGTTTGAACGCACAATAAAATAATGACTTTGAAGTATCATAAACAACCATTCTTTCAATACTAGGATCACAATACTTGGTCAACTTGAAATTCAACTTCTCCCCATTTACCACTCGCTCAGTAACAATTAATGCACCGGCCGATACAATCTGCTTTCTAACTTTCTTGAAAATCTCCCGTGTAAATTTTTGCAGCATCCTTCTCGATCTTCTGAAGAGATGTGGTCAACACAAGTTCTGAAAATTGAGACTTAAAATCAGCTACCAGTTCATTGTTTCTGTATTCTCTCAGCGCCTGCTCGAAATTATGCATAAATTCAAAAATGCTGCATTTCTTCCTAACATGTTTTAATGATTGAATTAATAGCTTCACATTGAGATGTAGTCCGTAGACGGGCAAAAAACTTATCACGAAAATATGCAGTGGCCCATAATGACCTGTTTTCATATGTCTTAGAAACCCATTTGTTGCCTACAAGTCCATGCCTCACAACCATCTCTATCCAAAATTCTTCAAATTCCTCTGGGGTGAAATTTGAGTACATTGCTTTCTTGAAATCTACCAAAAATGGAGAGCTCTTAACATTTTCACACGCATTCTTCTGCAGGTGCCAAGCACATAGTCGATGACATGCATCTGGAAAAATCAATTTTATAGCCTCCCTCATAGCCACATCCCCATCGGTCACAACTGCTTTGGGGTGTTTATTTCCCATTGCTTCTAAAAAAGAATTTAGGACCCAATTATATGTCTCAATTGTTTCATCTGACACTAAAGCACAACCAAATATGACGGTTTGTAAATGGTGATTGCACCCAGAGAATATTACCAAGGGATAGTTGTATTTGTTCTTTTTGTACGTCGTGTCAAACGCAAGAACATCACCGAAACATTGAAAATCAAATCTACTGCATCCATCTGCCCAAAAGAGCTGCTTCAATCTACCATCATTAATAGTTGTAAACTTTGCATATAACATGGGATCATTGTCTGCCTTCCCATGAAGATAGCTTAACGCAGCAACAACATCCCCATCCTTAATCTCACCACGCATTTTGCTATCAAAATAGTTGTATAAGTCTTTCTTTGAAAAACCAACACTAGCATATCCACCCTTTTGAGCCACCATATAACCCATTATATGACAAGTTCTAATACCATATGAATGCAGACTATCAACCATAGCTTTATCTGCATTCGTCATTCCACGATAAGCTGGAAATAAATGCACATATCTCGAAGGGGTTAGTTCATGGTTATGAGCCTCTTTAAAATCTGTCACTATCCATCTTGAAGTCTTCGACTTGTATTGTACACGAAGCCTAGCTTCACAATTAGTTCGAGTGATAGGTCTATGTTCTCTTTTCCTATCTACCATTGTGAGGTGCTTTTTGTTTCTCAATCCTTGTCTATTGCATACAAACAGCCGCATTATCACTTTCCTCCTAACATCACGAGCCAAGTCATTTTTTCGAATTATAAAACCATGACATTTTGCATATTTCTTATAAAAGTCATAGACTTCCTCTTCACTACCAAACTCTAGACCTTGTATCTCATCGGCGGTCAAATCTATAATTCTTTTAAATTTACCATTTCCAATGTCCATACTTCCACACTCATTGTGATCACACAAGTCATTAGGGTCTACATTGTCACTTTCATCACAAGAGATAGAACAACTACCATCTTCATTGTCATCCAAATTAACATCTAACAAATTATCAAAGTTATCCATCTGTACAACAACCATCATATCAATATCAAAAAAAGTTTCACTAACTAATCCTAGTTACTAAACTGCAGTGTCAAGTTTGAACTATTTGTAAGACAAAGGTAGTGTGGACTCATTGTTAAAATGTGAGACATGTGATTCAAATAATATCAGTGTCTTTTCAAACTCCTTGAAAGCTAAGTCTAACTTTTTCCTCAACCAATCAAAGATATTTAAATACCTTAAGTTATTTTATTTAGAGACATTTTAGCAAACACCTTGAATACAACAACTATAGACATAAACAATAAAATGAGTATAAAGTATATACTACACATCTTTTTTAAGAGACAAAATAAATGCATTAAAATAACACAGCCCAATACAAAATATACCAGTTACAACACCATCTCAATAATAAATAGCACCTCAAATTGACGTAAAAAATAAGACCATACCCAAAGCAAATGTTCAATCCTCTAAACATAGAAATACAACAATCAAAAACTATATGAAGCAGAAAGGAAGCATATAAAATGATATCCTAAATTAGACAAAAAGATATATATATTATGGAAGCAGAGTCATACACTAAATCTTAATTTTCAATGCGATAGATCGATACGGACATTGACAATCTATGAGTCTCCATTGTTGAGTTTACAGAGATGAAGTATTTTCATATTATGAAATTAAGGACTCAATCAAAATGCTAATGGAGTTACTAATATAAATTGCAAATTTTTTTTGAATGAGATGAAATTTAAATGGTAGAAAGAAGGAAGCATAGAAAAATGGAGAAGTGGTGTAGCAGAGGCGATGTAAAATGGAGAAAGAAATTGTACATGTCAATGGAGATGAACTTGGCCTTCGATTGATGAATCATGAAATGTCTGGTATTAGGGCAATACAAGAGGGAATCGTAACTTCTCACTGTTCACTTTGGGGTAGATGAAGATTCTGGTTCGCGGGAGAGACAAAAATAGGACTTTTACCTACGAATATATGTCTTTTTTATACAGACAAATTTGTAAAATAAAAAAAATTAAGAACCATAATATAATATAAAAAAATTCTAGTCCTTAAAAATAATAATATGACGTGGCAAAACTTTGATTTATTATTGGTTAATAAAACAACGGTTCCAAAACCGTTGTTTTATCAACGGGACCGTAGAAACCCCCATGATATAAAACCAATAATTGCATTTTCTAGAGCCATCATGGTAAGAGTAGTACTTCATAAACGCTGCTAGTTGAAAACTATATCAAGTTTTCGGAGAAAGTGGAAAGTGGGACTGGGATTCACGATGAAGAAGAAAAACTTCATGAAAAAATTAATACATAGAGTGATTATGACTGAACAGTGTGAATAATGGCAAGAGAAAATTTGTAAATAACCACAATTAATTAGCTATGCAATTGCAAAACTAGCTTTATTATCAGCTTCTACAACATTTTCTCAGATGTTATTGATTAAGTGTTGCTGTGTGTTGCTAATTAACTTGCTAAACATGTTATTAATAACAATGCTTATTGGTGCAAGTGATCAGGATTTTCTTAAGTAATTAAGATTTGTTAGAGTTTTGTAAATGAAAAAAAAAAGATAGTGGGAATTTCATTTCCTTAAACACATCCACTTGATTGGCTTAGATTAGTTAGAGTCAACATCTAACAATTTGACTTCGGTTCAGAGATATCAATTTTGGCCCAGTCTGATGGGCCCATATTTTATGTTGGGGTGAGTTCGTTAATTACAATTTTGAAAAAAAATTGGGCAATTTTATCCCGACATAATGGGGTCACCGTGTGTGTGATCATTAAATAACTCTTAATCGGTTCATATTTACTTCTCTCACCCTCTCCTATAAACACTCATATCACTTGATACACATACATATATAGGACATGATCAATTGATGAGCACCAGATGTCAAACTCTTACAGTTATATCAATCAATGACCTTTTGTAGAATGCGAAATTAATCTATTTAACCGTTAAATCATTTGATGTATATACCATCAATATTTATTTGACTTAAATATGTTTTTAGTCATTTAAAATATAGTGACTTTTATTTTTAGTTCCTAATAAATTTTTCAAGCACTTTTTTTTTGGTCAATATTCAAGCACTTTTTCAAGCACTTTTTTGACTGTTATTAATTTTCCGACAACACATTTGGTTACTGCTGTTTTTTTTTGGTCAAATTTGGTTACTGCTGTTTTTTTTTTGGGTCAACTGTGGGAAGGGGGGTTTGGGGGTGGGTGGGGATCGATCCCTCACCCACTTACATATCACCCAACTCTTTTACCACATGAGCTATACGATTGGGGATATTTGGTTACTGCTGTTAAATGAGCTCACAAGCGTTGGGCCAAAAAATATTACAAACTCAAAATTAGGCAATTTCTATTTATACATACATAGTTTTTTATCTGCATATATATGTCCGTAGAACTATTAGTTCCACGGATTTATTTTTTTTCAACACACATATGTCCGCGAAACTATTTGTTCCGCAGGTTGTAATTCTCCGTGGAACTATTAGTTCTGCAGGCATGTATGTGTTGAATTACAACCCGTGGAACTAATAATTTTGCTGAGAATTATAACCCGCAGAACTATTAGTTCTGCGGACATGTATGTGCAGATAGAAAACTATGTATGTATCGATAGAAATTACCCAAAATTTATATAATTGGGCCAAAAAAATGATGAACTAGAGATAGAGAAGCCCATAAGTTATGTAAGGCCCGTTACAAAAGCCCAAAGGAGTTATGTTCTTCTTCGTCTTGCTTGGGTTGCAATTAGCAGAAGCAGAAAAAGGTGAAGGTTGGTGACAAAGTAGCAAATTTCAGCACTGTCAAAGAAGATGGAGTTCGTTCCTGAAGAAGGCAAGCACCTTAACGAGGATTGCTCCACTTTGATTTTGGTTTGTATCATTTTGTAGGGTTTTACCTCTCTTTTTTCCCCAAATCATTCCTCTACATTTTACTCCATCGTGCTATGGATCTCTTTATTCGTCAAAAAAGACATTAACTTTAAATTAATTGCTATAGAAGAAATTCTGGGGTTAGCTCACATTTTTGAATTGGTGGTTTTGTTTGTGTGTGTGTGTGTTTCAGCCTGCTCTGTCTATTGGGAATGTGGGGCAGCTAGCAGCAGACCTTTTGGTTTCATCAATGGGTACGGAGAGAGTTGGGTACTTGGACGATCCTTACGTTCTCCCCTGTGTTGGCAATGACGCTTATGGACCCGTTCCTCAAGGAGACCTTGCTCTTCCTCTTGAAGGTGCTTTTCCATTTTGTTTTGTCACTACTATAATTTGTTTTAAAGAGAAATTGCACTTGCCTCCCTTAATGTTAAGGTCTACCTAAAATGATACAATGCATCTATTGTGTAAAATACTAAAATGCATCCCTCATTTACATGACATTTAGCCTGATTAAAGAAAATAAGGGTGGTTAGTAGTTGGTTCAAAAGTAGATGGGGTGTATATGTCATTTAAGCATATTCGTGCCTCGTGGGGAGGTGAGTGCAATTTCTCTTTTGTTGTAATATCAAATTCTCTGCTCTTAAAATGTCCAGCTCTTTCTGATCACACCTTTTTGCAGCTTATGATTCCCCTTCTAATGCTGTCACTATCATCCAACAGAGATCCCCGGTGATTAAGGTATCACCTGAGGCAGCACTTGCCCTGTTGATTTCTTTAATCTGCCATTGCTTGCTTCAGTCTAAATATGCTTATTTAAGGGTATCACATAGTGATTCCTGATGTGTGTATTGTTCCTTACTCAAACTAAGTTGTTGGTAGTTGTAAAATTCCAATGTGGACAAGCTGAAGCTTGAATATTACTTGCCTTTTCTCGTCTGCATGAGCATTAACTTTGGTCCCCCTTTTGTCCTTCCAGTCCGTATTCTCGAGTTTTTCTGCTTGTTTGTCCTGATTTTAATTCCCTGTAATGTTGGACATCACTATCTCCTTTGGAAGTAATCAATAGAGTATTATAGATTTATTAACAAATACTCCCTCCATTCTTTTCTAAGTGTTGTTTTAGAAGAAAATCTTTGTTCTTATTTATTTGTCATTTTAAAAATTCAAGATAACATTAATCAGTATTTTGTCAAATATGCTCTTATCGTAATCTAACTAATTAATGAGACAGAGAGAAAGAATTGTAAAGAAATAACATGTGAAAGAGATAAGGGGTCTATTAGATAATTATACAGTAATAATTTTAATATATACAATGGGCATTGATTATATTTCTTAATCTATGTGTCATTAATGTTACCTTAAGCGACACTTAAAAAGAAACGGAGAGAGTAGATTTATTAACCGACAAGTGTTATTGTCTCTTCTGTCGCACTACTAATCAGAATTGGTTATGGCTGTGCATATTTCTTTTAGAGTTAGCTTGCTGTCCTCTACAAAATTGAGGTGAAAATTTCAAGGATGCGCATTATATGAACGATTCATCCCTGAAATTCACACCTCCAATGCTAAAGGGTTGTGAAGTTATGAAGAATAATATGTAACAATTGCTGCCTAATATTTGGGTCCACAAAGAATTGTGGGTGTTTGATTAGTGGTTTAGCTGGAGTAAGCTACAATTTACTGTGCACTTCACATATTAATCTTATTGATACTTTTGCGCTATACTTCTCCTTAATGTTAAATCCATGCTTCAGTTTTTCTATTAGCTTTAATGCTAGAACTGGCACAATAACTTTTGGAATCTGGAAGGAGAAATTGCAATTAATACATGGTCATTTGAATAGGGTATGATGCTGGAGTTTGCAAAAAACATGGCTGATTTTCTTGCTGGTAGTGGAAAGAAGCATATTATTATTCTCTCCAGCTTAGATTTTGGAAAGTGGCAAAAAGTTGACATGTCAAGGTGAGGCAGTAATATTTTGAAATAGTGACCTGGTGCTACTAAGCTCCTGCTATGGCAGGGTCCAGGAAAAGATCGGACCCATCGCGTGTCTATTATAGGCAGTTTGCATTTCTAAAACATTTGCAAGAGGCCAATTCCATGATTTGAATTCATGACCTTCTAGTCACACAACACTTCTTTATAATTAAGATATTCAATTCATTCATTTCTGTGATTGTCACTAATTAAGAAATCCAATTCATTCGTTTGTGATTGTCACTTTTGTTCAAATTATAACTGCATGAAGATTATGTCCATTCTCACCTTGACAATCTTGTAAAATTTAAGAATCCAACTTGGTCTAGGGAATTGCTTTGGAATGTTCCCCAATCTGATATGTCTATTGGCTGTCATATTAGTGGTTTGCAGATTTATTACCTATCTAGTGCCAACAGCAATGGAACAGATGAAAACTGTGAACAGCTTGGGTGGAAGAAACTTCAGGAGTATGACCCTTCTCAAAAGCATTGGAAATATCTTAGTGATTTAGCTGAAGGAAATGCAAGTCGGGAAGATACTATTTCTGTAGAAGATGAACTAGAAGAAGAAAATTATTATGCTAGCTTGCCTTTTGCTGCACTTTTTTCTTTTCTGAAGGTAACACGTGCTGTTAAATTTCATGATGTCAAAATTCTTGTTACTCTTGTAATAATTTAAACAGAGGAATGAGGAAGGAAAAAGTGTTTTCATCATGTGATACATTTGATTTATGATTGATTGGTGCCTGTTATCACGAACTACCTTTTTCTTTAAAAAAACTTCTAAATTGAAGTAGTTTACTTTACATCACATGTTAATGTCATGAAGCTCTCTCTACCTTCGTTGCATGCCATGAAAAAGGTGAGGTAAGTAAGTGCATTGGGAATTATGTTTTGATATGCTTTATAAATCTCCATGTCAAAGAATGGTAAAATATAATAGTTTAGTTGCTCACCATTGTTTTTTTTTTCTAAAAATAAAAAATAAGAGTGAAGGTCACCATTTGATTTAAGGTTTTGGTTTTATGTATCAGGCTAAAGGTTTGAAGGTCACCTGCTTGTTATGTTATTGCTCAGAAGGAGACAACATATCTGATGCTTTTCAATTAGCTGATGCAGTATGCAAACTTCGAAGACTGAGTCACCCTAATTCTGGTGAGCTTTATTTATCTTTGTTTCTTTTTATTTTGATTTCGATATATTGTTTGTTAAACAAGCAGGGCATTCGTTTGAATAAATTCCCTGTGAAGTAGATGGATTAATGGTTTATACCACAATTGTCTTCTCATAACAAGTAATGATTATAGTATACCCAATATCTTTTTTACAAGGATGTTATGATTCACTGTTTTCCCCCTCCATAACTTACTAGATAATCCCTTTCTACACAGATTTTTCCCTTGAATCTTGAGGCTATTTCTGTCTCTGGATCCAATTTTTCTGGCACAGATGACTTTCTTGTATCAGTATCTGTTATCTAGAATTAGGTCTGAATGACAAATACCCTGTATACACGACATTGTATGTACAATACTAGCTGTTCTAGAATACCTATCCAAATCCACGTCTCTCCTTTTGCACTAGTTAAAATATTTAATCGTAACTAGTGAATGGACATGTTTGCAAGTAAAAAATCATTAAAGTTTATTGGTAACATTTCTGATAATTGCATTTTCAGGAATTGAAGGGGGCAAATGGCAAGTTCCACTTTCTTGGATGACTGTATATGGACCTCCTCCAGATCTGTCCATGTTCTAAGGTTAGGTTGATGTAGTTAGGGCATGTTTGGTTTTCAACTTTAAGGTACATTTAGGTCTAAAAGTACGTTTGCCTAAAAGGAACTCTATAGTTATTTTGGGTTCAAATGTACTTTTGCAATCTTCCAATTGAAAACCAGACATCCATTTAGTAAAATGAAATGATGGTTGAAGATGGAAATTATTGTCTTGGAATTTTCTTTCTTTCTTTTTTCCGGGAATCAAACAATGATGGCCAACATATATGATATGATATGCCTTGAGAGGTATAATAATAAGATATTTTGGGTCTGCCTAACTTGTACTTGCAACACCTTCAAACTGTTCATGCTTCGAACCATCCAACTCCACCGGTTATAGGAGGTTGAGCCAACATTTATTACATCAGTATGGACAATACAGAAAGATTTATATTGTTTTATTTATTTGTTGTCTAAGTTTTCCTAAATTATAGCTTACAAATAATAATACTGAGTATTTTTTGTGAACCTTGATGATATCTGTTTTATAAAATAATGCTTTTCGAAAGAAACCCCATGAGCCTAAAGTGCAGGTGCCTTTATATGAAAATTTGTATAAACGATTGACTGATTTCCTTCGCATCATGGCATAGTACAAAAAAAAATGCACTGCAGATCAAATTTATCAAAATAAATTGTATTACATGACTCTATGGTAAGGTTTGTATTTCTCATAAAGAATTGCAGATGAAATAGGTTGACTGTTAGTTGATGTGCCAGTAATAATGCTATTATTAGGACCAAAACTAACAATCAACCCATAAAAACCGAGCTGGACTACGGGTTGGGAATTTCCTACTTCACACAGCATAACCTATATATTCACTTGAAGTGGTGTTATTTTTCCTTACTCTTATTTCATTTTCAATTTTTAAGTAATTCATATGTTAGCTTTTATAATATTAATCCCCCCTTCTCCCCCTCTTGCCTTGGCCTAAATGTTTCTATGATAGAAAAACATAGTGTGTTTGTTTTAAACTACGTAAAAATATTCTCAGAAAAGTAAACTTAGGAATATAATATTCCAATACTTGGTACATGTTTTATAGAAAAACATTTCTGGGTATTAAAGATTTTCAGGGAAGTAACGAAGTCACTTTTTTTATTCTCCTAATGAAAGGTGTGAATTATAATTCCTTTGGATTGGAAGCTACTTTCAAATTCACACATTTATTATAATGTTCTATTTTAACTTCCACTTTCACATATATATTATTCTGTACTTACTGAACGCGTTTACAAACTTAACTTGAAAACAATATTTATTCTCTTTTTTTTGTGTCAAAAAAACAATATTTATTCTTAAAAGTATTATTGTTAACAAACCTTCCGTAAGATTACTAAGACTGACGAGTTAATCCCCCACGAGCAGGGGCAGGTGGGATATTTGAAGAGGAAAAGACATTTCACTCTACGGCGTAGCCGGTACAATTGCTTTGATGAGTATTGAGTATGGGGCCAGTTTAGGTAGTTACGGGCTTACGGTCCCAATTTTCTTAGGACTCGTACATTATAAATTTAGTGTCGGCCCCCACTATACAGTTTTATTTTACAATTATTTAATCTATTTTTTCAAAATATTAAAAGGGTAAAATGGAAAGAAAATGTGAACATCAAAAAATGGAAAGATAATGTGAACATCAAAAAAGGGATATCACCTTTATTATAATGTCCGTTTTTTTTTTTGTTTTTTTGGTTAAATATAAAATTATTTTGTGAAATGAAAAAATCTATTTGAATCAAAAATAATGTCGGTTCAACAGTGTTGGTTTTTTAATTTTTTAAACATGGACAGTGCCAGTTATTTTTAATAGCACTCAACAATTTTTAAAATTCTATGAAGAATCCTGTCTTTTGTTTGACAGAAACCCTTATTTACAATTAATTTTTATATTAACAAACACCCAAAAACTTTTTATAATTATATTAACAACCCCATACACACCCTCATCACACACCCCATGCACCCTCACACACCGGAACCCCCACGCTTCCCAACATACGGACTATGCTTTTTCTCTCTCTTTCCCACGTCCCTACCCCTGCCCCACACCCTGTTTTTTTTGGTGAATCGAGAAAAAGGAACAAACCAGAAACAGAAAAAACAAAAAGGGAAAAGAAGAAGGAAAGGAAACTAGGAGGAGGAGTCCTGCCGAGGGTAGCCCCGAGGGAAAGTCACCCCTGCAACATCCCTAGCCAAACAAACACGCAAGTCCGAAGGAGGCACATCGAAGGTCCGAAGCTTGACAAGCTCAGCCGCTCCCAAATTCGCGAGGTGATCTGCACATTGGTTGCCCTCACGGAGAATGTGTTGCAGAACCACCTTCCAAGGTAATGCAAGCAAATCTCTGATGTCCTGGATAATTGCTGCATAGCTATGGTAAATTCCCTGGTGTTCCTTAATTAATTTCATTGCATGCATAGAATCTGTGAGACATAGGATGATTCGGAACCCCCTCCCCCAAGCTAACTTCAGGCCATTATAAATGCCCAAGAGCTCAGCTTTCAAAACCTCAAAGTGTCCAATATGGCCAATGAATCCAAAAAGCCAAGCCCCATCTGGATTTCTGGCGAGCCCCCCAAACCTTGCTGGACCAGGGTTGCCAAAGCTGCTACCATCAACATTTAAGATGATCCCTTCCCGATCATGCTGCAACCAAGTGATCTGCCTCACCTCAGGAGAATTGCAACTTTCCATACTGAAACAAGTCTTGAAAATGGCAGAGAGGTTGAGAATGGAGAGGAGGAGGCGGTGGAAGGGGATAACCTCATCGTTAAAAATCCTGGCATTTCTAGCTTTCCAAAGCCACCAAATCCCAGCTGTGAACAAAGTGTTATGACTCCCAGTAGCACCATTTTTGAGCCAAATTTTGACATCCATTTGCTGAGAAAAAGAGTCATCCCTGAAGCCCAATCTATCCCACACTTTTTTCTTTCTGGGCAGTCTCTAACACAATGGAGGAGGGTTTCAACCTCCCCCCGTGCAAATTCTGCACTCAACAGAGGTAGAGATTCCCCTATGATGGAGCGTAGCAAGAGTAGGGATGGAACTATGGAAGGCCAACCAAAAGAAAAATTTGATATTTTCTTGGGATGGGATTTTCCATATCCATTTCCAGGTGACATTGCCCACTCTCTGGTCCAAAATCCACTGGAAACCCGCCTTGGTCGTGTAATTGCCGTTAGGACTATTGTTCCAAATGAAAAGGTCTTTAGTAGCAGGATTTAGGTGAATTTGGTTGTCCTGAAGGAAGCTTTTGATGTGATTAGGAATGAAGGTATACAGCTTGTCCCAGTTCCAAACTTGATTTATGAGCACCTCATTAAGTCTTAGCTCAGAGTCATGAATATCGACATACGGAAGCAACTGATGTAAAGGACCCATATCGTTCCATGAGTCAAACCAGAAGGACACCTCTCCAGCTCCCAACCTGAATTGGTACCCATTCTTAAGGACTTCCTTAGCCTTAGAAATAGCCCCCCAAGTTAGAGACCCTGCTTTATGGGTGAGGTTCAGGAAATTTTCCTTAATGTTGTACTTGTGCTTAAGAACTTGAACCCACAACTTGTAAGTGTCCTGTTGAATGTCCCAAATTAATTTTCCCAAAAGCGCAGTATTAGCCTCTCTTGCTGACCGAACCCCCAATCCACCAAGAGCCTTAGGTGTGGAAACCTTATGCCAATTCACCAGGTTAATACCCTTATTTTGAGTTCCCTTCCATATGAAATCCCTGGAAATTTTATCAATTTGATCACAAATAGCTTGGGGGAGCCAACAAACTTGCATGTAATAGGAAGGGATAGAGGTAAGGACTGAGGAAGCCAGAGTAACTCTCCCAGCCCTGTTAAGAAGTCTGTGCTTCCAAGAGGCGAGCCTAGTGTTCATTTTTTCAGCAATGAATTCAAAATCTTTTTTTGAGGCTCTTCCATGGTGAAGTGGAAATCCCAGGTATTTTTCCAAGGATTGAGCCCCCTTAATCTGCGTGATCTCTGTGCACTTTCTAGCTTTATGGGGAGGAACACCCGAAGAGAAGAAAGCTCTGGATTTATTGACATTAACCTTGAGGCCTGACGCTTTGCCAAAAGTTTCCAGGATAGAGGAGATAAGCCTGGCTTGGGCACCTTGTGCTTTAGTGAAGAGGAGCACATCATCAGCAAAAAGGAGATAGGAAACCGCAGGCCCATTTCTAGGAACCTTGTAGGGGATCCAGTTTCCTTTAGTAACCTCTCCTTGGATAGTCAAAGATAACTTCTCCATACACAAGACAAACAGATAAGGGGATAAAGGGTCCCCCTGTCTGAGGCCTCTAGTGGGGGAGAAAGTAGGGAGTTTCTTCCCATTCCATAGGATAGCTAGAGAAGCAGAAGTCACACAACTCATAACAAGGCTGCCTATAATAGGGGGAAATCCAAAATCATTGAGGGTTCTTCTCAAGAACTCCCAATCAACATGGTCGTAAGCCTTTTCCAGATCTATTTTATAGGCCACCACACCCTGTGCGCACTAAATATATTTTATCTCAATTGCCATCATTTTTCCCCTTATTTTAATGTGATGACAGGACCAAATACAATGATACTCTCCTTTTATTTATGAATCAATAGTAGTTAAAGGGATAAAATAGGAGAAAGAAAAGTGTACACCAAACCAAGGTATCCCCTTTATAATAGTTATAGAAGATTATAGATTATAGATGATAAGAAATTTATATTGTGTTATAAATATAAATAATTATAATAATCAATAAAACATATATACTTTTCATTTTTTACATTTCCCATCCTTGTTATTTTAAATAACTTAATTTATTTCTATTTAAAATATACAAAAGTCAAAATAATGAATACAATACTTATCAATTTATTTTTTTTGATAAAAGTACTTAACAATTTTCTCATTTTTGTAATTTAGTGTTTAATAACTTAATAGTTTTTACCACTTCCCATTTTTTGTAATTTTGTGTTACACAATTTTATTGAGTTTAAATTATTTCTCCCATTATTAATTAACGGTATCAGCTGTTCTCCTACAGATAAATCAATTACTTTTTTTCCACTTAAAATATCTACTTTTAAATATTCTTCCAACAAGTAGATCTTGTCGCTTTTCACACAAAAAGTAACTTATCAAAAAGAAAATCAATTCTTTAGTGTTATTGCCTACAGAAGATAGCAAAAATCGCCTTAAGTGGAATTGCTTCAATAAAAAATCAATAAAATATTATTATTATTATTTATTACAACGGGGCGACTGCCCAATAAATTAACAACTAAAATGTGAATAAAAATTAAATATGCTGGCCATACTGTTAATTGAAAAATAGAATTTCAAAGAAACTTGATTAAAAATGATGGGTTAAAAACAAATATTGGACGTAAAAGAACTAGGGAATTTAGATTTTATTTAATAAACCTAAAAGTAAATGACCCATTTTAGGCTAACTTTTCTATATAGAAGGAAATTATATTCCCTTTTTTTAAGGAAGGAAATTATATTCCCTTTCAACTTTTACAATGTGACACAATAATGAAAAATGATTTTTTTATTTATATAATGAAATATGATTGAGTATGTGTATAATTTTTTTTATACTATCAATTGTGCATAATTATTAAACTCTTAAAATTTTACCGGTATAATACACGGATATATTGTTGATTCGAAAACAATTTTTAATTAGTTATATTTTTTTTTGACGGAAGCAAGATCAGTGCATTTCATTAGTAATCAACTGACAAATACAATCGGGAACATAATGATAAATATGGGGACTAGACTGAGAAAGTGCAACCCATGCTAAGCAATAGGTGGCACTATTAGCTTGTCTCTTAATAAACTTGGCCCTAAAGTTTGAAAAAGAAGAATGATAAATCATGAATTAGTAACTGTTCCAATTTTAAAAATATTAATTTAAACTGGAGGGTTTATCTTCAATGAAGTGTACAAATGATCGGAGATTAAAAAATTAACAATTATTATTATAATAAAATATTTGTAAAAAAAATACTATAATAAAATATATACACATAATATATCATGATGATAACCATTTGAGAGAGCCAATCGTTAAATGACATCTAAATTTTCAAATGAATTAGTCTCTACAATTGTGCACGAAATATATCCTAGAAAAAATATCATGATATTATTAAAACCTATCAATAATTATAATTTTAAATACCAATCTTTGCAAAGCAAGCATTTCTCACATAAAAGGACATAAATCATTTTTTTTTTGCCTGAAAAGGACAGGAATCTTAAATACTACAGTGGGACACAACCTGATCGTTATCTCTTTAGTTTTGACTTGTGAGCTTTGGGCTTTTGGCTCCTCCGCCCGTCTCTTTCAGCAATTCGGATTCTCTGCAGTCACGCAATCACGCAATCACACAGTCAGGTAATCTAAGTCATTTGATTGAAATCAGACGGTTAGTGATTTTGAAAAGTTAGAACTCGGCTTAAAATAAAATAAAAATCTATGACCGTCTGATCTCAATCAAATAACTCAAATTGTCTGACTGCATAAATGCGTAAATTTATTGACTGCAGACAATCCGGATTCCTCTTTCAGTCTCACCATTTTTATGTACCCACCAGAACAATTAAATGAGAAATGTTATATTTTTTTTATTATTTTATAAAATAAAAAAAGAATATAATTAATATCTTAAAAATATAAAAAATATTTAATAATTTTTTATTTAATAATTAAGAAAATTTATATAAATAAAAAAAAATTTAGAATTATTCCGATTAAATTACCGACACTTGTATTGATAAAAAAAAAAATACCGACACTTGTGGTTCCATGTCCCTCTGGGACCTTCAGTTCATCAAGAACAGGGAAAAAAAAAAGAGACAGATCACTTGATTCTAGGGGAAAGATGCCATTACTCTATCAACATAATTTATGTTTCGGATCATTTTCAAGATTATTCCGGACCGGTAACCAAAAAAGCTTCCGGGAGAATATGGTATCCCGTCAATCATGTTTTCCAACTTTAATCATGAGTTTAATTAATTAGCATGAATTTACGCTATAAATATATTTATATAAATATTTTATTATATTTTATCATCTCACTACATTACGATGAGATGATAATATATGACTTGGCATGTATACACATTATTAATTAATTATTAATACTCCTTTCAGTTTAAAACTTTGATAGTTTAAAGTTTAGTACACAAATTAATAAATAAGTAAGTAAGTAAATTTTATACTATAATGCTCATATTTATTATTTTATAAACTTTTATTTTTTCTTTGTATTCAATTTATTATTAATTATTAACTTTATTGAAAATAAGTTCATTTCATTAATTACCATTATACACAATGCCAATAATCGGTACTCACTTTTAGATGAAGTACATTGCATCTGTATTCCTTTATGGTGTATTTGGGAGAGATTTTTGGAGAGGAGAGAATGGGAGAGCTTACTTCTTTAATTTAATCATATGTATTTTTAGTCATCACTTGAGAATAAAAATACATTATTTTATATTTTTCAAGTATTAGAAATTAGAAATAAATAAATTTTAAATAAAAAATATATTTCACCCAAATAATTTATCTCTTAGACTCTTACATGAACTACAAGAGTCAAGTACAAATTGATGTAAACAATTGTCACCAAAAATTTTATTTTGATGTAAACAATGGCCTACAAAGAACCCCATATTATAATCCTCAAATGTGATTTTAAATATTGTCAATTTTAAAAAAAAATTATTAATAATAAAAGTATAGCTTAAGAAAACTTAACCATTTTTTTTATGGTATAGAATAAATAAAAATTTTCCGTAAGGTTTCCTTAATTTAGTCTTACTATGCATCTGTCCATATCCGTTACTCCCTTTGGTATGTAAACAGTAAAAGCTTATAAACCATAACCAAAGAGTGTTTAGGATAATATATTATTTTCCTATTTGGCTATTTCGGATAAACTACATGAGGGATCATATGCCACCTTTTACCTTATTGATATCTCCACCCGTCTACCGTGTACAACGCGTAAGCTGTGATACTGAAAACGACTATCGAAATGCCTTCGTCGACGTGCATAAAAAATTATTAATTTTGAGAAAATATCTTAAAAATAAATTTAAAATAAATAATTTAATTAATTAATATGATAATTTTTAAATGAATATAAAATATTTCTTATAAAACCTATAAATTAGAGCTCAAAATTAATTTTACTTAAAAGCAGTTTAATTGTTTTAAAAAAACAATTTTAATGGCTAAAAAATTTAATAATAAATTATATGAATTGATTTACTTTTTCACACATTTGTAATCATCTATAAAAAAATTAAGAGAATAAAAAAAATTATACTTAAACCATTGATGATTAAAATTATGTAAAAAAATAGTGAGTTCATAGAATTCTAACAAAATTAGTCATTTAGTCATTTTTATTTTTTATAATAAAATAGTCTTTTATTTTTTTCAATTACTCTTTACTATCATAAACATGTGTGTGTATATATATATATGTGTGTGTGCATCTATTTTTTGTCCATCTAGCCTGATCTTAGTCCAATATTTGAACATTTTGCTAGTCAATTTTAGTATGTATAAAAAGTTAATTGCGTTATAAATTAAAGAACTACTTAAACTTGCTTGCAAAAATATGATGATCTATTTTGTTATAAAACAAATTAAAGATAAAGTACCAAATTAAAAAATAGAATTAACTTAAGGGATCAAAAGAGTAATTTTACCTATAATTTATTAATCCTTCCATTTAATGTAGAGGAAAACTATAATAACAGAAAATAAATAAAAATGAAAAAATTGTATATAATAAATTTATTTTTTATTTATTTTTTATTTAAATAAAAAGAGGGGAAAAAATGTTCATTTACTTCTATTTTTGTTTTCAGCTTTCACTTTTATTTACAAAACTATCACATTAATTTTAATATGTTTCTCGTTTTGAAAGATTTGTATAGAAAATAGATAAAACAAAAAAGTGATTTTCTCTATATAAATCTTTGAAAACATGAAGCATATTAAAAATAAAATGACAGTTTTATAATTAAAAATGAAATAGTAATAAAAACAAAAAATATTTCCTAAAAATTATAAACAGACCCTAACTATTTCATATTTCTCTTGTTTAATTTAAATAATGTACATAAAAAATACTAGAATGGGATGGGATATATATTAAGACTCAAGCAGTTGGCATGAAATTCAAGTCATTGTTCTTGTGGGGAAAAATCCACATTCACGGCCACACACACATAGAAAACAGGTATTGATAAATAAAAAAAATACACATATAGAAAACAGGTTGCCAACGTGGTTTTCGTTTGATTTCGTCCGTTGTTTATTCGTACTATTAAATTAAATAAGCATTACATGGAGACTGAACAAATGCAATACCCCATGTGAAGGTGACCGATATATATAATATAATATTAAAGAGGAATTTTTCTGGTACACCTTTAAATTTAAAATAGAAAAAATTTGAATGCCCTAAAGAATTCCTATATATATTTCCACGTATTTTTTTAAAAAATGATTTTTTTACCACTAAATGTTATTGTACACCTAGAGTGAGATATATATAATAATAGAAGAAAAATAAATGATAAATGTGATAGATGAGTCATATGGTAAGAAAAGAGATAGAAAAAATAGATATATTAGATGGATGTAGAATATAATTTGGCTATGAATAATGTTTTTTAAAGCACCTATTTGAGGCTAATGGATTACTAAAAAATTACTTTGGCATTTGATCGATTCTCTTTTTGAGACCTTGTAATTTACTAGAAAAATGCTTTATAATTACATTTATCTTGACAATAGTTAAGGGCTTGGAGTTATTCTTTATGTGGCATTCGGAATTTCGTACATGTACTCTATGATGTATTGGTGTTTTGGTCTAAACACACCTTGTGATTAAGTACCATAGTAATATAATTTCGCTTTTAAAAAAAAGATGGGTCAGAACATAAATAGATGTCCAAAAATCATTATTGTATTTTTTCCCATCAACCCATGAACATCTACCTTCCCCTCCCCCAAAATGTGAGATCAGTGAGAAAAACAAACGAACAAACCACCAAGGATAGGAAGATGGAACTGTGAAAGAGAGGGGGAAGAGGGAAGCCAGAAATGTTAAGAGCAATAGAAAGTGATGTGTGCGATTGCTTGTTACGCTACCCAGCACGGTACGTAGCAATCATATATAGGGGTAGGACGGGGTCCTCTCTTCATAACTCATTTCGTTTGAACCAACCCCTCCTTCCATAATGGCAATAAATCCCACGTACCTTATCATTATCAAAACATCGCGTTTTCAACCTCGTATTTGAAAACCATTGCATCGGATGTAGCTGAAAACTCAAACAAAACAGAATATTAATCAAGATGCATATATTTTCCTTCGAAGTGAACTTGTCTCCGATACCCATCCACACGATCCACATAAACAGCTTCAATTAAGTTGAGGACCAGGTAAATTAATAAAACATCTTCTCCAAGGCACAAACACCATATTGTTCAAAGAAGCTAAATTGACTTTATTCGCACGAGTGTTTTTTTTTTAATAAATAAAACGTTTTTTATATGATATTGATCCACACGAAAAAAACCCATGTGAGAGATCAGATCCACGCAAATTTCATTGTCTGTACCAAGTTCTCTACTCTCTCGAATTTTCATTTTCTTATTTTCACTCGCTAAAGAAACGAGTAAACCATGAATGAATCGTACAACGTGAGGCTCGTGAGCAATTAACAAACAAACAAATATCCATCGTGCTCGTGCGTGGAGCCAGCCCTTGATAGATATTATTATTCTACACATCTCTCTCTCTCTCTGCATCTGCATGCATTGCAGGTCCCAGTAGCCAGCTCCAAAACAAACAACCCCAAGTACTCCATTATTATTTACAACAATTATTCGTTGGACAATACTTTTTCCCACACACATTTAGCAACTATATTTATTTTTATTTCTATTATTCCCTCCATCTCTTTTTAATTATTTATTTTTAATAAAAATTTTATTATTATTTATCTGTCGTTGTGATAATTTAAAATTATATTTTATCAATTATATATAATCTTATTATTACTAATTAATTATTTTACATATTTTTTATACACTTTAATATAAAAAAAAGAGTAAATAAATATATAATAAAATAGTAAAAAGACAAATGATATATTAGTAAAAAAAGCTGTAAACTAAACGAGTTTTTTGATTAATAGTATAAAACAACTTTAAAAAAAAGATCAAAAGTAAGAGAGCTAATATTTCTATAGGTCCTCATTGTGTAAGAGAACACATGGTGGTAAAAAAAAACATATTTCTAAGTATTATTTATGAATGATGGCCTTTAAAATCTCAAACAATCAGGTCCCTTATTATTCGCTTACTCCACAAAAGCTGGCAAGCAAGTTTCATCACTACCGTCTCAGCAAACAGTACGTAACAGTAGCAACAACAACACACAGGAACTACAGAAAAATGGCCTCTTCAGACAACAACAACAACAACAAGAAGGAGCATCAGCTTCCCCTGAAGCCAATCCCGGGAAGCTACGGCCTCCCCTTCTTCGGACCCATAAGCGACAGACACGACTACTTCTACAACCAGGGACGCGACAAGTACTTCGCCACCCGAATCGAAAAGTACAACTCCACCGTCATAAAGACAAATATGCCCCCGGGTCCTTTCATCTCCTCAAACCCAAAAGTCATCGCTCTCCTCGACGGTGTCTCCTTCCCAATCCTCTTCGACAACTCCAAGGTCGAAAAGCGTGACGTCCTCGACGGCACTTTCATGCCTTCCACCTCCTACACCGGTGGCTACCGTACCTGTGCCTTCCAAGACACCACCGAACCCTCCCACAACATCCTCAAAAGCTTCTTCCTCCACTTACTCTCCTCCAAACACGATTCCTTTGTCCCTCTCTTCCGCAACGCACTCTCCGGCCATTTCACCGCCATGGAAGACGAGCTCGCCGGGAAGTCCGGCAAGGCCAGCTTCAACACCTCCGTCGGCGACGCCACCTTTACTTTCCTCTTCCGACTCTTAACCGGCAAGGACCCCACCGAGACTAAGATCGGAACCGATGGGCCCACGCTCGTGCAGACGTGGCTTGCTGCACAGCTGGCACCTCTTGCTACCCTTGGGGGTCCGAAGATATTCAGCTACCTCGAGGATTTTCTGATCAGAACGATCCCGTTCCCGGCGTGGACCGTGAAGTCGAGCTACAAGAAGCTCTACGAGGGGTTGTCGACGGCGGGAACGGCGACGTTGGATGAGGCGGAGAAGATGGGGATCAAGAGGGATGAGGCGTGCCACAACTTGGTGTTCATGCTGGGGTTCAACGCTCAGGGTGGGTTGACGAACCAGTTACCGATCCTGATCAAGTGGGTCGGGTTAGCAGGTTAGTAAAGGCGGAGGCACGGGTACATGGCTATGCCTGCCAATGCCATGCTCCTAAAACCTAAAATTAATGGAAAATATTCTCTCCATTTTTTACTATTATTTTGGAAAAATAAATGTTTTTTTTGTATTATGTGTGTATTATATTTATTTCATTAATTTTTTAAAATTATAATAATAGAACAAATGGAGAGAGAAAAATTGAGAGACTTTTATCCCCGCAAAATTTATCTTTTATTTTATCTTTTTCTTTTTTATTACTATACTTTTGCTAAAATAAATAATACTTTCTACGAGAGATTGAACCAGAAAAAAATTGCTAATGGAGGCAAAAATTTAACATATGATTAGGTTATTTTGTATTTTAAAATTGGATGTCTAATGCCCAAAACATAACCAAAGCCATATAAAGAAGTCCTAACTAATCAAAGTAGAAAATAAAACTCAGACCCAAAAAAAAGTAGAAAATAAAGCTTTATATATAAATGGTTGATTTGAAAATTGTTATTTTTATTTTAAATATAGAATCTAATTTATTATTATCACTGTGAAAATATTAATCAACTGAATTCATTTTAAATAGAAATTTTTTCCTGATATTAATCTACTTTAATGTTATTAGCATGCCTATATTTAAAAAAGTCAATACAAAATTTGTAACGAGATAGACTCAAAAGAAAAATGAGATATTAATTGGAATGAATAAGGAAAAAGAAAAGCTGGCTGTATCTTTCAAAAATATGAGTTGTAGTAGTAGGTCAATTTATAATTCTTGGTGGTGCTCTTTTGATTGTTTAATTTGGAACTGGAAAAATGCAATACTTAGCCTATTGGGAGAGGGGCAATATATATTATATATATAATATTAAGCCACTAGATTAGGGGCTTAATCACCAACTCCACTATCTATCGTCTTCGCTCAACTTTCACTTACACTTTTCGGTTTCCATTGCCATCCTTATAATAGTGTTCCTTAGTTCCTCCACTATGTCACACCTTCAACCCGTGGAAGTAACCCCTTTCGGCCAACTTTGAGTTACCACTCACACTTCATTCTTGCACCACCATTGAAGTATCTTACAAAACTAGTCCAGCACCGTTCACCGCTTGTGAACCACCATGAGTAGCAAATTAATGGATGGATTAAAATTGCACAATTTAAAAAATATAGAGATCAAAATTGAGCAATTGTAAATTTGAGGACCAAAATTTCACAACTACTATACTAGAGGGATTAAAACAGCAATTAAGCCTAATATTAATAATCTGCTCTCTCATTTTCTGCCTTTGCCCCCCCTCTTATCCTGAACGTAGTTCCATCCATGCTTTTCATTATGTATGTTCATTTAATTATTTATTTATTTTTCTCCAATGCATAATAATAGAAAAAATTGATTAATTGAAAAAAAATGAAGAACTTCTTTTCCAATCAAATGTGACATATAGTAAATATAGTAAATTATTTGTTTGACATTTATGACTATTGGCACTCTCAATAAATTTTTGAATTGCCTGAATAATAATAATAATAATAATAATATTAATAATTATTTCTTGGCTCTGCCATGCAGGTGAGGGTTTGCACAGGCAGCTTGCGGATGAGATCAGGTCCATCGTTAAGGATGAAGGCGGGGTTACTCTGCGCGCGTTGGATAAGATGACATTGACCAAGTCAACGGTCTACGAAGCCCTAAGGATAGAGCCAGCAGTGCCGTACCAGTACGCGAAGGCGAGGGAGAATCTAGTGGTGCAGAGCCACGATGCATCCTTTGAGATCAAGAAGGGCGAGATGATCTTCGGATACCAACCGTTCGCTACAAAGGATCCTAAGATCTTCGAGAATTCCGAGGACTTCGTACCCCACAGGTTCGTTGGGAGTGATGGGGAGAAGCTGTTGAGACACGTGTTCTGGTCTAACGGTCGCGAGACGGATGAGCCCACACCTGATAATAAGCAGTGTCCCGCCAAGAATCTGGTGGTGCTCTTGTGCAGGCTTTACTTGGTGGAATTCTTCTTGCGCTATGATACCTTCACATTCGAGTTTAAACCCGTCGTTTTGGGACCCAACGTCACCATCAAGTCCCTCACTAAGGCCTCCACCTTCTGACATGTTAATTATTGTGATCAAATAAAGTAAATATTTGTTTGTTTGTTTGTTTGTTTTTAGTAAAGTTGTACTCTGGGGTGGGAAAGTGCACTAAAGATGGTTTGGACTTTGTGCTTTGTGTATGTGGTGTGTACATTATTTACTGCAGAGTGATATATGTATCAATTTTGCTTGTTCACTGATGATGATGCCTGTTCGGTTTGAGGAATAATAATCTTATTAAGTTCAAATTTTTTGTTTAATGAGAAAAATAAGTGTTTGAAGAATTTGGTCGATCGTTTAAATGGTCCACCTAGGGCTCAATTGTAGATTGATCAAGTCCAAAATGAGTTTTAAGTATATCTATATCTATAATTTTTCATTCAAGGATGTTTACGACTTACGAGCACTGTGGAGTACTGTACGTACATCCCGAATGAATTATTTCATCCTAGATTTATGGAGAGTGAGTATTTGAGCTCTTTTTCTTAACGGTTTATGTTTGCCTTTATATATGGCAAAAATGATTTTTTGACACTCAAACCCCAATATACATGAGAGAGATGAAGAGAGATGAGTAATAGATGTGATAAATGAGTGATTTGATAAAAAAGATAAATATAAAAAGATATAAGGGTGTTAGATGAGTGTGAAATTTATAGGTGTGTTTTTTTGGTCCAAGAAATTTATAGGTGCTAAAAAATGTACTCACTTTTGATATCAATAGGAGAACTAAATTGGAACTTAACAATCTTTTTTTTTCGTCAAAGGGTAATTTCATTAGAAACGGGCAAAGCCCGAAGCCCAACCCGAAGCCCAAAGGGCAATACAACCGGCACAACATTATATTGGCCGTAGTCAACCTTCACGCAGTGTCACTAAGCATACTAACATCATTCCATAGACACGCAGCTGACAGAACATTAACACAGAAAGCCTAAAAAACTTAAACAAACACAACATAAAAACCCACCAAAAAGCAAAGAATATTCTCCTAATTCCTATCTTGCACCAAGCCTAAAGAAGCTTCTAGTTCAGACAAGCAAAACTGTCCTTCTTTTCTTCTCCACCAAGCTTGATTAGCAGTTTCTTTGAAATGCCAGACACATGCCTAACCTGCAGCCTCCAAAGCTGGGGCACGACGATGGTAGAGGAAGGGGCAAACAGGCCACTGGTCTTGCTTCTATCAACGTTTCAAATGCAACTATTTTTGGGACAAGACCAGAGCAAACGACAAGCTTCAAAAACCAGTGCAAGAGGAAAGAGTTGAATACACGAACCTTATGGCTAGTTAAACAAACAAAACAGAAACTTGATGGTGGACACCCAAACAGAAACATGAAGAGTAGAAACTACCAAAAGGTAGAGACTTGATGGTGGATCGGTGAGCTGATGGACCCCAGCCTCAAGAACAACTACAACAGCTATGCAAAAATAGAGCAGCAGAGTGTTGGCTGCCAAAGACACGGTGGTGCAGACCAAGAGACACACAGCGACGATTGCAAACAAGAACATACAAACTCCAGCTGATCTGGAGAAGAAACAACTGCACAACTCCACAACGGCAGCGGTGACGGAAGCAACAACCACAGTGAGCCTCCTCACTTGAAGGAGACGTCTACGCAGTCCAACGAGGGTGGATCTCGCCCAACCCGTCGCTAACAACGGCACCTCCAACCCCAGCCAAGGATCTCATGTGTGCAGTGACGCCTACACACTGGAGGAGAGAGGCAGCGTTACCCAAAAAAAAAGCCAAAACCTAACCCAGGCAACGTTAACAGTCTTAGCCAGTCAAGAAAATACATAGCCCTCATAGATCCTGTTGAATCTGAGTACAAACTTCATGAAGGAAATGGGCTTTTGTTTTATTGGAGAAATGGGCTTTTTACATTGTGGGGGTAGGTTTAGAAATTGGGGGCATTATTTATGAGTTGTGATTTTGAGCACTTTCAATGTAATACTTCATCCGTTTTTTTATCTATCTTTTAAGATTGTTTTACAATAATCAAGGAATCGCTTAATTGACAATTTTTTTTCCTATTATACCATCATCTTTTCACTCCCACTATATCAATTTACTCTCTCTTAAAATGTATGAAAAATGTTTAAAACAATTAATGGTGATAAGAGTATAAATGTATAATTAACAAAATGCAGTCTTAAACTATCAAAATGAAAGATAAATAATAACAAATTTCTTCTTAAAAATAAACAATTAAAAAGGAATAGATGGAATATTCATTTTAATTGGGTCTATCATTTTGCTGGGGCACATCTATACACGTTATCACATGGATTATTTTATTTCTAATTTCTAATCTAATGTAATTGTGCTATTTATGTAGCAAAATTTCATTTCTAGTGTTATTTAATTGCACATTTATAAAAATGTTGTTGTCCAGATATTTGAGATATCCTACAATGGTTGAATTGCTACTTTGTACGATAGAGAGTGCAAAGAGATGAGAGTGGATGTAATTGTAAGATACTTGAATTTTTTTTATATACACCCACGGTATCCCAAGGAAAAATGCAACATACTACTGATCAATACTCAAGTTAGTGTTTATTATAGCAAAGTAACAAAAAGAAACAATACTCAAGTTAGTGTTTATTATAGCACGAAACAATACCCAAAACAACGATGCCCCTAAGGTGGAGCTAGCAGATGGACAACACCACTGGCAAGCTGGTCTGTTGAGTCTAGTACGAAATAGGGGTGGTAATTTGGGTTGGGCCCGGCGGGCCAGCCCGCCAACCAGCAAAAAAGGTGGGCCGGGTTGGGGTTTTCAACCCACAACCCATTTTTGGCCCGTCCAATTTTGGCCCGCCCAAATGCGGGTTCAAAATGGGCTAGCCCGGCGAGTTGGGCCGCCAGCCCTTTTTTTATATTTTTTTTGGATTTTTTTGGGCGTGTTGGGTGGGCCAACCCGCCCCCGGGGCGAGGCGGGCTAGGGTGCCCCGACCCACTTTTTCCGACTGGGTGGGGCGGGCCGGCCAGCTTTGCCAATCCTAGTACGAAAGGCACTCGATCGGTGATGTGGGCCCAACAACATCTATTGCCAGCAGATCCTAGTGGAGCCTCACTCTATCTTGAGGAGAACCTCTTTGATGGTTTTCGGCAGGTAGAGGGAGAACCAGGAGTGTTAGTGGTGGTGATGTCATCGGGGAACGTTGACGTCAATGGAAGGGTAGAGGTTGGACTGCGAAGATTGCGAGTGATTGGCGTGAAAGTCTTGCTGCGAGGGAGCATCAAGGTTCAATTCGATTACTTCTAGGTAAAGGAATTTCTTTGATTAGAGTTTTGGGTAGCCATTGAAGATTTTGAGGAGTGAATGGATAGTTGGGTTTGTTATTGGTCGGCTTAGGCGGTGATTTCAACGATGTTGGGGTGAAGACCGCTCGCAGTGGAGTGGATTGCACTGGGATTATATGAAGGAAGGTGTAACGCCCCAAATTTTCACTCTAAGAGACAGAGTGTTAATAAGGGAGGATTATTGTTAATATTATGATTTAAATGAGATTAACAATGGTTTAAAACTGACGGAGGAAGTCAAACGAAAACTCTGTAGACGTTTGACTGTCAGAATAGGAGCATAACGATATAGAAACTCTAATTGGAATCAGAAAGGATATCTGAGGATACCAATAATGATTTTATAATATTTGAGCATTTTAGAAATTTATTTGAGAATTTTCTGAGAAACGATCAGAAATAGTACCGTTTTGGTCCATGTATTAGGACTATGATGAAACTGTGAGTGAGTTTGGAAACCAGAACACATTAGAAAATTATTTTGATTAGCCAAAAAGTGTTTTTACAGTATTTAGGATTTATGAGAATTTTTTTGGAATTTTTGGGAAAAATTCTAAAAATGACCAAAATGCCACTGTTATTAGCAAAAGACCAAAATATCCCTAGCTGGAGCAGTTTTGTCACTATTCATAAAACCAAAAATGGTAATTTTTATTTTTATTTATTTATTTGAGGATTTTTGAAAATATTTCTGGATAAGCTTAGTGAAAATTACTATTTTGCCCTTGGTGCGGGGAAAAACCGAAGAACGCGTAAAAGACCGGGTACCAAAAATTGGATTGCAGGGAAAGTGGGACCCATGTAGCATAGTATAATTGACTTTTATTATGTTGACATGGGAAGTTATCAAAGTACCCTTGATCTCACTCTTTAATTACCAAAACCATAGAAAATACATTTTTAACCTTTGTCCTTTTTGGTAATTTCCACTCAAATGAATTTGAGCTTATCCTTTCCCTATTGGCCAGCCCAAATTCGCCCCCTTTAGCCTAAGATGAAGTCTAGGTTCATTTTGTGTAATTAAAGAGAGATATTTTAATTTTACAAAGCTTTAATTGATAAAGGTTTGGAATCCATCCATAGGATTTGAACAAGTGTAGGCTTGTGATGTGTCATTCACCCTTGTAAGTGACAAGCAATTCTTGGCCAAGTAAATGAGGGAGAGAGGGCATGAGATAGGAAGAAGGAGGAGGAGAGTTATCTCATTTTCCATGATGCTTTCTCACACTACATGCCATTTTCCTCTAACTTCTCTCTAAACTCCTCATCTTTTCCTTTGATTTCCTCCATTATTTTCTTTAAGCTCCTCAATCTTTGATCCATAATCTTGATCTTCCACATACTAATCAAGTGTGCGTGATCACTTTTAAACACTTTAAACACAAAGCCTTCACCACTTTTGATCATCAAGTGTTCTTATTTTTCAAGAACATCAAGCTAGGATTTTTGGACTTTGGGTAAGCCATCAATCTTGATATCTTATTTATAATCAAAGGTTGTGAACAAGTTACTCTATCTTATTCCTTTTTGGGGTTAGATGATTTTAGTAAAGGGTGAAAACCCATTTGATTGATGTCTTGTGTTCTTGTATGTGTGTGTGAAGGAGTTTGAGTTCTTGGACTTGGGGATCAAGAAATTTTTGAAGGAGAAAGATTTAAGGTAAGGGGAAAATTCTCTAGTTATCATGGTTACATAAACTTGTGTGTGTATGTGATTTCTTATGCTTTGGTGAAGATTTTTTATGTTCTTTGTGAAAGTATTTTCTTATGTTCTTTGTGAGAAGATTTTCTTGTGTGATGGTAAATGATTTCTCTTGTGTTGGTGATGGATTTCATATGTGATGATGGATGATTTCTTATGTGGTTTGTGATTGAGTGATTTCTTATGTGCCTTGTGATGTATATTTGGTTGAAGCTTGGATTTATTCCATGGCTTAGGATGTTAAAGTTGATGTGTGGCCTTATTATTAAATTAACATGTGTGGTGTGGAAGATTGTTTATGTTGATTGAAGTATGTTGATGTGAATGGAGAGTTAAAAGTGGAGAGATATTCTTACCATGAGAGTTTTCCAAGAAAGTAAGAGGATTAAGAGAGGGATCAAGAGATTTAAATCAAGTTTTCAAAAAAATGTTTCCAAAGAGGCAAAATAATAACTTTTGAAAATCTAAGTTAATGAATCAAATTTCATAAAGGTAAAATCTGGTTTTTGGCTTTAAAAAGGATGGAAATGGATTAAATAATCAATTTCTAAAAGAAAAATAAATTTTCGGATTTTTGACTATTTTTCCAGAACTATTCACACTCCTGGTGTGAAACATTTCACAGCCGTGATCTCTTCTGCCTGCCAGAAATGCGATTTTTAAAGTACAAGGGCCAGAAATGTAATTTTTGAAAGATTAGGGACAAAAGTGAAATTTTAAAAAAAAATCAGGGGCACAAAGTGAAATTTTAAAATATAGGGACTGAAATGATAATTTGCATATTTAGAGGACCAAGAATGTAATTTTTGAAATTTAGGGACTAGAAATACAATTTGGATATTTCGAGGACCAAAATGTAAATTTTGAAGAAAATTGATTTTTTTTATAATTAATTAAAATAAAGAGATATTTATTTAAAGTAAAGAAAAAAGTGGTTTTAAACCTAATGATATTTAGTCAAGTGGGGGAGAGTATTATCAAAGAGTTATGAGTTTTAATAATTAAAGAGAAAGCAAAGGGATTTTTATTAAAGAGTTTTCTCAAAAGGGGCTAAAGCCTAATGAGTTTAAAGTTTTCCCAAAATGAGATTCCAAACGGGTTCCCAAATGATTTCTTAAAAGTGAAAATGTAGGAGTGTAAGTCTAGTAGCCTGGAGAGAGACCTAGCATTCAAATACGATGAATTTTAAAGTGTCTATGGACGGAGTGCCATTGGACTGTGAGAGTCTATGGCTGGATGTCATTGGATTAGGTGTCTATGATTTAATACCATTGGATTGTGAGTGTCTGTGACTGGATGTCATTGGACTGGGTGTCTATGGACAGAGAGCCATTGGACTGTGAGTGTCTATGACTGGGTGTCATTGGACTGGGTGTCTATGGACAGAGTGTCATTGGACTGTGAGTGCCTATGACTGTATGTCATTGGGCTGGGTGTCTATGGATCATGAGCCATTGGACTGAATGACAGTGGATTGAGAGTCCTGCTGTGAGGAATAGATGTGATGAATATGAATTCTTTTGAGGATGAGTATAACACTATGTGGGCATTATACAGTTGTGTGCATTACAACTGTTGTGTGTTGTTTGTGTAACTATGATGATATAACTGTGAATGAGATTTTCACCCTTGCAATGTATTGTTTTCTTGTATGTAAATATGTTTTCTTAAGTCGTTCTGCTGGAGATTTGACTGAAGTCCAGAACAAGAGGATCAATGGTGATGCTTCAACAAGGAATATGGATGCGCATGTCTTAGTTTAAGGGTTGGGTTTTCTCATCTAATCTCAGTAGGATTTTCAATGCTTGACCAGCATAGGGAGTCAGTATTCTTTTAGGGGAGGAAAGTTTCTTGTATGATATAGTATTCTCAAACATTGAATTGTAAAGAGATATATGAATTTAGTTACATGGCCTGTTTTTCTTTGAACTTGTGTGTTGGATATTATTTTAATCATGTCTTCACTTAGTATCTTTCTAAAAAAAAACGGCAACGAAAATTCATTTGTGAAAATTAAATAACTTTGACATTATTTTCCGAAAGAAAGAAAGTAATTAAATAAATTTAATTTCATGTTTTGGGTTGGTTACTAAATGTAATGCCCTTTTTGGAAGAGGGTGTTGCAGAAGGTCCATGGTTCCTTCAATCTGGGTTGATTTATTTATTAATAAATCTAATGGTTTTAAGTGATAATGCATGGTGAGATACATGTTAGGGTCTCTCACCTAGAAGCCTCCTTCTTATATATATATATAATAATCTCAACCGTATGATTATATTTGTCTATAAAAAAAACATTTGTCTATAAAAAAACTTGTTCGTGCTTTATCTCTTTTGTACTTGTTCTCGCCAAAATTCGGTCGGAGGTCGACCCTAGTTCCTAGTGAGGGTGCCTAGAATCAATCTCTGGCCACTAGCGGGTTTTTGGAACATATCTTCTCTAGAGCTGGTCTTTCTCTATTTAAACTAGGCCGCTCATTTAATGTCATGAGTAGAATTAGGGAGTCTTTAATTGTCTGGGCGTGATTGATGGGCGAAATTGGGGGAAGGGAATCCCGAGGCGCAATCTTAGGGATTCAGACTGATGCATCTTGGCTGGATCCATCAGGTCGGCATTAAGATGCACGTAAGTTGTGGGGTAACTCGTCTAAGTTTATCTCGGCCAGAATCCATCAGGTCGGCCATAAGGAGGCATCTCTGCAACTGATTGGTTTGACTAAGTCCCTCTAGTTGAACTAGGTTATATCCTACTCGGCCGGACAGTACACAGCCCCCGAGCGTCGAGCCTGAAAGGCGAAGGCGATCGAAGTTGGTGATAGGTCGTATCAAATCGGTCGGATGGTACACAGCCCCCAAGCATCGAGCGTCGAGCATAAAAGCCGAAGGCAATCGAAGTTGATGATAGGTCGTATCAAATCGGCCGAATGGTACACAAGATGTTAGTGGAGGAAAGTCCTCATTTTTTTTTATGTATTTTGCTTGTTGTTTTCTGTTCGGAACTTGTACTTTTGCTGCTATTGTATGCTGAATTATGTTTTGACCTCGTATCTCATGTATTTGCACTTCCTCTTTTTTTTTTCTTTTTTTTACCTCGACGTCGTTTGTGAGTATCCTGGGCCATCCGGGCGGTTGTCTTTGTTTTTTTTTTTATCGTCTTTGTGAACAAATACCCGTAATTCGCCGTGCTTACCGGAAGTAACTCGGTTGAGCGAATAGCTACCGGTGCCGAGACCCTCTGGGCAAGTCTTTTCGTGCTTGCTAGGCGTGAAACGACCGAGCGCGAGGCTACCGGCGTCGAGGCATCGATCCTTTTGACGCAAGTCTTTTCGTGCTTGCTAGGCGTGAAACGACCGAGCGCGAGGCTACCGGCGCCGAGACATCGACCCTTTTGACGCAAGTCTTTTTGTGCTTGCTAGGCGTGAAACGACCAAGCACGAGGCTATCGGCGCCGAGACGTCGACCCTTTTGACGCAAGTCTTTCTAACAGTCCATGTCCTTTTTGCATATCGCTTTGCTCGGCTTTACGTTTAACACCCCGTAGCTCATGTATCATGCCAAAAAAAACAATTGTCAAATGAAACAATTAAGTAAGGTTTTTTCTCATAAATTCAAAATATCAAACAGATTTGACCGGTACATATATAGCTCCCAATTTAATCAATACGGATCCAAAATAATAGCATCAAATAATTTTTTAATATTAGTTATTACTATGGAATTAATTTTGAAATCCTTACAAATCAAAACAGTGTATATCACCTTAAAAACTCTTAATAAATATTAATTATAAATTAAAACTGAAATCAAATATATTAATGAGAATAAAGCCATATTCGAATTAGTACCAAATCAACATTGAATCATAATTGGACTTTTTAAGCAGTAATAAATATATTTATGTAACAAGTCAATAATATAATCATAATAAGAGGTAAAATAGTAACAGTTTACTGTTTCAAGTAAACTTTAAAACACAATAATGTAGTATCAATGCAAAAAATGTTACACGGAGATTTGTACACCAATTTAATGTTATCAAAAAATTAATAAATCCATAAATAAATCCATAAAGCACATATATGAATTGATTTGAATTTATAATAAAAACTTCCACCATGACAAATTAAAGCAGAATGTGATTGCTATAACGTAATTAATCTCCAATTTCCAAATTGATTATTTACATTAAATGAAATTACAAGCCATACCATTTAAAATCAAATTGTGAAGGAAAAAAGGGAAACTTTCTAATGGATGCAAATTTATGACCATGATGTATGAATTCAAATTAATAGTAATCAGATTCAAATTTATTATTGGTTATTACTAAAGAATTAATTTTGCAGTCGTTAAGAAACAGCAATCAGATTAGTCATTAATTAATTAATTAGTCCAAGAAACACACATATATAATCAATAGACAAACAATCATTAAATAACATGCTTAATGCATGTTTTGAAAAAAAATCAATCATAGCATAATTGACAAAAATTCTTAATTAAAACCGTAATATATTTATGCTACACAAAAATACCAATCACGAAATCAGAAATATGAAACTTGGACTAGCAACTCCTAGCAAATGTGATTAAATAGAGATAGTAGATATTGAGCGAGCAAAAATTGTGATTGATGAAATATTAATCTCCCATTTCTAATTAAAGCATAATATAAAATATTATTTAAAATACCATTTAATCATTTAATGTAAACAGACAATTCGAAGATTTTGTTCCACAAATATCAAGGAGCCTTCCACGACGTTGCATTATATCTTACTATAGAGCGATTAAACTTTTTTACAAAGATACCCTTATTAATTTCTAATTATGCAATTGATTATTTTTTTTGAGACTATCATAAAATTGATTTTAAATAACGGTCAATAAAAGCTTTAAAATAATGTAATAATGGTAAAGACAATTTGATACTGATCAATAGCAAAAAAATAAAATAATAACGGGCTGTAACGTAAAAACAGTAATGGTATTTAAAATCAAATACTATTGGTAAACAATTAAACAACTAATTCATTTTGGTGACAAAACGGTATAATAGCGATATCAAAATTCTAATTTAGGAATAAATGTAATAAAAGCTTGCAAATTGTAGTAACAAATTGGCAGTAATAAGTAGGGATGACAAAAAACCTGTACCTGCATATATCCGCGGATAAAATCTGTTACGGGTATAGGGTAGGTATCTTAACGGGTACCAACGAGTAAATTAAACGGGTACTTGAGGTACCCACCAATAAATGGGGATGGGGGTGGGTAGTGAGGTACTCGTACCCGCGGGTACCCATACCCGTTAGTAAAATTACAAAAAATATCCTTTTATTTATATACATACTTAAAAGTCTAAAACACCAATGCACAATTTAACAAATATTAGAGTGTAATACAATACTTTTAGTTATTGTCTTGCTTTGTTTTAATATTGAACAAAGTGACTCCAAAATATATATTATTGTTGTGTCATGTATTAATTCTCACATTCATATTTTTTATTTTATAGTTTTATTTGTTTTTGTTTAATTGAACAATTATTGATATAACAATTAAGTTAAAATTATATGATTTGTATAATTTAGTCTTATTAATATGATGTTCATTATGGCAAATATTGTGTGGAAACAATTTCTTTTAATAAAATTTTTATAGAATTTTTTAATTTTTTAAGATCCATCGATATCCGCAGATTTCACGGGTACCCGCTAAAATCTAGATAACGGGTACCTGCACGGGTATGGAACGGATACGGGTAGCGGATATATTAAACGGGGCAGGTAGCGGGGAGCTACTACCCGTGCCCGCCCCGCCCCATTTACATCCCTAGTAATAAGTTTAGCTTTAAATTAGATACCAATCATCATGAAAACTAGCAAATCACTCATTGTCACAACGAGCTACAATCCATCCCCTTCCCCCTTTTCTTATCTCAAAGCTTGTATAAAAGACATCTTATACTCAAAGACCAATCCAAAAAAGTTAAAATAATTCTTGGCCACCGTAATATAAGATTGAATGAAGAATAAAACGACATTATAATGTCCAGTCCTCAACATAACGTTAAGGAAAAAGATATTTAATGAAGAAAGATTGCACGAGTATACCGGATAGAGAAACGAGGTCTTTTTTATGATCGTCTTCGACCGACGTGTTACGGTTCCAGAAGTGAGTCCCTTTTGCTTTCCATGATTCGATAGCCTCGGAATGGTGGGTCGTGAAACCCCCATTTCTTGTTGTAAGACCTTGTTTCTTTCCTTCCCTCTGTATTGGCTCGTTTTGCTCCCTGAGTTCGACCTCGATCACTGTTGGTTACCAAAAAAATAGATTATCTTCACCTCCTCCATCGTTGGAGGAAGTCTCGTTATGTAGCATCACCGCCGTCTCCACTACTAGGTAGATCAGGTCATGGACTCTTTGTGTGTGGTCGCCGTCGGAAAAGTTTTACTGAGGCCCCACGGTGGGCGCCAGATGTTCTCGCCAAAATTCGGCCGGAGGTCGACCCTAGTTCCTAGTGAGAGTGCCTAGAATCAGTCTTTGGCCACTAGCGGATTTTTGGAACATATCTTCTCTAGAGCTTGTCTTTCTCTATTTAAACTAGGCCGCTCATTTAATGTCATGAGTAGAATTAGAGAGTATTTAATTGTCTGGGCGTGATTGATGGGCGAAATTGGGGGAAGGGAATCCCGAGGCGCAATCTTAGGGATTCAGACTGATGCATCTCGGCTGGATCCATCAGGTCGGCATTAAGATGCACGTCAGTTGTGGGTTAACTCGGCTAGGTTTATCTCGGCCAGAATCTATCAGGTCGGCCATAAGGAGGCATCTCTGCAGCTGATTGGTTTGACTAAGTCCCTCTAGTCGAACTAGGTCGTATCTTACTCGACCGGACAGTACATAACCCCCCGAGCGTCGAGCCTAAAAGGAGAAGGCGGTCAAAGTTGGTGATAGGTCGTATCAAATCGGTCGAATGGTACAGTACTATATAGCAACTCTCATTTATCCCATTGTTTTTGTATCTCTCTCCTCTTGTTATATCTCATCCTTCACAATTATCACTCATCTTTCTTTTATCCCGGCATCTCTCATCGCTAGCTATAAAAATTGGACTTGGACATGGGGTCGTTTTGATCATTTGCAAATGCTTAAAAGTATGAGAGTTATATTGCACAAAATCCACACAAATTGTACGTGGCATTATATCATTTGTTTTTATCAATTCTATCTTTCCATCTATTCTCTCTCCTTTCCTGTATGTTCATCCGTACACACTTTCATACCTTTTTCATCTTTTTTTTTTGGTGGAGGAGAATTTCTCAGTTTTTTTTTCCATCTTATTGGTTTCGTATTATATGGCGATGTTGACAAATTTTTATTTTTTTTATGATTTACAATGTTGACAAATGATGGTATCATATCCAAGGATCCACATTTGGAAACACTACCCTTTGTCTTGCATGTCTAATCAAGAGATGTCGGCATTTGATGGTAGCCACGGATCTAACCTTTATAAATAACTAATTGATGTTCCGACTCATATAAATACAGGTCTTTTATCATAAAAATAGTAAAAAAAATCCAATAATAAATAATTTTAACATAAAATAAAATAATTTTTTTAAAGAAATAACACTTATTATAACCTGAAAGTTAAAAACTTTTTTTCTTATATGGTAATAGAAATAGAAGTAAAATAAAAATGCTAAGAGATGATAGATATCTCAATCGACTACATATCATAATCTAGAAGTAAAAACCCCTTTTTCTTATTTCTTATACAGTAAAATGCTAAAAAATAACACAATAGTATAAAACTGGATTGTTTTTCGGTAAGGTTAATAAATCAGTTTATAACTTATTTGACTAGTTTATAAGCTTGTATGACCAAAGTAGATTTGCTAGCTTATAGAATTTATTATTTTTTCTCTTATTGTTTTATTCAGCTTATTTCCCTTTTATTTCTTAAGCTTTTTTAAAAAAAAAACCTTAATCACTCCTCCCATATGAGTAATATTTTTTTTTAAAGTTATACAAAAATCTACACTTGTGTATCTATAAATAAATTCTCACATCAAAAAATTTAAAAGTTAATTTTATTTATAATATTTTATCTAATAAAAATATTTAAAAAATATGATTAAAAAATAAATTAATATTTAAATTTTAAGATGATAAATAATATGAAATAAATTAAAATTCATTAGTGATAACTTTTTAAATAAATAATAAATCAAAAAATTATAAACATATCGCTCATATCATTTTACATTTATCAGCTAATTTGACAATTAATTTTACCAAATACTTTAAATTCAATAAACTAATTTTTTAACTATAAGCTATCAACTGTCAATTACAACCATTAACTATTAACTAGCTTTTCATTTATCAACTGTTTTGCCCAACATAGCCTTGATAAAATAATACCATTTTGTATTCAGAGAGGAACTTAGCAATTGAAACCAAATTATGGCAATCATAAAACAATACCATTTATCTCTGGTTTTAGGTCAATTTTTATTTTGTTTATTTTCTTGATTTTTTTTTCTAATCAGGAAATTGTGTCCTGGCTGCAATTGTATTCTGGAAGGAACAGAGCATGTTACATGTCACGTGTAAAAGTCGGGAAGATTATTGAATTTTGTTCCTGAATGAAATTTGAGTGTCTGGCAATAAATGATTCAGGATTAAGTAAAGTAAATAGAATAGAAGATAGTGGAACGATTCAGACGTGACACACATAAATATCCCCAGTTTTCTTGTTTGCTTGTAGGAATTTACTTCCAAAAAAATGTCTGAAACAAAACCAGGTGGCATACACATGCACCATCATACCGACATCTTTTTTTTATGATGATATACATCTAGTCCTACATATAATATTGCCAACCCATGAATCTATTATTTTTGAATCTATTTGTATAAAAAAAACCCATGGATCTATTAATCTCCACGTGGCCTTTTGATATCTAGTTCCATATGATTTGACCAAAATAATTCAACACGACTTAAGAAAATGCTTAATTTATTTTTTAATTTTATTAATAATTATAAAATATTATTTTAATTTTATTATATTTCATATTTTATAGAATTTTTATAATGAAGGATAATACGTGTCTTAACTTCATACAAATCTTTTTAAAGACACAACGATTGCTTGAAATTCGTTTAACTGCTTCAGAGCCAATCAAATCAGAGTGCATAGTACTCATCGATCGCGTGCTCGCTCCTGTTTTGATACTGTCGTTTTTTTCTTACTCCTTTCTGACTTCTGGGTTGGGAACGAAGAAAATGTGGAAAAGGATGGATATTCAAGAAGAAGCAGTTCAGTTGATCAACTCAGATTTCAGGGACCTGAGTCTAGCTGCCAATAAACTCGCCAAACATGCCATCAAACTCGGTGGCGTAGGCTTTGGATTGGGAGTCTCTATTTTCGGATCGATTGCTTCCATTGCTGCCATGTATGTGCCCCTTAATTACTCTAGTACTCTATCGCAATCCAAATCTATCTAATTTCTTAATTATTTGCAAACAATAAAAAGGCCATGCTTTCTTTCTTTCCATTTTGCAATTTTACTCAAGTGGGTGCCCTTTAATTTCACCTTCATCGATCGCTTGCGTTTGCGCCTCATGATATCATCAGTTGTTAATCTGCTATATGGATTTTGTGTTTTGCTTGCCCAACATGCTGGAAATGGAATGAATGAATGAATCTGTTATGCTGTTGTTTGTGATTGTCTCTGATCACTGTTTGTTTTTATGAGTGTTTCTATGATATTTTCTACTGCTTCTAAGTTCTTATTAAGCTCTTTAAAAATCAGACTCTGTTTTGTTTGGGTGAATTCAATTCAAACTCTTTATTGTTGGATCAACAAAGGCTTAAGATTAAAACATAAAAATACGTGACTCTTTATTATGAATGTGATAATGTGAGAATCAGATAACTGAGAGTCGTATCAACTGAGAGGACATTTTTACATAAAAAGACTAAATCTAACTACTTTTTAACCCTTTTCATTTATGTACGGTTATAGGTCAAGATTTACTATTCTTAGTCACTTAAAAAACACTTTGAACATATACATATTATAATATTATATGTATCTGTGTGGGCAAGCGCTGAAGCGCATATTTTTGTTTAGATTAATTTTAGAAAAAAGTTAACTAATCTAATTCAACTTTTTTTCATTGTATTATCTGATTGATTAATTTGATTCAAAATATAAATCTCATTCAATTTAATTCAAATAGTTTTTTTAAAATTTTTTTGGAGTTTTTTTATATTCTGAAACGCTTTTATGCGCAATTATTCTCTTTCACTTTAACTATTGAATTTAATTTGTTAATGATAACTGTTAGTGCTTTTTATTAAGTATTAATTATCAATGAAATTTACGTTTAATAATATAATATTATATCACATCGGATACCTAATTTGTCTTTGCTTAAAATGAACAGGTGGATGATATATTAATAGACCAGTTTTGAGTGTGGATAAGATTCACTGTAGACAAAAAATTATATTACTAATGTTACGAAGTCCAGGTGTTGAAAGTTTAGAAGAGTTTATTCGGGTTATGTCATGACAAGTACTTATATTAGTGCTTCATTATAATTTTTTTGACCAAGTGTTTGATTACACTTGCACAAACAACTTACAATATATCTATAAGTTTTCAATAAGTTTTCTAAACTAATTTATAAATAAGTATTTAATTAAACCATTTAAAACAGCTTATTGGACAAGTGTTTATCTAAGTTATTTATTCCTTATTTTGTGCTGGTCAAAGTTGAATTGTCAACGGTTATTCAAAATAGTAATTTTGTTTTTTGATAGAACATTTATGTTAACCGGAGGACACTAGTCTTTCTATGACTTCACTGATTATATATGTGTTAACATGTTCTCTGCAGTTATTTGTTGGTTTTGGATCGTACAAACTGGAGGACAAACATTCTTACATCACTTCTCATTCCATACATTTTCTTCAGCTTGCCTTCACTAATTTTCGGCATCTTCAGGTGATTAGCCTCTCACCCTTTATTGCTATCAAATTTGTACCATCATTGTTGTCTAATATTAAAATTTATTTTTATTTTTATTATATGATTCTACTTATTTTCATGGCTTTGCAGGGGAGAGATTGGAAAATGGATTGCTTTGGTTGCTGTTGTTTTACGGCTTTTCCTTCCAAAACATTTCCCTGGTATGGTCCAATTTTGCTGATTCTTGATAGCATAATGAATCCTGCTCACAATAATAACTAGTGTCTATGAAAAGGCCACCTTATATCATAAGTTATGTCAATCTAATATATACTAAGAGCACATTTTAGCAAATAACTTAATAATTAAGTGCTTATTTAATCTGTAACAAACAGATCTTAAGTGCTTATTCATAAACAATTTTGGAGAGCTTGTTAATAAGTTGAATACAAATGGACATACCATAACTTATTAAGTATATATAAACACTAATATGTCTCCTAAAACTAAGTACAAGGAAATGTTTTACTATATATAGTAACTGGTCATGATTGTTACTGCAGATTGGCTTGAAATGCCTGGTGCCTTGATTCTTCTCATGGTTGTAGCTCCTGGTCTACTTGCAGACACATTCAGAAACGACATTGTGGGGGTGGTAGTGTGCCTTATCATTGCATGTTATTTGCTACAGGAACACATTCGTGCATCTGGTGGTTTCAGAAACTCCTTCACTAAAGCCAATGGCATTTCAAATTCCGTTGGCATAGTAATTCTGTTAGTCTACCCCGTTTGGGCGTTGGTGGTCATGCTTTTTTAGGCACCAGAGTTTGTATATGATTGATATGTGTGATTTAAACCAATTTGTCTTCTGTATCTTTCATTTGTTGGAAGTTTGATGCCTAGAAATTACCCTGTCATTGCTTGCTTGATGTTTTATCACTTTTGTACTTTCGTTTTCATGTGTAAAAAAATATCAAGTCAATTCTCATTGAGAGACTTTTTGGCTTCATTGAATGTTGAAAATAAAAATGATGAAGAGGATTGACATAGTATCTTCCTAGCTAGCTTCTTGTGTATTCACAAATCATAGATGATTTGAGGAGATCATTGTATTCTTACCTGTGGGATATAACATAATTTACATCTGCTGCTGTGCATTATACAGCATTTTGTTTCCAGTAAATGCACCACTTGCGGCATCACAATTGGAGAGTTTCTCTGAACATAGAACTCAATATGCGAAATAGAACGACAATACACCAGAGGTTTGCGGAACTTGTAGGGGTGCCGTGCTAGGTCCAGATTCTCTACTACTGTAGTGCTGTTTTTGTAGCAGAGATCTCGGCCATTGAATTAGTCCAACAATCAAAAGTATTATATTCTTGGCCATTGGATTAATCCAACGGCCGAGATCTCTACTGCAGAGGCTACACTACAGCAGAGGATCGTGGCTCGTGTTGTGCTACTTATAGCAACTTTGAAATAAGTTGCAACATGTTTTTTTGGACTTTTCAATCCTTCAAGAATACTAGTTCATCTAAATCACACTTTAACTTATCATCATCAACATAGACTATGTGAGGATAGAAAAGAAGGGGAAATTAGTTAGGGACAGTTAGAACGGTTAGATAGTTAGAGAGGTTTAGCTAGATAAATAAATAAAATAAAAAGGGGGGGATAAGGGTAGAGAGATCATTCAGATTTGTTAGCAAGGTAAACAGAGCAGTGGCTCAGTTGTAGCTTGTAAGGGGAAACCCATTCAAGTTCAGAATCCTCATTACCTCAATCTGGCATATTTTCATGGCTAAAATTATGTATTAGAAAGACAGAACAAACAGTTGGTCAGGGCCAAAATAACTTCACAAAAACAAAGGAGTAAAAACAGATGTTGCCAGGTCCACGGAATATCATTTTGTAATCTTTCTAAGAATGGCTGAATGTGCATATGCAATTATTATTTCAATATACATGTTTTGCTTATAGCTTTTTCACTTCACTCAATACATAATGAACCAAAAAAATTAAATGGATTCTGAAAACTGCCAGAAATCACTAATCAGTATAATTGCCACATAGCGTTCCCGTCCACCACCTGCCTCACACCATTGTTCCCTTCGCTTCCTTGTATAGTTGATCAATATAATCCTGAAAATAATGTTGTCAAAGAGTAACATTTTATTTAATTAGTGTGTAAGCACTCCAACATGTGATTGAAATTGTTAACAGGTATTGCTTTAAGATAACCCAAAAGCAATGCATATTTTGGTACAGATTGTGAATCATATTACAAATTCAATAAGCTAAAAACAACTGAAGATAAATTTGTTCTGCAATGTGAAATAGAAAGTTAGTAGTTACAATATTGATCACAGAGCATGAGACAAACCTTATAGTGCTTGAGTAATTGTGGTCTCTTCAGTTTGAATGTTGGAGTTATTAGATCTCTCTCCATGTCAAAGGGAATTGGTTCCAGATGAACTGCTTTTAGCATCTCAAAACCTCTAAGCTGTGAGAATATCGATCATGTCAAATGTAGCCAGCGAGATCAAAATATAGCATAACACCAGAAATTAAGGGTTCGTTTACTTTGAGAAAATGTTTTCCGTTTTCATTTCCTGTTTTCACTTTTAATTACAAAACTGCCACCTAGTTTTCAATCTGTTTCCTGTTTTTAAAGAAACAAGACTGCAGTTTTGTAATTAAAAGTGAAAATAGAAAAGTAGAAAACGAAAACAGAAGTAAAGTTTAAGTGCATGAAATTGGGCATTCTATATACATACTTGGTGTTTCTTAGCAGTGCTGTTGAGCTCATCCAAAATGTATTTCCTTGCCTTCAGATTTTCACATAAAGATTTAAAATCATCAGTCAAATCATGCTTCACTGCCCAATCCTCAAGGGCCTGTTTTTCAGGGACCACCACTGCCACCAAGAAAGACTCAAAACTGTTTCCATAAACCCAAATCTGCATGCAAAATAAAAACGTTAAACATTAATTGAATTGCATAAATTTATCAATTTTTTAGTCAACTTTTCCCATAAAAAACTTGGCATCCAACAGAAATGCAATATAACACTTGTTTCTCTAATTTTACAGAATGTTCTGTGATTGAAGCAGAAACATACTGATGTTATAAGAGGGCACCGCAAATACTTGTCTTCAATATTCTCTACTGCAACATATTCTCCTTGAGACAATTTGAAGATATTCTTTTTTCTATCAATGATTTTCATGGCTCCATCTGGCAGCCATTCTCCAATGTCACCTGTAATGATTTTCAAATCATTCCAAAACACACTGCATTTAGAGGCAAATTAGCAACTTTAATAATCTATATGCAGTATGTATTTGAAGAAAACAACAATGGAGAAAGATAGAAGTTCATGACAAAACTCTCAAACTTGATTTCCTATGAGCCGCCTTCTTTATTGGGAAACCAACTTTGAACTAATTCTTATATGAATGTCCTTTTTGATTGTTCAATTTTCTTTTCATGATCTCTGTCATTCTATCTAGTAACAGGAGCAATTATTGCATAAGTATAACACCTATAGATACAATCAATCAAAAAAACCAAGATATATTAAAATCAAAAAAGGCATCATGTAGAAGTCATTTTGATATCTTGAGCTTTTGATTGGTTGTATCTCTATGCTCATACGAGAATTATTCCTAGTAACAATTTTACAAGATTCTGAGTGGTGTCTAAACAACTAAGAATACTAAACATCCAAGTGGAGAATCCTAGTGAAATCTGGGAAAAGAAATTCTTCATTGATATTGTAGAGCACTAGAGCCCCATTTATTTAATACATAACAACATGAGGATATACCTGTATGAAACCAACCATCAATAAGGACCTCTTCAGTAAGATCTTGACGCTTGTGGTAACCGGAGAACAAGGTATTCCCTCTCAGGCAAATTTCTCCACAGGCTTGACTGGAAAGTGCATCATATCCCATCTCTGGCACAGACTCAAGCCTGGCCTCAATGGTTGGCATAGGGACTCCAACCGTTCCCATCATAGAAAACACATTGACTATAGCAGTTAAACACCCACCACAACTTTCAGTAAGACCTATCACATCAAAATGATAATAAGTTAATATGGCACATGCATCCACATATGCGTGTGGATTAACATGTAACTACTACAATAGAAGGGACTCCTCAACAGATTTATACGATGAACCATTTCTAATATAATTCTGTGTTGAGTGTCTTCATCACATTGACATAAAACAATCCACCTCCATTTTTTAACCGAAGATTTAAATACTATACCATATCCTTGTGCCAAAGTAGATCCAAAAGTGACCCTCAAAAACTCTTCCACATGACTGGACAAAGGAGCAGCTCCAGATAACAGCATACGAACTCTTCCACCTAATGCTTGTTTTATCTATCAATAAAACCAATGTTCCAAGTTTGAAAAAAAAAAAAACACAAAAACTTTCTGAACTAAAATCACAGTATAAAGTGGAATACCTTGTCAAACACAAGCCTATCAAATAGAGGTGCTGCTTTGTCTTGTGGAAGACCCTTCTTTAGATATCCTAACTTGCTGTCAGTAGATTCCAGATTAGTATGCAATAGGATAGAAAAGTGGAAGTCTGAAATGGTAGAGAGTTTAGTAGCAAAACTTACTAGTTATATGCCCACTGAAACAATGTCTTCTGCAGTGATCCTTCAGATGAAATTTTGCTATTGATACCTTCAGGAATGAAGCTTATAGTCAATGCTTAAATGACACAAGTGCATGGAGCTTAAATTCAATCTCAGAACATTACTCAAATAGGGTAGCACACAACAAGATAATAGCAGTAGCACATGAAGCATTTGTTGAGAATATGTATCAGAATCTATTGTTAGAGTTTATTAGAGCTTTTATTGTTATTCCTACTGTTATAAGTTTTAATTATAGGAATTCTGGGAGGTGGCTGTTACAATTTTATGGGTAGTTAATTTGTCGTTATTAGAAATTTCTGGTTATGAATTTCTTGTATTTAAAAGTTGGTAGCAAGAATGAAAGTGTGAGTTTCAGTTTTCAGTCTATAGCCTTCCTAGAATTTCTGTCTTATTTCCAACAGCATTCTTGCCTTACCAGTATAAACACGGTCAAAAACTCGAGGAACGCCACAAAATATAGTTGGTTTCAGTGCCTGAATATCTTCCATTAAGAATCTGATATCCTGTAAGAATTAACATGCAAAGTTCCATCGGGAAAGAACATACTTTTAAAGAATGAGCCAGAAATTACTGATATGAACTGAATCCAAAACTTACGCCTTGCCAAAATCCAATTGAGGAGCCCTTGTATATGCAATAGGTCTCCATTATCTGGTCATATACATGAGCAAGAGGAAGAAAAGAGAAATACACATCGTCTTCGGCTCCCTACAAATAGTACATCACATGGCATGTGTTTGTGTCAGCACTTACCATCATGTAAATATGACAAGCTCATACTTTTCTTTCTATCATCACCTTATTCTAGAATATGACTAACAACATATTAAACATGTATCCCAAGGGGACCAATGAGTTTTACTTTTTGTAGCATGATGCAAGGAAAGTTTATTAAGTCTGGCCATGCATTTGCCTAATGCATGGATAAAAGATAAGGCACACGTGTTCTGTCCTAGCCTATAAAGAGAAGCATCACCCTAAGCACCATGTTATTGTACGCGGAAACTTCTATAATAGAAATTGAAACCTGAAGATTATCGTCACCTAGTATGATTCTCACAGTGATAAACAAAGAAAAAACACAAATGACTAAACTAATTAAAGACTTCATTTTCTTGGGGTGGGAGGGAGGTGGCAGAATCTGGCTGAGCTTAAAAAAGTATTACATGAAACTACTGAAACTTAAAGGAAAATGATTATCTTACCGCTTTGTCTGTTAAAAAAATTATTTGGTCAATGGACAACACTTGAGTCATGAAAGCCTCATTCTTAATAATGACACCTTTGGGTTCGCCTGTTGTTCCACTAGTGTACATGATTGTGCAGATGCTAGTCTTCTTTTTTAGTGGTAGATCCAAATCCAGATTTCCCTGGACAAATAAAAATATCAGATTGAAAAATCTCCTACTCGATCAAGATGGTTCATGTTGTTAATTAATTATAAACATCAATAAGTAACTGAAAATCAGGTTCCTACCAACTGGAGAAACTCTCCCCATGAGAAGCAGGATGCACCATGTTCCTCAGCTTCCTTCTTTTGTGTGGTTGAAACATTACCAAAACTCACAATAGCTGAACCAATAAATTACAGAGGTTGGTTACCATTAAAATATGGAAAGTCCCTTAAACTAATAGTAACAGAGAGAACATAGAAAGGTTTGATGACCTACTTTTAAGATTTGAACACCGATCAAGACATGACAAAATCTGTGGAAACAAAAAGAAATATACTAAATAAACAAAAGATGCCATAAGCTGTCTAAAATGATAAGCTAATTATCTTCAAGAAATTCAATGGATAAATTAAAATTTTCAAGAAGTAGAGTAAATAACAATATAAAAACTAAAAAGGGACTAGCAGTGTATGTAACATTTGTCACTTCGAATAGAGTACCAGATTTTAATTACTGTTTAAAGCAAGTGGCTTACAGAAACATCAGAAAATAAATTTTGTGCAGAACTCATTTTAAAAGCTGCTAATGACTTTGTCATCCTACAATTTCTAAAGAAACAATGTATAGTTGATAACCAATTGAAATAGTTAACTTTTAAGGAAGTCAGCATCCAGAATAATAGATGGGAAAGAAAAACACTTTCAGACAGTTCATCTTGCTGAAATAAAAGTCCCTCCAAGGAAACAATAATGAAGAGCCTGAATGCAAAAGATTGTGCTTCAAGAAATATAATAGAACTTACAGAAGGAATCTTGCTTTCCTGTACAAAAGCTATGGACACTTCAGCATGGTTTATGATAAACTCCACGGCATTAGGACCTGTAAGGCATAAATATAAAGTCATTTTCTTGCTGAATGACAGGATGAGTGCAAGAGACACTTGACAAACTCTTTTGAGTTCCAAAGTTCTTTGGGGAAATGTTAGAAACAATAAAAGCAAGCAAAATTGAGACTGATAGGGAAAGGCACAAAACACAAACCGAGGGTGTCATATAATGGGACATATGTTACTGCATAGCTATTACAAGCCTACAAACAACAAATTTGAAACAAGTCAGTCAAGTACCATTGCAACAATTAACAAGGCTAATCATATAACATGATAACAAGGTATCAGCTCTTGTGACCTTAAGTGGAAAATACTAATACAAACAAGGTTAATTAAGGAGCTTTCAGTTGCATAATTATAATTAAGAACAAGAAGAAGTGCTAATAAGATACTATTTAACACTTTTCTTTTTGACACTGTCTTTATTAATGGATGAATATCCATGTTGGCTTCAATAGAATACGTTGCTAGCATTTTTCATTAACCAAATAACCACCAGGTTCAATTTGGTTCCTAACTCTGATTAACATACTAAATAGTTGCTTTAAGTGTAATTTCACCTACAAAGATAAAGTGCTATACCTCCATTGATATTATCCATTCAGGACAGTTGGATCCATATATGCCACAACGGTCTCCCTTGTGATATAAAAACACTAGTTAGATTAATTACATAGATTTCCCAATACATAGTATCTTTACTAGAGCAAGAACGATTACAGGATTGACACCACGGCTCCTCATGGCGGAACCCATTCGGATGGCAGCATCATAAGCCTCCTGATATGTGAGCCATTCATAAGGACCCACCTGCAAATTCAATTGAATGCTCACATAATTAATTTACCTAATTCAACAAAAAATGATTTTTTCTGAGGGGGAGAGGGGTTAGTTGCTATATGTCATAAATTCTATTTGGGTCCATTACTAATGGGTTAATTAGAGCAATTCTCCTGTGGGCAGTGCTCACATCACATGCCTATTAAATACACCCAACAAATGTATATGATGATTTTTTTTTTGATGACTGCAAATGTATATGATGATGATGATGATGATGATATAAAAATAATTTCAACACAATCTTTAATTTCTTTTTATTATTATTTTATTTTATTTTAATGCATCTTGAGTGCTCATATAAACATTATTCATGTTAGTTAATCTGTCCCTAACAGTTTTTTTTTCTCATTTACCTTTCACTAATCAAAATATACTCTAAAAAGTTATAGGAAATTAAATTGATGCAAATTTTGTAATAAATGAGGTACAAAAAAATTGATAGGTGACAAATAAACACATCAGTGAGAGACTGAAAGAGGTTATCGTCTAAACTTGAATTGCCAAGCCACAAGAAGTAAGAATTGATGCATGCAACAGAAACACATGAAAGATGTACCTTTGAATCAGTTTTTCGACGCCGACCCAGCATTGGGTTGCTGGGGCACCTCTTCGCGGAGTCCCTGCATAGCGAAGCATCAAAATCAGAGGTTGCTACAACTACAACTGCAGTAATAATGAACCAAAATTGAGTAATTTGGAACAGCAAACATCAGGCCTATTAGCTCAGTTGGTTAGAGCGTCGTGCTAATAACGCGAAGGTCGCAGGTTCGAGACCTGCATGGGCCATTAGTTATTTTTTTTTATTTTTTTAACATTATATCCCAATATTTAATATCTACCGGTTGCGATCCCATAAATATCCAACAATATTACCATTGACCAAACACAGGAAAAGAAATTAAGTCAATTTTGAAAGAGATTTCATGCAATGAAATGGTAAAATTGAGTGAGATTGAAGAAGGATTTGACAACTAAGAAGAACATAACGGATTTCTCCCTGGGTTTTCTTAGGCAAAAATTTTCATCAGATTTTTAAACATTATGCATGCATGCATTATGTGCATAATAAAGCTATAAACCAACCCAAGATCGTGAAACATTTGAACACTGCCTGCCTTCTATTGATTTCCATAATTTGATGAAAAATAAAAGAAAAAAAATGGAAGTGTCACCTGAAGAAGTCCCATGGAGATTCAAAATGAGAAGGTAACTCCAATAAGCCATCTTTGGCATAAATGCACCTGTACACTGGACCTGCTGAAGGCTTTTCATGAGTTGCAGGCCTTGCTTCCTCCACCTTCACAGTGTATACATCTTGCATTGTGTGATGGATTTCACAGAGGATGTGATTAACAAATGGGGGTGTTTTATGTTTTGGTGTTTTTTTTTTGTTCTCTAAATAAAAGCCTGTAAAGAAAAGCATAGGGTATAGATGAATTTAACAAATGGGGATGGCTTTAGATCAAAGAGTTGGTTGAGCTGAAGCAATAAATTCGAAGATTACGTTTTGGAATTATTCTGTAACTACATTTTTTAGCGGTGTTTTTATTAATTAGCCTCTTTTTCTGCTGTTCGTGACTTTGCCTGTTTTGAGTAAGGCATCACACCTTGAGCATTTATTTTGGCTGTGAAAGTTTGGTGAAGCTTGCCTTGCCTTTTTTTGATCAAAGCTTGCCTTGCCTTTATGCAATGCAATAGACAAAAGCAGAAACAAAATGAAATGGACACCCTCTTCATTAAGCAACCAATAAAAGGAATTTGTTAAAAAATTATAATTTTTTTATAAATATTTCTATTTTTTTAATTTCTCAATTAATGTCTCCAGAACAATAAGTTATTTTTTTTAAAAAAAAAAGATAAGCTACCAGGTTGGGAGGGTCTAGATACTAGATCCAATGCTATGTGTTATGGAGGTTTGGTCTAATGTTGTCATTTTTTTAAAAAAAAAATGATAAGCTACCAGGTTGGGAGGGTCTAGATACTAGATCCAATGCTATGTGTTATGGAGGTTTGGTCTAATATTGTCATTCTGCTAGGTGCGATTGGAAATGTTTTTTTTGGACAATATTGTGTGTTTTAAAATGTCAAAACACAAACTGACTACTTGAATGGAGAAAAACAGAGGAGAAAGGTGGAGGTGGGAGGGATTTTAAAAAAAAATCTCAGTGGTCCTAAAGTTTGGAGGAAAAGGGTAGGAAAAATGAAGTGACAAAGATATTTCGCCCCTCCAATGTTTGGTGGATTTTACAATGCACAAGCAACTAGTTTTGTGCATGTGCACAAACAGGTCCCAAATTAGCAGTAGACAGTTTTAATTGTATTTCCATAATTTCGATATTCCCCCTACATATTACCCTTAATGTCATTATATACCCCAATTGTTTCGTTATTTTAGTTTTGACCCAAATACAAATTAAATTGCATCTCATCCACCCCAATAGAAAAAAAAATTAAAAATTAAAACCCTAAATCCCCAAAATTTAGACCCCATTCTGCAACGCCTCTTCTTCTTCCTTCCTCCCTCTTGTTTCCTGCGTCCGTTGGCCACTTCGCTTTTTCCTTCTTGATCACCTGCTTTTTTAAGTCATTTGGGTAGTGATGAGTGCGTGATTCTTTTCATCTGAAATTTCCTTGTATAGAAATTAAAAAAAGTTTTGAAAGTTTTCAGGTGAAGAGTATGGAGGAGAGCTTTCTGGGCTCATGGCATTGGCATACGGGCACAGTTATCCATTGTGGGAAGTTGAAGCGCGATGTTAGATATGAGAATGATTTGGATGACGATGGGTTGAATCATATATCTTGTGGAAGTAGTGACTCTTTCAAGTGCTTTGGATGGTGATATTAGTTCTCCAAATTGCTGTGAATGTGGGTTGATTAGGCCACTGCCACCTTTGATTAAGTTCAAGAACATGATCTTCGATTTGGTCTGTGTGTTGACGACTTGACGTGAACCATCGGGAAGCTTTGTGGATTTGATCGTCGTGATGGAATGGGAGGAGCGTGTTTTTACCAGATTTAGGGATTTAGGGTTTTAATTTTTAATTTTTTTTCTTTCTTTCTCTATTTAATTGAAAATTTAAAAATAAATAAATATGACTCATCTGTCCATGTGGCTGTCATATCATCTCACTTATCTACATGGCATATGCTGAGTTGGCACTCCGTCTGCCACGTCATTAGTTAACAGAACCAAGTTAACAGCAGGGACCAATTTTGAAAATATAGGGAAAAAAACACAAGAGACCAAACTTAGGAGAAAAATTATGTAAGGACTAAAACAAAAACAATGAATATTTATAGGGACCAGAAACATATTTAATCCTAATTTGTATCCATCTAACTTAAGTTAATATGGTTCAGAGTTCTCACTTATGCGAATAAAACAATTTTACTCTTATTTCAGGCTTGTACAAAAAAAAAACAATTTTACTCACAATGTATTATTAGTTAAATAATTTTTTTTCATTTATTATTAATATATGAGTAAACAGTCATTTTGATATCTGAGAGTGTTAGACAGTATCACTTTGGACCCTGACAGATACGAAATTAAAAATAGGTCCTCAATTGTCCGCCTTAATTAGACACTTTCAAGGACCAAAGTTATTTACTTTTAATTATATCTTACTTAAGTTTTTGGGACTATTTCTAGGATTTCAACAATTTAATGGTCAATTTAAAAAATGGAAACTTTTGGGCGTAAAATGTAATTTCACAAAAATATTGGGTTTTATGATGATTACAAGGAACCATAGGAACCAATCAGCAAAATTTTAAACAAATCCTACATTACTTTCTCAACAGGTAGCCCTTCTTAAATCTTGGCCATTGAATTCAAAAGTACAATAATCAACGGTTTAGGAGTCCGTTTGTGCACATACATAAAACTAGTTGCTTGTGCATTGTAAAATCTACCCGAATGTTTTCCATCCGGACACTTTTTTTTGTTGGGGGGAGGGGGGTGGGGGTGGGAATGACTTTAAATTTCTAGATTCTGTTGTTAAATTGTCCATTGTTTTTAACAAGGTAGTCAAAACCGAACCGGTCATTAAACCGGTGAGGGAAGGGGTTCAGAGGTTCGACCGGTTGAACCGAGATATAATTAAATAATATTATTTTAGTTATAAATATAATATATAATACAATATATAACATATAATATTATTTTAAACCCTAAACTCTATACAATATTGAGCAAAAATTAACATAAAAGTCATAATTTTATAAAGAAAACTTAAACTTCACTACTAAATGTCATAATTTATAATATAAAATATTCAAAATTATAAATAATTGAAGAAAATAATATCTATTTCTTTTAAAAAAAGTAAAAAATTAAATTTTTTGATTTTTTTTTAAATAATAATAAAAAAATACGAACCGGCCCAACCGGTTTTTACCCAGTTTTGTCCGGTTTTTAGCCAATTTTTCCGGTTCTTGACTGGTTCTCTCGCAGGCCGGTTTGCAGGGTCTTCCGGACCGGACAGGGGTTCGGTTCCTGGTCCAACCGGTCGGACCGGCCGATCCGATTTTGACTACATTGGTTTTTAAAGTTATATTTTCGTATGTTATCCATAGCAAGTGTATGTCATATTGTCATTGGTGTTATTTTTATCGCTCTAAACCTTTTCAATTTCTTGTCATGCAACCTTTGAACCTTGAACCTCTGTCCTCACTGGTTCAATGATCGGTTCGGTTCTGACTACCTTGAAAAATATGTTTTTTTTCTTTGATCCCTTTCCCTTCTTCTTTTTCTTCTCTATATATTACAAGACTTCCTCTTTTCTCTCCCGTCCATTTAACCAAACAATTATATGAAAACGTTCATCCAAACATGTATTTTTGTGGTACCAATTAAGGTTGCACCTTAATTGTACCCTGATATTGGTTACCCTTTATTCAATTAATGAGGAAAAATTGAAAAAAGGTCAGTGTAAATAATTAAATTAATAGTGTACTATAACAATGATGTATAGGCTTGGACCGTTTGGTCTAGTATCTCTTTCCATAAACCAAGTCATAAGACTCAACATCGTGAGCCATCAACTTACTTTTAATGAATGTATAGCGTCATAGCGGTATTTAATTGAATAATTCTAAATTTTTTTACTTTTTATTCTTATAAATTCTCATAATTACTAAATAGAAAAAATATTAAATATTTTTTATATTTTCAAGATATTAGTTATATTCTCTTTATTATTTTATAAAATAGTAGAAGAATATGTATGAGGATTTATAGAAAAATATAACATTTCTCTGATTAATTTGAAGGTAATTGTTGTAGGCTACTAATATAGGCGGATTAGTAGTGTCAACTGATACTAGCTAGTTGCACTTGCTAACTAATAATGGGTGAATAACTTAAAGTGTCATGCCATGACTCACGCATTGAATTAGGGGCATGGTTCAATTTGTATTTCGTGGAGAAAAATGTATCCAAAGGTCAATGATGTCTTTCGTTCTGTATTTTTCAGTCTGAGAATTCCATTAGCAGAGAAATATCAAGTCAAACTTATTTTTCCAAAGTATTACCACATGTACATTAAATTGAATCTTGTGTTATTTTACGGTATTGATTTTAACAACTGGGTAAGCACTATGTTTGAAATATGACAAAATAAAAAATAACTATAAAAACTTTAACTCCTACCGAACTTTTCGTGCTATCTTTAATGTTCGCTGCAACATTAATAATGCATGTGCCCACTACAGATGGATATTACAGAATTATAAGCTCATCCTCATAATTCCATGTCTCGGACGAATTATAAGCTCTTTTTCTTTGGCCAGTAGTATTTTGTTTTCACAAGCAAACATCGAAAGAAAGGGTGTGTCTTTTTTTTGTTTCTGTAGTTTCATTATCTACTTGGACCAGCTTGAAATTTAATGGGCCAGACTTGTTCGGTCAAGAACTCAAGAGAGCTTATGTTTGGGCTTAAAGACTTGTAATGGTCTTAACCCAAAAAAAAGACATGTAATGGTTGACCAAAAAAAAGACATGTAATGAAATTTCGCGATGAATGTGCAACTGTGCACGATATATGTGGTTAACCACTATTGCTAATTGTGGGTAAAAGGGGAGAAAAAGAAGAAGAGAAAAAACAAACGAAAAAGCCACCACTACTACTGGTTGCCAAAATGCCATAGGTATCTTTAAATCTGTTTTGTCAAAAAGAGAAAGAAGTGGATTTGTGGAAATCACCTTTCTAGAGAGCCAACATAAATTGACAAACACTACCATACCATTGGATATAAATTGAGGTAGACAGAACGTTATGGAATAGCACCCAAATTAGACCTAATTTTTCCACATAAATTTCCACAGCCATCCACAACTCCCCACCAATACTTACCTATCTAGAGAGAGGGAATGAAGGGTGACTAAGTGAGTGTGTATCGTTGGTCTAGAAAAAAGTGTGTATCAAGCATGCAGTGGTGACCTTAAGTAAGCCACCTAGTAATTAACAGCATTGATGAACTAATTAAGTCTGTTGTCCTAATTTGTAGAAAGAAAAGGCATTGTTTACCCAAACCAAACACTAGTTTTTTTTTTTCATTAGTTAACTCGAGAGCGAGTTTAGCTTTACCATCAGTTAAAATAAGAGAGAGAGAGAGAGAAGAAATTGGAAATGGGACATGCATTGATCACAATCCCATAATAAATGACATTAATTATGAGAGGAAGAAAGAATTCACAAGACGAATCAACCCATCTCGGTTGTCAGCATAGCCCCAAAGCCCACAATTAATGCCTTGCGTGTGTGGGCATGAACCTAGAGAATCACCCAGCCCCTAGGTCTCACTGCTATATACAATACAACTCCACATGTCATATGCAAATCTTTAATCCTTCCACGTGGGGGGCTTCAGTCGGTAGCATAAAGAAATGAAATCACTATTCTAGCTACTACTGCTACAAAACTCCGAAACCCCCCCTACCCCTACGATTACGAAGCATCATCCAAGTGAAAACACAACCCATTTGTCAAATGCACATTTAAAGGGAGAGGGGGGAGCCAGGGCCAGCCCAACGCAACCTTTTATCCCAATCCTCCCACTCATTTAAAACCCCTCAGCACAGTCTGAGCAGAGGCAGGCACAGAGAATAATAATACTACTTGCTAGATAGAGAGAGAGAGAAGAAAGTCTCCTCTCTCTCTCTCTCTCTCTCTCTCTCACACACCTTTGAGTGCCGTGATCCAATTAAATGCGGTTGCAACAACCATCCATTAATGAGTCTCTACAAAATGGCAGACCAGTGTCATTAAATTAAAACGCATGCGACCACCCTCCATTTAATTTCCCCCCTCCCTTGACCTGACCCACCCACCCATTCACTCACTCCCCCTCCCCTCCACTCCTCCGTCACCCATCTCCGGCCCTCCCTCCCATGCACCAATCACACATTTCCACGTGTCCCCCTTTGCCGGCCATTCTCATTAAAACCGAAATTTCAGTTTAATTTAATTTAATTTTCACACCCTCCTTTTCTCTTTTGACCTTTTTTCTGACGTCACCTCACCTCCGGTTAAACCTCTCCGGCGAAAGCAGCGCCTCGGGATCGCCGCACCTCAGCCTGCTCGACGCCGCCGCCGACGACCTCATGAACATGGGACTCGCCATCGACTTGCTCCGCCGAGACGAGCTCCCGCCGCCGGCGTACCTAGCGCTCGACTCCGACAGCGGGAAGAACGACCCCCTCCGCCGGAAGAACGGCGACTTCATCCCCCGGTAATACCTGAACGAAAACACCCTTGACTTCCCCAACGGCCCAAACGGCGACGGCCTCTTGCTCCAGAAACCGGTGGTGCTCCCCCTCCGGTACCGCCACGGCGAGGCGGTGGCGGGTTCAATAACCATCCTCTCAGAGGGAAGGCTCCGCTCGAACCCAAACGAATAGGATCGCTTCAGCAGAAAGTCCCTTGCGCCGTTAAACCGGTCCTCGGAAACGACGCCGTTATTAGTGTTCCTCCTCGGCGAGTTTTCGTCGACGCAGGGTGTTATCTCATGTTGAAGCGAGTTATGAGAGGGAGTGTAAAGAGGCGTGTTGTCCACGTGGAGGATACTGATGACGTGGTCATCGAAAGAGGGTCTTATTCTCGAGGCCATGAGAGGGGTGAAGGGTGATGAATACTCGGCGCAGAGCACGCCGGAGCGACAGAGAGGACAGTTAGCGTGTGAACGGAGCCACGCGTCGATGCAGTCCACGTGGAAAGTGTGTGAACAAACGGGGAGAGTCCGAACGTAATCGTCGTCCTCGAATTCGAATAAACAAACGGCGCAGTCACGGCGTGAGTCTTCTAATTCGTATTTTGTATTGGCGGTGTAGAGGGAGAAGGGGATAGTCTTGATAACGGACTCGTCGAGTCCGTAGGGACTCCACACGTGTGGGCCATCAAAAGTTGTTGAATCGTATTGGAGGGAGTCCGAGTCGCCCGCCGAGGAGGGGAGGAACCGACGGCGGCGGCGGAAGCGACGGAGGAGGCGCTGGATTGGAGGTCTGAGGTGGCGGCCGATCACGCGGGAATAGGTTACGATTACGAAGGCGGCTGCTACCACCACCACCATTGCTATCAGTGGCGGGCTGAAGTCCACCGCCGGTGTCTTCGACGGTGAGAGCAACGAGGACGACTTGTTGGCGACGGGCATTGGAGATGGTGATGGAGATGGTGCATGGTGGCTATTATGGTGATGGTGATGCAGGGGTGAGGGAGCAGGAGCCATCATCGTCATGGTCATGATGGTGATGGTGATGATGATGATATTTGATGATGAGAGAATAGGGTTAATGAGAGTGTTAAGAGAGGGAGAGAGAAAGGGGACTGTGCAATTGCTAGCTGCAATTGGGGTTTAATGCAAAGTGGAGAAGTCACAATTAGTAGTAGTACAAATACAAACGATGAGTGTATGACTGCGTTTTGTTGTGTGTTGTGTGATTTGTTTTTCTCTTTTTACGCGCACTCACTCACAAGAAGTCGCGACTTTGAAGTTGCCAGTGTTTATGTTGTGGGTGGCTGCTGCTCTGGCCTGCTCGATTGAGACACGTCAACTTTGGTGAATTTAAGGCCGGGGGAGTTTTTCTTCTACTGCGCCCCTCACCATTTCTTTCGATGCTGTTCCCTTGCTTCCTTTACGCGACACGTCATTGATCGTTCTCACGTGTGCCATGTGCTCCTCGCTGACTGGATTGGATTCACCACTCCTGCGTCTCTTTCTAACCGGATATACTACTACTACTACACCGTGAAAATACAATTTTAGGCTCCTAAAACAATTAGTACTACTCTGTATGCCGAATTAATATGCAACACACAGACATAAATAAATGGAAAAACATTAAAGACCATCATAAGTTATTGAACACACAGACACAGACATCTATGGAAAGTTTAACATTAAAGACCATAAATCTAATTTACAGAGATTTTTAAAATCGTTAAAAGGCATCAAATTGTCAATTTGACTCAAAAAGAAATTGTCAAAAGGCATCAAATGATAACAAAAATTGGATTTGACTCATTGTAATATATCTCAATGGAGGAGATCAAAAGATTTGACATGTCTATAATTAGTTATAGTTATGTATGTACAATTGATTGATGATTTTGTTCATTAACAATTGAAACTTACCTTTTAAATTGATCAAGTCACTTGAAAGAGCTAAATTCAAAAAAATTTACCTGAGTTCAAATGCTAGAAAATGTCACTCTGATAAATATTTATTTTATCCAAATATCACCTCTAACTCAAAATTATTAGTATTACTTTATGTGTAATTTGAAATCAAATAGGAAAAAAATAGTGATAACAAAAAAGATTAAAAGTGTACAGTCCCCCTATTATCATGTAACATTACATATTACTTTCTTGAGTTAGTTTATTTAGTTTCCTTTCTGAGTTTATTACACATTGAATTTAAAACAGTTAATAAGAAAAGAAAAGTACGTACGTAAGATTCATTTAAAATATGTCAAAATGAAAATATTATTTTCTTTTGTTATCTTATGGTTTGAGGCTTGAGCCAATAATTATTGATATTGAAATTATCCCAATATATATGTGTGTGTGTGTGTGTGTGTATTGGTTTCTTAAATTAAATATCTATTTTTTGTTTTTTTTTTCACTGCATTTATTTTTCTTTGTTTTTTGGAGAAAATGGAGGTGCATGTTGTTAAAATATAAACGATTTAATGGGCCCGAAAGCCCAAATGGCATGCGCGCATTACGGGCTTCCCATTGGACCCTTACCATTACGGTCTGCTTGTTTGCACCCTGTAAAATGTTAATGGAGAGTTTGGGTACAATTACAAATCACAAGTAGAGGACCAGAGGTAGAGGAGAGGTTGTAGCAGAATCGAAAAACCCTAAAACAAAGAGAAGAGTAGGAAGGGAAGGGTTTAAGATCGGAGAAGAAGAAGAAGCCATGTTTCCAGGAATGTTCATGCGGAAGCCAGATAAGGCTGCGGCACTGAAGCAGCTGAAATCTCACGTGGCAATGTTCGGGGCATGGGTTGTTGTTATTCGAGTCACCCCTTACATTCTTCACTTCCTCAACCACGAGAAAGAGGAACTGAAGCTCGACCTTTAGTTTGATTCCTCACCTGGTAATCCACCCCCACACCATTCATCTTACCTTTTTTTTGTTTATCTCGTATTATGCGAATGAATGTTGGTGAATTCTCTGTTTTTGTATATGTTAAGATCCTTTTCGTATCTACGGAAGGGACTCGAGAGAAACTCATAGATGAAGAAAAATGAATTCGCATAAACTGATATTCTGAGTCTGGAAAATACGACAAGCTACAGATTTATACCATCAGATGTTACAATAACCGACTAACTGTTCAGCTAACAATCTAACAAACTTCTAACTAATTTGCTGACGTGGATAACTGCTCAACTGATTCTTCATTCACACTGTTGTTGCCATCGGGAGAGTTTGGAAATAGAGTTGGTTAGTTGAGGTAAGATTTGCCCTCAGAGTAGGGCACTCAAACAATGGTTAGATTGATTATGTCCAATGTCCATGGTTGGGATTCAAGACTTTCAATGATAAAATAATATTAGTTTATTGGAAGCTAGGTGAATCATATTATGCAGTGAATTTTGGATGAGGAATATACTTTAATCTTCCCTTATTGTTACAGCCCTGTGTGTTTGATTCCATAAGACAACTATCAGGTGATTATGTTTGCACTAAGGAAGAACATCCCTATCCTCTAGATTGAGTTTATTTGGTTGTTTTTACTTCAGTTGTGAATATGATGACTTCTAAAGTTATCTTTCCAAACTCGAGTTTTAAATGATTGCATTTGTCTCTCTATATGGCATGCAAGATAAGGAGATGCCATCAGATGTATTGGGAATCTGAAGGTTGATAGCATGTTTGTCTTGTTTGCTATATACTCTTGTTGTCATGTACTGATTAGTATCAAACACATAATTTATGGTCTCGGGTGGTATGTAGCACTTGCTAGTTGTTAGATAATACGATAATATCTTATAAAGTTATAATACAATAACGACATCAACCAAGCGTCCAAGCCTTTTCCCTCTAGATGGGGTCAGTTATATGGAATCAGCCAGCACCATAAATTCCTGTTCTGTTCTGTTTCCATTCCAAGAAAGACTATTTGCCTCTAAATCACTCTTAACAGCCTTGGTCTGACCCTCTACCTCTGATTACTTATTAAGTATTTTAAGTGTGATTTAAAGGTTTTTCCCCCTCTTATTTATGCTATTTTATTTGCATGTATATGAATTTATATTTATATGCATATAGACGAGTTTCATGAATTTTGTAAAATCTTATGATTCATGTTACGATTTCATGATTTACGATTTTGTTTCCCCTTCCTGATTCTGTGTAAAATCTCTAGTTTGACTACCTTGCTTAGGATTAGTTTCCATATTTCTATGTTATTATTATGATTTGTTTTCCTGTTTGATTAGAATAAGGTTAGTTCTTTGTCTCATCAATATATCAAACCATAATTATAATTCAAAGTCCTTATTCCCTTAACTTCTCTCTTTATCTAAAATCCTATAATTTCAATACCGGTAACTTTTCTTTAGTGTATTTGCATTCTCAATGTTGTAATACTGCATTTATATCTTTTAGCAGACATGTTAAATTCTATAGCTTTGGGATTTTGTTTATGCCTAATGATGAAATCCCCATTTTTGTCTGCCATTTCCAGCATATAATGCGTCTGAGTTTTTAATAGCTCTTGTGTTTTATTTGATTTTGTTTAGACTAAGTCCGCAGATGAATGCTATCACTTGTAGCTGCCTACTGCATCAAGCCATTCTTTTTAGTTTTTATCCGGTTTTGTCACCTTATCTTTTTATTCTTTGAGAATGTTTTGTATTCTTATATTCTTTTTTTATTGGTGCAGTGGGTCTTGAGGAGGATATGTGCTTTGGGTTCAGGAGGAATTTGGTCGAATAATGTTATGTAACCCTGAAAAATGTGAGGACATCGTGATACATTGTTAGTTTCATTGTAGTCCCGTTTATATTTTGAACACATTATAAATGGTGAGTAGACGTTTTAAGGCTGTTACAACAATTTTATTGTATTTTATATTACAGTAACAAGCTTATGAAGATATTTTTAAATGAATCTGTTTGACAATGTATGGGATCATTTCGTACGTCTACTACAGCAATAAGTGTATGACATGACCGCAAAACAGATGGTTCATGGCATTCCTTTTTTTATTTTTTGGGGGGGGGGGGGTGTTGTGTTGTGCAAGTGCAAGTTTATTTTCAAGCACAGCAAGCTACTGTCAATTTAAGCCTCTTTGGTTCATCACTGGTTAATTTAACCGTCTAATCAGCACACCATTTGTCTTATCTCTATACTCCTTATTAACTTTGCAACTCATAAAGACAAATATAGCGACAATTTAGATGTTTGAAAAACTAATTTAGTGACAAAACTTTGGAAAACTAGTACGAAGTTTTGGATCTTTAAAAGGCTAAACTGGTGAATAATTTTTTGTGAAGATGACTGTGATAACTCTAGAAGACCAGCTAAAGGATTTACTCTAAATTATACAACACAATGTTAATGGTGTACATGTGTTGGTCGTAAGTCAATCACCTCCAATTTTTGCAGCAATGTCAAACTGTCAAAGAGTATTTCACATAAATAAGTGGTCACAAGTTCTTGTGAGTCAGAAATATATAATTTTGAAACGCTAATAATGAATAACTGATCTGCACAAACGAATTGAAGCATGATATATTGATATATTACACAAAAGATACATGGATGTCCGATAACTATGCAACACTCCTCTATAAATGAGTGAGGGCAAGATAAGATCCCTTGGCTTGTACCGTTATTATTCTGATGGAGGTGAAGTTAAAGAATCGGAAACTCCTGCTAGTCTTTGGGAAGGATCTCTGGCCGGTGTCCTAGGTACAGAGGAATCAAAATGGCCCACTCTCAGTTTTTGAAGTGCTGCAAATGACTCTCTTGTGGCAGACATGGCTTCAAAGAACCGAGTGCAAGATGCCAAAGCTAAAGGAATGGGTCGGAGCATTTCCTGAGGGGAAAAACGGCAAAAAGGAATTTTGTTTAAACGCAAGTAGCAAACACAAACAAAAGTATGGCAATTGTTCTACAAAGGGATGGCCTCAAAATTTGCCTTTGAAAACATTACTAAAATGTGGTAAAATGCATAACCTTCAGAACCAGTAACTGTCTAACAGACATCAAGATTAGTTTCTTATACTCAAATTAAGAATTGAAAAACTTGCATGAGTATCTTTCAGATGTCAAAGTTTCAAGTGTAACTATTTTAAAAATCCATTTTTCGTATTTGCAGGCTAACTGATGACACAGCAACTTGTGTGTCAGAGTGAACTTAAATAGACTTGCAAAGTTGCAATTATTCTTAATTTTCCAAGTGAATGAACAAAAACTAAATCCACAGTCACTGAGTCATTCTTGCCAAGCAACTGTAATAACATTAAAGGTAAGCAAGACAAGATAGCAGGTGAAAACTCGGGAGGAATGCAGAGTAGTTTGAGTTATAATGGAAACAGACAGTCCCAATATCAATATCAGGAAACAAAAAATGGTTGTAGAAGAAGCTTACCCCCCAAACTGAAGGAGGCTCCTTAAAATTCTGACTCCACTGAAAATCCGCCACTGATGCTGTCAAGGCACCATAATCACTAGCTGCCTTCATCAGTAGTTCAGCGAATTGTTTCTGCATGAATTAGAAAAATATATGACACAAACTTCGTATGGATTTTCTAGTTTACGTTGCTTAATTCAGTAACAATCTATGTTCACCAACCTGATATTCTGCCTCGACAGGAATGCAATCTAGGGAATATGGCTGCTGCAGACGAGCTATTATACGGTCCTGCCAAATTTTAGCAATAAAAATAATGTTTGTAGTACATAATAAGTTGTCTAGTTATATCATATATGAATATCTGAAACACTTGAGCGGTTGAGCCTCAATGCCAAGATAGGAACTATTTAACCAGAAAAGCAAACAAGAGAAGAAGAAAACGTAAAATGGGACTTATGGAAGAAATTCTCTTATTGTTGTTTAACTATTAACTAATTATGTCTCTCCTGAAGAATTTCATGGAAGGTAGTAAATGATGACACAGTTCCCTTCAAATAAAAGGATGAAAGAATAATTAAATCAAGCTGATGAATTAGTTCACAACAGCTGATAAATGAGAAAAATAATGAACAAATTAGGTTACCTTATTCTGAATAACATCTTTGAGAATAGTAGTAATCCTTGCCAATGTCTCAATCTTCTTCTCCATTTCACTCACATGTGTCAAATGTGCAACATTTTTATCATCCTAAAAGTTATACAGGGCTCAAGATGAGTCAAAAAAAAAAAAAAAAGAAGACAGATAAGTAAACATAAAAAGCCATTTGTTATGTCAGTCACATTAATTCTCAATAAACTAGTAAAAGGGCGAAATTTATTTGAAGTTAAATACACCAGATCCATATAAAAACCAGAATGGCTAAGGCTGACCTTTCGACCTTGAAGTTCGACTTGCAAATCTGCTATTTTTCTTTGGACGGTAGTTAGTTCTCTCAAAACCCTGATCAAGTCCTCACCCTTTTCCCCAGTTGCTGGGGCCGAATTCTGAAGTCCTTCGTAGAAAAAAGAGACATTATTACCAAACCTCAATTTCTGAAATAATTGATGATACGAGTTGGAGGATAGAAGAGAGATTGATACCTGAGATGTGGGTGGGGACACCGAGAAACCAAGATCAGCGGCAATGGACAGAGCATCGGACATTCCCCCTATGCGTTTCACAGGCTTCCTCCCAACCCAACTAGACTCACTTGCCATTGACATTTTCAAATTCCAGCTCAAAGAGGAGTGCAGGGGCCGCAGGGCTGCTTCCTTCCTCCTTGTGCCCGTGTTTCATTTTTTGAAAAAAAAAAAAAGTTAAATATGTTTTTGTACCTCATTATTTTTCCCAACATACTTTGAGTGATAGGAGCATCTAGATATTTAACATAGTTGTCCATCTCGTTACACTTGGGTCTGATATTACAACCATTCCATGAATGTCACTCTCACCTTTTCCTGAAAAGACAAATCAGTTAAGTTCTTCCGCATCAGGTATATTATTTCTCCGACTCGAGAGAATTACCTCTTGTCCATAGAGGGATTTCGAAACTCGAATAGCCCCAATAGGCAATTGTAGTACAACCATATCAAGTCACAACCACTTAATATGAGTTGTTTAGCTTATTGGCATAGCCAAGACTCTTAATGCACATGACTCTTTATGAATGCAATCACATAATGATTTCTGTTTTCTTCGTGTTCATTTTACTCAATGTAAAGCGCAAGACATCACTTACAAAACTCGGGGCTCTAAGTCCATAACTCGCACTCTTAAATTCTAGGTTCATTACTCTTGGACACTAGGATTTTTTTTGGTCAACGACACTAGGATTAAATACCGAACTTGTTACTCTTGGGACGCTAGTTTTTTTTTTTGGTCAACGATGAGATATATTGAAAAATGCCGAAATCCAAATATTACACAGAAGAGACACTGAATACATAGGATCATAACAGATATGTTATAGCTAACTCATACACATTAAACTCAAGCTATGCTCTGGATGAGCCTATACAGCTCCTAACTGTTCAACTAACAGCGAAGGAAAACAACGAACAAAAACAACCAAACAAACAGAAAAGAAAAAGGAAAACACAGAGACACAACCTAACAAACTAGCCTAGCACACCACAGATATAAAAAGGATATTCTTGAGAGGGGGTGGGTTTGGCTCATTTGGGGCACCCAGAACCTTCAGTCTCATCAAAGTTGCTCATATGTCAGAGGGTGGCAATGTTGCGACGAGATGCACGACAGCGCGAAAAAAGCACCGAGGAGAAAACCTGAAAAACAAAAAAACCCAAACTACAGACAACACCAAACAACACACCAAACACCACAAACAACAACAAACAAACAAATAGCAGCAACAACCGTTGAACAGAACAACCCCAGCCACGGCGGTGCTCCGGCAGAGACAGAGAAGACGACGACCCAATTGCAAGGACAGCGCTGCAAGCCTCCACGACTAGAGAAGGAGACGACGACGCAACTCCAACCTTGACCGAAGCTCGTTCGACCCAAGGTGAGAGCGGTGCTCCAACCCCCAACCCCGCAGACAACGACACTACACCCACATCAGATGGCGGCCTTCCTCAACACCTAGCAACGGACGACACCTGAAGGGGAAGAGACGAGAACAACGATTTGGATTTGACGGGGAAATGACATGGCCACGACTATTGTCTGCAAAAAGAAGGAACCCTAGCAGACGCAACTGTAGAAGACTTTTTTGGTCCCCCTTTTGTTGCTGGTTAAGTCGATGTTTGTGGAGAAACTAGTCTTACATTTTTTTTTTGTCAAAGTCTTACATTTGTTTGCTAGGCCCATTACTGTTAGGAGACTGCTTATCAATTTTTATTCTTACTCTCCACTTGATTACTAACTTAAGGGCCACTTACGTTTTCTTGGAGTTTTATTCAAAAAATAGCAAAAATCACAGTAGTGCAAATTTCTTGTCGTGCAAATTTCAAAATTTACAATTTAACACAAAATTCAAACAAGCCTCTTTCCTTGGACCAAAAAAAAACACACAAAATTCAAACAATTTTTAACTGCACAATGCGCGAGTAACAATCTAGTTTCCATTATAATTAAACCGAGAGATGATGATTACTCTGGTTTTCCATTTACAATTAAATACAATAGCTTTTTCGACAAGAATATGTATCGAGTTTCACTAAGGAAGTATTACCGCTGTACAATGGACTGACAATAAAATACAATAGCTTTTGTAACAGGAATATGTATCTTGAGTTTTCACTTTGAAACAATTGCCGGTGTACCACGTACCTTACCAGCTAGAAATGCTTTTCCTATTCCAAGATAAGTAGGCCGTGTCCCCATAAGGTCTGCCTCAAAAAAAGAAGCATAACATGTAACCAACACCAAAGCTCAACAATTGTTTGGAGAATCAACTTCAAAAGATAGGAAAGAAGAATGATTAGAACATGCAACAGCATGATAAAGTGGCATAGTGACGCATCCTCCAGGAAACAGCATGATAAAGTTGTCTCAAGTGCACAGAATAATCAAAAAGCAATTAGGCAATTATGGACTCTATTATATTACCTAGGATTTTTCACATGAAGCAACAGGAAGATGATGGAGATCAATATACAAAAGGTTCCAACAAATAAATTGGCAACTCCAAGGAAGTCATTTTTTCCACCCAGCCAGCTCGATGTTGATAGAACAAGCTTCTTCTTTCCACCAAAACTGTAAGTGTTATAGTTATTCTTTAGATGGACTACTATAACATCATCTGCATCCAAATCCTCTGTGATTCTACCATACAACTTTCGGAAGCTGGGAAGAGCAGCAGTCCGCATCCAAACTAGGAGATCTTCCTGATCACTAAGCTGAAATATGGAAATCAGAACGGCCAACACAGAGATGTAGAATAACATAATAGAACTAATTAGAACCAGCACACAAAAATATTACTAACAAAATCAATATCAGTACATAAAGAAAATTTTAATGAAGAAAATAAATTAGATACAAGAGATGTTTATTCCCCATGCCACTCCCTATACAAACACCAAACTTCATCTCCAGTTAGACCTATTATATTTTACTCCAACTGATTCCAAGCCAAAATGAGTAAGGGGGAAAAAGAAAGAAAATATACCTATGGAGGAACCGATGTAAATGCTACTGAATATTAATTTAATTGTACAATTTCTATTGAACACTAACTGATAATCCAAAGGTAAGATTTGGTGTAAGGTCATTGCTATTTGCCATAGTGGTCACTGATCATAATTGCAGTAAAATCCTCTCCACTTATGGTGATTAAGATGTTTTTATATCTAACCCTCCCTAAACCCTAGAATGGTGAGTGCTTAATGCATTAGGACACCAATTATTATTGGTAATCTACTTTAAGAGGTCAAAATTGGGGATCACGTTATACCACATGTTGCATGGATTAGGTATCTAGTCCAACTTATATAATGACATAGAGTTTGAATGGGATGTCTAACAAGAATAAAATCACGAGGATGAAATGAAGAAATGTTTTGCGCATAATTATCATCAAAGAGTGCCTATTAAACTCAAAGCAAAATTCTACTACTAGAAAACGATACTCTGGTAGTAAATGTTAGACAATGAAGTTCCCACAATAGCAAAATGCAAGTACATCAGAAAAGACAATGTTAAGGTGGATGAGTGGATATACAAGAAAAAATAAGATCAGGATCAAAACGAAAGCTGGAGTAGAGACTATGAAGAAGATGACAAAAAACCGCCTAAAGTTAACTAGTGATTTGATCACGTGAGAAAAAAACCAATAGAAGCTTCAATAATAAAAATGGATCAAATGGAAGCTAATCCAACTAAAATGCAAGGAATACCTAAAATATTATTATAAGAAACCATTCAAAAAGGCCTTTCTCAAAATGGTTTTATTGACATTGATTGGCCCATGTAACCGACCCCATCTATGATTTAAGATTTGGCTGTTGTATTATTGACAACCCACTTGTGCATACATTGATGATGAAACTGATTCTAAGCCAAAAAGAAAGAGATGAACCAACATTGATAACCAGAAGTCAAAAACCCTGTATCATTTATAAACTATTGGGCTCAGTATCTTTCAACTATCAGGGAATTCTGTCAAATATATGAAAATTAGGCAAAGGTGTTGAGTAAAGGTAGACAGAGATATTTTAAATCCAGAAAGAGATGCCATCACAAGAAGAAAGGATGACAAAAGTCAATATACAATTCTAAAGCTCAGAACTTACAGGAATACTAGGATCCAGCTTTCCACCCCCAATCAGAGTCCCATTCTGAAAATTAAATGGGTAAACATGCTTCCCAAATTTGTGATTGCGATCACTCTTCCACGCAATGTTCTTCCTATTGACCATCAATTCTGATGGCCCACGACTGAACTTATATGTATCATTGAATAAACTCCATGCTATCAACCCACAAGGTACAATTGGAAGATCATCAGAGGACTCTAAAGGTCTACAAGAACTGGTATCATTGTATCCAAGTCCATGCAAGAGTTGCAGATCACTTCTACTTTTGACATACCTGAACAAATTGAAAAGATTTGAATGAGAAATAAAAGCAAGGTGTTGATATGTTTCCGGTGGAAATGATTGAAGCTGGAATTAAGAAAAACATTTTATTTTATAGACTCTAATTTAAGAGAGCTTCACTGGACCAGAAATGCTTTTGGATACAGTACATTATATTAAATTCAAAGACAAGTCTATGACATGCTAACAAAAATTTTCAAAATTTAACAACTGCTGTGGTTCAACTCAAACTAATGGTAAATAATAAATGGAGATAGATTTTCAAGAAATTCAAACTTGAGGGGAACAAATCTATAATTGCTTATGAGAAATGTCAGTAAGTCTAAATACAACCTAAGAGCAGTTGGATAATCTGAGCTAGAAAACCAACTTGCCTCATAAGAGGACATACATTCAACTCCCTGTATTGAGCATACTTACAGAAGCATTACGTTGAAATAAATGATTTCCAATATTGAGAGGACCAGTAAATGATATATAGATAACTTGTACATCGACCAAAAGAAAAACAGCTAAATGAAAGGAGATAAATTGTTAAAGAGACAGAACAAAAAGATAACAAAGTGATGCTAAGCAAAGACTTCCTCAAAATAATACTTATCTATTTCTTTTAAAGAGTTCAACACTGTATTTGAAAAGAAGGAAATAAAAAACCCTTACCGCCGGTGGTTCTGGTAATAGTTATCAAGCTGGTAATAGACATAAATTGGTGCTCTCATTGGCTTAGGTACCTACAAACAAGTTTTAAACACAATCAGAAGTTTAGTACTCCAAAATTCTTTATTATAATGCCACCAATTTATTTTATAGCACTATTTGCACATAACTGAAATCTGAAGTGATAATCAATGAACGATGTATGTAATAAAAAAAATGAATTATCACCTTTAAGAATCGTGAACAGTTTTTGGAAATTGAGTCATCTTTTATATATGCAACCTTGTTACTTCTATATTCTTCGTGTACACAATCAATGTCATACCTGTCCACAATTTCAACAACCTACATATCCATAGATCAAAACAATATTTCAATAAGCATGAAGATTTTGAAGGGAGAAAGAAAAAAATCCTTGCATAACATTAAAGCAAGTAGAAACGATATATACACTATACGACGCACGAAGTGTAACAAGTCCAGCAGGAATGAAAATGAAACCCAACAATAGAAATGTCGCAATGACCTGCATAGATCATGACTGAGATTTAGCATGCATATTTTATAGCACAAGGCATAATAAAATACTCAAGTATTGTCAAAGAACTAACTGCAGCAGGTGTAAGGACAGGTTTACATGCTGGAAGGTTCTGCTGTGTAAACTGATGGAATGCTGCAGAGCCACCACAATGGCACTCAGTACAAGTTTCATTAAGCAAAGGGTACTAAAAAAGACGAAATAACAGAATTACAATACCTAAAGACTGGTCTAAGGAAGAAACAAATGGAATAAAATTTCAATCTATTGGACAATTGTAACTTACTTTCTAGTCTAAGTAAAGGCCATATATCATAACAAGATTTCTTTCTTTCAATACATTGTCAAATGTCAAGTAGAAAAGAAAAATGTATAAAAAGCATTGCAATGGCATGCATTTGCAAAATGATTGCCCAATTCTTTATGTATTAGATCACTATAATTTGATAATATGATATAAAAGCAGAAGTTGCAGCATGTGTAGAAGAACAATAAATATGGTTTTTTTTCCTGAAGTACATAAATAAAGTACAATACAAATTTTTAGAAGTAGGTAATGAAAATAATTATTCCAGCACATCTCCTACAACTATATGTTTGCAACAGGTCAAAGCTAAGTCAAATATTCAAAACTAGGCATTTGACTAATCAAAACATCTAAATAAAAATTCTACGACATCTTTGTAACTGCTGATAACTAATATATTTCTTTTGATAATTGATGATTTGATACTAGTTGTGAATTGTGAAATAATATACAATTTCATTCTTGTATTTCGATTCTGGTTGAGGCAAATAAAAAGAATATCATTCCAGAGCATCCGATTCATGTAAGGAAGACATTAGACATCTCAAGACACTGTCCTGTTAAGTTTCCTGTCTACTGCAGATCATATGGGGAAGAAAAGAAAAGCAAATGATCTATTCATTTAATTACATGATTGCACCATATCAATATACATCATCGATCAGAAAATCCATCCATGCAGCACCCCCAAACGTTTTGCATCCTAAGCCAACAGAACTAGTTGAAAACCTGCCAAAAAAGAAAGTAAAACCCACCACCATGTCGTGTTGGGCGTCCTGGAATTGCCTGCACTACTGTATTGACTGTTGACGAACTCCCTCCATCGAGTTCCATTACCACAGCTTCCCAAGTTCCAGAGGTGTCAGTATGTCACCCCACAAATGAACTACCCAATTGTACTTGCTTTTGCCAAACACTGCATTACAGGTTTAAAAAGTTATCACTCAATTCCTCTTGTCATTTTAGTTATGTCACACAACAGAATTCGCCTTCAGTAATTGAAAAGCAGCAAAATCATACAAAGTAATCTTTAATAATATCTCAATTCCAATTTGCCTGCTTTAAAAGGCTTTTGTTCCGGTTAGATGAAACAGCATCTCCAACAACGGGAGAAAAAAAAAGGTAACTAATAATCTTTTTTTTTTTCAGTCTCAATCAATCCCAACAAAACTAAAATTGCATAACTTGAAACGAAAATCTGCATTCTGTTCTCTTTTCTAAATGCTTACAGACAATTTGCAAGAGCAATTATGCAAAAAAAAAAAAGAAGTTAAAATACTAAGTTCATGGAAGAAAAAGCAAAGGAAATGAAAATAGAGAAACTCAAACAGCTGATTTTTCTCTATACCTAAGAAGAACGATGGATCAAACCGAGCCTCTTATTCTTACAACATGGACAAACAAATCCAAACAGGAATACACGAATACATCAATACTAGATATATTCTTGGCTTGCAGAGAGGGAAGAGAATGAATTAAACCCACCGCGTTGGACTCGCTCGGGGGAAACCTTTTCCTCTTTCACGGTTTTCGTCATACAAAATTCACCCGCTAGATTGGAGTCACTGTCCATGAAATATTATATTATGTTATAAATAAACAAATAAATCACTTTTTTAAGTTTTAAAAAACAACACTAAATAATACTTCATCCACTCTTAAGTTTTAATGTGTTAAAAATTGTAATATGATTTAAATTAAATTAAAATTAATTAAATTTAAATATTTCTACATTTTATTTTAAAAATATGATGACTTTAAAAAAAGATTTCTCATAAAACATTAAAAAATACTTATAGGACCCGACTTATTAGTGTAGAAGAATGGGAGGAATTAATTAAGATAAGGGTTTGATTGCATTTTTTTTATCACCCCATGCTTATGTGATTTTAGTTTACATAATTTTCAAATTGTCCAAATTTGATATGCATCACCTATGATAAGAAAAAAAAAAGATATGCATCACCTCATATATAACATATCTTGTTTAAGACACTCGAGTATCTACTACTCGTACCACACCATGTTGGTACTTTCTCAGGGATATGAATGCATACCATTTTTGCTCAATTTTGTCACTACAGAGCAAGATGTGTGGGATTTTTTTTTTCTTTTCTTAAAATAACTTTTTATGATTGCCCTTTGATCTATGCTAATAATAATATATCCCCCTAAATAGGTGCTGTCATCTAAAATTCTTCCACTGTTTCAGATGATCACATCACTTCTCCAATGAAAATGGGGTCAAATAAGGTTGTGACAAATGGCGAATCTAAGTTCCTTCTTAAAGCACTGGTTTGAATTCATTTTGGACATATGCTTTCCTTGTCCCGTCCCTATAAACAGAAGTAACGAACGACCATTCAAAACCATATAAAAAAACATAGGGGCAAAAAAAAACATTTTAATCTAATGTAAAAATAAACAAGAACAAGGTTAAATTCTCTTACTATAAGGAGGCATATATACATACATTATACACCTAGAGTTGGGTGAGTCAAAAATGTTTGTACCATGAACAGAAAAAGTAAAAGGTTATAGGACTAACCCCATTCTACCTAAAAAGTAATGTCGAAGATATAGAGTGAGCGGCGAGGTAAGGACATGCCACCGAAAACCGAAGTAGCCCATGTGTCAATTTCCATCATCATAATTAAAGCAACCACATTATTGATCAATCAGCAGAACCGCAAAAACCTTTTGTACCAAGTCAAAGCTTTCCACCACCTAACCAAAAAACTTTGCCGAAATTCCATCACACGAATTAAGCTTCTGTTTTGGAAGAGAGGAAGAGAGATATGTATGTCTTCCTAGCTAGCTTGTCATAATAAAGCAGCAACTAACCCATGTCCTTACAAATAGGAATTTCTTTCTTCTCTTCCTTGGTTTGTTTCATACTTTTTGGCACAAGGGAGACAAGTGCCCGGGAATTTTTTATCATGTTTTTGTACTACCAAAAGGCTTCAGCTGAAAGGAATAAGCTTAGATGACAAGACTGTATGGTTAAGTCTTGTAACTTGAAGGACAACTATGATAGCAGCAGCATATCACAAGGGAAGAGGAAAACCCAAAAATAGAGTTATTAGTACAAACAAGTTCATGTTCATGGATGAATTACCTGGCTCTGTGGGCACTAGTGCCAGTTTCAGTCTGAGATTGGGACAGACCTTGTTCTCATCCGCTTCCCTTCTCTTTATGTCTTTGGGGGTTGAATTCTACAGCTACACAGCTTTCTGGTACTTTTTTTTTTCCTTCATGCTCTCCCTCTTTGTTGTTCTAATCTTATTGGGGTAATTGATTTGACATGATTATGTTGCTTTCCCTTTTCTAAGCTTTACCTTCTAAGCTTACTTATACTTCTCTCCCTGAGATGTTGCAAAGTTTTTACTTTTTAAGCTCTCTAATGCGTCCTTTTCTTTCATATATAAGTGATTCATGATTCATAAATCATCTAGCATGGAGTTAAAGGAAATTTTTTAATCTATTTTAATATAAACGAACCTTTTAATGATAGTAACTTACTATTCGAGTCTTCTAGAGAAAAAAATTTCCTTTCTCTACCACTTTTAATGTCACCAACAACTAATATTGAATACTTTGATTGATTAATATACCATGTGATGGCATCTCCTCTTGGATTAGACATTTCAGCTTACAAAACTCAGAGTGCTTAAACATAATCATTTCTCTATAAACTGGCAAAGGAAAGTATTTCAGTTGCTTGCTTACCTTCAACTTACCTTCAACTTCCCTTCACCCTTTTGGTATTGTTTTATTGCACTATGAGAAAGAAAGCTGTTGAGTTTCTTCCACCCCACCATTTACACAACAAAGATGCACAGTTCAAAGCATATTTGAGTCGTTCATTGATAATTCACCTCTTCTCTTTTACTCGTTAAATTGCATGCTTATATTTCTGCTTCTGCTATTTGCATCACATAAAAGGATACGAGCTGAGCAGACATCATTCGCATAAGTGAATTCGTTGATTCTTCTGTTAATTAACTGGTTAGTTTCTGTTTTTTCAATTTTTTCATTGTCCATGTCAAAGCTATTTGGTAACAATCATGGGCTTGGTTATACCTTGGAGTTTCACATTGGCACTGGTAGATGGATACTCTATTATGGTCAAATGCCCCATTCGTCAACCAGGAATACTATTGATGATTATTGTGGGAGATTGGGTATGTAGTTTCTGATCAAAAAGTGCTATCAGTTGATGTAGATAGATAGAGGCAACAATCTTTTGGTAACTCCAGTTTATTTATCTGCTAATAACAGGTATTATCAACCCTCACACTAGCAGCAGCTTCATCAACAGCTAGTGTTGTGGATCTCCTCAATTCCCATGGGTCTTTCTGCCCTGTAAAGCTTTGCAGCAGGTACAGGATATCTGCAGTTATGGCCTTTATGTCATGGTTTCTATCTTTAGCATCCTCTCTTTTTAACCTTTACCTATTACCCTCTCTGTGATTCCCATTTAATCCCCTGTAAAAACATTAGATTAACCATTGTTTGTTTTGTAAATTTTTCCAATTATTATAGCATGAGAAATATCCCATGGAACAGTTTTTTTTTAGTGATGTATAATAATTAGGCAAACTCAACATGTATTGTAAGTATAGAGAAAGCTCAATGTTATACTGTACATATATAGGAGCACAATGATGTAAACTCTAATGGCACTTTGAAGGAAAATTGAGAACCAAGTGTACATTAAGACCCTGAAATGACGCTAACGAACAAATTTCTCGGGCTATACCCTTAAGGGTGACATATAATGTCCATTGTTGTGGCCTGTGGACAATAGGCAGAAGATGGGGTGAGACCAGGCTAAGTGCCTGTTTGGATAAGCTACAAATGGAAGTGCTTCAGCCTCTTTGAGAGGAGTGCAAATTCTTTTATTTTTTGTGAGACGCACAAAAGGACCCTAAATCAGTTATTCAAGGAGCAAATACCAATGCACAAAACGCAAAACACACAATTTGTGTTTCTGGCAAGAGTATACTTGTTGCAAATTTACATTTAATGCTAATCCGGACACAATAATGTTTGATTAATCCTAATTTGTAAATTTCATTTTGAATTGAAAGAGATTTACCTGATTTCCATTTTCTATTAGCCATTAGAATAAATCGAGTCAATTACAACTCAAGGGAAGAAATAGGAGAAATTGATTTCCATTTTTAGCTTGCATTAGAATAAATTTTAAAATAAACATGGGATAAAATTTGTCTACTTGACTACTATTTAAGAAGAAACCTACACGTGTACGTGTTAAATTTTCTTTCTTAAAAGTTTTCCATTGTATTAGATATAGATAGATATAGATATAGATATTAGATAGATTAGATATATAGATAGATTTGAATAGAGTCCTTGCAACAACAAAAAAGACAGATATTGTTCTCAAACTTGGCAGTTCACCATAAGGGGCAAACAAAAGATATTGTTCTGCTATCTCTGCATCTGAGTTTGCAGCATTTCTTTCCTCAAAGCTCCTGCCAATTCCTCGTTCCCTTGTCTAATGTACCCATCAATAAAAGCGCCATATATTTCTGAATTCAGTTGAAACCCTTTTCCTACCATCTCTGCCTGAAGCTTCAACGCCTCTTCCATCCTCCCCTCAAGACATAACCCCTTTATCAAGGCCTCATAACTCTTTTCCTTGGGAAGTAAATCAAATTTACCAACCCCACACCTGAAAAACTCCATAGCTTCCTGAACCCTACCCTTATCACAAAGTAACCTAACCATCATGTCAAGGGTTGAAGCATCAGGAATGAAAGACCTCCTAGACATATCCTTATACACAAAAACAGCAGAATCAACATCCGCAACATTACAATACCCCTTGACAAGATGCTCATAAGTTGAAGCAGTGCTGTCAATACCAGCCAATCCCATTTCTCTGAAAAACTCTTCAGCCCTTCCAACATCTCCAATCTTACAAAACCCACCAATCATAGTATTATAACTAACCACATCAGGCTCCATTTCCACCTTCCTCATTTCTCTCCACAACTTATCAGCATCTCCCATCCTCCCTTCCTCACAAAATGCAGCCATCAATACACTATAGCTATAAGCATTGGGGTCACACCTCATTTTACACATTTCATGCCAAATTTCCTCTACCTTCTCCGCCAAACCATCTTGATAACAGCACAGCATCAATGCATTATAGGTATGCACATTGGGGGTGACTCTAAAACCTAAACCCCTCTTCGAAATTTCACTTTTTTCCTCATCTAACCGAAATAACTCCCGGTAAATTGCATACCCTGCATCCACCCCGCGACTTCGGGAAACCCTAGAAATCAAAGAATTCAAAGTGCAAACTTTGGGGCTGATCCCGCGAGAGAGTAACATTCTGACGATTTCAATCGAAGGGTCGAGTTTTTGGGACTCTAAACAAGCTTCGATTAGCAAATCAAACACGAACGGGGCAGAGTCACAATCTCGGTAAGTGGTGACGAGGGTCTCGAAGAGGTTCAGAGGTGGAGACTCGAAATGACAAGGGTCTCCGTCGTCGTTTTGGTGGAGCTGGGGAGTGCGAAGGGCGGTTCGGATGGCGTCGTAAGCGTGTGACTTGAGGCGGGCACGTGCGAGGGTGTGGATGATGGTGGAGTAGGAGGCGAGGTTGTGGTGACAGAGGGATTTGGATTGGGTCCATTGGAAGAAGCGAAGAGCGAGGTGGGGTTTGTTCTTGAGGTGGAGGGTGATTTCGGAGAACTCGACGGGGTCGATGCCGTTGGGGCACGCTGAGCGGAGATAGCTCCAACGGGATTTGGAACGTTGATTGGTGAGGATGGAAACCACGCTTGCTACCACACTTTGGTCGGAACTAGAGGAAAATAAGAGGGACAGGGGTTTGAGTTTTGGAGGTTGGTCAATGCGTTTAACTAGCTGGAATTGAATCGCCATTGTTGCAGTCATAGGAGTAGGACTTTAGTTCATGAATCTGTTTGTCTTACTGGGAATAGAAAGTGGTAGGATTTTGATGTGTCATCCAAATTAACCCCGGATCTAATAGGTCATGAATTCACATTTTAATGTCACTGTTGTACTTAATTATTTTAATTTTTGGTATTTTATTGTTTATTTATTTATTTATTTATTTTGGAGATTGCACTTCTGCCTCTTTGATTGGACATAGATCTCCCATGATATAATGTTTAGTAGGAGGGAAATGAAATAGAGGGGAGAAATTATTTTAAATATTTAAAATGTAATTGTTTGGAAAGGAGGGGAGTGGAGTGACTTTCGTCTTAATTTTAGTTCTCTTCCCTTAATTGAGAGATTTGGAGTGGAGAGAATATGATTTAAGACATTTTAAATGCAATGGTTTAAATAACTTTATCTAAAAAATAACAAAAATATTTATAAGGATATAAAATGTAAACTAATTTTTTTCCTTCATTAAAATTTTTGTGTTTCACTTCTCTCAACCAAATAAGATATCTAATCAAATTTCTAGTCTCGCCTCTTCACCCCTATTTTAACCACATAGACCATTTATATTCTACCTTACCTCAATGATAGATTATGGTGTTTGTTTTTTTTAACAAAAACAAAAAGTGTGTGTCCCATTTAGGTGTGCTTTAGATGAGAAAAGAGGTGAGTGCAATTCCACTTTTCATTTTTCCATCTTCTTTGTTAGGTAATTATCTTATATACATAATATGAAACTGGAAGAATAAAGTTTCAGTGCAGCCTGCAAAAAATGATTGGTTTTTTTTTTGTTACCATGGTATTGGCGGGAGTATCCTTCGGCTACTAGCACAGAGACTAATTTCCCTCAGGACCTTGGCTGCATTAAGGCTATCTCTCTCAACGCCGTTTTTTAGACCTTGAGATGAGGACCAACTGCAATTGCCAGTCAGACCAATGAACATTGGTAAAAAATGATTGGTTTGAAAGGTTTAGAGAGGGACGTTGGAAGGAATAATTTCATTCTTGACCAGGACAAAACAGAGATCAGCATAGAAGATGGAGACCACAAAAGAGAATCACATTAAACTTTCACTTTAATTATGTCGTGAGAGTAAAATTGCTGGAGAAGAAAGAGCTGAATGCAGAAAGTAGCCAAACAAACAAAATGACTTGCGCTCTTTGACGGAAGATTCCTGATTTTTGTTTGCGTTAAAAGAAACAAAAAGAAAAAATGGTCAAAAATTTAAAGAGAGAGGATAAAAGTAGTATCTCGACATTATTGTTCAACTGGGTTGCTCAAGTCTTCTGACATTTGTTCTTCAAATTAAGATGTACAATTGAGAAAAGGGTATAGCATAATAGCAAAGGTTCTCCACAATCACTTATTTCAGCAACTGTGAAACATCTATCACCTTGTGACACCTAGCAAGCCACACGTTTGAAGAAATGCTTTGCTAATATAAAATCCCATGACCTCAAAAGGTTCAACTTGTCATGTACAATAAATATTAAAAGAGTATAATATCTATCCAAGAATAGGTTCCTCAAACATCATCATGAGTCATTGGCATTCTTGGTGAAGATACAAATGGATAAGAGTCGTAAGACCTTAAACAAGGGTAGAATTTATAATTCCTAGAACCAAATTGACTTAAAGATTAGAAGGTGCAAAACTACTAATCTCTATAATATAGTAAATCTGTACACTATCAATCACTATTCATGCCATGTGTCAGGCTCCGTTAGTTTCTTCTTTCCAAAAATCTCCATTCATTTCTTTTTTAAATTTGAACTTCTTTGTTTTTTTATTCCTTTATCTCTTATTATTTTTTTTTATACAAATCTCTTATCTATATATTCTATATATATATATAATTTGTGGTTAAAGTTAGCACAGTGTTCCCGCCATTTGGTTAGTGTTAATTGTTTATTTTTTTAAACTATTTTACATTAACATGAAAATCAGAATTAATCAAGAAACTTGAAAACGGAAAAGAGCATCATCGCAGACCAAAACCATCTGTGAAGCATCTAGAAACTTAATTTAATTATTATTTAATCTATTACTATAATAATTTTTGGTAATACTCCAACAGTGTTCCCGCCATTTGTTTCTCAATTTTTAATATATATATATATGTTAGCTTTTTACCACATAAACAAAACAATGAAGAATTCTCTAGAAAGATGTTTTATTCTTTTGTGTGTGTTTGGGTTATAGTGCTAAAAATTGATTTATTTTAAAAAGTGAGTTTAATGTAAATTGATTTGTATTTGGATATATTTACATAAAAGTGAGTTGAAATAATAAATTTGAGACTAAAAATTATGTTTCGAGACAAATTAACTTCAAATCTTAGCTTCAAGTTAGAATCTACTCTAGAAGCAAAATCAATTCTAATCAAGAATACTTAAACATGTCAAAATTAATTTCATGTATCTGAAATCATTTTTACCTCTTACAAAAATGAATCCAAACATGCACTTTGTTCTATTTGCTTGATCTTTCTCACTACAACCAATAATGTGCCTGGCAAATAAAATAGTGCATGCTTACGAGTTTCATTTATATTTTGTTGTTTCTATAAAATATCAGGTTATAAAATTATTGTTCTTTTAGTTTTAACTTTGATAAATAAAATAATATTTGTTTATCAGTTTCATTGATTTTTTGTGTAAATTTTCATGTAAAAAATTTATTTATGTTTTACTTTAATTTTTAATAAATAAAATATTATTTCCTTACGGGTTTCATTCATTCGTTTTGCTTCTATAAAATTCAAGTTACAAAATTATTGTTCTTTTAATTAATTTAAACCATGATAAATAAAATAATATTTGTTTATCGGTTTCATTTATATGTTTTTAATTTATTCGTGTAAATTTTCATGTTGAAAAAATATTTATCTTCTAATTTTATTAATTTTGATAAATAAAATATTATTTACTTACAAGTTTTATTCATATTTTTAATTTTTAATTAAATATAATAAATTATTATAGACCAAAAATTTATTTTATTTAACTAAAATGAGCAATATTAGTTAAATAAAATTAATATATTATTATAAATTTAGAGTATATATCATATATCAAATTATCAAATTATTACTATATAAATAAATACCATATATAAAAATAAGTGAAACCCGTGCATTTGCACGGGTCAATTTTCTAGTTATATGAAAAAGGAATTTATTCCCCTTGTTTTTTTCTCTGTTTCAAAACTTTAGTCCCAGAGGGAGAGAATGCGTATTGCTTGCCTGTGATTCTCTATCATCTTTAGCTTTCAACTAAACGAATCCAAATTAGACATGTATATCCACAGCTCTTCATTCTTTGCGTAATTTGGAAACACCCTCTTGTCAAAAACTCGGAATAAAAATACCAAAGCTATCTGTATGTACCACATCATTCAGACACTAAAATATTGCCAAATTACCTCGATTCATTTTCAACTCAACTCAACTCGATAGATGCTAAATTCGTATTCGGTAGTTAAATTCCTGAATTGTTGTAGCATTATCTTGAAACTCCTACATTCCAATATTATCTTCATCGATCCAACATTCATTACGTTCTTGCAATGTTCTCCTCCTACATGTATTCAAATTCAAGTCTAATTAACCCCCTCCACACACCTCATTTCTGCACATTAATTCACTCCTCCAAAGGAAGAAATTCCTAGTTACGTAAGTGAATGTATCACCGGGGGCTTGGGTGAAATGATACAAATCTTTACTAGTTTAACTTGGGTTCGAATTCAGGCCGAGCTTTGCTGCCCTAATTTTGTTTTGGGTAGACAAATATTAGTAAATTAATATGTTATATTAGTGAGGGGTTTGAACTCAACTTCTTTTTCACTCCAATCCCTATGCTCCTCCTCCAGACCACCAAACCACCTTATGACTCCAATGCCGCCCTAACGGTGGCTCGAAGGGATTAATTCTCGCACACGCACAGAGATATACAATGGTTTAGACCAAAAAAAAAGTGTTACTCCCCCGCATTTTTCAATTGCTTGTTCTAAATGATTTGTATTATGTGATAACCAATTAACCATAAATACCAAGTCTTAATTTCAAGTACAAATTGAAAACATGTACATTTAAGGCAGCAATGTAACGACATGTTAGGACATCACCTAAATTAAAAGTAAACAACAACAAAAGAAGAAAGAGAAAACTGTACATATTCTTAGGGTGGGGCCATGATTCAATATGCCTTGTGTCTGGCTCTTTTCCTTCGGTTGACGTGGGGGATTCTCTAATCTCTATTTACCAGTACCATCACCACCACCATCTCCGGAAGAGGAATAGTTCCTTTTTCCAATGGCTTCAACCATAAGTCAAATTCCAAATCACACTCCCTCCATGCATTTATAAATTCCAATCACCCTTTGATTTGATATCAAAAAACAAAACACAACATAAAGAATCATGAAATACAGTGAGATAACCCATTTCAGTCACCCACAGCACAAACTAAGGTATGAGTACAGCGAATTCCCATTCAAATGTGACGGTTGCAAAGAAATAGGCATAGGGTCACATTACAAATGCTGCAACAACAACAACAACAACATTTGTGACTACGACCTTCACATGCACTGCGCCATGATAACTTCCCCTACTCTGTTCCACCCATTCTACCCAAAATGCTCCTTCCATTTCATGCGGGCCCCACCGGGTGACACGGCGCGTTACTGCAACGCGTGCGAGAAGGACGTGGGTGGGTTCGTTTACCACTGCAAATCCTGCGGGTTCGACCTCCACCCTTGCTGCGCGAAGCTTCCGATGGTTCTCGACGACGGCGAGGTGAAACTCTACCTGTATAGGAAAGTGAGTTCGCCGTGTCACCGTTGTGGGAGAAAAGGGCGTAGCTGGAGTTATAGATCGAAGTGTAAGAGCTATAACCTTCATGTTGCTTGTGTGAGGGAAATGCTGGCGGAGAATTGGCACCAACTATATAATATTAATAATGTTAAAGGGTTAAGGAGCAATAATATTGTTATTCCTGGCCTGAAGAATACGATGCACGCTGCGCATGTTAGTAACGGCAGCGGGAGAAGAGGGAAGAAGGTGAAGAAGTGTTGTGAGATTGCTGGGTTGGCTGTGCAGTTTGTGATATCGGCGGTGTTGGGTGATCCAACGGTTCTCATTGCTGGTGTTGTGGGGGCATTCATGTCTCGGTCTTGACCCGGCCAGCATGCAGAATGGCACACAATCTGTTATGATTCCCACGTTGGGGCTTATAAGTAAGAGATTCTCCCACCTAATGCTAATGGACTAGGCTTTTAGGATAAGTTCTCCCTTGTGACTTATGCTCATAACACAATCTATCATCGCTTTAATTTACTTGCAAGTTGCAATGGATGTGTGTACGTGTGTGTGTAATTAGTACCACATGTGTCATGCCACAACATGTAATAATGTTAATGTAAGGGAAGGATAAAAACTTCAGTGTCACTGTGCTTTGTTAATATTAAGAGTTCTGATTTTTAATCCGCCTCTATTTTTAACACTCATTTAATATTTTTATCTTTTTTTTTATTTCTCTTTTTATCTTATTATTCATCCAACCACATTTATCACTTATTTCTCTTTTATTCCTATCTATGCTTGTAAGAAAGAAATTGGTCATGGGGTGTCTCAAAATTTTTATAATCTTAATTGTCTGTGGTGGTTTAAACTAACTTATAATGAGACATTCATCTGAGTTTCTTTCCTGTCATTAGCGCTAAAATGCTGATGAGCTTCTTTTGATGTAATATTGAAATTGATACCAAGTAAGAATCCCTGTTTTTGACTTGAGAAAGAATAGATGCATCGTCATCACTCGTAACATTTCCCTAAAATAAAAACCTGATTGATCCACACAAAGAGAAAATAAACCTGGCAAAAGAGTTAAAATAACCATTTAACTATTTCTTTTTCTTTTTTTGGTCAAATCCATTTAACTATTTCAATCAAGTGAAATCAATAAAACCTGATTGGATTGGTGGGTAATGGGTCAACCGCAAAAATGAATAAAATATGGGCTGGGCCCAAATAACAATAAAAGAAAATAGGTAGCTATTAAATACACCCCCTTTTTTTAAAAAAAAAAAAACACCCCCTTTTTTTAAAAAAAAAAAAACACCCCCTTGCTCTTTCAAAGTTTCTTTATAATAAGAGGATGTGATTTTTTAGTGGGTTTTCTTTTAGTTTTCTATTATGTTTTTGTGAGTTTTTGCTTATCGCTCTGTTAGGTATGTGTCTTTGGATTGATATTAAAATGTTTAGAAACACTGCATTAAACTTGACTCTGATTAATGGGTCTTGTACCGCATTTTGACTTTGGGTTTTGTCCGTTTTCAATGAATTTCCTTCGACCAAAAAAAGATGCACCCCCATTGACCAAAAAACACATCCCATAATTTGGTATACACTCCACTTAATTCTCTCATTTTTTTTAATTCCCAAACTATCCTTCCTTCTTAAAAACCCCAAACCTCCATAACCAAACCTTCAAACTCTCTCTTCTCAAATTTCTCACTCTACTCTCCCACGTTCTAATCCATCTACCTTTTCCATTCATTCTACTTCTCAAAAATCCAACATTATCATACCCCATGATCACTACTTTGAGGAATTGTGTTTATAAAAAAAAAAAATTAGATTCGCATTTTTTCTGGAACTTTGTTTTCAGAATATAAAATATGTGTTTTGGAAACAAAGTTCCATAATTATTTTTAGTGTTTTGGAATTTGAATTTGAAAGAGTTTTGGAACACAAAAATGTAAGAATTACATAACTTGTAAATTCCAGAACATTGGAAAAAAAAATTAGATTTAACTTCTAGTGACGGACAAAATCCGTCAATATATGTCTTAAATTCGTAGGTAAATGTCTACAATACTTGGTGACGGACGAAAACAACAACCTCCCTTTGATTTGTATTTTTCGCTGCCTTAATTACAAACTAAAAATTTTGTGTATTTTTTTTTCTCGATACGCATATGATTGCAAGGAGTAATTTCGGTCATTAACCGAAACTAATCTCCTACGACAGATCTAAAAGCACCAGAGGTGGGATACCCCCTCCCAACTAGGTTTTCTCCATACACAAGAGTATGAATTCGAACCCCTAACCACTTGCTTAAGAGAGCTAAGCGTATCGTCACTTGAACCAATCACTTGTTGGTACTAAAAATTTAGTATATGATAAGCAGTAAGAGAAACAAAAATTGATACACACATGAGAGAAAACAACTAAATTAAATCGGCAATTGAACTTTTTTGAATTAAATTTAAAGTCGTGTATGGAAACGGGAAAATCTCAACTATTTATAGACCGTTTGTTTTAGATTCTATGTGACCTGAAACAGAGAAATGCGCTTCCCGAGGCACGTTTTCTCAAAGGAGGTAGCACCCTCCTTCTGCCAAACGGCCGTTTGCGAACTTTCAAACGCAGAAACAAACAGGCTATTATTCGTTTACGAGGATTATATATGTGAGTTACTTTATATTATATTATGTATATGAGGAGGAATTCACTTATTGTAGGAGTAACTTTTACTTAATAACTCTTTATAAATATTAAATTTTATTGAAGTCTCTTATAATATAATTTTCTTTGCCTTTCAAGAAAAATATTATGTATTACTGAAGAGAAGATAGTGGGAGCAGGGTTCTAAATTGCAGACCGCATCACGTGATGCGACTGCAATATTGCAGTTGTGGTGGCCTCCGCAACCGCATCGCACCGCAATTGCGGTGTGATTTGTAATCACGCTAAACGGCCACATCATAACGCCGCAACGACCGCATCGGACCCCGCATTAGGTCGCATCAGACTGCAACGGACCACAACAGACACTATTATTTTCATCTTTCACATCAAAATAAAAAATTGGCTTTAACATGTTTTTGGTCCCTCTAAATATCAGCGTTTTGAATTTAGTCCCTCTAAAAAAAGTCAAAGTTTTTTGGTCCCTCAAGAAATCAATTTTTTGATTTAGGTCCCTCTTTTGCGTTGACCGCTGACATGGCACACTGAGGTCCCTGTAAAAATGCTGACATGGCTTACATACATCTGACGTGGCTTACATGCATTGCCACGTCAGCTGACACGTCATTCATAGTTATTTAGAGGGACTAAAATCAAAACTTAATATATTTAGAGGGACTAAAATAAAAATTTAATATATTTAGAAGGACCATGTGACATCAATCAGACCACCACCACCACAACCACCACCACCCACACACACTCTCTCTCTCTCTCGTTTTCTCTCTCTCCCCCCCCCACCCCCCCCACCACCACCACCACCACCTTCCTTGAGTTTCTTTTGACTAATTGGATGACCTTGAAATAGATCATGGTTAAAGATGCATATAGGTGGTGGTGGTGGGGGGTGGTGGGGGGAGAGAGAGAAAACGAGAGAGAGAGAGAGAGAGGGTGGGTGGGTGGTGGTGGTTTGGGGGGGGGGGGGAGAGAGAAAACGAGAGAGAGAGTGTGTGTGGGTAGTGGTGGGGGTGGGGGTTGGGGGTCGGGGGGGGGGGAGAGAGAGAGTGGGTGGTGGTGGGGGAGGGGTTGTGGGGAGAGAGAGAGAAAAGAAGAGAGAGAGAGAGAGTGTGGTGGTCTAATTGATGTCACATGATCCTTTTAAATATATTAAGTTTTGATTTTAGTCCCTCTAAATATTAAGTTTTGATTTTAGTCCATCTGATGTGACAATGCATGTAAGCCACGTCAGATGCATATAAGTCATATCAGCATTTTTACAGGGACCTCAGTGTGTCATGTCAGCGGTCAACGCAAAAGATGGACCTAAATCAAAAAATTGATTTCTTGAGGGACCAAAAAACTTTGACTTTTTTTAGAGAGACTAAATTCAAAACGCCGATATTTAGAGGGACCAAAAACATGTTAAAGCCTAAAAAATTTCATATATAAAAGATATAGAAAAATAATTATAGAATTTATTTTGCATTCAGTGCAAACATAAAATAAATTCACATTGCAGTGACCGCAATGAGCGTCACAGCAACCGCATTAGCCGCAATCACTGCAGCCACGACCGCAACCGCAATTTAGAACCTTGAATGGGAGGAGAGGATCATGTGTCAATATGGAAGAAGGGAACATTACGGAAACAGAAAATTTTAACATGTGAAAACAAAATAGGTAGGAGCTGAGAAAATTCAGGGGTGCTTCCTCGAATGGACCCATATACACCGCCAAGCCAGTCCACGACTTCAATCTTGATCTACTCTGTTTTTTTCTTTCTTCTTTTCTTTTGGCGTGTGGGCTCTATTACACTGTTCTGCTGAAAACGAAAAGCATTTTCCTGAATTTCTACCATTCTTCTCTGTTCGTTAATTGGTCTCATTTAAACAAGAAAATTTCCATGTAATAATAATAATTATAATGAAAACAACACAACAACAACAACAACAACCCCACAAAATATGCGTGTCAGCCCACGAACTTTTGTGAAGCTTGAGAGCAACGAGAAGACAATTCTTCAATGCAATTTGGTTTATCTAATAGCATCTACAAAAAGTTTTAGGTTTGGATTTATGCTTCATTATAACATTATGTTCCTCTATTAATTAGTTACTATTAGCCTATAAACTTCTCTGTAAAGAAAAATTATAAAAAAATTATTGACATATAATATAATATTTTATTCTGTTTTTACATGTTGGTGTTGTTGCAATTGTTTCTTCCTTGTTATACCTATCATCTTTTCGGTAAACAAAAAACGAGAAAGGAAGAAGAAGCGAGATTGATTTTTCTTTCTCACAATATGCTACGAATTATGGTTACCATGATTTCTCTAATTGCCATGTTGCAAAAAGGAACGGAAACCTATATGTCTAGGAATCTACGGCAGAAGAATTGGATGATACTATGTTGAGTAATTTGATTTCTTATGCTATGATTTACATATGTAATGGTGTGTGGATTGACTCGGACAGTGGCAAAATTAGGCTTTAACATGAATTAGGTCCCTCTAAATATCGGCGTTTTGAATTTAGTCCCTTTAAAAAAAGTCAAAGTTTTTTAGTCCCTTAAGAAATCAATTTTTTGATTTAGGTCCCTCTTTTGCGTTGACCGCTGACATGGCACACTGAGGTCCCTGTAAAAATGCTGACATGGCTTACATGCATTGCCATGTCAGCTGACACGTCATTCATAGTTATTTAAAGGGACTAAAATCAAAACTTAATATATTTAATGGGACTAAAATCAAAACTTAATATATTTAGAGAGACTAAAATCAAAACTTAATATATTTAGAAGGACCATGTGACATCAATCAGACCACCACCACCACCACTCTCTCTCTCTCTCTCGTTTTCTCTCTCTCTCTCTCATTTTCTCTCTCTCACCACCACTCTCTCTCTCTCGTTTTCTCTCTCTCTCTCCCCACAACCCCCTCCCACCACCACCACCACCACCACCACACTCTCTCTCACCCCCACCATACCGAGGCATAGCGTTCATGCCATAATCTACTGAGAGAGAGAGAGAGAACGAGAGAGAGAGAGTGTGTGGTGGTGGTGGTGGTGGTGGGGGGGTGGGGGCTGTGGGGAGACAGAGAGAGAAAAATGAGAGAGAGAGAGAGAGAGAGAGTGGTGGTCGTGGTGGTCTAATTGATGTCACATGGTCCTTCTAAATATATTAAGTTTTGATTTTAGTCCCTCTAAATATTAAGTTTTGATTTTAGTCCCTCTGACGTGTAAGCCACGTCAGATGCATGTAAGTCATGTCAGCATTTTTACAGGGACCTCAGTGTGCCATGCAGCGGTCAACGCAAAAGAGGGACCTAAATCAAAAAATTGATTTCTTGAGGGACTAAAAAACTTTGACTTTTTTTAGAGGGACTAAATTCAAAATGCCGATATTTAGAGGGACCTAATTCATGTTAAACCCGGCAAAATTAAGTGAATTAATGAAGTAAGTATATTACTGTTTTCAAAATTTTAGTATTTTACTATGGAACGCAAACAAAATCCAGTGATTTCGTTCACGATTCAAAACCTAAATGGAAAACTCAATGGGGCGACTTAGTTAACAATACACGCTGAGTTGGTGAGATAAAGAGTTTAAGTATAATTAAACCCCAAAATTAGTCTCATGGTCGGTCCAAATGGTGTGGATACATTGGGGTGTTACCCACTAATTAAGGTGGTTTACCCAAAAAAAAAAAAACTAAAGGTCTTATTTTATAATCGTGATATCTTGTCATGGACTATATCACGCTAAGAAAGGAAGGAGCGAAGAATGTGCAGTAGTCAATATTCAAGTTCTTGAATCACATTCCGTGCTTTGCATGCATTTTTTATATACTTTATATTCATTCACTTTTTTCTCTCTTCTAATTGCCTATAAATAGACCCAACACTCCCTTCACCCACTATCCCAAAGAAAAAAGGAAAAAAGTGAGAAGCAATTTCAGTCTTCCATATCACACATAAACAGAGACTATTAGTAAACAAACAGAGAAGAATTAATATACATATGGGTTCATGTGCATCATCAACTCTATATGCAACAAGCAAATTAGGTGGAAAGCAACGTTGGGAATCATCATCCACGGTTGTGAACATAGTTCACTTAGATGGAAAGCTGCAACAATTGAAGGAACCCACAAAGGCATGGCATGTTCTGTCTCAGAACCCAAACTGCTTCCTGTGTTGCTCTGAATCCATGTATGTTGGGTCACCAATTCCCCCTGTGTCTCCGAGTGAAGAGCTTCAATTGGACCGTATTTACTTCCTCGTGCCAATTTCCAAGTCACGCGTGCCACTCTCTCTGCAGGACCTGTGCGCACTAGCCATCAAGGCCAACGCTGCTCTTGCTCATCATTCAGAAGCTACTACCGACTCTGCAGTCTTAAGATCCTCTCCTGTTAAATCGCAAAGTTTCCAAACACACCCTATTCTTTCGAACGTTTCTGTGGGATTTTCCCATTAGATTAATTATTTTGTTTTAGGAAAAATATTCAGGTCTATCATCATGTACAGGAAAATAACTGTGGTTGCTGTAATTCAGAAGTGGGTTAGGACAATATACAATATTGAGGAATGTGATCGATGTAGTCGAAAGTTGACGTGAACAAGGGATTAAGGAAAGCGAGAGTTGCAGATTCCTACTTTGGATCGTACACTACACGTACTGCACAAAGTAGGAACAAAATCCAACTTGTAGACTAAGCTAATGAATTACAATTGTGCCAAGTAATTATTTATATATTTCATATTTAAAACAATTATGTGCTCTATCAATGATTAACCTTGTTTATACAACTTGTGTTGATTAGCGTCTGTACAAAAACTTATATAGAGCGATGATACACTAACACCCATACTACGCCTCACTCCAATGAGTAAAATGAGAGAATGAGGTGTGTGGTGGGTGTATCATGGGTGTGTGTGTAACATTAATGAAACTTATATGAGAATATTGAGTTGTGGTTGTGTGTTAGCAAGCGCTAATTACAAAATGAGAATATGCAAGAATGGGTTCGTAATTGATGAAAAAGAAATATGCAACGTGCTTGTGTTGTTGCAAATGAATGAATAATTTTTACATTAGTACAAGTGTATGTCTTTGTTTTTTTTTTTTGGGGGTGGGGGATCTTTGACCCGAATGACACCCGAGGTATTCCCACGGATTTGAAGTACACAGGTGTCATTGTAGGTATAACCAATTTACATTGAAGTGATAATAGAAAAGAATATTTGTTCTTTGTCGTGCGGGATGACAATAATTGAGACTAGTGTGTGGATAATGTTTCTCCCATGCCTATTGGTGTTTTTATATATTAGTGGGTATCTATGTGGATAGTAGTATATGCAGATAGTTAAGCATTTCAAAAGCATAAAATGAAAAAAAATAATATAATATAACTTATTTATTAAATTACAATTTTAACAGAATTAAAATAAATATCACAAATAATACATCATGTTTAATAATATATTTTCTTAGCAAAGGATGCCTTAGTTTTTTCAGGAGACTCTATCTGGATTGAGGAAATTACTCTTTGTATTGCATCTGTTTTGTGCTAATATTATTCTGTTTTCTACTGTCAAAAAAATAATAATATATTTTTAAGGATTTAATTAGCATCCATTGACGGTGCAAAAAAATTTACACAAATGTCTAATTATATTTCACTATGTAAATATTTGTATAAATATTTTAAAGAAATAATATTATCAAGTGCAAAGAATATTCAATCCTTTTCTCCTCTTGAAAAGAATAATATTCATTATAAGTTACTAGGGGGTGCCCGGCACGAATGTCTGGTCTCTCTCTCTCTCTCTCTCTCTCTTCTTACTTGTTATATAATTAAATAATAGAGTAGGTATAATTAAGTTAGGGGTAGTTATTAATATATTATGAGTAGTTATTTTTAAAATTAAATTTAAACTTTCAAGGACAATTTTGGAATATAAAATAGGACACCAAAATAAGAGTGTTTTCTTTATATATAGGTATAGATTTCAACAAGTGACATGAGTCTAGAATCTATGAAATATATTGATATTATTCTGTAAGGATCATATGGTGAACATATTGTTCCACTAAAAAAAAAATGGTGAACATATTGTCCCAGTAAAACAAAAAAGGATAATGCTGCATAGTGCATACAACTGCCGCTTGAAAACTGTTCCATCACAACTTACGAAATCCAACATATTCAGTATTCACCCAAATTCAGGACTTGACCATTGTGATGCTCATCGTAAAATGTCTACCTTATTAATATTCTTAGTAAATAGATTGCAATGATGCATCTCATACCCAAAATATATCTACCAGATTACATATAACCCCGTGCGCAATTCGAAAGAATGTGTGCCAACTGCAGTGGCCACCTACAAAATTACAACATAACTGCAACTTATACCAATCACTCAGTAGTGCAACATTCTCAAAGACCCCTGCCATATTGCAATAGAATATATCAGTACAAATAGAAGTAGAACACAGCAGAAAACGTTTGGGCAAAGGAAATGAAGGTAGCAAAAATATCCACAGGCTGTCATGATATAACATGCATTCAAACCAATATGAATAATTTTATCCTATAGACCGGTAAGGAGGGTTACCATTTACCAATACCACATAGAGGATAGTCCAATGGTTAGAGGCAGAGAGATACCCAAAAAATCTATAGGTCAAACCATTAAGAGAGATTTAGAGGCAAACAATCTATCTTTAAACTTCATACAGATAGAAAATTATGATGTCGTCTAATCCATGCAGTAAAACCCCACCTAGTGGGATAAGGCTTGGTGGTTGTTGTTATTGTTGATCCCATTTTATTTCTCAAAAAATTCCTAAAACACTAAGATATCCTTTGCCAAATAACGGAGGTAATGGGAGAAAAGCCCCAGACTTGCATGGAATTCTATTGTCAACAATTAATAGCAAGGGGAATATTGTTTGCAGTTACAAAGTAATTTAGTCACTTAAAATAATTCACACCACTGCATGACATCACGGAAATTCAGCTAATACCGTGTATTTAAAGTGTTGCTGGAAAAAAAAAAGGGGATGCAGAATGTTTTTCTACGCTCTAAGGCAGAAAAATTGGTCTTTCATATAGGCACTAATTACCTGACATACTTGATCATAATGGACTTAAGTTTATTAGCAAGGTGCATGTTTTGCAATGCTCTAAGGGAGAAAAAAATTCCTTTGGTTTAGGCAAAAATTACCTGACTTTCTTGATCATAATGGCCTTAAGTTTCTTAGCAAGGTCCTCGGATCGAATCTTTCGCTCCAAGTTCTTTCGGGCTAAAACACGCTTCTCAGAGTTTTTGATATGGAATCTCTGTTCCTGCTTTATCATCCTCTCGATCCCACTCGATTGCATCTTACGCTGCATAAATGCCAATGCTGCTTCCAAGTTCCCATTTATGACCCGCACTCGTATGCCTCTGCATTGCTGAAGCTGCTGTAGTTGATGATGCTCACTATTAAAGGGTTCGGTTGCACTACCTGACTGCCTGAATAAGCTTGATAAACGTCTTGTAACTGAGTTCATATCTAGGGGAAATGAACACGTTTAATGCTACTCTTCCCATTTTAAGAACAAGTAAAACAGCAAAAAAAGAAAACTCAATTTTAAAAAAAAAGAAAAGAAAACACTAGAAAAAAATATTGGTGCATAGATTGTTCTTCAAACAGTTGCATGCAGAAAAAAGGAGGGCCAATTATAACTACAATAGAATTTTCCTAGGAACTATTTTTAGGAGTTTTAGTAAGTTCTTCTGGCAATATTAGGGTAGAATTGACTTGAGAACTTGTGAAGAAAAATGAGATGTGAATTTCTGAATGCTTGAGTGCTTAAAATGATGTATACATACACAATTGGATTACAAGCCTAATAAGTGTTGAAAACAATTTACAAGATGAACAATTAGTGCCAACTCTATTCCCTAAGATACATTGAATCTAGTCTACTTCTATACAACGAATCTAAGCTAATTGGAAAGCGGAACATTAATCTATTAATTCTACTTTATTTCCAACAAATTGGTCATTATTCAGATACTATATGGATTACAAAAGACCTAGACGATTGCTTACTTCTCAGTCAAATTTAAGTATTTAACTATGCTTATTAAAGGGTCAGCTATCTGAAAAATGAAATAAGACATATTTTTACAGTATCACTCAATGAATATCAGAACCATGAAGTTTTAGAGAAGTGAAAGTGAAATCTATTTCTGAGAATGAAAATTACAATGATCTAAGTAACTGTAGTTCAGTTAACTTCTATTTACAGAGCTGAATCTACCCTAACAGAATTAACCAACCAAGGTAGTTACAGAAACTGTTACAACAATATAACAAGAGAAACATCTAATCACAATATCAACAGTAAACAGAATGATATAGAAAACAGAATAAATGAGAAACTATATTCTCATACCCCCACCCCACACAAAGCTTGTCTCTGAGCTGGAGAAATCTGGTTGGAGATTATGGCTTGGTTAGCAAATTGGCCCACTGATCTTGGGCCAAGACATGAAGAACAGTAAGCTGCTTGTTGAGAAACTTTCACTAACAAAAAATAAATCATGCTACATGTGCTTTGTGTGGGCATGAAGCATTAGGTTTCGAGCTAAAGAAACAGCACCTTGATTGTCAAAGAAACACTATAGGAGTAGTGAAATGGAACTACAAGTTCAGAAAGTAAAGTCTGAATCCAGAGTATGTCAGTAGTGGCTGTGGTTGTGAGCCCCCATTTCCATAGATTACATCTTTTCAAAAGAGGGTTTTGAATTTTGATTTTTGAGTAATGGCTTGTGGGCTTGGGATAGAGTTGTAATTATTAGGGTCTGTAGGTGAAAGAAGGGGTTTGTAAGCATAATAGGAACTACACCTGGATTCAAGTACTTCATCCAACTCCTAATCTTCCTATATCAACAAATTCAAAGGGCAAATCATGCTCAATGATTGCTTCAGCAGTCTGATGTTGTTGATTTGTCCTTTTTCTTACTGGGTTAAATGGATTGGGATTCTTCAACCCCAATCTCCAAATCTTCCCCATCAACTCCATTATTAATTGAATCCATTTCTGGCATTTCACAAAGGGGAGAAAAAAGGAGCCCTAGATTAATTTTGCACGACGAGCACTCTCACTTAAAATGAAATGCATCATAAATTTCAAGAGCCTGGTTTTGCAAATCGCGTTCATGCACACTAATCAGATCAACCAAAGCAAACAATTCGTTGCCAATTTTTATATGAACTGCCGAATATCTTTTGTTGCTTGAATTTAACTGACAATGGAAGCATATTCAACACAACAGGTAGATAGATCACTAATCTCAATTTTCTGACAGCAGAGTTAAGTCCTTTCTTTCGCGAACATACAAAGGGAAACAGAGAAAAATAACATTTTCAACTTACTCTGCTACTCTGCTACTTGGGCTACACAGAGTAGATTCCGAATAGGCGCGACGGCGTGTGGCACTCTGGCGGCTCCGTGCTCCAAAAGTAAAAGAGATAATAGCTAATTACACAGAAAATTTATATTTTATCATTTAAACGTTTTTGTAATAATAAAATGGAAATGAAAGTTAATTACATGTCAAGATGTCATGCTCCCAAAATAAAAGAGATGGAAAAAAAGGTATTGAATAAAATAAAATGAATTACATTTAAGTTTTATTTAGTTCCATTCTATTTTATTTTTAACAATCTAAATAATGAAATATAGTCTTATTTCATTCCATACTTTCCATCTATTTTTATCAATTCGAATATTGCCAAGCTTCTATTATTTAAATTATTTAAAATAGAATAGAATGAAATTAAACATGATGGAATGTATATCCTATTTTAACTCCTATTTCATCTTTTTTCCCCGTCTAATTTCAAGGATATAGGATGGAACCATTCTTTTTCCCATTAGACCATGAAATATTTTAAGAGTACATTATCCTAAAATTACCATATTGGTGTGAATATTGCAAATTAGCTTCATAGTCAGTAAATTTCTCACTCAGTGTTGTGTACATGATGATTATTAAGTCCTGCGCATATTGGGTTATCCGGTATCCTTTGCCAAATGGTGATTATTAAGTGCTGCGCATATTAAAACGAAGGCTGTTTGTGCAAGTTGACTATAGGAAGCTTTCAAATGGGTCAGTGATCTGAGAAGACTTGATGTTTTGAATAGCAAATAAATATAAAAAACACAACTGGCTACTATTTATACGATCATCTTCAATTACAGAATTGTTAAATACAAACACTTTCCGATCCTTGCAACCCCACAAATAGCAACATAAAGTATATTATTATTATTATTATATTCATACAAAAGAAAAACACAGACCCAAACACTCATCCTTTATTCTCAAACAGGGGATCTGGGTGGCTTTATATCAATCTTATTCAACTTGGGAAGAAAGGAACTACGTAAAGTGGAAGAAAGTCTAAGAGGAAGGTTTCATTTCAGATTTGATGGCATTGACCAGCTGATCATAAGCTTCTCCCCATGCATTCTTCATGGCCGGTGACCACATTTCAGGTACTGCTTCTTTTATGGTCTCCAAAAGTGCAAACTTTGTTACCTTAACAAAACCAAAAATTAATTAATTAACTATACATTGTCTTCTACAAATGTACCCTATGCTAGATCAATACAGGGACATGCCTTCTCTATGGTGACTTCTCATTTTAGAGAAAAATTAAAAAATCTTAATCATTGATAAAAAAAATCAATAATTAATATTTTAACACATTCATAATTTACTATGAATATATAATATCATTAGTTGATTTTCTTATCAATAGTTAAAATTTCTTACCTTATGCCCTAGTGAATTGATTATTTTAGAGGAAATATATTCATCAATATTGGGAGCTGAGATATGTACATCCACCCATCCTGTTACATTTTTTTAATACTACGCTTATTCATTTAAATGGAATCTAAAGTCATGCCATAACTCATGTCAAATTTTAATGTAAAAATTGATGCAACAAAAATGAGCAAATTAATATCATCTTCTGATCTTTATCTATTGACACTTGCAAACAAACAATGCTTTCTCAAACATACTAATTGAAAATTTATTTATATATATACCTCAAAGTGCTCGTCTACTACACCGTATTTAAAATGGGTAGCACCTAACTTCTTCAAGTTTGATTCTCTCACGGTGACTTTACCAGCCTTCCGTAGTTGAACTGCTGATTCACAGGTCTGCGACAACGAAAACAAAACAAATACATAAGACACACGGTTTCTATAATTTATGGTCGATTATAAATATCATAGTAATTTGAATGGGAAATTTGTCTGTTCTTTTTGTATTCATCCAAATGGTGAGTGATGACAAAGTCAAAGCTGTTTTTTTGTTCGAAAGATTCCTGGATTAACAGCCCGGAAGCAAAGCCAACATGCCAATGGTACAACAGCCCAAAGCTTTTTTTTTGGTCCAATTAAGTCCTTTTTTTGGTCCAACAACAGCCCAAAGCTTCAATGGTAATGGATGATGTTGCGGGTTGGATTTAGACCTATGACTGGCCCAAAGCTTTGAGATTCATAATGGGCCCAAGCCCAAGCTAGATCCAAGCCTGACCCGCACGTGACTCCCAACCGTCTCCAAAAAACACGGAGAGTGACCAACCATTAGAACCACTTCTACCGGCGGTAAACTATAAATACCCAGACTTCTCATAGACCAGGTAAAATCCATCAATTACTCTACCCTCATTTCACACAAACACTGACTTGAGCGTCGAAATGTTTGCAGTAACTCCACCTTGCTCCGCTATTTATTAATTCCATCATGCTCAGCCTTGGATCATTCTCCGACAGTTAACATTCTCAAACCACAGTGTTCCACCTCTCAGTTCAGTTCTCAAACGAACAGAAGCCAAACAAAGTAATTAAACTTACCATCATAAAGACAGACATGGCATGGGGCTTGAGCTTGGGGTTTTGCTCCACTGGAACTTTTGAATCTCTCAAGAATGAGAACAATTTCTGAGCTGATGGAGCAATCTCAAATATTCTACAAAAAAGTTTGAAGTTTCAATTTGATCAAATACTAAAGACCAAAAAGATATGAAATATAACCATGAGTTTAAAATTAATGTTACAAGAAATTAAATGTCCTTGCTTACTTCAAGAAAAACTTGAGACTCAGCTCTGCAGAGTTCTTCTTCATTGCATTCCATGACTTCACCACTAAGGCTTCTTGCTCTGCCGTGAAACCTCTGCTCTCCAGGCCGTTCATGTTCTCTCTCTGTAGCGTGCTAAATGCTAAGTAAGGTATTAACTTGTTTGTGAATTGTGACGGCAGTGAGGAAATCGTTGATGTTTATGACTTGCTTTGGTGAAGTTTTTATAGTACTCGTTGAATGACCCTTCATGGTGATAGGGAGTCATTGTTAATGCCTTGTTGCACCAAGATTTGTTGATCTCATTACCTTATACTTCCTCCGGTTCAAATCTATAATGGTTTTATTTTTTTATTTTTATCCCACAACTTTAGTTATTTCAAAACTTTAAGAAATAATTTATCATTTTATTTCAACTATGCCGTTAGTATGATTAATGATTTTGAGTGAAAAAATAATTAAGATAGTTGAGAATGATGAATAATAAATAGGAATATTTTTGTCTAAAATTTGTCCAATTAATTATTTTTTAATTTATATGTCAAAACTTTAAACCACCAAAATTTTGAACAAGAAAGATTATAAAATATGACCCAATTTGTAATTTCTATTTGGTTACATCTCATTAATTGCATTAATTCCATTTCCTTCCACGCCATCTTTCATTATCTTTTTCTTTTTTTTGGTCATGAAAAGTCAATCTTCAATGAAACAAAGCCCAACAGGGCATCAGTATAAAAGTATAAAAGAGAAAATATAAGTGATAATAGATGGACATTCCATCACTTCTCTCACACCTCATTTCAATAAAAAAAGAGGTATATTATGGGTGTGAGTGGGTGGTCCACCACACATTTCCCAGAAAATATATGCCAGGATTAGTACAAAAGTACTAAACCAGGTGCCCAAAAACTAGGTGCTGACTGTGCTGTATGTGGCGCGAAGAAAAAGAGAAAATGGTTTCCGCGTGCTGCAGGTGGAACTTTAAAAGTGGTTCACCACTCCATGCGTAAGCCGTGACCAAATCAAATTGAACAATAGGTGCCGACTATGTTGGTCAAGGATAAAAGTTCATCACCGGTGGTGAAGTGACCTGTGATATTGGGTAATCTAGTTTTCTTATAAATTATAAATCTCTCCCCATAAGTTTTGATAATATGTTATTGTTCCCAAAACTCCATTAAATACAAAATTCGACATAACACACAATGCAAATGTCAAAATTGGCACTTTGTAATTGAAAAAACATTATTTGGTCATAATAATTAAATGCAAAGGACATAGGTGCTTGTATGAAAGTTCTGAAAGCCATATTTTATTCTTCATTATTAGTTATTAAGTTCAAATAATTTAAAATACAAAAACACCATCGACAACCCCCAACGTTGCTCTATTCTCAGCCCCGCAATCAATGACCTGAAAAAATCTTAACAAAATAAAACAATAGTTGTTGCATAAGCTCTCGTTTAATCATATTGGTCTGCCTCCATTTTTGTAGTACTAGACTCTCTTACTTAGGTCAATATGGTATGGTTGTGGAAAAATGTTAATTTGGTAAAAACAGAAATGGTGGGATGTGAGAAAGACACACCGCAGCATAGATGGAATGAAATGAGCTACACTACATGCAATAAAAGAGGTTATCGGAGGAAGAGATAGAGACAAACCCCTGGGCTGATGCAGACTGCATAGAGAAGAGATGAACAATTAATCCTCTTTATTCCCGGTACCGAACACTGAACGTGGGGACACAAATTTGGGATTTTAATTCTCAAATTTAATATAATTAAATAATAAAATAAATGTATTAATCTATCCCATTACGAAACAATCAATTTTACTTTCCCTTGCCACATCACTGCATAATGACAAAATTGTGTCATTTCATCAATTATTTTAAAATTTTACAAATATTGAAATTAACAATAAGTTTTTGGAAAGACTATAATTTCTACATACTTCATGACCCCAACTGCAATATGTTAAAATAAGGACCCAAACCTGATGTCCAAGTCGGTAGCTCATCTCATCCGTTTAAATATAATATTCATATATCAATGGTATCAAACTCACTTCACCACCGGTGGTGAACTTTTATCCTTGACCAACATAGTCGGCACCTTGAACAATATAATTGATGAATTTATTTATACTTGTTGTCCAAATGCAACCTCACCGGTGTTCTCCTTTGACAAAAAATCCTTCTTTTATTATTAGTTTTTGTTCTGAAGAATTTCCTCTCTTTTTTGTCAAATGTTCTGAAGAAACTTTTTTTGGTCAAGAATGTTCTGAAGATTTGAATAAAGAAGCAGGGAGAACATACAGAGCCCAAAATGAGCCCATAAAGTTAAGCCCAATTAGTTTTTTTGACGTTAAAGTTATGCCCAATTAAAAATTTAAGCGAGTGCACAGTCCTTGTGAGAGGTTCACATGGTTTAATAGCTTAATCATGGTTGAAATATAATTAAATTTGTACTGACTAAATATATTTTTAATATTATACTTATAATATATATTAAGTGATAAATTAACATAAAATAACAATAATAAAAGGATGAATAATAATAAAAATATGTATATTACTTGTCGTGATACCTTTATTAGGCTAAATCACGTATATTGTTTTAAGTAAAAAAATTTAAAAAAAAATCGTAAAAAAATTTCTCATCACTTATTTTAGAATGGTTCGGTCAAATTTTTACCAATTCTCAACGAATTTGAAATCATTCGCTTTTTTAGGCTTAAACTATATAAACACCTAATTAGTTATTTATGCATAAAAAGCTTGTTAGGTATGATTCCTTATTATTGCATGGCTCCTAATTAATTTACAGGTTAAAGGAAGGTGAAGTTAAGTGGAGAGCAGCCATATCAGAGGATGAATGTTGAATCTCTGTGATTTAGAGTCAATGTGGAGAATTGTGAACTAATGACTCAAAATCTGCAAAATTATAAAGAATCAGACTTTTACGTCTAGCAAAGAAAAGCTTCGCCTTGCGAAAATGGAATTATGAAGGTGTAGTGGTTTGGTCGCCATGCGAGAAATGAGCTCGCCTAGCGAAATTCCAAACTGATGGTTCTGATGTCATTTTCGCCATGCGACCAGGAATCCTGCCATGCGATGGAGGACGCTGATGCTTCTGTCTTGAACTAGTATTAATTTCACCTTGCGAAGGAAATGGTCGCCAGGCGACCAGTGTTCGTTGTAACAAAATTTGTTATGCAGTTAGCTGTTATAAAGGGTTGTTTCAACCAGTTTTCGATGATGGATCATTTGGGACCTTGGGAAACACGATTGGAGGACTTTGTGAGCTCTGCTAGGGTTTTCATTTGGGGTTTAAACACTTGAGGATCAATTGAGAGAAGATTGAGAGATTGGTGAGATTGGGGATTAAGGTTCATACAATTGTGATTCACCTAGAATCAGATTAGGAACCAAGAGGTTATCATCAACTGCTGTAATCTATAATTTTGATCATATAGTGAGAATTTGGTTATTCTCTCCCGTGGATGTAGGTTACACTGGCCGAACCACGTAAATCCGGATGTTCATCTCTTTTCTATCTTAATCTCTATTTTGATTTTACGTTTAATTGTTCTTGCGTTCAATTGCGTTAATTTCTGAGTTTAAGACTACTACAATTCCATTCTCGTTCATTTGTTCGTTCTACTCGCATTTTCTCTGTTGCTTGATCGTAGGATTCGTATCGTTTCCTGACAACCGAACCAACAGAAGAAATTAATGATTTTGGGAATCAAAATTGTAAATAACTAATTGAGTTTTATCATTATAAAAGGAATCATTTGCTAAACGATAACATCAAAACAAGATTGAGGTGTTTACAATCGGGTGTGTAGTATCAAAAGACAACTAAAGTTTGAACACAACACATCTACAAAAGCGTGGCTTGGTCACCAACCAAAGCTACCTAGCTTGTCCGGAGAAATTATTAGCAGAAAATCAAACTTGCAATACAAAAAGAAGTTCCATGTATATTGATTTGAAGATCGTATAAATTATTGTAGTAATAGCAGAAAACACTTATTTTATATATATTTAATATTTTATCAGTGACGTAATCCTATGCTAATCTCACTGATAGGGACATAAGGATCCTCTGGAGTTGTTAAACAACTGCACCGTGTGCGGTTTAAGATCCAACGGTTCATAATACATTAACCAAACTTTATTTTATCGTTATAACATCAGTAACTTTTTTTTAATGAATAGGATTTTTTTTTTGGTACCATGGCATTTTTAATGAATAGGATAGTTCAAAAGAAATGTAGAGGATCCCAATCAAAGGGGATCTGAATTAATCAATTAGATTTCACAAGCCTGATAATTAAAAATAAATAAACAAATAAATAAAAGAGAGTGTATGGCTTGATCAATTTGACACGTGAGAACAGTCAATGATCTAGGAGACTTAATGCTCCCATTTCAGAGACAATCACCTTTGATTACTGAATTACAAATTCTAAACAACTTCCAACCCATCGAACCCCAATAGCAACATAAAGTTATATTTTATTCATACAAATGAAAATTAAACACAGACCCAATAACACTCGCACTCGAACAATTTTATTAAAATTGAGAGGAAAGGAAATTAAGGAAATACACATATAAATTAAGAGGAAGGTTTCATTTCAGATTTGATGGCATTGGCCAGCTGATCATGAGCTTGTCCCCATGCATTCATCATAGCCGGTGACCACATTTCAGGTAATGCTTCTTTTATGGTCTCCAAAAGCGCCAGCTTTGTCACCTTTAATTAACAAAGAGACCAAAAGAGTTGATTAAATTAAATTAAATTAAAATAAATAAATATACATTTGGGGTCTTCTAGATAATTAAGTACTCTCTATGTACTCAATCAAAAACAAAAGGGTAGCACTGAAATCACAATACAAGATTAAACTAATATAGAGTATTAATTACTGAATTGCTGATTGCTGAGATATGTATGTGTGTTCTTTTCCCCCTATATATTATATTGTTTTCTATACCCACGGAATCTGAGTCATGCCATGACTTATGTCAAAATTAATATAAATTAACAAGTACGAGCAGATGTCATTTTCGATCTTCATAATATTGACACTTACAAATAGACAATGATTTGTGTCAACCACATACTCATATTGAAAGTTTAATTGCATATATACCTCAAAGTGCTCGTCTTTTACACCGCTTTTGAAATGGGTGGCACCTAACTTCTTCAAGTTTGATTCTCTCACGGTGACTTTACCAGTCTTCCGCAGTTGAACTGCTGATTCACAAGTCTGATAAAACAGAACCAAGACAAATATCGATACCAATAGTCAATAAGAGACAGCTTATGAAATTTATGGTCGGTAATTGGAAATATCATAATATATAGTTTAACTGGTAAAAAAAATTAGTTTCTTTCTTAATTCGTCCAAATGGTGAGCGGTGACAAAGTCACAGCCTCAATGGTAATGTATAGGATTTTAAATTACAGTCAACAACCGCGATTGCGGCTATAATGTCATGGTTTTTGAAGTCTTTAAAACCATAATTATGACTATATCGGTTGCATTTATCCATTTTTTTTACAGCAATGCTAAATAGCGGGACAAAATACTATACGAAGAGCAGCAGATTGTTTTTAGCCAATAGAGGAAAAGAAGAATAGTCGGGACGGGAAACCATAAAAGGTGGACATGCATTTATATAGTGCCACGTTGGATTCTTCAAATTCGTATATACTTTTGTCTTGCCACAAAACATTTTTCTTTTATTTTTTATAATATCAAGGATTGCGTTGTAACCACGACCGCAGCCGGAATTCAAAACCTTAAATGTATATATGTTAAGCTTACCATGAGAAAGACAGACATGGCATGGGGCTTGAGCTTGGGGTTTTGCTCCAGAGGAACATTTGAATCTCTCAAGAATGAGAACATTTGCTTCGCTGGTGGAGCAATCTCCAGTATTCTAACAAGTTATAAATTAAAATTAATCAATCATCAGTTCAATTTTTCAAAACAAAAAAAAACATGTTCCGTTAAATGTTAATTACCAGCTGAATTAAAAATGAAGTTTTGAAAATATAATCAAGAAGTTGATCATGAAAATTAATTAAATGGCGCTTTATTACTTAGCGAAAAACTTGAGACTCAGCTCTGCAGAATCCTTCTTCATTGCGTTCCATGACTTGACCACCAGAGCTTCTTGCTCTTCCGTGAAACCAGTAGTGGTGTTGTTCTTGTTCTCTTCCACCGCTAATGCTGGCTTCTGATCTTCCAATATGCCCTCTACGGTGTTCTTAATGTTCTCTTCCACTGCTGCTGGTGCTGATAACTTGTTCTCTTCCAATATGCCCTCCTGCACGGTGGTGTTCTTGCTCTGTTCCACTGCTGCTGCTGGTGCTGATAACTTGTTGTTCTCTTCCATGCCCTTCACGATGGTGTTCATGTTTACAAATTTGGATGGATGATGGGGAAATCGTTGATGTTGTTGTAGCTTAGCTTTGCTCTCTAGGTACTACAGTATTTATAGTTTTTTTTTTGGTGAATCTACAGTATTTATAGTGAGATTTCATTGATGATGAAGTTGGCCCTTCGTGGCATTGGGGAGTTTATCTAGCACGTTGTTCGGCTGTGCTTTTTCCAAGAAAAAATATATTCAATATTTTTAATTTCAGAAATGTTACACACACACCCAACATACACCCAACACACATCTCAATTCATTATTTCACACACTAACATTGGATGTGGTGTGGGTGTATAGTGGTCCATCTATCAAAGTCCTTTAAATTTTTATAAGCTAATAAAAAGAGCCATTTATAGTTTTGTTTTATACACATATACACCCCCACGTGACTACGTTTAGATTTTTTATATGGAAGGATAAAAATAAATAAAATCACATTAAATGCATAGGCTGAATTATTTAAGATAACGTCAAATAAATATAATTAAAATTTATTTTATACTGATCCATCTAATGCACAGTACTACTTTTCTGAAAATATGAGATGAAATTAATTCTTTATTTGCTAATAAATTTATTGTGTCTGTGTGAATTTTTTTTATTTATCTAAATGCACCAGATGACTACGTTTAGATTGTTGACATGGAAGAAAAAAATAAATAAAATCACATTAAATATCATGGATTGAATTAAGTGAGATTAAATTAATCTAGTTGTTAAAATTCAGTTGGGCTCACAGTTCAACTCCAAAAGCTAGCTCATGAGGTGAGGGACTCTCCAACTATATAAGCAATGGCTCCCTTAGGGGTCGTTCGAGGTGGTTCTAAGTTTTTGGTTTTTGATTTTTGGTTTTAAAAGTTAAATTTAAAAACAAAACCTATTCGGGTAAAATGGGGTTGAATTGATTTTTTTCTTAATTTCAAAACAGTTTTAACCTAAATCTCAAAACCATAAAAATAGGTTTTGTGATTCTTGTTTCAGTTTTAAATGTTAAATACTCCCGTTCTCTCGTGTCTAGAGGTGGGTATGCGGGTAGCCCTGTCTGCATATAAACGGACCGGGCCTACATGATGTGGCTCGCGTCCGGCCCTCATAGTCCATGGTTTAAATGGGGTCGACCCGTGGGCCTATTAAAGAAAAAATAATTAAATTTTGAAAAAATTAAAATAAAATATACATTAAAACTTTAAATTTTAATTAAAAAAATTGGCCTGTGGGGTTAAATGGGCCGTGCTAAAAAAGCCTACATTTAAAACGGGCCTATACTTAAGTGACCCATAGCCCGCATGGGCTGTGGGTTAAACATGTCAAGGTCCATATATCCAGCTCTACTTGTGTCCCTTCGGCATCCTCTCGTCCCATCTAGGGATGACAAAATGGGTCGGCCCACCCCATTTTTTTGCCGTCCCGCCGAGGAAAGTGGGCAAAAAAATACAGCCGGTCCCGTTTAAGGGCGGGTTGGCAGCCGGGCGGGATGACCCGTTTTTGGAGGCCCAAGCCCACGACAAATAAAAAACTAAAAAAATCATTTAAAAAATAATATAATCAACCCGACGAGCGGACCAAAGCGGGTCGTGGGTTGAAAAAACCCAGCTTGCCAAAAAAGCGAGGCCATCCCATCGGGCCCATCCCGTTTGCCCCCTAGTGTCATTCCTCCTGTGCCTTCACCATTCACAGTGGGGCGAAGTAAAGAAAGTGACTAAATTAAAAAAAAATCTGAAACTCAAAACTCAAAACTGAAACTCAGAACTCAGCACTGAAACTAGATTTGGTTTTCGAAATTTTTAAAACATAAAACCAAAAAGCACCCCGCATGCGACCTTAGTTAATCACTCGATGTGGAACTCACAGCACTAGTAGAATCTGTTCTCCATCTAATACATACTATCTTTTTCTAAAAATATGAAATGAAATTAATTCATTATTTATCATTCACTTTATTTTTTTTACTTTTCCAAACAATAAACTAGAAATTATTATTCATTGTATCATAGAATTTCAAATAATAATTGTGTTATACTTTTACCGCATTTGTTATAGATTAATAAAGTGATTTTATATAAAATAATTTAGTAGTTATTTTTTAGAGATTTTTTAAGAAAATAAGAAGCTAATTTATGTCTATTTTGTGTTTATTTTAAAAAAAAAAAATTTAACTTGTTTGGATATACAACCATGTTCAAGTGTTTTTTGTTACATTAAAATTACTATAAAGGACATAAAAAGTCAATTCCAAGTAAACAAACTAGAAGTGTAATCTATTACCCCTATGCAATCTTTAAAGTAAGGCCAATATCGATCATCTCTAATGTGTTGAGAGGAAGCAAAGTTTATAGGATCAATAGGTTTGATTATGTGATTTTCCAACTTGTATACAACTACTAAAACTATATCGAAATGGTTAATTGGTTATGAATGGTCTCACCTGAATGCTAAAATTGTTTTTGGACATTTCAATAGGTGGCTCCAAACCTATCATATACAAGAATAAAACAGCACACTATTTTTCTTCCACTCTGATGTTTATAGTAGGCGTCAATCTTGTAATTATTGGTTACCTCCCATACCAATTGTTGAAAGACATATTTTCTCATTTGGAGTTGTTAAAAAAAATCTGTTTTCATTCCCCTCTATCAATTATATGGCACATAAGTGACTAGCTAATTCAATGAACCAGCAAACAGTAATTAGCATCCTGCAAAGGACACAAGGGTGGCACTGAGGTCTCTATCCTATAAGTTCTTGGGTTTGGATCTCATTATAGACCACAATTTACCCTCATTGTATAATAGCCCTTATAACTCCTGAGGACCCTAAAAGGAATTGTTAGGTTAAATCTGCTAGAACTCCAATTGCAAAAATAATAAACACCTAATATTGAATCACATTTCAAGTAGTATCTGCTCATATTATTGCTTATAGTATTGTTGAGTGACATCTATTTCTATGTTCAGATTGGTTTGTTCCCTTGGAGCACCAAAACTACTTAGTGAGTCCAAGGCAATTGTCGTTTTAGTCCAAACATACATTTAATTTAAGTATATTCAAGCGGGAAAAAACACATTGTTAAACTTACCATTTATGGTAATTGGGCCTTGGTCCCCTTTGCAGGAAAAAAAAAATCGCCATTTATAATTAAAGACTACTCTCTAACGACACCTCAACTCAAATCTAATGGATTCGATTTCTCCTTTCTGTCAAAAAAGGGACCAAACAGGAAGGATACATACTGTATTAATGTTTCTTTTATGCCGTGTGCAGTAAGAAATACTATATGTATGTGACACCTCAAGTTCAAGTGGGGGGAAAAATTGGGTAGCAAGGCGTATATGAGAGGTGGTTTTCTACAATCTTAACTTTCTCCACCCCGAAATAAATGATCCTAACTCCCATTCCCACACACTCTCCTTGTTTAAATCCCAAGTCCCCAACGTCTAACCCCCTTCTTTAATATGCAAAAAATCTGCTTCTCCTCCATTTTACTCCCTCGTTCCTTTTTATCTGTCGGATTTTGAGAAAAAATTTGTTCCTTTTTATCTGTCGTTTTGATAATTTAAGGTTATATTTTGACAATTATACCCTTAACCCTATTAATTGTTCTTCACATTTTCCATAAAATTAATTAATGCATAGTTGAGAGTTCAAAGACTAATTACTATTCCCAACAAATAGAGTAGTGAATAAATAAGGGTATAATAGAAAACTATTTGTCAATTAATTGATTCCTTGGTTGTAGTGAAACAACCTTAAACGACAGATAAAAAGGAACGGAGGGAGTATTTAATCCCCCACCATATTTATATAGTATTATATGATTATTATTTTTTTGATAGGATATGATTATAATTTATTATCTAGCTAGCTATCTATTTATATAATATTCTTCAATTTTTATATTATCCAAATTTATGTTATTCTGTTTTATTTATATATATAGAATATGCATGACTTGATTTATATGACTTTCTTTTCTATAAGATTTTTTAGTATAAATACTCTTCCTTTATTTAAATTTTATGAAATGTAGGATAATTAATGAATGACTAGTGTAAAATTTTTGTAGCGTGTTTGGAAAAATGATGGAAGAGTTTAAAGGTGAATTGGGAGGAGGTAAGTTTGATTTTGAAAAAAATAAAGATGTTCGGTTAGTATAAATTAAAATTATTTTTTCTCTCAACAAGTTTAACTAGAAGTAATAAAATGTAACTTTTCTATCGAATTGAAAATTTATATCGGGTTCTACTATATTGCTTTTAAAATAATAATATCTAAATATAAATCACTTTGCTTCAAATTTGATTTTGACTAAAATTAATTTTATAAAATTAAAGTAATCTAAAATCAATTTTACCAAACATACAGGGTAATTTCATTTCAACCTCCTTGTATCATATTATTGACCTTGGTTTTCTCTCTCTCTCTCTCTCTGTTTTATACTTATATATATATATATATATATTAGTTTGTTAATTTTCTCTATTCCCCACTTTATTAAATCCTATAAGTGGTCTATTTAGATGTGAAGAGAAAATGAGAGGATTAAAAGTGAAATATTTTATATTTTATTTGAATGAAAAAAGTGTGACAATATTATCTCTTATTCAATTGAATAAAAAAGTGTGAAAAACATATTTATGTTAAATATTTTATACTCTTTAAAAACAACTATAGGTGTCAACATAGTGTGACATAAGTGGTAGATATTTGGGTTTCTTAAGCATAATATTGGAGGTTCGATCATCATCGTGTGTATGGATTTGCATCTTTTGGAATAGGTTAATGGATTACCATACCATGAGGGATTAATCTCAATAGTTGCGCGTGGAGATACACGGGGAAACCAAAAAAAACAACTATAGGTAAATGAATAATAAATAAATTTATCATATTATGTCATGTTTTCTCTTTCTTATTTTTTTCATGGTGAGAAATTTTTTATTTTTAAAATCCTAACTCGTTTTTTTCTCCACTTAGAATTCTCCTTTCACTTGAAACAAACATTTTGTAAATTAACTGAATGGCAACAAGTAAGACTCAAGGTAACATTTGTTTCTGGTTATATATAAATACAGTTGCAAGGATGACATTCCCAGGAATATTAATGATGAGAGTGTTAGTAACACAATCTTTTCTGCGTCCAGAATGGGAGACTGCATAAGCTACTCTCGGTAGCTTTTGAGCGGACGTATGGTGGTAGTGGACAGGCCGCTAATCCGAACACACACTCCAAAAGGTGTGGGATCTACATAAATTTCAATCAATTATAGAGAGTGTGTTAAAAAGAGTGTATTAGATAATATGTTGTTAGCATTTCTCACTTGGAAATACTTTTATAAAAGTGAAGTGTTGAAGAAGTTATATAAAGATATAAAAAAATGAAATTTCACGTATATAGTTTTATTTTTACTCTATGAAAATATATTTACCCAACCTCTCTTGTAGGAAAACCATGGGAATGAGAGCTTTTACTTGAGAATCTTTTATGTTCGGCAATAAAAAATTTCAATCTTGTAACACAAGAATACTCATTCCATACACATATATTCCCAAAAATATGTTACCGTGACTTGAAACAAACACCCCTAGAAACCTATTAATTGTATGTTAAAATTGGCTGTGAAGTCAATCAAACATGGTTTTGAAAACGTAAAACATGAATGTGTGAAAAAAATCATGTTTGAATGTTTCATATTAAAATCAAAATTGTCCTCAAAATCACGTTTAAATAAAAGTAAAAAAGTGTTACTTTGAGTTGATAGTTGGGAACTAAGTTTTACCACAAACATGAAAGTTCTCAAACATAAATTAATGCACTTCAAATTTAATTTTAATCGAAATCAATGTAAAATCAAGATAATTTAAAATTAGATTTTACAAAAACTCATCCAAATAGGCAAATACACACTAAAACAGTCAAGGCCAGAATGCCTTATCAAAACTTTTAAAAACAGTGCTGTTGGTGAAAGTTCAATAACGAAACACCACACCCTTCTCGGTAGTAAGGTCCAAACAAAGAATGTGTGATCGACCTTCTTGTCAAACCATTTATTTAAAGCTCAAAGTGATCACTCGACCAAAAACAAAAATGCAGCTCATTTACTTTGAGAAAATATTCCCGATTTTAATTTCAATTAGTTTCCAGATTTCAAAGATTTATGATGAAAGCATATTTTTTTTCTTTCTCTTTTTCCTATACATATATTTGAAAACATAAGACAAATTGAAATCAAGAGGACAGTTTTGTAATTAAAAGTGAAAACACCTAAGAACAAATTTCCCTCCCATTTTCAAAACAAATAATTAACTGCATCACTTACCTAAATATCATTATCAACTATCAAAACTCATGCCAATCACTCAACTACTAAAAATAAAGACAAGGCTTAATTGCACTTTTAGTCCTCTAGGTATTATGTTTGTGCAATTTTAGTCCCCCACGTTTTAATTGAGCAAATTTAGTCCCCCACGTTTATCGTTTGTGCAATTTCGGTTCTTCAGTTCCATTGCCATCTAATTTTTAACAGAAGTGTGAGTCAGTAAGACCAAATTGCAATTTTATTATTATTTTGGAAATCTTTAATTTTTCAAATTTTCAATAGTTTACCCAAATCCTAAATCTCCAACCCTAACCACAGATCCTAAATTCCCAGCCCTTTGGTCTCATTTGTGATACTCATAATCTATCCGTTTGTGAGCACCAACGTCGACCTCTAGTAATCACCCAAAAAAACGACATGCTTGGAGAGGGGCACTTGGGCATTGAAGTCGATTCTTACTTTATAGGTAGGTTCAAGAGGTATCACGCTTCCATCAAAGGGAAGCAAAGAGTTGTCGGTGGTTGAACTTTGCTTAACTTGTTATCTTGTTCTTCCCTTTTTTTTTTAATTTGATATATATGGTGGCCATGCGCACTCAAATGGCGACACCATTAGGAACTTCTCCCCCATCTTCTTTATTCTTTCTTTCTTGATTCTTTAATGAAGAGAAGAAATCTTGCTTGTGTTGTGTGCACCAGAAAGAGAAGAGGGTTGTGACCCCCAAGTTTGTTAGACCTTGATGTCGAAATCACCAGCTGGGGATTTAGGATCTGTGACTAGGGTTGAAGATTTAGGATTTGGGTAAACTATTAAAAATTTGAAAAATTAAAGATTTTCAAAATAATAATAAAATTGCAATTTAGTCCTGCTGACTCATAATTCCATTAAAAATTAGATGACAATTGAACGGAGGGACTAAAATTGCACAATCGATAAACGTGGAGGACTAAATTTGCTCAATTAAAACGTGGGGGACCAAAATTACACAAACATAATAGCTGGGGGACTAAAAGTGCAATTAAGTCTAAAGGGAATCAACAACTGAACTGATTTTTTGAATAGCATATCGACATAAACTAAAAGGTGAAAAAACAAATAAGGAAAAAGGAGTGAGATGATATACAATACGGAGAATGAATGCTATTCTTAACCACATCCATAGTTTATATCAGGTGTTGCAGCAACAGCTGAAAATGGAATTTCAATTCTCTCTTTCACAAGGCATCGAGCTTCCCCATTTTCCAGCACCAGAATTCTCCCACGTGGACACTGAGTAACTGGTCTCTCACCCTTATTTTCAGTGGTAGATATTGCGCTCCCATTTCCTAGTCTGTGACGCCGCCCTTGTACACTGAAACGAGTGCCTATCTTCCCCAAATTAGGCCCAAATCCAGACAAACTCAATACTGATACCACCCCAACAACTGTGAGCATTGTTTTTGCTGCAGAAGTTATAAAAAATCCTAACCCTTTTCTTGAACTTTTAGCCCCATCATCAACATGGTCTTGCTCCTTTTCACTTTGACTCTTTTTTGCATCGATCACGGTATCGAGTGTGAATAAACCATTGCGACCAGACTTATTCACTGAAGGGATCTGTGACAGATATTCCTTGTCCAGAGACATGGAATATGGAGGGTGGCTCGGATAAGGAGGTAGAAGAAGATCATTGCTGGGCTCCACCGTTTCGCTGGCGAAAGTGGAAGCTTCATGGATCACTTCCAATTCTTTACCTTTGTACTCCTTGAGCTTACTAATTAGCATTTTCCGACTGTTTTCAATCTCAGCCAAGGCCATTTCTCTTTCATACCGCTGTTGTTGTTGCAGAACCTGTAAATCACATACAACACTTAGGATTCCCAAAATATTATCTCAATCATACTTTGAATATTTTCCCATAGCAACAATAATAATAAAAGCTTTATTCCCATTAAGTGAAGTGGACTACATGAATCAAATGATATCTTAATGTCACATGATAAAAAATAAATCATCTTAAAGATATATAAAAAAAATTCACAAATCATCTTACAATTACTATTACAAGTTTAATGATCATAACCTTGTTGGCTTGTTCTGACAAACAGTGATGGAAAATCATATTCCTGTATTGGCGAAAAGTAGCAAAGAGTGTCACACACTGTAGGTATACTTTGATAACTAGTTACACTAAGTTTCATTTCACATTGTGGGATTGCTAGGTCCAGAATGAGAAAAATATTCATTAACTAAAATATGCAATGGAACTGTAGTAAGAAAGCACAAACCTATATGCCAATGCTATATTTAGTTTAATGTTGAATGGCCCCAAACTTACGTTTGCCTCCAAAGGAACTATAGAGTTGCTTTGAAGTCAAGGTACTTCTGTAGTTTTTCAACACTAAACCAAACACACATACTAAGTTTTCACCATAATCAAGAATATGCAAACTAAAATATTATTGGCTGCAAACACACAGTATATTTGTATGGAGGCAGTTAACCACATCATTATTGAACTCGAACATGTATAGCTAGTGTAACTAGCTTACTTGCTACATAAAGTATATTGATATTTAGTACTTGTGACAAGAATGAACTAAAGCAAGACACATTTACACTGTGAAGCAAGGAAGCAAGCAACAATATTTACAATTTTGTGACAAATATAAAGGGCATGATTTCAATTGCAATTGCAACAATCAGATGTAGCAACGACATCATTTGTGGGTTGACTAAGACCCTGTTCGAATAATTTTTCCTATAAGCACTTATAATATGAATTTTTAAACTAACAGTTTCTCATATAAGTTGAAAACAGCTTTTACACTTAAATTTTTTTTTAAAGCCCTCTTTTTTTACTTTTCCACAAGTACCCTACTGACTACTTAACAGCTTTTTATCTTTTCCATATAAGAGAAAAATAAGAATGAAATGGAAAGCTAAATTTATGAACTCAAACAGGACCTAAGAGATACACCACCAGGAGGACAACGAGACAAGTCTCAAACTTACACATATTGAAGTAGCAGATAACCATAAACCTTATCTTAAAAAAAAATTGATAATAATAAAGATGACCCACGTTCCTATACAACGAACTATGGCACTAATCAGTGAAAAAAAGGTCCCAAACTAAAAACCCACTTCGAAAAAAGTGATTTTGAATTGAGGGGGAGGGGTTACCTGCAAGGAAGAAAGCTGGGTCTCCAATGCCTCGAGAGCATCGCAAATGTTGAGAAGCCTTTCAGTAGCACCTTCGTCGTCGTCGTCATCGTTGTGTGGTGATGAAGGGCCATTGGGAGATGTGGCTCTGTGGATGCAATTGCTGATCTTCAATCTAAGTTCTGTGGCTCTCGCTAACACTAACCCTATTCCTTCCTCTTCCATTTCCCTCACTCTCTCTCTCTCTCTCTCTCTCTCTCTCTCTCTCTGTGTGTTTCTCTCTCTCTGTGTGTTTGTCTGTTTCCTGTGTTCTTTTTTTTTCTATTCTACTCTTGAAATTAAAGGAAAATCAACGGAGGGACTTCGTTGTTTCGCCAAAATGCCTCTCTCCTTCTCAATTTTTCTTCTATCGCTGTCGCTTGTCTGTCTCTCACTGGTGGGAAATATTTGATCTATCTACCTTTCCCAAGTAGGCAAATAACATGAACACTACACAAGATACCATTTTTCTAAAATTCCATTTTCGCCCCCCGTTCCCAAAATCTATGTCGGGGATACAACACCATATGTTCCATTTTAACTGGGTTTTTCAATGTACCAACCTAGTTTAAATTTGTTAATAAAAAAAAACCTAGTTTAAATTTGAAATATTTTATAGGTTTTAACATGTTTTTGGTCCCTCTAAATATCGGCGTTTTGAATTTAGTCCCTCTAAAAAAAGTCAAAGTTTTTTGGTCCCTCAAGAAATCAATTTTTTGATTTAGGTCCCTCTTTTGCGTTGACTGCTGACATGACACACTGAGGTCCCTGTAAAAATGCTAACATGACTTACATGCAGAGGGACTAAAATCAAAACTTAATATTTAGAGGGACTAAAATCAAAACTTAATATATTTAGAGGGACTAAAATCAAAACTTAATATATTTAGAAGGACCATGTCAGCATTTTTACAGGGACCTCAGTGTGTCATATTAGCGGTCAACGCCAAAGAGGGACCTAAATCAAAAAATTGATTTCTTGAGGGACCAAAAAACTTTGACTTTTTTTAGAGGGACTAAATTCAAAACGCCAATATTTAGAGGGACCAAAAACATGTTAAACCCTATTTTATAATTAAATTTTATCTTTGAAGAAAATATTTAATCAGGCACACAAGGATCTTCTTCAATTCCTACATAAGTAAAGTGAAGTTAAGCTAACAAGTTTATGAATCTATAATAGGGCCATATTTAGATAACAAGCTTATCTACTGCTTATGACATAAGTTGTATAAATTACTTTTATAATCGAAGAAAAATTATAGTGAAACTTATTTTATATAAGCCATAAGCTGTTTTGATAAGCTATCATGAGTAGCTTATGAAAAATAAGCCCAAAACAGCTTATGAATCAGTCATAAGCTGTGTTCATAAGCTCTACATAAGCCAATCCAAACAGACCCTAGGTATTGTTTAGGGTGTAAAAGTAGGTGGCATTTAAGGTTTAGGGTGTGCAAGTAGGTGGCATTTAGGGTAAGTCGGTACATCACGTGTAATACAATTTTTTCAATTTTAAAATTACTTTTAAATTCTTTATGTCTTTTCAAATTATAAATTTTAACCCCAAATCTCTTAAGTAAAGTGAAGTTAAAGTGAAACTAACAAGTTTATTATAGACATTGTCTAAGGTGCACAAGTAGGATAAGTCATGTTGATGCACAATACAATTTTCTCAATTTTAAAATTTCTTTCAAATTCTTTATATTTTTTCAAATTACAAATTTTAATTCCAAATCTCTTCTCCCTATCTACCAAAGCCCGCCATCTTTGTGAACCCATCACTAGTTCACCACTGCAAAACCCTAGAGTGCATCTGAAAGCAATTAATGGTCGGGGAAGGGGATCTCGCGAAGAAAGCTATTGTGGTGAGTTGAAACTCAGTTAAGTCTAGGCATGTTGGAGAAGATGAGTTGAAATAAAAAATGACAATGGGTGAGTTAGCGAGGAAGTGAGGGAGGAGCATGAAGTCAAAGTAGCAATTTTGAAGGGAAGAATGTTTGCAAAGGCCTTCGACATTCATTTTGAGTGGCAATTTGTTTATTCAAATAAATAAACAAGATGATAAATAATTATAATTCAATTATCAAATTAACAAATATCGCATTATATTTAAAATTTTTAACGGTGTAATAGTATTTAAAGTGTTAAATCTAACTTCTCTTACCCAACATTTGCTGGCATGGTGGTTTGGCGCCTCGTCCCTTAACCAAGTGATCGAGTTTCGATCCTTGGAAAGAGAATGACAACACGAGTTAGCACTTTATCCTTAATTGGCCGACCCGGTGTAGAGTATACTATTCACACACTTGCCACCATTTTTAGGATAAAAAAAAATCTAACCTCTCTTTACATAAAAATAAAATCACTAAATGAAATATATATATATTTATTCATATATTATTACATTATATATTTTTTAATTAATAATTCAAATATAATATTGTTATTTAGTACGAAAGAAAAAAGGTATGAATTTGTTATGAATCATGAAGGGAACTTCTAATTGTTTTTAAAAGATAGTATGGATAAAAATTAATTAAAAAAAATGCTGTTTTACAAAAATCACGTCACCTTTCTTTGCATGTTATTTTGTAAAGACCGGTTCCTAAAAAAAAACATTATAGGCACTTTAAATACTCTCGGAAGCAATAACAAACAATACTTACATTTTCAAAGGCAATAGCCACCACCACCCGTGCCTTCGATTGCAATAGTAAATTAATAATGAGGTCTCTAATAGTGAGACATGCTGCGGTATACCGTGACCATGTCCATGCAATAAAATCTGGTTTGGCATCAAGCACTTTCACTTGTAATCAACTCATTCACCAGTATTCCAAACACGGCCTCTTGCAAGAGGCCCACAAGATGTTTGACGAAATGCCCCACCCAAATGCATTCTCTTGGAACGCCATTATCATGGCTTACATAAAAACACACAACTTGACACAAGCACGAGCCCTTTTTGACTCTGCCTCTCACAGAGATTTGGTTTCTTATAATTCCATGTTGTCAGCTTATGTTGGTGCTGACGGGTATGAAACTGAGGCACTTGATTTCTTTACTAGAATGCAATCTGCACGTGACACAGTTGGGATCGACGAATTCACTCTCACCACCATGCTCAACCTCACTGCCAAGCTACGTGTAGTGTGTTATGGGAAGCAGATGCATTCGTATATGGTGAAAACTGCAAATGATCTGAGCAAGTTTGCACTGAGTTCCCTCATCAACATGTACTCTAAATGCGGTTCGTTTCATGAGGCGTGCAATGTGTTTAGTGGTTGTGATGGGGTGGTGGACTTGGTTTCAAAGAATGCAATGGTTGCAGCTTGTTGTAGGGAAGGAAAGATGGACATGGCTCTGAATGTATTTTGGAAAAATCCTGAATCAAACGATACCGTGTCTTGGAATACATTGATTGCAGGATATACCCAGAATGGCTATATGGAGAAAGCACTTGCCTTGTTTGTTGAGATGACTGAAAAAGGTCTTGGGTATGATGAACACACTTTAGCAAGTGTTTTGAGTGCCTGCTCGGGTCTAAAATGTTTGAAGCTTGGCAAGTGTGTCCATGCATGGGTGTTGAGAAATGATTACAGTTCAAATCAATTTATTAGCAGTGGCATTGTAGACTTCTACTGTAAGTGTGGGAATATTAGGTATGCAGAGTCAGTGTATGCAGGAATTGGGATTAAAAGCCCATTTGCAGTTGCTTCATTGATTGCAGGCTATTCATCTCAAGGTAACATGACAAAAGCCCAAAGGCTTTTTGATTTACTACCAGAAAGAAACTTTGTTGTGTGGACAGCTCTATGTTCTGGCTATGTCAAATCACAACGATGTGAGGAAGTCTTCAAACTTTTTAGAGAGTTTGTAATTACAGAAGTGCTAATTCTTGATGCAGCGATCATCATCAGCGTGCTTGGTGCCTGTGCAATACAAGCCACCCTTTGCTTGGGAAAGCAGATTCATGCTTACATCTTGAGAGTGAGACTTAATATGGATGAGAAATTGCCGAGCGCTTTGGTTGATATGTACTCGAAATGTGGCAATATCATGTATGCTGAGAAAAGCTTCCAACTAGTGACTGATAGCCTTAGAGATGCAATCTTGTATAATGTCATGATAGCTGGTTATGCTCATCATGGTTTTGAAAATAAAGCTATTCAGCTTTTTCAGGAAATGTTGAAGAAAAGTGTCAAGCCAGATGCAGTCACTTTCGTAGCACTTTTATCTGCTTGTCGGCACCGTGGATTAGTAGAACTAGGAGAGCAATTTTTTGTTTCCATGGAAGAAGAATACAATGTATTGCCTGAGGTATACCACTATGCATGCATGGTTGATATGTATGGAAGGGCTAATCAACTAGAAAAGGCAGCAGAATTCATGAGAAAGATTCCCATACAGATAGATGCTACAATCTGGGGAGCATTTCTTAATGCTTGTCAGATAAACAGCAATACATCACTTGTCAAACAGGCAGAAGAGAACCTATTAAAAGATGAGGCAGATAATGGGTCTCGGTATGTGCAATTGGCCAATGTCTATGCTTCTGAGGGGAAATGGGATGAGATGGGAAGAATAAGGAAGAAAATGAGAGCGAAGGAGGCAAAGAAGCTTGCTGGTTGCAGTTGGATATATGTGGAAAATGGAGTTCATGTATTTACTTCTGGGGATACATCTCACGCAAAAGCAGATGCGATATATTTGACTTTGTTATGCTTGAATGGGAAACTGTATTTATCTTCCACAGAACTGAAGCAACTTAATGAAATTTGGGGTGGTGTTCTTGTAGACATATTTTGATACTCAACTAGCCAATGCCACTAAACATTTTTAACAAAAAAATTTTGCAATGTGGGAGTCACAAGATCACCATTTCATGCAGCATGCTTATAGATACCATTGCAGTTTATAGCAAGGAATTAAATGTGTTGTCCATCAGCGTTGTAGTACAACACTACTACTATGAAAATGATTGGATGACTTCACTTCTTCATGAACGCACAAAGGGAAGAGAGGTGAGAAAGTTTTGAGAAGCAGATACTCCTCATATTTACGCCAACTTAATTCAATTCATCATCCTGCTACCCAAATGTAGACACTGAAGCGATGATGAAAAACTGCCAGGTACCTCCCTTGTCTTCCTTATTATATATATATATATATAGCCTTTACTCAGAGAGATCAATTCATGGCCCATTATGTCTTTGTGTAAATTGCTCTTGGTATTTTAGGAATGAATAATTGAATTTACACGTTAATATATGCAATATTGCTGTTAGATGACAAATATATTGGCAAATGTTGTACACAGAAACATAGATTCTGTGAAGGCACGTATTCAAGACAGAAAAGGTATTCTACAATCTACATGACCAACAATGTCTCATATATGGTGACATATGGAACATGAGGAAGGACTAATGCTCAGTGGTTATGAAAGTTTGTGGTGTATCCAGCCTTAAGCATGTTGGTGCTACTGTGGGTGATTTCGAGCATGCGGGTGGCAACATATGAGCATGCCCTGAATTCTTATTGGAGGGTTTGGTTTCAAGCATGTTAGGAGCTAGGAGAAAGTCAGCTCCTTGATTCTTGCTGTTGTTGGTTGAGTTTCTCGCTTTGTTATTGCTGCTAGTTTGCTTTTCTTCTGTTGTGCTGCTGCTGTTTCAAAGACATTCTGCAGGTATAAAGTTCAGATACCATCAACAATGTCAAGCCAGAGCTAGATCCTTGTAAGGAAGACCATGACATACAGAAGGAGTCCACCGAAGCTCATGCAGCACAATGGTGCTGCCTCCTCATGTTACATTTTTCCGAAGGACTTGTGAATTTGCCATGGGTCCGTGGAGATATTTTAGATACATTTGGCTTGTTATATTTATCGTTAGTTAATAATTTAGTAATCTATATTTGCTTCTCTAATAAGTTTATAATCTCCTGCGTAATGTTATTTATTTTGATCTAGATTGAAATGCACCAATTCCTCACTAGAAAATTTGAGATATTTTTATGAATAGATGATTACTTTTTTTTTTAAGGGTTAAATCTGTTTTTGGTCCCTCGTTTTTTAGCAATTTTTGTTTTTTAACAATTTTTGTTTTTAGCCCCTCAAAAATAAAATGTCTTTTTAGTCCCTCGTTTTTTAAAATGTGTCATTTTTAGTCATTGGGGTCATATTTTAAATTTGAAAAGTATTTTTTAAATTTATATTTTGACCCCTACCAAATCTTAATTCTCACATTAACCCCCTTTTCCCTTCTCTCTCCTCCCTCCTCTCTCTCCTCACTCCACCCCGTCTCTCTCCTCCCCCTCTCTCTCCTACTCCCTCTATCTCTCCTCCCTCCTCCTCCTCCTCCCTCCTCCCCCTCTCTCTCTTGAGTCTCTTCCCGCCTCCCCCATCACTCTCCTCCCTCATCCCCTGCCCCTTCTCTCTCCACCCCCTCTCTCTGGAGAGGAGAGGGGGGGGGGGGGAGGAAAGAGAGAGAGGGGAGAGAGGAGAGAGTGAGGGTAGAGGCGGATCTTTTCAAGGACAGGGGGTGGCCATGGCCCCCCCAAACTTTTTTAAAAGGTAATATATATATATATATACATATTACATAGTATAATAGTAAGAAAGAATAGTGAAAAAAAGGGATAGATGGTTGATTCTAGTAATAAGTAAAATAAGAGAAAATTTAATATGTTAAAACAATTTCCACACATCAACCTTCACGTCTCTGCACCAGTTTCTTGTTCTGTGAATAGTTTTCGTTCTTTTAATCTCCTCTCCAAATATTTGTCCTGCTCACCTCTCTTTTTAATTAATAGTTATTTTTTCAATCTCTTTTCCGTTCCCTGAACCACAGCCTTTAGTCCCTATTCTCTTTTTTTTTTCAATCTCCCCCCAATTCCCCAATGTTTTCCCATCAACCTCCCACCCACTTTTTTGTTTTTGCTTTTTCAATCTCTCCTCATTCCAAATCTTTTCCCCTCTTTCCAGACTTCAAGAAATTCAGAAACAACTTTTAAAGATTTCTAATTGTGATAATATTTGATTTTCATTAAGTCTTGCTCTCCCCCCCCCCCTCCAAAATTTTGATCCAAGCTTCGCCACTGAGTGAGGGGAGGAGGGAGGAGAGAGAGAGATAGGGGGTTAAGGTGAGAATTAAGATTTGGGATGGGTTAAAATATAAATTTGGAAAATATTTTTCAAATTTAAAATATGACCTCAGGGACTAAAAATGACACATTTTAAAAAATAAGGGACTAAAAAGACGCGTTTTATTTTTGAGGGACTAAAAACAAAAATTGCTAAAAAATGATAGACCAAAAATAGATTTAACCCTTTTTTTTAATGATTCTCCCTTATTACCTTCTCATGCTGTATGACCAAAAAGCCACAGTAATGTGCTTCTTAGTATTGCTGGATGGCATTAAAGATTTCTACTGAGCAGACATACAGAAAAACAATGTCTAGGATTGATCCATTGGCCAAAATGGATGTTGAGGGAAAGAATATACACCCATAAAAATGAAAATCAATTTAGCAGTCGTAAAAGACTTAAACCTAAAGACCTAAATATAGAGTAACGCTGCAAGGGTAATGTAGTTCAGGCTCCCAAAATTTCCAGAGTTTTGCTTGCTATCCAATGTAACATCACTGCCCTCGCCTGAATTGTTGCCATTCTGTGTTTAATATTTTCATAGATACAAGACAGACAATTATTATTCGCCAATTATGCTTTGAGGCAGACACATTTCCTTCTTGCACTTTACACCTGTGCTTACCACCAATCCAAGTCTTGTATAGATATGGATGGATAGATAGACAATTATGCTACCCACACAAATTCATGAGTCCTACCAAGGCATGCCATTACCAAGCTAATTCCTTTGAAAGGAGGTAATGGAAAGTGAAGTCATGAGGGGTTAGTTCAATGCCTTTCCAGCTTGTCTTTAATCGAAACTCCTGAATGCTCTTCCTTTGAGAATTGGGTAGATAAGGCTTAACCATCTCTATCAAATCAGATGGACCTAGACCTGAATTTTTTGCGAAGTAATCAACTATCTTTGGAAGAATTATTTTCTGTTCCTTGGTTATAGTGATGGTGGACTGAATGTATTCTTCTTTGGCAGATTGCAGCTCCTCCAAGACACTCTTGGATGTGTACAAACGTACCTGAGAAAGTTACAACCAAGCCCTGCTGAGATTCTGTGATAGCTACCAAATAAGAGGTTTTCTTTAAGGCAGGGGGCTCTGGAGAGTTGCATTAAATGTCAAGTACGAAGTTATATTTGCCTTGAATAATCTGAATGATTCTCTATATATCATACAATAAAGCTGTACATATTTATATACAAGAGAGAATCTCTCAAAATAAGGAAATTAGGGAGCATAAACCATGTAAGGAAACTATATTGAAAGTAATAATAAAGAGAAAGAATAATGTTAATTATAATTAGAATCAACAATTTATTATAATCTCAACCTAAGAAAGATGTAAGTATATAAAAGTAAGAATCAACTGGAAAGTTTCTTTTGTTTAAATCATTATATTCAGACCTATAGACAAAGATTTAACTTAATGTCTACATATTTAAAAATATTTTTTCCTGATTTTTTTGCCAAATACCAAGAAAAGAGCGGAACAAAAAATGAAGGTTTATACATATCCTTCTACATAGACAAATATGCAATAAATACAGAGAGAGCAGAAGTCTACCACAGGATCAGAATAGCTTCCTGAGCAAAGAGCAAATGTTAATAAAGGTTCTGGACGACGTATAGCATATCCTTTTCTTGCATCTCTAACCTTTAGTTTTGTCTTTGAAGGAAACCACAGCCGCAACCACTGGGGTGAAAAAGAAAGATGCATTAAGAAAGGCGTATGGACAAGAAGATTTGATCTCTACTAAACTAGATTTTGCTATTTCAAATGAAATATACATCCTTAGTACAAGTTTCTGGAATTCAGATTTACTTGTCCTGGACGAGGTAGTCTGCATCCCAGAATGAAGTTCTGTATCATTTCTACACTTATAGTATGACCCCCAATGTTATATGCAGCCTGAAACATCCACTACCTTATTTTAGCAAAAATTCATAACAGTCAATTCCTTGGAGAATGGGTGACCAACTTACCTTGAGTACAGAAGACATTCTTTTGACATTGTTGGCTGAGATTCCGTAAACTAATAAGGCCTGTGAAGGACAGACAACAAGATAACAGGTTTGGTTTGTGGATTTTGAGAAATACCATTCATGAGATAAAGCAGGATAGAGATTTAGAAATTTTACATGCATTGCTAAGGCATTGTGTACATTAATCCAAAAGGCTAGCTTTTCTTCGTGCGTCATATTTCTAGGATTGACTCCTTCCAGCCGAGAAACAAGTGACCTGCAAGAGCATAGGATATGAAGTAGTTCTATCACAAAAAAAAACTAGAAAATATCAAACCAAAAAGCATATGGTCCAATGTAAAGCTTTAATGTGTTGTTTGTTCATCCACCAAGTAGACCATTTAGAAAGAGAACTTGTGAATTTGAATTAAACAACATGATAAAAGAGAGTAAGAACTATAAAATGGCTCACCTAAATCTGCGTAGCATGTACTCAATTTCTTTTAATTTCTGTTTATCTGTGTATAATTGCTGGATCCTTATCATTGAGCAATAAGGTCCACTAAATTCTTTTTGCCCTTTGGCATGGAAAGGGTTACTGGAGTTTAAATTGAAGAATGAATGCTTCTTCCACTGTGATCCCCACTTACTACCCTGGATCTGTGATGAGAATGGAATAGTAGGGGATGAAGCATTTTTATGACCAAGAAAAGGTGGCTCTGTAAGTTCACAATATATAGCTGATATGCATTTGATCATCTCCTCAGAAAGCCAATTTGGTGTCTCTGGAACATCTTCAACATAGCTATTCCCAAAATGATCCGCCAGGCTGGTTGAGTTGGATTTAACACACTGAGCTTGCTGGTCAAAAAAAATTTGGAAGCCAGATATTAGAGACCTGCAAATGAAATATAAGGATGTAACCACTTCTCTTCTGTTTTTTATATTTACCTCTAGCATGAATAATGGTAGAGAATGGTAAGATTCCATAGCTTTGGTCTCAATGTTCACAGGAGAAGCTTCAATTGAGCAATCTGTTCGTTGAGATAATGCAGAGTGACACCGGTGAATACTAGAGTCTAAAACAGTTTCTGGTTCAAACCGGTTATTGCATTCCTTGAGCTGAAAGCCATCCGAGTTACTTGTTGAAATGAAATGACTAGAGTGCAGAACTGTAATTTCTTTGTCAGAGATAGCACTATTGCCAGGTACTGCAGAAGTTCCTTTGTTAATGTGTGAAGCTAATTCCAATCTTCTTTCTTTGTCAGGGATAGCACCATTGCCAGTTAATGCAGAAGTTCCTTTGTAAATGTCTGAAGCTAATTCCAATCTTCTTTCCTTGGTTGATAGAGATGAAATTTGTTCATCAAATCTTTTCCGGTACAAAGAGAGCAGATATTGTTCCAAATACACAACTTCTAGTTCTAATATTCCAATTTCCTTTATCAGTTCCTTTGCAGCCTAAAATTAAGCAAGAGATATATATAATTGATAGTCAGAAGCAAGACCCAGCAAACCTTAAAAAATGGAGAGCAAAATTGTACTTCCATATGTAACTGTTTGAGGTGATAGTGTGATACCTCGGGTATTGAATTATCAACTGTAGCATCCTGTGAAAAAGGCAGATAACATGCTTTCTCTAACACACGCCGTATCACAAATTGTTGCTGTAATCGTTTTTGAAGCTGTAGAATCTTCAGAGATAAAAAGAATATATAAAGCATGAAAAGCAACCAAATGCAAATAAATAAAATGAATACTACATTCTTTGATTCAAGGCTTATTTCAGTCATGCATAACAAGGACAACCCTACTCCTTGCCTTTAATTCTCCCTTTTTGCCATGTCTGAGGCTGACTGTTATGTTACTAAACGTTTCCTTGAAAAAGGCTATGTAGTAGTGACAACTTAATATTCAGTCAAGATGTGTGTACCTCTTGAGTCAAAGAACTTTGAAGATCCATGTTGTGGTACTGCCTTTTCTTGGATTCAATGCTTTGCTTTAGATGCCCCAGTTCCTTTTTATGAAACAAAAAGAAAGAAAAATTACCAAGAGTTATGCTGCATAGTATATAGCATAACAGACACACAAATATTCACTTCCATGGGCTGAAAGTCACGAGAAGACTAAAATCTGGGCAAATCAATGAAAAAAAAAATGCTCATATATATGCAGCAAGAAGGGAAAGGCAGTCTGAGAGAGAGTGAGCGTGCAATACCACTTTGACTTTAGGCTGATAAGAAGCTTCACTGATGTTCTTTAATTCCATGACTCTTCTTTTCATTGGGTCACTGCCAAACAGTTAAAAAAATGTCAATAGTAGGGAGTGAGGCATAAAACATGATTAAAGTTAACAATGATCCTTTTAGGCTGCAAAAATTAATACCAAGAACTTCTTCACAGGACCACTTTTAGCATTGTAGATGAAACTAGGACGAAAACTGAACCTTGCCTTTTCAAAACCACTTACTACTGAAGCACTGATTATACCTATTTCAGGAACGTGACATCCAATGTAAGAAACTATTAACTGTTAAATTAATCTCGTGTTATGGCCCCTGTGAAATAAAGTAAGATTTTCTATATTGTAATGGCATAAATCTGAAGCAGCAGCGATTCTGCATATCTTCAAGAACCATTATTTGGTTCATAAGTTAATTTACCGAAGAGGATGAGAACTTGGTGAAAGACCACAACTTGGTGAAATGAGAAACAGACACAAATACTGGAAAAAGGAAAGAACAGAAAAATGTTCAATATAGGAAACTGATTCTGTCAACAAAAAACCTGTTGGAGCGCTTGTGACTTGAAATTGAAACTGTTGGGTCCATGAACTTGCATTGCTTGAAACCAGATTCGCGCCACTTTATTACCTCATGCATGTCAATGTCAGAATTGGCTTAAATACTGTCCATGAATGCACCAAAAACTACATTAAATGCGACAGATAACAGGACCAGATATTGACAAAGCTTCTTAACAGTGACATTGTCAAAATGGAAGATACATCCAAAATGCATTAATTTAAAGCAATTCCTGTGCTTACAAGCTGCAGAATCTCAACTCTGATGGAATGAGACAAGTTTTTCAAAAGCTGAACCAACTTTGGTGGTTCAAAAACCAAATAGGCTCTCAGTTCTATCTATTTCAACCCCCAGGAACACATTGTCCCCTTTTTTATATGCGTCAGTAAATGTTATTTTCAACCATAATGGTACCAAAAGAACATGACTACATGAGGGTATATATTTGTGTTGTACTGCTGTTGACTATCTATGAAGTTCATGAGACTTTTTTTCCCTTTGACTAGTCTCACAAGACTAACACACCCCTTTTGAAGCCTTTGGTAAAGTTTTGCTTTTTTGCATTTCATTAAAAGAAGGAAAAAAATCAGATCATAGCTTTTTGTAGAATATATCTCAAAGAAAAACTTAGGGATTAGAAAAGAAGGAAATGACAAGAAACATGAAGGCAAAACTGAGATATGTTTCATGGCAGGTTATGCGATCAACAATGATGCAAATATATAAAATGCATGTTTGAAGGCACACACCAACTTTGAAGCTTTTATGTTGGTGGGCTTTTTCTGCACTGCATTAAAAGAAGCAAATCAACTTGTTTTTTTCTTCTTCTTTTTTTTATAACAATTTTCAAAAGTTGAGACCTTCACATACCGTTTAGAAAGGAACAAAGTGACAAAATACAGAGTGGTGATTAAGATAACAGTTTGTTGGAGTCAATGAACTTGCATAATGCAAACAGTTCCATCCACTCGTGCACTTCATTTCTTTTCCATGCCATTCCACGAGCAAACTCCCATGTAATGTATTTTCACAAATCATTTACTATGATCTGGTTTAAAATTGTAAAAGTACAGTGGAGAAATGATCCTCTTTCCATCATTTCATTTATTTCCCCAAAAACATAATAACGAAGAAAATGAAGAGAAAAAGAAATAGAGATGATATTTCCGGATACAGTGTCCTTGAAATTTGATAAAGTCTTTTTTATTTTTCTTTTGCGTTTAAGAATGGTTTTGACTCTTAATGTCAAAGTAGAGCAGGACTACTAATTATTTATACAAAACAGACAAATTTACCTACTAATTAGACTACTTGGCACCATGCTCATATATAGTACAATAGAAGGTGGAACCGTTTGCTAATAACTTTACTACCTGCTTTTATCTGATTCATTCACTTGTAAAGCTCATGCTTCAACATTCAGTATTTAGTCTAGTTATTATAATAATATATACACAGTAAGTAGAGAGAGATGCATAATTATTAATTATATCTGAGTTTATCCAAAGAAGTTTTTACATGATATTACATAAATTTATGTAAAAAGGATATTAATTTTTGTACCACCCCTAAAGCATACATGACCCCTCCACTAGATGATGCTACTACCAACATCGGGGAAGATTGAAGAAGAAAATACAATAAGAGTCACATGGAATAAAAAGGAAAACGCACTTAAAGAAAAGCAGTCCTCAAAAGGGCTGAAAGTTAATTGTCAAAGGAATAACCAGTAGATGTTTTGATATGAAATGACTGGTTTTGGTGGGCTGTCTTTTATCTAATTCCATATGGGAAACTTGGATACAACCAATTTTCCCATTGTCAATGCCTTTGGTGGGAAAAAGTGACATGCCTTTTGTCATTGGATACTGATGGGGTGGTGCTAATACACGTAGAGAAGAGCATAAAATAATGTCTCTATGTAGTTGCAAAAACAGGTACAGGATTTTTTTGCATGTCTGCATAATTAATATGTAGTGTGTACACATATTTTAATTTATGCAAATTATACTCTTTGATGAACATTGCTTTTTATTTTCTTTGTCCATAAATAAAAGAAGGAAAAAACTATTTTGTGCTCGAAAAGATGTCACAAGTTGACAATATGAAGTCTATTTGGTTAAGATTATTTTCAACACAAATGGAAAAAAATGTGTTTTTTTTATATACTTTTATGACGGGGGGCTTTAGTGAGATGATATGGGTCTCTCCCAATTTAACAAGTGGTCCTGGTTCGAATCCAAGAATACAACAGCCTTAAATCACACATTGTAGATCTTTATCGCCCTAACAGATTCTATCTAGCTCAAAGAGATTAGTTCCCGCATATATATGCACGGGTATACCTAGCGGAGAAAAACACTTTTTGTCAAAGCAAATTTTTCTTAGTTTCACAAAAATTGCTTTTGAGACATTTAAAATCTACAGAAAACAAATAGTCTCCCTCCCCCATTATTCTTTTTCCCAAAAAATGTTAACTAGCTGAGTGCAATGTAAAAGTGAGAACAGATAACCAACCGTGGCTCCTGCAACTTCTTCCAACATGCTTTTTGATATTGACTTGTGGTTTGGTTCAACCTGGAGAACCTATGCATTTCTATTGTAGTATTTCCCTATATATGTGGGGATTCTAATAATGAGAAACCATAAAAGATGCTTCAAGTCCCTCCTTTGAGTCTGACACTGATCAAACTAAACAGGAATAGTTAAATAATTAGAAAACCTCTCTTATCGAGCAAAACAATTATCAATTTTGGAAACTGACAGACATACTTGTAGCTTTAATAATATACACAGATCACCCCGACCAGAGCTTAGTACAACAATTTCATTTAATAATCCTAAACGAACAAAAATTCTACTAATTTCTAAACCTCAGAATTAGTGCAAACGTAACTAATATTAGTGTCAGAAGATTAGGCCATACAACGTGACTTCTTATATTAAAAAAATTATTAGAAAGTCAAACATGTAACAAAAATATCAAATTTTGGAAGATAGCTTGATGTGTACCTAGCACTGCAATTGGCAAGTGGGCTTTGAATTTTGGAATAGGCACGGAGATCAATAGGGAAATTAATTAGAGGAATCATATACTGATAGTTTTTTTTATTAGAGTGTATACTATATCATGAATGAGTTATTGCACCTTTCATAGTATATGGAACCAATGCATGCATATTGGGGTTGGTAACATTTTATTAGAAGCTTGTCAGAAGGTAACCGAAGTTTCTTTCAACAAGGCCAAAAAAAAAAAAAACAGAGAATCTTTTCGTTGAGATTGGTGAGCTACTGAGAGTGTTTTCCTGCCATTGTGTGTGAGAGTGAGAGAGACAAAAGGCATGGAAACCGGTAACAGGGATTGGAAACCTAAAATGTTTTGCGACATATGCAGAAATGTCATGCCAAATTGCCCATAACAAGACCTTAGATCTACTACACCATCTTCTAGTCTGAGTTTAGTTTTCCTACTCCACAATTCACGGTTATTCTTGCATTTTTGCAAAGATATAAACTTTTTTATATTACAATGTAAATTTGAATTACTTTTTCCTTATTATTGTGTATTATACTTTAGTTGATTTTAATATATATAAACATTTTTCTTTCTTTACAACTTCCAATGTCTCACAAGAGGAGAGTGGACCGTAGATTTTAATATAAGAGAGGAAAGAAATATAATTGAAGCTCCTCCAGAGGAGGAAGTGTAATTTGCTATGTAAACGTAAGATTATCGTGTTGTACTCCTCAATATATGCTTTTAATTTGACAATTTTTATAGTTTTTTTAGTATAAATTTTGATAAATAGAATATCATGTGTTGAGAGTTTTAGCGGAAAGAATATATTCTTTTTTTTTTCAAAGGAAAGAATATATTCTAACTTCTACCGAGTGTACAAAAATTTCTCCCTAGGTGTTTTAAATCCATTGCGGATTGCTTTGTCTCCCTGAATTTTTTTTTTGTTTTTTCTTTATAACTTTATTTTGGTAAACCAATTTTTTTTTTCATCTCGAACAAAAGTATTTTTCTTGGTTTATTAAACAAAGATAGCAATGAAAAGTCTCTACCCAAAACAAGATATAATGAAAGGCAGTTGATATTGGCACATACCCTTTTTATTATTTGCACATACATCATTACAGTAAAAGACCAAAATGCCCCAAATTTTTAAAAACAAAACACTGAATCCCTCCCTCTCTCTCTTTCACGTCGAAATTTCATCTTCTTCCTCTGGTAGTTCCGCGACTTCACTTCCGCGGAGAATACCAACGACAGTTCCGCGGCCAAACCGAGACACCGTTTGCATCTTCTTCTTCCTCAGTTCGCAAGCCTCCATCTCTTCCTCCACTGTTTTTGGTTCACGGTGAAGCATTGAGGCATCCTTCTTCGTTCACGGTGAATCCTCCTCGTTCCACTGTTTCTTCTTCATCCTCACAGAGCCACCGTCGCCTTACTTCCTCGCCTTGCTCCCTCCGTTCCTCGCAGGCCACGAAGGTGTGTGTGTTGTCTTATGTTTTTGGCTCGTTTTCGGTTCTCGCGGAATTGTTAAATCCGCGACTTCACCATGGTCCTGCGGATCTAATAGATCCGCGTGTGTGTCGCATATTTTTTATCGTTTTGTTCCTTTCCCGCGGAAGTATGAAATTCGCGAATGATTGTGTTCCTGCGGATCTATTAGATCCGCGTGCGGGTTTGGAGTTTGCTGTCCTTGTTCTTTGTCGCGGAAGTATAAGATCCGCGTATTCTTTCCCGCGGAAGTATGAAATTCGCGAATGATTGTGTTCCTGCGGATCTATTAGATCCGCGTGCGGGTTTGGAGTTTGCTGTCCCTGTTCTTTGTCGCGGAAGTATAAGATCCGCGTATGTTTCTTCCTTGCGGACATTGTAGTTCCGCGAGCATGTGTTTTTTGGCTTCTTGCGGAACTGTTTCATTACTTCGCAAAACTACTATATATGCGTGTGTGTGTTTTTGGCTTGGATCTCCTACGGATCTAATAGTTCCGCGATTTCCAGAATAACCTGCGGAACTATTAGTTCCGCAATAAGGTCTGTCTCTGCTATTTTTTTTCTTTCTCAAATCCAACTTCTTTTGCTCTGCTCTTTCTATGTATGTTTAGATACATGTTTAAAAGCTGAAAATAACTTTTATAGCTTGCTTGTATGTTTTGATTGAAAATTGAGTTTGAAAATTATATGTTGTATGACAAATCACAATAGCTAATTCAGTTTTAGTTGTAAATGAAGTGATGAAGCACATGCCTATCACTATCTTGTGGTGAGATTTAATTATAGGACACTGATGAAGCAGACAAGTATCAAACTTTAAATCAACTTCTTAAAATCTTATACTGATATTTAATTATAGGACATGGCCTGTATGGTTGGTTATTTTTTTCTTCTCACTTTGTTTTCTGTTTTTTGATTATTTGTGTGAAAAATAGAGAAAACAGTAAAAATTGTTGGCAAAATTGTTTGTTTTTACTATTTCCTGGACAAAACTTCTACAATAAGGTTAGTTAATGAAGACTGTTAATTTTGATCTAATTAGTCCAAGTTAGTGTAATGCATTGTTAATAAAACTGAGTTTTGTTTAGTTATTCTTAATTTATATTTGATTAGTCCAACTTGGCTTACATAGTGTTAATTATGGAAGTTGAGTTTTAGTGTATCAATTTAATGCTTGTTGAAAACTATGGGATAATATACTTTGATTGTCTTTGTGTGTGTAGATATGGCAAGGACTAGAGGTTCGACTCGCCAGAGACCCACAACATCCGTTCGTAGAGCGCGGGCCGGTCAAACTGAGCATGTTGAGGTTGAGGAGCCACATTCTGAGGAGGAGCCTCAGCACATTGAGATGGACCAGGCACCTATTGTTGCCGAGGAGGAGCCATTGAAACCTCCGTTTCCTGGAGGCCCTGAGGATACGTCTATCCTTAGGTCCTACGACGACCACGTTGCCAAAATCCTATGGCTTGGACAGGTAATAAGGGTGACCAACAAGTGTCTCCGCTAACTCGTGATTGTGACGTCCATTAACGACTTTTACTATCCAACCTTGTCCGGCTATCATAGGCCTACCTCTTAGCTTGAAGGGACATTCACATTTTCTAGTCCCAGACCTTCTCAATGATGGTGATTTCTTTGATCCCCTGTATTTTCCACTCCTCTCGCAAGCCATACTCATATATATCCTACTTCTTCGGAGACCTATTTGTTTCTCTGCACTTGACCTCGAAATGACAATAACTATTCCAAGTTGTCTCCCAACAGCTCTGACCCAATTCAATAATTCTTCCCTTGTAGGAAAAACCTGAAAATCCAAACATAATGTTTAACTTAAATGATAAAAAAAATCAAACAAAAGAAATTTAATAGTTTTAATTACCTCTGTCGTAGTGAATGCAGCTCTACAATCCACTTCAACGGGTTCTGAAAAATCATCAATAGAATCTCCATGCATTGGCAAACCACCATCGTCACTCATGTCCATACGTCTTCCCTTTCTATTTTCACTCTAAATCCTAAACTTAAAATTTTTAAAAAATATAAAAAACCTGCATTTAGGGTTGCCCGTAGTAAAAAATGCTATATATAACTATTAGTTCCGCGGAACAATTGTTCACGTGGAACTAATAGTTCCATATAGCATTTTTGACAAAAAAATTCTGTATGGAACTAATAGTTCCGCGTGAACAATTGTCTCGCGGAACTAATAGTTCCATACAGAATTTTTTGTAAAAAATGATGTATAAAGTTCCACGTGAACAATTGTTCACGTGGAACTTTATACATCATTTTTTACAAAAAATTCTGTATGGAACTATTAGTTCCGCGAGACAATTGTTCACGCGGAACTATTAGTTCCATATAACATTTTTTTAAAGGCAGGTCCAATTCAGTCGTATGTATGTGTATTTTTTAGTGTTGCGGAACTAATAGTTCCACACGGAGTGTGGAACTAATAGTTCTGCACTGTCAGGAAATCGCGAAAAAAATAATACGCAATTTTACCTGACAAGGATGCCGTTTCTGCTCAAATGGAATGCCTATCTTGCTGTTGGAGGGGAGAGGAGAGAGTGGTGAACGGAGAGTGGAGGAAAAATTGAAGGAAAAGAAAAGAGAATACTGGGTCGTGGACTGGACAAAAGGCGCGAAACGAGAAAGAAGTGAGGGAGAAGAAGAAGAAAGAGGAGGAAGAAGGGGTAGTTTAGGAATTTTATATTTTTCTTTAAATGGGTATGTGCAAATAACAAAAAGAGTATGTGCGAATATGAACTGCCATAATGAAATCTTGTTCTTTTTTTTGTCAACTAATGAAATCTTGTTTGAGTTAACTTTAACCAGGCCCATATAGTATAATTGCTCCTGCTCATAAAAAAAAAATTCATCACAAATCATGCTCAAAATTTTCCTCCACCTTATTTGGATCCTATAATTGATATCTCAATTTCTGCATCATTGCCTTTATAAATTTCTGCTATTTGTTTCGAAAAGGAATATAATATTTGAAAATTGTATCTTTATCTTTAACAAGAAAATTACTTGAAAAAGAAGAAGAATCAGTGAAGTTACCTTCACTTGAACTCCATAAGATAGGAATAAAAGCATCCTAAAAATTGTCCTCAAGGGTACAGCTAGAAACCCAAGTAGACAACTACATAATCTACCAGCAAATAAGTGCCCCATGGCTATGTACAGCGCTAGAATTTCAAACAGAAAGACAGGTGATGTAGAGATAAGGAGCTTGGAATTTAACATATCTCGGCAGAGACATAGCCAAAAGAAAGATGCGAAGCAAATGTTGGGGTAAACTGCATGGGTGTGATATCCAAAATGATTCTCATCCCAGCAAAAGCAGCAAAGCAATTTGTGTTAGACCTGTACGCCTGTATGTACCTTCAAAGTCAATTTCTGTCTACAAACTCTGCTGGCAAATTTAGATCAAAAAAGCCACCACCAACACCCGCTTTTCTAGCACGCTTCCGAGAGGAACATCCGCTCTCATCTGAACTCCCTGATCCAGAAGGCCGATCAAGTTCTGCTGTTACACCTACGCTTGCAGCATATATACAAGAATCCTTTTCACTAACATTTCTGATGAGCATCCAAAGTCAAACTGAAGAAAACATATATAAGAACATTCATATTCACAACATAATACAATTAGAAAGCTAAGATATAAATTAATTTGGCACCAAATTTTCATGTTATGATTTTTTCAAAGAAAAAAGTAAAATGTTAAAAACAATAAAAACAAAACAAAAAAAACAAATTACCAGCACCAGCTTAGCACCACAAGCATAATGTAAATATGCAATATATATTCATTCACCTGAAAACCTCACAATTCAGTTTTGAAAAAAAAAAAAAAAAATCCTTTCCAATCCAGTATAGTTGATTTCATGAAAAGTGAGAGGAACAAAAAAGCAAGGGTAAAATCCAAAACTAAATGATTTCTGATCCCAATAATTATAACCCCAATGCATCTCGCTACACACATACATGTAATGGAATACTAAGGAGCATGCTTCATAGGTTGACACAGTTACCAGTCTACCAAGACTCCAACATGACCACAAAGAACATATGTTGAATCATACCAACAACTACTGATGTAATATAGTCAATACCTCTTTTCTAATTTCTAATATACAACAAAAGGGGGAAAAACTACAACAAATCAAAACCATAAATCCAAATTAGTTGCCGATAACAGGTCTGAATAATGGTTAAGCTCACTCAAGATTTTCCCTTGATACAATAGAGAGAGAAGTATTGCAAAGGGATAATGCAAAGAGTTTTGGTTCAGCTCAACATTCAAACCAAATCCCACAATAGACATTTACCAGTATTATTGGCTTTATTGCTCCAACAAACTGAAAGCTCTGAAGCCCTCTCTATGCCCTTTGATTTATATGGTGCTATACTGTGAATACCAAGATGGAGAGAACCCAATAAATCATTCTCAATGCACTCATACCTGCATTAAACATCAGAATTCACAGTCATCAATGTCAAAAGTCAGATGTACTAGGACCTTATCTAAAGCACAGCACTTACATTTTTTGACAAAGTTTGTCAATAATTGTAGACAGATTGATTATCTGCATCCTTATCTCCATAACCTTATCATCTTGAAAGGTTTCAAAAGGCTCCTCCAAAATTTTAGAGAGTTTTTCAACATTTGCCTCAAGTTGCTGCTGTTGATCCTCAAATAAGTTCTGTTTTATTTCCCTTTGAGCATCTGACATTTCGTCTTTAAAAAGCTCATCTCCAAACATATAAAACGCAAAGGCATATGAATATGAAAGGACACGCCTAGATCTGAAAAGCCTAGAGAGTCCATTATTTACCCAACTATAATCTCTGAGTGTAGAATCTTTTTCTTCCGATATAGCAATCTTCCCTTGTATGGTCTCTTTCAGTTTACTCTCAAGCTTAAAGGAGTCTGTGTGAGCTTTATATCGGTTATGATAATGCATATACCTATAGAGATCCCTCTTTGCCCGTTCAGCTGTTTGTTCTTGCTCTTTGTAGCGACCACAGCTATGACCAGCTATACTTGACCAAGTATGCTCTCTGCCAGTGGCTCCACCACACAACCAACTGCACCACAAGGGAGAAATTATTATTATTATTGGAAACATAAGTTAATGTTAGCTCAAATAGTCACAAGTGACTTCAAACTCCTGATCCCTATTATCGTATTTAAAATTAACCGAATCTTTATAATAAAAAAACAAACAATTACATGGAAAATGGTAATGAACAGTGGGAAAATTGGATGAGAATATATACTGCAAGTAGAAGGAATACCCACCAAAATGCTTGGCCACAAATACAGCTAACCAAGTTACAACCACCATTCTTCTCCACAGGTTTGTGGCACTTTGGACATGGTTTTGTATGAACAGTTATCCAATTAACAGTTTCTGATTCATCTCGACACTTCTTAGCCCAAAGCTCCCACATCAAACATGAACAAGGGGAGTGCGCTTCTGACAAGCAATTAAAACAAAACTGTAAGCCACATGAACATTCTACCTCACATAAGTCATCATCCTCAACACGAATTGCATTCCCACAATGAGGCGCGCTGGGACACCATTTAACTCTCTTATTGTCTTCGATGTAGGATTCAAGAAGAAAGCGTTCATATTTCTCTGCCATATCTGGGTGCTCTCTACTGAGTAGAGTTCTTACCACAGCTTCATCACAAATGGAATTACATTTGTGAGCCATGCATCTAATGCGTTTACTTTGACCCTCATTTATCTTGACAATAAAATGCTGCGTCCAGCCTGTAAAAATAGACAAAATCATGGAAAAGGCTTAGAAATGAACTTTGCATGAATTTCCATCATTGTGCAAAAGATAACAAAGAAATATAATTTCTGATAACACAAAAAACCCTAGCAAGTTCAACCATTACATAATGAAACCACAATGTATCACAATTTCTGATCACTCTTTGATAAGGGTGTAAAAACAGGCCGATGTAGATCCTTACTAACTGCATTATCATTGAAAACGATATAAGCCAAGTCATTTGCAGCTGATAATCTTGTTGAAAGGCTATAGATTTTTTTGTGGATTTGAATCCTCCCACTCAAATCCACAAAAAAATCTATAGCATTTCAACAAGATTATCAGGTGTTAGTGTTACTATGTTAGGCAGATGACTTGGCTATCGTTTTCAATGATAATGCAGTTAGTAAGGATCCACCACTACTTATGTAGGGGGTCCATTAATTTTGCTTCTGTGAGTTTCTTTCTCATAACATGACATTGCAATGTTAGTAGGTAACACTAAGGATCCAAATCCATCCATGAAATTTTGGAAAACCCAAAGGACAAGAATAACAGAATAAACAAACACTCACAGGAGTTGCAAAAGCAGTGACCACAGTCCATTTTTGTTGCTTCATCACCAGGAACATCCTCCATGCAGATTAGGCACATCTCTGAAGCAGGGATTGGCACGTCAGAGTCCCGATGTTCATCCACACTAACACCAGCTTCAGCAAACAGAAATGCTTTCCCCTTGTCCACATACACTGCAAACAACTTCTCAACATCCCAGCGATGATAAATAAGCAGCGTACGTGCATGTTGCTCTCTTACAGATAGCATATCCATCACTCTGCGCAAATCCTCCCTCTGAAAAAAGTGCACAGGGATCTCAGCAAAACCCAAAAAACAAGTATTTTTCATATGAACAAAAACACTGTGAGTTCTATATTTTTCTCATGTTACCTGTGCAGCTAGCAGTGATTCCTTCGTAATCACCTGCAAGTACCAAAGCAGTTCAGTCAGTGAACAGAAAGGGGGCAAAGGATTCAGCTTCACATAAAAGTGATAAATAAAAGACGAGCACTTGGATCATATAACTATAAAGTATAAAACCTACAAAAAGAGTTACAACTTACAACCTCAATAACTGTCAAAGGGGATTCTAATCACACAGAAACATTCCAAATTCCTTCAATAAATTCATCCCCACACACACACGAATTCAACAAAATCCCAAACTTTCATGTCACGCAGTCCATTAAAATTCAGCAAAATCTTCAGCCAATACAGTTCTAAAGCTCCTTACCTTCACCAAGCCTCTCTCGATAATAATGCGCTTCACGAATATAACAATCAATACAGTACAAACCACAGCGATAGAAAAACAAAAACACACACACGTAAATCAATGGACAGAAACAAAACCCAAAAACTGTGCCGTTTCACACAAATAAAAAAAATATGAAATTGGGAACAGCCGTGAATGAATAAAAATCGAAAGGGAATGAGGAGAATACCTGAGTAGTGGGACCCTTGGAACCGAGCAACTGATAATCATGGTCGTCGTTTTCGAAGGCGTCGTCGACGGAATCCTCTTGATCGGAGTAACGGTAATCGTCGTCACTGCTCGCGTAATCGTCCATCACCACCACCACAACAAACGAATATGTATTGAATTTGAATTGATGAAAAACAAAACAAAAAAACACCCCAACGTAAGGTGAAACCACACGGCTAGGGCTTCGAGATTGGATCGAATCCGGTGATCGGAAAACAGAAAGAACGGAAATTCCGACGAGAGGGCCGGCAAGAGAAGGGGTAGAGAGGGTATACACACACAAAAACAGCCTTTACTTTTTGCCTTTGCTCCCCACAATAATAATGAATTATATATAATGAATTTTTAATTTTTAATAATAAAATAATAATTGTACCACCGAGGAAGTAGTAATAATAATTTGATAATTTATTTAATAATTAAAATCGTTTCGTCTTCTCCGTGTGATTTCATTGGTCGTTAGCTACTTTGCTCAGGTTTACGCTTTTTTCGTTTCTTTCTTATTTTTCCTTTGGATTTGTTGGAAAATAAAACAAGAGGTTCGGGTATTTCTCTTTCAACGGCGTCGTTTCCTTCTTCCACCTCACTTCACTTCGCGTACAAATTACATTATTTGAAGATTTGCGTAATATTTTTTTTCATAATGATAGGCTTTATTTATTTATTTTTAGTAAATATTTTAGATTCTCAGCAAAAAAAAATGTAAATATTTTAGATTGTTTATTAATTTGAACTAAAAATTCGATTTCGTTTAAAATTATAAAAATATAAATGCTTGAGTTTTAAAAAAAATTGACAATGAGTTTTTTTAATTTTCTTAAAAAAAACTAAAAAGTGATTTATTTGATGAATAAATTGTTTAAATTATGATATTTATAAATATCTTATTATATATGTAATATTGATTTCTTTTACAAATATATGGAATATAAATTAAAAAAACTGAAAGTAGTGTTATGATATTTTAGTTTTAACTTTTAAGGATATTCATTAATATTTTCTTGGTTTAAATATCTTTTTCGTCCCTGCAAAATGACCGAGTTTCATTTTTCGTCCCTGTAAAAAATTTTGTTTGTTTGTGATCCCTGTAAATCAAAAAGTTTTATTTTTAGTCCCTGCAAAATTATTTTAATCCCTGTAAAATTTAGATCATGTTGAATTAGTCCCTGTAATATTTAGATATTTGCCAAAGTAGTCCTTGTAAAATAAATTTAATAGGAACTAAAAACAAAATTATTCAAATATTACAGGGACTAATTCAACATGATCTAAATTTTACAGGGACTAAAACAATTTTGCAGGGACTAAAAATAAAAATTTTTGTTTTACAGGGATCACATACAAACAAAATTTTTTATAGGAACGAAAAATGAAACTCAGTCATTTTGCAGGGACAAAAAAAGTATTTAAACCTATTTTCTTTATGTATATTAGTAATTATTTTTATATTATTTACTCCATAATAGGTATGACAGTATAAGTAACAAGGCACATGCTTTGGTAAGGACATTTTATATATATTTTAGTTTTAAGGATACTCATTAATATTTTCTTAAATGTATATTAGTACTTTTTTTGAATTATTTACTCCATTCATTGAGTTCATTCTGTCAAAAGTTAGTATTTGCTCCATAATATGCGTGACAGTATTATAAAAAATAATAATATGAGTGACAGTATAAGTAATAAGGCACATGCTTGGCAAGAACATTTTTTACTAAATATTTTACCTTTTTTGGTTTTAGGGATACTCATTAATATTTTATTATGTATATTAGTAATTATTTTTGTATTATTTACACCATTCATTGAATTCATTCTATAAAAAATATTATTTACTCGTGTCAGTATAAGTAATGAGACACATGCTTTGGTAAGAATATTTTTTATTAAACATTTTACATCTTTTTTTTTTTAGTTTTAAGGATACTCATTAATATTTTTTTATGTATGTAATAGTAATTATTTTTGTATTATTTACTCCGTTCATTGAATTCATTCTATCAAAAAATATTGTTTACGCCATATGTTTTTTTTTCCAAGTTTCGTTTAAAGTAATTAAGAAAATTAATCGATGTTTTTGTGTGTGATTAAAATTAAAATTATTGTTTAATTTTTTAATATATCTTTTATTTCTTTGACATATTGCACTTTTGTTTCCTTGTAAGTGTCATTAAAAAGTACATGTCTATTGTGGTAAAACTCCACAATAACGTTTATTTCTTTTACCAGTTATAATATTGTCCTTAATTAATTAGCAAAGATGATTGTAAATTGATAATATATTATTAGAGATAAAAATGATATTCAATAGATGTGATTCAATTGGCAATGCCCGCTGAACTTGTGAGTGGAATGACCAAGATTTGATTGAAGCCGTGGGGATAAAATTAGAAGTGCAATCTTGATATAAGCAAGCCATGGGGATAAATATATTTCTTCATTTGTGTTCTTATCTGAAATAATTTTAAAAAATAAAGAAAGTATCTTTCTATAATTTATTTCAATTATTAATTATTAAGTGAATTAAAGAGTATAATTGTAAAAATAAAAATTATGTTTTCAAAAAAAAATTTAAATGACAGATAAATAGAAATGAAAATTTTCTTTTAAAGTGATGTTTGGGAGAGTATCTTTTGAAGTGAATGTATTGTTTTTCTATTTCTATGAAATATGGAGCTAAATGCTCAAACATGGAACTTAATATCTACCAGGAACTGAATAGAAGACGATTCATCAATTAAAGACAAAGATAAAGTAAACTATAATTTTGTTCATAAAATTGTAATACAATGTAAGTTAGTTTCTGAACTTTCTGTCAAAAAAATAAAAAGTTAGTTTCTAAAATTAAAGAAAATTTCTAAATCTGACTTCTGTGTTACTATGTATCAAATGTCATGCAACCCGTCATATGTTCATCACACGTCAGCCCAATTAGGGCCATTTTGAAAGTTTATATTCTCCCCTTTTATTCCCTCTCTTCCCCTCCCCATCCCCCTTCTCCCATTCCCATTCTCTCCTTTTTTCCTCTCTCTCTCTGAACATTGTGAACAGAGACGGATCTAGAGATCTAACAAAAAGGGGGGCTAAAGTAATAATAAACTAAAACAGAATTGACATCAATATGCATACTCCACCGTTTTGGTATTCCTAAGTTATGTTTATTAGACAAAAACAATTTTAAATTTGAAAATACATTCTAGAATTTTAATTTATGATTGGTTTAGTATCTTTCTAAAAAAAAATTAACATGAGAAAGTGGCCTTCTAAATTTAGAATTAATTTATCACCAGACTTGAATATCTTAATTAATTCATTTGGAATTTACCTATGGGTGACCGAACATGGGAGAATTAGGATGTTAAGGTACCTTGCGCAAACCATTGCCAAGCATAGCAAGCAATTTTACATGGTTTCATTTACTTTTCAACAAACTAGAATTACTATTTTGGTACAACATCAGTAATTCAGTATGCCTAAATCCAATAGTTAAGACAACTGCATTCTTCCTTTGAAGTAGGTGGATCAAAATTGCAGCAAGGAAAAAAAAATTGATAACAAAATTTCATGCAATACCGTCTAATAGTTCAACTCATCAACATTGATTCGAAAAGCAAAATCTTCACTTTCTAACTCCTCATGAAGTAGATTAATAGGCGGTGCTTCATACCTCTTAACAGGTGGCATATCCTCATGTGATGACCTCTGTCCCTGAAAAATGTTCGTCTATCATCATAGGTGAAACAAAAGTGCAGAACAGTAAAACCACATGCATATGAATCAGAATCACAATCCTTATCAACCCCTCATGCATAATCCCACTCTAAACAAAAACCAGAATTTTACAACTTTAGCATTAACTCAGGTGGTAACATGACTCTCCATCAAAGGTTGGGAACCAAGATTGAATGAAGCTCCCATCCCATAAAGAGCCAAAGAAAAGAAAGAAAAAACTGTTCTGGCACTTCTCATGATGAAATATATGTAACTGTCATGAAAAATAGAAAGTCTAATTTTCTATACCATTGCATAAAGTAGTTCTCAAATGCCTATTTCGATGGCAAAAATTCATTCTTTTCAATAGTAAAAAGAGATTATATGCCTACTTTGATCTTCCAAAGATATATGTGACATTACACTGGTTCTCTTCTATTCCTGTATTTATAAATCCAATAACTTTGTCCTTGAAAGATATGTATGACATAATCAGTCCTTCAATGAGGCATTTTTGCCATCAAACTAGTCCTTAAATTGACATCAAATCAGTCATTGAAGTACAAAACTGATGATATTTTTTACCATTTGAGAACCGATTTATAATGTGATGTGAAGTATATATTCGAAGGATGTGTGGCAATTTTGGTAGAACCTGTATGTTCAAGTCTTGGTAGCATACTAGAAACACCTTAATATAGCAACGAACAGACATGTTTTATCATCATAGGGAAAATAAAAGGTGAGGCTATATGGACTAACCTTCTTCAGAACGTAGACAAAATAGTGAAAGGTTTCACCAAAAGTAGTCCACTCAACAGACCAGCTGAAATCTGGTGCATTAAATATAGGACGCCTGAAATGTGGCTGGCATGAATTTTAAGTAGATTAGGATTGCAGCAGGATCCAATAAAAGATACAAAACTAACAGTTCACTCTTCATACCTGGCCAAAAGTTATTGAGATAAATGTGCCATCTGCTTTCAAAACCCTGTGAACACCTTTCAAAGTGGCCATGACCTTGGATAGAGTTTCCGGTCTTGGATTCCACGGGTCACCACTGTCAACGAACAACACATCCTTCAAAATCAAACACAACATATTCAAATTTAACCCTTAAGCTAAAAAAAATTGATAATTTACGAATCATAGTTTAGAATATCAAGCCAAAATTCCATTGTAGGTCAAAGGAAAATAATTTAATTTACCATAGTTCCTTTCTCAATAACCAAATCAAAACACTCATCGTCAAAAGGTAGCTCTAGCATATCAGCTTGCATCACTTTTATGTCTAATCACAGAAATGAAAACATGTAAACATTTAAAAAATAAAAAGTAAAAACACATAACAAATGAGCAAAACAGATTCAGATGACAGATTTCATATTAATAGTCAATAAAAAACTCACACACGAACGCGCGCGCGTGCACACACAGATATATATATATAGGGAGCATATCAAGTGAGAGGGCTTTTATTATGAGAGGAGTGAATCATAGCCATAAGATCAAACCATAAATGGTCAAGATTAAAACATAAAGTCACATGACTTTTTTAAGTGGTCATGTGACCACTAACTAACTTTTAATCCCAACCATCCATGTATGGTTATACGGTCCAGATTTAATCCTCTCACCCTCTCATATTAAAACTCCTCTCACTTGATACATCCCCTATATATATATATCAAATCAATAATTCAGGTCTAGCAAAATACCAATTACTCCAAGTAAGGTTGTGGAAAGAATTTAAATGTACACTTTTTCCAACCACTGCCAACTAGATGGCATTTTGCATTCTTATTTTCTATTAAGAATCTATGTATTAGTGATGAAGTTCCAATAGCCAACTATGATAATTCTGTTAGATTTGGGACTAAATCCAATCATTCAAGTAAACTTTAGTATTGAAAGTTGAAACAAATGTCAATTTCAACAATGTGTAATTTACTTTGATCCTCTTGAGAGAAAAAGAATGGATTGTAATAAAAGCCAGCACATGCAAGCAGCAAGCTAACCTTTAAATCCCCGAGAAAGCAACCGTTTTTGCATGTTGTCCACTGCAACAGGTGAAAGGTCAATGCATGTTATGTTGGTTGTCCCATCCTTATGCAACCCTTCACACATTTGTGAGTTTCCGCATCCAAGCTCCAAGACCTGCAAATGCAATGCATCTTCACGTCAGTTTAAAATTAATTCCAACAATAATATGTAATACCTAATAGTAATAAAAAGGTTAAATTACTTTGTAGGTCTCCAATGTTTCATCAAGTTTTTAACTATGTCCCTATAGTTCAAAATGTTTTAAAAAAATCCTTATAATTCTAAAATATTAGAATTAAATCCCTAAAGACTAACACTGTTTAAGCTCTGTTAAATACGCTAACATGTAAAACTCATGGAATCCGCCCATGGAGTGTCAAAGAAGACAAGATTCTGACTCAACACGTGAAGCAACAATGCGGTGTATGGCAATTTGAAGGGCAGGGTTTTGTGCTGAATTGTACTCCTGGCATGTGAATTATGCAAGTGGATCAAGAACTCGGTTAGATTAAGAACCTGAAGGCCTGAAATGTTCCTCATGAATGGTGAAATCTCCCCTTGGAGTTGAAGACCAACCATAGAAATTGAAATAACATGATTTGAAAATGGGTCACATGCAACGCGAGGCCAGTTGCAGAGAAGGTGGCCGTCAGCATATGAAACTATGGCTAAGTGGCTACAATTGAAAGGACTATGACCACAGTCAACATAATCCTTACGGATAACATAAATATGGATAGTAGTAGAATATTCAATTGCAGTTTGCTGACATAAAACCCCAAGTAAATGAAGCCACCCACTAATATTCTCAAAAAACATGACCCCATTTGTGACAGAGTGTGTTCACATTGCATGCTGAAAAGCTAAATCATTAGCTGACAAAGAATGACTATATATCTTAAATTTGACTTGACTTAAAGTCATTCCGATATAACCAAACCGGTTGCATCTTCCATTGATTGAGGTGCAACATAAGATACGTCAGTTATTGATGATTATCCACAAAAGGCAAAGGTTTAAGAGAAAGGGAGAGGAATTACAAATGGTAGATATGGCTATCCATAGAACTCAAAAACAAAGGGGGGGAAAAAAGAAACTATCCTTGTGCCACCACTCTCATGCTTAGAACCTAAAATGGTTTCTCTTACATATTATAGCACTCCAGTCCTGGTTCCAGACATAAGGATCAGAAGATAGTTTAAATTAAATGTGATCAAGTTAAGGGGTTAGCACTTCGCAACACTGCTACTTTAGAAATGAGATTGTCTCATCAACAATGCTATGTCAACTATATACTTTAACAGAAAATTTATAAAAATCTTCAATTTTTAAACTACATGGACTTAATTAAAAATTGAACCTACAAATTATTAAATAAAAAATCATATAATGTATGAAGCAGGCACACGACGAGTAGTCTTACAGAGGAAAGGGGTGCGAGATGGGGTTGAATGAGGTGACGAAAATGGGAATAGTCCTTGAACCACTCATACTGCTCCTCCTTCGAGAACCTCTCATCCCTGACACCAAGGAAAGGAAAGGGAAAAGGAAGCATTCAATTTCTCGATAAATAAATTCAGAAAAATGGAAAATTCTCAAAGCAGCTTTGATTAATATTATTATTGATTAATATTACCAGTAGGAAGGATTAAGGTACGCCAATGGAGTTGAGGGTGTTGCCGTCGGGTGCCTATCGTCCATTATCCACTCCGCAATCCCACCTCACCTATTGCAATCGATAGAGAGAAAAAATACTACATAATATAGAGATTAAAAAAAATTATTGAAGTTATTTAAATATTACTTACATGAGTCAGTTGCTTGTCTACTCTGATTCTCAGTCAGGTGGCTGTCACCTTGATTTGGAACCCTGTTCAGCATAGCATCACCACCGGTATGCAAGCATCATTTGCAGTATTCAACACTCAACAGTGCCTAGCTCAACAATGGAGTGTTCGCGTTACTCATACCTTGAGAGAGGGGAACTCGAGCGCTGATTGTCTCGCGAAGATGGGGATCCACCAGCAGCTTCCTCTCGTCGTCCTGCTTGCGCCGCCGCCGGAGCTGAAGCCTTGGCTTCCGATGGATAAGTCGAGACTAGGGTTGTGTCGTTTTTTGGAGGCCCTGTTTTCGTGGTCTCTGGTTTTTGTGTTCTTTTTTCTTTTTCTTTTGTTTTTTTGAGTAAATAGGCAATTTGGTACTCCGTTTCGTAAATCGCTTAGGAATTGGTCTCTCACTTTAAAAAATAGGCAAATTGGTCTTTTAATTTGTAAAACGTTGATCATGTTAGTCTCTCCGTCATCTTAGTCAACAAACGGCGTCAAAGACAATGATTTGTCATATTAAATGCACAGTTGGCACCCACGTGGACCCACACGTGGCAACCCGATCATAGGGACCAAAATGACAGGGACCAAAAAGACATGTTTCCTAACCTCTTTCTTCCCTGTTCTCCTTCTTCTTCCACCGTTCTTCCTCCCCCACGCCTTCTTCACTATATCACACATCCCACAAAGCAAGATCCAACCAGATGCCAACACCAAATCTTGCAAAATTTCTAAACTGATATTGAACTACAGATATCAATCGGTTCTCTGCCTCGTGCCTGCAAAATCAAAGTACAATGAACAAGGTCTGCAAAAATAAATAAAAAAAGCTTTTTTCTCTTGAAAACCACAAAAAATTATGAAGAAAAAAATGGGGGCAATTAAAGAACTTTTTGAAAGGGAAAATGAGGGTGCATAGTGATGCTAGGTAGTACTTACTTGGCATAGAAGCGTAGAAGGGGAATATCAGGGCCATAGATTTTGGTTTTCTGCTTAACTTGAAGGAAACCCACAAGGCCACCATCCGAGGTCTCTTCAACGGAGATAAGACCATGGCCAATTTTGGTGGCATTTGATGAAGAAGAACTCACCCCAACTGCGCATAGAAGAAGAGTTACAAGAAAAGAAGATAGACATAGAGCAGCTAGACGGTGAGGATGGGGGATTAGGACACTGGACGGTGAATCCCCAGTTCTTCACCTTCCCCTTTTTTCTATTTGCCTTGTTGTTCACCCACCCCTATCAACAACAAATCATTTTCCCTATTTCAAAGCTCAGGAGGGCCATCGACCACAACTTCATCGCTGGTTTATATTCCATCGGAGCACATGGAGGCGGTGTGGGTGGTGCGGCGTGGTAGATGTGTAGGTCGAAGGGGACTGTCACGATGGCGGGGAAGAAGAAGAGCAGCGCCGCCAAAGAAGGACAAGGTTTAGGAATGGAGGTGTGTGATCGAAATAAGAAGGAGAACAGGGAAGAAAGAGGTTAGGGAACATGTCATTTTGGTCCCTGACATTTTGGTCCCTGTGACTGGGTTGCCACGTGTGGGTCCACGTGGGTGCCAACTGTGCATTTAATGTGACAAATTACTGTCTCTGACGCCGTTTGTTGACTAAGATGACGGAGGGACTAACGTGATCGATGTTTTACAAATTGAAGGACCAATTTGCCTATTTTTTAAAGTGAGGGACCAATTCCCGAGCGACTTACAAAATGGAGGACAAAATTGCCTATTTACTCTTGTTTTTTTGTGCCTCGACACTTCTTAGTTTTTGGCTTATTTACCAAAATGGATTAATGTTTATTGAATTTTATCAAAATGGTGTAAGTTGAAAAATAATTATCTGGGTGGGTAAGTCGTAGTTGTAGTTGGCGATTTCTCTTTTTATTTTCTCCTCAAAATGAAGGTCGTCAATACAAATTGAGATTTTTAATTTTTAATTAAAAATAAAAGAAGTTGTCAATACAAGTTGTGACTTCTTTTGTTAATTAGAAATAGAAGAAGTCGCTAACATAAGTTGCGACTTCTATTTTTGTTTTATTTATGTGAAATTGTAAACTCCAATTGTGACTTTTTTTTATTTTTTCTTAGTTATTTTAATTTTCTTGTAATCAAAATAATAAGACATATATAACGGTAAAAAAAACTTGCATACTATAACATAAAATAGAAACTAAAATCCAATTTTTTATAACTTTAATAATGTGATGATGTCCCACAAGGCGGACGCTGTCTTGTGCATAGCTGCTGAACCGTTCAAAGTTGCTCTATTTCTTGTGTTCGACTACCTCTTGTTTTGACACCGCCGCCTCTTCTTCTTACACCGCCACCCCTTGTTCTTACATTGTTGCTTGTTGTCTATGAGATCATACCGCGGTGCAAGAATAAGAGGCGCGTTGGTGTCAGAACAAGAGATAGTCGAACACAAAAAAAAACAATCTCGAAGGGTTCAGCTGCCACGCACAAGACAGTGTTCGCCTTGTGAGACATCATCACATCATTAAAGTTATAAAAAAATAGATTTTAGTTTCTATTTTATGTTATAATATGCAAGTTTTTTCTTACCGTTATATATATCTTATTCTTTTGATTACGAGAAAATTAAAATAACTAGAAAACATAAAAAGAAGTCGCAATTGAAGTTGACAACTTCATATAAATAAAAAAAAATGGAAGTCGCAACTTGTATTGGCGACTTCTTCTATTTTTAATTGAAGAAATGGAAGTCTCAACTTGTATTGGCCACTTTTGTTTTGCGGAGGTAAAAAAATGAAGTCGCTAACTGCAACTGCGACTTATCCCATCTAGATAATTACTTTTCAACTTACTCCATTTTAGTAAAATCCAATCAACATTACCCCATTTTGGTAAATAAACCACACTTTAGCTTTTTCCTACCTAAAAAAATTACATTTGTATTTATTATTATTATTTTAACTTTAACAATTTAAAAGCATTTTTCTTCAATAATTTTTTTTTGACTGGTTAAAAAACAATTTATAAACATTTAAATAATAAATTAAGCAAATGCTGAGTACATTGGTTGAGAAATGAAAAATAAAAAGTTTCTATTTAGATGTGTAACTTTTAAAATTAATAATTCGGTTTTCAATAAAAAAAATATTTTAAATCTTGATTCCAATGGTTAGGCACCAATATATTTGAACGGGTCAATTGTTATATCAACATCAACATATTTAAAACCATTTTAATAATTTTTTGGCTTAAATATATTTTAGGTTCATGTAAAAATTTGAATTTTGAATTTAGCTCCTAAAAAAAGTCAGAGTTTTTTCTTGCTCTATTTACTTATTTTTTTATTTTAGTCCCTAAAGTGAATTGACTTGTTAGGTAGCACACTTATGACTCAATCATCATTCATATATACATGGCACAAAACGCTGATATGGTCTTTCTGATGTCATCTCATTAAACCTACGTGGTTTATATGTCATCTCACACATCTCAATAAAAATATAAATTTCTAACTTAATTCTTTTAAAAAGTGAATTTTAATTTTAGTCCATTTTTTCCTCCACCATCCCCACCCCCACCTCTCATGACTTCCCCCTCTCCACCACCATCCCCTCATCTCATGACTTCTCCCTCATCCACCACCACCCCTCCTTCACCCCCCCCAACTCCCTTCTCCCTTACCTTTCCCATCCCTCATCCCACAGCTTCCACCCCACATCTTGTAAGGATTAACAGAGCCAAAAAAACTTGAAGAAATGACATTATTTAAAAGGATCGATTCTTATATCAACATCAACAAATTTGAAAGATCGATTCTTATATCAACATCAACATATTTAAAACCATTTTAATAATTTTTATTATTATTTTAATATAACTTACATTTGTTATATGACATTAAAAAAGTCATTAGTATTTTCGCGGTGACACTAGGGTTCCTCCGTGGCTCCGCTTTGTTTTCTTTTTGCCCTTTTTATTTTTATTTTTGCTTTTTAGCTTTTTCTGATTTAAAAAAATCATTAGTATTTATTTTTTAATTTATCATCATTTTTTATATAAAAAAGTAAATGACAACTTCTTTAAATGACAATAATTTTTTCTATGTGCAATCAATCAACACTTGTAACATTTTTTAGGGAAAAAATAGAAATAAAAATGTAATTTCGTTTGGCAACCTTTTTAAACTATTTGACGATATTAATGTAAAAACAGTTTTAAGATTTAAAAAAATGATAGACTGAAAGGAACCCAAATGTTCCTTAAGCACTTAAAATGTAAAAGCTAATGAAAAGCAAGTAAAGCAAATAAATTTCTCCTTTCGAGGGAAGGACCTCCTTCTACAAAGCTAAAACTAAACAACTAATTTCATTCATATTTTTCTTCTTGTCCTCATTCCATATTGGGGGGTACATTTATAGTGTCCCTACTTTTATTCTAGACCCTTCTAAACCATATCTTAATGGGCCCTACCACATACTCATTTCTCATAATATTTGGGCCACAATAATGCATTTGGGTCATTATATTCCTTTCCCCTTCACTACTACCTTGTCCTCAAGGTGGATTAAATAAAGCCCAAAATATCATTAAAATGTACTCAAGCCCAAACATTAATTGATTGCACATAAAAAAAATTGGAACCAAATTGACCCATATGTCCCATAACTAAAGCGGCTGGCCCAAGTATGAAGGAAAAGGGAAACAAAAAAGATCAAAAAGAACTTGTCTGATAAAAGAGAAAATAAATGACCCGAGTCCAAGTTTCCATTGCAACCCTAGTGCTCCTTCCTTGCATATGAGGCGCAGCTTCTAAGAAATTAGGCGTACCATACTTCATCGGCGATTTTCTTTCTAAATGTCTCTTTCTTTACTTTTTTCTTTCTTTCTTCCTACCTTGGTGGTGTAAATCGTAAAGGAAGATGGAGAGGGCTGTGTGTTGGCGGAGATGAGGTTGCAAGGAGAAACGATGAATGAGCTCCACTAGGATCGAAAACGAAGGTGGCGGCCGCGACATGAAGAAGGGACCTCGTCGGAGACAACAGTGGCCAGAGATGGGGCCGCTCAGAAAAGAGACAATGTTCGCAGGCGGCGGCGATGTCGGTGCTCACCGACATCGAAGAAAGCCAAAACTGGTAGCCACGAGTCAGAGACAGTGGTGATGGAGGTGGTTTGGCACGCGGTGGCTCCGGTGGTGGTGGGGTCGCGGCCAGATGGTGAGTGACGAGAAGTTTCACCGCTGTTAACGACTCCCTCTCTGTGAAAGTCGCCAACTCTGGTGGATGCAAAGGTGGTATTTCAGGGGTCACCTGAGACATTAATGGCGAATCTGGATCATGTTATGCTTCTTGATCCTTCTCGGAGGTGATGACAAGCTTCGGTGATGACGCCTGCATGTCAAGGATGGAGACATTGGCAGTGACAGAGATGTGACGCCCCAAATTTTCACTATGAGAGATAGAGTGTTAGTAAAGGGGAATTATTGTCAATATTAGGATTTTGATGAGATTAAAAGTGGTTTGGTGCTGACGTAGAAAGTCAAACGGAAAAGTCTGTAGACGTTTTGACTGTCAGAATAAGAATATAATGATATAGAAACCCTAATTGGAGTCAGAGAAGTGATTTGAGGATGTAAATAGTGATTTTATAATATTTGAGGATTTTAGGAATTTATTTGGAAATTTTCTGAGAAACGGATAAAAATGTTACGGTTTTGGTCCCTATAGTTTGACTAGGCTGGACTGTGAGTGGATTTGGAGACCAAAACATGTCTAGAAATATTTTTGAGGATGCCAAATGATGTTTTACATTATTTTAGAATTTTAGAAATTATTTTGGGAATTTTTAGAGTGACAGACAAAGAATTGCGGTTTTGGTCCCTGTAGAACGAGAACAGGATAGCAGGGAGAGCAGGTGAATGCCAGAGGCTTAGGAAATGATCCAAAATCAACCAAAAGAGTACCCAATGGTGTTTTTACAATATTTATGATTTTTAGAAATTTTCTGGGAATTTTCTGAGAAAGTTCATTTTTACCCTAAGTTACGGGTTACGGTAAAAACCGAAAAGTTACCGTAATGCTTCTAAGCTTGATCTTTATGAACCAAGACCTTTGTGGCACCTTATTTTCATGGTTTAGGACTTATTATAAGGTTCATGAGAGTTTTTACCTCAATAGGTAATTTTTGGATAATTTTTACTATGAAATACAAAAGTTACCACACTTAATTACCTTGGAAACTTACCTTTTACCATGGTTAAGGTGAAAAATTATTTTCACCCCTCCCTTGGACAGCTGCAGCGCCTGGATGTGTATGAGGAAGAGTGTGGAAACTTCAAGCACCTATGACTCATAATATTAACCAATAAGGAAAAGCCAAAGACTTGATATGGTTTTTATGACTCATTATTGTCATAAGTGGCTTAGAAAAAAATCTCCACAAGATAGGAAAGGAGAGGGAGGCGAGCTGTACAAGGGAGAAGGAGGAGGAGTCTTGCTTCATTTTTTTCTCTCTTTTACTCACACACCATAGCCATCATTCCACTTTCCTCTCTAAGTTTTACTCAAAATAATCAAAGTTTCTAAGGGTTTGCTTTTGATTTTGGGAAGCATCAAGCTACTAGGATATTGGTAAGAACTCCATGGCTTAAGTTTTCATTTTCTTCTTCATGGTTCATGAGCTTAAAGTAGTGTTTAGTTCATCTTTCAAGTGTTAGAGATTGTCCATGGATGAGTAAATTTATTTGGTATTTGGATGGTGTTGTGTTTGATTTGGAAGGAGTTAATCAAGAAGGAGGAGAAGAGGAAGAAGAAGGGCTTGAAGTTAGGGATTTTCTTATACTAGCAAAAGGAAAGAGGTAAGGGGAAACTCTCTCTAGCCACCATAATTGTATAAGCTTGTGTGGTATGTAATTTTTATGCTTTGATGATGGTGCCTTATAGATACTTTTGGTGGAAGATTCCTTAGGCTCTTTATGAAAGGATTTTATTTATGTTATTGGTAAAGTGATTGTCTATGTGTTGGTGGATGATTGATTGAGTATGGGTGAAGGATTGGTTGTGTGTTGATAAGTGATTTTTCTTATTTATTGATGAAGTGATTTTCTATGAGTGGATGGAGAGATTTCTCATGAGATTGGTGATATGAGATTTTAATAAAGGCATGAGTATGATATTCTTATGAGTGAGGATTGGTACTTGGGGAAAGTTGATAGATTGGTAAGCTTAAAACTATGTTTTTGAAGAAAATTGGATATTTAAGTGCTTATCTAATTGTGTTCTTGGAAATCAATTTAATGAACTAGGGTTCATGAAGCTAAAATCTGGTTTTGGTACTTAAAAATGATAGGAATGGAGTAAAGAATCAAACTCTAAAAGAGAACTGAATTTTCGGATTTTTGGCTAAGTTTCCAGAACTGTTCACTCCCCTGGTTTGAGGGTTTTCACAGGTGTGAACGTCTCTGCCCTGCAAACACTGTATGCGAGAATTCAGGGGTCAAAATGTAATTTTTGAAAGATTAGGGGCAAAAGTGTAATTTTGGAAAGTTTCAAAACAGAATGTAGAAATGTGATTTTTGAAAATATAAGGGCTGATTTGTAGAAGGAATATTTTTGGGCCAAAAGTGTAATTTTCAGAAGTTTTGGGGCAGAAATGAAAATAAGGGTATTTTTGGGTCAGAAATATAATTATAGAAAGTTTGTCTTAAAAAGGGTTTTTCCTAGTGAGCTATAAAAGTAAAAGGGAACACAATATAAATTGTGAAATGTAAATGCTTGGTGACATGAAAAGTGCAGTGTGATATAACTGCTGTGTGATGTGTGGAAGGCTATGTGCCATAAGCTGTGTGTCATTAAATGATGTGTACTGTGTGAGAGGATGTGTGTTGTTTCATTGGCTGTGTGCCAGACTGTGTGCCATTTAATGCTGTGTGCTATGGAAAAGGCTGTGTGCCATTCAATGCTGTGTGTTATGTGATGGGTCTATGACTGATTGTCATTGGACTGGATATCTATGGATTGTGTTTTATTGGGCTGGGTGCCAAGTGCTGTGTGCAAAGGGTTGTGTGTCAAGTGCTGTGTGCAAAGGGCTGTGTGCCAAATGCTGTGTGCAAAGGGCTATATGCCGGGCTGTGTGCCAACTGCTGTGTGCAAACAAAGTAATCTCCATGGAGTGCGGGCTAAATGCTCGTGACTGAGTGTCGAATAAATGAGGAGTTTGGGGAAAAGTAATCTCCATGGAGTGCGGGCTACGCGCTCGTGACTGTGTGTCGAATCTGTTATCAAGAGATGGCCATTAGAAGTGCTTTGTGTGAATACATGTTTATGTAGAATTCTGGTGATATGTATCTGTGTGAAACGATGATGCTTCTGTGTGAAGTTGGACATTGTGAACTGTGTGACTAGTGTCTGTGTGACCTAGTGGGATATGTGAAGATGAGATGTGACTTCTGTGTGAAGAGATGTCTGTGTGACTTAAACTGATTATGCTACATATGCATGTGTGAGTGATTTCTGCTATAAATGGTCATGGTATGATTTTTGCATGAATTTCTGTGGTATGCTACTTGTATGATTATGGTGATAGTGCGAAAGAGATTTTGACCCTTGCCTATATGTTTTGTGCTCCTTGGAACATGATTCATATAGATGGATCACTAGCTGGGTGGACCTGTCAGGACTCGAGGATTGAGACTTACCCTGAAGATGAGTTAACTTAGTGGAAGGACGTGCGGGATCTAATGTGGGTTAGAGCTTCTTACAAAGTTCTTAGTGCTTGACCAGCATAGGGAGTCAGTATTCTTTTGTAAAGGAACAGATTTCTATATGATGTATTAATTCCAAAAATGGGTTTATGAAGAAAGAGATAAATTTTATCCAATAATTGCAATTCATTTCCATATGTTGAGTCTTGAGTTATTTATGTTTATTTTTTAACATCTTTTAAGAAAAAAAATGGCAATGAAAATCCATTTGTGAAAATTAATCAAGTTTGTCAGAACTTTTCCGAAAGAAAACCAGACTTAATGAAATTTATTTTCCGCGGTTGGGTTGGTTACTTAAGTGTGACGCTCTCTGGAGAAGAGGGTGTTATATTAGTGGTATCAGAGCTGGTCGAGTCTTTCGGGAATGTTTGGGTTATAGGTTTGTTATGTTTGTGTTGTGTGAACTCTGATGAATGGATTGGCTGTGTGAATTCTTTGTGAATTTTAATCGACTATGTGAACCCTGTGTGGATTCTTACTGACTAGGAATTCTGTGTGAATTTGGAGTGACGGTGAAGTCCGTGTGAATTCTGAGTAATTGGTGAATTCTGTGTGAATTTTGTTTGAGTTATTGATTGAGTTAATTGAGCTATGTGCTGTGTGAATTCTGAATTGGTGGATTGTTTTGTTATATTCTGGAAAACCTGGTGCCGAGGTGTACTGGAATGGGACGGTACAGCTGAGGAAATCTAAGACTGTATTGGAATGGGACGGTACAGTCGAGGAGAACTTAGTAGGATTATTCGGTACTACCTATGCCAACGATACTGTACAGGTATGGGACTGTACAGGAAAGGATAACCTTCTATAAAGCATGTGAGTGAGGACAAAACATGTGGTTGGAATCCATGTTGGTTTGTAGGGACAAAGTCGTAAATCTGAAAAGTAACCAGGCAATTACAGAATAGTGTAGAATGGGGTTAAATCTGTGTGATTGTTTTCTTTGGGAAATCACTGTGTGGGATTGTTTAAAGTGTGAGACTTCTTGGATGGGTTCTGATCGGTTTTACCTGTGTGGTTGCCTTGTAGGAACCCATGGCAAGAAGGGCAAACCATGATGATGGGGAGTTGGCAAATGCTATCCGAGAAATGGCAGCTGCTGTGGGTCGGAGAGATGGTAACGGTCAAAATTTGGCGGACTTTCGTCGTGCCAAACCGACCCAGTTTAAGGGGGGTTATGATCCTGAGGGAGCAGAATTATGGATTCAGGAATTAGAGAAGATCTTTGAGGCTATGGCATGTACGGATGAACAGAAGGTGACATTTGCTGTGTACATGCTAGTGGGTGATGCTGAGTTTTGGTGGCGTGGGGTACGCCAGTTGTTGGTAGCCGGGGGGGACAGCCATTACTTGGGCTGTGTTTCGTGAGCGATTTCTTGCTAAGTATTTTCCTGAGAATGTTCGTCATAGTAAGGAGAGGGAGTTTCTGAGCCTGACACAAGGGGAGATGTCTGTTGGGGAGTATGCTGCTAAGTTTGAGTCGCTCTCCAAATTTTCCCCGTATTTCCAATTGCATCCTGACCAGGCATGGAAATGTAAGAAGTTTCAGGAAGGGTTGAAATATGACTTGCGGGAGGCAATGGCACCGCTGAAAGTGAATGATTTTAGTGAGCTAATAGAGCGTTGCTCTATGATTGAGGAGACCAAGAGAGGGAGAGAAGTGAAACCTAAGGATTATGGACCGTCTAGGTCCGATAAAAAAAGGGAGGAGTATGACCAGAGGAAGCCTTACAATAGACCACAGGGGAATCAGCAACCTTATCGCCATGCTACACCTAATTTTGGTGGGGGAAGAAGGTTTAATTCGAATGGCCAGGGTGATAGTCGAGTGTGCTATAAGTGTAAGAAACCAGGCCATCTGGCCGATGCTTGCCCACAGAAGGGGATATTGTGTTATAGGTGTGGGAAGATGGGGCATATTGCTAGGGATTGTCGAATGGTGAAAGATGAGTCAATCGCAAATAGTGCTAAGGCGAGTAAGCCAATGACCTCTGGAACGGTTTATAATTTGACAGCTTCACAGCAAAAGTACCATGATGCAATTGCACAAAGCAAGAACTTACGATATGACGGCTGCGGAAGTAAAATGACTTTTGGGAACAACAAGTGAAGATATTTCTACGAGGTTTTGGGAGCCTAGGACAATACGTTGTTTTGTTTGGTGTGTTTTAGCTAAGGATATACCAAGTTATTAGTAGACTTAAGTTATGACAGTCAATGTTGGTATGTAATCTTTTGGAGATATCCTATAGGTGTGGAGCCTAATAGGAATGCTTGTAAACATTTAATATATATATATATATACATATATGTTGGTGTGTTTCTATGAGAATAATGTGTTGATTGTGTATATATATGCATGTATGAAGGTGTTTGGAATAATTATAATTGATTGGTGTATGGTTTGGATGATGATGGGATTAGTCATGAAATTATTATTGTTTTCTCATTGCTTAAGGTCAAGGCATAGGCCTGATCAACCTATTGGCTTGCTGGTAGCAGAGAGATTGCAATGATGATTTATATGAACTGATCTGTCAAATTCCAAGAGTGGAAAAGTGAGGTTTTCATTTCAACGAGAATGTGAGTGTAGCTGCGAAATTTCGAGGACGAAATTTTTTTTAAGAGGGGGAGAATTGTGACGCCCCAAATTTTCACTATGAGAGATAGAGTGTTAGTAAAGGGGAATTATTGTCAATATTAGGATTTTGATGAGATTAAAAGTGGTTTGGTGCTGACGTAGAAAGTCAAACGGAAAAGTCTGTAGACGTTTTGACTGTCAGAATAAGAATATAATGATATAGAAACCCTAATTGGAGTCAGAGAAGTGATTTGAGGATGTAAATAGTGATTTTATAATATTTGAGGATTTTAGGAATTTATTTGGAAATTTTCTGAGAAACGGATAAAAATGTTACGGTTTTGGTCCCTATAGTTTGACTAGGCTGGACTGTGAGTGGATTTGGAGACCAAAACATGTCTAGAAATATTTTTGAGGATGCCAAATGATGTTTTACATTATTTTAGAATTTTAGAAATTATTTTGGGAATTTTTAGAGTGACAGACAAAGAATTGCGGTTTTGGTCCCTGTAGAACGAGAACAGGATAGCAGGGAGAGCAGGTGAATGCCAGAGGCTTAGGAAATGATCCAAAATCAACCAAAAGAGTACCCAATGGTGTTTTTACAATATTTATGATTTTTAGAAATTTTCTGGGAATTTTCTGAGAAAGTTCATTTTTACCCTAAGTTACGGGTTACGGTAAAAACCGAAAAGTTACCGTAATGCTTCTAAGCTTGATCTTTATGAACCAAGACCTTTGTGGCACCTTATTTTCATGGTTTAGGACTTATTATAAGGTTCATGAGAGTTTTTACCTCAATAGGTAATTTTTGGATAATTTTTACTATGAAATACAAAAGTTACCACACTTAATTACCTTGGAAACTTACCTTTTACCATGGTTAAGGTGAAAAATTATTTTCACCCCTCCCTTGGACAGCTGCAGCGCCTGGATGTGTATGAGGAAGAGTGTGGAAACTTCAAGCACCTATGACTCATAATATTAACCAATAAGGAAAAGCCAAAGACTTGATATGGTTTTTATGACTCATTATTGTCATAAGTGGCTTAGAAAAAAATCTCCACAAGATAGGAAAGGAGAGGGAGGCGAGCTGTACAAGGGAGAAGGAGGAGGAGTCTTGCTTCATTTTTTTCTCTCTTTTACTCACACACCATAGCCATCATTCCACTTTCCTCTCTAAGTTTTACTCAAAATAATCAAAGTTTCTAAGGGTTTGCTTTTGATTTTGGGAAGCATCAAGCTACTAGGATATTGGTAAGAACTCCATGGCTTAAGTTTTCATTTTCTTCTTCATGGTTCATGAGCTTAAAGTAGTGTTTAGTTCATCTTTCAAGTGTTAGAGATTGTCCATGGATGAGTAAATTTATTTGGTATTTGGATGGTGTTGTGTTTGATTTGGAAGGAGTTAATCAAGAAGGAGGAGAAGAGGAAGAAGAAGGGCTTGAAGTTAGGGATTTTCTTATACTAGCAAAAGGAAAGAGGTAAGGGGAAACTCTCTCTAGCCACCATAATTGTATAAGCTTGTGTGGTATGTAATTTTTATGCTTTGATGATGGTGCCTTATAGATACTTTTGGTGGAAGATTCCTTAGGCTCTTTATGAAAGGATTTTATTTATGTTATTGGTAAAGTGATTGTCTATGTGTTGGTGGATGATTGATTGAGTATGGGTGAAGGATTGGTTGTGTGTTGATAAGTGATTTTTCTTATTTATTGATGAAGTGATTTTCTATGAGTGGATGGAGAGATTTCTCATGAGATTGGTGATATGAGATTTTAATAAAGGCATGAGTATGATATTCTTATGAGTGAGGATTGGTACTTGGGGAAAGTTGATAGATTGGTAAGCTTAAAACTATGTTTTTGAAGAAAATTGGATATTTAAGTGCTTATCTAATTGTGTTCTTGGAAATCAATTTAATGAACTAGGGTTCATGAAGCTAAAATCTGGTTTTGGTACTTAAAAATGATAGGAATGGAGTAAAGAATCAAACTCTAAAAGAGAACTGAATTTTCGGATTTTTGGCTAAGTTTCCAGAACTGTTCACTCCCCTGGTTTGAGGGTTTTCACAGGTGTGAACGTCTCTGCCCTGCAAACACTGTATGCGAGAATTCAGGGGTCAAAATGTAATTTTTGAAAGATTAGGGGCAAAAGTGTAATTTTGGAAAGTTTCAAAACAGAATGTAGAAATGTGATTTTTGAAAATATAAGGGCTGATTTGTAGAAGGAATATTTTTGGGCCAAAAGTGTAATTTTCAGAAGTTTTGGGGCAGAAATGAAAATAAGGGTATTTTTGGGTCAGAAATATAATTATAGAAAGTTTGTCTTAAAAAGGGTTTTTCCTAGTGAGCTATAAAAGTAAAAGGGAACACAATATAAATTGTGAAATGTAAATGCTTGGTGACATGAAAAGTGCAGTGTGATATAACTGCTGTGTGATGTGTGGAAGGCTATGTGCCATAAGCTGTGTGTCATTAAATGATGTGTACTGTGTGAGAGGATGTGTGTTGTTTCATTGGCTGTGTGCCAGACTGTGTGCCATTTAATGCTGTGTGCTATGGAAAAGGCTGTGTGCCATTCAATGCTGTGTGTTATGTGATGGGTCTATGACTGATTGTCATTGGACTGGATATCTATGGATTGTGTTTTATTGGGCTGGGTGCCAAGTGCTGTGTGCAAAGGGTTGTGTGTCAAGTGCTGTGTGCAAAGGGCTGTGTGCCAAATGCTGTGTGCAAAGGGCTATATGCCGGGCTGTGTGCCAACTGCTGTGTGCAAACAAAGTAATCTCCATGGAGTGCGGGCTAAATGCTCGTGACTGAGTGTCGAATAAATGAGGAGTTTGGGGAAAAGTAATCTCCATGGAGTGCGGGCTACGCGCTCGTGACTGTGTGTCGAATCTGTTATCAAGAGATGGCCATTAGAAGTGCTTTGTGTGAATACATGTTTATGTAGAATTCTGGTGATATGTATCTGTGTGAAACGATGATGCTTCTGTGTGAAGTTGGACATTGTGAACTGTGTGACTAGTGTCTGTGTGACCTAGTGGGATATGTGAAGATGAGATGTGACTTCTGTGTGAAGAGATGTCTGTGTGACTTAAACTGATTATGCTACATATGCATGTGTGAGTGATTTCTGCTATAAATGGTCATGGTATGATTTTTGCATGAATTTCTGTGGTATGCTACTTGTATGATTATGGTGATAGTGCGAAAGAGATTTTGACCCTTGCCTATATGTTTTGTGCTCCTTGGAACATGATTCATATAGATGGATCACTAGCTGGGTGGACCTGTCAGGACTCGAGGATTGAGACTTACCCTGAAGATGAGTTAACTTAGTGGAAGGACGTGCGGGATCTAATGTGGGTTAGAGCTTCTTACAAAGTTCTTAGTGCTTGACCAGCATAGGGAGTCAGTATTCTTTTGTAAAGGAACAGATTTCTATATGATGTATTAATTCCAAAAATGGGTTTATGAAGAAAGAGATAAATTTTATCCAATAATTGCAATTCATTTCCATATGTTGAGTCTTGAGTTATTTATGTTTATTTTTTAACATCTTTTAAGAAAAAAAATGGCAATGAAAATCCATTTGTGAAAATTAATCAAGTTTGTCAGAACTTTTCCGAAAGAAAACCAGACTTAATGAAATTTATTTTCCGCGGTTGGGTTGGTTACTTAAGTGTGACGCTCTCTGGAGAAGAGGGTGTTATAAGAGACATCCTGGTAATGGTGGTCACCGTCGTGGTGATTCAGATCAGCGGATGTATGGAATGTGGTTGCCGCTGGTCACCATTGTGAAGACCCATAATGGCATATTGGTGAAGTATTGGTTGTTGGATGAAATAATTGTGGACTGTTGGTCGTTGCATAACAACGGAAATTGGCGATGGTGGAGGCTCAATGGGTAGATGAATGTATGGTTGTTGAATGAATGAACTGGGTGATGGTGGTGGAAGGCTAGCAGAAATGGACCGAACTGTAGCACTACAAGTTGAAATGGTGTGGTGACAGATTTGTTGAGATCTCAAAATCTCGTGGAGAAGGAATTGAATGGTGGGGTTGACAGATGAGTCCATGGCTCTCGATGAAAGCACCAATGAAAGGAACCCAAATGTTCCTTAAGCACTTAAAATGTAAAAGCTAATGAAAAGCAAGTAAAGCAAATAAATTTCTCCTTTCGAGGGGAGGACCTCCTTCTACAAAGCTAAAACTAAACAACTAATTTCATTCATATTTTTCTTCTTGTCCTCATTCCATATTGGGGGGTACATTTATAGTGTCCCTACTTTTATTCTAGACCTTTTTAAACCATATCCTAATAGACCCTACCACATACTCATTTCTCATAATATTTGGGCACAGTAATGCATTTGGGTCATTACATAGACAAGTTTTCCTTCTATAGTAAAAATGTTTGAAAACTTTGAGTTCATTTTATCGGTTTCTATTTTTCTCCAAATAGAAAACACAAAACAAAAACAACAAAAATCTCTTCTTGAAGTTCTGTTTTTAAAAACAATAAAACAATAAAATTCCTTCAAATAAGTTTTTAAATTTTGTTTTTAAAAACAGAAAATTGTTTTCCAGAACAAACCCTATATCTTCCTAAATATCCTCCAACATGTCATCTTGGAAAAATATCCTCTCCTTTTTTTTTCATTTCCTCCATTAGCATGTTTTTGGGAAAATAAAGGTACATTTTGAGGATTTTTCTTCATCTTCCTACCGCTTTATAAAGTAAGTATTAAATAAAAAATTAAATGCATTTATACATAAATGCTCATTTAGTAAGAGTTTAGTTAAACTATTTATATATATACTCTCTTAGACCATTTATTTCCAATGAAAGACTTATTCACTCATTTGAATTTCCAACCAGAAAAACAAACTAAGAGTAATATAGGATAACCTAGCAAATATAATTTGCAATCAACAAATAAAATATTTTTAGAAAGACCTCACATACAATTTTCATAAATTCATATTTTATATTTTTTATAAAGAAGATAAATTTTCTGTATTGTAAGAAACATTTGACAAATTTGAAGCTACACACATTCTAGTTTTTTATTTTGACAAAAAAAGTATGGACACAATTTTAAAATTATTCTAGTTATAAAAATTGCAAAAAAACAAGAGAGTATAAAATGACATTTTTCTATTTATAAAAATATGTGTTTGTGATAAAAAAAATAGACTCTAGATATGTTTCGTTAATTAAGATCTCATACTTTATTACCAATTTGAGATATTTTAGATGTTATTATGATAATAAAAAAATTTAAATTAAATTTTTTTTTGGTAATGCATATGACAACGTTAAAGGTTTTAAATCTATCTATAATGAAAAAGATTAACATCACAGTTATATATAGTATATAAGAGATAACATTTTTCTTAATTTTAACAAAAAAATTAAAACAAAAGACCTCTAAATATGAACGATTTTTGTTAGATAAATTACGAAGTCTTAATCGACACCAAGTTGTTATATCTATAAATAGCTATATACAGTTGTCAAATGCCTTTCATGGTCCCTGCCCTAGCCAATTCATATCAAATCAATCTTGTCCAAGCCACTTAATAATTACATGTAAAATCAAAACACCTCACACACTTAGATGTACCATACCGTCGAGCCTATAAAAGTAACAAAAAAAACCCATCCATACACACACAAATTTATCATCACCAAAAGCAAAGAACAAAAAATCTCTCTACCATGGTCATCCCCTCTTCTTCTCCTGTGGTATGCAATGATTATCGTCCAAGTTCTACATTTTGTCTCCTTAAAACATACTTAACGTGCTTACTTTTTAAAGGCATGATCATCTATGTAAGCTCACATTTAACATTAAATGACATTGTTCGCAACTATTTACTTAACAATAAAATGGTTTATGTACAGGTTAACATGAGGTTTACCTCTAAAGCATTGATATTTTTATTATCAATGCCTGTGTTGCTATCGACCACAACAAATGCAGTTTCTCGGGGGATGGCGAATGTGAAGGTTATATCAAGTCGGCTACTTATATATCTGAAAAGTTTGAAATGAAAGCTGGAACAGTTTCAGAGAGATATCTTTTGGATATTGAGTTTCCAATGGGTCATGTTGGAGTCAAGAGTTTTGATGCTGAGCTAGTTGATGAAAATGGAAATTCTGTACCACTGTATGAAGCATACCTCCATCATTGGTTTGCAATAAGATACCACCAAAAAATGAATGTGTCTCACAACCCAAACAATCCTCTTGAGGGTAGCATTTTTAACAAAAACGATGGAGAATGCAATAGTTATCTGCTTTCACATTTTTGGGGCTTGGGAGGTGAATCACGAGGAACAGTTTCGAAGCTTCCAGAACCTTTTGCAGTAGAACTAGGCAGCCCTACATCTGTTCCACCGGGCCATAAAGAGAAATGGCTCTTTAATACCATGGTCATTGATACACGTGGCACACACAATAGGAAAGCTTGCGCTCAATGCAGATGTAATCAAATGATTAATCTTCCAGAGAATTTTCTCAATGTCACACCTGACTTTAATGGCAAACCATTAGGCTCGAATTATAAAGGAGGACTCTTTTGTTGCAAGGATAACTTCACATGCAAATTGAGAAAGGATTTTGAAGCCCCCGAGAGAAAGCTTGCCCTAAGATACACAATAACATGGGTAGAGTGGAACCAACACCAAATACCCGTTAGGTTTTATGTACTTGATTCCGCTGATCGTGTGAAAAGAAACGGTTCCCAAATAATCCATGATTGTAAGGTAAATAAGGGCTTGTTTGGTTTGTTGATTTATTTTTTGTTTTCATTTTTAATTACAAAAGCCTCACTCTATTTTTACTTCTATTACTTATTTTTAAAGATTTTTTATGAAAAATAAAAATGAAAGCATATTCTTACATGGAATATGTTGTACGTTATTCAAAACACGTTGTAAATTAATAGACTCTTCAATTTCGGTTAAATTTTGAAAAATAATAATAGAACATTATTTGTGTTTAATTTGTTACAGGTAGAGTTTACTATTCCGGCAAATCATGGTAGAGATCACTCCCCTCACATTCAGAAAGCAAAAATCCCAATGGTAAAAGGCGGTTATCTCATCTATGGCTTTGCACATATGCATACAGGTGCTATTAATGCAACTCTATATGGACAGGTGATGTTCAATATTCGTCATCGTTCTCTTATATATAGTCTTTATGGTTTCGTTGGTAGGTAGAGTGCATTTTATTAATTAAATCATGTGAGCTAGCTTGACATATTACTTAAGTGACAAAATTTCTTCTTTCCATATACTTGTAAGAAGTCATATATTATATATAATGCATCTTTTACTTCTAAAAATCATGTTTTCGTTAATTTAGGATGGAAGGACTTTGTGTAGTTCAACACCAAAATACGGAAAGGGAAAGGAAGCGGGAAATGAGAAAGGTTACGTTGTTGGAATGTCTTTTTGTCATCCGAAACCTGGTTCAATCAAGATTAACGATGGTGAAATTGTGACCTTAGAATCCAGATATAAAAGAGGCTTTGTCACTGGAGCTATGGGACATATGTACATCTATTTGGCAGATCGACTACCAAGAGAACCTATATATAGACCTCAAACTAGTACTTTGATGTAGAGTTTCTCTATTGCACATGTCATCAGGTGGTTATTATAACATTGAAATAAATAACTGGAAAGTTTCTTCCAAGAGACTTTCACTTGCTAATACAACTCTTGACATAACATTTAGTTGCTTGGAGTAGTAGAAATTATAGAAAAAAGAAATTGGCATCAATTATAGCGTGATGTCCTTTTCTACATTTCCAATCAAGGTGAATTTATACTCAAGAGGACGATTTGTCCCAACGCAACACCGAGAATTAGGGGTGTTCGTGGGACGGGTTGGGACGGGTTATGCCCAACCCTCACCCGGTCCAAAAGTTTAATCAGGTCAATTCTTGAGACCCGAACTCTATCCTTAACCCGATATAACCCGATGATATGCGGGTTCAATGAAGACCGGGTCAAAGTAGGACAATACCGGGTTGACCCGAGGGACATCACATAGCATTGTCAGACTAAGATTTTAAAATATTATCAAGGACCAAGAAACAAAGATGAAAAAATTTCTCTAAAGTTGAGCGAATCACACCAGTGAAAACGCTCACATCCCTGGTGTGAAACAATCAGTTTCATACTGCATCCGCCAAACCAGAGCTAACCACAACTGGGCAAAATTTTCCACTCCTAGTGTGAGACTTGTAGGCCCTCTTATGAAACCTCCCGACTTGGAGCCCCAGAAGCGACCACACCCTTAGAATCTTTCACACCCTTGGTGTGGTCAATGTTGATACAAAGAACTTTCCCAGCTTAGTGATAATCACAGCTGTGGAAGGTTTCATACCTCAGATGTGAGAATACCAATCTTGACAAATCTTCAAATGATAATAAATAAAATTATAAAACAAGTATAATAGGGACGGGCCGGGTGACCCGAGGGTCAACCCGAACCCGGCCCGAACCCGGGTTGTTAAGTTAGACTGTCCTATTGTCCTTTTCCTTTTGACGGACTCGGGTTAGACCCGGCCCGAAGTCATTGGGCCGGGACGGATTGGCGGGCCGGGTCTTGTACACCCCTACCGAGAATCAGTGGTGGAGCTTGAACAAATTAATATTTTGTGTGGCCAAAATATCAATTTGTTTATTTTTTATCTTTGATTTTTTGATATAAATTTACCAACTACATAAAAAAGATAGAAAAAAAGAGTTAAAAAAGACTATAAAGTCAATATAAAGGTTTAGGAAATAGGGAGAGATTAAGAAAAAAATGAGTGGGTTAGGGTCAAACAAAAAGAAAAAGAAAAATTGAAAAAAAAAAAAACAAAAATGAGGTGTGGGGGCGAAAGGTTGTGGGAATGGCAATGGGAAATGTGGGGAGTGATTGAAAGAATCAAAGAAAAATAAACATGATAAAAAAAAGAGATGGGAGGGGCGTGGACAAACCAGAAGGTCGAGAAGTTGAATGAAAAATGAATACACAGTGCAGTAGGGACGGCTACCGATTACTCTTATTTCATCTTTCCATTTTAACTTTATCTAATGTTAATATATATATATATATAATTTTCTTAAATAAGTTTGGGAGGGAGAAGCCTCTCCTCTGTCTTAATTAACCAAGCTCCGGCAGTACCGAGAAGGTTAAGATGAGAAAATGGGACAGTGAGGGAGACGAGAACATTGATGAAGAGACTATGATGGACATTCGGTCTTTAGATCAATCATTTAAGGAGATGTTATTTCACTTTTGTGGAGTATTGGAGAGCAACCTTCAAAAGAACTAGGCTAGGGCGACTACCATTGAAATTATAGAAATGCCAAATGTTTTTTAAATGGTACGTTTCTCTTAAAAAAAATATTATAAACATGTTATCTATGAAGGCCCGTGGATGGTGGGCAATCATTACTTATTGTTCAAAGACGGAGGCTTTTCTTCCTACTAAATGCCATATTTGTTATCCACAATCAGTTATCATATGCAGATAATAACAATAATTTATAATAAATCAGTCTTTTTTCTTTTTAAATTCCGAACTATGTTTATCATCACATTTATTCTTTTTCATCTAGCAAATTTTTTTATTATATTTTTAGTAATTAACTAAATAGATTAATAATTTGCGTTTTATCATAACTCATATTTAAAACAAGAAATTGAAAAATGGAATGAAAACTTTCAATTACTCTTTGATATATAAAACTCATTTTAAACTATTGCTATAAATATAAAAATAAATCAAACAAATCAATCAAGTAATATATTAATAATTATTTTTACAAATTATTTTAAATGATTTCTTAATCTTGAAAGATAAATACTTCCTATTATTTAAAGTTTTCTTATCTATTATTTTCTCATTTATATTATGTAATCTGGTTTATATTTTTGCTAAATTTGTTTTTTATAATGTTTCTAGTAGCACGTAACAGGATACAATATATACGTGTTTAAATAATTAATATAAGTATTCTTACTTTACAACTAATATATTTATCAAGCAATAAAGTGAATATGTTTTTATTTATTTTTTATCTAACTAATTTATTAAAATATTTATTTTATCTCAACATATTTGAATTTTCTTTTTCTAAATTAACTTAAATTTAATTACATGACTGAAAATCAAATAAAAGTAATTCATTTATGTGTATCTTTATCATAAAAATTACACTGAATATTTTTTCAAATATAGACTTATCTTGATTATAATTTTTTTAGTTATAACAATTTTCAAAATGATTGTTAAGAAAATGACGACTTATTTAAAATGAATTGTAAAGTTATTAATAAAATATTTGTGTTAGTATAATTATTATATATACACATATATAAATAACATAACAAACCTAATTTGCAATGTGTATATGATCCAAGATTACCCCCCCCCCCCCCACTAGTTTAAAAACAAAACAATTCTTTCTTTTTTTTGGTCGAACAAAACAATTCTTTCCAAATCCAAATTATAAGCACATAGAAAGCGAGTGACATTAATTGATAGGCCAAAATGAGAGTCACAGGAAGGGGTACCATCTTTTGGAATGATAATATGTTGTCTGTAAATAAAATTGTGCATGAAAATAATAAAAAAAACAAATGAAAAACTGAAAAGTATAACACATTTTTCTTATTTAAATTGCGACTTAAGAAAAGTAAATAACAAAAATGATCAACAATGCTCGTTGAGTTTCATCAAAAGATCATTAATTAATAAATAAATTGCATGGCTGAAAATTTTGATTCGCATAAGTGCTTCGAATCTTCATATTTGAGAGACCATTCTCCATATGAGTTGTTGCATAAACTATCCTATTTGCTCCAACAATTATATCACAATTATGAGTTCAGTAATTTTAGCCGCAAAAATAAAGCCCAAAAGTATAGTATATATAATCAAGGGTATGCCATACAACATACACACAATAATTTGCATCTCTAACCTTGTTTGATTCCCTAGGCAGACAGTTCCTAGGAATTTCGGAAGGAAGGCATTGGTGATGTAGGAGGCTTCAAGTCCTCATACCTGAAGTTCATTTGCATGAGATTATAATGTAACTAAAATACTGCCCCAAAAAACATAAAATAGATGTAGATTAAACTTGCAATATATTTTTAAAAACCGAGCACATACAAGCACCTAAGCATAATAATCATACATAAAAAATCTTCACAAGGGGTGAAAAATAGAGATCTTGCTGGGCAAAAAGTTAGGTCGGAGAGAGTTGGGAAAATATGCTTCCAATGGGATGAATCATAAACTACAATAGTGAGCTTGGTACTACATCATGACCCAAAGCCTTGATGCATTTGGTCTACTCATCTTTTCACTCACATGGTTCTAACCTAGTCTACTTTCGTTAGAGCTTAATTGACCTTATCTTATTATATAAGCACTTACGTGTAAGTATTTGGAAGAACTTATAATAATAACTTATGATATACCCATAAGTTGTTTTCAGTTTATTTTTATATGATTCTCAAGATAACTTATGGAAATAACTTATGCAGAGTTTATGCCAGTAAACTCTTCTATTGCAAAAGCACTTATTCATATAAATGCTTATTTAATAAGCACTTAATTAAGCTATTTACTCAAATACCCCCTTAGTCCATTCATTACCAATGTAAGACTTATTCACTCGCTCGGATTTCCAACCAAAAAACAAACTTACACTAATACATGCCAAGTGTCCTTAGCTGCTATTTCCCTCCCCCTCTTTCTCTCTTAAGGAATGAAGAACCTTTGGAGAAGAAATAAAAAAGACATTTAAGGCAAGTTGGGGGAGGAGCTCACATCGTATAAGGCGAAAGTGGTCTTGACTTCAGTTCAGAGAGATGTTGTCCATCCTTTGGTTTATCTGCTACTGAAAGTTGAGCTGGTCCATTGCTTGATACTGTATCTATCTCGGGCACTTCATCCGCAGTAGATGCGGATAGTGATATAGTTGGTGCATTAGGGGATGGTGAACAAGGAGGCTTTAAGTCAGGATACCTGCAGGTATAGCATTGCCTTAGAGAACAAAGCCTTAAACAAGAAAAAAACAAACTCAAGTTTTTGCAAAGCCTTTCAAGAACTACATAGTATAAGGTCAGATGCTAATGCAAGGCCACAACGTAGGGATACCACAAATAAATGTACTAAGTTGTTGACAAGAAGAGTGAAATTGAACTTACATAGAGTAGGGAGAATTACAAGAATTTGAATCCAGAGAAGGATTCTTTTCAGCAATTTTGCCCCCTGTAGATGGAGACACAGATTCCACTACTGTTAAGGCAGTAAGAGGTTTATCATTGGAGCTACTTGGTGTTGGGATTGGGGAAGTGGGAGGTTTCAAATCCTCATAGCTGTCAAAGCAAAGAGCATTATATAAGAAAGCTTGTAATGTGTATTGCCTTTTTCGACACACACTCTATTATTAGTGAAATTCACGCGGGTCCCAATAAAATGGTGAAACCCACGCGAATTTCATCTAATAATAAAGAATGTGTTGGAAAAAGTGTATTAGACAATTTATTTATCACTCGCGTGTAATCAGGCTTACGCAACATAAGGAGAAAGAGATTTCTGCCCTTTTGAGAAAAATGTTGTCTGAGAGGTGCCATCTGTTGTTCCTGGCACACTACTTGGAGTATCTAAAGAACTAGGTGTTGGCACTGCATCACTGATCTTTATCTGTTTCCCACCACTAGGCTGAACCGGAGAAGGAGATGTTGGTGGCTTTAAATCATCATAACTGAAAAATATATATAACATATCAAATTAGTTATTTTGCCTCCACAGTCCACATTGAAAATTTACCTTACAAATACAGGAGATGCAGAACCAAATTATTCAAGCCTCTCTCATTAATGATGCATGCAACCAAACACCAACAAAGAAGTGTTCTGTGGTTGACTAATGTTTCTATAAAATCTTTATAAATTGCAGTAGGGCCCGATACTCATGTAGGGTGTTGTAAAGGATAAAAAAGTGGTTTATTGTGTCCTAATCCTTGTAACTTTTTACAGCAAAGTTAATCAGAAAGAGTAATAGATTTCACTAAACAATATTTAATATCTGTTGTCTAGGCAATATTAGTAATCTGGCTTACACAGTATAAGGAGAAAGTGGTTGTTTTGCCACTGGTTTAGGTTGTGCTGTTTCTTTCTGAGGGGCAATGCTAGGTTCTGCTGTCACAACATTAGCAGAGGGATCTGGATCACTGACAGCTACAATATCTGGTTCCTGAACCATCACAAGAAACAATGAATCAATTAGTAGGTCTTGTTAGTAATAGTAAGGTGGAATGGTTAATGATGAGCATTGAGCACCCTCAGTGGGATGGTCAGTTTCTTCTCATGCATGCAGATGCTAATAACAAAACAATAAAGTTGAACTAATAGGCAGAAGGAACTCAACTGTATGTTCAACCATCCCTATTTCTTAAGACTGAAAATGACAATGTTTTGATCAAGTTCGAAATATACCTTTAACAAAACAATAAAGTTGAACTAATAGGCAGAAGGAACTCAACTGTATGTTCAACCATCCCTATTTCTTAAGACTGAAAATGACAATGTTTTGATCAAGTTCCAAATATACCTTTAACAAAACAATAAAGTTGAACTAATAGGCAGAAGGAACTCAACTGTATGTTCAACCATCCCTATTTCTTAAGACTGAAAATGACAATGTTTTGATCAAGTTCCAAATATACCTTTAAAATGTAATGTATAAGGAAGGAAGTACCTTGGGTGAATAGATGTAAGGGCGTTGAGAAGGTATCTTTGCAAGAAGTTCCTCCATAGGTGTCAGCGGCGCAGTTGTCTCTGCAATTACCTCCACTATTTTACAATATGAAAGATCGCGATTCTTGGCCATGACTGCCATGAGTTCAGCAACCTGCAATGAATTATGAGTTATTTTAGCTCTTGGTTAGTACTCACTCACCAAATATTCAACAGGCAGTCCCACAATTTTATACTGAAATAAGAAGACAGCATGATTGATAGGAAAATAAGATATACTTTTGGTCCCTAATCCCTATAAAATTTATTTTTACTGTTTGTGTCCTAATTAAATTTATTTTTCTTCTTTTAGTCCTTATTGTTAACTTTTTTTTTTTATAGGGAAGGGGGATTCGAATTCAGGTGTCAAAGACTATATATATTGTTATATCATAAAAGTTTGGCCCCCCTCAAACTTTTGGTCCAAGCTCCGCCATCGGCTACACACATGAAAACATTTTGCATGATAAGTGTTAGATATTTTTGTGGGGATTTCAAAAGTTTTAAATTATTATTTTATCTATTTTATTGGATAAGTTTTGAACTTGAAGCCTTATCAGGATTTGATCTTATCCTTCCCTTTTGAACCAAGTGCATGAGGGTGTCTAGGTTCATCCTTATCTGCTTCCTTTCCTTAAACGCCGATAAGATCAAATCTTTTTTAACGGCTAACTGATAAGATACAATCTTTATCAACTTATTTTTCTCCTTTTTGAAACTCCTCCTTAGCCTATAAATACCGCACTACTCACCAAGCATAAGTTGCACCACTCACTTCTCCTCTCCCTCTCTTATGCAATTTCTTTCTTCTCCTCTTCTCTGCCATAATTATTTTTTATCATTTTATTTTCCTGGCTTACATTCGCCTTGTTTTATTTCTCGAGTTCAGATAGCCCGGTATGTTCATCGCCGAAAGAGCCTGTTGAATCCTGGGGGATTTGCGCGACGCACTGCGGATAAATCCTTAAGGACAGTGTTTACACACGCCTCAGGTTTTCTACTATGTTCTTATGTTTTGTTTTGATCCGATTGAAGGTGCTCGTGATGTTTGTGTTGCTGCAAATTTCTCCAACAATAAGTACCTGAAGGTTTGACACCTGACCCCCAAATAAAGTATCTTCAGTTGATAGGGTTACATTATGAGTTTCCTTGTAAGCATCAGTAGGCCTCTCCATGCCTCCAGGTCTCACTATCTGAAAAGAGTGACAAGATAATAAGATAATTAGGACCCTGCAATTGGGTGTAAATTAGTATTACAATGACTTACTGTGTATGGAAGTCCACTGGCTAGCAATGCTTCTTCTGCCTTCCTTTTCCAAATCAGGACTCCCCAAAACAAACTTCAGAAGTAGAACTAAGCAATCAGTTGAACTGCTTTATGATGTGAACATACAAATATAATTATATAACTACTGCTTGACTATATGAACTACAAATATGCAAATTGTTGGACACAGCTAATACATGAGAAAGCTTTCATACTCACTTGAGAATAGCTGCAGGAAAGCCAAATTTGTTTGTTCCCAATGAAGTAACCAATATGAAGTGATTTACTTTGGCAACAGTTGCTGCATATGATAGAAAGAACAAACATTTTGTATTCAACATTTAGTACAGTGTAAATTAATTAATGACTGTTCAAGACATAAATATAAACACAATGACAAATAATAAACATTAACTGCTTTGGCCTGGCTGAATCAGTATTTGTAATTATTGAAATTTCAAGGAAAACACTTGTGTCTGTTTTAGATTTTTGGTGTTTCAAGATAAGGGCTTAACAAAGTTTGAGCAATTAACAACGAAAAATTCAATTTTAGGACAAATAAAGACAACAATGTGAAGAAAACATAGAGCACTAAAACATAACAATAATGAAAGCTCCTGTTAGTTACCAGCATCAATTAGATTTTTGGTGGCCCGGTAATCTATTCGACAAGGTCCAGTAATGTCAAAAACTTCCTTCTCACTGGCACCAATGCTACATATCACTGTGGATGCATTCCCCAATGCTGATCCAATTTGATCTGGTTTCTCCAAATCACATTCCACAATTTCAAGCTTCTCTACAGCTGGGCTAAAAACCAAAAACATTCTGTTATTGATAAACACAGTCACAGCAGCATTTTGTCAATGGGAACCAACAGATGGTGATCTCAAAGATTTCTTGTCTTACCTTGACTCCCTCCACTTGAAGCATCAAGCTTCAATTGTTTGACACTCTGCATATAAGTATATCTTTAATGCATATCCAATCATCCATTTTAAGAAGCTAATTATTAGTCATATTACTTATTAATCAACTACTCTAACCAAAGAATACCTTGTAGTGAATCGCCAAAATCGTCCATGAAATTGTCGTCCATAAGATTATTAATATTTCAAATTAGTCTCTGAAACTGAAAATTCTCGATCACATTGGTCTTTTGGGTCAATCAATTTAGTCCATGAAATTATCCAATAAAGACTAATATGATCGAAGATTTTCAATTTCAGGGACTCATTTAGAATATTGATAATTTCAATGATTAAATTAACCGTGCAATTCCATAGATTAAATTGGTGATTCACTCATAACCTTGTACCTCAACTAGTGCTCCAGCTCTCTGAGTACTCCGCACCCCAGCTCTGACTCTAAAACCAAGCTTTATAAGCTCCCTGTGTGAAACCGTCACTACTCAACTCAGCGTTTTGCAAGAGTTACTATCTTAATTAAAAAGGTAAAGCAGAGTAACAAAAGTACCTCACGGTTCGTGAACCAACTTTTCCAGTAGCACCCGCAACAAATACTAAATTGTCATCCTTGGAATCAGTTTTCTCAGGAACCCCCTCAGCTGAACCCGTACTAGATCTTGTTGAACCTTGAATGCATTATATTGTATATATAAGTTTAACATTCATATATAGAGGTCAATGAGTCAATCACACACCAAAAAACCATACTTTGGAGCATGTTATTGTTGTTATTAAAAGAAGAAGAAAATGGGGTGGGAAAGAATCTTGGCATGAGTGCAAGAGAATATATATATATAGTGTTGTTTTTATCACCTGAAGCTTGAGGTGTGGTGCTACGGATTCTGTTGTTGTTGGTGGCTCTTGTGGTGTTGTTGAAAGGGTACCTCATGAAATGGGAGTGTTTGGAAAGCTTGACATGGCCACAACAAGGTTTGTTTGAAGACCCTCTACGTGTCAGAGAGGAGGGAAGAATGGTGGTTGTTGCGGTAAGTGACTGTACTGAGAAAGCCTCCATTGGCATAGCTTGAATGAAGGATGCTCAATGAGAATGGGAAATGTGAAGTGGTGAACAGTTTTGAATTGATCATGTTATGTGTTAGTTATTATGTTATTATCCAGTAGAATCTTCATTCATTGGCAGCAGCGCAATCCCTCGACTATGTGTGGATATGATATGATGGCATGGCCCTACCAGCTGGTACCAAGTTTTGTGGGTTATATAGACTGCCCAGCAAAGGCATGACATTTGAGAAAAGATAATGTTGAAATACCATGTTCAATGCAATTCTTATAAGATTTTAAGCAATCTTCATCTTATAAATTGATATTAAGATATTAAGCCTAAATTCTTTTTTTCATAAAAGAATCGTAATTATGGTATTTGGTCCCCAGTGACACCTCAAAGTATTCCTACAGTTTTGATCCTTTGGGTTGACTATAAGACTAATCATCGGTTCAAAATCCACAAACTCAGCATGTACTATTAATTGAGCTACGCCCACGATAATCTTAAATTATTTGATAAAAAGAAGCCTCATTCTAAGAGATAATAATATATTCTTTTATACACTCTTTCAATTTTCAACTATTAAATGAAATTTATGAGATCCCATCAAATTATGTGGGACTCATATAAATTTCATTCAACTATGTAGAGTGAATTGAAAATGATGTGTTAGATAATGTATTAATGAAATTTCTCTTTTCTCGAATTACATAATTACATTGAATAAAGAGGCACTAGGATTTAATTTCATAAATATAGTATTGTTTTGACTTTAGAAAGAATGATACGTTATTTTTTACCAAAGAAAAGAATATGTTGGAAAAAGGAAATTTATCTTTTAAATTAAATTTGTAGGTAAAATTCGGGCACTATAGTTTTTTCTTCATAATTCAGCCTGTCATATATTTGACTATTTGAACCTTTCCTTAGTCAACTTACTTTTGGGGTACGGAAGTTGTTATTCTACGGTCAAGCGCAATATGCTCGAGTTTATTAAGCACATTGAATGAAAAGAAAGCAATATATTCTTGCAAGTTATATAATTAAACTTTTCCCGAATCATAGATTTGTATATTGTAATATGTAAACAAGTTCTCAATCTCTGACAGAACGTGTGAGCTGTGGGCAATCACCCCGTCTTCCTTCGACAGCGGAACGTCCAAAAAGAGGTTGCAGGGGTAACGTGTGAGTTGTGGGCAATGCAACCGTTTTACTTATTACAAAGGAGAAAGACAACATTACTCCGTGGGTGAGGATAAATGGTCGATGCGCATTGAAACGATTAAAATTAACCGAAACGATTAAAATATAGAATTAAAAATAAGGAATGTCTCACAAATTGACATGTAAGCAATTTCTTGAATGTGGGTTAATTGAGAGCGCTGAAGTGGCAACGCCAGAGCCTGCGCTTCTAAAATTATATAATATATAAATAGATAGATAATAAATTAATATGTGGCAAGTTCTTAAAAACACTAGCAAATGTTCTGTTTGCACAAGCATTTATATGGAATATAAAAGTTAATTTTTTTTACTTCAATTAATATATTTAAATGATAATAAAAAATAAATTGAAAATATAAAATTCAAAATATTAATTTTAAAATATCAAAATTAATTTAATTAATAAAATTCTTTTAGGGAAACACTTATTATTACGAAACGAGTTTTCACGAAAAAGCTTCACAGCCGTTGGATTCTTTTTCTTTCTCAGGTGAATTCTCGTTTATCTGTCTTATGATCTCTCATCTCATTGGCTGGTAATTTCGTATGATTTCGTGGTCAAAGATTTCGTAAGAATTAACACGGCTCGTTATTTTAATGATAACTTGCAAAGGGGGGGACAGGGGGAGATCACCTTACCCTGAATTCAGTGGCATCAGATTATTGCTTGCATAAGGTAATAAAATTCAACGGAGTAGCAAAATGCCGGTCTACTTATGCTACCGATAATAAATACAATGTTTCTTGGTCAATAACTAGTTTTATTAAAGCTTAAATGAATTTGTCCTATACATATTCGTTTGATGATCCAAGGGGCAGCTTATAGAATAGTGATTATGAGTAGTTGTAGAAATACGGCAAATGAATAAACTAATAATACATTACTACGGTATACACCTACTGGAAACTTTGATCTCATATATACATACAGTAGAACAATTTAGACTTGATATGGATTATGGAACCATTGTCTATATTAACTGATCACTGATTCACACTAAAAAAGAACCCCCCCGGGGGGGGGGGGGGACAACAAAGTTAGAGATTAAACAAATTAAAGAAAACAAAAACATTATTTGATTAAATGACTAATAATTGATTGGATTGCGTTAAGTCTCAAGATGGAAACATTTTTCCTGGGAAAGCTGAGAGATTTATTTGAGTTGTTTTCCACTCTTCAATTTTATTTGAACCTTGGTTGCTATGTAGTTCGTCCCAGGTTCATGTCACTCCATGTGTCTTGCGACAATTTTTTCTTTTTTGTAAATACCTGTTAATTACGAGAGCCATAAATTAATGTTGAGAAGGTCGCTCTAATCGAACAGGAGTTAGTGGAAAATACGGAAACAATCCACTACCACAAATTGAAATTCACACGACAACCGTTAATTATATTCACAAAATAAACGTGGACCTAATTGGGTTTGAATTAGCAAATAGTAGAAAATTCCTGCCATTACCCGATAGAAACACCTTAACATGAAAATTATTTAAAAAAAGTTAAAGAATTAATAGTTTTATATGGTAAGATATATATTTTTGACCAGATATGGTAAGAAATATTATATTATTCACCAAAAAAAGACCAAATTTTGACAAAATTCATCGTACTGTTTTTAAGAAAACAAATGAATGAAAGAAAATAAAAGGATTGCTTATTCAAGTATTCCATACGATGAACAAGCACTTTATTTAATTGTAAATGTAAATTAAAAATATATGTTTAATGGTATTTAAATAGTAATAAAAAATAATCGAAATATAAAAATATAGATATTAAAATATTTAATATTTAAATAATTATATTCTATTATTTTATTATATTTAATATTTAATTGAGAAAATATAAATAGTAACTAAAGAATTCAATAAAAGTAAAATATTTATTTGATTAAATAGCTAACTAAGAAATAATTAATATTGATTCACTTTATTTAATATTACAATTCTAAATACATGTCATCACATAAAGATATTACGTGACTTCATGGAAATAAAAGTATGATGTGATTTATGTGAGATTAAGAATAAAAACTTAATTTAATAATAAAATTAAATACATATGTTAAACAACTTTAGCAAAAATTCTCACAAATAGTGACAATTTAGCTTCGTTTTTTTTTGTAAAAAAAAATGTATTTGTGTTGTGCGCTCCTGGCTCCCCCAACTCAAAGGGGCACATGGCAGACGGAGCTGATTAGACTATATAACCAGACGCACAGAGAGAGGAAAGGATCAAATAACTAAACAGATAATAAAGATGTTTTATTTTAGAAAAGTATTTATAAAATATTATTTTCAATTAATTAAATGAAAATATAACGGTGTTCAGTGTTCACTCCTAAAACAACGTGGCTCAACGGGTAAATGAACGAAACCGGCCTAACATCCCCATCCTCCGAACTAACTGCCAAAACCGTTCTCACTCACCTAACCAGAAAAAATTTAGAGAAAGAAAAAAAGAAGCAGCTAATATGTAAAAATATAAAAACAATTCTAATAAGTAGTAACCGCATTTAATTATTAAAAGACAAAGAAGCTTATAAAATTTACCAAATCATCATTTCCTTATTTATATTCAATTCACACAAACCATAAAAAATAAAAGACGGAACACGAGTTTTTTGCAGCCATAAAACAGTGTATTGTTGTTGTTGTTGTTGTGTGTTGTGTTGTTGTTGACAGGCTCTGACCGTTTCTTCTTCAATCCAATGGCTTTCTGCGCGCACCTTTGCCGTCTGCCGGCGACTCGCATCGACGTCCCTTTGCCTGAGAGAATCCGGTGCCGGAAAGTGTTCTCCGTCCGTTGTTCGTCGGGTCCCGATTTCGACCCGAAGGTGTTCCGTAAGAACCTCACCAGGAGTGAGAATTATAACCGCAAAGGCTTTGGTCGCAAGGAGGAGACCCTCCAGCTCATGAATCGCGAGTACACCAGTACGTGTTTCTTCTTCTTCTTCTTCTTTTACTTCACCCCTTTTTCCTTTTAAGTCACAACAAGTTCTCTATTTTTTTAACTGGGCATGTGTTTGATATTGGTCTCCCTCATCAATTTTCGTAACCCCATGTGAAATTGAGCTGAGAATCAGTGTTTAGCTTCTTTTGATATGCTTTATGAGTCGTGTACCATAAAAAAGCCTGAAACTTTCTAGCTGGGCATGTGTTTATCTTGGTTAAAAACTAAGAGAGGAGAAATTGGATAACTGAATTTTTTGGTTGACTTTTGTTATTCAATGGATTTGTCGAGATGATTTTCTTCTTCTATTTCATGGAAGTTGAGCTCAAGGTTAGTTTTAAGCTTCTTTGGATATGGTTTATGCATGTGTTTTTATTAGGACTTTCCTTCTGATATGCTATGCTGCGTGGTTGGTATTGTTTGTTATGTTTTGTTCACTGTGTGTATGTGAATGTGTGTGTTTGTAGTGATTTTGTGTGTGCCCTTTTTATGTAATTTCAGGTGACATCATTAAGACTTTGAAGGAAAATGGATTTGAGTATACATGGGGTAATGTCACTGTGATGCTGGCTGAAGCCTATGGATTCTGTTGGGGAGTCGAGAGGGCTGTTCAAATTGCTTATGAGGCGAGAAAACAGTTTCCCAATGAGAAAATATGGCTTACCAATGAAATCATCCACAACCCAACTGTCAATAAGGTAACACATATTTCCTATTACCGCGTCAATGATCTCGAGTTTTTGAATTGATACTTTGAGGTTATATCAAACAGTTGACGAATTTGGTAAAAATTGATTCGTGTTCTGAACTTGATCACTGCCTTGTTTCTTGCACTGACGTGCCGTCTTTTTACATGATAAGTAATGTTGATTAGTGAGCTTGATAAATTATTGATGCAGCGGCTAGAGGAGATGGCGGTGCAGAATATTCCCATGGAGGAAGGAAAGAAACAATTTGAAGTTGTCAACAAGGGCGATGTAGTCATATTGCCTGCTTTTGGAGCAGCAGTGGATGAGATGTTGACTTTGAGTGAGAAAAATGTTCAAATCGTTGATACAACTTGCCCATGGGTTTCAAAGGTATATATCTGTTAAGGATGGCTTTCTGTAATGCTGATTTGCAACAATTCAGTTCATATATATAAATATGCATGAGCAGATACTGAGATTATTTCTTCAATGAATTGTTTGAAGGTATGGAATGTTGTTGAAAAGCACAAAAAAGGAGATTATACCTCAATTATTCATGGTAAATATACCCATGAGGAAACTGTAGCAACTGCATCTTTTGCTGCAAAGTATATTATTGTGAAGAATATGGCAGAGGTTTGTTCTAAGTTGCTGCTAATAGTCATTTTTTTATGTGTGGTGAATGCCTTAACTTGAAGAAATTTGTTGTAATTTTTCCATTGCCGATAACTTTATCCAGGCTGAATATGTCTGTGACTATATTCTTGGTGGTGAACTTAATGGATCCAGTTCAACCAAAGATGCATTTTTAGAGGTATGGCTTTTGTCATGTGATTAATATTGCTTTCAAAACCCTGTGGTTATTCGTTATCATAATTACTTTATCGTTTTGTACAGAAATTTAAATTTGCAGTTTCTGAGGGCTTTGATCCAGACAAGGACCTGATAAAAGCAGGCATTGCAAATCAGACAACTATGCTCAAGGGAGAGACTGAAGAGATTGGTTAGTTTTTGTTTGTTTGTTTGGAGTTGGGGGGAGGGGGACTCTCATGTTTATCTCTTTATAAATTATAAGTACTTGTGAATTGTGATATTTATTTTACTGATCGGTTTGCAGGGAAACTAGTGGAGAGGACCATGATGCGCAAATTTGGTGTGGAAAACATCAATGAGCACTTCATAAGCTTCAACACAATTTGTGATGCAACTCAGGTAGCTTCACCCCTCTAGTCCTTGATGTTTTTGCTTATTTTGGATTAGTCAAACTTAAAATGTGATTGCAGCTCTTGTTAAGCCAGTTATAAGTTATGATATATCTGTGGCATATATTGGCCAGTGGCCATTATATATGCCTTAGTTGTAATCAACAGTTGAATTGAATTTTATTTCAGGAGCGGCAAGATGCTATTTACAAGCTGGTGGAGAAAGAAATGGATCTTATGTTAGTAGTTGGTGGATGGAACTCGAGCAATACATCACACCTGCAAGAGATAGCTGAGGAACGTGGAATTCCTTCTTACTGGATTGACACTGAGCAAAGAATTGGTCCAGGAAACAGAATAGCATACAAGTTGAATGTAAGCATGGATGAAAGAGATTTATACCTCATTAACTGTTGTTAGCTCTTTTCAGCCTTCACTATTAATAATAATGTTTATTTGTTTTGATCTTTCAGCATGGCGAGCTTGTGGAGAAAGAAAACTGGCTGCCACAGGGTCCAATAAAAATTGGTGTAACATCTGGTGCATCCACACCAGACAAGGTAATTTCTCTTGCCTTGCGCGTGAAGTGATACAAACTTGTAGCCTTACATTCTTATTCATTTTTGTAAATCTCTCCAGCATAGTTCAGCATGTTTTGTTTTCAGTTGGAAGATTGCAAAAATACGTTTAAACCCAAAGTAACTATAACGTTCCTTTTGGACAAACGTATTTTTAGACCCAAACATATGTTTACAATTAAAGACCAAACATGCCCGACATGCTATTCCAATTCAGATAGTTAGTGCAAATGGTCCTTATCATATTTACTTAAATTTCATACACTGTGATCCTTTCAGTTTTTGCTAATAATATCCAATTCCATTCGTTTAATACAGGTCGTGGAAGAAGTGCTTATCAAGGTGTTTGACTTGAAAAGAGAAGAAGCATTACAACTCGTGTAAAGTAGGTCTTCATACATAAATAATCAATGCATAAATGACCAGGAGGGTCTTTGATTTAAATTACAGGATCTGTTTGTTCACTTGTAGAATTTATCAATGACAAAAGCTCAATGTTAAAAGAGTTGTTCCAACTGTTGCCTGTTGCTGTAGCAATGTAGCATAAGCATATATCAGTGTTTGGTATTAGTTGTCATCATAGACCAACCTATTGGCATGTGATGTGAAAGCCGCCTATGCATTTGTAAATTTTGGCCTTGTCATTTGAATGGTAATGGTAATGGGAATAGCTCAATACAATAAAAAAAAAAATAAAGGGATGTGATCTTTATGCAGTTGCAACTGCAAACTGTACATACATTATTATGGAGGTATCAAATACCGAAGATACTTTTCAGTTACCTAAATGCGGCAAAAATAACACAAGACCATAAGAGCTTTGGTATTTGGCCCTACTAAAAAATAAATAAAAAATACAGGAAATATACATGTAAATGAACTCAGTATATCTAAATAATGTCTTATGAGATGAGCTGCAGAAATTTTCAATTTGTATTTGTATGTCAAAAATACTCTATCATTGCTATATATAATCCATATAAGTTGCTATCATCCAATTGAAGAGTCTTCTTTTTCCCACCTTGATGTCTCAAAAAAAGCTATAAACTAACCAACAACACTATCAGCTTGCTTAGATAGAGATGATTCAACTATTTCAGGGACCTTATCAAGCAAGCGGTTCATCTCCTCCGGAAACTCCATCTTTGCTCTGTTAGTCTTCCCTCCAATAACAACTGTTGTTCCATCTTGTAAGGCCCATACCTTTCAATTGACCAAGAAGTTAATGAACATTTTCCTAGTGTATAAAAATTGAACAAGGATAATGAAAATGAAAGCACAGCTAAGCTACCAATGTTATGGATGTATTTTCTTTAACTCTTATAACTCGTGTTATTCGATCAATGGATATGCTGCACTAATATTGACATGAGGAGTGTTAGTAGACACTCTTTTCAACACACTCTTTATGATTGAGTGGAATTCATGTAGATCCTATTAAATCATATGAATCTTATAATCTATTTGGTGGGACCCATTTCAACACACTCTTTATGATTGAGTGAAATTCATGTAGATCTTATTAAATCATGTGAATATCGTATCCTATTTGGTGGGACCCATTCCCAAAATAGTGGGGTCCACATAAATTTCAATCAATCACAGAGAGTGTGTTAGAAAAAGTGTCAAAAAATGTGTTGTTAGCATTTCTCATATTGACATTATTATTAACCAACATGCATATGCAGATAGCGGTCCATTTCTTTGAAAAGGAACATTCAGATGATATAGCAATATTATTGTCCAAAAAGAAAACAAATCCACGCCATTGTCATTTGTCTGGAAAAAGGGAAATATAGCCAACATTGGAGAAAGAATGATACAAAAAAAACAATGTTTTTCTAAATCCATGGCACTAAAATATGCCTAGTATTACGTATAAAAATGCAGAAATTTCACCTGTGAATGAGATAAATAACTGATGCAAGTGGTGAGCATTAGAGCACCAAATCCAGCATACACAACTGGCACACCTGGGTCAGTCTGCACAAGCAATGAGTCAATGACAAAGGTGAAACAACTAACAGCAGCTAAAGGAAAATAAGTGGTTTAGTTTAAGTGGCACCTTCAAGTCCAAGCCACTACTCCCTATTGCTTCAACAATGACAATTTCTGTGCCATCAATATTGATTGGGAGCTTTGAATTCGGTCGTCTAACTCCTGCAAATTTCCCTTCCTTATCATAAAGGACAACTGACTGCAGGTCACGAGCAAGCATTGATCTGAAATTCAACATAAGTTAGTAAAAATGATGAGACATGCAGAAGATCAGTGTGTAAATATTTGCCAGAATGACCTATGAAGTTCTAGCCTGTGATGCTCCTGAGAAGTAAAGTTCTCAGACCTTCCTAATATTGAAGAAAAAAATATATATCTTAGTGTCACAGTAAATTTTTAAACACTTACATTCCCTTAACATCAGGAGATTTAATATCTCCAACAGGTAGGAAAGTACCATAAAGTTTCTTATCTCCATTGATCTGTAGAGGTGCCACAGCCAAGTTAAAAGGTCCTTCATTGTCCTTAAGAATTTGCAGAGCCGAAATACTCCAATCTGTCTGGTATATAGTGATACCACCATATCTTAAGGGATCATTTACACTAATTGTTTTCCTCATTACTTCTTTCCCATCCATGTTAAAGAGGGAAAGATCAGTGTGGAACTGTGAAACCTGCAACATAAATAAGAAAAACAAGTCATACATCAAATAAGCAAAACAGAAAGGCCATCACAGATTTGGAATGTGACTCAACAATGACAGAACTCAAAATTGCAGAAAGTTTTACACTTTGATCTCTTCCGGTCGAAATTTCATCAATTCAATGCTGAATTGGTTCCAAGTATTATTCCTACAATCAATTTTGTAGAAAACAAAAATCAACATTTACCTCTCCACTATCATAATAATCCATGTAGAATCTGTTGACATGAATCTCTGTATTAAAAGCCTCAGTCGGAGAGGAGAGAAAGCCAGTAGGACCCAGAACATCTCCTACAACAAAATTCAGCCCTTGGGGCACAGTGACTGAACCTCTGAAGCTCCCAGCAGCACTTAAAGTTCCTCCAGCCATTATCAACAGCAGTGCTATATGGACTCCAACAGGGGCCAGCCGGCCTGCAAGCCCGCGAAAAGCATACAAAGATGGTCCTTTCAAGAACACCTATAATCCAAAATTACATTTTTGTCAGCACAAAAAATGATATTCAAGTTTATTGTTGGCCAGTAACTACAAGATTTTTCCCCTTGGTTATTAGCAAATCAAAGCTCTTAAGGATATAAAGAAGAAGAAAAATACACAAATAGTTAAGCATGAGTTATTGCACTATAACCTCATATCCAGCTCCCATCAATATAGTACCAACATCTTGTATAGATGCTCTTGGCAATGATTCTGAAAATTCCTGCTTGCGTATAGTCTCCGCAGAGTGCATAAATGACCATCTATGAAACAAATTAGGCCTTCAGCAATCAAGAAATTTCCCAAACAAGGCATTGTGAATGCAGAAAGCTGACAACCAAACCTTCTTGAAACCTTGATGAGTGGGATCTGTGTTGTGTAAGTGCAGGCCATAAGGGATGCACCCAGGAGAGCCAACATTCCAAGGAATATAGGAGATGAATACATGTGATCGAAACCAAGGGCGAGAACCCATCTCCAAGTAAAAAATCCTAACACAGGATGGTCTTCAGGGTAATTCTGGAAATAAAAGTCAGGGGCCTCACCTTGATCAATAAAAGTGCCTAGCATAGAAAGGCCAATTTTTAGTCATTATGGTCATATTAAAGCACATTTGCAGCAACACACAAAAAAAAAAAAAAGAATGATTGTATTGAAAGTCAACATAACATTCATCCTAAAACATCAGGAGCTTTTGCATCAACATCTATCTTCTAAATAACAAGGATATAAAGTATAATCAACATAGAAATATTTGTGCAGTGCACATTTTAATTTCCCAAGAACTTCAAAACTTATTTATAAGATAACTGGGTGCAAGATATTTATGAATTAAGATTCTCATTCATATCGTCCTGAAATTTTCCTATTATCTCTTGTGTTCAAATACAATTTATAAATACTTGAGAAATTAAAATGCATTGCCCACCCACCAACAGCTTCCTAAGACATGTAATATTTTGAGAACTACAAAGGGTAAAAACGGGTGGTTAATTCAGACTCAAAAATAGAGAGAAGAAGAAAACTTTGAGCTTGTTTGGATAATAGCTTCTCAAATAAGTTGAAATCAGCTTTTACACTTTAATTTTTTTTAAAACTCTATTTTTTAACTTCTCCATAAGCACCTATTTACTATTTAACGGTTTTTCCTCCTTTTCATATGTAAGAAAAATAAGAATGCAATGCACAACTAACTTATGCATAATTAGAAGTTGAGCTTCTAAACTCAAATAGTACTTTTAGCACATACCCAAACCCATTAAGAAAGCAATGGTGAACATTTCCCCAATAGCCAAGGGCAGATTAGAGAGAATCTGCAACATCTTTTTGCTCAACTTCTTGGCCACCCCATAAGGGCCTCCCTTTTTCTTTGAGCTTGCTGGAACATCCCCATTGTTGCTGTCATCATCATCATCCTCTGTGAGTGGTGGAGGGGACCCTTCTGATAAGACAATCTTCTGGGACACGCCCTTCCCCTTGTTGTTTCTAGTGTCCTGAGAACTTTTCAGCTTGCAGTTGATGGTGGATGAGAGGGTATGAGCTCTCTTTGCACCGTAGTAGTTACTGTATTGGAATGGCTTGGAGTTGAAGAAGAGGCGAAAGGTTGGAACTTTGAGAAAATGGGTTTTCGGAAGACATGGATTTGAGTGGTTCATCATGGGACTCAATGCCTTCATCGATCGGACACACGCACTGTTTCAGGGGCAGTCAGCTCTCTACTAACTAACGACCACAGCGGTTACTTTATCCAGAAAAGAGATATTTTAAATTCTTAAAGGAGGATTTAATTTTAAGTTTATTTAAAGGAGGGGACTCAATACCTTTTTTTTTCCCATTTTTCTTAAACAAATTTTGCTTAAGGAAAATCAAGTTTCTTATTATTTAGACCAATTGGCGGTGAATTAACTTATTATAATAACTTATGAGTTTTTTTTGGTGAAGAGAATAACTAATGAGTTATAATATTCTCATAAGTTGTTTTTAATTTATTTTTCTAGAATGATTTATACATAAGTATTTAATTATATTTTGTAGACTTACTCAACAAGTATTTTATTAATTTGTTTATTCAAATGCCCATAATATGAATACTGGTTGTTTGGTTTGTTTTACAAACCTCAATGGGGTTTGAGATGTGCAGGAAAAATGCAAGAAAAAAAGAAGATAGAGAAAATGTGAAAGGTGATGTGATGAAAAAGAAAAAAAATAGAAAAAGAATAAAAATGAAAAAGTAAGGGAAATAAACGTGAAAATAAAATCATGGTTGCGTTAATATTATATTCACTTATATGTGCATTTCTAAACGTACAAGTCAAAAAATTTGGGTTGTGATTGCTGAAAGATAACCAAAAACTTGTTAGATTATAAGCATTAAAGATAATTATGTTGAATTATAAGCAACTCCTTTTTCTGTATTTAACATACAAACTTGATTCCCGTAGTAGAATGCATAATGATTCCGTTGTCAAATTGAATTTCGAATACAAATGAAAATTCAATATATGAGAGAGAACTTGGCATAAGGATCTGAATATCAAAATGCTTTACAATGGCATAACGCTGCATTTCCAAAGAACTCTGCGTATGATGCTTTAACCCTTCCCCCACAAAGATACAAAATGCAAAGAATAATATAAAAAGGAACCCTGGGTAGGGATGTTCAAAACCGAACCGATCCAATAAGAAAACCAAAAACCGACCCAAAAAAACCGATAACCGATTAAAACCGATTTTTTTGGATTTTTTTTAAGAACCGCGCGGTTCGGTTTGCGGTTGGCTACGTCGGAACCGAACCGCTTAATATGCATAAGGGTAACGATACAATACACCACATCACACCTTAGCTTACCATGAGTCATGTTTCAGTCACTTCATTAAGAGGAAACAAACGAAGATGCGTCTGTTCTTCACTTCAGTTTTCATTCTTCATCCTAAATTAGTAACCCTGGCAGAGCAACCGCCAACCACCCTGCCTCCATCAACCACCTAGATCGCGCCGCCGACGAAGACCCAGTGACAACCGCGAATGCGCTCCATCGCCTTCCTCACTCGCGAGATGCAAACAGTCCGCGAAGCTCCCTTTACCCACCGCGAAGCTAACTTAGGCATTGAACCTCCCTTCACCACCGCGAAGCTCCCTCTACGAGACAACCGCAAGCTTCCTCCCCACCGTCATTGAGTCACCATGGCCTCTCCCTCCGAATCTGCATCGTCTCCAACTCTCCATGGAGGTAAATCAGTTAATCACTCGCTGATAATGTTGTTTTTGATTGCTACCGTGCTATGTTATTTGTTTGCCCTTTATATCAAATCTCTGCAAGATTCATTGTTTTTAGTTTATGTTGTTGGCAGAAACATGGGGTTTTTATGTGATATATTCATGAAACTAGAATTAGGAATAAGATCTTCATCTACACTTATCACAGTTGGCTTCAGAACCCATCAGTGTGTTTGGGGCTATGCCTATAATTAGGTAGTGGAGGGACTTTTGGTTCTACTGTTCTTTTTCATGTATTGTGGGTTTATTTTGTTCTCGTCTTGTAGTTTTTGCTGATCATTAGGTGGCCTTGTGTTTCATGGTCTCGGGTCTGCAGAATTATGCTACTAGCTCTTTTGGCTATTTCACTTTTTGGTTCATCTTGTATCTGTTACAATTTTTTTGTCCCCTTGGTCACACTTTGTGCCAATAGGGGATCTTATTAAGAATTAGACTTTATATTGTACTGAGATAAATTGGTAGTATTTTAACCGCTAAAAAACCAAAAACCGATCCAATCTTAACCGTATTAGTTTGGATCGGATCGGATCAGATTTTTTTTAGAAGGCCAACCGAACCGAACCGCGTGCCTTTTAAAACTTCGGATCGGATGGCTTTTTGTCTCAAAACCGAGCCGAATCGAGCCGCGAACAGCCCTAACCCTGGGTCAGTAACATGAGCACGAACGTTCTATTTTTTCCCTTCATATTATTTGGAATAACAGAAGAGACTAAATAATCACCCTAATGTTATTGGATTCAGCTCTGCTTTGTTAATAGCTCGATGTCAGAACCAACTTCAGCAATCTTGGCTTCCTTAGAACCCTTGGCTGCTTTAGCAATGTTCAAAACATCAAAGACCAGTGCTATTTTTTTGACAAGACCCTCAAGCATCTGTTTCAAGAGGATTTGACAAATGAAAATTTGAGTTATGCATTTCAGAGAGATAGATATGCCTATAATAAACACATGAATTTGTTAACAAACATAAAACCTGTCTAATGTCACATTTTATTGAATAATTAATCTTCATTGGCTCTCTTACATACATTTTTGGTTTACACGTATTAATGATTACTAAAAAATCAGGATAGAAACAGATTGTAACAAACAAGAAAAAATGTGGTGACTTAAAGTTGAGATACAACATGCAGACCCGCTTGACTTACAGACAGACAAACTGAAATGGAATTTATGTACCAAACAAAAGATGAACGACAGAAACTAGAATATACCAGTGATCCAACAGCAACTAAAGCACGAAATTTGGAATCGACTTCTACATTTTCATCCTCGACAATCTGCACAAAAACAATTTATATTAGTATTATTTCGAAATTAATATCTAAAAGTAGGAAATTATATATTTTAAATAATCTAGAAATGTACAAATATTAGGCACCTCTGCCTTGCTCCTTAATTTTTTTTAAAGGGTGGAGATGCTTTAGATTTAAAGGCTTTTCATTCAGAGGGTATACTATGGAGTTATGAAATGCAGGTTCAGTAAGACACAAATTAGCAATATTTCGGGGTGAAAATTAGAGTCTGCATATCACAAGTTGCAAGGTTTAGGTATCAGATTGATGGGGACGTCAAACATAGGTGTAATTTGTAGTTGCAAAGTGTATCAAAACACCAAAGGAAAATTCTGAGACAATTATATGACTAGCAATTCTCTATGCTAGTGAATGCTAGGTAGTGTAGTGTCGTACAAAGAAGAAAGGACCTTGATGAGGAACCACTTAAAAAGACCTTGTCCAAATGATGTGGTTTTTGATAGAGCCTAATGAAATTAATTGAGTCGACCTCGCAAGACAAGGGTTGGTGGTGGTTGTAGCTGGGTAAAAACAGCATAAGAGTAAGACATACCTCAAGTGCTGCTGATAGAACTTGAGATTGACCTTCTTGATCCTTTGATTCAATCAATAGCACAGCATAACTGAGGATCACATTAAAAGTTAAGGTCATTGCATGCTTACATTGTGGACATTAATATTGCACTTCTAAAAGCAAACCACTGCAACGATGAAAATAATGAACCATGAACTGAGATTTACATATAAAATATGTAAAAGTCACCACCACTGCTTTAGTGTCTATACTTTGCAACAGGGTGGTGGGGTTAGGCAGAGTGGCACACCGGGTGAAGAAGAAAAATCTAAATGCTTCCAGACTTGCCGTCCTTCCAATTTTGCATTCAAGAAAACATAATTTATTTAATCATTTTTGGGTAATAAAAAAACCAGAAAGCAGTGGAGCCCTTCAGCACAAAGGAGACTATCTTTTTTTAAGAATTAACCTAACGAGATAAAAGGGAACTTCTAAAAGCTAAACAAACAAATTATAACAAGTAAATATAAATACAAGAGCTACTTGTGCAATTATGCGAGCTAAATACCAATAATTAAGTATTGGTATTTTCCAAAACAATTTTGCACTAACCTACCTACAGTCAAGAAAAGACTTCAGTAATGTACCAAAAAAGAAAAAGGACTTACTTGAGTATCAAGGTAGAGTAGGACAACTGCAAATTTTTGTTCGTAGATGAACTACAACTTGAGAAAGCATCAAGAATCTGCAACTCAGACACAAGCACAAATAAATGACCATCTACCACCAGAATAACAGAAAAAAGATGGACAAATTCATGTTCAGAAATGAAATTTTTTTAATAAGAAAAGGAGCATAAAATAGCCGAAGTCGATGAAGTAATGAATTGATAAATGTATCAGTGACGTAAAGGAGAGTTGAATTAGGCAAATTAAAATGCACTATGAAAAGCCAATGCATATCTTGTTTTGAGTTGACGGTATCAGAGCCTATCCTAGGGTCTGTTGTTGGGCCACCTGTAGTTGTCCACGCTCTAGATGTCTATTTCTAAGCGTGAGAGGGTGTTGTTATTAGGCCACCCGCATTTGTCCATGCTCTAGATGTCTAGTCCTGGGCGTGAAGGGGTGTGACGAGATCCCGCATCGACTAGAGATATGGCAAATGTTTTCCTTACAGGCCGGTTTTGCGGAGTTAAGCCAATCTTGAAATGAATAGATACCAGTAATACATGAAAGCAGAGCAATAAAAAACTCTATTATTCAGAGAAGATATCAGTTCAAGCACCTTTATATGAACAAAAAAGTTAAACAAGAAAATTTCTACATTAATGTTAGTTTTCCAAGCAATTCTTATCAAGATCCAAGTGAAAATATTAATGAGATGCTGACCTCACTACGATGTTTGTGCAACCAGTTGTAGTGGCAAGAATTCTTAAAGAGATTAGTCACAACACGAAGGCTGGTCAACAGATTTGCAGGAATTGTCGGGTTTATGGTGACTTTCTTAATCACTTCCATTAAAATGTCTGCATATCACGGGAGAATATCAATGAAACATTACACCCCAACACAAAGGTGTAGGAAGAAATACAAGGTCCAAAATTCGAGGATTGTCTCACATTGTAAAGATGGAATTAAACTGATTATTGTCATAATTTAATGTCACAAAACAAAATGATGGAAATGTTGATACCATTTTCAGCTTCAAAATGCTTGTGAAGTACACTAGCCCCATCTGGATGAAGAACCATTATCCTTATAATATCAATGACTGCATTAAGAAAGCACAATATGAAGTAAGAAAACCACTTTCCTAAAGACTAGATAAGTTTAAGAAGTGAGCATACAATGAAACAAATTTCTTCCAATGGTTTTGTCAAGGTAATCAACGAAAATTTCTTGAATACAATAAAAAGGAGCAACATGAGAGACAAATTTCAGAAATTACACCAACTAACCTGGAAATATCATTGCAATTGGCCATGATCGTAGCATATTCAGTAACAACGCTATATCAGAGTCTGCAAATTTACTAGAATGGTAATGTGAAGTATCTTTCAGTGTTTTAATAATGGCACCCAATCTGGAAACATCGAGCTCGGTCAAAGCCAACTTCTGCTTTTCCTATGAGATTGACAATAGAACCAGATTCCTCAGAAAATTCATCATTGAACTCATAGCATCATAACAATAAGTAATGACGCTGAACATTGAAGCATGCTTTGCTAAAACATGCAGCTGTATTATTCTTATACATAGCAAATCCTGGCACTAATAATATCAAACGCACAGTTCACTTGAGGGTTTTATATCATATCAAAGGGCACCAGTAAATGTAGATCCCAAGACTAAAAGCAAAAGGAAATTTTGCAGTCAACCTCGACCAATGTGAAGTTAGAATCATCATATTGGAGTTTCGATAAGTTCCCCAATCTTGATCATTGCAGGTGAGTTCATTGTCATAAACTTAAGTTTCTTCTCCCAAAAGGATACGTTTTTAACATTATGTATTGCATATTAATAACTAAGGAAAAAAATAAACAAATTTCCAATCATGTAGCCTACCTGGAACAATTAGCTTGAAGAAAAAAGTACAAAGCTCTACAATAAGGAGGTTTACACATTGGACTTAGTCTTTTAAAAAAGTATACGTATAACAACTACTTTTATCACTAATAGCTTCCACAAGTTGGATCAAATACTTGTTTATTGAGCAACACTAAAGTATAAAGATGATATATTGGCCTATCTTTGTCTTCTAATAATAACAATAGTAGTAGTACCATAAAGTTCAGATTACAAAAAATGCACAAGTTGATACAGGGACTCATAAAGCAATTGTCCTGAAGAGAAAACCCATTTGCAGCTAAATAAACTAAGGTCCCACCAAGTAATATCTACTCAGAGTCATTTCTTGCTACTGAGATCCACCTAGAGTCGTATTGTCCTTGAACAGAATCAAGGTATCCTTATCTTTAATACACAGGGATAAATAGACCACAATGATAGCAAAGTGAAAAATTTACAAATTCCTTTTAAAATATGTTAATATACTGATCAGATGCTAATATTATAAATTTACACAACCCTTAGGACACACAAAATATAGCATGTCAGGACTAAGGGCGTTGTAACATAACCTGGGTTTGACTACCGGATTAGCCCAAGTTACTAAATACTAAACAATGATGCATTCTTTTATTTTAATCAAAATAGAAAAGCATGTAATTACAGTAAAAGGCATATCATATCCACACTTTCCAGGCCTAAGAACTCCCACGCTGAAAAATATCTCTGAGACAACTATATCAGCAACTTCCAAAATGAAGTGTATGAAAGCACACCTTAGGAATATGTTTGAAAGCAGGCTTCGCAGATGCATCTGTCATTAAAAAATACCAAAAAGTTTAATTGGTACTTAGTCGCATAAGCACATATTGCAACATGAACATGATGGAACTCATGCAGGACAAAATACGGTGAGTTTTTTTTTACCAGATGTGCGTGAAGGCTGTCCTGGTACGTAAACATTGGCCGAAAGAGAAAATAAGACAAACAATCAAATAAAAAAAAAGAGGATTACAAGGATAATGGACCTCATTGATCACCATCAATTTTTTATTAAACAGACATTATACTTACAGCCAGTGTACGGATCACGAAATGAAGCATCAAAAGTAATATCCTTTTGTCCAGTATTTTGAAGTATGAACTGTACAATTTGCTCACGGAAGGAAAGAGGAAGACTCTCCTTGAGTAGCCATTTATCAGCAACATCATAAGGATTATCTGGAGACATCACAATTTTCTTTATTAGTTACCAGATTACCATTCACTAGCACAAATTATTCAGAGCCGACAAAGTAGGAAGCTATGCAAAGTAAAAAGCAAAGGGTTACATAAACAAGAACAAAGTTTGATTCTCAGCATCTCTTGGGTTATACAAGGCAGATAATTGCAAGTGACAAGAAAACTTAAAGCAGAAAATGGGCAAGAAGGTAATTGATAAGACTTAATGGATCAGTACATCAAGTAAAAGTCTTCAAAACCTAATTCATCACTCCTAAGCCCTAGAAATTAAACCACTCATAAGAAAGGGTGGTATATTACCTTCACATCACAAATAAATAAAGGAAAATAATATTTGAATAGCTTGACACATTTTTTTCTTAACAAATCTCATTCTGCTATTATCTTGAAAGTACTGTGACTTCAGACTTCAGAGCATAAGCAAAAATCAAATGCAAAGGAAACAAAAATATTTGAGTAGCACTTTGACTACTCCATACCTCCTTTTTCTTTATAGGATAGGGCAAAATAACTACTCCCTCTTTCTTGGTACATTGAGCAGGCATGCATGTGTGCGCATACACATGCAGTTTGCCTCCTGGAAACTAATGCAGCCTAACATTCCGTTTGTTGGTTGACTTGGCCCAGGAGTTAATCTTTCAGAATCTTAACTATCTACTGTAACCTACTGTAATAAGAATAAATTCATCTACTATAAGTTCTCAATATGTAATTCTACAATATATCTAAGAAACTATTGCAATAAACAATAAATAATGTGTTTCTATTGACTTCCCAAAAGCCAGAGAAATTCATTATCCCAAAACACTTTGAGAACAAACAGACAATAACATCACTTGTTGTGGCACAAGAAAGTCAATCTCTACATTATTAAGTCAGAATTAAATATGCAACCTCATGGTGAAAATGTGTACCTGATCGGTTGTATGGCAACTTTCTGATAGGCATACCATCTCCAATATCCACGTCAAACACTAAACAGCCAGAGGTAAAGTTTATAAGAAATGATTGTGAAGAAGGTAAACCCAATCAAGTGATCAAGGGACAATAAGGAAACTGACCGTAATCATATTGAATGCCATCGAATAAAGGGCGATTTGATTCCTCTGGCCCATCAACAACTTCACCAATCTTTAGGTAAACATAAATTGTTAATAAAAAATTACTTCGTAAAATCATTTATATTGGTAATGCAAAACTTGGGATTGAATGAGACAACAGAATCACACAGGTTAAGGGGGGGACCATAAAAACTAAATTTGTCCATTTGGAGTTCTGTTCACCTATATAGATAAAAGTTCATACAGAAACAAGTAAAGGAATTACTTTATCCCACTTCTGTTCTGCCATGTTCCATGCATATGCCACCCCATTATCCCCCTCTCTGACAACTTTTGTCTGGCCATCACTAGTTCCTGTTCAGAGCCAGAAGATGCTTAAAACATAAACCATGACAAATACTGGGTTGCTGGATTATGTAAGAAATTATCAATGCAATTCAAAAAGGAAAAAGATCACTGAGTACACATAGTATTGGGCACAAATATAAATTACAGAATGTCATCAGGTCAGGTATTACTAATCACCAAAAAAAAAAGGTCAGGTATTACTTAAATCTTAAAGGAAACAGTTAAAATCATACCTGGGATCTTCATTGCCTCCCAGCCCGGTAACTCTTCCAATTTCAATCCTCCGACCCTTTTTCTAGAAAAAATTAACAGATCAAGCTAAGTTCATCAGTAATAGCAAGACATAATTAATTCAAGTATGAGGTAATCTATAGATTAAAATTTAAAAATAAAAATAAAAAACAGGAATACAGTTGGATTTACAGGAAGTTAAAAGTTTCCAAGAAAATGAAATTGTGTATTCACCAAGGACAAATGAACCATATATTTTCAGACTGAAAACCATGGTTAAGAAATTCACAATATAGACAGATAAGGAGAGGAGAAGCTGATGTGATGGGAGTAGCAAGCACATTATCACAGCCAACAAAAAACCATACCTACTAGACTTGTATTGAGAAAGTTGTGAAGTGTATAAATCAAGCTATTGCTGGTCAGCAAAATAATCCTGATGCACGGTCCAAATGTGTACAATTCCATCCGAACATGCTGTTACAATATCCTCATTTTCCATAAATTTTGCATCCCAAACACAACCAGGATGCTCTATGCTCTGAACACAAACTCCATCTGAAATATATTTAAGAGAAAAAAGTCCATCATTCCGAGCTACCAAGTTACTTAAGCTGAGGCAAAAACAACAAAGCAAGTAGACCATGTGAAGTAAAACTGATGCCTTTGAGCAGAGCTTAAAACCTTGGTGCATGGCAACTTGATTAGTGAGTGAAAATGGAAGAGAAGGGTCATTTCATATGATACTCCAAAATAAAACTTGTAGCCATTTTTCTTATTAAAATAACAAACAAAGTAGTTTATACTTTATACCTCGATTTAAAAAAGAATCAAATTGCAATAACGGTGGATATTGATATAGGGGGTGTTTTGGTAAACAACTTAAGTGCTTATTGAATAAGTGCTTATCATATAAGTGTTTTTACAATCGAACAGGGGATGTAGGTAAACTCTGCACAAGCTTTGTATGAGTTGTTTCTAAAAGCTATCTTGGGAAGCTTACGAAAATAAGCTAAAAACAACTTATGGACATATTATAAGTTATTTTTATAAGCTCTTCCACACGCCACCATAACCCAAAACATCAATGCTAAACCTATGAATTGTGAAAGTTGCAGCTGACCAAAGAGAGCAGATCATCAAGCAGATTCTTACTATTGTTGGCTAACATAAGGAATGGGATAATGAGACAACCACCACCACCCCCCGAAAAAAAAAGGCCTCCCCTATAAACTTCATGAAGACAGACCACCAACATTAATTCTGTAGCTCACTAGACACACTAAAAAATGAACCAGAGCCATGAACCTCAAAAGTATTGGGCATTGTCACTAGAGCAATATATGCAAATAATATTCCAATGATGTGATCTCTATAATATAAAGCAAGAAAGAGGTCATTACCTTTCCATATTTTTGCAAAACGGTCTCCACTACCACTGACAATAAGTCCTGATGCATGTGAATCAACTGAATAAACAATTGCAGTATAACCACCATCTCCATTAACACTTGGCCACTTACTGCCCATAACCTGAGAGAACTGTAGTAATGGAAACAAGTCAAGGGGGGTATCTATATTTTCTGGTGCAGAACCAGGGACTCAATATTAATTAAATCTAGAGGAGCGTGTGCAGAAATGAACCCACCCATCATGGGATGCGGATAGGATTCCAAGACCAGACATCACAGCCAAGCCTTGAACTGTATCTGTACACTCCTCAAAGGTAATCAGCATTTGCACAGTGATATTAGTTTATATTAAGACACTAAAACAGCAACGAAAATGCAGCCAACAGCATAAAAAGAATATAATATGACTGCTAAAACAAGTTACTGAGGAAACACAATTGCTAAGACCTCTTTGGCCTTCTTTAAATTGGAAGACACAGGTCAAATTGAAAGAAAACAACCAATTTAATAAAATGATTCATTGAAAAATAAAATCAATTCACGAATCTGCCATAAAAATACATTGAACTTCAACAACAAATTCCATCATTCCTCACCACTCGAAGAAATATGAGGGAAATATACAAAAACAAAATATAAGTTAACAAAAACATTATAAATTGGTGACAAAATAAAAGATTAAAATGTATGTCTAAAGACAGGAAAGAAAACCTGCATGTCCTTCAAAAGTATGTAAACAAGTTTTTCCTCTCCAAGTCTTTAAAGTAGTGTCACTTGAACCTAAAATGTCAGAAGATAAGTTAACAAATTCACTTGCCACTTCAGTCTAATACCATTTCAAAATAATTTACAAGAATAAAAGGCTTATAGGTAACAAGATGAGGTCTCATGCATGCACTGCGGAACACCAAATACAAATACTTCCTTAGAGACATAACTTAACTATAAACCAATAAGTGATAATGGAAGTTGTTCATAAAAACATATTTACAAGTAGGCAGTAGCTATACCTGTAACAAGCTCACCTGTGGGTAGCTTTATAACTGCCTGAATCGGTGCCTTGTGAGCCTCCCACGTCTCTATACATTGCCCATTCCTCCACCGTCTCAAAGTACTGCATAAAAAATTCCAGATGTGAAATTATACGCACACAACACACCCGTATAATACACCCAGCAGTGCATCATTATCAAATACAACAGTCAATTTGCAAAATATATGGATTAAAATGACAATAACTTGGTTGATCATCTGAAACAAAAATCAGTGTCAATAGATTCTAATTGCTCCTATGGGATAAATGGAAAACCTAACATGAAAAGAAGCCTATACATACTGGAAAATTTACAAAGGAAGGGGTACTGCACCTGTAGCAGGATGATCAGAGGCCAGCCATGAGGTAGATACTCTTGGAGTAAATGGAGCTGGTTCAATACATTATATTGTGTGTGTTTGGAGGAGCATTTGCCAAAAGCAATTTTGACTTAACTTGATTTTGTAAAATTGATTTGGTTAAAATTGAGTTTGAAGTGAAGTGATTTATGCTTGGATGTTTTTAGTCTGAAAGTAAGTTTGAGATAAAACTTAATATAAAATTTTCAACCTAATGCAAAAGCTACAAATATTTGCTCCAAGTAGAATCGATTTTGGGCAACAAAATTGTTTTATCTTCAAAAACCCAAACACCTAAATTTTTACTAAAATTACTTTTTAAGAATGCAAAATCAATTTTGCGTCTAAAGACTAAACATGCACTTGATCATCTCATCCAAATCCAAATTTCAAAACGGAATCAAGTAAATTAAAAAGGGCAGTGCAATTTGACTCAAAAGACATGTCCAATAATTGAAACTGAAAAAAAAAAACCTACCAATCAATAGAAGAGGAAACAACATCTCTATCGTCAAATGCAATGCCAGTGACCTGCAACTGATGGCCCTTGAGTGTGTGAACCTTCTCACCAGTGTTCAAGTCCCACACCAACACGAGAGTGTCCATGCCGCCAGAAACAACCCTACCCTGTGGCAAGTCGGTGCTCGGGGGAATCCATGCCAAGGGTCCCACAAAGCTCGAGTGGCCCACCAGAACCTTGGAGCACACGAACTTGCGCTTCTCCTCCTCCTCCGACCACAACCTAACCGTTTTGTCCCTCGACGACGTCGCTATGCCCTCGTTGCCACACACGCATATTCCACGAACCTAGTGTTCAAGCAATCGAATACATTTTTTTCAGAAAATAAAAATAAAAATAATAATAAAAGAGGAACAAGAAGGAGTTTGAGTTCGAGGAGGTTGAGGATGTTGAGGATGTTGGATATAGAAAATTGAAACACAAATCTTACATCGTCGTCGTGGCCACGGAGCTCGCAGCGTAACTGGTATTCTTCGAAATCAATGTCCATTGATTTGAGAGAGAGAGGGGATTGAGAGAAGGAACGCACGCAGCTCAGAACAAAAACCCAGCTTTACACTCTCACCAAAGTTGCTTCCTTCCTTTCTTCTTCAACTTCCTTCGCGCTCTTTTTTTTTTACTTTATAATAGTTTGACTAAAATTTTATTTTCTGAAGTCTAGTTTATTTGATACTTAGTTAATTAATTTCTATGCAAATTAAAAAAAAGATATTTCATGAGGGAAAAAAATATTTATCATATGAAAAGATCAAATTTATGTTATATCTGTTTTTTAAAGGATAAGAAATATTTTAAAAAAATATTTTAAAAATGATAAAAAAATATTTTTTAAAATTATTAAATATAACCAATAATTTAAGACATTAATTAATGAATTTTGATTTATTTTTAAGTGAGTTTGAGGGTATAGGTATATATCTATACTTCTATAAAACAGTCAGTGTTGTTATTAAATTACATATTATATTATATTATTGGATATATTTATTATTCTCGTTTGTATGATTTAACTATGGTGGCATTGTATTGAATTCATTTATCTTTTCACTCTATTTTCTTTTTATCCTACTATAACTTTTCTTTTAGATTTTGTTCAGTGTTTTTTTGTTTATCTGTATGTAGAACTATTTTTGTCCACTTACACTGATTTTATCTTTAATTTTAAACTACTTCGATATTTATTTTTTATTATGCTTACTATTTTTTTTAAGGGAATAGAACAAAGTATGACATAAAATAAAAAAATTAAAAATAAAATACAATAAGAATCAACACAGAGAAGTAAATAAAACAAATAAATTGACAAATAAATTAGAATGATATAAAATAAAAAGAATAGTATGTTTTAACTTTACTAAAAAGTAGGGGTGTGCAAGACCCGTCTTGGCCCAATGACTTCGGGTCGGGTCTACCCCGAGTCCGTCAAAAGGAAAAGGACAATAAGACAGTTCAATTTAACAACTGGCTTCGGGTCAGGTCGGGTTCGGATTGACCCTTGGGTCACCCGGCCCGTCCCTATTATACTTGTTTTATAATTTTATTTATTATCATTTGAAGATTTGTCAAGACTGGTATTCTCACATCTGAGGTATGAAACCTTCCACAGCTGTGATTATCACTAAGCTGAGAAAGTTCTTTGTATCAACATTGACCACACCAATGGTGTGAAAGATTCTAAGGGTGTGGTCGCTTCTGGGGCTCCAGGTCGGGAGGTTTCATAAGAGGACCTACAAGTCTCACACTAAGAGTGGAAAATTTTGCCCAGTTGTGGTTAGCTCTGGTTTGGCAGATGCAGTATGAAACTGATTGTTTCACACCAGGGATGTGAGCGTTTTTACTGGTGTGATTCGCTCAACTTTAGAGAAATTTTTTCATCTTTGTTTCTTGGTCCTTGATAATATTTTAAAATCTTAGTCTGACGATGCTATGTGATGTCCCTCGGGTCAACCCGGTATTGTCCTACTTGGACCCGGTCTTCATTGAACCCGCATATCATCGGGTTATATCGGGTTAAGGACAGGGTTCGGGTCTCAAGAATTGACTTGATTAAACTTTCGGGCCAGGTGAGGGTTGGACATAACCCGTCTCAACCCGTCCCACGAACACCCCTACTAAAAAGAGTGAATTTTAAAAAGAGAAAAAAGAAATAGAGCAGAAAATGGTTTCACAAACCACACATACCATTAGTTTTATTTTTTTTCGATGTGTTTGTTTTAAATTTTGCAATATAAGAAAAAGCATGGTATTAGAAGCAAAAGGTAAAAGAGAGTTATTTTCTTATCCAAAATTCCATTGAAAGCTCTTTAAAATATACTAATTTTTGTTTGTCTAAATGACAAAAGCTTAATTTTTTTTAAAGAACTGTTTCAAGTTTGAGTCTTTAAATAAAAAATAGGCACTTAGAAGAATTTTACTCTCTAAGTGGGCTCACATGGTTCACTCAAATTGATCAGCATCTAATGTAAATGTTAAATACTAAATGTCTTGGATGAAAAAGTTGCACCAATGCACATTGATTTAAGTGGTAAAAAAAATGGTTTTTCTTAAGCAAAATTTTAGGTTTGTTAGTTTTATTCCCTTATATAAGTTTATCTCGCTCCATCTTGGATAACAAAGATATAAACTAAAAGGTAGACAAAATAATAACAATGCACAATAACAACCGGTAGATTTTTAGTGGAACATGGAGAAGAAAATATCAAAACTTATTTTAGTTCACTCTCTACTAGAAAAGCTGCCTCCATGCCCTTTTTATCCTGCCAAGTCTCCTCATGCCCTATTATAAGTATTATTGACCAGATCTCTTTATGTTCTTATCATAAATACTACTAAACAAGCCTTTTTTAAGCTCCCAACAAATTTATAAAAAAGATGCAATAAAATATCATTTTACACTAAGTGTTAATTCATGACTATGAATATACTATATGTTTACTCTTGTTGACGCACGGGATGTACAAGAAAATATCAATAATGAAGAAGAAATCGACAGAGAAAAAATGCAACAAAGCTTTTTAATGTGTTCAATCTTTAATAATTTTCTTTAGTCTATTTAGGTCCTATTTGAATTGACTTATGCAGAGCTTATTTGAATTTATTTATTGACATAAGCACTTGTTAGCGTATTTTGCAGAGCTTATGAAAACAGCTTATGACGGGTTCATAAATTGTTTTGAACTTATTTTCATAAGCTCCTCATGATAGCTTATGAAAATAGCTTATAACTTATATGAAATCAGTTTCATCATTCTTTCTCTTTGATTATAAAAATAGTTTATACATAAGCACTTATATGATAAACACTTATATCATAAATGTTTAAATAAGTTATTTATCCAACCATACCCTTAGTGAGACATTGCCCCTCAACACTCACAAAAAAAAAAACTTCTTTAGTCTATTCTTCATATTTATAGTCTTAAGAATTAGATCATCAGTCAGACTTTGAGCACTCATATTTACTGTTCTATATGGATGTTAAATGCAAGGAGACGTTAAATTTGTCACCATATTCATAAATATTGCTTTGACTGACCTGTACGGCTTTTTGACCGATCTAGTGTAATTTAATAAGTTTATTTACCAATTTGGTGCAACTTGAAAAAAATTTACTATTTTGGGGTAAATCATACTTTTCATTGTAGACTTTCAAAGTAAAATCTACAATGGAATTGTAGACTTAGTGTTTTAATTTTTTTTATTTGAAAAATTAAAAATCTATAATGCCATTATAGATTTTTAGTTATTTTTTTGAAAAAACACCAAATCTTTAATGGCATAGTCGACTTCACTCAATTTTATAAAAATCTACTCTGGGATGTGCGACTTCCATTGATTTGAAAAAAAAAAACCCAGCTACGTATTTGCCTATAAAAGCCTTGCTCTGGATGTGTTCTATCTTCATCGTTAATCTTCAAGTTTGTTGTCTTTTTATTGTTAGAAATTTTGCATACGTTTTAGTCTCTTTCTACGTTACATTGAATGAACAATCAACAATTAATCACCAAAACTTTACATAATCAAAAGAGTTTAATTTTTCTTGTAGTTATTACTTATCATTATCTGTTTAGTTAACGGCAATTTAAAGAAGGGTGCTGTTAACTAATGCTTTAAAAACACCGACAAATAAAATAATAACGAACTTTGATTATAAATTATTATAATATTTAGTATATCATTACTATCAAAAACCGTAATTTTTATTGTATAAAAAAACCGTAATTTATTTATAATAAAATCTTATTATCAGGCTATCAGCATTCGCCTGATATTAAACACCGTTTTCGTAACAGCGTAACGTAAAAGAAGGTGGCAAGCTTCGTAGTTTTACACATTTTGCAGCCTTTTTTTGTTACCAAACTTTGCGAGCTATTTTACACTCTAGTTGTTCAGCTTGAAACAGTGGTGGAGGGTACTACTATTATTGTTGCAGAGTATCCACCACCAGAATCTACACCTTACTTCTAACTCCTAATCTAATCTCACTGTTCAACAAAACGAAGCTTGTCTCTTTTTCCTTACAAGCCCAATTTCCAAGTTCCCACCGACTCTTTTGTGTTGTGTTTCGTTGATCTCAATGTCTATCTGGGGTGGAGAAAATGCTTGAAGAAAAGGTGAGCACAAATATGATGCTCTCAACTTCATTGTGCCAATTACCTTAATGGGTTTGTTATTTGCTCTTTTCCAAAATCTTCAAACCTTTTTTTTATGCTAAAGATCCAAGCTTTGCATAACCATAAAGTTTTTGGTAACTGGGGCTTCATCCATTTCGTACCTTGTATTGTAAATGTCCCTCCCTCCCCCGAAAGGGAAAAAAAAAAGGGGAAAAACTTGCCATTTGCATAATGTGGTTTTGTTTTGTACACGAGGTTGTCAACAGCTTCTCAAGTGATCATGTTTTTTTTTTGTCGCGATCATACTTGGAATCATATTTCTATGTATTTCTAGGATGCTGGATTTATCTGTTATAGGCATGTTTATGATTTTACTCCCTAGCTGATTATGTGTGTTTTACTATTTTTATTTGAATGGAATTTAGCTTGATTTACATATGGAGTTGTTTCATGATGCCTTTTGGGTAAGAATCACCAGAAAAAATGCCTTCTAATCATAAAATTTGAATAGATGTTTTGGCAGCGAAATCCCCATTTTAGTGCATCCTGTCTTTAGGACATTGTTGGCTGCTGTTGTATGTCTTTAGGATATCGAAGAAATGTTATTTTCATGTTCCCTTACTTTCCAATCCATTGAGTGGTGGTGCTATTATTGTGATAGCAAAGCTGTTTAATTCTCACCACAGGAAATCCCTTTTGCATCATAAAGAAACTATTCCATTACTATGTCTATACTCTAACACATGCTGGATACTCTGATCTCAAAGTGATTTTAACCCAGCAGAAAAAGATAATTACTCTGACATCCTTCCTCTTGATTGCAATAGCCTTCCCTTGTACATGATATCGCGGAAAGGTTGGTTTTCTTAAGAACACTGAAAATTTATTTAATCTTTGATCCTTTTGGATTGTGCTGTAGCCTTTATGAGCAATGATACCTTTTCATTTGTTATGTGCTGATAAATTCAACAAATATTTGCCTCTTCTTCTACTAGACATGTTTAGGAAATTTTTGTTCTCCACTTGTTTTCATGAATCATGATACTTAATATCATTCAGTTCTTCCTGACTCTCTTCAGGGTAAAGATATGGTACCGTCTACTTTCTCCTAGGCGTGTTCCTTTTGTAGCCAAGATTGTCAGAAATATGCTCTTATTAGGTCATCTAAAAGGACAAAACTGCCGGCAGAGTCCACCAGTTTTTGGTCTGCATCAGTAGAAGAAACTCAAAGGCCAGAGCAATTTTTTATACAAGATATTCTGTTTTGCCAATCCAGGCTTGTTAATATCTTCTATGTCAATTCATTGAGGGGGTAAATCTTGAAGAGGCAGTGCAGTTATTTCATTTCTGTGATTGTTTTTGATACATATGGCGGTTCTAAGTTCAAGTTTTGGATCAAAGTATCGTGATCTAGGTCCATTGAGAGTTCTAAGGGGTTTGGTGTGTCTACTGGTGCTGGTTTCGACAGCATTTGTAATATTAGTGTTCTTTGGCTTTATTGGTGCTGTTATCGTGCGACTTTTTAGCATCAGTTACAGCAGGAAAGCTACTTCCTTTTTCTTTGGTGCTTGGCTAACTTTGTGGCCCTTTCTATTTGAGAAAATAAACAAGACTAAAGTCGTGTTCTCTGGAGCTATTGTCCCTCCAAGAGAACGGATCTTACTGATCGCGAATCACAGAACTGAAGTGGACTGGATGTATTTATGGGACCTCGCATTGCGGAAGGAATGCATTGGATACATAAAATATGTACTTAAGAGCAGCTTGATGAGACTTCCAATTTTTGGTTGGGCATTTCACATACTGGAGTTCATCCCGGTGGAAAGGAAGTGGGAGGCTGATGAGTCAAACATGCGCCACATGCTTTCTACATTCAAGGATCCCCAAGATCCTCTCTGGCTTGCTATTTTCCCTGAAGGCACCGATTTCACGTAAGCAACTTGTTAATGGAATTTCATTTTATTATCCAAATATGATAATCAGCTAAAACTTTGATATATTATTATATTTTCTTCTTATGATCTTCATGATAAAAGTCAGGTTTCATGAATTTGAGAATCATATGATTTTCTCCTGAAACATCAATATGAAGTAAAAAGAAAATGGCGTCATCACTCTTCAAATGGTGACTTTGATGCACAACTTTCTTCATCCTCAGCTGATGTAGCATATATAACTTTGCCTGTTTGTGTATTCTGTTAACGATTTCTTGCCGTCTATCTTTCTATCATTGTAGTGAGCAGAAGTGCCTTCGGAGTCAAAAATATGCTGCTGAACACGGGTTACCAATTCTGAAAAATGTTTTACTGCCAAAGACCAAGGGCTTCTTCACCTGCTTGCAAGAGTTGAGGGACTCTCTAACTGCAGGTTTTCCTCTCTGTCTTTAATTTCTTTGTATAATGATTATTAAGTATGTGACAGTAGTTCTATTTCTTGTTAGACCTTATACTCATCCAACAATTATGCATCATCCATATTCTCTTTTTCTTTTGATATGATTGGTGGAGAAATCTGCATCATTGTCATAAAATAACATATTGAGTTACTTTGAGATCTTGAATTGGCTTGCGTGGAGTTTTATTTTTAGTTTTTGATAAAATAACATATGTAGTTTGTTAATTGCAATGGTATATCAAATTGATAGAAGGCTGAAAGGGTAGCAATCTTAAATTCATATTATCTCACCATTAAGATTCTTTTAACTTGCAATTGCCAGTTTATGATGTGACCATCGGTTACAAATACCGGTGCCCGTCTTTCTTGGACAATGTCTTTGGGGTGGAACCTTCCGAAGTTCATATCCATATCTGCCGCTTTCCCATTGATTGCATCCCGGTATCTGAAGACGAAATTTCCACGTGGTTGATGGATAGATTCCGATTAAAGGACCAGTTGCTTTCCAATTTCCAATTCCAAGGTCAGTTTCCTGATCAAGCCACAGAAAGGGACCTCCCTGCTGTGAAGAGCATTTTAAATGGCATTACAGTTATTTTGCTGACTGGCACATGCATGTACTACATTTTTTCCTCTGTCTGGTTTAAACTCTACGTGTCTTTAGTCTGCGCTTATTTGGCACCAGCCACATATTTCCATATTCGACTGCAACCCATTCTTGGCTTTTCGAAGATGTGACGATCTGATTGCCACGCCTCAAATACTTGAATAGGAAGAAGGCACTGTGAGTTTGAGATTCATGTGTCATTGTAGTTGTAATATTAGCATTGGACTTGCTATTATATTCAATATTTATATATCTCATTTAAACAGTTGGCCCATAGAATGGTGGAGAACCAAGTTTTGGCATTGCTTTTCTCTAGGGGCACATATGACATTTGTGTATATGTATTGATGGAAACCTCAGTTACCATTGTGCTTTCTAGTTTCAGAACTTGGGAGTTCTAGGTTTTTGGATACTTTCCTTTTCTGTCTGATTCATAATATATGAGTAAACTCTTGTCACAATCCGTTGCCATTACCTTGCCTTATGGATCGATTTTTAGGATTGCTCATATCAAAGCAACAACAATATAATTGTAAAATTGAGTTTGAATTGAAGTGATTTTTATGTTTAGATGTTTTCACTCTAAAAGAAAGTTTGATATAAAACATAGTGCAAATTTTTCAATTTAAAGCAAAAGTTACTTTTTATCACTTACACAATCATGCTCAAATTTATTTTCCATGAATGAAGATACATTTATAGAAGGTGATTTTCCATATAGTGATTGAAAATAATCTTTTAATAGTAATAATAATATAGTAGTAGTAGTAGTAGTAGTAGTAGTAGTAGTAGTAGTAGTAGTAGTAATAAAAAAATATCAGAGTGAAAGATCATGTTACCCATTGAACGTGATATCTGAGCTTTCGTGATTAACGATACCCACCTAATTTCCATCCATTTTCACTCCTTATGATCCCTGTGCTCTACCACCTTCCTTATCTCGAATACCAACTTTTGTGTTACTTCCCTTTCTTTTCCTCTTGCCATGTTTTACGCACGCAAGGAAGTCATAACTTACAAGACATAATTGCCTAAATTCTAGATATGATAGTTCTCTCAACTTCAACAGCTCTCGCAGGTGTAGTTTATCCACATTCAATTTGACAATAATCAATGCACTTAAAACGATAATGACATGTATAATTTTACATTTTTTAGATCTAGTACCTCCTCTTGATTAAGGAGATTACTTAAGAAAAAAAAGTGTCTGTTAATAAAAAGTTAGTAGAATTAATTTTAATAACTTTATAATTTATCATGTACATATGATGTGGATTGTTAATTTTTCCGTCAATCATCATAATTCTTCATTTTTTATTTTAAAATAAAACTGAGTCGGATACAAATATATCATATACATAATGACATGATACCGTCTGAGAACCTTGTGAACCCACTCCAACAACAAGCTCTTTAAGATAATTGTTGATTATTGACCCCAATTTTTTTTTATAATTGTTAATTCAATCAAAGCACAGGCTCGGTTAAGCTCAACCTCATCTTATGCATGCAAGATGCAAGTACTACATCTCAATGTTTCGGTTGTTTAATTACTTTATAATTAATTTCTCAATATATTTCAAGATATATAAACACTCATAAATTAGCTTTGCCTCAAACTAAAAGTAAAATGAAATCATAACAAAGAAGAAAAAAATACATTAATTAGTACACTATTGTGTGGAAAAGAATAAAAAAAATCTAGCTGCCAGTGCCAAGACATACCCAATATGTCCAATTATTATCTTCAACATGAACCCACTTATGCATGGATCCATCCACAAATCAAGAAAAATTTTCACAAGATACATAAGAGGAAAAAGATGTGTAGAGTGTGTTCAATTGTGTGGATGCTTTATGATTCTCTGCAGAACAACAGTCCTAGCCCTCCTAATGTCACGGCTACACATATCAGCTTGAACTCCTAAATCTTCAACATTCTTCATAAACACCCCAAGCTTCTTCTTAATCTCCTCTATTGCAATCTTCACAGCCTCTTCTTCAATTGCAAAGTCCACATTATGCAATAGTGAATCAATCTCAATCTCAAGCCTATCAATAAGTACACGGATATTGTCCAAGTCCTTTATAGCAACATAGGTACCAGCCTGCATTGAACTAATCACTTCCTTCTGACCTTTCAATGCAATCTCATAGTTCTTCCATAGTGAGTCAATCCACTTCCCCATTGAACCAATTGGGATTGATGTAGCAGCAGCTAAAGCAGCAGCAACAGGTGGTGCTGCAATTGCTGCTGCCACAACTGAACAAATCAAAACAGCAGCAAATGTTGCCACAAATATCATGCTTGACACTTTCCTCCAAGAATGTATGCACTTCAGTTTCTTATCAAGCCTGTTCTTTCTGATTTGAAGCTTCTCAAGCATTAGTATCTGTTGCCTATAGACAGATTGAAAAATCTGGAAGAATTCTTCTGTGAAAGGGTCACCAGCTGCCTTGAAATTCTTCAGTTCTTGTAACGTCCTCGCGTATCGGTTGTCTCCTAACTCCGATTCCTCCTCAAACTGTTGGAGAGCCACGAGGATGAGCAGTTGGCTGTCGCGTGCTCGCTTCAGGCACTTCTCCAATGCAGTGCAGAAATCCAAAGTCTGCAAGCTGTTCTCAAAGTACTCCTCCACGAGTTCAAACAGTTCCTGGCTCTTCCATATGTCTTTCTTGCACTCCAAGATTACCTTGACAACTTCCTGGTTCATCTCCAACAGGCACTCCGTGACTTGTTTTAGAGAATCAAAGGAAAGTGCTCGGACTTCTACACCGACCGCGAGGGTATTGATGACCTGATTCGTTCGAGCTTGCAGCGTGGAATCGAAGGACTGCAAATCCGTATCAAGCTTGCAGGCAGCCTCATAAGAGCTGAGCTCAGTTTTGTAGTGTAATTCAGTACTAAGGTTAATAGCAGATGAAGTTTCAGGGATCTTCTTGCTCATATGACTTCCCATTTTCTTCAATTGATCAATGATCTAATAAAAACAAAGTAATAGAACCAATTTAAATTCAGAACCAGCCAGAACCCTGTGTGATCCCTTGCCTGAACAATAAAGTGAATTGATATATATATTTTTTTAGAAAAAATCTCAACGCAGCAAAAGCAATCTCTATAAGATGAGTATATAAATACGAACTACTTCAACAAAACCAATGGATGCTAGGTATATCTCAAACAATTGCACACATCAGAAACAAACACCAACATCACAGTAAAGTAACCACAAAAAGCAAAAGGTGATGAGATTATATGAAATGGGCAAGTGGAATCAAAACAGACCCAGATAGAGATTTTTGGAAAGTTCAAACCTTTGAAAGCGATGGAAGAAGATAACAAATCCGGGACAATGACAATGAAAATGGATTTTGAGCTAGCTAACGGATGTGTTTTTTGTTTATGTTTTTGTGGAAAAAATAAGGATAAGGAAAGTGGGAAAAAGCAAAAGAACTTGAGGTGGAAGGGGAATGCAGAATCTTAAAGACAATTAAAGCTGTTAAAAACCAAGAAATGTGGGTTGGTTTTTAGATTTGAGAATCGCTTGCACGCATGAGAAAAATGAGGTAATTGAAGATGGAAAACGAAGGAAGGAAGCAATGACCCTTTTTCTCTCTCTTAAAACTCCTTCTCTGTTTACACTATACACAGTGCACAATTTTAACGCGCAAAGCAACAACAAAACAACTACATCCCAAGGGAATCGGGGGTTATTTGTAGAAGCAACCTCTGAGGTGAAGAACAACAAGCACAAGCTTCGGGGTTATTAGGAGGACTCGTTAACAACACAACACACACTTACTTCGGGGTTTAATTGTAGAACAAGTTTCCAAAGGGGAATGAATGAAATGAATGCACCATAAATAAAACACTGTCTGCTGACTGCTGCCGCAACTGTAATGCCATAATTACCAAAACTACCCCCCTTTGACTCCATATTCCATTTATGGCCAGATGAAAAAAACACGCGGTTATTAATAAATTAATAAATGTTTAATAACCTTGCCTTTCCTTGCACGTGCCCCATGCGAAATGCCACCTTTTTCTTATGCCTGATTGTTTTCATTCTGTTATTCTGTTATTTTTGTCGAAATGAATGACTTTTATTTTGTCAAAAAAAAATGTTTAATAGGTCAGGTTAGTCTGTTTAATAAAATATTAATAAAAAAATAGATATATTTGTTTATTTATTTGTGAAGGCCTAGAGACTTATTTATTAGTGGAGGCCTATTGACTTTTTTGTTATTAGAAACCTACAAACCTAATTACAAGTAAAGCCCTAATAAGTGAATATATATTTAAAAGCCTTATTGAAATGTAAGTCTTTAAATAGACTTGTAGGCCAAGTTAGGCTTTAAAATAGACTAAATCAAATCTTAAAAATCGACCTATATCAAATTAGTAGGTCAAACTTAGACTTTAAAATTTTAAAATAAATCAAATCCAGACTTTACAAAGCCTGACTTGACCTATTCCCATGATTGTAGAATGTAGAAGAGTGTACGTACGTACACACTTGTGGAAATAAGAAAATAGAGTATTAATCCGCAGGTCATATATGCGTAAACAGATCATGTCCGCGTGCTCCAACCCGTGGTTTGTTTTTCTTTTTTAAATGAAGTATACGGGGCCTCAACTTGCTGCCACGTAACCCTCTGAGTAACACGTGTTGGCAACTGAGTGGTTACCACCACGCCACGAGTACAACGCTGAAATTCAAAAACAGATCACCACGCTACGTCAACCGACTCTTCTCTCACGGGATCTCTTGCTCGTGCCACATATTGGGAATTTATGATGAGTAATATATATCTTCAAAGATAATTATTGTCTCATAATCCCTAAATATGGTGTGAAAGATGTAAAGAAAAGAGAAATAGAAAGTAAAATAAAAGTTAAAGAAAAAAGAAAAAAAAGATGTGATTAAAGGATTTAATAAAAGATAGAGATATAAATATATATAAAAAAAATAATAATAAAAATATGTAAAAATACGAGTAAATTAGAAATGTATATATATTCAAACTTCAATATTTATCTTCAATCATGTTTAAACATTTTTTCCCGCCGGCCACCTGGGGCAATATGGGGTTGGCTTATGTTTTGAAATATATGTCAATCAAGGTGCTTTGCATTTAAGTTTAAAAGATAGAAAAATGTAGTACTCTCTCTTGTTTAAAATTTTGGTAGTTTAAGGTTTTGGTATACAGAATAAAAAATAATTAATTAGATAAATTTTAAATTAAAATATCTCTATTTATTATTCATCATTTTTAACTATCCTAATTATTTTTTTACTCAAAATTATTAATTGTACTAAGGATATAGTATAGTTGGAAAAAAAGATAAATTATTTCTTGAAATTCTAAAACAATTAAAGTTTTATGACAAAAATAAAAAACTAAAACTATTAAAGATTTGAACCGGGGGAGTATGTACAAAGAAAAATGCTAAAATTTTGCAAGCCACTCATATTCTTCCCCCATTCACATCTTGTCATTTTTTTTCTATCTCCCATGACACACACACTCATAATTTGACTTTCATAACGTTATTTTTGATCAAATCCATAATCGAGTGACAAGGCAACTTATTAACCATATTGTGTATGAAGGAGTGATAAGGTAGCTAGTTTGGTGGTTTGGATGAAAAATATAGGGATTGGAGTGATAACGAGATTATGAGTTCAAATTCTCTGCTAATATAACATATTACTTTTTCTGGACTCGATTATAAGCAAAAAAGAACTCAAATATAGTGGACCAAAATATAAGCAAATCATAAATGAGTTCATCTTATTTAATGAACTATTTTACACTAAATACCTTTATTTAATGTAGATTTTCATTTCAATAACTCTTTTAATATTAAAGACAATTTAGAGAATAAATTTCATTTCTTTGATAAGATCAATAAAATTAAATGATGTTAACTAACTTTCTTAATTAATTAATATGAATTAGTTTTTTTTTACTTATAATCGAGTCTAAAGGGAATAATTACTAACATTTAATTTGTCTATCCAAAAACACATATTGTGTATGAAGGGGATGGAGACGGCTATCGACTATTTGACCCGATTTATCTAACTAAATACTCTGATTTTTCCCAGTTTCTTGATAGTTGATACGTACCAAGCTAGATTAAGTACGTTAATTAATTGGTAAGGGAAGGACCAAACTTGGATCATTTCCCTGTTCGTTTTAACTAATATCTGTCTTCGTTCTTTGCCACTTAACCTGCAAATCTGCGATCTCTCGATCGAGTGAAGTCTCTGTATATGTGACTATCACATATTCATATTCTATCAAGCGGTCCTAGTTCTTGGACATCATCGATTGATTGGAGAAGCCTTTCGTTGTGGTTGCACTTGCATAGAGTTTCTACTAATAACGAAGACAAAGCAACTAGCACTGGGCTTAGAAGAGAGACCTGTATGATTTATGAGATTATATTTTAATATTCATTTTTCACAAAAACTCAGTGAAGATTATCTGATATATTTAGAGATAAGTTATATCTTCATTTTTCTAAAATTATGTTCGAGGATTTGAAATCATTCCCGTTAATCTCAAGAACTTATAGGGCCTAATCTAGTCAATTTTTTTATATATAATAAAAATTTAGATTATGGGAGTCACGCCCTATGTAAAACATCTGGATTTAAACTACTTTTAAGTCATAGCTAGTGAGAGCGAAAGGTCTGACCATCTACATCAATCCCATTGACCTGATCTTGTCAAATTAACATCGATGTTGATAGGTTGAGTTTATAGTACTACTAGTCTATGAACCCGACTTGTACAAAATACAAGTCTTTCTCAACAAAAACAATAAAAAAATTAACGAACAAAGCAATTTCAGTTGTAAAATAAAAAGAGCGGGCGAATGACACGTGTCACATCCTAAGAGGTGACACATGTCCCACTCAGAGAAGCCAGAACTTAATGTTCTTAATTATTAGTAATAACTAGTATTTTCACCCGTGCAACGCACGGGTTAGATAATTATATTTATAAGCAAATGTTCAAGTTATGTAATTCCATTAATGAGTATAAATTGTTCCATTAATGTGTTAGTTGTAATGTTTGGTAAAATTATGACCAGCAGATGAAGTACACGTGCTTCTGTGGAAATTCTGACCACTAAGTATAAACTGAGGAGGACCCCCTCCATTATTCATTGAAGAGTCTACCTTACCACCAATTGAAGTAAATGAAAACATACTATTGTATGCTCTGATATTTTGTCTAAAATGTTGGCTCCTATGATCACCACCAGATATTAAATTGTAGAGTAATTGTGGTGGTTTTTGTAGCAATGGAAGTAGAACATTTTCAATTTGACAACAAATTGAAAATTGAACTTCTTTTGTACTCCTGAACTTGTCAGATCTCTCTTCAAACCACACTTGTGCACCACATTTATCACATTGGATTGAAGGATTTCCAAAGTTCAGACATGCTATAAAGAAAGAACAATACGTCATAATCAATAAATATTGACCATGATAATTCAGTTAAAGAAAATTTGTCATTATTAAGAATGAATTAAGTGCACCTTCAGTTTCAGCACTTGAGTATATTGCAGAATGAAATTGGTATGGACTTTCATTGTCACATGTAAGAGCTGTAATTATATTCAAAAGTTCAAATTAGAGGTTGTAATAAATTAGAAAGACTACATCAAATTACAACATCAGTCATGAATATAGCAAATGATTAAAAGAGAAGTAGCAGGAATCTACTTACTTGAATTATAACCACTGGTGTATTCAGTTTGGTCATGACAATTTTCAAAATTCAATCTAGTCTTCCCCACTGAGTTTAGTACAGCTGCAGATTTTCTAGCATGCTTATGCTTATCATGTAAAAACTGAGATGAAGGATTTATTACTTGTGACAATCCAGAACAACCATATAGAGTGCATTGAGTTACACCTTCATTAAACTCTTCTGCATCTGTTAAGAAGTTAGTATTATTGTATATCTTGTAATTAATAACAAAAAAAATTAGTGAGTCATTCTGCAGTTTTCATGTATATAAGTCCAATGTGCAAGTGATTAATGAGAAGTGAAGTGATGAATTTCTTTCTGTAATTTTGCTCTCTCGATATTCTTCTCTCTCAAGTCTGTGTGTGTGAGTTTGTGCGTTCATTCTCTAATTCCAACAAAATTCAAGAAAACATTCCATTGGAGGAGAGTAAAAATGACTAATGATTAAGAGTCAATAAGTCAATAAGCCAAAAGCACAATATATGTGGATAGAATTAAATTAAACATCCCCAACAGCAATGTTGTGTCTTTGAGTACTTTGAATTAAGGGGGAGTGTTGAGAGGTATGTGTAATTCAAAGTTAGTTGAAGTTGGTTAGTTTGTTAATATGTTAGTTAGTTGAGTGAAGGTTAGTATTTGCGTCCAATGTGGGACTCGTGATGTGCGTCCTTCACTGCGTCTGTAAGCTCTGCGTCCAGTGTTCTGCGTCCAGTGCTTTGTGTGTTCAGAGTGTGTGTCCGTGTCCGTGTTCAGTTCTGCGTCTGTAAGCTCTGCTTTAGAAGTATTCATATGTAGAACATAGAGATAGATGTAGAAAGATAAATTACCATGATTAACACAGTAATGAATACAGTAGCTGTGAGAAATTGTGAAATCAAATGAAAACTACTAATAAAACAATAAATACACTTATAGAAAAAAGGCCCAAATCCATGAACACCAATGACCTGCTACAAAGCTGTAGACCGAATGGAAGATGAATCAAAGGAGAAAGGAGAAACCCCTACCCCTCCATCGATTTCTAGCCGAAAACCCTCCACCGAGTTCGAGTTCCAGCCAAAAGTACCAACACCTCCAAACTGTTCAAACGAAGAAGAAGCACAACATCCGTGTGTTGATGTCGTTCGTGGAGAGAGGGAGTGAGAGAGAAGAGGATGGAGTTGTTGTGTGTGTGAGAGAGAGTGAAAAAATTTTGAAAGTGGGAGAGAGATTGCAGGTAAGAGAGGATGAGAAAGAGGAAGAAAGAGGGAAAAATTGTTGTTGTTGCGTCTGCAAGAGGAAGAAAGAGGGCAAAAAATTTGGGTCAATCCCAAACTGTTCAAACGAAGAAGAAGCATAGCATCCGTGTGTTGATGTCGTTCGTGGAGAGAGGGAGTGAGAGAGAAGAGGATAGAGCTGTTGTGTGTGTCTGAGAGAGTGAAAAAAATTTGAAAGTGAGAGAGAGAGATTGCAGGTAAGAGAGGATGGTAATTTTTTTTTGAGACATGTGCTATTGTTGTTGTTGCGTCTGCGAGAGGAAGAAAGAGGGAAAAAAATTTGGGTCAATTTTGAAATTTGAAATAAAGCTTCTGGAAGCCTAGATATCTTCCCTCCATAATCACAATCTCTCTCTATTTTGTCTCACAAATTTGAATTGTTTCCTTAAATAGCAAAAGTATGCTTGAGAAGCTACTTAATGAGAAGATGACACCTGGAAAAACTTTCCCAAAAGGTGATCTATAGTTGTATAGTATAAAGATAAAGATAAAGATTAGTAATAATAGATAGATACATGTGGCCGTGGTAATTAACCTAAGTTCGTATGTTTGATTTTGTGTAGTAAACAAGAGTGGCCAGGTCCATTAAGGCAATTATCTTTGTACCAAGACTAATAAAACAGATAAAATACGGTGGGATCTACGGTGAACCATCAAGTATATAATTCACACATGTGGTTCACTGCAAATAAATTGTTGGTTTAATAAAAAAAATGAGTGTTCAGATTTTTTATTTAAAAAATTGAATTAACAATAAAAATTAGACACGAAAAAAAAATATGAAACTTGTCTCTAATTCTCTTTTTTCGACAGATAAACTTGTCTCTAATATGAAACTTATATCTAATTCTATCACTAGCTATTTGTGCAAATATGAATTTAGACGAGTCTTTTTCCTAATTAATGTATGGATGGATAACTAGACACAAATATTTTATTACTCTAAACTATCAAATCTTATCTATTGTTCACCATTTTAATTTGACGATGATAAGTGTGGAATTTTAAAGTTTTTAAAATGCATGTATATATATATAGGTGAATAAGAAAAGTTGTCTGGTCACCTTCGAGATACTGCACAATATTAGTTAGTTTTGTAGTACAGTTCCGTGTCTTTTCCTATCCATTATGAAGTTTCCCCAATGCGGAATCTAATGCCGTTCACACTTCACATGCCACACTATTGCACATAATTAGAAAGCAGACTTAATTTTCTATCCTTAATATACACACATTAAACAACTAAAACCTCCACCAAATGCTTGCCCGTGACACAATATTGGCCCATAGTATTGCCAATTGGCCAGCACACACTTTAATGTGTCACGAGAGCACTATATGCACAATAAAGTACTATCCTGCAAAGTTTATGGGTCATTGCAACAAAATGTTCAATCTCACATCCTCTTACATTGTCGTATTAGATATAGAAGATTTAACTCATTCCCACAAAATTGACTTTTAAGGTGAGGGGTGCCCTCACTTTATATTATCTTTTTATGTCTTATCACTAATGATTTGGGTTTTGGGAGATGAGTTAGGCTTAAAATCTAATATTGTAACAGCAATACCGAATATAAAGAAAGCAATTAAACACAGAAGAAGACAAGAGATTTGTTTTCGAGGTTCAACCAATTGTGTCAACGTTCCCAGAGCTGTTGCAACTCAGATTTTTCACTATATTTCTAATAGGGTTACAAACAGTTTTTTATAACGATACAGATTAAGCCATGTCCAACATGTATACCTTCTAACAGATATAAGCCATGTCCAACATCTAAGAACTATTAAATTGGTATCAAAAGTTTGTCCTTGGGGGTGTATTGGAAAAAACACGAGTCACTAGTGAAAAGACATAAAAAGCCTAGAAATCAGTTTTATGGGGATGAGTTAGACTTAAAATCTAAAAATCATTAAATCTAAAACATCCTCTCTCATGCAGGTTCACTCTCTATATAAGCCTATAGTTGTTCTCTTTCTCATGACAGTGTAGTGGAAGAGTGAATCTATCTATCTATCTATCTATCGGTCTATCGATCGTATACACATATAGGCATAATGGAGGCATACAATAAGAAGGTTATGATTGTTATGGGGATGATGTTGTTGGCCATTGGCATGGTGGCAAATGGCCAATCCCTTTGTAAGATGTCGAAAGAAGGGCTGAAGGCATGTATGCCATCTGTGAGTGGGGAGAATGCTGTTGATCCCCCCACCTCCGCTTGCTGCTCTGCTATTGCTAAGGCTGACCTTCAATGCCTCTGTCGTTACAAGGACTCTGGATTGCTCTCTTTCTATGGTGTCGATCCCAACCAAGCCATGGAGCTCCCTGTTAAGTGCAAGCTCATGAACTCCTTCCACTGCTAGTGCAGTACTAGTACCAATGTACCGTGTCTCGGGGAAGGAAGGGCAATAATTAACTATGTAATCAATTATTATATGTTTTGCTCTTCTTTTCCTCTGTTTATGTTTTTTATTTTATTTCCCTCAAAAAATGTTTTTTATTTCATTTTATTGTTCAACGTGCTTGTTGCTAATGTCATGGATCATGGCATGCTTGTTTGTTGTTATTGTTGTGAATTGTAATTGCTTCGCTATTTCTTTGGTTTGGTTAATTCTGGACGTTCTTGCCAAAATCTTTTCTTTGAAAAACAACTCCAACGTACTAGGCACATAAATCAGTACCTGTGATCCTCTGTTTTATTTTCCTCCAATCAAAAAACATAACGTCTTACCCAAAAGTGGTTTTTGTACCCCCAACGAAATCCTTGTAAAGTATTGCCCGTTTAGGAAAATGGATAAAATTTTGAGTTAAAGTATGGAGTAATTAGATGTTATGATTTACGAAAACGACGCCAAGAATGAAAGAAAAAAATTTAACATTTTCCCAATTAGCCAAATTACTAGACTCAAAGTTTAAAATTGTGGTTATAATCACCAAAAACTTTGATGTTACAATTTAAATCTCCCTCACTATCTCGTTCAAATTTTAACATTAGGAGTCTACGTAACGCATGTGAAAGTGACTTGTTCCGGGGTTTCCCCCCTAACTAGGTGTGACCCATTATGCTTGGGGAAAGTTCAAGAGAGCCCAAAGCCAGTCTTAGGTCTAACCTGCCCTAGAACCAACTGATCCACATGAACCCTCGACTCGGATGGGCACGCAGGCCCTAGTCCCCACTCCTAACAATCATATATGCCAATAACAACCGCGTCTCTGCATCGGCGATTACTCGTACTAGGGCACACACCAACATGCAGGGGACAAGAGGATCGTCCTTTTGTACTTAAGGCTACATGACCCTGATACATTGTCCCTAGGGAGACCACAGACCCAAGTATAAATATAGGAGATACCCCCAGCCTTAGTTATATGTTCACTCTCACCTAACCCTTACTTTGTTGGAATTTCCTCTGACTTGAGCGTCAAAGTGCCTTTGCAGGTACCCCGTGAGACTCGCCGAAGCTAGAAGATTTGCCACAACTTGAACCCAAGCCGAAGAGGTTCGAGGTGATAAGAAGAACAACACTTATTATCTCCAAAATTTACTTATTATTCCAAATGTAAAAACTTCCAAAATTTACTTATTATATGAAAATTAATATTTATTATTTTATGAAAGAGGCACAAAAAATATCATCTCTTTATAATTTTTTTATCGCATAAAAAATATACCGTTTGTATGTTAATTGTTAAGATCCATATATATGAGAGTATATTGATCATTGAGTTAATTTTGTAACCCAATTATAGTAAACGATATTTTTTTACGTTAGTCATATCACTAAAAAATTGTGTCGGGTTAGCAGTCACTCCATCACAGCAATTTTCCTGATGTCAGGCTTGCAGTTGCGGACAACCGCTAAAAAAGAACAGAAAAAATTGGGGGATAATGTGAGAATATTATAAAGTAGAAGGACTAAAAGTTAAATACAAAAGTCAGGCATTAGGGTTTGGACTTGGTTGCTCTGTGCGTTGCTTTCTCGAGCCCAACATTATATCGGCTCAGCGGAACGATGCGATATATAAATAGAGAGGCCAAGAGCTCCGCTAAACCCTACACTCCCTCTTTCTCCTTACTCTTGCGCACTTCGGCACCAACTACAGAGTTTCTTTTTCTTTTTTTTTTTGGATTCCTCTCGTTTTCTTATATGATATTTCTTCAAATGATTATATTTGTTTTTTCAATCGGCCTTCTTAATCCCGGATAAGCTTCTAAAGTGCTTACGCTGATTCATCGGAGGCCAACATTAAGTGTGGAAGTTTCGCTGATAAATGCCTGTTTCTGATCATTTCATCAAGGCGTTTACTAGTAACTTTGCCATACACTTTCCACTGTTTTTCGCAAACAATTTTTTTGTTTAATTTTCACTTCACCTGTGTTAATTAACTAGTTCTATCATTATCCAATTTTACCAATGTTTTGCCGAAATATTTTAATTTAATACACGTACCTTTTAATTTCAAAGGTGTAAGGCTCTCACCTAATTAGTACCATGAAGCCCTTGGCTTGATTCAGACCAGGTCTCTCGACCCTTTTCTGAAAATTAGTGCCATGAATCTCATGGTTGAATCGTTTCTGTGTCTAACAAATGGTAAACCTTTTACCAAGGTACGTAGGAATGGATCACTCGACAGATCCTTTTTTTTAAATAAATAAATAAATTTATTTTTTTCATAAAAAGTTAGCTTTGGAATTATATGGGACTTTAATTAGAGATGGGTTAATTTCTCCTCGTTTATTATTGTGCCTTTTGAAGAACAAGATTCTATTAACAAAGATTCGCAATAATTGTGTTGGCTTATGGCTGTGAATGTAAGTTTAAGGCAAAGTTTAAACCCATATACATGCATCTCAAGATTATTTTATTTTTGAAAGTGGTTAACGAAAGCAAGGAAAAAGAAGCACAGAGAATAGACCTACCATTGGACGTATTGGTCCGACGCAATCAATGTAAGACAATTTTTGGACTGTATGTGAACTTGGCCTAGAAGGGATAATTGCTCCTTTTTTTTTTGGTCAACGGGATAATTGCTCCTTAATTCACATTATTGAAGTACTAGACTTGACAATAGAACTTGAACCAAAAAAAAGTCTTGACAATAAAACAGATTTTTGTTCAATCTGAGTTACTTTTTCTTTTGACAATAAAAAAAGTCTTGAACCAGAGAAGCCTACATGTTTGGGAAACATGGATTTGATTTGACACTAAGTAAGATTGACACTACATCAAGTATTCTTCATCATCTATTGATGCCATAGTAAATACTAAATTTTACCAATATGAGCTCCAAATATCTAATGCCTAAACAGCTCAGCTTCACAGCACAGTAATACAAGGACCTGTGATACAAAGACGTGATTGTAACAAACGCTTATTTTTAAAAAGAAATTACTTTTAAAAGTTTATAGGGTTTAAAAATTTCTTTCTAGTATTATGCCACTTTTGTTGGAAGCTAATACTAACACCCATACATGCGTTGCTTTAATACTAATTTACGTGTCAAATCCGTTATTGGTAACCCGTGAAACAGGCTGTGTTTGTATTACAGTTGGGAGCCTCCCAAACATAAGTTGAGACGACACAAAAAATGATTACTTTGACCAAAAAAAAATTCTCATGAATCATGTTCGAAAAAAATTATAAGCAAACAGGCTATAACCCCGAAGCGTTTTGGTTTCAGATAGGAGTGGCCGATGACGAGAAAACACAACACTCAATGCACATAGCAGTTAACAAAAACAAGGCTAGACAAGTAAGCGCCTATCTCATGGTTAAATATCACTGGCATGATGAAATGAAATGCATACCAATGATGCTTACCGATACCATAAAACCAAAATATTACCATATTAAACTGTAAGGCTAAATGACAACAAAAAAAGTAACGCATCTATATTAAGTTATAAACATCCATTTCAACATTGCCTAATCAAAATTTTCCATCTCAAAATAAGTCCAACCCCGCATGTTACAGACTACATTAACTTCGTGCAAAGGCTTAAATCTACTTGTTGTATAGATGAACAGCACTGAAGATGAAGAAACCTGCCATCTGCATCACAATAAAAAAGGGTTATTACATAAAAGCCATAGAGAATTTTCTCAAGATTCGGTGAAGAACAGAACATACACAGATCTAATTGCATGATTACATCTTCACAACCGAAAAATTATAAAGCACAATAGCAACCTGTGCATGTATTATAGCCTAGTAACACTAACTTCCATGCAAGGAAGGGGCTTCAACATTTCGACAGTACTTAAAAGCAGATCAGTTATTAAGGGAGAAAAATGCACGTTTTCCACCTCCCTTGAGTGTTTTGAATATATATGACCTTAAGCACACACACACACATATTAAAGGGTAAAAATATAGGTAAAAAAGGGTTTCAGTAACACCAAGAGCATTAACAGTGATGAATACTAATGTAAAGATTGGTCAGAAATTCATTAGGTGGATTAGACCCAGTATCCCTACTCAATGAGAGAGAGAGAGAGAGAGAGAGATCCTTACCATTGAAAAAGCTGCTCCATAATAGGGATAAGCTGTTGGTATAAATCTCTCATATTCATTGTGTTTGAAGGGGCGAACAGGAATCTACATGGAAAGTTCAACAATAATGAATAGTGCTTAAGGTATTTTGCTTATAATCTGCAATTCCAATATAGTAAAAGGTTTCAAAACTACAGGTTGCCAAAGATTGGCATTTAACTTGATCTTGTAACAAACTCTTATGGTCTTATCCGGAGCAATTAACTCTGTATTAGGACCTGTTTAACTGTACGCAAAGGTACAGCTAATAAATAAAGCATAGCTATGTACCATAAAAATCAACATCTAAAAGGATAGTCATCAGAAAGAAGAGATTTTAAACCCATAAAGGTGTGCGGTGTTTGTGTGCTTGTGTTGTTATATTATATATAGATCTGTGCAGAAAAGTTTTGACGTGACCCTACTCTTAACAACGTAGAAAAGGGTTGTAAACTTTTGTAAGGAAAGTGTTTCGGGAGAATGATTCTTAAAAATATTGAAATAAAATATTAGAGGATCAGTAATTACCTGTTTTGATAAAGATAAACTTGTATATCCAAGTTTTTCGTACTCAACTTTGAATTGGAAAACCCCGTAGACATCTGGAACCTTAAACGATGTGAAGTAACGACCCTGAAAGAGAACATGTAATCCAGTGAATTTCACTCAAGAGTTTATTAGAGAAGAAATTAAGACTATGTTCAAGAGCAAAATAAAAAGAACCATGTTGTCAGTCGATAAAGTCTTCAAGACATAGGGGCTCATCATGTAAAATTGCACTTGAACATCATCAGCTACATAAGGTTCCCATGTTGTCCCAGACCACTCAAAAATATCAACAGAGTATTCCTTTAAAAAGATTTGAGAAGTGAGCACCGACCAAAGTTAGTGTCTGTGTTTCAATTAAAGCAAACATGAAATACATCAGCAATGAAATAATATTTAAATTACCAAATCATCGTTGATCCTATAGATGGCTGGTTCGTTAGCTTCCCCGACTTTATGATGTTGCACATTCACCGCCTTATTGTCAAAACACGAAGCAAAAGCATACTAATCAACATTAATGATGCTAAATGATGATGTCAAATATAAAATAAATGAAGTATGAACAATGACAATAAAAATGACAGAAGTATTTTTGTCTTACCTTGAGGTGACCTCTTTCATGCAAAATCCATTTGGTAAGTTCAGTAAAGAACTGCTCATTTCCTGACTTGTCGTGTCTGTTATTCAAAAAAGAAATTACTTAATTTTTCTTGCAGAAAGTATGTTTTACTAAAAATCGGATTCTAAAGGAAAAGACACATATTGGCTAGTGTAGGTTGGATGTAGCGAAAGTATTACCCATAATAGCAGATAAAACCTGTATTACAGCAGGGTTAAGAGAGAAGATAGCTACTCTAGCAGTGAACAAATTTCTCACAGAAACAGGAAAAAGAAATGCTTAACACTTCACTCACTTGGTTGGACTGCCAGCCTTCTGCACACCTGACATGAAAAATCTGCAAAAAAAAAAAAAATCCAAGTTTATGAAAGTAAAAATGAGCTTCAGAGCTTACATATTTAGTATTACGAAACCCAGAATAACAAGTGAGTCATTCATACCGGTTGCTGAACATGCTTAATGAGCCAGATATCAATATCCGAGCATTATTTCTTGCCTAACAATTAAAAAGGAAAGAACAAGTGAGGAATTACTTCTTAGTTTCAGAATTAATCTCTTCAAAAAGCATAACAGCATGAAACGAACAGTAAAAAGTGTGTAACACATGTACGATGAAATGAAAACAATAAACAAAAAGATAAAGGTGATAATATTTTATATATACTTAACAGCAGATATTTGAAAACAAATATATTTTTGTATTGAATACTATTCCAAAAGGGAAATGGATAACTTCAAAAGAAACAAAAAAAAAATTAAGAATCTTCAAAAGCAATAGAAAGACAGCCAGAAACGCACAAAATGAGGATAACAAACAATACACACACACACACACACAATAGGAGGATGAGATATTGACACACCTGTATAACTGAGACTAATGAGATCGAAGACCCAGTGAGTGATGGAGGACTTGTCAACTTAGATTTTGGGTTAGCAGAAAAAGCTGTAGCAGATGCTGATAGAACTTTCAACACCTGAATTGAGATGCATAAAAAGTGTAACCAAACTAAAGTAAACTTACAAATGCAATAAGGCTTACGACGACATATGAACTAAGATTAAAAAACATTATTACCAGGCTATTAGAAGGATTTAACGAATGTCCAATCCCCTGGAAAAGTACTGGAGCCTGTTGCATGTAATGAGAAAAATCAGAAAGAAATCAAATAATATTGTGGTGCATAAGAAGCATTTGCCACTGACATACAACTTCATGGACTCAAACAGTAGCGACAGTGCTGAAAAAAGTAATGTTAATGCCTTGAACGCTTATTGAGCATAATGCAGTTAACTAGTAATTAAATAAACAAAGCACTTGCCTCAATTTTTTTGCTTCCCAAAATCACATCAGACTTGATAAAATCATCACTAGCAATCAACGTATGATCCCCTTCGGTAGCAGAGACTGCATATCCAGAATGATCTACAACCATAGCAGCAGGATCCTAGAAAAGAACAAACAAAAGAAAAAAGCAAAGAGTAGGACTTTAGTGCCCAAAATAACATACAGATAACAACAGCTAAGCACATTACACCACCAAAATACAGACAAATAACTGGGAAATGTCAAACCCACTAGCCACAGGAAAAAAAAGCCAATGTACAAAAAACAATTCAGCCAATCAATTCAATTGTAAGCACCTCATCAAAGTCCACTCCACACTCGGTGGCGATTTCCCTGATTAAATCAGATGCATTGTTGTCAGCAGCAACTATCAAATCATGACCGGAATCAACAAAATCCAAAACGGCAGCTGCATCAATGGATCCTCCGAAACCTACACATCACACAACAACAGCAAAACAAAAAAACCAAAACCCCCCTCATGTTAGTAAAATTGAAAATCGAAACTTTTAAACATATATAAGCTAAAAACGACACTTCCTCGAGACCCATTAGTAAAAAAGTAACATAAATTAAATTAAGATCTCATAAGCATTTGGGGGTAGAGTGTGAAAAGTGAAAAACTTACGTTCGATGGTGGGGCAAAACAAAATTAAGGCGTCGTAGAGGTACTGGCCGTATCTCTGGAGAGCAATTTTGGGGTCATCGGCAAGCTTGAAATCGAGATCGAAGCCGCGAGATTGGAGGGACTTGAAATAGAGAGAGTGTGAAGATTTGAGGGCGAAGTCATCGAGCAAGACGAGGATGCGCCGATCTGAGGGTTTCTCTGGGGAGAAGGAGCTGCACAGAAGGGGAATGAGAGCGAGCAACAACAAAATGAGCTTCGCCATGTTGGGGGGCACTACCACACACACCTCTGCTGCGACTCTGTTTCACACTGTCTATTATAAGTCTTCGTCTTCCTTCCACGCTATTTTTCATAAATTGGGGTTCTTACCCCTTCATAATATGAATTTTCACTTTTTCCCCATTTGCCTATGGACTTGGGCTGGACTGGTTGCCCTTCGGCCCAATTTTAAACTTGTGGTCTCTACCCTTTGTAATTTAATTTGGAAATTGGTAAATACACCAATATTTTTGGGCATACACCCTACATTTAAAAAAGAAATTATTATTATACCCTTATTGATTTGGTTTTTTTTTTCAATTTCGCGTCTTCACCGGAAACTCAGTGAGTTTCCGAAATACATTTTTGCATTTTTTCAGAAATTTTGCATTCCGGAAACTCCAGAAAAATTCAGTTTCTAGAATGCAAATTTACATTTCCGGAAACTCCAGGAAACTCGAAAACTCCAGTTTCCGGAATACAAATTTGTATTCTGGATTTGTATTCCGGAAATACCAGTTTTCGAAATACAAATTTGTATTTCGGAAACTTCAGTCAAATTTGTATTCCGGAAACTTCAGTTTCCATACAATTTGGGAATGCAAATCTGTATTCCGAAAACTCTAATTTTCGAAAAAGATGTGAAATAAAAAAAAATAAATGATGAAGACATAATAGTAATTTTCTGTATAAATATGGAGTGTATGGCAAAAAATTAGAGTATATTACTATTTACCAATTCCCTTTAATTTAATTGAACTACATTTTGACCAAAAAAAATTTTGAACTAGATAGACACCCCGGTTTACTTGACAAAAAAAAAGACCCCTTGGTGTCACCACACGTTCAATATCTTTCATATTTTTCTTTTTTTGCATTATCATATCATTTATCACATCTATTAAATTTCTCCCTAGGAGTAGATACTTCAAATGATGTCAATTAAAACTTGGCTAGATGTGTACCTGTGTATAATATTGCATTAGGAAAACACTATATATTCTTGTGTGCGTTCTAATAAAATTATTTATTACACGTCATGCACATAATTATGTAAACATAATTTTGTTCTGAGTCATTCTGGGTCGCCGTAACTCGGATAAATATAAATGTGGTAAAGTAGGGGTGATTAAAACCTTCACTCGACCGAATCCAAACCAATTGATATCAATATGGGTGAAATGGACAGGTTTAAATGGGTCATTGGGTCTGCAGGTTAGCAAAACAAATTAGTAACTTGTGAATATGTTCAGATTTGGGTTTTCTAAATAAAGTCCATCAATATCTGAACCCAATCGAGTATGTTATTAAGCTACACATTTGACGACTAAGTCCAAAAAAATAAAAAATAAATATTTTAAATTTTAAATTTAGCAATGCAACATTGCAATTTGTCAACTTGACCTTCGGACTTTACAATTTAATTTTTAAATGACCCAATGCATGAATTAAAACCCATTTTTGTGTATCTAACTAAAAAATCTAACAGAAATATTATAAAAATTGCTCAAAAATTTGTCCATGTACAAAAAAAAAAAAGAAAACAACTTAGCACATTAGAGACTCATATCCATCCTAACCCACCTAACAACCCACTCATCTGTTACCCGCCTAACCCGTTGGCCCAAATAGGCAATAGTGGGCCAAAAATTACTCAGTTATTAATTGGATTGAGCTTTTTGGGTCTAAACCCTACCAATGAACAGACCTAACCTCTTTGGAATTGAAATTGAATAGTTGGATAGGTATTGGAGTCAAGTGTTGGGGGGAGGGGTTTAGGTGACAGGTTGGCAAATGGCAATTGAGTTAGAGTCAAGTTTTGGAAGAATCCTTGGCCAATCACAGGTGTTCCATTTGGTGGAGGTGGCAATTGTTCCTATTCCCCAAAGCTTGTTGAATCTTTATGTGGTGAACATTTTTTTATGAGAACACATGGTGGCTTGTACACAAGTTTGTGGATGTTCTTCTTGACTGGATTTGTAATTAGATCACTATTAGCATGACCCCAAATGTCTTCCTTGGTGAAAATAAGCTAGTATGGGCTTTAACAAATAATAAGCTAGTATGGGCTTTAACAATTAATGGTGTTTCCTAAAATAAGATTGGCTATTAGCTAATTAATTACCGGTGCCAATGGCGATAGAGAAGACACTACATGGTTATCCCCATTGGATAGCTCATGTGGTAGAGCTAGGGGTGATGCAATGTAAAGGGTGGGGGTTCGATCCCCACCCCACCCCACCCCCCCCCCCCCAAAATGACCAAAAAAAAAAGACACTGCATGGTTGTACAAATTGCTTTTAATTGCCGCAATCGAGATTCGTAACATAAGCACATAGAGTACAAACACTACATACTCTCTTGCTATCAATTTTCATCCTTTGTTCCAATATTTGATTTGATTCAGTGAGCAGTACTTGATTTTCCTAGAAATGTCATATCGATGTCAAGATTTTTACAAATATTGTAAAAACTTGTTGACCGACTAATTAATAATTTAATTAATTAATAATGTTGTCATAGTTACGGTTACCATGTGATTGCCATGAGGAGGAGTTATAGCAATACACTTTCTAGAACACTCTTTTCAACACACAGCTCTATCATTGGGTAAAATTCACGTGGGTCTCATATCCTATTTGGTTGACCCATTTCTACAGTAGTAGAGCTCACGTGAATTTCAACCACGTCTCAGTCATAATAAATGTATTAAAAAAATTAAGCACACAATCACAAAAATATGAGCTTTACTTTGAAGTTTACAATGGGTACAGCTTTTTTCTCCCCAGGAGAGAAGGACAAGGTTCATGATCATGCCAATCTTAGACCAATTCACCAATAACAAACACAACATTTGAAATATAATCACAACATTGAATTTAAGTTTTGAGCTGTTGGGATAGACTAGAAAGCTAGTACTTAGCAGCAGCACTTAAGTGAGGATTTGATAGAAACTAGCTAGCTTTTCTGTCCCAACTTTTTGACTATTGTAGCCATGTACTTGCCTTGATACTCAGCAAGTGCCAGCTCTGTTTCACTTGCTTGCCTTGATCCATCGCCAGCAAAGACTCCAGCACCATATGGAGATCCACCTCTAATGGAGTCCATTTCAAACATTCCAGCACCAAAAGTATAACCAATAGGAACATAGAGCATCCCATGGTGGACTAACTGTGTGATTGCTGTCCAACTACAATAATTGTTACATAAAAGCATGTTATTGGTCCAAGGTTTGTCTCCCATTCATGACACTAACGACCACCACATTAATACATTGCAATCAAACATAAAAATATCAATTCATTCCTATTACAATATTAGTACTTCATTAGCTTGTGGAGATTCTGCTCCAAATTAAGACCCTCTAATCCAGAAACTTCTTTCAAACCATACCCCCACCTCTGACCCCACCCCCAATTTTATTTAATTTTTTTGTTTTTTTCTAAAACAATACTACCAATCCCCCACTCCGGATCAAACAAAGTCATGCATTGAAATCATTCACTAAATTTTAAAGTTCAATCAGTGCTACTGATGCACTGATTAGCAACAAACTTTCAGCGCATTTACAAAACTTAATTAATGAACTATTATTGTTTCTATTAGAATAAGCACATTTTTGCAACAATGTTCAAGGGAATTCAAAGCAGTGTAACAACTGTGTTTATTCTAAACAACTAGCTAGTCATAAAGATATGATCATGGTTTTAAATTGCAGTCCACAACAGCAATTGTGGCTGCAATATCATGGTTTTCAGAGTCTCCGAAACTGCAACTGCGACCGCGGCTACAATTTAAAACCTTGAAATAACAAGTTATGCAAAAACTACCATAGAACCCGTTTTCAATCATGTGAAGAATCAATCAATCAATTTTTGAACAAAGATGAACTTTTTTTGAACTTGGCATCAAAGAAAATGATATAAATGAAAGGGGGGAGAAAGAAAATAAAAAGGGCACACTCTTACGCTGTGGTTTCTTGGCCACCACCCTGAGTGCCAGTACTGACAAAGAAGCCAGCAGGAACACCAGCCAGCTTCTGCTCCCTCCACAACTGACCTGTCGAATCGAAAAACGCCTTCATCTGCGCCGCCATGCTTCCATACCTTGTTGGGAAGCCAAATAACACCCCATCAGCTTCCACCAATTCCTCTGCAGATATCAGTGGCACCTGATCATTACCCTTCTCAGGTGCCTTCATCAGTTGCAAGACCTCATTGGGAAGTGTCTCCATCACACGGTACAACACCCCTTCAACCCCATCAATGGAATCAACCCCTTTCTTCACGGATCTCGCCAATGACTCAACATGTCCATACATTGAGTAGAACACAATGTAAACTTTCAGCTTTTTCACCACTTCTTGGGGTAGTAGTTCCCTTTGCCCCTCTAATTGGCTTGTACTTGTTGTTTCATTCTTTGGGATTATTTGGCTTTCAGCACTAATAAGTGGTTCATCCTTTTCTGGGTCTGAAATTGGTAACTTTTTCTTGCTTGGTATGCAACCACCTCCTTTCCCCATTGAAATTAATCCAAACTGGTCAAATATATCTGCTAAGATATATAGTTTCTAAAAAGGTTCACTAATAAGGCAATTATTAGTCTTTCTTGCAAAACAAGGTACAAGGACGAAGCAGAAAATGATTAATGTTGTGAATCAAATGTTGTTGGTTCTGAAACTTTGGATTATATGCTTTGAAAAGGCAGAGAGGTGGAAACCATTGTAACGTGAAGAAGTTTGGATTAGACTTCACTTAGTCATGTATATGAGCTGTTTTAACTATTAAGATAAGATGGATTAGAAAATGGCTATTCGCTGGCATGCTGCTAGCTCTTGTGAATTATTAATTATATACTAAGGCTATGTTTGGATTGAGATTTTTGGAGGGGAAGGGAGGGGAGGGGAGTGGAGTGGAAGGAAGAACTTATAATTCCTAATTACCTTGTTTAGCTTTAATAGGACAAAGAAAATATTATTTTAAAAGGTAACAAACACCAAGATGTAAAACTTTTTTTAAATTTTAAAAACTCTCAAGTAAGGTAATTAGAGATTATAAATTTTTCCCTCCCCTCCTTTTCCCTCCAAAAACCCCATCCAAACATATCCTAAGAAAAATCAACTTCAACATTATTTATTTATCTGTGAACGAAAGCGCAATTTGGCATGAGCATCTTTTTTTAGATATTTTATCCGTTTGATCAAAGAAAATGTTTGTAGTTTTTATTTTCTTCTTTTATTAATTATTATTAGTAAAATAACACTTCAGTTCTGTTTCTAAAATTTAATACGAGAGATGATAAAAATATTTAAAATAATAAAATAAAAACATAAGAAAATATTTTTCTTAAATCAAATTGACCTCAAAGCAGCTAAGGAAAACAAAAGAAATTGGAAAAGAATAAAATGATATGAGTGTAGTGTGGACTGACCAGAGGTTAATTGACGCCTTTAATAAATAACATTAGCAAATGAAAATTTCCTTTTCATTGACAGATTCCAAGTTCCAACTATTAGTTCTTACAAGGATATATAATATATATTTTTATTTGGGGCTTGACAAACTGAAAATGAAGATTATTCTTCCTTTGACAGATTCCAATTAATTTATGTGAAAAGATTATATTGTTTTAATAAGTGTTGCATGTAAGTCAAAATTATTAAGCAATTATTGGTTAGTTACACCTAACTAATTCAAAGAAGGAATTGTTCCTGGTAGTCTGGTACAAATACACACGCACAACCTTCTTGCAAATATAAGCCAACTAACACTTAACTTCTAATACTTCATTGTCATCATTGACGTTTAACATGATATGATGATATCAATATAGCGTATGTGAAAGATGTATGCGTTTGTAATAATTCATTTATCGAATTAGACTACTACTTCTAAAGCAAATACTAGTATATTATGATCACCATGTAAGGGAAGTTCAATATTAATTAAGTGTATGTTTGGACTCAATTTTGTGAGAGATAAAAATGTCTTAAATTTATTGTCTAACTCATTTTTATATGAATATATCTATAATTTATTACATTATGTATCTTTTATTTTGGGGCCTAACTCAAGCTCACAAAATCAGTATGTAAAGTAAAGATTGCATAAGTTTTATATATTCTATTTAGATCTTATAGATATCTAGTCAGCGTGGGATTTGGATTTTTTTCGTATTCAAACATAAATCATTTATATTCAACTCACTTATAACCAAAATCAATTCACTCAAAATCTATTTTCTGTCACATTAGAACCAACTACACAGTACACACTAAAACCCATTCCCTGCTTTACTATTTTATATATATATATATATATATATATATATTGATGATTGATGATGAGCCACATGACTTGAAATTGAGCAGGAGCAGAAATATACCCGGCCGACATATAAATTAGCAATAATCAAACAAAGATTAGTGCAAAAAAGTCAAATTAAGAGTAAAACATGAACTAGGAAAATATGGTCAGAAAATTTGGCAGTTTGGCAATTGTAGAGGATCATAGATGACTGAAACCAATCATTAATCTTCCCCAGTTGGATCACACATTTACCAGAAATACGATTGATACTCTACAGCAGAGAATAGTTATACCAAGAAATAACTAGTCTTCTCAATTTCCCTGTTGAGATTAATACACTATGGCCATGCTTGGTAGATATACGGCAGTGAAAATGCATTGGACTAGCAGTATTTCTATTTTCCGTCATTGTTGCTTGGTAGAGAGTTCTAGAAATAATTTAAAGCTCACTTTCATGCAATAAGAGCGGGCAAATGTTATCCAAATTGAATTTCATGTGTGCTCAAAGAAACATAGCCTTAAAATTGAGCCAGCTTGTGATTCCAGATAATTTAATATCTTTTGAGTTAGCCTTAGGCTTAGAGATCAATTTTCACGAAAACTTGTTATAAAAATATTCACTCAGCAAGACCTGAGTTATTTGGACTTGGGTCACTTACCTGTGGATTAAGGTAGGTCAACTCGCGATGAGTCAGGCCAATCCATTTATTTAAATTTTTTTGGATTTTTTTAAAATTTTATGTTATGTAGGTTGTTTTAAATTTGATTTTTTAAAGACTTGTGTTTCAAACAAATTTATATTTTATTGTATTTAATTTTTCTTTTTTTTTGTATTTTTAGCATTTTTAGTTTTTTAAAAGTACTGGGCCAACTTGTGAGCCACCCACCCAGGGGTGGCCCTGAGGGTGGGCAAGAGGGGCGACCGCCCAGGGCCCCATTTTTTAGAGGGCACCAAAAAAATTTCACTACTTATATATATTGGGAGTACTAGTATAACACATATATATGAGGAGATTTTTGGAATTTTATTTAGTATTGAAAGACTTAAATCATTTTCTAATTAGGACTTGAAATTAATGTCCTGTTTGGATGCAACAACTTCAACTTTTAACTTATGGAGAAGTTAGTCTTACTTTGCACTCTTATTCTTCTCATTTATGCTAAAGATGAAAAGTTGTTAAATAACCATTAATAGATAGATAAGTGGTTATGGAGAAGTTAAAAAAGATAGCTTTTGAGAAATGTGAAGAACAATTTCAACTTTTGTGAGAAGTTATTAGTTAAAAAACATATGTTAGAAGTGCTTATAGATAAGTTTATCCAAATAGGGCCTATGTTGCAAATATCTTGAAACTTATCTAAAACATGCATGATAATTGTTATGATTTTGATTGTGAAATTCTATTTGAATAATTAAAAGTCATTAGAGAGATTTTAATATTTGAATAAAAATCAATCTTTATGATATTGAGTTCGTTGAAGACATTTACCTAATGTATGTACAACTTATAGAATAATATTAATTATCACGGTTATTATTGCATCTGCTAAAAGAAAATTTTCTAAATTGAAATTGTTAAAATTTTATTTGCGTAGATTAAATAGTTTTACTTTGATTTTTTTAAAAATAATTTTTTAAAGAACCCTGATTATGAACATATTATTAATGATTTCACAAAAAAAATACAAAAAGGTGATAGGGCATCATTTTATCGGTTTGCCTAGGATACCTAAAATCTCAGGACCAGCCTTGCATCCACCTAACCCACCCATCCATGGTTGATCGTGTCGGGTTGTGTATTTCTTGGCTCACCAAAAAAAGTGAGTCAACTCGACTCGGCCTACTTTTCTCCCAACCCGTGGTGAGTCAACCCTCAAGTGAGCCAGTTGATTCACTTTGACAATAAACGGGTATTTCTTTTACCCGCCAGTTAATTGTGTGAGTGTGAATAATGAGGTACCCGTACCCTATAGGTTCCCATACTCGCTAGTAAAATTACTAAAATACCATTTTATATATATACATACTTAAAATTATAATTGTAGCTTTTCATGTTGTAGCTTTATTTGTTTTTTATTTAATTAAGCAATTACTGATATGATAATTGGGTTAAAATTATAATAATTGGTATAATTTAATCCTATTAATATGATATTTATTATGGCCAAAATTGTGTAAAAAATAATTTTTTTAGAAATACACTTGTTTTAAAAAATTAATAATATCCATAAGTATTTGCGGATATCATGGCTACCTGCTAAAACCCAACTAGCGAATACGCGTGTGGTACGGGGGCGGGTTTATCAGACGGGACAAATAATGGGCGATTACTCTACCCGTATGCGTCCCATTGACATCGCTAGTCCAGTGGCATCCAAATAGTTTGTGTAGATAAACACTCAATCATAGCTCACTATGTAGATATTTGTGTAGATATTATAGTAACTATTGTTATGAAGTGATACCATGATGAGATATGATTAGATGTCTGTGTAAAATATTTTTACACTATCAGTGCATAGTTATTAAACTCAAATAAAAATAAAAATAATTAATTTCTTAAGGAGAAACGTATTTTCTTTTTTTGATTACAAGGAGAAACGTATTTTCAGTCAAAAAAGGAGAAACGTATTTAATGCTATTCATTAAGTATTTAGAAAAAAACTATTAATGTTTTGGGACACATGCATTAAGCATGGATTTAAAGATGAATTTAATTAGTACGTACTAATAGTGTAAAAAAGTTTTACATAGACATTTAATCATATTTAATTGTATAGATTTTTGTACAAATATTTTAGAAATTATTATTAAAAAGTGACACTATAATAAAATATAATTAGATTTTTGTGTAAAAAAAATGTACGTTATTTTTTTTGCTAGAATAAATTTTTTTTTACACTATTTGTGCGTAGTAATGAAACACTTTAAAATATAAAACGTTTCTTCCTTCACGTGCTTTTCTTTCCTCCAGGGAATACTAACGCCTAACAACCAATCAAAGGATTATTTTAAATAAAAATATTAAATTAAATGCATTACTCTCTTTAATTAATTTATTTTTCCCTCTTTAAAAAAATTAATTCTTTTTTCCCAAACATGATATTTAATTATCCTTGATGTACAACGGATAAAAATTTTGCAACATGAAATCCCGCGCTTTCTTGTATTTTGAAAATAAAAGATAAATTCTATATAAAAAAATGATAAATTCATATATACAAATCTGAAAAACAAATATCACATTGGTTTTCAAATTTCTCTATATATGCATATATTATTTTAAAATTTCACATTGGAAAGTTATATTTTTATTTCCTCAAAAATGAAATGCTTCCCCCTTTGTCAAAACCAAAATTACAAATTCAGCAAGGTTTTCAAATTTCTCTATATGCACATATTATTTTAAAATTTCACATTAGAAAGTTATATTTTTATTTCCTTAAATATGAAATGCTTCCCCCTTTGTCAAAAACAAAATTACAAATTCAGCAAGTTTTCAAATTTCTCTATATATGCACATATTATTTTAAAATTTCACATTGGAAAGTTATATTTTTATTTCCTTAAATATGGAATGCTTCCCCCTTTGTCAAAATTAAACCAAATTTGACCATGCATTCACAATCTTGTGAAAATTAATGGTAGATATATATAATAAGAGGAATGATTAAATTAGACCGGTGTAAACACTTTGGGCAATGTTATAGCGTTAATAATTTTTTATCGGATAATTATATTCTAAAATACACTTTTCGATTAAAGGTTATTTTCACATAGATCATTCATATCAAATCTTACGTCAATCTAAAATCATTTGTTGTTTGATTAAGATACGTCAATATTTATACATTTTAAAAGATATTAATTTTGATGTATCTTAATAACACATCAAATTATTTTAGATTAATGTAAAATTTTATAGGAATGATCTATGTGAGATCTTTTAATCTAACGGTGAGTTTTAGATTATAATTATCCAATAAAAAGTTATTAAACGTGTAACATTGTCAAAGTGTTATACCGATGTAATTTGATATCTCCTCTTATAATAATACATAGATATTGTGCAATAAAATTAAAACATCTTCCTTTTTATCTATTAATACGTGTCTGTGTGCAAATGCATGTATATTTATTATTATATATATAAGCTCCATTAGCAAGAGTAGTATCATTTCATAAGCACTTTGCTTCTGCACATCAGAGGTAACGCTTCTCTTTCTCTCCCTCATTTTCATTTCCGTTGCAGGCATGCATAATTACATGTTCATTCTTGTTGGTCCAAACACGTTTCACATACCACATGAACCGGGCTTTTGCGCTTTATGCTCTTTAGATATGTTCGATTATGCTCTGAATCTGAATGTTATGTTTTGAGTTTCAACTTACTTGTAGAAGAATGATTACAAACATTCTATAGGGGTTGGCTCATGATGATCTTTTGCTCTCCTTTTTTTCGTGGGATTAATCGAAATGGCTGGTTTTGTTAGGAGGTTGGTGTATATTTCTTTGGTTCCCCTTGAATTTTATGGCTCTTAAGAATAAATTAAACAAAAGAATATATATATACATAATTACATTGAATTTTGGGTCATGTTTATTTAGTGCATTTTTGTTCTTCAAATATTTAGTGCATGTTTAGATTATAGTTTGCAGTCCATATTTAAAAGCAATATTATTTCTTCTTCAAATATTTATTACAATTAAATATTTAGTATATATTTAACCTATTCATCATTATTTGCCCTGGTAAAAAAATCATCATTATTTGCAGAGGCAGACCTACATTGGGACTTTGGGGGCATTTGCCCCCACTATATTTCTATGTTTATTTGTAATATTATATTACATATTGTAGTATATATCATATATATTAATATATATTATATTTGGTGCCCCACATCCCACTTATCACTACTAAATATATCATTGTGAGCTTAGGTGAGATGACACAAGTTTCTGTACAGTAGCCTTAAATCTCGTTTGGTAGAGTTTTGCCACTTATAAGAACCGTTGATATAATTAAAAATTACTCTTTGTATTTGATAAATTAAAAATTACCTTTTAATACCATTCTTTTTTTTACCTCACTCACAGTTTTAAAATAATTAAAAAGATATTAAATATTTTATAAAAACATTTGGCTCTCTTCAATGGTTGAATGATTGTTTAATTACTTTTATAAAAAGAGATTTTTGATAATATTGAAAATGAGAAAATCATTCAATATTTTTAGAATGTGCAAACTCGTAAAGAATAATTATGATGTATTTTATATTTTCAAAAATCATATGTATTTCTAATACTACCAATTTATATTTATTAATATTGCCCCCATAACTTAAAATTTCTGGATACACCACTGATTATTTACACTTAATTGTATTTTTTTTTTACTTTTTCTTGTATTAGTTTATGGTTATCCAACCTTAGGAGTATCAATAAGTATAGTCACTTGTGTTTTAGAAACACCACAAATAACATTCCTATATCCCCCTTCTTTGTGTTTTCAACATGGTATTAGAGCTATGGGATCCAACTTGTGTATATTTTCTTCCTCCCCTTGTGTTAAGTTCATAAAGCTCAACTACCATCCAAAGCATGCGCCTTTTCCTTAGAGACTTTTGTTGAATTCAATCTCTCCTTCTGGGCATCCTTTTGCTTCTTTAAGAAGATTGACTTTAATTGTTCTAGTCCTAGATGCCTTGGATTTAGTTTGTTGGCTCTCGTTTAGATTTGTCTTTTTGAAGTCTCATTTCAGCTTGTCTTTCCTTATGCAGTATGCTCCCGACTTTGGGTCCTCTACAGAACCTTCCCCTCTCCAATTCTCTGTAGCATTAATTCCAACCGTTAGATTTAATCTAACGGTTGGGACATTAAAAAACAAGAAAACGTAAAATGATCTCCTTATGGTATCTCGCGGTGCAAAAAGGGGAGGCTCTCTCATCTCCATCAACGGCGCAGAGAAGGAGAGCATCCTCGGCAGTGGCATGCGAGCCTGCGGTGGACCTACCACACAGCGAAGACGTAGGCGGTACGAGGGATGATGGCGTGATTCATGATGGTGTCGCTTGCGGCGGGGAGAAGGATTGCAATGGCACTTCCAAGCTATTATCGAGGGTAGATGCCACCTTCATCAGCTACTTCGGCGAAGTATACGAATCAAAATGATACGGTGGTTATTCGTTTTTCATCAGTTTGGCTAGGCTCACCGCTGTCTCCAATGGAGGTTCGCGACCTATGCTTCCCATTGACTCGTGCCGTCAGCAACACCCAGAACCCGTGCGTCAGCTCCACGTTTTCTAGGTGTGTGCCCTTCATCTACAGCTAGCAAACCAGGAACTTCACGCAAAACCTTTCCCAACAAACCATTCTCATTGCTCTCCTTCCCACTTGCATGCGTTTTCTCTTTTCTCAAGCTCTCATTTTTCTTCTCATGTTTCCATTTCATCTTTGGATTTTTCACCTGCTGGCTTCTCATACAAACGGTAGCTAATTCCTAGAATGCTCTTCTCTTTGAACCAATAATATAACTTCACCATCCGTATGTCATCCTTGTTATGCTGTGGACTTTTACACGAATCAACTGCGTTGGTGGCATCAACATGCTCTTTGCTCGATAACTTAAGATTGTTCAGGTTGTGGAATGGAACTCCAATGTCCTATTTCTTGAACTCATCTTCCCAAGTAAACGATAACCGATAAGTGTTTTGGGAACACTTGCAAGTATGTCTGAAGAACCATCATGCTTTTGGAACTAGTAAGACACGGTTGACCTTGTTCTTGTAGCATGGTGTTTCTTCATACATACTTGCAAGCATTCTCGAAATGCTTACTTGTTATTGTTGCTCCCGCTAGCTTGCTTCTTACTTGGGAAGATGAGTTCAAGAAATGGGACATTGGAGTTCCATTCCACACCTGAACAATCAAGTTATTGAGCAAAGAGCATGTTGATGACAACAACACAGTTGATTGGTGTAAAAATCTACAGCAAAACAAGGATGCCATACAGATGGTGAAGTTATATTCTTGGTTCAAAGAGAAGAGCATTCTAGGAATTAGCTACCATTTGTATGAAAAGCTGGCAGGTGAAAAGTCCAAAGATGAAATGGAAAGTGGAAACCGGGAACAAAAATAAGAAGTTGAGAAAAGAGAAAACACATGCAAGTGGGAAGAAGAACAATGAGAATGGTGTGTTGGGAAAAGTTCTAAGTGAAGTTGTTGGTTTGCTAGTTCTAGATGAAGGGCACACACCTAGAAAATACATGGAGTTGACGGCACGGGTTCTGGGCGTTGGTGACAGCGCGGGTTGTGGGAAACATAGGCCACGAACCCCCATTGGGGGCGACCACTAGCCTAGCCAAGTTGTCGAAAAATGGATAACCACCGTATCATTTTGATTCACTAGTACTTCGCCGAAGTAGCTGATGCAGGTGGCATCTCCCCTCGATAATAGCTTGGAAATGCCACCACAATCCTTCTCCCCGACGCAAGCGACACCATCCTGAATCACGCCATCGTCCCTCGTACTGCCCACGTCTTCACCATGTGGCAGTGCCACCGCGGGCTCGCATGCCACCGCTGAGGATCCTCTCCTTCTCTGCATCTTTGATGGAGATGAGAGAGCCTCCCCTTTTTGCACCGCGAAATACCATAAAGAGATCATTTTATGTTTTCTTGTTTTTTAATCTGCCAACCGTTAGAATAATCTAACAGTTGGAATTAATGCTGCAGAGAGTTGGAGAGGGAAAGGTATTTGTAATCAATTATCTTTCCTTATTTGCTGTATTGAAAGCCACTTAAAGTACCAGCTTTGATACCAATTGATAAGCACCCGACGCACATGGGGAAGCCTCTCTTTAAAAGTTAGCTACCAAGGTGGAAGAACTAAGTCACTTAAATACTTCACCGAACATCTCATATTACTCGATCTAGGATTTAGGCATCTCATAATACCCAACCCCTATCAATTGATTGATCATCTTTCTCTAATTCTTATGTTCATTGCTATACAACTTTAGAACTATAACATAAGCATAATCTCTTCTTGTATTCTAGAGGCACCACAAATAATATTCTCTGCCTAATTTTAACATGTTCATCAAGGCAGTTCACATACTTCTTGAGCTTGATGGATCAGTCACAAGGATATAATGGATTTGCTAAACCTTACACAAATTTGGTGCGTCAAGATGTAAGTAAACATGCTATGTACCATTTCAACTAAATTTCTCTAGCTGCAATATATATATACTTAGATCCGATATTTATTCACTTCAATTTTTCTTTTTCTAACAGGAAGCAATGAACCGATCTTTGCCACCACCTTGGTCTACTCCCATCCAGGTCTCAGATTTTCTTTCTTTTTTATTTTAGTCAATGTATACTTATGTTTCTAATTCATAGGGAAATAACTGACACTCTACATCACTTTTAACTAGGCATATCATAATTTTGGGTCTATTCCAACTCCCAATTTAAGACCAATTGATTCTTACATTCATCCCTCCTGGGCAGTAAACCAGGTAGTAACATACATATTCGTGCATCTTATAGATTGTGTGTGCTTATGTCGATGAAGGGACTATTCATGTGCTTCATTTTCATGTTTTATCTTATTTGGTCCAGATATGGAACAGGCCACTTCAATATGATTCTCTGCATGATTATACGAGGCTCTCCAATTATCCTATGGCAGCCGGGGTAACTCTAATTCCTAAACTATTTAATAAATTTATTCAGTGTACATTCTTACATCATTTTTTCCTCCATAATTAATCAATCAATTATTAATTACTATATAAAAAACATAAGTTCTAGATTATGCACATGTTATTTCACATGCTAAGACATGTGTCACTTCTAAGGATAAGACACACATCTTAGGTTTTTTTATTACACACCAAAACTATTTTATTCATTTAATTGTTTTTTTACTGTTTATGTTAGACTTGTATTTTGTATGGGTCCAACGACTAATTTCTATTAAATTCAAGTTAGCAGTTGCTTTAGTTTTTATGGAATTTACATATTCTTTTACAGGGTGGGGTACGTTAGTAATTATTAGTGAATTATTTGATCTATGTTTCTTCCTCAAGGGGAACTTCCACACACGATGAGTAAGGGTATGTATTTGCATATTCGATAACGCATATGATACCAACTTGTTTTGCAGTTTGGTCAGGGTGCTCCATTGGCTTTGTCTGAAAATGGACAAGGGATTTTTGCTGGAAGAAACCTGGATTCAATGAACAAACATGATGAGAACTTACAGCCTATTAGCACAGTAATTGCTGAATCAGGAGCAAATGGGAAAGAACCTTCAATCCCAAATACCAAATGGGAAGGAATAACATGGAGGTAACTTTTGTTCTTCTGCTAGAGTGCATCTTGATCACATTTTTTTTTTTATACTTTAATTTGAAAATTTGTTTATGCATAGTGCTGCAAGTGAAAGCATGGAATCACCAGTTGTACGCCATGTCATTAACAATGCTCCTGGATCTTCAAATTTCTTATCTAAGGTGAATATACACCAGGAAAATGTAGTATATATTTAGAACTCATATACACTAGTGGTAATTTATTAAGGCACTAAGACATGCTTATTGATTCAGCTGCAGAATTTCCCTTCAGTTTCACCTGATAAGCAGCAACCTGAGTTATTGCTGCTGTTTGGAAATGGTATGTTTGAAGTTTGTGGTGAAAGATGAAAATCTATGTTTTATGATCTATGAGATTTGAGCAGGAAAAGATTCACATAAGGTGACTACTAATGGTCAGAAGTATAATGTTGTTCATGAGAACACAGATATTGCATCGCAGGAAGCAAATCCAACTGTGCTGAACCAGGATTTGGGTACAGAAGGAGTCATTTTATTTGGCACCAATCTCCAACCTGATAAGCTGGTACTGAAAATTCTTATGTGCTTTTACTTCATGTTAGATTAGCTTTTCAGTTACCTTTTCTGAACTAGGAAGGATCTTGTGATCTGAAGGATTACCTAAAATACAGGGGAAAATGAATTTAATAGATCAGCTAACTGCAGTTTAAAATTCCTATTCAATTAATATATGCTGAACATTAATGATCAATGTTGAAATTCATTAAGAAAACAACCAAAGGGAAAAAAGGATGACATTGACTTAGCTTCCTATTCCTATCTAAATATATCTTATAATTTCCTTACAATCTAAAGTCTCTTACATTTACCCCAAAGAGAAAAACTTAATTATACACAGCCATTTAAAATCACCTTAAAGATAACCTGGACTTACCAATTTAACTATACCGAGTCAAAAGGGATCTAATTTTGATATTAAAAATATCACTGGTTTAGAATTGCATGCTTATAATTAATGTTCCATAGATAAACTACTGAGATTAACCTCATTGATTTCCAGCTTTAATTTTTTTAAAATACTCTTGGAGTTAACACTATCCATATGGTCTGATTTATTTAAGTATCATTAAATCTACGTGGTGCATGCATGTTCTCCATCTTGGAAGAAGTTAATTACATGTTCGACTTCTCTGAACTTTAATTTTGCATCTTCTTTGTACTTTCCACACTTCATCCATTGTCACTTATGGCCAATTTGCATGAAATGCTACCGCCATTGTATAATTAGTGTTCTATCTAGCCATAGCCTACAAAGGTTGTAACACATTGAAAATGAATTTTCTTTGGTGAATACTTTTCAGAAAGTAAATCGCTCCATTTATCTCTTTGACAGGAAGGTGATGAAACAAAAGAATCAACAAAAAGGAAGACAAAAAAGGAATTGGCTAAACTATCAAAGATGCAGAAAAAGGTATACAGTACAAAGCAATATGTATGTGAATTGTGAAATACTGCTGCAAATGTATTTATTTATTATGATATTATATATATATATATATAGAAAGACAAAATTAATTCCTACTTTTTCGGCTATTTTGATATGTTCTAGATCAAATAGTTGATCAAAAGAACACTTTAATTATGGCCCATTTTACATGAAATGCTACTGCCATTTTATAATTGGTGTTCTATCTAGCCACAGCCTACAGAGGTTGTAACACATTGAAAATGAAATTTCTTTGGTGAATACTTTTCAGAAAGTAAATTGCTCCATGTATTTCTTCGACAGGATGGTGATAAAACAAAAGAACCAAAGATGTCAAAAAAGGAATTGTCTAAATTACGAAAGATGCGGAAAAAGGTATATAGTACTACAACAACACATATATGTGAAATTTTATTTATTTATTTATTATGATATTTTTTATATATAGAAGACAGCATTTCTGTTTTTTCTGCTATTTTGATATGTTATAAATCAAACATAGTTGATCAAAAGAACACTTCAATTATTCAGTTACTTCATTGATGATTTTCTCGTTGCATATATGGTTGAACTTTTAAACAGAGCAATGCCAAATTCTCAATACTACACAAAGGATATAGGGGCTAATTTTAGCATTTTTACAAAAAAAAAGTGAGCTAATAAATCATCAAGAGTAATAATATTGCAGTAAATGCTTATATCTAAATCATATATTTGACAACTACACTAGGGAAGTGAAATTTTTTTACTTGTGCATGTGTTTCTACGTTAGGTTGATTAATTAGGTTCCTTCTGGAAATAGATAATATTTGTTGAAATTAACTTGTGTGTCATTTTCATAAAATTGGTGTCTTTCACATATGTAATGTTCTTCCATTGTTTGTGCTTTTTAACTTTGCAGCAAGAATATAAAGATCGACGAAAGAACGTGAACAAACTTAGAGCCGAAAATGAGAAGCTGAGGAAAAAGCTTCTTCGCTTTTCTAAGAAGTGTGAGAAGCTCACAGATGAAAACGAATCCTTAATGGTCTGCCATTTAAATCCCTATCTGAATTCAGTTATATATTTACCCGTTAATTTTATATGAATTTAATTTAATTAGTGCACAGTAGTGTAAAAAATTCTTACATAAACATCCGATCATATATCACCATGTAGATCTTTACGTAAATATTTTAAAAATTATTATTATAAAGTGACACTATAATGAGATGTGATTAAATATCTATGTAAAATATTTTTACGTGCATAATTATTAAACTCATTTTATATATACGTTTTTAAGTTAGCACCAACTTATATATATATAGTTTGATTCGCATAAAAAAAAATCATGAATGGTTTTGTTGGGGCCGTCTTTGTATGGCTGTCACTATTTGTACTTTTTGTACTAAGCACATCTTGTGTTTGGTAATTTTTATCCGCACATACATAACTTTTTTATCTATACATATATGTTTGTAGAACTATTAGTTCTATGGGTTTATTTTTTTTAACACATACATATCCGCGGAACTATTAGTTAGTTCCGTGGGTTGTAATTCCTAATAGTTCCGCGGAGAATTACAACCCGCGGAACTAATAGTTCTGCAGACATGTGTGTGTTAAAAAAAAATAAACTCGCAGAACTAATAGTTTCACAAACATATATATGTGCAGATAAAAAACTATGTATGTGCAGATAGAAATTGCAGTTGTGTTTTTAGTTCTATATTAATTCATTTTTGCCTTTAGAAAAAATATAGAGAAAATTAACTTACTAATTTTACCATCTGGTTTGGTGTGTGGTGTGGGAACAGGAAGAGCTGGTTGAGAAGTGCGGGGAAGAAGAAGTGATAGCATATCTTAAGGACTTGGAGGCTGAATTGGTTGCTGGTACTTGTGGTTGTGGTGAAAACTGAATCTTACAACTTATCAGAATCTATCATTTGAGATTGTTAGCAAGATTCCTTCTTATAAAAACTCTTACTCTCGTAATATGAATTAATGAATGAGACAGGACATGATAATGCTGTTCTCTCCGGTGGCTTTCAAGTATTTCATGTTAATGTGGTAAATACTTTCCCGGACCGTTGATACTTGGATTTGGATCATTCATCATTCCAACATTTAAACTTTGTTATGGAGCTTTGATTTTAGATACTTGTGATATCCCTGAATTGATCCCCCCCCCCCCCCATCTCTTCCCCTTTTCTCTGCTTTCAATTTTTTAAAAATGATTTTTTTTACTGCCTAATGATATTGTAGACCTAGTGACATTTTGTAATAGAAGAGAGAGGTACCATAGATGAGTGGTGTGACAAGAAAGAGAAATAAAAAAAAATAAAAGTGTTAGATGAGTGTTAGAAATAGGTTGGTGTCTAAAAATTATTATTGGAAAACAAAAATGATTAATAGACACCTATATCTAATAGACACCCTAAGAGAAGTAAAAATAGAAAAGAGATTAATGATAGATCAGATAAATAATTGATATGACAAGAAGATATATCAATGTTAAATGTATGTTGTAAATTGATGGATGTTGAAATATTATTCATGTTAGGAAAAATATGGATATTAATATAAGCAAATGAAAAGAAATTATACTCTCAGGTTATATTTTGTCAAGGCCTGACCTTTTTTTTTTTTTACCAAGTCTAGTCCTGTAGTTTAGGTTTTAGGTTATCCGAAGCAACAATGTGTCTGAAAAAGACATTTAAGTTAGAATAGTTTACTTAGAATATTTTATGAGCTTATTTGATCAAAATAAAAGTATTTGATAGAGGACTTTATTTTATTACCTTTTATAATATATTTTAAAATGTTACTTAATATGATGTTACTTAACAATGTATCTGTTATATGATGTTACTCATCTCAAGGTCTCGTGTTCGAGTGGTCCCGAGGGAGATTAGTCTCTGTACTAGTAGCCGGATGATACTCCGGCCAATGCCATGGTAACAAAAAAAAATAGTCTATTTTTTTTATCTTTACTATTTTAATAAAAAATTTCTTTTTATCTCCTCTTAAATACTCTTCGAAAAATCCTATGTTATCTCTTTCATATTTTATCTTATTTATTATTGCGAGATCCTATTTTTTTAATATTTTAATATTAAACAATTTACTTTAATTTTTAATAACATGTTTGATTTTCAAACAAAAGTTGGTAAGAATTCAGCTCATAAAACAATAATTACTTTTTGGTTTCAAATAATATTATTTTAAATTCTATATAAAAAATAAATATTTTTAAAAAAATCATGATTTTATTTAATTAAATTATAATCTAAACTCATTTATATCTCACTTCATTTAATAAAAAATTTAAAATATTAATATTTTAATTTTTCAGATAGTACATAAGTTAAATTATTGAAAGTGATGATTATTTTAAAATAAATAAATAAATAGTATATACAAAATAAAATTTATATAAAAAAAATATAAACACACTCTTCTAATTCAACCACTTAGCTTAGTTTTGTCAAAAAATCACTTAGCTTATTAGTTTTTAAGTTAAAATTTAAGTTTTCAGCTTTCGAATAGTTTATTAGCTTTCAAGTATCTTATTCTTTTTAAAAAAACAGAACTTAAGTTCAGCCAAAAAAATAAAACTGAATTTAAGTACAGATGTGTCCGAAACTTCCTTTTGGTAACAAGAAGCAGCATATATAAGCTAGACAGCTAGTAGGATTGGCTAATAATGAGAAGTTTTTGATAGCTAGGTATAAAGTCATAAGTTCAAATTTCATTGATGTCATTGTATATGGAGAAAAAAAAACATTATTGTCAAGGATCGATGGATTTTCAGTAAAAAATCTCAGTGAATGACTTTGGTTTTTTAACTAATAATGAATGACTTCTTTACTTCAAGTGTCTTTTCATTTTCTCAAAATCTCAGTCTTTTGCTTGAAGGCTCGTGATTTGTGAGACACATAAACATACAATTCTTTATAAGAAATCCTAGACGCAAAAAAGACAACCCAGAGCTACAAAACTCTCACCATGGAGGAGTCCAAGACCGCTTTAGTTTCATATAAATTTTATTTCAAGTACCATATCTATTTATTGTATGATTTTCATGTATTTTTCAAAGTCTTTGCCAGGACCGGTAAACGCAGGCTTACTATTTGAGTCACAACCTGTTCATGTATGTATTTGCCTATGCCTATGTGTATATATAAAAACATCAAAAAATTTAAATTAGCATACAACAAATGTTACAGAAGAAATCTTTAACCTTATGTCGGGGGGGGGGGGGGGGGGGGGGGAAGAAAGAGAAGGATGAAAAAAGTTAACCGTCTCAGAATGGGAGAAAGAAAAAAAGCATAACTCAATGTGCTCATAAAATGATATCTCTTTTGACCTACACGTATGCTTTATCTAAGAAGCAAAGAGAATACCCCAGCTGCATAAGCAAGGTTATCACTCTGAGCCTTCAGGGAAAGGTTTAAGAGCATCCTGCTTCCCATTAACATAATATTCAACAACTGCTTTCATTCGAGGAAGCTTATCAGGGTGGTAATTCACGTGAACAATTACAGGTTTCAATTTGCTGAGCTTAGCATCATTCCTCACTGTCTTGAACAGAACCTTGCTGTTCATAAAGAGATACATATCCATGGTTCTTCTGGCAGCATGAAGTCCATCATAACCAGGATGTGAGGGGTAAAAGAGTTCCTCGTTGAAAACGGCCTGGTCCCACGCATTCTCCTTGGAAAGCCGTGTCGCTACACGATCCAAAAGCTCAATTGAAGGGATGGTTGGTCTGATATAGAAGAAACCAGAGTTGTAAACCCATATCCTCATGGTATGAGCATATCGAGCCCAACCCATTGCAGGTTCATCGAAGACATCGTTGAAGCCATAAGCCGTCATGTTATTATGACCATCACTCATGGACTCGACATCTGAATCCCGGTACAGATGATCAAAAGGATTCTGCAGATATACAATGTCAACATCTGATAGAAGAACATTGTATCCCAACTGCAAAAATTCTCTTAGGATACGGAATTTAAGCCCGGAGACGGCATGGTTCCCTCCTATTTTTCCAATGGTATCAATACCATCTTCTGGGTCTCTCTTGTAAAATGGGACTTGATTCGATTCACAAAACTTTGCAATCCCATCGTCTAAAGCGACAACTAGATAATTGGTTATACCAACTCTCTTGATATTGGTGAACCAGACCTCGAGCATCTCCTTCACATTGGAGTTTGCAAGTGCGACTATGAGCTCTCGTTTAACTGCGACTTTCTCTAATATCTTTGCCAATCTCGGGTTCACGGATTCATCGGGAACAACAGTAGGGTTGGTTCTTAACCCCTTCACAGTACCAAAAGGTCCAGCTTTATGCTGTTTTCCCAATGTAAGAAACTGTTTTTGAGCCTGGTCTTTCCCTTGCTCTGCAAGCCGAAGCCTTTCAGTCAATTCCCTCGCCTGTTTCTTCAGCTCATTATTTTTCTCTAATACCGCCACAAACTCTGATTTCAACATGTTGACCCGATCTGAGGATTCACATCCAGCCGAATTTCCCTGCCAAAAACATTCCATCACACAAATTATGCTTGTTAAGCCACACAACTCCACGTTCACATAAAGGTACTTCATCCTCTAAACCGGAGACCAATTAAACAATGACAACTACAAAAGATAGTTGCCTATGCATTATGCAAGGAAACCATTGATAACCTCTTTGTTTTAAAACATGTATGAGAAATTGAGAATCTTAACAATATCAGCCACATCCAACAAATCCAATCATCTGTCAAACAGAATTCCAGTTTGACATGGAAGCTAGGAGAGTGGCTTACTCTACTTTATCCCTAGGCAGAGAAATGGAGCAAATCTGAGCAGTTTTTTTTTTCTTCAATATCAACCAATCTATGCCAAAAAAAAACACATTGAACCAGAGATTGAAAACTAGCATCACTATTGTCCCTATTCAATACATGGCAAGCAAAACTGATAACAGAGATGTTAAGTGATCCATATGAGGTAATCAACTAACTAAACATAACATGAAAGATGAAAGAAGCTTGCTTTTGTTTCTCCAGGATAAAAATGAAGGTAGTTGGAGTAGAAGCAGCAAGATCAAACACAATTCCACAGTGACACAAAGGACACAGTAAGTCAGAACAGAGGAATTTGCAGTCAACGAAAATCATTGAAGAGACCCCACAAGTTGAAACTTGAAAGAGAAAGAAAAAAGACACAAATTTTGATGAATATAGAACCTGGGTTTTGGATCCGGCGACTGAGAGGTGGCGATTTGGGGTGACAGAGTCAGAAACGAAGAAGCCATTGGGGAAGAGGAAAGCGAAGATGCATCCAATGAGAACCCCAATTGCTATGGCGGTTAAGATCCTTGATTTGCGTAGAGAATGAGCGTTGTTCCTCATCAAGGGTCCCTCTCTATCTCTGCGCCCAATCATTGTATTGTATCCACCTCAAACCCTGGTTTGAGAATGAGATGGCGGTTTATGGTGCAATTGGGGTTTTAAATATTTGATGGGGTTCAGAAAAAGTGAACAATGGAATGGATTATGGAACAAACAAGGTTGTGACTGTGAGCACAGACATTTACTTCGATTTCAAACTGTGATTCAGAATCAGCTACAAGCTTTTCACATTCTTCTTCATCTTGTACACTCACCTAACATTTATTTTTTCTTATTTTTCTCTTATAATAATCTTTCATGATTGAGAAATAGGTACCAAATCACAACTTGAAATCTGAAATGCACTATTTTAAATATTAATTCCCAATTAAAAATAATATTACTATATGATTGTTTTCAATTTAATAATAAATGTCATATATCCAGTCAAAAGTAATAATAAATGTCATATGTAAGAACTAGAAATTTTATGTCATTTTTATTTGTCTTTATATTTCAAAATAGATTTATAGTAAATTAATAATCTTGTAGAATTATACCGTAAAAAACGTTAATGACAAATTTCAAAATTACCATACCTATAAAGACTAGATTAAAAACTTTTCGTACGATGTTTAAGGAGTGAATAGTCAAATTAGTCCCTAAAATTGTAGAACAGTGTCAATTTGGTTTTTGAAATTAACAAAATCTCAAAATAGTCTCTAAAATTATAAATCATCTATCAAGTTAGTTCCTCTATCACTTCTAGTTAACTGACACCGTTAGAGAGGCTAATGTGACACATTAAGTGCCCTGCTGGCTTCCATGTTGGCGCACATGTGTCATCCACGTCATAGGGACCATTTTGACGGTTGACCAAATTCCCTTCTTCTCACCTCTCTCTCTGCTTGAAAATTTGCTTCACAGAGGAGCTTGAGAATCTGGGTTCTGTTCTGTCAATGGGTGGCTTTGGGGTTGGAATACGTTCAACTTCAAAGGAGGCTGCTGTTCCAATCAGATGCAAATTATGCATTGATGGGTACTTCTCAAATATTGTGGTTGAGATGGTTGCTTGAGACAACTACAATGGGTACTTCTCCACTTGGATCTTTGCCTGGAAATCCTTTAGTTTCCTCGACAATTATATAATATGGATGAAATTGAGGTTCCTCCCCATTTCCTCTGCCCCATCTCCCTGCAAGAATTACGATGAACCTTTTTTTTAGGTCGAATTACGATGAACCTTAGGCGACAATAATTGTAGTTTTGCTTCGAATATGATGAGATTGAGGTCCAGCATAGATCTCCAGTCGTATGGTGAAAAGAATGGCTATAAGGATTCAAATCTATACACTCACTCCGACAAGAAGACTTGCTGCCATAAATGCGATAATAGTGGTTGTGTACAAAATTGGGATTTCCAGGTGGTATGTAATAACAATTCAATGGCAGTGCAGTAAGAATATAGTAGAGGTCATTAGAATAGATATTATATATATATATATATATATATCAACTTGAGAAATTAGACGGCCAATTGTTGATATAAGAATAAGGGTCTGTTTGGATTGGCTTATGTAGAGCTCATGAACACAGCTTATGACTGATTCATAAGCTGTTTTGGGCTTATTTTTCATAAGCTACCCAGGATAGCTTATCAAAACAGCTTATGACTTATATAAAATAAATTTCACTATAATTTTTCTTCAATTATAAAAGTAGCTTATACAGCTTATACCATAAATAACAGATAAGCTTGTTATCCAAACAGGGCCTAAGAATAGTAGATATAACAACAAAGACGTGGACTCTTCCATTTTATTTTCCCCTGTAAAGTAATATATACTTCTGTCATATGTATTGGTCACTTCTATTTTGTGACTTGGTTTCTTTAAACCTATCTTTTTGAGTTGAGCAATGTTGCCGCTTAAATTGGAATTGTGTGCTAATCTAGATTTCTAACACACAAGGGAATCCTCGAGCAAGGTTTGTTTGCCGAAGATGATAAACTCAGTGCATGGCTGTCACACCTGTTAACCTATTTTCTGTTTCTTTGCCTTTAATGTTTAAGTATTATGAAGACTCTTTAAAAATTGTAATCCATGTGCAATGTCAGAGGACAATGGTACACTATGTAGTCTATAACATAATCCATGAGTATTTCAATATGGTACAGTATGTATCCAAATTTATCTAATAATGTCATTGGAGAACAAGTAAATTAGTATGATATTTCATATTGTTATTCTCTCTCAAATTATTTGCCAGGAAATGCATTTAATAGCATACTTTGGTGTGTCTTCAGCAGATAAGCAGGGTGCTTGCATTTGTTACCCAAAGATCCGCTTCATTAGTTTTATTCTGCAGCATGTATCTCTCCATATTGTATAGCTGTCATGACTCTAGAAAGAAATAGAGCAACATTTTCTCAACCTTTCACTGTTAACATTTCAACAACGAACAAACCAGGAACATTGCAGCAGCAACCTCAAGCAACCAACCATAATATTTGAGAAATACCCATCAATGCATAATTTGCATCTGATCGGAACAGCAACCTCCCTCGGAGTTGAACATATTCCAACCCCAAAAAATAGAACCCAGGTTCTCAAGCTCCTCTGTGAAGCAAATTTTCAAGCAGAGAGAGAGGTGAGAAGAAGGGAAATGGGTCAATCGTCAAAATGGTTCCTATGACGTGGATGACACGTATGCGCCAACATGGAAGCCAACAGGGCACTTAACGTGCCACATCAGTCTCTCTAATGGTGTCAGTTAACTAGAAGTGATGGAGGGACTAACTTGACGGATAATTTACAATTTCAGGGACTATTTTGAGATTTTGTTAATTTCAAAGACTAAATTGACACTGCTCTACAATTTCAGGGACTAATTTGACTATTCACTCGATGTTTAATTTGGGATGGAAAAAAGATAGCTTCTAGGGCAAGTCGCTCACCATGCACCACATATTTTAACCATTAGATATTTGTACTCCCTCTAGTTCAAAATATAAATAACAAAGACACTTTCAAAGCATTCCTTAGTCTATGTATTTTTGTATTATGTTGTTTACATTTTAGACCGAAAGGAGTATTATTTTTGTGTTGAAAAAAATATATGGTCTAGATAAATTGTAAGTAATGTGAGAGAGAACACATACAACTTACTTCACAGAATTCTTCCCCACTCCACCCTCATCCCCCTCTTCTTGCCCCCATTGCCCGGCATCCCACCCCCATAGTTGTTGCGCCAATGGCACCCCAACCCCTCCCTCTTCCCATCCCACCACTGTCTCTCCCTCCCCTGCCACCCATTTGGAGTCGCGTCAGAAGCACTATGACGCGTGAGCATTGCACACCAGAGCCTCCATCAAACTTTGTCGCACCCAGCAAAAGCGCCACGCAAAGCCATCATTGTGTCGTCATAGTCTCTCTCGCGCGTTCATCTACTTCCATTGTCCTCCTCTTGCGACAAACCAAAACTCATAAAGGTTGAAACTTGAAGACACTGTCAATCTCATATCTCAAATCTTAGTACAAAGAAGGTTGAAAATTGACAACACCGAATCTCATATTGGTTCACTGCAAACGTAAACACAAGAGAGGGAGGACCGCAAACACGGGGCTTTAAGCCCCCAACCATGTCTTCCGGTACCCAACAAATGCTATCCAGTTCAGAAAGAAGAGAGAACACACTCTATAAAAAAACATAGAAGTATGTGTTCCGCATCATGTGTTCGAAAAAAAATATACATGCGGAACTAATATTAGTTCTGCATTGAAGTATGTGTGAATAGAAAAGTACGTATGTGTAGATAAAAAAAGCCTTTTTTTGGTCAACTTGCAAGTGTTCAATTTTTTTTTGGTCCATAAAGTGTTCGATTTGAAGATCCAAATGGTAAAATGGGCCGTATATTCAAATAGAGATCGGGAACCTAAGCTGGGGCAGCCTACCCAAATCTCATACAACTATTGTTAGACCCCCAAAAAGCTTTAGACAAAAAAAAACCCATTTGACCAAAAAAAACCAAAAAAAAAATTCTTGCAAGTTATCACCATTTTTAGACCAAAAAAAGAAAAAAAAAACTTACAAAATGACAACCAAGCACTAACAAAAACAAACGGAAGGAAGGAAATTCCACATATAAAAGACAAATTATATTTGGACCAAAAAAAAAGGACAAATTATATCAACGTGTGAGAAAAATTATAAATCATGAAAGAAAAAAAAAGGTTCTTCACAAATAAACATTGGTGCAGAAAATTATGAAATATTTTTCCGTGCCAGCCATTATTACCCAATTGCGACAAATGTTAAAAAATATTCTAAAATAACTAAAAACCGGTGACTCAGATAAATATATTGTCATGAATTTGGATTTAAATAAAATCACATATAATATAGAATAATTAAACACATATAACTCTCCTGTGGAAAAAATATGTTTCAAGTTCCGTAAGGGCATAAGTTGGGTCAAAACTTCTACTCACGTTAACATATTGTAGGGTGCATTATTTGGGTCATTGGTCCCCACTAGGAAAACCAGAGTCCCAAGTGTTAATTCGCTTCTAAGTTCAAACTATATATGGAGAATAGTAAGCCAGAAATGTGTACTACTGTAATGTCCCTATCAGAGATTGGAACTGAGTAGGGGCTTGAAATAATTAATAATGATCACGTAGATGATGATGATATTGATTAATAAATTAATAAATTCAAAACAAATGTCATTGATAAATGCGGATGCGTTGGCAGAAAATCAAACTTCTATCACAATTAATAGTTTAGAGGGAGAGTTTTCAATGCAGCCAAGATTGCCAAGTGTTCCTGCAGGGAGAAACTATTGAGAAAAAATTATCCGGGTATAAAAGGAATTCTAACAAACAAGACATTTAAATAATGAGTCTATATTTTTTATAATTTGAACCAGGAAAATAATCTTATTTTCTCTTATAATAGGGACCGAAGGTAGTAATATTTATCATGAGTTTTTTAGCTAACATATGCTTAAAAAATAAATGAAATTATTGGTACTCATTAAGCTATTCTAATTAGTAGACACCACTTAATCAAATCGAAAGGGCACTGGCGTAGTACGTGGGGGAGGGGAATGCATGAGATGTACTCGTTGGGATCTTCAATCTTGTTTGAAAGTTTAAATTATGTCTTGAAAGTTGAAAGAAATTCATGTGGCAATAGGTCATAATAATTGAGCTAAAATAATGATATACTAGGTGACCTTTCTCTCTCGATCATGACATAGCTGTTTGAAGCAGCCATGCCATAAGATATCATGCAACCACCTAATAATAGTGATATATGCATGGCTTTTCTACTATGCTTACCGGCCAGAGTTAGGGTTACGATCGAGAGCAATTCGTATAAGTGGGTTGGTTTCCCAACCTAAAATCATCCACACAAAAATTATTAATCCTGACAATAAAATTAAAAAATTTAATATATGATGCTTAAATATGTTTTTGGTCCTCATGGCTATAATATATGTGTGTTTTATTTTTAGTCTTTAAAGATTTTTTTTTGGTCAACTGTCCTTAAAGATTTAGTCAAACATTTTTGTTCTCTTACTTTATGTCCTCTCACTTTCTTTCCAACACCAACATAGTAACTGAATTCATATGATTGTGTGAATTGATCCTGAGAATATCTCATGTATAGGAATGGATCTTTTTAAATTAAAATTTTATATGATTTTATGATGTATAAAATTTATTTATTTTTTTCTATATATTTACGAATTTTAAGTTGATAACATTTACTTAATATTTATAAAAAAGTAAAATATAAACATAATATAATAAAATAATGCAAAATGGTAACATAAAAATGTACACTCCAGAACATGTTAAAGCGCATTTTAGTCAAAGCTCATTCTCACGTGCTTTTGAATTTTGAAATTGCACCATACTTTCTTGTGGCCATCGCCATTTTGTTGAATTGAAAAAAGAAACTAAAAAAAAAAAGGAGTGGCTTTTAAGCATCGTATGACTCCATATCCATTTAAGCATGAACCTAGAGATATTTGAAGTAGTACTATATATTAGTGCATGTCTTTCTTTTTCATCAACTACAATTTCTTAAGGGGGGACTACATTATACTTTTATTAAATCCACAAAAACTAAACACAATTTATTCATCTCCTTTTGAATAAATATTGTCTCTTCGTTAAGGCGTGTGAAATAGGGGAGGGAATATGGTAATTAATGATTAATGAACCTGATTGGTACTTGAAAAAAAGATCTATATATGATGATTTTTTTTAAAGGTTTTGAGTTAATTTTTCCACGTACTTTAGTTGTAAAATTAATATTTATTTGGGGTTTAATTTTTTATGCAGTAGTGATAATGTGATTTTAAGTCTATCAGATCATATACAAATTATACAAGATCTTCACAAATATTTATTTGGATTATAGCCATTTTTTTTTGCTAAACAGGAGGCTAAACACTAAGCTAGAACTCTATAACGATTAACAACTAATAAATTGTTAATCAAATACTGAAATTAACAACTATATATATCGATCCTTCCCAAACAAATATTGTATAGATACATACCATAAATTGAAATTAACAACTACTGATCCTTGGTGCCACTTAATTTGGGAAAGTGAAAAAACTTCCCAAGAATGGGAACGCCGACATCACAGTTGATAGGCTGTTTCATCAGTTTTGTGAGTTATTTGATTTTCACCCCAACTAAGTTGAATAATTCAATTTTCACCCTAATAAATTACATAATTCGCAAATGACCAAAGTATGAACTGGACACCATTTTAACCCAAATGTCTTTGACCTCGGCTAGTGTGCTTTCTTCTTTCCCTTTCTCCCTTTTCCCTTTCTCACTTTCGCGGATGCTCCCTTCCCTCTTCTTCCACTTCCATTGCCACCCTCAACCACAACCCACCGCCACCTCCCCCACGGCCAAATCCTTCTTCTTCAAATACCCAAAGTAGACCTGCCAAACCCTCCTCCTTCAGGCCCAGCGGCGTGTAGAGGCGGATGAACCGCAGGATCAGGGCGTGGTCGTGTTGATCCACGACAGGGGAGAGCTTCTTCCACACGATCCCTTCGAGCTGCTTCTTGACGGACAAGAGGCACTCCCTCTGGATCTGATTGGAGCCGTCGAGGCAGTTGTTGCACTCGATGCGGTGGAGGGTGGAGTGGACGCGGGACTGGGCGAGGTCGAGGTCGATGGTGGTGGTGTTGTCGTTTCGGGGTGGGGAGTTGGAGGGGGACGGTGATGGTGGTTTGGGGCTCCGACGTCGTTTTGGTGTTGTTGTTGTTCTTCTTCTTCTTCTTGCTGCTCTTGTCTCGGGTGCACTCTCCTTTGGCTTCCTCTTCTCTTTGCCTTCTGCCTCTGCTCTTCAATCCCTCTCCCTTCCATCTCCTCCTTCTGTTGAAACATGTTTGATGTTGTTGAGGAAAAAATAAAAATGGAAAAAAATTGTTGAATCTGATATTGGATGGTGGTGGTGGTGGTGGAGGAGGGGGGAGAAAGATGAGGATGGTGGCCGGAGGAGAGAGGGGAAAGGGAAAACAGTGTTGTGGGTCAATTTATAATTTAATAATTATAATTTAATAATTATTTGAGGACTCTTCTTGCAAATACTTATAAATATCACAAATACCACTCAGACTGGTTAATGGTAACTGATCTCAGCCATTGAATAAAATATTAGTAATATTAAATATATCAATGGTAGAAAATGGTTGTCCCATTCATGGGACATTTTTTCACTTTCCCAAATTAAGTGGACCCCTGATCCTTAACATTAATTTAATTTGAATAACAGATTATTTGGGCACATCTTGTGTTCATGCCACATATTAATTTATTTTTGCTTATAAAAAAATATAATTGACTTAGTTGCTGTCGTGTTGGTGCAGTAAAGGGAAAAGTATATAAATATATAAATGAGGATATATAAATGAGGATGATATAAATTGTTGTTAAAGAAATGATATCATATGAATTTATAGTCAATAGCCAAGAAATTTTGTTCAACTAAATGATTGTTGCTTAGACTTGGGTGACTTCCCATGTGAGCAATGTCAGATTGTCTTACTGGTCCCTTAAATCAATGCTATTCTAAATATTTTTAAATACAACACAAAGACTACTAATTGTCACAATGCACCCGAATCATGAAACTCTCTTCAACCTTCCTCAATCTTTATATTGCATTAATTTCCTCCTGTAAGTGACAGATTTATGAAACCAACTGTGTTCACTATTTTTACAAACACTCAAAAAATAAGAAATAAAGTTAAATAAAGGTTTGTTTTGTTTAAAAAAGCATTTTTTATTTTTATTAATAATTACAAAACATCACCTCTTAACAACTTTTAAAAAAATATATATATAAGAGACAGTAAAAACAGCAGGTTTTTATACGGGAACTAGAATATAAAATATGTGTAGAAAATTACTAAAAACAACCGTGTTTTAAATTTAATATCTGTTTTCCTTAGCTTTTATATTTTGAAATATTGTAATAAAATACAGTGAAAAAGTTGAAATTTTCGGATGTAAATGATTTTAAATTTTTGAACAAACTTTATTCTTTCTTAACATCTGGTTTTAAGTGTAATAATATTAACATGCATTTTAAAACTTTGCAAATATATTTTATAAGTACCAAACTACTCTGTTTTGACAAAATAAACCAAATTACTCTTAATTAAGTGTATTTTGGCCCAAAATTTAAACAGGATGACCCAAGACTAAGGCAACAAAACTCTTATTTTATGTCTACTAACATTTTGTTTACTATTAATATACGTACAACAAAAAATATTTATCAGCATAGGCCTTGGTTTAGTGGTCAACACATTGTGTATTCATCTTGAGATCAAGGTTATATTTAATTTTTAAGGCCTTTAATATTTTTTAAAAATATCTCACTTTAAAATTCACTTTAGACCCATTAAACAATATTGGACCAACCATGAAATCAAGTGCATTGTGGAATGAGGACAATAATTGAATTTGAGGCGAGCTGGTGAGGAGGCCCTAACTTGTGCAAGTTGCAATAGTTGGCTGGGCCATGTGTCCCCACAACGAAACCTTGAAAAGGCTTGAGTGGCCCCCTCTTTTCATCACCCGAATCTGCCCGTCATTGTTGAATCTTGACCCTGGAAAATGGAAATACAATAAAAAATATTTAGCCACTTTGGACATATCAAAGAGGATACCTACTCTGACAATATGTGATTTCACTCCCATCCAATTTCCACATTTCGTTGACTTGATTGACTTCGAAAATTATGTAATATGAATTTTATCAAATTATTCTTCTTCTTTTTGCTACACAATTTTATCAAATTCTTCGTATATTTTTGTGTGTAATTAGTGTATATTTTTATCAAAATTTCCACGCGTATTTAATTCTCGGGGTCAGATGTGTTGTTGGTTAATGATTTTTTTTATAATACTAATGAAATTCTTATATTTGCAGCTAAAGTTCATTTGAGATCACAGTTTACTAATTTTATTGTGCCAATCATTGTCGGATAAAATTAATATATTTTAAATAAAACCTTTTATTTTATTTTATCATATCTTTCAATTTAAATGATTCTAAATTTTTTTAGATCCATCCTTTACTCTCTTTTTTAGTTAAATAGGATACCAAAATATTACTCCTTCTGTTTTATAATAATAGTCATTTAAGATTTTTTACACAAATTAAATAATGAATAAATGAGTGAAAGTAACAATTTTACCAAATTAACAATTAACTTTATTATTTATATTATTCAAAAACCAATACAACTCTCTAAAAATCACCATTTGAGATAAAATTGGAAAAAGAAATTGATGCTTCATTTTAAAAAAAATAAAATGACAATTATTTTGAGACATTTTTACTTTGATTAAAGGACTATTATTATTGTATGGAGGGAGTACAAGGTGAACTAGTTAATTAACCTTGTTTGTGATAAAAATAAGGAATTCAATTTATTAGTCAAAAAATTATTGACAAATCAAAATTGTGTTAATCATAATAAAAGGACCGAATTAAATGGAAAATAAAATTTACATAGAAAAAAGTTGAGGATATAATTAATATAAGCATATACTCCCTCCGCCTCCTTTTGTTTAACATTTTAGCCATAAAATTTTGTCCCATTTTGATTGTCATTTTACAATATCAATGAAACATTAAAAAAAAATTCTATTATACCTTTGAAGTATTAATGTAGTGCGCCCCCAAAATTTTACTCATTAATTTTTCTTTCATAAGTCATTTGCAATTAAGAACATTCATAATTTCAATATGAGGAAAACACAAAATATTTTTTTATGAATTCTGAATTATTATTGCATTTCTTAATTATTGTGCTACACCCTTAAAACATCGATCAAAAGGGGACGGAGGGAGTAGGCTAGAAGCAAAATTAAGTAATGCATCCTGACATATTGGTATTCTAATTAAAGAGTTGTTACTCAAATTCCACTTTTAATCTCTCTTTTCTTGTCACTATATTTATCTATCACATTTATTATTTATATTTCTCCTATTTCTATTTCTCTCGATCTGGCAGTAAAATGAAGATTAAATGTATGAAAACCATTTTTCCTATTCTAAACACGTGACCCCATGAGATGCAAAAGACAGGCTTGTCCTTTTTCTGTAAGTAAACAAAACTCACGTAAACAAGTTCTGTAATTGAGGCATTCTCTGTTTCCACTCATCGTATAAACATGTGTCTTTCTACTGCTAAAAAAACCAGAGCATCCAAAAAAACATGTGAGCTTGTGTATTTTCATGGCTTCGGGTTCCTCGTTCCACAACTTGTTTTAAAAACTGAACATCAAATTAAACTAAATAAAGATGATGAGTACGTGCGTCTTCATGGATCGGGTTCTCAAATCGTAATAAGAAAATAACAAATGTATCCAAGTGGTAAAAAGAAAACTCTAGTACTATTCAAGTGAAAAACGTTAAATTATACCAATTTATCATTTGCAAAAGAGTTTTGTGGAGTTTTATCGGATAATACTTTAAGAGTAATGTCAAGTTAATTTTTCCTCACTCCAATTTTTATATCCACTTTACATCTCTTTTAGTCATTTTCTCTTTCCTTTCTTGATTGATCACATTAAATTTAGATTAGAGGAGACACATCCCATTGTAAAGATAGGGAGAACCACCAACTTCAATGAGAATTTATAGTAGAATTTACATATAGTCTATTAATAGGAGAATTCAGGATTCGAACACAAATCACAACTAGTGCGAGCGAAGGGTCCAACCATCTGTGCCGTGGTTGGCTTTTTCTCTTTCCTTTCAACCAAGTTAACTTGTGATAATTTTTGTATAAGAATTTTCAAATCAAATATAACATTGTTGTCTTTAGGATGGGATAGAATTGACCTAGTCCTAGTCCTAGTCCATGTTTGTGTACAAATTTACACTAATACCAAAGCGCTACGTACGTGAAGAGGGAAGTAACGAATTCATCAAGTGGTTTGGGCGTTGGACCACAGTGACACACTCCAGAGTAGTTAATTAAAACAAACACCCCCATTAATTGAAAATGAAAATACGAAATTGAATCCGTGATGAAATTCTCCAACGACTAGTAAAGCATTATCCGAGCAACCAAACACACACGTGGACGTGGAAATTATACAATTGGCTGTGGTAGTAGCTAGTTGATTGTAGCTCTTAATTTCTCTAGGCTGGACTGAACCGAGAGATTATATATGATACCGACATTAAACCGGCCACGGTGCATACTGGAATGGAGAGAGTATTGGATGGTCATGTCATGGGTGTAGCTAATTAAGCGTAGCACTCTACTACTCATTGCATCGATTGGTATTATTTAAAAACAATACTACTGGTTTGTCATTTTGTGACATGGGAGGGGAGGGAGCCACCACGAGGTCGCGATTTCACACGGAGAGAAAAAAAAAAAAGTAACTAATTAAATAATAGAATTAATAAATAAATAACGTGTGCAATTTGGTGAGGCACACAGTGAAGATGATGTAATTGAGGTCAGAATTGAAAGAGAGAGAGTTCATTGGGGCGCTTCTTCTATCATGTGGGACTCCATGGTCTAAGGTGATGTAAGCCTCTAGTCTATATAAGCACGCTTAGCGGAAGCTTACGCTCTGCACCATTTGCCACCTCTACCACTAGTTTCTTAACACTATCACTGAAAAATAGATGCTGGCAATTTAACACACTTGTAATCTCTCCCTGTGTGTGAAAATTACCCTGCTTCAAGATGACTGAGGGAAAGGTAGTTGAAGCAGAGGAGGCTCAAAAAACTCTTGAGGATTTTGGTCCTCAAAAGAAGCCCAAGCGGAATAAGTTCGCTTTTGCTTGTGCTATGCTGGCTTCCATGACTTCCATCTTGCTTGGCTACGGTCAGTTATACACCATATATCTCATATTTATAACCATCCATTTCCGGTTTAATTCTTGTCATTTCTGTAATTTCTAGTTAAAACAGGGAGATTGCTGTAGCATGTGCATGAAAAAGTAAAACTTATCCTGTTCTATATCATGAAAAAAGAAAGAAAGCAAAAACCTTTTTCCACCCCCACAAAACAGGGAAAAGAAAAAGAAAAAAAACAGTACTGTTTTGTGAATCAAAGCATTTTGCATTAGTCTTTAGAATAAAGAGTATATTAATTAGTATGGTACTATCAATGAATATGTGATTAGTATTTGACACTGTGCATGTTAATTATTACTACAGATATTGGTGTGATGAGTGGAGCCGCAATCTACATAAAGAGAGACCTCAAAGTCTCGGACGTGCAAATAGAGATCCTGTTGGGGATCATCAACATCTACTCTCTGATAGGCTCATGCCTCGCCGGCAGAACCTCCGACTGGATCGGCCGCCGTTACACCATCGTTTTCGCCGGCGCCATCTTCTTCACCGGAGCCCTCCTCATGGGGTTCTCCCCCAACTACTCTTTTCTCATGTTCGGCCGTTTCATCGCCGGCATTGGCATCGGCTACGCCCTCATGATTGCCCCCGTTTACACCGCCGAAGTCTCCCCTGCCTCATCCCGTGGCTTCCTCACCTCTTTTCCCGAGGTCAGTCATTACTACAGTTTCATTGTTCACCAAAATCATCTTTCAAATTATAGGTTAATATATTAAATTAAAAATATTCAATCACATTTATCTTTTTGATTCAGTCAATCAGTCCACAAAGAGTGATAGAAATTTTTTAATTTGAAGAATTAATTTATAATATTAATAATTTTAGAAACCAAGTTAACACAATTTGATTGACTAAATTGGTAATTAGTAACTCTCACTTTTATACTACTATTAAATAAAAGTAGTACTATTTTAAGCTCAATTTAATTTGGTGATATTATTATAATAACATGCGCAGGTTTTCATAAATGCTGGGATATTACTTGGATACATATCGAACTATGCATTTTCGAAGATGTCACTTCACTTGGGTTGGAGGATGATGCTTGGAGTCGGTGCAATCCCTTCCGTGATCTTAGGTGTGGGAGTGTTGGCGATGCCAGAGTCCCCACGGTGGCTCGTGATGAGGGGTCGTATCGGAGATGCAACGAAAGTGCTGAACAAAACCTCAGACTCAAAGGAAGAGGCTCAGCTAAGGCTAGCCGACATAAAGCGAGCCGCGGGTATCCCCGACGACGGTTGCAACGACGACGTCGTTCAGGTGAACAAGCGCAACAACGGTGATGGCGTATGGAAAGAGCTCTTCCTCTATCCAACACCCGCGGTTCGTCACATCGTAATAGCGGCTCTTGGGATTCACTTCTTCCAACAAGCATCCGGCATAGACGCCGTCGTTTTGTACAGCCCAAAAATCTTCGAAAAGGCTGGGATAAAAAGCGACAGGGATCAGCTTCTCGCAACCATGGCCGTTGGATTAGTCAAGACACTCTTCATCTTAGTGGCCACGTTTATGTTGGACCGCGTGGGTCGTCGACCGTTGCTACTCTCAAGTGTCGGGGGAATGGTTTTTTCGCTACTCACGCTCGCTGGGAGCCTCTTGATCATTGATCGATCCGAAACTAAGGTGATGTGGGCCGTTGGATTAAGCATTGCAATGGTGTTGTTGTATGTCGCGACGTTCTCGATCGGTGCGGGTCCCATCACGTGGGTCTATAGTTCTGAGATCTTCCCGTTGAGGCTGCGGGCTCAGGGTGCGGCTATGGGAGTCGTGGTGAATAGGGTCACGAGTGGGGTCATCTCAATGACTTTTCTGTCCCTGTCCGAAGGGATCACCTTTGAGGGGGCTTTCTTCCTTTTTGGAACTATTGCTACCGTTGGATGGATATTCTTCTATACTATGCTTCCGGAAACCCGAGGGAAAACCCTTGAAGATATGGAAGGGTCTTTTGGTAAATTTTGGCGCAAATCAAACAGTACCACTAACAATACTAAGGGGGTTGACCATGGTAATAATCCCCAACAGGTGGCGCAGGTCCAGTTAGGGACCAATGTCTCAACTAGTTAGACAAAAGGTTTAATTACCGATAATAAAAAAAGACAAAAGGTTTATTTATTAGGGGTCATGTAATGTACTGTAATGTAATGTAATATAGTAACTTTTATGTGTGTGTTTTTAGAGTAGCTTTCCAAATGAAAATGCAAAAAGTTGCAAGACTTGTATGCAAAAAGAATTTTACGAAACTTTGTTCAGTTCATGATAAGGAAAAAAAAGAGTGTTTTATCACATTTTTCTTCTCATTTTTTAAGAGACTTTTTGTTATGAGTCCACATTGGGGAGTTTCACTTAAGAAGTGAGGAGTTTCTCCCACCTAATGAACTAGTTTTTTGGTATAGACTTTTCCTTTTGACTTATATATGCTCATAACACTTGTTTCAAATTATGTATGATTATGTCCTTAAGAGTTTTTTTTAATATCATTTTTGGAACATTTTAAAAATGAATTGAGTTAGTATTTAATGTTTTTGAAAATACTATTAAAATTCAATTGATGGGAAAAAGGAATAAAATTAGAAGTCAATATTTGTAACATATCTCTATTCTCATGTTATATATGAATCTTATCACAAATAAAAAAAATAAAGACAAACGGTTTTTTTTTTACTCAAACCATGATATCAGGTTCAAAATTATGTTTAAATATAAGTAATTCACATGACTTTGTTTCTACCAAGAAAAATTCACATGTAAAGTTTTGAGAGGTAAGAGTTAACCTATAATACTCCAAAGCATCCACATAATTATAGTCATCCAAATAAAACCTACAATCAAACGCCCTTAATTGTGTGTAATGAAGCCCCATCCATCCCATTGGGTGGGCGTAAAAAGGAAATCTAAAAGGTTGACCAAAAAAAAAAGGAAATCTAAAAGAGGGTCCACGGGATGGGGAAAGACGGAAAGCGAGGGAAACCCAACTAGATTCAACTTCTAAGGGATAAGTTTTATGTTTGGTTGTAATAACTTTTCCTTTTCTCTTTTTCTATTTATTGTGTTCGGAAATCTTTGTGGGGGCCTTAATTAAAAGTATAAGTGGTCCATTTTGATGGAATATGATTACTACAAGTACAAGCAGAGTAAGAATGACCTTGCATCTCCTTTTCCTTACCTTTTTATTTGATTTTAAAGCCAAATATAGTATTTTGTTTGGCCTCGTAAAACCATTAATGTAGTCCGTGGCAGAGAAACTTTAATGCTTATTTTAATTTTTAAATTAGAAAACGTTGAGATCTGTGTATTTGTTTTTTGTTTTTTTGGGAAAATAGTTCTGCATCTTTTCTTTTGATTGAATAATCCCCAATTTGAAAAGCCTATAAGGAGCATTTTATAACCACAATAATAGCAAGTGGCCCCTTTACATATTCTATCCACGTCAAGAGTCTCATGTCAAATAGTCAAGCTTAATTAATTTATTCATTTTAATTTATCGGTTTCTCATGCAAATTTGTCGACACATGTGATATCAAGGACTTGAAACTTGTGTGCATGACCAACCGGGACTGAAGATTTAAGTAGCAGGTAAAAGATAAATAAACAAATTAAAAAACAAAAAACCAATGACAATGTGTAATTAAATTCCCTGAATTACTAGTATTCCATTAACCTTTCTTTTGTTAAACAACAAATACAGGTCTCATTGTTTTGCCTCACTGGTGCGAGTTGTGAGAGGGTTGATTAATGATTGATCATTAAAATTTTCCACTACTGGGACAAACGATGTCCAATTATTCCTTAATAATTTGCAAGAACAAAGAAGGCGATTGTGGGGAGGCAAGCATGTGATGTTTGTCTTGACAAGTGATGAGATGCAGGGATGGAGAATCCATGCATCATCGAACAGTGAACGTGTTCCGGTATTTGTAACAATCCTTATTTTTGAAAAGGATACAGAAGGTAAAAAAAATGACATGTTTTTTTTTGGTCATGTTTGATATAAATGTTTTAAAAAATATTCTCATAAAACAAAATTTTAAAGAATTTTTTATGCAGATGGAACACTTTAGGTAAATATTTTCTGATATTTTAAGGAATATTTTAGGAAAAACGCACGTGATTCCCACAAATAAAAAATTACTCTAGATACCAAATGTCTCCTTGATGATATGTGATTTCCCATTCATTTACAAATGACAGGTCATGTTTAATTTGCTGCAGCTAAACTAGGATATTTTGCCATCCTGATTTTTTTTTTGTTTATCTTTCCAAAATTTCCCCTGAATTAGGTGGAAAGATAAGATAGGAAGGGGGGGGGGTTATACTCGTTAATCCAATGACTTGTATTTTAATTACCATTCATAAAGAAGATTGTAAAGCTGTATTTTTATACCACGAGGAACCAAGCTTCCACTAAATACAAAAATTGAGAACTTCTTCTGTCTTTTGTACTACTGCCTCCTTAATGTGAAAATTGTGGAAGTTCCTAAAATCAGAGCTAGAAGACAATGAGAGTAAAATAGCAAGGTAAACATGTACATGGATAGATCAGTTCTGTTTTATTATCTTCCGCTTTTTGATGCTTGTGGCAAGTTGTATCATTAATTGGATCAAGTCAAATGGAAGTGGTCCAATTATTGTAGGCTCCTGTATACACACCCATGGATATGATCATGCATGAATTTGGCTGTCTTAAGGTCACTCTCATCTCTGGATGAAACATCTTCAAAAGATTGTCAATTGGGTTACCCCTGCTGTAATAAGCTAAGGTAACTCACTGTCTACCGTTGATGCCTAGCTCTATAGTGAAGTGATGATGACCTCATCATATGACAGTATGCTAGCTGTTCATGAGTGACCCCTTCACACATAGACAAGATCTACAAACCATTATTTTATATATATGGAATGGAATAGATAAAAACAAGTTAAGCACTCACTAAGCAGGATCTGATTTGTGATCAATTATATTTTTATTGAAAAAAATATCATTAATAGAGTACCAGTAGTTCTCGAGTATACATTCAATTGATTAAATGTTTAGAAGCCTTGCTCAAGCATGTGACTAACGTAACCCCTGCCTTTGTAAGCTCTTTTACAATTCCCCTGTAAACAAGCTAAGTACTCATGGCAGTAACATAGAAACTTATCCAAGAATTACAGAACACTCGATACATACATACTCTACTAAACTCCGTAAGCATAACATTCCCATATACCAAGTCCAGTCTTACATGAGCTATTAAACTTATTCAATTTTACACTTTCAGCCCTTGGAATATATTTTTTGGGGTGGATTTCAGCCCTAGGTCTATATTCTATTAAGTTCATTAATTTCTGATCTTGGGCTATATTTGGGCTTATGTTGACGCTATTTGAGTAATGTCCAGGTTTTCTTATGGGCGTAGTGTTGGAGTCCCTACCCAAATGTGATTAGGATTTAAAATTTAAAATTTAAAACATGACACAAAATAAGTTAAACACTAGCTAGCTGGTTTAATATTACAAATTTAAAGTTGCAACAAAGTCCATGTTTCCATTCCTGTTGTGATGTGCAACACCCCCCATACACTTAAACACAAACAAGGAGTACTCTTTCTGGTGCCTACAACATTATTTGATTTATACATAAAACATGGAACATTAAGACTGAGACATAGAAACAAGAACATTTACATGGTCATCACACCACTCATCAGCATGCTGTTTCTGGCTGCTAAGATTGACCTTTATTCTAACACACCCCACACAACACAGATTCACTCTCCCTCTCACATGTTGGCTTTTGAAGGCTGTGGAGCCCACAGAAGATGATTGACAGGGAAGAGGTGGCACACTGGAGTCTTCTTCCCAGGCTTGATTCCAAGATGTTTGAACAGAATATGATCTGGGCTCCAATCAGATGTGTCCAAATGGCAAATCCCAAGAGCTTCCATTTTATCTCCATTCTCCTCACCAACTAGTGACACCTTGAACACTTTACTCCCAGTTGCAATGAAGTGGCAATAGTAAACGGCATAGGGATAAGAGAGGGGATGGCAAGCTACCCATTTAGGAGCATCAATATCATGTGATACTTCCAAAATTGTGTACTTTTGAAGAGGGATAGCTGAGGGTGAAGGGTGGCTTGTTGTGAGAATTTCATGCTTATTGCCATTGGATTCTGAAGAAGTACCAATGATTGTGTCAACGAATTCGAGCATGGACTCTAAGGAGTTGACACAGATCTTGGTCTCCCCTGTGATGGGTTTCCCTTCACATTGTTCAAGCGTGCCTCTCATGGATTTGGCTTGGGGAGAATCTTCAGGGATTGAGAAGAGTTGGAGAACACTTGGGAGCTGTGAAATTGAGAGAGGAATTGAGTCGGCTTCTTTTCTTGAGAGGAAGGGGGTAACCTCTTGGATGGGAAATTGGAGGGTCATCACATTCCCAACATGGAGGTCATCCAAAGTGAAAAATCCTGTCTTGAAAGCCTCTGTGTGATCCATGTGGGGAAATGGGGACCTTTTTGAATCAGGGGAAGTGGATATGTACCCAGCAATGTAATTAGGTTGATTGGCTTCATCATGGGCACCATCACTAGTTTTGTACTGAGCTCTGTAAGGGGTCTCGCTGGAATCATGGGTACCCGTGGCAGTATTATATGGCCCAGCAATGTAATCAGGTTGATTGGCTTCAGGGGTATCACCATAGCTAGTTATGTAAGGTTTATTGGAATCATGGGTACTGGTCCTATATCCGGCAATGTAATTAGGTTGATCGCCTTCATGGGCATCGCCGTAGGATGTTCTGTAAGGTTCATTGGAATCATAGGTACTGGTCCTATATCCGGCAATGTAATTAGGTTGATTGCCTTCATGGGCATTGCCATAGGATGTTCTGTAAGGTTTATTGGAATCATGGGTACTGGTTCTATACCCGGCAATGTAATTAGGTTGATTGGTTTCATGGGCACCGCCATAGATGGTTATGTAATTTTCATTGGAATCATGGGTACGGGTTCTATACCCGGTAATGTAATTAGGTTGATTGGCTTCATAAGCACCGGTACTAGTTCTGTACCCAGCTATGTAAGGGTGAGTGATGAGCTTTCCGTGGTGTGATAAATGGTTGGTATTGTGTTTCGTGGGTGTGGTGTATGAAGCTGCGTACTTTGGTTGAGTGGTTATGTACCCGGTAATGTAAGTTTCATCATTGGAATCCACTTGTTTCTGATCTCGTTGCTCTACCTTCAAATCTCTGGCACCGATGCCTTGTCCATTCTACAACAATGTGAGTGAGAAGAATTAGTGGCCCCATTAAACAAATTAATATGATTACTTGATGTTTTGATTGCAAGCATTTTAAACGATATATAAGAGACTACTAGTGCATGGACGAGACACTTCTATAGATGTCAACTAACAAAACCCTGTTTCTAAAGGAGAAGTGGGTAATCCCATCCTAAAATTACCATATTATTATAAATAAAAAAGAAATTATAACAAAAATAGTGTAAGTCTACAACTTCTATTTGACATTAAAAAAATTACATGCAGATAAAAAAATATAGCTCAAATAACTTTGTGTTCCCATGATATTCACTTTTTTTTATCTTTATAAAATTTATTTTACTGTTTGCATCTTCATAATTTTTTCTTCTTCTTTTCCTTGTTCAAAATTATATATAGGCGCCAAAGAATAAGTACTTAATTTTATAGGGACTCAAAAAATTTACTTTTAGTCCCTGCAATATGACATAGTAATATAGTCCATATAAAATTAAGATTTTATTCGTTTAGTTTCTGTAATCTTGGTATTAGCAAACTAAAGTTAACGAAGAGGACAAAAAGAAGAAAAAACAATTTAATTAGAATACAAATAGTAAAATAAATGTTATAGGAACTAAAATTAAAATACATACATATTATAGAGACTAAAAAGTTATTTAAGTAAGAAATTATAATATACGTATGTGATGCATACCACTTGTGTGTGTGTATATATATATATATATATATATATATACATATATACATTTTAATTTTTGCAAACTATGCAAGTAGTATGTGTCATATACGATTTGTATTTTATTTTTCTATATAAAAGTTGTATTTATCATATATGTTTTCTAAATTTATTCTAAAATCTGAATAGAAATATTATTTTTAATTTATGACTTGTACTATTTTGATAAATATTTTTTCACTTAAACCAATATGGTAATTTCGATATAGAATCACCCCATCCTAGTTAAAAAAAACTAAATAGGTTACTTCTTGCTAGTATTTAAAGGGTAAAAAAAAGTACTTATTGATAGGGTTGATATCATGACAGGTTTTGTCTTGAATTGGATTAAATTTGTGTATTTTCTGTCACACGACCCAACGCGAACCAACCCAACCTCAAACAGGTTGTTTTGAGTTGGGTATTCAAGTCTTTTTTTTTTTAAAGATTACTCAATGAGTTCAAACTAAATAAAAGAAAACATAAAATTCACAGAGTCCAAAAAAATACACATTGTCATCATTTTCTATAATAACAAAGGCATGCAGAAACATATTAATTAAATGATAATACTGACATAATTAGATATCAAACCATTTTTACTTTTATTTTAATGAATATTGGGTCTGGTCGGGTAAAATTTTGATGAACCCAATGCCAGATACATTTTTTAATCGGGTTTTAAAGAATATGAACCAAATAGACATACAAACTTAACACAAGACATCTTTTTTTTCGTTTAGGTCGCGCGGGTTGGGATGGTAAAGTTTTGGGTTGACACAACTCGTGACATAACCTATAATGACCTACAAGGCAGACTGAAAGAAAATTTTGAAAACAAAATTTTTTATATATTGATTTTTTTTTGGTTAAACTATTTTTATATATTGATTTGAGAATAAAAAAATAATATTTTTTATAATTAAAATTGGTAAAAATAAGAAATAAAAACGGAATTTTTTAAAGTCAAACAAGTTTTAAAGTTAATAGTTTCATGTATGCGAGGAGAATAATTTAATTAAAGGAGTTATATGTTAAAATGGTATATATAAATGCTGAACAGTGGATATATTTCTACAAGGACATATGAAAATTGCCTTGAATAATGAATATGGCATTGGCATCATTGCAAGCTAACAAAGACCACGCTTAATTGAATTACCGTAAAGAAGAGAAAGACTAAAGTAAGAAACCGAAGTGCTAGTGTCGGAGCCATCTTTCTTCTCTGTTGAAAGAAAGCCTCTTCAATGTTGAGGACGAATTCTCCCCGAGAAGAACTAACCTTTTTATAGGCGCTATGGGGTTCCTTCGTCTAATAAATTGTATTAAATAATACTCTGTTTGGATTAACTTATGCTGAACTTATATACTGATATAAATATTTGTAATAGTATTTGGGAGAATTTGTGAAAATAGTTTATGATTGACTCATAATATAAGTTATTTTTTGTTTATTTTCATAAGCTCTCAAGAATAGCTTACCAAAACAACTTTCAGTTTATACAAAATCAATTTAATTGTATTTTCTTTTCGATTATAAAAATAGTTTATACATAAGTGTTCAAATAAATTGTTTATCCAAATATGGGTGCATAGAAAAATAAAATTTTAAGATATTAATATTAAAATAAAATAAAATAAAATATGAAAAACTGTTAAAATTTTACTTATAAATTAATAAATATTTGTAGAGGATGAGTAGTTTTTTTTTTTAAGGAAATAGGGGATGAGTAGTTGGAAAGCATAAATCGGAAGGAAACTAATATTTGGACAAAATGATAATTTTTTCTTTTTGTATAGGACAAAAACATGGACTTTGGGTTTTTCTAATGGATATAAGAAAAAAGTATTATTGTTGTTGTTGTTGCACGAGGAATACTGCTTGTAATATTTAACCTGTTAATAATAGTATGGATTATAAATAATTAAATAAAAATATAATAATTATTGTAGATTGCGTACTACGGCAATATGGAAGAGATTTATATATAACTGGATCACCAGAGCACACAAAATAATGCACTTAATACGAGTTGGGATCCCTCTATTTTTTTTTATCTCTGTTTATTTAATTATTATGTTTTTAGAGAAATAAATGGAATAAATGATACCCATGATCATGTCATTTATTTCCCTCAAAAACATAATAATAAAAAAATAAAAAAATAAAATAAAAAGATCCTAACTCTAATAATACTAGTTGTATTATTAATATGGATTTCGACCAAATTAATAATACAACTTGAATACTCCCTCTGGACTCGAATATAAAGGAAAAAAAAGTCATATTTTATGGTTTAAAATATAAGAAAATTTAACTATCTTTATTCTCTTTAATGAAGTCATTCCAAAAATACCTTTATTTAACTCTAATTGTATTTTCAATGTTTCTTTGAGAAAATACAAAGACACACTTCTTTTAATTTACTATTGGACTATTGATTTTAATTGTCCTAACACTAAATATCCACTAAAGGGTAAATTTAGAATAAAATTTCTTTTTTAGCTGAAATCAATAAAATTTAATATAATTAATCAACTTTCTTAGTTAACGTAATTTAATTTTTTTTCTTCTCATATTTGAGTCCGGAAAAAATAATAGAAAAGACCGGTACCTACTAATATGTGTAAAAATCAATGTTAAATTGTTGGAATAACACAATCAACTGGCTACTTCCTACTCCTATATAAAGCCTACACCTGTTTATGAATTATTTTCCACTTTAAAATTGATTGTGTTTCCCAAAGCTATTAGTGGCTAGTGCGCACCGGCATTCAGCAGGAAGCATTAACTAGCCTGCGCAACGTACGCCTACTGAAACGGGTCACGCGACTGGTTAGAAAACTCCGCCAGCATTGGATCAAGGTCTACAAAAGTCAACTAAAAAGATTAGTAAGCTTTTATCAAATCAAAAATATGGCAAATAATTAACTAGGCAATGCTTATCCTAATCCCATTTTTTTGGCTGGGTTAATCAATCCTTATCGCTGAGGGAGCAAATCTTCCATTGATACACTCATACACACTCAACACGTCACCTTTGGGCACGGCCAATGAGAAAACAATGACATATTGAATAGAGAGGAAATAAACCGCTAACACCATGATTCTACTTGTACATGATAGGAACAGTGAGCTTAGCTTAGTCCGGGACTGGTGTCACAATGACACTCAATTCTAACACTTCATCTAAAGGGACGAGTTCGGCTATTACCCGAGTTCGATCCCTCATGATTGAAGAAACCATGACCAAACTTTACTTCTTAACCGAAAACATTAGTCTAAGATCCATTTTTCCTTAGAATACTATGAGTGAAAAAAAAAAGTATTCAAAAACATATTTTTGCAATAAGAATTCTAAATGGGCTACAATTTTATCTTTAAATAAGCTTTATAGGCTTAAGTGTTTGTGTAAATGAAGATGTTTAAATATTTAAATCATGAGAATCAAAGTACAAGTTTGGGGTGTATACCTAGGTTCTCAAATCAAAACGATAACCAAGGGTTTAGCTACCATGAACTCCATAATTGCAAATTGAAACTAAAACAACCATTCTAGGAAAGTCAACTTCCAAATAGTTGCATATTCACGAGGCACTAAGAAGAAAAAACCACTCTCAATGCTTGCAAATTATAAATAATGAAATTCTACAATATCAATTGGACAAAAGTTGACATTTTCAACATTTTAGAAATAAAAATATACAGCAAATAATCTTGGATTCAATACTCTGTTTCCAGGACACCATCAATAAGACCAAAGTCCAAAGCCTGAAATGGGAAAAAGGAGATACAAAAAATATCCGGTAAGGGATTTTTAGAAGATCAACAACCATAGAAACAAAGATCAGAAATTCAGATCACAATAGCAGCCTTCACTGACACCGGTCACCTTAATAATAGCCCGGATAGAAAAAAATAGACAAATGACTATTCAAGTTACAACCAACAATGGAGTTTTCACATACATTAATTTATAGACTAATTAATCCAATCCAATCAAATATACTAATACAAATCACCCCAAATTAATTGGAAATCTTGAAGTTATAGGGTTAGTATTTTTTTTTTGTATAGAGGGAGGAAGGAAAGGAATGATCAAAATATTAAAATTATACTGATATTGATGTGAATGATATGCGGATGATCTTACAAAAGATAAAACACTAATATTTATTTATACTAACACTAGACTCCTAATTAAAAAGGAAACAAATCATGATATATAAGCAAATATGAAAACCAGTCCTAAGAGAAAATCTCAGTTGCTCTATTTTATGATAGAATAATGATGTGTTGAGATATCTCTCAGATATTCTAACAGAAACATTTACTCCTGTCTTAAACTTCTTTTCCAAAATTTCATTTCTTATTGGGAAGAGAACATTCTAATTTCTTTGAGAATCTGTCGTCAATTCAATAAACTTCTTATTTCACAGTTACGGAAGAAAAACAATTCACATTACCTCAGAAACAGACATAAAACTGTCTCTCTCTGTGTACTCCTGCACCTTTTCTAATGGCTGTCCGGTGAAAGAACTAAACATCTTGTCAATTTTCTGTACTCAAAAAAGAAGGGGAAGAGGAGGAACTTAGGCTTAGCATTCCAAGAACTGCCAAATAAACTATAACAAGCAAAAGAACTAACTGCTGTCATGGAAACTTGAGCTTGAAGAAATCATGTTGAATGAAGTTTCAAATTTCATATCAATTGAAAATTTGAAATTTAATATTCTTCTATTATGGATCAACTATTCCAAAAGTAAGTTGTTGGGTTGCATATGGATGGTTTTATATCAAGCACACCCCCTCACACAAAAGTCATTTGGGTTTCTAGCATGACGAGAACACAAACCTATCCTACCTTGTGCTAAAGTTCAACTTTTATTGGCAAGAATAGGGGGTGGCAACGACCAAACTCTTGACCACTTGGTCATAGAAACCTTGATACTAAGTCATGAATTGACTCTTTCAAAAGCTTGAGTCGTTAGGTGAAGGCCCGTGAATCTAACATCTTCCTCAGGAAGGTTAAGTATAAAATATAGTTTTCCAGTAACAAGAAATCAAAGAGGCTGCGCATGATAATGCATTGAGAAATCCCAGTAACACTTTAGATGCCTCCTGGGGTTGTCATAAATATAAATGTCACAGTTAAGACTTACTGAAAAATCCTGTTTTAAGCAAAATCAAGTTCATAGGAGCATTTTACAGTTGTCCACTTGTCCATAAATTATTAGAATTGTGCAAGTCAGAGGAAGAAAGACTAACATGGCGAGATTGAACAGCTTCATTCACTAGACGTCTCACATCCTCAACATGACCCTACAATCAGATTAAGAACAATCAGAATCATGATGTCTATTGAGTATTATTGACCAAAGAACTTCACATCATACCCAAAAAAATTATCCTGCTAACCGTCAATAAAAAATATTTCATAGCACTTTTTTATGTAAAAATGAAGAACAAAATACTTTCATTAGACAATGAATGGTGTGCATTTGGTCAATTTGCTCATATACTAGATGGTGCAATTCCCATCTTATTACTTATATTATGATATAACTTATGACTGTATTGTTGTTATTATTCTCCTCACACACGAAGTTAGTATGGATTTTTCTGTTTCATGACTTGTCAGCTTCTAAAATCTCAATTCTCAAGTGCATCTTTTGTAACAAAATTTCAAAAGATTGATTCTTACCCCAAATCCACACTGTGGCTGATTCATCATTATGCGAGCATTTGGCATTGCATAGCGCATTCCCTTCTCCCCACCTGCAAGGAGAAGCGCTCCTTGGCTTGCAGCTACTCCAAAACATACTGTACCAACCTTGGGCTTTATCTGAAAACAAATGGGGTTCACCAAAAACATTGACAACCATTAAGGAATTAATGTAACTAGCAAAGGAGGGAAAATGTGACTGGATTAAAAGAGTGGGGGTGGGTTAAGGGTGACAAAACCTGTATCTTACCCAAGACATGCAATCATAAATTGCAAATACTGAATATGTGCTTCCACCAGGGCAATTTATATACATCTGCCAATAGAAGCAGCTTGATATAAGTCCCTCTTTGTGATTGAACAAAAGTAAAATAAAAATGTCAAGACATGACAAACCAATATATCTGCATCTTCATCAATAGTAGCCAGGGTCACAAGCTGCGATATAACTCTTTGAGCCACTTGTGAGTTAACTGGCTGTCCTATGAATATTATACGATTCCTGAACAAAACAGATGTGAGATCAAGGGGTCCTCCAGGAGTCATCACTGCTGGTGTTATTGGTGGATTCGTCGTCTTGGCTTCAATTGCACCATAACTACAAGTACAGTGGAATATCAATAAGTAGTTCCTCAAATCATTAATACTTTAAAAAAAATGCAGAGACTGGGCATTAAATCCATGTCTGTGAGAGAATCCTTTAAGAATAGTTTCAACTCAAGGAATAAAAATATACACATAAGATTAACTAAAAAAACACATTTCGTTGTAGCTACAATGATACTCCCGGGGACTAACTGTATAGATAAGTCACGGTGCTTATTGCCAACTTGCCATGCCACAGTCTATCACCTGAATGCTTTAGTAGTGTTTCACAATGCTCTACTTTATAACCTAATTCACCTCTATATGGATACACTTACATTTCCAGTAAAGAATCACAGAAAGTCAGGCTTTGAACAATGTAAAATGGCCAAAAACAGGTATTCATAAGAAATTAAGAACCCTATCAAACAGCCACATTATACATGAAGCACTTGAACAAGGCAGGGTACAAAATTGTACCTTGTACTAGCATCATGGGTATTTTTCTCATCAAGTTTTAAAGGAAAGCCACGGCTTCTACTAGATAACCCTGCATAAAACAAAAATTATACATATACATATCAATACCTTGTCATAACATGCTCTATTGTTCAAATGAAAAGTAATTCGTATTGGTAATTTATTCATTTCTAGTAATAGGCGAAGGAAAAACCAATTATTTGTTAAAGGGGGTCTAATTTTGATAATCAATGAACCATATGGTGCCAATTGTTTTAAAAACCCATGCTGCAAGTGAGAAACCTTAGTAACTACAACGATGGGATTTATTTTTCAAAAAAAAAACTACAACGATGGGATTTGCAGCCAAAGTAAAAGTGATTAAATTAGAAAATTACCAACTTTTGACGAATGGCCATAGGGGCTTGGCAAGGAAGAAGCTATCGAGCAGGGGTTTCTGGTAAAGTAGCGATTCAATTCTATGGATTTTAGAAAAAGACATGCAAATAAAAAAAAAAGGTGAAATTTGTATTGGGGAATAGGAATATGAACCTTTGAGAAAACACAAGTTGGGACGGGGTTTTTCTCCTGTGAGAAGCGATGGTGAAGCTGGCACTCGCAGGCACTGACACAGCTTGAGCCACCATTGTTTGAAACCTGTGTGAAGCTCCAAAACAAGGCGTTACAGAAACACCGAAGCTTTTATTCGATCTCATCACCAAACCAAGGTCCACGGCTTCGGTTCTACAAAGCCCATTGGATCTCCTTGTTCTTTTTGGGCTATTTGTGTGATGGCCCGTTTTGTTGCTAAACTTGAAATAGGCACAACAAATAAATAATAACAATAATAATATTAATAATAATCCGGGAAAAAAGTTATTAGCGGTGTAACATTATTCAAGTATTACACTGATGTAATTTGATCGCTCCTCCAATAAATAATATTAAAATGGCCAAAAATGTGTAATTTGCTGTGCATATATCCGAAATGGTATTGTTGGGCCTAGCAGCAAATGGTCCAATGTCCAAACTCTAAACAAAGCCTTTGCTGTCCTCCCTCGGTAGCACAGTTGGTAGATGCATCGGGAGGACACTTGAGGGTGAGGGGTTCGACCCTCCCCCACCCCCCTGTAAGAGCAAAAAAAAAAACAAAGCCTTTGCTTGGAAACCGTGAAAGCCATGAGCCCATGATCACCGTCACAGTGCCCACACCCCTCATTCCTTTAGATAGTTATTACCAACGTCTCCATAAATTGACCTCTATCCCTCTAGTGTGTGAGTTAGACAAGTTCTTCTGATAGAGTTTCTGTATTCTTAAATAATTCATTTGAGTGTTTAGGATAAGCCCTCTTTAAAGTGACGCGAACATAATTCACACACAAGTTTTGGACCAAAAAATAAAAAAATTAACACACAGGTTTTGAGTATTGTTTTTATAATGTGGTATTTATTGTTAACTAATAATCTTGTGCAATCATATTTTTTAGCTAAACTGATTTTTGGAGAATCTTGAGTTATTTTTAATTATGTACTAGATATAATTAGAAATCAAATTATATAAACATGAACAATAAAATTTTATTAATTATAACAAAAAATAAACTATGATGAGAAAGTTTAAATAATTTAAGATAGTTTGCTTTACCAACATTGCGTTGGTCCGAGTGACACTGAGCTCGAATCCCTTAAGCAAGGTCTTGGGTTCGAGTATTGTGGATTTCCCTAAATGTGGGCAGTCAGGTTTCCAGTGGAGATTAATCATCGGCAAAGCTAAGATAGTTTGCCTTTTTAATGTAATTTCATGATCGATAAACTATATTTTCAGAGTAATTTATATATTCTTCATTTTGTGTAACAATAAGAATTTTTAACTCTTCCGATACCATTATTCTTATTAATATTGCAATATAATACTATTTGTGCTATGTATTGCATTTAATTATAAAAGCTATCACTATGAGGTCAACACAGGGTCATATGAAGAAAACAAAGGAATGAAAAAAAAAAGAGCTACATTCCTTTGGTAAAATTTTGACTGAATGAACACAGTGGCACCAGATCAGGTCATTTTTTCTCGATCCATATATACCTCCCACACTATTTGACTAGCACTTTTCAGGCATAATATGTGGTGTATCGTAATCAATTCCTTTGACTCTTTTGTGTGTCCCATGTAGTGGGAAACTGAGTGTGTTGGCAAAACTGTTCAATCTGCGGGCAGCTGTCATAGTGTCATGGACCATAGGCTTAGCTCATTCCACAACTAATTAGTCTTCCCCAAATTAAAGTTTCCAAACAAACCACTAAAACCTTGATTAAAGGCTGTGGTTGAGTGAAGATCCTAAGTGGAACTTATAAGCTGTTAGAAACCAATTAAAGTGACAACCATATACATGGTTCTCATCCCATTTGGTGATTCACACACCATAGGCTATTAGGGTCACATCGATCTGCATATCAAGTCAACGAAAGGATAAAGAAAAAGGTAATACGATTGATTATAGGCTTAATTGCACTTTGCGTCCCCTAGTTATTGTATTTATGCGATTTGGATCCCCCACTTTTTAATTGTGCGAATTAGGTCCCTCAGTTATCTCAATTGTTGCAATCAAGTCTCCTATTACTATGTTGTCCAATTTTTAACACCTAAAACCTATATAGCACACATGGGGATTGATTTCACACTAAATCGGATCACCCTAGCACTGATGACATAATAAAGACTCTCAAAAGTGAAAAATTTTGAGCAACATTTATTGCATCACATGTTACTCGACTTGCTTTGAAATTTTTTTTGGCTACCTACATGAAGTCAATGTAACCCGATTTAGTGTTAATCAATTCCCACGTATGTCATGTAGGTTCTAGGTGTTAAAAATTGGACGACATAATAACAGAGGACTTAATTGTAACAATTGTGATAACTGAGGGACTTAATCCGCACAATTGAAAACTAGAGGACCCAAATCGCACAAATAGAATAACTGAGAGACTAAAAATATAATTAAACCTTGGTTATATATGCTTTTAATTCTATAAAGTATATATGATCCTTTGGACAATCTAGTTTCCTTCTATAACTTTTGTTCCGCTTTTTATCCCCACCATTATACACATGCGTGAGGTATTAGCTCTTTAAATTTTAACATTTTCATTGTATCAAAAAAAAAATTAACATTTTCATGTCAAAATCACACGCTAACAACCCAATTTTGGCTCAAGACCCTAATCAATGCTCGGATACCTATCCAAACATGGCACTAACACACCCACACAAAGAGAGAGAGAGAGAGAAAGAGAGACTTATCAGGTGAATATCCACTATTGTGAGAGAAAAACTTTTTAATCTTACTCTATATATTTATAATTAATAAATACAACTGTTGAATCAAAATTTTTAATCAAGTAAATTAAGCATACAAAATTTTATAAAATTTAGAAAATACTTCATACCTCATCAGAAAACTTTATTTTAACATCTAATTTTTTTAAAAATATATGTAGATATTGACTATTAAATTACAAACTTAACAATGGCTAATTTGTCTGAAATTTAGTGTACAATATCATCATGTACAACATCACATGATTTAATGGTTTGATTTGTTAAATTCATATTCAACAAAACAAAATATTCATGAAGTAAAAGTAAGAAGACTTGCTCCTAGAGCAAGTGGTCCCCACTCTATGTGTGTGTGAGAGAGAGAGTGTGTGCGACCCGTATATAACTTATTCACACTTTATGTCAAATTTAGTATATATACTTACATCTTCAATAGCTCTTTGTAAAATGCGAATTTAACTAATTTAACCATTGAATCATGTTAAACAATTTTGATAATCATTATATCAAAACTTTTGACAATTTAGACATTTGTAGGTATGTAGTTTAATAGTAGACATTTATTTATATTTTAAATAATGTATTATGTGTTAAAATAAAGTGGTACGACAAAAGTATCAATTAATTTTTGAATTGTATGAAATTTTTTAGATTTGATCTATTTACATAGAACTTAATTTCAATTCAACAACTATATTGATTAAATTCATATCCTATAGATAATTATTAAAGATATAAGTATGTTATGTTTGACACTTAGTATTGTTGAGAAGTCCCACATCGACTAGTGATATGGCTAGTGTAGTGCTTATATAATGTGGGTAGTCCTCACCCTACAAGCCGATTTTGTGGGGATGAGTTAGGCCCTAACAGTGGTATCACAGCCAGTGTTCGATCCGAGTCACCCGTGTGGGGTAGTGGGCTCGATCCAGGCCACCCGTGTGGGGTAGTGGGCCATCACCCGTGTGGGGTGTTATCGAGAGTCGATGTGTGAGGGAGTGTGTTGAGAAATCCCACATCGACTAGTGATATGACTAGTGTAGTACTTATATAATGTGGGTAGTCCTCACCCTACAAGCCGGTTTTGTGGGGATGAGTTAGGCCTTAACAGAGTATTATACACACAAAACTTTCTCCAACTATTTGGATGTTGAATGTCGAAAATAAAAGCACTTAGCCTAGTATGGCTTCTGCCTCATATATATTTTTATCGAGTTGAACATTTTTAAATTAGACGGACGCAACTTTTGGTGCCATAATTAACTTGGAAGGTATATTTCTAAATAAAAAATGGATAGTCAAGTGCCATTTAATTGTTGTGATCAAATAGCTAGCATCAAATTGTTGACAGCAAAAGTTAAAAATAACAAAAAAAAAAAGAAGGAACGATTGTGCCTTCAACCACATATATATAACACATTAATCAATAAAGAATTTAAAGCCGATTGAAACTCCTTACGGAAAAATTATATATATTATAATATATATTATAAAGAAGCAAGTAGGCATTCCGATTCAGAAACTAAGTTGACTTTGGGATCAGATCCAGATATATCACAACCTATCCCCACAGGGCAAAAAAACAAAAAGAAAACACGACATTTACTAAAATAGGGATTACATGCTATGCATGAACCTATAGGAAGCAATATAAAGTGCAACCAAAATTTTATTCGATTTCTTTATAGGCATCATAATCAATATTCTAGTGATGCACGTTTAAGTTGACTTTGGAGAAAAAGCCAACAGAGCATTTTGGCGAAACTCATATCTAAGCCAGGGTTGTACTTTATCTCACAGCTGCCAGATACACCCACCCATTACCTCATACTCCGGCTCCCCACACTGAATTCCATCAATTTCTTTGGGCTAACAGTTGTTAATTAAAATTGGGATCCTCCAAGGTGTCCAACCTATATCCACATGAAATTATTTGATTAAATCTCCTTATTTCTAACAGTTTTGAATATGACCATTTTTTATAATTTATAACATTTACTTGCTAAGAATACATATTAAAGTGGTAAGGTTATTTTTTTTAAAGAAAAGTGGTAAAACAAAGGTATAACCGATACTATCGGTTCCCTCAAAAAAAAAAAAACCAATACCATCAAACCGGTTGTCAATGACATGTCGGGGCTGCTAGCATATACTCATCTAGAAAATTACTACACAAGTCTAAACTACAAATATTTTACCTAGTTGCAGAGCCATTAGGTGCCAGAGATCTCTCTAAGAAGGGTTGTCGACCATCAACTGGGATATTAAGTTGTTTTGGTATGGAAAAGATGAGAGTTAATTTCGGATCTTAAACCAGTTGTATTAATCTTTGTTGGTTGGTAAGGTTGATTTGAACTTTTAAACGACAAGTTTGTTTGTTTTTCATATTTTTATTGAATTTGATAAGTATGGTGGTCATGAAATATTGAAATTAGTCGTCTATACCTTTTTGTTGTAGAATATATATGCATGGTGCTTGGTGTGTGACATAGTGTCAACCCTATCAATTAATAAACCAATACTCAAAGTTGTGCTGCTGGTATATATATGTCAGCATGACGAGTGACGACCAATATATACTATTGATATCATTTATAAGGAAAGAGAGAAAAGAAAAAGAAAAAAGTAGATCTTCAAGAGAATGTAAGCTTCAATATTTTGTGTTTCTCAGTAAGCAGTAATCCATGGACTTGCATTTTCCTTTTGCTATGATGAAACAAATTGAGATTTTCGCTGCAAATTTACTTGTCATATATCATTCACACCGTACTAGTACTGAATCATATAAAACGTGTCACAATTAGAATCTTTCAATTGGCCGATTCTTATAGGTCACAGTCAGTGACTGTTCTGAAGTCAAACCAAATGTTCTGAAACACAACTTTGGCTTCATTTCTTAGACAAGACCATGTCTATAACAACTTGCATGTGACACATGATTTTTTTTTTTTTTAGTTTGTTGTGAAGTTGCACAATCCAGAATTTTATGTATAATGGTTTGAGAGTTTTTTTGTTTAATTTGCATGGCAGAACAGAGTAAATAACTGTTTCTGTGCATTGTAATATTTTTCTTTTATGGCCTTCGCAAACTCTGCAGAAGAAAAGAGAGAATTTATTTTGTTGACCAATGCTTAATAAAAGGCTACAAGATCTCTCATATGTTTAAGTTGAAATTGTTAGTATATAAATGAAATATAGCAACAGCGAAAAAATGCCGTGTCTTGTGCAAACTAACATATGCAAGGGAAAGAGAAAAAAGCCACCGACCCTATAAGGTTGGCTAATAATCAAATATCCACCTTCCACCGTGTACATTTTTTCTCCTAACTCTGCATTCCTTTGCATTACATTACTATGCATAAAATAAGAGCAATTCTTGCATTTACCGAAGCTGACTCCACTTGACACTAAAAGGTAAACTCAATAAGAAATTATTGGAACTCAAATGAACCGACGTGGTGTGAATCTAGAAGTTGTCGAAGTAGAGCATTCCTAAAATCCTACTCATGATTTTAATATTAACCACGATCTTTTTTTCTTTTTCCTTCATAGGGAAGCTTAGCCACTCTATTTACTCTTATATCTCATGAAAAGTAATAGCAAAACTTTATCTTACACACTGTTTTCAATACTCTCTCTACTATTGGGTGAAACTTTGGTGGAACCCACCAAATCATGTGAGTCCAATTCTCTATATCGTATGACCCATTTTTAAAATAGTAAGACTCACGTGAATTTTCTCCGAGTGTGTCAGAAAATGTGTACCAGCACTTCCCGTGTACAAATATATATTGGGTCATATGTGGCCTATAAAAAGAGATAGTCAGAGGATCCCAGCCTTCAAACAGACAAATCTAATGAGAAGTCCACTTCTTAGCAGAGAAATGAAACCCATCTTTGCCTTGTTCATAGTATTCTCTCTTCTCCTGGTAAGCTTTCATGAAGCAGCTCTATGGAACTTTTTTTATATATTTTCCAAAGTTTCTCTTAAACATGCATCAAATCCATCAGATAACTTAGTTGTCTTTGAAATTTGAACAAGTAAGTTTACAATCTGTTGTTCATGAATCATAACCTTTCTATTTTCTATTTTCTTTCTAAAATAGGTTGCAGACCTCAGTTATGCAAGAAAAGATGTTGGAGATTATTGGAAGAATATGATGAATGGCCAACCTATGCCAGAAGCAATCAAAGACCTCCTTGTTCAAGATCCACAAGTATCAGATGCAGGGAAGAAGGATCATTTTGTTAGGGACTTTGATATAAAGCCTAACATCATATTATATCACACACATGTTGAGTCCAAGCAACAGAAGCAGAAACAGAAAGCCTCTGTCAAGAACTACGAACCAAAGTTCCATGGAAAAGGAAGACATGGTTGAATTGAACAAACTATCAAAAAGGGTCTGAAGCAGATACACATATCTAATATCTTGTATTGGGAAAAGGGTTCATCAGTATTTAAGGTTAATATATTTTGCAGGAGAGCTATTGATGTTTCTAAAAATTTTTGTTGATCACTTTGACCTTTTTTATTTAATAGATGTATCTTTATGGTTGTACTTTTTCTTTTTTTGCTGCATCTATTTTTGGGTCTTGCAGAATTTTTATAATCAATAGACTTATAGACATGATGTATCTAGCCTGGATTGTTCTTCATAAATTCTCACGCAGCTTTTGCTCCCCAAATTTCTTCTGTTTAGTACTCACAAAAAGATCTAACTCTTGGTGAACCTTGAATGGTTTTTATCATTTTGATAACATTTTTAGCTTTATTTTTTTACCTATTTCCTTCTCAATAGTTTCAAAGAAAAGGATGCTGTTCATTTAGATCAAAATTTTATTAGTGGATGCAATACAATTTAACCTTCCTTGTGGATGAAGGCAGGTGATAATATATTTACATAGTGCCTTTTTTTTTGTCAAAATATTTACATAGTGCTAATTTCCCTATGGAATGAATCTCTGTAGTGAGAGGGTCGGGGACCAGTCTCTTAATTCAATCAGCTAACTATTTTGCCAAAAAAAGAAGCCCAAATTATTGGTGATGACATTGACAAACTATGAACAACGTGGGCTGGTTTAGGACATGATTGCTTGTGCCACTGAAAAATGTTGATTTCTGAATGGGATTGGCTGTTAACAGTTCCACATCAAAGAAATTTTGTACTAATAATAAGTAAATCTTGTTTTTATTTATTTTATCTTTTGGGGCCTAGCTGAATCGGTACGGTTTGTGTACTTGCAGAAACAACTAGTAAATAGTAATTCTCTGGGGGGGAGGGGAGATAAATAATTATTTTAATATTTTTTTGGGTCTTTTTTTTTTATGGTCAAGTTTGGGTCTTATTTTTATATTTTGAGAAAGCGCAGAAATGCCTGAACCCAAACAGTTGGGCTTCAGTGACTGAACCCAAGCCCGTTAGTGAAATTCCCAAACTGGGTAATGCCCAAATTTAAAGAAAGGAGCTGTATTGGCTGGCTTCCCCCTCGGGTTGTGTTGTCCAGGTGGATCCAAGGACTAGAGCTGCAAACTAATGTTCACTCTTTTTTTGGATCGCTGAGAATCTTAGAACATGGTTTATGGGTGCGGTTTTTTTTGCAAGGGGCTTCTCTCTAAGGTGGCAGCCAGTGGAGGTGAGGCGTTCTTGTTCTTCCTCTGGGTTGGGAGTAATTGCCTTCCTTTGGTTTGGGTTCTGGGGGTCTCAGAGGTTTGGAGTCGTTTAGCCTTCTAGTTCTTGGATACTGTTGATTTGTTTACCTTGACCAATGTAGTTATTTCTGGTTGGTAGGTTCAGCTGCACACCGTGTTTAATGTGCATTATGGTTGTTGTTTGCTTATGCTGTATGGGTTTGTACCCGAATTGGTTCCTTTTGCCCAGAGTTGGGCCCAGGCTTCGGGCCTGGTTATATATTATCTTCTTCATTGACCAAAAAAAAGAAAGGAGCTGTCTTTGACCCAAAAAAAAAAAGAAAAAAAAGGAGCTGTCAAAGAAAAATTTAAAGAAAGGATTCTTCTTTGACAAAAAAAAAGGATTCTTCAACCAGAATATTCAAACTTTGAACCAAAAAAAAAACCAGAATATTCAAACTAGTGTCCAATTTTTGACAAAAAATAAAACTAGTGTCCAATTGTGTTAATTATTCTGAATACAAGTCTATATCCTGTGTGTGTGAGTGTGTATGGACTAAAAAAAAAGAACTTGTGTTTTCCTTTTCGTCTGTTCTGTGACCCTATTGTAGTATTACTATTGTTAATTTATACTGAAAATAAGAAGCAAACACTCTTACATATACCCATAATAATAAATGTTACATTATTTAGCTCTAAAAAAGGGTACTTGGTTCAGCAATCAAACGGCTTGTTACTTTGTTAGTTTCATGAGGGTTAGAGTTAATTTATAATGGATACCAAAGAATTCTTAATTGAGCACGGATGATTGGACACCCAATTACCTCTTCCACACTCAATTCTAATGAGTTAAATGGGTGGAAAAGGTGTGAGACAGGTGTGTATGAAGTGTCCACGTAATATTATTATTCTTAATTAAGTGCATGGCAAATTCAATGCTGTTGATGTGTCTTGAGCTTTAAGTCAATACCCATTTGTGGAAGATAACAAATTGTTTAGGTAACAAAAAAAATTAATTATTGTACTATAACCTATACTTATTGTTTTTCCTTATATTTAGAATACAAGCCTATAACCTATATTTTTTTTTCCTCTTTAAGTGAGCCTATTGTAATTTATTTTCATACTAAAAATAAGAAGTAATCAGTAAACACTCTTACTGTACCCATAATAAATGTTACATTATTTTATAGCTCTGAAGAGGGTAGTTATTTCAGCAATCAAACAAAAGCCCAAACATCAAGCAACTTTGAGGTACATATGCAAGCACAATACTAGAATTAAAATCACACAGTTGAAAGACCATGAGCTTGAAGTTTGGGAACCCAAATGAGATTATCTGCTGGGAAAAAGTGGCACACAGAAGTGGTTCCTGGGGTAACCTCTAGAACTTGAAAAGAAACATGACCATGCCCCCAATGTGATGTATCCATGTGACAAACAACCATAGCTTCCACCCTATCCCCATTATCACCCACAAGTGAGACCCTGTATATCCTGTTCTCACTTTCTTGGCTGTGGCAGTAAAAAACAGCAAAAGGGTAAGGCATGGTGTGACAAGCCACCATCTTAGGAGCTGGGATACTCATGATGTTTTCTAAGATAGTGTAGTTTTGGAAAGTGACACTTGATTTGGTTTGGTGTGTGGTGGCATAAACTTGGAGATGACCATATTTCAACCCAAGAATGCTTTGAGTAAAGTCAAGCATGGATTCCAAAGAGGTAGCACAGAACTTGACCTCTCCTTTGATGGGTTTGCTCTCACATTCTTTGAGGGTATCTTCCATGGCTTTGGCTTGTGGGGAATCTGGAGAGAAAGAGAAGATTTTGAGAATGTTTGGCAATTGGGTCAACGAGAAAGGGAGTGAATCAGCTTCTTCTCTTGGCCAAAACTTAGGGGAGGTTGTTGGGTCTCTCTTGGGGAAATAAATGGGCATTCTTTTCCCAACCTTCAAATCTTTCAAGGTGAAGAATACCATCACAGAAGGGTCTATATGATCCTTATTATGGGTATGTGTATGCTCTGTGTGCGGTGTTTGATGTTCATCAGAGATTGCTTCTAAATCAGCAGCACCACCTTCTCTTAGTGCAATATCCCTTGCTCTGCTTCCGTAGAAACTCTGCAAAAGTTCAATAAGCTTTGCAATTTAGAGAAAGGAAAGGTAAAAAAAAAATATTTATCACTACATGCTTGTTGATTAAGGAATCAAACGGAGAAATAGAGTTTTGTAAAAATTGAGCACTTAATTAATATACCGTGATTACTAGTAGGTGAAGAAAGACGATCCAAGGCACAAAATTTTTGGTCATTTTTCTGGTTGCATGCATTGAACACCTTTGTTCGCTTGTCTCTAGAAGAAAAGAAACTTAAACAAAACGCTGTAACAGAGCTAGAGTACAGGATCCAATCTGGTACTTGGTAATCTAGTATTTAATCCACCAACAAATAATTTTAGCAGGACCGGATATATAAAAGAGAAATACTAGTAATACACTCTCTAACTTAACTTACTCTTTTCAATCCACTTTTTATAATCGGTTGAAATTCATATGAACGTAGAGACCCACATGAATGTCAAACAATCATAAAGAGTGTATTAGAAATAATATATTAAAGAATATATTATTAGCCCTCATCGTATATAATGTTCACATATTGAATAATTAAATTTTAAGGAAGATTTTTATATAGGAAAATCCCAAATTACAGAGTCGGTGAATTCAAAATCACTAGGTTGTTTAGTCACAACACAAATATTCACAAGTATATAAAAAAAAAAGACACAAATATTCACAAATTAAAAATAATTTACGGTTATTCCAATCTCAGCACAAGTACATGTGAATTAAAGATAATTTAGAATCGCTAGAATGTATAATCACAACACAAGTACAAGTGAAATTTTTTTTTTCTTTAAAACCTGAAACTAAAACACAAATATCCTAATAAAATACAGGGATGATCGAGCTCATAACATAGGCCAGTATCCACTATTCAAAACTCATTTCTTTCAAAGGAAAGGAGAGCCGACCAAGTTATTTATTACTATTCTCATATACTATGCTATTTTTATTTAAGTATCAATATTATTTTAATAAAAATTGAAATCTAATGGCTAATTCAGGCCCGGAAATATATTAATTAAAAACATCTTTTTATATGTTTTCGCCCAAACCACAGGTTGGACACAAGTGGTTAATGTGCTCCATCTAAAAGGACGTTCTAGTCTAGAACCCGCCAAGCTTTACTTACCTCAAAAGATCTATGTGATGTAAGATTGGATACAGGAAATATAACATAAAAGTTGTTCATTCTTTATCTGATAATTTACATTTTTTAGTATTGTCATGTTGTGTTCATTGTTCAATTATATGAATACCCCACGTGGATTTCATTATTGATTTATTCCCCGACATCTTATCTTCTTGTTGTCCCTGTCAAAAAACATATATTCTTGTTGTTATTACTATTATTATTATTTTTAGTTGTTTTCTTTTATCATTCCTTATTTATTATTGTATTTATATGGTTGTATATGAGTACATATATACATACACACACATATATCACAATGGTATTGTATTGTTTCTGAATTGTCCAATTTGGGTTTGATTTTTTACCAATATTTAATTCATCTAAACAGATCAATAATAACTTTTTTGTAATGAAAAAATTTAGAATAGCAAACCTAACAGAACAAATAATTTCGAGGGAACAGTAAACACTATAACTTTATCTCTTAAGGTGATTATTTTGTTTGCCAACGAAAACAAATATAGATGATCAGATAAGGGGGTGTGTTTTCCCTAGTTGATTCTAGTTCTAGAATTTTTTTTTTGTCAATTCTAGTTCTAGATACATCAATTTTAATCAAAAAATATACAAATACATGAAGATACACCTCCTCAATCAATGTATCGGCCGGCCCATTCAATTTGATTGTCCAACATATGCGCTATTAATTATTGTGTCATGGTGCTCCTTTGTCATTTTTTGATCATGCCATGGTGCTCTTTGTCTAATTATATTATATATATTATATATTATTATATATTATATGAAAGATTCGGATCCAATATTTCACCAAATATTGTCTTTTGTGTATATATATATATATTTGCTTTTTTGCCCGATGATAATTTTTAGGTAAAATTAATAAATTGGTCTCTTATTTTTATTTATTTTTTCAGTATAGTCTTTCATTAAAAAATTTCAATAACAAGGTCCCTAATGTTTATTTATTTTCTCAACTTTGTCATTTTGATGACGTGTATGTTACTGATTGGTCTCAAGTGATGATGCTGGGCCAATCAGAAACGAACACATCAGCAAATAATGAAGAAAAAGACCAAGTTGAAAAAATAAATAAACATAAGAGACTTTGTTGTTAAAAAAATTTAATAAGGGACTAAATTGAAAAAATAAATAAAGATAAGATACTAATTTACTAATTTTGTCTAATTTTTATTGTAAATCCAAAGGAAATCAGCTCAAGCACAAAGGGGATATGTCATATAATAATATAGGATGTCCCCCAAGATCAGTGGATCAAACCTTTGCATGCAGCTATACTGCTCTGGCTTTACTTACAGGTTGCGTTTATTGTCTGTATAAAACGTTTATGGTGTGCTTAGTAGTGGACCTAATACTCCTTGGCGAAAATGTCATTCCCTCTCCACTGTCAAAATTCTACGTAAAGCTCTTCTCAACATGTTTCTCATGAGTAAAACTTGAAATTAATTTGATAGTCTAAAGTAGTCAAGAAGAAACTAAAAAAATTGAATTAGTAAAATTAGACAAAAAAATATGAATTTTGTCTCTAATTTCATCATTAAATCTAGTCAAGATGATATCATTAGATTTATATATATATATATAATGTTTTTGTGGAGATTGACACGGCACAATATTATTATTGCTCGAGTATTTGTTTGTTCTAAAAAATTTCGCAAGTATGTGTTTGATCATGGTGAATTTCAAGTTTTGGTATCGACGAAATTGGTCCATGTACGTACGTGAGGCTAGAAGGTCAGTTGTCACCTGGGATCAGAATGCATATCAGAGGCTAGCTAAGTGTTGAGATCAAGATGTCAAGATCCCATTTGATAGACTTTTGTTGTCGACATTAAGGATGCAAGATTCAGCGTAATTGATTCTGTCGAATTATAGGAAGACTCTTACAAAAAGACTAAGTTTGATGTTCGACAATACACTAAATATGGCAATTCGTGGAAGAAGTAATCTACAAAGCATTGTCGACGTTGAAGACATGATGAAGACGGATATCATCTAATTAAGTCTAGCTAGAATCTAGATATATAGTCAGGACTTGGGATTTATTGCCGATAAGTCTAATTTTTTTTTTAAAAGCCAAAATACATTAAAAGGGGGATTGAAAGCACAAGGAGTGCCCAATCCAAATAATACAAAGGAATGTTTGTTACCAACAGACCACCGTACCATGAAGACTAAGATGAACCGAGTTTATAAAGTAGAACCACGACACTAATGATTGTCTTATATTATGTAAACTGACAAATATGTGGCATATAGACATAAATAACTGCTACGTACATGTCAGATATATAGTAGGATAGGTAGCTATATATTTTCTTATATTTCCCTATACATATTAGTTTCAAGTTGAATACTTGATACATGATCCTATACATCTCACACGAGTAGATTCACCTATCTTACTCAAGTATCCCTCCATCCCTTTATCAAATCAAATTAAGTCAACTTCAATTGAAGTCAAATTTACTTTCCAGTTTCTTTTAACTCCGCACTTTAACATCCCTGCACTTGTCTTTAAAATTCTATTTACATTTCCTGCACTTTACATTCCTTTACTTTCTTGCATATTATTACATTCTTGCATGTTTACGATATGCATCGTTTACATTTATGCAAATTTAACTTTCTGCACACTTTACATTTTTGCACATTTACTTTCCATGCACATTTATGTTTTAAGCATTTTACCAATTTCACACATTTACAATTATGTGTTTTTGCTTCATCGCACTTTACTTTATTGCACATCTATCTTTGCATGATTCAGTTCAACAACTCGCCTTTGCACTTATCAATTTCATTTGACAAACTACAAGAATTCATATCTTGTCAAGTTGACTAGTGTCTAATTACTTTTTCGTTGAGGCAATTTCACTGAATGCGAGATTACCATAATGCTCATAGACCCCATAATCGATATATTATTTATTTGTAGGATTTTTTACTAAAACAAAAAAGCCATAAACAATGATAGACATCTCAAAAAATATTATGAAGTTAAACTCAAGACTGTGTGATATTATATATATGATTGATAATTTATAAGAGGCAAACGCAAGAATGACACACCTCAATCAATTTATGAGCCCATTCAAATTGATTGTGCAATATATGTTATTTTATTGCTATGACCTTTGTGGAGTGGTAAAGTGATTTGGTGGTTTAGGAAATAGACATAAGGGATTGGAGTAATAAAGATATCATAGATTCAAATATCCCTAACTAAAATAAATATATTAATTATATTAATAAAAAATATTGGCACTAGGACCCGCGATGATTCACCAGATATTGTCTTGTTATGTAAATATATTTGCTTTTTTACCCCGATAATGTTTTTTATTGTGAATAAAAAATGAATACAGCTTAAACAGCCAAGGTGCAATCATATAATATAGGATTTACCCCAATCAGTGGGTCAAAAGAAATCCATTGCATGCACTGGGCTGCTCTGGCTTTACTAATTATATACATGTTGCGTTTTTGAGTAAAACGTTTATCGCGTGCTTAATTGTGAGTAAATCCTTGGCGCGAAGGTGATAAGTGATTAGTACCCTCTGACGTTCTCCACTATCAAAATTTTTGTTTTACATAACCTGTTTCTCATGTGAAACCGAATTTTGACAGTGAAAGTCTAAAAGAGATCCTTGTGTAAAAGATTTTATAACATCACATTAATATTATCGAACCTATACCTAAACCGCTATCATTTGGCTGTGCAATATGTGAATTATGGCCCCTATAATATTAAGTATTGTCATGCATATGCTCCACGCTGCATTATTGCTTATATTATATATTGTTATATATAAAATTGGTCTTTTTTTTTTTGTTTTCACTCACAATATCTAGAAAGAAATAGACCCTAGACTAATTTGTGTTTGGTCAAAAGGTAAGTAAAGTTTGACCACAGATTATTGTTCCATTACCAATAGATATATGGCCACTTTGATTCAATGATTGATTTCGCCCACATTTTATCTTGCTGTTGTTACTGTTATTTCTTTATTTTCTATTATTATTTTTGTTAATGCTGATTAGGTATTTTTTCATTTTCATAGTTTCACAATTTTTAATTAATTCTTTATCAAGAGTATGTGTTAGTTTTTGAAAGATGAAATAAAATTATTATTATTATTATAATATATACATTTCGTCGGTCACTATTGATTACATGCTCTATAAATAGGGAGTGAAACAGCATCCAATTATCCACAAACAAAAAAAGAAGAGGAAGCATACTTTAATTTACATAGAAAATGAGACCTGCTCTTGCATTGCTTCCTTTCCTCTTCCTTTTCTTGGTATGTTTTTCTTTGTATGGTTTCACAGTTTCTACTTCTTTAACTAATATTACTAGTATTGTTTTTTTTTGAACGAATACTGGTTGTTGATCAAAGGTGAAATAAATTTTTTTTGACAAGGTAAAGGTGAAATAAATTATAAAACTTATATTTCCTTGATCGGTCTGATTATTCATTGAATTTATTTTTTTATTGATAAATATTAGTAAATTAGTATGTTATAATAGTGAGGGAGGTTTAAACCTATGGCCTCCTTGTCGCTCCAACCCCTTTCTCCCCTAAACTACCAAATCACCTTATGACTCCCATTATTCATTGAATTGATAATACTAAAAGCTAATTTGATTAATGAATAATAGTTCAATTACTATGCACTGACAGTGTAAAAACATTTTATACAGTCCAATCATATCCTATCATAGTGCCACCTCATAATAATAATTCCTAAAATATCTATACAAAGATTTATATGGTGAGATATGATTGGATGTTTGTGTGAAATTTTTTTACCTGTCAGTGCATACTAATTAAATCCATTTTGTAAACTAGATTGAGAGGTTATTCCATTGTAGACTAACCACTATTTTCCTTTTTCATATCTTTTTAATATCATCCGGAGAAGTTTTCTGCTACTACAGAGTCAAGAAAAGATTTACGTGGATATTGGAAAACAATTATGAAAGATGAAGAAATGCCAGAAGGAATTCAAGGGCTTCTTCGATTGAAGTCTGAGATCGAATCCGATAAGAACTCTAAGATCCAAGAACAACTTGTTAAAGATCTCAAGAACAAATGTGAAGAGCCTCTCGTTGCGAACACGCAATATACCATAGAGAAAAAGGTGAAAGATTTTGAGCCAAGGCCTAGTGTCACAAAGTATAATGGGGATGGTTATAAAAGTGAGAATCCACTAGTGAATAGTGAGTTTGAACCCAGGCCTGGTTTAACCAAGTATGACGAAGATGATTATTACAAAAGTGAGAAGCCACTAGTGAATAGTGAGTTTGAACCCAGGCCTAGTTTAACCAAGTATGACAATGATGGTCATTACAAAAGTGAAAAACCACTAGTAAATAGTGAGTTTGAACCGAGGCCAAGTGTCACCAAGTATGATGATAATAGTCATTATAAAAGTGAGAAGTCATCGGTAAATAGTGATCGAGTTTGAACCCAGGCCAAGTGTTACTAAGTATGACGATGAATTGATAGTTATTATAAAAGTGAGAAGCCACATATGAATAATGAGTTTGAACCTAGACCAAGCGTCACCAAGTATGATAACTAATTAAGTGAAAAATAAGAATGTTGCTGCATTATTGAAATAAAAGGAAATTGTGTGTTGTATTAATTAGTGCATGTTCCATCTATTAATGTGGCTTGATGTATTATGATCTCTGAATAAATATGTGCAATATAATTTGCGATTCTAGAGCCATCAAAATAATAATAGGTGATCTTTTCTCGTTACTTCATATCTCTTGCTTACTGATTAGATTGTGATCGAGCTCTACTTGGCACTTTCTATAGTTTTTGTTAATCATGTTATTGGTGTAAAAAATTTATGTTTAAAAATGATTTAATTATATTATATTTATATATGATTTAAACAAATTTCGATTTATTTATTCGTATTTTATTAAAGGGAATTCAAAAAATACAACTTAAATAATTAAAGAAATATAATTAGAAAATTAAAATACAACGAGAAGCTTCAACCCAAACACCAACTGATTAGGCAATGGGAATTAAAATGTTACATAAAAAAAAGGCCCAGTTGCTCAAATACAACGAGACAATATGTGAGTTAGTTCACTATAATAAAAAAGTGTTCAAGCTTTTTTTGGTGAATAAAAAAAAAGTGTTCAAGTCATATCAAGACAAAAAGAGCTGGGGTACAATGACAAAAAAAAGTGATATCATCCTGTCGAGAAAGGGCCAATTTTTTGTTCCGCTTCTCTGCAAGTTTTTTTTTTTGGAATTTCTAAAGGCACATAGATATGTTTCTAACCACACATATATATCTAGTGGAACAAGCATTAAGCGTTTGGAGACACCGACCTTCGATCCTTTCTCTCTTCGTTCCCGATCAGTCCAAAATGGCGTTTCTCCTCTTTCTTCTGTCTTTCCGTTGCTGGTGTGCCTCTGTTGTTCCAGTTCTGTCTCTGTTGGCGTGGGGCGCTATTGGTTCATGTGCAAGTGCACGTTCGTTGTTGTTGTCCCCCCTACTGGTTCGGTTTCTGTGTGGCTGCGCTGGAGCTGCATCTCCGTGATGCTGATTCGTGCAGGCGCGACGGCTGTAAGGTCCAAGTGAGGTCTGGTGTGTGGTGGAGGGGGAAGAGGTCCCAATTTCTACTGGTTTTTGGGCAGAGGAGGTAGAAGATGATGGAGTTCTAACTGTTTGTGGCAGCGCTGGGAGGTTTCAGTCATCTCTGGTTGCGGTGACGTGGAGCAATTGTGGTTGGGCGACCTTGCTGACGTCTTTTGCTGGGGTTTGGAGACACCGCTATCGGCAAGGACCTGGACGAGATCCCCCCTAGTCAGGATTGTGTTGTTGTCTCCTTCATGCTTAGTGGTCAGTTGTGCCGGTTGTCGTAATCGGTGGTATGCTGTTGTTGCGGGTTCACCGTGGTTTTTGGCTGGTGGCGTTTGCCTTGTTTGGTGGTCTCCGTTTCTCCTCTCTGCGTTTGCCGATTTTGCTGGGTTGTTGTCCCTAGCTGCTTTGGTCTCTGGAATGCTGTTACGTGACCGGGTTTCACCTTGGATACTCTGAATGGACATGTGGGGTCATTTTTGCGGAGGAAGAAGGTCTCAGGTGCCCCAAATGGGTTTACCCCCCTCCTAAGTTTAGTAGACATGCCTGTATCCTTTTAGGGGTGCTTAGTTATGTTTTCTGTATTCTGTTGGGGTCTTGGTAGCTTTGGTTGTTTTTAGTTTCGTTGTTTTCCTTTGCTGGTGTTTGTAAGGTTTATGTTATAGCAGCGTGTCCTGGTCTGTAGTGTTGTATTTATTGTGACTCTGTTTATGCTGTCTTCCTTACTGTAGATGTCGTATGGCTGAGTTTTACTCATGTATTGAACTTACTATTGACCAAAAAAAAACACACATATATAATAGGTTAAAAGTCTAAAATACCATCAACGCATTTTGTTATTATGCGGAACTATTAATTCCGCACTGATGGGGAACTAATAGTTCCGCATGTGTTATTTGTATGTGGGTGCTATAAATAACACGTGCGAAACTAATAGTTCCACATTGATGCAGAACTAATAGTTCTGCACGTGTTATTTTGTATGTGTGTGCTACAAATAACACGTACGGAACTAATAGTTCCGCACGATTATTTCAAATGTATATTGTGTGTGTGCAGTGTGCGGATGTGTGTGTGTGTCAGTGTGTGTGTGCAGATGTGTGTGTGTCAATGTGTGTGTGTCAATGTGTGTGTGTGTTGGGGGATAGCTTAGGTATTTAAAAAAATAGGTATGTGCAGTAAGAAACATATGTATGTGCCTTTAGATTTTTTTTTTCGGCGTAGTTGTTGACCTTGACAACCAATGATTGTTTTGGTGTTTTGAATTTTTTTTGGTCCAAATATATTTTTGTCAAGACGTTTTTATCCATTTTTTTGTCAGTAGGAATTTTGATCCATTGCTTCGCTTAATTTGTTTTTCTTGAGCCCATTGTTATTGACATATTTCGCTTCTTTTGTAATAACCAAGCCCAAGGCCCATTGTGGCCTTTGTAACAGTAAAGTTTTTGGGGACAAAAAGGAGGATCAGTGGCTGATGTTTTTAGTCAGTGACCTTCAGAGTGAGAGCCTTCTCCTCTTCCCAGTGAGAGCTTCCCATTCTTCCATGGATTTTTCTTCTACCCCATTTTTCTTCCCGCTCCTCTCAAATTGAACTTTTTTCAACATTAACTATTTTCCTTTCATGCTACTCTGTTAATTAAAGTGGAAAGTTATAAGTTGGGGCTTTTTATTTGGCTCTTGCTCGTTAAATAAAATCTAGGGAAATAAATTGGTTTGGGTAACCCAATCATGAACTCGATAACTCAATCCAAACCAATTAGCTTGGTTTTTTTTTTGTCTGGACTGAATCTGAACCAAACCAATCAAGTTCAAACTCAAATTGGTTCAGGTAATGGATTGTAACTTTCAAACCCATAAATCCAATCAACCGATCGACCCGATAACATATTATTTATCTTTTTCCCTATTATAGTGGGGTGATTTTTACAGTTAAGAACAATGGTCCCAAGTGATAATTTCACTCAATTTTTGTTTGGAGGTAGATAGAAAATAGAAGAAAAAAATAGTAACTGAGCAGGAAAAATTTGAAAACAAAACAAAAGAAAATAGAAAAAAATGGTATGGAAAGGTATGAAAATTGTGGCTAATTTATTGCAATGCATTCCATGACATCAGCTCATCGTTAACCATATTTTTAATAATATTTTAGTCATGTTTTTTTTATTGTGACAATTTTTATATATTTTAAAAAAAACCACCATAACTTTTTTATAGCATTATAATAGGATTCGTTTTTACTTTCTAAATCTCACAAATCCCTACTTTCACGAAGAAGAATAAAGTTTGACAATCAATAACATAAAGAGGGACTTATAATCATTTTGACCCATTGTCCTTGTAATATGCGGGTGCATGTCAAAGGACAATTCAGATTTGACAATAAACTAACACTCCTACTTCACTGTTCCATTTCAGTTGCAAAAAGTGGCAACTGCCAAGGCCTATTAAATAAAGAATCTTTGACTGAAATTGGTTTGAGGAACTGGAATCCAGAATTAATATTTTCAACTAAATAAATACCCACGTGAAAAAGAAATCATTATCTCGTTGTCAAGGAACGTGTGATATTGCTGACAGTATTTGGCAATGACAACACATGATTTGTGCTATCCGTGATTTCATTGGAATATACTACTTTGCTGATTTTGTCTTTTGATTATCCTCTTCGCTTTTTTTCTTTTGCGTGATCTCCCTCTTTCTCACTTCCTTGCAAGTATTCATTTGAATATTGAAGCATACACTTGTGTTATTTTTATATTTACATTTGTTTATATTCCATGTTGTTTCATTAAATTATACACACACATTTAGTACTACTTTGTCATACTCCCAGAATAATGTTATATTTACTCCAATTAATAATATTTTATAGATATTAAATTTAATTAACATAATTGTTGGATATTGCAAAATTTTTATTAAGTAGACTGAGACTTCAATTTAATATATAACATACTTTTAAAATATAAATAAGGGATAAATATTCTTTCTAAATATGAAGGCTAGTCCCACACCTAAAGTCTCAAGTTTAGACTATGCACTTAATCACACTGGCATTCACCCCTACCACTTATATATCTTATTAATTAGTACTAGAATACACACACATCACCCTTCATGCATATGGTTGCCATTGCCAAGATAGCGCAAACACAATGTGTATATTAGAAAGCTCCAATTTCAGGAACATTTTTAAGACCGGGGGGGGGGGGGAGGAGAAAGGTTTATATGTCAAAAAAAGTGACATGTCAAGTGATGTGTGAGGTGTAGTGATATGTAGTCATCGTGAAGCAGCATTTTGTTATCCACCTCATCACTTAACACATAAATTCTAATGGCATGGACTAAAAAAAAAATGAGAACATAAACTAACACAATTTTATAAAGATTAAAACCAAAAACTGTAATATATAGAGACCAAAAAGCTATTTAAAACTAGCGTCAGAATTTATTTCTTCAATCCACTTCTCTTCTTAATTCGTCATGTATTTTTTATTGGGCCGTCACTTTTTTATTTTTGTTTTTTAGATAATATTACTTAAATTTAGTCAATAATAATTTTTTATTACCAATATCAAAATCAAAATATTCTACAAAAGACATATTTATTTTTATAAAATTTAATTTAACATATCATATCAAGTTAATAGATTTTTTTTTGTTTAACCAGGTATCCTCTATATACAATTGTGGAGGCTAAGGGACATATGTTCTTCTATACACATGGTCTGAAGATTAAACCCCCATTATCATACTTAAGAAACTCAAGTATCTATCGTATGGGTCACACTATGTTGATTAATCAAGTTAATAGATACAAATAACGAGAAAGTCACATTTTTTTCAACATAATTCTCTTTACAATTTAAATTTAAAATCTAATACAAATTTTATGCACTTTTTTTTACATAAGTTTAAAAATACCCCACATGCTGCTTGCGGGTAATAAACATAAACAATAAATAATAAATAAAGAGAGAGAGATTAAGCTCACAGTAAATGGGTAGTTTGGCAATTGTTTAACAGTGATGACACCGTTAATAAGGGAGCGGGGAAGGAGCAAAAAGGCGTGTCTGGAAATAGCGAATGAGGGCATGCGAATGCGATGACGTTATATGTTTTGGAAGCGAAAGCACAGTTGTTGTTGCTGCAGCTACACTGAAACCAAACCAAACCAAACCATCTCGTAGTTATTTAGTTTTAGTTTTCCCCTAAAGAGAGTAATTAAAGACCTTTTTGGCTTTCTCTCCTTCTCCTTCCCCTCTCAGATGGAGGAGAAACGCCGCGACGCTGCGTCTCACCCTCCGTCCGCCGCCGATTCGCCGGCATCGGAGCCTACGTCATCCCGCCGCCGTGCCGGAGCACACAAGAGGAAGTCCTCCGCCCTCGGCTCCTCCAATTCCTCTTCCACAGCTTCCAAACGCATTACTCGCGAGAAGGCCACGCCTCTTCATACACCTCCACTCCACAATGGCCCCTTGACCAGGGCTCGCCAAATCCCTAGCAACCTCGCCGCCGCTGCTGGCGCCGGTGGCTCAGCTTCTGCCCCCGCCGCGGTGAAGCACGCGGAACACGCCGCGTTGGCCCTTGCTTTGGGAGACTCGGTGGCGGAGCAAATCAAGAGGGAGAGCGAGTGGGAGTCTCTGGAAGCTTCGATTGAAGCTGAATTCGAAGCCATCAGATCTCGTGGTACCAATGCTCATGTCGTTCCCACTCATTGCGGTGAGGCTCTGTGCCAATTCCCGAACCCTAATTTGTCTACGTTTTTGTTTTGTCGGGTTTTTGCTGCTATGAATTGAATAGTGTAATATAAAAACGCATTATGGATTTGTGATGGATTTGATCTAGCTGAACTGGTGTGTGATGGATTCTGTCAGGTCTTTTTTTTCTCACCATTTGCAATTTTGCTTATCTTTCTAATTCTACTGTTATTCTCAATTTAAATTACGTTAGTTGTTTGAAAACTTGAGGTGGATTTTCCCACCCAGGTCGTCTATTAATTTCACATTACGGTAGTTTTAGATAAAGAGCAGGATTGATGCAGGGGAATTTTATGCGGTGGTTCTAGATTCTAAATTTTGATTAGGCCAAGCTGAGCTAATGCTACTTTGCAACATAGTTGATTACAATGTAACTCCTTGCTTTATGTTTCCTAGTAAATCCCCTTTGTAATATGGTATTTCCCTCCTTAATAGAGCTTTAATCACATGATTATTCTTCTTGTAATCTTTATATGGAGCTTTTGATTTGAATAGTTTATAGACTAGACCGTAAAGGAAGACCAGGAAGAACTGTGTGCAGACTGACTGAGTATTTCTGTTTAGTTTATTAAAACTTTTTGCTAGTCTGAAAAGTGGAAACCGCAGAGTGAATCATATCATCTTACTACTAGGAGAAAAGTATGCTGCAGAACCTAAAGAAGGGAATCAAATAAGTACTAATTGCATTTGTTTTATCATATAGTTGTGAGTACAATGCCTCTATTGTCCAACAATATATTAGCAATACTGTTATGTATATCCTTGGCTACCAAGTCTCCGTTTGGATTCCCCCTAAAGCTTAAAAAGTTGATTAAATTTTCCAAGTGGTTGATTTTTTCATTAGTTCAATATTTAATTGCTGTAAGTATCTTTAAGTTTTGAACCGGAGGTCAAAAGCTTCGTTCTTGAATTATCCATTTTATTTTTGGAACTGGATTTCAGGTTGGTTTTCATGGTCGAATATCCATCCAATTGAGAAGCGTATGTTGCCTTCTTTCTTTAATGATAAAACTGAAAATCGGACTCCTGATATATACATGGAGATGCGGAATTGGATAATGAAGAAGTTTCATTCAAATCCAAACGTACAAATTGAATTGAAAGATTTGTCAGAGCTTAATGTTGGAGACTCGGATGCTAGGCAAGAGGTAATGGAGTTTCTAGACTATTGGGGCTTAATTAACTTCCATCCATTTCCTTCGATGGATTCTGCTGCGGCCAGCACCAGTGATGACGGGGAAGCAGAAAAGAATTCCTTGCTTGAAAAATTGTATCACTTTGAAACTCTCCAATTATGCCCACCAGTTGTTCAAAAGACTAGCCTAATGACTCCAGCTATGACCTCTGGCTTGTTTCCAGAGCCAACAATTGCTGAAGAGTTGGTGAAACAAGAGGGCCCGGCAGTTGAGATGCTTGAGTACCATTGCAACTCATGTTCTGCTGACTGTTCTCGTAAACGTTACCATTGCCAGAAGCAGGTTGTTATCTTAACTGAATAAGTCATTGAAGTGCATAATTTCATAATGTGTTGAAGATTTGACATAACCTTAAATATATTTATTTGAGCTATAGTCCCTTGTATATTACTCAAATGATATACATATGCCATCCCAAACCTGGTGTTCCTATAAAAGTTGTAGCCGTATTTGTTACTTAGAATTGCTTGATTCGATTCGATTTGGCAAGCCAACGATTAGTTTCATGTGATGAATCACAAATGGCAGTAAATCGTGTGTAACATTCATGAATCATTGCGATTCCAGCATTTCGCACCATCGATGTGAACCAAACAATTCAATGGTTCATTAATTATTATTATTTTTTTTGCTTTTCTTTCACCTATTCTTGTCAAAGAAATTGAAAAGTCTAATATGCTTAAAAGGATCTGAAGGAGTGCTACTAAATGTACCCTATTTGATTTGATTATTCCATTGGTCTGTTTTCATTCTTCTGAAACTGGGACTTCTCACATTCACTCAGTCTATGCACCTTATTTGATTGTATTTGATTTTTCCATTGGTCTGTTTTCTTTCTTCTAAAATAGAGGCTTCACACAGTCACACTCACTCTGTGCACACTTTTTTTTTCACTGTATTGGTTTGTGTTTATCTAGTTTAGTTCTCTCCATCATCGAGGAGTTAAATTATTAACACATTTTGCTTCCAGGAATCATTTTTGGTAAGTTTTATTTATGATGTCTCCAAAAAGAACATTTTGCTTTAATTGCCTTTGTGGCTCTATGGTACAGTATCAGTTTACAATCATATATGAATTGAATTAGATCTTTCAAAAGAAATTTTCATCAAGTGCCAACCATAAAGTAAAATTTCTAGAGTAGTGGAACAGCTGATGTCAATTTTTGAAAGCTTTTCAAATACTAGTGAACTCACAAAAGAATGCATTCATCAAGAGAGAGGCCAAATGAGCACTGATTTAAAAGGTCATTGTTTATGTTGCTTGATTTTGTTGGTGTAATGGTTGTCTGTAATTTAGTTAGCGACAAGCTGGTTAACTATTTAAATGTCTGTTGAATAATCACTAATTTTTTGTTGGAATGTGGGTAATTGATGATTATTCATCTTGTTTATCTATTTCATGTTGTATATTTCATCAATTCTGTTATGTATCTGACAGGCAGATTTTGATCTATGTACGGACTGCTTTAGTAATAGAAGATTTGGCTCTGGCATGTCTTCGTTGGATTTTATACTCATGGAACCAGCTGAAGTTGCAGGGGTTAGTGGTGGAAAGTGGACTGATCAGGAGACCCTTCTGCTCCTTGAAGCATTAGAACTTTATAAAGAAAATTGGAATGAAATCGCAGAACATGTTGGAACAAAATCAAAGGCTCAGTGCATATTGCACTTTGTTCAAATGCCAATTGCGGATGCCTTTGTTGATTGTGATGATGATGTCGATGCCAGTTGTAAAGAAACTGCAGATCCAGCTGCAACAAACAATGACTCTTCTGTAGACAAAGATGCTTCAGAAATTATTGAGAATGACACTAGTGATAGCATCAAAGACCATGGTGAAAATTCTAAGGCTGAAGATGTTAAAGTTAAAGGTAATCAGAAGGAGACTCTAAAGTTACAAGATGGTAGTGATGAGAAAACTAGTGAGGGAACTTCTAAATCAGAAGATGCTATTAAAATAAAATCTGGTGAGGAAGTAGGCAATGACTGTGCTCTAAATGCTCTTAAGGATGCGTTTGCAGCTGTTGGTTATTCTCCTGAACCTGAGGGCCCATCTTCATTTGCTGAAGTGGGTAATCCTGTCATGGCATTGGTAAGTTGAAGGCTTAGGTGTATGAACAGTAGCATTTTTGTATTCTGTCTTTTTGGGGTATGGCTACAGGTATCTAGTCTGAATCATATAATGGAAGACTTCTCTCTTCAAAATAATAATCTTGAAATAAATATTATATTTAACTGTAACTGCTGGTGCTGATCCTCGTGTTTGTGCACTGTGTCATGCCTATTGCTCGTAGATGACAGAACTTACAAAATTGCCAGTGTTTATTATGCTATTAAATACTCATATATACTACCTACAATGTTTTCCTTTCCATGTGTCATGTCATCTATATGTTTTCCATGTTTTAGTCTTGTGCATTCCACCTTACTGACTTAATGACTTGTTGCTCTTCTGCAGGCAGCTTTCCTTGCAAACTTGGTGGGTTCTGATGTGGCTGTTGCTTCAGCTCATAGCTCCATAAAATCATTGTCTGGAAATTCTTCTGGAACTGAGCTTGCTGCAAGGTATTGCTTTGTTCTAGAAGATCCACCAGATGAAAAGAAGGAAGATAATAAGAAGGAAGCAACTAATTGTGAGAGGTATGTGATTTATATGGAAAGTTTGCATTTCTGTAGTTCTGTAACTAGTTCAATTGTTGTTGATTGGGACTTACAATGTTGTGTCTGATTGGACCATAGGGATTCTAAAAGTGAGGAAGATCAGGCTGACACAAATGTAAAACAGGATAAACCGATGTTAGATGATAAAGATTTAGAGAATGATCACAATAAGACGAAATTTGGAAGTGATGCTTCAGAAGATAAGAGACAGCTGGCTTCTACAGATGGTGGAGCCTCAGAAAAATCAATTCCTTCAAATGAGCAAGCAACTATTAATCATGGGCGTGGGCTTGACAATTGTAATGATCCTGGCAATTCAAAGGTACCCAATGATCAAGCTCTGGGTACTCTGCATAATTCAGTTGGCTCAACATCCAAAGCTGAAATTTCACCCAGTTCTGAGGAGGTTCGGGAGAGAACTTCAAATGAAGAACCTTGCCATCCTATGGAACTAAAGGATGGAACTGTATCTGATTCTCTTCCATCAGAAAAGAAAGAACTTCAGCAGTCAATTAAATCCAATTCACCAGGAGAGCATCCAAAGCCAGTAGAGACACCAAAATATGATGAGATGGTGTCCGACTCTATGCCCTCAGATAAGAGCAAGCCACTATCTACAAATCCAGTTTGTGAGTCTCAGAAAACGACAGACTCTGTAATGGATGTTGATGTAGCTTCTAATTCCTTGCCATCAGAGAAGATTGACTCCCAGCCACCATTTACACCAATATCATCCCATAATGGGACACAAAAGGATGTAGATATGATGTCACCTTCACATCCAATTAGATCAAATTCTGGTGCTGAAAATGGTGCAAGTACAGGTTGGTCTCTCTCTCTCTCTCTCTCTCTCTCTCTCTCTCTCTCTCATCCCTATACTCTTACACAAAAAGGAATGCAGTAGCTATTCAGGACATGTAATAAGGAATATACTTGAACAAATATGGTCTAACTCACTCATTGAGGAATCTGTCATGATACAGTTTTAGTCCACAAAAATGAATAAAACCTCTGTACAGGGTCAGGTGAAGATCACACAGAAAATGGTACAGAAGTGAAAAATGATGGTACAAAGACTAAACAGGATAATGACTTTGAGAAAGTGAAACGTGCTGCAGTTTCTACACTTGCTGCAGCAGCAGTCAAGGCAAAATTTCTAGCAAATGAGGAAGAAGACCAAATCCGACAACTTACTTCTTCTTTGATAGAAAAGCAGGTAATCTTGTGGCCTGGTAAAGCTCTCAGTGCATTGTATTCGTATGTTCTGTTCCTTTGACATTCTTTGTAAATTCCATCAACTTGCAGTTGCATAAGTTGGAAACGAAGTTGGCTTTTTTCAATGATATGGAGAATGTGGTGATGAGAGTAAGGGAGCATTTAGAACGGTCACGACATAAGCTTTACCATGAGCGTGCTATGATAATTGCATCCCGCCTTGGTTTACCAGCTTCCTCATCCAGAGGTGTACCGCCATCCGTACCAACCAATAGAATTCCTATGAATTTTGCAAACTCACTCCCAAGACCACAAATCATCATGAATCCCCAAAGGCCACTGATTTCTAGACCTGTGATGAGCACTGTTGCTACTACACTTCCAAACCAATTAACGTCTGCAACTGCAGCAGGAAATTCAGTTCAGCCATCCAGCCAGGAAAAGCTTTCTTCTGTTGGGACAAAATAAATGCTGAGTACATATGGAAAAAGTTAATATCTTCTTACTTACCGATCACCTGCCGTCTTTTTGACAATGTGAGTATGCATTTTCATTTTTTGTGTGGATCTTTTTGTCAGTAGAAGTTGTAATATTACATTCCTTATGATACCTCAGCTAAATATTGTTAGAATAATTTAGTGAATGGCTGGTATTTCAAGATAAAGTAAATGAAAAAAATTAAGGAAAAGGAGAACTAGAAATGCTTAGGAAAGTAAACTAAACATGGAATACAAGTTGAGAATATTTGGCAAGTTTAAGTAGATGAAAACTAGAAATATTTCAACTTGAGGATACATGAGTCCATTTCGCATGATGGAAGTCATTTCGACTTTATTTTTAACTGGGTTTTGCTTTTTCGTATATTGGGAATTTGTCACCCCTCCGTTTCCTTTTCGTATATTGTTATGTACACTGGTTATTGCAATATTAACCTATGGTCATTGTTTGATCCAGTCAATTCTTTCAAAGGTCAAGTGCTGGTTAGGACTAACTCCAAATTGACTACTATTTGGGAATTCAGTGACCGGTTAGTGCATTGGAAGCTCATCATTTCCCTCTTATAAGGAGCAGCCAGAGATGTGAGGATGGAAGTTTACTGATATATTTGAATTTGTAGAGCGATTGGTTTTTTAAAATTTTTTGAGGTGTTTAACTTGAAACAAGTGGATAGTTGTGCAAAATGTGCGCTTGCAATCTTGTAACTCAGTGCTATACTGCTATTCACTCTTCATTCTTGGATAGAGGATCATATTGAAATGTGGATGACTTTATAAAGAATATATAGTCGTCTGGCGATACTCGACTTGTCACATTTTGAAGGGTCCACTTTCGATTTCATTCGTGGGTGCTATATGATGGGTGAAGATTGAACGTTGTTTCGGATGTAGTTACGTGGCATTGCCTCTGGGAGTACACCAAGACCAACGTGACTCGTGAGAGATAACGAAGAATTTGGTGCATTATTTTAGCCGCAGGACTCGTGTGTGACGACTCTGCGAGTCGGGGTGGGAGCCGGTTAATAACAATCATGAATTATTATTGTCAAATTCATATACTTTAAGCTAGTTATATATTTTATTGAAAAAAAAGCTAGTTATATTTTAACTTCTTTTTTTCGATTGTTTTTCTGAGGATCCCTTTAGTCCTTCAGTTGTTTTTTGCATATGCTGAGATGAAAATTTAATTTCCCTAGTAGGTCGCTAGTACAGGCCGTAGTTAAACAGAAAAATCTTGACACCTCTTCGCTTAACTTTATCCCAATCCCCTAAGGATCCCAAATTAATCTCCCAAAATGCAAAATTTGTAAAAACTTGTTTTTTTTTTTTACTTCGTGAAAATTTGTGAAAACCTGAATCCTAATCTGAAAAGGCAGTCTCTCACGATGAAGATATAAGGGATCCACCAAATATAGTTTGCATTATAACAGTCGGCAGATTTCCACGCCATGATTTCCACCAAGTACATGAGCTATACAGCAATCCACGGCCATCCTCCATGTAAGGCTTGCCGCCTTCTATTTATTTTATTCTTTCCTAGAAAATCCAATCTGGGTTTCAGCGGTACTTAAACCAAACCAACATCGACTACCATCATAAGTAACCCAATAAAAGATTGCTGAGTAACAACTCTTGAAGAACTCATTGTGAGCTCTAGCGTGTTGCAACGAGTTTATAACTGAAAACTCTAAGCATGACCACAACCACGTACAAAATATTGTTCATGTAAGGTAGAAAAATAAGCAATGAAATAACTTCAGAATGATCTTAAGCAGCTCCTTTCACAATATCAGAATGTCATACAAAGAGGACTAATGTAATCGATTAGCACAAACCAAACAAGCACCCAACAGATAGCATTGGAACAATTTGTTTCTTGAACAAACACTAATGTACAATGAAACCTCGTAGACAGCAATGGCTACACGCGACGAAATCATTTTCAAGTAATATCTTTATTTGTATTGAGAAGAAAATCTATATATTCAGCACTCACATCCTGTTGCCCGTTGCTGATTGCTGTTTCCAACATCAATTGTGTCTGGCAGGTATCTTCGACGAGCACAAATTACCACATGAATAACAATACCCAAAACATGAGATCAATAACAATGGAATAATTCAAATTTCAAATATAAACAGATTATGATGGGTAACTAGCAAATCACAATTGAGATACACGCTGATACTCATTTGCAGGGCACAATTATATAGACAAACCAACACTATTTTCAGATAAGTTGTAATAATGTCATAGTATAAGTACAATTTTGTTGCAGTATCTACGGGGTTCAAGAAAGCTGCTCGATGAAAAGCAGAGTTTATGATGATGCCAACATATAAAAATAAAAAACAGAAACATGCACTTTACAAATTATATCAGCTTGCAACTAATAATGTATGCCCATAATCCATCTTTTCATTAATATAGCAAATAGTTTGTCTCAATAATAAAACATTAATCCTATATATACATATTTTGATTTCAATATACAACATGGATATTGTGAACTAAAACACTAGTAGGACCAAAGTATGGCCCCCCAGCTAATGAACACCATCTCATAATCAGAGAGATCTAACTATGTATTTGTGCCGAAGTGCGTTCACATATATGAAAGAAGAGATGCACATGCTTAAGAACTTACAATTCTTCTTCTTCCCCACTTTTCAGGGCATTCTTTGCTATGCATTGGAATGCTTCTTCAACATTAATACCTTCTTTGGCAGATGTCTCAAAATATGGAATATTTCCTTTTGATGCACACCATGCTCGAGCCTTTTTTTCTGAAACCTGCGCACAAGAACTTATTTGTGTTAATCTGTTTAGCGGTACATGTTTAAGTGTTTTATGAGTGTAGTGTTTTATGAGTGTATCTGATACATGCAAACTTTTGAAAGAAAAAAAATATGGAAGATAGCAAACTTAAGGGGGCAACAACATACCACTCTACTGTTCCCACCATCAATATCTATCTTGTTTCCTATAACAACAAAAGGAAAATTCTCTGGATCGGAAGGACTTGCCTGCCAAAGTGATCACAAAGCTTAGAAGTCATGAACTATCTACAATATTGTTTGTGATAATAGATAAAATTCAGAAATTTATGCAGATAGAGGAGCACATGCATACTTGAATAAGAAATTCCTCTCTCCAGTTGTTGAGGTTGTCAAATGATTTCATTGAATTAACATCATATACAAGAACACAGCAATCAGCACCACGATAGAAAGCAACTCCTAGGCTTTGGAATCTTTCCTGGCCAGCTGTATCCCAAATCTGTAAGGTTAAGAATGTTAAAAATTAAAAAGAAAAGAAAAATTGAACTCTTGTAACTTCAAATTTTCAATAAAAACAGGAAGATGATTAGTAATTATGACATGCGGAATAGGCCCAAACATAATTACCACAAAAAACAAAGTTACATAGATGTCACACACACTGCAAGAGCAAGACTGTAATATGCTGACACATGTACCTCACTCATAGTTTAATCTCCAAAAAACTCAAACGGCCTAACAATCTTAAAACGGAAAGAGTCCAAAAAGGCTCTTAAGAGAGAAACAGAAATATTTACATATTGATCATTAGAAATTAGAATATAGCTATAGCTATGATTTAAATAAATTTACATCTCTTTCCTATATTATATTCAATCTATATACCAAAGGTGCTCAATGTTAAAACCAATAAAAGCCACATATTGTTTGTGTAAACTAATACTATAATGTAATCTGTTTCACTAGAAAATCAAGCGGCCAAGACAATCAACAAGAGGGTCTGTTTGGTTCAAAGGATGAGAGGGGTAATAACCCACTCCTTGTTTGGTTCATGAGGGGAGGGGAGAGATTTTAATGGAGGGGGTGGGCTAATTTACTTTCTATACCCTTATAAACTTCTATAACATGTAAGGTTATTTAAGTCCATGCATTTAAAATATTTTAAACAAATCTACTCTCTCCTCCAAATCCCCCTCCAATATTGGAGGGGAGCCAAAATTGAGTGAGGAGGGATTTTGTTCCCCTCCCTTCCAACCAAACACTATGTAAAGTGAGCAATGCATTTTAGGGTGTAAAGTAAATAATAACCACCCCTGATGAATAAATCAATTGATATTGCATGCATATGTTTAACAAATCATAAATGCATTAGAATATCAACAGTTGATTTTCTCATCAATGGTTAAGATATTTTACTTTACACCCTCGAAAGTGAGTGCTCACTTAGAAGAGCCAAATCCCAACAAGAGAAGAAGCAATTTCTCAGAAACCATAGAAAACAGCATCTTGAACTACCTCCATCCCATACACAAGCACGTTTTCAAAAACATCAAAAAATAAAAATTTCAAGACCCTTGAGGATTCAGGCATTCTAAAGATAAAATAATCAATAAGTAACAACTTAATCCAGCAAGGCATTTTTAATGTACACATGCAATGCTACGGCAACTAGATGCTTTGTTCCACAGGCTGATAATGATACCATGCAACATCAACAATGTTCAACCTCATTCATTTAAGAGGTTGTGACCTAAGAACTCTTCATCTAAATCAGTAGGTAACATAATGCATAAGATGAGGACATCCAGGTAAAATCAGGAAGATAAAGACTCCAACAATCAAAAGTTTTGTAATTTATAAATCTGCCCTATCATTTATGCTTCTTTTCCCCCACTCCATCATCCCAAACATCTACCGCCTTACATGGTATGGTATTAAGGCTCAATCATGCAGTATGCAGTCACTTCCATGCATCACAAAAACAAGCTAAGCACAAGGCAGCACTATTCACAAACCTGTAAGGTGAAAAGCCTATCTTCGAACTGCACTTCTTTGGTTAAGAAATCCGCTCCAATGGTTGCCTTGTACTGATTGCTAAACTTCTTATTCACATATCTAAATTATATAGGTTAAGAGAAATACGAAGCCTACACGTATATTCAAAGCATAACCCTATAAAGTACTGATCAATAGGAAAAATTGCATTGAAAATTGAAAACAAGTAAAGAATATGGAGCTTCTACACAATAATTGAAGGATACTGGTTCATCAAAGATGTCTTCCCCACCCTGCAAAGCATCAACAACATTAAGGTGTTAAATAACAATGAACCGGTACAACAAATCATTGTAGCTCATAAATCAACTTATATTAGCATGATTACAAGTATCCAAACGATTCTATATACTAAGTTGCTTTAGCTATGATTCTTATGATCCAAACAAAAACAATAATAATTATATACTACGTTCCAGTCACGTGTTTGCAGCACATCGTTAATAGAGTTCAAACAAACAGCGATGAACGAAGATCAGCAGAAGGAAACAAAATTCTCGAGAGGAATCAAGCTAATGGAACGAAATGAATGAAAACATAGTTGGATGAGATGTGAGTATCATTGGAAAGCACGAGAGGTGAAGAGATCTGTGGAATATTCAGCGGAAACCCTAGGGAATCGAAGAGGGAAGAGAGAGACGAACCCGCTGTCACCGAGAATGATGACCTTCAAGAGAGTTCTTCTTCGGGAAGGCATGGTTGGTGCAGATCGGAAGAAGAAACAGTTAACCGCTTTCTGTTTGACTTCAACTTCGACCCTCTCTTTCTCTCTCGGCTCTCCCACTAGCTTCAACTCTATTTCTCTTCCTCGCTCTTAGCTTAACTTTTTGTATGCAACCCCGCTCTCTCTCTCTCTCTCCCCCTCTCGTTTAATCTTAAGGAATATTCCGCTGCTGACAGCTGTAATTGGAACACATGAGCGTCAATAATAATTTCGTCAGACAAATAATAATAATAATAAATATAGTATAATAACAATTTCCATTTTTATTTTTTATTTAAAAGGTTAGGGAAAAACAAGAGTTTGAAATTTTCCGTGGTCAATGCAATGAACAAATGTGTAAAAGTAAATCTGAAAAATTTAAAGGGTTGAATTTATTTTTAATTCTTCTAGAATCAAATATAACAAGTTTTATTTTAATTTTGGTAAATTTTATTCTCCTTGCTATTTAGTCTCTATTCTCTATTGTTTTTAGTCATTGTTTTTAGACTATGGGGTAGTTAATGGAATAACACATGAGTGATGCCACATATACAAAATTAACTCGTATTAAAATGCTATAAAGTAAATATTGTGTTGTAAAGTTTCTTTAAGGTGAATGGATTTCAGAGACAATGTCATAACCTGAGTAAGTTTTGAGAAATTGCCATCATAAAGACACTTTAGGGAGAGTTCTTACATAGCACCACAATTATCCAGCAATGCATTCATCCTTTTTGGATTCTAGAGTATGAGATTCATAACGAAAACTTCTTTAAACCCTCGTAGTTCCACAGAAAAACCTCATGTCTACTTTGGTGATTTCACGGCAGGCAGGAAGTTTGAGGTAAGTAGGCAATGTCATGGAATAAGGACAAGGACTCCATTACTAATGTTCATCATTCAACAATCACGTTTCAAACTGAGTTTGGTAACGGAATCGAAACATGATAAAAATAATGGAATGACTGAAAAACCCCCCCTTCGGCGTTCAAAGACAAATGATAACGACTTTGTCCTTCGATTTAGTGCCATTGGTGACATATGAGAGAGCAACAATTGCAATCAGTAAAGCTAAGTGATTGAAAAATGGAAGCCAAACAATCATTCAAAAGATTGTAGATATAGGCATGGATTTTGTTGTCATTGTTGTTGTTACCTCCGACAAGCTGGCATATGGGAAACCAAGGACGTTGATCCAATGTTGGTGCTGGGGCACTATTATTTAAGGCTTTCGCAATGGTAACTGATTGCGGTCGTGGAGGTTGTATAATCCACCTATGGTGATTATGATGGAGTGAAGGTTAAGACAAGGGGCCTTGAGCTTGTTACCGTTGATGTTTCCTCAAAGTAGCTCAAGCTAAACGACCCCAAGGGGTGTTGAATTGGCAAATTCCAAATGTAAATGAAGGCGTTAAATCAGGTTTTCTTTTAGGGTTTTGTTTAAAAAACATTTGGTTTGAATAGGGGAAAAATACTACTTATTACGCGCATGTCACATGTCCATATTAATCATCTTAGTTAGCAACCTTTTCAACAAGATGAATAACTTTGCATACATGACATCATCTATGTGGCATTATGTTAGTCATTCAAAGAATACACTTTTTTCTCTAAACAAATAAAAGGAAAAGGAAATTTTATTTTTAATTCTTTCATTTTTCATACATTCAAACAACTCTTTTATTGATCTTACTTATTATCATTTTTTGGGTGCTAAAGCATATTTTTTTTATCAAATATTATATTTGGAAAACTTTAAAATAAGAATATTAATGCATATTTTGGTGAACTTTACTATTATTAATTAATTAATTAATTAAATAGTTAAATAAAATAAAATGCACCCCGACGGTAACACGATTAGCAGCTAGTAATAATAATACCCATCCGATCCAATCTCCTATTTGGTCCGTTTTATACTGCCGAGGCATTTATTCTACTTCTTCTTCTTCTTCCTTTCTTCATTTGTAAACTTCAGTGGTGCACTGTCTCACAGAGGCACCTATAGAGAAACCATTGCGTACCTTCCAGATCTCAGAGATTCAACTACTCCATCGATGGCTCAGCCACTCGTGAAGAAAGACGATGACCGCGACGACGAAGGTAACAGTTCCTCCCTCATTCCTTTCCTTATTTCACCGATTTTCCATTTCCATGCTTTTCTGCTTCTCTCTCTCTCTCTCTATTGCAATTCGATCTGCTCTCTCTCTACCATGCTCGTGCCTGTCATTTTCGTTTCTCGTTGTTGCTGCCACTGCTGGATCACTCTGCCTTGGTTCCAGATCCAATGTTTAGTTTTTCCGTTTTTTGAACGGGGAATGCGGTAGGTAGGGTTCGCGTAGATCACGATACTCGGATTGAATTAGTGCGTTGTTGAGCTCTGACTTGCCTTGTTGCCTCTCGTGTTTGATCTGATTTTGTGTTCGCCGTCGTTTGTAAAAACTCAAATTGATCTAGCCATATAATTTGAAACGCTGTTCAATTGCTTGTTTGGACAAGTTTATGGTGATGACTGATGAGTTGGTAGATAGTTGAGATGTTTTGTAGCTTCTTTTCACACTTTGGTCCCGAGTCAGGCTGTGGTGTATTGTGATGAGTCCTACATATATTGTAATGACATAATGCCCATATTTGTTGATTAATTCTGATTTTTTTGGTTTGTTTAACAGCCGAGTATTCCCCCTTTTTGGGAATTGAAAAGGGGGCTGTTCTTCAGGAGGCCAGGGTTTTTAATGACCCACAACTTGATGCTAGGAGATGTTCGCAGGTTTTTTTATTTAATTTTTTATTTATGATTTCGTCATCTTATTCAGTGGTTGAATTTTGACAATGTGTATGTATGTTTGTTATCTTTTTTCCAGGTTATCACAAAACTTCTATACCTGCTGAATCAGGGAGAGACATTTACAAAGGTCTAGTGGTTTTCCTTTGTCTTTTTTCTTTCTTAAAGATCCTTGCTTATTGGTAGATGTCCTTTGCAAGGTTATGTTAGAGTCATTCTTAATCCTTTTTCTGTAATTTGTTGTTGCTGCAATTTCTTAGGTTGAAGCCACAGAAGTTTTCTTTTCTGTTACCAAGCTTTTCCAGGCTCGAGATCTTGGGTTAAGGAGAATGGTCTACCTGATAATAAAGGAACTCTCCCCATCTGCAGATGAGGTTACAAAGTCTTATGCAATTTGTTTTATTTGTCAGATTCAAGTATATGGTCTGTGTATTGCAATATTAAATTCTGACTGTTCTATCTCTTTTATTTTTTAAAAGGTTATTATTGTCACGAGCTCTCTCATGAAGGACATGAATAGTAAGACTGATATGTATAGGGCAAATGCAATTCGTGTGCTTTGTCGTATAACGGATGGAACTCTCCTTACCCAAATTGAGCGGTATTTGAAACAAGCAATTGTAGATAAGAATCCAGTCGTTGCCAGTGCAGCCCTAGTTAGTGGCATTCATCTACTCCAGGTATTAGTAATATCTATTTGTAATTCCTTATATCTGTATATTTCATTTATGTTGCGTGCTTATTTTATATCCCCCTTTCAGACAAATCCTGAGATCGTAAAAAGGTGGAGCAATGAGGTTCAGGAAGCTGTTCAATCAAGAGCTGCTCTTGTACAATTTCATGCACTGGCTTTGCTACATCAGGTATGCTGCATGAATAGTTTGATCATGTAAGCTTTCTTGGTGTATTAAAATAAATAAATTCTACTGAAAAACCAAAAGCTCTGTTATCCTTCTAGATCATTTAGTAAATCTCTGCTGCAATATAATTCATCAGTCGCTGGGATATGTAGCAAGAGCACTTTCTTGCATGGTCAATTTTTTGGTTTATTACAGTTAAAATTCATTGAATATTGAGTATGAGCTAGTGTCATTATTTCCTTTTAAGCCTGTTAGGTATAAAAAAACTATTCATGTACTTTCCCCTATCAGCTTAAGCTTTTGAAATAGTTGGTTCATGGCATAATATCAAAGCTTCTATGATCAAGTGGTCTAGAGTTTGATCCTTGTTACTCCCATTTTTCTAAATAAAAATTCAATTTCAGTAGAGGTAGGTGGACTTGTGCACTGTCTATGCTTTGAGTCCAAAAGACTCTTGCTTAAGGGGTGTGTTAGATATGAAAACCATTATATGCCTTCACCGAACAACTTTAGCATTTGGGATAATTGAATTATGCCAAAACCCTTCATTGATTTACAAATCAAATATTATTTTTTTTCTCTTTTTTGTACAAGCTTATCAAGGAAATGATTTTACCACAATAAAAGAAAGCAAAACTCCTTGCAATACAACTGAAGAAGTTGATATTTGATTGCTTGGTTTCTAGTCCATTTTATGATACTGCCATCTACTGTGGCTAAAACTTTTAGCATACTCCTATTCATACTTTTAACTTCAACTACAGCTGCAATTTACAAGTGGCTGCATCATATAGCACTGTGAATAGTTTTCAGGACAGTATCTGTCAACATTGTTGTATTGCTGACTTTGGCAAAGGTTGTTTATGATTTCAACCTCTTGTTGTAAATAAGTAGAAACTTGTCTGCATTGATTGTATATTGTCTTCTGGAGTTACTTTGAGCATGATCGTGATGAAAATTCTATTTCATTAATTTATCTTACTCTTAAAATCCTCCATGACATGTTAATTTGATTTTACCTTCTGAGAATCTTACTTTTATTGGCATACAATACAAATAAATTTAAAACAGTTATTGACACATGGTGGCTTACAACATTGCAGATACGGCAGAATGATCGACTAGCTGTTAGCAAGCTGGTTACCAGCTTGACTAGGGGAAATGTTCGCTCACCTTTGGCCCAATGCCTTTTGATCCGTTATACAAGTCAGGTGTGTTTTCCTTTTCATATATAGCTGTCCCCAGGATGATATTCATTTGCATAATCTTTATGTAGCATAATATGTGCAGGTTATCCGTGAGTCAGGAAATAACACACAATCAGGGGAACGCCCCTTCTATGATTATCTTGAGAGTTGCCTCCGTCACAAGTCAGAAATGGTGATTTTTGAAGCTGCCAAGGCAATTACAGAGCTTAATGGTGTAACTAGCCGAGAATTAACTCCAGCAATTACTGTTCTTCAGCTCTTCTTAAGTTCTTCTAAGCCAGTCTTGAGATTTGCTGCTGTCCGCACCTTGAACAAGGTTGATCTTCTTTAATCACATAAATTTCAGTAGAAATACTGTTCACTCTTTAATATAATTTGAGAAAGGATATATGACAATCCTCTCCCCTCTGGAGTGCATATTTTGCTTTTCTGCCTGCTATGACTTTTGGGAAGTTGATAAAAACATAAAATTTGCTCGTGTTCCTAAATGCCGTATTGTTGCTAATGATATAAGATTTGCCATGGTCTACCTTGATTATTATTTTTATTTTATTAATATCTTGAGTGTGGTTTTGAACTTGGCAGGTGGCAATGACACATCCAATGGCAGTAACCAACTGCAACATTGATATGGAAAGTTTAATCTCTGACCAGAACAGAAGCATTGCCACACTTGCTATTACTACTCTTTTGAAGACAGGAAATGAATCAAGTGTGGATCGTCTTATGAAGCAGATTACAAATTTCATGTCAGATATTGCTGATGAGTTCAAAATCGTTGTTGTTGAAGCAATAAGATCATTGTGCTTGAAGTTTCCTTTAAAATATAGATCTCTGTGAGTATATGTGTCATTCTATAGGTTTCTTTACCCCAGATGTTACGTCTTTCATTTGAATATTTTTCCTATATAAATGGTCTAAATTACGGGTTTGTATTGTTATTATTCAGGATGAATTTCCTCAGTAACATTCTTAGGGAAGAAGGTGGTTTTGATTACAAGAAAGCAATTGTCGATTCAATAGTGATTCTCATTAGAGATATCCCTGATGCTAAGGAAAGTGGGTTGCTTCATCTGTGCGAGTTCATTGAAGATTGCGAATTCACTTATTTGTCCACACAGGTAATTTTTGTTTTGTCCTTTGTCATTTACTCTCTGTGCTATTGGAATTTTACCTTTTATTGTTGATTTTGTTCCCCTTGTACCTTAGATACTGCACTTCCTGGGAATCGAAGGACCCAAAACATCGGACCCCAGCAAATATATTCGCTATATTTATAACAGAGTACATCTTGAAAATGCAACTGTTAGAGCCAGTGCTGTGAGCACACTGGCAAAATTTGGTGCTTCAGTTGATGAATTAAAGGTGTTACTTGCCTCTATTTATTAATTATTTGTTCTATAAGATTTGTCTATTTTTCGGGTGATCTATGTTATTACTTAATTTAAAATCTCATAATTACTCTTTTCAGCCGCGCGTATTTGTTCTGCTAAGGCGATGTCTTTTTGACAGTGATGATGAGGTCAATTTTTCTTTCATTTCTTACAATGCATCTCTATATTTATGTGTTTTCTGAAATCATATAGTTTTGCAACTCTGGAAGTGTGTGAAGCTGTTACTTGCTTTGATTTATATTTTGATAATTTTGATTTCTTTGCAGGTTCGTGATAGAGCAACACTTTATCTGAACACAGTTGGAGGTGATGGTTCAGTTATTGAGACTGATAAAGATTTGAAGGACTTCCTCTTTGGCTCACTTGATATCCCACTTGTTAATCTGGAGACCAGTTTGAAAAACTATGTAAGCCCTCTATATATTTTGTTTTAATTAGTTTAGGACATTTCTTATGTTTTAATATGACTGCAGGAGCCTTCAGAAGAAGCTTTTGACATTAATTCTGTGCCCAAGGAGGTCAAGTCTCAGCCTCTTGCAGAGAAGAAAGCCCCTGGTAAAAAGCCAACTGGTTTGGGTGCTCCTCCTAGTGGCCCCCCATCCACTGTAGATTCATATGAAAGGCTGCTCCTGTCAATTCCTGAGTTTGCAAACTTTGGGAAGCTTTTTAAGGTTCTTTCACTAAATTCTTTCAAAATTCTATAAATTTATATTTTTCTTTCTATATCTAATGTGATTATATGCATTCTGATATTTTATTTCTTACCAGTCCTCAGCACCTGTGGAGCTTACTGAAGCAGAGACAGAATATGCAGTTAATGTTGTTAAACACATTTTTGATAGGCATGTTGTGTTTCAGTACAACTGCACAAACACGATACCAGAACAACTATTGGAAGATGTAATGACTAATATAGATACTGTACGATTTCGTATTATAATGCAACTCCAGGCCTTCTGTGTAATCTTTCCCCCTATTCCAGGTTATTGTAATTGTGGATGCTTCAGAAGCAGAAGAATTTTCCGAGGTGTTGTCCAAGCCTCTCAGATCTCTCCCTTACGACTCACCTGGGCAGACTTTTGTGGCATTTGAGAAGCCTGAGGGAATTCCAACAGCTGGAAAATTTTCTAACACACTGAAATTTATTGTTAAAGAGGTGATTGTTCCCTTTATCCTTGTGAAGCAGTGGTTTTTCTTTGTCCCAGACCCCCAATATATCATGATGTGTATATTTCAAGCTTGAAGCCTGTTTTTATTTTGAGCAGGAAATCTGTGCAAAATAAAACCTGTAATATTTTTTGTGGAAATTTGTTCATTGCTTCATATATTGGATATTGACTAGGTTGACCCAACCACCGGTGAGGCTGAAGATGATGATGGTGTTGAAGATGAATACCAGCTGGAGGATCTGGAGGTTGTTGCAGCGGATTACATAATGAAAGTGGGGGTGTCTAATTTCAGGAATGCATGGGAAAGCATGGGCCCTGATTGTGAACGAGTGGATGAATATGGTCTTGGCCCAAGGGAAAGCTTAGCTGAAGCTGTAAATACTGTCATCAATCTTCTTGGCATGCAACCTTGTGAGGTAAAGCCAATAATGTCTATTGTCGGTTTGATGAATGTCTGTTGTTATGAGACCCATTTTATTAAACTGGTTATGAGTACTTTTTTACTACAACATAAGGTGATGTTCTGCTCGTTAGATGCTGGCAGAAGACCAATATAATGTTACTGTCTATCAGGATTCATTTTCCATACACATTCATTAAAAGATTCATTTTCCATGACTTCTTAGAGAACATAAACCAAAAGTTGGCCTTATCTTCCTCATACAAAAATTTTAGGTTTAATATCACTCCCAGGTGCATATACAGTTGATGCATATAAAGACTTTAATACTTGCAGTCAGCTTAATTCCTTTTAAAATTTTGAAGTTGAACTTTGTCACATTACTTCATAGCCACTAAAGATCAAGAAAGTGTAAGATGATGTCAAATCTATCATCGTCTAGAATTGTAGACATTCGGTTCCCTAACTCCACGCATCTAAGAATTTCTCAAAGAAAAGAGTAGAGCATCCTTTATCAGTGCCTGTTCATTACTAATTCTATGATTATATTGATATCTTCTAGGAAGGCGATATCTTTCTAATTATTTTATTGTTCACTGCTTGCAGGGCACAGAGGTAGTCCCTCCTAATTCAAGGTCACACACATGCTTATTGTCGGGTTTGTTCATAGGAAATGTGAAGGTGCTTGTGCGGTTGTCTTTTGGACTTGATGGTCCAAAAGATGTTGCAATGAAACTAGCTGTCCGATCCGAGGATGAAACTGTCAGCGATGCCATCCATGAGATTGTGGCAAGCGGCTAGTTCACTTAAGTCAAGATATGTTGACTCAACTCGGTCCATCCTTGTGTCATGGTAAAGGTGATTGGAGTTAAACAGCCACATTGATAGGTGTGTGTAAAGAATTGCAAAACTGTACGATTGGGCTTAGTATATGAAATTTATTTGTCACTCATTGCATGCTTGTTAGACGAACAACGATACTCAGATGTATCGCGTCGGGGTTGTTAGAGTAAACTTCCATGTTCATGATTATACTAAATTTTTATTTGTAGCAAATGTAATATGAATTTTGAGAATTTTCCATATACTTGTTTTCTCAATGAATTGGATATTTGCTAAATAGAAAATGTTTTAGTCCGAAAGATGCGTCTTTTATTTGGGCTCAAAGTAGTTTTTTTATCATGATCAGGATGCACTGTGGTTCAGTGACGTTGATGTGCTGCTCGTAAAAGCTTCATTCACTAAAATGGTCCTGGAAGTCCTTTTTTTTTTACCCCAAACTTGAAGGGAAAGATCAAGTTAATTTACCCGATTAGGTTATTCAATTCAATACATGATACAATTTAAGTCACTTGACTACTTAATATATTTACTAGAATATATCACGCTTAATCTATGTGCTATAATTATACCCTGATAATAAAAAAAATATGCGTACAGAACATTGGCCACAAAATTTTCATCTTATATATGCACCGACCTCTCTTTTTGGGTCCAATATGCACCGACCTTTAATGATCTACATTATGTTCGGGCTAAAGGCAGGGTGTGCTTTAGAAAAGCTTCAACGGCTGCATTCAACGATAACACCTACATTTGACCCAAAAAAAAAACGATAACACCTACATAGTAACATAAAACCACGAGATTATTTGAAGCTCAGAATTCCAAATCCAAGTAAATCAACCAACTAAAGTTGAAGCGATGTTACTCAATTATCAATTATGGCCATCACTAGCTCAACTTCCATCATGTGTTTTAAGATTTACGAGAAAGATGAGCGAGTATTTCTCTTTTATGCAGTTTATATATTATGAATTTATAGTGAAGCAAACTCCAACAGCAGATTCTCGCTGAAGTTCGAGTAAAATCTGTCATTAATTTTGTTGAAATTGTAATGACAACATAACAGCATTGCAATTTTTTTTTATTCTATATAGTTATTATGGACACTAGGTTTTGCATTTCGAGTCAGCTCCATTTTGTCAATCACGCCATTCTTCGCCGTACAATGGAAAAAAGTACTAATGAGACACGAAAATAACCAGTCCTTCAATTTGTTTGAACGTGTAGTTACCAAAGCGGTTAGTACAATGGAAAATAAGTACTAGGTCACACACGTGGATAAACGGATAAACAAACCGCTGTCACTAGTTCCAACAAGGCTTAAAAGGTTAAGCTTTGCATTCCATGCAATTTGTCTTCCATGCACTACTTAACCACATGGGAAGTCAAAGGACAAGTGTTTTCCCCCTCACTGTCTCAAGTTCTCCTATGCCCTCCAAATGCCCATATCTGCAAGAGCCAAGTGGTTAGCAGTTGGTAGCACATGTGTTGTATGAGTGAACAAAAGCAATAAGCAATCTCCATTTAACAATCACTTTTAAGCTCAATATCAAACTAATCCTAAGCGTTTCTAAGTGATAAATGACATTCAGAAAATGACCATATCCAATGGAATCGGTAGCACCCACATTGTTAATCCTGGATTCAGTATATATAATACACAATCCTAGGACAAAATATTCCACTGACAACATCAATTAAGTATAGGCAAGTGATAAAGCTCGCGGGCTGGTGAAGGGAGTGATACCAGCACCAGAACATGCCTTGCTTAACATGGTTTATAGTCCAATGCCTCAGATAATATGTTCCAGTATCATGTCCAGAATATCCACCTCTGTAAGTTTCAAACATATCAAATCACTATAAACTCGGGCCCTTTACAATCCTAAAGGAATCATGTCTTGAACTTCAAACTCTGTTGTGCTTGTTAAATATCTACAAAGCTCGAAACTCGTAAGCAATCTGTCTACATGCTGCTTTTGTTTTGGGCCTAAGTCTTATTTCAAGTTTAAACCCCTAGAAGAATGAAAGCTTATAATTCAGTTGCTTCAATGTTTTTCACCCTATAATCTAGTGATTAATAAAACAAGACAAATGTCAACCACACGTAGAAGCTAATTTCGAAACGGTACCCCAAGTGTGTATCATATAACCTCAAAGTTATTCAATAAGGCTAAAATGCATGCTCACCTTTAAGTTTGTGTCCCAACTTCCTGTACACAATGCACTTCCATCTGCTGACAAACCTAAACAGCTGACCCTTCCCTCATGAGAATCTTGGAGAGATCCCAAATTCAAGACCACCTGCAAAGAAACAAGGAAGTAAGCATATGTTCTGTTAAAAAGCCAAGCCGGCTTCAATCATGGTGTGACCAGAAAGAAAGCAATCTGCTGCTGCTGCACTTGTATGTATCACTAAAGCACCAAGTACCTTTGCCAATAAAGTATCCCAAACATAGCAGTCTCCATTTGTATATCCAGCAAAAAGAAGTCTTCCTGATACAGAGAAAGCAATGGAGGTCACGGGTGGGATGTCATTGTCACCGTGCTGTTGATAATATACTTGAAGTTGGTGTCCAGTCCTAATGTCAAACAATCTGCAAGTTCCATCATCAGAGCCAGTTCCAAATCTATTTCCATCTGGAAAGAATGTGACTGCATTAACATCTCCCTCGTGCCCATGAAATGTCCGCACTGCTCGACTTGCCACGCGAATATCCCACAATCGAGCAGTTGCATCACAAGAACCAGATACAAACATTCTTGAGTTGGATCCATTGATGGCGATGCTGAGAGAGGACAGAGCAATAAGCTATTTTTAAGAAAAGACTTGCTACTAACAAAATAATATTGAAACAAAACATGTTATTTAACCAGCACACTGATCACTAACAAGATTTCATAACCTTACCAATATGCGTGTAGAAATAAAATTTTAAATTCATGCAGATGCTTTGCATTTTGAAGCAAAAGTGGCCATTCTCTTGCAGATTAGTTTAATCAACAAACTAAAAACAAGAGTAATTTATTCTCCCCTTGCATTTTGCATCTACTACACAGACATCCTCTCTATTATGAAAACTGGCGGATACCTCCATTGTATTTATAAAAATGGTGAATCTAAATCCAACATACTACTTGCCTAACAGATTCTTTAACCAAGACATTATCTCACAAATGCCTTGAGGTCTAATGTCATTCATACCCCATTTCAGACTTACATGTTGAGAAAAAGGTGAGAGCGTCTACATTTGGTGTAGATGAACCTTTTAATCAAATGGTTGGCCACCAAAATGAACATCCAATTCCGTTGCACCACTAAATGAATGTGCTCTTCCCTTTTTTCTCATTTGTAAGGTTGAACAACAGTACAATTAATATAGGAGTTTGACCACAAAACATCCATGATCTAACAAATCTGCTAAACTTGACAGTATTTTGGAGTTGTAATTTTTGTGAAGACATATTCATTTTTGTAGGTTTTCTTAATAGAAGGAGGCAGGCATAGTGAATGCATCCTCCAGAGGAGGGGATACTCAAACAATAAGTATTGGCTCAAATTAATTCAGCAATCAACTAACATACCTAAGTACATCAGCAGTATGTCCAGACTGAAAATCACCTCCGAAGACCGATGTTTTAAGGCCTGTAGTAATATCCCATAAGATACATGTCTGATCACCAGAACCAGTGATTAAGTGAGTGTCTTCATCCGGAACATACTGACAAGAGGAAACATAACCCTTATGTCCACTAAGGGTCCGGGAAACAGGCAGATTTCCGTCCTTGTCAGTGGGGGAATTAAGATTGAAAATTGAGCAGCCACTGTCAAGACCACCGCATGCAACAGACTGACCAGTTGGTGAGGAAGCACAGGTCATGACCCATGCACAAGGCAGCTTTATGGCATGGATTTTCTGCCTTGTTAGAGCATTCCACACTATTAACCGGCCATCTTGGGATGCACTAACAACCTGATTCCTTTCAGAAGTCCAATCCAATGAATACACCTATAAAAATTGAAAGAGACTATGAAGTTAACCTAAAATCTGCAAGTTTAATGGTTAGAAAATCTACAATAAACTCTGTCCATGTTAGTAAATTAAAAGCATGACCACTGCTGTGTATGAACTATGAAGTATAAGCTTATCTCACAACCGGGAACAAAAATAAAAAAAGCTATGTCCATTATCAACATTCACAAAATTTAGATTTTCATACAGACCGACCAATATCAAAAATGTCATTCTAGCCATCATTTAGAATTGGAAACACAACGCAGAGGAATGGTTTCATAAGTTATAGGTCCAGTTTGGGTTCTTATGGAGAAGTTAGTTTTGCATTGCATTCTTATTTTTCTCAAACGAGGGAAAACTATTAAATAGTCGCGATAGATGCTTATAGAGAAGTTAAAAAAAAGAGATTATGAAAAAATTAAAGTGTAAAAGCTTATTTCAACTTATATAAGAAACTATTAGTTCAAAAACTTATAAATTTAAAACTCCACATTAAGGTTTGATAAGGTAATTAAGTTGAGAACAAGTCACCACCAATTACATTTCACAAATGAAAGGAGAGAAAACAACAACAACAAAGGCAACCAACCAACCTTTCCAGTATGACCCTGCAGCGTTCGACAGCAAACCAGATCGGTGGGTCCAAAGCTCACAGGAGTTCTACCCTGAGACCTGGCATACCCAGAAACTGAAAAATTCCCACCAAGCAATAAGTTTCATCTAGATCTATAATAACCAACTATTAGCACAAAAAGGCTACAAGTTCAACACCCAAATACCAAAAAGAAAAAAATGAAAATTATTACTATCTGTATCAAGCAGAGAAAGGCGTTTCTGCTTTAAACGCTCCCTGAGATTGTTGACGGTGTCGGTAGCAGCAGAGTGACGCTCCTTCAGCTCCGTAACAGACATTTCAATGAAGAGTTAGAGAGGGGCATGCACAATACATACTGTTGGGGTTCAAGAGGTGGTGGGGGTGTGCATTGTGGGTGGGTAGAATGCAATGCAAGATGTGAAATTTAAGTGGTAGAGATGACGGGGAAGGTGAATTGTGAGGTGGGGTTTGGTTTCAGTTGTGCTCGTGATCGAACAAGCAACAATTGGTGTGGTGGGTTCTGAGTTCTGACGCTGTTGCAGTAGAAGAAAGAAAGCAAGCTGTTGCTATTACTAAAAAAAACACTGAAAAAGAACAATAATTGTAAGGAAAAAATGCTGAGCTGGCAACTGTTGTTTCACTCTCACTCCCGGGACCCACTTTTGTTCATACCACTCAAACACGAAATTTGAAGCTGCAGGACTCAGGTTGGAGTGAATGGAATCTTTGAAACTTTTTGTATAATCTATGTTATGAGAAGCTAGATTTCTTTCTAGTTGCATTTTCTTGATCCAGACATCAAAACCAAACCTACCATAATAGGGCTAACCTTGTGTGAAGAATGTTCAGAAAGTAAATCAGAAATTGAGATGAGGTTGCAAAAAGTGAAGGAAAAAAAAAAATTCCGTTGCCGGGAATCGAACCCGGGTCTCCTGGGTGAAAGCCAGATATCCTAACCGCTGGACGACAACGGATTTGATGTTCGTTTTGTCCAATATATTATATATATACGTTCTGAGCATCAGTTGTTTATAGTCTCGTCGTCACTTTTTCATGAACCCCGCAGGCAACAAATGCACACGCCCTATTTTTCACTATAAATATATAAATGTAATAGCTCTCAAATAGTTATTTTGGAACTCACATATAGATTATATATATCATTTTGAGATGAAGAACAGGCCCAGTATTTAGGGCGTGCAAACACTGCTATTGTACAGGGCCAAATTTGGAAGCCCCAAAATTTATTTTTTTTAAAAAAAAAGGGTAGGAGCAGAATCGTTTGACGTCGTTCACCGACCTTGGCAGTTCAAACAAGCAAAATTTCACCAACCTTGCTCTGTTCGTCCTGTTCACCGACCTTGGCAGTTCAAAAATTTCGCTCAATTGCTCTGTTCATCGACGTCTTGCTCTGTTCCCCTTTCCTCTTCGCGTTTACGAACTCACTCAACTCAGGTATATCGCTTATTCTCTTCTGCTTTGCTTTTCTATTTCTGGTTTTCTGCCTTTCAATTTCATACCAAGATTTTATTTTTTTTGAGAATCTGTGACCTGTTAGTTGTTGATGGCTGCGTCTCTTGCTTTTCCTCTCTCACTCTGTTGAGTGTTGAACACGTTGTTGACTGAAACCGTGGGAACACTTGTTGATCAAGCCGTTGTTTCTCTTAATAAGAGATTTGAGCAATATCAAGAGTATGAAAGTATTTTTGGTTTCTTGTTTACTTCTCACAAGTTACAATCATTGGACGATGCAACTTTGATGTCTTGTTGTAGTTATTTTGAACAGGCATTGAAACATAATGAGCAATCTGATATTGATGGGAATGAATTATTTGTAGAGTTAAAGTTACTAAGAGAAATCTTTCCTAGAGGAAAAATAAGACCTATTGATATTTTAAGATTTTTGAAAGGCTTAAATTGTTTTCCTAATACAATTATTGCATATAGAATTTTATTGACTATTCCCGTGACAGTTGCTTCTGCAGAAAGAAGTTTTTCAAAATTGAAGTTGTTGAAGTCTTACTTGTGGTCTACGATGTTACAGGAAAGGCTTAATGGATTAGCATTGATAGCAGTTGAGAATGATCTTTTGGAGACAATACAATATGAAGACTTGGTTGATGAATTTGCTTCAAAAAGTGTTAGAAGGATGACTCTTTTTAAATAGCTAGAAAGTTGATATTAGCTTGAAGTTGTATTGGTAGGATTTTAATAATCTTTTTTGCATTTATTGTCCTGAAGTGGGTGTTTAAGATTATAACAATTGGTCTTTTTGAAATAATATTTAACATTATCATTTTTTGAAATAATATTTTGAAATAATATTTAATTATTAAAATTGGCTTTTTTTTTATTAGAGACCCAATTTTTAAGATTAGAACAGGGCCTAAAATGTTTAAGACGACCCTGACGAAGAAACGTTAATTAGTGAATGAGGACCTTGAGAGTCAATCTTATCATTCATGAAAACACGTGAGCACAACGCTTAAGTATTTTTTTCTCCTTAATAAATTGTTTTCCTTACACAACTTTGTGCGCATAATGTGAAATAAACAAATTTAATTAAGTCATACAAAAAAAATATAGTTATTATTTTTATATTTAAAAAACGTAAGCAATAACCCTTCTTTTTTTTTTGGTCAACTGCAATAACCCTTCTCTTCTGGACCCTTTTAACCAATTTATTAGGCCTAATGTTGCGATTTAGTTTATGATTTGGCATCCATAGTTCAAGATCCATAATTAACATTTTTTTTGACAAACATAATTAACTTGATATCCATCTCAATATGTGCTCCACTAAAAATTTGGTGAAATAGATAATAGAATGGGCACCAAAAGCTCAATTATCATTAGGTTTGTCAATATGACTAAACCAATTATTAAAGAAATTAAAGATATACAACAAAAGAGCAAAAATTAAATTCGTGCCAACTAACCCATCCCAATGCGAGCTAATTTGTATCAAGCCTGTTAATTTTTGAGCGAAGATCAAAATAAAATTGAGATTAAACTTTTACAACCCATTTCAGCAAACAAAAAAAAATACAACCCAGCTTATTCGTTAATTTAATTCTAATATAAATAAATTTTTAATTGACATCAAGCTTAAGCCTCTGCATTTTCAGGAACCCCCACTTGGATAAATGCAAGCATTGTAACCTATACAAAAAGAGTAGGAAAATCAAGTTAGATAACTAATCGAATATTAATACCTGTATTGAATGACAAAAACCTACGACATCATTCCTTGGTATGCCAACAGTTGGAAGCCAGAACAAGACAACCCATAAAGCACAATTCAAAAAGCTAACATTTTCCAAACACTGTCCACCAAAACCCATTAAGAAACAAAACATCACCTAAAAGGTCAAAAGCTAATAGTCTTTTAATAATTGTAGGCACATGACATTAGTACTAGTGAGGATAACGTAATCCCTTATCTAGAATTGACTCAGATTTCAAAATGAACAAGAGGGTGTAGAGAAAACTTACTTGGATTTTGGGATGTAATAGTTGCTGTTTGAGAGAAGTCACAGTTCCAAGGATTTCTGCCAAACTTTTGGTAATAGAGATTCATGGCGAAGGCAGCATGAGATGCTACTGTGTTGGGTTCATAACAAGCACCTCCTGGTTGAATTGGCCCACAATCCATGCCTTGTCTACTACACGCATAGTCAAGATTTGCCTGAAGCTCTGCATCATTGACTCCCACTTTTGGAATGCACCATTGTGTTGCTGTTTTAGGTGCTGGAGTAACCGGAGCTTTTGGACTAGTTGATGGAGTCTGTGGACAGAACCAAAAAAAAAAAAAGGAGACTAATTGTCACTATATAGCTCATTTCAATATCTCATGAATATTCTTCAATATCATCAATTATCAATTACTAAGAAAACTAGTTGATAGACTCGACAAAGTAAAAGTTTTTTCCTAAGATGACATGTGCCTCAATCTGGAAGGTGACACGTGTCCCATCTATAGATTTTTTTTTTATATATATAACTAGTTTATAGACCCGACCCGTATAAAGTACTTCTTTTTTTAACAAAAATAATAAAAAAATATCTCATAAACAAAACAATATTACTTAAAAATAAGAAGAAATATAGAGATGACACGTGTCATAACCTGAGAGGTGACACGTGTCACAACACGGTAGACCGGGGGTTAATTTTCTTATATAGAAATAGAAATAGATAATTGATTAGGTCTTGATTTCCCAGACTGTACGCGTGTCATCCCTCGGACTGTGACACGTGTCCCCAGTTCTTTATTTTATTTTGCCAACTAAAATTGTTGTTGAGTTTTTTTTTTTTTTTACTGCTAATGTTAAGAAAAAATCCATATTATCCATCGACTAGTTTTTTGAGAATATGTCAACACAACATGCAATAATGCATGACCCTTGATTAAAAGAAGAGTGATTTGTTCACCTTTTGGGCAGACTTGGCTAGGCCAACATCATATGCGAAGGTGAGATCAGTTTTGAAGAGACCAAATGCACGCTCAGAACCGGGGCCAGGTTTCAAGTCCTCATCATAGAGTGCAAAAATGTAAGTGTCCACAGATTTCCCAGGCATCAAAGGAGTCCCAACCAATGATCTAAGGTGTGCAATCAGGTTCCCATTATAGGCCTTTGCATTTTCCAAACTGGGCCCTACTTCATTGCTGTCCCCACGAGAGGGCCACCCTGTCTCAGCAACCACAATCTCTATGTCCTGGAAACCCATAGTGCTCAAAGCAGAATGCACAGCATCAACCTGACTCAACAACATTCAAAACCCAAATAGGAAGGAAAATCATAAACCAAAAAAACATTAACAAAAGGGCTTCTTAAAGTTTCATTAATGGCACCATTTGCATTCAAGTAGCACCAAGGTAATTTTAATTTAGATCAAATAAATTGCAAATAATACATGTAAAAAGCTGTGAATATCTAGTCGTGGAGCACATGCTACAATTAAGTAGTTAAATAACTCATTCTTGCATATACATATTCCAATTCAATCACTTTGGACATGAAAATTAAAAAGTAGCCATCCACTAAATTAACGGAGGAAGAAAAATTGAGCAAAATTTTAAATCATACAGAAAAAAGGATGCGTGAGCGTGACTTTTCAACCTCTCTGCTGAAGCATTATCAAAAATGCAAGGACAAGATTAGCAATCCGTTAGAAAGGTAGCAACTTTAAAAGGAAGACTTGCAAGTTCAAGTACAATTATAATGTATCATCATAACTAAATAATTACACTTTATCATTACATAAATATTTCAAATTCACTATAATTTCAATATCTGACAACCTATTTTAGCAACTACTACTAGTGCATTTGAAAAAGCTTTTTTTGGGTTATCTTATACTTTATGTGTTTATAAAAATAATTTATGATGTATCTATAAGCTATTTTTAGCTTATTATCATAAGTTTTTTTTACTGTATTATCATAAGTTACTTATTATAGCTTACACATACATCTTATATATAAATATTGATTGAGTTCAAAAATCCAACTTCCAACTTCTAGAGAAATTAACGTTGCTTTATATTTTTATTTTTCTCATATATGTTTCTAAGTATTTTTTTTTTGAAATCATATATGTTTCAAATATAATGTTATGGAAAAAAGAAAAAATTATTAAACAATAACTCTTAAATAAATAGGTATTTATGAAAAAATTAAATTAAATAATTTCTAAAAAATTGAAATATAAAAACTAATTCCAAACAGAGGAATAACGAACATATGAATTTTACATTTGAATTTTTTATATGATCAGCAAGTAACGACAAACAGAGGAATAGATCAGAAAAGTATATCAAAAAAAAGGAATAGATCAGAAAGATGACTTTCTAATCTCAGATCTATGCAAAATTTGACAAACTACTTTTAGACACGTGGCATGCACGTGGAGAACAGAACAAAGATTTACCCTTGTCGGTTGACTCGCAAGTCAACATTGCAATAAAAGAAAATTTATTGAGAGAAAAAAAAAAGGGAAAAAGAAATTGGTAAGTGGTGACTGACCTGAGCGTCGAACATGTTAGTGTACAGCCGACCGTTACCCGAGTCGACCCGACCCGAATTTGGCTGGAATAAACAGAATGCGAGTGTCTCGGATCTCGGGTCGCTCTGGTAAGCGAAGAACGGGTACGGGTTGATTGTGAATGGCGATTTGGTATCATTCTGAAATGCGAGCAACTTTTTGAGTGTGTCCTGAAGAGCCGGGTCGAACGACCCGGAAGATGGAGGATCCGAGTGAGTCAACACGGCCATGGAATGCACCGTGGACACCTTGATCTTGCCACCGAGTGAGGCCGAGTTGAGGGCATTCTGGACATTTTGCATCGCCGGGAGAAGCTGCGTGATGAGGCCCTGGTCGCCGGAGGTCATGACCTCGTTGCCGACGGTGATGAGACTGATGTTGCTGGCAGGGTAGTACGGCAGCACGTTCGCGTTAACCCACTGAGTCGCCGAGTGTGGATCGGAGGCTAGACTCGGAATGTCGCCGTTGGCGGCTCCGATGACGATTCCGATGCCGGAATTTGCCAGCGCCTTTATGATCGCTGGATCGGCGCCGTAAAGCCGGACTTTTCCGACGGCGGTGGATTTTAGGAGCTTGGCCGTGGCCTCCGGCGCCGGAAGGTTGTCGGCGACCTGGCCGTAGTTCACGCCGATGAAGGATTGCGAAGCTGCAAGTAAGACGAAAATAAAGAGAGTCCCATGAAGCCAAATCAACTATAAAACACTAAAACAGTTCAAAAATCGAATCAAAATCCAAAATTGAATGAAGGGTCATTCTCTTCTCGAGCAACTTCACGATTTACAGTTACAAACAGAGTACGCGAAATGGGAAAGCTACAAGCTTTCACTTTCCCGAAAAATTTCAGTTCTCAGAAAGTCACGTTGCTTTTCCTTGAACGAGGAGACACAACAAAAGCATTCTCAATTTTCCCGGAAAACCAAAGAAAGTTTTGTTTGGAAGAAAAAAGGGCGATCCAAAAAGGTAACACTAATGTAAGAAAAGAAATAGAGTTGAAAGAACAAACCAGCAAAGCAGAGGGTGGTGGCGATCAGGGAAAGGAAGAGGAGGAATGAAGGGTTGGAAGGTGTAGCCATGGATTCAAGAGCTTAATTAGCTTCCACCAAGTAACTTCCTGGGTTGAGTTAGTAGTTCGAACTTTGGAGTAGATGTTGCATATATAAGAAACTTGAAAGTGAAGTGAGTACCAAAACCAACAAATAACAATAATTGTAAAACCACTTTGATTGTTTATTTTTTTTTTTCAGTGACTTTTCTGCACCTACCTTTGTATCTATTTTTATCTCTCAATTATTTTCACACCACAAGGTCAATTACATCTCTCATTTTCTCTCTTTTCTGCTTACCTTTCTCTCTTCTCTAGTGTCAAATAATCTTCATTCATTATAAAAACAGAAAGTGCAAACAAAGAGTGTGTCCCGAGTGTTAAAACAACATTCAGTAACAGGATGGATCTCACTCATGCTGTCGTAAAGCGGTGAAGATATTTGGGGTCGGTGACCGTTGGTTTTGCATCGTAAAGGCTTCAATAAGCCGAGGGCTTCAGTAAATTTATTTCGTTAGATTAAAGCAATTTTTTATTAGCTAATTTGAGTAATGTTTGAGTTTATAATTTGGTATTTATTCTTTGTTTGATGAATAAGAGGAAAAGATGGGAAAGCTCTCCTGCGCGTACCGAAGCTACTTTATTCTTATCCTCCACTTACGAGTTAAAATACCTAATGTACCTTCTCTGTCTGTGAGATTGCTAATGAAATAAATAGTTTATTCAATCTTATAGTATCGCCAATCTAATTAGTTAACTATCTCATGAATACTAACTATGCATTCATTTTAACAAATTATTAGCACATCGAGTATTTGTTGGGTTTGGTCAGATATTAATATTTGTTCTGCTTTTGGATTAGTTGTAATTTGTAAAGAATCTCATGTAGAATTTGTTATTAATTCCGAACTGGGCCAATGCCTTCCATAGAAGTCCAAAGAGTCGACGTAGAAGCCCAATCCTAGGCACTAGGATGCCACATAGCACAATCTAGCCATTGGACATCATCAATGGTTCTCCACAATGTTCTTACCTCTATTCATCACTGAACATTACCAAATCTTTGAAGTAGTGCTTGTATTGTATATTGTCCAATGTTGTATATATGTGCTCCTCCAAAAAAACGACTTTGTTAGATTATATCTCTTGAAATACACTTTATTATTTCTCAATTTTGAACTTCACAAAATCACGTAATATAAAAGTGCTGTCACGTTTCCCCACCCTAAAAGCCACCATACACTAAATATAAAAGTAAACAATATCAAGTTCCAAAGAACTTGAAAGGCAGTAAAAACGATTGTGAAAACCGAACTATAATCAAAATGAGTCTTGTCAAGTTGTCATATTACACAATTTAGATATTGACCAACGTGTAGGCAGAAGCCAAAAGCGTCCATTAACTCATTTCATTTTTGTCATTACAAACTTGGGGCACAAATCCATTCAAACAGATTCACAAACAAGTGAACAACTTTCAGAGTGCATCAAGTACATCATCATTGCTCTATCCTCAAGAAATGCAAAAACATGAGAATGAAACCAAGAAGAAAAACAAGCTAAAAATCCAATTGCATAATGCACCGTACAAGAAGCAAACTCTGACCCAAAAAGAAAAAATCATATGGATGTTTCCAATGGTTCAATATGCCATTGGAAAAATCACAAGCACAGGTAGCCATGCATGAATATTGTAAACTTATATCCATGATTGTATTTGTAAATGAATAAAAGAAATGAGGGATTGAAGCCACTCCCACAGCAATCCAAGGAATAAGATGATGTAAATATGAATAGAAACTCTCAATTGTCAATCAAGTTAACCTCCAGAGTGAGAAGCTGGACTTGTTTCAAAACGGCCATCCTTGAACACATGAATGTACTGTTGTGGCAAAGAATGTTCCACCTGAAACAGAAGAAGTGGTTGAAATTTGGAATTTATATCACTTGACTTCCCGATTTAACTAATTTGTGACCAGAATTGAGTCAGTAAGCCACATGTAATTTTAAAATGTTTTAAATAAGATTGTATATATAGATGGGTTCCATCCACTGCTGTGTGAGACATAGTATGATAGATAAGCAAATTCAGATTGCGCACAGTACAGATTGAGGTGGGAAGCAAGATATCTTCTATATTACATTGAAAAACATCGTTAACAATAACAAAAGCATATTGCAATATTCAATTTTCAATGGTTAAGGCATTAAATTGTCTTCAGGAGATTTGGGGAAAAAGAGAAAAGGCTCTATTGAATGAGTTCATGTTTAGATGATGAGGAACCAACTTTGCAATCAGTAGATCATAGGATACAAACATCAGTAAAACCAAACCTTGCAGTATCAAATATAGAATAGGAACATGAAAACATACCCAATCACCATCGGGCTCAGCACCAGGAACTAACACATTGATCTCACTTGACTTTGCTGTAGATATGGATGTTTCTAAAGAGTCTTCGCTCAGATATAGCTGGCAGCCAGATGTGTTGTCCACCGAAATTGTGGGAGCTGAACCCTATTATTTGTGAAAGCAAGCATAAGTACATGTAAATCATATTTGATGTTTAAAGTATGTATTTATTATTAAACCCTTAACTTTTGCATCTCATCGGTTATATACCATTAGCAAGATCAGTACTCCTATAAAAGTATTGGGCAAAATAATATAATATTGAACCTGACATGCCAACAACAATATAAGTTGTTATGGAGTGAATAAGAAGAGGAAGAATGAGTCAGGGTACCTGGCATTGAACCTCAACCCCATTACTGTTTACAATCTCACAAGCTGCAACAACATCCTACATTTTAAAACAGAAAAATGAATTCGCTTTTTCCTCTGAGAATTGATTTCATTGTCTAATATCATTGAATCTCTAAATCTCATGTCTCAAGAACCTTAAATACAACTCCCATCTTTTTGCAATTGTCAATAGTTATATTGTTGACCTTGCCTGCAAAAATTGTTTAGAAGTGATTTAGTCACTTGCAGCCTTTTCACCAAGTGATAAGTTGGATAGCAGATTGGAAAATAAAAGAAAGAAGCTTGTGATATAATTATGACTACCTTGAATCTGCAACACAGAGTTTTTACATCCATAAACATATACAGACTGCTTTGAATCACAATCTTCAATGACCAAGCTTTTCTGCTCAATTTGATTCTCAACAACCCACCTACAGTGGCAGAGAATAATTAGGTCAGGGTGACAGAATAGTGCCATTGTTGACATTGAGTTTATACACATCATAGCAACTAAAGCACAAATGCACATATAAACATACTTGCGGCCCATTTGAAGTTCTAACTTTGGAGGTCCTACTTTAGAAACTGCATGTGAACCTGCACGGCTTTCTTTTTCACTAATGCCAACAATTCCAGTTTTATCTGTGCGATTCTTAGTCTTCATATCATCCGTAACCTTTCTCAGACCTATTAGGTAAAGATTATAATTCATAAATGATGAACATTCAATCAAGAATATAAAAGTAAGAATAAGCTACCTGAAGTGACATTTCCTGAACTGATCTGTTGGAAAACAGCAGACATTCCCACTTTTGGCTTAGAAGATGAAGCCTGAGATGATTCAGAACTAAATAGAGAAACAGGCGGCGGAGAAGGGGCAGCAGGCGCAACAGTTGCAGGAGCTTTTGATGAAGCAATTATTTTTCCTGTTGCACTCCATACAGGGCCTAAAGGATGAAAGCTCTTTACGTAATCCCTCAAACCAGGTAGATACAACTCTTTCAGAGCTTTGGCCCATTCAACATGATTTGGGTCTTTGTTTCTATACTCAACAAGTACCTGATTATTACAATAAAAGTAAGGCAACATGAGTGGAAAGTGCAAGGAAAAGTCTAGGAGGCAAGTGCAAGATCATTAGACAGCATTCTGTCTGTACAAGTGCAAGACCAATACACAGCATTCTGTACTTCAAATTTTAGCATAAGTAAATTGCAAATCAACTATTCAATCACAATTACCGAGTCTAAGGCTCTAAAGCACAAGAATATTAAGGTTATTGGTCATCATTCATGTCCTTTCTCAGCCATTAAGCTGATGTAATTCAAGAAGGGGATAGACATATGCATTTTGAAGTAAATATGAAACTCTTTTTGATTCAAGTATATAGTACTATCTAGTTAATAAAATTGTCAAGGAATAAAACCCATCACTTGCATGGAACTCCATATTTTTATCCTAAATGTGAAAGGGAGAGGACCATCATGAAAGTTATCCAAGACAACTCAACAATCTTCTGGCATGCATCAAGAATACCTTGTTGCTGTAAAACTCGGCCATTTGCCAACTTTCTTCCACATGTGCAATGGGCATACTCATACCTTGAAAAAAAGAAGAATCATAAGACACCAAAAGATAAATATTCATCCTAGAAAAGAATCACCTTTCACTTACCACAATCCTTCCCGGTATATGCAATCCATCCTAGCGCTGAGAGACTGTCAACAGCAGCCTTCAAGTGATTAAAAAAATCAGATCTCTTTCCTTCTGTCAATGTGGTAGCTTTCGTGATCACTTCATTCAATGGTTTCAGAAATTCAGCCAACCCAGCAAGGTCAGGCTTCTGCATGGTGAATGATGATGTGACAAATTAACCCAGCATTTACAAAGACCAGGACATATACTCCAAAGAACATCAGAACTTAAAAATATGAGCAAAATATGTGTTTTCTTTTCTCCTGACTAAATTCAAATTCTCCTAGCCATAAACAGCCATGTAATGATTTTATAGCAATCCTAGTATCGTAGTCCTACTACACAAACACGTGACTGATTATCATTTCTTTTCAATACATCAATGCAATATTGGGTGCATTTGATTGGTTTTATGCGAGTATATTTGAGCTTATGCATAAGTATTTGTGAGAGTGATTGGGAAAACTTTTGAAAATAGCTAATGGTTGGCTCATAAGTTGTTTTGGATTTATTTTCATAAACTCTAGCTTATACAAATATCTTACAATTTATATTAAATCAATTTAATCACATTTCCTCTTCGATTATAAAAATATCTTATACCTAAGTTTATGCTATAAACGCTTAAATAAACTATTTATTCAAATAGGTCCATTGTCATATGCAATGCAACAATGTCTTCACAATAGCGCACGTGAAATTCAAATCCGCCAATCCAACACCAAAAACGAAAAGGCTCAGATCGACATTTCCTCGAGGCACAAAAAAAACTACTAGAAACACAACACAGCAATGAACGAACCTGAGTCTGCTTGAGCTTAATCAAAAGCTCTTTCTGGATAGCGAAAGCTTCCTGCACCAATTTGGTGACCTCCAATACCTGTCCACCGATAACCTCGGCGGCACCGGAAAGCCTAACGACATACTGTTCGATCAGATCGGAGAAAGCCACAACGGACGGATCGAGCGCCGCATCACCCGGAGCGTCGGCCGTCGAAGCGGCGCCGGCGGGGTGGAATCCGGTGGATAGCGCCTCCAAGCGCGACACCGCCGATTCCAATCGCTGTATGAGCTTCTCATCCATGACTCAGAGAATGTTACTTTCTAGGGAGAGGGAATGAAACAGATCTGGTACTGCATCAGATGATGAAGCCGTTAACTCTTAAAATTAAAAAAAAATGGAAAATGAAAATGAAAGGGAAAATAAAAATGGAATAAAGGAACAGTAGTTTATCTATTCGCGCGGGGTTGGAATTTTAATGGAGCTGCTCAAAGGGAATTTTCTGTTCTGATGCCCCACGTGTCAAACATAAATGTAGATAGACTATGGGCCTGTTTGGATTGGCTTATGCAGAGCTTATGAACACAGCTTATGACTGATTCATAAGCTGTTTTGGACTTATTTTTCATAAGCTACCCAGGATAGCTTATCAAAACAGCTTATGGCTTATATAAAATAAGTTTCCCTATAATTTTTCTTCGATTATAAAAGTAACTTATACAGCTTATGCCATAAGCAGTAGATAAGCTTGTTATCCAAACAGGGCCTATAATGTAATAGGTTTTTTTTGTCGAAGAAACATTCATTGCAAATGGGCACAGCCGGAAGCCTCTAGGGTAATACAACAGACCCAACAAAGTGGCCATAGTCAAGCTTAAACATTGTCCCAAAGCATACACAATACAGACCAAAGACAAGCACCTAACAAAGCAATCCTAACACTAAAACAAACCATAATCCAGCAAATACACAAAGACAACAAACACCAAAAACAACATAACAACCACACCCTAACCAAGCAACTAACAACCAGCAAACAACTAACAAGTAAAAACATAACAAAAGGATCACCAACCACACAACCTAGCTCACACCTGACATGTCCATTTTGTTTTTTTGTAAAGAGGGTTGGATTTGCCCATTTGGGGCACCCAGACCCTATTACTACAGCACTTTCAGCCCACATGTCAATTTTTTTCTTTTTTCCATCTCTTTTTTTTCCTTTTTCCTATTTTTTCCTTTTTTTTCCAGGATCTGAAAAAACCTTCACCTGAAATCCTCCATGGAAGACAACCACCCCAACACCAGGCCATGGCCAGCACCACCAGGAGGATGACGCCCAGCTATGCAGTTGAGATCCAGACAACAGAAACAACAAACGTACAACAGAAACAATCGAAACCCACATAACAAAAACAACAAAACAGGACAGAAACTAAAAACCAGAGACCTAACCTACACAACATCGCGGCAACCGCGAACCACCACCACCACACATGGCAGCAACCAGCTTTGAACGGTGAGACCCATAGGACCACAACCCACAACAGGCTCCAAGCTCGACGAGGGAGAAGACGACGCAGCCATGCCAAGGGACGACTCGCGTTTGACCCGAGCAGTTGCGGTTCACCCAACACTCCATAATGTAATGGGTTAGGCAGGGCAATTATGTAACTGGGTTTATCATAAACACGAATTCATTGCACATTCAAAAAAAAATTTCTCTTTTTATTGCATAATAATATACATACATCATAATTAAAAAAAGTTGGTTTTTTATTTTATATTTTATATTATGTAAAATAGGTAGTAATTTTTAAATAAAATAATAATTACATGCCTTGAACTTGTACTCCTGTATCTTTATCAGACTTAATAATAAACACGTCTTGCTAAGCTTACAAGTATCTTATGCAATGCACTGTATCACAGGTACTTTCATCAAATGAAAATATAGAAAAATAAATTTTAAAAATTTAAAAATGATTGAATTTGAGTTTTTAAATATGATTATTAATTGTGAGTGTTCTTGTTGAGAATAAGTTGATTATTTAACTTGAGTTTGGGGAAACAAGCTTGATATTATATTAAAAAAAATCCTCTGGAAGTATGATAGGACTCTTAATTGAGGAAGTTATATAGTTAAAATTAGTTGTGACTGAAATAGTTAAAGAGAAAGACCAATGATAAGAGTTTATCAGATTTTATTATAATTTTGGCTACTCTAATTTCCACTTCTTTGACACGAGATTAAGCTTTCTAGATATTGCCCAGTTGAAAGTAGTCTGTCATTAGAGAGTTGAAAATAATATGCTTATCTTGATGTTTACTTGAGGGTATTTCTACTTCTATGAGCACGAACATATTTCTGTTAGCCATCACAATCCGGACATGTAATCAATCATGTATGCTTTCTATGCTAGCTCTTTATATTTGGTGGCGCAATGTCTTTCATATAACGTCATATTATCATCTAACAAACTTGTCAGGAGTCACGTGCCCAAAGATAACCCAGAAGATTAATCCCTGGCCCGAGAGTACTCCTGCATTACGCAAGGGTAATAATTACTACAAACCAGAAAGGCCAATTCTTTCTCTTGCAAGAGCAACTTGCAGGGAAGCATGCTTGCAGTAGCAAGGAAGTCATGGGAGTTAAAGAGTATCTCAATTCGTAATTTGGGTTCAATATATCATTGCTGAATGTTGAGATTACTATCCTTTTGTGAATTTACAAGGTGATGGGCACAAAAAAGAAAGAAAAAGTTTGCAGTGTGCTTGACAGGGAGAATGTTACCATGCATGAATCAACCTTTTTCATTTTGTTTTTTGGGGTGAAATAACCTTTTTTATTTTCATATTTTATCAATGGGGCTCGAAGAGTGAACACGTGTAAGAATATGTTTAATTTTCAGTTGTAAACATATGTTTAAATCTAAAAGTATATTTGCTCAAAAGAAACTCTTTAAATTACTTTGGATTCAAATGTATTTTGCAATTTTTCAACTGAAAACTAAACATGTATTAAATAAGCTGAGAATCCAGCCAAATACGAAATAAAAACAAGTTCCGTGAATACGTATTAGTAATTCTGTAGAAATACATGTCGACATGAAGACAGATAAAATCGATATATAGAGATGCATATTTACAAGCCTCATCTCTTTTCCCAGTTCCCAAGATAATGGCAATACAACAAAATGGTGTGAAGACCTCAAGGAAGTGAACACTACACTGTATAAGATATGCACAATCACTCACGACTTGTTCATAACATAATGAAATCACAAGAACAAATAATTTGATGACCACAGGCATGACCAAAATTACAAACAATCATCTACGTGTTGATTTTTCCATAGGTTCTGCATGCTTTGGTGGATATGGAACTTTAGTGGAAACATCTGCATGAGAAGAAGACACAGGATCTTTGTCCCTAATTGTACGCAGCTCCTGTTCAATAAGTTACAATTGATCATTTAAGGAAGCTGAAGTAGCATTTAACAGAAATTGTACTGTGTTTATAAGAGAAAGAGTGGTTGAAGCGTAGGGCTTACAGAACGAAAGGGGAAATCATCTGACTCAAGCATATGGATAATTTGACCCATCTTTGGTCGCTTAATGACATCCAAGTCTATACAGCGCAGACAAATCAGTAAAACTCGCTTCAGAGATCTCGGAGAGGGCGGAATCTCGATCAAAGGATCAACTAGCTCATCACTGCGACGACTTGCTACCATTGCCTTAAACCAATCAACCAAATTCATCTGAAGAATATCAAACAAATACAGAGTTAAGACAGACTCCAATGCACTCATGGAATACACAAATTGAAAACCAGGACAAAACCCAAAATCACCTCTCCAGGTGGTCTTGAATAATCAATGGGGCTTCTTCCTGTAATTATCTCCATGAGTAGAACTCCAAAGCTATACACATCACTGCGCTCATTAAGCATACCCGTGCTGGCGTACTCAGGTGAAACATATCTGCAGAAAATTAGTAGTAGTGCTGAGAATAGTTATCATACACCTCTATATAAGAATAGAAGTTGAAAATAACTCAGGTCCTTGAGAAAGAACTAATTACCCAAATGTTCCCATTACACGCGTGGTCACATGGGTTTTCTCAGATCCTAAGAGCTTGGCAAGTCCAAAATCTGAAACTTTGGCATTCCAGTTTTTGTCCAAAAGAATGTTACTGGATTTTACATCTCGGTGCACAACTTTGGGTTCTAAGCCTTCGTGCAAATACGCCAGCCTGTTTTATAATGTAGAAACATTAATTTTCATGAAAGAGATAACATAGATTGAACAATCGTGGAGCATGGTAACATTGGTAGAGAAATATTGCACATAATTAAACATCTCACTTCACCAGCATTATAAATATAATGCATTTAAAGGAAATTGATGTGATCCTTAACAGGGGCAGGAAACTCAATAAATATAAACATCATCTCAGTATAGAAGAGACGTGAAATGAAATAAACACTAAGCATACCCTTTTGCAGTCCCAATGGCAATCTTCATTCGAATATCCCATGTCAAGGGGCTAATTGGTCCTACGTCACCATGCAGCCACTGCTCCAAATTTCCATTGTTAACATACTCATAAACAAGCATCCTGAATTATCAGTAAAAATGCCATCAAAATTAGAATTTAGAGGAATTCTGAATTTTCATCATCTGAAATTAGACCTTAAATATTCAAAAGAATAACGGCCACGTAAACAGAATAGTACCTTCGAGCACCTTCTGCACAATACCCTACTAAACCAACCAAATTCTTATGCCTTACTTTTCCAATGGCTTCAACCTCCACCTTAAACTCCTTCTCAGCTTGACCCCTGGAGTCACGATACGGTAATGCACATGAATTTTCAATAGGACGGGGATGTGACAGAAAGGTTTTGCAGTAAAACAGCATACTAAAGATGTTTCGTTGCATTATTTCAAGAAACTTAACATAAATTTGCAAAGTTGCAATAGTGAAACAAACCTTTTGTACGTTGTTGCTACAATACTTCTTAATTTATTATGGAAATCTCAATTATTTGGCTAAAGACAACTCCAATTTTCAAGTAACAATGGTAAGACATTGCTAGCTGTTTAATGAAGGGAGTAACATGAAATTATTTATTAGCAGTAGTACTACAGAAGTAATAGTTCTCTAATCTCTTCTCTCAACGGTAAGTCAAAGAAGTTACAAATCCCGAGACACATACAAAGCGAGTTAATTTATGTAACTTCCATCAAGACAAAGTAAATTTTTTCCCGTTTTTAAATTAAAGCTTTCTCGGGATTAAGATGGTATATTGTCCCGTGTAAAGACAAAGTTAAAACAGCAATTATGAATAATCTAATCTATAATAAATAAACAAAAATTTAAAAAGTAAAAGTAAAAGAGAAAATTAACATTAACCAGGCCAAAATGAAATAATAAACAAGGCATAAGAGAAACAAATGACCATTTCCTTTTCTTAACACGGTTCAAAACAAACAATGCACATTTCCAATATTCATTACTGTTTATAAGAATTAAGAAGTTTCAGATATGATTTTGAAAACTGCAGCCCATTTCACAGTCAGTGATAAAAAGAAAGAAACAGTTCCTTAAGACTTTTTCGTGGCAATAGCACATATATGAAGGTAAACAAACAAATCTGCAGAGAAAGAGTAGCCTAGAATTGCTGCAGGAATCCCGGAGTTTCACAGAAACATAACAAGACAGTAACGTGCAGAAGACTAATTAAGTAGTAAACATAATTAACGAAGACTTTAGAATGAGTGAAATTAATCAATTAATTAATTAAGATAGTATTAAATTAGAGAGAAATTCTTTGACACGTAACATACTTGTTGTTGAGAAGATTCTTCACAGCAACCTCAGAGCCATCTTGGAGAACACCTCTGTACACCACACCATACCCTCCCTCCCCAATCACATTCTCCTGTGCAAACCCCCGCGTCGCAACTTCCACTTCCCTCATGCTATACCACCTCCCCCACCCTATGTTTGGATCCTCCACAACGGACACGTCACTCTTCCTCATCATCATCATCGTTCCAATCTCAACCCTGATCTCCGCCGCCTCCTTCTTCTTCGGATCAACCTCGTCACCAGCAGCAGAATCATTCTCAATCTCACTCCGCGTCTGTTCGGAGGAGCGCGTGAGATTGAGATCATCCAAGCCCTTATTAACCTCCGCGATCTCCTTGGAAACCAGAGGTATGGTTCCGGAGCTGTTGTGGTGCTTCTGCTTCGTTAGCAACTTGCGCTGCTTCTTGTTGCAGCTTCGGCTCCCTCTGAAGCAGAGGAAGATTAGGACCCCAATTATCACCACGATCACGAGGAAAATTCCAGCTAAAACGACAACCTTCAAACTCATGAGTGAGGTTGTTGTTGCCTCCGAGTGCGACATTGGTGTGTGTGAGGAATGTTAGAGTGAAATGTTTGGTAGATATGTGGAAATTCTAGTTGTTGTGTGACATTGTGGTGATTTTGGAGAAGTTTTAAGCATCGAAGAAGGGGAAAAGGGGAAAACAGAGAGCGAGTGGGGTTTCAACGGATACAAACGCGAAAAAACAAACGAAAGGGGACTCGGACTCTGTTGTTGTTGTTTACTGGAGTTTGGAGTGGGACCATATTATTACGGGAATGCCACTCTCTCCCTCACACTCACTTCTAACGTAATATGATGAAAATATCCTCTCATGGAGGAAGACAATTTGGGACGGTGGGGACTGTTGGCTAATTAGGAGGCTTCATCATTGCATGTTTAATGGTCCACTTGAAATTAATTAATTATGTTCATGTTATTACCAGTGAGTGAGACCCGCTTTCTAATTGTTATTTTTTTTTGTTTTTTGTTTGGTTCTGGCACGCTTTCTAATATAACTCCTTTATCTAATTGTAAATGTTAGTTAATCCCCTTCTAACGTGAATATTTTTTTGATCACGAATTTTTCAAAATCGAATCATATGGTACATGTAATGACAATAGAATAAGCTGCTTAAATTGTTTTTTAATCTCAGCTTTAAAAATACTCTGTCTTGCCCTGCGATTCCACCAAACGAATGGTCTTTTATATGTTCGTTTATTTATTTTTTTACAAATTTAAAAAATAAAATATCGCCATCTTCAGTATCGGAATTTATTATTTTAAAAAATGAACCAGGTGACTTTCTTTTGATGAAATGAATGAACCAGGTGACTTAATACAAAGGAATATTAAACATTTCATTAATTGTTTAAAGTGAACAAATATTAAAGTTTTTTGTCATTTTAATTGAATAAATATTTTTTTACAATTTATATTTTTATTTCCTTATTTAGTGTTTAAGCATACTTATAAGTTCGTTATGTCTATTAATTTCCAAAATGGGTTTTGAAAAATGAAAAAGATATTCTATTGTCCATTTTACTTCAAATTAAATTTGAAGCTAAATTGAATTTTGAAAATGTTACATAAGAAAAATTAAACATCATACAAAATGGGCTTAGTAATCTAAAAATACTTTTCAAAGTACAAACATGCTTGGAGTTGGCTAACACTTGCATATTCCAAGCTCAACCTCTAGGCTCTAGCTTTGTCTCGTTTTGATCTCATGATTTTTTTAAAAAAAAAATCATGATAACAATTTTAGATATGTATATAAAATCCAAAGTATCATGCACTATTGTATAGGGGTGTTTAAAACCGAACCGATCCAAAAAAACTAACCGCAAACCGATCTAAAAAAACCAAAAATCAACAAAAACTATTTTTTTGGATGTCTTTCGGATGGTCTTTTTGCAAAATCGAACCGAACCACTCGGATTTCGAATCTCTTTACTAAAACTGAACCGATCCAAACCAAACCGCAATTTATAATGTTATTCCTTTTGAACTTGTTTAAATGTATTTTAAATTGTAAATTGTTGTCTAACATATGCTATTAATTAATTATTTGTGTGCGAATTTATTTTTGCAAGTATTATGTGTGTTAAATATTAATTCATAGCGGCCTTTTTGTGTGTGTGTTAAATATTATTTCACATTTTTTATCTCATTTAGTTAATAATTGTCTTTTGAAAGTATTGTTTTCTATAACCGTTTTTTTAGGAATCACCTTTGTGTTTAAATATTGGCTTTAGAAATGATAACCCAACGAAAATTATTAAAATGAAAGTCGTTGATTGGTATTTGATAATATATTAGAAGTAAAACGTAAGCAATATAGCATTGTAGTTGATATTTTTTTAAAAAAAAATTACAACCACAAAAATCGAAAATCGATCCAATCTAAACTGCATTGTTTTGGATCGGATCAGATTTTTTTTTTGAGAAAGCAAACCGAACCGAACCGCATGCTCTTTTAAACTTTGGATCGGATATTTTTTGTCTCAAAATCGAACTGAACCGAGCCGCAAACACCCCTACTATTTCGTACTCTTATACTCCACTAATAATATTCTTTATTACTTTCTTATCCACTCTCTTTTTATAATATTTACAAAACTTACCTCTAGTCTTATTTATAAGAAACAAAAAAAAGTTTTTCTTTAGTTCTTTTTATAAGAAATAATATTTTGTTTTTATAAAATTAATTGTTTCTTTTTAATTTTACTCTTATTAATTATCACACCATATTTAGTTGTCATTGATTATACAATGTCATTTTTAGCCATTTAATGTAAGGATATTTCAGGAACAAAATTAAAATTGTAACATCATTAATAAAAAATAATATATTTCAATGCATTTTTTGGTCTGTGTAATTTTTGTATTATGTTTCTTATAAATAGGATTGCATCGATGTAGTACTCTCTTTATTAATTACATATTGAAGAGTGTTTTTGATTAATATTATCCAAAAAAAAATTATTTTGTCTAACATACTCCTTCAGTCCCACAATAATAGTCTTTTTAACAAAGTAAAAATGTCCCAAAATAATTGTCATTTTATCTTTTTCAATCAAGCATTAACTATTTTTTTTCAATTTTATCTCAAATAATATTTTTCAAAGTGTTGCATTGGTTTTTGAGCAATATAAATAATAACGTTAACTTGGTAAAATTGTTATCCACACTCATTCATTTATTGTATTTTTTAATCTGTGTAGAAAAACTTAAAAGATTATTATTATGCAACAGAGGGAGTTAAGGAAAAAATATATCTAAACATAAATCATGTTAATTAGAGTAAACTCATTTTAAGCAAATTTAGTTTGCAAAATGAGTTTAATTGAAACTTATTTATATAAAACTTTAATCCAAACACTCCATCTCCATATTTAATACCACGTTTTGATATTTTGGACTTCGAATCGGAGCCAATGGACTAGTTTCTTGGAACACAATCACCCGATATTTGCAATTGGATGTATTATTATTATTATTATTATTATTATTATTATTATTATTATTATTATTATTATTATTATTATTATTATTATTATTATACATTTCAATTTGATTGGATCGTGAATTCGTGATTCCACGTGAACGTGATTATAACACCTAACCTAATTCATCACCACCAAACGATTTGTTTATGAATATTGTAATATTCTCTTGCTTGCAGTGGCGGAGCCACGTACATTTGAGGGTGGACACATGTCCCCACTCAACTTTAAAAAATCCTATTTATTATCTAATTTTTTTTAATTTTAACCCCACTAAAATTTTATTTTTGCCCCCATTCCTCAGTTCTTATCTAAAATCTTATTTTTACCCCCCACTCCTCGTCTCTCATTTCTCTCTCCCTCGTGAGTTGTGACACACTCAATAGTCAGTACGTTGGCTCAACAATGTTGGGTAGTTATTTGTATAATAGAGGAAATTTCAAAAAATGAAACATGAAACTTCCGATTTTGAACAATGAACACAAGATTTCAAAGTTTGAGAAGGCTTACTTACCACTACACCACAAATAGTAGTTGTGTGTTAATGGATATTTAAAATATACTATATTTCCTATGAGCCAAAATATAAGAAAAAAAATCTCTCTATTTGAAGGACTTAAATATAAGCAAATTTCTACTAACCTACCTTATTTATTATCCTATAATGTTATTATGCCAAATATACTTTTTTATTAATTCAAATTTTGTGGAACATCTACAATAAATAAGATTAATGGTAGTTTAGTAAATATAGTTCATTTTTCATATAAAATCAAGAAAACTAAATGAGTTTAACAAACATTTTTAATCTGTGTGAAGTTAGATATTCTTGTTTATAATTGAGTCCAGAGTAGTATATATTTATATATGTTTCCTCAATATAAAATTTATAAATTTAATATATACTAGTTTATTCAGTTTAACAAGTGACTTCGACCAATGATCCACCAACCTAGTGCCTGGACCGAGTCGATGATCGGTTTGAGTTTAATAATAACATTGATCTTGACCATAAGTTACATGTATATCGTTAAATATATTATATATACATATTTTTTCAATTTTGACTCTCTAAATTTCTATTTTTGCCCTTATCATAGCTCTTAATTCCACCAAGCTATCAATCTCTCCACTCAACTCTCCTCTCTCTCTCCCCCTCATCTCAATCTCTTATATATCTCCCTCATCTAGAAAACCTGAACACATTCTTCGCTCAACCGCCATTGGACCACCGCAAAAAAATTGCCCCCACTAACCGAGGGTCCTAGATACGCCACTGCTTGCTTGACAATTAATTTTGCAAACTGACATGTATAGCTCCACTCAGGTTGGGCTCTTCTCCATTTGTTTTTCCCTCTATTTCTTCCATTATTATACTTTTGGAAGAAACAAATTATATAAATGTGAAACATAAACAGTGAAGTATACCATTTATTGTATTTATTTTCCCAAAAATATAATAATGAAAAAAATAAAAATAAATAAATAGAGAGAATCTTAACTCGCTCCACTCCAGCATGAAAATAAACACAATTGTGACTTTTGGATTTGTTCCATTTAATTTATTAATTATTCCCTCCTGACTCGAGAGGTATAAGTAAATGATTGAAATGTGATAGACTCAAATACTTTTACCCTGTGTTTGGTATGATAGAAGTTGGGGCGAGAGAGTTGGGGAAGCGAGAAGTTGAAGAGAAAGATTGAACTTCCATCGTTTGGTACAGAAGAGAAGTAGGAAAGAGAGATTAAAAACCTGTGGGTCCCACACAAATCTCAATCTCTCCTGATTTGCGAAGAAATAGAGGAGAGACGGGGTATTTTTTTCTGTTTTCCTTTTTTACCCTGCTCTGCATGTCCTTTTTACTTTTTATCCAGCATTAATTAATTATATAATATTCATTTAGTTGAAGGGTATTTTTGTCTTTTCAAAGAAATTATCATTTTTCTCTTCTCACTTTCTATCAAACCAAACGAAGAGAGAGAGAAAAATACACTTCTTTATCTTCTATTTCTTCTCTCTTTTTCTTATACCAAACAATACAATAATTCTACTCTATTTCTCACATTTTTTTCTCTTCTCATACTCTTTCTCACATCTTTCTCTCTTCTTTATTTCTTCTCACAACCAATCAAAACATTAAGTAAATCTTAATTGATTGCCCTCTATTTAATAATTTTTTCTACAAATTTTTTTATTTGGATCAAGTTAACAATACCCAGTTACCCACTAAAGTAACGGACCTCATGAATAGTGAATAATGAATATAAATCTGAACTAGATATTGGGAAATGACAAAAAGACCTCTCACCCAGTTAAACGCAGTATGCCAAATCTTAAAGGTGAAACTCAAATTGGCAGAATAACCAGATATGGATTTTAATGTTGTGTTAGTATTTGATGACGAACATATTATCAAAATATATGAGCATGTTGAAAAATGTTGTGGTATCAATATATTTCAGTGTGTAAGGATTTCCAGCTCCACTGCCTCTGTGTTTCTTTCATTGTGTCGATGTTATGTTATTGTCCGATAATGACGCGGGTCACCTGCATGTGCCAAATTGCCAAACAATGTGCTGAAATGATTATTATTTTGACTATTAATGAAGCAAAATACAATTACAGTCCACCCAAACACCCTGGACGATAGAGTTAATTTTAACAAATAGGAGGAAGCCAGAAAATACAGACCAACTGAAAGGGTAATGGTATTTTAAATTTTAAAAATATAAATATAAAATTTAAAAAACAAATATTTAAAATTATGAATAATAGTATATATCAAAGGCACTTTGTTAGTTTTATGGTATTTCTATACAGGTTTTATTCCATAAATATTTTTTAATGATTTTATAATCTTTTTTTTTCCTTTGCTGAAAATGACTGTATGATCTATGATTTCTATTTTCTATACACCCCATTTTATAAAATAAATGATAGTTCTCTAACTTAGACATGCAAATACAGTAATTGGATGGAAATGGCATCATAGTGGTGACATTTTAGGACCTTTTTGGTTTAGATTTTCATCATCCTCTAATGGGAGAAAAATGCCTCCTGAGGCACGTTAGTGAAAGGAGCTATGAGCCTCCTTCCTATGAACATTGGTGTGTTTGAGAGTTTTGGAGAAAAAAAGAAGGTTTGTTATTAATATTTTACTTATTTGAGTGTTTAAAAAGTATGTGAAAACTTTCCAAAGTCATATCTCTAGTGTATTTTTTAGTTTCTCAAATTGGAGGTTTTTGGAAATGTACTAAAGGGGAGGACTTTTGAGGGTTTTAAAATGTTTTCTCCATCCTTCTCCCCTATCTATACAACTAAAATATTGGAATAAACTCATCTTCTCTCCTCCAAAGATCTCCTCCCAAACACACCCTTAAGGGTCTGTTTGGGAGGGGAGGGGACGGGAGAGTTTTGACATCTCAAGGGAAAAGTGAAGGGGAATGAAATGAAGAATACCCCCTACCTTGCATAGATGATTATTTTTTAATGAAAAAAATCAAAACCTCCAATTTGAAGGAACTCCAAAAATGTATTAAGGAAAGAATTTTAGAGATTTTTGGAGGGTTTTCAAATGTTTTCAATATCTCTCTCTCTCTCTCTCTTTTTATAAAACTAAAATATTATTATAAATCCTCTCATCCCCTTTCCTCCAAAAACTTAATAGATAACTAACATTTGAATCTTGAATCTTGTAATTTAAATATGTATCAGCAGTAGCTTTAGCTAATTCTGTTACACTAGCGCACCCTTATCTCATCCTTTGTGCATCCTTTGTGTAACTAATCTCCCTATTTATGTAACTCTACTATCATATGAATAGATAACAATTCACCATTCAGTTTCATATCTCTTTATGGTATCAAAGCTGCTCGCTTAACAGCAACATCAATCCAACCTTTTTTTCCAATGGCCTCCATTCCTACCTCTGAAAACAATGATGTCTCTACAACTGGCTCTGGCTCTCAGCCAGTTGTCACCACACTCTCTGCTGGTGGTTCTCAGTCTGTCACTGCGCTCTACACGCAGGCCTCTATCAAGCTGAACAGCTCAAACTACCCCGCTTGGAGGGTACAATTGAACGCCCTCCTTGTGGGCTATGATCTCATTGGCTTCGTTGACGGCACCAATACGTGTCCTTCACCTACTCATCCTGATTATCTCTATTGGAGGAGGCAAGACCAGCTCATCCTCCATGCAATCATCTCCTCTGTTGACCAGAATGTGGTCACCATGCTTGGTAATGTGAAAAACGCCAAGCAAGCATGGGATGTTCTCAACAAAATGTTTGCTAGCAAGACTCGTGCTCACATCATGTATCTCAAAGAGCGCTTCTCTCGCTTCACCAAAGGCACCAAATCGATGTCAAAATACCTGCATGGCATCAAGTCCCTCTCGGACGAGTTGGTTGTAATTAACTCCCCTCTGGATGATGTTGATCTTGTCATCCACACACTCAATGGACTAGGCTTAGAATATCGTGAAGTCTCTGCAGCACTTCGCACCCGTGAGAATCCCATTGGCTTTGAGGAACTCCATGATCTCCTCACTGATTTTGAAAGCTATCTACAACGAGATGATTCCACCACGAACTCTGCACCCATTGCCACTGCCCATGCTGCCCACAAGGGAAAACAGTCTTCCCATAAACGTGGGAATGCAACAGGTCACTCATCCAATTCCTCAAGTGGTCGATCTACATCCCCTGGGTCCTACAAACGAGTCATTTGTCAATACTGTGAGAAACCAAGGCACACTGCTAAAGTTTGCTATCAGATCCATGGACATCCACCAAAGCACCCACAAGGCCCTTCTGCGCATCATGCTAGGACTCACATTGCTGCCTCAAATTGGATCATGGACTCAGGTGCCACCCACCACATCACTAATGATCTTGAGCAGCTTCATCTCACCAATCTATACAATGGTACCGAGCAGCTCATTGTAGGCGACAGTTCAGGTTTGTCTATTGCCCACACCGGTAAAACCTTTCTAAACACCACCTCTCACAAACTTCACCTCCCTCATGTTTTGCATGTACCATCTATAGCCCAAAACCTTCTATCTGTTTCGTCGCTCTGTCAAACTAACCCAATATCTATTGAATTTTTCTCTAATTGTTTTTTGGCGAAGGATTTGAAGACAAGGGTGCCTCTGCTCAAAGGACAACATACAAATGGCCTCTACCACCTTCCGCAACCACTATCCCATCCCAAAGCCTATGTCACTACCTCCACCACCCATCCTCCATGGCATCACATCCTTGGCCATCCATCTCAACGTATCTTGAGACATCTGACATCTTCCAATAAAATAAAGGCGAGCACACAAGTTCCATGCATCTCGTGTGAAAGTGCAAAGAGTCAGAAGCTTCCGTTCATCACTTCGAGCCTCAGAAGCCAAAGGCCTCTTGAACTCATTTATACAGATGTTTGGGGTCCAGCTCCAGTTAGGTCTTTAGATGGTTTTTCTTATTATTTAATTTTTGTTAATCATTTCTCCAAGTACATTTGGTTGTACCCATTGAAAAATAAGTCTGATGTCTCAATAATATTTCCTACCTTTAAAAATGTTGTTGAGAAGTTCTTTAATTTACCGATTATCTCTTTGTACTCTGACAATGGGGGGGGGGGAGTTCTTAAAACTAAAATCATACTTGTCCCAGCATGGTATATCACACTTCACCACACCTCCCCACACCCCGGAGCTCAACGGCACAGCTGAACGTCGTCATCGACACATCGTTGAAACTGGACGTGCTCTACTTCATCATGCCAGCCTTCCCCCACAATACTGGAGCTTTGCATTCACTATAGCGGCTTACTTAATCAATCGATTACCGACTCCGGTTCTCAACATGCAGTCACCGTTTCAGGTTCTACATAACAAAACACCCAACCCGAAGCACCTACACTCCTTTGGGTGCTTATGTTTCCTATGGCTCAAACCCTATGCGAACAACAAACTGGAACCACGATCCAAGCCATGCATCTTCATCGGATACTCCCCTTCACAATACGCCTACAAATGCATTTACCCCAGCTCTAACAAAATATACATATCCCGCCATGTCACCTTCCATGACACCACCTTTCCATCCACTACACTCACTAACCACCCACTGCCTCAACCGACCCACCATTTACCACTTTCCCAACCCCTACATTTGTATCTTCCACACCAATCACCTTTGGCCCCAACCAACAACGAACCAGCACCTCCAGAAACAAGGGACCCAACACCCACACCGTTAGTAGAGGCACCTTTGCACTCAGGTTCTCCACCAGGTAACATTTCATCACTCTTTTCTCCTTTAAATATAAATTCGGAGCCCACTAACCCCCTTGTAGAGTCCGCTGTACCGCAGCGCCTACACCCCATGGTGACTCGGTCACAGAACAATATATTCAAGCCCAAACGTGCCTACACAGTAACGAAACACCCACTACCTGAGAACCTAGAGCCTTCCAACGTGCGCCAAGCAATGCAGCATGCACATTGGAGGAAGGCAATTGCAGAGGAATTTGATGCTCTTGTCAGAAACGGCACATGGTCCCTTGTCCCTAAACCCAAAAATTAGAATATTGTTGGGTGCAAATGGTTGTTTCGAATAAAAAGGAACCCAGATGGATCAATAGCCCGCTACAAGGCGCGCTTAGTAGCCAAGGGATTCACCCAATGTCCAGGTGTGGATTTTCAGGAAACCTTTGCTCCAGTCATCAGACCCCAAACAATCAAAATAATTCTTACTCTTGCTCTTGGAAGTCGCTGGGCCATGCACCAACTGGATATCAATAATGCTTTTCTGCAAGGTACACTCACAGAGCAGGTATTCATGCATCAAACTCCTGGACTCAAAGACCCTCAACACCCCGACTATGTTTGCCGCTTGCATAAGGCCATCTATGGTCTCCGACAAGCTCCGCGAGCATGGCACGATGCCTTGAAGTCATTCATCACTTCCTATGGCTTCATTACAAGTAAGAGTGATCCATCCCTTTTCATTTACAGATCGGGCTACACCATAGCTTACTTCCTTGTCTATGTCGATGACCTTCTACTCACTGGCAATGACAATAAATTCCTAGCTGGGTTCATTGAATCTCTCTCCCAACGATTTTCACTCCAGAACATGGGGTCCCCACACTACTTTCTGGGCATTGAATTAATCCCTACATCATCAGGCATGTTCTTGTCACAACACAAATACATTCGTGATCTCCTCGAGCGGTTTGACATGGAGGGGGCGAAACCTTCGCCCACCCCTCTCTCTCAGGCAACCACTCTTCAACTTCATGATGGTACCCCGGCTACAGATCCAACTACATACAGACAAATGATTGGAGCACTTCAATACTTGAGCCTCACGAGACCTTATGTCTCTTTCTCCATCAATAAGTTATCACAGTTCATGCACAAACCGACGTCGTTGCACCTTCAACATCTCAAACGTCTCCTGCGTTACTTAAAACACACCATCGACTTTGGCATCCTACTCAAACAGCCCAGTTCCTTCAATTTAATAGCTTACTCCGATGCTGACTGGGGTGGAAACTCCGATAATCGCACGTCCACTTCCGCTTATATCATCTTCTTTGGAGGCAACCCCATCTCATGGCTCTCGAAAAAGCAATGCACCGTGGCGCGTTCATCAACGGAAGCTGAGTATAGAGCTGTTGCAATAGCCACTACAGAGGTTATGTGGCTCACAAACCTTATTTCTGAATTACATGTTCTTATAACAGGACCTCCCAAACTGCTTTGCGACAATATTGGTGCAACGTACGTCTGCTCCAATCCGGTTATGCACTCTCGCATGAAGCATATCTCTCTTGACTATCACTTTGTAAGGGAGCAAGTTCAAGCTGGCAAATTGCAAGTCTCGCATGTTTCTACCAAGGACCGACTCGCAGATTTTCTCACAAAACCTTTGGCTGCCACTAGATTTCGGGATCTCACAGACAAGATGAAAGTTACCGATGGTAACTTCATCTTGAGGGGGCGTAATAGATAACTAACATTTGAATCTTGAATCTTGTAATTTAAATATGTATCAGCAGTAGCTTTAGCTAATTTTGTGACACTAGCGCACCCTTATCTCATCCTTTGTGCATCCTTATCTCTTACTGATATTGTGTAACTAATCTCCCTATTTATGTAACTCTACTATCATGTGAATAGATAACAATTCACCATTCAGTTTCATATCTCTTTAAAACTCACTTTCAAACAAACCCTAATTGATTTGGACGTAAATTTTCTGACCCAAATAGTTCCAATTGAGCTCATTCCTAAAGTAAAAACATATATTAGTAGTACTATGGCCCTAATTAGATTGATTTATGTAAATTTTATTTAAATTTATCTACTGACATAAGCATTTGTGAGTATGCTTAGTAAAACTTATAAAAACATCTTATGACTGATTTATAAACTATTTTAAGCTTATTTTCATAAGTTCTCCAAAAAAATTTATTAAAATAATTTATAACTTATATAAAATCAATTTTATCACATCCTCTCTTTGATTTAAAAATAACTTATATCATAACAACTTAAATAAGTTGTTTTATCCTGATTTCAATGCGTCAAAGCCATATGAACACGAGAGGTCCACTGCCCGAATTAGGGACCCACTTTGTAACGTGGCATCGCTTTCTAGTTTCTGGGCTAGACGTGGCACCACGTGATTGTGTGTTTATTTATATTTATTTCTTTAATTTAATAATGTTTTAAGAAGATAAAACGGACGAGGGTGCAAAGTCATCCATGATAATTCAGAAGGTGCCCCTAGATAAGATAAGATAGTTTATTTCAACTATCAGTTGATTCAGTTCGACCTTATCCACACTGTTAAATTAAACTTAATTATATGCATTTCATACTGTCATTGCTCGTGATGAATCATTGCGTCTCTTGCTGCTAAACTGTAATGTATACATTTTCACCCTATTTGCGTGCATAACCTTGGATGTTTAGTAAGTCCAGAATTTCTCAAACAAAAAAAATAATGGTATGTTTGAATTGACTTATGCAGAGCTTATGAACACAGTTTATGACTGATTCATAAGCTGTTTTGGGCTTATTTTTCATAAGCTATCCAGGATAGCTTATCAAAACAGTTTATGACTTATATAAAATAAATTTCACTATAATTTTTCTTCGATTATAAAAGTAGCTTATACAACTTATGCCATAAACAGTAGATAAACTTGTTATCCAAACAGGGCCTAACTCCAGAACTAAATTTCAATTTCAATGTTCAAGACAAAACTAGAAAATTCTGTAAATAAAAAACACAAAACTAGAAAATAAATTCGTAAAAAAGACAAGAAATTGAAATGAGGATAAGGAATATAAAAATAGGTTGAAATTTATTGAATCTGATATGCACTCAATTTAAAAAATAGAACTCTTTATTTTTTGAGTTTAACATATATACTCTATCGGTGTAAAATAGTTTTACATTTACAATCAATTGACATTCATTGTTTTGCCAACCATTTATTAATTAAAATAGATTGTAAATCTCTTATCATAACATGAGGGGGAGGGGAAAAATGAAATAAAATTTATTTTTTAAAGAGGAGAAAAAAGTACATACCAAAGGGAAAAGAAAAAGACAATCCAGTCTATTTTTAAGTGCATGAATAAAAGAAAAGAAAAGAAACCATTTTGTCCCCGCGCTGATTAATCTATATCCAATCCATTTCTCCCAACACAGAAAAATCTTCATCATCTTCTTTCCTTCCAATTCAACCATTTCCCATTCTAATTCCGTTCTTCAATTCAATGATTCCCACCGCCGGCATTCCCAGGAAGAGGCAGCGTACCACCGCTACCCGCGATTCCTCCACCGCTGCATGCATCAACTCCTCCCTCTCCCTCTCCGACACAACCCTAACCCCTCAAAACCCCCACCGTGGCTCTCCGACCACCACTACCGTCGACTTCGCCGCCGCCGTCTTCTTCAACGACGCATCCACCGCAGACGTCGTCCTCCGTCTCTTCACCGACGCCGTCTCCCCGCCGGAATCCTCCCCTTCCTCCGTCGACTCCGCTTCGATCTCCGACCTCCACGTCTACCTCCACTCAAACATCCTCCGCCGCTCCAAATACTTCTCCGCCCTATTATCCGACCGATGGATCGGCCACGTCCCTCATCCACCATCGCCGGAGCACTCCTCCGACCACCACAACCACAACGAACTATTCCGCCTCAACCTCGGAGTCCAACCCACTCCAGGCTCAATCCAAAACCACCTAACGGTTCTGGAGCTTCTCTACACGAACGACTTCACCACCGCCGTGGAAAGCGCTTCCACGGCGCTGGATCTACTCCCGGTGGCGCTGGAGCTTCTCTTCGAGGATTGCGTTCGCTGGTGCGTTCGCTATCTGGAAGCAGTTCCATGGACGGAAGAGGAAGAGAACAGGGTGGTGAACCTGATCCCATTTTTAAGCGAGGAAGAATCGAAGGAGCTTTTGGCTAGGGTTTCACCGGTTGGGGAAGACGCGTGCGAGGCTATGCTACAAGGGCTTGTATCTTCAGCTATGAACAATTACCAGAACACTGCGTTCGTGAAGGCTTTCGTTGGGAAGATACTGAGGGATTTGTCTTCGAGGGAAACAGCGAAGAGGGTGTTGGAGAAGGCTTTTAAGAGTAGCCTAAAGACGGTGAAGGAATCACTTGAGGATTATTCGAGTCCTGTTTTCAGAGGGGACCACAATGAGACGGAGGCGATTCAGCGGTTGAATCTGCATAAGGCTTCTACTAATGGGAAGCACTTGCTGTGGCTGGTGGAGAGGATGATTGAGCTCAGGGTTGCTGACGTGGCGGTACGTGAGTGGAGCGAACAGGCTGCGTTTACTGCTGACTTGCAGAGGGCGTTTCGGGATGATGCGTGGAGGAATATTGTTCCTGGTCTCCCTGCTGTTATTCTTCGTTGCACTTCCAAGCTTGCTCATGCTGTTTGTGCCGGCACCATTTTGGCTTCTACCCAGGTACCGTTTAGCTATCTATGTTCTTCTAGTGTGTATCTGTTTGTGTGTTTGCATGGAGAATGTGGGGGATTGAGGCGAGGGGCACTGTGCAATGCTAGTTCAAGAAAGATTTTCATGATTGTTACATCAATTTTGGGCCTGTTTGGATTGGCTTATGAACAACTTATTTTGGCTTATCTACCATTTGCGAGTGTTTGAGATAACTTGTAAAAATAGCTTATGACTAGTCCACAAGTTGTTTTTAGCTTATTTTCATAAACTATAGCTTATCAAAATGGCTTATGCGGAGCTTATGGGTTACATAAGTTCTCATACAATAAACACTTATGTCATAAGCACTTAAATGAGTTGTTTATCCAAACAAGACAGCATTTGGATCTGGTTTGCCTACAGACACGTATTCACGCAGTCAGTGTATCACGCAGTCAGTGTATCGTGACCTTTAGATTGAGAGATTGGTTGGCTAGTTCGTATTTTAAATCCGATTTTACTCCTAAGATTGTGAGCCGTCCGGCTGTCCGATCTCGATCCGCTGAGTGCGCAAATGTGGGAAACCCTGATTGCAAGGATTCTATCTAACTAATAAGCTCCTCATCTAACTTCGATTCGAGCACTGATAAACTTATAAGGTGTTTTTCTTAAGTTAAGAACTGAATTCAATAGATGTAAGGTATTTTTCTCGAGTCTGAAATTAAATCCTGATTAGGCCTTAGAAGCAATGTAGTGAAATGGCACCTGAACTGCAATAAGGATTCAGTTCAGCACCTCTAATAACTTCCTAATTGCAATGCCATAGGGGTAAAATAGTTGGGATGTTAAGAAATAACTAGCCGTCTGCTTCTTGGTCTTTTGGGATTGAGTTTTGTAGCACATCTTTTTGGTTCGAGACTTCAAAAGTTACTTTGATCTGACTAGTGTGAGTGTTTGGAAAGTTGATTTAGAATGAGCTTGATTTTGCAAAATTTGTTTTGTTGGTTAAAATTAAGTTTAAAATGAAGTGATTTGTGTTTATATGTTTTTGCTTTTTATTTTAGTTTGAAGTAAAACTCATTGTAAAATTTGTAAACGGTATATTTTATCACTATTACGCTACTACGCTTGCTTTGAAGAGCAAAAGAAATGTTGGTTTATAGCAACTAAAGATGTTTATTTTTTTTTTCTCAAAATTGCGAATACTTCCTTCACGATATTCGAATGTCAGACCTTATTTTAGGAATTGCCTTCGACTAACATATTCTCTTTTATTTTTAGGCAAAATTGCACTTTTGGTCCTACAATTTATTTATTTGTTTCAATTTGGTCCTATAACTTTTTTTTTGTGTCAAGTTGGTCCCTTGATTTCGCGAGTGTTTGATGATGATTTTTAGTGTACATATCTCTCTGTGTGCTTATTGAAATGTTGTGTTCTTTGTTTCATATGAAAGTAGACAAAAAGTATTTCAATTTAGGCTTTGGAATGACCTAATTTGAACATGTATTGGATTAGAAATTGTTCTCTCAAGTTAGATATGTACACTTTTTCAGATGCTGTTAGTCCCAGAAAAACAGTGACTTCATATTAGAAATTTATTCTTCATCCAAAACTTGAGAGAACAATTTCTAACCCAATACATGTTCAAATTACATCGTTCCAAAGCTTAAATTGAAATACTTTTTGTCTACTTTCATATGAAACAAAGAACACAACATTTCAATAAGCATACAAAGAGATATGTACACTAAAAATCACCATCAAACACTCGCGAAATCAAGGGACCAATTTGACACAAAAAAGTTATAGGACCAAATTGAAACAAATAAATAAATTGTAGGACCAAAAGTGCAATTTTGCCTTATTTTTATTATGAATGTTATGCTTGAGTGGAAGCAAAATAGTCAAATATTGATTGTTTTCTTCTTTTTCCAATGGTGTGGGTGCATTTCACAGATACCCTAGCGCCCTTTGCCTTTGTTGTTTTGAATAAAAGGTTTTAATTGCCATAAATTCGATGCTTCCTTTTCATTTGATACTGATTTTTAGTCATCTGATTTGCACACGCTACTATCTGGCCATATATTTTAATTCTTTTTCCAATTGAACACTTGCATCTTCATCGGCCCTATGATACTACTGCATATTCATGCTTATTTCTCTACTCTATTCAGGTGAGAAGGAAACTTGTAGAAGATTGGCTTCCTGTGTTGGTTGTATGCAAAGACAATGTTTCACCAGTATCACCCAGCAACAAATCGTTATATCTAGAGCTGGAAGAAACATTTTTGCGAATCATCTCCACATTGCCCATGTCAGATGCTCAAGAACTGTTGCAGCGGTGCCTCAGCTTCTCGACCCGAAATGTTGAAGATTGTCCTCACTTGGTCACAGCATTCAACACCTGGTTCCGGCGTGCAGCCCAACCCTTCAAACCAGATTGTCTCTTTGATCAATAAAATACCCGTTCTGCTGCACTTGCACCTTTGTTGGTTGGCTTCGCCAATGTTGTGTATATGTCTATACTAACTTTGTTCAGAAACCTGAAGTTAAACATTGTACAGATAACTGTGTTCTAGGACGAACAACAACCAAGATACTTTAGACCTTGTCCTCTGAGACCGGTGGTTGTTGGCGTGGCTAGTGGGTTCCTTCAAATGCAAGATTTTAGTTGCATGTATTTCTCGGTTGAAACGGTGCTTAGGAAGTTTTGGGTCAAAATGAATATACCAGCTTTGATTTTACCTTAAGGTCAATAAACTCAAGCTTTTTAGTTTGAAGTATCATGGTGACAGTGAGCATTAAATTTATGATCCTATTTAAATTACTCAAGTTTACAATATTTCAATCGTAAATTTGACTTAGAAGTTTACATATTTTAAAAACAGGATTTGAAACACGTCTTAATAATCAGACGTATTGAAAAGGCATACTCGTAAGTAAATTCAATCATTTAACTTTGCAAAATGTAAATGAAAGTAATAAATAAAACAACATAATAGTCGATTCAATTGTTATACTTAATTATACGCTTATTTTATAGCTTAACAAAACAGAATTGAGGCTAAAATCATGTGTACCTTTTAGATTCGCGACCTAGCTCGTAGAATTGAGAGTTAAATAATTGAGTTAAAGCTTACTTAAACTCATAAAAGTTTGATAGAAAAGAGAGTTTACATGCAATTTAACTTGTTTCTGTGTCCTAAGATCGTAAACTTGTAGAAGTATCAAGTACCTTTGTCACATTCAGAATTTAAAGGACTTGCTTTTTAAAATTTCAATTATAAAAGTAATGTACAAATTAAGTTTGATATGGATTGATTAACAACGATGCACGGGTGGGCAAGGAATTCAGTTCGATGCAATTGCCCCAGCAGAAGTTCAAGGCTACTACTGGTACAATTTGAAAGGATCATTTAACATTCAATTCATTGCTCGTGGCTCTGAAGGAATTCGTATGATACTTCTGGGTTTTACAGGATTTGTTTAATTGGTACAGATTTTATTTTTGGTCATAATTCAATTGGTAAAGATTAAAACACATCACTTGCAAGTCATAGATAGATCGTGTAAACCATAGCTGAGGCTTATCTCATGCCGTTCTTGGAATGTGATTACTTTTCACTATCATAAAATTTTCCAAACCAAAAGAAATTGCAATGGAGTAACTTTCCCATGTCATAAATTTTTCCAAACTAAAAGAAAAATGATATTACTACAAGTTAAAGTACCTTTAAATACGGGCGTAATTTTTTCTTCCATGTCAAAATTCTTCATACAGATTTGTATCAAAAAAAAAAAATCTTCATACAGAAATTGAACTAATCCACATGTACTGTTCGATCTTAGAAAAGAAAAAAAAAATGAATGACAAGAAATACATTAGACATGCATGAATGGATCATTTTAGTCAATTCCAAGACGACATATTGAGTTTTTCTTTATAAGGCCAAGATCCACCGGCAAAAATCATGAAACATACACGGTTTAGGATAATATCACTTCGTAAATTCAAAAAACAATTAAAAATAAGAAGTCATCAATCAAGCTTTATGCACTTAAAGGACCAAATAAATTCAGATCAAAATCAAAATTGAAAAAACAACACGAGTGTAATTATAATTATCTCCTAACCATACTTTGGGTCCAAAGAGATCCCTGATGTCATCTATCCCATAAAGTATCATCGTTGGCCTGTTTTCAGGTAAAATAACAAGTTAAAATTAATTTCAGTGACGTCCATCAATAATATGTTGTACTGCATTTCCCCTATACTTTAATTTGTAAAGCATTGAAAAAAAAATAGAAATTTTACTAACCTTCCAAAAAAAATGTGTCATGTGAATCACGAGCTGGGTGTTGTTGGGCCTGGAACAAGGCATCAAAGTTCCAGAAGCTGCCATTTAAAACATTCAGATGTAAAGTTTAAAGTGGGAGCAGACATGCACTGCTACTTGCCATGCCATACACACAATGAGTGTAATCTTTTGAATTTCAATACTTTCAAAGATAAAATCTAGCATCAAAATAACACATATTAAAGCAAGAATCAAAGGATCGTGCTGATTAACAATATGATTCATGTAATTACCAACCCTATCCAAAAGCTTGTGAATTTCTTTGATTGTGGATAGTTTGCATAGGTTCAAACCACATTACCACCATTGTGCACCAAAAAATAAAAAATCAAAGACACTAGAAAATTATTGACATAGAAGTTGGAAACAACAATTACCTGCTCTCAACAAAATTATTTGTGGGCATCTCCTCAAACCTGCAACATTAGATTATCATTACAAAATGTTAAACTCGAAGGTAGAAACAAATATTTACCACAAAAGACATCAGGCTTCCATATAAAAAGATAAGACTCACCCCATACAGAGGAAAATCTGTTCCAGTTGATACTGTACCTGAAAATGAAGAAATTTCCAGAACTACTAAATACACAAAAGTATCATCAAACAACCTTTTTTGGGGGGATGAAACCATCAACAACAACAACAACAAAAGTCTTATCTTTTTTGGTGAGGTCAATTACATTGATCATACTACACAATTATGCTCTGTCAGAAAATTATCTAACGACATAATTATCTAACCACAAAATTACTAAGTTTTGGGATAGCATAATTAAATTATCTAACCACATAATACAGATTTGACAAAGTTTTATGGTGATTGTTGACTGCTTAAGACAATCTTCCTTTTTTATCCAGGCTTATGACCAGCAATGTAAAGATTGGCAACACAGCACGACACTGGTAGAGGTTTTTGTTGGATACAGGCATCACCATAATTAAAATTAAAATCATAATACATTTTATACATGTAGCATAGAGCACATATAAAAACTACTAAAAACAAATGCACAAGAAGGCACGCACAAATAAATGAATGCTTTAATGATATAAATCAGGAGTATAATAAACACTTTCCGTATCAAACTGCAAGCTTAAATACGTAAAAACAGACCATACATTTGCTTATGTTTTCCAGAATATGGATTTTTTTTTTGTATTCAATTAATCTAAAGTAGGTTGGGAAAGGAGGAAGAAGGGACAGGGGAAATATCTCCTTGCCTCCAGCAATGGATGAAGATGGCCACCCTCAAGAGGCAAACCTTTAGCACTGTAATTGTACTTTTTGAACTCTAATTCCTTCCACTCACCACTGTCATAAAGTAACACAGTATAGTCAGAGTTCGCAAGATATGATGCAAATCCACTAAAAATGTCTTACACAAAGAAGAAGCCCCCAAAGTTTAGAGTCAGTTTTAAAAAATAAAAAAAAAAGACCTCTGAAAATTATCTCGAGTTATATCAGTTATAAGTATAACTTTCTTTTCTTTTTGGAGCATAGTTAGGACCCTTTTTCACTGAGTAACCCTTCCACTTCCTAGATCATAAGATATCAAGAAGAATTTCAACAATGAAAGAATAGTCAAGTCATTTAAACCATATTCAGTATAACGGCAAAACTCTGTAGCACAATCAAGTGAAATTGTTATTACTATGGAATAATAAGCTTTCTTGCTTTGAGTGCTTTGATATATCTTTTTTTTTGGCGTAAAGGAAGTGCTTTGATATCATCTGATGAACCAATGCCCTGCATTCGCAACACATAGTAAAATTTCTAATGAGATGTGCAAATCTCACAGGAGAAACTGATAAAGAAAATGATACGTAACCCATAAAGAATTACTAGCACGCACACACACCTGTATTTGAAGAAGCAGGTCTTTGACTCTGTCTTCCACGTGTTCCACCTGCAGCAAGAAATTGGTTCATGAGAAACATTCCATGAACCAGAACCATCAAAAGTACTTCCTCCCATCTAAAAGGACATAGTTAGAATGATGATTACATACCTTCCTAGAGATGAGTTGTTTCCCCATCTTAATCCATTTGTTCTTTGCAGCCTGGGCACAGCCTATCTTAAAGACCGAAGGACCCAGCTTTTTCTGCAAGCACAAACCAACAATTAAAATTCAAATGACTTGCAGAAAAGGGTGTAATTTTGATATGATAATAACACATACAACACCACCTGAAGTTCATCTCTGGAGATACCCTCTGGTGGAATAGCCAACATGAGTTGTACTTCGGGGGATCCATCAGCAGCATACGTCTTCCCTTCATCAGTGAGCACCCATGTCTCTCTCTTAATATCCTGTGTGCACCATATAAAAACAACATACAGAAGTTATACAATACTATTAGCATTCTTCAGGGTGGAAGTGGATATATGAGGATATGATATGGTTACCCACCTGTGCACCAACGTATCTGAAACCATGGAGACTCTTTATGACGTTGACCATCTCATTGTGGTCAATGCCGCGTTCAGCCGCAAACTCACCCGAATCTCTAATCTCATCGTTCTTCTCCGGGTAACCCAGAATTGCCTCTTGCGCCATTCTCACGTCTCTCACTCACACACACACACACACACACACCACTCTCCAAACTCTCCCAACTAGGGATGGAAATAGGCTGGGTTGCTCGACACGGACCTATGACTCAGTCTATATCAGGCTCAGACTAGACTAGGTTTTTTCTTGAAATATATTAAGTCAAGACTTTTTTGAAAGCCTATGCCTAATAGACCAACCTATTTAAGTAGACGTAGGTATAATTTTTTTAAAGTATTATTATTATAAAAAAAATTGAAAAAAGGGGAAGGTGTAAATTTCAAATGGGTTTGCCCCATTTAAGTAAAAAAGCCTAAATTTGACTTAGGAGTTTACATATTTTAAAAACAGGATTTGAAACACGTCTTAATAATCAGACGTATTTAAAAGGCATATCAATCAATAATATATATATATATATATATATATATATACAGGGGATGTATCAAGTGAGAGGAGTTTTAATATGAGAGGGTGAAAAGATTAAATCTGAACCGTATAACCATACATGGATGGTTGGGATTAAAAGTTAGTTAGTAGTCACATGACCACTTAAAAAAGTCATGTGATTTTATGTTTTAATCTTGACCATTTATGGTTTGATCTTATGGCTATGATTCACTCCTCTCATCCTCTCATAATAAAAACCCTCTCACTTGATATGCTCCCTACTTTTATGCGTGTTGTCTATAGAGCAATTCTAGGCCTACATGACATTCTAAATTTGTTTTCCTCTATTTTTTTAATTATAATAAAATTAAATTTGTGCTGAGGGATCTCTCCTAAAATTTATCGTTCGGTTTTCAAATATTTCAAAAACGAAATAAAGTAGCCAAAATTTATAGATGAGATAATAAATCTTATCAAAAGAAATCAATAATATATATATTTGTGAACTCTTACTTTTACGGGTGTCGTCTATAGAGCGATTGTAGGCCTACGTGGCATTCTAAATTTGCTTTCCTCTATTTTCTTAATTATAATAAAATGAAATTTGTGTTGGGGATCTCTCCTAGAATTTATCTTTCAGTTTTTAAATATTTCATAAACGGAAGAAAGTAGCCAAAATTTATAGATGAGATAACAAATCTTATCGAAAGAAATCAATAATATATATATTTGTGAACTCTTACTTTTACGGGTATCGTCTATAGAGCGATTGTAGGCCTACGTGCCGTTCTAAATTTGTTTTTCTCTATTTTTTATTATAATAAAATTAAATTTGTGTTAGGGGATCTCTCCTAGAATTTATCTTTCGATTTTCAAATATTTCAAAAACGAAATAAAGTAGCCAAAATTTATGGATGAGATAACAGATCTTATCGAAAGAAATATACAAGGCAAAATGCGCGTGAAACAATAATCCTCTCTGAGCACTCAAAAAAAAAATCCTTTCTCTGATAATTTTATTGGCACTATTCAAATTTGTTTGACTAAGTACTCCTCTTTGAGAATTTTATAATAAACTTTCAAATTTTATCCAATCTCTCTCTCCGAGAATTTTGTTGGCACTTTGCTTTTAAAAAAAAGAATTTTATTGACACTATTCAAATTTAATTCAAATCCCTCTCACTCTGAGAATTTTATAATAAGCTTTAAAATTTTATCCAATCCTTTTTTAAAAATTATGTTAATCAATGTTTAGCCTTTACTTATAAAAAAGCAGACAAATCAAAAGCACTTAAACAAATTCCGTCATCTATTTCCTAATTCTCTTATTGGTTACTCCGGTATTATTCTACCAATTTGCTAATTAACATAATCAATTTAAATTGTGCCTGTAGGTTATGGATTAATATAGATTTTCATAATTATACATTTTAATTTACTATTTAGACATTTGGCAAGACATTGCTTTTGCCAATAATTGATATTGATATATTATATCATTTGTCACATTGTTAATCAATATTTATCCATGTTTATTACATACAAATATATATCAGTATTAAGACAAAGCAATTAACAGTTATCTTTATAATTAATGTATAATTTACATCAATTCTAAGTATCAAACTAAGGGGAGAAGAAGCCATTTCTACAACTGTTAAAGAAAAATAAATTGAATGTTCCATGTTCACAAAATAACGTTACACAAATTTTTTTTCTCTCGATAGATTTGCTCAACAGATCAAACTCAACAATAATTTTCAAGGGGTGCAAACTTTTATAACAAACCTAAAACCAAGTCTCACAATTATATTATTTTTTAAATTAATATGATATTTTAAATAGCGGGACAGGTGCAAGTGTGCAACATCCCCGCTAATTATTATTTTTTAATTTAATATAATATTTTTAAATAGCGGATAAGTGCAACATCACCATAAATATCTTTGCATTTGAAAAACGGGAAAAAACCTAAACTCGACCTCAAACCCCGTAAAGCAAGTTATTCCCGACAAAGTTCAGGTGGGTTCGGATAAATACGTGCGGATTTGAGTTTTTGACATGTTTATTCACATCAACTATTTAAATTATTTTACTACTTCAACCATAATTTATATATTTTTTCGTTGTACTCTATTTTAAAATTTAAATTATATCAAATAATTAGTGGTTACTATATGTCCCGTGCATGACATGGGTCACTACGCTAATTCTTAAATAAATTCAATCTTTTAACTTTGCAAAAAGTAAATGAAAGTAATAAATAAAACAACATAATACTCGATTCAATTGTCATACTTAATTCTACGCTTATTTTATAGCTTAGCTTAACAAAACAGAATAAAATTGAGGCAATCCATGTTGCATAGCCGAGGCAATTCAACTGAAGTTGACTAAAATTGTGCGTTTTGACTTTTGAGGCTAAATTCATGATGTGTACCTTTTAGATTCGCGAACTAGCTCGTAAAATTGAGAGTTTAATAATTATGTTAAAGCTTACTTAAACTCATAAAAGTTTGATAGAAAAGAGAGTTTACATTCAATTTAATTTGTTTTTGTGTCCTGAGAACGTAAACCTGTAGAAGTATCAAGTAGCTTATCACATATTCAGAATTTAAAGGACTTGCTTAATAAAACTTCATTTATAAAAGTAATTTACAAGTTTGATACGGATTGATTAACAAAACGATACTCGGGTGGGCAAGGAATTCAGTTCGATGCAATTGCCCCAGCAGAAGTTCAAGGCTACTAGGATCATTTTTTTTTTGGTGAATCTGGGTATTCTCCATGCATAACTGTGGAGACTAATCTTTCAAGGTACTGAGATCCATTTAAGGGGTTAACCTCTCTCAACATACGCTCTTCCATACACACGGCCGGGGATTAAACCCCGACATCATACTTAAAAGACCCGAGTATCTACCACTCGTGCCACACCATGTCAGTTTTTAAAGAATTATTTAACATTCAATTCATTGCTCGTGTCTATGAAGGAATTCATATGATACTTGTGGGTTTACACTACTGGTTTGGGTTTCAGGTATGCAGTTTTAAAACCCCAGTTAACTTCCACTAAAAAATTAGATGAATGAAAACCCTGATATTCAGTTAGGTGACAAGGTTGGATGTTTGATCTGCATAGCCAACCAACATGCCTTTTTCATGAAGAAGGTTGGTCACTATTTATGAGTCAAGTTGAAGCAGTGGGTAAAGAGATTCACTTTCTTTGAATTGTAAGGTATCTAACTAATTTGGACTTGGAAGAGGGAAGGTCAATTCATTCCATGGGGCAAACCTTGTCCAACCATCCTGCAAGGAAGAGGAGGATGAACATGACCATTCAAGACAAGACAGAGCGAGTTAACTCCTCTTGTTCTTTCACCATTTAACCATTAAACAAAAATGAAAGACAATGGATTCCAGTAGTTAATTTCCTCTCATAAATTGTCATAAAGGAAAATGCAGTTGTTGTTTATTTTCATTCCTTGTTTTTTTAAGACTGTACTCTGTAGATACTCATGTTACCTCTCCCCACAATTGTAGGTGAAAGACAACCATGATTTTTTTTTTCACACCATTTTTTAACCATATCTCTGATAAAAAAAAGGGTTAGAATTCCTCTCTCCCTTCCTCTCTTTTATAACATAAAAAGGATGATGTGAAGGACACATTTTTGTTTCAGAAAAGTCACAGAATGTCAGAAACTAAGACAAATCATCTTGGAATCAGTTTCCCCTTGCTTTATTAAAGGTGGATTATTATGAACACAAAAAAAAAAAACTAAACTGATTCACGCTTAAATCAAATCATGTTATTAACATCTCAATAAATGGAGGAAATAATTGAAAACTTCTTCCTGCTTTACTTGAGATCATGACTAGTAGAAAATGACACTAAAAATAAACTATATTACATACAACAAACAAGCCAAAAGAAAAAGGTCCTGCACTCAATGGACAAGCAAGACATTAACCTGTTGTCTCTGGATCAAGATGGAGATGGACAAAAATAAGGTGAGTTGTGTTCTGATCAAGAGGGAGATGCACAAAAAGAAGAGAGCTTGAAGCTTTAGATAAAAGCGTCGCTTAGAATAGCCGTCTTCTGAAGTTGCGAGTGGCGCCTTGGTAGGATTTAACGAGCAGGCCAACTCCAATGCCAATTCCAAGACAAACACCAAGTCCAATACCAACACCAACCCTAACACCAGCATTGAACCATGAAAGTTCCCCATCTTCGCCCTCAGCGTATGCTGTTCTCGAGTATAGGTTGTTATAATCCTCATATTCGTGTTTGTCGTATAGGTAATCTGGGGCCTGCAGCAATGGCATATAAATATTAAGAAGGGTGATCTATAATTTGTGGTGAAAAGGGTTCTTCTTCAAATTCCAATTGGTTTGGTTATCAATTTTACACATCTTGTCAAGGGAAACTAATATCAACACTAGGTGGGCATATGATATGATGTTAATTTGCTGACTGCATGTGCTCAAGGGTGGGGACCAAACTTCTTAGATGAAGGACCAGACATGAATGGTATCCCTTTCTTGACAGCTATTCCTCAAACACAATAAAGAATTGAGCAACAAAAATTTAAAGAAAGAATGAAAACGAAACCTCGGACAGAGACAAAAGGTAATTTGCAGTTATATCATTCAGAGTTTTATTATGTTCCATCTCCTGCTAAGTCCTGACATCCATCAGTTACGAATGCTTGTATCTGTTCAAACCATCTCATGTTTCAAATGACTCAACGAAAGAGCATTGAGGCAGTAAACAAAAAGTCAGACAAGGCAAAAACAAGCATAAAGTTAACTAGGCTGATGAACTGACATAGCTAAAGAAGATAATTTTAAGAAGCACACCAGAAATTGTGATTGAACTAGCACTAGTTTACCTGCAAAGCAAGTGCTGAAGAAGGCTCTTTCCCATTTTCATTTGCTTCATGCTCTGGAATTGCATCCAACACCCCCTTCCTTGAATGTTTCCTTTGAGAACCAAGCTGCAGGGTCTTTGTTAAGATAATTGGAGTACCCGAGAAGGACCCCGCAATGTAGACCTCAATGGTTGGGTGAGTAGAGTCTAGCAACAGCAATTGCTTCTCCTTAAAGAAGCTTGTGCCTGGAATTATATTTGACTCACAGTTCAAGCTCCAACTTTGTCCATTATAACTTGATTCCCTAACAACACCATTGCTATTACATAATTGTAAATCCCCAGAGAGAAGCATATGATCTTTATCAAACACCTCAAACTTCACACTGCCACTCATCCTTATGCTATCAGTGCTTACAAATGTCACTTCCTCTGATTTTCTATCCACCCTATCTCTCTTGAGAAGGGTTGACACCCCATCAGAATATATACTAGTACGAACACCATTGATTTCTAGAAGCGTATCGGGACTTAAAGGAACATGGTTAAGTGTAAGGAACTCAGGAGTGGAATCATCAAGCTCACACTTGCAAACTCTTACATAAAACACCCTTATGTCTAGCCAAGGCAATGACCCCTTTATGGAGGGTTGATAAGAGTGTGAGTGCCTTGCAACAGAGTATCCATTATCAGTTGGTCCATTTCCATTAGCCTTATAAGAATTCTCCATCGCGAGACAGCTTAATTACCCTCCACCTCACTCATGTTCCTTCATTTCAATTGGACCACTGACTTGTATCAACACTAATCCACTGAAATTGAGATAAACAGAAAGCACATAAGCCTGCAGCAATGAAGTAAATTCAGCTCAATTTACAGAGAAAATCTGGACATGTGAAGGAGCAAACGAAGGCAACCATCTAAAGTTTATATATCAGCATAAGGAAAGGGAAGGGGATTAAATCTAACATCATAAAGAAAATAACCCCCAACTAACCTAAGAGCTCAAATAGATCTGTGAATGAAACTAATTAAAAAAAAATAACACATAAATAAGTATAAATTTAGCAACTGAGTGAAGCTCACTCACTGCTACAATCAAACAAATCTAGTTCGACTCAAAGCAAGATACTTTTTGGGGAGACAGAACCCCAGTTGAAGAAGATAGAGAAGATGACAGCAACCCTCACTCAATCAGATTGAAAAAAAAAAAACATAAAAGGAAATGGATTCAATAAACCAAAATAATAGATGAATTGACAAACCCAAAAATAAAAATTAAAAATTAAAAGGAGTAATTAATTGAGTAGAAAATGAAATGAAACAGTTACCAGACCTGAAAAACAGACAAAAAGAGGATAAGAGGGAGTGAAGGGGATAAATCTAGAAACTCCTCGAATATATATCATATAACTATCTATTCGGTGGCTAAATCTGCAGAAAGCCGTGTGTCTCCGCAATCCGATTCATACCCCATTTTTCCAAAGAGAAACGAGAACTAAAAAAAAAAATAGAGAGAGAGAGAGATTGCAAAGCAAATTGAGTCTTCCTCTCTAAGGATTTTGACAAAACAGCCGGCGAAACACGACACACACAAACCAAACGTCACAGGAAGCCGACAAAAACCGTCACTAGCATTAATGATGTATTTTTATTGATCGATGCAAATGCAACACCGAAATGAAAACGCAAACGCATTATTTAAAAGCACACCCACTTGACAACCGCACTCACCACAAATATCTTGTGGCTTTAGCTTTTGCCCAAAAAGAAAGGAAGGACAAAAAAAATTCGAATTTTGATTATTATTATCTGGTAATAGAGCGAAACAAAATAAAGCTTTTTGGCTCACACCCAGAATGAATCGCTGCCACGCAGATTAGTAGAATCTATCGGAGCTCAGAGACCAAACCGAGAATCGCTGTCTCAGGATCAATCAAAATCGTACCGAAATAAGCAGAACAATAATTCAGATTCTACAGAGAATGATCCCTCGGATGAAATCATGGGTTCTTCTCCGTTTTGGTACAATCTGTGTGAGATGTGTTGAGAAGGCGTGGATGGATATTGTTATTTTAATGGAAGATGTGGGTCCCTTTGTATCTGATATTCACAGGATCTTATCCCTTTGTATGTGTAGTTTTATAATTACAGGACTGTGTATGTGGAAATTGTTGTGAATTGAAAAAGGACGTGATGCGTTTCAAAGGATCGCAGGCTCCCTCCTTGATGTTAAAGGGGATGGAATAGATTACTTGCAAGGTTGGAATTGCAAACAAATTTGTGTGTGTTGTATATATAATATAATAATATAAGGAGTTTTTAATTTAGGAGGACAAACTCCGTCCATATGTCCTAAATTATAAGTCTGATTGAGCTTCTACTAGTAGTCACACATACAAGATTTTTTAATTTGGCTCATTATCTTTGAATTAATCTACATTTGACTGAGAAATAAGTAAAATTCGATCACAAATTGTTATATTACTAAGGATCAAACTCAAATATCAATTGAATTCGTTTCTTTAGATAATGTGTATTAATTAATGCGCTCAATCTCATAATTATATACATGATTTATATTTACAAAAAGGAATATGCCCTCAATAAAATGGGCTACACGGTTTTCATGAGAAAGAAAATTTACAATATTTAAGAAACTTAAGATCAAAGTCAAGGGGATCAAAACAAACTTTCAACAATATTAGTCCAAAATAGACAATGTCCATTGTAAATGGTGTGTAGTTTGGTTCTCCTTGAGAAATAAAATAGAGGCATTTTTATATGGATTAGAGTGTGGATTACACGTGGAATAGTAACTACCAAATTGAAGATTCTATGACCAATGACAAAAGAATTATTAACAAATTGAGAAATGTTAACAATATACTTTTTAACATTTTTTATCTAACATATTTTCTAACACTTTCTTTCCGGCATATTTTATTATTAGTTGAAATTTATATGGGTTTTACTATTTCATGTGAGTCATATTTCCTATTTGGTAGGAGTAAGATCTATATCCAAAATAGTATATGCACTTAAATTTTAACCAATAGTAGATTGTGTTAGAAAGAGAGCATTTGGAAGTGTGTTAATATCACTTCTCTAACATCTTACTTGTCTTAGATTTATCTACCATGAATGGAAATAAACTATTGTGTTCCAATACATAAAAGGAGAAATTTTTAACCTTAATTTCTCGGAAAGTTATACTTTTGCTCTTTCTGAAATTCACATGTACCAGAGACAATCATATGTTTGAGATCGACAGAGCAATAAGCATATTTTTTCTAAGATCGACAGAGCACTAGTGGTGGAGTACATAAATAATCCAAATATTTCTATGATCCAAATAAGATCGACACAGAGCATTAGTGTTTGAGATCGACATAATCCAAATATTTTTTTTGTAAGATCTTACAATCAAAATATTTGGATAACTAAAATACAATTAAGCATATTTTTTCTAAGCAAAAGATTCGCAAAAATAAACTAAAATACTCTAAAGTTTTTTTTTTGGTTCAACAAATACTTTAAAGTTTCGTAGGAAAACATTTTCATCATAAAATAGTCATGCATGCATTCGGGCCGATCCGGAAAATGCTAACATTTCATGCGGAAAACGATAACCCACATAATAATAAGATGACGCGTGTTGGACTACTGGCCCAGCAGATGGATTGCATTTTACGTAAGTTGACAGTGTGATATATAGATACTGATTTATCCTATAAATAAATAAATAATCTATAATCTAATCTATCTGTGTGCTCCCTTTGGATTCATTTTCTATGCTTTATCCCTCGCTGGAGACTGGATGAGTTCAAAATCAGAAGTTATTAAGCAAATACTACCGACATGAATGAAAAGGACGTGGTGATCTTGAAGCCATGGGGTACTTTAGTCTTCAGTGACACTGCTGGGTTTCTCCCGGCACCCCCTTTCTTTTATTCACGTACGTGAAAATTTGCTACTGTATATGTCTAAATGTGGATAATCATTTGTGAGATGTATTGCATGAACATTAGATAAAATGAGGAAGTTGGACATAACATACTGTACGAACACTATAAAATTGTCGAATCAATTGACAATTACAACGCTGCATCATGTCTATCTAAATGTTTTTTTAATCATTTTATTGTAATTAATTAATAGAATAAATAACCACTTTAATCTCTAAGAACGTCATATACACTTTGGTCTCTAATATATGCGAATTAATGTCTGGTTGTTTTAGGTTTTGGTAGAATTAATTTAGATAAAATTGATGTTAAAAGAATTAATTTTGATAAAATTGATTTTATAGAATTGATTTGTGTTTGGAAATGAAATCGTAAAAGTGAGTTTAAAAGAATTGTTTTTGTTTAGATAAAATAAAGTAAAATCTTTTTTTAGATATAAAATTACAAAAAAGGACAGGAAAGTAAACCATGACTGCTTTCACTAAAAAAGTCAAAAAAGATAAACAGGAGTAAACACGTAATAAACCATTTCCCGTAAGCAAGTAGGAGTCTCCTTCCACTAAAATCGATTTCTCCCCTCTGCAAACACACTTGTCACCAAGAATCTAAAACTAACAGCAGTAATATTTTTAGAATCAATTTGTTTTAACGCAATAGGACGTTCAGCTCTCAAAAATCTCAATTTGTTTTAGAATCGTATACAAATGGTTGCCGAAATTACATATTACTAATACAAAACTCCAACTTAGAAATTTAACATAGTCCAAATACAGTAATAGTCAGAAACAGTTTTTCTCACAACCGGGTAGTAAAAAGGTTCACAGGCGTGGCAGATGTTGGTATATTACATCAGTCAGAAGCAGAACCGTTCACATCCAGGGTGGTGTTTTCCTCACAGATGTGAATGCGAAGAGTTTTCTTCCGTCAGGCACTGGCACTTTCACACCCAAGGTATGAGCCCTATCACTGGTGTGATTTTCGCTGACTACAATCCAGCCCATCATCATTGCTCACAGCGCTACCATGGTCGGATTGTTCATGGTGTTGTTGATTTTTGGTTTATGATTTTGATCAATTTTTAAGTGGATTTTTTAATTGTGCAGTTTTTTTTATCCTTTGTGTCGCCTAAAACCAGAAAACAAATATAGGACCCATTCTTTTAAGCTCCTATTTATTTGCTGTGAACATTTTCAGAAAAATAGATACAGAAAGAAAGACATAGGGGGGAGGAGGAGGATGAAATAATGGAAAGCATCAACATCAATGAAAATTGATAAGAGAGACAGATGATCCTAAATCGCTATAACTTCTAATAACTACTAAAATTGAAATCATTTTGCTGTAGAAAAAAATAAAACTTACATATCAATATATAATTTTATGTCTTACGTAAAACTAAAAAAAGCAGATACATAAGCACGGTTGTGAAGCAAAGTTTTCTACTCGGATCTCATGTCGTGTCGCGTTTCATCTCTACAATAATTTTTCTTTTGAAAATAGTTTTCTTTTCTTTTTTTTTTCATTTTATATTTCTCATCAATCAAATTCATAAAAAAAATTTATTAATGAATAATATATTGACTTAAATCAAATCACAAAATATGACGCAACATTTATCTATACGTTTCAAGAATAACATTATTATTATTATTTTAAAAATTTAATTATTATTCTCTAATGGTGGAAAAGAGGTTTACATATACATCAAATCATATTTTACCATGAAAATATTTATCCAAATATTTTATATAAAAAATATTTATCTAAATATTTTAGAAAGTAATATTACAACACGTAACTATGATAATATATGATTGAATGTTTGTGTAAGATTGTCGGTATAATTTATTAACCTCTTACTTTTTTTTGGTCAAGTGATTAAACTCTTATTTTAATCACAAAATAAAACTCAACCTAAATATTATTTTTTTATCACAACCTAAATATTTTTTGGGAATTTCTAATCACACATACATCGTTTTCTATATGCACATACATATCCGCGGAACTATTAGTTCCGCGAGTTTATTTTTTTCCAACACACACATGTCCGTGGAACTATTAGTTCCGCGAGTTGTAATTCTCCGCGGAACTAATAGTTCCGTGGGTTTATTTTTTTTCTAACACACATGTCCGTGGAACTATTAGTTCCGCGAGTTGTAATTCTCCGAGGAACTATTAGTTCCGCGGGTTATAATTCTTCGCGAAACTAATAGTTCCGCGAAGAATTATAACCCGCGGAACTAATAGTTCCGCGGACATGTGTGTGCTAAAAAAAATAAACCCGCGGAACTAATAGTTCCGCGGAGATGTATGTGCACATAGAAAACCATGTATGTGTTAATAGAAATTCCCATATTTTTTCCGTTTGTTTTTTGCAATTGCTGGACTTCCTCTTCTGCAGCCCAACAAATAAACCCGAACCCATCAACCCAAAAATACCCTAAAACTCTCCACCCTCTACTGGTTTCTTCAGCTTTCGGCTTCAAAACTCAGAGAAACCCAACACAGCGAGCGACACCACCCGTTTTCAGGTTCGTTCGTTTCTACTTCTTAACTCTTTCTATTTTCCCTTACTGAGCATGCTTCTATGATTCGTAAGTTTCCGATGTTCGTTTATTCCCTTTGATTGAGAGCTTTTCTGGGGGCTCGAATTTGTAATATCCTAAGCGGACAATCCTGATGCCTCCCGATAACCACTAATAATGGAAACACTAATGTGGAACGTTAAGTACACATGTCTAACATTACCAACATTATTTGTCAACTAGATTGCTTACTTGGAATCCCAAAACAGCATCGTCACTTAGTACATTGGAAAATACCAAAATTTTCTCTCTCATTCTCCCCCAAATAAAACTTCTCTCATTTGTGTAAATTCCCAAATCTCTCTAACCAAAGTAACAATACCATTTAGGGATTTCATAGAGGCAAATACAGTTGGTTCTGTGTACATGACATTCCACATTGGCTTTTTTATCACTACCCTGAACTCAGACATATTATACTCGGAAGAGCAGAACAGTGGTGAGTTTTCTATGTTTTGTCTCTTCATTCTAATGCCATTCCTTCCTTTAATTCATCATGACTATTTCATGAAACTCATACTCATCTGATGTCTATCTCACCAAGGCGAAGAAAACAGAAACGGAATCGAAGACTTCTGAGCGAAGCTTCTAGAACGATTAGCAACGGACCTGGAAGCCACCCTCACCGCTGATTTACAGAACGTGGAAGCCATCGCGGAACGAACGTTGATGCTGGTTAGCAGTTACTGATTGCTTGAAGTTGAACACTAAACTGAACTATTATTAGGCCAGTCCAATAACAGTAATAGGCTCTGGGCCGGCCCAAACCAAATATCGGAGCGGTGTACAATCCTATTCGGGTATTGAGGTCAAGTTGGGGGAGTTGGGACATTGGGGGGTGGGGTGTGTGTGAGACGTGAGAATGGCGGAAGAGGCAGTTCTGGGTTACCTGGAGAAGAACGATGAGATTAGAGATTCGGGTGAGTTTGCTGTGGAACGTGGCATTAACCATCAGATACGTGAATGCAGAGGTGGGTAACCGTATCATATCCTCATATCCATATCCAACCCTGAAGAATTCAAATGGTAAATATAACTTGTGGATGTTGTTTATATGGTGCACACAGGATATTAAGAGAGAGACGTGGGTGCTCACTGATGAAGGGAAGACTTATGCTGCTACTGGATCCCCGGAAGCACAACTCTTGTTGGCTATTCCACCAGAGGGTATCTCCAGAGATGAACTTCAGGTGGTGTTGTATGTGTTATTATCATATCAAAATTACACTCCTTTTCTGCAATTCATTTGAATTTTAATTGTCGGTTTGTGCTTGCAGAAAAAGCTGGGTCCTTCAGTCTTTAAGATAGGTTGTGCCCAGGCTGCAAAGAACAAATGGGTCGAGATGGGGAAACAACTCATCTCTAGGAAGGTATGTAATCATAATTCTAACCCTGTCCTTTGAGATGGGAGGAGAGGAAGTACTTGATGGTCCTGAAATGTTTCTCATGAACCAATTTGTTGCAGCAGGTCGAACATGTGGAGGACAGAGTCAAATACCTGCTTCTTCAAATACAACAACAGGGACAGGTGTGTGTGTGTGTGCTTGTATGAAGTGTTTTGTTAATAAATTTCTTGACTGGTATGAAGTGTTTTGATAGTAAATTTCGTAATTATGTTGAGAGGGGGCAACTGGAGGAAGAACTGAAGTCCTTTTTTTCCTTTGGTGGAGAGGGGGTTGCCAATACTATTGTTCTATTTTTTAATATTAGTACGGAGTTTTATGAAAATTGAGGAGGTGACATGCTGAGATATAGTCAACTATATGATTCCAAAATCAGATAATAGAGAGTAGCAATGTGAAGTATTATGTACTTATTAATAAAGTCAATCACCTTCTTTACCCATTTTACATTCAACTTTTAAATAGGAGCTTTGATGGTTTCTACTCTTGCTTGTATGGAATCTTCTATACCCTATTCTTTCAGCCCTAAATTGGGGACACACTACAGGGTAGTCTCATTGTTCATATCAACCTTTTTAAAAATTTGTCTTTTGGCGACATGTGCATAGGCTATGTCTTGGGTTTGTGATAATAATACCTTTGGGAAAATGGCAAGGTTTTGTATGGAGAATCAGATTCAACTCAAGGTTTTGTATGTGAAAATGGCAACCTTTTTAAGAGGTGTTTCATTCTCTTTACTTTCTTGTTATGAGGTGTGCCTGCACTCTATTTTGTGGGGTCATTGGTGATGGGAAAACAGTTTTTTGGACACCTCTATTTGTTTGGAGGGATTATTGTTCCTGACCTTTTTGTTTCCTCCTTATGTTAATTCTTTATGGGTTACTTATCATTTTCTTTATCAGTTTTCCTTGAAATTTTCACATCTCATTAGAAATTTTACCATATGTTGCAAATGCAGGGCATTGGTTCAGATGATATCAAAGCACTCAAAGCAAGAAAGCTTATTATTCCACAGTAATAACAATTTCACTTGATTGTGCTACAGAGTTTTGCCGTTATACTGAATATGGTTTAAATGCCTTGACTATTCTTTCATTATTGAAATTCTTGATATCTTATGATCTAGGACGTGGAAGGGTTACTCAGTGAAAAAGGGTCCTAACTATGCTCCAAAAAGAAAGAAGGTTGTAACTGATTTAACTCGAGATACTTTTCAGAGGTATTTATTTTATTTTATTTAAACTGAAGATAAACTTCGGGGGGTGTTATGTTAAAACCTCTGCATTCAAGCTTATTCTTTGTGTAAGACATTTTTAATGGATTTGCATCATATCTTGTGAACTCTGACTATACTGTGTTACTTTATGACAGTGGTGAGTGGAAGCATTCAGAGTTCAAAAAGTACAATTACTGTGCTAAAGGTCAACCTCCTGAGGGTGGCCATCTTCATCCATTGCTGGAGGCAAGGAGATATCTCCCCTGTCCCTTCTTCCTCCTTTCCCAACCTCCTTCAGATTAACTGATTATAAAAAAACAATCCATATCCCGGAAAACATAAACGACAGTATAGTCTATTTTTATGTATTTAAGCTTGCAGTTTGATATGGAAAGTGTTTATTATAGTCCTGATTTATATCATTAAAGCATACATTTATTTGTGTGCGCGCCTTTTTGTGCATTTGTTTAGTAGTTTTTATATGTGCTCTATGCTACATTTATAAAATGTATTATGATTTTAAATTTTAAATTTAATTATGGTGATGCTGTATCCAAAAGAAAAAAACCCTCTAGCAGTGTCATGCTGTGTTGCCAATCTTTGCATTACTGGTCATAAGCCTGGATAAAAGAGGAAGAGGAAGATTGTCTTAAGCAGTCAACAACCAACATAAAACTTTGTCAAATCTGTATGATATGGACAGATGATTTAATTGTGTTATTCCAAAATTTTGTTTTCTGACAGAGCGTAATTGAGTTGTTTGATCAATGTAGTTGACCTCACCAGAAAAGAGAAGATTTTTGTTGTTGTTGATGCTTTTATTCCCCCAAAACAAAGTAATTTGAGGATACTTTTATGTATTTCATAGTTCTGGAAACTTCTCCATTTTCAGGTACGGTATCTACTGAAACTGATTTTCCTCTGTATGGGGTTAGTCTTATCTTTTTATGTGGAAGCCTGATGACTCTTGTGGTAAATATTTGTTTCAATCTTCAAGTTTAACATTTTGTAATGATAATCTAATGCTGCAGGTTTGAGGAGATGCCCACAAATAATTTTGTTGAGAGCAGGTAATTGTTGTTTCCAATTTTTTTCAATATCTTTCTAATGTCTTTGATTTTTGATTTTTTGGTGTACAATGGTGGTAATGGAGTTTGAACCTATGATCTCATGCAAACTATCCAAACCTATCATCACTAGTCCAATCCTAGTGGGTTTTCTGATTAAGATGCATAATCTGCCTTAAGGTTCAGTTCCCTTTCCTATCCTATCAAACAGCAAATAAAAATGAAATACACACAGAATATATAAATAACAATAAACTTAACAATGTTATAGAGTTAGAGAATAATAATTGAAGTAAGTAAAAGAAGACTGTCAAAGATTCAATGTAAAGCTTTGTATACTCCTTTGCAGCCTGATGCCTTGAATAAATCCTTGTAGAACTGAGAATCATAGAAATTCACAAGCTATTGGACAGGGTTGGTAATTGCAGCCCTAAAATATAAATTCAGAACCCAAAATATATATATTTTCTGAATTACACGAATCATATTGTTAATCAGCATGATCCTTTGATTCTTGCTTATATATGTTAGTTTGATGCTAGATTTTTGTCTTTGGAAGTATTGAAATTCAACAGATTACACTCATTGTGTGTATAGCAAGTAGCAGCGCATGTCTGCTTTCACTTTAAACTTTACATCTGAATGTTTTAAATGGCAGCTTCTGGAACTTTGATGCCTTATTCCAGGCACAACAACACCCAGCTCGTGATTCACACGACACATTTTTTTTGGAAGGTTAGTAAAATCTTTATTCTTTCAATGCTAGTCAAATATTATGTGGCTTCCATTTTGAGTACAGATGACACATCTGCAGCTCCTTCAACAACAAAGAAACTGCCTGAAGATTACGTTCAGCGGGTGAAGCAAGTTCATGAATCTGGTGGTTATGGGTCCAGAGGGTATGAGCCTGAGCACCCTGAATACACTTTAACTTTAGGCATAAGCTATTTATAGACAAACAAATAAGTTCCAAAATGTTTTCTGAGGGTAACCTTACAATTTATTACTTGGTAGATATGCATATGACTGGAAAAGAGAGGAAGCAAATAAAAACCTCCTGCGGACCCACACAACTGCTGTTTCCTCCAGGATGCTTTACCAGCTGGCACAGGTTTTGTATCATGTTTTTGTGAATGCTGTGATTGTGTCATGTTTGGTGCCATTGGGCCTCATATTGTTCTCATTTTTCTTTAAGATTTAGATTGAAGTTTCTAAGTTTCTAAGCTATTTCACTGTGTTTCTGTATTCTATTTTTTACTTATCCCTCCTTTGACATAGATATGTGATTATTCTTTTCAAGTTTTTGCTCTGAATTGTAGCATTCATCGTTTTTTAATACCATTTTAATGTCTTCGTAGAAACCATTTTCTCCAAAAAAATATTTCTCTATAGATCGTGTATTCAGAAATGAAGCAGTTGATCGAACACATCTTGCTGAGTTCCACCAGATAGAAGGTATGTGAGCTAGTAAGTTACTGGGCTCTGGGTTTTAGTTCTGTCTAAATTGTTCATCTTCTTTCAAATGAAAACGATTCACCTTTGATGGTCCTGTAATGATTTTGTTTTTCCACATCATATTAATAGGGGGTGTGGGATTACTGTAATAGATTTTTTTTTTCACACCATGTTTTTGGTTTGACTCCTCGGGTTTAATCTCAGAATTAAAAATTTTCAAAAAAATTATTGGTTTTTGTGATTCCCATGTTTTTGCATTTTGATTTAGGCCTTGTATGCGATCGAGGACTCACTCTCTGTGACTTAATAGGAGTTCTACATGATTTCTTCTCACGCTTAGGTAATGCTCTCATATAATGAAAACCTTAGTATGATTTAAATGTTGAATGTAAGGTGCAAAATTTGAATGATTATTGCCCACAGCCAAGTTTGTTAAAGACAGGCTTTAGTAGCACAATTAATCTGTTATTAATCTTGGATAAAATTTCGTTATTGAGCTCAGGCATGACCAAGCTGAAGTTCAAACCTGCTTACAATCCATACACAGAACCTAGCATGGAGATTTTCAGGTGAGTCTTTCTTTATGATTGTTTGGTATGTCGTTATCTTGATAATTAATATCCTGAGACATGACATATTAATCAAATACTCTGAACAGTTATCATGAAGGCTTTAAAAAATGGGTAGAGATAGGAAACTCTGGCATGTTTAGACCTGAAATGTTGCGGCCGATGGGACTTCCTGAAGATGTCCAAGTTATTGCATGGGGCCTTTCCCTTGAAAGGTGAGAAAACAAAATTGAGAACACCGTAATCATTACTAAGAGTAAAGAGTAAAATCAATTGATTTGTAAAATTTAAATTCTCGTTACAAATTAAAGTATAGGGGAAATGCAATACAACATATTGATGGACGTCACTGAAATTGATTTTGACTTGTTATTTTACCTGGAAACAGGCCAACGATGATACTATATGGGATAGATAACATCAGGGATCTCTTTGGACCCAAGGTATTCTTATTTTTTATTTTTAAATTTTTTTGAATTTACGAAGTGATATTATCCTAAACCGTTTATTTTTCATGATTTTTGCAGGTGGATCTTGGTCTTATAAAGAAAAATCCAATATGTCGTCTTGGAATTGACTAAAATGATCCATTCATGCATGTCTAATGTATTTCTTGTCATTCATATTTTTTTTCTTCTTCTCTCATGTCGAACAGTACATGTGGGTGGATTAGTTCAATTTCTGTATGAAGAATTTTGACATGGAAGAAAAAGTACGCCCTCATTTAAAGGTACCTTGACTTGTGTTAATATCATTTTTCTTTTGGTTTGGAAAAATTAATGACGTGGGAAAGTTACTCCATTGCAATTTCTTTTGGTTTGTAAAATTTTATGATAGTCACACTCCAAGAACGGCATGTGATAAGCATCAGCTATGAATATGATTTACATACGATCATATCTTTACCAATTGATTTTCCTGCCAACGCAATTATATGAGTCTCGAGAGTTGACCAAATGAAAGAGCAAGGATTACCATGATAACGACAATAGATAAAGCAAAACGCACATATAAAAACATGAGCACGGGCAGTGGAACAAAGGCTCATCAGAGTATTGTATAGTGTATATACTGATTAGTCGCAATTACATGTTACAGACACTCACTCGATCCTTACACACATTGGAATGATCCGTAACTGATAGAATAACGTAATACCAGGTAAGCCATGTGGGACCTGATTAATGGCGGCAACCATGTTATTTATGGATCAAAATAACTAAGAGTTGATGTATATTTCACAGGCCATCTCAAGTCCAACAGTTCAGGAGAAGGGTTGAGTTTTTTGTGTACAGCAGGATTCCATGCAAGAATGATAACCATAATTACATGTTCATACAGAGATTATTCAATAGCACAACAGTCAAGTGTTCCTGTCGGGGGAAAAATGAGTCCCACAGATAACGTGGAAAGGAAAAAAAAAAAAAAGACAAATAAGTAGTAAAGTAGACAATGACAAGTAGTACGTACAACATATACATTTAAGTGCATGTTTGATTTTCAATTGAAAGATTACAAAAATACGTTTGAACCCAAAGTAACTCTAGAGTTCTTTATTGGAAAACGTACATTTACAACTAAAAACCATACATGTTCCAAAGTGTGTTATGAGCATATACCTTAGACCATACAAGAGAGAGAATGCAAAAAGTGCACAGGTCAAGTCTTCATAACTCATAAATTCCATCTTCACAAGTGAGGTAGTGAATGATAAATTGCAAGCTTCTTTTTGTTTACCAAGACATAGGAGCTCCTTTTCCTCCACCCAGGTGTCTCTTCTGCACTATATGAGCTGTTAACAGAGTCATATAGCACCTCCATATTTTGAGTAGAACAATTTTGATTTTATGACAATTACTTGTCTGACCGATGAAGTTATGATAGTAAAATTACTATATTTCTTTACTTTCTCAATCACAATTTTGTTTTCCACAGAGCCATCAATTTTTCCTTTTTATGTCTGGGGTGTAGTAATATCCCCAGTAATGACAGATTTGGGATGTGTAGTATCCTCCTTCATGACAGCAGATTGAAATTTGTGGCGTTTTCTAATCATATCCTTGACCATTTTGTTAAATTCTTCATCTGTGCAGGCCAACATGCATTTCAGCTTAACATTAATCTGATTCTCCACCAGAACCTTGTGTCTTGGGATAATTCGCCCATCAAGAGAATAGCTGAAAAACCTGATAACAGCAAGGGACTTTGGATAATTAAGGACAATCACGAAATGCAATAAATACATTAAGAATCAAACAAGATTTTTACAAATTATCTATGGTCGAAATATCATTGGGATACCTTGGAAACTCGATGAGGTCTTGCAAAGTCCGGACCATGGTTTTCCGCAAATAAATATACTTAGGACGAAGAACGTCTATATTGTATCTGAGTAGCATTGGGAAATCAGCAATCATTTCACCCAACTGCCGAAGACGTATGCCAAGAGACAAAAAATATTTTACATTTACTTCAAGCTTATGTATTATGCTGCATCCCAAGAGCTCAGGTCCAAGAGCTACAACCTTTCCAATATCTTTCTCACTCACTCCAGCCTTTGTCATCAAGAATATGACCTATACAACATGGAAATTTCAGCAGATGAGTTAATTGAGGCCTCTAGATCAGCCATTTTATTGACATATAATTATTGTGATTAACTTATTATGTCCAAATGGAGAATCAATCACTGCACAAGAATATATGGGGCCCTCAATCATCTTATAGCTGGTGTTCCTGATTCCTGAACACAATATGCAGACTCTTTTTTTCTTTTTCAAATATTAAAAAAAAAAAGACTATTATAGCAGTGAGCCTTTGGAAAAACAGCTTAACGGTAACAAAATTTGTAGCTGCCAGAGAAAAGGACAAACCACTGGCTTAATCTTCTTGTCCAGGCTGTAAGTGAGTAGTGTAGGAAATTTTACAAGCATATTGCCAATCCCTTCATTATGAACTCCTATGTCCTGAAAAAATTGTACCTTCATAATAAAATATGTAACAAAATGTCAGTATTATCATCAGTAAACAAGACAGAAACCATTGGAAAATTTATTTCTGAATCTACTACACATCTATATTCAACAATACATTAACATCTAGATCTCGTGAGCTGGAGAAATGGAAATAATGGGTAACAAAATGTAACCCCCATATGAAGAACTGCAACTAGATTGCACCAGCTGCCACCTTAATCACAAGCCTCAACTGATAAGAGACAAATAAAAACGGTGTTTGCATACCTTTGGCACAATAGTCGTCTGCAAGTCAACACAAAAGACCATTGGTTTAATGGTAAGCATTCTCCTCATACCATCTCGGGTGATGCCATAATAGTACAGATACTTAACAAGAGGTTTCCATTGTTCATCAATGCTGCACGCCATCAATTGTGGCCTAAATGCAAGCAATCTACCAACATCCCTACTTTGAAGCCCGAATTCTTTCAAGTAATCAACCTGAAAATTACAATTGTAGCATCATACTGTATGTATATCTCTACATATCAGAAACAATTACCAACATGCATATCAAAATAAGCTTTGTATCTTTAAGCCTTTAAACTTCTTTTATGTTTGACTTGGATACTACTAAAGCTGAATAAACTAGTAAAAAAATGAGAGAAGACAACAAGGATGTATATAAAGTCTGTTAAAAAACAATGTACCTTTTGGTTCATTTCTTCAAGAGTAAAGTAACCAAGTGCTTTAGGAAAATCAAAAACCATTGTGCCGAAATCCTTCACATCTAAACCCATGTCCAGGTAGAACTGCACGCGAGTCTTCACTTCTTCCAAGGTGTAAGACAACAACTGAGGACATCGACTCATGACATAACCCATCCAATCCCTCCTGACTCCATTGGACTCCAAATACTCAACAATATTATCCAGCTCCTCATTGCTGCGTTGCAAAAAATTATCTCCACCCTTCAACATTGCAACCCCAATAAACTCTCCTTTCACATGCACCGACTTCAACCACTCTACCCGATTCCTTATGGACTCAAGTTTCCCTCTTGACATCAAAATGAGCTTTGCTATCTGAGGATACGATAGAGAATTATGCTTCAACCATCTAGAGAATTAAAGAAATACAATCAAATACAAAGCACTTGAAACTGATATGCATATCCCATGCATATAACAACACACTAACTATTTGGATAAATAGTTTATTTAAACACTTATAAACACTTATGTATAAGCTATTTTTATAATCGAAGAAGAAATATGATGAAACTAATTTCATATAAGTTGTTTTGATAAACTATTATGGAGAGCTTATCAAAATTAACCCAAAACATCTTATAAACCAGTCATAAGCTATTTTCATAAGTTCTCCTAAACACTGTCACAAGTACTTAAGTTAGTAAATAAATAAGCTCTACATAAGTCAATCCAGCTCTAAGAAACAACAGGACCCCAACCAAGCACACGAGTTGGTTTCACACACACAACAAAACAAACAGGTTACCAACGACATCAATATCAGTTCATACCTGATAAGTGGCACAAGTTGAGACTCTTCAATGACGGTCTTAGCGCGTGAATTGAAGGTGGAGTGGGAATATTCCGGCAATTTTTTCAAGTTAGCAGCTTCAATCATGATGTAATCGATGAAACCACCCAACCTGCTAACCAAATTGGTGGCGTAAGTGATTCCAAACTTCCCCTTCCGCATGGCTTCTATGAAAACCTCCTCGGTCACCTTCCTACGAATCTCAAGAGCACGCATGATCACCTCTTCTTCTTCTACTTCCTCATCACTGGGTCGAAACAGGGTGCGTAGAGGGGGAAGAGAAGAACCCACGTCGGGGTCACTAGGGGACTGAGCATAGATGGAGCCAGGGAATTGTGGGGTCCTTTTCCTCACAAGTGAAAGCTCCAAAAGCTTCACCTTTTCATCGTGGGGTGTTGGGTCTTGAAGCTCAGTGGGTGAACGGTGGTGGTCGTCACCGTCCTTGTGGGAAAGGTGGCGAAGGAGAAACGCCGAGGATTTGGAGTTGTGTTTACGGGGAATTGGTTGTTGCTGGTGTTGCTCATTTGGGTTTTGGCACTTCACAACAATGGTGGGTGTTGGGTTGTTGGAGAAGAGTGAAGAGGGGGAAGGAAGGTAAAGGTTGTGTTTTTGACATGAAAGAAGCATTTTCTCTCTGTCTAATTTGCTCAACCTCAAAGTGGAGAAAGATGGTGATGGGGGGAATTAGCAATGGATAAGAATTAACAGTTGCCACTCTTCATTTCGAGATTTCGTTTGCTCTGGTTACGTTAACGAAGGAAAAAACAGAAACTTGAATATCTCGGAGGAGACACGCATATGTTAGGGTTAATTAAATATTGTTACGACCATCATAGCATGAACAGGCCCCATGGTCTAGTGGTCAGGACATTGGACTCTGAATCCAGTAACCCGAGTTCAAATCTCGGTGGGACCTCTTTTTCAAAAGTTTCATTTTTTTATCTTTTCAAAATAAATGTGTTCATGGTTTTATGCCTTATTAATCTAGCTGAATTTCATGAGAACATCTGGAAAAAAAAAATTATCTTTTTAAAATGTGTCGATGGTTTTATGACAAACCTATTTGAATTTCATGATAAAACTGCAAAAAATAATATTTTCTTGCTAGTTTAAACAGTTAAAAGAAATTGATTAATTTGTGTTTTTATATTTATTATTAGATTGAGATTTTCCTAAAATAAATAAAATGGGAGAAAGAATAATTGATTGTATATTTACATGACTGAATTTAACAAAGTTTTCACTTTTGTTTTTGGGTGAATGTAGTTACAAATAAGAAAGGAAAGATATAGGAGAGAATAGAAAATTTCTTTGGTTTGGAAGTGCATAAATAAAAAGAGAAATAGATTTCGTTAGGTAAGTCTCACTCAAAAATGTTCTCTCCCCCATCGGGGGAGCAGTGAGTGGTCAATAATCGCGAATCTCCTCATGACATGTGATTTAAACTTGTTAGGTTTGCCTATATTGGCCGTGGCAATATGTGTCATTAATGTGATACTCTGACTGATAGTTTTCTCTGTGTTTACCCTAAATTTTCACCCGTAATGGAGGCAAATTACTTCCTATTTTTTAATCTCCCACTTCTTACTATGACACGGTTGATAAACTCATTTAGTGAGCATTTTCGATCTATATTTTCACCTTATTCTCACATTCAAATGTGGCGCATTAAGATAGTTGAAAAAAATGTATTTTTGTGAGTGAGAGTGAGGTAACATTTTATTTGTTAGTAGTAATCGGAATATTGATTTTTAATAGGCAACTAATAAAATAAAATCAACAATTTATATTTGTAAATTTAGTTTATCAACTATTTTCACTTTTATGATTAATTATATGAAAATAAAACTTGACTCTTATTTAGCATATTCATCTTTGATTAATTGTTACTTGAAATAATAATCACTAAATGAGAAAAAATATATATTTTTAAAAAATATGGACATTCAAAAAACAGTAATCAATTTTATCAGTGGACTACTTTTTAAATATATTTTTTTATATATTCTATTTTATAAATCATATAGCTACTACTTAATTTTTTTTCTTTTAAATTACTCTTTCTCAATCACCATATTTTTTAAAAATCTCCATATTTTGTAATAATAAATGTAAGGTCATGTTTGGATAACAAACTTATCTAGTGTTTATAGTATAAAGTTGTATAAGTTATTTTTATAATAAAAAAAAAATTATAGTAAAACTTATTTAATATAAGTCATAAACTATTTTGATAAGCTATCCTAGGTAGCTTATGAAAAATAAGCCAACAATAACTTATGAATCAATCATAAACTATATTCATAAACTCTACCCTAAACGTAACTATCTACTATATACGGATCTTTCAATACCATCATGTCATGAATCATGATGCATGCTAAATGGCACTAGCATTAGATATTTTGGGCCGATATTTTGTTGGTGATGTGTACTAGCATTGGATATTTCGTTGGTGATGTGTCAGATCTACACTGCAACAGCAGCGATATCATGTGACGCTGGGACCCACCCTATTCTACTATCATTGATTCATTCACCGTGCACATATGCAACTGCCATCCAGTCCCCCCCCCCCCCCCACCCCACCCCACGTATCACTCACTCCTCTTTGCACCTGTTTGGTTCGAGTCGTAATTCCATCGCATTATTATTATTTTTTTGATAAAAATTCCATCGCATGACGCATTATTGGTTGTTAGTTGTCTCTCTGCATCATCAAAAGAAAAAAATATTATTATAAAAAATAACATTTGAATTTGAATTAAATTTTAAAGCAAATTTTATATTTGGAACTTATTAAAAATGGGTATTTTAAATCTAATTTTATTATTTTATTTTATTTTCCTCTTGATAAGAGATAAAGCAAAATAGTTTTCTAAACACATAATTACCATTTTTAAATTTTGAATGAAGATTATTTAATTATCAACGATAAAATAAATTTAATTAAAATTAAACTAAGCCATGTGAAATCATGTCCTACTTGATAAATTTTCTAAACACGAAATTATAAATTATAAATTTCAAAGAAAAATTATTTTTAAACATTTTTACAAGAATTAATTTCTAATCAAATCAAATTATTTTTACATTTCAAAGGCAATTAAAAAAAGCAAATTTTTAACACGAAATTAAAAAATTTAAATTTCAAAGAAAATTTATTTTTAAGCATTTTTACAAAAATTGCTTTTCTAATCAAATCAAATCAATCAAATTATTTTTACATTTCAAAGGCAATTAAAAAAAGTTTTATTACTCAAAAAAAATGAATAGATCCCTAAAAAGGTTATCACCAAAAATAAATCCCTATAAAGGGTGAACAAATTTCGGCAAACTATTGAATTCAATAGGTAAGAAAAATATCCCTTCACCAAAAAAATAGGTAAGAAAAATATCCGAAAGGGAAATTACTCCACGGCCCATAATAATGTAGAAGGACAAAAAGCGAACTCTACACAGCACAGTCCACCAGATTCCACAGTTGACAGTCCAAAGTTTAACCACACTGCGTTACCCTAGTTAACAATCAACAAATCACATGATGTATAACAACCCTAATTTAACCCACGCCGTAACCCGAGTTAACAAATCACCTGCTATATAACCCCCCTCTGTGGGATACATGTTTCTTCGTGCTACCTTTTCCCTCTATTCCTATCCCAAATTCTAGCGTTTGTGTTCTTCTTTCTCAATTTCTCAATGGCTTCCGCAGATGTTGAGTACCGTTGCTTCGTCGGTGGGCTTGCATGGGCCACCGATAGCGAGGCCCTTGAGAAGGCCTTCTCTCCCTACGGCGAGATCGTCGATTCGAAGGTCCGTTAGTTGTGCAGGCTTTGCATTGGATCTGACAGGATTCGGATTCGGAATCTTCTCGATCCCATTCTGATCTGTGATCTCTGATCTGCTTGTGTTACTTGTGATTTATGATACTACTGCTACTTGTGTTACTATATGATTCTTTTATTACTCACTCACCCCCAATAGGTACGTTCATCTTCATCTTTTTACAAAAGGCGAAGATCGATCGGTTACTATTCGGTTCTAGCTTTGTTTTTCGTGCTGTTTTTCCTCAGATCTGACCGGATCTGTTGTTTTTTCCTTCAGGTTATCAACGATCGTGAGACCGGAAGGTCAAGGGGATTCGGATTTGTTACCTTTGCTTCGGAGCAGTCTATGAGAGACGCAATCGAGGGAATGAACGGCCAGGACATTGACGGCCGTAACGTGACCGTGAATGAAGCTCAATCCCGCGGCAGAGGCGGCGGTGGCGGCGGTGGTGGTGGTGGAGGATATGGTGGAAACGGCGGAGGCTATGGCGGACGTCGTGAGGGTGGATACAATAGAAGCGGTGGTGGTGGCGGTGCCTACGGAGGAGGAGGTGGTTATGGTGGTAGCAGAGACCGTGGATACGGCGGCGACCGTGGCTCCAGCTACTCTCGCGGTGGTGGTGGCTCTTGGAACTAGGGCTTTAGATCTAGTTTTTGTTGGGAGTTTATTTATGATCTATGTTCCTGTTCCGTTGTTACTTTAGGCGTTCGAATGAATCCATGGTGTGAGTTTGTCTATTGTTCTGGTTTCTGTTACTGTGCTTCCAATCTGCTTGTGTATAAGCGATCTATTGAAATGAAAGGATAGAGACAAGTTAGTAGCGACAAATATCTCCAGTTTTTTTTATTGTTAATACGTCTTTCGTTTTATCCGCCCAATGATGAGAAAAATAGTCTAATGAGTCAACGTGCCAACACCTCATGGACACATTTGGGGTTTGCTTTAATTTCTAAAATTAATAATAATTAATAATAACATTAAAAAAAAGTTTCCTGTGTTCACATTATTTAATTATAAAATAAAATTTATCACTTTTTTTTTTTTATTTATAATAATGAGGAGGAATTAAATTATATTGGTGTAATATTTTGGGTAAAGTTACACTGTTAATAATTTTTTATTGGATAATTATATCCTAAAATTCACCTAACGTCTTTAAAAGTATGGATTTTGACGACACATTAAATGATTTTAGATTAATGTAAAATTTTACAGGAATAATCTATGTGATAGTGATTTTTAATCCAACGGTGAGTTTTTTAGAATATAATTATCAGGTAAACAGTTATTAGCAATGTAACTTTACTCAAAGTGTTACATCAGTATAATTTGATCTCTCCTTATTTATAATTATTATAATCATTTATCTTTTTTATATTGATTTTAATATTTATTTTAATATTTCTATAATCTAGACCTATTTAGGTGTATATTGGTTTTGGTTTAGGTGTACATATATTGGTTTTTTGTAAAAATATTGATTTAGATATTTTCTAGTTATTTGGAAAATAATTCATCACAACAGTTTTTTTTAAAGAGTATTGTGCTAATATTATTTTAAATTTAAATCTGATGCAAGCCTGCGCTCATCACGATTAAAATTGTTTGTTGTTTGTAGTTTTGTGCTTCTTTTTTTTGTTTTGAAAATAATATCAAGGGAACGAAAAATGTGAAAGTAGTATAGCAAAATAGTAAAACAATGAGATCATTTTATGAGGTGGCATTTAACATGGACCACCATAAAACTGGTCCATGATGAAACATGACATTTATACCCTTGAGTGCAGGTTGGACCGGTTTTTTATTAATAATGATATTTACCCAGAAGTTTATATATATGTAAATGTGGCCCATTATATTTCATAAATAGAAATCAGGCCCCACTTTTTTAATGCAGCAAATCACACTGTCTGAACCAAATCACACTGGGAGATACCGGAAAATAATTAAGAAATAATAATCAATTAATTATATAATTTTTGGATAGTCGATGTTCAATGTTCCCAGGCAGCTGCTGCTTCTTTCTTCCTTTCTCCATTTTGGAAGAGAAGGGAAAATATGGACTTGCCTCATGTTGACAGAGGAAGAACGAGTTTTGAGGACAACGGGTGAGGGTTTGGGCTTGGCAAGAGTGGATTTAATTAGCGAGAGTGCTAGGTATCATAGGTTTGGTTTTGCTGTTCTGATAGAAAAACTTCTCAAAAGGAAATCTTCTCAATGGCAACACAGAGAAAATCAGGGAAGGGTTTTACTGTTAAACAGAGGGTTTCTTTAATTTTTTGTCCTTTTCATTCTTTCTTCTCCCGCTTCCTTTCTTCATTAAAAAATTCTTTATTTTTTATTATTTGTTGAGATGTATTTTCTTTGGTCAAGGGATGCATTTTTTTAACTGTGATATTGCAGTGTACATATGGAAATATGGTATAAAAAATGCTTTTTTTTTATAGATTTTTTAAAGCAAAATACGACTGACCCAATTAGCTCGATCTGATCCAACACGTTCTTCATTAGGATTAGGAAGTTCTTAGGTTTTTTCAAAAAATTTATTAAATTTAATATTTAATATCATATACACATATATAAATATAATTATAAATGTATAAATATGTGTGTGCGCGGGGTGGATCATCCCTAATGCACCATTTGTTTCTTTTATTTTTTTCCCCGAAATAAAAAAGTTCACCTTTTTTATTCTATTCTTCTTCTATCAATATTATGTTGATTTGAGTGGAACTAGGCTTGGCTACTCAGATTCATTGAGTAAAATCTCGTGTTTAAACCTTGTGGTGGAAAAATGTAGTACTTAGAAGAGAAGATCTCACTAAAAGTAGATAACCAAGTTCCTTGGCGATATTAATCATTAATCATTAATTAATAAATAAAATGGTGCTTGCTTACTATTTTCATTGATGACTAAGGGCCTGTTTGGATTGGCTTATGCTGAGCTTATGAACATAGTTTATGACTGATTCATAAGCTGTTTTGGACTTATTTTTCATAAGCTACCCATGATAGTTTATTAAAACAGCTTATGACTTATATAAAATAAGTTTCATTATAATTTTTTTTCGATTATAAAAGTAGCTTATACAACTTATGCCATAAGCAGTAGATAAGCTTGGTATCCAAACAAGACCTAATTAAAGTGGTGTTTGCTTATGGTTCACAACTTTGTTTGATTAATTCCTCCACTCTATAACCAATATACTAAGAGTAAATCGGTAAACAAATTGATAAAAATGATTTATAGTAAAAAACTTGGAAACTAAACTAAGAGATAAATATACTATTATATATAAAATTAATCAATTTTATAAATGAGATTGGGGTAGGAATTATGGTATTTATCTAATTATAATTTATAAAACACGCAATATTTGAAATCACACCTCATTTGGCATGACACCACCGAATAACAAAATTTAAATTGATATTAATTAAAACGAAGATCCACATCACTACGCCAAATTTAGTCTTTTATAGCGCCTTATCTGTAGCGTTTATTGAATAAAGCACTACAAAAGAAAACACGGAGCTTTTTTGCAGCGTTTTTCTACAGAAAGCGCTACAAATGGATATCTGTGTTTTGACTTTCTGTAGCGCTTTCTTGGAAAAGTGTTACATCAAATATTCATTTAAAATATAAAATAAAAAAAAATTATTTTCTGGTTTTATATAGTGCTTTCCCTAGAAAGCGCTACAAATGTTTTAATGAGATTTTCAACCCGCGTGGAAGAAACGTTCTCAGTTCTTTCATTCTCAGTTTCTCTCAGTTAGTCTTCGATTCTCAGTTTCTCTCAGTTAGTCTTCCATTCTTAGTTTCAAAACACCGTTGCCGTTGTGCCCTCACTCTCAATTCTTTTGTCAACACCACCGTTCGGCACTCTCAGTTCGTTCGTCACCACCACGTCACTCTCAGTTCGTGCGTCACCACCGCCTTCGCATTCACAGACGTTCGTTCACTACCGCGCCCTCACTCTCAGTCTCACCGCGAGAGACACCGTGAAGGTCCACCATACTTAGGCCGCGAGAGATGCCACCGGCCGCTACCGCGTGCAAAGGTTAGGTTTTCTTCTTTGCTTGCCATTCTCAATTTTGATTTTTTCTATTTTCTGGTTCATTCCATTCGCCATTGCTGCTAGCTGGGGGTTAGGGTTTTAATTTGATTTTGTGTGTTCAGGTCTCATTGTCTCTGCTCATTCCTTGTCTCATTGTGGTGCCTCCATTTTGCTCACGTGTGTACAGAGGTTGGTTTCTTAATTTTGCTTCATCTTTCCCTCTTATTATCATGAGGTTAGTCTTCAAACTATCCATATTTTACAGTAGATTCAAAGGGGTAGGGGCTAACTCAGAAGCCCCAATTTTTTATTAGGGTTTATGAAATTTCACGGTTGCTTCTTGAATTTTTGTTTTATTTTTATTCTTTAGTCCTCTGGGGAATTTGACGTAGCGCTTTTCCGAAAAAAGCACTACAATAAGATAGCTTTTGTAGCGCTTTTAAAAACGCTACAAAAAGTGTCTATCCTTTTGTGACTATCATGTTTATAGTGCATGGAAAGCACTACAAAAAGTGAAAAAAAAATAAGCACTCCAAAAAGCATTTTTGGTGTAGTGCATGCATATGCTAACAAGTTACAAGTGACTATGTGAAGATGAGGATGAAAACGAGAAACCAATCAACCACATGCATGCTACTATGACAACAAAAAGCAATGGACAAAGAGTAGAAGAGACACATAAATAGCATGAGAGAAGAAATATTAGATAAAATGAGCAACTTAACATACATCAATAAAATTAGGAATTTATCAATATGAGACAAAGTGCATCTCTTTCGAGAGCAAACAACAAACCTACTTAATTAAGGCAACTAATACAATGCAAAATTTTAATCAAAAAAATAATCATTTCATCGTTTCAGTATTTTTCCTCAATTTTTTTTTTCATTTGGGTATATTTTGTAAATATACTAAAAAACACATACAAAATGCAATTATAAAAAAAATTAGGCCCCTCTTAGTTATTACAAAACATTTACTTAAAAAACCACCTGAAGAGGTATCCTATCTTTCATCTTGACCACTGAATATTTATATAATATATCCATGGTATAGGGGTCGACTGGACCATCATGAACCAGTTTTATGGTGGTCCATGTTAAATGCCACCCATTTTATGATTCTGTGATAAGACTGAAAATTAAATAAAAGAAAAATTTAGTTGTAAAAATGTCATATGTTAATAAAAATGAGATTATATTTATGGGTTATCGAAAAAAAAATTGAGATTATGATAAATAGAATAAATAAAAATATTAAGAAATTAAAAAAAATTAGTTCATCTTTTAAAATTTATTTAATTTAATAAATAAAAAGATCAAATATATATTAAGGGTTCCCAACATGAGAAAAAGAGTTTTAACTATTTCCTGTGTACATATTTAAAAACAAAAAATAATTAAAAATGATACTTTTATAGTTGATTCAAAGTAAAAATAAGAGAATAAATAAATAATGGACACTTAAAACAAACAGACCCTTAATTATTTATTGAGAAAATTAAATGCCAACAACCCTTCATTATGCCTGTTTTACCCTTTTCTATCTGTTTAATTTCAACAAGCCCATGCCCTTTTCATTAATTAGCATTTAAAAATACTTTTGATTAGTATTATTTTTTATTACATTTGATTAGTATTATTTAAATAATTAACATTCTGTCAAATGTATTTTTGAGAAAAAAAATCCAAATATCCAAACTAAAATTTGCAAAATGAAATTGGTTCGAACTTATGTTTACAAATGTTAATCCAAATTCCAAACACACTAAAGTTTTTTTTTTAAATAACGTTTTTAGTCTGGCAATTTTTTTCATTATTTTTCACTCGAGTTAACTTATGCTTACTTTTATCATCCACCTTTTTCAGCACTTGTTTGCCTACAAATTTTTACTTTATAAATTTTCTAATTTGTGATTTGAAATTAGAATTTGGTGTTGATATGTGAAAAACTCGTGTTACTATTTAAAAAAAATATTACACTTTTCAAATGTTTTATAAATATAAGAAATTAATCTGAGTTTTTTTAAAAAAAAGTGAAGAATGTGGGAATTTACTAGCAAATGATAGTGGAAATGGGTAAATTTACAAATAAGTTGGAGAGATCAGATGGGTTAGCAAGTGGGAGGGATTAGATGAATTTTCAAGTTTACATGGATCTTGTAGACAAGTTTACATAGATATAGATATATATATTCATGGGATGCAATGTATTATTGTGGATGTTTCTTCTGTTATTATCTCCGCAATGTGTTTTGTGTTTACATTCCTAATCCTTGGCCCTTGGGTGTGTTTGGTTTTAGTGATGTAAAATTATGTTTGGAAAAGTGAATTTGAGAAGGTAAAATTATATGTTTAATACAGGCTGTCACCAAATATCTTTAGCTATTATTTATTTTTAGGAATAACTTTTCATATTTTTCCTAATTTTTGGAAATCTTATATTTTAGGGAGGTTATTTTTTCCCCCACAACAATAGGGATTTTATTTTAAAACTCAACCAATTATAACTTTTTACTTCACTTTTTTTTCAATTCTCAATTAGAATTTTTAAAATCTTTCATAGGAATATCAAATCAAATCAAATACTTAACATAGAAAAGTATTTTTAGGAACATCGTTCCCCTGAATATGATTGTATTTTTTGAAACGACATTGTATTTTTTGAAACGACCACCCTTTAGTATGTGGATTTTATCAATGGTTGCAATCAATCAATGTTGACACATGGAGCACACCTAGGTATGACAATACGGTGGGTTGGACACATGTTTTAATCCCCCACTACTAGTCTCCATAAGTGAAAATTCATCTTGTATTCACCTCATACCTAAACAAATATCTAGCAGCATTAATCAAAATTGATAAATATCCGCATGTATCGGTCCCCACCACAATAGCAACGTTATCATGTGATTGAGGTCCATTTTCTATTATCTTTTACAACAACCATGTCCAACTTGCATTTTATGTCACTCTCTGGGTGGGTTCTAGGGTACACCACCATACATTATAGCAAATCACCTTAGAGTATATAATAATTTAATTGGATGCGTTAGATGAACTAATAGTTTATAAGTTATGTAATTTACAACTCGGTCCTTCTGCCTCCATTAGTCTATTTTTCCGCATGTATTAATATATCTATTAATCTATTAATTAATCTATTAATATCTATGACTCCTTTCACAACTTCATCCAGTTCTCCCTTCACCATTGTGTTTCGTCGAAGCATCCATTATTTATCACCATTCTTGGAATCAAAGAGGAGGTAAGATGGTAAAGCCACCAATAGAATCGAACTTGCGTGTGCTCACCGACAATGTATCATATTTATGGACTATGGTTAATAGAATTATTTTTATCTAAGGCAGTTCTATTGTTTTTACTCATACTTATATAATTCAATATTTATTTTTTAAAAATCCCATGTCTATATATAAAAAATATTTATTTGTTAAAAAAATAAGTTTTTAAACAAAGATACGAAGATGTAATGTCATATTTGACAAATTTTCTAAACAAACACAATTAAGATTATTAAATTTTAAATGAAAATTGTTTTTCTAAAACATTTTAAGCACAAGACTTACTTTACAATCAATTTTTGTTTTTTACATTTTAAAGGCACTTCAAAAAGTAAATATTATGCAATGTTCACTAATAAAAAATGTAAAATACTCTAGTGAGAAGTTAGAATTTAAAAACAGAAACGTATCAGTGAAAAACATGACTAGATCCATAAGTTACTTCTCATTTTTACTTTTTCGTTTGAATCATTAATAAGCAGTAATTACATATTTAGTAGTACTTTTGATCAATATGATCCAAATAAAATTCATTGTTTAACATATTTTTGAGACAAAAGTAACATATTTTTGAGACAAAAGTATTTAAACATAAATCATGTTAAAATAAATTTATTTTTAACCAATCTTAATTTACAAACTGAATTTACTCCAACCTTATTTTTATCAATTTTAACCCAATCATAAGCTAAATCATTAAATTCAATAGAGAAAACGGAACAAAAATATCCTAAAGGGCTAAAGATAAAATACTCCCCCGGCCCATGAGGTAACGAAAGTGAACTCTATAGTATATACTATATACTATTACTATATTACTATATACTATACTTAGGTCACATTCAAATTTTGAATGCACAGGATTCCAGATCCAGAGTCCACACACTAACACAGTCCTAAGCTTAACCACACGCCGTTACCCTAGTTAACAAATAGCCTGCTATATAACAAGTAAAAACCCTAATTTAACCCACGCCATAACCCGAGTTAACAAATCTCCTGCTATATAAACCCCCGTTGGTGGCCTCGAAAAAAATATCTTCGAGCTACCTTTTCCCTTTATACCCTCTCTGTCCCAAATTTTCTAGGGTTACTTTACTTTTTTTCGTCTTCAATGGCTTCTGCAGATGTTGAGTACCGGTGTTTCGTCGGTGGGCTTGCATGGGCCACCGATAGCGAGGCCCTTGAGAAGGCCTTCTCTTCCTTCGGCGAGATCGTCGATTCGAAGGTCCGTTAGTTGTGCAGGCTATGCCTCGGATCTGACACGATTCGGATTCGGAATCTTCTCGATCCCATTCTGATCTGTGATCTCTGATCTGCTTGTGTTACTTGTGATTTATGATACTACTGCTACTTGTGTTACTATATGATTCTTTTATTACTCACTCACCCCCAATAGGTACGTTCATCTTCATCTTTGTACAAAAGGCGAAGATCGATCGGTTACTATTCGGTTCTGGCTTTGTTTTTCGTGCTATTTTTCTCTGATCTGACCGGATCTGTTGTTTTTTCTTTCAGGTTATCAACGATCGTGAGACGGGAAGGTCAAGGGGATTCGGATTTGTTACCTTTGCTTCGGAGCAGTCTATGAGAGACGCGATCGAGGGAATGAACGGCCAGGACATTGACGGCCGTAACGTGACCGTGAATGAAGCTCAATCCCGCGGCAGAGGCGGCGGTGGAGGCGGTGGATTTGGTGGAAACGGTGGTGGCGGCTATGGTGGACGTCGCGAGGGTGGATACAACAGAAGCGGTGGTGGTGGAGGCTATGGAGGTGGCGGTTACGGTGGTAGCAGAGACCGTGGTTATGGCGGTGACCGTGGTTCTAGCTATTCCCGCGGTGGTGGTGGCTCATGGAACTAGGACTTTAGATCCAGTTTTTTGTCATGGTTTATTTATGATCTATGTTCTCGTTCCGTTATTACTTTAGGTGTTCGAATCTGTGGTCTGAGTTTGGGTATCTGTTATGGTTTCTGTTAGCGTGCTTGTTTGTCACCTCTGAATCTGGTTGTGTATAAACGATCGATTGAAAGGATAGTGAGAAATATTAGCAACAAATTTCTTCAGATTTCGTCCATTCTGTTCTTCTGTTTTAGCTTCCGAAACCCAAAATATATAAATATCTGATATTAATTATTATTATTAATTAATAATTTTAATAAATATCTGATAAAAATCTTAATTATTTAACTCAATTTCTCAATCATGAGAACAGAGAGCATAAAGAGTATGTGCTTTTTAAATCTTAATGAACTCATGCTGAATTTGCCGACGAGGGTCGTGTTTATTATTGGGAATATCGTCTTTTCGTACTTTTTGGAAAAAGGGAAGGCATCTCCAGTAGACTCGTTCAAATGAATTCATCAATTCCTTCGAGAAAATTACTACTATTTGGTTGGAATCATAATTATTATGTGCATTTGAACAAATTATGAAATTTTCAGTAAAAAAAAAAACAATTATGAAATTAGATAAATTTTAACCTGTAATTTTTGAATCAATGATTGTGATTCTTTTGCTTTTTTTTTGACATCAATGATTCTTTTGCTTTTCAATCCAAATTGTTTCTTAATTGGATCAGTGGGTGTCATGCTGTCGCATTTTGACATCTAAGGGCAAAGGGCATCTCTCGTTGAAGAAAGATTGGTCAGTTCGGGTCTCTCCTATACCTACAGAGAAGGCAACAGTGTTGCCGATTGCCTCGTTGGCTTTGCACAGTAGTTATCAATTGGGCTTTTCATTGTTTGCAGTCTCTGCTTTTTTTTTTTGGGTCAATTCAGTCTCTGCCTTTTACCTGCATTCCTTTTCTCTGGGAGGGTTTTGTTGGGCTTTTCATTTCGTAGCGTGGTAATTTACCCCTGGCCTTCGGTTTCGGGCCACTTGATTAGGAAAAATAAATAAAATAATCATTTCAAAGGAGGCGACTCGGGTTGGTGTGTCGTCTCCGTTTTTGGCTCCGGCTTCTTCCCTGGTGGCTCGCGTGGGTGCTCCGTGGTAGAGTCCGGTGAGGTCGCCGCCGTCTGTGGCTGCTGTTTTGGTGAGCCGTTGCTCTTCCCTCGTTCACTGCTTGCTGTTTTCTTCCTTTCGTTCTGGCTGTGGACGTTAGAGCTTGCGATTTGTGGGTGTTGGCTCACGAGTGAGGCTATCTTCGGACAGGTTCGGCGGCTGTTTTGCTGTCGTCTCCTTCCTCCGCTGGGAGGTACCTCTCTGCGGGTTCTAGTGGGTGTTGGCTCGTGTTCTGTGGGTCCACCGCGCCACTGCCCGGGTTGGAGGGACTATCTTTGCCGCTGCTGTGTCATCTCTTGTTCGTCGCGAGTTTGGTTGTCTTCGGACGGGTTCGGCTTCTGCTGTCTGTTGTTGCCGCCTCCTTCCTCCGCTGGGAGGTGCCTCTCTGTTTGGACTAGAGATTGCTTGGTGGTGGTTTGGCCGTGGTCTGTAGTGTTTCGTGGGTTGGGTGCTGTTCTATGTTTTTGTTGTTGTTGTTGTTTGTTTGGTTTTTGTGTCTTCGCCGCCGTGCATCTTGAGGGACCACCGTCACCCTTTGCTGCATCTTTGCTGCGTCGCCCCTGCCGGTTCTGTTTGGGTTTGACCCTGGTTGTTTGATGTGTGCTGGGTTTTGGGTATGTGACATGTGCTTCTTTTGTTATGACAGAAGGTTCTGGGTGCTTCAGATGAGCCAAACCCAACCCACTCAAGGATATCCCAAGGATATTCTTCATGTATGTATCCTTTTGGTATCCTTTTTAGTGTGCTAGGTGGTGTTTTATGTGTTTCTTGCTTTGGCTTTTTGTCTTTTAGTTGTAGATGTTTTCCTTGTCTGAGTTTATACAGCTTGGTTTATGTTACAGCAGCATGTTTTGGGTAGAATCGTTGTATTTCTTGTGACTCTGCATATGCTGTTTTCCTTGCTGTAGATGCCGTATGGTTGGGGTTTTTTCCCTTATATGAACTTTTCATCTTGACCAAAAAAAAAGGAGGCGACTCTTGAGTGAATAATGTGAAAACTTACGATGCCATATTATTCAACACTTTGCAAGAAGTATGTGGTGATCTTAGTTTGTAATTTATATTCTCTTTAAACTAAGACAATTCGTCTGTAAAAGCCAACATTATTCATTAGTTTGAAATCCAACTTAATAGTTATTAATCTCCAGTTCTCCTATAACTATTTCACATTAATAAGTCTCCTCAATGCTTACATTTCAATGTTGTGTTTTTTAAGGAAAAATCTATATTTTTCTTCAGTTCTCTTATAAATTGGATGATTTTGTTGCTACAGCGCATCCCTTGTTGATTTTCAGGGAGAAGCGGTATTTTGGCGGATAAGGATTCATAAATAGTTTCTACGCTAAGCAGAATTTCATTTTTTGTTTGGGTGTTGGTAAATACACCCCCATAATTGGCCATCCACTCCACATTAAACTTGAAATTCCAAAATGACCCCTTCTTTATATCACGTTTTCTTTCTTGGAATAACAAAATCGCATATTTTCCAGAAACTCGAGTTTCTAGAATGTAATTTTTTTATTCTGAAAATTCAAGTTTCTGGAATGTAAAAAAAAGTAATTTTTTTGCATACTCTCGGAAACTCGAGTTTCTGAGGAATATGCGATTTTGCGATTCCTGAAAACAAAACATGATATTAAGAATGGGATAATTTTGGAATTTCAACTTTAAAGTGGGGTGAATGACCAATTATGGGGGTATATTTACCAACACCCTTTTTGTTTTTACAAACGCGTTGTATGATTGCCTGCATGTTGCTAGGCCCAATTCAAAGGAGAAGCCCATTCCATTGAGTTGTTTGCTTTTTTTTTGGGTCAACATTGAGCTGTTTGCTTGTATTAATATATGTTCCAAAAAAATAAAAATCACTGTACTCTCAAGAGTTAATACTTAAGACCCGACCCGAAAATAAATGGGACTGCCCCATTGCGCTTATGCTTGTATAGGTCCACTTCTTTTGGTCAAAATCTCATTTGTGGCGATTCATTGAGGGGAATTAATATTGACACATACATACATTATTATTCACACAAACACTAAACCCTAAAAATACCATAATACCCTCAAACACACTTCATCTCTCCCCTTCACTTTGCACTTCCGCACACGCACACACACAAACACTCCCCCTCACAGATACTCCCGCACATGCACACACACAGACACTTTCGGCACTTCGTCTCCCCCTTTGCGAGAAAGCCCTTTCCCTCTTGCTCAACCTCAGCCTCGACGACGACACCAAGGTCAGCCTCGTCGCCGTCCTCGCCGTCCAAGATCATCCTCGCCGTCCAAGATCATCCTCGCCATCCCGATTCGAAAGCTTCGATTCGAAAACAACCCTGAGACCCACCCGAAAAGAAGAAGAAACGCAAGCAATCCCCCCCCTCTCTCTCTCTCTCGGTCTCCTGCTTGCAGTTGATGAGAAAGGGGAAGATGGCGGCGAAAGAGAGAGAAAGAAAGAAGGAAGAAGGAGTGATCCGGTGTGTCTAAATCTATGGTGCACCCGCTTGCTCATGTGAACGGAGGGAACAAAAGAAGGAGGGCTTTCTCGTTGATTGCGGAACTAATAGTTTCGCATCAGTACGGAACTAATAGTTCTGCACGATACGAAACGCGAAGAGGGTATTTTAGGCTTTGTACTGTTACATATGTGTGAATAACAATTGATGTATGTGTAAATATGAATTCCCTTCATTGAGATGGACACTCATTTGTGGGTCAAGTTAGCCTACAATAGTTAGTTAATCTTTTTATTTTTTTTGGTCTTTCAATAGTTAGTTTGTATTTTTTTTTTGTCAACAAAATAGTTAGTATGGGATTGGTATTTGCACATACATACTTTGTTAAACACATATACACTTAATAGTTAAAATACCAAAATACCCAAAACCTTTCCTCTCCCTCTGCCTCCCACGCACTTCCGTAGCCATTGTCGAAGTTCCGCACCTTTTCTCTCCTCCAGCTTCCGCAGCCACACTTCCGCATACACACACACACACACTTCTGCACCACACACTCACTTCCGCACCACACACACACACACACACACTCTCTCTCTCTCTCTCTCTCTTCCTTCTGCAACTCTCTCTCTCTCTCTCTTGCACAACAACAAGTTAAAGGAAAAGCTACAGTAGCACGACAAGGAAGAGGTAGAAGATGGACAGAGGAAAAGCGAGGAGGAAGAGGACGGGCTTGAGTTCGGCGCACGTGGAGGCGGTGTTGGCTTCCGGCTCTGCAATCAGAGGTCCTTGCCCATCTCATGGAGCAAGACGGTGTACAGGAACGAGGAGGAGGAAATCAGGTGTGAAATATTTATAATAGATCCGGTGAAACCAGATGATCCAATGGCTAACATATTTTGTGTACCATACACCACCTAATCTACTTGTGTACAGTAGAAGGAGCCACGGATCTAACTGCGAAATTATTATTTTCGCATTTGAAATAAATGTGCGGAATTGATAGTTCCGCACGTGTTATTTGGAGTACTGTGCGGAACTATTAATTCCACGTCAGTGCGAAACTATTGCGGAACTAATAGTTCTGCATGTGTTATTTGCAACACACACATACAAATAACACGTGCGGAACTATTAATTCTGCATCAGTGCGGAATTAATAGTTCCACACGATACAAAATATAAAGAGGGTATTTTAGGCTTTGTACTGTAGTGTATGTGTGAATAATAATTAATCTATGTGTGAATATGAATTCCCTAGTTAGTTTGTCTTGAGCAAATGATGTTTTTATACTCGTCGTTGAACTCGGGGCTAACTCATTGTGCTGTTTCATAGTCCCTATACTATGACGGGCCAGGTCAAAATGCAATTCCAGACCCCTTTTTGGTACTAGATCTCGTCAGGCTTTAGGAGATACCTTACTATTACTACAAAATATGATGATAAAGGAATTATCACCAGAGTGGTGCTCAAGAGATTTTAAATTTTATTGACAAAAAAAAAGAGATTTTAAATTTTTACAAAGGAGACTAAGGAGGAGAGTGAGAAGAGAAATGGAAAAAAGAATGCTCTATCTGAGAGCGTAAATTCTCTACCAAAAACTTGATATGGATCTGCCTCTTAAAAAATAAATTGAAAGAACCATGGATGATATTTTATTTTTTCAAGCCGAGATAGAAGTGTTTAGTTCTTTACCATTGAGTATAATGGTAATAAATTGAAAGGATATAATTGTTACCCTTTTTATCGTTGAAAACTTGGAATTGTTCTATAAATTTACCTCAATTTGCTAGAATTTGTACTCAACTTCTCAATTCGCAATTTCACTTGTTGTTCTCAAGTCATAATTCCATTTTTGTTTCAAAATTAGAATACAGATAAATTAATATTTTAAGTTGAAATAAAAATAAAAATAAATAAAAAATATAAAGATATGGGATGACTTTTGAGACCTATTTTAAATCGTTAGATAGTTGCAACATTGAAGTAAAAAGTTGCTAATGTTAATTCTCCAAAAAGATCGTTACGCAATTCTAATATAGTTTACCTTTAGAAACGCTCTTATAGACATTAAGAAAAGTTACACTAATTTTACTTTTTAAAATAATGGAGAAAGAAGATTATCTTGTCTAATTCATAATTAATATATATTGCTATTAAGTCTAAGCCAAAACTTACGTATAACGTACTAGATCACCCAAAGAAATCAAACTTTTTTTTTGTCCACACTACTTAGATTCTACAAATGGAGTTTTTTTGGGTCATTGTGGAGGGGTACGGGTGGGAATAGGTCAGGCCTCCCGATAGGAGCCTATGGTCTGGTCTACTTAAGGTATGGTCTGACCCGACCTACTTATTAAAAAGACTGGATTTTTTAAAAAGTCTATTTAGTTATGCTTAGGCCTATAAAAAAGTCTATTATGCCTAGCAGGCTGGCCTATTTATATATATATAAAATAAAATATAGAATAATAATATAATATAATATAATATAATATAATATAATGAAAATAGCCTACTTATTTATTTATTTGTGAAGGCCTAGAGACCTATTTATCAGCGGATGACTATTGATTTCTCTATCATTAGAGAGTGGCCTATAAGCCTATTTACAAGTAAGACCTATTTACAAGTAAAGACTTGATAGGTGGAGGCCTATTTAAAAGCCTTATTGAAATGTTGACCTTTAAATAAGCTTGTAGGCCAAGTCAAACTTTGAAATAGGTCAAATCAGACCTTAAAAACCGGCTTATATTAGACTAATAGGCTAAACTTAAGTCTTAAAATTTCAAAATAGGCTAAGCGTAGACCTTACAAAGTCTGACCTAGCCTATTCATGTACCCGTAACATCTTACAACTTGAGCCGTAGTGGGGGGGGGGGGGGGGGGGCAGATTCTACAAATGGAGTTGAACTAACAAATTATCGTAATTATTGAAGTAAAGAAACCAGAAAGGGCACGCGTTGCACGAGGAAATGCCATTTGCTACATGCAAAAGAAATTCACAAAATCTACGCGCGTCATTGTCATCGCAATGCCCATTATCTATTAAATTAATATATGTAGGATTGGCACTGAAATGCGAAAATTCCTTGATTCCTGGTTAAGTTATCTTTTCTATTAATTTACCCTCCTTGGTACTTGCTATTACTTTTTATCGAGGCTATTGCTGCTCCATTCTTCAACGGATGATGGTGTCCTGCAATTTCCAAATTCAAACGCACACAGGAATAGGAGATCCAATATCTTAAGAAAAGTATAAATTGTGATGGTTGTTATGTAGTACTTCTTTTTTTTTTTTTTGTTGCAAATGGTTGTTATACCATGCATATACGAAACCGTTAACTATCTCAATTCCCGTTATCGTTTACTTCTAATTTGATGTGAAACAATTCTACTACCTCCATTCCATAATATAAGGGGTTTTAGCATTTTAATTTTGTTTCAAAATATAAGTCCTTTTAGAATTTCATGATAAAATTAAAGTATTTTTTCCAACTAAATCCTTACATATGTGATTGTTACGCGAATATTATAGGTAGTGGAGTATAATTTGCCTTTATTTTAGGAACCAAATAAAAAATGTGTCACGTTGTCCACTTACAAGAGAATAAGCTTGTATGATAGGTAGAAATCGTGAGCAATGTTGACAAGGTCAACGTAGGGTGCTTTTCGTTGGGGAATGGAGACCAAAACATGTGAACTGATAGGGTGTTTTTGTCTAGCATAGAGATTTTATTTTATTTTTACAAAAAGAGAATTATATCATTTCCATTTCAAGATTATGATGAATACATGCTGGAGCAAAAAAGTTCTTAGCATAATGCAAAGACTGCCTAGCTAATGAATGAGCTGCTGAGTTAGCCTATCTTTTAACAAATTGAATATCATAAGAATGATCGATTAGCCTCGAGGAATTGTTTGTAATGCCTTATAACAAAACAAAATTCAGAATTGTAAAAAAAAAAAGTATAGGAAATTAATGTTAAGCCTCGAGGAATTATCCGACATAGAGATTATTGAAATTAAAAACATGTCACATTATTCACTCGCAAGAAGCACAGGTTTGCGTGTGTGGGGGTTTTCATTGGAGGTAGAGAGACAAAAAACGTGAATAGATGGGACAAATTTGTTCAATAAATATAAGTTTTTCTTCGTGACATTCTCTCTGTGACAAAAATTCACATGCTAGTGACAATTTTTTTTAATGAAACCCACATTTTCTTCCACTCGCAAGAGGCACAGGTTTGTATTTCGTGAATGAGAGGTGGAAGTTGTGAATCCTAATAACAAGTTGTGCGTGTGTGGATTTCATCGGAGGTAGAGACACCAAAAATGTGAATAGATGGGACAAATTTGTCCAACAAATATAGGTTTTTTTTCGTGACTTTCTCTCTGACAAAAATTCACATGCTAGCGACAAATTTTTTTAGGGTGAAGTAGGAATCCTTCACCACCAAAGTGAAGTGGGCCCAAAAATGTTAATGGTCTTTGATTTATTAATTTAAAACTTGTATGGACAGGATGAATTACTGGGTAATTGGATAATAGGTAAAGTCCAAAGTTTAAGGTATTTGTAATAGAAGTCTAATCTGTTACTGATTCACAGTATTCCCAGAATCTTTATAAATAGTGATTTAATACCCAAAACTGTAAATAATAATGAATTTGCCCACTAAAAAATAAAAATAGGAAACAGATTCTCTGCCTTTAGTGCGCCAAAGGCACTTGCTTTTCAATACTTTTGGTTCGTCCGATCAATCCTTTGGTCGAGAACGTGCCACGTGTCCCTTTATTATTATTATTATTATTTTTCTAAAAAACACTGAAAATGTAGCGCAACCCACACCCTCTTCGTCAACGCACCGACACGACGGCTTTGCCGCCATCAAGAACCACCTCAACATCTTCCGCCTCCTCCATGAGAAGAGGCTCTTGGTATCGCCGACACATCGGGTGGTGCACGTGGGACACCTTCTGCCACGAGGTCACCTCGGAAGGCGTCGAGGTCGTCCTCCACTCCCTCGCCCCCGGCAGAACTCCCCCAAGTTCGTCATCATTGACGACGGCTGGCAGTCTGTCGCCGGAGACGACAAAGAGAACCAGAACCAAAGCCCTTCGTTGCGGCGCACATGGAAGCCATCCCTGTCACAGTTTGCCTCCTCCGCGGTAGGAGTCCTCGCTGCCGCACCTGCAGTTCCATGGCCACATCGTTGCCGGCTCCATCTCTCTATTGTTGTTCTGCAAGTCCGCTTGCCCTTCATTCTCGAGGTTGAGGATGAGTGAATAGTGCGCACCTTAAGCTTTTTTTAAAAAAAAAAAATACAGGACACATGGCGCAATGTGGACCAGACGATTTATCTAACTGATTAGAACAATCCAAAGTCATGGTGCCTTTGGCACATTAAAGTCACAGAATCCGTTCCCCTAAAAATACTAGAATTGGTTTTGATGTTACTGTTTTTTTACGAAGGTTTTAACGTTACTGTTATAAATTGTTATATGGGTGCTTTTATTAATGGTATTAGGTAGCTTGTCGAAAAAAAAGAATGGTATTAGGTGGATATAATTTAGTATAAAAAGCATATTTTAAAGAATTTAATTAATATGTACTAATAGTATAAAAAAGTTTTACACAGATATCCAACCATATATCACTATATGCAGATATTTTAAAAATCATTGTTATGAAGTGGCAACACTATGATACGATATGAATGAATGTTTGTGTAAAATATTTCACACTTTCAGTGCATAGTAATTAAACTCTTAGGCTCTATTTGGCAAATAGTAGTGGATAGCAGATAAGCTAGTTGATAGCGGATGATCTTATGGCGGATAGCGGATAAGTTAACAGATTGAATTTGAAGTATTTGGTAAAATTAGCGGTTAAACTAGCTAATAAATGTAAAACGACATAAAAAGATATTTTTAATTAATACTTATATTTTTTTACAAAAATGCGTACATTTCTTTGATCGATATAATTAATAATAAACATATAACAATATTATTTTAGTAAAAAGAAAGATAATCTTCATATTGTATTATATTGTTTCAAAATAATAAATAAAATAAATCAATCATCTATTATTCCACAATAAATTAACAATATTATTATGATTTATTAAAAGAGAAAACAAGAACCAATAAGTGCAAAAGAGAGGAACATGTGTGTCCAATGTGAGAAGTGAGAGTCATAGGAGATAGAGAGAGAGCCCGATGGGGAGAGAGAGATCAGAGAGATAGGGAGGAGTTTGGGAGCAAGAGAGAAGGAGGGAGGGAGAGAGAGGGGGAAATTACTTGAGGCACAGGGAATGGTGGAGAGATGGAGGATGAGTCGGAGTTGAGTCTGAGAGGAGAGAGAGCGAGATAGAGGAACCAAAACAATGAAATAATTTATAATTCTCACATTTCGGGTGTTATTTTAAATTCCCCAAATCTAATTAAAATTTTCTAAATTGTTTGGTAAAATATTTCTATAAAAATTTTAGCTTTGTCTAAAATTACCATAAATGATGTCTACCCTTATATTTCTATATATTACTAAAGAATAAATATTTAAAAATTCTTTAAAATATAAATTAATGAAAGACAAATGCATTTTTTTCATTTTACAAATGGAAATTTACAAACAAACAAAAAACAAGTTGAAGAACACGTTGAAATATTTTATAAGTCAAATGACTGGGATTTGGGCTGCTATGTTAAAAGTTGGGGTGCAATATCGCATTACAACAATGTTTGTGATTTCTCTTATTTTGTTTGAAGTTTCTAGGGGAAAGTTTGATTATATTAATTAATAAGCCAAAACTGATATTGACTTTAGTTTTGAGGATGAAAGTCTGATTATGACAAAACTGGAACCATCTGCCACAGCAGGTCCCGGGCCCACTTCACCATAGCGGTGAAGTTCTAGAAGTCACCCACATGTTCATGCACTCGCAAGAGGTACATGTTTGTATTTCATGAATGAGAGGTGGAAATCGTGAATCCTATTAACAAGGTGTGGGGGTTCGTCGGGGGAAGAGAGACCCAAAACGTGAGCAGAAGGGACAAATTTGTCCAACATATATAATATTTTTTTGCATGACATTTTCTCCGTGATAAAAAAATCGCATGCTAGTGACAAATTTTTTTTAGTGAACCCCACATGTTTCTTTTTCCTTCCTTCCTCTTCTCTCTACTTAACCAAACAATGAATTGAAATCACATTTTTATTCATTTTTCTCTTTTTATTTTCTTTTCCTTTTTTCTACTAAAACATAATGTAAATAATAATGTTAAAAACTTTAAATTAGTAATACATTAAAACTAAATTTTTATAGTTATTATCTTAACTAGTAAAATCAATTTTCTTTGGCAAAAATTAAAATTTTATTGCATGTTAGTTATATTTATAGACTTTAAGTATCCAATTTTTAGAAATTAACAAATATTTAATAACTCACTGAATAAAAGTATTGATACGGAAAACAAAAACAATACCATTATCACACACCCTTCTAATTCCATCTCATTGTTAATAAGAAGCGGTTATTTATTTTTCTTAACCATTACATAATCTTTTAGTTAACTATGGTTCTGATCGACAAAATCAATAAGCTAGTTTATAGCTTATTTGACTAGCTTATAAGTTTGTTTGACTACAATAGAAGTGTTCGGTAAATGAGCTTATTACATTAACTTATTGCTTATTATTTTTTCTTATATTTCTACCCTCATTACTTTAATCTAATTCCTCCATTACCCTCTCTTTAAATTAAAAGATCTTAAATTAATAAAAGATCTTAAGTTTTTATTTTAAATATTATACCATTTTTACTTTATTTATTTATTTTGCCTTGTTTAAGTTTTTTGTATCGTAGGAGATACAAATTTTCTATATCATAACTCATAATATACTTTTTATCTCTAAGACAAAAATTATATTGTGAAACATATAAAAATGTTATTTATTTTATTATTTCATTTCATAGAAATAAATAATAAAAAAGATAAATAATTAATATATTAATTTTTAACATGATAAATAATAATAACTATTCTAAAATAATATATATATATATAATTTATATTGCATATCATTTTATGTCATTTTACATATATAAGTTAGTTGAACAACTAATTTTATTGAACACTTTAAATTCAATCAGCTAGTTTTTCAGCTATAAGCTATCAGCTATCAATCATTAGCTATAAGCTAGTTTATCAGCTATTTTTGCCGAACAGAGCCTATGTATTACTCCCTCTGATTTTTTTTTTAAGAAACATAGGATAAAATCATAAAGGCTAAAGAAGTGCATTAAAATGAGTTAATTATAATTAATGATGCTATAATTTTTCAAAAATACCCTTTATGAAATTAATATATTTTCATATTCTTTTTATGCGTCTCATAATAAATATGAATAAAGTTAAAAATGTACAATTAATATTATTAAAAATAAGACATTATTTCCTATAAAAAAGATCATAAAAATGATTCATTTTATTTTTTATAAAAATGATTTTAAATCCCTTAATAACATAAGATAGTAATTATCAATATTTGTTTTTAAAATAATTGGACTATAATTTCTGAAAAATGAGATAACCCACAATTAATCAATCAGCACACTGCAGCCTTTTGCACAAAATGAAACGTGGTAGGAAAACCAAGTGCAGAAGACAAACACAACACAACCCACCCAAACAAACACAGCTCAGCCCCTGGTGTCAGTTACAAAGTCAAGACGCTGCCTTCCGCGCTTCCTTGACCACCTCCATCTCTCTCTCTCTCTCTCTCTCTCTCTCTCTCTCCACATCCCAAACACACCCCTTTGTAAGTTGGCCCAAAATTTCCCCCTTTCCTATTCAAAGTTCGTGTGCCTTTGATTCCCAAACGGTTCGCCTCTGTACGACGCATGCAGAGGCAACAACAACCGAGAGAGAAAGAAAGAGAGAGAGCGTGCGGGTGTGTTTGTGTTGTGTGAGAGTCTGTGGCACACACACAGTCATTCATCATAGCTAAGGTTTGAGAGGGTTGTTGCAGGCCAGTTAACAAAACAGCACCTTTTCCAACGTACTACACCCCTTTCTCCTCTTCCCTCCCCTGACTCTCGGACGCATTCATTGTACTACGTGGTCCATTCCCTATGCTCTACGGGTGGTTGTTGTAACTAGTTGTATCAAATCAAATATCAAATCTAATCAAAACCCTTTTCCCTTCACCCAACCCCAATTCCTTCCCACAATCCAAAATCCAATTTTTTCCCCCTCCCCTTCACTCAGATCCATCATACCCATATATAAACACACAGAGAAACAGAGACGCATAGCAATCGAGCTAATTAATTTGCGAATCTAAAACCCCCAAAAAAAATGAGTTCTTTGGAGTCTTCTCAGATCCACCAGAGTCGGAGGCTACCAGATTTTCTTCAGAGTGTGAATCTGAAGTACGTGAAACTGGGTTACCATTATCTCATCACTCACCTTTGGGCACTCTGTCTCATCCCTCTGATGGCCGTAATCATTGTTCAAGCAGCACAGATGAACCCTGAGGATCTCCACCATCTCTGGCTCCACCTCAAGTACAACCTCGTCAGCGTCGTCATCTGCTGCGCCTTCCTCGTATTCGGATCCACCGTATACATCATGACCCGACCCAGATCCGTTTACCTCATCGACTTCTCCTGCTACCGTCCCCCTTCCCACCTCAGCGTCAAATTCGACCAGTTCATGGAACACTCCACCCTCACCGGCGACTTCGACGATTCCTCCCTCGAGTTCCAGAAGAAGATTCTGGAACGCTCCGGCCTCGGCGAAGAGACCTATGTCCCCGAAGCCATGCACCACATTCCTCCCACCCCTTCCATGGCTGCCGCCAGAGAAGAGGCAGAGCAGGTCACGATTATTACTTAGTTTAGAGTTAGTTACACACTTTTTGTTACCCAGTTATTTATTTTTTGTAATAAGCCTAACTAATTTGCAACTGTTTAGCTAACTCTGAACTAAGTAATAATTGTGACTAATATAATACAGGTTATGTTTGGTGCCTTGGATAACCTCTTTGCCAATGCGAGGATCAAGCCTAAGGACATTGGTATCCTTGTTGTGAATTGCAGCCTTTTCAACCCTACCCCTTCACTCTCAGCTATGATTGTTAACAAGTACAAGCTGAGGGGTAACATAAGGAGCTTCAACTTAGGGGGTATGGGTTGTAGCGCTGGTGTTATAGCCATTGATCTTGCTAAGGACATGCTTCAGGTTCATAGGAACACTTATGCTGTGGTTGTTAGCACTGAGAATATTACTCAGAATTGGTACTTTGGGAACAAGAAGTCCATGTTGATACCCAATTGCTTGTTCCGCGTTGGCGGTGCTGCGGTTTTGCTATCCAACAAGGGTTCTGATAGGAGAAGGGCAAAGTATAAGCTTGTTCATGTTGTGAGGACTCATAAAGGTTCAGATGATAAGGCTTTCAGGTGTGTTTACCAGGAGCAGGACGATGCTGGGAAAACCGGTGTGTCGCTTTCGAAGGATCTCATGGCTATTGCTGGTGGAGCTCTCAAGACTAACATCACTACTTTGGGTCCACTTGTGCTTCCAGTGAGTGAACAGCTTCTGTTCTTTGCTACCTTGGTGGTTAAGAAGCTGTTCAATGCCAAGGCCAAGCCTTACATACCTGATTTCAAGCTTGCATTTGAGCATTTCTGCATTCATGCCGGTGGAAGGGCAGTGATTGATGAGCTTGAGAAGAATCTGCAGCTTCTGCCTGTTCATGTTGAGGCATCCAGAATGGCACTTCACAGGTTTGGGAACACTTCCTCCAGTTCAATTTGGTATGAGTTGGCTTACATTGAGGCCAAGGGAAGGATGAGGAAAGGGAACCGTGTGTGGCAGATTGCATTTGGGAGTGGGTTTAAGTGTAACAGTGCTGTGTGGCAGGCATTGAGACATGTAAAGCCCTCACCAAATAGTCCATGGGAAGATTGCATTGATAGGTACCCAGTTCAGATTGTTATATAGTTGATAGAATAGTTCAGTTCTATTGTTATGATCGAGTTAATTAGAGGGTCATTTTATCTTCCATTTATTTCTAAATTTATTGGCTCAGGGTCAGGGATGTCTGCTTTAGAAGTCATCACAGTCACTTAATCCATATTGGGTTGCTTGAGTACTTGTTGTTATTAAGCCATTGTCCTGGGTAATTATTATGCAATTGCAGAGTAATGTTTATATGATTAAGTGAGTATTCCTTCATTCAAACTACTATATATTATGCATAGAACTATAGAAGCAGCACCGCATCTAATCTAATTGATTAAAAAAATAAAGCAAAGCACAGCCTTGTTAGAACTTCAATGCATAAAGCTGCAAATTGTGCGGATAAGAAAAGGTCTAGATGAATAGTACTACTGCCAATTCATTGAGGCATCAGTATCTTTTTTTTTTCTCTTTCCAATTAAGCGTATGGAAAAGCAATAAGCATCGTATTCTCTGATGTACATTTTAGATACTGTATGAAAAAAATCACATGGCCAGCCTTTGCAAGCAGCCTTTTTTATTTTATAAAAGAAAAGTGTTATTCTTTTCTTCTTTTCCTCTGCAGCGCTTTGTGCGTTCTACCACACGAAGTGTTTGTTTGCTTTTAGCCTTAGGCCATACCAAAAGGGGGGTTGTCTCGTTACTTTGTCCTTTCTGCATACATTCGTTGGTCTAAGCTAGAGTAGTTTATATTTGGTCAAATCCAAGATAAGATTGAATGGTCGGTGTTATAATCAGTGTAATTATTGAGGAACTTTGCAAAGGCTGCTAACTTGATTGATTATTGAATGGATAGGTAATTTCATCCCATTAAATATTAAATATTTATTTCTTTTTTGTCTCCCAGTAAGATTCAAACCCCTTTGATATACTAGCATTAACATTTAGTCCAAAAAATTAAAAACCATCGATTGGTAACATGAATCTTCAATTTCAGGTCACTTGATGACTGCGATCCCTTGAGCCTGTCTAGTTAAAATAAACAATGTTTCTTATGTTTCGCAGTCAAACTTGAGTTTCTTTCTCCACTGGGCGCCTTCAATATCCGAGTTGCTTATTTTGATCAGATTCCTTGTTGTTTCCGTGTTTTGGATTAAAAACTTGAAATGTCTATCGTATTGTCCACGTCCTCCTTTTGAATGCTTCTAGATGATTGATTTGGAGTTTGATATGCTTTCAAAATTTCAAACTATGGGCAAGAAACTGGACACTAGGAGATTTCAACCCTTTTGAATGCTTCTACCATATAACCGGCGAATCAGCCTAAACACACACACACACACACACACAATCCTAATTCCTAAACTTAAAGAAAAATTAATTTCCTGCGCAACGGTTATTGACATCGTATCACAGGTTGATGTTAATACTTTAACGTTCGTCAAAAGTAAGATGAATAAACAAATTAGACTACAATCTAGTTATAGTAGTGTTTTTGGTTAGGGTAGGTAATTTTGATCATCTGCGTAAGGTGTGAACGAAGCATCCGAGAGAATATCCTAAGATCATGTCTCGTATGACGTATAGTGTGTTTGATATATTAACCAAAATAATTGAGCCATATCTGGTTAGCAACCAAGTGATTAATAACGTAGGCTACTATTATGCAATATGTCATATATTTGGAGCTTTTAAATAACAACAATCCGTAACCAAACTTTATTTATCTCTCGGCCGAATGCATATTAGTTTAGCCCATTTCCCCTGGATTGATTCAATAAACTCCGTATAAACTTTGTATTAAGCGTTTCTATAATTTATCTTTGAAAGCTTATTTAAATAAGCTGAAATAATTTATGAGCATATATTAAATTATTTTTATAAGAACATTTTCAATGGTGCAATCCAAGTTAAGTTACTTAACTCACTTTTAGTGAGTCCTACAATACCATATAAGACTTAAGAATTCCAATAACTTTTCACTTCAATTGTGCAATTTTTAAGAACACAAAATGGAACTCATGAGTGACCTCACATTTTTACGTTTATTTACTTTATATTAGCAATCCTTCCTTATATAAGGAACAATACTTACACGTGAATGCCACGGTAGAATGCTCTGATGATGAAATGGAGAACAGTTCTTAAGTTTTAGGAACATTAGTTAAGGAACTCCATTGGAGATATTCTAAACATTTTTAACACTTACAAATTACTTATAAAAGCCAAATAAATTCTTCCATACACCTCCATAGCAACTGTTATTCAACTATGCACATAGCTATAACTGGTAAATATATTTGTATTGCCTTCTTGTTACTTGTAATTAGAAGCAATAAGAAATTTCCTTTCTATAGCTAGCAACTTTACAACGCTAGCAGCTGATCATGGAAATGATGGAGCGGGAGAGTTATCATTAATTTTTAACCTACAAGACAAATGGTCTTAAGGGATTTGGTGATGCTTGTTTTGTCATCTCTTAGCTAGCACCTTCCTAGCTTTGATTGTTGTTCTATTCGGTTAGGGAATTTATTTGGATTGGTAAAAGCCAAATGTGAAAATGAACACATTTCATTGCTACTAACGGACAAAAATTGACGAGTGGTATTATACAACACATTTTGAGTAGTCTTTCTTTGAATCTATATTAGTTTATACCTCCACGCAAATTTCTGCACATTATATCATTTCTCCAAATTGGCCTTGGCAGCTTTTAATTACGAATTAGAAGCCTTTTTCTATTTAAATCAGTAAGAAAGCGACGCAAGAGAAATAAATAGTGTAATATTGCAAGGGTAAATCTCCCAAGTATATATGTTAAGGCAAATGTTCTAGAAATTTAACCAGCGAAAATTCTAGGTTATATATGACTCGATTGGTTCCACTAAGTTATGATTCGATTGATTAACTACTGATTAAATACTAGTTGAATTAGATAATAGTATATATTTAAATTTTAAATTGTAAACTAGCCAATCCGTAACCCAACTGGTTTGATGATTAATAGTCTTGTTTGATAAAAAGGAGACCAATTAGCGCGGACACTCTGGGTTGAGAGAGAAGCTCTGTCTTTTCTCTAATCGTTCCCTCTTCTTTCTCTTCCGTTGGAGGGGTGATTCTGGGTCATTTTTTGGTTTAGAATCACCCATCTACACCATTTTTTATCTGTCTTTGCCTAAATAAGTGGTTCTTCCACATAGATCTGGTGTTTCTTTTGTGTTTTTTCGTGTTTTCTTCGTCTGCGTGTGACGGTTTTCGTTTGGTTTCCCGTCTTTGTGCAACGTTTTGCTTTCCCGTCTTTGTGCGGTATTCATTTGGTTCATCTTGGTTGTTCTGCTTCGATCCAGTACGGATTCACTTATGATTTGGGCGCCAACATTACAGATCCGGAGATATTGGTATTCCGGCCCTTATAATTTTGTTAATTTTGTAGACATTTTGCCGTACTTTGCTATTGTAGGCAATTTGCTGTGTTTTGCTATTAACCTGGGTACTGTGAGTTTGTTCACAGATTTATCTTTTTGATTTTTAGCGATGTTGAATCTATGTTGTTTTCGATATATTTTACCATTTTGAATGAATGAATACATTTGTTGTAAAAAAAAAATAGTCTTGTTTGATTTATCTCGGTGCCTTATTCCATGATTAATTAATAACTGAACAATTAGCATAAAAAAGGAGAAAAAACTAATTAATTGTTTCTAAAGAAAAAACTTTAATATTTAAAAACGCAATAAGTACTTATACGGATTGAATTGTAAAGAAATTGATTTTAGAAAAATATTTAATGCTTCATCATTAAAAATATTTAAATAAACATAAAAAAGTATATGTACACAGTTATTTTATTTATTTTATTTGATAGGTGTGAAATTTATGATATATATATTTTTTGATGAATAGAAATTTATGATATATTCTAAAGACATTTATTTTTGTATAATTAATTACTTTCAAGTTAGGGGTAATGGCTTGATAAAATTCTGTCCAACGTATCTCCTATTTTTAGATAATAAGGTATATTGTAGTTTTTGTTTTTTGACTGAAGGTATAGTCTAGTTAGAGAGGTAAAGACTCAATTTTTATCATATAAGCACCTATTAAGATTGGTTATAAATTCTAGTAATTATATTCAAAACATAAAATATAGGCTTAATTGCATTTTCAGTCCTCCAGTTATTGCGTTTGTGCGATTTGGGTCCCTCAGTTTTTAATTGTGCGAATTAGGTCCCTCAGTTATCCCAATTGTTGCAATCAAGTCCCCCTATCACTATGTCATCCAATTTTTAACACCTAGAGCCTATGTGGCACACGTGGGGATTGATTTTACACTAAATCGGGTCACCCTGACACTAAGTCGGGACATCCTGGTATTGATGACATGACAAAGACTCTCAAAAGTGAGAAATTTTAAGCAACATGTATTGCAGCATGTGTTCCCCGACTTGCTTTGAAAAATCTTCTAGCTACCTACATCATGCCAATGTGACTTGATTTAGTATAAATTAGTCCCCACGTGTGCCACGTAGGTTCCAGGTGTTAAAAATTGGACGACATAGTGATAGGGGAACTTGATTGCAACAATTAGGATAACTGAGGGACCTAATTCGCACAATTGAAAACTGAGGGACCCAAATTGCACAAACACAATAACTGAGGGACCAAAAATGCAATTAAGCCTAAAATATATATTTTTCTCTCTCGAATAGGATGATATTAACGTCAATCTTCTTATCGTATACCATATATATAAGAGCACTTGTTAAGAAATTTATTTATTTTTATTCTCTGAAAAAGCTGTAAGAAAAAGACTATTATTTCACTAAAATATGCTAATCTAAAGTGCAATTAATGATCTACTGTGCTGTAACTAAAAATCATTTCATATCTAGGCATGCCCCATTGCTGTGCAATAGGCATTGGAAACGGGTGGTTGGGGAGCCCAATCACAAGCCGAATCTTTCTTTCGTTTTTCATGGAGAGCAATTAACTAGCTACAAAGTACATATCTGAGGAAGTTCAATTGCCATTGGGCCTTACTCTTTTTTGGGTACCTACCTTCAGGTGCTCTTAGCATCATAGCACTTGTTGCTTGCTACTATCTTTGCATCAAGAGTCTAATTTAAATATGGTTGCTAGGACCACCACTAATGTGTAGTAGTGATGGTGGAGGACCACCCCTACTCGTGAATGTTGGGCTCATATCCTTACAAGTTTTTAAATGTTCAGTCATTTACTCATCATTCGCATTTTTTGTTGTTGAATTTATTATTTAATAATCCTTTAAAAGGGTGTAAAAATGTGATGAAAAGGGAGAATATCTTGGTTAAGAACTTGATACTGTTTCTAGAATAGGATAATTCATTGATAATAATTTGAAATGACCTAAATCACAATGGCAGGAAATGGAACAGAGAGAGACACAAAGATATAGGGAGACACATAGAGGATAAGAGGAAGATATTTCTGCATATTCATGCTACACCACATAACATGCTACCAGTATATAGCTGATGATAGCACACGCATTGCTTCGAATCACTTCAGCTTAAGATACCTCAGAAGCCTGGGGCAACCAAATAAACAAAAAATAAAATTAATGAAATCATGTGTATGTGAGTAAGCATGTATTAAAATTAAAAGAACAGAAGATAGTGACATATTGCAGAATGCAGGGGAGAAAACTTGTAGCTGGGTTAATTTGGTGTCACCAAATGACCACGTGATTTAGCCAAATGAGAGGGGCTCATCCGTTTTGATTGTGATAGAAGTTTTAGGTATTTGTTTTTATTCTGCTCTTGAGGGTAGAGCTAGCTTATGATCCCGAAAATAGTACGGGTTTTTTTTTTCTTAATATAAACAGTTAAAAAAATTCAATAAATGAAATAATTTTATAGAAGAATAATAAAAATTTAGATGTAATATGTGTCACAATTTAGGAGGTGGCACTTGTCTCAACCTGGGAAGTGACACGTGTTCCAACCTAAAACCTATTTTTCTTATATATTATGGTTAGTACTTCATTAGGTCCCAGTTACATTCTGATGTTTTGTCACGCCCCCTGATCATTTGGAGATGCTATTGTAATATGGCATAATATTCTCCAATTAAGGAAAAGCATGTTGTACTTACAAAATCTTTGATTTGATGATAATTTTCGATAAATACTTAACATTTTGACTGTCTGATGAGGGCATTTTTGAACTTGCACAGTTCCTAAAACATATAACTCAGGGATTATAGTACCTTAATATAGTACACTTCTGCAGTGCAACAAGATATTTGTTACATGACCTGCATCAGTGTAACACTCTTTGCCACAAATTTCAAAAACAGTTTGACATAAAAAAATGAATGTTTAAAGTGAAAGTAGTTACACCTAATTACATTTGTTAGATTGTCAAACTGAATAGGTAACTAAACAATTTGAGACCGTGGAAATTTGAAATTGAAATTTGTGGCGGATAACAAGTAACGTGTATGTCTCATTGGTGCAAGAGAATGGTGCTTTAGTACCATATAGCTTGCCCCTTGTCTCATGTGATTTAATCTCCTTGATTGGTAAAGCAATTCATGGACAATGTTATATATGAAAACATTCAAATTTGACAAAAAATCTCCTGTCTAGTGACTCAGTTGCAGGGCAATGCTGCAGAAGTTATATCAGCTATGGTTATGCAACAAAGTTGTAATGATGTTTATCTATATGTTGGATTATAACTTCCAAGGTAAGTGAACCCCTTTTGGCTCACATTGGACTAAAGGAGAGCTATTAAAAAAGGACAAAGAATGGAATAAAATACATGCATGAGAACTATAAGAATTTAGAAGGAACTATGATAAGGTAAGTAGTTAGATGATAAAAAAGGAGAGCAAAGGAAATAGAATTCTTGTTAGGAAACATTAGCATTACCTCTCTTCTTCATCAACATTGGTGCTGCTTACTGCGGGCTTGTAGTCAGGAAGGGGAACATGGCCAGACTCTATGCGTCTCAGATCCTCCAAGAGGACTTCATAGTGTCTCTTAACTTCATCCACAGATTTGTCACCAACCGCTTTGGCTATATTCTGCCAGCGGTCCGGGGTGTCCTTATCATAATTCGCAAGCGCCTTTTCGAACCGCTTGTTCTGTTTTGGTGTCCAACAAGAGGATTCAGAAGGCTTTGGTTTGTTGGGAGAGCTTGAGGCCATAAGTAAATGAGAATAAGGAGAAAAGAACAAGGAGACTTTAGTTTGAAGTGAAAGCTTAGTGTTAAGAAAATGCAGCCTATGCAGTGCTTATATACTGCTCAGGATAGTGGGTAGTAGAAGTAGTTAACTATAGGGAATCTGAATTGGCCAAAGTTGGAAGGTCTTGTGACTAGTCTGCTTTGGAAGTAGGACAAGGAGATTTTATTAGCTAGAGATTAAAGCCAAAGAGGGGAATCAGTTTTTCAAATGAATCTGGTTCCAAAGAAAAATCAATTAGCTTGATAATTGCATATTTGGTGAAACTTATTAATGCTAAGGACTTTACAAACTTAGCTTTAAGTAGTTTTAAGTATTTTGTGTATAAACAACTTGTTGAAATCAAAATGATTGAAGTCAGGTGAGTATTAGGCAGTAGGCGCACAAGCTGACCAAGAGTTATTTGGGAGCAAAACAAATGCTCTTGTTTTGTTTAAAGCTTGACATTGCTTAATTAAGAATCAAGTAATAAAGAGTTCCATTTGAAGATGAAAGAAAATAGTAAATATCACAGTTAAACCACATAGGATAAAGAAAACAGAAAAAGCATAAAATAGATAATGCAGAAAGAAGAGCAGAGTTAGAAGTATATTCTTATTGGTCAATTCACTAGCTGGACTGTCATGCAAATGTGATGTTCATTTCGCTTAATGGGTGCATCTGAATGTGATGTAACACAGAACATGCTACATTTATTAAAACCCCAAGTTCCCCAATCAGGTTTGCTAGGTTGAACATTAGGGATTCCTTTCTGTCCTTTAGTGTTTGTTGGGAATTTGGATGGCATGGACTTGATTCTATTTCTTTTTTTGCTGATAAGTAGGTTTGCATTATGTGATCTATATTATTTGGATAATGTTTAAAAAAGTCATTTTTGGAAGGGTAATTGCAATTTGCAAATACACCAGAACATAATTGTCTAGGAAAAACAATATTCAAAACATAATTGGCTATGTGACCAGGACCTTTATCTCAATTATAACTTGAATTTAGATCCTTTCTCTCAATTATCAGTTTCTCATTCACCCAATTGCATGACATGAAGTAATGAGCAAAGGTGGCAACAATAACTTCATTTTAACTTTGCTATTAAAGTCAGTGTGCATCAAGTTAATTACTTGATTGGATAAGACACTTTTTTCTTGATGGCCCTTTTGATATTCCATCCAAGTTTTAGACTCAAATCTTTGGCGTTAGAGATAAGTGTTCACCAAGTATCTTAGAAAGTAGTGAGTCACCAGTCATCACTGACGTAATCTTATGGGACTGGGCCAAGAATCTGCCAAGAGTAGTGGGGAAAGGGTCAAATTTTACTGAGTCTCAGCAAGATTACTTTACTGTATTCAGTTTCTGATGAGATCTTCGGAATTGGGTTGGGTTTATTTTTCAATATCTTTGCTTTGAGCAACATTCCAAAAAGTTGTAGCTGGATACCTGAATCCCGTACTATGTATGATATCATCATATCACAGCATATATATTGTTTTGGTTTCTGCATGTGTTGGGACGTAGGATTTTGAACAGGTCCTACTGGTGTTATCTTTTTCTCTGGTTGGGCATTTGAGGGATCATGTGTCAGCTCATTGGTGGAAGAGTGAAGTACCATTTTCTTTAGTCGATGACAAAGATAAGTTGATAGGGTCTTCCCCATGAGCACATTTTGCCAATAACCTTAAAACTGTACTGCATTATAATCAATTGTAGTGGTGATTTATTAATCAAGCCTTGGGATCGATTAGTTGTAAACTTATCCAATTCTTTCTTAACACTTGATAATTTAATTAAGGTTTTGGATCAGTTGATTATCCATGATGCTACTACCCTGCACAAAAATGATATTGTACGACCATCAATTAGTTTTTGATTTTTGTTTAAAAAAATGAATTTATTTTTCTTTTAACAAAAATAATATCGTTATTTTTTTTTTCTTTTTTAAGAAAAAAATGTATTTTTTTATAGGCAAATATTAGTAAATTAATATATTATATTAGTGGAAGATGTTTAAACCCATGACCTCCTTATTATTCCAAACCCTAGACATCCTCTCAAACCACCAAACAAGTTTATGGCTCTCGAAAAAATTGTATTATTTAGCGCATGTTAGCTCCAATTTTTTTATCCAACAACAAAGAAATCAATTGTATAAAATAAGATGTTAAAAGGTTATTAAGACTTTTAAAGGAGGCTTTCTCTAGTTTATTTAGAACTAATAATATAAGCACTTAATTTAAAGGGAAAAGCAGAGGCAAAGCAAGAGATAATACAGAACGACATGATTTGATCATGGACCATGGTATTTCATGCCTCATCCTCCGGGTCGTGAAAATATAAATTCATGTTAAACATCCACCTACCGTTGTACTGATCCTATAAATTAAGATTGGCTTAGCGATAAGTGATTTGAGTAATTTGTATGAAGTCATGACCCAGTCGTAATTAAGCTTTCCCGGAGGATGAGGCAAGAGATACCATACCATGGTCCATGACCAAATCATGTCGTCTTTTCTGTATTATGATATCTTGCTTTGCCTCTGCTTTTTGATCAATCACAATACGAAACGCACAGAAGTGAGTTCGTTTTGGCTCACACATAAGAATTTCGTAACATTTAGCATTTTGGTTGTTCTGTTTCTCACTCCGATCCATTCACTTATTTTCAACATGAGATTAATTTCACTCTCGTAATGTGAAAATTGATATTGTAATGTTTCTTTAAATTTTACAATCGCTTCCAAACGATAGTCATGTCAATACCATAACCTTTGGCATTAGTGTGGTCTTCAATATTCCTCAACACAAACTATGAAGTTAACTTTTATATAGGCTTAATTGTACTTTTGGTCTCTCATGTATCACAATTATGCAATTTTGGCCTCCCAGTTTTTAATTGTGTAATTTTAGTCCGTCAAGTATCACAATTGTGTAATTATGGTCATTCAAGTTCCAACCACGTGATTTTGGTCCCCATGTCATTCTATGATATTCATATTATTAATCAAAGGCAATTACAATTGTGGTCTTAGATGATGATGATGATATCCAGATTCCAGACATTATCGTTTCGGAAACAAAAGTTTGCGTAGCTGGTTAATTAGTTACTCCCTTCGGTCTCAAATATAAGAAAAAAAATACATGCATCTGGACCAGATGTATATACTTTTTTTCTTATATTTGAGACCGGAGGGAGTACGTTACTATTCCATGAGTCCTCTACGTCCCTCTCTACGCAACCAAGCACTTTTTGTGATAAAAACCTTGGAAAAGTTCTGTTCATGAATTATTAGTTAGTTAATATTCCCTTGAAATGGAATTATCTACTAACGGTGGAGTGGTCCTAAAAAGGTCTAAGATAAACATATATGCATTATTATGTGATAAAATTGGGAATGTAATGTCTACGTTGCTCATCAAGAACCGAGGTCCCAGATGCAGATCCATGGGGTACTAAAGGTCACAAAAAAAGAGTTCAGAAGTTCACCACTCACTCACACCTGGTCCCTGCATTCATCTCTTGAAAAATTTCAATCTTAAGAGATAAATAGGGAGGGACCTACTTGCAAAGTAGAGAAAGTGTTTCTTTATGCCATAAGGCAGGCGTATTGACGATAAGTAGATAAAGGTTCCAATTTTGGGAACCAACCAATTAGAATCATATCAACTCACATAAAGCTCTTGCTTTCTAGGTGTAATTGTTTTAATTTTCTATGCACGAATTGGGGGTGGATTTATAGGATAGATAATGCAAAAAAGAGGAGGGGTTGGGTGTCAAATAATAATGCATTTGTTGTGGGGTTTGATAATGTATTTGAGGCTTAAATTGATTCCTAAAGATATGGTGATGAGAGGGTTGAGACATGAAAGTTCAGTCATGCCACTTGATTTGGGTGCAGGCACTAGATACTGTGACACTTCAATGCAAGGAGCTGGACCAATGCTATAGCGAAAGCTCTTTTTTTCCTTCTTTTTCTTTTTTATTGTTGGGTTGAAACAAAATGCTATTTAAATTAATTAAAATAGTAATAAAACTTGGTATTCAATGATAACCATAGGGTAAAATCAAACCAATTCTTGTGGTGAACGTGTGGATCATCAAGAAGTCAACTTTCATCAAAACAACGATTGCTAGCACAAATCTCAAAGGAACAAAGGTTCTCGTTGCAGCTTGTTCTATTTTGTTTAGTGGGCTAAGCACGGGTTCCATATTTGCCTTTTTTTTTTGTCAAAGGTTCCATATTTGCCTTTTTTTTTTGGTCAAAGGTTCCATATTTGCCTTTTTTTTTTGGTCAACATTCCATATTTGCCTTGAATCTGTGATCTGTCCCAAACCTATATAAAATGGGCTTTACCTTTAAGCTTTGCAGTCCATTAACAACTATGAACATAGAACAAAAATATTAAAAAAAAAAAATGAACGATGGCACTACATGTCTTTGAGCCGGTTTCTATTTTCTAGTCAGAGGAGTTCTGTTGCTCCACCTTTTTATTGGCCCCTCATGTTAAGTTTGGCATTAGGGCATTAATCTCAACTTCCAGCTGGCAGTTGTTACAATAATGCAATTCAGGAGATTTTTATTAGCTTAAATTATTTAAATTTAAAATTTAAAAAATGTTAAATGAGATGTGTCGTATTTTATTTAGAAAAAATAGATTAAAAGATTGAATAATTATTAAGAAAATAAACCTAATTCATGACATTTCATCTAGTATATCCAGGCTATAAATTTACCTTGTTTCTAAGTAAATTTTAATAAATTACATTCAATACAAAAAATTACTTTTATATATGAACTAAATCCATATTTAAATTATCTTAATTTGGGTTCAGAAAAATGTATAATTGGTAGTTTATTGAGAGAGATTTTTTTTTTTTAAAAAATTATTCTCCCGACCAAACAAGAGCAAGAGTCAATTACAATGCTAGCCTAATGGAAGATATCAAAGTAGAAATCAAGTCATGTCATACACATGTTAGATTTAGAATTTGATGGGTAGTGTGAACCAGAAAGGATGGGGATACAGCTAATTTCTATGACTTAATCATTTCATGCTCCAAAAAATTCATTAAAGCATTCTAGACTCTGATATCCAACATATATAAGATTGCCTTTCCATCGTCTTTTTCTAGCAATCACTTCAAAATGAGCATCTAATACTGATAATATCTTGTGTACTTCCACCACTGGGAGTGGTGTACAGACCTATCTATTCCCATATGTTATTATATATATACTTAATAAAAACGAAATTCCATCAAGTGCAGCTGGCCCTCTGAAAATCATATCGACTTTTTTTGATATACACCCAAAATCATATCGACTTTTGTTTACACCTAACCAGGCATAATCATATTATTGAAGGACTTGTTCATTCCCCACCATCGAAGTACACACATTTCGTTAGTTTTTCTTTCACCCCTTTACTCAAAATTGAGTCCTAACTAGAGGAACCTAGCTATTTAGCAGAATTCCACATAATCTTTCAAATTTTGGGGTGTATTTTAAATTTAGTGCGTGTCGGGTGAGTATTTATTAAAAGTGATTTTTAATGATTTTGTAAAACTAATTTGATTAAAATTGAATATGAAGTGAAGTGATTCATGTTTAAATGTTTTACTTTGAAATTAAGTTGAATATAAAACTTAGTGTACATTTTTCAATATAAAACAAAAGCTACTTTACCACTTCTAGCCAAACCGATATATAATTGGGAGCAAAATCAATTTTGACTAACAGTAGCCAAATATTTGTATTTCATTAAAATCACGTTTCACATGAGACAAAATCAATTTTGACACTTCTTACCATGAATCCAAACATACATATCAATATGCAATAATATCAATAGAGATCATCATTTAATGGTAACTGAAGGGTATGATGTCTTCATTTTGAGATGGTAACATTACAGCATGGACCACATATAGTCATAGATCATTGTTTTAACTTTTGATTTTAAGGACCATCAACTTACTTCTCATTATCCAATTGCTTAAGGTACTTAGTTAAGACAATGGTGTTGGAACATTACATGTGTATTTGTTGGGGGGATGGGGTCCAAGAGAAGGAGGTTGCGATCTAACAGCAAAAAGGAAAAACTTAAGGAAAAATCGATTAAAGAATGACTTTCAAGGGAGACTTAATGCTTAACAATCACCAGTCAATCAACCATTTTTCATTTGATTATGATGGCTGGCCAGCGAACATGTGCATGATCATGACGTTTTAAGAGGGGGATGAATTCTTTTTCCAAACATTGGAATATGGAACAAAAAGAAATGTAAGGAAGCTCGATTACTTCTATCGGGCTGCTACTTGTCCACATTTATTTAGGGCCTGTTTGGATACACAGCTTATTTAAGAGTTTATGACACAAGAGCTTATCGCATGAGAGCTTATGTCATGAGAGCTTATGACATAAGAGTATTTGCGTTTGGATAGACACATTTACAAGTGCTTATACAAAAATTGAGCTGTTTGGATGCATAATTCTATAAGCACTTATAAGATATTATAATTTTTTAAAATTAAAATATAAACTATTTCACCAATGACCATAGCACAAAATTATTATTTTAAAAAATTTAAGAGTAAAAAACTAAAAATTAATATTATCATAAATCATGATTAAAATTAAAAAAAATCATCATTCATTTGTTCATCAACATTGTTCCATTTGGCCTTTCAAGGTATCTTCCATAAATTACTCCGAACTTCATTAATTGGGACATTAGAAAAATTAACAAGAGCACAAATATTTGTTATAGGTATTAACCTCATATTAGTATTATTCTCTGCTCAATAAATGCTATACACATCCAACCAAAGAACAATAAGATCAGAACACATTGTTTTTCATATGCAGTTGGAAACTCTAGCTATAAATCTTCATACAACACAACAGAACACATTGTTTTTTCATAAAATCTTCATACAACAATAAGAACAGAACACATTGTTTTTTCATATGTAGTTGTACACACTCTTGTTTCCTTCTCCAACCACCTCATCTGGTGCCAAGACCACCTTTTCATCCTCAAAACACCAAAAGAAAGCAAGGGAGAACCTGTTTACAGGCTGCTTCAAAACAACTCTATGTTCCAAACTTGATTTTGATACAGCTCATATCAGTATGCATCCCAAGCCCCTCAACTTAATTTTGATCTTTCAAACTTTGTGGGGCAGTGTAGTTGTTTATCCTCCAGTAACCATGACACTTCTAGCACAACACAAACTACATTCCTACATTCCTGCAAAATTGTTTCATTGGCACAAGAAAGCTTACAGGAAAAGGAACATTGGCACAACACAAACAAGAAGGATTAAAATACATAATTGTTTCATTTCAATTTCAATAATTCTCCAAAAGATCATTTCAATTCCATTCCAAACACTCCTTAACATATAACATACTTGCATTGCATCCAAACAGAATAACCATCCTTTATTTCAGCGATACAAATCCTACAGTATTCCTTTAATATGTAGGACTTCAGTAAAATGAAATGATCAGTATTCATTCACAACCATGTAATAGAGCATTGACTGTCTTGCTGCCTACTCTCTATTTTTCACTCCCCCTTCCCCACGGTTAAATGCAAATATACTTACTTATATATTCATTAACAAAATTGCACGGGGAAACCAGAGGAACTGCAAGGTTCAATTTATAACTGTTTGTTTGAGAAATTTTAAGCAGTGAATAACAAACAAAATGCACATCCCTCATTGAAAAGTGGAAGGTAAATCTAAAACTCCTAGGAGCCAAGTAAACAAGTTTAGAAATAATTGACAATGGATCATAGTTGTGCTCTTTGAAATTTCTTTATCCTTTTAGGATGGACACTTAAATTGTCTGAGTAATAAAACTTGTCACTGTAATGGACAGTGTAGGAAGACTACATGATGCAATTTAAGAAAACAGATTCAGCTACAAAGACGAATATCATAAAATAAAACAGCAAAGCTAACTAGTAACAACAAATGGAGATAAACAACCACAAATCGCCCACAAATCCTTGGAAAATAAAAGAGGATAAACAACCACAAATCAGCCACAAATCAACACCCACCCACACTATAAAAAGCACACGCAGAGAAGAACAGAAAGGAAGCACATGCAGAGAACAAGAAGAGTGAAGATTGAGAAAGCAATCGAAATAGAAGCAGAAAACTTACTTCGAACTGCAACAGAAGAACCTTAATCGAAGCAGAGAAGAGCAATCGAAGCAGAAGAAGAAGCTTAATCGACCCAGAGAAGAGAAATCGAAGCAGAGAGAGAAGAGAGAGAGCGAGGGTTTATGCGAGAAATTTGGGAAGAGAGAGTGAGGGTTTCTGCGAGTGATTTTGGGAATGAGGTTTCACGAATGGGTTCACGAGTGAGAGAAGAGAGAGCGCGTGAAAAAAAAATAAATAAAATGCAAAGAAATGAAAAACAAGCGAAACATGGACTCGAGCACGGGACCGCCTGTTGCTAAGTCTTAGTGGAGCATAAGCTCCGCATAAGCTACGAGCAAAAGCTTCGATTGTGGGCTTATGCAAAATTGTTATAAGCTCTTATAAAATTCCCATAAGCTCTAATAAAAAATTCACCCAAACACATTCATAAGTACTTATGGCTATAGAGAAGCCCAAATAAGCTGAAAATAGGTGTATCCAAACAGGCCCATATTCTATTTATATCTTATCTCTAGTCAATGTTTGACTTGAGTTTTTTTTTCCAATATCTATCTTTAAATTCTGTTGACTTAAGATTGCAATACACTTTAAATTAAGTTAATATTGGATATGATCTTACACCTACTCTTACTCAATTTAATTATTAACAAATTCACTTTAGTGCAACCTTATATTATATGTGTAGAGACAGAGTCACGTACAAGCAGCTACTTATCTCTAGTAGGTACACAAAGAGGTTTGGAGAGAGACATATACACATAATGAGCTGGTGCCCAAAAAAATAAAGGTAGGAATATATACAATGAAATGAGTTAGTTTAATTTGTACCTACAAGAAATGGGAACAAGCCCATATGCCTTGTTAATAAAGTGTGTAGCAAAGATACGGCTATACGCTCCTTGGGATCTCATGGTCCCTCTCGTCGACCCAGTTAGTTAGTTGTTGACTACAAAATTTTATCCTTTCAAACATACGGTATAGTCCTAGGGGCCTTTCATGTTGTTGTTCTTAATTAATTGTTGTTCCAAAACCCTTCATGTGATACTGTCTCTTCCTCACTATTCATATATATATCCTTAATTTTTCTTCTGTTATGTTCTCAAGCTATATGGGTTTCCTTCTTCCATGTATCTGATTTTGGGAGCATCATTAAATTGTTAAGTGTTAAATATATGAATCTTAAAGCTGTTGGTATGAAAAAAATGCCATTGTTAATTGAGAAAAAAGTTTTTCTTTTTTTACAAAATTTGGGATACCAATGTCTTTAATTAACTAGGAGGATAAACTCCCTGGCTATATGGAATAATCGGAATCTAAACATCATAAGGGATGGATGTATTCTTTGATAAAGGCATAATATGTTCCTTTCTTGCAGTAGATACCAATGCATCTTATTCTTATTCATGTGTGTAGTTCTTAAGCTAAGCATGTTTAATTTTCAGTTGTAAACGTACTTTTATAATCTTTCAACTGAAAACTAAACATGCGCTAAACCATTTAGAATTGTGTAATAAAAAGATACATGTATGTAAAGGCAATTTACTGAAAAGTGGGTGAAAATATTTCAGAGGCTCATCAAATCTTGTCACTATCATGCCTTCAATAGTTAGTAACCTTCTCAACCTGTAAATGGAACGCAGCATTCATTGTGAACAAAGCTGTACTGCCCTGCCAGTGACCCCTTTTTTCAGTCTGGTTCATTCATTCACCCCCTTCCCCCTTCTCTCTCAGACACCAGACATTGTGCCAGGTATATCACGTTGCACCTGGCACCAATACTGCTACCAATTCAATGTTACTGCTTCTTGCCTTGGCTGGTGAAATTGAAATTACTCTTTTAAGTAGTTACGACTCAGGAATAGGAATGCCTAATTCACTAGTACAGTTAAAATGTTACACCAAATAGGACAAGAAAAGAATTATGCTGTCGGAACTTGGCTTGGTGGTTAGCTAGGATCAGCACTCAGCACAAAGTATAGTTTGAATGCAGTACTACTGAACCTAGTTGAAACATAATTGCCAAAAACATTGAATTATAGTGTGTTTGGATTGGTGTTAGTGTGTGTTTTGTTGGACTAGCGGACTTGAGATCGGAACATTGGCGCTAGAAGGGCCTAAGCCACACAAGGACTGACAAGCTCTTTAGCCCTTTAATTAGCCTCGACCGGAGACTACTGTTCTGGTACACCAAAAAGTCTTAGTGTGTGTTTGTTTTTCCATTCACTCACTCTCAAACGTAGTTTCCAGAAAGAATGATAGTGTTACTTCTTCCCTAAATGACATTGGGGTGTGTTTTAGATGACAATCCAAACACACGTTTATATTGCTTAGGTGTCGAGGTCAATGGTAGTTCATAAACACTCAATTCCCGTAACCCATTGAGACTTCTTTTAAGGACGAAACCGTGAAAGTTCACATGAGAACCAAAGCAGACAATACCTCGTATGCATGTGTATAGTAAGTGTTAATCTATGAAATGACTATGGGAATCTGCACAAACTATAGCTAGGATTTGGTCTAAGTGGAAGTGAACTACCCTCTTGGACTCAGCTAGTTTTTATCTAATCAGGGACAAAATCCAACGGGCCCAATTGAAGCACAACTTGTCAATCCCTCTAGGGTCCAGGGGTAGGTTTGGATGACAGGATGAGTCTGATTCATTCAATACATTTGAAGAAAAACGAAAACAAAAGGAATATGCTGAGATTTGAAGAGATTGGGAGAAATAGATATATGCATGCTAACAACAGCTCCTTTCCTTGCTTTGCTTGGCTATTTTTGTAATGCTGGTAGAGACATGGCCAATTGTCTTTACATATCTTTGAGAATCAATCCATCCCATACATTTTTTCTTAATTCATTTTTTCAATTTTTAATTAAGGTTAATAATTTAATAAAGATAATAATTCAGTGAAAATATATTGTTAGAAAAATATTTTTTTGACGTGTAATTTTTAACTGAAAATAAAAAAGAGACATGATTTTTTTTGTTTTGAAATGTTGTGTGAAACTTGCAATATTGTCATTGACCAAACCAATGACCACTGCTCCGGGTTTTGACCTTTGACGCATCCTCTATAAATGTAGGCACCCCATGCACATTCTTATGAGAGAGGCTTATAGCCGCATTCATTCATGTTTCTTCTTATCTTATACTGTTCATTTAATTATTATGCTTCTATGTCTTTCTTAATTAGTTTTTTAGTGACAAGTGTGTGACACGGGTTTCTTTCTTAATTTTGATTTATCATTAGTATAGCTTTTTATATTATCATTTATAAATATCATTGCTAATCACAAAAAGAATTGTTATAATAATTATTTTACAAATTAACTTATTTAACATGATGATATATAAGTAAATGGCAATATTGAAATAATATTTTACATGTTAATTACTAGAAACCTTTAAAATATACGAAACATAATGGGTCCAAAGTAAAAGAAATAGAATTATGGAATCGCTTCCAACCGCGTCTAACGATATATTATGTTCGCTTTCGAATTCTTTGCTATGTCTGCTAACACAAGGAAAGATACCCCCTGTGTCATTTTCGTTGCTCGTACTAGCTAGGGACACTGATTGTGCCTAGTTCATCTTCACAAACACGAAATAAATTAAGGGATTGAGACCTAATTTACCATGACACATTATATATCTTTAATATTTAATTTTCTTTTGTCTGGGTTAGCTTCGGATTTCCTTTCTTTTGTTTTGATGTAAAAAATTGCGGTGATGTAAAAGGCAGGAAGAATCATTTTTTTAATCTTCTCATTTTTTTTTTGGTGGGCACAAGGGGTCAAACAGGATAAAAGTTTAACTAGAAAACAATGATAGATGATAAAATTGATTTATCCTATTTTATTGGCTCACCAAACAATAGATTAAAACAATATATGATATTTTATTTCTCTTATTCTGACCACCAAACGAACTGTTGGAACTCACAAGTCACAGGGTGTTTTGACCGGGACAATATTACATGATTTACATCACTATCTTGTCTATGGAAGACTCCACAGGGCTACAAAATTAACTGATTAACCTTTGATTTCTCGTATGAAATTGGTGGTGTGTTCGTGCTAAAATTGATTGACCGCGTTACAAGAAGAGCTCAGAACCAGAGGAAGGTAGCTCATATTTTCTGGGGTTGGATCTCTAAGCCCTACATTGATCGGTGGTTAGAGATCAATTTTACCGTGAGCAAATGGTTTTATTATCACTCTCCAAAATGTCCATCCATTTCAGAAGTCAAGTTAGAAACACTTAAATAGTACATATTATGCAGGAGTGAAAACTTAAAACAATCTCAAGCCCATAATTTCTAATAAATTGAATTGAATTACTTCATATACTCTGTGCTGACATATGAAAATAAATATGGTTGGCATTATTTATAGTCTAATGTTAGTGTGTCAAAAAGTGGAAGACCAAGTCAGTTTTTAGAGAGTAGAGAGGGATATAGTGGAGGCTTTAAATTGCGGTCGCAGTCGCACTTGCAGTTACATCGCGATTCTTGCTATTGTGAAAAATTGCAGACAAATGTTGCTGATGTGCGTGGCCATAATTGCAATCCCGATGAGGTTTTGGAGACTCCCTAAACTATTATGTCGCGGCCGCAATTTCAATTTCGGACCTTGATTTAAAACCTTGGATATAGTTTGGTGAAAGCGTTGAGCATGTTTGTGCATTAAAGAAGAGAAGGAAGCCCATATAGCATCCATCTGTATAATGATCACTTACAACCATAGCAAGTGGACTAATATGGAGCAATAGATACCAACAGAGTACTCTCCAAGATTCAAGAACCCAATTCTTCTCTGTAATTACATTGTGGCCACTAAATATATTTATTTAATAGGGAGGAGGGGCCAGCATCAGCATGAACTAGGATTCCCCCTATACATCGGATCTGCTGCTCTCTTCTCCATTGCTTTGTCATATGCCATCTCCCTCCCCCAATTATTATTTTGGTTCATATATATATATATATGCATACATACATATATCAATTAAGATAAGATAAGAAGAAGGCATTCCAATTATTTTTTCTATATAATATTAGCAAGTGGGACATTTTTGGAATTCTGAATGGGTCTTGAAAAGGGGGAAAACAATAGCAGATACTGTATCAACAGTAGAAAAAGAAAAAAAAACCAAGAGAAGAAAAGCAACTGTCATGATCTTAAAGCAGGGTATTATTTTTTGTTGCACGAAAAATATACATATTAAGGCAGTTATATTTTCATCATTTGCATAATAGTTTGTTGACACTAAAATGTTAACAGATTGTAATTAAACAAAAAGGGTCTAAGCTATAGCTGTCAAGGTTTTAGATTGCAATTACAGTTACTTTGCGATATTTGATATAGTAAAAAATTGAAAATGTATGAAATTGATGTTGCTGAAATTTGTTGCTGCTTTGAGGTTCAAAAACATTGATATTGTAATTGCAATTGTCATGGATCGCAATTTAAAACCATAATAGCAAAATCATAATATTTGGTTATAAATAAATAAAAGATAATTATGCAAATTTTTCAGATTGGAGAATATGGCATTTGCCAAATTGCCTATAATGATAACAAGACGAACATTTGTTTGTACAGGGTGGATGGTGCCACCTCGATGATAAATGCACTGTATATGGATAGCTAGTCAAAGAGAATATATAGGATGGAAAGCACTTGAGAAACCAGAAAAGAAAGAAAGACACACACTAGAAAAACAAATTAAGAGGGGGACATAGTAGTTTTCTGTTGATGTATTCCACAATTGAGAAAGAGAAAGCAGGACCCCATTTGCCTTTAACTGTGGTATAGGGTCATTTTTAAGTGTATGCAACCAGTACATAGAAAGTGGGGACCTATAAGGGAGAGAGATAGAATAGAACTGATAGAGAGACTTGAACAAAAAAATAAAGTTAGAGAGATATAGAGAAGGAGGGGGAGGACCCATTAATATGTGATAATTGAAGTTGCCTTCATCCTCTCTGGACTTGTTCCTACCAATTTGAAATTATATTTTTGGTCGCTTTTTACCTTCCAACAATATTGCTTCAAGCTTCAAATGGCTGCACAAATTAGCAAGCAAAGCATGATTTAGACAATTGAAGGTGTTAATGTCAAGTGGCTGCATGGAAATGGCACAGAGTGCCCTCTTGCAACAGATCATTAGCAGAATTGGTGTGATTTCTTTGACCTGTTAATCTGTCCCATTACAATACTAAATATCAGTGACAAGTGACTAAAACAAAAAAATCTGTGTTATGTTTAGCAAATAGCAACTAATAAAGTAGGATGTCAATTCCTAACCTATGATTATCATGAGTATAACAGGCTATTCTTTTTAACCCATCAATCCCTTTCTCTAAAGTGTGACCTCAAACACAAGCAACTTTTGTTGAACAAAAAGACTTGTATCCATAATTCAACATTAGCATTCAAACACAACATTTATGCATCTAACTTCCGCTGATCATTCTACTTATATTTGAGGTCATATGCAGATCAAATGACAAGCCGCAAATTTTACTTTATTGGTCACTGGACAATCAATACATTCTTTGAAAATACAAACGTCAAAAGCTTTTGATTGAAGGAAAAGGGAGATTAGAAAGAAACAATCATGGTGAAAGTACGATTATTAAAGCATTGAATTGATTAGAAAGTTGATTGGGACGATTATGATGAGGGAGAATGGGTTACTATATTTAGAAGGGGACTTAGGACAAGACCTTAATCCTCTCTGTGGAAGAGAATCTTGAGCTAATCATCTCATCAAAAGTATTCACTGTGCAATTCCTTATATCAACGTGCCTTGTGAGAGAGGTGTACAAATTTGTGGGGGAAACTAGGTGGCCCCATTCAAGTGTTGTTACATCTTTTAGCTTCTACACAAAGACTAAAATTAAAAATCTAGTAAATTATAAGGAAGATATGTTAATATAAAATTTAATTTATCAATCAACTAGGTTGTATACCTTATCAAAACAAACTTCAAATGTAACTTTTTTTTTTTTGGTAGAAACAAGGTAAGAAAGGAAAAACAAAAACACAGAACCCTACTCCCTCAACATAGGAACCCGCATAGCTTGTAACTAATAATCCCAATATATAACTTTACATTTAATTTATCGACCATTCTATCTTTTTGTTAAAGATTTCCATCTTCATAATTTATTTTGAATTTTGATTAATTTAAATTAAATTGAATTAACACTTTTTTTAAAGTTAAATTGAATTAACTTATGGAGACAAATTTATCTTTATGCATGATTTTTTAATCACAAACTCGAATATAATATTTTATTTAAAAGAAAATCAATTACGACTATCAGACGATTGTAATTTTTTTTGATCAATTCAGACGATTGTAATTATACAAGTGTATTGTATTTTTATTTTATTAAGAATAATTCTGAAAAAAAAAACTACTTTTTGCTCTCTTTTTTATTCTGATACTCATTTTTATAATTTATCTCGTATTAAGTAATTTATTATTTTAGTAATTAAATATGTTTTCTTTAGTTAATGTATAGAAGTTTCTCGTAAGTCGTAATAATAAAGTAGGCTAGTTCACCGTTTTTTATTGATACACATCTCATCTGACATGTAAGATCTAAAGCTCCATAAAGTACCGCATGGCATTGGCCACGTCGGTGAAACGTAGAGCTTCCCGCATAGAAAAGCTCCTCCCACGCTCCTACCTTCAAGTTCCTATGTGGACCGTGGAGTATCTTTCTCTCCATACACACGCATAAAAAAATTTAATTCAATAATTGAATTTATTAAATTCATATTTTTAAAAATGTTATTAAATAAAATAAGATTGAATTTTCACTTGATGGAATGTGAATGAGATCTCTGTCTTAATAATTATTTATTTTAAATTATTATCAATAAAAACTCAAAAATTTATTTTAGAATTTTATTTTTATTTTTAAATATGTTTACTAAACGATGAGATAAGAAAAATAAAATGATATGTTCATATAAATTTTAATATAAGTTTGTTTCATTACATTTTTATCATAAATATTTTATTGAATATATATTTTGTATTTAGATTGGATTATTTAATATGGTAATTTCTTTTTAGATAAATATTTTTTCTTTTAATATGATGATTTCTTTTATTTCCATAACTTTTTTAAAATTAAAAACGTTCATTTTCATAAATTATACACAATTTTTTTTTTACATTGATGTATATAAAATCAGTCATCAATAAATATTTCACACCAATAACGTGATAACTCAAGAAAAATCATTCATAAAAACTGATAGTATTTTCACACCTTTACGGGGTCAGTTAAAACATTTACAGTATTCATATAGTATTTCTTGTTTTTCTCCATAAAATAATTTTTTCAAGGCTGACGGTTTTGTTTTACATTTTTTTTTGAAACACTTTTACATTTATTAAATAAAAAATTTAAAACAGAAAAACTAATACAAAAAGAAAAAGGAAAATGGAAACACTGCCGTTTTAGTATTTTGGAGCATACCCACGTGGCGGTCATGTCAGTGGGGCCCAAAGCCCACGGTCTCGGTTATGGATATAATATTGTTGGCTCTCTGCCCCACTCACTCACCCACGCCTCTCTCCCCCTTCTAATAAATTCCGGCCACTCACCGGTCAGATTCCGGCAATCTCCGGCCATTTTTTAATTCTTTTCATTTAACCATTTAAAATTAAATATATCTTTTTCTCCCTCTATATATATGCCCAACCCCTCCTCTTCCTCATCCTTAACATCATTTCACTCTTCCTCCTCTCTTTTCTTCTTCCCTCCCTCAACACAAAAGCGAACGTTAGCAACATTGTACTCTGTTTTTCACCAGAGGTAGTTCACAACTCTTTTTCCGAGAACAGGGCAGTGCCTAATAATCCTAATAAGAACAACAACGAGAACATAACAGCAACATGTTACACTGTCTGAACACTTCGGGGAATCTAGGAGGAAGCTGTTCGGACATGACGGTGTTGGAAAGGCAAAGGGCAAGGAGGAAGTGGCAACAGCATGAACAACAGGAGCAGGAGCGCCACGTTTACTTTTGTGGGAATGGGTTCTCTAATCCTCAGGGGTTGGTGATGATGGATGCTGGCGGTGGCGGTGATTCCGCGCTCGGCGAGGTGGTGGCCCACTCGATGAAGCCCGACCCGGGTTTGGAAAACGGTTGGCCCGAATTGGGCAGGTTCGGGTCACCACCCGCTTCTGGGTTTGATAACGTGAACTCTACAATTTCAAGGACTTGTAGCGGCGGTTTAGACAGAGAACTGGTCTCCGCGTGTGGGAAAGTAGAAACCTTTAAGAAGAGGAAAGCTGATACTAAGGCTCAGAATCACAAGGTATATTTAGCTTGTTTGTTAAGGTGATTATGATTGTGTTTGGTTTGTGATGGAATAATAATGGTGAGAATTTTTTGTGTTTAGGTTGTTGCGGAGAGTGGTAATAACAAAGACAAGAGGATCAAAGTGAGTGCTGAGGAAGGGGAATCCAAGATCACGGAACAAACCGGGAACAAGAATAATGCCAAGTTCCACGCGAACAAGAACAACAAGGAAACTTCAGCGGATACTTCGAAGGAGAATTCAAAAGGGTCTGAGGTTCAAAATCAAAAGCCTGATTACATCCATGTCCGAGCACGTCGTGGTCAAGCCACTGATAGTCATAGCTTAGCCGAAAGAGTGAGTACAAATTAAACAATTCCTTTTTTTTTTCTCACTCTCTGTTTTTTTTAAGGTACACTTAATTTGTGTTTCGCTATGTACTACTTGGAGTTTCAATGCAAATGTCATGTTCTGTTTTTGTGCAGGTTAGAAGGGAGAAAATTAGTGAGAGAATGAAGTATTTGCAAGATTTAGTTCCGGGCTGCAACAAAATTGCGGGAAAAGCTGGAATGCTTGATGAAATCATTAACTATGTTCAGTCTCTTCAACGACAAGTTGAGGTTAGAGTTAGTCCCCCCCTCCCCTTTCAATTCATTAGTTGCCTTTGGCATTGTGTGAAGTTTTATATTCAATGTTTTAAATTGTGGTCGCGTTTTTTGTTATGTCGCAATCTTTGATATTGTGGACAAATACAGCTTCAATTGTGATCGCGATGTGGTTTTGGATACTCCAAAAACCTCGATATTGTGGCTACAATCGTGGTTGTTTCGGACTGCAATTTAAGACCATGTTTATATGGTTTCAATTTTAAGAACAAATTAAATTAAAAATCCACGTGACTTACTCTACATATTATCACCGCATGCATGCAGTTCTTGTCAATGAAATTAGCAGCCGTAAACCCAAGACTTGACTTCAACATTGATGAATTGTTTGCCAAAGAGGTAAGGCCACTTCCCAATGCAAATGGCAGAACTTAAGCCTATTTGTTTTATCAAGTTTCTTGTAGTTGAGAATCCGCGCATTTAACACAGTCATGAGATTGCAACTGTTAGATGGAAATCGGACAATTCACGTTTTTTTTAGTACTAAAATTTAAAAACACATACTTGAAACGTGAATTCTGGTGTCCATCCAACGGTTCCAATCTCTTGACTACGTTAAATTATAGCCAAATGCATGATCAAATCCATTTTTCCTCCTTTTTTCCTCTTTGTTGCTGACATGGTCTTATATTGTCATTTGATCCCCCAACAGGTGTTTCCTGCATGTGCTCAAAGTTTTCCAACCATAGGGATGCCATCATCAGACATGATTAACCCCGCAGCATATCTTCAGTTCAACTCAGCAGCACAACAACTTGTTTCGTGTTGTGGTGGATTGATAAATAACATGGGGATCATCGCTCCCGATGTGGGACTTCGAAGGAACATTAGTAGTAGTACCCCTGTATCTTTGCCCGAAACATTTCTTGACTCATCCTGTTTCACTGTAGGTTTCCCCCTCTGAAATGTTCATGTTCTAGTTGTTAGTGTTTCTATAATAATTGATATCTTAATTACTATGTGCACTGTTGCAGCATATCCTATCCTCCTCAACTTGGGAAGGTGACTTCCAAAACCTCCACCACAGTGTGGCTTTTGATCAAGAACGAACAACAACAACAGCATCCTTTCCTTCTCAGCCATTTACAGGTAGCTACAAAATTATTGTGACTTGTCAAATCTCTTTTTTCCTTAGCCTGATGTTTTAAAACTAAAAGTAGAAAGTAGAAGCAAAGCAGAGTGGATTTTCATAGGTGATAGAGACAAGAGAGCCCCATAGATAGTGATAAGTCCTTTTTGAGCAAAATGGAGATTTTTTTTTTAAATAAAAAAAAATCTGTTAATCGTTCAGTCATTGTGCCTGTGTCTTTTTATCTGCTTTCTCCATTCCTTTCCCATGAAACCGCATTGCCACCACAATTATGGTTACATCGGCCACATTTGTTTACAATTTTTCATAATGTTAAGGATTCTGACGTAATTACAATGGTGACGGTAATCACAATTTAAAACCTTGTACGGGAGTATAACATGAAAAGATCATAGCTAAATAATTGCCTTATATAACTAAGTTGTTTGTAATACAAGACAAAAATTACTGATGGGGTTGGAAGTTAATTGCATTTTGTGAAGTAAAATGGGTATAAAAAGCAGGAAGCTCCTCTTTTTGAAATTCTTGTTAAGTTCTTTGGCAATTAGGATGATGAGTGGGTCAATCGTTTTCTTCAAGGCTTGTTGGCCAATTCCAAAATCACCCTTATTTTAGACCATGTTAAATTATTTATCCACTTTGAAAGTAGTCATGAATTAGGCTATACTTCTTTTTTTTTAATGTAAATTCTAAATATGTTCTTTTAATATCTCTTCAGGTATGGTTGAAGCTAGCAATCTGAAGATGGAGATGTAAACCAGATCTTCTATTATTATTTGTTGGAGAGCTCGCTCCCAAATCCGAATGCCTCTTATCAAGATTCTTTTTCTTTTCAAGTACATAAACATATATTGGTTGTAAGTATACTGCTCCGTAGTATAAATAAGATTATATTAGTACCTGTTAACTTCACCCACCAATTGAAAAAGCAAAATAAAATAAAATTATTGATCAAGATGATCAGATATGTGACCAGGCACCTAATGCAATGTACATTAGGGCGTTGATGGAAGCATTCCATTGTGTCCTTTTTTTTTCCTCTCTATAATATGACGTAAACAAATCTTGGCTTTAACATGTTTTTGTCCCTCTAAATATCGGCGTTTTGAATTTAGTCCTTCTAAAAAAAGTCAAAATTTTTTGGTCCCTCAAGAAATCAATTTTTTGACTTAAGTCTCTCTTTTGCGTTGACCGCTGACATGGTACACTGAGGTCCCTGTAAAAATGCTGACATGGCTTACATGCAGAGGGACTAAAATCAAAACTTAATATTTAGAGGGACTAAAATCAAAACTTAATATATTTAGAAGGACTAAAATCAAAACTTAATATATTTAGAAGGATCATGTCAACATTTTTACAGGGACCTCAGTGTGTCATATTAGCGGTCAACGCCAAAGAGAGACCTAAATCAAAAAATTGATTTCTTGAGAGACTAAAAAATTTTGAATTTTTTTAGAGGGACTAAATTTAAAACGCTAATATTTAGAGGGACAAAAAATATGTTAAAGCCAAAAAACTTTAATAATATTAAGGGCGTTGATGGCAAAGTTTTATGTTTTTTGTAAAAATAAAAGTACGCTAGCACTGAATAGTGCCAAAGGTAGGAATCTCGATTTTAACTTGCTAATTGTGCCAAGGAATCTGGGTCTCAAAGTTGGTCACACCAAGTATCTATGTGGCATGTTGTAATTAACTTTGATTTATGCAACGTGATTGATTACACATTTCTTGTTATTTTTAACAATTTCTAAACTTACTTAATAATATAAATACTCCACGTAAATAAAATAAAAAAACCACAATCCATCTGATGTCAGACTTGTTCAAATAGGGGGTCATATGACGTTTTCAATCCCAAAGTCCAAATCTTTGGTCCCCCAAATGAGATTGGGCCCACTTTAACGGTGGGAATCCTATAAATGCAAAACCTTAATAAAAATGGTTTCATCTTAGTTTACAGTAATGATAACAAGAAAGGTATACTCAATAGATGTGCCATTCTTTGACAAAAAAAAAAAGAAGCGTTAATTGGTTGTATATAAGTTGTAGTAGAAAATGATAGATTTTTCTCTATTACAAATTATTCTTAAAATAATCGCCAATTTCATCCACTCAATTACATTCATGTCGTCCAAGCATACTTAAATTATGCAATTTATGGTACAATGTGATCCCTTTATTAATTACTAGTGCAGTGCATGCACTTGGTGTCTGCATCCTTCCACCACATATTTTTTTTATATAAACAGTTTTTTTATGCACAATTTTACATGGATTAAAAGTTAAAAAGAGAAAAATTAAATGAATTAGCAATTATATTAACAGTTATATATAGGGACAAAATAGGATTAAAATGTGTACACCATAAAGGGATATCCCCTTTATTATAGTTATAAATTATAGATTATAGTTATAGATTAGCTCCATTACGTTTGTAATGCACATTTTACCTAAACTTGCATCCCATCTGCCCTTGGGTCACATGCTGGTGTAAGTAGATACAGAACTGTAACATATTGTGAACAATGACTTAATGAGAGAGAAAAAAAAAAGCAAAATGACTGGGAAATTTAAGCAAGAGCTCCGGTTTGAGTAGAGAGCTTGTGTGATTCAATTAAACCTTACCCATTTAGTTGGATGAAGCAGAAAGACAAACAATGAACATGCTTGAGAGAGACAGAGGCCAATGAACCTGATAGTGGCCCTTACAGAGTAATAGTGTGCTGATTGAGACAGTGATAATTAGGCCACAGGGTGAGACATATAGATAGATACAGAGTCCTAACTATGAGGGGAGAAGAACGGGATAGGCAGACATTTCAACTTCCTCAATTAATTGGAATGATTTTTCTGTCCCTAAAGTACCCAAAGAATAATTATGATTCAGTACAATAAAAAATTGACACTCATGGATATGGTTAAAAGGATAGATGGTCATATCCTAGTGTTTAAATGTTTAGAATTGTATGGACATAGGATACTCACACAAAAACAAAAGAAGATGTTAATATTGTTCATTGGAGTTCTTCGGTTACTTACTTGGGATCATGGTTTTCGCGTTTTGAATTGATAGTTCAATGATGTTCCAGTTTCTCTGGTTCTTTTAACTTGATCCAATAGCACCAAAATGATATCGCCATGCACAAAGTTCATAACATGAAAAATTTATTAAAAAATTTGTGTGGTTTGAAATTTGGTATTCTTTCAATAGTGGAGACTAGTCCCTCGAGGCACTAAGATCCATTTAAGGGGTAGATCTCTCCCAACAGATGCGCTTCCATACACACGACCAGGGATCGAACCTCCGAGGTAGACCTCTCCCAACAAATGCGCTTCTATACACACGGCTAGATATCAAACCCCCGACATCGTGCTTAAGGGACCCGAGTATCTACCACCTGTGCCATACCATGTTGGTGACCAATAAAAAACTTAGGGTTAAATTCATTTTTGGTCCCTCAAATTTAGCAATTTTTGTTTTTAGTCCCTAAAAAAATTGCATCTTTTTAGTCCTTTATTTTTTAAAAATGTCACTTTTAATTCCTGAGACCATATTTTAAACTTGAAAATTATTTTTTTAAATTTATATTTTGACCTCTCCTAAATCGTAATTATCACCTTAACCCCTTTTTCCCTTCTACTCCCCCTCTCCCAATGAACAGAGGTCATAAAGGAGAGAAAGTCATGGGAGGAGTTCCGCGTGGCCAATAAGGGAAGCTTCACGTGACCAAGGGAGGTGGTCACCGCGACCGCATAGGGAGGAGAACAACAGAGAGGCCGCATCTCTTGACGACTTCGAGGGAGGATGCCAGAACTACTCCTAGCGGGGACGGGGGCCGCGGTGGTTGAAGATATCGCGGTGCTAAAGGGGGAGGGGGGCGGGAAGGAGAAAGAGGGTAAAGTGAGAATCAGACTTTGGGAAAAATCAAAGTATAAATTTAGAACATATTTTTTAAATTTAAAATATGGTCACAATGACTAAAAATAACACATTTTCAAAAATAAAAAACTGAAAAGATACATTTTTTTAAGGATTAAAAATAAAAATTACTAAAAAATAAAGACAAAACAGATTTAATCCAAAAACTAATTTACTATTACTTATAAAACTAAAAACTTTTACTAATAGCTTGCTTAGCACAATGATGACCCATGCTTGTTTTTATCTTGAAAAACAGGATTCGATCCTTATTCTACAATGCCCTTGAGATTTGCCGAGATTTTTATTTTTATAAATAAAATTGGTCAATAGATTTAATATTGCCAATTTATTTAAAGACATTACTATATTCGTCGTAGATTCATGTCTTAATATGCATGAAAGGAGCTCTTCAGTGTTAGGTTGCATCATAGTTACCTAGGGACCACTAAAGGTTGCCAAGGGCAGCACCGTGTACATAATATAGGGTCTGTTTGGATTAGATTATACAGAGCTTATGAACACAGCTTATGACTAATTCATAAGCAGTTTTGGGCTTATTTTTTATAAGCTACCCAGGATAGCTTATCAAAATAGCTTATGACTTATATAAAATAAATTTCACTATAATTTTTCTTCAATTATAAAAATAACTTATATAACTTATACCATAAACAGTGGATAAATTTGTTATTCAAACAGGACCATAGTGTACAAGAGCCTCAGTATCCTTCATTTTCAAGCCATATAATATATACAACAATGATACATGTACACCCACTTTTTTTTAACACCCATCCAACACCTATTTTTGTTTCTATCTCTCTCTTCCTATCACATCATTTATCTATCACATCTATCACTTATCTCTCTTTTATTTCTTTCTCTCTCTAAGTGTTAAATGGGTATTGGGTGTCTATGAATCATTTTTCCAATACATAATGGAGAGATTGGTGGACCTGTCTAATCCATAGCCAAGATCTTGTTGTTGATTCTCTTTGTTTCTGTGGATGGTGAGAGATGATCTTGGATTTTCCTTTCATTGGCCCCACTTCTGCTTTATGTAAAACTTCCCTTTCTCAAGTCTCCCTCTCTACCCTTTCACTCACATGGGGCGTGGTTTTGCAGTTCCAAGGTATAAAAAGAGGCTAAGGAAAACAAGGAAAGATTCCTTTGCAGGTTGCATAAAACAATAGTAAAACCCAAAGGCTATAATAACTTTATTTATTTATTTTTCTAAAGCTTCCAACATTTTTTTTGTCAAAAGAGAGATTTATTAAATGGACAAAACTCAAAACCTAGAGGACATCACATCAGAGGCCCAATGACTATCATAGCCTGAGTCAAGTTTAACAGAGTATCTCTAAAGAATATATACTACATTAACACAGACATGCACCTGACTGGTCGAAAACAAACACAGTAAACTAAACTGAAAACTAACATAAATCTCAAAAGCTCATCGCCAACAAAACATAAAGACATCATTATCAATCCTATTATGCCCTTGTATCCACAAACTCGAAAGGGCTACCTTAAAATTGGGCTTGGCCCATTAGGATTTCTAGGTTTGTGTCTCATTCTCATTCTTCTTTGGTATTTTCTATTTATACATACATATTTTTCTATTAACACATACATGATGCGGAACTAATAGTTCCGCACGTTGTACTTCAATGCGGAACTATTAGTTCCGCAAGCATGCGTAACGAATCAAAAATGCTTGTGAAACTATTAGTTCCGCATTGAATTACAATGTGCGAAACTATTAGTTCTATATCATGTATGTTTTCAAAAAAAAATACCTGCAGAACTATTAGTTCCGCATCATGTATGTTTTTAAAAAAAATATACATGCAGAACTATTAATTCAACATCAAATATGTATAGATAGAAAAATATGTATGTGTAGATAGAAAAACCCTTCTTCCTTTGTAGTGGGTGCCTGTGACCTTGTGATCCATTCTGGTCCAGCTATTAGTGTTGGGTTGGATTTAGGTTCGTTATAAAATTCGGGCCAAGTCCAGTTTCAATTCAAAGATGGTTCCTATTCATTGCACCAATTGAATGAATTTCGGCCAAGTGGCCATTTATCCCGGACCAAAAAGAAAAGGTGGCCAATTATCCATATTATGCTTCATGCGTGTGTAATGTATACTGCTTGCTTTCCCATCTAGAATGTCAAATTTTGAACATTCAAATTCCAAAGTTGACAATTTTTATTTTCAAACATGAAGTGTTTACGCAAGGATGCTAAAATAATATAAGTGTCATGTACGGTTAGGCATGCTAAAATAACTTTGAGCAATGATATTTCAAAATACAAAACAAATAATGTTTTGAGGTGGTCAAAAAAATAATATCAAACTTGCTCTGACTTGACCTAATTGAGGCCTAAACCAAACGAGTTGGGACCCCCCAAAACTTGGTTACTGGTCAGAGATGGATTGGGTCCCCTCCCCTCTGCATATCCTAATGTATCTATATGGACCATTTTGATACCTGACCTTATCACTTGATGAGTTGATAGGAGTGATAAGGTTGTTTGGTGGTTCGGGGGAGAGACATAGGAGTTGGAGTGATAAGTAGGTTATAGGTTCAAATCTCTCTCACTACTAATTTACTAACATTTGTCTATCCAAAAAAAAACTTAATGAGTTGATTCCATAACATTTCTGTTGAAAAAAAAAATGTTGGTTGTATGTGTACGGAATACTGATCCAGGCTTAACAACCGCCAAAGGATCCAATGCTCCACTCTATCCTACAAGTTATTAATAGATAGATAAAATGGACTATCTGTTATTAATGGGACGGTTCGGGTATAAGACCCGTGTATGATTCCCGGTGATGGAATGATCTGTATCCAGACTTTATTTACATCCTGACAGAACAGATTAGTCCAGTGGCCAAACAGATTAGTCCAGGAGCTCCTTTCCCACTGGGATACTGTGAGTATAAAAAAAAGGATAAAATGGACCATCAATTTTATTTTATTTCTCACTTTCTTCTTATCTCAAACAATTGATTTGTAATTTTTTTCATTTTATTTCTTTCTATTTCCTCTTCAAACAATTAATATATAATTGTTAGTTCAAATTAAATAATAGACAAACAAAATGATATAATTTTTTGATTAACAAAATTAGAAAATCTATTACTAGCACTCAACCATGGAAAATTGAAAATGTCAAATTAGATAGGAGACATAGACACTCAACACTTGCGAAATTTTGAAAAGTCAAAATATACAGTAAGAAGACTTTAACTCTCCATTTGAATAAGAGGGTAAAAAAATAGAGAGAAATAAATGTAAAAGTTCTCTTTATTTATTTAGTTGAATTAATTGAAAAGAAAAACAATTATTTTAAAACATTCTTTCATCATTAATAAAATGAGAAAATATATAAGTAATTAAACTCAACACTAAATTAAAGAGACAAACATATAAATAAAATAGATGGAATGAGTTGGGATCCTCTCTATTTTTTTCTCTCCATTTCTTTTATTATTATACTTTTTGGGGAATAAATAGAATAAATGATACTCATGTATTACATTTATGTCATTTATTTTCTCCAAAAGCATAATAATAGAGAAAATTGAGAGGATCCTAACTCAAATAGAATATACTTATTATATTGAGAGAGAGAGAGAGAGAGACGTAATAATTAATGTAATGTCATTTTCACCCACAATAAAATGAGAAAAATCAAGTAGTAGTGCACTAAATAAGATGGACAAGTAGATAGATAAAATGAACCAAGTCTAATTAATTTGTCTAAATTTGTAAATTTTAGATTTGAGGAGAGAAGAGTTTTATACATGTAACATAAAATTATAGATTTCTTTTCTCTCTTTCTTCCTCTCTCAAACAAATGATTTTTTAATTTTTTTTTTTAGTTTTCTTTATTCATTTTATATTTTCTATATATACAAACAAATAAAATATAATTGTTAGTTCTTTCAAAATAGATAATAGAATAGACAAACAAAAGGATCGAATTATCTGAATTAGAAGAAATAGAAAATTTATTAAAATTTGAGAAAGTTAAATTAGATAGGAGACTTTATCACTCAACACTTAGTAAAATAGGAAAGGTTAAATTATTTCGTAAAGTGACTTTAACACTCGAGACTTGGAAAATTGGATAAGTCAAATTGTATAGCTAGTGAGAATATTTTTTTTATTAATAAGATAGAAAATAAATTATAAAAAATAGCATATTTTACAAATTGTTTGAATAGAAAATAAAGAAAAAGAAAAGTAAAAGTTCTCTTTATTTAGTTAGTAAATGTAGAAAGTAAAAAAAAATTTAATGTAATGTTATTTCATCATTAATAAATAAGAAAAATTAAGTATATCCAAGACAAAATTGCAGAGACAAACAGATAAATAAAATAAACAGTGTAATTATTTTATCTCCTGGGGCTTGTTCATTAAAGGCTTTTACAGCAAGGTGGGAAGGGGAAATCCGGTTTGGGTTGGAATCCGGTTGTCCAAACAGCTGCAGATTCCGTGGGTTGTGTTTGAGATGAATTCGGTGGTGGTGGTAAAGATGGTTAATTGCTTCAGCCGCTCCTTAGTGAGATTCTTTCTTTTCTTTGTCATCCTGATTGGAGAACTTCTGTGGTGCATGTGTATAGAGAAACAAATCGGTGTGCTGATTTGCTGGATCAGGATTGGGCCTTAGTGGATCATGTTCCTCCCTTGTTAGGCCTTATGTTAGCTGATGATGGGCCTGGTGCTAGTCTCCCACGTTTTGTTTCTTAGTTTTTTCGTTTTTGAGCTTTCCGTTTTCTATAAAAAAAAAGTACGAGTCAATTAATTTTTCATTCAAATTAATATTTTATAAATTTATGTTTTATTATCTTATCGATTTTGTTTCGTTTGATATTACACTTTTTCCCACAAAAAACACACAAATTAGGCACACACAAACAAAAATATTGATAATTTCTAGGGTGGTGAAGTAATAAGACTTTACCACTATGATGAAGTGGACCCATCACCTATTATAGCAAGTAATCCGGTCTTTTTCAAAATTAGAATTCCCTCCCCATAAGTTGTCATAATAGGTTAATATGTCCAGAACTCTATCAATTACAAAAATTGACGTGATATAATATGAAAATCACAAATGGTTCCTTTTTTCTTTTAATTTTATTTTTGATAAATAAAATATTATTTTAATTTGAGTAATAATTTTTTAGCTTAAATATCTTTTTTGCCCCTGTAAATATACCGATTTTTACTTGTAGTCCTTGTAATTTTTTTATAATATTTGCAATGTTTAAATCTTTTGTTTTTGGTCCTTACAGTTAGTTTCTGTTAGAAAAATGATTATGTCCCTCTCTCTCTCTTTCTCACTCGCACTCTCTCCCCCTCTTCTATCTTTCGCTCTCTCTTGCTCTCCCCCTCTCTCCACTATCTCTCGCTCTCTCTGAAAGATCTCTCCCTCTAACTCGCTCTCCCACTCCCCCTCTCTCCCACTCTTTATCTATCCCTCCCCTCTCCTTCCCTCCCTCCCTTTCACTTGCTGTCTCTCTCTCTTTCTCATGCTCTATATCTCCCCCTTTCTCTCGCTCTCCCCCCTCTCCCGCTCACTCTCCCTACCTCTCGCTCCCTTCTCTAGTGAGAGAGAGAGAGTGAGAGTGAGAGAGCAAGAACAAAAATAAGAGAGAGGGTGGAGGGAGAGAGGGGGAGAGAGCGAGAGGGGAGAGAGGGGGATAATGCAAGAGAGGAGGGGGAGAGAGAAAGTGTGAGAGAAAAAGGGGGAGGGAGAGAGAGAGGGGAGAACAAGAGAGACGGAGAGAGAGAAAGTGAGATAGAGGGAGGGCGAGAGAGAACGAGAGAGGGTGAGAGAGAGGAAGATCGAGAGAGGGGGAGAGACACCGAGGGGAAAATATGTAATTTGTAATTAATTAAAATTCTAGCCAATAATTCATATTTTACAAAAGCGTGTGCCAATAATCTAAATAAGTAACACATTATGACCTCTATTGTAATTACGCTAATCTTAGACCTTTACATTAATCCTATCCATACAAATTTTAAATTATTAAATCAAAGGTCATTATCATTATTGGACCCACTTCACCATGGTCACCACCCTATACGCTACCAAAAATATCTATATCTATGTCACTTGGGGTTGGTGGTGAAGATCTAACTCAAATAATAAATTATTATTTTTTTTTGACAAAAAATCATAAATTATTTAAACATTATTATCAGGACGTATAGTTGGAAAAATGCTTAATATTATAATAATTTTTTTTAGAAAATTCATTACAGGACAATGTCCTTTCGACGATTCTCGAATCCGTTTGAACGTAATCAATCGATCCTTCAAATTCTAGCTAATATTGAAATGCATTTTCAAGAATTATGTTACATACGGCAACGACTCGGTGAACAGCTTCGGCATCAAAGCACCGATAGCCTAATTAATATAAAGAGGACAAAACAGAGCATATAACACTCCATCTTATAATTAAGTCCTTGAGTCATATTGATTTCTCGTTCGACGGAGATATATATTTTTTCCGATGGATTCAGCGGCGGCTTCAAAGATTCTGGTGATCGGAGGAACAGGGTACATGGGAAGGTTCTTGGTGGAAGCTAGTACGAAAGCTGGTCACCCCACTTTCGCACTTGTAAGACACTCAACTGTTACCAATCCAGATAAGTCATCCATCATCCACAGCTTCAACACCTTGGGCGTCAACCTACTTTTGGTATGTTATGTTATTGTTATGTAAATGAATCCTCAAGCTAATTCAAGTACTTAAGCTTAAACTTACTTTTACTTTTCATCACTTCATCAATACGTAGACTCCATTTTGTTTTCTTTTGCATGGAAAACAAAATAGGTTGATAAAAAGAGAGACGCGGGTCTTTTGCCCCTTTCCATGACCATCCTTGCCCTTAATTTGGCTCATTCCTCAATTTTTCATTGCTAATTTAATTTTAAGTGAAAATAAAAAAAGTTAGAGATGTGACACTTGTCACAATATTAAAGGTAACACATGTCACAAAATGAAAGTCTAGAGTATGAATTTCTACACTAGTAATTGATAATTTGATAATGAAAAATACTTAACGGCGCGACTGGTTTTTGCACGAAACTAAACAACCCTCTGTTGGTTGTTACCGACCCATAAGTTGTTTGTTTGAATCTGGTTGGTGAAATATGAATTCACATTGCTTTCACAATTTTACTTTTGGGCCGCATAGCATTGTTGTTTGATATTGTTGATAATTGATTGATAGTTTTCAATCTTTCAAGCTGTGACATACATTAACTCTTAAATTGTAATTATATTGTATGGATCGGTGTGTATCTTGCAGAATGGAATATAAATTTTTTTTTTAATGGTATAGCTTTTCTTGATATTCGCCTTAATTATTCACAGGGAGATATAAATGACCACCAGAGTTTGGTCAAGGCAATAAAGCAAGCGGACGTGGTAATCTCAACGGTGAATCACCAGTACTTATCTGATCAATATAAGATCATTTCCGCCATCAAAGAAGCAGGAAACATTAAGGTATATATATACCTCAAAAGTCAAAAATTGTTGTAAATTTCTTCTTTTTCAATCGGTTGTTAATATATATCAATGACATCTTTTGGCTGTTTATAGCTAAATTAAACGAGTTTCAAAATAAAATTAGTTGCATCAACATCTGTATGCATTTTCATAGAAGACAACACGAAGCTTTATTCTTAAAGGTTTCGTGACATCTAATCTGAAATAAAGATCTTGCATGACCTCATAGTTTAAAGAAATTGCATGATCTCATGATTTTTTTGTAAAAAATATTTGTGGGAGAATTAGAAACCCCACGTTGACTAAAAGTATAAGTTGTTGAAATTTGGAGTCGACTAAAGATGTGATCAATATAGTCTTTATAAGATTTGAGTAGTTTTTATCTAAGAGATTGGTTTTATGGGATTAAGTCATAAATCTACGAAAAGTTAATAGGAGTAATATGAATAATCTGACTTCTGGACAAAATTGCAACTCTTAAGCAAAATTACCAGCATGCACTCTCTAATTACGAGACATGGACTATGCCTGCCTGCTTTCATAATTTTAACAATGTTTCAATCTTGTTTCTGGTAATTGTTTCTGCAGAGGTTCTTTCCTTCAGAATTTGGAATCGATGTGGATCGAACTCATGGAGTAGATGGGGCTAAGGCTTTGTTTGACATTAAGGCCAAATTCCGCAGAACAATTGAGGCTGAAGGAATTCCCCATACCTATGTGGTGGCCAACTTCCTCACCCAACACTTCCTACCAACTCGGTCACGTCTTCTTGCCATAGCTGCCCCATTAGATAAAGTTGTTATCCTTGGGGATGGAAATACCAAAGGTTAAAAAAAAAAAAGTTTTGATTTAAGATTAGAATTGGTTGTTTAAATATCACTGATCTTCCAAATTATATAACCTTTGCAGCTACTTTTAATACGGAAGAGGGTGTTGCTACTTTCACCATCAGAGCTGTTGATGATCCAAGAACCTTGAACAAAATTCTCTACATCAGACCCCCTGCAAATACCTTGTCATATAATGACCTAGTATCTCTATGGGAGAAGAAGACTGGGAACACTCTTGAAAGAGTCTATGTTCCAGAGGAGCAAGTTTTGAGGCTTATTCAAGGTCAGTAAGTATTGTAAATATTCAAGAGGAAAAAGTGAAAACTTTGTATGTCTTGTTAGTAATCAATTCAATTACTATATAAGAAAAATAGATTCTAATCGAGACACATGTCACCTCTTATATCTTTTTATTTCTCGTCAAAATAGATTTTTTTTACTGTTTATATTAAGAAAATATCATAACTTATTATGGGTCCATTGACTAGTTAATTAGTAACAAATTCAATTCTTGGGGAACTTGAAATTCTGGGCATAGGCCTTATAAATATATGTGCATGTGCTGACAATTGCAAGTTGTTTTCTGCTGTTGCAGAGTCCTCGTACCCCTTGAATATGGCCCTGTCAATTTGTCACGCCGCGTATGTGAAGGGAGATCACACTAACTATGAAATTGAGCCCTCATTTGGAGTGGAAGCTTTAGAGCTCTATCCTGATGTCAAATTCACCACTGTGGATGATTACCTTGAGCAAAATCGTGATTGCACCCCATTTTACTTGAACCAGCTTATACCCATTACCAATGGGACAAAATTTTGATTAACAGTGTGTATTCTTTGATTAGGGAGCTAGTAATCAATTTCTCTATGTCATGGGAATTAATCGATTGCTAGGTCTGTTAACCAAAAGGTATACGTTGTTCAAATAAATTATATAGGAGTGCTTTGTTTAAGATACACACAATACCCACTTGGGTATACACGTCCTCAGTTGCATAACTTTGTTGTCCAAATAAAAAAAACCATTGAGTGGCTGTGTCATGTTTTCAACCATGTAAGAATAAAGCTATTCTGGTTTTGTTGCATGTTTATTGAAGCCTCATGTTTTAATTTTACTTTTCTGATTACTTGATAACTCGGTTCTTTTTTTTTTTCTAAGAACTTTCCTGATTAACAGAGTCCGGTTTGCTATGGGTAAATACTTTTATGAATGAGCTAAAGAACCAGGCCTAATAAAAAAATATGATTAAACCTAGAAAAGAGAACCAACATTACATTGGTCCAAGTGAAACTGAACTTAAATCTCTTACACAAGGTTTTGGGTTCGAATGGATACTAAAGGTGGTCAACCAGATTCCTCGGCAGAGCTTGGTCATCGGCAAAGCCAATGAATACTTCACACCAATATCATGGTTATAAAAACAACCTCGGGGGGGGGGGGGCGGAGAGAGAGAGAGAGAGAGAACCAGTTCCCTTCTTTTCTTCTACTTTTTTAAGTGAAAAATAGATGCTTGGGAAGATACAACTTGAAATAGAGAATAAAATAAATAAATAAAGTGAGGCTCAGTGACCAGTGCAGTTTGTCACACACATGGACCTCTGCATATATCTCTCAACGACCACGCAAGTTCATCATTGCTGAATTTTGTGCCAACCACTCCTTGCCAATTTCAGGGTATGGAATTGGCAAAGCAGGCAAAAGAAATGGGCATTATTAATTTTGTTCAATACATTTTCACATTCTTAAGCTGTGTTTATAAATACTTCCTTCGGTCCAAAATCTAAGCAACAAAGACTTTTTTTTGTCCAAAATATAAGCAACATTCACCAATTTCAAATAAATTAAATGCTAGTTTTTCAATTATACCATTCATTTAATGCAATATTCATATTTACGAGAGATACCAAAATGGGTATTTTTGGAAAAAAAATTGAAACTAGTGAGTATTAATTAAGATTATCACATTTTCAAGGCATTCATTGGTTTGTGTATTTTTGTACTATGTTGCTTATATTTTGGACCGGAGATAGTATAAACATGAACATAACATGGAGAGAGAAAAAAAAGTAGAGTTCCCAACAGCCTAAACCAAGTCTAAAGTCTAAACTAGTGTGTCTAAGAATTCGCTGATTGTGGTATATTTCAGCTGTGGGTATAGTTCTGTGCCATTCACACCACAGGATGACTCAATATCAAAGTATGTATGATCTCCCTTTATGAAAGCAGAATATATAAAAAGCATCTCAAAGTTTGCAGGGAAAGTAGTCCCTGCAATGCCAAAAAAAAGAAGTTGTATACGTTATTAGAATCTTTCTCATGTATATATGCATGTCATTTTTTGAATTAGTTAATGCTGAATACTTATATTTAAGAAAGGACTTCATATCCATCTGTCAGTCTCTCTTAATCTTATTGTATGAGATGATTTTCATTGGTTTTTAGTTAGAAAATTGCAAAAATACATTTGAACCAACGTAACTATAGAGTTCTTTTTGAGTAAACATACTTTTAGACTCGAATGTATGTTTACAATTAAAAACCAAACATACCCAATTGACAAGTAATTCACAGTGAAATGATTCATATGTTGCATGTAGTAGTACTATAATACCTTTGATTTTCTCGAGTAGCCCTTCTTCTGAGACATGCAATTTCTCAAGCTTCTTCCCGATCTTACTCTCCCATGTCTCAACCAGTTCATTCAGAGAACAAACGTTTCCTGGGGGTCTCAAGTACAACACTTTGTTCAAGGTACAGGGGTCATCAACTGCATTGATGGTGAAGGCAGCAACATCACTTTCCATCATAAACACACCTGCAATGAAATGAAACCATAAGCACCAAGAACAAGAATGAATAACAAATGGTCTTGATCAAGCATACACCTTTTGTATTCCCATCACCAAATATGGTTACTTTGTCCCTAGGAGGGGCTTTTAGTCCTGGTTGAACAAGAGAAGGAAGCAAAATTCTCATGAAGAAATTGCAGGAGATGCAAGTATAAGGAATGCCTTCAGCCTCCACGAGTCGCCGAATTTTGATCTTGGGTGCATAGAAATTATAGCCATCATCAAGCTCACATACTCGAGCCTTGGTAGGATCTGAGCCAAATTCAGATGGGATGAACCTCTGTGGCACACAACCAACAACAGATCATTGAAAACATTTAACAATTTAATATTGGAAGGAACAGATGCTTCACTATAATAAACACGTGTATATTAATGTGAACTCTGGCAACATTATATCCAAACGAAAGAGAGAGAAAAAGTTAAGAGTACTGTAAAAGCTTTAGAAACTGCAGAACTCATCAACTATGGTCTGCAAGAGGTAAAGGATCTTGCCTTCTCAACAACAAATTCCAGCAGAACATACACCATTTGAATCAGCATTTTAAGAGAAGATTAAAAATAGCCATAAGGATTTGAAGGGCTCATGATTCAAAGGTTCAGAAATGCACAAGCTAAAGCCCTCTTTGGATTGGCTTTTAACTTATATGAGCTTCTCAATTTAAATAAGTTTACAATTTTTCACTCATGAAAAATTTATTATAAGTTTTTAGCTGTTTACAGATAAGTTAAATAAGAACATAAACTAATTTAAACTTATACGAGAAATTACTCTAGAAAACTCATAATCATTTAAAATTCTTTTAATATTTCTTTCTCCATGAGCACATATGCATATGGACAAATTTATCAAAATTGACTCAAAATCCCATTTAACATTTACCAAACCCACTTCTAATTTCTTCTTAAGAGTAACAAGTTCATCAACCTAAAAGACAAGTTTGTAAAACTAAATAAAAAAGCAAGGATCACAGGATCAGGATGCTGTCTACAATTTCAAAAATGTGTAAGGAAAAGATGCATGTGGATGACCTTGATAGTGCCAAGTTGTTTGATGACTCGGATAAGAAGCTGTTGTTCTAGAGTCTGTTTAGATGAAACGGCACAAATTACCACATCTACCAACTTGACAGCCTCAACAATGCTAGCTTCGTCTTGGAGCGAACCCTGACCACAAAATGTCAACCGTAAGAATGAGATAAGGCTCAGAAAAAATTTAAAAATAATAAAAATTGCAAAAAGAGAGAGAGACTTTGAGAAGGGTAGCTCCGGCTTGGGAAAGGGATTGAAGCTTATGGGCTTTGATGGGGTCAGAAAATGCAGAGTCTCTAACAAGAGCAAATGTTGGGTGACAGAATTTGAGGCTTGCTTCAGCTAAATGGTAACCCAAACTTCCCGTCGCCCCAATTACCAGAATTTTGCTCTTTTCCATCTCTCTCTCTCTCTCTCTCTCTCTCTCTCTGAATGAAGATGAAGATACCCAATTGTCTGTGAACACAACTGAACCTTACTCGATTGACATTGATTAACCCACGTACGAAACTCCAAAGTAACTTATGTGATTAACAGTCCCAATATTAATTAATGCCATCACATGTATCAGTCTCTCTCTCTCTCTCTCTCTCTCTGTAGTGTATCCTGCGATTCCACCCAAGTATCCGTTACTTGGGGCAGTCAAAGCGGGTCGGTCACACAGTAAGAGAAGGTACGTTAAAGTCCAACTCATTTTATCACCCTCCCCTGCAGTGCACATCTCAAATTAAAAGAGTCTTGACCCAAAATAGATAAAGCAATTTCTACATTCTGTTGTAAAAATAACGGTTTTCGTATCGTTAGTTTTTAACCAATAAGATTTTTGTACCTTTGTGCATCTCTCAATTTTTTTTGAATTTTTTGTTCATAGTAATAGATAGATATGGTTAAAATAGAGATAAAAAAGAAAAAATCTGATTTGTATTAAAATATTTGTTACTCTAACAAGACAGAGCCTCTTGGCACTATTCCATGGCAATAGGGAAAGGGCAGGACAAAACACCGCTAGTGGTCTTTGAAACGACGTCGTTCAGGCCGCAAACGACGTCCCATGTTACCAAAACAACGACACTCTCGACGACGTCATTTCAATTTTCCAATCGATGAGAGACATTCTTTGGCGAGGTAAGAAACAAAAGTTGCGAGAAACAAAAGCAATTTCTGTCGAGGTGAGAAACGGAGAGAAAATAGTAGAAGAATCAAGAGCACGGCAAAAAGACAGTGGTGGGTTGGTTGGTTCGTGTAAATGGTGGTGTTTGACAAGTTATTGCAAAAACGAGGGAGTTTCTCCCACAGTTAAGTTTTGAGGTTGTTTTTCAACCTATTTAAATTTTATTAAAAACAATAAAAAATTGAAAAGAATTTAAATAGATAGGAATTGGAATGTAATAAAATAGAATTGCATTACCTAAAAGATAATATCTTACATAACATTAGTTAAAAAAAAACTTTATTTTTTATCAGTTAATAAAACAACGATTTTAAAATTATTATTTTATTAACGGGACTGTAGAAGTCCCCAAAAGATAAAATCAAAAGAGAGAGTTAATATTCTAAAAGTTAAAACAGTAATATAATACAAGGAGAAAAAAGGTGCTCGCGGTGTAATGTTTTGTTCTTTAGACCCACAGTATTGAGAAAAGAGTCTTTTATTAATCTATATTCAATGAGGAGGTTTAAAGTTTGGTCACATATTATTCCATCATTATGATCAAACTTAAGTACCAGTCGAACTCGTCCTTTAGATGAAGCACACTAACTACTTGTGGGAAACTTTTTTTTTATAGGGGGAGGACAAATTCGAATTCGGGTGTTAGGGGCTACAAATGTTAAGCACTACCAACTGAGCCAACATCCCTTGATCATGATATTACTGTAGCAATTGGGAACGAGTTTTATATAAATACTATAGACTATTATTTATCTAATTATTTTGATATTCTCATCTTAGAGGTATAAAATAAAGTTAAAAAAAGTAAAAAATTGCAAAATACAATTAAAAGTGTCCAACAACAATACTTGTGCCATACATGGTGTGTCTAAACAGCTTATTTAACATCTTCTTTTGATAATTGTTTACCATACAAGAGTTTATATATAAAGATTCTACGATCAAAGAGCTCATGGGCTTAAACTATGTATAAACTTTGTCCATAAGCTTATATATTCTGAAAAACTTATGAAAATAAACTAAAAATAGTTTATAATGAATGTACCATAAGCTATTTTTTAAACACATGCATAAATATTTATATCATAAGATAAACTCAAATATTTTTTTTCCAAATGCACTCGTAGTTAAAACACAACTCAACTACGAGAGAGAATAGTTCTAAATGCTAATAGCTCATATGCGGTTTATGAATATTTTTGGCTAAGATGGAGGTCCAAAGGACAAACAAACTAAACTTAGGTCCATGACTTGGTTTGCAGTCTATTTAGTAGATACACCAAATCAATTTTTTTTTTATAAAATGTTAATTTAGTTAAAAAGATCAAATGAAAGGCAACCTAAAAAGTCTTTTAATTCGACAATCCGGTGTATTCAAGTAAATATAATATTTTATATTCTAATTAAATTGTCTTTATTTTGTCAAAAAATGTCTTTATCTACCTATTGAGATATTGAAGTTTTCTTAGTGTACAAAAATATTTGAGCTTAATCAGCTTATAAGTTTAAAAATATTATAAGCTAATAGGATAAGATCATCTACAAAACACTTATACTTTTATAAAAATAGTTTATAAGCTAGTCAAATATTCCAACCTGTGAAATATTTTATAAACTAGCATGAGTTTTGTCCAACAGATCTTATGCCTCCATGTGTTTTTGTATTGTCACTAGGAGTGTTCATTAGATTGATAAATTTAATAATTTAAATTAAATCAATTAAGTGATCAATTGATCATCAGGTTGGATTAATTAATTTTGATAATTTATTGATTATATCAAATTCTATTTAAATTAATTATCATTGATTCGGTTGTCAAATTTATGACTATTTCAACTGATCAATGGCCCAAATCACATCATTCAATTAACTTTTCTTGAAAGATTTTTTTTCCAAAGTAACTCTTCTTGAAGGATTTCTATACTTTCAAAGTTTTGCATTTTAAATTTCAATAAGTAAATGTCCCCTCTCTTTTATCTCTTCCGTATTCATTATTTTTTATTGAGATCACACAATGCATATATAATGTGAGATGAACCCGCAGGCCAGGGTCATGTTAAGTAAAATATTTTTAATTATCCCACTCAATTATCAAGTATTTTTAATTGTGCTTAGTATTCAATTTTGTCATTATATTTTAGATAAATAGAAGATGCAAAAGCATATAATCATACCAAATATTAGTGGAATTATTGTAATATATATGAATGTTTAGATTTAGTAAATTAATTATATTCTTGTCATGAAAAAATATATAAAAAAATTATTTTACCTTATAGTGATATAAAATTTGAATTTGTAAATGACAAGAATTGTAGTGAAAGTAAAAGCTTAAAGATATAACAATTTGTATTTTTAATTACTTCAACAAGATTAGTCTAGTTTTTACACAAAAAAAAACAACAACCTAGTTTTAGTTGAATTGTTTGGTTTGGATATTTTGGAAATAAAATAAAAAATTAAATTAATTAAACCAGTCACTTAGAATATAATTTATTTACTTTTTCAAACTACCTTGTGAATGTCACCATCTTTACCCACCTTACTTTGAATTTTACTACATATAGTGCACTAGAAGTATATCTCACAAGGTGGGACTTACCATGGACCACCTTTAAGGTGGTCCACCATGGACCAGTGAGTGTCCACGATGGACCAGCAGTTATCAAAACCATAGATATATTAATTTTTAAATCCAAGGGTCAAGATTGTTAAAGGGTGTTAATTTCATTAAAAATAAAAAATTAATTGTTCTAGTGCCCCTTGTAATTGTGGTATTTACAAAAATGAAAAAAATATATTAAAAAAATCTCCCTCTCCCTCTCTCTTCCCCCTCTCTCACTGTCTCTATCGCTCTCTCCCTACCCCCTCTCTTGCTCTATCTCGCTTACTCTCTCCCCCCTCTCTCCCACTCTCTCTCACCCTCTTTTTCTTTGTCACTCCCCCCTCTCTCTCTTTCTCTCTCCCCCTCTCTCTCTTCAACCTCTCTCACAATCTCCCTCTCTCAATTGCTCTCTCCCTCCCCCTCTCTCCCACTCTCCTCTCACTTCCTCTCTCTTCCCATCTCTCATTAATTACCTCTCCCTCCCTCTCCCTCTCTCTCGCTCTCGCTCTCACTCCCCCTCCCTCCCTTTCTCCCTCTCTCTCTCGCCCACTGTCATTCCCTCTCCCTCCCTTTCTCTCTCGCTCTCTACCCGTCTCTCTCGCTCTTTCCCCGTCTCTCTCGCTCTTTCCCTTCCCTCTCTCTCTCTCCCTCACTCTTTCACTCTCCCTTACTCTCCCCCTCCCTCCCTCTCTCTCGCTAGAGAGGGGAACAAGAGGGAGGGAGTGAAAGAACGCGAGCGAGGGAGAGAAGGAGAGGGAGAGAAAAAGAGGGGGAGCGAGAGGTTTCTCAGAGAGTGGGTGAGAGAGACAGAGGGGGAAGGAGAGGGAGATGGATAGGTTTTTAGAGAACGACAGAGAGAGAGGAGAGCGAGAGAGGAATGGGAGAGAGGGAAAGAAAGAGCAAGAGAGAGGGATGGACATAGAGAGAGCGAGAGAGAGAGGGCGAGAGCAATCGAGAGCAAGGGGGAGAGAGAGGGAAAGAGAGATGGGGGAGGGAGGGAGGGGGTGAGAGAAAGGGAGAGTGAAAGAGAGAGTGAGAGCGTGAGAGAGGGGGGAAGAGAGAGGGCGAGGGAGAGTTTTTTTAATATATTACTTTTTTGTTTATTTTTGTAAATATCACAATTACAAAGGGCACTAGAACAATTAATTTTTTATTTTTAATGAAATTGGCTCCCTTTAATAATCTTAACCATTGGATTTAAAAATTAATATATCAATGGTTCTGACAACCGCTGGTCTATCGTGGACACTCACTAGTCCATGGTGGACCACTTTAAGGGTGGTCCACCCTAAATGGCACCATCTCACAATGTATATTTTTCAGCTAGCCATGACGATGAGATCTATTGCTTGTGTGGTCATCATGTGGACGAGGTTTTTATTTTGATTTCCCTTTGATCTTTCTTGTTAGGGGCAAATTAAATATAAACCCTCAAGAGCTAATTGAAACCATACAACTAGAAAGCAAAAGTCTAACATTTAGAAAAACATATATATATATATATATATATATATTTGGATAGTTAATTACATGAAAAGTATGTGACTCGAGAATTGAGAAGCCTGCTAATGAAGAAATGACTTACAAATTACAATCAAATGGAGAAACGACAAGCTGAGAATAAAGACTTAAGACTTGTAAACGTACGAGGTAGGTAGCTAGAGGAATCTTCTATGGACTTGAGAACAAGGGTACGAGAAGACAACTATAATAATCTGCTTCATGTTTCGTTTAGCTTACAAGTAATTCCATAAAAATTGATGGTAATACAAGACTAGATCGAGCACAAAAAAGAGAGGATGAGAGGGAAGGAAACTGAGGGCGACACATTGAGAGAAGGGTGGCAGAGGGTGATCTCAAAGAACCAAAGAAAGAATACGAACGCTGCTGGAGGGTCGAGGGGCTAGATCAGATGTCATGCGCAAGTGAGAGGATAGAAGGTGTGCAATACCGTTTTACTTCACTGAATTTCCTGCCAACTTTGGGGCTAAAGAAATGTGGGATGTCTTTCAAAGGTTTGGAAAGGTGGTGGAGGTGGTTAATATTCCACACAAAAAAGATAAGAAAGGGAAGAGGTTCGGCTTTGCACGTTTCGTCGATGTCCGTGACCCTCACTTTTTTGCAGTAAGATTAGATAATATCATCATTGGGAGGCAGAAGTTGTATGTGAACCTTCCAAGATTCCAGAAAGATGTCTGGGGTGATGCATTGGGTGGTAAATCAAGAAGAGAGTTCAACCGTCAATTCAACCCACGAAGCATTTTGAGCCTAGCATCAGGAAAGGTGGAGTGTCTTATGCGCAAGCTGCAGAGAGAAAGGAAGACTCGAACGAATGACAAGAATGTCAAAGGGGCAAGGAAACTAAATACCCCTGGCCAATTTGAATCCGTCCATCTGACCTTTAATGTGGATAATAAAATAGTTGAATACTATAATAATACTTATGTGGGGGGTGGTGGCAAAGTCAGGGGCCACTTATGCTACAAAAGCTGAGTTTGTTAGAAGGGGTATTTTAGAGGTGAAGGTAACCAACCCCTATGGGAACAAATCTTGTTCTGCTGGAAGAGTTGGAAGAGGGTGCACTCACTAAGTTGCTGGCTGAAGTATGGATTTCTGAGTGGTTTGCAGAAATTAGAAGTTGGTGCACTAGGGAAATTGATAGTGAAAGGCTTGTTTGGCTAAGATGTCTTGGAGTCCCTGCACATGCTTGGTGTGATGAGTTTTTTCCCCATACTGTATCTGGGATTGGAGAATTTGTCTGTGTGGATGAGAATACAAAGAAGAAGAAATCAATGGATGTAGCTAGAATATTATATAAAACCAAGGTTCATGATCTTGTTAGTAGATTTGTTAAGGTTAATATTGGGGGTGATGAGTTCTCTATTAAAATGGTAGAAGAATGGTATGGACCATTGAAATGGTGTATGTCAATGGAGAATGAAGTTGATGACTCAAATTCAGATACTGAGGGGGAAGATGAACAATCTCAGGCACCCGTCAATGACGATGCAGGGATTTTTTCGGAAGGTGACTTTTCTTCAGAACAGTCAATTAATGAACTAGCATTAAATGTTGAGAGGCTCGATGACAGGGATGTGGTGGGAAATAGGAATAATTCAGAAGGGGGCTTTTTCATCACTATAGTACTATTTTATTTATTACTTTCCAATTTAATACTTTTTATTTTATTTTTCAAACTAGTATTTTTTTATTAAAATATTTATTTTTATTAATTATTAAATATTAATTTAAAATTGTAATTAAATTGTTAATTGTTAATTAATTGAATATTTAATTGTTAAATATTTATTAATCCAATTTGTTAACTAATTAATAATATAATTATATAAAATAGCTCACATTGATTTAAAATTTAAAAATATAAATACAAAAGTGATAAAAACAAAAATGATACAAAAATGAACTAAATACAAATTATAGAAATTTTTTACTACTGTGTATCAGCTCCAGAACGGTAAGGGCAATTTTTCTTGTTATGCCCTTCATTTTGACAGAATCCACATCTCTTGGGATGATGACTCCTTTCTGTTTGATTCATTTTAGTACGAATTCTTCTGAATTGTGGACGGCCATTTGGATCTCTCTGCATTGTTGGATTGTGGCACAATTAATTCCATTGTATTCTGGCCAATATGAACTGTGAGGCACCGGTTTGAACTCTTCGCGGTAAACATTGTATACATTTTGCAATGTGTACTGGGGAGGCACATATATCATGTAGTCGTGGTGAATTTGGGAACAAGCAGCGATGACATGCGAACATGGATTTTGCAATGTACCACAATCCAGCAATGCAGAGAGATCCAAATGGCCGTCCACAATCCACAAGGATTCGTACTGAAATGGATCAAACGGAAAGGAGTCGTCATCCTAAGAGATGTGGACTCTGTCGAAATGAAGAGCATAATAAGAAAAACTGCTCTTACCATTCTGGAGCTGATACACAGCAGTAAATTTTTTTTATAATTTGTATTTAGTTCACTTTTGTATCATTTCTATTTTTATCACTTTTGTATTTGTATTTTTAAATTTTAAATCAATGTGAGCTATTTTACATAATTATATTATTAATTAGTTAATAAATTAGATTAATAAATATTTAACAATTAAATATTTAATTAATTAACAATTAATAATTTAATTACAATTTTAAACTAATATTTGATATTTAATTATTTAATTATTAATCAAAATAAATATTTTAATAAAAAAGTGCTAATTTGAAAAAAAAAATACTAAATTAAAAAATAATAAATAAAATAGTACTATAGTGATCAAAAAGCCTCACAAGGGGACCTGCACATGGACCCTGTGGGGAGGCATGAGGCACTAAGTAATAATGATGGTATGTATGGTTCCATCAAATCTAATGAGTGGGCAGGAGACACGTTCTCGAATACTATACTAGTACTAGTACTAGTACTATACACTTGGACATCACTATTTGGAGAGGTTTTGGGACGTGTGTGATTGGCTTCCTAAGCACACTTTGCAACAAAATATACCAAATTAAGGAAAGTTAACCAAAAGTATGAGAGAGACAGACACAGAGCGAATTGAGGTTGGCCTCCACTCCAAGCAAGCTTCTCTCGCACACTTCATTGGCTGGGGGTGGATGACAGCTAATGTGTTTGTTTTTAAAAATCACAACTTTGAATTTGAATTTGATTTCACACTTGCTTCACTTTCTCTTTCGTTTCTCTTCCAGCCAAAACTTCTATCAGGGTCCATGGGAGCTGACCAACCACAGCAACATACCTCTTTCCTCTTCCACCCACCTTTATCATTAACCTTTACCTTCATAACCCGTAACCCACTATCTTGCCAACCATAGTCACGGAACCTGTTAACACAAACTACCACATTTTCATCTTCACCTTGCTGCAGCCTCAAGCCACAAAAACATCCAAACCTCCATAGCAGCACCTTTTTAGTTTTTCCCTTCACTAAAAGAGACTTACGGACCCAGCCACAAAACTCATCAACCAATCAGTAGCACTCATCCTTAACCTCACACCATCGTGAACAGCCCCAAGCACCACGATCCTCTTCCTCTCATCCGCGAGCCACCTCCTCAGTCGATCCTCATTGCCGACATATGGTTCTCTGCATCCAGCAATGGGATTGTTTTTTTGTTACCCTTTCAGCATCATTAACTCGCACACTGGTGTGCTTAGGCTCACAAGTTTGGCTGAAGGATGGTTTAAATGCTATTGAGTGGGTTGGTAGCTGTCATTTGGCTTTATCCATTCTAGAATTTGGAGTATTAAATCATTCCTTTAGTTTATTTTTGTCCTGCTAAGCAATATTGTTTTGACTAATTTTAGTTCTCTTTCATCTTATTTATCAGTACAGAAAAATATTAGATATAAAAGTAAGTACTAGCGCATTGGCTTATGGTTTCATGTAATCTAAAACTGTTTTTTTATAAACAATCTATAACTGTTTAGCAGACATGTTTGTTTATGGTTTTAGAAGTCTATTAGATATTTACTTAAAGTTAAATGCTATTTTGCAATCTTATTTTTAAGTAACAATTCTGTTTTCATGGTTTATCTTTCTATCCTGAAGTTAAGGAAAATAGTTAAATTGCAATGTTTAGTTTTATTATAAACCTTAAGTATGAGGAATTTTTTAAGGATTAATGGAAAGACTTTACAGTGACATGCTTTGTGGGCATGTTTACGGTGTATTCCATTGGAGCATGATACAAGTTTTAACCAGTAACACTTCATGTTTTGATGCAAGTTTTAACCACTAGCATTTTATATTTTTCTGATTTATGTTGTCTTTGTTATAGTGTGCTTTACTCATGCTTTTTTTAATAGTTATAAATACTAATTAAAGCATGAAGTTAGTTTCGCATTTGAATATCAAGCATGAAGTTGAATAGATGCATTGTAAAATTATAGCTTGCAGGAATTTGTTAGCAAGCATTTTAGAGAGTTCACTGATGTCTATTGTTTGTCCAATTGTCCTTTATAAATTGAACTGTACTCATAAGTAATTTTATTTGGATGTCTGAAATTTTATATTTTGTTGTAGGTAGGATTTGCTCCCAGTCCTTTGAACCGTCAAGTTTTGTGGAGTGATGATAAAACCATCAGCTGATGAAGGGGAAAATTAAGGGAAAAAAAACAAGTCAAGCACATAAGAAAAAGGTAGAAATAAATAGGGGGTGTGTGTGTGATGCAATAATGATATCCTAAAGGCTGTTGCTAAGGAACAATCCACTTTTAACTTATTATTTGAGACAAATAATTCACTTTTAGCTTATTATCTCAGACAAAAATATAAAGAATCATTCTTGGCCTTATTAGTTGTGACATTATCTTTTTTTATATCTGTGTTTTTTTTTAAAGACTAAAACAAAATATATTATTATTATTAACTAAAAGTCTGTATCACAAGTTATGCCAAGACTAAAGACCAAAAAAATAATGAGTTTGCATTGCTTAGGAATAATCCACTTTTAACTAACTTATTATCAGAGATGAATAATCCACTTTTACCTTGTTATATCAGACAAAAATATAAAAAAAATTGTTGTAAAATATTTTTTTTGGAACCTGTGCATTTTGACTAACTTATTATGAGTACATTATCTTCTTTTAAGCCAGTACATATTTTTTGAAAGGCCGAAGCATAATATTTTTTTTACTAAAAGTCTATAGCACAAGCTGTGACAAGATTGAAGATAAAAAAATAGTGAGTTTTCAAGCCATCCGTTACAAAGAGTCTAATTGTCTAAAATCAATACTACATCGCCTAGCATGTCAATTCTATATTATGCTACATGTATTATTATTTAAATCAAATATAAATCTATTAAAATAAGAGAAGATATAATTATTAAAACAAAACTGATAGTTCGGGGGGAACAGATTTTCTGCCCTAATGCATCGAGCAAGGGTATTTTCTACTCCACTTTTGTCTTCTTTTTCCCATATTATGCTTCACATCATAACACAATAAATGTTGATGAGATTCCGAAGAAACCTTTTCATGTTGAAATCTGTGAAATGAATTTCTTATTATGTATTAAACATTGAAATGGTTTTCTACATGACTCATTTAATTTAAGATTACGAGATATATTTTTTTTTGAGTCAATTTAGTGTCAGATATGCCTGAATGTATTTACAGGATGTTTATATATAAAAACATAGTAAATATAAATGATTAGTTAAGTGAATATTTATATCTTATGGAGTTAAAAAAATATACAAATAATTTATTAAATTATAAAGGCTTAAATAAGTTTTTAGTCCCTGTAAATATTCGATTTTTGATTTTAGTCCATTAAAAAAAAGTCAAACAATTTTAGTCCTTTAAAATTTTTTTTTTTGTTTTGGTCCTTTTAGTGCTAGGTGGCACATTATGACCCAGTCAGCATGTCTACGTGGCAGAAAATGCTGACGTGGCCTATCTATGTTTTGAATTTAGTCCCTATAAAACTTTTAAGTTTTGAATTTAATCCTTCTCAAAATTGAGATTTTGATTTTAATCCCCCTTTCTCCTCCACCACCACGTCCTCCTCCTTTCTTCATCCTCTCTCTCTCTCCCCCCTCCACCACCACCACTCTCTCTCTCCCCACCACCACCACCACCCAAACACACACACACACTCTCTCTCTCTCTCGTTTTCTCTCTCTCTCCCCCCCCCACCACCACCACCACCTCTCTCGTTTTCTCTCTCTCCCCACCACCACCACCTCTCTCGTTTTCTCTCTCTCACCACCACCACCACCACCACCACCACCCAAACACACACACACACACTCTCTCTCTCTCTCCCCCCCACCACCACCACCTCTCTCGTTTTCTCTCTCTCCCCACCACCACCTCTCTCGTTTTCTCTCTCTCCCCACCACCACCACCACCCAAACACACACTCTCTCTCTCTCCCCCCCACCACCACCACCACCTCTCTCGTTTTCTCTCTCTCCCCACCACCACCACCAAAACACACACACACACTCTCTCTCTCTTTTTTTCTCTCTCTCCCCACCACCCCCACCACCACCACCACCACCCAAACACTCTCTCGTTTTCTCTCGAGTTCTTGGAAGTTCTGTCTTTCTTACTTTGGTTTGTGTTGCTATGCTATGAGAGAGAGAGTGTTTGGGTGGTGGTGGTGGGGAGAGAGAGAGAGAGTGTGTGTGTGTGTGTGTTTGGGTGTTTGGGTGTTTGGGTGGTGGTGGTGGTGGTGGTGGTGGAGAGAGAGAGAGAGAGAGAGAACAAGAGAGAGAGAGGGGGTGGTGGTGGGGGGTGGTGGTGGAGGAGAGAGGATGAGGGAAAAGGAGGAGAGAGAGGGGGTGGTGGTGGAGGAGGAGAGGGTTGAAGGAGGGGACGAAGGGGAAAGAGGGAGGGGGTTGATGTGCTTTAGTCCCTATAAAAATTTTAAGTTGTGTAATTAGACCTTATACAAATTTTAAGTTGTGTAGTTAGACCTTATAAAAATTATGATTTTTGATTTTAGTCCCGTGATAGGAAGAAAGTCCTAGTCAGCAGGTCCTTATAAATTTTAAATGACGTGTCAAGTCATGACAGGGACATATATATGCCACATCAGCGCCACATCAGCACAATACAGTAGTAATTCACTAAAAGGACTAAAACCAAAAAAAAATAAAATTAAAGGACTGAAATAGTTTGACTTTTTTTTAGTGGACTAAAATCAAAAATCGGATGTTTACAGGGACCAAAAACTTATTTAAGCCAATTATAAATAATAAAAGTTAGGCTTTTCAGTTCCAAAAAAGAATAAAAGATAGACTTAATTACACTTTTACTCCGCTTAGTTTGAACTGTGTGCAATTTTCGTCTCTCAAATTTTTTAAACCAATCAAGTCTCTCTATTTTAAACATTAAGCAAATATCACCCTGTCAATTTCCTTTTATTTATTTCCCTTAATTTCTTTTTTTTTATCAAAATATTTTAGGAGTTTACGAGATGAATTTGAGGAATGAAATAATTTTAAATACCTAAAAGTTAAAAATTTAGTAAATTTTGTATAAGATTTTAATAATTTTGTAGAATACGAGATTAGAGTTTGAAGAGGTACAAATTGGGCTTATTTTATTTTTGATTGAAATTTCATATTTTGTTGATGAGTTTTAAGTAAAAGAATGATTAAAACAGTTTGATCGATTCAATTTATGAGATTTTGTGGCTTTCTTTCCCTTGGTTTTTATTAAAAGGACAAAATTATTTTAACGATATTAATCAATGGCATAGAATAAGGAGTATCATATCACAGATACCGTACAAAGATAACAAATATACAGAACCTCGGTGATCCCAGCATGATTCTATTTGACAACTTTTTTCAACATAGTACTAATGTGAAACATGATCCCACTATATTCAAATGCATAAAACATTGCTTGCTCTACACTAAATTGAAACCATAAAAGACATATAACTTCACGTAGAAAAACCAAAGCTTCATGCAAATAGTTTTCTCATTCCATAGCTATTCGCAACTGTGAAAACATTCACACCCTCAGTGTGACAGCAACAAGCTTATTCACGAAAATGCAGTCTTCTCAATCCAGAAACATTCACAGCTGTAAAAAAAATTTAACACGAAGTGTGAAAGCGCCGGGCCTATCTATGCGAAATGCAGGTTTATCATTTTAGAACTATTCATAGATGTGAAAATTTTCACACCCACAGTGTGAAAGCATCGGGCCTATCTACGAAAATATAGATTTCTCATTGCAGAACCATTCACAGCTGTGAAAAACTTAACTGCCCCGGTGTGAAACCATCAGACCCAGTCCACAAAAATGCACTGCTAAATACAGTTATTCCCACGTGTGAAAAAATTCACAACTATAGTGTGAAAGTGTCAGACCCAATCTACAAAAATGCAAACTTCCATTCCAGAGTCATTCACACCTATGTAAAATTTCACAACCCCTGCACAAAATTAGCCACAAATTTCTTTTCGTCTCTTTTTTGTATTCCAAAATAAAAAGGGCAAGCAAAAACATCACAATAGAGAAAGAAATCTCAACTATGTTGGCACCTCATCAAATGCCATTGCAATAACTATTTTGTCGACTTTATATTTGTTTGTAATCAAGTATTAGTTTTACTTCGTGGAGGCATTGTTCCAAAAATAGTACTGTGTGCAATTTTTTCCCTTTTTCCAAGGCAGTTTTTCCCTCTTTGCATTGAAAGCGTTAGATTCAATTTAAAGTTTCAACGGAAGAAATCACAGTGGTGAGAAATTTTACACCCAAGATATGAAAGCCTTATATTCGTTTCGCAGCTTTATCAAAGGAGATCATGGTTGTGGGCAATTTCACACTTGGGTGAGAAAGTGTCATATTCAATTAGAAGCTTCAACAGAAGAAATCATAGCTATGAGAAATTTTGCACCCAAGATACGAAACGTCAGGTTATATTCTAAGCTTCAACAAAATAAAAATGTAAGATATAATAGCTATAGGTTATATTCGAAGCTTCAATATAATAAATTATTATTATTATTATTATTAAAAATAATTTTTTGTACTTTTCTTATATAACTGAAATTGGTAAAAATGCTTCGGGTGCAAAAGTGTTATACAAAAGTTCTACAACACTGGGATGTGGAGTGATTTATACAAATATTTTAGGCCTTTATTTTGTTATATTTATGAAACTCTTTGGACATTTTATTTGTTGCACTTTTTTCAATACTCGTAAGAGAAAATCATGGGAAAAGAAAGAATTAATAGATTATATACTCAAATGAACAAACTACAAAAAAAATTGGCAAGCCAAATGAATTATCATTGAACCCACTAGCAATTGTGCCTCTAGAACTTTTCTGGAGACTTGCTCTAGAACTTTTCTGGAGAATTGCTATGTTTGTCATACACTAAAAACAAAGAAAATTCTTGCAATATCCAGAAGAGAAAATCACAGGTAAGGAAAATATAGTGGATTATATATATACTCTAATGAACAATCTACAAGGAAAAATTGATAAGCCAAATGAATTATCATTAAATACACTAGCAGCTATGCAATGGAGTCGTGTTTAGTTCACTATAATGATCATTTGCATGTTACTGTTATTTTCTTGGTTCATGACTGGTTTACATATGAAACCTGAATATATAGATTTTTAACTCTTACAACCATATTTCATGTTTAGAAAATTTATTTGAATGTTTTCAATTATATCAAGGCAATTTTGTCTAACTACTTTATGACTCAAAACTGTTTGTAAATATTTTTGTTTTGGCGACCTTAGACTTATATGGACAGAATGCTTATATTATAAATCTAGTTTAGTTAGTTTACATAATTTGTTGCCGATATTTACTCTGAGGTTTGCAATGTTTATTTTACAATAATCTTTTGTGTAGTAAACAGTAACTTTGGTCCCCGAGAGTGTCAGGCGGTGTTATTTTGATCCCTGATAGATGTAAAATTCAAAAAAGGTCCTCAACTGTTATCAAGTGTTAGTCATTTTGGTCCCTGTCATAAGAAAAGTAATATTTTCAAGGACTAAAATGACAGTAAGGAATCACTTTTCAGGGATCAAAATGACAGTAAATAATCATTTTTAGGGACCAAAATGACTAACGGATGACAGTCGAAGACCTTTTTTGAATTTTGCATCTGTCAGAGACCAAAGTGACACTGCCTGACACTCTCAGGGACCAAATTAACTATTTATTCATTGTGTTACTGTTATTTTCTTGCCACATGGCTGCTATGCATATGAAGCCTAAATATATTGATGTTGAACTTTTACGTACATCTTTCATGCTTCGGAATATCGCTTGAGTGTTTTCAATTATGCATTGAGTCTTACATTGTATTTGTCATTATTATTTCATTACTTCATATGCAATAATCTACTTTTTTTAAAGCTTTTTTATTTTTTATTGACCTACAAAAGGAGCTTTCTTGCCCGTGCATTGCACGGGCTACATATACTAGTCGGGGAACAAGAGAAAGTCAAAATGGGACTAGTGGAAATGCAAGTTGTTCTTTTGGGCCAAGTGTTAGAGGGTGTGGCAATATTGGGCTGGATGGAGTGTTAGTTACCCCTTGTGGCCCAAGCAGAATATCATGAACCTATGGCAAATGAGAACAGGCTGAACACTGTACCTGGGCCTATTGAAATTGGTCTCTCAAGCGCTGCAATAGGGTGTGGGGGCGGAATTAAGAGAATTTATATTCACACATACCTTACTTTCTTTCTACACATACATTAAAATAGAAAAAGTCAAAACTACCCTTAAATTGGAAAAAACCCCAAAAACCCTTCTTTTCCCTTCTTCTCTCTCACTTCCGTGTCCTCCCACACATTTCCGCACACACACTTTCTCTCTCCTCACGATTCCGCGGGCAACACACACAGCGTCTGGGCGAAGGTGTTCCTGGTAATATTTAGGCTTCAGCTGCTGCTGCTTCATTGCCGAATACGCTATACAAGTCACTAGAGATGGCTACAGTGCTACCCGTGACAGCCAAAAGTAAAATTAACCAAGATAACAGCTTGTCCTTTTTTGGTTGCACCCCCACGATTGTCCCTGCCAAAAGGGTAATGACAAAACTAAAATATTATCAATTTCAGAGCATATACCCAAGGTGCATCATCCGCATTCTGATGATTCAAATTCAAGCCCCTTCTATTTGTGTGTGTTAATTAATTAAAAAAATTTCAACTTGGATTTTTTTTTGTTACAATGAGAAAAGAATCAGAAACTGAAAAAAGAAAAACAGAGGCAAACAATCAGGCTTTAATACGGATTAAGACCATAGAATCTTCCAACAGGTGAAGTTTTGTGTGTGTGCAAAGTTTTGTGCGTGCAGAAACAGTGGGAAACTAAACTGAGAGGAAGAAATAGATTTGTGGGTGATGATAAGTGTGTGCGCGGAAGTGTAAATTTTAACGCGGAAGTAATAGTTCCGCACTAACGCGGAACTAATAGTTTTGCATGTGTTATTTGTAGCACACACCTACAAATAACACTTACGGAACTATTAGTTCTGCATGCGAAACTATTAGCGCGGAACTATTACTTCCACACATACACTCACTTCCATCTTCCTCGCACAGAGAAAGAACGCACAGAGAAAGAATGTGTCAACCCCTGGTTCATTGGGCTTATTTCTTCTTTTGTTGTTGTTCTTGCTTTTTTATTCTTGTTTTTTTTTTCCTTCTTCGATTTTTTCCTTCTTCGGTTTATTTCATCAGATCAGTACAGAAGTTGGCATGAGTTATCATTTTCCTTCTCTTTCCCCTTGTACCAAAAAAAACAAAAAAAACAAAAACTTTCTGGAACATTGGCATGAGTTAACCTTTTATAGTAAAATCAACTATGAAGAAATTGCAATAGTTTTTTTTGTTAGTAATGTTCAATTTAAGTCTGATTCAAGAATGGAGAGGTGAGAGAGATAGGAGAAGTGAGGAAGAAGCAGGGAGCACTGCGGAAGTTGCAGCAGTGTGCAGTGTTGCGCAGAGAAGTTTGGAGAGGTGAGAGAGATAAGATTTGGGGTTTTTTTTAAAAAGTAAGGGTTTTATGGTCTTTTTAGATATAAGTGTATGTGTATTTAGAAAAGAATGTATGTGCCTTTAACAATTCCCCGGAATTAATGCCCCTTTGATTGAATTATTGGCCCAAAGGGGCATTGAGGTTAACATCCTAAAGCCAACAGAGAACCCACTAGCCATTGTCCCTGTCACAACCCCATCGAAGGTACCGCCCTCTAGTTCCTTAGATGAGCAATGTTTATTGGACCAAGGACAATGACAGGGGCGGTCGCATGAGGTTGTCACAACAAGGAAAGTTACCACAAGGAAATCCGACCAAGCGATGGATGGAAAAAATAGAAAGAGGAGAGGTCGACCAAGAAAATCAGGGTGCATCGAAGGCAACATAGTGGCTGCATCCGAATCGGATATACTAAGATGTAATGAGGCTTTTTGAAAGTGCAGAAGCTCAAAGGAAAGAAGTGGTAGTGGCAACAAAAGTTGCTTCTATGGCAACTGAGATTGGAGTTACAGGGGGTGGAGGTGAAAGTGTTTTGGTCCACACTATCCAACAGCTAGAAGATAGGGAAGTGGAGGCCAGAGTGAAGAGGGGGCAACAAAACAGGTGTCCATGAAGATTCTTTCATTGAATGTTAGAGGGATTGGGGATTGTGCTAAGAGAAGAAGGTTGCGGTCTCTAATTATGGAAGGTAAGTTTCAATGCTGTTTTCTTCAAGAAACTAAGTGTTCTGCTGTTAGTAGGATGTTAGTAGAGAGTCTGTGGGGGGGGGGGGGGGGGGTAGTGAGTGTGATTGGGTGGTTAAGGAAGCCGTTGGGTTGTCCGGGGGAATGTTGATAATTTGGAATTCTGATTTATTGGAAGCCATTTTTTCCTTTTTTGGGAGAGGTTTTGTGGGGGTTCTTGTTAAATGGAAATCATCCAATGATACTTGCTTTCTTGTGAATGTTTATTCGCCATGTGCTTTTGATGATAAAAAGGAGGTATGGAGGGACTTATTACTTTGTAAAAGGAGCTTTGGAGGTGTTGATTGGTGTGTAGCGGGTGATTTTAATGTTGTAACTTCTGTAGATGAGAGAAAGGGTATTGGGGGGACACATAATAGTAGGGAAATCTCTGGATTTAACCATTTTATCTCAGAGATGGATTTGGTTGACATACCGGTTTTGGGGAAAAGATATACATGGTTTAGTGGTGATGGTATAGCTAAAAGTAGATTGGATAGATTCCTGCTCACAGAGGATGTTATTACTAAATGGAATGTCGCGGCTCAATGGGTTGGTGATCGGGATATCTCAGATCATTGTCCAATTTGGTTAGATTAAGCAGTTTATGATTGGGGACCAAAGCCTTTTCGCTTCAATAACTGTTGGATACAACATAATGAATTTAAGGCATTTGTGGAGGAGTATTGGAAGGGTTTTAATGTGAGAGGATGGAAAATTTACGCCTTCAAAGAAAAATTAAAGTTGTTGCGTGAAAAGTTGAGAGAATGGAACAAAGAAGTGTTTGGCTATTTGGATCTAAATATCAAAAACATAGTCAAAGATATCAATGTTCTTGATGGTCTTGTTGAGACAGGCAACGTGCAGGAGTTGGAAAGAAGGAAGGATTTTTCGTCTCTGTTTTGGCAACAAGTACGTGCTAAAGAGAACTTGATAAAACAAAAAGCTAGATGCAAGTGGATAGCGGAGGGTGATGCTAATACACGCTACTTTCATGCTTGTGTTAGGGGTAGAAGGAGGAGGAATCAATTGTTAGCTTTAAAAAAGGAAGGAGGTTGGATTGATGGGGTTGGAGGAAATTAAGGAGGAGGTAAAAAATCATTTTCAGAATTTTTATTTTGAGGATGATGTATGCAGGCCGGTTCTTGATGGTATTCAATTTGCACAAATCTCAGAAATGGACAATGTTGACTTGGTTGCTCCATTCTCTGAGGATGATGTCAAAGAGGCGGTTTGGAGTTGTGAGGGGGATAAAAGTCCGGGGCCAGACGGTTTCAACTTCACCTTTTATAAACAATTCTGGGGGCTTCTTAAAGGTGAGATATGTGACTTTGTTCAAGAATTTGCTAATAATGCATGTTTTCCCAAAGCAGTCTCTGCATCTTTTATTGCCCTCATTCCCAAAATGGAGCACCCTCAGTCATTATCGGAATATAGGCCTATCTCATTAATTGGTAGCATGTATAAAATTATTGCCAAACTGTTAGCTATGAGATTGAAAAAGGTTTTGGGGAAGGTCATATCTAAATGTCAATCTGCTTTCTTGCCTGGAAGACAAATACTTGATGGGGTTGCTGTAGTCAATGAGGTCATCGATTTAGTGAAAAAAAGGAGGGATAAGTGCTTGTTGTTTAAAATGGATTTCGAAAAGGCCTATGACTCCGTGTCTTGGAAATTTTTAGACTACATGTTGATGAGATTGGGATTCAATGAGTTGTGGAGAAAGTGGATGTTGGCTTGTGTTGGGTCTGGCTCGATTTCCGTCTTAGTTAATGGGAGCCCAACAACGGACTTTAGCATGAAGAGGGGGTTGATGCAAGGAGATCCTCTTGCCCCCTTTCTCTTTTTGGTGGTGGCGGAGGGGTTATCTGGGTTGGTTAGATCAGCAGTTGAAAAGGGTCTCTTTTCTGGTTATTCAGTCTCTGATAACATCTCCTTCCCATTGTTACAATTTGCTGATGACACCATACTGATTTGTGAGGCATCTCGGCCTAATCTGTGGGCCGTTAAGACTATTTTCCGAAGCTTTGAGTTGGTTTCTGGTTTGAGGGTTAATTTCCTAAACAGGTGTATGTATGGGATCAATATTGATGATTTTTTCTTAAATACTGCAGCTGATTTTGTTTTGTGTAGCGTTGGGATTTTACCTTTCAAGTTCTTGGGCATACCTGTGGCGACTAACCCAAGACGAAGTAGTACTTGGGCTCCGATAGTAAACTCAATGAAAAAAAGGTTGCAAAGTTGGAAGGGTCGTTTCTTGTCCATTGGAGGTAGGATCACATTAATCAATTCAGTTTTGAATAGTCTCCCCCTATATTTTTTCTCTTTCTATAGGGCTCCAAGGAATGTGATAAGGACTTTGGTATCTATCCAAATAAAGTTTTTATGGGGAGGGGTTGAGGGGGAGAAAAAGATCTGTTGGGTGGCTTGGGGAAAAGTGTGCTTGCCAAGAAATAAGGGGGGCTTGGGTGTAAAAGATTTAAAATTGTTTAATCTGAGTCTGCTAGCTAAGTGGAGGTGGCGGTTATGTACAGATCAGTCAGCAATGTGGAGGGAGTTGATGTTGTTTAGGTATGGGGATGGTATTGCTAAATGTGGGACATATTTACAAATTCGTCAAGAAGGGTCCATCTGGATGAAGGATTTGTTTTTGTTGGAACATGATAGGGGGGTGCCGGATCTTTGGTTCTCTAATGCATTGTGCAGGAAGCTAGGTAATGGTTCTAGTATAAAATTCTGGTCCGAGAGATGGAATGGTCCAACTTGTCTAAAAGACCTATTTCCAAGGATGTTTTCGTTATCCACTTCTAAGGAAGGTTGTGTAGGAGATATGGGTGAATGGAGAGGTGATGTGTGTGTTGGAAGTGGGGGTGGAGGAGGGATTTCTTCGCTTGGGAAGGGGAAGTTCTCAGAGAGTTCAATGAATGTTTATCTCAGTTTTCTCCTTCAAAACATATAGAAGATTCTTGGAGCTGGAAACTTGACCCATCAAATACCTTTTCAGTCAAGTCCTCTTTCTCTGTAAAATCTGCATACAAAACACATCTTGAAGTGCAGATTTCCTCCTCCCTTGACCCGCGGGTGAGCAAAGCATTAGGAGTTCTGTGGCAGACCAACGTTCCTTCCAATATACAAATATTTTCTTGGAGATTATTTCTTGACTGACTTTCTACTAGAGAGTTGTTAATGCGAAGAAATATTATTAGTTCACCACATGGTATGTCTTGTGTTTTTTGTTTCAGGGAAGTGGAGAGCAGAGAGCACTTATTCTTTTCTTGCACTTTCTCCTATGGTATTTGGTCCGCTGTTTTGAACTGGTTCGGAGGGGCGGGTGTATTCCAACAAGGTTGCATTGATCATTTCTTACAATTCTCTGAAATTATGAAAGGAAGGAAGACCCGAAAAGTCAAGAATTTAGTGTGGATGGTTGTTTCTTGGTCTTTATGGACTACGAGAAACAATATCATCTTTACAGGGGGTGTTGCAGACTTCATGTCTGTCTTAAATCAAGTTAAAGTTTTATCTTGGGGGTGGTTTATAAATAGAGCTGGTAGGAATTTGGGCGTCTTGTTTTCTGATTGGTGTATTAATCCCTTAAATTGTTTGTCTCTGTTATGAGTTTGGCAAGTTGCAGATGATTATTATCTCTTGTGGTGCCGACCTAGTCGGGATCATTTGGGGTATAGTGATGCTTTATGTTCGCCTCTCATGTTGGTTTATTTGAGGGATCTTTACTGGTTGTATTTTGGTAGATTGGCTTGCCGGGATTAGGTACCTTTATTCTCATTTTCACTCGTGGGGCGTCATTTTTTTCATGAATGTGAACTTCTTTGGATTTTCTTTCCATTTCGAGCCTGACAATTTCACGCTGGGGGTGGGAATTTAGCCACAATTGTAAGCTGCTCTGGATTAAGTTTGCTTTTGGGTCTGACGCCTTCACGCCTGGGGTGTAAAGTTTTTCACAGCGATGTACTGCTCTTGTCACTTCTTTGGTTTTTCGCATTTGGAACTGACGACCTCACGGTGGGGGTGGGAATTCCTTCCCAACTGTGAGCCTCTCTGGATCACATTTGCTTTTGGGATTGATGATTTTACACCGCGGGGGGTAACTTCTTCAAAATTGTGAACCAATCTGATTAGCACTATGTAATCTCGTATTTATTTGGTCGTCATCACACAACAGGTGGGGTTTCTCCCACAGCTGTGAATGGGTCCGATCTTTCATGGTGTAGTTTTTATAGGCTGAGGGTGATTTTTTTAACGGAAGGAGTTCGGTCGTTTTTGTACTGATAACAATTTTGTTCCTTTCATGTAGTTAAATCATGACATATCTTGTGCTATGATTTAGTTATTTTTTTTAATAAATATTTTGCTTATCAAAAAAAATATATATATTATTTGGGAATTATATATTACTACTTGTTTTGAGAGTCTCAACAATGGATTGAAATAATGAGTATATCAATTATTTATGATTAAACTTTCACCAATGCTATTTGTTACGAGAAAATGTTGCACAATTCATCACAAAAGATACATAACAATTGCAGATTTTCTTAAAAGAAATAAAAGCTATTAAAAATAGAAAAAATGGAAAAAGTTGTCGGACAGAATTCAGGCCAAGTCATTCATGCCAAATAATTCGTGCATATTTTTTCGTAAAAAAAAAAAATCATTTCCCTTCAACTTTATTGTTCATAATATCAAGCATTGGTGATATAATATATATGTTTGTTTGATAAACAACCTAGTAATCAATGGAAATTAATTACTAGTTTATTATCAAACCAACAAATACATGTTGTTGACCAAAAGTTTTATTCGTTGTTAACTGGTATAAACTGGTTCAAGTAAAATGGGGTGCAATCAGGATTTTCTTCAAGGTGATCATCCACAGTGGTGAATTTGACATCAGGATAGAGCTCTGAAGCTTCCACACCAAATGAGGGCTCAATTTCATAGTTAGTGTGTTCTTCCTTCACAAAGGCAGCGTGACAAATTGATAGGGCCATATTTATGGGAAATGAGGACTCTGCAAGAACACAGGAAACAATTACATTTTGCTAAAACGACACTTATTTTGAAACGAATGGAGTACTAATAACAAACAAGACAATTTTTTTTAGTTTTTCATCATAAATAGATATAAATATTTACAACAATTATATATCATCACTTATAACTAACCTTGAATTTTCCTCAAAACTTTCTCTTCTGGAACATAGACCCTTTCAAGAGTTTTACCACTCTTTTGTTCCCAAAGAGAAACTAGTTCATTGAATGACAAGGTGTTTGCTGGGGGTCTGATGAAGAGGATCTTGTTCAAGGTTCTTGGATCGTTAACGGTTCTGATGGTGAAAGTGGCAACATCCTCTTCCTTGTTGAAAACAGCTGTTACAATTAAATATTAAGAAAAAGTTAATTTTTTTGGATAAGCAAAAAAAATTATTAAGAAGAAAACAATTAAATCAGAGCACAATATATGCCCAAATTTAGCTATAATAAAAGAGCAAGATTGTTATCAGTACAAAAATAACTGACCTCCTATTCTTAATACAATAGAGCTAGCGTGTAAAGGTATTATTACAGAGAAAGACATTCCAAATCAAAAGTTAATTAATAGGAAGACAATTAATTATGTGATATATATATATATATATTTGTATTTTAATTCTTATTATCTCATGATATATATGCAAAATTAAAGTGTATTTTTAATTATATATACCTTTGGGGTTGCCATCTGCAAGGATAACAACCTTATCATCTAGAGGGGAAGGTGTGTCTCTGAGCTCAGACAGAGTAGGTAGGAAGTGTCCAGAGAAAAAGTTAGCTACCACATAAGTATAGGGGATTCCTTCAGCTTCAATGGTTCTGCGGATTTTAACCTTGTAGTCAAATAAATCCTTGGCCCCATCTACTACTCCATGAGCGTGATCCACATCATTCCCAAACTCTGAAGGAAAGAACCTCTGTAGACACAAACAATACAATTAAGCAGCAAGATGAATAATTATCTAACAATAATCACTCAATCAGATACAAACAATAGTCTCTCTAACAATAATTACTCAATGAATGAATATCACTATAACAATGATATCTCTAAAAAATACACAAAAAAATGGAGTCACGTCAATACACGTAATTCAATATTATGGTTTTATCTCACATAATCCCTTTAAAATCATGTAGGTTATTGGGATAGTATTTTTAAAATAATTATTTACATTTTTATATGTAAATAGTGTTTTATTAAGTATCCCTTTGAAACTGATGGGTTATTAAAAAATTATAAGACATGTGTTTAAGTACCACTTTGATACCACGTAGGTTACTGAAGAATTAGTTTTTAAAATACCTATTTATTTGTTAGGTTGTTGTATTGAAAGGGAGGCTTTGTACACTTAGGGCTGGGGGCTGTTCTTTTTGTAGAGGCATGTAGTTTTGTTCATGTACACTACATTGTATTGGAATTTAATTTGGATTTGACACACTTTGTGTTTCTGATCCCATTTTAATTCAATTTGCAGGCCTATCAAAAAAAATATGTGAACAAGTGTTTTTGGTTAAAAACTTAAATCTCACACCGATTAAAGATAAAACATAAATAGACTATGTAAAGGTTGAGTAATCTTCACTTCACAACCGGTGGTAGCAGAGATGCGTCTTGACCACAAAAAAAGTCACCTACTAATAAAAACTACTATAAATTAATAATTAAATATATTTATACTTTGAAGAATATAGTTTCTTGAAATTAGAATCTACGAGATCATAATGCCAGATTATTATACGATAGATGATGAACGTGGTCCAACTCATTTCAATTCAGATGATTATTAAATTATAAACCGAAAGATGTCACACCGGTTAATTTTAAATAATAATGGTTCTATATATGCTTCAACATGTAATTAAGAAAGAAATTTATTTACAACAAATTAATAACTTTACCTTAACGTTTCCTGCTTCTTTGATGGCAGAAATGATCTTGTACTGATCGGGTAAGTGCAAGTAACTCACAGTAGAGATCACCACATCCACCTGCTTTATCGCCTTAACCAAACTCTCATGATCATGTATATCTCCCTGTGCATAAGTACATCACCAAACGCAGCCATTAATTAATTGAACAAACAACAAATTAATTAATTCCCAAGTTCTGGCTAAAACTTCGTCCATCGGGCACACGCACATCACTATAAAAATTTTGTCCCATTAATTAATTATATTCACGTGTCAAATACGTAACGTGACCATATATTTGGTTAATTATCATATGAAATTGATTTTTCAACGTTAATAACCATATATAATATGGTTCCATGGTATATTGTTTCCTAAAGATACACCATATTGATTAGGAAAAGACAAAAATGATGACATTTATAATATTATTAGGTTAAATATGTTTTTAGTTCCCCAAATAAGGAAATATTTGCATTTGATTTCTCTCACTTTTTGAAATAAGCCATCTCATGTAGTTCTCAAAATATCTTTAATAGAGATTATATGCCGTATTTTTTAAAAAAGTTAGAAATCAAAATGAAACATTGTAAAATAGAAGACAAAAAATGAATGTTTCTCTATTAAAGATCTAAAGATATATTTATTCCTATTATGATCAGAGGATAGAGTTGATGCATGAGGATATATATAGACAATATACACATACGCACCAAAGCAAGGTTTACACCCAAGTTTTGGAATGATTGAATGATGGGTGATTTTGATGGGTTAGAAATAGTAGACTCTCGAACAAGGGCAAAGGTGGGGTGGCCAGCCTTAGCACTTGCTTCCACCATGAACTTTCCGATCCATCCGGTTCCTCCGATCACGAGAATCTTTGTTGTTGTCATCTTCGTTGCTAGGGCTATTAGAAAAAATGAATGAATAATATTATATAATTATATACGCAAGCTAGAGTGAGTGAATATAATAGAGAAGATGAAGAAGTGCAACTCTATCTGTGCCCTTCAAATGCAAGAGTTTGAAGCCCTTTTATAGTAATGCCTAAGTGCATTTAATATTATATATATATATCCCATACTACTGGAATATTATATTGCATTCAAACTTCTACAATTGATTTTTTTTTTTTACGGGAACATCTAGAATTGATCGATATTAATATATTTGAGGTACGAATATTCAATTTGAGTTATATTCAATATTATATTAATTAATTAATTAATTAATTATTGGGACCATTATAATTCAAATCTCTCGCTTTTGAAAACATCAAACAGTATTGCAAGCAAGTCAAGACATGCTTTAATGTGCACGAAGATAAATATCATGCATTAAGGGGGAAAATAGAAAAAAAAATATAATTTCAAATGTTTTCCATTTTGCAATAAACAATGGAGAGCTTGTATATATTAGTTCGTCAGTAACGGGAGGTTCAGTGAACCACAGATGGGGTGTGGTGCTTTATAAAGGCAACAAAGAGAGAATGTACAAAAGAAAGTGGCGAGAGAAATAGAAAAGAATTAAAGTTATTTAGTATGAGAGAGAAATAATGATAAAAGTACGTGAAGAGAAATTAAGAAAAATGTAATTATTTCGTATTTGGTTGGAAAGTAAGGAGAAGAAAGAGACTTTGTCATCGTGCCATTTCGTGTGCTTTTATTTCGTAAGAAATAGCAGTGCTCATATTATATATGTTGTTAACTAAAAATTTATACTCCCTCCATTTTAAAATAAGTGACATTTTAAGATTAAAAAAAGTCATATTAAGTGACATTTTAAGTTTTCAATAAAATATTAAATTTTTTATTCCAACTTTGCTCGAAATAAATGTGATGACTTTTTAGTACTACTCAATAGTGCATTTATAGAGATTGAGAAAGAGATTAATAAAGAATATTAATAACATAATTATTCCATTCATTAAGTTATTTATTATTTTTCTTAATTTTTATAAAATAATCCTTAAGTATCACTTGTTTTGATATGGAGGGAATACATTGTTAGCTTGGTTTCATCTTAATCAATTGTTTAATTGCATCATTTGATTGTCCAAATAAAAAAAAAACCATGGATAGTGGAAGTTGTCTGATAATGCTCCCAAAACATGTGTAATTTAGGAAGATATTTCCGTTGAATTTGTTTCATGTCTATATATAGAATATATAATAAAAGCTTCCAGTTTCCAAGTACGTACTTTGGTATTTTTTCTGCTCCCTTGAAAATTCAAAGGTTCTTTTTTTTTTTCGTTAATGGAAAAGTACAACGATATAGATCCTGTTTAGATTGGCTTATGCAGAACTTATGAATATAGCTTATGACTGGTTCATAAACTGTTTTGGGTTTATTTTTCATAAGCTACCCAGGATAGCTTATCAAAACAACTTATGGCTTATATGAAATAAGTTTTACCATATTTTTTCTTCGATTATAAAAATAGTTTATACAACTTATGCCATAAGCTGTTGAATAAGCTATTATGCCAAACAGGGCCATAGTACATGACCTTTCGTAAAAAAAAAAACGATATAGTACATGACCGAAACCTTGTCATGTAGCGTACCAGTTCAGGAGAAATCAATGGCTATGAACTCTGAGATTAATATTCTAATTAAGCAGTTTAGTGAACTTTCCCACATTAGCAGTTAATTTAATTAATTAGTCAAAGATGGGCGCGGCTGGACTAAAAATAAAAAACATGCGCGCAGTTGGACTGCATGCATGGTTATACAATGCCATGCGTAATTATGTTGTGTTCTTAATTGGTGGAATATAATACTCCAAATATTCATAAAAATCTAGGTAATTATAATTGAAAAATCGTGGGTATATGAGTTTGTTTGTTTGTTTTACCGATTATTGAAGTCCCTCAAACGTCATTAAGTGAAAGGAAGAAATATTAATTTTAACATTTGCTTATATGAATTTTTTTTCTGAGAAATACAATTTTTAATTTATTTGCGTTCAGGATAATCTCAACCACCATATAAATGAATAGAAGATAAAATTACATAAGTACCCACAATTTATTATTTTTTTTAAAAAAGAGGGTGGGAGTATTAACAATCCCCATATATATATATAGTTTAATTTTGCAAGACTCGACCAAAATATAGTTACACTTTATTTAAATGGTGAAAGATTGAAAAGAATAAGAAAGAAATATGTGAAAATAGAAAATAAATAAAAATATTTGATTGAAAATTATATATTGTCTAGATGGATAAGATCAATGAGGGAACAAACTCAATAAAGCAATATTAAAATTTCTCTTCACTCATTTGAAAAAAAAATATAAAAATGAGTAGAATGAAATATAATAAGAATATGAATAAAGACAATTTTACTCTAACGATGAAAAAAAAGAGAAAATGATAAAAATTACATTTTCTCTGGACATGAAGTGAAATTTTTTTGGTGAACCCTCCCCCCCCCCCCCCCCCCCACACACACACACGCACACAATTTTTTTTCCACCATTTCTCCGATTTTCCAAGAAAAAAATATATAAAGTATTTCATTTCTCTTCCACTTTTCTACCTTCCTATCTAAATCTATTCACCTAATCACACTGTGTAATTAAATCTATAACACAATTATGGGATTAATTGGCTGCCTCGATCGATAAACCAGAAGTGAAATACCGTACTCCGTGTTATTGATTGTGTACCAGTCAATAATATAATAATATTAAAATTATAGTTAAAAACTTAAAATGAATCAATGTAAGGACTTGAAAAGATGGTGCCCTTTAATATGGGACAACTTAAAATCATCCCACCAATGGGAAACCCCCTTTTCACTATAGATATATATATATATATATATAAAATTGAATGGCTCAGATTTGTTACCTACTACCTGATTAGTACATTCATTGCCAATTCTCACTATTTGCAAGGATGGGACTACATAATAGTAATACTACATTTCTACAACGTCAGCCGTAAAAAGTGGAAAAAAATGTTTCATTATTTTAATTAATTTTATGGAAATTGTATATATTAAATCTTGATAAGTAGTTGCTTAAATCCTTGTTACTGCGATAATTAATAACATCATTTACTTCTCCCAGATTGAGAGTTGCATGTCTTCCATCAAACAAATACCGGATATGTTTTCCAGTGATGAGTAGAAATCGATTAATTCCTACTCGATCTCCTTGTTCACACTGTATACATATAACTTTTCCTTTTATTTGGAATACATTTAATATTAATGTTCTCGCTTGTTGAATGCTGCAGCAAGCTGTTAACAGTTTCGTGGAATATTAATTTGCTGCGATAAGGTAAGGCTCGTGACAATCCTTGTGCTACAATTCACACAAGTTGATTACCTTGCTCCTTCATAATTATACAGTACACTATTCCTGGAAGAAAAGTGACAATAATGAAAAAAGAAAGAAGGGAAAAGTAAAAGCTGACTGGGTTGAAACCAGAATCGTGAACCCAATTGGTGACGACGGCGAGCCTACCAGGCCGCCGGGAAATGGCAAACCACTGCGCCGTATCGAATCGCTACATATATTGTTGTGATCCTCTCAGGTTCACAACCAACCTTCCCGGTGCGCAAGGACATCCAACACTATCGGACCGGCTCGACTGCACGATCTACGACGGCATGAATGACGGCCATGGACCTTCAAGCCTCAACGTCGCCACAAATGGCGCCGTCTGCTTCCAACGTCGCATTGTGGTCCACCGCACTGCAGAAGGGGACATCCTCTTTGCTGCATCGTGAAATGGGGTTGTTCTCCACTCTATACCTCAAATGGGCTTGTGCAGGTTGAGGGTAGATCATGTTTTCACATTCACTCAGATAAGATAAAGTTTAAAATCCAATTTGGTCGGTTTTCATATGTTATACATTGTTGGGGAGAAAACACAATTAAGTGAAAAACAGGTACACAACCGATCTCAGGTAAAGTACCACTTTTCCATTGGTGGGATGATTTTAAGGTGTCCCATATTAAAGGGCACCTGAAAAGATTACGTAGTCAAGTGTATAATAATTTTCTCTTGACGTCAGCTATTTTAATGTTATTGAGCAATAACTCTTAAATTATCCATTAGGTGTACTCCCTCGGTCTTTGAATATAAACAAAAATATATAAATTCACGTTTATTAAAAAAGTTAGTCAATTATAATTAAATTTTTTGATCTCATATAAAAAATTAATATAGTCTCTAAATTATCCTTAATAATAATTATTGCTGAAGTCTTTTTTTAATATTTTTAATTGCTTAATTTCTCTACGTTAATAGTGTAGAGATATTAATTAAAGCAAGTAATGATGTAATATACCCCCTATGCCATGTTCACGAGGCCAAAGCACTTGGAGACTTCACAGCTTTCCCATTAACTCATTTTTTAGCTTGCTGTTTTTCTTTCCCCTATGAATGTGCCATTACAGAGTTGCCTTTCTGAGTCATTGTCAATGCCCAAATCAAATGAAGGACCATCCAACCTTTGATGTGGTGTGGTGTGGTGTTGTCATTATTCTGGATATAGAAAGGAGGGAAGAAGAAGAAGATGAAGTGTGCAGTAGTGTCACACGATGGAGTAGGAGTAGATTAAATAATGAATACAGTTCATCATATTTATTGGAATAGTAAATTGTTTCTCGGGAACAAACTATGCATTGAAAAACAAAAATTAAATTAACTTAAAGATATTATAGGAATAATGTTATTAAATGAGATGGAGTTAGTTATTTTTTACTTATATTTAGAAACAAAATATTTTAGTATTTTTTGCTTATAATAAAAAACAGAGGGAGTAAGTAATTAGGGAAAGACTGATGTTATATATCCTAAATATCTCCTTACATATTCTTCTAATTTATAAAATAAGTATTAAATGAAAAAGTAAATGTAATTAATATCTTTGAAACATACATTAATAAAGAAATCTTAAAAATATAAAAAATATTTAATACTTTTTCGATTTAATAATTTATAATGGGAATAAAAAGTAGAAACTAGTCCTATATACAAGAGATATAGTACTAAAATTATACAGACTAAAGAATGCATTAAAATGTGTTATTTTTCGTTAGTGATGTTATAATTTTAATTTTTTTACACAAATATCCTTGTATTAAATAGCTAAAAGTGACATAGTATAATTGAATAATGTAATAATTAACAAGAATAACATCAAAAAAACAATTAATTTTATTAAAAATAAAATATTATTTCTTAAAAAAAAACCACTTTTTATTTTTTATAAATCGAACCAGGAAATATATATCCCTTCAAACAAATTGTACAAGGTCTCCAATCGAGACCTTTACAAACAAAGATGAAGGAACCTAAGCGTTCATGTACAAATCCGACATCACATCATCAATTCATCATCATGATGCCACGAGTCATGCATGCCTGAGAGTGCTCAACAGTGAAGGCCCTTTGGGAAAAGTAACACTAAACTAACCCGTTCAAAATTCAAACTGACTTTTAGACCAAAAAAAATAAATTCAAACTGACTGATCAAAGCAATATGTAAGCGGGACCATTCTTCACCCTCACACACGTCCATCACTCCAATATTACGGATCTTATAACTCATTAATTTGACTCTTTTACCGTAACCATAAAAGTAATTCCGTCAAACCTTTTACTCTCTCCGTTTTTTTTTATCCGTTGGTTTTTAAAAAAAAAATTATTTTTTTTATTTGTCGTTTTGATATTTTAAGGTTACATTTTGACAATTATACCCTTAACCCTATTAATTGTTAATTTACATATTTGTCATAAATTGATTAATATAGTAATTGAAAAGTTTAAAGACTAATTAAATATCACACATCTACTTCCAAAAATTATTTCACTTTCCAATAACATAAATTTATTACTAATGCACACATGTGAATGTGAATGTGAATGTATCTAAGACTAATTGAATAATTGAATAAGGGATTGAAAATGATTAGAATAATGAGACACATTAATTGATTTATTTATTTTCGAAAACTAATTAAATAAAGGTATAATAGAAATTTTTTTATTAATTAATTAATTTCTTAATTATGGTAAAATAACTTAGAACGACGGATAAAAAAGAAGAGGGAGTATTATTATGCCATGTTATGATTACTTACTTTTTCATTAATTGTTTACTACTACTAGTATTTGACAGTTTGTTTCATGTTCTCACATTTACTTTTCCTCTCTGTGTAAAAAGTAAAAATTAAAACCTAACTCGCCGGCCAGAGATACTTTACGATCGATGGCTGCCGTGGAGACCAAGATTATTTTCATCGGAGGGACCGGTTATATTGGGAAGTTCATCGTGGAAGCGAGCATTAAGGCAGGCCACCCGACCTACCTCCTCGTTCGAGAGACCTCTCTTTCCGACCCTGCAAAATCACCCATCATCCACAAATTCAAGGCCTCGGGCGTCAAAATTCTTTTGGTACCTCAAAATCCCCTAAGCTTTTAATCACATTTCAAATTATTTTTAGATTTTGATTATTATCAAAAGATGAAAAAAAAAAAAACAGGTAAAACATCGTTAAAAATGATTATTTCTTAAAAAAAAAAGTGTTTTTTTTATTATAAAATAATCCGTAACGGGCTCTTATTTTTAGTTCTAGAAATTAGGAACTTTGATATATCTTCAATGTGTAGTAGTTTGTTTTATTGAATTGTGGGGTGTTCTGTTGGTGTCAGGGAGATCTATATGATCATCAAAGTTTGGTTGAGGCAATAAAGCAGGTGGATGTGGTTATCTCTACTGTGGGTCACTGGCAGCTACCTGATCAAGATAAGATCGTTTCTGCCATTAAAGAAGCAGGAAATGTTAAGGTACGTATGCACCACCACTTATTATTGAAAATTTCTTCTTTCTCTCTTGTTGGTTAATATTACCTGTGACATAATCTTTTATATATAGTGTGTATGTATTTCAGTTTAGAATAAATAAACAGCTTTTGAGCTTGTTCTGATAATTATATATATTAACTATTTGGCAGAGGTTTTTTCCTTCAGAGTTTGGAAATGATGTGGACAGGACTCATGCAGTGGAACCAATAAAGACAACATATCAGGTGAAGGCCAAACTTCGCAGAGCCATTGAGGCTGAAGGGATTCCCCATACCATTGTGTCTGCCAACTTCTTTGCTGGTTACTTCCTACCCTCTCTGTCACAGCCTGGAGCCACATCTCCCCCAAGAGATAAACTAGTTATCCTAGGAGATGGAAATCCCAAATGTAAGTAAGATTCAGTTTTGCATAAAAAATAAGGGCGGCCAAGTATACGAGGCTCCCACCATGTGGGGTCTAGAGAGGGTAGCCGTACCCAGTTTTACCCTTGCAAGTGGAGAGACTGTTTCCATATTTGAACTCGTGACCCTCAGGTCACAAGACAACAACCTTACCGTTGCGCCAAAGACTCGTGCTCTCACTTTTGCATCAAACACTAGAAAAATTAAATTTACACAAACTCACATTCACATCTATCTACCTTTTGCTTGATTAATTAATTAACAGGTGTTTTCAATTCGGAAGTGGATGTTGGCACCTATACAATCAAAGCTGTTGATGACCCAAGAACCTTGAACAAAATTGTCTACGTAAGGCCTCAGGCCAATACCTTGTCATTCAATGAACTAGTTTCTCTTTGGGAGAAAAAAATTGGCAAGACTCTTGAAAGAGTCCATGTTCCAGAAGATCAAGTCTTGCAGCAAATTCAAAGTTAGTTAGCGATATTTATTAACTATGAAGCTATGTTTTACCAGGTGTTAGTGAGTTGAAATTGGAATTAATCAATTAATGCTTCATTTACGAAGTAAGACTTTACGGTATTTATATTGATTGATTTGACAGTTGCAAGTTGTTTCCTTATTGTTGCAGAGACGTCTGATGTGGTCTTGTCAATTTGTCACTCTGTGTATGTGAAGGGAGATCAAACTAACTTTGAAATTGAACCATCCTTTGGAGTAGAAGCTTCAGCCCTCTACCCCGATGTCAAATACACAACTGTGGATGAGTTCCTTAATCAGTTTGTCTGAGAAGAAAGTAATTTAAAATTCTTCTTTTTAATGTTTACTTATCTGTCAATTTTGAGTTTAAAAATAAGTTATGGGCGTAGTGTTATAATATCATTGCCCTTAATCAGTTAATCATGCCTGTTTTGGAATATTTCGATGCATTAGCCATGGCAAAATAATGTTAAGAAAACAATTCTTAGATTAGCGAACGACAAGTATACGACTATAAATGACACACTTTTTTTTATATATAACCTTGGTTTAATCCAAGTCAAGCCAAGTGCACCCATATAAGGGACTAACATTCTCTCGGTCGAACTTAAGACATTGCTTAAGGACAAACAACTCCTTACCACTTGAACTGGACCTTTGGCATATCGTGCAACTTTGACAAAAACTTAACCACACATCATGCATGCAAGATGAAGCAAAGTTTACCTTTCAAACAATAAATGAAGTATCTCTCTAATTCCTCAGCTCATAGCTGTTGCAAACACAAATCTCACTTCCAAAGGTCAAAGCCTAGCAAGCTTAGAAAGCTACTTACAACTTTCAAAACCAATTTTAAGAAACTGCAATTCTGTAGAAGAATGATATTAGTTATTTCAAATTAAAATTAAATTTGCCTCTAAATGCAATGTTGGCAAGTGATAAAAAATAATTTTTGCTTTAAGTATAAAATATTATATCAAATTCAAATTTAATCAAATCAATTTATTGTTATTATTATAAATGAGCATCTTAGCTTATTGTCTGGGCAACAAAGATTTTAAGAACCAGTTTTACCAGTCAACTGCTACCAGACAACTAATATATAGATCTTAATATGAAAACCAGCATAATGCTATCAACAAATAAAATCGCCACAACAGGTACAATCCGAAGAACTTGAAGATTCTTAACGACCCTGCCATTCTCACAAATACTGGTGTAGTGCCCATAATCAATTTCAAATAACTTAATTAGCTGCTACTAAAGACAACTTTAATCAAATTTGGATTGCCTTTATGAAGAACAAAACAGCTCTATTCTTTAATTTATATTATCTATTAAACAATAACAAACGAGAAAAAAATGAGCAGACAAAATTGAGCCGGGAAGATAAGACAACCCACGAGAAATTGAGCACCAACCTATTTTCATGTATTGCCCTTTCTTCCCTTCTTCGCAGAGGCCTTTGAAGATCCTTTGCCCTTCGGAGCCTTACCCTTCCCCTTAGAACCTCTTTTTCCTGCCTTACTCATTCCACGTTGCCTAGCATCCTTCTTCATTCTGCGATCAACGACGACTTTTCCCTTGCCACCCTTAACTTGGACACCTTTCTTTGCAACAACATATTCCTTTTTAGGCCTCTTTGGAACAGCCTTTTTATATAGTTGATCAATTTGCTTGCTCTTTGAACGATCAGATATGTCTGGCTGATCCGATATAGCATTGGCCTTCTTACGCACTTTCTCAAGCTTCCTCATTGCAACACGCTTCTTTCGTGCTTTGGCCTCTGCCACCTTCTTTGCTGGCCGAGCATCAATTTCTTTAAACTGTGCTCTCATTGCAGCAATTTCTTCTTTGGTGATTGGCTTTATTGGTTGGCGGTGTCTCTTTTCCTCATCTAGAAACCACTTGGGCAATCCCTCATCATCAAACATGTACTTGTTATATGCATCATCGAGCATCTGCTCCCGTTGTTTTTTCCTCAACATCTTCTTAGCATAAGCCAATATCTCAGCTTTGGTTTCAACATCTTCCTCTTCCGATTCATCAGAAGATGAATCATCACTTGAATCAGTAGCAGGTGCAGGAACGATCTCAAAATCCTCGGCCTTAGATGCTTGAGATTGTGTGCGATCTATCTCTGCAGAAGCAACTGTTTTATTTTCTTTGACCTTTTTTGCAACAGAAGTCTTCTCCTTCAGCCCATCAATATCCATTTCATCTTCACTCTCGTGCTTCACAAAGTCTCCTTCCTCTACAGCTTCAGCAAAGATATCCTGACTAAACCACTTATTTGTGATCTCCTCTTGGGTGGGCTCTGCCCCATCATTAAGTGGCACCATCAAAGGATTTGCCTCTTGATCAACCTGATCTTCATCTGAATCATATCTGGACTGAACAATGTCCTCGTCCTCACCAGCCTGCACAGCCAAAAGGCCATAAAAGGATGTCGGTAGAAATTTGAGGGCAAGCAGGCAACAAAATCAACATGGAAAAAAAATGTTATTATACCCTTAAGCTGCATATCAAGTATTGGACAGAGGGTATGTTTGAATGCAGTAAAGAACAGAAAGGGAAGAAATTAAGGGAAACTTAAAGTAAAGGAATGGGAATAGAATGTGAATAAAATAACAGTAAGAACCCTTTGTTTGGACATTTAAATATTAGAATATGAAAAGAATTGCGAGAACTCATAGATGTTAAGAACAAGAGGGTTTTCAAGAATCGCATTATAATCTCTTTTTTTTCATCATCTTATAATAAACTCCCAAACAGGGTGAAGGTTTAATTATATCTACAATTTCAAAAAGAAGCTCCATACCTCCAAAAGTTGGGACTCTGCATCATAAGATTTCTTAACACGCTTCCGCTGCTTTGAACTTCCTTCCTTTTTGATCACGAACCGCTCATAAGCTTGATCAAGTAACTCTTCCATTTGTTCGTTGTATCTGATATGAGGATACAGTGAGGTTCCCAAATTATGAAAGGCCAACAGAAAAAGACAGTGGAGAAGGGAGGTAGGAACCGATGTGAGAAAAAGATGGTTTGCATTATTCAGGAAAACAGAGAAACAAGAGGGATAATCCTCTTACAAGGGGCATCCAGTTTCAAACTAAGAATACCTCAGTTTCATTAATTCACTCTTCTATGCCTTCCCTTGCAATCCTCCCTTATTCAACTGTAACTCCTAATGTAACCACTAACTAGCTGGCCAACAATACTTTATTCCTTCTGAAATATACCTTCCACACTTTATTTTCCCTATTTAGTAAAGGCCCGTGCCTAAAAGATGCATTGGTACATAATCATTACAAGTTATATGCAAGAATATAAATGATAATATAACATGAGGAACTATATCAAAAGAACCTGTCAATCACCTTTTACGTTCATCATCAGAATCCAGGTCACTGGATGAATGGTCTGAGCCTTCATTGATTTCTTCATTCTCACTGTCATCGACTTCACCCTCATCACCTTCATATTCAGTGGTGTCAACAGCTACCAGATCCTTCTTACCCTGAAACCCAATGACAACAACCAAGATACAAAATTAATACCTAGTTGAAAAAGTCTCTCCTATCTAAAGATGAGTCGCTATTACGATCTATCCCATCAAGCTATGGACACAACTAAATGTATTCCCACTAAATGAGCAGAAAGAAATTACCCAATCCAAAAGGTAAGCTATACCCTCTTTCCTGTTTCTTTACGAAGGAAGAGCCATAGAGGACATTTGTTAAGATAAAAAGTAATATGTAACTTAACTTACTCTGAAGAGTAATGGACTGGTACGGCACTCGTTAAGTGTTACTGTTACCCAATACGAGTAATTAAACAGTATACTATAGACCTCCCGGTCACAGAGGAAAAGTAAATTCCCAGAATATATCAAACAAACAACATGCACTTTCATATGTCCATTCAAGAAGTGAAAAAGAATTAGGAATGAAAAACCAATTGATCCACTTCAACTATATTAATTTCTAAACCAAAAGAAGATAAAAAGATAAAGCAAACCTTGATAGAGGAAAGTGAAAACAGCTCATGATCAACATAACCATCTTCTACTGCATCCATTTGCATCCCTGTTGCTTTTCGTGCCTTGTCCTATAACATTCAAATGATTAAAGCATGAATCAGCTTGATCTCATCCACTTAAAAGATTGGAAAATAGAATTGATCTTAGAATGTCGGTCAGGACACAAAGGATTAACAATTTTGGGTCCCAGGCATGCCCTGAAACCATTTGTTGGACCAAACAACATGTACAATTTTAAAATTGCATTAACCTAATATTGTCTGCAAATTAATATTAATAACGATGTTGCAAAGATCACAAAATTTATTCAATTATGTATCCAATCCCAACTTATTCAGTGGCAACAAAAAAGCCAGAAACCTTTGCTCTTCTTTTTGCAATAAGCTTTTTTGCACGTTTCTTCTTGCGGTCCATTGCAGATGTCAGTTCCTCCATTTCATTGAGCAGTCTATCATCTTCATCCACTGTGTGCTCATTTTCCGTCTCTGCTGTAGTAGTAGGATCAGGCTTTTGAGCAGGTAAAAGAGATTTTCTAATGTGAATCCGCCACCTACAAGTAACCAACAGATACAACATCAATCAATCACAACACAGAACAGAAAAGAAGAAACAAATTCAGTATTTTGGGTAATTAAGAGAAAAATATGCCAGAAATCACAGGGAGTGGAGTTCAAGCCATGCAATTACTTTAAAAGATGCTTGAAGTCTTGCTTCCCCAAAACCCTCAAATCATCACAGAGAGATTTTACCTGCCATACAACCACATTAAAAGCATTTAACATTAACTACATTAATAATTGTTCAAAACCACCTGATTACTAAAAAATATACCCAAAAAATACCTCTTCAGTTGTTAAGTCATGATCCTTGATTGGTAAATCAGCTGGATCAGAAAAGGTTATAGAAGTGACTGAACCAAGGATCTCCAGAGGAGCATTTGACCAAATAAAATTTGCAGCTGAAGACACCTTCCTTAAAGTTGTGTTTCCATCTTCGTAGCTGTAGACATGAAATAGTTAATAACAACAAATGCCATATATTTGAGGTAAAAGACTAGACATAAAAGGGTAACCAGGGGGGAAATAATTAATCAGCTCAAGTAGTTGAACTACAGGCTTTTTCAAATTCTTACTGATCTCTGTTTCTCAGGATACCTTAACATTCTTCAAAATTAGTTTCTAATTCAAGATTACTCATGATGAATCTAGAAGATAAAAATTACAGTAATTACCCATTTGAGAAAGCATGGAACAACCCACAATACAAAAATTAAAAGCCAAAACACAGTGCTGCAGTAATTACCCATCACGATGCCTCTTTTGCTTATTTTCTCTAAGTACATCCACCACCTGCATTGATGATTCACCAACAAACAAAATAAAATGAAAAGAGCTAAAAAAATAATAATACATCTAAGCCAACCCAACATCACCGAAAACAATTTACCTTAGCCTGCGGTTGTGCAGATGCCTGAAAGAGATGCTTGACATCGAGAAGGCGCGGATCAACCTTGGCAGGGGCCTTGTACCTAAGCCCCAAAACATATATCTCAGCAGATTCAGACCTACTAGCCGCCGGTTTATCCACCTCAACCTTCTCAAACAACTGCAAACCCAAACATTCCAGAACCACACCAAACAATTTCAAAACCATCCACATAGAACTCCACCAAACCAAACCACATGATAAAAAAACACAAACACAATCATTTATTGAGAAAAAAAAATCACCTGCTTCAAACAATACACTACGGAACTGTAATCCTGTGACCTGAAAATCTATCACACAACAAAGTAGCAGTAATAATAATCAGAATCAGAACAAATGATGATGATGATAAAATAATAATGAGAAAACATATTTAAAAACAATTTTTTTTTGTTTTTACTATTTCTTGTACAAATCATTAAAAATAGAAAATATATTGAAAATAATACGACAGTTTTGTAATTAATTAAAAGTAAAAACAGGAAATGAAAACCGGCAATGTTTTCTCAAAAAGTAAGCAGGTCCGAAGTTACCTTGGTAACGAAGATGCCCTTGGGGGCCAAAAACTGAGTGGCCAACTTGACGGCGTCAATGACGAGGGCATTCTGGCTCATGGCTTCCTGAGCCCAAGCACCACCGACGTTAGGGGAACCGTCATGGAGGATGACATCGAAGGCGCGGTAACCGTGCTCGTTCATGAGCTTCTTAATTCGTGACTTGCACTCGGGCCTAGTGATGTCCTCCTGGATGGCGATGGCGCCACGGATGGGGGCGATGGGGGCGAGGTCGACGCCGATGACGAGGTGGTCCACCGGTACTCGCTGGACGGCGACCTGCATCCAACCTCCGGGGGCGGCGCAGAGGTCGAGGACGGATCGTGCAGATTCCAGGAAACGGAACTTGGAGTTGAGCTGGACCAGCTTCCATGAGGCTCTGGATCTGTAACCGTGCTCTTTCGCCAAGTGGTAGTACTTGTCCAAACGATGCTTCCCCTTCGCCTTCGCCTTCCCCATTCTACCTCACTCTGCTACTACTTCGCAACAGGGGCGGGTTTTAGCTAGGGTTTTTCGATTTGACACAAGCTAACAACGGAAGGCACAGTAGTAGAAGTAGAAAATAGAGAAGAATGTCAGTATCCGACTCCAATCAAGTTGGGGTATCGGACCGATTTTAAATGAATTGGCCCATCGGGTTTGTTTTGGACGTTACGGCCCGCTAAAATTTAATGTGCTCTATTGACCCAAAAAAGAAATATTTTTTGACCAAAAAATAAAGAAATATTTTTACTTATATCTATATGAAATATGAATATGATGATATGATATATGATGAATGATGGCCAGTTTGTTATTGATTAAAAAATAAGTAATTTTTACATAAAATAATTTAGTAATTATTTTTTAAAGATTTTTATGTAAAGTAGAATTTAATTTGTATTTGTTTATAATTTTAAAAATTACTTTTTTAATCTTCTTTCTCCTCTCTCTTTTCATTAAAATCAGATTAATTCTGAAAAGTAACTCTAGATAGCTTTTCATTTTAATCATAATTTTTGACTACATTTAGATTCTGATTATTTTTAAAAGCTAAAACAAATAGATAAAAAATTATTAAAAGTAATTATTTCTTTAAAAAAATAATTTTTTTTAAAAATAATCAATAACAAACGGGGCTCTGAATTGGATAAAATAAACTAATTAACAATAACAATTATCACATTTTTACATGATAAATATATTTATATTTATATATTTATGTAATTTGATGTTAAGTGATGTAGTTTCGATTAGTTTCACAGCTATTTCACGTGAAAATCATTTTTTTTATGCGTCAAAAACGGGACTTAAAAGTCCCAAAAAAAAATCAACAGCCGTCTATCAAGTATCAACTGTGTTTTGGAAATGTCTTATCATCGAGTAGGAGATTGTGCGAGTTAAATCTCTCCAATTATTAATTTGATGGAACAAATCAAATGAATAAATTAAGATTAAATGAAAAAAAAAATCACACCCTTTGTTGCGTCAACACGATGGCAAACCTATATATTTGATTTCTCGCTTAGCCTATTGCTTAAAATAAAATAATAAAATAAAATATCTAACAAAGAAGCGCAAAATTATACATCAAATAAAAAAATCATTAATTTATGATGAGACATTATCACACCTTCAAACTTTTATGTTCTCCGCATTTTTTTTTCAAAAAAAAAATGTCCAGTGTTAAATATTTTTTTGACTTAAATGTCTTTTTCGTCTCTATAAAATGATCGAGTTTCATTTTTCGTACCTGTAAAAAAAATTATTTATAATTCCTATAAAATAAAAAGTTTTATTTTTAGTCCCTGCAATATTGTTTTAGTCCCTGTAATATTGAATTCATACTAAATTAGTCATTATAATATGTGGACAATTTTGTTTTTAGTCCCTATAATATTATATCAATTTTATTTTACAGGAACTAATTTAGCGAATATCTAAATATTACAGAAATTAATTCAACATGAATTGAATATTACAGAGACTAAAATAATATTACCGGGACTAAAAATAAAACTTTTTATTTTATAAGAATCATAAACAAATTTTCTTTTTACATGGACGAAAAATGAAACTTGATCATTTTGTAAGGACAAAAAAGGTATTTAAACCTTTTTTTTTTATATACTGTCCAGCGTTAATTTAACATTAATGGATATGTCAATTTTCCCATGGACTATGCCTGAACAACTCAACACACATTGGCTTTCAAATGCAGCAGCAGCACTGCAACAGAATAAGCGCACCTACAAAATAGAAATTACTTTTGGAGAAAATTCACGCTGGAAGGAACAAGCGTGAATAGTAAATCGAATATCCTAACAAGTAAGGACACAGAAACTTCAAAGGCAATAGTCATGTCCTGAACAGGAAAAAAAATAAAGTCTCAAAGTTCTGCATGAAGTTTGTCTTGAAATCATGGTAGTACATAGAAAGACAGCAGAATCGCAATAGTAGAGTCTAGACTAGATTTGCGATTAAATCTAAAACTGAATCAAATACTGACGTATATCAACAATGAAGTTCGCTGCCAGCACTAGCATGTCTTCTGGTATCATAAAACGATTGGACACGAGACTTTTCTGTAACTGCATATTGGCATCCATAATACTCTGACTACAAATTCCTTCGAATAAAGGGGGCAAATCAACTACCCTGAATGCCCACAAAAACCTAATTTTGATATCCGTATTCTTCAAATCGTGACACAGCCAACCTTTAGTCTGCACGGGTGCCACTGCTACTAGCAGAAGATTTCTTGCCACCATACTTCTGCAACATATTAAAAGAAATAGACTTTTATCTTTCATGCAAATCACAAAAATTCAAGCAAATCTTGCTTCTGCTGGACTTTAAAGTACAAAGTACAAACAAATAACAAGTGCACCGATTGAAGGCAATTTAAGCATAAGAAGACCTGCTTTCCAAAGTTGAATGGAATGTATCTATATTTGATCATGTGTGCGATTTGGCGCCTCATTGTAAGGACAAACAGAACAATCCAGTAACAGAGTAATATTGGCCAGAAGACAGGAACATCAAATACAGAAAAGAAAGTCATCAGAAATGCTATGCAGAAAGCCTTTGTGAAAGAATACCTGCAGCCATAATATAATAATAAGAATACGGATTGGTATTAGCTTACATGAATGGAAATTCCTTTAAAATGTTCCCAAACAGAAACAGATGGGCTTTAGCTAGTCAATATTGTAAATTACATTATTCATTGAAATATTATAAAGGAATGCACATTAATAGCACCACCCTCTCTCAGGGATGCTGAAACAAACAAATCAACTCACACCACCAAAGTCTCTGAATATAAAGATCCTTATTTATGAATCCATTCCAATCATACCTCTATATCTAATCTCCATTCAAGCAAAATTTGTTCCGTTAAAATCAGTTTTCACTTTTCAGCAAGAGTAATGGGATCCAAATATGTCATGTAATAACATCCCCCTTATAAATTTTAGTCATTTGGATTCTTAAAACTAAGTTTTTGAGAAAGTGTGAATTTTTACAAGGAAAAGCCCGGCAATTAAGGGGAAATAGTTCCTTGGTTCAAAACTTAATAAAACAAAAAAATGATTGATGAGGCCAAAAGAACTTCAGAAGTGACAGTTGGACAGAGTAAAGAAATGGATTTTCTAAAGAAATTTTTTGAAATTTTGAATGATAAACCAACACATACATCTGAAATTAAGGTTGACAAACCAAACCAACCAAACTGAATGAATTCCAAAGTTTTCAATATCACGCATCAAACTCTAAATACTTCTAAAACAAAATTTAAATAACAAATATTGACACAAAAGAATTATTAAGTCACAGTTTGTTCCATGGAAAATAAGGTGATTAGGAAAGTTAATATTTTGAGAAACATTTTAAAAAACAGAAAAGATCATTTCCATGTACTTATCTGCTGCTATGTACAATGACCAACAGCTTGCAGCCAAATGCCGATAGTGATTAACTGATTATTGAATGGTCACATGCAGTGCAGCTGGGAGCAAGTGGTTAACTGATTATTTTCTAATGTATCAGAAAAATGTTTTCTGGAAAACAAAGTGGAAAAATTGGAGGAGTATTTCCTAGATAGCTATTACCTCCGAGATACGCAAAGCTTATAATACCAAGTGGAATTCAGAAATGACACGGAGCCAAATTAACATAAAAATGTAACATGTCAAATTCACAGATAAAAGAACCAAGTTCCAAGAAGAGAGGAATTGAAGGAGCAAGCCAGCAACTATTGACAAGAACCCAAAATTTAATCATAGTTTCTTCTGGAAAAAAAAATTTGATTGCAAAAATGCTTAGAAGAAACTTTGCAGTAATCAATTGCAATGTTGCATTAATCTGTTAACTAATGTACTTCTCTTACAACAGAAATCCAAAATTACCAGAACTTAAACTCCGGAAGCCGGCGAATGAACGGTTTGAACTCGTCAGAACCTTTAGTTGGTAGCAAAGGTCCATCAGAAGGCTCCAGCTCAGGATCAACCAAAGGTGACAGAAACCCAATCAAAAGATTCAGCAGGTAGATTCCCAGTCCATAAGACACAATGTAAAATCCCTGAACATAAAAAACCCGCAAAACATAGATCGACGCTATAGCCAACGTCCCAATCCATCTATAAGTAGTGTGTGGGGTAGATTTATCCAAATAATACTGAAATAGCTTCGAAAATTCCTGCCACCATTGGTTCACGGGTGCAGCAGCAGAGGCACTGCTGCCTCCAGTTCCTTCCATTCAATTCACAATCTGCAGAAGAGAGAAAAAACAAAATAACCAAAGCTTTTAAAAATGCACAATTCATTCACACATCTGGCATCACATAATTATTCATACAAATCATATATAAACAGTTAAACAAGCCTAGAGAGGATTAACTGACATTTATTAAATTGAAGAACGAAACAATGCAGGAAAAAAAAAACCTCATTCCAACTACTTATACCGCGTTCTAATAATCGCAATGTTTATTTCAAAAACCGAGTAAAACAACAAAACCAAGTTAATCCGGTGTCGTTTTCGTGATTGTGGATGAGCTTTCAATCGAGATCTAGCGTTAAGGCAGAGCTATGTGCAGAATAGGAAAACCCTAACATTTTGGAAATGCAAATGGAATCATGGAGAATATGTGAATTTGAAAAAGAATGAGGAGAAGGAAAGCTGACCTGCGACGACGGTTTGGAGCTTGGGGATCGAAGAGGATTGAATTGATGGATATGGAGGAACCGACGAGTTAGCAGATCTACAAGGAGATGCGAATATGGGTTTTGTACGTTTTTTCTATTTTTTTTAAATATTATTTATTCCCTGTCGTTTATATCGTTTCACATGTTTTTGGATTGAGTTGCGACTTGCGAGCCGAGCCTTGAACGGCAGATCTATCTCTGTCGTATGACTGACTGGGGCACCGGGATAGGGGGGAAAATCGATTTAATTCTATCTATGTTTTCATTTGATCCTTTAATCAGTTTAATTTTATGATTAAATTCGATTCGATTCGATTCAATTCAAAATATTTTAAATTTAATCTATTTTTTCATATTTTTATAAGACATTTAATAACTCATAAATCATGTAATAGATATTAAAAAAACTTACTTAAAATATTTATCAATATAAAATTAAATAATTTACTTTTTTTTACAGCAGTTAAATAATTTACTTAAAACTTGAAAAACTTACACAATGTTACAACGAATATTTTTAAATAATGCATTATTTGTTTACTGGTATTTTGTTTTTATGGTTACTGGAACTTTTTTTAATATAAAATGGGATAAAAAATAAAAATTATATAATAAAAAGAATACTTAATTATGTTTTTGCTCTTCCCTAATGGTTCCATTTGACACATACTTGAATTCTTTCTTAGTATAATTAAATTGTGTTGTATGCTTACATTTGATTAGAGACAAAATAAAGGAAAGGGAAACAGGGAGATTTTAACAAAAATCTCTCATTTGGTTCAAAAGTTTGGAGGGAAAGAAAAGGAAAATGATGGGGTTTTTTAGGAATCAGAGGAGGATGAAGAGAGAAAGCAAATGCTTGAGAGCTTGGGGATTGAGAGAAAATCTCAAATGGAAACATATTGAATAATATGCAGAATTCATACATGAAGTGCTCTATATAGAGTTTTATTGAACTAACCATGCACTAGCCAACTAACTAATCTAATAACTAACTAACTCTAAATTTTGTCGATTTTGTCTAGGAAGGTCCATGATGCACCATCAATTTGATATTTTTTAAAATTTGTAAAAAAAGTCATGCACTTCTTCAAGGTTCTTCAAGAACCTTATTCGTTTCTTTATGGATAGAAACTCTAAAGAGTGTATTTGGTAAACATATATTTTTACATGTTTAAGTGAAATAGTAGAGATGGGAGGAGTGAGTATAAGCACATTTTAGGCGAATCTAGATTAGTCTCATTCCCTTACTGAACAAAATTTGAAATCATTGTTTTTGTTTCCTAGCATTAATCTTAAGACAAGTAAATAACATTTATTTTAAAGTTCTAGTAGAAAAACATTCATTTTAAAGTTCAACGAAAAAAATATGAGATATCACATCCGGATGATACCAAAGACATTATCAAATGCTACTTAGGTTGAGCCACTTGACCTTATATTAGACACACAAGCAATGAATGAAGGTAACATGATAATAAGAATAAAAAATAATAATTTCGCATTTTAAGAGGAATAAAAATAAAAGATATTTTTTTTACAAAGACTAGAACTAATACTTCACTAATTTTACAAGGAACAAAACCATATTTCTAATACAAACACACAATAAAAAAGACCCTATGTATGAGTAAATGATATGTACTTGAAACATTTTTGCTAGTTTAGGGCTTGTTAACTTTGAGAAAATATTTTCTATTTTTATTTTTTGTTTTCACTTTTTTTCTATACAAATATTTGAAAATAAAAAATAAATTAAAAACAAAGTGATATTTTTATAATTAAAAGTAAAAATAAAAAATAAAAACAAGAAATAAAATAGAAATACAGATATTTTCCTTCCCCCTTATTTGTATTTGCCAAAAGGGGAGATTCGGAACCTTTCAGCACAAAAACAAAAATGAAGCCTATTAATCTATTATTTTATTCATAGGGATGGAATTTTGAAGTGGCCACAATTATTACGCGTAATTCGAAACATACGAGAAATGAAAAAAGAAAGGGAACAGCCAATGGGAGGAAAAGAAAAGTGCAGATGGGTGGGTCCCATTGGTACGACTCCGATTCATGTGGTTGAGGAAAAGAAAGAACCAAATGAACCAAAACAAAACAAATCTAATCCTTCTCTTACCAACTACAAAAAAATTAACGGCAGGATCGATTCCATACGCATGGAACCCACGTACGACGAACATCCGACCGTTGATTTTAAGCAGTGACGACACACTTTTCAGTTTTCAATTTCATTCCTCTTCAGCGTTTCTTTTCATTTCATCTTTCTTTCTCTCCATTCATTTCCATCGTATTTTCGTTTCCCTGTTCCTTAACTCAATGCTTCTCAGTTTCGCCGACTTCAACTCTTCCGCGTCACTGTATTGTAAAGGTAACTTGGAAATTTCATTTTTCATTGTTGAGTTTGTTTTGTTTGGTGAAATCCATGGAAGTTCGATTTGCTACTAGCATAGATTTATCTTTGTCAAATTGAATCACACTGAAATTATCTCGATTTGAAATCAACTCCAAAAAACACAATCTCCGATGTATATTCGACGATTTAGTAGTGGTTTCTGCATCAGGTAGGTAGGAACTTTGTTCTGTTTTCTTCATGCGAGATAGTGTTGGGTGCTTATGTTATGATCTAGTTTTGTTCAATTTTTTTATTTTATTTTTTGTATCTGCATGTGACTGTTTTTCAATGAAGGCTAATCCATGGTCTATAAAATCCAGGTTTTGAACACGTGTTGGGGTTGACTATGTCTGTGAGGTCAAAATAGTGTGGGGTGTGTGTGTGTGTGGAGGAAAACACTAAGTCATGATGCCTGATGATATTGCTGCGCGAGCATGTCATGATGGTGAGAGGGTGGATGCTCATAAAATGCATGGTCACCAATCGGTATGGATGGGTCATTGGATGCACCCAGGTTATAATAAGTCAGCAACAGCAACCCCTGCTTGCAATCGTTTAACTGTTGGTTGTGAGCTTAAAGAAGTCAAAGAAGACATTGATGCTGAGCAGCATGATTTACTTGGTGGGTCAGATGTCGCTGTAGATAGTTCTATGCATGCTGGAGAGGCAGCTGGGGCCACAAGGGTTACCTTCACCAATGAGGCAGAGGCCGGGAAATCAAAGAAAGCTAGTTTTGATTCGAAATCATTTCCTATATTCCATCCTTCTCGAAAGTTAAATGGAAAGTTGTCTCTTCAGAAGGAAGAAAAGAGTGATTGCCGCGGGGAAGATGGAAAATCTGAAACTGAAGCCTGCTCTGGAGATGACAATGTTTCTCTCAGCAGAGCTGGGACTGGGAGTCACTTGCAATTAACATCTGCACATGCTCCTCCTAAAGCAGAAACTTTAGTAAGGGAGTGTCAGTTGTTGTCTCAAGGGGTGCTGGCGAAATCTCCGCATGCTGTTGAACAGAAGAACCTAGCTGTTTCAACATCAGTGTGGAATGACTTTGTAAAACCAGCTTCTGACATGGTGCGAAATGGACGTGACAAGGGAAAAACCGTGATGCCACATTTTGCAGGTGGGCCACGCGAAGTAGATCAATCGAGCTACAATTTAGCATCCCAAGAGCATTACACAAGCACTAAATACCGTAGCTATTCCTCTCTTTTTATCCGTGAGAAGAAAATGAGTAGCCTGTTAGACCCTCAAAGATCTTCCTTTTCAAGATGGATGCAAGGAGGTATTTCTCATTTCCCGCACGACCCGATAGCTGGTAGTGATGATGGATTATATTTTGTTCGTGGTCAGCACAAGGTTCAAAATTATACTGCTGATCCACATATTACAAACCAAACTGCATTCTTGGAGTCAACTAAACCACAAAATTTTTGTGGGGCAAGCTCTTTGGTAGCACAAGTACCATGTTCTGTTCATGACGTGGGGACTATGAAGATATACACCAGTATAGATTCAGTAGAAGAATCGTCAAGAGGTCAACCTAAAATTTCCCAGACAACTCACCATTTTCTGATGTCCAAAAAAGCTGATGTTAATTTATCTGACAGAGGTAAGTTCTTTAGAGAGTCAGTAGCACCTACCAAATTCAAAGGAAATACTTTTAATGAGATCCTTGATTTCCCTCCACCCATGAGCGACCATGCTCTGGAAGGTCTGAAGCTGGAAACTCTAGGGAGCTCTAGAAAGAGTGAAGGGAAGGAAAATGTCCAAGATTTCAAGTGTCCAACAAGCCTGACAAATGAATCATCTGCTGAAACAGACACTATGAACATCGATGCTTTACATGAGAATAATCTTCCCGGTATATATGAACACTGTTAAAGGACATACCATATCATGCTATCCATAAGGCTTCATAAGATAAAACTTTTCAGATATTTCTGAGTTGATTAACACTTACATAATGTTAAATATTCCATAACTTCAGTTAAGTTTAATCTTAGTTTTATTTTCTGGAGGATGACATGGTCTGCAAGTTTGATGGCTTTAATGTTGTTTTCTGGGACTGATTGTGCTGCTTCCTGTCTATTGCAGGTGAAGTCCCATTGCAAACAAATAAGGTAATGTTTCTCAGGTTTGATCTTCTTGATTTTTTAATTTTCCATTGGCACTTCCTTGCTTATGCATTTAAATGATTTTCATCGTAACCTGGTTCTTGACACTTCATACATCATAATCTGGCTTTTGGGAAAAATAAGAATTTCAATAACTTATCCATTTGTGTTGGTTATGATGAGTGTTGTACGGCACCATACAAAGATCAGGCTAATTTTAATGACACTGTTTCTTCATACCCAAACTTAAGCTCGTACGCACATATAATGTCTTTAAGAGCTTTTATAATTAGTTCTTTAATTTAATAACTTGATCATCTTGAGAGTTTTCTTGTAGCAATCATATCGTGTCTCGTTAAATCAGATACTATTTTAATCTTTGAGAGGCAAATCAGGTACAAGTTATCAAATTTTGAATTTTTCAGTGCTCCAAGGATAGTCATAACCCGCTCATGTCTCAAGGTGCAATAACTTCGGCTAGAGGGAAAACCATAGCAAAATCACTGACTACAGCGCTAATAGATATAAACAGAGAGCCTCATGAGCTTCTCACTCTGGCAAGTCCAGTGGTTGACAGGGAGACTAGCACATCAAGAACCCACAGCCTTGACCTGGAACAGCTTTTTTCTCATGCAGATGAGCATGCAAGGTCAAAATCTAGCAGTGGTTCTTTGGGATCAGATCCAAGTAGCAGATGGGTTAAACGACTCAAGTTATGCACATTGGACTCTGCTCATGGTACAAAGAGTGAAAAAATTGGAGAAACTTCTTCGCATGAAAAAGCAAGTAATATTTTCAGCAAAATTAGGAAAGAGGGAAAAACTAGTTTGGAAGCCAAAATGGTATGTCATGCCGAAGCACAGATGGTACCAGATCCACCTGCAACAGTATTAACAGATGATGGGTCCTCTTTTATTGAAGCGAATAAAACTGTAGAAATTACACTTTCACACCCCTGGATTCAGAGATGGAGTCATCATCGGGCCGCATGTTCCAAAAAGAGGCATGAATCAGCAGAGCTTTGTGAACCCAAGTCTTCAAACACTATGCTAGAAGAGTTTCAAAAGAAGCAGTTTCCAAGCCTTGCTGCTATGGCCCTGATGGGAAAGGCAATGAACAGTTTGAATCCCTCTGGGCTTATGAAGAAGGGACCCGTAATGATTTGGAATGCGAAGGGATTTTGAAGTTCTTGGCCATTGATGTAAAATTATTATGAAAGTTTATGGTGTGAGATTGACGGGCTTTAATTTGTGAGGAATATATAATATGGCTGCATAATTTGTTGTACTTGTAGTCGCATGGAGAAGCGAGAAAGGCTCGGGATCACGTTGAATATGTTGCTGATCTTACTGCCTTGTCTCCTCAGATCAAAGCAATGCATGCATCTAAAGATATTATGTATGGGAACGTGCATGTCTTTTGCACCTAACGTATATACTTATGTAATAACTTGTCTTCATCCTGGGTGGAAGAAATTTCCCAAGAGGGATTGGATCCTGTCTTACCACTCGAGTCATATTGCCATTGCCAAGCTAAGCATACAAGGTTTGTTAGCATATAATGCTGGAGTCTCATACGATTGTGATCCTTTTGAGGCGAATTTTTCTGTCGTGAACACTAGCTTCCTCAACGTGGTAACGTTATGCAGCTCTTCGAGGTAAAAGTGATTTAAAACCAATGCTTAAAAGGTCTCATATTTGAAACCAATCAATTATCTTATCTTATAGTAAAAAAGATGGTGACAAATTTGTTCATTAATATGTTTTTTTAAGTGATGAATTTTGATCAAATATTGTTTATAAGCTCTCACAAGAAAATATGCGCACTCACGATTTAAGGTTTTAATTGGTGAAAAGCGTTGCCAATTGCCATATACATTTTAACTAGATTGTAAGGCTCATTTTTAGTGCTCAGAGTGAGTTTTTGGCAAACATGGTTTTGGATGATTTTAATGTTGTAAATTGACTTGATTAAAAGAGTTTGAAATGATGTGATTTATATTTGAATTTCATCCACTTAAAAGTTGGATAGAATTGCTTCTTCCAAAATCGCATGTGTGAAAAAGCTGTTCTAACCGAAAGGTTTTTGGGCATATTTGATATTTGCAAGGAGGCACCCAGCAAATGTCTCATGCACTACAAATAAAAGAAATAAAGGCAACGGAAAGAAAAGGTAACCTTGGTTTGCCCAGTCTGAGGAATTCTGGTCCAGGATAAGAAAAGCCATTGTTCTCTATATTCTTGCGATCATTTTCATGGAATTCTTTCCTAGAAAATATACCATGGGATTCATCCCAATATTTCCATATTCCCATAAAATATAACATGCTGATTAATGGCATCTATCTCTGTCCTTTTCTACAACATATGAATTGCATCCATTATGCTTATAAAAAAAGGAGAGAGAATTGCATCCCTTACATTGTCGGATTGTCCCCACATTTCTGTTTCAAGACTGATAAAGCAGCGACAATGCAGGCAATGGAACATAATCGTCTTCATGTGGGCATCGAATTTAAACAAAAGAAAATTTTATACTTTATTTTTTTTAAAAAAAAAAGGCATCCCAAGAATTTGTTGGAGAGTAGAGTCTTATCAATCAATCCACACCCAGCTCGGATTCTCTGATTAGTTCTTGGATTAATTCAATGGTTGAGATCTTAAATTCCGGCATGCCAATCAATCAACTATATATACATACGACTATGGCTATGTTAAGTATGAGAAGGGAGTGGCCAACTTCATTACAACCAATTGCAGTAATAGTAGTAGAACACCAGAAACACAAAGGGAGAAAACAGCTTGGCAGTTCACAAACAGCCTTTCATCATTTTATTTACTTATTCTGCGCATATCTTGATTTATTCCTTCTATTTTTACATGTAGTGTGGGGGAAGCCTTCTATTTTGCATATATAGGGGGGGGGGGGGGTGCATGTTTCTCAATTGTACATAGTGTTTGTTACAAGTGATACCCTTTTGTTCCAAAAGACCAAAGTGCTCCTTGGAATGCTTCTTCCAGCTACTTATGACACAACCAGCCCATGAAGCAAGTAAAAACATGGCATCTATATGACAGTGCCATCTTCTATTGTTGCCTTCTCTGTTATGATGGTGATTCCTGATCGGATGTAAAATCCTTCTTCTGGTCTATCTGCTTCTTCAACACCCTACAGACAAAGCATTTGAATGGTAATGGGCTCAAATGTATAAAGAAAAAAAAAGAAAGATAAGAAAGGGGGAAGCCATGCTCACATCTTTGTTCATGATGATCACATCTTTCCCAATCTTTGCATTCTTGTCAATCATACACTTCCTTCAACAAGGACAACAAGTAACAAATATTAGATGAATATTCTACATGTTATGCTAATTCGTTGTCATGATAAAGGCACAATATTTATAGTTGCTATGAACCTTTAAAACCAGCATAATGAATTAGGTAGTCTAGTGTTCATCTTAGGATGTAGTTAGTAACTGCGAGTAAGGTTACCTGATTTTGGTGTTCCTTCCAATCCCAATGGGAACCTTTCCCTCTGCCAGCAGAGAAGCAATTTCGGATTCAGTTTGGTAATAGTCTGCTCCCATCATTATAGTGTCCTGTTAAAGGAGGTTATTTTAGATGGTAGGAATCTTAGGGCCCGTTTACTTTTGTGTTTATTTTTTGTTTTCACTTTTAAGTACCAAATTGTCACATTAATTTCAATTTGTTTCTTGTTTTCAAAGATTTGTTTTCTCTGTTTCCTGTACAAATCTTTGAAAACAAGAAACAGATTGAAAACAATGTAGCAGTTTTGTACTTAAAAGTGAAAACAAAAAATAAAAACAGAACATTTTCTCAAAATAAACAGATCTTTAAATACTGTTCTAGCGTCCTCCGTCCAGAAAATTATGGTAGTTTGTTTACCTGGAGCTCAACGCCATAATCCAAACGTGAACGTTCACCCACAATGGAATGTTGGACAGTACATTCTCTCAGGAAACAGCCATGGGAGATTATTGCATCCATAATCTACAATAGACAGAATCTCATCAAATTAAGAGGTAAGATGGTCAAACTTTGGAGATAGATATGATCATAGTCATACCCGGCATTTATCAATCTTTGTTGGTGGTAAGAATCTTGGAGATGTGAAAATGGGTGTCTTAGGATCATAAAATTTGAACATGGGGTTCTGCAAAAGTAGCATAGAACAGATATTAGTTTCAGGATACTGACAATTTGCTACATTCTAGCATCTATTTGAGCTCAGAGTTTCATTGTGACTCATACAAGTACTGGTTATACTGTATTGATTTATTCTTCTCTAATATAGTATATGCTACAATTTGCAGTTTCATTTTGGCCTTGTTCTTAGTATTATTAAAGGACGGTCAGCCTATACCACATTGAAAGCAAATTAAGGGAAACTAAAAAACCAATGCATCTTTGACATTGTGGCTTGTATTGTAACTAATGCATGGTGCCATAGTGCCTACAGCTACAACAAGAAAAAAGAAGTAACCTGAGAAATTTGTCAACAGTAAATATCTTGAACTCACCTCTTCAGTAAGAGCCATGTTAGCATCATAAAATGATTTTATTGTTCCAATGTCTTCCCAATAGTCTTCGAAAAAGAACGACTGAAAAAAAAAAGGCAACATACATTTAACTTGTATTTGTTAAAAATAGAAGTATATTTAATGGAATTTCTCTTACTTGGACATTGTGTTCCCTAACAGCTGCAGGAATGATTTCAGATCCAAAGTCATTGGCTGTGGGATACCTCCATTTCAGAAGCTTGAGTAAAACATCTGTCTTGAATACATAAACCCCCATAGACGCAATATATGGTGACCCTAATGCATCTTGCGGTGACAATCCGAAAGGAGAGGTATCTACTTGCTGCAGAGAAGCAACATGATTAGATTGAGTGCAGATAAATATATTGTGATCACATTATGATGCCACAAGGTAAAATTTCAAAAGTTGGGGGCTGCAAGTTTGTCCAGAAATTTTCATAATTGTGGAAAGGTAGAATAAGAGGCAATTCTGTATGTTCTTAACATGTTTAGTACACCAGTTTGTGATGTTATCCTATGATGCATGACAAATCATTCTGGATTAAAATATTAAACATCACAGGAGAAGCTGAAGTGCTAAGATGCTCATTCTCAGAAAGATGAGGAAAAACTGTTAAAATTGAGGATGGTAATTTTATTTTTGCTATCTGATAGTGATCAAACAAGGCATGGAGCTTACCATGGCTTTCAGATTAGCTCCCTTGGGTTTTTCTGTAAATTGGACAATGCGACCTCTGCCATCTACCTTGACCAATCCATAATCTGATGCACGGCTGCAAAGCAGGCGATTGGAAATAAAAATCAGATAAAACTAAATTTGGAATTACTTGCTTTAAGGAAGTTAGTGTGTTCCTTCTCAATCAAATAAACAAGCAGATTAATATTTAGAGTGATAACAAAGTAAAATAGCTAGTAAGTTCATATTCTCCCAAGCAGCATAGTGATCTCAAACAAACATGCATTAAAGAGAGACACATATAGAAGAAGACTACCTGTCACCTGCAGCAGCACATGACACTGTAATATCTGCATTTCTGTCAATGTGACTCTGTTTATATGTCATAAGATAATCAGAAAACACTGTGAAAATGAAATAAAGAAATAATCCAACATATCAAAACAAATAACAAGTGTATACCTGCACAAGGTCCATGTAATCCATTCGGTATAGATGATCTCCAGCCAAGATCAATACATTCTCAATGTTTGTGTGCTTGGCATCCTACAACATTCAAAACCATTACAATCCAGCTCCAAAAAAAGGATGGGCATGCAGTACATACTAAAATCTGGTATATACAAAAAGACTATTCAATTTTCCCACCTCAAATACCCATGTAAATTGCCTCACAGCATCTGCCGTTCCTTGGAACCATCTCTTTCCAGCTTCTCCTGGTGTTTGAGTAGCCGCCAGAACCTGTTGAGTATTTGAGTTGCTTTGTCAAGTTATCATGAATAAAAACATGTGAGGGGGCAATGTTTGGTTTTTAGTTGCAAATGTACGTTTGACTCTATAGTTACTTTGGGTTTAAACGTACTTTTGCAATCTTTCGACTGAAAACCAAACATGTATTGATTGGTCAACAATCCTGGCCCTGGTGCCCCCTCCTCTTAAAATATAATAGAATATTTCTAGTGGCTTATACTTCTCTATCAATCTCAACAGCCAAACATAGTAAAGCTTCTCTAATAAAAATTATAGTACAATGTTATGAATATTTTATCGTTGCATGAGAAGTGAAGATCTCGAGTTTTTCCCTTTCCTTACACACCACGTTATTAGCAATTTTTAAGTCCCATAAATATATATCTTGCTTAAAAAAAAACTAGATTTGATGCATGGCTTATGGACTCTAATAACTACAACCCAATTCCGTGATACACATACCTCCACATATCCATCCCCAAAGTTGATGCCATTTCCAAAATAGGTGCGAGCGATGTGACGGTTCAGGGATGCTGAGTTGAACTGGGTCAGCACAAATACTTTGTTAATTCCACTGTTGATGCAGTTGCTCATGGGGATGTCTATAAGCCTGTAGCATCCACCAACAGGGACCTGAAAAATGTATTCAGTAGTATCATTCACAACATGGAACTCACAAGTTTTGACTCTTCCTTTTTATTCTCTAAAACTAGTTTATGGACCTGACTCTTATAAAGGTCGACTCTTTTTTGTTTCTTATATAGTAATCGATTAATTGGTAAAAAGAGGTAACACGAGTCACAATATGTAAGGTGACTTATGTTACAATATGAAAAATGAGGACTTAATTTTCTTATGTAGTAATAGAAGTCACATTTGTTCAAGTCAACAAGACAATGATTCACTCACAGCAGGTGTGGCAGTTCGTTTGGTAAGAGGGAAGAGCTGAAACCCAGGACCTCCTCCCAATATGATGGAAACAACATTTTTGGGGTCAGCATTTCTTCTCAGAAACGATGGCACCTGAAAGGTCTGAAATTGAAACACCCACAATAATAAGAACAGAATCATTTACCAAATAATAATGACATAAAAATGTGCAACCAACCACAGAAACAAAGGACCTAGTCTTGCGATCATACTGATCAAGACCATAACATAATTCAGAACATATAATTCAGCTTACCAAGGACTCTTTGGCATTATCTGATGTAAGAATAGCAGATACAACACCAGGTTTAGCCTTCTTCACTCTCTCCTGGGTTCTCAAACTTATGTCCAACTGATTACTAATCCATGGACTGTAACTCAGACCCCCTTTGATTCTCTCACCTAAAAAACCATTATGTTGTCGAAAAACATTGTCTTTCCTCGGGTTTGCTATATGGGTATTGGTGTTAAAGGTCACACAAGCAGACACCATATTGTGTTGTGGTAGCCTCAGATGGTAATTGAAATCAACAGTTCAAGTCCTTGCAAAGAGCCAAAACTCAATCAAAAGTTTTGTACTTTGAAGTTCAAACTGCAAGCAAAAACCAAGTGAAGTATACATTACATAAATAAATAAATAAAAATATAAATATTACTATAAAGCAGGAGACATTATCAGACATACAGTTGTCACAGAAATTCAAAGTGACACGAAAATAATAATAATGAAATAATGATTTGAAAGGAAAATCATACTTTAAGCAAACCTCGGAATGAAGTAGGAATATGAAAAGCAACACCAAAGTTGAAGAGAATAAATGCTCTATGCCACCCCAAGTCCTTAAATAACAATAATTTTAAGCTGAGAGCAAATTAGAGAAAGAACTACGAAAGAACCAAACATGAATTGATCAGAGTGATTTAGATTATTGGAAATGGGAAGTGAAGGCCGATTACTGAGACTGTGAAATGTGATCTAGTAGTGGTTGTGTTGAAGGTTGTGGTTGTTGCCTTTATTGGCTTGTGAGCCTGCCAGAGCACGAGAAAGATGGGAAAAATCTCACGGCCTTTGTAATATGTCTATTTTCGAAAACTATAGCTAAGAACATAAAATATAGGTTAATAATGTTGATTTGCTACTTACTATATTATATTTATAGTAGTGAGTTTCATTTCTGACGGTCCAAGTTTCTAGGTTCATCTTATACATGGCAAAGTTATTAAGGAACAAACAAACACCTGTCAAATTCAGCCACTAGGCACTAGCCGTGCATGAAAGCAGAGAAGATATTATGTTGTAATAATGGGGAGAAAAAAATGGAACATATAGAATAGAATAGAATTAATGAACAAATTAATGTGAATTTCTACGGCTGTCGTTGGACACCGAGGCGTGAATGTGGCAAGCCACTTGACCTGTTGGCTGTTGGAACATTTGTCTATTATGACTTCGCTAATCTTCATATGCATGATTACAATTCAACTTGGTTGAGTTTGATATGTGATGCTTTTCGATCTGTCCAATCAAGGGGGTGTTTGTTTAAACAGTACTTATTCAATAAACTATTATAAGAGAGAGACTCAATCAAATACTACTATTTTAAAATTTTATTAAAATAAACTAAATATATAACTACAAGATTAGACATAAGTGATTAATATATTTTATTTAAATAGACAGATTTGACTGAAATTGAATTCAACTATAGTGAAAATCTAAATAAATTCTTGAAAACACTCCCAAGCTGAAACCAACTGGAATGGCCTGATTGAGGGATCCGAATTTTTTATAGTTAAAAAATCCCTGCAGTCCTGCCGTCGGCGCATAGATAACCATCGGATCAAGATCAGTTGGCTCACGATTTATCCTCGATTTTATTCAAATTTTAAAGTCAATTTATTCTCATCCATCTAATCAAGATTAACGATCTGAATTGTGACTACATATTGCAAGTAATGCAGACAATCCATTTCCCTGATTGAGAGGCTGCAGTCATGCCTTTGCCCAGCATATTCATTTTCATAATCTGGAAATGGAATTTCTTAACAAAAATTACTTTTTTTTTTCTTTTCCGAAATTGCTCCAAGTAATGTCTGCTCAATAAACCAAATATATATGTCATTGATGGGACCAAAGTAAAATTAGTAAACAAATTATAACGGGCCCACAAAGCAAAAGCAAAACTGTCAAGAAAAGAGAATGGACGATCATGTTAATTAATGGCACTGATTGCATTGATCACTTAAGGAATTCGAAAAATCAGTGATAATTTGCTCTTGATGTCAGGTCAGAATTTGTGATGAACCGCCATCAAACACTAGAATAATTTCATAGATATTTGCAAATGGCTGTAAAATACCAAAACTTACTATTGGCTGCTATATAATAGTACATATTTTTCTTAAATTTCTATTTTCTGGCCTATGATTACTCTTTACTTCTATTCACAAGGGTCTGTTTGTTAAAACAAAAGATTTTTACATAAATTTAAAGTTTTTAAATATTTAATATTTTTTTTAAACAACCAAATGGTTTGAAGACACGGTGAAGGGCTATACGTGTATTATGAAAATCTAATAAATAGAGGATACTTATCCAATAAAAAATTAAAACAAGCGTTCAATATATTATTTCTAAAACAAAGGGAAATATGGATGTAATTTACTTTTAAAATTGTTAAAGTATTTTTTCAAACTGGTTTCATTTGATAGTATATTGTTACAATTTTAGTTGTCATAAGTCATAATTATGCACACATTATACATAACAGACACGAAAAATAAGTAATCTTATTCAAAAATCTATATTCATCATTAATAAAAACTATTTATTTAATTGTAGCACGTTTTTGCTTTTTCATAGAAAAAAATATATGGGACTATCACTAAGGTCTTTGGCAGAGCTTCCTTGGTTCATGTTCCTAGAGAGGTCTGCTGGATCCCACCTACAAATGGCTTCATAAAGCTTAATGTGGATGGAAGTGCCTTGGGCAATCCGGGATTGTCAGGCTATGGAGGTTTGATGAGGGACACTAATAGTCAGTGGCTGGCGGGTTTTTCGGGTTCTTGTGGTTTTGGCTCTAATATGAAGGCTGAGCTTTTGGGCATCTATCACGGGTTACACATGGCTTGGGAAGCAGGTTATAGTTCTATTATTTATGAGTCTGACTCAATGATGGCCTTGCAGTTGATTGAGTCTGGTGCTCCTCCAACTCATCCTTGTGCACCTTTGATAGCGGAAATTTGCAAATTTAGATTGTATCAGTGGAATTTGGTTTTTCATCATACCCTTAGAGAAGGGAATGAGTGTGCAGATTGGCTGGCTAAGAGGGGTGTATCTCTTCATTCTCCCTTTGTTGCTTGGAGTTCTTGCCCTCCTCAGATCTCTCAGTTAATTCTAGCAGATGCGATGGACATTGTTAGATTGAGACCTTAGTGTTGTTCTTTTCCTTTCTGTTTGATCAAAAAAAATAGAAAAAAATATATATTTGCTTTGTTCAAAGGTGTCCACAGAGTTCTTCTCCAGATTTTGGACACTGAGCCCAGCCACACCAGCAAGCAAGCACGGTTCTCAAGTTCGGGCACCCACCAAACCATTAGGCCATCTCTAAGGGAGCACCTAAAATGGGTGCTTAAATGGGTCATACGTTGTCACATTACTCATTTTTATATTTTTCAACACAAGTACCTAATAAGAACTCAACCCCTCCAACCCAGTAACTCCAAAAAATTTACTAAATGGGTCTCACCAATAACTCCACATTCAATTAAAACCCACAAATACATGTGGGACCTGTCAGGAGAGAGGAGAGAGAGGGTGCTTGTAGAAGCACCACTCCCTATTAAGCACCCTCAATTTTTTTTCTTCAATGGAAGTGCTTAATAAGAACCCTCTAAACACCCCATAGGAACTCCCATTGGAGATGCCCTTAGTCCATATCAATGGGCCCTTCTGGCCCACCATCAAATTCTGTGTTTGTGGTTGTGGATCTCCTGCACTCTGCTCTCACCCTTCCCATTCTTCCCATGCAACAATCACGTGGCTTCCCAATTGCCATCTTAGCAAGCAAGCACCCTTCCCCTATTTGATTTGAGAGAGTACGTTTTAGCTATGCATGAAACGGTGTATTTGGACTGAATTATGCAGAATTTATTTAAATTTATTTATTGCGTGAGTGTTTGGAAGAGTTTTAAAAACAGTTTATGATCGGCTCATAAACTGTTTTGAAATTATTTCAACAAGCTTTTCAAATAACTTACCGGAACGGTTTATAATTTATATGGAAATAATTTATATATAAGCATTTAAATAAGTTATTTATCTAAATAAGCCTTAAAATGTAAATCGAATTTTACAATCCATCTCATATGGTTCTCGAGTAACATAAAATTGTCAAAAAGGAATAATTTACATGGTACAAAACAATTCCATAAAAACATTCTATAAATGAATTTTGTTTTGGGTGCGGTATAATACAATTTTAGGATCAACAAGATGTTTTGTAGATCACAGACACTTTTTTTTTTTTTTTTGATAGAAATGTTGAAGAGACACTATTAGCGGATAATAGGATTACATTAGAGTGAGTATTGAGAGAGATTGATGGGGGCACTAGCTAGCTACTACAATTTGTACGTGCTTATGCGAAATCAGCGAGGGAGAGAGTGGACAATAACATTTTGCAAGAAACAAACAAACAAGTGATGTTAATGTTAATGGTTTCTTAATTTCTTTAATTTTATTCATAGTGTGCGTGCGTGCGTGCCTGCTGGATGCTAATTAATTGCTAATCAAATAATCATTCATTTATGCCTCGATGTTTATTTGGCTTGTGCACCTCCACCGTACACGTGTCCGTACCCCATTTGATTGCGTACTTGTCTTCCCTTTGATATTTTTTTTTGGGTATGATGATAATAATTAAAAAAATAAAGTATGATCCAGACAATGTGTTTTATCCACCGTTGAGTGGCATTGTTTTTTCTTCTTCTTTTGATATAAACCGTTGAGTGGCATTGTTGAAAACGGAATACACAAACAAAAACAAAAATATCGAGCTATTCTATCAACTCATCTATCAGCCAGCCTCCGATGGGAAAAGGACCAGAGGTGGGAACCTCCATAATTTTTCGGAGGCTATATTATAATTATATTATAAGGTTGACAAATATAAAAGTTGAATTGAGTTGATCATATTTATAATCAATTTTATGTAATAAAAAAAAAGAGAAAACAAAAAACTTAAATATAAACAAAAAAAATAGTACACGTGTGTGGTGAATTCAATTGTAAGTAAGAGAAATGCTACCAACACTCACTCTAATACTCTCTTTTACTTATATGAGGAATATAAGTAAATATTAATTAACTCTATCTTATTTAATGATTTTTTCTATAAAATATATTTTTCATTTATTGTAGATTTTAACTTCAATGACCCCTTTTTACTAAGAGTAATTTAGAGAATTAAGTTCATTATTTGAAAAGATAAAAAAATTAAGAAAACTTGACTAACTATTTTAATTAGTATCAATGTAGGTATTTTGCTTATATTTGAGTCTAGATGGAGTATTTTGAAATAATTACTTCTAATTGTTACCTTAAATTTCAATTCTTTACATTTTAAACTAATTTTTTAAATTTTTATTTTCATATTAAATTTATTTTTGAAAATCTCAACTGCTTACATATATTTGCTTATTTATTCAATTTAAATACGCATATTATTTCAATGTGGATTTTTTTATCACTTATTAGTTACATTTTGTTTCTTAGAATATATTTTGTATTTTAACAATGTCATGTGAGCTAAAAACAAGATTAAGTTTAAATCCTTAAAAATGAATATAATATAACCTTTTAATTAAAATAATATTATAAAAATTCTCCTCTTATTAATATTTGTAGAGATAGCTTGAATAAATTTAAAAAAAAACGATCACACTTTCCTTACCAGATAGGAGTTATGAAAAACAAAGAAAAGAAAACAAAAAAGTTGTTATGAGAGTGGGTGCGCAATAGAAAAACAACTTACTATGTGACAAAATTCATGTGGCATGCTATAGTGGTAATTGATTGACACACAATTATAAACACAGTACCTTGAGCTTACCCACATTCCTTTTCTTTTTTACTTAATTTTCTTATATCTTAATTTTGTTTCAGTTTTCAATTTTTTTGGTCAAATTTTGTTTCACTTTTCAGATCGGATCAACTACTCGGACTAGCAGTGAATGTTTGGATCTAATTATGGTGGGCTCGGTGGGTTGACATGCTTTAGGTGTGGGCTGAGAGTTTGGCCCAATAACTATAAGACCTCGCATACCTACATAGCCCATGGAAATTGATAAATACAGCCCACACAATTTGCCATACACCCCACATTAATCTTGAAATTCCAAAAATACCCTCTTTTTTTTTTGGTCATGAAAAAAAAAAAAAAAAAAACTGCTTCTTGAGATTCTGATTTCGCATTTTTTTTCTTCAGAAACTGAAGTTTTCGGAATACAAATTATATAGAAACTGGAATTTCTGGAATACAAACTTCAGTTTCCATATAATTTGTATTCCGGAAACTTCAGTTTCTGGAATGCAATTTTGTATTCCGAAAACTTCAGTTTCTGATAAAAATATAAAAATGCATTCCAGAAACTGAGTTTCCGGTAAAGACGCGAAATTTGTCATGTTCAGTTATTAATTAATATAAGGCTTTAATATGTTTTTGGTCTCTTTAAATATTGGCGTTTTGAATTTAGTCCCTCTAAAAAAAGTCAAGTTTTTTGGTCCCTCAAGAAATCAATTTTTTGATTTAGGTCCCTCTTTTGCGTTGACTGCTGACATGGCATACTGAGGTCCCTGTAAAAATGGCGACATGACTTACATGTAGAGGGACTAAAATCAAAACTTAATATTTAGAGGGACTAAAATCAAAACTTAATATATTTAGAGGGACTAAAATCAAAACTTAATATATTTAGAAGGACCATGTCAACATTTTTACAGGGACCTCAGTGTGTCATATTAGCGGTCAACGCCAAAGAGGGACCTAAATCAAAAAATTGATTTCTTGAGGGACCAAAAAACTTTGACTTTTTTTAGAGGGACTAAATTCAAAACGCCGATATTTAGAGGGACCAAAAACATGTTAAACCCTTAATATAATGGTCATGTATGGATGGCTATAATTTGCAGTGTCGCCAGCTCAACATCTATTTTCATTAATCTATCTATATTAATATAAAAATAAAATGCACGTTGGCTTCACACACACATTTTATGAGCTTTATACAAAAGATAACATACCAATTCGTTATCCTTGGCGTATAAAACTTGAGATTTAAGAATATGTACACGTAATAAGTTTTTTATTTAATCATCACCAACCTAATGGCAGTTTTGTAATGACAGCTAACATATGTATTCAAATTTCAAACCGAGCAAAAGAGACAGATGTTAAAGTAACTGCAGTTTGATCCTTAGATATCATATATTCAGTTAAAAAAATGGATTTAATTACATTCATGTACAACTTTGTGACACTCATGGAAGAAAATTGAGTCCAAAAATATTGTATAGATGCTCTATGATTAATGGTTGAAGAAGACTTGCCACTGATGAGACACTGCAAAGATGCATCCACTTTTTCAAATTCATTATTTGTGTCTGATCGAGTCACAAGAAGTATCAACTTGGATATTGCTGACCAACTGCTCCATTTTGAATGTTCTTTTGGGTCAGATATAAACAGCAACAAGTGTTCTAATGATCTGAGGGTGACTGCTTCTGCTTCTTTTAAGAAGCTAAGCATAGGTGAATTTATATATAGAGTTTGTTCAGAGCCTGAGTTTTGAGTGGTTCTCTCTTGCTTCATATATAGGCATATAGAAAATGAAATAACGGAGACAAGAAAAATATATATATATATATATATATTTTTGTCTTCAAATGTCACCTAATGAGTAAGCAATTATACCATCTTGATTTAGATCTCAGCTTCCTTGCCAGCTTCCAACTCATCCCTCAATTCTTAACTTGGCATCACATGGATAAATGGCATCTTTGAAGGTTGCTAATATAAAATTTCAATCTCTGCACATCATGCTCATGCATGTAACTAAAGGCAATGCTATCTTTTGCTTGCAGAAGGAAAAGCTATTCTATTCTAAAATATCATGCAGTCTTTGAACTTGTCTGCCTTCAGGGGATCAATAAGGGGCAAGAGGAATCTTCATGCTTAGGTAATACAGTGATTACATAATGTTGGCTATATTTTGCAGTGTCCCCAACCACATATCTATTATTTAATCAATATTGATATAATGCATGTTAGCTCCGGATTTTATAATGATTATTTGCTGGTCCTCATTACATGAACACTACCAGCTTAATTTTCGTTATCTTTGGCATATAAAACTTGAGAACATGTGCAAGGTTTTTTATTTAATCATGAACCTAATGGCAGTTTTGAGATTGACAACTAGGATATGCATTCAAATTGACCTTGAGTATCATGTGGGCATACTTCATTTGCAGAGGTTTCTAACCTCCTCTTCCTCTTTAATAGAAACTAGATGTCAACCCCGCGCATTGCGCGGGACGTAGCTAGGATATATATATATATATATATAAATTTTTTGAAGAATATGTGAAACTGTTAATGATATTTTCTCTCATGCTACTCTTGTGAAAGATTTGGTAGGCTATCTTGATGGTTTTACCATTCCACTAACATCTTTGAGAATCTAATTAAAGTTCTCTGTTCTTGGATGGTGCTTGCTAAAACAACCCCAAAATACTATATCAAATTTAGTTTCTAATTTACAAATTTAACTAAAATTTTACATAGACATGAAACATCTTGTTCTATAAAAATTTAGTAGTTTAGGTAGATGCTTGAGAGAAACAAACAAAATAACTACTTCCAAGGTGTTAGAGGTAGCATTAAGTAGAGCAGGAATCGCTATATATGCTCCCAACATACATATCTCTCTTCATAGATAATTTCTCATACTGGACTTGCATTGGATTCGATCCTCCCCAAAATGACTGTAACAACAAATTACGATATAACTATAAAGTATAATGTACCAATAAATAAATGAAACATTTTTCAATCAGTCAAAGGAAGTATATGATAAGAATGTTAAAGCCGTTATTTTGTAATTCACACTTGGTAGTTGTTAGTTGACTGAGTTTGTTGGTTCAGTTTCATTGTTAAGTGTGTTGTTAGTTAGAAACTGATTTTGTAATTGTGAGTTAGTTGCGGGTCTTGTGATGTACTTAGTGATGTGCAACCTAAGTGTATAAAAGTGTGTGAAGTGATAATAAGAAGTGCCAGAGAGCACAAGTTTCTGTAATCTTTCTTCTTCCTCGATTCTGTGTGCGTGTATCTGAGTGTGAGTGAAACACTTGTGAGGATTGCGTGCGTCCAACGAGACGTCTTGTGTTCATTCATCTTCTAACCGTGCGTCCAAAGTCTGCGTCCGGTGTTCTGCGTCCAATAACGCAGAGGAGACTTGTGCGTCCAATAACCAAGAGGAGGCTCGTGCGTCCAATACGCGGTAGCTGCGTCCAACAAAGAATGGGAGATGAAGAAGTTTACACACAGTAATCGGATGTTTTGTATGCAAAGCTTCAAAAAGTCATGTGATTAAGCCAAGTTGGTTTGTTATGTGTTAAAACATGGTTTTCTCTAAAATATCCCTCAACGATTGAAATTTTAGTTGGAATGTTATGAGATATGGTCAACATTATGTAAGGCATAAGAACATATAAGGAATAACTTACACGATAGTGAGTATTATAATATAAAATAAAAAAGCTTATACAATAGGGAATATATATATATATATCGAGAAATAAAATATGACAAATATCATAAAGTACGGAAAAATAACTTGCCAAATATGGGTGCAGAGGAGGAGATCATAGGGAAGAAGGGGCTCTCTGCCTTGCATCAACCAGGGGGTTATGAGTGTTGATGAGCTAGTAAAATGGGCTTAGCTCGCTGGGCCGGCCTGAAAAAATACCAGGTTTGGATACATAAATTCGAGTCCGTTTTCAATCCTGGCCTTTTTAGCCCGAGCCCGATGCGGGCCAGCCCGAAAATAACAAAATAAAAGCCCGAGCTCGGTGTGGCCTGACACTATGCGGGCTGGACTTGAACAACTAAATTAGAGCCCGTTTTTAATCTGAGTTTTTTTTTCCCGGCCCAAAGCCCGTCGGGTAGCCCATTTGCCAGCTCTAGTTGATTCCACCAAACTGCCTCCAATTCTGCAAAATCTAACGCACGATTGAGATTGGTCCACTTCCATAGAAATATATAAAAATGACAGTTACGATATTTTAATGCATTAGGAATTGGAGGAGGCTAGGTTGCCTTTGACAGATGAGAATTTGTAGTTCATGTCAGTTTTATAACGGCGGACATAATAATAATAATAATAATAATAATAATAATAATAATAATAATAATAATTGGCACAATATTGGAAGATGGGTGGAGTGAAAGGGATGTGGGTTTAGACTTAGAGGAACGAATAAGGAATAGTAAAGATGCATTCTCCACAGTGACACGTTGGAATATATGTGATGTGGCAAAAATAAGTTTATGTGGCACATGAAGCGATGACATAGTGCTGTTCAGTTTTAATATATATAATAGATAATAGATATATTAAGATCTAAGATTAGCAACATAGCATTGATACCTATAACTTGCTTACAAAGAAATAATGTGTGGTAGACTATAACATTTATAGATGGACTAAATAAACAAGTAAATGTAATTAAGCACTTGCTTTACTTCTTTTGTGACTCTAGAAGTAAAAAAGTTTGTTCACTGATTTATGTTCTCTTTTTCTTTCACATATTTTAATGGAGAACATTTGGGGGAAGAAAAGGAAATTGAAATATGAGATTTTGAGGGGGACCAGGCAAGAGAGATAGATGTTGAAGTAATAATGGTTTGATCCTTTGATAATATATATTCATTTACAATTATGTGACACTCATAGGGGGAAAACTGAGTGCATAAAGATCATATTGACACTAAGATTAGTGGTTGAAGATGTTAAGAAAAGAAACTCTATTTCTAATTAATTTTCTTGAGAGTTGCTCAACTCCTATTTCTAGATCCTGAATGCACATCTCCAAATTTTCCATATGACTTTGAAAAATTTCAGGAGATGAAGGCTTGTTGTTGTGGCTGATGAGAGACTTTAAAGCTGCATCCACCTTCTCAAATTCTGATTCTTGAGAGTCACAAACTGTTCTTTTAGGTTGAACCAACTTGGATATTGCTGACCATCTGCTTTGCTTTGAGTGTCCTTTTGTGTGAGAGATGAATAGCAACAAATGTTCAAGTGTGCTTAGAGTGACTGCTTCTGCTTCTTTGAAGAATCCAATCATGGGTGAGGAAGAAGCCATTGACTCATTCCTCATTGCTTTCAAATTTTCCAAGGCCTTTCGGATTTGCTTCTTCATCTTCTTCCTCAAAGCCAAGTATTTTACACCCTCGACCGTGAATCCAGTTTCATTGCCTCTCCTTCTTCTGATGACTGATTGTAGTTCATGCATGCTTTCCTTTGATTGCTGTAAGCAATCTTTAGCAATGCTACTAATATCCAAGAGCCTAAGAGACCCTTCTAGAAGGCCATCAACACATTTCTCATTATTGCATTGTTGTGCTAAGGCTTGTTGTTCAATTGGCAACTGAAGCAACTTATCAATGCAGTCATGCAAATCCTGCATGCCATTGAGTTTGTTGCTTACTGAAGAGGTGGCTTCAGAACCCTTCAATCTTTTCAAATGCTCCTCAAATTGTGATACAAAGGGGTGAGGTGCAGTGGGAAAACTGTTGCTGCGAAGATGCAGAGAGCTCTTTGTGTTTGTTTCAATAACTGCCATTTTTTTCTTCTAAGAGAGTACAAGAAGGTTAGAAGGTGATAATGTTTCAAAAACTGAGTTTTGGTGATTGGCTTTTTTTTTTTGCTTCATATATATAGCAATTGAAGTAACCAATTAAGGGAGACAATAAGAGTTTTTTTAATCCTCAAATGTCACCTAATCAGTATGCAATTATATCATCTTGATTTGGATCTCAGCTTCCTTCACCATTATCTGGCAATGCTTCTTCCCATGCACCAAACTTCCAACTCATACCTCAATTTTTTAACATGGGAATCACACTGGTTCTTGCAAAATGGCATCTTTACAATATAATATAGTTCATAGTCAGAAATGCATGCATATTGCATTGTAATGGGAGCATTTTGTCTGGAGGAAGAGAGGAGCTGTTTTGTAGCATAATTAACTTCCACTCTATGAAATTGTCTCCTTACAACAGGACATATCAAGGGGCAAGAGAAGTCTTTGATCTTCAGCTACTGTTATATATTGTTTACTTGTTGGTGGCGATGTTTATGCAGTGTCCCCAGCTAGATATCTATCAGTTTCTGTTACCATTTTGTATGTTATTAGTTGCCTGTCTCATTAACACGTGAAAAACTAATTGATGCACATTGGTTTGTAGAAGTTCACATTCAAAATAATACTTTTTGCAGTCTTTTTTTTTTTTTCTCCAAGCGGAGGTGATTAATAATTGAGGTGATTAATAATTCTTTTAACCGTACTTTTATCCTTGTGATTTGAAAATTAGAAGGACAGATCAAAATACATGTATACTTTGCTTTCTTGCCATTTTTATAAGAGTAAAGATCGTCTCACACTAAACCAAAAAATTGGAAGTTGTAGGCCTATGAAACAACTATGAAATTGAAGGGATACTGCATTTGGATGTATGTGGAGTTGGACAAGGAAAAAAAATTGAAGGATTAATATGAAATTTCTTAGGCATCTCAACCATATGATGATGTAGGCCTATGTCTTCATTATATCATTTGATACTAATTACTAATCCTAATTCCAAAATAGAAGTGGAAGCAAGCGTTCATGCTATTAGCCTATGTTGAATATGGCTTATATGTTATTAAAGGAGGACAGTTTCCGGAGCATAACGAGCGGTACAGGGGTAATGTTGTAATCTGTATCGTTATAAATAACTGCTTGTAACCCAATTTGGAATATAGTGAAAACATCTGAGCCGTCATAGCTCCGGGGTCGTTGGCACAATTGGCCGAATCTTGAAAACAAATCTCTTTGTCTTCTCTGTGTTTATCGCTTTTACTTTAGATTCAGTATTGCTGCTACAACAACCTACTTGAGCATGTTGTTTGGCATCTGAAACTTGTCTAATAATACTCGTATATACCAAGCACTAATCAAGATTTTTTTGGGTCTAAAACTCTAAATATGAGAAATGTGGATTATTTGAAAACACCTTCCTCTCTAAGAGATTGTTATCACTAAAATCAACGATCTAAGGTCATTATTTTAACCTTAGATGCAGATAAAAAAGCACCATTGATAACCATTAGCAAGGATTAGTTTATATATCGTGGTATGTTTGCAATGCATAAGTTTGGGAGCTATGTTTTACAGCCACAACAAAAAATGGTTTTCAATTTGAAATGGAATACGCATCAAAGTGCCAAAATTATGCCAAGTCATACGTGCAAAGAAAGAGTCAAAGAGGGGATAAACAGTAGATGTAAGAGAAAAAAGATAGAGAATGATTTTTTCTTCTTCTAAAGCTAAACATTAGAAGCCAATTTCATTAACATGACATAATTACAAAAACATCCATGCGGAATTGTACAACTTAGTGATTGAGGATGTTAAGAAGGGAGACTCTAATCCTAATAAACCGTTTGAAAAGAGCTTCAAGTGCTTCCACAAAGTCTTGAACCACAGACTCCAAATCTTCCAACTGCTTCTGCAAATGATTGACATTGTCACACTTTCTTGTCATGTGAAACACAAAAGACTGAAGTGCAGCATCCACATTGGAAAACTCATTCTGATCAGCATCTTGTGTGGAAGAAACCTTTTTGTTGTTGTTCATGAGCTTAGAAACCAAAGACCAATAGTTACTTGGCTTTGATTGTGCTTGTCCAGAGATAAAGATAAGCAATGACTCCAACATGGTAAGAGTGATCACTTCCACATCTTTCAAAAGGCTAACCAAGGTCACAGTTTGATGATCCTTATTGTTAGGAAACAATAACTTCCCTTTCCCTTTCTTCAATGTTGCCTTCAGAGTCTCCAAGGCTTTGAGGATTGCCTTCTTTACAACCTTCCTAGAGGCCAAGAATTTTCTTACCTCAGCTGTCACCTCCATTTCACCACCTCTTTTTCTTCTCATGATTGATTGAAGCTCACGTGCACATTCCTTTGTATGAATTAGAGCATCTTTGGCCACAGTACACACATCTAAGAGCCTTAGAGACCCATCCAAAAGCTCATCCACCCATTTCTCTTGACACTCTTGGACTAGGACTTGTTGAGTAAGGGGAAGTTGAACTAGCTTCTCAACACAATCATGTAAAGTCTGCAAAAGGGTTAGTTTGTGGCTGAAGAACAATGATGATGAAGAGGTATTTCCCCCATCTGAGGCCTCTAAACTTCCCAAGTGTTGATTGCAATGTAGAATGAGAGGGTGTGGTGGACATGGCAAGCTTTTTGAGCGAGGTTGGTAATGTGATGTTGGGCTAAAAGGAGTTTCTGGGGCTGCCATTTTTTCTCAGAGAAGAGGGAAAAAAAGGCTCTTTGGATTTACCTTCTTTTCCTTTGAGATTAGTTGCATATATATTGGGAGTTCAATAGACAGAAGGAATCAAGTATCAACAAAAATCCATAAGGGCTAACTGATTTAGATTCAGATCTATTGAGAATCTCAGTAATGTTAATGCAATGTCTCTTGCACAGGAACACTCCAACTCAGTACTTATATATATATTTTTTCCTCTTAACACACGCTTGCAGTGAGTATAGTAATGATCACATTGGTGTTCTCAACTCACGAGTGGCATTGCAAGGTCTTTCTTCAGCTGCAATTAATGCATGTATAAAATTATGTTTTTGGCAAATAGAATAAACTTAAATGTATTTATCCAAAAAAAAAACTTAAATGTAACTCATCAGCTGCATTGAATCATGTGAATCATTTTTGGGTTATATAAATGAACTATTTGTACAGATTGAATTAGTTGTACATATTAGCAACTACTAATTGGCTTGCCCCTCATTATAGGAAGACAAAAATCACGTTGTTCATTGAATTTTCAGCTGATCATAAAAATAAAACAACATGTGCAGGCACTTAATTTTGATAATTGTTTAATTATCAACCTAACTCCACTTGTAATCTTGACAGCGTTATGGATTCAAATTGACTTTGAATCCCATGTGGGCATAATAGTTTATATGGAGAGGTTTCTAATTGCTAATGCTACTCCACCTCCACTCCCTCTATTCCATCATTCATTTTATTTTGTTTTATTATAGAGATGGGAAATAAATAAAACTTCATTAAGAGATAAGAATAGAAACAAGGTAATCAAACACTTTGTCAAACTGGGTTTGAAATAGTCTATGGAATTTGTGGTTTCATTAAAGAAAATAAGAAAATGTCATTCAACTTTGGTTGACAATTTGGCATATCAAGTTGTTCAAGCATTGCAATGAAAAAGGTTTATTTTTACCTTATCTTTCTTTTTAAGATTTGCTTGGTTGAATGCGTGGACAATAGAAAAAATTAAAAAATTTAGAATCAAAATAACATCATACTTAAATGGATCTCCATATTTCGAGGAATTAGACTCCGAAGTTGTGCGTGGAGAGGACCCTGGGCAACAAAAAGATAACGTCATACTTACTAGTACAATAAAAATATGAGAAAATTAAAAATACTGTGAATTCGATTGGAAGTCATTTTTAACCTTTGCACTATTTTTCACATTTTCACTTTCTTCTATCTATTCAATTAAGTAAAAACAATTCTCACAGAGGCGAGCATTTGCGAAAAAAATAAAGAATAGAGAAGTAGAAAAGAAAACAAATGGAAGAAAAAAACTGAAAGATGAGATATGAATGAAACTTAGTAAAGGGGAAAAAGAAACAGATATAGAGTAGCTATAATTTGATCCTTAGATAACATTAATTTGTGTACAAATTTTAATCACATTAATGTACAAATGTGAGACAAAAATTGAATTTGGGAGTCCACATTTAATATTTAGATTTTTTCCCCCCCTAACTATTGGCTGAAGATGTTAAGAAGGGAAACTCTTGTTCTAATGAGTTGTCTTGAAAGGTGCTCAACACCTAATTCTAGATCCTCAATGCAACTCTCCAAATTTTCCATATGGCTTTGTAAATTCTCAACAGATGAAGGCTTGTAACTGATGAGAGATTGCAAAGCTGCATCCACATCTACAAACTCATTTGTGTTTGATTCTTGAGAGTCACAATTCACTCTTGCTGGCAGCATAAACTTGGAGATTGTTGACCATCTGCTCTTCTTTGATTGTCCCTTGGTGTCAGAGACAAACAACAACAAAGACTCCAATGACCTCACAGTGACTGCTTCTGCTTCTTTTAAGATGCCAAGGATAGAAAAAGTCTCTTCGTCTTTGTTTGAAGAAGAAGCCATCAACTCAATTTTCATTCTTTTCAAGTTGCCTAAGGCCTTTTGAATTGCCTTCTTCATCTTCTTCCTAGATGCCAAGTATTTTTCACCCTCAACTGTGAATTCAGCTCCAGCACCTTTCCTTCTAATAACAGACTGAACCACATGCATGTGTTCCTTTGATCTCAAGAGGCAATCTTGGGCTGTGCTACAAATATCCACAAGCCTAAGAGACCCTTCTAATAGTTCATCAACCAACTTGTTGTCACAGCATTCTAGTGCCAAGGCTTGTTGGGCAGTTGGCAATTGGAGAAACTTTTCAGCACAGTCATGCAAATCCTGCAAGCCAATTAGTTTGTGGCTCATTGAGGATGATGACAAAGATGTGCTGGTGGCTTCTGAATCCTTCAATCTTTGTAAATGCTCCTGGAATTGTGATACAAGGGGGTGAGGTGCAGAGGGTAAACTTTTGCACCTAATGTGAAGAGAGCTCTTTGTGATTGCTTCCATTTGCTCTTGTCAGAAAAAGACCAGAGGGCTATAGGAGTAGGAGATGATATGCACAATTTGTTCTAAAGTCTGAGTTTTAGTGGTTGGAATCTGCTCCATATATAGCAAATGAAATTTGAAGGAGACATGTACAATTTCTTTTCTCTTAGATGTCATTGAGTGGGGAAGCAATTATAGCATCTTGATTTGAATCACAGATCTTAAGCATAGTATTTTTTACTCATGTTTTCCTACTCACCAGGCTTCCCAACTCACCCCTATAATACTTAACTTGGGCATCACATGGTTCTTTGAAAAATGGCATCTTTGCAGGTTGCTGATATTAAATATTCAAAACTTTGTGGAGTCATGCATTGTAGTGGAAGGTTTTGTCTGGAGGTGGAGGAACTGTTTCTACTTTTAAACAGCATTCAGTCTGAAAACTTGTCTCCTCAATTAAGGGCAAGATGGATCTTCAGCTTGAGATATGAATACACACCACAAACAAGTTGCTGGCACCATACAGTATCTGATGAAAAGGAAGTTGCTGCGCTTGGAGAACCCACCTTGGAAAAGCTAGCTAACCAAGGGGAAGAACCAAGAACTTATATACCCCATTGAGCAGCCTATGCTACCCAATGTGGGACTTGGGCACATACCCAAGTCCCTATCATTTATTCTGTATCCTAAGAGGAGGTGAGGTGATTAATTATTCCTTAGGTCTTTTCTCTTTTAGCTGAGAACAGAAAACATGTAACATATAGCATTCAAAGATAAAAACCAATCAATACAAGATACAGAAAAATAAAGGGCACCAGAAACAAGCTTGTGTTCCTCGGAAACCTCCACCAACCAGCCTACCAAAATACTCCTAATATCAACATTTATTAAATTCATAATTTTATATACTATCAGAAAGACAGAAGCTGTGGACCTGTGGCTTTGGTTGAAGGATCATCATCAATTAATGGAGTTGGGAGTGGGACTTGTTCAAATACAGTTAGTTTTTAAATTAAATACTCAAATTGGTCCTCCAAAGATACATGAGATATCAAGTTGGTCTTCCAAAGATTTTTGACATCATGTGTAAAATAAACATAAATTTGGGACCAAATTGATGTCCAAAAACGGACTAAACTAATGTTTATTATAAACATGCAAAAACCATATTAATGTCAAAAAAATTTGGATGCTAATGCCATATGATGATATACTGCTCAACTACAACGAAATTGTAACCATCTTAACCATCTTGTGTCTTACCCTCTCTTTTTTGTGTGTGTAAGAAAAATAACTTCTGTTTAATTAACACAGTAAGAGAACATATATATTTGGAGCAACCCTTTTCCCCCTTTTTCTTATCAGATTATTAAGCTTGCAAAATGGTCAAAACTTGCAATTAAAAATTGTACACATTATATATTCACGTCATTTGACAAACTTTTATCATAAAATATAACAGGTACATAATACATTATCTACAACTGTATACAAGATGCTATATATGTTGCAAAATTTATGATGCCTTCATTCAACTAGTGATTGAGGATGTTGAGAAGGGCAACTCTGATTTTGATTAAACGCCTAAACAGTGGTTCAAGTCCTTCTTCAAGGTCTTGTATGCAAGATCCCAGTCTCGCCAACTTGTCATTGATGTCATTTGACTTGCTTGCATTGTTGAATGCAAAGAACTGCAACGCAGTGTCCACTTTTGCAAACTCATTCTCATCATCCACTCCTTGTGAGTAATTGGATACCCTTTTGCTATGCATTAGCTTTGAAACCAAAGACCAGCTGCTTCGTTTCGATTGTGTTCCGGAAATGAAATTCAACAATGACTCAAATATGGAGAAAGTGATCACTTCAACCTCTTTCAACAAGCCAACTGAGGCCACAGTTTGATAGTCTTTGTTGGTCATAGAGAGGCTGCATTTATTTGCATTATTACCTTTCAAATTTTCCAAGGCTTTGAAGATGGCCTTTCTCACCACTTTCCTTGAGGTCAAGAATTTCTTAACCTCTACTATGAGCTCCCCTTCGCCTCGCCTTCTTCGCCTTATAATCGATTGTAGTTCGCGGATGCACTCTTTTGTGTGAAGTAATGCATCTTTGGTTGCTGTGCATGTATCTAGGAGCCTTAGGGACCCTTCCAAGAGCTCATCAACCCATTTCTCTTGGCTTTCCTTGACAAGTGCTTCTTGTGTGAGAGGTAGTTGAACCAACTTTTCAACACATTCATGCAAATCCTGAAGGCCATTTAGTTTGTGACTGAGCAATGAGGAGGAGGAGGTGGCCTCAGAAGAAGCTACTCCTAATCTGGCTAAGTGTTCATTGCATTGTAGAATCACAGGGTGTGGCTTAGAGGGCAAACTATTAGAACGAGCATGGTTATGAGTTTTGAGGTTCAATGGAGAGACTTCCATTTTTTTCCTTAACAAAGAAAGAAAAGGGTGTTGAGGTTGAATATGTGCAATTGAGTTGCCAATTTTGATATCCTTCCTTGGCTGTTGATCAATAATATATATGGGATAGGAGAAGGTGTGAATCTCATCTTAACAAATATAATTATTTGCTATCTGATCTAGATATCTCTACAACTCATACTCCTCTTTTTTTTATTACTTCTTTCTATTTCTAATGATTCTGTAATCATGTTTGGCCTATATTTTTTTATGGTTCATTGTATCTTTATTATACATTGCACGAGGGACATTGACATTGCTCTAGGAGTTGCCATTGACGTAATTATATCTTGTCTTTTGTGAAGAATTATTTTATTAAAACATGCAGCTAGCAAGTTGAACAAAAGCTCCAGCTTACTAGGCATGCGTCTCTTGGTAATTAATATGAGTAACTGCCAATGATTATGCTATCATTCTAGCACTTTTTACGAACAAGCTCGTGGTGATTGACTTGGGTTTTCGTCCCCTTTGATGCCATGAAAGAAATGCAATTGCCTTGTCTTCAATTATTACTCCTTTCTTCCCTAGTTGTATGTTTTGGTTTAAACGAAAAATAACACTATTGTCAAATGAAAGTGAAGTGGAATTATGTGGAAGGTACTGAAACATTATTGTCAAATAATTTTTTTTTGGTTTAAATACCTTTTTCGTCCCTACAATTTAATCCTTGTAATCATTTGTTTTACAAGGATCATAAGAAATTTTTTTTTTACAGGGACGAAAAATAAAACTCGGTCATTTTGCAGGGACGAAAAAGGTGTTTAAGCCTTTTTTTTGTAGCATTAAGTTTGAGTTCTGGCGGTGACAGTGTGTATACAGATTTTGCTGTGCTGTCAGAGAGATTTCATGACTTGAGGAAAGTTCTTATTGATTTGATTGTTCTCATAACAAGAAGACAAGCATCACATCGTTCATTGCATACCAGCAAGTGAAATTTGAGTTCATGACTTATAATTGAGGGCAATGATATGTTTTGATCATTGTTCAACAACCAATCTAATCAGCTTCATATTGATCCAAAAAAACCACGTGGGGTTCAATACCTGAACCAAGTCTACAGCGTGGCTAGATATAATATGCATCATGCCTAGAAACGTGAAGATTATAATTAGACAAAAACATTTATATTCAGGTAAAAGAAAACAACTAAGATTGTTATCCAAATTAAACATTCATCCTCATAATTTTAGTCTCTGAGGAGTTAAATTCATTTTAGCCATTGATGCCTCAAGTTTGAGGAAACAATTTTTTTCAGTTTCATGTACAAATCTTTAAAAACAAAAAATAGATTAAAAACAATATGACAATTTTGTAATAATTAAAAGTAAAAGTGAAAAATAAAAACAGAAAATGTTTTCTCAAAATAAAAGAGCCCTTAACTCTTGTGGTTCTATTTGTTTCCAAACAAGACTTAAAATCTCTAAAAAGACAAATAAATTTATTTGAGGGAAGGATGGGGAGAGTGGGGGAAAGAAGGATAAATATAACAGCAAGCATTTGAGTATTGGATAATATGTAATCATTAGCAAAATCCTCAATTTACATTCATGTACAAATATGTGACACTGTATCTACATAAATGTTTGATGGGGTAAAATTGAATTTAGTGATTATATATGTTGAGAAGGGAAACTCTGGTTTTAATAAGTTGCCTTTCAAGGCGTTCAATTCCTGCTTCCAGATCCAGAATGCACAACTCCAAATTTTCCATGTGTTTTTGAAAACTCTCAACAGATATATCACTGCAGGAGGGCTTGTGAAAGAGAGACTGTAATGCTTTGTCCACATTCTCAAATTCGTTCATGTTTGATTGATCAGAATCGCAACACACTCTTTTAGGCTGCATCAACTTGGAGACTATTGAAAACCTTCTCTCCTTTGGTTTTCCTCTTGAGCCAGAGATAAAAGAAAACAAAGACTGTAGTTGAATCAATGTGACAACTTCAGCTTCTTTGAAGTTACTGATAATAGACAAGGACTCATCTTCTGTGTTTGAAGTAGTCAAAATGAGACCCTTCTTAAACCTCTTGAAATTTTCCAAGGCTTTCTGAATTGTCTTCTTTGCCTTCTTCCTTGATGACAAGTATTTGCCACCCTCAACTTTGAATGCCGTTTCGCCCCATCTCCTCCTTCGAACCGTTAATTGAAGCGCGTGTACGCTTTCTGTTGATTGTAGAAGGACATCTTTGGAAGTACCACAGATATCCAGGAGCCTCAGAGACCCTTCTAGCAATTCATCAACACATGTTTTGCAGGATTCTTGTGCCAAGGCTTGTTGTATAGTTGGCAAGTGAAGAATCTTATCAGTGTAATCATGCAAAGCATGCAAAGCGTTGAGTTTCCAGCTTATTATCGATGAGGTTGAGGAGGAGGTGGAAGTAGCATCAGAAGCCTTCAATCTTTGCAAATGCTCATCATATTGTGAAATGAAAGGGTGAGGCACAGATGGCACACTACTGGAACGACAATGCAGAGACGTGTTCATGTTTGTAGTCAAAAGTCAACACAGCCAAATTCCTTCCTTAGATGATGATGTAGAGGTGCTTCTTTAAACGCTGGTATCCTTCTACTACCATATTCTCCATATATATATATAGTCAAGTTGTTGAGGGAGACAAAAGGAATATATTCCTCTCCAAGTGTCACAAAGTTGGCATAGAATATCATCTCATCTTGATATGATTCTTTAGGACAACTTGGTACTGTCTGTGAACTGCTTCCTTCACACCATGCTACCCAGCTCATTGCCAATTTTCAACTGATGGAATCTTCAACACACGGGGCTATCTGTGAGCGCATGCATGCATTTGACAAGCTAAAACAAGTACCTGATATTAAAATTCAAATGGTGCACTTAACTGAGGACTAGAATCTGGAGCTAGCATAGAATTCGGATCTCTTGTCTAGAGCAAAACAAGCCCTTCTTATTTGTTTATATACATTTTTTGTGCTGTTTACAAGCCACTATAACATCTTGCCTCCCTTTAACTGGCACATGTTATATCAAGGTTGGCAATGTTTTTCATTTGGAACATAACTAACAGTTGGTGATATGTTGGAACTATACCTTTTCAGGTGATGCTTGATGCTTGTTCCCAAACCAAAGATCACTCACAAACTATTAACTAAGTATGAGATGATTATAATTGCCATTGTTTAACAAATATATATATATTTCTTTTCTCATTTTACATGAACTCCTGGAAGCTGCTACTCTGCCTCTGCCAGATTGTTTACAGCCACTATACATTACTTTTCTGGTTGGTTGCACAGACAATGTTTAGATGCCTTGCTTGCAGGATTCATTGTAACAGCATGTTGCTACGTTGCTAGATTGGTATCCTTGATCCCTTAGGATTTGGACATATTAGAGGACTGTGAATTCAATGTACTCTAAAAAGTACAGAACATAAACGGAAACTGTACAAGGGAAGCATGAACATGAATAGGTCCGGATGCAATTCAGAGGTAAGCACTGCAATCTTGACAAAAACTAGATATTCCACATCATTAAAAAAAGGGGGGGAAATCTTAAATTGTGTTTTCTGAAAATATATCTTTATTTTTAATTTAAGAAATTGTCTTCACATACATCACAAGGATGTCAATTGTGGAGTCCATGAGACCACCTTAAGACCCACCAGACATTTTCTTACCTGCATAATAATTTTCTACATTGACTTCACAAGCTTTTAAGAGATAAGGAAGAAAAATTGGTAGACATTGGTAGCTAATTTGCTAAATTGTAAAGACGTTGGTAGTGTTTGGTAGACTAACAAAAACAATTAAGTTTGCTTATGTGTTCAATCATTATTATAGTAACAAACGTAACATTTTTATAATTATTATTATTAATTATTAATACTATTAACAAAAATCAATCACTCAATGAAAATTAAAAAAACAACGGAAGCACCCTTTAACTGTTATAGAACAATGGTAGATGATATTCTAATATTTGCATCTCTAGATACTTTATCAGAGATAAATATTGTCAAGACAATCGAATGCATGTCAAGGAATAGACCCACTGTTTCCATTAGCTGCGATAGATTATACATTATACAATTATTCAAATTCCATTTCAAACTTAAAAAGCGTGCCAATATTCTTTCGTCGTTCAATAACATTAATGACACCACTAGGAGTCTACGGTAACAGGCAAGGACCTTCAGTTTGCATGGGAAAGTTTATCAAATTTTCAACCTAGTGTTTTTGCGAACTGTTCCTTAAAAAATTGTCTTCAAATAAAAAAAAGTTGGCAAATCATAGTTAACAAAACAAAAAGGCGCAACACAACCGATTCAGAAGTTGGTTGTCAATTGGTCTGGATTTCAAAATGAAACTCCACATTAGCAACTCAACTGAATAAAACAAGTCAGAATCAAAGAACTGCCAGAATACCAAAATCGGTAATAGATGGTTGGATGCCAAAATTAACAAGGATACAAAATGAATCTCAACCCATGGATTCAGCAAGAATCTAGAACGGATACAAGCTAGCACAATGTGCATCTCCACATCTCAAAGTTGAAAAGAAAATACTTAGCTAATCCTTTCTACCAATACCCGACAAGCTATGATGAGTACTACACCTAGGTGTTTGTAGCCCTGGTGTAAATCTGCTGACTTGCATGGGCAGACACCATCCTGATTGAACCTCTAGCCATCAATTCTCTTATAGCCTTCCTTGCAAGTGATCCATTAATCTGTAGAGGCATGCAAAACGATGATAATTTATTTATTTATAAATATATTTTTGGGATAGAACGTTACTCATGTAGTGCTCATGCAATGACAATTGTATTGGACTTAAATGCATGTGCAAGCACATTAGAATCACTGAATTTTTTTTACACAATGACAGATGTTAACATTAGAATGACGACACCTTTGATAGGCACACATATCAAACATGAATGTATCTGTAATCTGTTGCAAAATGATAGACACGTTTTAAGCTACTTAAAATGCATTAGGAAAACATGTGGTATTGTAGAAATCTAAGTGTAAAAGCAAAGGCACAGCCACACAAAATGAAAATAAGAAATCTAGGGCCTGTTTGGTTTGAGATAACATTTTTGTTTTCACTTTTAAAAACAAACCGCCACATTGTTTTCACTTTTCTCCTATTTTCAAAGACTTGTACAGGAAACTGGAAAACACAAACAAACAAAAAAATTGTTTGCACTATTTCTTGTATAAATCTTTGAAAGCAGAGTGAAAACAAAGTGGTGGTTTTGTAATTAAAAGTAAAAACAAAAAATGTTTTCACAAACCCATGCCCCTAAATTCTCAGCCACAACTACAAGTACATATTGTCCTGGACATGCAACCATCTGTTAAAACCTAAACAGATACACAAAACTTGTAATCCTAAAAGTGTACCAATCTGTTTAGTAGTGAATAGTGATTTCTATCCTCATAAACCAACAATCTTTTAATGGGCAATTAGCAAGAAAAGTTTAATGCAGCAAGATTCTAACCATAGGACAATGAACATGCATCAAAACAACAACATATACGATTTCTCATCAATATGAATAATCTATACCACAAAATAACAAAAGGCAGTATTGCAGTAACAGAAGAGATACCCTCAAACGATCAGAGAGAATGGAAGGAGTGATGAGTTTGTATTTGGGTGCTTCAGAGAGGAGCTTGTCGTAGGTGGCCTGATCAAACAGCACCATGTTATTCACCTTCTCCTTCTGCTTTCCCTTGCTCCACTTCTGTTAAAACACAAAAACACGACCACAACAACATCACACACCCATCTCTCATTGTTTTGATGACAAAATAATGCTTGTTTGAATTAGCTTAGTTCAAAAAAATAATGGATTTTATTTCAGCTTTCAGAGAGACTTTCTGAAAAAATAAGGAATTATTCTACTGAAATTAATCTTTGCCAAACATGTTACATTGTTTGGATCAGCTAATTGAATAAATAGTCACTTGCGGGAGCTTTGAAAAGAAACTATTATTTTCCGAAAATCATTGGCCCCAAAAGATGCATCTAAGCTCTCATATTCACTATTCATTGTAGATGTAAAACAAAGCTAACAGCACCAACACAGGATCACCCCCACAGACAGAGCTACTATAATTACTTTCAGAAGAAAATAAAAACACCAAACTTCAATGAGGATGACGAACCTTCTTCTTCTGCTTGCCACCACCAGATTTGGCGGGCTTGGAGGAAGGTGGGGGAGCTTTGTCCTTCTTTGGAGCCTGCAAACAATGACCCACAAAGCCAGTTAGAGAGATGAGTATCAAAAGTGAGGAAATTTAACAGATGCACGCGGAGATAGTACACACCATGAAATCAGTTCAGAGAAGGGTAACGTCTGAGGCAGAGGCAGAGGCGCGCGTATATATCTACTATATATCTATGAACAATGGAGCTGATCAGAAACCCTAGTGTTTTTATAAGAGACATGTGATATTGGATTGGTTTCTTTTTTTTTTTTGGTCCAAATTGGATTGGTTTCTTTAAGCTACGTCGTTTTGCCCAGCCTTCTAGTCAAGCAGGCCTCAGTGTAGGCCCAATAGGTTGAAGCCTTGCGGCCACAAAAAAGTTACTGGGCCCATACTAAACACACCCCTTAATTTACTAGCCACACCCCTCCCATTTTTAATTGAAAATCCTATAACACCCTCACTAGGGGTGGAAATAGGCCAGGCCATGTGGCCTGGCCTATTTAAGGACTGGTCTGGCCCAACTTGCTTATTAAAAATGTTAGACTCGGGCTTTTTAAAAAGTCAATTTAGTTAAATAGGTCCGGTTTGGACCTATAAAAAAGCCTATTAGGCCAGCCAATTTATATATATAAAATAAAATATAGAATAATAATATAATAAAAATAAAATATAATGAAAAATAGGTCTACTTATTTATTTATTTGTGAAGGCTTAGAAGCCTATTTATCAGCAGAAGCCTACTAACCTTTTTATCATTATAGGCTTACAAACCTATTTACAAGTAAAGGTGTAATAGGTGGAAGCCTATTTAAAAGTCTTATTGAAATGTAGGCTTTTAAACAAGCTTGTAGGCTAGGTCAGACTTTGAAATATGTCAGGTCTTAAAAATTGGCCTATATCAGGGTAGTAAACCAGGCTCATGTCTTAAGATTTCAAAGTAGGTCAAGTCCAAGCCTTACAAAGTCTAGCCTGGTCTGACCTATTCCCACCCCTAACCCTCACTATTCTCTCCCTGCCAAATTTTCTGAAAAAAATCCCCCCACACCTGCAAAATAACGAGCCTGGAGAACTTACCTAAAATCCAACCTCCTCCAACTCGCTAATCGTAAGCATTAATACGCAGGCAAAGAAGAAATATTTGTTGATGGGGCAAAATACCTCCACAATCTTTTTGAAACCTAGAGCTAGAATGGAGCCAAAAAATTGTAATTGTGTGGAGAATAATAATAAAAAATTATGTTTCAAATATTATTACCATCCCCAAACATAACTATGCATGGTCCATGATCCAGTTTGTATAAAAACAATGTGTTATCTGTAATATCCATTTCTGCGATTAACTGTTTAATGTTGTCTTATATGAATTTGTATGAGATAAATATTTTGATATTTATCTTTAGCTTAAAAATAGAATTTAAATATGCATGTGTTAAGAATACTTCTGAAAACAAACAATTTTCAACTACCGTTAGGTCTAGTTACAACATTTGTTTCCTTATTTTTACCGTCCTTATTCTATTGTATATGAATTTTTGTGACATAAATATTGTGTGATTTATTTTTTGCTTAAAATTAGGAATAAAATATACATATTCCAGAATACTTCTGAAATGGTAATTTTTTAATCAACGTAGAGTTTTTTTTACAGAAAACGGTTTACGTCTAATTGACGGAAGTAAATTTAAATAGCTTGAGTATGTCAAATAAACCCAAAAAATAAACTTCTTTCACAAAAGTTGGTTCTTTTAATATTTTTGATTTTCTAAAATTTTTCTAAAATTTTTCTGAAATTTTTGAAAAACTTTCAAAAAATTTCGAAAAATACGCTAAACAGAAACGTATAGCGTCAAAATTTTGTTTTGTAGGTATTATTTTCGTATCAAATGTCCACAAGTATTTTAATTTTTAATTATTTTTTTTATGATTTTAGAAATTATTTCTATGTAGGTTTCGAAAATCCTATTTTACGGCATTTTTCAGGGTTATACCTGCGAAAAGGCAAAAACCGAAGATATTGCAATGCTAATAAATCTCAGAAATGATGCCACGAAATTATTTAAAGCTATTATGGCATTTTCTAGCATTTTCATTGGTTCTCACCAATTAAATTAAATTATTTCAATTTTTGATTTATGAAAAGTTCATTTTACCCTTGTTTTTCATCCTTTTTGATGCAAACCCTAGGGTTACTTTGGTAAAATCACTTCTCCCCTTTTTATTATCAGCTTGGCTGCCCATCTTCAGCCCATAAAGGATCTAGGAGCTTCCCAAAGCTCCTAGGAAATTTTGGTAAGTCATGGTTTTGAAACTAAGTAAAAACTAAGTCTTTTTATTCAATGGTTTCACTTCTCTTTCCTAAGGCATAGTTTTGATGAAACCATAAGCTTCCCAGGCCCTCTTGGCTGCGCCCCAAGCCCTATAAATAGGGAGGGAGTGCTCTTCATTTTTCTCACAATTCACTTGAAGCATTTCACTCAAAATCTCTTTCTTTCCTTTGTTATTTTCTTTGATTTTCCTAACCAACCTCTTGTGTTTTTGTGTTGTGTTCTTAGTTGTTCTTCCTTGTTCTTAAGGTTAAGGTAAGGGAAAAATCTTCTAAAGTTGGTTTGATCTTGTTTTGATGAGTGCTTTTGTGTTTTGGATGTTTAAAGCTTTAATTAAGTGTTGTATGCTTTGTATATTGTTTTGATGCTTGGATTGCTTCGTACTTTGTTTTGTTTGGTTTGTGATTTCATGATAAGCAAAGTTATGATGCCAAATTTATATATGAAATTTAATAATTGAACTGTTACACTGGCGAAATTTTAAAGGCTTAATCACTTAGTAAGCTATGCATCCGTCCGTAAAATAAAAATGTCGTATTTATCGCTTTATCTCTTCTCCCTTGATCAATATCGATGGCCAGGTCCCCATTTTGATCTTCTATTTAAATTTTTGTTATCTCTTCTCTGTTGATCAATACCGGTGGCCAGGTCCCCATTTTGATCTGCTATTTAAATTTCTACTATCTCTTCTCCCTTGATCAATACCGGTGGCCAGGTGCCCATTTTGATCTTTTATTTAAATTTCTGTTATCTATTCTCTCTTGATCAATACCAATGGCTAGGTGAATACCCCAGTGCCGAGACGAGTCGTATACCCGGCTTGGATAAATCTGACTGACGGACCTATTTCATGATATGGTTGAGATGCGCATTACCGAAAGGTTTTCAGAAGTTCAAATTGGACTATCTGGTTATTCTGTTAAGTCTTGTCGCAGACCTATCGCTCAAAGGTGTTTGGTGGGAAAAGTCTCCTTGGAACAACACATCGGTGTAATTTCAAAGAAATAGAAGTGTCATGCATAAATATTACTGTGATTGATGATATATCTGTGGTTGATGATATACCTATGGTTGATGATATATTCTGTGATTGATGATATGTTCTGAGTATACCTTGGTTTATGGCATTTTATTGCTAAGTGCAAATTGTAGTTATGCGATTTGAAATTGTGATGCATAAGTGTTTGTGTGTATTTTAGTGTACTGTTATTTTTGTGTTTTGAGAGGATTTTCACCCTTGCATACTTTCCATGTTGTGTTGGTATGTGGCTGAGTAGATGACTGATCATCAAAGTGGGTGGAGTCCGGGACAACACTTTAGGGTCCAACCTCTAGAGGCAGACGGGATAGAGTGGAGGCGTATACGCAGTATGCTACCTTTAATGGGTATGTACTTATCACAGAACGTAGGGCCGATGGACCCGAGATAAGGACAGTACGTAAGGTCCTTGACTTTACACTACCTGTACGATGGATAAGGGACATGGTCCAGCAAGCGAAAGATGAGACAGGAAGGAGCGAAGCGCCAGCCCTTGACGCACCGTTTATATCTTATTCATCTGGGTAGTTGTCAGAGATTGAACCTGATTTTCATATTACTTAGTAGTTTTTTATTTCTGTCATTTTCTTTTAGTTTTCTTAGAGTTTCTACATCTTTTTGATATACAATAGTTTGTAGAAAACTCCACACTTGTACTGAGACAAGCTTTTTGGTTACACATATATGAGGAGATTACTTTCACATTAGTGTTCTTTACTATTTACTATTCCTGTTTTATCACACAATGAACTTAGACTGTATTCCCCATTCTTCTCATCTTTTAAAAAGACAAAAATTTTACCCACATTTTCGGAGAAAGATTATCAAGTTCTATCAAAATATTTTCTAAGTTACTTCGAAAATACTTGTTACTATAGTGTAATATCATTTTTGGAGAAAGAGTGTTACACTATCCCGACCAAGTTCAAACGAAACACTCCAATCTTCTTATCGTCAGTAGAATGAAAGCTACAAATCTTCTCCGAGTCAGTGGGGTCGCGGTGCATCAGTGGAGGGGAAGGAGAACGAAAAAACGAGTTAAGGTGAACATCAAGCTTTAGGAGTGGTCAAAGTATAAATTTAAAAAATACTTTTTAAATTTAAAATATGACCCCATGAACTAAAAGTGACAATTTTTCAAAAATGAGGGACTAAAAAGATGCGTTTTATTTTTGAGGGACTAAAAGTACAATTTTTCAAAACTGAGGCACTAAAAAAATGATTTTTGAAAATGAGGGACCAAAATCGAACATTAGTGATAAATGAGGGACGAAAAACATATTTAACCCTAATTTTAAAATTCAAATCAGATAAAGGTCCCGTTTTGATGCAAAAGCTCCCATTTTTAACTCTTGGAGAAATTAGTCTTACTTTGCACTTTTATTCTTCTCATTTATGTTAAAAATGAAAAGTTGTTAAATAGTCATTAATAGATAGGTAGGTGCTTATGAAGAAGTTAAAAAAGATAACTTTTAAAAAATGTAAAGAATAAAAGTTAATTTCAACTTCTATGAGAAATTATTAGTTAAAACACACATATTAGAAATGTTTATAGAGAAATTTATCAAAAAAATGTCTTGGGTCACAAATTCACTCCCCACTTCTACTAAAGTTGACCAATATTGTTGGGCTATTCCTTTTGGTTATAGACTTATAGTCATATATTTATCTATTAATTATATGGTCCTCCAATCCAAGCGTTTGATCCTTAGCCTTCAATGTGGGGGAATCAGTTTGGTAGCTACGAGCAGCAGAGAGAACAGACAAGTTATGCCCTGAAGCGGACACTTCAACTACTATATATGGTGCTCCTTGTCGTTTATGTTATCTGTAGGCAAAACCTGATGTTTAACAATACAGAATCTAGAACCACATCCAAAGGGAAACTCAGAAATGTCATAAGAAGCTGAGAATATTTTATCTAAACATTAATGTCGCATCGGTTTTTATATGAATTAATTTTTATGGCATTGATTCTTGTCCAATGAAGGCAAAAGTTGAATCCTCTTCCATTATTGGTGGGTCTGTTGGGGACAAAAAGGAGGAACGGGAATCATTGGAAAGCTTAGGCCTTAGGGGCCGTTCGGGAATATAAGAACAAAAGGCAAATTAATTAAAGCAAGGGCCCATGGCATTTCCTTACCGGCTAAGAATTATGAAGCGCGTGTTTAATTCAAAGCATAAAATCACGTTCCCAGATCTGGAAATACTATTTTGGGAATATTGTTTTTACTTATAATTCACAAATATGTTAGATTTTACTACCTCCGGTCCAAAATATAAACAATAAAGACACTTTTTTTTTGTCCAAAATATAAGCAATATTCATCAATTTCAAATAAATTAAATACTAGTTTTCCAATTATACCATTCATTTAATGTAATATTTATATTTACGAGAGACACCAAAGGGGGTATTTTTGGAAAAAAAAATTGAAACTAGTGAGTATTAATTACGATTATCACATTTTCAAAGCATTCATTGGTCTGTGTGTTTTGGTACTGTGTTGCTTATATTTTAGACCGGAGGGAATATGTCACATTACCTGTACCATAATAAGGTGGTTTAGTGATTTAAAAGAGAGATATAAGGATCTAAATAATAACTAATAAAAAAACTATGAGTTTAAATTTCTTCCACTAATGTAATATATTAATTTACTAATATTTATCTATTCACAAAAAACATTACCCGCATCATAAATAAATGAAAGAATCATAGTCACACACTGGCCACGTACCCCTTTGTTTTTTATGAAACAGGGGAGCTCACAAGCTGAGAGAGTAGAAACCATGGGAGAATACAACCGAAGCAGCATCAGCTAACAAGCCTATACATACCCTATAAATTAGAATTATAAATGATAAGAATAAGCGCTATATTATGCTCTTGTATATTAGCCGTTGCGAATCAGCGATGCCAATAATACAATGCCACATTCACAATGGACAAAATAAAAGATTTACGTTCGCTAAAAAAAAAAAGGCTTTATCATATATTTCTTCTGTGTGTCCACACACTAGTCATCAGCATCTTAATTATGCACAATGGACAAAATAAAAGGTTTAATCGCTGCTATAAGACATTGATGACATGATCATACAATCAATTCAATCGTGAACCAAATTCATGGTTTGGTCGTGATGAGACCGATGATTTAAGGGCTTTTTTTGTAAGAGTACCACTTTTGAAAAAATTAATTTTCTATTTATTATTATTATTTTTTAATTAAGTTTTTACTACTGTTTTTGTTTTAAGTGAGAAGTCCTATTTTCAAAATCGGGTTTCTCACTATATTTTTTTTTTTCAAAAATGCCTATGAGAAGTCCTATCCCCAAAACAGGACTTCTGAATACTTTTTTTTTTCAATTTTTTGTTTAATTTTGACGGTTTAGGGTTTAGTTAAGGTGGTTTATAGTGTTAGGTGGTTTGTGATTTTAGGGTTTAAGTGGTTTTAGGATTTTGGGGTTATTTAAATTAATTAATTTATTTTGTTTATTAATTCAATTTATTATTTAATAACTACTACAATTAAGTTAATTTAGGACTTAATAATAAATAATAATACAATAAAATGAATGGCGAGGTGGGTCGAAGTGTTGTTACGACAGAGTGAAAGCAACAGGGGGCTGAGTTGTTGGCGTGTAGTACGTCGTGGATGTCGTTGTGTGGGCATACTAGGTCCAACATCTGGAGGGTTCTATACATAACTGTGAGGGTCTTGCAGTTGTGGTGGAGTAGATAGGTACAATATGTGCCTCCTGTGTACAAGTTGGAAAACATCTTCAACGTTTACCACGAAGAGTTTAGTGTGTTGCCCAACGAAGAATATTGGCCAGAATATACTGGACCTCAAGTGTGCCACGATCCACAAATGCGGAGGCTACCACAGGGTCATCCACAATCTACCCGCATTTGCACTGACATGGATTAGGTAGAAAGGCGTCGTCACCCTAAAAGGTGTGGACTGTGTCGAAATGAGGGTTATAGTAGGAATAAATGTCCTAATTACAATCCTAGACATTCTACGCAGGAGTAAGAAATGTGGATCGTTGTACCCCTTTTATAATTCTAATGTAATCATTTTATTGTATTATTATTTACTATTAAGTTCTAAACTAAATTAATTGTAGTAATTATTAAATAATAAATTGAATTAATAAACAAAATAAATAAATAAATTTGAATAACCCCAAAATCTTAAAATCACTTAAACCCTAAAACCACAAACCACCTTAACTAAACTCTAAACCGTCAAAATTAAACAAAAAATTGAAAAAAAATAAAAAAAAAACGTGTTCAGAAGTCATGTTTATGGGATAGGACTTTTCATAGGCATTTTGGAAAAAAAAAAAAAAAACATAGTGAGAAGTCCGGTTTTGAGAATATGACTTCTCACTTAAAACGAAAACAGTGATAGAAACCTAATTAAAAAAAACAATAATAAATGACAAATTAATTTTTTCAAAAGTGGTACTGTTACAAAAAAAGCCATGATTTAAGAATCAATTCTAAACTGCTAAGTATTTCCAAAAACAAACAAAAAAAATTCTACACTACCGTTGAACTTATTATGAACTGTCAAAATCAGTAAGAATCGATCCAGTTCAATGCATGACATTATTCACAAAAAAAATTCATGTCGTCTTTAATCTTGTGTGTTAATTTCATGCTCAAGTTTTACCCACCACACTCAAATTTTTATATTTTTGAGTCAAATATGTTTTTAGTCTACGTGAATATCTATTTTTTTATTTTTAGTTTTTATATAATTTTTCTTCTAAGTTTGGTTCTTTATTTTTTTTTTTGAATTTAGTTCCTGCTATTAATTCGTTTTTGTTAATTGTTAATGTAGCAGACGGAATGCCAACTCAGTATATGCCACGTAGACAAGTGAGATGATTTGGCATCCACATGGACATGTGAGTGAGTCAGATATTATTTATTTAAATAAATAATAAAAAATAAAAACCTAAATCCCCAAAATTTAAACCCCATTCTGTAATCCCTCTTCTTCTTCTTCCTTCCTCCCCTTGTTCCCTGCGTCCGTGTTGTAAACACTCACCAAAAGACACACTGTTTTGTTTATGCAAGTAATACATGACGTTCTTGTTAAAAGGTTTATTGGGGGGTTGGCTTGTGTCAATTAGGTGAAAATGTTGCACTGTGTCTGGGTATTGAATTTGTGAAAAAGGAATAAGTTTCCCTGTTTATGTGTTGTAAGATTGAGACGACTACAGTGATTGGGTTTTGATATCAATTTACCCATGGAGTGCAACAAGGATGAAGCTTTGAGGGTGAGGCAAATTGCTGAAAGTAAATTGCAAATGGTGACTTTGTAGGGACATTGAAGTTTGCTACGAAAGCCAAAAGACTGTTTCCTGAGGTTCAGAACATTGCTCAGATCCTTACTGTCTGTGAGGTTTCACTGTGGTGCACAGAACAAATTATCTGAGTCTGACATGGACTGGTATGGAATTCTTCTCACTGATCAATTTTCCGAAGAAACAGTATAGGAAGCTTGCAATGCTACTTCATCCTGATAAAAATAGATCTGCTGGGGGCAGAGGTTGCTTTCAAGAGGGACGCAGGGAACAAGGGGAGGAAGGAAGAAGAAGAAGAAGAGGGATTACACAATGGGGTTTAAATTTTGAGGATTTAGGGTTTTTATTTTTTATTATTTATTTAAATAATAATACCTGATTCACCTGTCCATGTGGCCAAATCATCCCACTTGTCTATGTAACCTATGTTGAGTTAGCACTCCATCTACCACATCAGTAGTTAATAGAACCAATCTAACAGCAGAGATCAATTTAAAAAATGTGAAATAAACAATGAACCAAACTTAAAAAAAAAAATTATGTAAGGACTAAAAGTCAAAAAGTGAATATTTATAGGGAGTATTTTTTTTTCACCTCTATTTATTTCTCTCTCTTTTTACTTTATTTTTCATTATAATTCTTCTGATGTCTTTTATTTTTCTATCTCCTTTTTTCTTTCAAAATGTAAGAAGCGATAATTTTTTAAAATAATATTATTTAAATGTTTTTTTCTCCAAAAAAATGTCACACGAGATATCAAACAGCACTTACCGCAACAGAATAGAATGACATTCAAGCATCTATCTCCACTAACGACATTACTACGACAGGAGGGACTATGAGCAGTTGGAAGCATCTATCTCCACTAACTGTAGGCTTGGTAATGGGCCTGAATATGTGGGTATCCATCTGAACCTGCATTGACTTTGACGAGAAAAATCCGTTTTGACTGGAGTTGGGTTTGAGTTTTTTCCGCATTAAAAAATCGGGTCGAGGTCGGGGAAACTAATGTCCACCCCGAACCCGCCTGCACATTTATTTCACTTACAATATAATATTTAATGCATTAGTAATATAAAAATTATATTTTTAATAAAGAAAATTTATTTTTATTTCTTTATTTTCTCATTATTATTTATCTAACAAAATATATTAAAAAGTATTTTAAGAAATAGAGTATTGAAAATTTCTTTAATTATACCGAAACAAAAAAATTTAAAATAAAAATTTGGATTTCAAAATACTAGGCGCGGGGGGCGGGGCGGGGAAACCCGACCACCGTCGAGGGCGAGGATGGGTGTTAAATTTTCAACCCCGACCGAGATCGGGGGCGGGGCGGAGAAATCCAACCCCTATCGAGTGGGCGGGGATAGGAAAGGTAAAACCCGTCCCGCCCTATTGCCACGCCTAGACGGAAGGCATGTACAATTTATTTGAGGTTATTTATTGATATAAATATTTGTAAGAATATTTGATAGAGTTTATAAAATAGTTTATGACTAATTCATAAACTATTTTTGACTTATTTCATAAGCTTTTCTAAATAACTTATCAGAGCAGCTTTCAATTTATATGAAATCGGTTTAATTATATTTTTTTCGATTATTAAAATAGCTTATTTATAAATGATTATATAATAAATATTTATACTATAAATATTTAAATAAATTATTTATCTAAACAAGCTCTAAATGATAAGAATGATAGATCTTACTTTTAAAACAAGACCAACAAATTATTATTTTTAATTTTCTAACACTTTTTTTTTATTTTTATCATATCATTTATCCACCCTGTCAAAAAAAAGTTTTTATTAAGCACGTATTATATTACATTCCGATTAATTTGAATTGAATTGTGTCAATTTATTTAAAATGATAAAATTCCTTACTTAATGATTTATTAATTATTAATTTAATACATTTAATACAATATATTAAACAATAAACTAACACAACCTTACCAATAAACAATAAACTAACATAATAAAATGGGTGACAAATTCATTATTGGAGTAGATAATGGAATATTGAGATATTTTTTGAAAAATATTCCAGACTATAAATAAGTGTTGAGAACCCAATCTGGAAAGGCCAAGTGGAATAGCACCACTTCCTACCAAATAAACATAGCCACTCTGTTTTATATGTACAACAAGCAGACTTCAAACAAACCCCACTTTCTTTACTCTGTTTCCATGCCTCAAAGTGCAGAAACCGCTGCAGTGTCCACCATATCTGCACTTTCTCTATTGTCTTCTCCCAGATACATGGTTTCTCTTGCTCCTCTAGACAAACTTCCATTCCCCTTCGAGTGAGAAAGAACACAAGTTATTCATTAATCAACCAACAACAAAAAAAAAAAAATAGAATAACTCTCATCATATCACACGCTTTGAGAAATGGATTCGTTCAGTTTCAACCTCCAAGCAGAGAAAGCCAACGTGATCCAAAAATATCGCAAGCTCCGAAGGATCGCAGGCATGTTACGTGTCGTTGAGGTGTGCGTTGTTCTGGTATTGATCTCAAGGCTCTCTCTGAAGCTACCAGTTGCAGTGAAAAACTCCAGCGAGTACTTAAGGGAATTTTCACTCGCCATGAACAGCCCTCGCTTTGTTTTTCTGATCGGAAACGTCATAATCATCACTCTGTTCGCTCAGTCTGGTCAATTCTCAACTCAGGGTAGTTCTGAAAGGAACGTTCCAGCAGAACCCGATATTTATCAAGAAATAGTCCAGAGGAATAGAACAGAGCATGTAGAAAAACAGAGCATGAGAACAGACGATGGTGGTGGCATCGAGAAATGGAGAATAAAAGGAGACATAGAGAAGCACCCAGAAAGTGATGATGGAATCTTTGGAGAAGAGGGTTGTGATGGCATTAAGAACAAGAGAATTGAAGGGGGAAAACCCAATTGGGCAGAGGAAGGGGTGATGAAAACAGGGGATGCTGGTGTTGGTTTGGAGGTGAAGAAGGGTTGTTGTTACAGAAGGTATGAGACAGAGGTTTTCAACAAACCACCAAGTCGTGTTCGTGTGTTACGCAGGTGTGAGAGTGAGAAGAAGAGAAGGGAAAGCATCGAAGAAGCTGCTACTGCTGGTGAGGAAATTGTTATGGCGGGGATATCGTGCCCTGAGGATGACATGAGCAACGAGGAGTTTCGACGCACTGTGGAAGCTTTCATTGCTAAGCAACAGAGGATCCGAAGAGAAGAAGATTACTCCTCCTCAGTTTGAAAAAACATGTATATCTACATGTAAATTTTGTAAATAAAGTACCTGTGTAAAATCTATCAAGTCGGTTCTGAATGGTTGGAGTATTCTGCTACGGTAATGTTCAAATGTTGTATTTTAATTTTGTAATTATTAGATGTGTGATATTGTATCACTCAAGTGATTACTACATAGATCTAGACCACAAACTCTTTTATCCAGTCATATTTACTCAATTAGCTCATGAGCGCTAGGGTTCAAAGGGAATAGTACCGCATTCGTGGGAGAGATGAAAGTTCAATTCCAAATCTTTATCCACATATGCATATCTGCATTGGCCTTCGTCCTCAGTTATATATATTTGCCTCAACTAAATAATACACATAAGCTTCCTTGTAATTTTTATGCCATCTTGATCACTCTTTCTTTTCTTATTTTACCGCTTCAAATCTTTCTTTCAGTTTCAAATTAAAGTTCTCTGTCTCGAATTTTCGATCTCATTGTTCAATTCAACCTTATAAATAATATAATGGATCTGCCTCAAATGGACGGGGGACTCGACCAAATACAAGATAAGATTGGTGTCTTTGTGTAAGCACCATGAGCACAATAATCCCATTTAAAAGGAAGTAGAAAAGATTATATTAGAGATGAGGTAAGTGAATTTGCTTGGGCTCTCAAGGTTTGAAGTTTTAATTTACAAATTTGTCGAGTAAGTTACAAGCCAACACAAAAAATATTTTTAATTATTAATATTACTTTTTAAAAGATAAAAGGAAGTTAGTAATTAGCTTATAACTTATAAGTGGTATTACGAGTTATGATTTTTTAACACCCTTCAATTTTTAATACACATTTAATATCTTTCTTTTTTTATTTTTTTTTCTTGTTACATCATTTATCTATTGTATCTATTACTCATATCTCTTTTATTTCTATATTTTTCTAGGTATAAATTAGAGTTTTGGGTGTCTAAAAGATCATTTTTTTTATAAAAAAAACCTAAAAAATAGACTATTTTCTTAACCACTCATCATCCCTGCCATAGCAAACCACTACATAAGTCCCTCATCCTCTTTGATCCACGCTTCACCATTCGTGACCCTTTTATCTACAATTTTTTTTAGTGAATCACTAACTTAGTTCATGACATTATTAATATTCTAAATTAGTCTTTTAGATTAAAAATTCTTGATCATATTAGTTATCTTGGATCAGTCAATTTAATTCTTGAAATTGTTTAATAAAAACAAATATGATCGAATATTAAACTAATTTAATTTCAAAGACTAATTTAAAATATTAATAATTTCACATATCAAGTTGATAATACCTTACAGTTACATGAGATAAATTTATTATTCATTCTCTTTTTTTACATAGCAGTAGCATGTCATATAGGTGTTTTTCATTCCTTCTAGTCACCAACTTTTTTTTTTTGGGTCGAATTCTAGTCACCAACTTAGATAAAGGTATTTCTAGCAAAAAAAAAAAAAACTTAGATAAAGGTATTGTTAACCAAACCTTTGCCAAAACCACGACACACTCAATATCAATGTATCACCCTCCACTTGACTTGTCAGGATATATAATGTTGTAATGTGTCATTTTAATTTACATTGCTTATCTTGTATATATACATGCTTATAAATATTCATTAGTATTGTTAATGCAACATTACATCATATTATAAGCTTATGAATCGTATTGCAAGAGTGCAACTAGAGTATTGTATCACACAACTAGGTTTGTGTTTGTCAATTCTGTCACACACCATCAAGGGTATTCTGATTCTTTACCTGTTACAGTGGTAAACAGCTAATTAGGGAACACAGCAGATGCTATTTTTCTGGTTTCGACTGATAAATCATGTATTTCAATTTTTGAGAAGGAATGTTCTCTCTCTCTCTCCCTCTCTGTGCCAAACAAGGCATTCCTACTATGAACTCACTGTCTCTTCTGGAAAAGCAGAAAGGCATATCCATCTTTGTCACGGAGCAAAGGTCTTGTATTACTATTTCCACAAATTTGTTGTCACGATAAAAGAATATCTGAACAAAAAATAAAAATTGAAAAATAAATTACTGTCAATTGAGAAATATATTTTATTAAGTTTCTAACGAACAGATAAGATTCGTGGAAGAAAAATGGAACATAGAATATTTTTGAGTATCGAATATATTGGCCTATTGGGGGAGGGATTCTTTAATCCACAGAAGCTGAATATGCCAATCTCTATCACGTGGCACTAGCTAGTACCGCTACTAGAGTTTTTTTGCATTTCATTGTCTCTTGCTTTTAATTGTACAAATAAAAAAAATAGCAAATGCTAACAAGTATATTGAGAATATTGATTAAGAAATAAAAAATAAAAAATATGATATCTTGTTCTATATTTTGAACAGACTTTTCATAGACTCATAGTTGCACAAATTTAATGAAAACTTGAGTGCACATGCAAAAATAAAAGAGTTTAATAAACATTTATGGTATAACTCGGGTAAGTGGGCGTAAATGTTTAATGCTCTCTATTTAAGGGACGGACTCAACTAGCATTTGAATTTGATTCCTCAGTGATGGAATAATTCGTAATCAGGTTTTACTTATCTCTCGGTTGAATACAGATTAGTCCAGAGACTCTTCTTTTCCCCTGACAGAGGCGCTTTCCCTATTTTTTAAAAAAAAAAATCTTTTTACATGTTTTTCAAATTCAGAAAATTTATCTACCTCCACTTATTACTATAAGAGTTTTAATATGAAATTGAAGTCGGTATCAAAATGCTAAAATTACATATTTGTGGGTTAATTAATAAGTAAGTCCTGTACTTTTTCAAGGATGTTCAAATATGTCCATACTTCTAATTTGTTAAAACACATATATTTGTTTTTTTAGGGAATAAAACATATATATTTGTTATTTCTATATATGTCAATCATCATTTTTAATTTGGTTCCCACATTTCATAATAACTTCATGCAAATATCCCACTCAAAGTCTTATTAAGCAATGGAGGACATGAATAGCATTGAACATATTTGTGTATACAATAAGAATTTAAAAGTTGGCTAACTTAAACATGTTTTTAGTTCTTCAAAATATATTTCTATTTAGTTTTAGTTTCTAAAAGTTTTTTTCTGCAATGTCTATTTCATGCAATGTAGCACAACTCTTTGTTTCGAGGAATACTGAATTCTACCAAGAAATATTTGTTTTTTTATGGAAAGGAGGCACTAGGCCAAATTACATACCAAGAAATATTTATGAAAAGACACAAATATTCCTTTTTTTTTGACAAAGACACAAATATTCCTTATCACTCTGTCATTTTCCCTTTTACTCTTAGGGTCTGTTTGGATTGGCTTATGCAGAGCTTATGAACACAGCTTATGACTGATTCATAAGCAGTTTTGGGCTTATTTTTCATAAGCTACCCAGGATAGCTTATCAAAACAGCTTATGGCTTATATAAAATAAGTTTCACTATAATTTTTCTTCGATTATAAAAGTAGCTTATACAGCTTATGCCATAAGCAGTAGATAAGCTTGTTATCCACACAGGGCCTTACTCTTCTATAGTTACTCTTACTCTTTTAAAAGATTCGCTGTATTTTCTTACATTTTGTTTCGTGCAATAACTCTTTTCAGTCTTTTGTTTTTTTTATATAACGGACAAGGCAGACAAGGCAGAAACCCATAGCATCATGGGCCTCGGCCTAAAGGCAGATTAGGGAATTTTTAAATGCACATACACACATTGCTATTCACACATACGTAACGGTACAAAGTCTAAAATACCCTCTTCGCATTTCGTATTGTGCGGAACTATTAATTCCGCATTAGTGTGGAATTAATAGTTCTGCATGTGTTATTTGTATGTATGTGCTGCAAATAACGCGTGCGTAACTATTAGTTCCACACACATAAAAATAAATGCACACTTCCGCACACACACAGGAGTCACGCTGTCCCACTTGCTCATCCCTTTGTTCGCTACTTGGTTTTGTTTTCAGAAGAAACATCTTTTCTCGTTTCCTATCTCTCTCCCTCTCTTTCAAATTCTAATTTCAATTCTCACTCTCACTCCCTCCTGCACATCCACACACAACACACACTCTTCTGCACATCCATCAGAGCTGTAGATCTCGGCCTTCCGGCGAACATCTCCAGCGCCTGGGAGGACATCGTCTGCCTGGAGGAGGAGGAACGGCGCCGCTGGAGAAGGAGGATGACCCGTCATCCTCGTCACCGTCGTCCTCCAATCTCAGATCCGTCGCCACCTTTAGCTTGTTGTTGTTGTTTCTCTTCTACCTCTTCCTTGTTGTGCTCCTGTAGCTTTCCTTTGGCTTCTTGTTGTTTCTCCTTGTTGTTGTTGTTTCTATTGCTGTAGCTTTCCTCGTGCTCCTGCAGAAGGAAGAGAGAGAGAGAGAGAGAGTGTGTGTGTGTGTGTGTGTGCTGCGGAAGTGTGTGAAGGATTTTGAGGGTATTAAGGTAATTTTAGGGTTTAGTGTATGTGTGATTAACAATGAATATATGTGTCAATATAAATTCCCGGCAGATTATTTTACAAAGCCCAACTTATGTTTGGGCTGTGCCATCTTTATCCAAAAAAACGAAATTAATAACGAGTGTCTTTTTTATCACTCACACTAAACGCAACGTACCCGTCGCTCCAAGTTAACGGCAATGGCGACGCACTAAAGTTGAAAGAAGCATAAAGAGGAAGAAGAAGAAGAAGCAGTCAATGTCAACGATAACGACAACGACGACGTGAAAATAAACACACGACAATGGCATGACTCATGAGTACTCTACTCTGAACCTTTTTATTTTCTATCCATTGTAACGAACCCAAACAACAACAATTCTCCAATTCCAATCCCAATCCAAACATGGCGGTTGAATTTCAACTCCCTTCCACCAAAACGGTGATATCCACCGCCGCCTCGGCAGCCGCCACCGCAATGCTCCTCCGTACCCTCGCACGTGACTACCTCCCACGTGAGCTCCGCCACTACCTCCACTCCAAGCTCACCAAAACCCTCACCTCACTCTTCTTCTCTTCCCAACTAACCCTCATCATCGAAGAGTTCGAAGCCCTCTCCCACAACGAACTCTTCAACGCCGCAGAACTCTACCTCAAACCCCACACCTCCCCCAACACGAAGAGGTTCAAAGCCACAATGCCACCAAAAGAGAACAAAATCTCCGTCACCATGGAGCGCAACGAAGAAATACTCGACACCTTCAACGGCGTCGTATTCCGTTGGAAACTGATATCCAAACAGATCAAATCGAGGTACATTCAAACCCCGGGTTCTTCAAACGAGTACCACTCACCCAAATCCGAGACACGCCACTTCGAACTGCGGTTCCATAAGAAGCACAGGGACATGGCCGTAGCCGAATATTTGCCCCACGTGATGGAGAAGGCGAAGGAGGTTAACGAGGAGAGGAAGACGCTGAAGCTCTTCACGCTGAGGAGTGAACGATTGGGTGGTAGGAATCGAGAGAAGATGTGGCATTCGGTGAGTCTCGATCACCCTGCAACGTTTGACACGTTGGCGATGGATTGGGAATTGAAGAGGATGGTGATGGAGGATTTGGATAGGTTTTTGGGGAGGAAGGGTTTGTATAGGAGTGTTGGGAAGGCTTGGAAAAGAGGGTACTTGCTTTCTGGGCCTCCTGGGACTGGAAAATCTAGCTTGGTTGCTGCTATGGCTAATTATCTTAATTTCGATGTGTATGATTTGGAACTCACTGATCTTAGGCGTAACTCTGACCTTAGGAAGTTGTTGATTTCCACTGGGAATCGATCCATACTTCTTGTTGAGGATATTGATTGTTCCCTTCAGCTCCACAATCGCCTTCTCAAACCGCCAAAACCTTTGGTTGTTCCACTTCCAACAACCCCTTGGTTTTTTGACAATAAACAGCCCCAGGTACTTACTTTTCCTCTATCAATTAATAGAAGGTATCGGTTTCGATCATCCTTCCTGGAAAAAATAAATCGATTTTTCACGGCGTGAATTTAAAGTTGAGTAATTCTTGAGAAAACATTGATGGCATGTTTGGATTCATTTTTGTGAGAGACAAAAGTGATTCGAGATACATGTTTGAGTGTTTTCAAGTAGAATTGATTTTATCTCTGGTATGAAATTTAGCTCAAAGCTGGGATTTGGAGTTTTTGCCTCCAAAACTTACTTATGTATCCAAACATAAATCATTTTACCTTCAACTCATTTTTGACCAAAATTTATTCATTCAAAATCAATTTCGATAAAAAAAAAAAATCAATTTGGCCATGGTAGTACTAAACGCATAGATTTGGGCTTTGGATATCCAAAGAAGACGGAAATGGATGGGAATGCAAAAAAGTCAGCATTTCATTATTTAGATATTTTTGTGGTAGAACCCAAAAAAAAATTCCATGCCATAATCTTAGATTGTGGAAGACAAGAAATGATCATAGAATGTTAAATAGAATGGAATACAATCTATTTCATCATATCTCAATTTTACTCTGTCTTGTCTTTACAAACAATCAAACATAATATCATTTTTGTTTCTGTGAATGTATCACCTTGGTGTTTTTCTGTCACATTGTAGTTATTTGGTCCTTAATTAATGTGTTATTGGAATTTATATTATGTTCCTTGCAGGTGACTTTATCGGGATTCCTCAATTTCATAGATGGGTTGTGGTCTAGCTGTGGAGATGAGCGGATCATAGTGTTCACGACCAATCACAAGGACAAATTGGACCCTGCTCTGTTGCGCCCGGGGCGCATGGATGTGCACATTGCCATGTCTTACTGCACCCCGTGTGCGTTCAAAATGCTGGCCTCCAATTACCTTGGGATCACAGAGCACCCACTTTTTGTTGAGGTTGACAAGTTGCTCCAGACGACGAATGTCACTCCTGCAGAGGTGGGTGAGCATTTTTTGAAGAATGAGGACCCTGAGATCGCATTAAGAAGCCTCATAGAGCTCCTTGTAGAGAAGGGACGAAATCATGAATCTAAAGCTATCAAAGCAGATCTCACCACGACACCACTCAATGATTTGAATCCTGAAATAGTTCTGGAATAGAAGGATGTGAAGGAAAAGGTAGTAAAATTAGAGTTATAAGCGAGATTTGTATATGAAAACAAAAAGTGTGATTGATGCTGTAGATGAAAATGGTCTCCTCTGAATCTTAGTATCAGACAATGAATAGGGTTTGTCAAGGGTTTGAATAGGGTGAACCACCACATTGGTGATCCATAGTGGATCATATATTTTGTAGATAGTGAATCCATTACTAACTGATAGCTAAATCTATAAGTAATTCATAGTTAATATGTAACAAATCCATAGCTAGTCAATAGCTAACTAATTCATAGTTTTTTTTTTTACTGAAGCTAAATAATTCATAGTTAATTTATTGATACATAATGGTCAACTTTGAATCATATGAAGTGGTGGGCTGGTGGTTTACGATAGAAAACTCCAGATAATAATGTCTATGGTTTAGTTTAAGCATGTAAGAAGTTAAATACTTTGCATCAAACCAAAAAAAAAAAGTGCAAGAAGTTAAAAAGGAAAAAACCCGATAACTTTAGCTGACAAAACAACATAGCATGTGAATTGTATGCCTTGCTAAAAAAAAATAGACCTCCTCAGTCCCCCGTGTCTGTGGATAAGAATTAGTTGGGGTCTGTCTCCGGTGCGCAATCGATGTAGGACGCGCACCGTACGCGAATAGAATTTCTGGGGGTGCACCGTAGTCCTGCACTAGAATAACCCTCTGAACTTGTTATTGAAATTTTTCAAATTTAATGAAATGGTCCCTGCACTGTTGTCCTCACTGCATACCCCTTCACCGGCTTATAAAACACATCATCCCCCAAACCGGAACCACCAACTGTCTCCGGATCCAGTTCACGATTCTCCCTTAACCTCATCTCTTGAATCTGTTTATCAAACCCATCAAAGTACACATTCATCAAAACCGAGCACAACCCACATTCCTGAGGAAACCCTCTTCCAAGACAATCCCCACCCAATTCAATCACCAAAGCCGTACACTCAAACAACCTCGTAATCAAACCAACCAAAGCACCATCATTCACTTTAATGTCAATAAAAGAACACAACTTTTCCACTTGGGCATGTTCAAATTTGTGAGGCTTGAACCTAACAGAAAACCACCAAGTACGAATTTCAACAGTGTTTTTTAGGTACCCAATGGCTTCAATCAACACCTTGAGCTTCAAATTGGGCAAAACCAAGGGGTTTAGCGTGACGCAATGCTTCCACGTCGAACCGGTTCTCGCGGAGCTCTCGGGATAGGGACTCGAAGGTGAACTGGTTGGAGAGTGAGAGTGAACCGGGGTGATATGGTGCGTTTGGGATCACGGGGCGGAGAGGTTGTGGTAGGCGGTGAAGAGGAAGGAAGGGTGAAGCGACGACGTTTAGGATGAGGTTGGTGAACTTGCCATGGGTGTAGGGGTTGAGGATGAGGGCCTTGAGGTGGGTCCTCGTGAGGGGCTCTATGGGTTGTTGTAGTTGTTGCTGTGCTTGTGCTTCCTAGGTTGGTTGGGGATGGTACTTGGAACTCCCTATAGTTCTTTTGCTGCATAATATGAGGCGGTGAACTTGCTAGTGTTGAGTGAAAGAGGGTGGATCTGTCTGAAGTGATGATGATGATTTGTCTGATACGCAGTGATGCTAGCGTGGAAGGCAAAACAATAGAGAGATCTCTCTATTTGACTATTCATAATTTAAGGACAAATACTTAAATAGTGCTCATTCGGTTGCCATTAATTAATCCTAGCCGTGGATTTTTATTAACAAATATCAACGGTTGTATAACTTGAAGGTCTACGGTGCACCCCCAAAATTCTACTCGCGTACAGTGCGCATCCTACACTGATCGCGCACCGTAGACGGAGCCTTAGTTTCTAAAACATAATTGGTGGCTACATGTGAAACTTATATTTAGTTAAATGACAATGTCAATAAAGGGTACCTTCAATCTATGAAACTTAACATAATTCCAAAAAGAAAATGGTTTGTCAGTTCAAGAGCTCTACAAAATCCAATAAGAAAGTCTATCATCATAAATGCAAACTTCATTTGCTCGAGTTTCTTTTTCTTCGGCCATTGACACCTTATATAAGATGAGTCAAGCTTCAAAATATTTAAAAACGAAAGTAAAAATGGTGGTTGCAATGTCCATGGAAAATTTAGAAAAAGATGAAATTTAGAAGTTCTCAGGTACATGTAGTAACGTTCCATAAAAACCATAAGATGTACTACTTTTTAGCCACCTACTTATTCCTTCATTAATATCTTCAAATTAGAATAGGAAATCGGCAAGTGCAACAACATATACAGACATACCAAAATTAAGAAACCACGAACAGTATCATATTGATGTAACACAGCAAAAAAAATAATGTAACAACAACATGGAACAGTCATTCATCTCTATCCTCCCTTACTTCCCCTTTGGTTGAGGCCGGGGAGGTGGTGAACCACAACCAAGTAGCCAATACAACAAGACACCTATAATCTTAAAAACATCAAGTTGTTGATCCCTCAAAAGTATACCAGAGCGTCTACATTGGAAAGAAATGAAAATGTGGTTACCCTAAATCACCTTAGAGCCACGATACATGTGGAACTAAAGGATTTGCAACATTAACATAAACAAAGGTTGAAGTGTGTCCAACTGTCTTATTTTATTTTGTCCATAAAGTTAACATAAACCTCCTATAGTTATGCCTGAAACAATGAAAATACCACGCTTCAGTACGAGGAACAGAATATGAAACAGAAAAAATGTACCATAATAATTACCTATGCATTCTCATAAATTCGCCACAAAGTAGAATCATTAATAATGTATTTTAAGTGCATGGTTCTAAAACTTAGAAAACCGGATAACTCACCAGTAAAATTGGTTTACAAATCTTTAGGTTTAGGTAACCACTCAAATTTTGAAAAGCTAGATCTCACTTTATCAATTAAGCAAAAACTAGGTCAAATTAATTCCTAAGTCCCAATCACATTATATAAATCTCCTTCACATTAATAATCATGGAAATATATATATATATATATGTCACTTGCCTTAATTCAAAAAGTATTATAGCCTGAAGAAGGGACTGAGAATCTCATAGATTCCTAGACAGCCATCTTCATCTCTATCTTCTGGTGAGGATCATAGCCTATGAGCTTGAAATCAGTAGCCACAAAAGAATCTATATCTTTCTTCTTTGGATTTATCTTCAAAATCTGAATTAAGTTTAGGTAGTCAACAAGGAAAAGACAATTAATGGGGTGCTTAAAGGTAAAATTTGTAGGCATCTACATCCAAGCAACAGATTTACTTAAACATTTACACATACCGGAAAAGGTTTTGGCACTTTTTGGAGCTGTTCCTGCAGAGGCCTCACATGATTGCGGTAAACATGTGCATCCCCAATAACATGGATAAAATCACCCGGAACAAGGTCTGACAAGAAAAGGACATTACATGGATTGATTAGTTCAATATTTGATGCCAATTTTCCTTCAATATAAAAGCTGTACTTCTCTAAGGTTGAGATTGTCAATTTATAAACTTCTAAGTTTTAACTCTTCCCAAACATCTTCAATGGTGAAACAAAAGCATCCCTACAAACAAACCGACTGAGTCAGACCAATGCTGGGGGGGGGGGGCCTTCAGTGTCTAAACAAACCGATTGAGTCAAACTTTCTAGAGCCAATCTCAGTTTATTTAATTTAACAAACAAAATTAAATCATGCCTGTGTTGACTTCAGCACATAAAAAATCTTACTATTGACATCCAACAAGGACTATTTGGCCCTTTGCACACAAAAAGTAACTGATATGAAATCTTTGAGAATCACAACCTATTGATTAGCTTAAAGTCCTTTACAATCAAAGATTTAAGATGCCGTGTACATTTGAATACATATTTGAGTCTAGCAAAAGCTGGAAAATGTTGCATACCACAAATATGAGCAATCATGCATGTCAAGAGTGCATAAGATGCAATATTAAATGGCACACCCAAGCCCATGTCAGCAGATCTCTGATACATTTGACATGATAACTCCCCATTTGCTACATAGAACTGCATAAATAAAAAAGGAAGTAGACAAAACTTTAAGAGAAAGATATACATATAGAGAGAGTTCTGTAAAGAGAAACCCAGATATAGCTGCAGACCTGGGAAAACATGTGGCAGGGCGGAAGTGCCATCAATTTAAGATCAGTTGGATTCCACGCTGAGAGAATGATCCGCCGATCATCAGAATTATGCTTTATCTTGTTAACAACATCTAAAAGCTGATCAAATCCTTGGCCGGTGTAGTCATCATGCATGTTGGTATATCTACAGAATGTAAGACGGGAAGCAAAGAGCTAAGCAATCCCACAAAATAGAGTCTAAAGACTGCCAGATAAAGGCACAATCCACCTACCTGGCACCAAAGTGCCTCCATTGAAACCCATAAACAGGTCCTAAGTCGCCGTCCTCCCTTTCTGTCAAACCAATGCTGTAATATAAATTGCAAATCCAGTTAATAACTGCATGGAAAAGAAAAATTTGCAATTCATACATAAATTAGCTGATAGTTATGCACTCATGCTTGCCTATCAAGGTATTCTCTGGATGCATTGCCATCCCATATATGTATGCCTTTATCCTGCAGCACCTGTCAATATAACACATTTTGATTACAAAATTGAAAGCAAAATAATACTGGGAATAGTGAGTTAGCTTGGAAACTCCAAAGCTTTCCACAAGTCTACCTGTATTAAAACCCAAGCTCAATTAATATCAAGTACACCAACCTCAAGTTCCCCAATATTTGGCTCGTGCCAGTTAGTCTGTGAATTGTAACCTAACTAGGAAAGGCCACATGTGTGTGTATGTCGGAAAGATAGGCAAAATATATCATTTACCTTGGCATTTGTTGAGCCACTGATAAACCATAGAAGCTCTTCAACAACCCCTCGCCAAAATACTTTCTAGGAACCAAATGAAGAAATCATGTCAACTTTTTTGTCAAAATAATAATAGATATTCCTCTTCACTCTTCCCCAATAAAGATTCAAACTAACAAACACAAAAAATAATTATATCAAAACAACAGGGAAAAAAAAAGCACCCATATAACAAATCACCTTCCACATTAGACTATACAAATCTTAAACCAAAATTTTATATACCTTAGTAGTTAGAAGTGGAAAGTTTCTGCGCAGATTAAACCTCATCTGTGGAATTATAGAAAAGGAAGTCAGCATATCAATTATCAATTATAGCAACTCCTCAACAAAACAATCAAAATGTTACCTGGCAACCAAATTTCGACAAGGTACCAGTCCCCGTCCTATCATCCTTAGCTGTACCTTCAGAAATGATTTCGTGAACCAACCTAAGATACTTGTACTCCTCATGTCTCTCAAAAATCATCTTGGGAAGAAAAGAAAATTTCTTGACCTCAAACTTTTGAGGGTCTGAATTGTCATAAAAAATAGGATCAGTATTCTGACCCTGCGATTCATCCATTGAACACCTTACACGCACATAAGTGGTGAAAGAATAGCGGATGCCGTTTTCCACCAAAGGGAAAGATGAGTACCACGGCTGAAATACAGAGAAATCAATTCGGGGCATAAAAGTGTCACACTCAATGCTTGCCTCAATTTCTGTAATATGGATGGCTTCACATCCAGGTGCATTTAGAGCCTCTCTGTACATGAAAATCATCAGCTACAACGAAGAAAGAGCTTAACATGATTATGAAAGGGTAACACGCAGAGGGCAAAAGAAAGAACATTAAACAACACACACAAACACACCTAAATATCTCGCCACCTCCTGTGAGAAATACTTTCTCAATTGACAGGCAATAAGGAGAAGCAGCCAACAGTTCCATAGCAGAAGACACACTTCCACATGTAAGAACATTTTCTGCTGTGGCAATATCAAAGCTACCGGAGCGAGTCAAAACGACATTAAGGCGACCGCAGAGAGGCCTGCTCTCAGGAGGGATACTCTCCCATGTTTTTCTACCCATTACAACAGCATTCTTCTTCCCAGGATCAGATGTTATTGTAGTGATCTCCTCAAAAAACTTGAGATCAGTAGGCAACATCCAGGGCATTTTCCCATCCTTGGAAATCCCCATATCGCGGGTTGCAACAACTACTGCTTGGTAAGTCCTCTGCGGATTCGGCTGTGAGTTGCCATTTCCATTTCCATTGGAGATTACAAAAGAATCACTAGCCATAACTTAAGTCAAAAGCCCGCACAACCAATTCCTTTGCAAATGCAGTGGAATCTGAACCCAACAAAAGGTACTAAATCAAAACATCATGAGATTAAACAGATGCAGTAGGCATGCAATTAGCAATGAGCAGAACTAGTACAAGAAGGAATATTAAGATCTATTTGGTGCATCTAATGTGCAGATAAAATTCTTTTGGCCTCACAACAAAATAAAAGCAATAAAATTCTTTCAAATCTCTCGGCAATATTTCTCAGACTGAAAAATCCAAACCAGTCAAACAAAAGTTTCTCAAAATCCATATACCCATTTCAACTAAAGTAATCATAATACGAATCAACCCATCAAAATGATCGAGACAAATGGAGAAATTAAGAACAAAGAAGCAAACTTTTTTTATTTGGTTAGTAAGCAAGCTTCATGGGTCATCTAATATCAATGAACAGAGTCTAGAACTCCATAAACAACACATGCAACAGATTCAACCGAACAAAAAATAAAAAATGCAAAGAAGTGATAATAATTCTGAAAAATGTGGACAAGTTAATGGCGGATCTAAAAACGAATAGAGAGATTTAGAAAGGGGTCTGACCTAGAAATCTTCCGCAGAAGTTCCACCAACAACTATTGTTCTGCTCTTCAACAATATCAAAATCCGAAAGAGAACAAAAGAATAAAGAGAAAAAAACAATGAGAAGAAAAGAAGTAGCTGAAACTGAAAGTCAGAAAGAGTGAGAATGGGAAAAAGCGCTTCCGAATGGGGAGCTTCAGTGGCAGAGAAAACAATGGAAAGCGAATTGAAAAAGAGGGAGAGAGAGAGTGTGTGTTAGAAATCCAAAACCAAGGTTGACGCCAAGTGCCGCCAACAAGCGTATACGGTATCGTATATATTTATTGATAATATTATTATATTTTGTATTTCTGTAATTTAATCTAGTTAAAAAGTAAATATTATGCACTTGTTCATGGATTATTTTAATATAGTTAAAATTAATATTAGTTTTATTATATATATATGTGTGATAACATAAAAATTTGATGTAAGTTTATGAAAAAAATAAGAGGATGATATATTTTATAAAATTTAAGAATTAATATTCATTTTTAATATAGAGAGAGATAGATAAAGAAGCTCTTCATTTGTGTGATTTAATTATAATATTATTAATGAATAGGATGTTGTGACTTGTAATGGTATCTTCCTATATTACGTGACGAAAGGAGAATTAGAAATTAGAAATTGTAGGTATGCGGCATGCCGTATGCGACGTTAATTAATTAATTAAATTAAAATTAATTAATACAAAGCATATAAAAAATTTACTTTAAAGTGTGAAGTAATTAATTTTAAATATTAATAAAAAAATCAAGAGTTAATGTTATAAGTACATACATAACAAATCATTCTATAATTTTTTCATTAATGATTAAAATTATTTATTTTTACACTTTAATTATTTTAGATAAGTCAAATCCTAAAAAGAGAGTAATAATACCTCAAGGGCAGGAAACTCACAGCTACCCAATAATATCTCGACACCTGTCCCTATTGAATTTACAGTCCGCTCTTCATAATTTGCCGTCCACATGGCAATAATCTATTAGCATTTTGGTAGTTAATTGTTAAATAATTAATTAATTAGTCACTTAAAAATACTAACATAGGTAGGAGTATTACTTATTGCTTAGACGTCTTCATTGAGTAAACTACCAAAACAGCTGCATTTCATTTTCATTTCAACTAATCCTTGCTTCGCAAAATCTTGGCCGTCCATGTCATCATCTACAACAGAACTGTAATTTTCATTTGATTTCCATTCATTCTAAAAACTTTTGCAATCTTATCTAAGGTATCAAATTAAAACCGGTTAAGTTTGGGTTTGTTCAACATATTTAATAAAATGAGTTATATTAACAAAATTAAAGCAAAGAGAAAAACAACTTAGAACTTTTGGCCTAATTGAATCCGTGTACATAATTTATATGGTCGGTTGGGTCAATCTACAAACTCTAAAAATATTGTATTTCGCTAATATAATTACCAATTTTTCTTTTTCAAATACTTAAATATGGTTTAAAAATAAATTTTCATTTACTTTAATAGCAATTAATATTTTTTTTAATTCAAAGTAATTAAAAAAATTAACATTTTTATGCTTCAATTATATAATTAACAAATAAAGAATTACAGATAATTATAGGTTAATCCGTTCACATAAAAAAAATCATATTATACCATTATACCAACAATTTGCCAATTCAAAATATATTTATATGAGACATGATCAAATGACACCAGATGTCAAACTCTTACAATTACACAAATTAATAATTTTTTTATAGAATGCAATTTGGTGACCCAGTATGTGAGGCCGATTTAAATTAATGACCCTTCTAAATCTCTAACGTTATTTATCAAATCACTGTTTTTCAAGCAAATCTATGGTTATCTGGAAATTGGTGGATACTAATAAAACAAATTAGAATAAAATGTATAGATAAATGACATTAATTGTCATTCTTTATTTTGCTTAAAGCATGGTGAAATTTAATGGAATGAAAAATTATATTTTCATGTAACTTTTTAAAACTTTTTAAGTTATGCTATGTAAAAAAACAGTATTTTTTTCAAACAGAAAAAACCTTAACACGCAATTATGGGAAAATAATTGCAATTATAGGAGTTTAGAAACTAAGTGCGTATTTGTAAAAAAAAAAAAACTAAGTGCGTAAACTGAGTATGAAAATAGGTGTTCTCTAGTAGATTTTATTTTATTATATCCTGTCTGACATCATTATGTTTTTTCACTTAATTAAGAGGTAAGAGATAGAGACAACTTATAGTCCATTTTGTTCACTTTGCAAACAATTAAAGGCAACCTTTCAGCATTCTATCTTAGATTTTTCAAATAAAAATATGATTATTTTATTTTGTTTCACCCTACATGCAGTCATTATACAAATTAGAATAATGTGCAAAACTACAAGCATAAAAAAGTATGTTATTCTCACAAGTTAATTCAAATGCAGATCAATCATACTTATAAATATTCAGCTCTACATCCTATTGAATATTACAATGAATCATTTTTGCAATTAAGATTTAATCATGATTAAGTAAAAAAAATATTGGTATGGAATATCCTTATTCAAATATCAGAATTAAGTTTTATAAATGATGTAATTACCAATATTGTATGGTAAGAAGGATCTTATGATAAGAAACTCAGTCAATTACATTGTTTCGAATGTTGCCTTGGAACAAGGAAATATGAGCTCACTAGTAGTCATTTCTCTCTTTATGATCATCACCACATTATTTTTGGTACACTTCGAACTTCACCCAGGAGTATAAAGCTTATCATAGTTATCATGATGTCCTCATCCCTAAGAAAACCTAAAGGGTAAAAACCAAAAGAGGAAAAATAAAAAATAAGAACAGAGACACGTTGAAGAAAAATGATTAATGGACACCCATGTCCTAATCTATCACTTGAGAAAGAAATAGAGGAATGAGAGAAAAGTGATAAAATAATTTGATGTGATAGTTAGAAAGAGATAAAAATAAATGAGAAGTGTTGGATGAGTGAATATATTTTTGAGGTGTATATTTTGGTTCGGGGGGATCACTCCTACCCCACGCAGTGTCCCAACACTTTCAATGAAGGACTAATCTGCGCTCGTGCGTTGCGACAAGTATTGCACTGGCCAACGTTGGGTTTTAACGCTGCGGGAATCGAACTTGGGAGCTCCAAGTCGACCCCGTGCGTCCCAGTGGTAGCCAAAGTCACTGGGCCAACAACGTTGGTTAATTTTTGAGGTGTATATGTATCATTGTTCGGAAATTTGATTTGGAAAAAGTAATTGGGTAAAATTGACGCTCCATTTACCTGTTCTGGTTGGTGTTGTCCATCAAGATTGTCATCATTTGTGCAAATATGGCTTCCCATGCTTCAATGCTTAGAATCACAGCAACTCTTTCTTTGTCACTTTCTCTTTATTTTTGTGGTGAAAACGAATCAATATGAATGATATAGTTATAGATTTTCAATAATGCTAACAAGAAACGGAAAAGCTTTTCTGGGATTTTCATTATCCACTTATTTTTTTTATTCTCATCAGTGATGGATTATTATACTGTATGTAAAAATTAAAGGGGAAAAAAAAGTAAATTTCAATCTTAAATTTGAACAGAGAAAGGATGAATTAAGAGGATTTGTAGAAAATGGACATCCAACTATCCAAGCTAGAAACTATTTTCTTTTTATAAATTTGCCTATTAGTTTTCTCTGTTTGTGTGAAAGAGGAAATTCAGTGGCGTTGGTATATTATTGTCAAAAGAGGAAAAAAAGATAGAAGAGGGCATTAAGGATGGATGCGATGTCAATAATCGGGAAAAGGATTGATTATCTGATGAAATAAATTAATGGAATGGAACTATATAGCAAAATAATGTTAAAAGATGAAAATAAAAATGGGTAAGCTTCAGCCTAGCTAGTTTGAATGGTATAGGCAATTGATTGATATCACAAACCAACTATAGCAAGGAGCAATTCAATGCATAAAAAGAACTCCAAACAACTACGCTAACATCCTTATTTCCTCTAAGAACTTGAACATATTCAGGAAGCCGTAAATGAACAACAATAGCTTCCAATTGATTTTCATATAGTTTTTTTTTTTCTCTTAGACTATTTTTTACACACTGTTTCTGTTCAAGGGATTGGTATAAAAACTACAAATGTTGAAACAGTATGACCGTTGTCAAAGTCAGTTGTCAAGGCTTCTCAGTATGCTTTAACATTTTCGTTAGAAGGTCACATAGAGAATTTATGAAAAGGTAGCGAAGTTGTAGGTGCTAGAGGGAAGACTCTCTATTGTCAGAAATCAGAATTGATGTTAAGGCAAATGTTTTTTTTTTACCAAAATTAAGATATTAGGGAGAGGGATGTGGAAACTATTCGGTCCGACCCAATAGGCCCTGTTTAGCCCTTAACCTCCATTGGCCCAATTTGGACACCCACACGGATTGGACCCGGCATCCCTTTTGACCCACGGTTGTTAGATCCGCCTAACACAACCAAAGGGGCATGACCAAAAAAACACAACCAAAGGGGTCACATGATAAAAAATTATGGTTTAAAGTGGGATGGTTAGTCATTCACAAAACACTGAGGAAGTGTTCTGTCGAACTAGCTCTGTCTCCTTCTTATTTAGGGGTGGCAAAACGGGTTGGTCCGTATTGGTTCACATGAAAAACGGGTCAGTCGGCCCGGTCCATTTTTTAAAGTGGACCCAAAATCTTAGCCTGGCCCGTTTTAAGGGAGGGCTGACGGGCCAGCCCGTTTTGACGAGCCGATGGGCCAAAACGGGCTGACCCGTCAAAATAATAATAATAAATTATTTTTTTTAAAAAAAAAGGTCCAGCCTGCCCCTGTTTTCGGGCCAATCCATTTTGGCCGTTTTTTGACGGGCCTAAACGGGTCAGGCCCTAAAAAATTCGGCTCGGCCCGTTGGCCCATGCCCATATTGACATCCCTATTCTTACCCTAGCGCCGCATAGAGAGAAGTAAGTGAGTAAGCCCCTATTGGGGCCGCGCGTCGCTGTGTGTGCGGCCCCCCTCCCTGTTTCTTCCTTTTCCTCTCCCCCTTTTCCTATTTCGTTTTTTTTCCTGCGTGAGTGCCCCCTGTTTTCGTCTTTCCTCTGGTTTTCTGTTTTCTGCCACCACTGTTCCGCCGCTGTCGCGGGTTGGGTTGGAGCGCCACCGCTGCTGTGTTCCTTGGTCTTCTGCTAGGATGGTCTGTTGCTGGGAGTCGGAGGACGTCGCTGCCGCTCGGGTTCGCCCGTGGTCCTCCTCTCTCAGACAGAGGTATCTCGCTGAGGGTCCTCGTCTTGGTGGTCGTTTGGCCTCTTGCTCCTTGGTGGTTCACGGTGTTCGTGTGTTGGTGGGTGGTTGTCCTCCGCGGTGCCATCTCCTGCTCGCCTTCGAACCTGGCTTCTCCTTCTCCGGTCTCCTCCGGGCAGCTTCACCTAGCTTTTTAGAGGTTGTGGAAACGAAGGGCTGGCTTGGTCCTTGCTGGTTTCTCTTCTGGGATCTGGTTGTCTTGTGCTGTTGAGGAAGAAGGTCTTAGATGCACCTCAAATGGGCCGACCCACCTCAATATTGTCTTTTGTCTCAGTTTATGGTTGGGGTTTGGTTAGGCTCTGGTTCTGGTTTGTGGGTTGTTGCCGGTGTTGTTGGTGCTTTGTTGTTGTTTGTGGTTTTCTGTCTGTATCCTTTTTGTGCTTCTTGTTTTTACTGGTTCTCTTTGTTGGCTGTTTGTTGTTTCTTTTCTAGTTGTTTTTCCTTGTCGAGTCTGTGGTTTGCTACAGCTTGGGTTAGTTTTTAGCAGCGTGTCTTGGGTAGGATGGTTGTATTTATTGTAACTCTCTGCATATGTTATTTTTCTTGCTGTAAATGTCGTATGGCTGGGGTTTACCCCTTCTATGAACTCCTTTTATTGACCAAAAAAAACCAAAGGGGTCACGTGGCAAAGTGTGCTTGTCAAGGAAGTTAAACAAGTCAGCAAGGATGTTAGAGTATGGAAGTGTCTCTGTATAAATTAAGGGTAGACTTTAAGATATCAATCACAAATTCATAACCAATGACCTAATTGTTTATATTTAACCAAAAAATGATTTTCAGACACTCAATCTCCATGTTACACCTATAGAGAAATAAGAATAAAAGAGAGACGAGTGATACAACAAGAAGATAGTGAGGAAAAAAAAAGGTGTTAAATGAGTGTTGAAAAGTTAGAAGTGTTTCAAAATCAAAACTCTATTTAGGCCGAATAAGTCCAACCAAATCAATTTGAAAATATTAAAACACTATAAACAAAATTCGGTAATATAGAAACTATATGTTAAAAGACAACCTAAAATAACATAACAGCAAACAATAAGATAGCAAAAACTCTAGATGAATTGGTTAGGCTTGCATTTCGCCAACACCATCAGCTTCGCCATCTGTTTAATTCCTTCTCGTAGCAACTAATAATTGAAACTGAAAAATGAATTCATCATCTAATGAGGACTCCGTCAATCAATAGTAGTAAACAAATTAACAAAAAAACAGCAAAAACTCTAAAAATGAATCTGCACCAACCTGGCTCTTCCCGTTTTGGCCCTCCTTTCATGGCCTCACCCTTTGAGATATATTCGGATCATAAATTTGCCCATTCTCTTGCTTTTTTCTAATGCCCTCATTCCTGTCTCAAGGTACCTTAATTCTAATTTTCTTGCTATACTATTCTTCTTCTTAAACTTCTCTTTATTATTCTCTCCTCCATTAATCTGTGATGTCGACTCAGAAAACTTTTGAGCCCCCATAGATTATTCCATTTTATAAGCCATTTCTACCTGCTTCAAATTAACTGCACTTCATCATATCATAATTAAGTATATATTAATCAATATGACATTAATTATCTCTTTAATTTATTTTTCCATGCATAAGGTTGATTTGTTTTTATTGCTAAAAGAGAATTGGTTTTAATTTTCAGCTTAATTATTCTAACATGTGTGTGTTGTTGTTTCATGGATATAAAAGGTGTAGGTACACGTGACGTGAGGGTTTAATTGTGGACATTTGTTATATGTGAGTCGTTGATTCTCTTCTGCCTTTACGGCTAGCTTTGAGTTATAAGCTTACGAGATTCAATTATCAATCATGTGTGACACTATGGCCATACCTTGTGCTGATCAACGACCTGTTAAAGGTAATTAATTAGGGAGAGTCTATGTTACCATTGCAATTTATTTCATTAATTACCCCTTTATATTTTATGGAAATCAATATAATGATAGAAATAAAGATAAATGATGATCTAGTGCATAAGGCTCCCACCATGTGAGGTTTGAAGAGGGTAGACGTACGCAGCCTTACCCTCTGAGAGGTTGTTTTTAGATTCGAATATGTGACCCTCATATCACAAGGCAGGTGATTAATATTTTTTTTGGTTGCCCGTGTTATTTCGTTAGGGAAATTATTAGATTGATGGATAACAGAATGCAGATATAAATCCGAATTAATATCATACTATATTGGACAAGCATGTACTTTATAAGATGTCTAGATTGTGAATTAATTCCTTTTTTTTTTCTCCATCTAGTCTTGTTGTTCAAACTTGTGTGATGAGTAAGTTTTTTTCTGTTTCTGCAAAAACAGGTCTTGAGATTGAATATTCAGAGGATGAAAAGAAGACAAGGCTTGGGTCTTTAAAGAAGGTGGCAATTAGTGCATCTTCTAAGTTCAAAAATTCCTTGACAAAGAAGGGGCGAAGGCATAGCAGGGTGATGTCTATTGCTATTGAGGATGAACTTGATGCAGAAGAACTCAAGGCAGTTGATGCTTTTCGCCAGACACTTATCTTGGAAGAGCTTTTACCCTCAAAACTTGATGATCATCATATGATGCTAAGGTGGCCCTTCAGACATATATTGTCCATTCATTCTTTTTCTAACTAAATAGTAAGCAAAACCCTACAAACAAAATAATTTTGGCAAGAAATAAAAAAAAAATGAGAGGTGACATATGTCCCACCCAGTAGGCTTTAAGACCTAATTTTCTTATATAGTAATTGATTTATGATTGATTGATGATTGATAGTTGTAGCATGAGTAGCATAGCATCCTTTAATGCCTTGATTACACAGTTCTTAATGTGCTATTAATTTACTATATGATGATCCAGATTCTTGAGAGCTAGGAAGTTTGACATTGAGAAAACAAAACAAATGTGGGCAGACATGCTCCAGTGGAGGAGGGAGTTTGGTGCTGACACCATCACTGAGGTATTCCTCTCCTATGGATATAGGGGAAATAATATTCATAATTATGTTATTCTATATATATATATGTAACATTTTATTTATGTGGCCAATACTGAAATTCTCTTTTTGCTTTTGTTAAGGATTTTGAATTCCAGGAGATAGATGAAGTTCTAAAATACTACCCGCAAGGACACCATGGAATTGATAAGGATGGACGACCTGTTTACATAGAAAGGTTGGGTCAGGTTGACTCTAGCAAGCTGATGCAAGTAACAACTATGGATCGCTATCTTAAGTACCACGTGAAAGAGTTTGAGAGAACATTCAATGTTAAGTTGCCTGCATGTTCAATTGCTGCAAAGAAGCACATTGACCAAAGCACCACTATCTTGGATGTCCAAGGAGTGGTATGCATTATTAAGTCATACTGCAACTCTATAACTACTTACTTATATTTTTAACCCCTCTAACCAAATAAAACCAGCAAGCGAAAAGAACTATTATGACACCTTAGGGCCCGTTTACTTTGGTAAAACATTTCTGTTTTTGTTTCTTGTTTTCACTTTTAATTACAAAATTGTTACATTATTTTCAATTTGTTTATTTTTTTAAAGATTTGTACAGGAAGCAGTCAAAATAACTTTTTTCTCTCTCTGCTTCCTATACAAATCTTTGAAAATAAGAAATAGATTGAAAATAAAGTAGCAATTTTGTAATTAAAAGCGAAAATATAAAATGCAAATAGAAGTAAACGGACTCTTAGTTAAATAATAGTCACCATAAAATTATGGAGGTGCTCTCCATTTCCAATTATACTTGTGGATATCACATTATCATCTGTTATATATATATGTAAAAGAAAAATGAAAAAGTTTCACACAAGTGCTGACTATAATAGCATGGTTGCTCAGGGTCTCAAGAGTATGAATAAAGCTGCTAGGGATCTCCTCCAGCGGCTTCAGAAGATTGACGGTGACAACTATCCTGAGGTACTATTTTACCTACATGCTTGCTTTATAGTTGTAAACATACATTTAACGGAGAATTACGTTTGCAAAAAGAACATAAACCTTGTTTTTCAGTTCATTTTGCATCGAAACATGTGTCAATGGATTTCCATTGGAAATCCAAACACACTAGTCAACATTCATCTTGGTTGCCTCCTTGGCTCAAATGCCATCTTCTGAATTTACCTTAATTGAACTTTTTTTTATTTTAACACAGTCCCTAAACCGTATGTTCATCATCAATGCTGGTTCTGGATTCAGGCTGTTGTGGAACACTGTCAAGTCATTCCTTGATCCCAAAACCACCTCCAAAATCCACGTAAGCATTTTCTTTAATACTGAACATTTTTGAAGCAGGGTTGATTTCAGTTAAGTAGTAGCATTGAAGAGATTACTGATTTATTGACCAGGTCCTAGGTAACAAATACCAGAGCAAGTTGCTTGAAATCATCGATGCCAGGTTAATTTTTTCTCCGTTCTTATTGGAGTGTTTTTTATCTCATTCTCATTTCACTATATAGTTTATATTGAGTAATTTTCACCCTTCCTAATTGATTAACAAGTATGTTATTTCAATATTTTGGTATGCCACTGAATAAGTGGATAGCATTACTACTTCAGAGTTATATACATAACACCTTGATTGTATGTATTATTATTTACCAGTGAACTTCCAGAGTTCTTGGGCGGTGCTTGTACTTGTGCAGACAAAGGTGGCTGCATGCTTTCTGACAAGGGTCCATGGAATGACCCAGAAATCTTGAAGGTAGTTTTACTGCAGAAAGATCAATTTTTTTAGTTATATAATTAGAGAAGAAAATGATGAGTTTTTTTCTTGGATGAATTAGATGGTTCACAATGGTGAAGGAAAGTGCAGAATGAAAACCTTCTCTGGGGTTGAGGAGAAAACAATCGTTCAAGATGAAACAGTGTATCAAAAGGTAGTTAGTTTCCTACTTTTTTACAATTTCAAGTGCAGAGTTTGGTTATGAAACTTTCTTTCCAGTATCTTTAATTACCAGAAAATTTGATAACTTGATGATGATATCCTTTCTTTTTCCTCTTATATTAAGGAATCTGCTCCAGAGGAGGCATGCCATTTGCAATATTTACTGCCAAAAGGTGCTGTAGCAGAAGTAAGTTTCTAAGGCTTCACCAATTGTTGCTCCCCATCCTATGTATTACTCATAAATTACCATGAAGCAGCTAATTTATCTAGTCATATAACACTTAATCATTTAAAAAGTGGGGAACAAACACCTTTTTTGTCCATGACTAGCAAAAGTAGAACAAGTTTCTTTACTTGATGAAATGTAAAACAAATTATTGATCTCACATTAATTTCACTCGTTTCTAACTGCAAAACTAACCTGTTTTTGGGGTATTCCCCTTATACATTGCAGGTTGCAAAACAGTGTAATGTATATCAGTATGACGCCTTGGTCCCAGCGATTGACAAGCAAGTGTCTTGGAAGGAAGCAGTACAAAATGATCCACTGGCAGGTATTTACTGCTACATGATTATTCTTACTGGTCAAAATTTTACTTGAATCACTGTGAATGGGATTTTCCTTGCACTGTTGTCCATGACAAATTTGTTTTTTTTTTTAGTCATGCATATTACTGGTCAGAAATCAGAATTAAGACACTGCTTACTCCATTTCACCAATACAAGCATTAATCAGCACCATTTGCACATCAACAATGACATTGTCAAAATATTAAATAGATTTTTCCCTTTGAGTGCAGCTTGCAAGACTTCTTATGGGTTTACGAATCAATTTGCTGGTGGAATCATGGCCATTCTCATGGGACTTGCAACATTAGTCCGCTTGACAAGGAACATGCCAAGGAAAATCACTGAAGTTGCACTGTATGGTAACTCAGTATACTACGATGGCAAGGGCAATATGATAAAAGCACCTGCCATTTCCATTGATGACCACATGGCCATGATGAAGCGCATGGCTGATCTAGAAGAGAAAGTAAATGTCCTCAGCATGAGACCTGCCATGCCACCTGAGAAGGAGGAATTGCTGAACAGTGCTCTAAGCCGTGTCAGCACCTTGGAGCAAGAGTTGGCTACAGCCAAAAAGGTATGGTTTTCCTCGATACTTGAATGTTATTATGCATGTTTAGTTTTCAGTTGCAAAACGTACGATTGAGTCTAAAAGCACGTTCATTCAAAAGGAACTCTATAATTAATTTGGATTTGAACATATTTTTGCAATATTCTAACTGAAAACTAAACATACACATCATCATTTGGGAATAACAAATGATAAAAGCATCTCACACTCTCACAGTAGATGTATATGTTACGTGTTAACTGTATTTATAATTTTATTTGCTCCCTTTTTTTTGGATTCAGTCACTTGATGATGCCCTTGCTCGACAAGTGGAGCTCCAGGCCCATGTTGACAAAAAGAAAAAGAAAAAGAAGTTTGTAAGTCATTTGAACTTTGACACTAATCTATTACTTGCCATACATTTCTATAGATATAATATACTTCTTTCGCTTACACAAAGTTTCTGGGTTTGTGATTGCAGTTCCGCTGGTAAGGTGATAGGTATTGCTGTCTGCCCTCAAACATTAAACAATAGTATGAGTTGTAAAGTAGGTGGCGTTTCTCTATGAACAGCCCCATCGGATGCTATTGCATTCAGCTCTGTATAATTTGTCCATTATTGGACTGAAATCTTCTGTTTAATACAGTGTGCCATTCCTTGGCCATTCCATGCAATAAGTTTTTTTGGAAAGTATCTCATTCATTCACAATTTTACCTTGGTCTATATTTTATTTAATAGCAACAACATCTTGTGTAAACACAAGGTTGTCAAATTTTGTTAAGATTTCTTAAAACAGGCTTTTCCTATCTAATTTAACCTAATGCTCTTATCCTAAATTGTGTTCAGCTTAATCCTCTTATCCTAAATTAGTCCCTTTGACAAAAATGAAATCTCATCCTGACCGTCTAAAACAAACTTTTTTTTGGGGTAATAAATGTCTAAACTATCTATTTGACAAATGGATCTTCACCCCAGCCATCAAGTATTTTGGACCATACATGCACAAGCCCCGTACAATAAAAACAACCACACCAACACAACAATTAACAAAGGTGGTCAAAGCATTAAGCAAGAACAATAAAGCTAGCAAAACAACAAAGCAGTCAAAGCTGGTATGCCAAGCCATTCTAGCTATAAACAAGTTTGAAACAATTCTTCATTGAGTTTACTTGGTAAATTAAAAATCAATTTTCGGAGTTTACATCATGTGCAAGGTCAACACACCATAGAAGCCCCGTGACTGAAAAACACCCTCCTCCAGAGTCTCTCTCTATCAGCAGCAGCAGCAAAAATCACCAGCAAAATTTCTTCTTCTGTTAACATGCAGCAAAATGAAGCGAATAGAAATGTCAGAAATTTGAAGAAAAAGGCCATAAGGTTTTTAATTGTGTTCGAAAGATGGACGCGACAACATACCCGTAACTTAGCTTCTTCTTGATTATCAATGTAAGCAAGCAACTCTTCTTGCCTCATTAACGCTTCATAGAGGGCCTATTGGACAAACCAGAAAGTGCAAAATGTAAGAGCATCACTAGGGCAAGGAAACAATGAGAAGCCATGCATTCATCATGCCCCCACAGTCATGATGACATTTAGGAATGCACCCAAACATAAATTTGGTGTTGGGGGGGAAAGAACAAAAGCACAACTGCAACAAGCAATTCAAATGATTCACCATGAAGTGCAAGTGTATAGAAATGAAAATCTAAAGTAATGAAAACCTGAACATAATTAGCATCAGTCGAATATCGGCCTGATCACAAATAAATACATTCATCTATTAACCAACAAATAAATACATTCATTTATTTTTCTGTTCTTTGGTTTAATCTTTTAACACCTCAGTACCATGCAGATTGAAAGATTTTCTTAACACACAGGTAACAACATCAAACATGAAAAAGTATATAGCATCTATTCAGTTCAAAGGCGTGAGTCCATATTCATAGAGCAGCCAGCTACTAGGTGCAAGGCAGGTTATAAGTTTAAAATTTAAAGATAACAGACGAAATAACTAATAAGGAAAAAAAAGAAGGAAATACCTCAATGTAATAGATTTACGTATATAAAGTGCACTTCATTATGACTACAGTTTCTTAAAAGATATAATGGAGAACACAATTATAGCATCCTACCTTTTTAGTTGCAATTAGCTCTGCTTCCAAAGCATCAACCCGGCAAACAGCAGCATTTAGCAATTCCTCTTTTTCACAAGGCATCTCAGATGGCTTAGACTGGAGTGTGTCAACCTTCTCTTCAAGCTTACCTAACCTTTTCATCATGGAGGAAAGGAGCTTTGCCTCTGTATATGCTGGAGTTGGTGAAGGAGGACGATGGTTTTCCTTGTTAGCTGTATCAAGAGTTAGCTCTGATGTGCTCTGATAATCATTAGATGATACTGCAGGAATTTTCTTGGTCACACGACATGCAAGTGAACGGAAGAGAGAAAACAGGGTCAAAAAGAAAACAGTCAGGGCTACCCAGATCCGAGCTCGAATCCCGTCTGGAGTTTTTTGAGTGTTAGGAAGGGGAGGTGTTCCTGTAATGGAAATTTCAATTTAATATTTCTGGAGAAAATTACATAAATAATAAATAATTCAAATCAAGCAACCAAGTAAGGCACCAATTCTCCCAAAAGATTAAGCTTTTAGGTGCAGGTCCTGGACTTGTGGGCTTGTTTATATCCCAAATAAACCCAGGCCTCAAACAAAAGCCTTTGGTGCACAGCATACTGACAAGAGCATGAGCATTAAAAGAAAACCAAGTTTATGTCTTCAATAAAACCTATCAAAATATCAGTTAATTTCAATCCAACATTCATTAGTCAGGAATTCATTATTTAACTGAACATAATCTTTTTATTATGACACAACATTATAAAGTGAAGCTCATAGTCGTGACATTAATACATTTACACACATCAAATGTCCTCCAAAGGTTAGGGGATAATTAGTGCCACTGCTGAGAATGAAATAGTTTCTATAGAGATTTAGGTCAAAAAGCACTCACAATTTTTAATTGTGTAGGTATCTATTTTTGGTGAATAGGCACTAGAAAGGGTATATACTATAAATAAATACTAAGTTAAAATTGTTAACCTTTTGTACTGTGAGACCTCTGGAGTGATGCTTGCTTCTTCCAGCCAGCATCAACAGCTTTGTCCACCATTGGAACATATTCGTCATACCCAGCGAAGTTACCACTAACAGCAAATGTTGACTTTCCAACTACCTTAGCCTGACAGAGAACACAAAATGTAAATAAATTGTGTTCCAGGATAGACATGGAAAATCCTATGAACAGGCTCCTTGTCAAGCATTATATTTCTATCATCCTCATGATACCTTTAAATATTGTGAACAGTTACTCTATATTTAATTTAAATTTAAATAAATACATATTAGACTCATAGAATAAAAAGTGCAAAATGATCTGAGAAAATTGTGCCATTAAATTTACGAAGGGGGGAGGGGTGCACAAAAGGACTACAATCAATCAATTAAACTTCTGCCATTTAACAAAAACAATGAGTTAATAAATGACAAGGTCAACACTTACTTCCTCGCGAACAGGGGTCAACCTAAGGTGTGAGTAACTCTTCACTGCTTTTGGAGAAGCTATATCTTCAGCTTCAGACCCTGATTCAGCTGTGGATGTATCGCTGCTTTTTACCTGCAACAAAATGGCATGACTAATGAAGTCACAAGGTGAAAAAAAGTACAGTGAAGAGGCAAAGGAATCAAATCAGGCTCCACTCGGTTCAAGCAAATAATAAATCAGACAACAAATTACCATCGGGTATCGTGGTTTAGCATATGCAAGAACCTTCCCTTCACTATCTAGAACTTTTACCACCTGCCTTGCCCGCCTTGCTTCACCACTGAGAATCATCTGCAAAATGTCCACATACAATTAACAGTTAGCATATAACAAGACTGATATAGCAGAACACCTGAGGAACTATCAGAAGGCAAGTAAGGACAGCATATAACCTAACCTTCAATATTTCAGGGTTTTTCCAGGGCCCTTTATCGGATCTGAGGCAACCTCCCTGATCTGCACAGGTACAGGTACCTCCCAGAAATTCTGGCAACTCACTTCATTAAGTTCACAAAAATAAAAAAATTAGGCCTTTTAAATGACAATGCAATTTGGTAGTGATGCTTAAAAAGAAAAATACATTGGTCAATAGAAAAAATAAAAATTAAAACATACAGTGAAATAGAAACGTGTAAGAAATAGGTCCATTAAGTACCTGGCACTGATTATTTCAAGCAACTTGCTTTGGTACTTGTTTCCAAGAACCTAAATAATGATTCCAAAGAGGCATCAAGCAATGTCAGTAGCCTTAAACCATCAAGAAAAGAGCCTTAGACAGATAGAATATAGCATGTTTGCATACATGGATCTTTGAAGTTGTTTTGGGATCAAGAAAAGACTTGACTGTGTTCCACAGCAATCTAAACCCAGGGCCAGCATTTATGATAAACATTTGGCAAAGAGTCTGTGTCATTAATAGAAGAAAACAAAAATCATTAATCAGTGAAACCTTAGTACATGTTCATCTTCAAAATTTTCTATAAAAAATGAAATCAAAATAAGGAACATAACAAAATTATGGAGGAACTGAGATTGCTCACCTCAGGGTAATTGTCACCATCAATCTTTTGCAATCGCATAATGAGTTCCCGGGCAGACTTTGTAAAGTTTTTAAGGCCCTAAAGATAACACTATAACATAAATATTTTTGCTTGTCATAGAAATTCACAGGCAATGCAATGAGGAACAATTAATGGAAACATACCACGCCTTGAACATCTAAGATTGTGGTGCTTGAATCTATGTGCCTTTTGGCAGCAATTGTGCAAGCCGGGAACTTTATCGCAAAAGCTTTCTCAAACTCCTGAACGTGGTACCTTACATATCTATCCATTGTCGTAACTTGCATAAGTTTGTTTGGATCCACTTTTCCAAGTCTCTCAATGTAAATGGGTCTTCCCTCCTTGTCAACACCATGATGGCCATGTGGATAATGCCTTACAACTTCATCTAATTCTTTGAACTGAAAGTCCTGGTGAAAAAGCACACGGGATGCAATGGTAAGGGAATCAATCATTGCAAAGGTTAACTTGGTGACATAAATTTACCTCCATAATAGTGTCAGCACCAAACTCCTTCCTCCATTGTAGCATATCAGCCCACATATACTTTGCCTTTTCAATATCAAACTTCCTTGCTTTCAGAAATCTGTAAAATATATAAATTAAAATTAAAATAAAAAAGTACAGGTATAAGAACATCAAAGCAATTTTAACACCACCAATCCATGGCCACCTTAACATCATATGATAATCATCGTATTTTTCTGGAAGCAATTCATCCATGACCAACGATTGGCGAAAGGCATCAACAGCCTGCAGCTCCTCAACATCCCGAACATCCTCAATGGAAACCGAGCTAACACGGCCATCACTTTTCCTCCTGCTGCTCTTTTTCTTCAGAGAATGCTTGAACTTGGAGGATGCATTGAGTGCTTTCTTCTTCAGAGACCCAATCCTCGTCCTCCTCTCATCCTCAGAGTTCTCAAAATCAGATCTCCTCTCTTTTTTCTCATCACTACCAGAGAACCCCTCAAAGCCTGCCAAAACCAGAACAACATAACAACAAATAAACCACCAAAAAAAATAAAAATAAAAACAGAAGAATTATTTGACATTTTTTAATCGACAAATATTAGTAATTAGTATGTAATTAGTATTTTTTTCTCTAACATTTGAACTCGATCTCTTTATCACCTCAACCCCTGCATCTCTCCCTTTTCCCATAACATCAAACCACCTTATCACTCCAGAATTTGCTGACATGTTAACAGCATGAATGACTAAACCCTTGAACCTTTCACAGTGGAAACTAAACCCTCCCCCCCCCCCCCCCAAAACACACCCCATTGTAAGTTGTAAAGCTTAGCTGAGTTCTTTTGACCTAAAGTTGCCATTTTTAACAAGATGCACAGAAACAAAAACAACCATGAATGAAACCAGAACAGAGAAGGAAGAGAAGGGAACTTACAGGGCCTAGCGAAACGGTCTAGCGGGCCGGACATTGTGTTGTGCAAAGATGATCAATGTCGGAGCAAAACTACATTCACAATTCAGAAAAACCCTAAGGAATTGAGGAGTGAGCGCGTGGGAGGTAGGAGAATGGCGCGTGTGTTAACGCCGGAGCTGAGCTGAATTAAGAAGGAGAATGTTATTGTTCGGGAATCACGAGAAGAATGGAATATGGATGTTTCACTCGGACACTGCTCTGCCCCTGTTCTGTTCTGCTTTAACCTGTTATTACTCTTCGCTTTCCACAGCAGATCTCAACCCCTACCTTCATTAATCGTACCAATCACAATTACTACTATTGATGTAATTAAGTTATAAATTTGTGATTAATTTTATTGTTTGGGGACAATAATCGCCGGTTAAAGTCGGGATAGCTAGTTAGCTAACAGGTCTTTTAACTGACACGTGGCGGTGGGAATGAAGGGCATTTTTCCTTAATCCGACAAAGGAAAAGATTATAAATATGGCTGGCAGCCAATTGGGAACAAGACCCAATGATTTGGTCAGCTATAGGGTCGTCTACCTGGCATAATCACTGTTCTCTAGTCTAGCCTCTACTCTAATCCTTTATCCTTTTGACCAAACACAAAATAAAAAGTAAGAACATTTATTGGCTTCGTTAACGCGGGGGTTCCATTTGTCTGACCCACTATTGGCGCCATCATCATCAAATTTTTTAAGCTAGAGCCCCTCGATTATTTGATTCCGAAATCATTTTTTAAACATTTAATTAAAAATCATCGAAAAATTTACAAATATTGATATCATGTCTTAAGTTAAAAAGTCTAAGATATATCGATTTAATTATAAAAAATGTTTGTATTGCATCTTATCTTAAAAGTCTAAGATATATGATTTTTTGTCAATTATGTCTTTATCTATATCTAATTAATTATTTATTAATTTATTGATAAGGGAATCAATTATACAGAACTAATGTATAAAAAAATCAAAGAAAATATAAGAAGAAGATGAATCATCGCCGAAAAGACAGGCAAAGTCCGTGTTAAAATTCCGTAATCGGACCCGCCACCAATTTTTTTTGGTTGCTTTTTAATTGCATTTACTTGAAGTTGATGTTTACTCCACCTTCTGTAGCGTACTACTAGCGTTCCTCTTTTGAGTTTCGTAATTAGATAAGCTAGTGTGTTGGCCCGTGTCATGCACGGGGACAAATGAGAGAGCGTATATAAATAAAAGGGTTCATCTATTTACTATGTATTAAACCAACAACCCTCCCCCTCCACGTGTCCCCCTCTCCCTCTTTCTATTTTCCTCCAAAAAATATCACATCACTTTTCTCTTATTCTCTTATATATATATATATTATTATATTATTCTCTCTTATATATTATTATTATATTATATTATATTACATATATTATATTATATTATTATTATTTATTTATATATTATTTACTATTATTTCAATTAGATATTATTTTCTTTTTAGTTTTATTTTTATAAAGAATATTATTTGCTTACATGTTTCTCTCATATTTTTTTCTATAAATTTTTGAACTAGATACTTTTAATTTATTCTAATAATTTTTTTTATAAACAGTGTTTGCATACAAGTTTCATTCATTTATTTGTTTTAATAATTTTTTACTTAATATAAATTTATTTTTTTTCGATTTTATTTTTCACCAACATAACAGTGTTTGCTCAAAAGTTTCACTGATTTATTTGTTTTAATAACTTTCTACTGGCTATAAATTTATTTTTCTTTCAATTTTGTTTTCTACCAGCAAAACAGATAACTTTCTACGACCTATAAATTTTTTTTGTTTCGATTTTATTTTCTACCAGCAAAACGATATTCGCTTACAGGTTTCATTCATTTATTTGTTCCAATAACTTTTTGCGAGCTATAAAATTATTTTTCTTACGATTTTATTTTTCAGCAGCAAAACGGTGTTTGCTACAAGTTTTCACTCATCTATTTGTTCCAATAACTTTCTGCAGGCTATAAATTTATTTTTCTTTCGATTTTATCAACCACCAACAAAACTATGTCTACATACAGGTTTCACTCATATTTGCTCCAACAACTTTATACGGGTTACAAATTTATTTTTCTTTCGATGTTATTGTTTACCAGCAAAACTGTGTTTTTTTACAGGTTTCACTCATTTATTTGTTCCAATAACTTTCTACGTGCCATAAATTTTTTTCTTTCGATTCTATATTATTCCAGCAAAACAGTGTTTCCTTACATGTCTCACTCATTTGTTTGTTCTAATAACATTTTACAGGCTATAAATTTATTTTTCTTTCGATTTTATTTTCTACCAGCAAAACAGTGTTTGTTTACATATTTTACTCATTTATTTGTTCTAATAATTTTCTGTGGACTATAAATTTATTTTTTTTATTTTATTTTCTACTAGCAAAACGGTGTCTGCTTACAACTTTCACTCATTTATTTGTTCTAAAAACTTTCTACGGGTTATACATTTATTTTTATTGCGATTTTATTTTCCGCCAGCAAAACGGTGTTTGCTACAGTTCACAATACATCTATTTATTCCAATTACTTTTTGGGGGCTATAAATTTATTTTTCTTTCGATTTTATCGACCACTAACAAAACTATGTCTGCATACAAGTTTCACTCATTTATTTGCTCCAATAACTTTCTACGGACTATAAATTTATTTTTCTTTCGATTTTATTGTCTATCAGCAAAACAGTGTTTTCTTATTGGTTTCACTCATTTATTTGTTCCAATAACTTTCTACGTGCCATAAATAATTTTTTCTTTCGATTTTGTGTTATTTCAATAGAACAATGTTTCCTTATATGACTCACTCATTTATTTGTTCCAATAACTTTTTACGTAGTATAAATTTATTTTTCTTTTGATTTTGTTTTCTACCAGCAAAATAGTGTTTGCTTACCTATTTTACTCATTTATTTGTTCTAATTACTTTCTGCGAGCTATAAATTTATTTTTCTTTTGATTTTATTTTCTAGCAGCAAAATGGTATTTGCTTACAGTTTTCACTCATTTATTTGTTCAAATAACATTCTAAGGCTATAAATTTATTTTTCTTGCGATTTTATTTTCCACCAGCAAAACGGTGTTTGCTTACAGATTTCACTCATCTATTTGTTCCAATCATTTTCTACGAGCTATAAATTTATTTTTCTTTCGATTTTATCAACCACCAGCAAAACTATGTCTGCATACAGGTTTCACTTATTTATTTACTCCAATAACCTTCTACGGGCTATAAATTTACTTTTCTTTCGATTTTATTGTCTACCAGCAGAACAGTGTTTTCTTACAGATTTCACTTATTTATTTATTCCAATAACTTTCTACGTGTCATAAATTATTTTTTCTTTCGATTTTATGTTATTCCAGCAAAACAGTGTTTCCTTACATGACTCACTCATTTATTTGTGCTAATAACTTTCTACCGGCTATAAATTTATTTATTTTTAATTTTATTTTCTACCAACAAAACAATATTTGCTTACATATTTTACTCATTTATTTGTTCTAATTACTTTCTACCGGCTATAAATTTATTTTTCTTTCGATTTTATTTTCTACCAGCAAAACAGTGTATGCTTACATATCTCACTCATTTATTTGTTTAAATAACTTTCTACAGGCTATAAAATTATTTTTCTTTTGATTTTATTTTCTTCTAACAAAACTGTGTTTGCTTACCGGTTTTACTAATCTTTTTGTTCCAATAATTTTCTACAGGGTATAATTTTTTTTTCCCTTCGATTTTATTTTCCACCAGCAAAACAGTGTTTGCTTACAGGTTTCACTCATTTATTTGTTCTAATAATTTTCTACTCGCTATAAATTTATTTTAAGATAGATTTTACATTCCCCCAAGAAAATGTTGTTTGCTTAAAAGTTTACTCATTTATTTGTTCCAATTACTTTCTATGGGCTATAAATTTATTTTTCTTTCGATTTTATTTTTCACAAGTAAAACAGTGTTTGTTTTTCGGTTTCATTCATTTATTTGTTCCAATGTTTAGCTCTCTATTTCAATGAAAGGGCAGAGAAATTTAAATGGGTTGCAATTGGATGTTGCTATCATGTTTTTGTCCAATGCCTTTGACATGTTAAGTTCAAGGATATTTAGGTAATGGAATGGGGGCAATAAATTAGATGTTGTTGAAGCTGAAGTTCACGGGTTGGTTTAGACCCCTCAAGCAAACTTATTTCTCAGATGATGGTTGAGTTGTATGATTTATGCTTGATGATGGATTTGAGATTTTGGGAGATGTGTTGTATTACTAACATGTGTTTTGACTTATCACAACTTTAAGTTCAAGCAAATTAGTGTTGAACTATTTGCTCACATTCATTTGCTAAAGGATTTAATTTTTTCAACAATTTGTTGATCAAATATGTTCCAATACGGCTTGGCTTTGCTCAAACATTGGAGAACTTTTGCTGTTGAAATAATATTTGTCATGTTTCTTACTTTGTAATGCTTATTACTTACTTTTGTTTAGAACCAGTTAAATAAAAATAATATAGGTAATTTGGTAAGATAAATTCAAAAAAAAATATGAACTTTAAATATGTATAACTGCTTATATAAAAGTTATATAAATTCTAAAAGTTATAATACATGTAAAAATGAGTTAAATCATTTCTCTCATCACTTTATATCCATTTATTTATCGGTTGAAATTAATATATTTTTAATCACTTTTAGATCAATTAATTTTTATTACAAGAATTATAAAAAAAATACTAAAACAGTTTACGCTTATCAAGTTGTGAACAAAATTGGAACAATGACAATTCATTTTTTTAACGAAATTATATTGCCATGATCACATGGGATTGACATCTTTTAACAATATTGTACTATGTTACATAATCAGTAAAGTGATGCATTGCATTGATAAATTTATACTATATTATATCTAAGCTTATTAATATATACACAAATCGTTTTGCAATATGCGTAAAAGCGAACATGACCCGTGCGAATGCACGGGTCCACCGACTAGTAAATAATTAAATATATAAGCCTGTGTTATGCATAGTATATTAAAAAATTAAAAAAAATATAAATTTTATTAAAATCTTCATCCATAGTAAGTTAAGTAACAATTTTATCCTTTTGCTCTTTGTTCAAAAAAAACTATATCCTTTTATTCAAAATAAAAATTTATAATTTATTTATTTATATCATACAAATCTCAATGTTTCGGTGTCTAAATAGCAAAATACTCAATTCATTCATCTATATATACATCATTGATCTATTCATATAGAGAGAGGAAAATTGGTTTAAGTTACATAAACGTAACTAATAATTAGATAAATGTAACTTTTTATAATATCTTTTGTTTTATTTTTTGTAATATTATGATCAATTTAGCTTTTTTAAAACCGTTATTTTTATTAATAAATAATAAAATTATAAATATGGTAAAATATTTTATTTATTTAAGGATGAATCAGATTGGTATGTTTAAATTCACCAAAAAAAAAGATTGGTATGTTTAAAAAACGAATAAGAAACTGGTAATAATTGTTAATAGTCTCAATGAGAGAACTTCTCACTAAAAAGTTATCATATAATTCAATGTGAAAATTAAGCATGATACAACAAAGTATTTATTACTCCCATAATAAGAGAATACATCAACAATGACACAAACATGTGAAAACAGAGTGTCTTTTTTTTGGTCTGATGCACACCTCTAACATGACAGCAATTAATCTCCACCATGTGACTCCATCCATAGTGATGAAACCAAGGCTAAACCAGAAAGCCACCATTCCAAAAAATAATCCTCCATTCCAAAAAAAATATCTGCATATATGAAAATCATCTGCTCAATTCACTATTATTACAAAACAATACCGGCGTATTCACATGCCAAAATTGATCATCCGAACCATCACTTGGCCAAAACAAAGTATTATGCATACAACCACGTGACGTCAAATAAATCCAATTAGTAAGAATTGATCCATTCCACTCATTGAAATCAAGGTCATTGGAATACAAATAAACAATAGTCAATGGAATATTTACAAATGATTTTGAATTGTCTATTAAACATGTAGATCTTAATGAAAACAAAAGCTGAGATTGTATGTGCAATCAGGGGATGTGTGAGAAATTAAACATGAAAAAGTAAAAAACAAAGATTGAAAAATGGAAGTTCTGACGCGCTTAGTTGTGTAGCGTACTAGCGTTCCTCTTTTGAGTTTCGTAATTAGATAAATGTGATATTTTTTGGATAGTCAAGTGTTAATAAATTAATAAATTAATATATTATATTAGTGAAAAATGTTTTGAACTAATGGATAGGTAAATGCAGTATTAATTTTTTTAGGCAAAATGTAGAGTATTTTCTTCGGTTTAAATTTTTGATAGTTTTAGCTTTTTATTATTGTCTTAAAACTTTGGTTATTTTAAGATTTTAAGAGATAATTTATGACATTTTTTTAACTATACCCTTAATATAATTAATAAATTTTGAATGAAAAAATAATTATGATAGTTGAGAATGATAAATAATAAATAGGGTCATTTTAGTCTAAAATTTGTTCAATTAATTATTTCTTAATCTATGTGTCAAAACCTTAAACAACCAAAGATTTAGACTGGAGGAAATATTAGTTAAAGAAACTAAAAAAATCTATTACTCCCTTTGGTCCAAATCTTTGGTGGTTTTAATTTTTTATTTTTGTCCCAAAACTTTGATTGTTTTAGGATTTCAAGAGATAATTTATCACCTTTTTTCAACTATACCCTTAATATAATTAATAAGTTTTGAGTAAAGAAATAATTATAATAGTTGAGAATGATGAATAATAAATAGGGTCATTTTAGTCTAAAATTTGTTCAATTAATTATTAAACACCCCAATTACACCTATGATGTGACATATTTAATTAGGTAAATAGTTGGGGAGGGGTGTTGAACAGGTGAACGGGTGTCCATATATTATTTTCGTAGAAAATATAGTGAGATTCCTCCGTGATGCAACAAGGTAACCTCTCTTCGTCATGACAGATTAATAATTTCTCTGTGAGCGTGACAAATTCAAACTATGTGCTAACTGCCAACCAACTTGCAACTTTTTTTTTCCCTATTCTTTTGATTAACGCCTTTTTTTATGCTAAAATGCTTGAAAGAAAAGCAATCAATGGTATTAACGCGTGAGATCATGCATGTCTCAACAGGCTTAAAGCGAGGGTGCTGCATGCCCAGCCAACATTACTCATCAAGTTGCTTTATTATTGGTAATCAGACCATTATTATATATATAGTCCTATAGCAATGTTTTGATGGTGTTTTTCTTGTTGTTCCTCTTGTCCCTGTAAAATGGGTGCAATTAAAAAATCGTGCCAGAACTTGTTTGCCAGTGATGAAATGAGTGGTAGAAACGTCCCCAAAAATAAAGTATTAAAGGATGTTTCGTGGGTAGTTATTTATATTTTTAATATCTCATCCATATGATCTACATTATTTATACTAGGCGGGCAGATACTTCGTGACCGGCATATTGTTTTCTTTTTTTTATATATATTATTGTATAATTAGACGAGAAAGTAGTTGTGATTATGTGATACTTATTAATATATTATGGATAATTATTAAAAAGGCAAAATTGAAACATAAAAAAAACTCTACCAAAAATTGATATTGTCATTATATATAGTTATAGATAAAAATCAAAATCAAATTTACACCGGAGAAAATTAAGGAAAAAAAAAGTAGGACGAGAGAAGATAATATTTTCCTAGCTAGTATACTTTCCTAACTGATTAATATGGATTACTGGTCCACCAACCGCAACAGCATAAAAAGTGATAGATAAATAAAAGAGTAAATCGCTATTTTGGTATCTGAGAGTGTTAAGTGGTGTCATTTTGGTGTATAATAGATACGAATTAGTCACTTTGGTCTTTAACTGTCAGCTGTTAGTCACTTTGGTCTCTAAAAGTGATCATTTACTGTCATTTTGGTCCCTAAAAATGATTACTTAAATGTCATTTTAGTCCCTGAAAATGATTAAATTCTTGATGGCAAGGATCACAGTAGAGCTGTCAAAACGAGACAGCTCGGCCCACACGGGCTGGCTCGTCACGGGTTGGGAGGGAAATGGGGCGAGCCGAGCTTGCTCGATTTTTTCATGGGCTAAGAAATGCACAGCTCGGCTCAACCCACCACGGGTTGGTGGGTTATGCGGCCACGAGCTGACTCACTAAATAAAAAAAATTAAAAATCTAAAAAAATATTTAAAATGCTAGAAAGTAGAAAAAATTATAGAAAAAATTACTCCATTCGATCCAAATCTTTGGTTGTTTAAGGTTTCTGTACATAGATTAAGAAATAATTAATTGAACAAATTTTAGACTAAAATGACTCTATTTATTATTCATCATTCTCAACTATCTTAATTATTTCTTCACTCAAAACTTATTAATTATATTAAGGGTATAGTTGGAAAAAGGTGATAAATTATCGCTTGAAATCCTAAAACAACCAAAGTTTTGGGACAAAAATAAAAAACTAAAACTACCAAAGATTTGGACAGGAGGGAGTACATGAAAATGATTAATTATTAATTTTTTTATTTTTTAATCTAGCTCGCGGGTTGGCTTGACTTGTGACGGGTTGACCCACTTCAGCTCGCGGGTTAAGTGGGCCGAGCCATATTGACCCAGGATTAAACGAGCCAGCTATTTAGCAACCCGTTTAGCCCACGAGCCGGGTTGAGCCGAGCTGGCTCACGAGCTTCAGTTCTTTTTGACAGCTCTAAACCACAGTGACTAATTTACATCTGTTAAAGACTAAAGCGACAACACTTGACACTTTAAGGAATTAAAGTGACTGTTACTCAAAATAAAATGATACAGAAAATTGTTTTGAAAAAAAAAACTAATAGGTAAGTGGTCAAATATTGTCAAGGCCTGTAGAATCCGAGAAATGGCAGAAAGCAAGCTTGCATCTTTGGCCAACAAACTTGGGGTTGGGGACTCATGAAGATCTCAACCTGTAGTGTGGTCCAGATTTATCCCTGTGAAGTTTACATCAAACTGTTTTATACTGCACTGTTTGAACTCGGAATGCATGTGTTCTGTCACTATCAACCCCAGCATTCAAATTACATAACAGGAAAAATAAAAACAAAAAAAAATTAAGAAACTCCCCATCACAATGATCACATTGACCAGCACCACGCACACACCACCATGGATGATGGACTACTCAATCCACTAGAGCGCCCTAGCAAAGTTGTTATGGCTGCTACTGGATCAATATTCTTTAATCAATTTGAAATGAAAATTCAACCAATTGTTTATTGAGTTAATCAATTCTACTCTGATGCTGATAATAAAATAACATCTTAGATATTAATTGTTGGTGAAACTCTACTTTTATTTTTTTGGCCATCTTGAAGGATATACATTTCAATATATGAATTTTTGTTTTGGTCAACAATGTATGATTGTGTTTGAACTTTCAAGCCACAAGGATTTTTTTTTGGTCAAAAGCCACACAGATAAATAGGCATTGCTCCTTGTTCATCTTGGGCCTGAATAAGAAAAAGAAAAACTACCACAAATTGGGCTTCTTTCGTCAAAAGAGAAAGGAAATTTATATTCACACATACATCAGTTACCATCTACAGATACATTCAAAACAAAAAAGATTAAAATATCCTCAATTTTTTGACCAAAAAAAAAATATATCCTCAATTTAAAAAAAACCCTAAAACCCTTTTTCTTCTCCTTTCTCCTCACTTCCACAGCCGCAAGCTTCTTTCAGCCCCTCACTTCCGTAGCCGCGACGTCCGTTTCTCTCCCTCCCTCACTTTCGTTTTCTCTCACTCCCTCTCTTCTGCATTGCTCCTCCCCCTCACTTCCGCAGCAGCAACCATCTTCTTCTTCTCCCATAAACTTTCTTCTTCTTCTTCTCTCCCTCATTGCAGCATCGTTCATTGATGAAGGTTGCAGATCGACCCGTGGTCGTGCCTCACACGAAGGTAGCAGATCGACCACCCCCGATGCAGCAAATTGACCCCTCCACCGTCTCATTTTCTAGACTTCTTGTGTTTTGCTTCTATTTTGCTTGTCATCGTGTTTGGTGGTCTATGTGTGTGGCAGAAAACTCTTGTATGTTGGGGGTTTGCTATTGTTTTGGATTTTTTTGTGTTGGAAATCGGTACAAATTGGTACAGATATATCTTTCATGTAATTTTTACTCAACTTCAATTAATAAACCAGATGCATCTTGACAAGAAACAAAAATGAATCTGGCGACACGAACGGAGAAGAAGAATATGTGCGGAAGTGTGAATTTTGATATATGTGTGCGGAATTAATAGTTCTGCATCAGTGTTAAACTAATAGTTTCTCACGCATTATTTGTAGTACACACATACAAATAACACATGCGAAACTATTAGTTCCATTAGTTTCGCACTGATGTGGAAATATTAATTTTGCACCGATGTAAAACTTCTGCATTAGTGCGGAATTAATAGTTCCACACGATAGCAAAATACGATGAGGGTATTTTAGGTTTTTGACATGTTACGTATGTGTGGTTAATAATAGACGTATGTGTCAATATAAATTGCCAAAGAGAAATGTTTCTCCAAACTTTATGGGCTTGTGCTCCCTGGGAGAGCGAGGAAGTTAGATTTTGGTACCCATGGGCCATGGCCATGGCCTGTATATTGGAAGGAGCCCAACCCTTATGTATATTTGCAATCAGGAGATGTTGTTCGAGAGGTGTTGACCAAAAAATATATGTTGATAGAGAGGCCGATTAAAACCTTGTTATGTTTCAGACAAAAAAAAAACCCCTTGTTATGTTGTAGAGACAAGTCACCCCGAAAATTTTATATTTTGTCAATAGAGTTTAATTATTATGCACCGATAGTATAAAATTATTTTATACAAATATCTAATCATATCTTATCATAGTGCCTATAATTCCTAAAATATTTGCACAAATGTCTACATGATGAGATATAATTAGACATCTATGTAAAAAAAATTTACACCAACAGTGCAGGCTAATTAAATTATTTTAAATATATGAGCCACTAACTTTTTTAATTAATAAGAATTAATATCACAACTTTCATATTCACATGATTTAAAAAGTAATTAAGATAGCTTTTAGATGCATATTTTTTTATTCCACAATGTTTATTTATCTTTTTTTAAAAAAAGGTTAGTTGTTTAGTTGACAAAGTTTTGGTCCAATTAGCATCAGAGAAGTTAACAAGGTTTTAGTGTAAAAAATATTAAAAAAAAACTAATAACAGAGAGGTAGTAGTAGTAGTAATAATAATAACTTTTTACTGATGTATCAATGTATAATTAGATGATGGTATAAAAATTTATACACGGTGTATTTGAGGTATGGAATCAATCTTGTAAATGCAAGATAAGACTGTCTTCAATAGATCTATGATGGGTTTGACAAAAGTTTATGCCATTGCCCTTTTTAGGTGTTTTGAAGAAAAACAATAGTGAAAATTGGACAACTGGTATTAACCATATATAATGTATATTTTTTGAAAAAAGAAAGCTGAATACGGAAAGATGAATAAGAAGTTAAGAACCCTTAATCTGTAATCCGACAATAAAAGAAAGAATAGCCTTGTGGTGCGGTGTAAAAACAAAATGGAATTAAAAACACACAATAAGGTGCAAGAAAAAGCAGAGAGAGGGGAAAAAAATAACTATAAACAAGTACACTCTATAAAAGAAAAGAGATTTTTTCCACAAATTATGTTTCATATATAGATGGAGAAAGAAGAGGAAAAAGATGATGGGGAAGACGTGGAAAGTGAGGGAAAGTGGAGGTGGGAAGTGTTGAGATTTTATATTACAGCACATGAGAAACTCATTACAGTTCGAAGGTATAGCTAATTATTTTAATGTTGTTAATAACATTATTTTTAACTTCTTATATGCAAAATTAAACGTGGAAGCAAACAATTACTAAAACAATTATAATAAGTGTTTTATTATCATCATTATTATTATTATAAATAAATAAGATTCTAGATTAATTTGTCCTCACCCCTGCATGAAAGGTTCTATCAGAGAAAAAGACGGTATGCTCCGTAACCTCACAAACTTCATCGTGAAGAATGTGACCAATTTGGAGATTGTGGATGGAGCTAGTGTACTATACTACAATTCAACAGCATAGCTAGCCCAAGATGTTGACCTACTGGGGACCGAACCCAAACATGAAACGACGGACACAGGCCTTTTAAAATCTTTTATTTTTATTTATTTATTATTATTATTATTATTATTATTATTATTATTATTATTATTATGATGATGTGGGCAATTGCAGGACACAATGCAAAGTGGTATCCACTGGCCAGTGATTGGCGAGCTCCCACATAATGGCCCCAACCATAAATAAAAATCGGGCAAAGTGGGTGTAGTGTTTTTCTCTTATTTGTCTTTTTTTTTTAATTAGTAGGTAACTATGCTTTCATAAAACAAAAATAGTAGGTCAATGGGGTTGATACATATGGTTGAACCCTTCACTCGTATTAGCAATTGGTTTCAGGTCTTGCACATGAGTGTGTCTTCTCTAATCTAAATTTATGTATCATAAAAAAATAGTAGGAAACTAAAAATATTTAAGCTTAATTGCATTTTGATCCTCTAGGTATTGAGAATATGCAATTGTGCGATTGGATACATGATGGATGGTTTGTGCTGGACAAGAATTATAATTGATAATACCTTTTTGCAAATACTTGTATGCTCATAGAATTTATATTTTATTACTTTGGGTGAGATATTTTTTCATTATTTCTAATGATTTTTTTTCAGCAAATGAGTCCATGATGATAAAAAATAGTTATATATATATATAATTATATAAATAATTCATGTAATATTTATTTATATAGATTGATTATTACAAAATATATAATTAAACAACTTCATACATTATCTGTAATATTGTTTTGATTTTATAAAAAATTAATAAATATGGTTCTATAATATAATTTTAAATTACATGATGTTAATATAACTTGATATTGCAATATACATGGTGTTGATTTTTTCAATGCTTTTTTAAATTTTTAAATATTTGGCTTAATTACACTTTTAATTCTTTTTGTATTGTAATTGTACAATTTTGGTCTCTTGAGTTTTAATTATGACAATTAGGTCCCTTAAGTATCATAAACATTACAATCAAATCTCTTTATTATTGTGTCATCCAAATTTTAACGTCAGAAATATGGGACTGAGTTGACACTCGATGAAACCATCTTTACATCAATTACGATATACATGAAGTGTTTCATTAAAATTAAATACAAAAATAAATATCAACATGCATAAATTATCAAATCAAATACAAAATAGCATTTATGTAGTAAAAAAATAATATTAATAGATACATTCAATAATATTATTATTTAAAAAAACTTTAAAATTAGCATGAAAAATGGTCTGAATTTCGAAATGAATTGCAATGTCAAATGTCAAGCTCAACAGATGTGGTAGTTGCTTCGCCAATCATGGGGCTTGTGTGTCTTCTTTTAACATGGGACCCAGAACCAAGGCTGGATAGTCAAACTCATTATGAGTGATATGCTAACATTAACGATACACAGACATCTATCACACACCTATCACACATTCCATTTTCTCATTTTGTTCATTGAGATAGGGTGTTAGAGAGGTGTTTGGGTGTCTGTGTATCACAGCCCATATGCTAAATGAGAAAGGGATCTACTCTGCGAATCTACGGCTTCTAGAGACACAACTCATGAGAGTAAATTAATATTTGGGGGATTTAATTATTTTTTATTAAATGAGTTTATGTAAAAAAAAAAATTTACAAAATGTAAATCTTTTTTAATAACAAAGGAAACAAAAAGAACAAAACAACAGACTACCTAACAAGGCGGGGCATCATCGGCAAGCAAAAGTTCCAACATGGGACAAACAACATCAACAAGAACCCAATCAAAAGAAGGCGCAAGATGCCCTTTCCTAGCTAAGAAATCTGCACAGCGGTTAGCTTCCCTCCCTGTACGCATGGACAAAAGACACACGCCAACAAGGATGATTCAGCAGAGCACGAATCTCCTGGATCAGCGGGTTAAGGTAAACCACAGCAGAGCCGCCAGCCTTGACCATGTCTACCACCACCTTGGAATCCAACTCGAAGATAACCCAACTTAAATTTAGTTGTTTCGCCAAATCAATTCCACGCCGCAAGCCCCATAGTTCTGCCCAAATGGCATTTCCAGAAACCGAGTTTGCAATAGAACCCCCGAACAAATGAACCGTCAGCACGTCTCACCAGCCCCCCGCAAGCAGTGCAGAGCCGCCATCCTTCAAATGGGATCCGTCAATATTGTCTTCGCACAGTATTATTCTGCAATCGATTGATCATGACCGAACTGGTTCAGGGTAGGCTGATTTCAGGGTAAATTGACCACTGCTAGATAAGTCTCAGCTAGGAAAATCAGTCAAACCAGCAACAGGTGGTTTAACTATACCAATGTTGTGGCATATCTCCTGAGACACCCATCCTGATAACCCAGCGCACATTAGCCTTGAGCAAAGGCCAGACAGAGACAATTCCCCTCCAAGTTCTAGAGCAGTTCCGCTGCAGGTGAACCAACGGCATACCACAAGGACCACAGCTATATTTAGTCTTCATGATCCTAACCCAAAGTTTAGAAGGGTGCTCCAAAATTTGCCAGCCAAGTTTCAACATATAGGATTTGTTCAGAACACGGAGGTCCCGAAAGCCCAGACCTCCCTCCTCCTTAGAGCAACACAGCTTGTTCCAGGCCCTTTTTAATCAAATCAAATATGAATAAAATAACTAAATAATATTTTAATCATCAACTGTAACAGCTTAATCTCGATTCATTTTCACTCAACATTCATAATGTAATAATGCAAAATTGCTCCTCTAGTCCTTTAAGTTAGTTTTGTTTTTCAATTTGATTTTTTAATAATGTAGTATTTTATACTTTAAAAAAAATAAAGCAAAGTGGACACAATCAAACTTATATAAACAATATACTCAAATGGATCAATATGAGATTATGTGGACAATGATAGAGACAATATGCATAACTATATGACAATGAAAAAGAAATTAAAAAATACAAAAGACTACTTTGTTAAAAAAAAGAGACCAAATTAAAAAAATAAACTATAGGCACCAAAATACTAATATTGTTTAAAAAAATAAAAATAACTACTCAATAAAAATTATTTAACTTAATATATAAAAAAGTGTTTCTTGGCAAAAAAATAAAACGTAATTACTAATTAGAAGAAATTTTTTTTTCGAAAGAAAGAAGGTTAATATCGGGAATATACAGTTTCAATGATGAGGCCCAAGAAGCTGGGCCCCGATTCCGAAATGTTAATGGACATGCCACACCGAGGCAACATCGCATCGCACCCCCACTCATAGATAGAAATCTGATTTTTTTTTTTTATTTCACTATTGCTAATCTGTTTTAATTTAGAGTACGTGTGTCTAATTTATTATTGATTATTGATTATATGTTGTGCATTAACTGCCATAATACTCTCCTTTTAGCATTATGTAAATACCGTTGGACATCTATTAATGAACATCAAACATAATATTCGTTTATTTGTTTCGAATTATTAAACAATAAAAATATTTTATCCTTTTTTACATTTTAAAGACATTCAATATATTGATTTAATGTCCACCAAAAATATGTATTAATTTAACTATTTAAATTTGTTGATTGAATATTTAAGTAAATAGAAGGAAATATATGAAAAGACCTTGTTAATAATTAATTTAAATTATTAAATAAAAAAATAAAAACAGAAACATTCATTCAAAATATAATATTTAATATATATGTCTTGCTACTCGGTATCCTACTGCCGAATATTAAGGAATTAATAAATATTATTTAAAAAATTTACAAAATTGATACATTATTAGAATATTTTCGGTGGGAGTTGCTAATTACTTTTGGTGAGCTCTATAATGTCACATGAGATTTAAGAACTTCCACTAAATTTCATTCTAATGGTAGTTGGGAGTTGCTTATACAATAGAAATTGCTTATATAAAAGACTCAATCTGAAAATTGTTTACATTTGGATGTATACACCCCAATGATAAAATTAACTAACGGAGTAACTCAAGTTTTTTCCCCCAAATATATAAGCTGGGACGGAGGGCCTGCTTGGCCCCCTCCCTCCTCTTAATTTAATTGTTTCATATATATATATATATAATACAATTAAATACACACATATGTTAATATTAATATTATGTTTATACCCATAGTATCTTAGAGAAAAATGGACATTTGGACTAATTTATATTCGGCCAAAAAGTAAGTAAGTCTGGCCACGAATTATTCCGTCACCGAATATTGAACTCGGGTCCTTGCTGAGCTCGTCCCTTAGACAAAGCGTATTAAGCACTTGCGTCTAACCTCATGGTTATATCAATATTAAATTATATTATAAACACACTCACACATATTATATCATCGTATAATTAAATGTTATTGTCATGACTAATTTGTTCATAGTTACACTTGATATTTAGTACATGTACAAGCTTAATTAATAGTAGATTTTGTAAAAATAGGATAAATTTACTTATTTTTTGTTCAACTTTAGATCTAAATGAAATACAGATCATTCAATGTGAAATTTTTTTATGAATTAACAATAAAAAAATTTCTCGATAATTTTTCGGCTCCTCCCTTAATGGATTTTTGGATCCGTCCTTGTATATAAGTAACTTAACCTTTAAGAACTCCGTAAACAACTCTCATAAATGCTTTTAATAATTTCAACGGGTACAATTTTTAATCAAAGTCTTCAATTTTAATTTATTAAGTAGTATACTAGAGACATTTGGTTAGCATTTTTCTTAATATGTTAATGTTTTTAAAAATGTTAGTTTTATTTAGTATTTTTTATTTTTGTAATTGTAACAAATATTATAAGAATATGTTTCTTATTAAAAAATCTCAATTTTTATTAATTTAGTTATTTTTGTGCTTCTAGACCAGGGTATCCCTGCGCATGTACGGGGGTTCAAACTCAAAACCTCTGGTTAAATTGAGAGAGACTCATGTTATCTCACTAAGCCCCGATCGTAATTTAGTTAGTGTTTGTTTTGAAGGTAAAAAAAATAAAATTACAGCATTAATTAAAGATACTTGTTTGCATTTGATTTATCATGTATTCATATTTAATTTAATTTAAGGATTATATATGTTTTTAGTCCCTGTAATATTTTGGATTTTGAATTTAGTCTCTATAATAAAAATCATACTTTTTTCTTCCTCTATTTATTTATTTTTTTGATTTTAGTCCCTGGAGTGAGTTGAACGCTTATGTGGCACATTTCAGTTCTTGTCATCACTCCTACGTGGCAAAAATGCTGATGTGACCTTTCTGATGTCAGTTGACACTTCAACATCACTCCCCTCTCTCTGGATCCAAAACGTAAGATATATATTTGTAGGGACTGGATCTAAAACGTAACATATTTGTAAGGACTGAATCCAAAACATTCATATATTTATAGGGACTGGATCCAACCACGCTTCTTCTTCTTCCACCAACAACAGCAACCCAACAACAACAACAACAATGAGGGAGTAAAAGTTCTAAGTTTCAAAGCAATGAAATAATCAAATCAAATGGGGGACACCACCGCCATCAAAACCGAAACAATGTGGGACTGTTTCTACTCTCTGTTGATCATTGTTGTTGTTGTTTCTCTGTTGATCATTGTTATTGTTATTGTTTCTCTGCGATTTGTTGTTGTTATTGTATGGAGGAGGAGGGTGGAGGATGGAGGAGGGGGTTGTTGTTGTTGTTGCTGTTGCTATTGTAGTGAAAAAACGTGGTTGGATCCAGTCCCTATAAATATATGAATATTTTGGATCCAGTTCCTATAAATATGTTACGTTTTAGATTCAGTCCCCACAAATATTTTTATATGTATGTGTCAGGTGACGTGTAAGCCATGTAGGCTTAATGAGGTGCCACATAGGAATTTTATAGGGACCTCACAGCGCTACATCAGCGGTCAATGCTATCAAAGACTAAAATAAAAAAAAAAAAGAGGATGAAAAAAAATTGATTTTTTTTATAGAAACCTAACTCAAAAATTCTCTATGTTACAGGGACCTAAAACATATTTAACCCTTAATTTAATTTAACTAGTTGATGACTCCAAAAGTGCCTCGTGTCAAAATAATACTACGCCTGTGGTTTTCACTCCATTGGTCGCGCGTTCTAGATACTCGCGCCACTAAAACCGTTGGTGCGTTGTACGCGCTATGACACTTCCTCGCTCCTAGACATAACTACTGAGATCGGTCCTGGAACTGTCACGCGCAACGTAAAATCCGGATTTCCTGATCTGGCGTGCTAGACTAGCGCGTGGTATTACGTTTCTCGAAACTCGTGGGTTTTCCGTTCTCCATCGTTACGGTGAAAATAAAAGAGCTTAAATAACTCTTTGGTCCAATAAAACGTGGTTATTTTTGTTTTAGTCTTTAAAAGAAAAATTAAATTTTTTAAGTCTCTATAATATATATTTTTTATTTTAGTTCTTAAGGTGAGTTAAGTATTATTTTTTCTGTTTTAAAACTATAGTTATTTTAGTTTTTTATTTTTGTTTCAAAATTATTGTAGTTTTACAATTCTAATGTATTATTAATTATTTTTTCCACCTATACCCTTATTTAATAACTAGTAATGAGAGTAGTTGGAATTAATGGTATAGAGATTTGTTTATAATTTATCATAAATACTCTTCCATTAAATGAGAGTATTTTAATCTATGTACAATAATATTTTACTTCTATTAAATGTTTCTTAATCTATGTACAATAACATTAAATTGCAATAGTTTTAAAACGGAGGAGTATTAAGTGGTGATGTGGCTGAACAGCTTCAGTGACACATCGTCCTTTTTGTGCAAGTCAACATTATCTCTTCACCCTCTCTCTCTCTCTCCTTGCCTACGATAGCTTCGACCCCCACCCCACCCCCACCCCTTAATAGTAGTCAACTCGTCTCAATGACTAAAACAAAAAAAATTATAAAAATTAAAAATATTTGACTTTTTTTAAAGACTAAAACGAAAACAATCACTTTTTTGTAGAGACCAAAAAGTTATTTAAAAATTGGTCATGGATTATGATCGTGCGATTTTTATTTCTCAAGAATTACGATTATGTAATTTTAATCTCAGATATCACAATTGTTTAATTTTGATGTCAGACATCTTAATTATCACAATCAAATTAACACAAAAAACCTATCCAACAGTGATTTTTTTTTACTAAGTCAAATGTTTTTTTGATCTTCGCCCCTTGAACCAAAATCTTGGCTCCGTCCCCTATATATATATATATTCATAAATTGTTACTTCAAATTAATTAGTAACACAACCTTTTCCAACAAAGATGTCCACATATTTTTTATTATGTATTTTTTCATTCTTTCTTAGTAAGGTGTAATTGTCATTCATGAGTATCCATGGTGAGAAGCTGACCAAGTGAAAATCCTGAGCTACATGATATTAGTTGGAGATTTATAATGTGATAATCGATCAGCTTCTCAAGATAGCTATGATTTTGGCATAGTGGTAGGGAAATAAAAGGCACGCATTGCAAACACCCTCTTCATCGCTAGTGACAATTCTTCCAATTACATTAGTCTTTATTGAATAATTTTAAGAACTAAATTGATTAACCTAAAAGAATCAATATAATTGAGAGTTTTTAATTTCAATAACTAATTTAAAATATTAATAATTTCAAAAATTAAATTAACAATGTACTATAATTTTAAGACAATTATAATGATTCCTCCATAATTTTGGTCGATCGTAACGACTAAAAAATTTCAGTTCACTGAATCTGGCACAAGGAAAATGTGTACCACTAAAAACCTCCACCACCAAAAATTACCTTAATACTGACTATAGAAATTAGAAATCCAATTCAGGCAGGAGAAAAATCTAATGTGATTTTTTTTTTGGTCAAAGGAAAATCTAATGTGATTTGAGAACGAGATTTTATTCGGGAGTCATTTAATTCTTCCGACAGCTCATATTGTGTCTTATCATATAGCCTTCTCACTATGTGGGGGACAAGTGAAAAAGATTTAGCAAGCTACTTAGCCCAACCAACCTGCCAAAATAAATTTTGTTGCAAAATTCTAACCTCATATTTTCTTACACCAATATTACTTCTAGTACCCTTTTCATTAAAAATTTTATTTAAATTTTCTTAATTTTTTAAGTTATTATTTATTTATAATTCTCTTTACTTAATTAATTAATTAGGTGATATTTATTATTCATTCATTTATTATTCATTCATTTTTCATTTTCCACATTTTAGAAAATTCTAAATATGAATTGATTTTAGTTTTATCTTTATATTAATTTTCTCTTTCTCTTTAAATCTTAACTCTTTCAAATAATTACTTTACTGTTTTATGTTAATTTAACTAAAAACTCATTTGCATACATTTTTTATTTTTTGTAAATGTTTATATTGAATATTTTTTTCATTTATATTTCAATAATATTATATCTATTTTTTAATGGAATCATCACTTACATTTATTTTATTTACAATTTAAACTATTTTAAAACTTATGATGTTACATTTTATCTAAACTAGTCAATACATCCAATTCATATAAAGTACATGTTTTTTATTAACGAAAATAAATTAAAGAGACGACTTATATCACAATGTAAATAACATCATCATCATCATATTACATAAGAGCAGAAGATAACAGGTATCACATTCTAAGAGTTCTGATCTACCTTTCTTACCTTTTATTTGATTTAAAATATCTCGTCACAGGGGACACTAATAATCAATCTTCTGAGCATATCAGGCAACCCACAAACTGTTCTGTTTGGTGAGAGTGAGACTGTTTGGAAGTATTTTCAAATACGATGATTCATTTTCTGTGATTGTTGGTTCCCAGCTGTAACTGGACCCTTGTGCTGTCTTCTCTACTAGTCTCTTATCGACCTTTAAAATGAGTTTCTTTCATTTTTTCTTCTTTCAATACTCCCTCCGTTTCAAAACTTAGCCTTTTATTTTTGTTTCAAAACTATTACAATTTTACAATTCTAAAGTATCATTAATTATTTTCTTTCACCCATACCCTTATTTAATAACTATTAGTGGGAGTAGTTGACATTAATAATATAAAGATTTGTAGATAATTTGTCATAAATACTCTTCTATTAAATAAGGATATTTTAGTCTATCTATAATTATATTATACTTCCATTAAATATTTCTTAATCTGTGTACATTAACCTTAAAAAATTATAATTTTAAAACGGAGAGAATATTTATTTTCCCATGAAGTGATCCCAAAGTAAAAATAAAAATAGACCCTACTTTACTTCTATGTTTCTTGTCTTGGATTTCATACAAGAACAATAATTAATTAATTTTCCCCCCACCAACTTGTTGGCTTTTTCAGTCCTATAAATTCCACACTATAAGCACATAGAGTCCTCTTCCACTTTCTCTCCCTCCCTATTCCCCATCACACTTTCTAGGTTAAGATATTTGTTATATAATCATATGGTCCGTGATTGCTCTTGTTCTATACCAAAGCCTTTCTTTTCTTCCACATGTTGTCACTGATGTTGAGCTTTAACTTCCTCCTTCTTTCTTAAACAGTCCCATATCAAAATACCCTTCAGATCCTCCTTCCTCCTCTCATCATTCTCCATTCTCTTCTTCTTTTTTTGGATTCAACATCCATAACCCAGATAGAAAATCTTCTGTTAACCCGTTTCCATCACCAAAGTCTTAAACTTTTCCATGTTGGGTTGGAGATTTGGCTCTGTTTCAACAGAAAATCACCCTTTTTTTCTTCTTATCAAGTAGTAGCGATTAATCTCTAATTAAATGTCCAACATCTTGTTGTTGATGTTTGAGATTCATGTATCCGATTCTCAGTGAAATCTTCTTTTCCGGGTGTATGATCAATTCCACTGTTAGGCGCAGGACCCATTTAGTTCAATCCTTCTCCGTTGCTTTCCTCTACTGGCTCTACTACGTTTCATGATTTCTAACCCCTTCTCAGTTTAACCCTATCTATCATCTATTTCTAAATAAAACTATATCTATCTATCTATATATCTGCAATATTTTTTCTGGGTTTGTTTTGTTTTCACTTTTCAGTGTTTGGGTCCTGCCAAAGTTTCCATCTTTGTTTTTAGATTGAAAAAGGGGTATCTCCTGTTGAATCTCTCATATTATGGCTTCTTCAAGTGGAACATCTTCAGGTTCAGGGTCATTGATGCTTCAGAACTCAGGTTCAGAGGAGGATTTGCAGGTTTTGATGGATCAGAGGAAGAGGAAGAGGATGATATCTAACCGTGAATCTGCAAGGAGGTCACGGATGAGGAAACAGAAGCACTTGGATGATCTGGTTTCACAAGTGGCTCAGTTGAGGAAGGAGAATCAGCAGATTCTAACCAGTGTTAACATCACAACACAACAGTACTTGAGTGTGGAGGCTGAGAATTCAGTTCTGAGGGCGCAAATGGGTGAGTTAAGTCACAGGTTAGAGTCCTTGAATGAGATCATCGATGTGTTGAATGCCAGCACTAGTGCTCATCATGGGGTTTTTGTTGAGCCAAACAATAGCTTCTTCTTCAACCCGTTGAATGTGTCTATGTCCTACTTGAACCAACCGATTATGGCTTCTGCTGATATATTGCAGTACTGAGATGAGAGATGAGATAGATCTCTCCTTTGCTGCTTGGGCATAATTCATTATGGATCTCAGAGATAAAAAGGAGAGGATGGGGTATATATATTATTGTTGATTTGTTTCTTTTGGGGTTTTTTTTTGGTCAATACTTTCTTTTGGGGTTTGAGTTTGTTGAGGAATTGTAATCACTATACCACATGGTGGTAAGGAATAATTAATGTGTAATTGTGATCATAAAGTGTGCAAAGGTTGGTAGGTGCTGGTTCTGTGAAAATGGGGCCTGTTATTAGAGACGCTACTAGTGTGACTGTGAATTGAGGCATGGGCCAATATTATTGTTGTCACCCCACCTTTGCTATATTATTATTATTATAATAATATTGACCTACTTCTCCTTGTAATTCTCCTATTCTTTTTGATGTTTTTCCCCCTAAAAAAAATGAATGCTCTTTATAATTTTGTAGTAATATGCTGAAATCAATTAATTGATGTTTATTTGACTAAATTAAACTAGAGATGGTAGCCAATTTTGCAAATTGCTGTTGAATAATTGTGAAAGTGGACAAACGGGGAATTCAATTTCCCTTGAACTCTTCATCATAGATGAGTGATGCATTCTTTCAATCATGGGAAAACCTGTCTTCTCTTTGTATTTTGGTATTTTTTTTAGTGTTTTTTTTTCTACTTATTTCCTCCCACTATAAGGTGCAAATTAGGCAGCTTCTTGAGCTTTCAATTCATAGTATACATTACAGACCGATGAGAAGGGCAAGTACATACGCAATTTCATACGAAAAAATAGTATTCTTAGGCCCTGTTTGGATAACAAGCTTATCTACTGCTTATGGCATAAGCTGTATAAGCTATTTTTATAATCGAAGAAAAATTATAGTGAAACTTATTTTATATAAGCTATAAGCTGTTTTGATAAGTTATCCTGGGTAGCTTATGAAAAATAAGCCCAAAACAGCTTATGAATCAGTCATAAACTGTGTTCATAAGCTCTGCATAAGTCAATCCAAATATGCCCTTAATCTTAACAATGACACCTGCGAATACTAAAAATCACACTGATTAGTGTGCATTTATACACACTATTAAATGTTTTTATTTTTACTTAAAAATAATTTTTTTAATAGAATAAGTGTATTTTTCTGTTAATTTTTTTTGTACGTTACTAATTTTTCTTCTTAACAAAGAAATTTAAGGACACTCGTGCCCTTAGGATACTTTTATTGGAATTGTCTAGAAGACTCGTGTAACCCCCAGAGAGATATGTTACATCCATGTATATTAATAGAAGGAAAAGTCCAGAAAGGCCAGCAAAAGAAAAAGGACAATAAGTGCAGAAGCGAGTAGGCGACGGCGTGGCACTCCCGTTGCTTTTCTTTTCTCCTCATAGTGTGGTTGCAGTTTGGAAGGAATTCCTTTAAGCGAGAAAAAAATGTACACAAACATTTTTGGGTAGGGTGGGTCTGGCTCCAACTGATCAGAACCATTATAGTCTCTTAGAATGATTAGCGATGAAAATTAGTGATGAAAAAAATAAAATGTATCACTAATTCTGATGCCACAAAATTTAGAGATGAAATTAGAGATTAATTTCATGTTTTTTCTTATTAATTTTTTGTCACTGATTTAAAAATTTTTTTTTAGTATATGTTTCAGGGAGAGCATACATTTCAGCTCTGCGATTTTTCATCATTTCCTTTCGGTTTGTCTGAGGAAACACAGATCCGTTTAATAATACGTACAGAAGTAAAGCAACATGGCCAACAACAATGATAATGATCAACCAACAAAAAAAAAAGTGACAACAAAACCTGAAAGTAATTAAAGGTAAGAACTTTGGGTTAAAGTTGCGAGGCCAAGATCTTGGAAAAGCTACAAAGATATACACATGTTTTGAGAAAAAGAGGGGTGCGCTCATGTTGTGAGGGTACAAGCTCCACGTTCAAGGAACAAAGATATGATCAGAGCACCTGGGCTAGTATTTATATATGTGGACATGGAATTGAAAGCTCAGAGCTGAAGTCGTGGATTTTGCATAAGTTAATAGTACATCAATCATGTGATTAGTCAGATGGAGCTCGCTAAAATTTAGTTCATACTTTATAAGATATATGAATATGAAACATGTAATTAGTACATTAACTAAGCCAATTATACTGTGGGGGGAGGGTGGGGGTGGAGGAGCATTTCAACTTGTAGAGAGAGAAGTTGTTGGTCTATTAACTTACTTTTGAAGTAAAATGACTTCAAAAAAGTTAGACTTAATCGTAATTTTGGTTTTTCATATATTGTATGATTTTAATCCTTAATTATGTTCTAATGTTGAGTGATTTTGTTTGTCTCACGATTGTGCAATTTTGAATTAGTACCCGAGGTTCTAATTGTGCGATTTTGGTCGTCAGTTATAATGATATCAATGAATTGTTAGAGACTAAAAAACATAAAATTCATCTTTAATTTCAATACCTATATATGTATGCAGGTATATGTATGTATGAAAGTATAAGATAAAAATAACACACTATATTTTTATCTATGTATTAAAAACATATACACATGTCATTTATTTATATTATTATTTTATTTAATAAATATATTAAAAAAGAAAAATAAATAAAATATTTTTAATATAATAAAAATCATTTGAAATAAATTAAAATAATAAAGTGATAATTATTTTGAAATAAATAATATATAAAAATAGAATTTATATAAAAATCATATAAACATTTCATTTTATGTTATTTTATATATATTTATTATCTAGTTTAATAGCTAATTTTACCAAATACTTTAAATTCAATTAGTTAGTTTTTTCAAGTATAAGCTCTTAGCTATCAATTTTATTCTTTGCATCAAGTTCAACTATCTCATCACTTATCGGTTAGTTTATTAGTTATTTTTGCTCGACCCTTGACTCTTATGATTAAGTCGTTAGTATTTGTTATAGATTATTTTATCAAAAAAGTATTTTTTAAAAAAAAAATTCATTTTTAATGATTTTCTATCTGTTTGTTTTAGATTTTAAAAATAATCAGAATCTAAAAATAAAAAAAAAATTGATTAAAATGAAAAGCTATATGGAGTAACTTTTCAAAAATAACCAGATTTTAATGAAGAGAGAGAGGAGAGAGAAGATTAAAATAGTAATTTTTAGGATTATAAACAAACACAAATTAAATTCTGCTTAACATAAAAATCTCTAAAAAATTATCACTAAATTATTTTACATGAAAATTACTTATTTTTTAATCAATAACAAACGGCCCTAAGTTTGAAAAAAATTGCCGTCTTCTGTCAATTTATATTGATGGTTACACTGTTGACAATTATTAATTATCGATGGCATTCAGATTGTTTTGGTAATTATTGGTAGAAAATTCACCATTTTAATTTCTTGTAGTGTCATTTGTATGCACTCAGTTAATCATACAATTTTGTGCAAATATTTTTTATACAAAACAACATTTTTAATATAATAATAGTCCTTAAGGAGAAAAAAAAGAAAAGAAATTAAGTAAGTTTTCCATACTTGAAACTTTTTACAAACTAATTTATATTTATATATTGGGTCATAAAATATAACTTTTCTGAACAATTATATATATATTTTGTTATTTTCTGATAATGACGGGATTTATATATAATTTTTTTCTAAAGATAACGAAATCATTAGAATAGTTTGTCAATTGAATCAATTGACACTTTTTTAAAAGAATTTTTGTGAGATTAGTGGAAGGTAGCCGTAAGGCACTCTAATACGCAAAGGTAGAAGTGTGAAATGAAAAAAAAAAAAAAAAGAGTGATGGTTACACACACACACACATCCGTATATAGTAAATATTTCGTATAAAAATCGAATAACTTTTATATGAAAATTAAAATGGTATGGAATTTATTTTAAAAAAAATGCAAATATCAGTTTTCTAAGTCATTTTTTATATAAAAAAAACTATATATGTGATTATTAGATAAAATTGTTAATTTTATGTTACTACGTTTAGAACCATATAAAAGGGGAGTAGGGGAGGTAAAATAACATGGGAAAATTAATAGGTCCAATTTGATTTTTAATGGTTAATTAAAAACATTGAGGCTCTAGTTTGCTTAATTAAGATTCCATCATCTTTTGCACTTTCCTCCGTCTTAAGTAATGAAAACAAACAAAACACAATAATTAAGAGATTCTTTTTTAAAATTTTCAATCACTATCTTTGTCTTTGAATGCACAAAAATTTTTCCACAAGAAACAAAACATTGTAAGGGGACGACTCTAGGGTTGTCAATGTTTTAGTCACAAATCATATCATAATTAAAAATTATGGTCTCATGGCCACCTACGCAACTTAATCACTTTAAATAATCTTCTTTTTAAAGAGTAACGATTAGAGAATGTTCATTGTTGTCAACCCCTCACAACTCCGCAACAAATTAACAAGAGTAGCACCACCAAGCTTTTCTTTTGAAATGACAAATAGGCCATCGGAGGACTTTGGATATGCCCAAAGAAAACAAAGATAATTACACATACGAACCAAGAAACAAACTAAACAACTTGTTAGCATTAAAAAAAAAAACTAAACAACTAATATGCCATGATCTCTTCTCATCCTTTAATTTCTGTTTTTAATCGTGCTAAACAGTGAACATAACATGAATTGAAAATCATAATGTAAGAATTATGTTATGTTTGATATTCCATTCAAAGTATGTTGCACGGATTTTAATAATTGGATTTGTGAGAAGCAACTAATATGTTCCGTTGGCTTATAAACTGAGTTTCGGGGCCTTGGAATGACAATCCAAACACAGCCTTAATTGGTGATGAATCTCTACAATTGAATATTTTGATATGAGTTTTAATGGATTAATTGGACTAAACAGTGTAAATATTAGTGCTAGTTTAGGTTAGAATAGATTATTTTGCATGAGTAGAGAGTTTTGTCATATAAAGTTGTTTTTTAACCTATTTTTGGTGTTAGATAGGTAGTTGGCGCTCAGCTCTGATTCCTGGCGCTCAGCTCTCGGATTTTGGTATGGATTGCAAAGTATTTCTCTTGGAGGGTAGAATGTCATCGCCCAGCGCCCAAGATGTTACTGATGTATAAATGATCACGTTCTGACCTATCTTGGCATATCTTCTGGACTTGGAAAGTAACGAGACAGCCTCCAGAGACCTCTCTGTGCCTCTCCAATGAAGATTCAAGTCTTGGGAACAAGACTTGAAGATTCAATGGATCCACCTTCTTCATCTTCTTCGCTTTACGATTTTTCTTGTCTCTTTGCCATGTTTGGCTGATTTGTTTTGATTAGGCTAGGATGAACTCTTTTGGATCTTGATGTAATTTGACTATTTTGTTCTCTAATTTTAATTCAATTTATGTTTTTAATCCTTTGCTTAATGCTTTTCCTTGATTGGCCACCATGGAAATTGTTGTGATGGTCTTTTATCTAATGGAAGTTAGGTATGAGATTCGATTTGGATTGAAACTATATGAGTGCAGAGATCTAGGAATAGACTTTGGTTCATGTGCATTCTTCATGAGTTCTTAATCTTAATGCTTTCAATTAATTGAATTTCACCTAAGGAATTAGGGTTCCAATTAAGAGGAAAGGGGTTATTCACCAAGGGATTGGGTTTAACCAAATTTAGAGAACTTGAATGATAATTGATTGAGATTGGTGATTGCATCTAGTGACAATTGAGTGATTCTTATGCCTAATCTTCTTTTCATTGTGTTTGCATTTGTCTTTCATCCACCAAGTGTTTGTTTTCGTGATTTGTGTTACATTGTGTTTGCATTTTATCTTAACTTTCACAATCCACTGCATATTTTTTCAAAGCCCAAATAGTATAGCAATTGATAGTAGTTGGTACTTGGCAATTGATCCTCGTTGGGAATGATAACTCACTCATCACTCTATTACTTGTACGATTCGGTACACTTGCCGAAACGTCTAACAATTGGCATAATTAAATTTCTCTAAATAAGGAAAAGGTGAAAAACTAAATTAGTGTACTTAGGTGGTATAGTGAAAAGGCATGCAAATTAGAGCTAGCCAAGAAGTCATATTAAGACCATATACAGAGTACACAATGTTAGACAAAAACCAATTGGTGCAAGAGGGTCTTGTCCATTAATCTGTGTGTGTAATTCTATTACAGAATAAGGCAGCCTTAGTTTGTTAATTACAAAGGTTGATTAAAGTGGCAGCTAGTATAAAAAAAACGTTGACTAAATGGTATTAAGTTCCAATCTTTGCTGATATTCTTTTATTACCAACCCATTTTGTATATATCATCGATCTGTTTAAGACTTGTGATATGTCTGATCCTGTAATCTTTCCTCACTTAAAGTTACTTGCACCCAGCCAAAAAAAAAAGTAGCCATAAATTTTATTTTTTAATGATATAGTAGCCTTAGATTGACTATTATGTAAGGCTATGACTGAGTGGCGGCCAAATTAACAAGAGCAGTAGCCACCAGCCCACCACCACCGTGCGCAGAAAGAAGAAACAGAAGTCAAATTATTTTATCCAAAGGAGAAATTCCACATAGCAATTATACCAAGGCAATATAGTTAAAATTATTATATGGACCTGACCCATTTGTACCTTTTTTTTATAACAAAAATAGTAAAACACTCTAACAAATAAAATAATTTTAGTTGAAAATAAAAAAAAGTTGAGGTGATATGTGTCACGGTATGAGAAATGACATGTGTCGCAGCCTAAAACGACATGACCTCCATTTTTATATAGTAAATAGTAATTAAAAATAGATATTTTTATTTTTTTCAATTTCAGTGGGTTAGAGGAAGCTAGCTGCAGATCTCTCGGTTGTTCTTTTTCATTCGGATAATCCATAAAGTTGCTGAGCTAGAAGCTTAAGATGTGCATAAGGGACCCATGGTGACTATTTAATTTCGAGATTGGCATATATTTCCCTGAATATAAGATTTCCAGTGGAGGGTTGACAACAAATTTAGGAGAATAATTTGAAACTTTCAAAGGGAACATGGAATTATAATCTGTTGTTTGGAGTTATCTGCCTTTTTCATTTGTGATAAAGAATAAAAATCTTATCCATCTATATTTTTTAAGTATGTATCCATGCATCTTTTTCTTTCTCTAGGTACAACTTGCATTCCTCCTCTTAACTGTGTGCATTCAAATGGAAAGAATAATTCCCAATATACAAAAACAAAAATGAAAATGAAAAGAATAGACATTTTGGTGGGCATCAATCGGATGAAAGCAAAGATTATATATCATTTTTGCGATGCTTTATATGGTACCATCATACATATGTAAGATGAGTTTGAGTTATCATCCACTTACAGTGTCAAAACGTTTTGTATAGACTTCTAATCATATCTTACTATGTAGATATTTGTACAGATAATTTAGGAAATAATTAGTCTATGCATCTGACTTGTATAAATTATTGGTCTTTTTCTATAAAAAAATAAAAAAACTCAACAAATAAATCAATTTTACTTGAAATTAAAATAAAAAAATATGTTGAGATGACACATGTCACAACATGAGACTCGATATATGCTTAATTTTCTATAATAGTAATATAGATGTTATAAGATGACACTATGATTGAATGCCTAATAAAATCTTTAAATGCATAGTAATTAAACTCATGCAACATTACTCTGTACATAAGAGTTATAACAAAAATAATATTTCAATTAATTTATAAAGCTTCACTAGCTAGTTATCAACAATACAGGGTTCTGGCATTTGGAAGTACCATTCCTAGAAAAATGGGAAGCACTAAGGTGAAAAATAAAAGATAAGTTTCACTTCATTTCTTTGTTAATTTGTTTTTTACTTTTTAGTTATTCCCTTCTAGAAGCATATAGACTTCGGCTGGCACTATGGAGAAAAACTATTGGTGTACTGATTCTTTATTTTTATGTAAAAAAAATGTAACCAATAAGATTTCCACACACATGCAATATATATTAAGTAGGCTAAGCACAAAAGTATATATATCACGAGTCTCGGTTTCCATAATTTGCTGGGACTAACAAAATATATATAAAAAAAAGGGCGATTTCAAAACTTTCTTCTGCTTGAGAAATACAAAAGAACACACGCATGATCAGGAAAAAGGCATTAAATTTAATAAGCAAAAGGGGTGAAAGTCGTGGTATATTGGTATCCTGAGATTATGAAAATGGAAGAATGGAGCTTATATTTTTTTATTTGGCTTTAACATATTTTTGGTCCCTCTAAATATTGGCGTTTTGAATTTAGTCCCTCTAAAAAAGTCAAAGTTTTTTAGTTCTCAAGAAATCAATTTTTTGATTTAGGTCCCTCTTTGGCGTTGACCGCTAATATGACACACTGAGGTCCCTGTAAAAATGCTGACATGGTCCTTCTAAATATATTAAGTTTTGATTTTAGTCCCTCTAAATATATTAAGTTTTGATTTTAGTCCCTCTAAATATTAAGTTTTGATTTTAGTCCCTCTGCATGTAAGTCATGACAGCATTTTTACAGGGACCTCAGTGTGCCATGTCAGCAGTCAACGCAAAAGAGGGACTTAAATCAAAAAATTGATTTCTTGAGAGACCAAAAAATTTTGACTTTTTTTAAAGGGACTAAATTTAAAATACTAATATTTAGAGGGACCAAAAACATGTTAAAACTTTTTTATTTATATATAGGTCCAATACGAGGAAAGAGGGGACTAGGATGATGAAATCTCCCACGATGCCTTTCTTCTTTTTGGATTTCATTGCATGTTAGGAAAGTTAGCTTATAGTACATTTATTTATGTCAAAGGGGAGAAGAGCACGTGGCCAGCCAGAATTTATTGAATGGTTCACATGCTTCCGTAGAAAGTTGTCCTATTTCTGAGTTTATTATTTTAGTAGGAGATTCGATTTTAGTTGGGCAGATAGTTGATGGTTGAAGTGTGTTATTATACTCGTGGCATTAGCCACAGTGTTCTAGAATTTGTCAATTTAAAATGGGTTGCACTCTTCCGATAATTAGAAGAGACTAAAAGGATTCAAGAGTTATATACAATTTATACATGTTTTTGTCCCTCTAAATATTGACGTTTTGAATTAAGTTTCTCTAAAAAAAGTTAAAGTTTTTTTGTCCCTCAAAAAATCAATTTTTTGATTTAGGTCTCTCTTTTGAGTTAACCGTTGACATGACACACTGAGGTCCCTGTAAAAAGCTGACATGACTTACGTGCATCTGACGTGGCTTACATGTATTGCCATGTCAGTTGACATGTGTGATTGATGTCATATGATCCTTCTAAATATATTAAGTTTTGATTTTAGTCCCTCTAAATAAATATACAAGCAAACCATGTAGTCCTTACAAATGACGTGTCAGCTGACATGACAATGCATGTAAGCCACGTCAAATGCATGTAAGCCACATCAACTTTTTATAGGGACTTCAATGTGTCATGTCAGCGGTCGACGCAAAAAAGGGACCTAAATCAAAAAATTGATTTCTTGATGGACCAAAAAACACTTGGATTTTTTTAGAGAGACTAAATTCAAAACGCCGATATTTAGAGAGACCAAAAACATGTTAAAGTCTATATATATATATATATATGGTATAAAAAAAAACTTTGTATCTTAGTGATCAAATTAACACTCAGGATTATTTGCAGGTGGGAGAAGGGGGACCATTGGAAAGCAGAGACAAAGCAAGAGTTTTGTAATTTGAAAATTTTGTACTACAGAGCACGAGTGGCACTGCATCCAAGTTCCAGAAGCAAATTTTATTTTCCTATGTACTACCTCCGGAATGAATTATAAGCACATTTTACCTAATTCACACTTATTAAGGAAATCAATTAATTTCATAATATAATGTAGAAAAATAAAGATATTGTCAAAATTACCCTTTTGAGATTATTTATTGTCCTCTTATGCCATTTAATGTTCTCATGTTCTGTCATTTCTTGAAAACAAACCGTAGCCACAATGTCATATTAACTCTAATAAAGGAACTTTTCATCTATCCACTCACGCTAAACATTTCCTTTTGGCGCTAAATGTTTTCTTAGTTGATGTTTAAAAATTGAATTTCATAAAAAAATTTGGCTAAACTGTTTGCCGCCACATATTAAAACTTGCTACATTCAAATTTGCTTAAGAACGTGATCCTGCAGGCCACTTTGATTTCCTATAAATTGGAGCTTGAACTTGAAACTTGCAAGATGTGAGAGCTTGGCAATTGAGTTTTAGCTTGTGAATTTCTTGAAGATGCCTCCTGATACTGAGCTTTGTTCTCTCTTTCCCTTAAATTTGGCGGTACTCGGTGTAAATGGAATGAGAAGACCAAGAACAAAAGACAAAAACTGACTATTCATTTTCCCTGATAACCATTTGGGTTTTTCACATGTTAATTAGTTGATAAAACCAAGCAATATGGGAAATGATAAAAGTAAATTAAATTAGGGGTATTTTTGACATACCATCATTAAACATGACAAAAACAGTTAATTTGCTTATATTTCATTCCAAGAAATACTCCCTAAAATGTGCTTATAATTCATTCCGGAGGGAGTAAATTAGTAAAACACAAATTTTCATAAAATTACAAACTGATTAATAGGACATACATGGCCTTTAAGGCAAGTATTTATTGTTGTTAGATAATAGGTCGAGTCCAAAATATAAGTAACACAGTACAAAAATATATAGATCAAGGAATGCTTTGAAAATGTAATAATTTTAATTAATACTTAATAGTTTTAATTTTTTTTCCAAAAATATCTCATTTAGTGTCTTTCGTAAATATGAATATTGCATTAAATGAATGATATAATTAAAAAATTAGTATTTAATTTATTTAAAATTGATAAATATTATTTATATTTTAGAAAAAAAAAGTGCCTTTATTACTTATATTTTGAAACAGAAGAAGTACAAAATAGTTGTTCAATTACTCGTTTGTTACTAATAAATGCAGTGTAATCAAATCTGCAACTAAGTCTGTGTTAGCTAGCTAATAATGTTAAATTTCATGGAGTTCTCAGTGCTAGAGAGAGATTCTAGAGATATTTTTTCTATAAACAACAGCAAGACAAAAGGTATCATGATTGTGCACTGAAGTCCACAGCAAGGTTGAGTTCATAACAATTATTTATTACTTTAGCATTGATCATGATTTGAAACGTGCATCACTCCAATCCAAACAAGGTATCATGTGTTGTGCACTGGAGATTAAATTAAAAATGTTGAGGTATGTGTATGTCTCTCACATTCATCAAAAGTCACGCACGCGCGTAACACAACAACATCGATTCACCAATAATAAGTACACACAAAAACATGCACAGACATAATGGACACGTCCATATATAAACACCCTCTTCTCTCTTTCCTCTGTTTCTTTTTATCCTTCTCAACCTAAGATGGAAAAAAAGCTATATAACCCAAAAAAATTAAAAATATTCCGGTTCAAAAGCAAAAAGAAGGCATTTAATTAAGTTGCCCAATCAGTACACACACACTCGTAAGTGCGCCAAAGCTTTATCTCGCTAAGCAAATTACAAGTCGGAGAATATCCCACTTACATGCTCTGCAGTGAGCTATAGGCTAGTTGTTTTTGGCAGTATTTGCAAGTTTATTGTATGATCTATGAATGCATGATCAGTTTTGTAAGCTTCATGAACTGATGTATTTTATCAGCTTCAATAGATAAAGCAAAATGAAGAAGAGAATTAAGTGTTCAATTGTCATGTCATGGAATGGAAGAAGAGGAGCTAGAGCATAGAGTCAGAGGAGCCACAAAGTGAGGATGCATGCATGGTGCAAAGAAGGAAAAATCCACCGAGAACTTGGACATTTAAGAGCTTGTCCTATTGAATCTAATACATTTTTTTATAAGCCCAATTGAATCTAATACTGATCATGATAAATATTTAAATATTTAAGAAATTAAACAACATCTATAGTGACTTGGATTTATTTATCAAAGAAGATTATTAATAAGCAGTACTAATAAGATGTCTGCATTAGCGAGAGAAATGAGCATCAAACATGTACAATGTGAAACTAATAGCTATATATGGAAGCTTGGGCCGGGGGGGAGGGGTTACTTTACCCTCTCAGACTACCCCATAACCACCCATAACCAAACACTGCTTTAGGTAGTCCCTCAGCATCTATCTACATTTTTTTTTGGTCAACAGATTCTTCATTACTAAAATAGGCCAAAGCCCAAAGGAACAAGCCCCAATTACAAGTAAAACCTCAGCATCTATCTACATTGGTTTTTTTTATTCACACATACACTTTTTTTTAAATACACATACACACATTTAAAATACCCAAACTACCCATCACTTTTCGCGTTTTAAGGACATCGCGGAACTATTAGTTCCGCGTATATAAAAAACGACACATACGTATTGAGTGCGGAACTATTAGTTCCGCGTAAAAAATGCACTCGCGGAACTAGTAGTTCCACGAGTGCATTTTTTACACAGAACTAATAGTTCCGCATGTGCATTTTTACGTGGAACTAATAGTTCCACGGAGTATTTTTCCAGTGAAAAATACTCCGTGGAACTATTAGTTCCGCGAGAGACAACGAATAGTGTATGTGTGAAAAAAAAATCTGTGAGGGATAGTTTAGTCTTTTTCATTTTTAGTGTATGTATATTTAACAAATAGTGTATGTGTGAATAAAAAAACCCATCTACATTTGAGGCAAATTAAAGTAAAACCTCAGAAGTCATGTTTGGGCCACAAAAGCACAATTGAAGGGTAGTGGGCTTTAGAAATCTGACTGTCGTATTTGTTTTTGGGCTAATCATTTTAGGGCCATGCGGTCCTGTAGTTTAGTCCTGAAAAATCAATTATTGCTTAATATAAGACCAAAAAAAAATTAAATTCTGTCTAAATATATAAAATAAAAGGAAGATAGAACAATGCCACAAGGATTTACTACAGGATTGGGTTAAATTTGTTCGGGCAGAACTTTGTATTTGTCAAAATTAAGTGGCTAGCCTAGAATATTAACCCATTTAAATGTTTTATATATCTAACTCGGCCTATTTTTTCTGTATTCTTATCAATTTAATAATAACTCGGTCTATGTAATTTATTTACTTCTTTAACTGCAAGTTACTCCGTTGACCTCATTTTATTTTGTTTCATAACTACTGGATCACTAGCCACCTGGCCAATCAAATAGGCCCTACACTACACTATGCAAGTTTCTTTAAAAAAAAAATCTAAGTTTCTTAAAGTAAAAATTAATTAACAACGCTTGTTCGTCCAAGTGATTAGGAGTTTAGTTTCCCTTAAGCAATGTCTCAGATTCGAGTCTTGTGAATGGAAAAAAATAAACGCTGAGAGAGCTTTATTCCCTTATATGGGTTCACCCGATCCGACTTGGATTAAACCAAGAGTTAATAAAAAAAAGGTAAAAATTAATGTTCATCGGAGCCACTTCTTTGCGGTTTGCATTACTTGAACAAAATCTCAGGTCAAAAGACAACTACAAGCTGTACAAAAAAGAACACTTTTTGAAGCAGCAATCACATGGATGTGGGAGTGGCTGACGAATGTCGGAGTCAGACGGGGGGTAATATTTGACCCAGAAGATATTGACTCTGGAGGGGTGCCATCTTTCATTCATTCCATTCATCCAAAGGTAAAGAGGGAAAAGAAAAGGTTGGAAATGAAACTGAACAAGGAGAGAAAAGGAGCAAATGGGCAAGCTGAACAAATAAACAAAGATAGGGACAAAAGTAGTGTAGAAAGAAAGAGAGCAGATTTTGACTTGGTCTTTCCATGGTTTGGTTCATTTTGCTCATGTGGGAGGAGAAGGTGACGATGAGAAGCAAAGCAAGAGAACCATACAATACAAATGAAATCTTTATATTTAATGGGTCATAGGCATCTGACAATGACTTCTCCTTACTATATTCCAAACTTCAAACTTGAACCCCTTGTTTTACCCTTCTGGCTCAAGGCCAATTGTAAGCATAACAATAAATGGGGTGCTCTTATCCTTGCTTGTTGGTTTGGATTTTTTGAAAAGTTCTTATCTTTACAAATACAGCCTAAGCTCAAGAGTAGTATAATCAGTTTTCTTAGTCATCCTTGCCTTTGCTTTGCAGGTTCTATTCACTTTCCCTCTGATTTTCTTTATTGTACTGCTTGTGTGATTTTCTTTCCATTTCCATATCAGTGAATTATCTGTTGTTTCCTGGTCACAGATTAATTATTCTCTTCTATAGCTGATTATTCCTTTTCTCCAAAAATACAGTTTTCATGAATATGATGGAAAAGAGAAACTTTTATGAATTCATGTCAGAGCTAATAGTTCTGGGTAATGAGGTTGTTTCGTGTACTAAGAATCCTGAAATTGAGATGGATGCTTTTACTGAGTTTGCCATATTGGTTGAGAAACTCTTACCAATCTTAAATGATTTGAGGGACAGAGGCACAATCATGGGCAAACCAGCTATTAGAAGGTCATTGGAATGTCTTGAGTATGAGCTTGGTCGAGCTAAAGCTTTGTTCAAAAGTCCCTATTTGAAAGATCCCATCAAACAAATTGAGCGTATAACGCATGATCTTGGTCGATCATTAAGCCTGTTGCTTGTGGCTAGCCTTGAAGTGTCCACAGATTTTAGAGAAAGGATTGGTATATTGCAAAAACAGTTGATGAATGCAAGGTTTGGTGGGAATACAAGTCTATCTTCAAGTCCAATATCAAAGTTTGTAAATGATGTCAAGGTGGAAGGGGAAATCGAAGAAGAAATAATTAATGTTACTCTTGATGATGTGATACTGCAACTTAAGAATGGTAATGCTGAAGAATTTGCAGTAGCACTTTTGAGACTAAAGAAGTTCATCAGAGATGGAGAATTGGATAGTGGTTTAATTAATGAGGAAGCTATTGTTTTCATTCTTTTGAATCGTCTAGGTTCGTGTAAGGCAGATAATAGGCTGGCCATCATTCCATTGCTACGAAGTATTGCTTTGAAAAATGACGAGACAAGGGTAAAAAATCCTGCAAATAAGGTGACATTTCTTGTACATGTTGGTCTAAAAAATCACTACACTTCTGGTTGTTAGAAATCTTATGTTATAAAATAGTAATACGCAGGAGAAGATGGCAAATATTGAGTTTTTATCAGCAGTGGTGAAGTCCTTAGCCAGGAATGAAGAAGAAAGAAGGGAAGCAGTGGGACTTTTGCTAGAACTCTGTAACCTTTCTGCAATTAGACGGCAAATTGGAAGAATTAAGGGTTGTATTGTTATGTTAGTTTCAATACTGAATGGAATTGACCCTGTTGCTTCACATGATGCAGCAAAATTGTTGGATATATTATCCAATAATACTCAAAATGTACTTCATATGGCTGAGGCTGGTTACTTTCGGCAACTAGTGCAGTGTTTGAAGAAAGGTAATGCAGAACTTGAAACAAATATATTTATTTGCTATTATGATATGGAGCATCAATTGATAACATTTATCAAATCTTTTAGTTGTATAGTTTATTTGAATTTGAAAGATAGGATTTGGCTGTAATTGAAATAAACTAATTAATCAAGATTACATTAAACAACGGTAGTGACATCCTAACAGTCAAACTTATTCTTCATAAATAGTAGAAGCATGGACCAATTGTGTTGATCTTTAGTCACAACTAGAGTAAATTTCTCTGCATTCCAGTGAAAATTTCACGCCATGTTATTTCAGGGTCTGATATGGACAAGATCCTTATGGCAACATCACTTTCTAGGTTGGTGCTTACTGATCATAGCAAACTTTCCCTTGGACAAGATGGGGCAATTGAGTCCCTTGTCAAAATGTTCAATTCTGGGAAACTTGAGTCAAAGCTATCTGCTCTAAATGCACTTGAAAATCTTTCCACCTTGACAGAAAATGTGCAACTGTTGATCAAAACTGGAATTGTGGGATCTCTGCTGCAACTCCTTTTCTCTGTAACATCTGTGCTTGTTACTCTTCGGGAGCCCGCGTCAGCTATTCTGGCAAGAATTGCTCAGTCAGAATCTATTCTCGTTAATGAAGGTGTGGCTCAACAGCTGCTCTCACTTTTGAATCTCTCCAACCCAGTAGTTCAAGCTCATCTGTTAGAAGCTCTAAATAGCATTGCTTCCCATCCTATTGCTTCTAAAGTGAGAAGAAAAATGAAGGATAAAGGTGCACTTCAGCTAATTTTACCCCTGCTGGAGGAAACTAATACTAAAATACGGTGCGAGGCGTTGAATTTGCTGTGTACTCTATCCAAAGATCTGACAGATGAGTTGACTGAACATCTTGATGAGAATCATCTTTACAACATTGTTAATATTCTCTGGTCAACAACATCAGATAATGAAAAGGTTGCTGCTGTTGGCATACTAAGTAATCTTCCTCTTAATGATAATAAAGTGACAGATTTACTAAAGAGAGCAAAATTGTTGCCCATTTTGGTGTCCATCATGGATTCAAGTTCAGGAAGTAATTACTCGACCACAAGAAGTAGCTTAGCGGAGAGTGTTGCGGGTATTGTAATCCGGTTCACATGTTCCTCTAACAAGAAACTACAACTTCTTTCGGTGGAACATGGGGTGATTCCTTTGCTTGTAAAACTGCTCTCAAGCGGTTCGGCAATCGCAAAATCCAGAGCTGCAACCTCTCTAGCTCAACTATCACAGAATTCCGTGTCCCTTAAGAGGTCTAGGAAGTCAAGGTGGATGTGCGTTCCTCCCTCGGTCGATTCGTATTGCGAAGTTCACGATGGCTATTGCTCGGTGAATAGCACATTTTGTCTGGTCAAGGCAGGTGCTGTTTCTCCACTTATCCAACTACTGGAAGACAAGGATACGGAAGCAATGGAAGCTGCTTTGAATGCCCTTTCAACTCTCTTGCAAGATGAAATTTGGGAAGGTGGTGTCAATTGCATTGTTAAACTGTCAGGGGTCCAGACTATTGTAAAAATCTTAGAAGTATGTTGTGATGTGAAAGTTCAAGAAAAGGCATTATGGATGTTAGAGAGAGTATTCAGGGTTGAAGAACACAGAGTGAAATATGGAGAATTTGCTCAGGTGGTTCTTATTGATATTGCACAGAGGAGTGATTCTAGATTGAAGTCAACAGTTGCAAAAGTTTTGGCAGTGCTGGAGCTCTTGCAAGCTCAATCTAGTTATTTCTGATACAAAGCTTTTCTCTGTGGTTAATATGACAATGATTTTATTTTTGTGTTCCATTCCTTTCTATTTTTTTGGTGTACATGCATGGATTTTATCTCATTTTATACGAACCAAAAAGTGTCATAATGATGTGTAATTAATTTGAAGGAAGAAAGAAAAGCTTTTATCCCATATTACCAAGGTTTATTCATCACTTGCTTGAATCTCATATACAAACTTATTTTTCTTGGGTTTATATTCCCCAATTAAGGTAATATACACAATCATGAGTGTCATAACTAAAAAATTGTTAGAATAATTATATGAATGACGGGTCTTGTCTTGACTTTACACCAATTACTTCTCTCTTTATTCTCTTTTTTGGTCCTTGTTTTGCTTGTTCAATATTCCCGAAATAGGATATATTTGTTCAAGATCCAATCTCAATGCATGGATGATATATCGCAGCTGACTAAATTGGTGGATGAGGGCTAATTATTAGCTTTTTGTTTTCATTTTTTCCCTCTCATTTTAAATTCTCCATTATTATTTATTATATAACACATATATCAAACTAAAACATAGTTACATAAATAAGTCTTGTAGTTATCTTATAAGGAATCAGAATAGTTACGCTTCCATTGCAAGCAGCAAGGTTTGGAAGAAGACAATTGATTAAAGGTTGCAAAATACCAGTTTCTCTCGTTTTAATTTTGAGAAATTGTCAAAATAGTCAATAAATTAAATACATAGGTTGCAATTACATGTTTTCTAGGTTGTGTCAAAATCCAAAAGGAAAGAAAAGATGAAGGACGCGGATGTGTCAAGGCAGATCCAACAGATGATTAGGTTCATCCGCCAAGAGGCTGAGGAGAAAGCTAACGAGATATCTGTTGCGGCAGAGGAGGTTTGTTTAATTGATTTTTTTTGGGTTATCATGTTATTGGTGCGAAGTATTCACTGGCTTTGTCAATGACTGATCTCCGCCAGAGAACTTGGTTGGCCACCTTTAGTGGGGTCGAACTCGAACTATTATTTAAGGGATTCAAGTCTAGTTCCATTCGGACCAACGTAATATTGATTGTTTAATTGATAATTGATAATGATATACATGAACATTTTAAGTCCCTAGATATACTCTACCATCATTAATTCTACATTTTGCGGTTTATTTTAAACAATAATATCAATGTGATATATGGTGATTTGTCCTTATGGAATTCGGGTAATTATTTATTACTCCCATTCGTTGCAGGAATTCAATATTGAGAAACTACATTTACTTGAAGGTGAAAAGAGAAAGATCAGGCAGGAGTACGAGCGAAAAGCCAAACAAATCGACGTTCGTAGAAAGATGTGAGCTTATAATTGCTTCGGTTTCACAGGACTTGATCCCAATAAATTAATCAATCAATTTAAAGATTAACCTTGCTCTCTTAGAAGCCTTCGAAATTATAATTTGATTCAATTAGACAATTGTGAAATTAATCTTTTATGAAAACTTGTTTATTTGCATGTGCAGTGAATACTCGATGCAGCTTAATGCATCCCGTATAAAGGTGCTCCACGCACAGGATGAGGCGGTGAGTTCTATGAAGGATGCTGCTAAAAAGGCAATTCTACGTGTCTCAAATGATAAGAAAGTATACAAGAAACTCGTCAAAGACATGATTGTTCAGGTATTTGAAGCTAAGTTATAATGTTGTCATTTAAACATCCAGAATTTTTTGTTTCCTCAAAATGCAACCTTTTCAGAAAGCCATTAGTTCAATTGACATGCGCAATTGTCTATTTGGAAAACAAAATGTTAAGAGCTATGTCACTAACACATTTTTCTAAAGACACTATATTATTGAGTGAAATTGATGTGAATACCGCTAAATCATATGAGTGGACTCTTTATGGGAATGGTGAGACTCACATGAATTTTATTTAATAATAAAGATTATATTGGAAAGAGTTTGTTACTTGTTGCTGATTAACATTTCTCAACTATTTTAATTAATTAAGCTATAGTTTACACACATAATGAATTTATTGAACGTGTTGTAGAGCTTATTGCGCCTGAGGGAACCGTCTGTGCTACTACGATGCAGAGAGAGTGACCGTAAGCTGGTTGAGTCATTGCTAGAGGAAGCCAAAAAAGAATACTCAGAGAAAGCCAACACGCAAGCCCCTAAGATTACCCTTGATGATCGTGTTTACCTCCCACCACCTCCAAAAAATGGTGCTGTGGATTCCCATGAACCTTTTTGGTATCTTCCTTTATCTCCGTATTTTTTTTGCTAGAATCCTTTATCTCCGTTGATATGTCCTGTGAATTACTTCCTAATTATTTGCCCTAGTTTTTTACCATACCGTCTCAAAATAAGTGTCATTTTAGTAAAATGTATTTATTCTAAAATAAGTGTTATTTTATGTTTTTAATGTAATATTAATTAATTTATTTTAATTTTATCTCTAATAATCGTAATGCATCAGTTTTTGAATAATAAAAATTAAACCTCATTCCATTATTTATTGTAAGGTTAATTTGTTAAATGTGTTTCTTTTATTTATTGTATTTCTTAATCTGTATAAAAAAAAATCTAAAGTGACACTTTTTTTTATAAACAACGGAAAAGAAAAAAAAAACTTATTTTAGAATAGAGGGAGTAGTCAACTAGCATTAATGATTGTATGCTTTGCTTATCGGAATTGGATATCCAACATTTAATTTTCATGGAGAAATATATGATAGGTGTAGTTTGTTGTGTCATTTTATCCTACTATCATGTTTTAAAAGAATATAGATTATTCAAATCCTTGCTTATCAAGGTCATTTTTTAATATTATCACACAATATTTTACTTTAATAACTATACACCAATAATATAAATGGATTTTACATGTACATTCATTCAATCATATTTCAATATTTTCACATCTTAATATTACATTTCAAAACAGTTGCAAATAAATAGATTCTACATGTATTTTCAATCATATTTCTTGTTACATCATAATATTACATTTTTAGGTACCTAAAAAATACTCAAAGTAGCGAAATATAATTGGATGTTTATATAAAAATTACATAGTAAAATTGCTATAGATAATTTTTCTTGACTAAATGACTTGGTTTGTATTTGTGCTCAATTGTTTTGATGAAGTTCCGGGGGAGTGGTATTGGCCTCGGAGGATGGAAAAATAGTGTTGGAGAATACACTTGATGCGCGTCTTGATGTCATTTTTCGACAGAAACTACCTGAGGCATGTTCATTACATCTTACACTCCTTTCATTCATTTCAATCATAATTGTAGCAATTACATTTGCCTTGTTAGTGCAAAAGGTTATTTATTGTTACTTAATCAAGACTTATTAGTGCCCTTACAGATACGGAAGCATTTGTTGGGTTGAACAACAACTCGTTCTGGATTCTATCTTTATATCTGCAAACAAAAGAGCAAGGACATACGTGGAACTTGATCAAAGCAAACGACACCTATTTTTTTTTATTTTCGATTTAATTTGTTCTATGGTCTTTGTGTTGTATGTCCTCATTTATTTGTATTATTTTTAAAATTAGACTAGAGGAATAATAATTCACGAATGCTTCTACTATATTTTTTTACCTGGAAGAGAATAATAAGATCGAATATTTGAATTTTGACATAATTTGAATCTTGAAAGTTGAAACATGTATATATTTTTTTTAAAAAAAAATTGGGTCTGTTTTGTTATTATATTCCTGAAATGAACATCACCAAAGGTTATGTTAGGATCCATTCTATCGATATTTTGAAATTGGCATTGATGTTATGCTTGGTATATTTTTTTTTTAATGAAGGTATAAGCTTGGTATGTGGTTTTTTTTTTGACTGAAAGCTTGGTATGTGGTTGGATGTATGATAGTGACACCTAAAATTGATTTTGTATTTGTCAAATATGATATTGGTAGAAATCTAGATGTTTGATTTTATCGTTAAATCTCAGTTTAACAATAAGTAATAAAAAAAATAGCTTGTATTTGTATCAAAAAAAAAAAGCTTGTATCTATTCTATACCTATATATAATAAAAACACACCAAAATAACTACCTACTTGGTGTTCTATTTTTGTTTTAATATTGCCCTTATGTAACTTACTTTTCAAATTTTAAATTTAAACAAACACATTTTCTCTTAATAATAATTAATTAATCTATATATATATAGAGGAATGATCAAATTACACCGGTGTAATACTTTGGTCAATGTTACACCGCTAATAACTCTTCAGCGGATAATTATATTCTAAAACACACCGTTAGATTAAAAGTTATTATCATATAGATTATTCCTATAAAATTTCGCATCAATCTAAAATCATTTGATGTGTCATTGAGATATATCAAAATTCATGCACTTTAAAAGACATTAATCTTGATGTATCTCAATGACACATCAAATGATTTTAGATTGATGTGAAATTTTATAGGAATGATCTACATGATAATATCTTTTAATCCAACGGTGAGTTTTAGAATATAATTATCCGGTGAATAGTTATTAGCGGTGTAACATCGCCCAAGAGTTACACCGGTGTAATTTGATCCCTCCTCATATATATATATATAACTAATCAAATTTATACAGTATATGATTTTCATATTAAACCCGTTTGTCCGCTAGGCATGGCAACGAGGCGGGCGGGACGGGTTTTACATTCCCCGTCCCCACCCCGCCCCCGATCTCGGCTGGGGTTGAAAAACCAACACCAATCCCCGCCCCCACACCTAATATTTTGGAATCTAAATTTTTATTATAAATTTTTTTATTTCGGTAAAATTAAAGAAATTTAATACTCTATTTTTTTAAGATATTTTTTAAAATATTTTGTTAGACAAATAATAATGAGGAAATAAAGAATTAAAATTAAATTTTCTTTATTAAAAATATAATTTTTTATAATACTAATGTATTAAATATTATATCATAAGTGAAAATAAATGTGCGGGGCAGGTTTGGGGTGGGCATTAGTTTCCACAACCCCGACTCGGCCCCAATTTTTTTTAATGCAGGAAAAACTCAAACCCGAACCCCCCATCAAAACGGGTTTTTCACGTCAAAGTCGTTGCGAGTTCGAATAGGTACCCACGGGTTCGAGCCCCATTCCGCTAGTAGTTAATAAAAAAAATATATTAAGTTTTGCATTGAATTTGCTTTTAAAGAAAATATTTAAACACAAAATACTCCACTTCAGACTCATTTTTAACTAAATCAATTTAAAAAAAATCAATTCATTCAAAATCACAGCTCATCAAAACACACATTTAGTAGTTAACACAGACATGTCAAGGGGCAATGTGGACTGCCACCATAAGGCTACCTTCTTAAGGATTGTAGAAAATATTGTACAAGTCTCAAATAGGCATGACATACTCAAATGAGTCAAGGTGATCATGTGGATCTTGGATACCATCATATTCTAAATATTTGAAATGTCGTGATATTCCCACAATCACTATGTCTGTTGTTCAGTGGCGATAACAACCTATGGGAACCCTTGCTCTAGTTTGTCCTTTAACTACAATCTCAAGTGATGGATTCACTCATATATAACTTATCTCCAATACACTTCCAAACACATTACATAACTTTTAGACTGTGTTTGGAAGGAGGTTTTGGAAGGGAGAGAAGACGAGAGTTTATAATTACATTTTTCTTTATTTAGAAGTTTTTAAAAATGAGAAGTGTTTGGGGGTATTTTAAAACCCTTCAAAGCTCTTCTTAAACCATTTTTTTTCTTAGGGGAGGTTTTAAAACATTCAAACAAGGTGAGTGATTTCTCTTCCTCTCCCATTTCACTTCTCTCCCCGGCCCTACCCTCAGAGCCTTTACCTCCCATCCCCTCCAAACTCCCAAACAAAGGCTTGGTATATTTGAGTCTCTATTAAAAGACATTCTATTTGATCCAACCTCTCCCCAGCACCTTCCCGAATGTCCATAATTTATCTTTGTTGCTTATTTAGGCATCAACTCGAGAGTGTAGATATTAAAAATTATATTCTGGATAACACACTATAAGTTAAAATAAAATAATATAAAAAAGTATATATCAAATAAATTTTATTTTTTATAATTTTTTTAGATTTTATATATCCAATGAGAACTTTTAACTGAATAGTCGTTGAGTTGGTTAATTTTGTATAAGTATTTTGAATTTTTATATCATTAAAAAAAGTATTTTTATATCGATATTGATAATTGAAACCGTATATAGATAAGACTGCTTTTTTTTTTTTCCCACCAGGAGGATGTTAATGGGTCAGGCTTTTGAATAGTGAGGGATAATTTAGGGCTTACATGGCAGTGACGGCCCGTTAATAATGCCATTCATCCCTTATATTTTATGTCACAAACCAACGCCTCCTTCTCTTCCGCGTTGTTCACTGTCTCCTCGAGAAACCCTAGTCTAGGGGTTTAAGCTCTTAAAACCGTCTTCAGGATCAAGCTCCTAAACCAGGTTTTTCACTTGTCCTTCTACCATCGATTACTCTTTTCTCTTCTGTTTGTACCTTTTTAGTTTCCACCGCACGCCGCAATACTAGTTTCAACACAAGGTGTATGCTTCTCGCTTTCTATGAAGCTGTTAACTTGATGTTTTGTTTGTCACTTTTAACTTGATGTGTTTGAGAGTTGTTTGTCTGTTATATACTTAGATGGGTTATTAATGTGATGATTTTGATTCTTTGTTTTTTCAGGCTTTTTTTTGGAGGTGGCAAAATGCTCGTGCTATTTGAAACCCCTGCGGGTTTTGCCCTTTTCAAAGTGCTGGATGAAGGGAAGCTTTCTAACGTTGAGGTGATTATTATCTTAACAATTGTCTTTACTTATATGCTCACTGTACTGTTCACAAACATAAATCTGCCACTGGTAGTTTTTCCACTCTGGATAACATTTTTTAAAGACTTTTTTCTTGTATTGTGGTTGCGTTTTCTGTTATTTTGAGGGAATAATTCATTTATTTAAATTGTAATAGTTGAAATATTTGTACCTTGTATCGATATAATCTCGTAAATATATATATATATATATATTTTTTTTTTCGCTCTTAGATTTTTATGATTATGAGGTTTTACCATGGGCTGCAACACTGCATTATTAAATTTAAACTTAACGAAGTGCAGAATCTGCCACTTCTTCTTTTTCACGGTTTACTCATTCTTAATATTATTTCAATTTCAGAATGTGTAAGAGTTCATATTACAGTGAACTATGTAATGTTTTGTATTTCCTTTTCCCGCATTTCTCTCAAACATTGACCTAATCGATTTATATTTTACAAACTTCTTTCTACAGGACTTATGCAAGGAGTTTAACAGTGCAGACACTGCTAGACAGGTTTTCACCCTGCATCTCTGCCCACCCCGACTTCCCTGTCAATTGCATGTTTGCTGATACGAGCAATATGATAATGGGAAAACTATACTAAATCCATTTATATGCAATTATTACTTATTCAATTCTCTTGCGCTTATGAAGCTAACCCTAAGTGATGCATAATCAGGTGGTCAAGTTGAAAGCATTTTCTAAATTTGAGAATACTTCAGAAGCTCTAGAGGCAGCTACTTTGCTAATTGATGGAAAAGCTAGCAAGGGTCTGCGCAAGTTCCTGCGTGCACATTGTGAAAATGAATCGTTAGGTGTAGCTGATTCAAAGCTTGGGAATATCATTAAGGAGAAATTGGTGTGCTACCCAAGTCCCCTTACAAATTTGTGATGTCAGTTTACACATCATTCATCAAGTAGCTAATTGTTTTATTTTTGGGTTAATCATTTCAGAAAATCGATTGTGTTCACAACAATGCTGTTATGGAGTTGATGAGAGGTGTTAGACATCAATTAACTGAACTCATATCTGGTCTAGCTGTTCAAGACATGGCCCCAATGAGCTTGGGTTTATCTCATAGCTTATCCAGATACAAGCTGAAGTTTAGTGCAGAGAAGGTGTATTTTCTGTTTACTTTGCAGATATAACGGTTTAGTTTTGTAATGGCAAAATTGACTGTTGCAAATTTTTGTTTATTGATTTTTTTTTTGTTTGACATATATTTTCTGATTTTTTGGATAGTTTCTTCCTGACTTTAATATTCTTTTTATCAGGTGGATACCATGATTGTCCAGGCCATTGGTTTACTTGATGACCTTGATAAAGAGTTGAATACATATGCCATGAGGGTTAGAGAATGGTATGGTTGGCATTTTCCAGAGCTTACCAAAATCATACAGGATAACATCCAGTATGCAAGGGCAGTCAAGTTGATGGGTGATCGTGTTAATGCCGCAAAGCTTGATTTCTCTGAGGTACAATTGTGTTTGTCCATAGTGTTGTGGTCCCAATGATTTTTCACTTTTGCATGGCATATACAGTTAACAAACAGATATGATGTTGATAGTCTCCACTCTGTCTCACTAGCATAATTGAAAATTATTGTTTCTGGAATCTATTGCTTCAAGACAAATAATATTTAGTTTATATCTATTACACTGCTACTTTTGTATTTTAATATTTTTTTTCATCCTGAAATGTATTCCAGATTTTGCCAGAGGAAGTTGAGGCGGAGCTGAAGGAAGCAGCTGTGATATCTATGGGAACTGAAATTGGTGAGCTTGATTTGGCAAATATTAGAGAGCTCTGTGACCAGGTTTTGTCTCTTTCAGAATACAGAGCTCAACTATATGACTATCTAAAGAGTAGGATGAACACCATTGCGCCCAATTTGACTGCTCTGGTTGGGGAGCTTGTTGGTGCTCGCCTCATTGCCCATGGGGGTAGCTTATTAAATCTTGCAAAGCAGCCTGGTAGTACTGTGCAGATTCTTGGTGCTGAGAAGGCTCTCTTCAGGGCACTGAAGACTAAGCATGCTACTCCCAAGTATGGTCTTATATACCATGCATCCTTGATTGGTCAGGCAGCTCCAAAGTTAAAGGGAAAAATCTCTCGGTCACTTGCTGCAAAGGCAGCTTTGGCTATCAGGTGTGATGCCCTTGGAGATGGACAAGATAACACCATGGGATTGGAGAACCGAGCCAAGGTTCTTGTTATAATTTTAGTTATATGTCCCATGGTTTTTATATTAGACTTTATTTACACGAGTTTTTGTGCAGCTTGAAGCACGATTGAGGGGCCTTGAAGGCAAAGAATTGGGACGTTTTGCCGGTTCTGCTAAAGGGAAGCCCAAGATAGAAGCATATGACAAGGATCGAAAGAAAGGAGCTGGAGGACTGATAACTCCAGCTAAGGTCTGTTAGTTGTTTCATTTGGTGGTGTTAGTGACTTTTTTTTTAGTCTGTGCTGATTGTTCTTTCCTTTGTAGACATATAATCCTTCAGCTGATTCAGTTATTGGGCAAAAGACTGATACTGCAATGGATGAAGATACACAAGAGCCTCCTGTTGTTGATAAAAAGAAAGAAAAGAAGGAAAAGAAGCAGAAGAAGAAAAAGGAGGAGAAAAATGAAGTGGAGGATGTGCAAGCTGACGGAGATGGTGGTGAGGAGCCAGAACATGAAGTTGTGAAGAAGGAAAAGAAGAAGAAAAGGAAGGAATCTACTGAGAATGCTGAGGTTCAGAACGGTGACGATAACTTGAATGCAGGAGAAAAGAAGAAAAAGAGGAAAAAGCACGCAGAGCAGGAAGAATCAGCTGAAATGCCAAGCAAAAAGAAAGGGAAAAAGAAGAAAAATGATGACTGAAGCGGAATGTATGGGTAGTCATCATCTAATCGATCTGGTGATGGCAACCATTTTTTGTATACTTCTGGAGCTCAGTAGTTTATTCGGTATTGTTTTTGCTTTTTATTTTAATGCAATTTGTAGTTTAATACATCCTAATTATTCATTTAATGGGATAAGTTTTGTCTTTCTGGACTTGAGTGGATAATTTGATGCCATTATGTTTGTGAATGGAAGTAGGTGTTGCTATTACCCATTGTTCTGTTTATACTCCCTTTCTGTCAATTGATCTCATTTTAAAAATAAAATATTTTTTTAGTTATCAATTAAATTAAAAAAAAATGAAAAATGTTTTTTCAAACCAAGCAGTCAAGCACACAATTATTTTCTTTGTATACTGTCTGTCTCCAAGACCAAAAGTATACCATTATGTTTGCAACTGGAATTGTGACTCACTGCACCAATAGTTGCTCTAGCATTTTGCATTGATAGCAAATTTCTAAGGGGTGTTTGAAAGTTTTAGAGGGAAAAAGAGGGTTTGTGATTAATATTTTATTTATTTAAGTGTTTAATTTTTTTTTAAAGTTACATCTGTAGTGTATTTTTTAAATTCTCTTAAAATAGAAGGTATTTTGAAAATGTTTTAATGGAGAGAATTTTGAAATTTTTTAAAATGTTTTATCTTTTTCTTTTATCTATATCTATATCTATATAATAAACAAACATATTGGAGAAAATTCCCCTTTTTTCTCCCAAACACACTTACTTGATCTTGCCAACTCCACACATATTTGGCCCAGGCCTACCACCACGACATGTCAACAGCACTCCGGACTGCAATTGATTCCTCCTCTGACCACTGTCATTCTACTCGCCTACAACCTTATATATGACATTTCGACCCCAAAAAAAAACCTTGTATATGACACAAGTGTTTATCACATATGTAATATATGTATAAGTTATTTTTATAATTGAAAGAAAATGTGATTAATATAAATATTTATGTATAAACTATTTTTATAATTGAGAGAAAATGTGATTAAATTGATTTCATATAAACTGCAAAGTGTTTTGATAAATTATTTTGTAGAGTTTATGAAAATAAACCTAAAACAGGTGGTTTATAAACTATTTTTATAAGCTCTTTTAAACACTATCATAAGTCTGCATAAATCAATCCAAACGACTTAAGATCATCTCTATTTCTTTTTATTTCTATTTTTTCCATTACTATGTTTTTGTGAGAAATAAATAATATAAATGTGATATATAGATAGTAAAGTGTGTCATTTATTCCATTTATTCTTCAAAAAATATAATAATGGAAGAAATAGAGAGAACAAAATGAAGAGTATCTTAACTCAATCCAAACACACCTTATTTCCAAAATCATTTCAACCATTTCTTTTCTATAAGTGCTTAGAAATTTTTTATCCAAACTAATTCAGACTAATCACATAATGGTCATTTTATACAACGTCTACCAGTGGTCTATATAGTGGTCAATTGCCGGAATGAACGTGTTCCACACTTTAGAGGTGTTTCCACCATGTCAACATAGTGTGGGACATTGGCTACAATATAAAAAACAGAAAAAAAATGTTCTCCTCGTGTCTCTTCGTTTTAACCACTACCAAAAACAACCACGATATTTGAATACATTTTATTTTTAACACCCATATCCAACATTCATATTTCTTTCTGTATCTCTTCTTATCACATTACTCATCTATCACATCTATCATTTTGTTATATCTGAGTGTCTAGTGATGCTTGAGTGTCAAAAATCATTTTTGTGCCAAAAAGCACATATAGTAAGAGTGGTGATTTGTGAATACTCCTAAAACATATATCCATTCATTGAACACTTCTCATTTATCTCTATTTTTTTCTAACTATCATATCACATATTTTATCATTTTATTACTTTTCTCTCGTCTCTTCCCATTTCACTTTAGAACATTTTCCTATAATAAAGTGTGAATTCACCTGGTTCGTGATCATTTGAGTAATAAAGTGTCAATAGTGGAAGATATTTTTGGGCACTTACACGTACACTAACTCGTTGTCACCATCATTAGGAGGGTTGACAAACGACAATATTGAACATTTTTTATTAGAAGCATAATAATGTACCACTCATCCATTTACGGGTGGCTCCCAATTCCCAAAATATGGAATAACACGAATCCATTCTAGAAGCACTGCTATTTGAGAATCTCAGACCTCTATACTGTTTTAACTTTTAAGAGAATGGTGAATTATTGATAAATGAGGTTAGATCAAATAAGCCACAAGATGTGACTTCATTTATAATAACCAAAGAATACAAAAGTAGGCAAATATGCCACATAGTTGAGATGACACTTGTAAAACAACCCAGACCATATGCAATAGCATCAAACCCAACATTTATACAATAAAGATAAAAATCAGATAATGATAAGATCCCCACGAATGGGTGAAACTCTGAATGGGTGAAAGTTAGTTCTTTCACAATTGTTTGAATAATTTCACACCGTAGATGTGAACCTCTCTGTGAAATGACAGGATTGAAAAGTTAGCTCTTACACAGTTGTGACTAATTTCACACCATAGGTGTTAACATCTCTTTGAATGAAGTTGAACCTGACAGGATTGAAATATACAACAACCACAGCTGTAATAAAATCTACACCCCAAGTGTGAAAGTGTCAGTACCAGAAGATTGTAAAATCTCATATGTGTATGTATTTGTGGCGTCTCTCTCTTCATTGTCTCCTCAAAATACCAAAAAGGTAATAATCTATATTGATCACTTAAAAGTATTTGGGACTATATAGAACCACTAACAATAAAAAGTAATTTAAATTTTTATTGATGCATATTACACTTTAATCACTCCCATACGGAATACGATTCTGCAATATCTAGTGGATGATCGTTGAAAGAACTTGAAACAGAGAATCGATGCTTCTTTGCCTTTTTCACGAGGAGAACAACTATATCCCAAGGCTTCCACGTAACACTTCTTTAATTCCCCCACTTTTCCAAATTGGCGAAACACACAAAACGACTTTTGTTTCATTCCAATTCCAAATCAGCGAGGAGGCTCATGGAAAATTTTATTAGACCCTCCTTTATTGGTTACAAAGAGACTGCATCTTTTGTCTTGGCAAAAAGCAAAAGTCCACGAGTGGACTTAACTAGTGGCAAGAGTACAAAGGCAAAGGATATTACATTATTACATTATACGCCACCAAATTAATGTTAACCAATCATACAGCACGAAATAAGTATAATGGTGTTTATAAATACATAACGCGATCACTGCATGTGGTGTGTGTGTGTGGTACCACTCCCAAAAGAAATGCTCCAAATGCAAATCTATAATTCATAGGTAAATACAGAGGAGAGAGGAAGCAACAGAGAGAGATGAAAAGCGTGGCGTGTTGTTATATGGTGGTGGTATGGTGTGTTGTTATGTTGATTTGGTTCCGCGAGACAGCGTGTTCTAATTCATTCACTGACATGGACGCGTTGCTGAAGCTGAAGGAGTCTATGAAGGGAGAGAAAGCCAAAGGCGATGCACTTGAGGACTGGAAATTCTCCACGTCGCTTTCCGCACACTGTTCGTTTTCCGGGGTAACATGCGACCAAGACCTGCGCGTGGTTGCTCTGAACGTCACGCTCGTTCCCCTGTTCGGCTACGTTCCGAAGGAGATCGGAATGTTGGAGAAGCTTGAGAATCTCACCCTCACCATGGACAACCTCACCGGAAACCTCCCTTTGGAGCTCGCAAACCTCACTTCTCTTAAAATCCTCAACATCTCCCACAACTTCTTCTTCGGCCCCTTCCCCGGCAACATCACTCTCGGCATGGCCAAACTTGAGGTACTCGACGCCTATGATAACAACCTCAACGGTTCCCTCCCCGAGGAAATCGTAAGACTCGACCAGCTCAGATACCTCAGTCTTGCCGGGAACTTCTTCTCCGGTACGATACCGGAGAGTTACTCGGATTTCCGGAGCCTGGAGGTCTTGAACCTGAACGCGAACAGCTTAACGGGGAAGATTTCGAGGAGCCTGGTTAAGCTGAAGACGCTGAAGGAGATTCGTCTCGGGTACAACAATGTTTATGAAGGCGGAATCCCGCCGGAGCTTGGTTCCATGAAATCCCTAAAACTGATTGACTTCGCTTTTTGCAACCTCAGCGGCGAGATTCCACCGAGCCTAAGCAACCTGAAGAACCTGCACACGTTGTTCTTGCAGGTGAACAACCTCACGGGAACCATCCCGCCGGAGCTATCTTCCATGACGAGCCTCATGTCGCTGGACCTCTCCATCAACAACCTCACGGGTGAGATTCCTGAGAGCTTCTCCATGCTCGGGAACCTCACTCTGATGAACTTCTTCCAGAACAAGCTCCGAGGCTCAATCCCTTCCTTCATCGGCGACCTTCCGAACCTGGAGGCTGTTCAGGTTTGGGAAAACAACTTCTCCTTCGTGCTTCCACAGAACTTGGGCCGAAACGGTAAGCTCAAGTTCTTCGACGTCACAAAGAACCACCTCACCGGGTTGATTCCTCCGGATTTGTGTAAATCGAAGAGGCTTCAAACGTTCATCGTAACTGACAACTTCTTCCACGGCCCAATCCCAAAGGGGATCGGCGAGTGCAAGTCACTCGTCAAGATACGCGTCGCCAATAACTACCTAGACGGCCCAGTCCCCGCTGGGGTTTTCCAACTACCTTCCGTTATCATAATGGAGCTTGCAAATAACCGTTTTAACGGCCAACTTCCTTCAGTGATTTCAGGCGATTCTCTGGGGCTTCTCACGCTTTCCAACAACCTGTTCACGGGGAGAATCCCGCCCGCGCTGAGAAACCTCAGGGTGCTTCAGACCATGTCGCTCGACGGCAACCAGTTCGTCGGTGATATCCCCGAGGAGGTTTTCGAGTTGCCAGCACTGACGAAGATCAACATGAGTGGCAACAACCTCACCGGTACAATCCCAACAACGATGGCTCAGTGTGCTTCACTGACGGCCGTTGACCTTAGCCGGAACATGCTTGTTGGCGAGGTTCCCAAAGGGATGAAGAATCTAAAGGACTTGAGCATTCTGAATCTCTCCCGCAACGCCATATCGGGGCCTATCCCCGATGAGATTCGATTCATGACGAGCCTCACCACACTGGACCTCTCATACAACAACTTCACCGGAAGCGTCCCCACCGGGGGTCAGTTTTTAGTCTTCAACGACAGGTCGTTTGCCGGAAACCCAAGCCTCTGTTTCCCACACCAGTCCTCTTGCCCGTCCTCGCTCTACCTGGCCAGGAAAGGTGCCAAAACGACGAAAGTGAGGGTGAGAGCCATTGTCGTTGGGATTGCACTCGCCACCGCAGTGCTTCTAGTGCTGGTGACGGTTCACCTAACGAGGAAGAGAAAGCTCCATAGGGAAAAGGCGTGGAAGCTGACGGCGTTCCAGAGGCTGGACTTCAAAGCAGAAGACGTAGTGGAGTGCCTTAAGGAGGAGAACATAATAGGGAAAGGAGGAGCAGGGATCGTGTACAGAGGGTCCATGCCAAACGGAACTGACGTGGCGATAAAGCGTTTGGTTGGACAAGGAAGTGGGCGAAACGATTATGGTTTCAAAGCGGAGATTGAGACGCTGGGGAAGATTAGGCACAGGAACATCATGAGGTTGTTGGGGCATGTTTCGAACAAGGACAGTAACTTGTTGCTGTATGAGTACATGCCAAATGGGAGCTTGGGGGAGTGGCTGCATGGGGCTAAAGGTGGGCACCTGAGGTGGGAGATGAGGTATAAGATTGCGGTGGAGGCTGCTAAGGGACTCTCCTATTTGCACCATGATTGTTCCCCTCTCATCATTCACAGGGATGTCAAGTCCAATAATATATTGCTCGATGCTGATTTTGAGGCCCATGTCGCTGATTTTGGACTCGCCAAGTTCTTGTACGACCCTGGAGCCTCTCAATCCATGTCCTCTATCGCCGGCTCCTACGGCTACATCGCTCCAGGTTCCGTCATCTCTTTTTTTCTTTTCATCAATTACACACTCTCACACGTGCAAAGAAAATGGCTTAATTGCTTTTTTATCTCCCAATTATCGCGATTTTGTGAATTTGACTATTAGTTTTTAATTGCATCAATTGAGTTTATCGAAATATTTGAATTATTACAGCTGGCCTCTCTATGTTGTCCAATTTTTAATGCATGGCACACATGATTTTAACAATTGAGAAGTTTGAGCACCCAATTTAGCTCAATGAAAATCAAAATGGCACAATAGTTATAGCGAGACCAAAAATACAACTAAAATAAACTCCCACAAGTGGAGATTTTGTTTGTTCAAAAGAGTAAAGTGTTTGTTTTGTCATATTAGTACTATTTATATATTTACTTATTACTTTTTTTTGGTCAAAGAAATTTATTTACTTACTTTGGATAGAAATGTTTTGTCTTGGAAATTGGACTTTGTGTTGATGATTTTGTCTTGGAAATTGGGCAGAGTATGCTTACACGCTGAAAGTGGACGAGAAAAGCGACGTGTACAGCTTTGGGGTGGTGCTGTTGGAGCTGATAGTAGGAAGGAAGCCAGTGGGTGAGTTCGGGGATGGGGTTGACATCGTTGGATGGGTCAATAAAACCAGATTAGAGCTTTCTCAGCCGTCCGATACAGCATTAGTGTTGGCGGTGGTGGACCCGCGACTCACTGGGTACCCCTTGACCAGTGTCGTCCACATGTTCAACATAGCTATGACGTGTGTCAAGGAAATGGGGCCCGCTAGGCCCACCATGAGGGAAGTTGTTCATATGCTCACCAATCCACCTCAGACTACTACCACCACTCACAACCTAATTAATCTCTAGATAAACCTAATTAAGCGTCGTGCTGATCACGGGTTCACTTCCTTGAAAATAAATTAACATAGAAGAAAATGTGCAAAAATAACTTCCATTTGTACTAGCTAGCTATATAGCTTGTGTGAAGAAGTGAAACAACAAATCAAATGTGTTAAATCAAATGTAAAATAGATTTGAATTAATTTCACATTGATGTCCAGTGATTTAAAAGTATTTTTTTTCCTGATTGTGTTTCAAGAAATTTTGTATAAAAGAATTATATATTATTTAGAAAATATTTTTGGCTAGTACTATTTCTTCTTTCCCGAAGTATAGATCTGTACATGCATGCATGCATATCTCGATTAATATACGGGATACATGAGCTTCTCTATAGCATTTTTTGGCCACTGAAGTTGCATATTGTTGCAGGTAAAAGTAAATGAACATATAATAACCTTGACGTACGTGCAGCTTTACCATATGGAAGAACGAATATTATATATATATATATATATATATATATATATATATATATATATTGCATCAGCTAAGTAGCTATTAGATACATCGAATGAAAAGTCCATATATTGTGGAAGAACACTATGGATTACGTAGGATGAGCTATTGTACGCCACTTTATGCTTCACACTTATATATATATATATACATATTCAAGAACAATAATAAAATATTTAAAAAATACAAAAAGAAACTCTTGATGTAGAAAAAATAATTATGTAACGCATTGAGAGCATGCAATTTGAAAAAGTGTTTATTCTCATAGTGAAGACTGAGATTTTATATCCAAGGTTGATAAAAATGTTTTTATATTTTCTAAAGAAATTAAATATCCACTCAGTACATTTTTTAGTTTTAGTATAAATTACCTTACCCTAATTACACAAAGATTACAAAATTCGAATATGTAAGTGTGAAGCATAAAGTGGCACAAATCTTGTGTCGCAATATTTGTTCACTGTTGATCTCCACCATTCCACGTTACCTTTTAAGAGAAGGGCGATTCCACAATTATATGCTCTTGTTTTGAGGAAACAGATAGGAAAAGAAATTAGGATGAAGATAAAATAAGAAAAAAAATTACAAAATCACATATACGGATATACCTGAGAGTAAATACTGAGGAAGGAAATGAAAATTAACGTAGGGGAGTATCAAAGTTTTCTCTCCTCAAATAGAGAGAGTACAATTCCCTAATTAAGAAGTTTTTTTTAATGAATCACAAATCCTAAGAAGTAAATAACACTCTTCTTAATTTTACTCATCTATTTATATATATAAATTAATTAGTGTTAGGCGGTGAGACTCACTTAAAATGGTTATCATTTTATCATAGAAAAAAAATCTATTACATCAATTTTTTTTTCATTTTTATCCAACAAAACAAATATACACAACTTTTTGTTTTGTTTATCTCCATTTATGTCTACCTGTACAATTAAAATCTTAGAATTCTCACTTAAGAGAGAGAAATGAGCAATTATAGTTATCAATTGAAAAACATACGGTTAAAATTTACACAATATAATTTTATATTTGCATATGTATATACTCATGATAATCATAATATTAAGGATATATAGTTTTTCAATCAATGCCTATGTTTCCCTTATTTTTTCTTCTAAAGTAACTTTCATTTTAGAAGAGTTAAGGTTAATTTCATTTTACTTTTCTTCAATTAGCTTTCCTTAGTTTTCTGTATCCTCTCATTTTCTAGATCCAAACGGAGAGTGTGTTTAAAATTTCATTAGATTTGAATTTCAGTCTTACAATTTGTTTCTTATATACCAACATGTTGGCTCTAGTGAAAAGGACTTGGATCGCATGGTCTTGAGTTATCTTTAGACGCGTGTATAGAGAAAATATTGTTGGAAGGGCGGGTTTGTGTCTTTGACTAATTGGCCTTAATTAAGATCATGTACCCTAGAAATCAAACACATATCCTAATAGATGTAAAAATGATGATCCGTATCTCGTTATCATTAGTCACAACAACTCGTTGATTCGAACATTTGTAACAACATCCCTTTAACAGATAGATTATGATTCTGCAATCATTATATGAATAAAATGAAAAAAAAAAGAAGAAAAGAAAACTATCTGTTCAATTAATTTTAGATTGTGATATTTACTTAGTTTATTTCATTTTCACAATATTCTTTGGTACCTTTATATAATAAATATGATTTATTATTTGAGAGTGAAATAACTTCAGCAATACTTTCAATTTTACGAAATTACATCGTAATCACATGCATATTTTTATTATGTTGTAACTTGTGTTAAAAAAATTTCACATCAAACAAATTAAAATTATTAATTTATTATTAATTAATTATTTAATCATATGAGATTTTATTTTTCTTTTTTTGATAAATTAATATTAAAAAAATTCAATTAATTTGGATTCATATAACATTTACAAATTATCATTAATTAAAATTATTTTTTATTAATTAGATCAAATTAACTGCTAATTTTTTTTTTGACATGGTTTAATATATTGTTACAATTTACTATTATGCGTGAATTTTCAAAACCTGTTTGTATCTTCATTTCGACACAGTGATGGAAAGATGTTGTTCTAAAATGGTATGAGAATATTAATATTAGGAAATACTCCATAAAAATGATGTAACACATAAAATGGGAAAAACTTAATTATCCGAAAGTCAATTTTGATTCTAAATGTTTGAGGTCCGAATAATTAAAATAAATTTACTTTAAATTTGTCTCGATGCAGAATAATCATTAACAACATCGCGAATACGAACATGTTCGGCAATTTATAGTGGAAGAACGTTGAGAAATGAGAATAGATGCTTTGCCTTTTAGGGGCAACAACTTGTATGGTTCTCATATCATCCAAGTAATCTATATAATCTACCAAAGCATCCACTTTATAACTGTTCATTCAAATGCAAGGACCATCCAAACCCAACATTAATGGTTATAAAGAGATTGCTTATCGCTAAGTCCACGAATGCGCTTACAGCTCCCACATAAAATGCCAGTGTTCGTAATGTATGTTTCAAGGCTTGCAAAGTTATGTTTGTGAATTTGAAAATAATATATTATCATATTTGGTATAATTTTAATGAAAGTTTAACATTATTTTTTCTCAAGAAAATAACATCATAGTGTTTTATTTAATTTCTATTAGCCCCATAATGAGGGATGAGATATGAAAATGAAAATCATATCATAGAAGTTAAACGTTATCCCAATATTTTTTCTTTTTACTATTTGAATTTTGAAAAATATTTTCCATATATAATTGTTAGATGATAACTAAATATGTTTGTCACCCTACTCACCTACAATACAAATTTCTCTCTTTGAGCCCATTTCTAAGTTTCTCCTTCTTGGTTCTTAAATCAAACGTTGTAACTACGACTGATTTAAGAAAATTGTCTCAAGGGGTCCTTGACTCCTTGTCGATGAAGAGGGGGCGGGGGGGTGTCACCAAACCATGGGGGATGAGGTAAAGCTTTTCTTCAGGGTTGCAGTGTCCAAGAAGGAGTTTCAATCTTGAGAAAGAGGGAGTGAGATTGCGGGGGAGTAGGGGTTGTAGGATTTTGAAAAATATTTTCCATAATTGTTAGATGATAACTAAATGTGTTGATGAATTTATCCAAAAAAAATTATTTGTGGACATATATTCATAGTCATAGGAATGTTATTTAAACAAAATGTCTCTTGAATGATTACTTTGTCCTATTATATATTTTTAATTATGTTCTCTGGACATACTCTCGTAAAAGGAGTAGGAGAAAACACGATTACGGTGATTTTATCATATCATATTATAAAAATATAAAAATTGTTTGAGAGGGAGTGGGAATAGAAATATGGAGTGGGAAAAGAAAATCCCGACAAATTATCAACCCAAAGCCCAGCCCAAATTGACTACCATATAAAGAACGCAAATAGTGAAGCATTGAAGTGTTTATTGAAATTTGGACCCAAAAAAAAGTGTTTATTGAAATAAAAATAAATGAGGATAAATCTAGTATCTATGACTTTCTCATTTCCATGCAAAAGTCACATTCCCACCCATAAAGGTGAGAATAAAAACCCAACTTCCATTTACAAATTCAATTCTCGGTAGTCTTTTATTTTCATGTCACATCCCTATATAAATGTTAAACCATACCGGCATGAGACGACACCTAAGAGTTAGATTTTTTTTTGGTCAATTTGGTGGTGGGGGTTAAAGGGGCTTGGGTGGTGATTGAACCCTCACCCATTTACATATCACCCAAACTCTTACCACATGAGCTACACATTGTGAAGTCAGGTGAGGTCAAGTTAGTAATGCTTCGAATTAGATGAAGGAAGGAAAGCAGATTTTTAATTAGAGTGTTTTGGATTGGTTTTAAGTATGTGACAGGAGAACTAAACACCACCTGAAATATACTTAAAATTTAAAAATCAAGAAAATTTTTAAAGAAAAAAAAAACAGGAGATATATAATGATGGCACGATAACACTCTAGCTAGCAGCCTTGGTCTCCTCAGCAACTGTCTCAAAAGTCTCTCCCGGAACAAGCTCAGGAACGTCGTCATCGTTCTCTTCTTGCGCGGTGGCTGAACCAGCACCTGCTTCAGGAGCCTGCTTTTGAAACTGCTCTGCTAGCTTCTTCAGGTTTTCCAAGTTATCTGGTCCTGCATTTATAATCAAAATGTTTAGGTTGGGAGGAACAAGAAACGCCAAGCACACAACTGTGACAAAAAAACATCTAAGCACATACCTAATTGGTGGATAATGCTAGGAAGTATATCCTGCAACTCTGTACAAGGGAAAATTTTATGTCAATTCTTTATGATAGTCCAGTCAATAATCAGCAAAAATTAAACTGCACATTATAGCAAGTCTGACAGTCCAGAAATTGTGGGAAACAATAACACCCTAGTATACTCCAAAATATAACAAAAGTCCAGATAATCAAATGTGACACATTAAACAAAGGTGCCCATGTACTTAAAAGCATTCAAGCCAGAGCTATCATTTGCATTACTCTTTTGCAACATGTATAAATATGTTAGGAGTGCTCTATCATAGAATAGACTAGAGCAAATAGCACAAGCTAAGTTTAATAAATGAAGAAAAGGGGCATAGTTGCTTACTCTTTGTTTGAGGAGAACCACTAACCACCCACGTATTAGCAGCAATGGATGCTTGAACTGGAAAAAAATTCAACTTAAAAGTTAGTAACCTTTAGACATTAAAGCAATGTATTTAGCCTATTATATAAAAAATATAAATACTCAAATATTATGGACTGATAATACCTTTGGGGTTTAGAAACTGGATAACTACATCATCCTTAAAGATATTGACCTCCTCAATTGCAGGGATGGCATTCACCCCTATTCTCTTCAGGGTGCTCTGAAGCCTTTTATCATCTGTGGTGGTTGTCTTGTGGACGGCCTTCTTCTTTCTAAAATGAACAGAAGGCAAAACATCATGAGGAAAAAATTCAACTGAACAAATGCATTCTGTGTTATAGAAATATACTTGAGACAATGGATTCAAGACAGCAGAATGAAGAATGCTTAATTTAACAAAAAAGAAAGAACGAGAAATTGCCAAAGTGTTGGTTGCGCGCCCTCAAATATGAATGCACTAAGGGGACAGGGAAAACAGTAATATAAGCTCACAAATTCAAGTCAACATATGGCTATTGTTATCTACAATGACACACGACAAGTCTATCAAAGCATTTTGAACAACAAAGCATGTTAAAATCTATTATTGGCATTACTAAAAAACAACTTTTAATAGAATGGAATAAAATATGGGTTTCATATATGACTATACCTTCTGACGGTACCCTTTCCACCAGTTCGAACTGAACCGGCCATCTTCATCAACTTTTCCCGATTCATCTGGGTAAATGTCAAGTAAAAATAAAAAAAAACATAAATTTCATCCCAACAAACTAGGCTTATAAATTAGGCATAAATGAATGGTAACAAAAACTACAGAGAAGAAATTTATGACACAAAAGGCAGAAAAAGATTGATAATCTAACTTGGTTACACATAATTACTGAAAGGCATTGACAGGCCATGAAAAAGGTATAAACATGCTACATTGTATAATTCAATTATTTGAATATACATGACACAATTGCTAACAGCACAGTAGAAGACATTCCATTTGGACTTTAATGAATGGCCTACAAAAACTTAAACGCACATCCAAATTCATAACAGACAAGTCAAGTTGATGTTTCCAACTTTCATATCGACGCCAAACAATTAGAGATTTTGAAAGATGTAGTACTATAAAAACAGGAACATTAAGCTAGGAGTGCATTCCTTGACTTCACTATTAGTATTGTGCGCAGTGTGATTTCAACTAAATCATATCATACATCATACATGAGTGACAATCCCAAGTTAAACGAATTCAATTTCAGCTCACACATGCATGCGGCCCCAAATACATATTACAGAAAAGATAACCAAAACATCTTACACCACGCAAGCAATACTAGATGCAGTCCGCATAGAAAACCACTACATGCAATCTGAAGAACAAAGTCATCTCATATCTCACATGAAATACAAAAGGGTATTATAAAGAGTCTCCTCAGCTCAGGTCTCCAATAATATTTTTCCGCATGGAAACAACTCAGAAGTTATTTTCTTTTTGTTCATCCTAGGAGACAACGTTAACAATTAGCACACTTAGCTGAAAATACTCAATGCAACACATAATACATTAATAACCCTCAACTCCAAAGCTCACGATATCACCAATTCACTTTTGCAAAAGGAAAATAATCCAAACTAACCATCATTCTTCTACGTCAAATACTTTTCACCAATGAAAATAGAGACCCCAACAACTAAAATTGATATAAAAAAAATTGCAATGAAAAATCGATCGTTTCCAAAAATCCCAGTGGAAAGGGAAAAAATGAGAGAGAGCAGATTAATCCAGGAGAATAAGGCCCATGTTGGGGAAAACATGAAATAGAACTCGAAATCACCACATCACATAATAAGAAGGTCAAAATCTGATTGTGGGAAAAACCGATGAAACTAAGAAATGACATAAACCGATTACAAAAGACGGTACTTTCAAGGAAAATGAAAACTCAGCTAGAAGTTAGTAGTAAAGACGGTACCTTTGGCAAGCTCGTTTAAGCTCAGTGATTAAGGACACGCAGGGTAACCCTCAATAAGAAGAAGAACTAAACAATATGGGCAGAGATAAGGACTCCTTTTTATATCAACAACCCCAGCAAAAAACCCTAGACATTTTTCCAATTTTTTATTTCTAAATATTGTTGGGTCAAGTGTTAAGGCCCAATAACTAAAGCCCATCGCTTGACCAAAAATAAAAGATTCAGATAAAAAAAATAGATTCTTTGACCAAAAAAAAAAAGATAAAAAAAATAGATTCAGATTCAGAGACAAGTGTTAGTTAATTGCCTTATCCAACAGCAGAAGTAGCAAGCAAGCAACCAACCAGAAAACCAAATGGCTGTTGAGTGCCAAATGGATGTTCCACCCTGCTACTGCAAAGAGTTTCAAACCAAACCAAACCAAACACAGTGACATATGCCTTGTTGAGTGTTGATTAATATTTTATGTTCATGTTATTATTTTCCTAAATGGCTTCTCTACAGTTCTCTTCGTTGCACATCATGTCCCCTACAAAACCTGCTCTATTGAGCATGCCTACGTTAAAGCCTGCTAAGCTGTGTTGTGTTTCGAGCCCTAACAACAACGCAGAATCTTCCGAAGAAGCCCAAACGGGTCCGGCTGATCCCGTGAAGCTCGCGTTTAGCAAGGCTAAAGCGTATAAAGAATCGATCGTTAAACCCAGCTCCGGTTTGGGAACTGAGCAAAGCGCTGCTAGTGAAGGCAATTCGGTTGAAGAGACGAATGGTGTTGATGGGGGGCAAAAGGATATGCCAGTTTCCCTAAAGATTGCAATGGAGAAGGCCAAAAAGTATAAGCAGGAGAAAGGGGTTGCTGTTGTTAGTGAAAGTGAAACAGCTCAAGGTAATACACTAATACTTAATTATTTATAAAATCATTAGTGTATACTTAACAATTTAAGATTTTAGAGAATTACTTGAGCTACTTCAATTACTATATAAGAACTTCGCTGACTAGAACACGCATCACCTCCTAGCTTTTTTTATTTCCTGCTCCTGCCATTCGTTTGTTAAATTGTTTTACTCGTTATATTAGGAAAAAACTCGTACTTTATATATGCTAGTGACATTAAAAACAAGCTAGGGAGGCATTATCCATGATTCAAGCTCAAGGGAGGATTGATTAAGAGGGGGTGTTAGTTGATGTCTTTGATTTCAGTGGAGTGTCTAAGCTGATGACAAATTTGGACTTGCATTGATGTTTCTTTAAGTGATATTTATAATGAAAAGGTGTGTGTGTGTGAATTCATTTTTAGGATTGCAGGGAGGGAGTGAGAGGACTTTCGGAAAAAATGTGGAGAGTAGTGTTGGGAAGAGGGGAGAATTGTCGGTTTCAAAGCTTGATTTTGTGGGGCTTGACTTTGCGGATAAGAAGAAGACCAGAGGATTGCCACCTGGACTGGTTCCTATGTCGGACTCCTTCTCGGATGGTGACTTGCCTGAGGTGGAGCTTATCGTTGGAGACGCAGGCAATTTCGATGCTGCAACAGCTCCAAAACCTGAACAGACTAAGGAAGACGAGTCAGAACTGTACAAGCCAAAAGTTTCTACATGGGGTGTCTTTCCTAGACCTGGCAATATTTCAAAAACAGTATGGTATTTAGTATTTGCCAAGGTGACACTTACAGTGCAGCGCTTTTAAAGTGGTTCATTGATGCTTTCATTATCTTAACTGTTGGATAGGAACTTATCTATACTGTCCAATAAATCCAACAGTTAAAATTATGGGTGCATTGGTGGATCATTTTGAAAGTGGTGTATTGTAAGGGTCACCTATTTGTCAAATGAACCTACATAGTCCACTTGTTTATGATCTCCCTTTCTCATGTACTTCCGCTTTTTACATTTTTTTTCTTGGCCTATTCAGTTTGGAGGTGGAAAAGTTATACGTCCTGGAGATATTCTAGAGACTGAAGAAGAAAAAGCTATTAAAGAAGCACGCACAAAGCAGCTACTTGCTGCTTACAAGAAGGAAATTGGATTAAATATTGATCCAAAGCTAAAATCTGAGTGCGAGGAGGTAAGCATATTTAGTGGTATCCCAAAATATTACTGCCATTCTTTCCTTCTTTTAAGCATGCAGTTTTTTTTTTGTAATATTTGTATGCATATTGTTGGGTATTTTTTATTTCGTAGTTATTGATGATTGAGTATCATTGACAATTGATGGGCAATGGCCAATAGATGAATGGAATAAAAATTGATGGTTCAAAGTGCTCAAGTTTATTGGCTTACTGAAGTGAAGGCACTCACTTGATTTGATGGTTCAAAGTTCTTCCTAAAAAAGCATTAGCCTAATCCATCTCTCATTTATTTAATTTTTCTTTTAGTTTATATTTTCAATTTTAGAAATATCATGCAATTTGTTATTACTAGTTTAATTTGTTATTTGCCTCTTCTTCAATTGTTTATCTGTTGCTTAGTAATCCCAACGTAACATAATTTCTGAATTGCATGTAATATTTATAGGCATTAAAGGATGGTGACTTGTTAATGAATGCGGGAAAGCTGAAGGAAGCATTGCCCTACTATGAGAAAGTTATGGATAAATTAACCTTCAAGGTAGACATTTTAATTTAAAATACTTACCTAACATGTAGGGGGGATGCATATCTATCTTTTCAGTAAATAGTATCTCTCTGAATACCAACTAAAGCCAAGCTTGATGAAGATGGATACAAGAACCAGTCAAATGAGATAACTTTTTTTCTTCAGATCAAAAGGGCATTTTGATTGCCCTTTATATGCTTTTAAGTTTTATTGAGCATTACATTGTGTCTGATATTTGAACTTTTAAATGTCATGACATATACTCTAGCAGGGGGAACTAGGAAAAAAAATATTTGGAGGAATTTATGCATGAGATTGAACATGTCTGTGCAGAGTGAGCTACATGGATTAGCTGCTTTGCAGTGGTCAATTTGTCAAGACTCCCTCAGTAGGTATGTTCACAAAGTTCATGGCATATATAAAATTTTCATGGACTCTACCAGATTTTGTTCTAGATAGAATTGATGACTCCCTAATATGCATATGCAAGGTTGTTATTTCAGGTTTGGGGTACCATGGTCATGCTAGCAACTGTGTTTTGACTCGAAGCTATGTATAATGCCTATAGTTTAACTTAAAAGGATAAACAATTTAGTTTTTTAAAACAGGTCATAATATTGCATTGTGTTTTGTTCAAATAGGATTATCTTGCTTTGCCTTGCTGTCTCCAATATTGTTATCACTTATCACAATCAGGCTTAATTCAGAAATTTGGTCCCTTAACAGAAGTTTATTTTTATTTCTTTGCGGTGTCTTCACCCAATCTTATTGCATTATCTTGACTTTTGAAGTAAAATAATGACATTGAACCTTGAATAAGAAGCCAAGAATATCCCCCCAACCACTGATCCAACCAAAAAAAATGTGTTAATAGAAAAGTTTCCAAACATATTTTGATGATTGACTGACAGGTCCAATGAGGCTCGAAGTATGTATGAGAAGCTTCAATCTCACCCAAATGCTAAAGTAAACAAGAAAGCAAGACAGTTCATGTACAGCTTTCAGGTAAGTTTCTGGTGGGCAATGTGTTTTGGTCTTTGTGAAATGATTTGCTAGATATATAACAGTGCAATCTGATTTTTTTATAAAAAAATAATAATGTGACTGTCTTTGTCTAGTACTTAAAACACTCTAATCTATGACGTTTCCCATGCAGCAAGATTGTTAGCAATCTGTTATATTCATAGATTTAGAGTCAGTTCGAATATTTTTTTTTCTTTAAGTACTTGTGAGTTTTTTAACTAATAACTTCTCATATAAGTTGAAATCAACTTTTACAGTTCAATTTTTTCAAAAGCTCTATTTTTTAACTTCTCCATAAGCTCCTATTTATTTAACAATGGTCCAGTTTGGACGAACTTTCCCATAAGCACTTCTAAAATGTGTTTTTTAACTAAGAATTTCTCATATAAGTTGAAATTAACTTTTGCTCTCCCATAAATGAGAAAAGTAAGAATGCAAAGCAAAGTTAACTTCTCCATAAGCTAGAAGTTGGGCTTTTGAACCCAAACAGTGACCTTATTTTTCTGTGCATGTCACTTATCTACCGCATCTCATAGGTGGAACTTTAAAAAAGGCATAAACATTCATGATGGGTTATGAACTCTGGCAGGCTATGGAAATGATGAAGATGACGACAGGATCTTCATATTATCCCAAGAACACATTCTACCAGAACTTTTTTGATGCATTTGTAGAAAATAAATCTAACTACCCGGCCCTAGAAGATGGTGTGGCTCAAGAAAGTGTAATGAATCAGGTTTTGCTGTATATTCTTTTTCTCGTTTCTCCTATTTTTGTTGTACTACTTATTGCTGTGCAGAAAAGGATATAATTTTCTTTCTTTTGTTTGTGTATATATATATAAGTCCACCTTGAAGACCATGTCTTTATTTTATATTGTCAATGATCAAGTCCTTAAAAACAGTTTCCAGTTTGGACAATTTCATTGAATTGTATAGGTATAGGTTGGGATATTAGGATAAGATTGGATGGTAAATGTAAGAATCGTGCAGGTACAGTTTCAACCTCTCACCTAAAAAAAAAAAAATTGTTGCGGAGTCACGTTAATTAAGATTGGACCAGATAAAGATAATATAAGGCTTTTATTTGGATAAACAGCTTAAGTATTTATGACAATATCAATGCTTATCATGTAAGCGCTCATGTATAAGCTATTTTTATAATCGAAGAGAAAATATAATGAAATTGATTTCATATAAGTTGTAAACTATTTTGATAAGTTATTCTAGAGAGTTTATGAAAATAAGCTCAAAACAACTTATAATATTGGACCTTTGGTCACGCTCTCCACAAAATGATTCAAACTATTTTTGATAACTATGCAAAAACATAAAAGGTTCATTGACCTTATACAATATAGCTCCTTTTTAATTTAAGAATATCATTATCAATTAGTCAAGAACCCCATTTCACCGTGGTCAAGCAACCATTGGTCGGTGGCATTTTATTGCCTCAGATGGTCACAAAATGATCATAATGAAGCATTACCCTTTTTTGTTTACGTTGATCACTTAACATTTTAGCTTCTTTAGATCTTTGGGAGGAAAGAAACGTATACGGAGATTGAAACTCAACAAAGGCAAAAAGTTCCACTCTGCCTCATGTTCTAGAAACTTGCCTGCGAATTATTATAAAAAGAAAATCTGGTCTATAATCTATGCATTCATTATTAACAACCGACATTGCATGTGAACTGCACATTTATTTAAACAATTGCTGGCCAATACATATGTATATTCCAAAACCTAATCCATACTAAATTTGAAAAATGGGTCTTGGCAGAAATTGAACAAAAGCATGATTATAAGAGACTCAATGTTCCATAAACTAAGACACCCAAACTGTTAGCATGTAATTTATTTATATAATTGATAACATTACAAATTTTGATTCCAAAAATATTTTAATGTCTTAATATACCATTCAACTGTGCTATATATCCCCTGACCCTAACCCTTCCATCCCATTCTTGTTTCATAGTTTGGCTAATCAGTTAAGGTATCTCATGTCCACCAAAAAAAGTTAAGGTATCTCATTAATTAGAGTAACACATGACTATAGTTTTTTTATAGAGAGAGGAATTCAAACTTCGGTGTCAGGGGCTACAAATACTAAATTCTATCAATTGAGCTAGCACCCTTAACAACACGTGATTATAGTTAATCCTCTGTTACTCTGGAGTCTTGTCATGTCTCTCAACAAATCCTCTGCGAATGCCTCAAAAATTGCAAATAGCATAGGCCATAGGGAACTTGGCATTCATGTGCTTTTACCACTATATTCAATTATTTGTTTGAATGTCCCAGGTTCACAAGCAGCTGTACAAAATGTTCAACAATGCTGATCTGTTCAACAATGCTGATCATTGGATTTTTATGCGAGAATTTTCCATAGAAAAAATAATTGATGGATCAAAATTATTTGTTTCCAAGGAAAGTTATTCTCCCAAATAAATTAAATAATTGATAAGAAAAATACACAGTGAGATGCACAATCCCGCTATGAACTTCATGCAATTTATGATCATTGAAGTTTTGAGTTAATTTTATTAATGAAACTTGGCTAACCTACTATCCATGGAATATGCTTTAGAGCTACCCAATATCCACAATCCATCCATTCTATTGGATAAATTACCTACCATTTCAGCAACAGAACAATTATAAATCTATACTTTAGAGCTATTAAATATCTATTTATGTAACACCATTATTAAGCAATTGATTGGGAAGCAAAAATAGTTGAAGTAATTTCGTGAACCAAAGGGTTGCCTTAGTAGAAATTAATTGCCGCTAAACAAAAAGTATGCCAAAGTAAGTTGAAAATGTACGATGTCTTCATCTGTCACCTAGAAAAGGCATCAAGGTTACAAGGTATTCGTTATCCAAATCAAGAGAGGGTAATTTAGTCACTTGGAGATTGATGAGTTGGGGAATCAAATCAGCCATAATCCTGTGATTTTTTGTTAGCATACGGCAACAATTTTATGCTTTCAATATAAGAAACAAGTCACAAGCAAATGGAGATTTCCCATGTTACAAATACTAATAATGCTCAAACAGAAAGGGTCCCTAAGCCCTCTGTTAGTACATGTCAGCATGAAACACTTATGTCAACTTCATTCAATTTCCATCACCTGCCAAACCACAACTGAGAATAAGCAAAAAGAAAACCTTCTGCAAACAAAACAAAGCAAACTAAACCAAGAGGGGGGAGAATCTTTCTGGTTGTTTGGGTTCCAGTCCCTCCTTTTTTCTTTGCAAATGTGAACTTCCTTTCTGGGAAAGCAAAAGCACAAGAAGGTTTATTTTCTTCTTGTGCTTGAACACAACACAACGGAAAACCAATTTTGATTCCAAACCCCCACTTATTATGCATATGGTTTTCATTTGAATATGGTCCAAGAAAGGTTTGCAGCGAGCTCGGTGTCCAAGATGATCATGTCAAATCCGAAAGGCACATGGCAAACCTGAAGCTAGCTTCTCCTCAGAACCAAGATAGCAAGAGCAGACGAACTGAAGGGATAAAGAAAATGAAAATGTCAAGTTCAATTAAGTTTTCTGATTTGGAGGCTCTTATATCACCCCCTTCATGGAGGAGCTTATCCAAACCAAGAAAGCCACCACCTCTTCATGTTCCAACCACTTCAGCAGCATCCCCACAAAAGCATAAGCCTTTGGTGAGAAGGTCACCCAATTACATGAAGCCCACCAGCAGTTCAGATGCAAAAAAGGATCTTTTGCCGGTGAATCTTCAGAATATCCAATATGGTTCAGATGGTAAGAATCTTCCACAACAATGTTCGAGTAATTCAAAAGCTACTTCTGTTTCTAGCACAAAACCTTCAAAAACTGTGTCAAGGTCATCTAGTATGAATTCGTTCAGAACATTAACAGAGACTCCTAGTCTTAAGCCTTGGAGAGCTTGTCCGAGAAAATCTACCACAGCAGTGCTGTGTGCAGATATTAATGCACCAGAGAGAGCTACCTGCTCTTCAACTTTGAAAGATTCCAAGTTCCCTGCGTACCTCATGCTCAATCCTGAGGGTAGTGAGTCTGGGGGAGCTTCGGTCATGAAGATTTGCCCATATACATATTGTTCTCTCAACGGCAATCACCATGCTCCTCTTCCTCAATTTAATAGCATCATGTCAGCAAGGAGGCGTCTTTTGAAGGCTCGGAAGAGTGTAAAGCTGGAAGCTCCTCAAAGACTGAAGGTGCCTTGTGAGACAAAGAAGGACGTTGATACTGAGAAGGTTGCCCTTGATGGAAAACCTGCATGCGATGAAGCTGGTCGGGGTAATCCAATAACCATTCGCTTGACACAAGAAATTGGTATGGATTTCTTTATTGAAATCTATGCCAAGGAAAGGGAAGAAGCAGATGAAATGGGAAGATTTGACTCTAATAAACACCTTGAGGATCAAGAAGGTATCAAGTTTTCATTTGAGGGGAATGGCAACGCGGCAGAAGAGGAGGGTGTCAAGCAAGTAATTCCAAGCATGCCTCATGATCTCCCTAAGTTTGAGATTGATCCCAAGGAGGATTTCGAAAACTACTTTGATGCTGCTGCCATTGAAGAAGATACCAAGGGGAGCAGCTTTCATCAAGAACCAAATGCTGAAGATCCAGATGAAAACCACCCACCTGGCTGGTTTCATGAAGAAACATGTACAAGAAGCTACTGCCGTGAGGTTATCTATGATGGGGAACACATGGAAAACATTGAATTGGATGGTTCTGATTCCCAAAATACTGATATTGAGTGGGAGGAGGAACAATTTTGTGCAGTCAACCACGAAGAGGATATTGGTTCTACAGTCGTCCCGCAAGAGGAAACTAACTCAAAATTGAAGTCCTCGTCAGAGAGTCCGCATGATTATGATATATCTGAAATGTGGTTACATGACATCCTTAGCAACCATTATATGGACATTATGGTTGAAAAGACACAGCAAGAAGCCAAGGAAGGGAAAACTACATGTTATAAAGCACAACCTTATGACACTAACTCTGTCCAGGAAGGCACAAGTGAAAGCACCGAGTTCAAGACTCGACAAACTGACTATCCATTAAACAGCACAAGTTATGAGAATGACCAATCTTCTTTGAGAGGGGAAGCATTTCAGCATCTGACAAACACAGAAGATAATAACAGTGAAAGTGAAAAGCACTTGGATAATGAAGCCAGTTGTTCCTCGATGGTACTTGATGAAGATACAGTTGAAGTTGAAAATGGTGAAGGTCACAAGATCTGTGAAACTTGCAAGATTGAAGAGAGCCATGAAGACAGCAACACAAACCTAGAGAATGATGATGAAGAAATTAGCCAAGAGAAACAAATTCCTTTGTCTGATGCTCCTGAAGAGAGCAACCAGGAATTACAGGAGGAAGATCAAGTTATTGCTAGTAAGTTCCAGACCATAAACTGCATAGGTAGTGAAGAGAAGAACACAAGCAAGAATTGGAAATGGGAAGCTAAATGCAAGAGACCTGTGCAAGAGGTTGAGGAAATGAGAAAGATCAACCCAAGAAAGCCAAATTTCCTGCCCTTGGTTCCTGACCCAGAACCAGAAAAGGTTAACCTGAAGCATCAAATGATGGATGAAAGAAAAAATGCAGAGGAATGGATGCTTGATTTTGCACTAAGACAAGCTGTCACAAAACTTGCTCCAGCTGGGAAAAAGAAGGTTGCATTGCTCGTTGAAGCTTTTGAAACAGTAGTGTCGATACCGAAATGCGAAACTCATATAAGAAACAATTCACCCTTTGTTCATGCAAGACCTATTCAAGCTTGTAGCTAATGCACGCTGCTGAGGTAAATAAAAAAGAGGCCTTTTCCATTCTCTTATTCCTTTTAGGAGGTGCTATCTTGCCCTGGAAGCAGAGGAGTGAGAAAACCAAGAGAAAGCCAATCTCCAGGAGTAATCTGCAAGCCAATTACAAGAGTAACTTGTTATGCATCTCCTTTCTGAAGCATGGAGAAAATTCAGTAGGATTACGGGAGGAACATCTGACCAGGGAAACAGAACAGAAGAATGGGATTTTGTGGTTTGCACTAAGCCTTGTGGATTTGCTCCCCTAATTGTTTAATGTACTTTGGTG